>CM032123.1:37149743-40097243 GCA_018894105.1 Jacaranda mimosifolia
ATTATATTGACCAAATGTACATAAGTATATTTATACTTGGAATATTAGTTAAATTGGAATATATATACATATGTGTGTGTGTGTGTAATTGGAATTGTAATTCGAATCTATGAAAATGTAATATTAGTTAAATGTAAATACATTCAACTAATTATATAATAAATTATTATATTGAAGCTTCAAAATTCTACATTTATATTTACCAATTCTTGACTTAAAAAAATAAAATAAAAAAATCTAATGATCCAACATTATATTCTATAGTTGAGGAATTTCGGTTCTGATTCCACCTATTTGTGGTAATTCAGATTTTTTTATGCTTTTTGACTTATATATATATATTATTTATTACAAGCATTACTAATGGAATTTATTTTAAACTTAAATTAAATTAAAATCGTAAAAACATTATTACATTTGTAGTCTTGTATTGATTTGTCTTCCATTCATTATTACTATAAAAGTGTTAAATGTTTATTTCATTAAAGATATATTTATGTGTCATGTAATGACTTTATCATGGGTGTATATATTATTATGTTTATTTTTGCAATAGATAAATTATTAATTATAGAAGGACATTTATTTGAAATATGACTTAGTTTCGTCAGGGAAAAAATAATAATTGGTTTATCCAATTATTTAGGTAGTGTTTGGATATGTTTTTTGTTTGATTTTATTATGTATTTATTGTGTTTTTTGGGAGAATGAATGTTGAAAGAATTATGGGAGAATGTGAAATGAAGGTTGGAGAATATGATTGATATTTGGTTATATTTTTGGGAATATTTAAAAAATGAGTTTTGAAAGTTTTAATATATTTTGAAGGAGACATTTTATACTGTAGATATCAAATCAATGCCTTTGTATTGGTAATTGGGGGTAAAATTTGAATTTAATTATTTTTTTAAATGTAATAATAATAATAAAATATGTTGTGTATATATGTAGTGGAAAAATGAAGGGGGCATTTGTGATATAAGCCAAACAAGACAGGGGCATTTTGGAATTTTTAACAGTAAAATGAGAAAAAAAAAATTCTCTACCATATTTGGGAACGTTTCGGGAATGGGAAACGTTCCCAAACAAAGCCTTAGTTTTGTATCCTTAACAAGTTCGTTTTATTTACAATTGAATTGTTAAATAAAATTTATGTATATAAACCATATTTGTTATACCCTTTGACTTATCAAATGGCATTACATTTTATTTATTACATGCATGCATTATTAATTTCCATTATGTATAAATATACATAAGTATATTTATACTTGGAATATTAGTTAAACTGGAATATATGTGTTTCAATATATGTATAATAATTAAATTGGAATATACATAAGTATATTTATACGTAATAGATGTATATTTAGCACTAATCCATATCTAGTAAATGCAATACTGTAGAATTGATTTAGTGACCTTTTTGAGTTTTACTTAATTTAAAGTTTAAGATAAATTTAGTTAGTAATGCATGCATGCAATAAATAAAATATATATACATTGGATGTATGCACATTCAATGTATATACATTTGATAAGCCAAAAGGCATAATAAATGTGGTTTATATGCATAAATTTCATTTAATAATTTAATTATATTTTACCAATAATACTTTCATTAAATAGGGATATTTTTGTTTTCACATAAAAAGAAAGAAACAAGCATACCCGTTCATACTTTTATAGGTAGTATAAATATAAATACAGGTATAGATAGGTTGGTGAAACTCCATTATAGAAGTAATAATTCCTGCAAATAGTTCATCACTGAATCATTCTTATGATTTGTTTTTTATGTTGTTGGAGGAACAATTCCATGGGTTGTTTATTCTGTGAGGGCAGAATTATGCATAAAATGATTTTCTCTCAATGGTTTTTGATGAGTGCATGTGAATTGAGAGGGGGGGGAGGGGGGGGTGGAATTAAAAATTACTTCTCTTCTCAGGAAAGTGTTGAAATTGTTGAGTCTTTCCCATATTCCCATTCATTTGTCTAATGATATAAACCCCTAAAAGATGGAACTACCCTTGGAAATATTAAAAAATGACCTTATATCATAGGAATCTGCTTCTTTTTAAGCGGATTTGTTGACTTGATCTGACACAACTTGTATAGAAAGTTGGAATGTAGATCGTAGATTTAAGCAAGATCTTACTAGCTCTACACTTACAAGAACCCCAAGGAACTTGACTCCAATAACCTTTGAGTCCTATAAACTCACATCAAGTTCCCTATAAATCAAATTTGGTTAATTGCAGTCACCCTCAATTTTTGGCCTCCTTTGCACATTGTCCCTCAACTGTTGTCGATATGTAATTTTACAACTTGAACTAATTAAAATATTTTCAGACACTACATTTACTCATTTCTAATGGAATCCAACAAATGAGAATTGGGCACGTAGGCTGAAGAAAATAGAATATTCCTATTGGATTTCATCGGAAATGAGCAAACGTGTTGTTTGAGAACATTTTAATTAGTTCAGATGGTAAAGTTGCATATCGACAACGATTGGGGGGCAATATGCAAAGGAAGCCATAGGTTGGGAGATGACTGCAATTAACCCAATCAAATTCTTAAGCTTGCCCTTTCAAAATGTATCCATCAATTTTTTATTTTTTATTTTAATTTTGTACACATGAATTGTGAAATTTGGATTGTGAAGTTAGACAATATTATTTAAACTTTTTATGTTTTATATTTTGATATTTTATTAATTTTTAAATAATATATATAATATAAATACATATTGTATAATTATGACATCACGATTCAATTATACTCCGATCAATGAATGAACTAGTAAATCGTGATTCGATAAATTTTTTAATTCAATTAATAGTTCGATTTTTCAAATACTGCTTCAAACACCTCATCGCATAAATTATGCATATTAATTAATTATGAGATGAACTACAAACGAGAACCGAAAGCAATTTAAATAGAACCCAAAAGAATGCGACTTCAACCAACCGACTTATTACGGCCAAATGACAATTCCTTTTATGGACATCGACTGCCAACATTTAACATCACCCCACAATTCTCGTGGCCATACTATTTTCTATTAAAATTAAAGCAAAATTTAAAAGTCCTGGTGGATATCTAGCCAGCACCCCATAGGAGTAAATTAGTCATTTCACATACCTCCAATTTTTTCCCTGATAATAATTAAATAACACTGATTTTCCTTTTCCTCTTTCCACTCTCTGAACTTCTAAACTTAGTAAAAACGAACTTTCCGTTAATGGCAACGAGGCCGTTGAGTCCAACTTCATTCCGAATCTTGCCCTCGACAAATCCCATTTTCTCCCTTCTCTCCCTCTCCCCTTACCTCCGCCACTTCCGCCGGAAACCGTCCTCCGTCTGCTCCTCTATCCGCTGTAGGCTCCGACGGAAACCGCCGCCGGATTTCGACATGTCTGGCTCCCTCTCAATTGAGTCCACCTCACTCGGACGCGACTCCGAGTCTGAACCCTTGTTAGATTCCAGATATCGTAAGTCATGTTTTACGTTTGCGTATATATATTGGTATTGTTGTAGATTTTGTTTTTTGGAGCGTGTTTAAAGGTTGAATTTTGATGATATATGGGAGGATCAAAATGATGCATCTGTTTTCAAATTGGGATTTTTAAAGTGTGTGATTTTTTTGCGAAGAAGTGCAGATTTTTGAGGATAATGCAGTTAAAATGGCTGATAGTAGTCGCTAAGACTTTGTTTGGAATAAAATAGTAGAAGAATTGATCAGTAAATCCATCGAAGTACGTTCATTATAATAATTTCTTGCCGAAGACTCTGGGAGATGATAATTTAGTATTGTTTGTTAATAAATGTAATAAAGAAATGAAAGCTATGATCGGTTCAAATGTGATAGTACATATGATTCATATGGCTGAGAGAGGTAGAGAACGAAAGCGGATCTTCTCTATGAATTTGCTTCTTGGCTGATGATAATGTGGTATTATTTGCTCAAACAGTGTCAAAAGTTTCATTATTCAGAAGCGGCGCTTATAAAGTAGAAATTTAAAGGAACAAAATCTATTTAAGCTGAAGAATAAATTTTGTGATTTGTTATGCTAAGTAACAGTGAAATTTTGTGTTGCACATCCCCAGTAAATGTATATACGAATAATAGCAAAATACTTCTGTTTCTCATATGCAATTTTACTAAAAATATAGTGCTTTAGATTTGAAACTCTTAATACATGTAGTAAGTGTGTTGTGTATCATACTTGGTGAATTTTTTACTCCACTTTAACAATTTATTTAAAATTTTCATTTGAAGTCAGGGAAAACAAGTGGTTTAATAAGTGCTGATTGAATATTATATAATTAGATATATGAATCTTAATAATTTGTACAAAATGTTAAATTGTTATTAAATAGTTTGTCATAATCAAAAAATAAATTGATAGTGACACATACAAACTAATTTTGGTATAACTTAAAAGTGTGCTTACAATCATTGTACATTTAAATGTAATGTTAGAAAAGTAAGCTGTACTTTTGCTCTCTAGTAATTCATTTGAATTTGTATTTCACACAATTGTGAATTCATATACATCCATATTCCATTGGGTCAATCTTTTGCTGAAAATTTTAAAAATATTCACAATACACTCGTATGTCTTAAATATCGAAATTTTTCCATCCATTAACTAATGATGATGTTGCAGTGTTGGGAAATACAATGATATGATGATTAGCTATGCTATTACTATGAATTGGGAAGATATAACAGAAAGTTTATGAAACCTTGAAGCTTCTATATCGTTCTATTCTTGGAAATAACACTGTTAATTCCCCTTTTAATGTGATGCTATTAAGTTACAGAAGTTCCTAAGAAGTTACATTCTTGAAGTTCTTCCAAGTTACTGCATTCTGATTTCATTTTGGCCGGCATTATCTAGAAATGACTTCTTGGCTCTTGCATGCATACGGTGGCTTTTTGCCTGTTCTTGCCGTCTCTCTCGCTCTCTAATTTCTGTTGTTCATCAAGGTGCACGGAAAAGAGATGTGTTGATTTCCACTGTAGATGAAGATACCACCTCATCCAATAAAACGTCCTTGAAAAAGAAAAAATATTCTACCAACTCCATCAGATTCTTTGGGGTTGACTTAACTGCAGATAACATTGCAGTTGCTATGGTATATTTTGTGCAAGGTGTTTTGGGTCTCTCCAGGCTTGCTGTCAATTTCTACTTGAAAGATGGCCTGCATTTAGATCCTGCAGAGGTATTCATATATACTTAATTAGGTCAAAAGTGATGAGTGGGCATTCTACCTATATAATTTAGACATACAGGTTTAGGATAAATAATCAGTGAATTTGTTTCAAGTGTTGTCTGAATCATTTCTCTATGTAAAGACCTAAATATTTGAAAAAAATACAATTGCTCCATTTTGGCACTCGGCAGCAATTACATATATTTTTGGATGCTACTTTTTCACTTTATTTTTTTTTCTACCTAATATGAACAAATATGGTGCATGTGCATATAACATTGAGATGCAGCCCATTGAATCACCGACCTGATGTTTCAATTTTCAATATATTATAGGCACTAAAAGTTTTACACCTGTTTGTTGGACTTATTGTAGTCTAGAATTGATGTATATGGTTATGAATGACATGGATTTGGAGGATTTTACTGTTAAAAGTATTTTCAGTGTCTAGTGATGCCCTCTTGGACTTCATTTCATTCTATACCCACTCCATTGTTTGTAGAAATGCTATGGATTAATAATACTGATTTTGAGAAATTCATTTAACTTGCTCATTATCATGGACCTCTGGAGAAATATACCAAGGACTTACATTTCTATGTGGTTGACTAGACAGCTATCATCTCTGGTGTCTCAGCATTACCGTGGCTTGTTAAGCCCCTGTATGGATTCATCAGGTGGGAATCAACTTACTCTAATTAAGTATCTCCCACCTTTCCTTTACTTTAAAAATATTCTAATTTTAGCAGTTAATATGTTTTTACAGTGATTCCTTCCCGCTTTTTGGGTATCGAAGAAGGTCATATTTGGTTATTTCAGGACTTCTAGGAGCTCTCTCATGGAGTTTGATGGCTACCCTTGTTGATAGCAAATATGGTGTTGCATTCTGCATATTTCTGGGATCTCTTTCTGTAGCATTTTCAGATGTAGTAAGTCTGTATTACTTTGATTAATAAAGATAGGTTTAGTGTAGCGTCCTCATGCTTTATGCTTTCTTTAATCTCAAAGATGTTTATGACGATAACAATATTTGGTAATTTAATTATTTGGGGTTAGTATGTAGGTTTTGCGGTGATAAACCAGCACATATCTTTATCTGTCATTTCATTTCTCACCAACTAACCTACAGATACAAAGCATGGTGCAGGTTGTGGACTCTATGGTTGTAGAAAGGGCTCGTGGTGAATCACAAAGCATGTCTGGATCGCTCCAGTCACTGTGCTGGGGCTCATCAGCTTTTGGGGGCATTGTAAGTTCCTACTTCAGTGGCTCCTTAGTGAGTGCTTATGGTGTGAGGTATGCCACATGATCTATCTTTCCATTTTTCATGATGCCATTCTTACTTACTCAAGAACTTTCGAACACTCGCAGGTTTGTCTTTGGATTAACTGCTTTGCTTCCATTGATAACATCTGCAGTTGCTGTCCTTGTGAAAGAGCGGCCAGTTCTTGGCCCAGCAAGGGAAAAGAATCTTTTGTTTGGCAGTTCCGGCTTTCTTGATAGCTCAGGAAATAGCATTATGCAATTGTGGGCAGCTGTAAAGCAACCGAATGTTTTTCTTCCCACCTTATTTATTTTCCTATGGCAAGCAACACCACAATCCGATTCTGCAATGTTTTACTTCACGTATGTTGATTCTGTGAGTGCTTGATTGTTATTATAATCTCCTCTTATTCCTTCTTAGCGGCCACCAGTAACTAGAATTTTCTGTTTCCAGTACGAATAAACTTGGTTTTACTCCAGAGTTTCTGGGACGCGTGAAGCTTGTCACTTCTGTTGCATCATTAGCTGGCGTTGGACTTTATAATGGTTTCTTAAAAAGTGTCCCTCTTCGGAAGATATTTCTCGTGACTACTGTTATTGGTTCGGCTCTCGGAATGACTCAAGTATGATTTCACACCCCCTTCAAAACAAGCTCATTTGGATTATTTGCACCTTCCATTATCTATTATATGCATTTGAGGTGGACTTCTGTGCCATCTTATAGGTTTTGCTGGTCACTGGATTGAACCAGCAGTTTGGTGTAAGTGATGAGTGGTTTGCCATTGGTGACTCATTGATAATAACAGTTCTTGGTCAGGTATGACTTTGTTAATCTATCCTCATTGATAAAGGTTTCTGATATTCCCTCATCTATGCTCACGTCTACACACACTAACTGTGAGAGAAGAACACATGGAAGAAGAGAGTGAAACATAAATTCTGAAAATTGCAGGCCTCGTATATTAAGTTCAAGTTTGTTACTCTCAGGTATCATTCATGCCTGTTCTCGTATTAGCAGCAAAAATATGCCCGGAGGGCATGGAAGCTACTCTTTTTGCAACCCTCATGTCCATATCAAATGGTGGCGGTGTCCTTGGGGGTCTGATAGGAGCTGGACTAACTCAGCTCTTTGGTGTCACAAAGGATGAATTTGACAATTTGACTTCTCTTATTGTTCTTTGCAACCTCAGTTCATTGTTACCTTTGCCACTATTAGGTCTCCTTCCTCAAGATATATCCGATGTTGATTCTGAGGAGAGTGGTGACACTGAAATGAAGTCAGACTGAGTTTGAAACCTCCCGGTAGGTGGATTTTGATAACATGTATTGTCTAGTTTTTTGAATAGTAACAGGTGATGAAATAGTTGTAAATAACCAAATGGTGATTTTGATTTGCAAAAGAGTTGTATCAGTTAGTCTAAAGCTTGTCGGGTGATCTTTTGGCTTTATTTTCAAGGCTTGTTGGTTGGCATATATTTTCAGTTTCTTACCCAAATTTATACTGTACAAAAGTTTCTCCAGAGATTCAAATACTCTTGGATTGCCATTTGTTTGGAGGGTAAACTGGACATATCAAGAATGCTCTTTGTTTTATCGCCATTTGCAAAATCATCAAATGAAAGAATTACATGATACATATATAGCCTGAAGCTAGTCTTGGTTTGTTGAGTCTGATGCCGCATAGCCAACAAGGTTTACATCATGACTTATTTGGGCTTTGAGGCCTGGAGTTCCAAATCCTGGTTGACCACTCCGTTGATGGGTTTAAAGGGGATATATGTGGAGTGGGACCTAGTCAGAGAAAATATATGTTGAGTGTGTGTTGAAATTTAAGTTACAAATGGCAACAAATGGTGAAAATGGCGAAAAAACAGTGCAGAATCGGGCGAGACAAGATGTTGGCACGGGGAGTCGCACCCAGGCGTGGATTTGGCAAATTGTGCCCGTGACGCAGCCAGAGCATGAGCGAGCTGCGCCCTGGCGCAGTGCACACTGTGACCCCACACTAGGGAGCAAGTTCCGAGCGCCCTAGCGCGAGGTTCACTGGAATCTTGTGCTAGGGTGCAAGTTTTGGTGTGCCCTGGCGGGGCCAGAATTGTTTCCAAAGAGATACGCGCGCCGAAGAGCAAATCTTGTTGTGCACCCTAGGGTGGCGCACAGGCCCATGGCTCGTTTTGCGATATGTTTGGATTTATAAACTCTATTTTCTTTCAGATTGATTAAGAACGAATCCAAAAAAATATAATTCTAAACTGTTTTAGAGAATTTTCTCAGAATGGAGGTTAGAACGAGGGTGTTGGGTGTTCTCGTAAAATTTGTAGGACTTAAATTTGTACTTGGCACTTGATTTGGAACCAATAAATTCATATATTTGTCGGGTGGATTAGGCACATCGCTGAATCACGTTAAATTTTGTTGTCTCTTTCATTAAATTGCTTTACGAGTATTTCCAATTTTATTGTTCGATCTTTCTGGATTACAACAATATATTTATAAAGCTCAGGTTTTGATTATGTGCATTTACTATTATTACATCAATGCTTTATAAGTACTTTGTACTATGAACGCTTTACATCCATAATAGAATCCATTCAGCATTTTCTGAAAACAAAGAAACCAATATCAGATTTAAATGGAAAGAAATTGAGGCAGTAATATCACATAGGGACACCCCTTGTAGGGGAACCTCTCACGTGGCAAACTGATTGGAATTCACATGGGAATGGGCCATTCCAATTCCCATATTTGTATAGTCACATCTGAATAGCCAAACTTGAACTTAGTTTTATTTAGGACACTAACAATACCAAACCAACTTTCTGAGTTTGGCACTTTACCACTAATACAAAGGAATCAAAGAGTTTGGGGTAATTAATGTTGCAACTTGGTGCCCTACAAATCTATCCCCAAGTACCCCTTGAAAGCAAAAACTTCTTCACATATTTTGATTGGATGGCTCAATCATAAGCATGAACATGATGTGTTGTGTACAAGTTCATCATGATGTATTACTTGAAAGAATATAGGGGTTTTCGTTTTTCTTATAATGAATTATTTGGAATCGCTGCTCTTTAATAAGTCTATATATATTCTTACAAAAGAAGTTGAAAGTCGTCAGTAGTATGATTGAAGAATTTAAAATTTGTACAATATTGTTGGTTGTTAGCATAATAATTGTCATGGATTTAGACATTACATAGGAAAAAGTGCATAGAAGATGTGATATCATTTGTTGCATGCTATGATGCAAGTTTTTGATTAAGGAGATAATTCGTTGAACTTATCTAAAAAAATTTATAAACTCTTACATAGCATCAAATGTTATATTTTATTTCAAAAATAAGTTTTTTAAGTATATATTTGAATAAAATAATATCACAAATTTTATAAGATGTTAGTAATAACAAGTTTATAACTAATATGGTCAAATTAATTAAATTTGGACTTAAAAATAAATTAGGAACTCCTCACTTTTTGTAAATATGGTTATAAGATTTTAAAATCTTATTCTTAAAGTTTATAAGTCTATCGTATAGAAATTTTACCAAATCTTTGAAAACATCTTATAAAAAAGTTTCAAAGAACTTATAAGCTCCCGTTACTACCCTCTAAACCAGTCATAAGACTATTGAAATTTATATTTTACCTTCCCATAAATCTCATAACTCGCAGATTAATATGTGTTATGCACAATAATCTTTATTTTACCCCGAATAAAACTAGAATAAGCTTAGTACTAAACACTAGTTTGCTCTCATCATTCAACATGTTCTTCAATTTTTGAAATTCTACTCAATCTCCTTCCACAGAGCAAGCTTAGCAACTAAAATTTGTTAACTTTCACAATAATGCATAGTGTCATCATACAAATCTAGCTGTAACATGTTGATAAAATTATTACATAAACCAAAATTTTTGTCATATTTATTGTCCTATTGTCTGACATTGATAGTGTAGGAATTCCATCATTCTGCAATTCAAAATTAATCATGATTTTGTTTTTTGTTTTCTTCTAACTGCCCATTGCTCAATTGGGTGAATTTCTTAATCTTATTCCATTCGCCTCTTGTCCATACTTGTTAGCAATGTGCAAGTAGCTTGTCATGTTTCATAGTTTTTGGATAAGATATTTCACTACCTCACGAAGTAAATTTCTTACTCCCTATTTCAATTTTATTTTTTGTATAATGCTCGAATACGATGTCTTAAAATAAAATTTTATTTCTCATGATAAAAATAATTCGACTTCGAAAATATTTTAATGTGATTCCACTCTTAACGGTCAAAGTGAGTCTCTTTATTCTGAATTTGTTAATTCAAAATGCATCGATCTCCCTAAATAGGGTTCAAACCTACAATCATTGAGGTATTGAGAATTTAATCTCATATAATTCAATTCTTGTTCCTTTGAACAATATAAGCTCAAACCCTTCTTTATAATTTTCGAAACTTAAAGAAGATAATATTATTTTTCTAAAATCATCTCAAAAATTGTCATTTTGGAAATCTTTCACAATACATAGTGATATGAGATAGCCCAATAGGCTCGGTCCAAAGACCACAGACTCAAGGATGTAGCATCAGTCTCATCTCATCCTTAGGGCCCAATTGTGCTACCGACTTCAGGTGACCCAGGTCGATCAAACAGATCGACCTGTCATACTCTGGCTTCATGGGGGCAGCCATTCGACCAAGCCCCAGACTAGGGACCGCTGGTTGACTCTTCGACCATGGCACTCGGCCACCTCTATGCCGCGCACCAACCCATTATAAGGTCGACTCGGCACAGAATTAACTCTCTACCGCATTAAATGCCCGACAGGCAGCATGCCTCCGCATTAAAGGTGCATGCCGCCCCATTACCACCCATACTGTCGCACTGGGCAGTAGCACGCCTACAGTATACTATTCTGCCCATGGAACCTGGAGATGCAGCCACCTGGAATAGTTCAAGAATGGAAGATGACCTAATGTACCTCATGCAAGGACAAGAATCCTCCCTGCATGTTAAGGGCATCTCAGACAAATCCCCAATAGGAGAAGGCTATAAATATCTCCCCTCTAGACTCACTGAAGGTATGCCACTCTATACACACAAAACCCACACTCTGCTGCTCATTATATCTAGTCGACCCCATACTGACCTGAGCTTCGGAGTGCCTTAGCGGAGAGCATCTCGCCTAGCCTGACGTTTGCTTGTGATTGCAGGACTCAGTCCAACTACATCAAGATCTCGACTAGAGAGGTTGGACCTTTCAAAATTACCACCAAATTCAATTATAAGCAGTTTTCACCCTCATCACATAGAAAGACAGTTAATAATTGAAGTCATTTCACCAACTCTCTATTCAAAGCTACTCTTATAAGGACAATAATTGTGATTATAATAATTTAATCGCAGCGCAGATATCAATAATGACATTGGATTATAACTAACATAAAATGATAATCATGCATAATTTAATATGTATAACAAGACAAACCAAATCTAGCAATCACAAATTTATTCATGCTTTCTTTCTCATACTTGTTTTTATTATATATGAGATATACTGTCCACATACTATAGATCACCTGAATTAATATTTTTTTTCTAGAAAGCTTGGATTATTGCAGTGGGAATATATATATAGAGAGAGAGAGAGAGAAGAATTAGTTGAGATGGAGGAATAAGTGGTTAGGCATATAGTGCATGTGGGAAGCCATGTGAAGGGCATTGAATACAAATTTTATACCTGCATATGATGATGATATGGAAGAAGAAAACAAGAACCCATGTGGGAAATGATTGGTACTTCTTGAACAATGCATCTAGGGCTAAAAATTATGAATCAATGAATTAGGAGAAGAAGTTTTATATCAAGAATAAGAAAAAAATTTATATGTTCTTCATTTAAGTACTATTTAAAACTTACAGTTAGGTGCTATTTAAGCGAATTTGTGGATATAATGTTGTTATAAAGTTAAATATTGATATATATAATTATATACAGTGTGGCCGTTATAATTTCTGTTATATGATGCTCATCAAATTTATATTTGAAGCATTCCAATTGAGCTTGAGAGTGGAATAATAAATGACTATCATTGCATGTATATGATAAAATTATGTTTATTTCATCACAAATTGCAGGTTAAAAAGACAAATGACACTATTTCATAACTGATGGAGATAAGGTTATTCAACATGTTAAAAAGTTTGATCTTTAGGGTTGGAAAAAGGAAAACCAGTGGGGGGGGGGGGGGGGGTCACAAATTAAATTAGGAATAACACCAATAAATATTACTAATATGTATTGCTTGACATATTAACTTATAACATATCAAGTGTTTTATATTATTACACACTTATTATACAAATATAATAAGTTCTATTGATGTAAATACACTTTACATAGGTGTGCGATACTAAAATTCATGTGAGCCAATCAAGTGCTATAATAAGATTAACGTTGATGATAATATAAATATTGGGAAAAAAAATATTATGAAGCGATTTTATTAAACGCAGAATTTGCTGCACATACTATTTTTATCATTTATCTTTCTTTTTGAATATAATTTTAAAAGTTAAAATCATATCAATCTTTCAATGTTTTGCCAAACTCACATTGAGGCACAAATCATAATCTTTATTTTGTCACATAGAATGAAATACTTGTGGAATGTCCTTAACATGTTTCATTTTTGTAGCAAAAAAGTGGGAGGGGGCCAAATTCTAAGTCGGCCAATAAAAAATAATTTTGGCATAATTTGGATGTATTGTCATAAGAGGTCAATTATCCATTTTTGGTGTACACAAAGACATGTTTATTGGTTTAATTAGATTGCTTACCATATATTGAATTTTGCCTCACAAACATTTGTCATTATTGTCCAAATACATTTCAAGAAAAGCCTCGTTGCCACTTAGCAATTCGTTGGCCGCCGCAAAAAATGAGTTGGGGATTGGGTAATGGGTTCTCTTGGAAAAGTACATGCTGATTATTTGATATGAATTAAAAAAAATTTGAATATATTTTTGATAATATATGGTAATTTTTTAGAATTTGTTTGTTTCTCATTTAGTTTGAATTGATCTAACATGATTAGTTTGGCGATTCGAAAAATTTCAGCCATTGAATAACAAATGCCTAGGTGGCCCAATATGATCAGATCAATTTAGTCATCATCTATTTATTCATAACAAATACTGATAAATACTTTAGATGGGCATTTGGAAATGTAAAATCATAAATATTTTTGTTAAAATTCACTACAAGAAAAAGATAAATTTGGTGACAAAATAGTAATTAAGTGACAATACAAAAATTGTCACAAATTAGGTATATTGAGTGACAAAATTTAATTTTGTCACCTTAATGATTTTTACAAACTAAATAGTGACAAGAATAGTATTAAAGTTGTCACCATATACAATTAGTGACACTTATGGTGACAATGAAAATCTTGCCACAAATTATAATTGTCACTAAGTTGTCACTATAGAAGTGTCACTAATTGTTAATGGTGACAGCTTAAAACATTAATTTTTGTTACTATTGAATCATATTGTAACAAGATAAAAATTCTTGTCACTTAAAAATTATCAATAGTGGCAAGATAAAAGATAGTGACAACTTTTACTTTGTCATTAATATTATATTTGTTTGTAGTGATTCTCTTTACTTTTAGCTTCATATATTTAAATACTGATTTGGACGTTAGAGAATTTTTGTTCAATTCATTCTGACACTTCCTTTGATTTCAAGCTATAGGTTCAGATTGACCATTTCGTAGTTAGAAAAATATATTCCAATACATATCATCATCCTTCTCTTGTCTTCTATATAATAATAATAATAATAATAATAATAATAATAATAATAATAATAATAATAATAATAATATTATTATTATTATTATTATTATTATTATTATTATTATTATTATAACATAGAAAGGGAAATTGTACCTAGCAAGAAAAAGGGAACTTTATTAAACAGGGACCATATTGTAGGTTTCTTCAAATTCAATGCACTAATTAGCCTCTAGCCAGGGAAATCTCTGAAAAAATCCAATAAATTAATTAATTAAAGATATGATGATGGATTATCAACATTATGTCTGTTCAAAGCATCATCTTTTTGACTCAACCTTATATTAATTATGTTAATTGCCACTTTATTACATGTGGGAAATCATATCTCAACTGTTGGACCATATGAAACTTGATGCACTTATTTTTCAAGAAATCCTTTTTTAAATATGTTTAACTGGTGAGCAACAGTGCATATTGTAAGCCAAAGACTTAGCAATCTGCCTTTTGAAGATAGAAATTGAAAGATTTTATTAACTCATTACTCTCATCTTACTCATCTATTATACTTGGGTGACATGCTTCCTTTCAAGCTACAAACTTTAGAAAATTATATTACCCTTGGCTTTGTTTGACATTTACGATAGTAGTTTAATAGTTAATATATGATTGATATGACCAATCCCATAATTTGTATTCCAAGCATCAAAATTAAATCCAATAAATTAGTAAGAGAGATCATGAAAAATATATTGATTTGGAAGAAGTTACGAGTTCAATCATTCACATATATATGCGATTAACTTTGTATTTGATATATTATATCTGTTCAACTTGCTAGATATAAGAGATCATATTTGCGTTCCTGTTGATGTGGATGGAGTTGTGGGCTCGATCTACACGTACATATATGCAATAGTCTTGATGTGCTCTATGTTGTTGCCTCTTCAATTGGCTAATTAAAAGGTTGTTTTCCAATTTCTATTAATTGAGAGGAGTTAATAAGCTTAATAAACATATCTAAGCAATTATCTTTGTCGTATTACTGTTGAATATTTAACATTACTAATTAAAAAGTCATTTTCGAGTTCATAATGATGTAGAAGGAGTTTGACCTCGATCCATATATACAAATACACGAGTATTTTTGCGTGCTCTATGCAATCAATGTCTACTGTATCTGTCAGATAAGAGGTCATTTTCGAGTTTGAATTGAATCTTACAGCCTCATCCAACAATTTGTTATCTCTTTTCTACTTTATTAGATGAATTTCATCTATTGTTATTTTATTGTGATCGAGATTTTATTTAATTAATTTTTCATCATCTCTTAGGAGTAGTTTTGTGTTTTTTTTTATTGATTTTTATTTATTTATTTATACACAGACGCATATTAAAAGTTTATTAAGATTTAAATCTCAAACCTCATTCATATAAATGTGAGGATGATGCCTCTAAAATAATTGAGGGTTTGTTCACTTGTGTTTTGGGCATTTTCTAGAAAAAATTTTGGGAGAATGAGTTTTTGGGAGAAAATGTGGAAAAATTGTTAGTTGTTTGTTTATGGTTTGGGAAAATAAGAAAAATAAATTGAGAATGAGTTGTTTGTTTGTTAATGTTTTGGTGTAGGGACAAATTTTACTGTAAATGTCAAATCAGTTACTTTTTTGTTGGGTTTGTAGGAAAAAGTTTTTTTTTTTTTATGTAATGTGTATATATATATATATTTGATGGTGTATGTATATATACACTTGAGTGTTAGGTAGGGTAGGGTAGTGTATAGATTTTTTCGAGATTGAATTCTGAGGGTTTTTTGGGTATAAATTTTTTGTATTTTGGGAAAGTAATTGGAGAATGTGAATATTTTTTGGGATTATTTTGGGAGTTGGAAAATATTTCCCCAAAATGTAAGTAAACAAAGCCTGGGCATTTGACTCCTTCTTTCAATTTGAAGACTCGTTCTTTATTTTTCATAAACATTCATCACCAATATGTGCCTTTTGAGGATGGATATTGAAAGATAAAGTTCATGTATTACTTTGACTTTTTATGCTACGTCCAATTTAAGTTGCATCTAGAGTCATCTATTGTAAATGATTAATTTGCATGCCTCTCTTCGAGCCACAAAATTTAGAAAATTATCTTTTTCCATGACTTTTATTGGCATTCACAATAATAAATCCAAATAATTATGTGCCTGCAATAGCTATATGTTTGACATGACCAATTGACTGCTAATGATTTAGATGTGATATAATAAATTTTGACAAATTAGACAGAGAAAAATCTGAAAAAACAAGTATTGTAAAATTTAGCTTATTTTGAACATTAGAAATTATTACCGTTAAAATAATCTTTGTCATTACAGTCAGATTTCGAATTATCTTAACCTTACCATATGTACACAATTAACAATTGAATGATAGGCTGCAGTCAAATTTGAAGTAGATCAGACTCGATCCCGATAAAAAATATGAATCTTAAAGTGTAATGTTATTAATTTTAAGTAGTAAGAGTGGATGTTTTCTTTATTATTATAGTGTATCACAATTCGAGCTCAACTAAATCTTGTAAGCATTAACTAGTTATATTGATATTTTGATGAAATAAAGTTATAATTGATCATTTGTCTTAGAAAGGTTACCTAGACTATAAATCATGTGAATTATATACAAACAACGTCCAACGTTAAGAGAAAAGTGGAAAAAAATAATCTATTTTTAACTCGCAAAAAATTTATCCCACTATATGTATCTCCATCTATAAATATAATTTCTAGAGGCTATTAGCCAATTTTTTGGACTACTTAATGAAAAATGGGTCATCTCATATCAAGTCAACATGATAAAAACCATTACAAGTGAAAGCAACCTTGTTTGATTAATTGAAAAAGCTAGCCCTAAACCAACCACTAAATTATAATGTGGAAAATCTAGGAGAATCATGCTTTAATTATTGAATGTGTCATTTTTATAATGATGCTATGATGTTATCAACATTACGTGAGAGAAAAGAAATTATTAGTAAAGTATGGAAAATGCTCTAATTGGGTTTATGGTGCCTATAAATTTTCTTTAGCATTATGCACCTTCCATGTAATCAATCCCGTTTGGTTTTATTTCCATTTTCAATTTTCATTTCCATCATTTCTAAAATGGTGAGAATTAATTATCTAATGTGATATGGAAATGAAAATGTATTTGGATGAAATGTTTGGAAATATAATGATTATGTTGGTTATAATAGGTTGTAGGTGGAAAGAGATAGAAATAATGAAATAAAGAGATAATATATATAGGTAATTGGGAAAATATATTTTGAAAATGAAATGAAGATTATGTTGGGTAAAAATTTCTAAAAAGTGATTATTTCTATTTCTAGAATAGTAAAAAATGAAAAAAATGTGTTTGAAAATAAAACCAAACAGACCCTTCCTAGCCATTAAAATGTGCTTTATAATTATGGAGTGTGTAATTAAAGAGTGTGATATAGTCTATTTTATGGAGACCCTTTCTTGCAATTAAACCAAAGCCTAGTCCTAATTTCACTCACTTATGTGATAAGAGGATGACTTTTCTTTTAAAAAAATCAAATTACCTTCTTCGTTATATCAAAATATCAAATATAATTAAATATAATTGACGGTTGTGGATTTAAAAAAAAAAGACCTTTAAAATAGGCAAGTATCCATATATAAATGGAATATAAGCACAATGCCTCTTAAATATAAAGTCATGGGGTTCAATTTTATTATTTGAGCAAGAGCTCATCGAACAAGAAGACGATTTTGCGTTGCTTTTGATGATATATATCTGGTTATTAACATTCAAATATTTTACAATGTGGATTCCAATTTTTGTTCAGTATATGACCAGTAAATACGTGATTATATTAGTGCTTAAAAGATAATGTGTTGTTATATTCATACTGTATATTTTGTATTTATTTCGTGCATTCATGTCCATCCATCATAACTATATTATAATAAAAAAATTATTATCAAAATAGAAAAATATCGATAAATAGATGAGATTCAAGCTCAAGACCTCTTAAATAAGAGTCTTGAGGCACAATTTTTTCATTTGACTTTATTAGTACAAGAAAATGATCAGCACATACATATTCTACAATATCAATGTCAAACTCACCTTTTATCTAATAAATGTCCACTAGGCACGTAGCAATATTAGTAGCACCCAAAACGTATAATTGCTAATAATTACTTGATGTGTATCATCTTGTAGAAAAAGTGAAGTCGCTTTTACTTAAATATTAGGATGCAAAACATTGAGAAACATTTGAATTTGCCCCCTTTTAAATATGACATATTGAGCATGTGACCTAACAATCAATATCCAGTTTTGCAGGTCTACAAGAAGTTTGTGTACAATTAGGGATGAGAATGGGCGAATTTTAGCGTGAATCTTCACTTAATTCATAATTTATCTCATAAGACTTTATTTTGTTTCATAATTTGTTCCGTCTTGAGTAATATTCCAGCCTTGTCTCATCCTGAGTAATATTCTAAACTTGTTTTATCAAAGACAAGTTAAGTTCAAGTTTTGATTTTGGCATATTCCACTATCGTCCCTATTGTTAGACCCGAAAATGTTGCATCCAATCATGCATGTTTGGTGGTGCTTGACGGTGACCGGTCAGTGTGTTGGACAAATGAAACAGGCCACGGGCGCTTGCTAGGACCGGGCAGCGTGCCGTGCGCCAAGGGACGGAGCTCATAAACAGACCCAACGGACCCTAACGGATGAGTGTGCGCGCGGGGCTGGGCCGTGCGCACACTTGTGCAACACTTGACTGGAACACTGCGCACAATCGCGAGGGACTTAGCGGGACAGTGGGCACACTTGCGCAACATTTGACGGAATGGTGTGCAACCATGTGCAAAAGAAAGAGTCGGTACCAAGACTTGGGCACAGCTGAGCGGAGCAACGCGCACAAGCAACATGCTGGCGCGCGCGGCAACAGGTTGGCGAGGCAGGCTGACCTGGCAGACAGCTTAGCAACACATTGGCAAGACATGGCAAGTTCATGCTGATGTGGGCAGCAGTTAATCGAGTATGTTGGCAGACGATTTTCGACAGAGAGGGAATCAAAGTAGTGGGATGGTTGTGGCTGACTTTTCTGGTAACCGCTCGGAACAGTTGGCACAAGCAAGCTACACTGCAAATAACCGCTCGGCACAATTGCTCGAGACACCTGGCAGCATTTAGCATAGCTTGGCCACATGTTGGCTGTTGATAGGTTAGCTTCCTAGCAGTGGGGGATGTCCACTATAGCTGATTATACCAGACAATATAAAAGCCTTTGACCTCACAATCTGCCTAAGACTAAGTTTAGAGAACGAGTTAGCGAGTTAGACTTGGGCAGACATTGTGGGAAGGCATTGGCATCCTGTGTATTACATTTGTTGGGTTAATACAAGGTTGAGATTGGTTCCTGTAATTCATGTGTTCCTTATGTTAATTCCGCTGCATGCTCAAACATTTATCTTGTTGCCTTGCTCGATCATATGTTGCCTAACTCGCATGCTTGCATTAAACAAGGTGCACAAACAAGCTGACTAGGCCCTTGGCAGGTCTAGGCCGCACAGGGTCGTATAAAATTGGGCGAAAAATTTATGTGAAAAATTACCTCTGTAACAATTGGTATCGGATCCCGGCTTCACACTGTTTTGAGGGAAATTGACTTGAGTTTGGGTTCTGTGCAGGCATTGAAACGTGAAACGATGGTGGATCAAAGTTTGAAAGAAGCGATTCTTGGCTTGGAGACAAGGATGCGCCGGATGGAGGCATTCCTTTGACAACCAGCTGAAGCTCAAAAGATGGCTCTCTTTAAGCAAATCCAGGAACTACAACTAACAATTGAGGGTTTGCAAAAGATAGTGGCAGGTTGGCCCGAAATGGTGGATCGAAAGGTTGTTTCGGCTGCTGAAAATGTGGGAACGTTCACTGAGATCGTTGAGTTGAAACTTGAGTCGGTCAATACGAAATCGATGGTATTGAAGAAGGCTGTTGCAGCAAGTGTGGCTGATGACATGGCTTCTTTGTCGAAGGTAAAGGTGTCGGATCCAAAACCATTTGGCGGTGAGCGGAACGCCAAAGATCTCAAGAATTTTCTGTGGGATATGGAGACCTATTTCGATGCCGCTAAGATTCCAGAACGGGAAAAGGTGTCCATAACTACGATGTACTTGACGGGAGACGCTAAATTGTGGTGGCGAACTCGTTTGTCGGATGAATCAGCTGCTACCCGAGGATGAATTGACAATTGGGAAGCACTGAAAGGGGAACTAAAGGAGCAATTCCTACCCTGCAATGTGTCGTGGGTTGCTAGGGAGAATCTCCGAAACTTGAGACATACGGGAACGGTAAGAGAGTATGTTTCCACTTTTAGTTCTCTTATGCTTGACATGCGTGATATGTCTGAGGAGGATATGTTGTTCAATTTCATGGCGGGACTGCAACCTTGGGCTCAAGCCGAGTTAAGGCGACAAGGAGTCAAGGACTTGTATTCAGCTATGGCCGCTGCTGATAGATTGGTGGACTATCGAAATATCGGAGGCCAGATCGAGAACTCAAAAAGAAAAATACTGGGAAAGACAAGGGCAAAGCGAAACCGAACGGAAAAGGGAAGGAAAAAGAGGGATCCGAAGCAATGGGTACCCAGACGGAAAAGAAGAGATCAGGGTGCTTTGCTTGCGGAGGTGACCACAAAATGCGGGATTGCCCTCAGCGGGAACGACTTAGTGCACTGTTGGGTGAGATTACTGAAACAAAAATAAAAACGAAGGGTGATATGGAACCGAGAGTCGGTGCTCTCCAGTTGTTGAACACTCTGACGGGTAAGTCCGATTCAATTAAGAATAAAGGACTAATGTATGTTTGAGTATTTGTGAATGGTAATCAGGTGAAAGCAATTGTGGACTTGGGAGCCATTCATAGCTTAATTTCGGAGGAACAAACCCAGAAGCTGGGGCTAAAGATGGAACTTGCCAAAACCCAGGTTAAGGCTGTAAATCAGAAACCGGAGACGGTGAAAGGTGGGGCCATTATGAACTTGAAAATGGGGAATTGGCAAGGACAGAGCAAACTGGTGGTTTATCGGTTGGATGAATTCGATATGATTCTTGGCAATGATTTCCTATTTGATGCGAAGGCCGTGGTTATCCCTTACTTGAGCGGGTTAATGATCCTTGATGATAACGAACCTTGCTTTGTGTAAGCTGAGTGGAGTAACTTCGAAAAAGAGGAAAAGAAGTCAGTCGATGGGACAGATGAGACTGGACCAATGCATGCTAACGGGGTCGGTTCATCGACATCGGGTAGTGATGGTGGCATTTGCCAAGAAGTCGATAAAAAGAGTTGGCCTTCTTTATCCTATGTGGCGAAGTTAAAAGCTACAGAGCAGCGAAGTTAAAAGCTTAGCCCTATACCTCGGTCAAGTGGGGGCATTGTCCGAGGCAAAGTGTTTGGCAGGATTCAGTGGGAAGCCCAAAGCCATGTTAGCTTGGTGCAACATGAAAACGTGAGGTTAGTACTTGTTACTTTGGGTTAAAGTTACTGATGGCGTTCATTTCTAGAATTGCAGGTTAAAGCAAGTTTATACGGGAACACAAGTGGGGACATGTCTCCTTTAGTCCGACGAGGGCGTCGAATTCCTCCAGTGGGGGTGGTTTGTTAGACCCAAAAATGTTGCATCCAATCATGCATGCTTGGTGGTGCTTGACGGTGACCGGTCAGTGTGTTGGACAAACGAAACAGGCCATGGGCGCTTGCTATGATAGGGCAGCATGTTGTGTGCTAAGGGACGGAGCTCATAAACAGACCCAATGGACCCTAACGGATAAGTGTGCGCGCGGGGCTGGGCCGTGCGCACACTTGTGCAACACTTGACTGGAACAGTGTCCACAATCGCGAGGGACTTAGCGAGATAGTGGGCACACTTGCACAACATTTGATGGAACGGTGTGCAACCATGCGCAAAAGAAGGAGTTGGTACCGAGACTTGGGTGCAGCAGAGCAGAGCAGTGCGCACAAGCAACACGCTGGCGCGGGCGGCAACAAGTTGGCGAGGTAGGTTGACCTGGCAAACAGCTTAGCAACACATTGGCAAGACGTGGCGAGTTCATGCTGATGTGGGCGGCAGTTAACCGAGTATGTTGGCAGACAGTTTTCAGCAGAGAGAGAATCAAAGTAGTGGGACGGTTGTGGCTGACTTTTTTGGTAACCGCTCGGAACAGTTGGCACAAGCAAGCTACACTGCAGATAACCGCTTGGCACAACTGCTCGGGACACCTGGCAACATTTAGCATAGCTCGGCCACATGTTGGCTGTTGATAGGCTAGCTTCCTAGCAGTGGGGGATGTCCATTGTAGCTGATTATACTAGACGGTATAAACGCCTTTGACCTCACAGTCTGCCTAAGGCTAAGTTTAGAGAACGAGTTAGCGAGTTAGACTTGGGCAGACATTGTGTGAAGGCATTGGCATCCTGTGTATTACATTTGTTGGGTTAATACAAGGTTGGAATTGGTTCATGTAATTCATGTGTTCCTTTTGTTAATTCCGCTGCATGCTCAAACGTTTATCTTGTTGCCTTGCTAGATCATATGTTGCCTAACTCACATACTTGCACTAAATGAGGTGCACAAACAAGCTGACTAGGCCCTTGGCAGGTCTAGGACGCACAGGGTCGCATAAAATTGGGCAAAAAATTTATGTGAAAAATTACCCCTATGACACCTATGCACAACATTTATGAACATCTATGATACCATTTCTCTCTCTCTCTCTCTCTCTCTCTCTCTCTCTCTAACCATTCATGGTATGGAGGAATTTTTGTTACATGAAGCTAACATTGAGATACAATTTCATAAATTTCATAAGATTTCATTAGTTAAATGACCCCACAAGTATCCCTTGCTACTATTGGATCCAACGCTGTAATGAAAAATTTTGCAACTCTCACTCTGAAATTTTTATTAAGGTAAGACTTGGGACTGAAGTAACTACTAGATTTTTTGTCTTGTTCAATAGGCTATTTGCACAATGTAGAACCCACGCAATAGTAAACGCAAGTCTTTATAAGATAATTATCTCTACTTATAAACTTGACTAATTTGAACTTAATTGATCTATCCATAACCATGGTGAACTTTGGGTGAAATTAAGTGGATGTTCATACCAACTAATTTTTGAAAAATCAGCAAATGAATTGTGAATCCATTTTTGGGGAGAGAACTCCTTCCCATATTAGCCACTAATATATTTTTAAGTTCTAATTAGATCAAAATTTGCTTAACATAACTAGAACAAAATTTTCTATTATATATTATATGAATATCTACTAAATTTCGTACGAGTTAATCTAATTTGATCAAGCATATAGACTCTTATAGAATATGTCTATTGATGTCCAAACTTGTAACCGACCAATAATACATAGTTCTACATATTACCATAGAGTTGGTTGCCAATGTCAAACAAAGACAACTATGCAAATGAACTCAAAATTTTCCAGGTTAGAAGCTGTAATTGTTGGTATTAAAAATATGTGCCAGCACATAAAACCCTGCTGCAAAAAATTTTCCCATATCAGCGCCTCCTATCCGCTGAATAAATTTTGCCTTAAATGGTGAATCACGGCCATAGCTGGCAGTTCCCTTCAATACTAAACACTGCACTAATTTCTGCAGTGATTCTATGTATATACTGATTCAGCTGTTACACATTTAACTATCTTTTATGTAATCTTTTTAAACATTAAAATGTGAATCAAGAAATAACAAACACAAAAACATAGTCATATGCAACTAAAAATGTGGACAATACGAGCAGTGTAGTGAAAGATTCATTTTTTATATATAGTATTTTAAAGCAGCCATTGTTTCAAAAAAAAAAAAAAAAATCCCCGTAAAAGCTCGATCTTCTAGCTTTATGGCACTGAAAATATATTAGATTAAATTGGTTCATTGAAGCGACGAGACCTTAAAATTTACTTTTTTAAATGTCAATAGTAGAACATTTTGTCTCAAGACTAGTTAAATAGTAAATCAATCCCGACGAGCCCTTTAAAATAGTACTTTTATGATTGCTTCCATGACTTCATGAAACGTTTTTCGATTAAATTTTGTTTATAGTTATATTTATCTGATAGACACCCTATCCCCTGGCAGGGGGTTGGGTGGGATTGTTGTGGGGTGGGTGGAGGTGCTAAAATAATGCAAGTCAAGTGGTCAACACATGCATGCACAGAATCCAGATGACAACAAAATGCAAATGTATGCAAAAAGCAGAAGAATAAAACCAATGAGTTAAATCAACCTTAGCTATTATCTTGAATTTAATTATTTTATGATGTTAGCTTCTCTAGTTTTACTTAATTCACATGGAGCCTTCAAACCATGTCAGCCAAAAGTAACTGCCAATCAAGCATTAGAAAATTTCTACCTAAAGAACATGACAAAGGCAAGTAGAGAATCCAATTCATTAGACCCTCAGCTGAAATTTTTATAATTGCAAGAGAAGGGCCATACCAATAGGGGCCCCCCCTTAGGCCACATTGTCTCATATTCCACTGCCCAATGTCCCTTAGAACATGGAGAAAATTGTGGCAGATTTCCCTACTATAAGTTCTCCCCTTCTTTCTCCTAACTCCTCCCACTTCTTCTTCTCCCTCTAAACACATAGAATTCTTTCTCAGCTTTTGAGAAAGAAAAACTAAACAAGAAAGATTAGTTTTTTCTTTTTCTTTTTCTTTTTCTTACCATGAATACAACATAGTATCACAAAGGAAAAAGCAGCCATATTGCTGATAAACTTGTCTTAAACCTGTACATATCTGTTGAAACCTTGTTTTTCTCAAAAGAAGATGGACATTGAATTGGTGAAGTGTGATTGTTGTGGATTGAAGGAAGATTGCACACAGGACTACATTAGTGAAGTTAAGGAAAAGTTCGATGGCAAATGGCTTTGTGGGCTGTGTTCAGAAGCTGTAAGAGATGAAGTTAACAGAGGGAAGAAGCAATCTGGGATGGATGAAGCTGTAAAGGCTCACATGTCCTTTTGTCGTAAATACAAATCGAACCCGGCTTTTCGAGTGGCTGATGGGATGAGGCAGATGCTGAGGAGAAGATCAGGTGATTTGTCTTCATCACCATCTTCCTCCAAGAAATATTCAAGATCAGCAAGCACATCCCAAGTGGGAGATGACTCCACATTCTCCTATTACTAGTTCCAAAATAAGGTATAGTTAAAAATTTAATGTTGTCTTGTTTCTTGTACAGGGAGGTTATTTCAGTTGAGGATTCTACCTGGTTTTTTTGTCTTGTTTTACTTTTTATATCTAGTGTATCGAAATCCTTTTCCTCTTAGGAAAAGAAGAAGAGACAGCATAAATTTTGGGGAAAAGTGATTTTTAGCTTCATTCCAAGAAGTCAGATTCTGTTGCAGAAAAACATTCTTCTTTCTGGTTCTGACAGCAAATCCTCAAACTTGAAACCTCAAATGCATGGTGATGAGTAGACCAGTGGAGTACTTTTTTTCTTCAGTTTTCCAATAAAATGATCCTCCAAATCTCTTTGTTTAAAGAAAAGGGTGAGAGGGGGAAAGAAGAATCTAATATATGCATTAAACTACAATATAAAAGGTCAACTTCCCACTTAACCAGAAAGAAGTTCACATGAATGGTGCTATATGCTTTACTTAATCTAATATTTCTTAATATTATACCTAATTTGTGACTTTATAAAGCATGAAATCAATCTTGATTAAGCTTCTTGATATTTGATTGACCTGATAACCATCAGATGAAGGATAAACAAGCTATCCCACTTGCATAATATCCACCCCACAAGATGAGTTATCATTAAGCAGTTCTTTCTTTAAGTGAGTAGTTAAACCAACTTGGTCAAAAAGACATTATTAAATATGTCAACAAACCTCAACTAATTCACAACTTTGGATTTAATGATTTCACCAATATCTCTTTGCAAGAAACTTAAACAGAATCAATATGAGGGAGCAAGATAGGGAGTTTCCTTTCTTTTACCATAATGAAACTATGCAAAATTTTAATATGTAAACATCCACATGAAACTAGTTCTAATATACTTGGGATCTAAGGGCTAGAACTTCACCACATGGCGAATATAAACTCTTCTTTATGTATACCCCTTCTTGTTACATAAAAAATAATAAAAAATTTCTGTGTTTGGTTCATAAAGGGACACTTTATGCACTAAGTGAAGCTCCTCTGCGCATATCGAATCAGATATCTGATATACAATAATACAAGTGTTGTTTATATGGCTCATGATATTTGCCTAGGGCAATTCTGAAGGCCTCCAATCTATTGCAGGAACAACAATTTTCCTAAGGTTCTCAGAAAATAAAAATTGTCATCTTCGGGAGAATAAGGTGAGTGCTGAGATTAAGACTTCTAAGAGTAAGACATTAGACTGGTTCATCACCAAACAAACAGGACAACAACTCAATGAATAAATTCCCTTTTCTTAAACTCTTTTTCAGACCGCTTTGTTTTACCTTAGTAGCCGCTAGTTTCTCCATGATTGGAAACCTTTGACATTCTGTTCAGATG
The DNA here is from genome assembly GCA_018894105.1 of Jacaranda mimosifolia. Taxonomy (NCBI): domain Eukaryota; kingdom Viridiplantae; phylum Streptophyta; class Magnoliopsida; order Lamiales; family Bignoniaceae; genus Jacaranda; species Jacaranda mimosifolia. The sequence continues at coordinate 37,176,648 of CM032123.1, forward strand.
CTGGGATATAATACCTTTTTTTATGCTTTTGATCTTTTGCTGATTCCCTACAGAAAAAGGAAGGTATTTTTCCTCTGCTACTCGCAACTTTAGTCGGACCAGTTGTCGATTAATATTAACAGACAAATGCATCAATAATTGACCTAAACTGATTTGCATTTGAAGGAAAAGAATCCAAGAAAAGAAGATAAGCATTGTTGACATTGAGTAATCAATTCCACATTTTATTGACTCAACCAAAACAAATATTCTTGACCATAAAAGGAGCTGATTCATGCAAGTCTAGGAACAAGGAAAAATAAAATGATTTAGCTAAGTAGGACACATTTACCAACGCAGTTATTAAGTTAAAAACTTACCTTATGATCCCCTACACTGATCCCCATACACTATTCTCAAATAAATTGAAAGCATCTACTTAAGAAAGAAAAGAAACAGAAAACAGACAAGCAAACATTTTTACTACAGCCTCCAACCCCACAGACCACAAGAAAAGAAAAAGGGGGAAAAAGTTCATCCAAAAGTCCAAAAGAAAAAAGAAAAGAAAAGAAGGAAAAATGGGCTGTGGAATAAATCCAAAGGTTAGAGGCACAGAACAGTCATTCCAAACGTTCCTAGCTTATTTCAAAGTTAAAAACCCTTGTCATTTGACCGTTGGATTTAAAATTTAAAATTTTCAATGTACAGTCACAAGAAAACTAAGCAAAAACCTTAAAAAATTCAAAACCCAGGAAAATGATTCCAAGAAAACCCAAAATTCTCGAAGAAACCAAGAGAACAGTGATTTTCGCTCCAAATTCCTCTGTAAAATCCGTGGTCACGGTGGACAGCAGGCCATCAGAAACATGAGACAGTTTTTACTTTCCTGGATGCAGGAAAGATGCAAGTCGCAACAACGAAATCTGCATTGCCAGCATAAAAAGCTACTCTTGATTTGATGCCACAGAGTATTCATGGAAACTCACAAAAATCTCTGCCTCGAGGCCTAAAATTTCAAGATGCCCTATTTCTTTCAACCCTTCATCAGCTGATTTTTCGACCCCAAACTCAAGCTCCCGGATAAGGCCTGGGGTGGTTCTTTCACCTCCCAGTTCTTGTGAAAGAATGAGTTTACAGGAGAAGATGAAGAGAGAAAGGGAGAGTTGGGATATGGGGTTTTTGTGGTTAGAATTTTCTGGGGTTTGATCTTGGTTTTCTGTGTGGAGTATGGGGTTCTTGGATGGTTTCTGGGGTTCGGAAAGCTAGATTGTCCCCACAGATTGTGAAGAATCTGGTTGAAAAATCAAGGGATTTTGGGGGTTTGAGTAGAAGGTTTCTGTTCTTGAAGAATGAGTTAAGAGGGAGTTGGTTGATAAAGAGGACTCAAGCTGCAGCTCTTGATGATTCCTTGAGGAAAATCAGTTACGTTCATTTGCAGAATCTTTCTGCTCATTAGTAAACCATTATATGCTTTGGGGCTTTTGATATTCAGCAATTTCTTTCATTCTTGAGGCATTGGGGCTCAGGGGCAGCTGTTTATGTTTTCTTCTTCTTCATATATATAATACATATTAGAGAAATAATGTAGAACGGAAATTGCAATGAACAGAATGGAATATATATTCATTGTTATATGTAAATGGTAACAATTAATTTGATTCTCACCAGTAGTCTTTACAAGAACATAAACCATCTCTACAGTGGTGAAATCTAGTTCTATCTCTTACAACAATTTCCATATCGAATACCTTGGATGCCAATTTCATAAAGTTGTGGCAATCTTCACAAATCCTGAGGTTTTTTATTATACGAATGCAAGATTGTCTTTCCCTGCTTATTAGTCCGTAACACAGAGCTAATTTCTCACTGTGCCAAAGAACAACCTCTCGCTTTTCATCTTCATCTAAGTCTACCAAAACACTGCCGGTATTTGGATTGTAGCCTGCCTGTTTCAGCTTGTCAACAACCTCATCTAACTTGGCATAAATCTCATCTGTTTGTTTATGGTTTTTATCTGCTGTCAAAAACTCATGTATCTTGTTATCCATTTCAATCATACTGCATCCTCGTTCCTTTGATATGCCTTTTTGTTTCATATATTGTCTCACCACTCCAACATTTTCCCACCTTCTCTCTTTTGCATATATATTTGACAAGAAGACATGAGCTCCATCATGATCAGGGTCTAACTCAAGAAGACGTCTTGCAGCAAACTCTCCCAATTCAAACTCACCATGAATCCGGCAGGCAGCCATCAGGGATCCCCAGATGATAACATTTGGGGCCATTGGCATCGTCTCCACAAGCTCTAGGGCATCTGCAAGACGATTAGCTCGACCATGGAGGTCTACCATGCATCCATAATGTTCTAGTCTGGGTGCAATTCCATATTCATTTATCATCAAATCAAATGCCTTCTGTCCCTCTTCAACCAATCCTGCGTGGCTACAAGCATAGAGAACACCCACAAATGTAATCCAGTTGGGTTCCACATTTTCGAATTTCATCTGTTGAAAATGTTGCAAGGTGTTATCAACGTCTCCATGGATAGCAAAAGCACTGATTATGCTGGTCCAAGATATAACATTTTTCCTATGCATCCGGCCAAAAACTTCCTTCGCTTTCTCAAGACTCCCACACTTGGCATACATATTGACGAGGGCATTATTTATAGGCAAAACTTTTCCAAATCCATTTTCATCCACAAATCGATGGATTTGTTTGGCTTGCTCTAATGCACCAAGATGAGCACATGCTGAGATCACACTCAACATGGTTACTTGATCAGGTTTAATTCCATGTTGCTGCATGTTGTGAAATATCTTAAGAGCTTCTTGAGGCCTATCACTCTCTGCATAACCAGAAATCATTGCACTCCAACAGACCAAGTCTTTATCAACCATTTCATCAAAAACTAATCGAGCAGCTTCAATATTGCCAACTTTTGAGTACCCAGAGATCATGGCAGTTGAGGCCACAACATTCTTTGCCTTCAACTTATCATACAAACTGTGAGCCATGTCCATAGCACCAGAACTTGCATACATGTTTAGAAGTGCACTCTGCAAATGAGAATCAAACATAATGTTATTCTCGGATATGAACCCATGCACTAGTTTTCCAATATCCAAATTTCCAAAGCGCCCACAGGCAGAAAGAATAGTGGTAAAAATTCTCCCATCTGGTTCTGTGCTGGAGCTCTTCATCTCTTCCAGCAGGGCTAAGACGTTATCAAAAAGCTGGCTTTGACAATAACTGTTTCAACATGTACACAAAACCAAACACCCGAGTCAAGAAGGACCACACCATTTCAAAATCAAAAGCAACTCTTACTTATTCAGTAAAACAGCAGAGACATTATTGGGGTGGGTTGACAATGTTTACACACGTTATAATTTGATCTCTGATTTGATTAAACCACCATAACATAAGTTCACGGAAAAAGCGAGATGAAGCCACACTATACAGTGCAAAAAACCTGTTGGATTTATTGATGGCACTATTCCATCTTAATCTTTAAGATACGTATGCCGTAGCAGTGATGCATTTTGAGTTCTCTACTCCCATTACCAGATTCTTTTAATTTTGTAAAAAATAAAAGAACAAGTTACCTTTTTATTTTTGTGAGAAATGAAAGAACACATTAACTTTTTCCAAACTAATTTTCCAATTGTTGCCAGCTTCAACACATCACACTGAAAGTTTCATACTTTAGAAAACAAAAGAAAATCACTGTGAATAAAGAATTTCTCAACACCTCCTTAAGAAAGAAACTCACCCATCTATCATAATATTCCAAGTGACAACATCTTTATGCGACATTTTATCAAACACGAGACGGGCCTCCGAAATTATCCCACAAGCGGCATACATTCCCACCAAAGCAGTTTCCACAAAAGGGTCGGAGTCGTATCCAAGTTTTGCCGCCAACCCATGAATCATTTTCCCTTCACCAAGCGCCATAGCTTTCGATGCCGCCTTCAGCAATGACGGAAAGCTGAACCTGTCAATGGGGAAAGCTTTATTCTGCATAGTTTGGAAAAAGAGGAGCGTGTTATGAGGGTTGTTTGAGCGTGAGAGGTGTTTGAGGAGCTTGTTGGAGAGCTGGAGCGTTGGCGGGCGGTGGTGGGGGATGGAGGAGAGTAGGGAGAGGGCGTAAGAAGGGAAGGAAAGGGAAGAGAGGAGGAGGTGGAAGAGGTGCAGCTGGTGGGGGGGGGTTTTGAGGAGGTGGGCGTGGATTTGCTTCAGGTGAGGGACAGAGGTGGCGGTGGATATGAGGTGAGTGATGCTGGGTTGGTGGCGCAGAGGTGTGGCGGCGGTTGTAGTGGTGGCGGGGAGGGGGTGGAGGGTGGTGGAGAAGAGGGGTTGGGCCATGGATGCAATGTGTTTGATGAAAGAAATGGAGGGAAATATACTTATTTGTTGGTAGTCAAGAGGTGGTTAGTATAGAACTACAAATTCTATTGCATTTGCCAAATGGCAATCCCATGAGAGCATTACCTCTATGGATTTAGTGGGCTTGCAAAGATTTAGCAAATGATGATAGTCTATTGATTCTATTTCATGATAAGTGAATATTAGCAAATGATCATGAATATTTCAATAAAGTTAGATTTTTTTAAAATGTTAAATATGTCATAGTCGACATTACCGTAAAAAATAAGACAATATAATTTTGATATATATATATATATATTTTTTTTTTAAATCTCATCAAATGCATAATGACTTTTTTGAAAATCTATTACTAATTATATAATATTGAACCATCAATTTTATATTATGAAGAAGACATCTTTATCTATGTCTTTTGAGATTTCAATCATTAAAACAAGTCATTGAGAGAGATAGTAGATGTTGTACTCAAAATTCTAAGCTTGTGATTGCTTGTGGGAAAAGTTTTCGTTTCTCCTCCTCAGAGACACAAGAAATAGGTGAGCGTCCGTTCAGATGTGAAACAAGTGTTGAGTTTTTGGAGCAAGTGAATTTTTGTCTCAAAATCTTCATCTACAATTAAATTTCCTCTTTCCATCTCATGGCTTTCCTTTTTCTCTCTTTCTCTCACGCACTGACATACACACACATGCCTCACCTTTGTCCCCCTCTCTCCTTGTCTCACACCTCAATTTACCTACAATATTTTTCTTTTTGCAACAAATATTGATTTTTTTGCTAAAAATGTAACTAGGATTTGAGAAATTTATTTATTTTTAATTGCAAGAATATGTAATCTTTATAGTATTATGTTATATTTTCATATAATTAGGATTTTTTTATATAAGCCCATTATGTGAGAATTTTCATTCTTCAACATTTTTATTCTCACTAAATAATTTATTTTTTCCGCATGCCGCGGATTTAAATATTTAATTATATTTTATTTGAATGGTTTTTTAAGAAATTTATTATCAAATAAAAGTACCCTAAATAATTCCAATTTTGTAAATCATGAAATGTAATTGCAAAAAAAAACTTATGAATAACGTAACTTTCTTATTGATATCATTCAAGTTTTATTTTCAAATTACACACACAAGACAAATTCATTTTTATTACAATTATTCTGAATTAAGGGATGGAAAAGAATTTTGGCTTATATAATTTATTTTGCTAGACAAATTATAAATTTTGGCAAAAATTATTGGCTTAAAAAAATTAAAAATTAAAACACAAAAATAGAAAAAAATTATTTAAAAATTAAATTTTGATCAATACGGATTTTTTCATTCTTTTCACGTATTATTTAAAAAAAATTAAATTTCTAACTAATTCGATTAGTAAACAATTTATTGAAATAAATTTGATGAAAAAAATAAATTATTTTTTACTTAGTTGAAATTATATTTTTCTAAATTAATAAATTAATTCATTGTCAATTTTTAAACAATAACCCAAAAAAAATGCAATTTACTAATTTTATTATTATTTTATTTTTTTAATAATCTCAATTCCAAACAAACCCCCCAAAAATCAAATCTCATAAAACATTCTCATTCTTTCAAACAAATCTCTCAAACAATCTCACAACCAATCACAATTTCCATCACATCAATCCATTACATCATAATTATTACATTTTATCTCATAACTATTCACAACCTCATTTTTCAATCTCATATCTCTAAAATACCAAAACTATTTCAAAATCTTAGGAACATGAAAAATGACACATTAACTTACAAGCAATCACAGCCTAATATTTTAGTTTAATGTAGCAAAGACGCCAATTAATAAGGCCCGTTTGGTTTCATTTTCATACCTTATTTTCATTTTTTTTTACTATTTAAAAATTAAAGTACATTAATTTTTTTACACAGTTTCATCCGATATCATTTTCAACACACAATCCCCAATAACCTATATATCTTCTCTCTTTATTTTATTTTTTCTATCTCTCTCTACCTACAACTTACTAAATTCAATATAATTTTACTTTTCTAATAATTTATTCAAATATAAACTTATTTTCACTAACTAACTTTTTAAATTTTGAAAATGATGGAAATGAAAACTGAAAATGAAAATAAAACCAAATGGCCCCAATTTTTTAGAACTTGAATCCAAAGGTACAAACTTTGTTGTATAATTACTTTTTTTTTTTTAATTATCCAAAAGAAAATCAACATGGATTGTGGGCTTTGTGCCCCAAATTGTGGACCACCTCCAACATCGGCCCAAATCTGAAAGCAAACAAAAATCGCAGAATCCCCGCAAAATCGCACATAAAAATAAAAAGGATAAAAGCGACGACAAGTTTAAACTTAGATGATCAGCACGACGCCGTTGCGACGACAGAGACGGGCGCCGATTGAGGTACCAATTAAACCCATCTTGCCAGTTGGATTAACCGCTAGCAGCTGAGAAACTCGTCAAAATGGGCGAGGCTCTCTTTGATCTTGAACAAGTTCTTCGCTCGAAAAAGGCATGTATTTGTTATCTTTCCCTTTTTCTTGCACATTTGTATACAGTAGAAAATTGGTGATGTTTTCTTTCTGGTAGCACTAAAAGATGATGATTTTTATCGGTAATTTTGGCTGTTTTGAGACTAATTGCTGGATATTTGAAGATGGGTTTTGCGTTTTCGTTCTATTTTTCCTGGAAATTCTTCGTTTTTTAAAATGGTAGGAGAAATTGATCGTTTCTGCAAAACGAAGTGTAGTGTACGGATGTTTTGTAGTATGTGGGATTAAAATTCCAGCACATGTTGATGATTGGAGCTGCATTTTACTGTTTTGAACTACTAAAAATTAAATTTTCGAAAAAAAAGAAAGTTGATTTTAGATTAATGGTCTTTTAAGTTTTAATTTTTCTTGAGAGTACAAATGAGCAGGAGCAATTGACACTTCAAGAAGCAAACATTTTGTTGACATGGAGGGCTCAGGCTATGCGAGACTTTACTGTTGGTTTTGGTGGCGGTTCAATCATTACTTGGCTCGGTATGCGTGTTGATGACCATTTTGATTCTTGTAATCTGAGCTCGGATAATTCGCAGTTCAGTTTAGAATTGTTTTATGCAACAAAATTATGCCACTTTCTCGTGCACAAGAATGCACAAAAAATATAGGCTCCATTAGGATTTTTATTTTAGAATTTGAAGCTTAATGGCTAATAACTCGCTCATTTGCTTCTTGAGAAGAGGTGTGGAAAATAGAGATTTGATGAGAGTAGGGCCTAAAAGATATCAATTTTGGCTCTGTTTTGTTTGGAATCTGGTTGTGGATGACATCAATGATGCCCTCTGTAATGATTTAAAATTGCATAAAACTTTTCTAACTTTTCTAGTTGCATGATATGTCTGATCGTTTGAAGTGTGCTAAAAGGACATTGGATGGTGGAGAGACTTATCTAGTCAATCATCAATAACACTCATGTAGAGTAGTATATCGGGAGTCACCTTGTGTATGGAAGGGAAAAGATGATGTATGCACATTATTAATTCTGCTAAGTACATGCCGGTCCTTAATATGTTTGCAGTCTTAGGCTTGGATGTATTTTGCTTGATTACTGCTTATTTTTATTTTGCTATCTGTTATTGCCTCTGCACAGATGTTAATGTTGTTACCTAATCAAACTATCCTACTTTATTGTTCTCAGCGACCGGAAGGCTAAGAAATCTACTCCGCATTAACCTCACACTGGGTAGGTGATGTGCTAATGAAAGAATTACATTGAGTCCACAAGTCGGTTAAAGAGATTTGCATCTATTTGGTTCTGGGAATATCTTCTCTTTCTCAATATAAATGATTAGAATTGGCGGTGAGAAGCTTGGGACAGGGAATTTACAATTTTTTTGGTTAAATTTCCTTTTTCGCATAACAAAACTGTTGAAGTTTGTTTGATTTGTTGTAGCATTGATCAGTATCTAAGTAGTGAAATTCTGGCGGCAATGGCTGTATCCACTGGATATGATTCAAGGCACGGATCAGAGACTCTAATGATATACTAATACTTACTTTCCACCAGCATCTGTTAAAAATTGTAGGAAACCTATTCAACTACTAGTAAGGACTATATGAATATGTGGATTCACTATGCGGCTGTTCGCCACCACCTCTAAAAGTGTGTTTTCTGTTTCAAACTTTAGAAAAATGGGTGGAGTGTATTTGATCTGCCCGCTTTACTTTCTATTTGGCTTTAAAAGAGCCAACAGTGACCAGAATCTAGAAGCATCCGAGATGCTTTTACAAGCTTTTGGAATTTTTATAAATAGCTCGATGTTATTTAGGGCATCTTTTACATTCTAATTTTTTCAACCCCAATTTTTCCCCCCAGATAGACAACCCTAGTTCACTGTGCGTGAACCCATTTCGTCCCACCGTTGCCACCCCCTTCACATGCTTACGACAAGACACACGTCAATGTGGTGGTGGCGATGATGCTGCCACCACAGCAAGCGCAATCATCAATGAAATCCCCAATTCGGAATGCGTAGGTTGGGGTTGCAGGCAGTGGATTAGGGAGGGGGTTTCAGCGGTTGGGTGGGAGCTGGGGAGGGGTTATAACCTTGGGGTCTGCAGCAAGCAGTTGGGTGTTGGTTTGGGGTTGTGGGTGGTGGAGGTGGGGGGGCATTTTAGTCTTTTCATAAATAAGTCCAAGCACCAATTGTTTCCAACCAAACATTCTCTTCCCATTTTTTTAACCAAAAATCCGCTCCAAGAAATAACAGAATGTTTTATTTACTGATTTTATTCTTGCAGGGACTGCTGCTGCTTGTGGACTCTGGAAACTTGGTAGGTCAGTCGAATCATCTATTGAACATATTCTTTCACTGGAAGGGAGTCAGATACAGAAAGAGTTGGCAAACATGTATGTGCTTACCAAAATCTCTTAGTTGGTGCAACGCTTTTCATTCAGCTGACTTAGTGGAAATTGAGAAATTTATACTAGAGAAGCACTGGTTTTTTTGTTTAATGTATGGGTAAAACTTGATATATATGCTCAGAGCTACCGTGCTAACCAGTCTTTCCGTTATCAATTCATTATGTTTCTTAACCACTTCAGAGTTTTTAATTTAGAGGATCAGTTTTGCTAACTGTCCCTTCTAGACCACATGATCTAACGATTCAACGAGTGTGGTTTATTTATTTTTCAGCAATATCGACCAGCAGGAATGGCATCTGCAGTAATGTTGATGTACAAAAATTCAAGTCCAATCCTGTTGTTAAATCTTTAACAAATACTTTATAGAAATAACTGACTGGCTCCCTTGTCTATGGACTTGCTTTACGTAATATCTGCCATCTATCTTTAGATTTTCTATCTTACGGGTGCTCTATACTTTGGTTTTCTATTTATATTTTCTTGTTTGGGTTAGTAATTTCTTTTGCTCACTTGTATCCTCAGAATGCTCAAGAAGTATCACAATTATCCTTGGGTGCTGCGACATCTCTCCAAGCATTTTTACTCGGAAGAAGTTTACAATGATTCATCAGTAGACAGACCAATACATAGGTGGCGTTTTAGAAACTTTTCTGGTGATCCTATTACTCATTCTCAGAGTACATCCTACAATGCTGAAACTGATTCAGAGAATAACGACATCAAGAAGACAACTACGGACCCCAAGCAAGTTTATGTGAGTGAATCTGCTGGAATGGTATAACCTTTTAGTGGCTTCTAAAGCATTGGAAAATATTGTGAAATAAATCTGTCTGATGTTTTCTCAAAAATTATAGGTCAATTCTGCCGGTGATGCTATGGAGAATCCATTTGATCTCCTTCTTGGGCTTTCTGGAAGTGCAGAAAATGTTCCTCATCCTGATGATACGCCAACCACATCATCTAGAAGCCAAAGGCGCAGAGAAAAACGAAGTCGTCATAGGCGTAGGAGGCATCATCAAGAGGAATCTGACATTTGAACTTGTGAAATCTCAGGTTTGACCTTTAGCTGCTTGATCATCCTTCATGTTGCTCTGTCTGTATTGAAGTGAAATGACCTCATTCATGCTTCAGCAATTTCAGGTATAATTGAAACCTCTGTTAAGTCAACATTTATAGCATTTTCTAAAACCATGTGCATTGTTTTGCTTTTAAAATATTTTTAGTATTGAATTGTCACTGTGTTGAATTTACTTTCTGAATTTAATAAATTAGTACAATTGTGATTAGATAAAAAATGTGATTAGGTGAACGATATAATTATTTTGTCCTTAGGTGTTTCCATATTGACCAAAATACCTTTGGTCACCCCCCCCCCCCCCCCCCCCCCTTTTTTTGTTCAATTTCCTTCTTTTTATCATTTTTCTTTCCTCTTTCCCTTTTCATTTTCTTTTTCCTTTTTTATCTTTTTATGCCACGGACATCCCTTTTCCATTTTCTCCTTATAGAAGGTGATTCACTGAAACTAGTCTTTTGATGCCTGAAGACACCATTAAGGGTAGATATGCAAAATCTATGAGATTTTTGGATCGTCATTTAAACCTCATTGAATCCTAGGGTTGGTGTGGCACGTTCTACACATACAAGGATAACGACAATTTTTAGTTGCCAATGTTTTCAAAATTAGATCAGACAAAGAATCAGCAGCATAATTGGTTATTGGTTTGTTTTAATGGTTCGATCATTTTAATCGGTATGATGTCATAATGATATAATAATTATATTATAAATATATATAATATTTTAATATTAACAAAAAATAAAACTTTCAATAGTATTAGGGGTGTAAATGAGATGAGACTATTCACGAACGGTTCGAACTCGACTCGATGAAAGCTCGAATTTGACTCGAACTTAAATGAGCCAAGCTGAGCCCAAGCTCGTCAGTCAAGCAAGCCGGCCAAGCTCAATAGTATTCGGCTCGATAGACTCGCGGATCTAAATGAGCTTTTTATTATATAATAATAATAATAATAATAATAATAATAATAATAATAATAATATGGTGTTTGTTATTATAAATTTTGTTTCAAGTCTAAATGGGCTCGAGTTCATCTGAGTTTATACGAATTGAGCCTTATCGAGTTAGAGTAATTTCATCCAAACTTATAAGAATCGAGTCTTAACGAGCCGAGCCTGAACTTGAACTTATTCTGCCGAGCCGAGGTCGAGTTCGGGCTCGGCTCATTTACACCCCTAAATAGTATAGAAAAAATATTATTTGAAATTTTTTTAATTCTTACTCATTTTTAAATATGTTCTCTAAAATAAATTACTATTTCACAATTAGTCAACTATAAATAAATAAAAAAAATAATACTTAACATTAATTTAAGTAATCATTTGTTTCATAATTCAAAATCAAGTAAAAACAAATTTTTATAGACTAAAATATTCAACACAACTTAAGAGAGATTAAATAAAATAAAACAACAAAATAAACATAAGCATCTACATATAGCTTCTATTTTATTAAATTTCAAGAAAATAAATTCATATTTTAAAAAATTACATATCCAAAATCTTTAGTGATCATCTTCAACCATAACTCTTTTTTCTTTTATTAAATTTTTCATTGTTTTAAAAAATTTTAACTTTTCAAATTTAAAAAAAAAAAAGAAAAAAAGAGTAAGTGAATCGGTTGAACCACCATTGGTTCAACCGATTTTTGACTAATATTAATCGATTCAAAAGGCCATCGATTTTTAGGTTTCAATTGAATTGAATTAGCCATTGATCATCGATCCGATCCGATTTTTAAAACACTCTAGTTGCTATAAGAGTTCTTTCCTTACTTTAACTTGAAATCTTGCTAAAGTGAGCTCTTTAGAAAGTCAAAGTTCATCTACAGTCGCTAAATCAAGCTGCTCTAACTGCTCCTGCTTTAGTTCTGAGGGTCACTATCATCATCAAGGAGGATAGCGCTGGCAATATGGATTCCTGCTTATGGATCCAATATAATCCACGTCATTTTGGATTGGGTGGATTAGGTTGGGCTTTTTGAATTTTGAAGATGGGCCTATATAGGTTTGGTTGAGGTGGTTTTTTATATAGGTGACTTAAAATGGATCCGAAATGGTAGGAATCCAAAAAATTTAACAAGAGTTTAATAAATTTTAAAAAATTAATTTTGAATTAATAAAAATATACATGATGTTCACTTCACCATTTTTGTCAATGTTCGTACTTTTTTATAATTAATAATTTTTAAATTAAAATAAACATCTTGAAAAGTTAGTTGTGTAGAATTATATCAAAATATAATTTTAATACATGAAATAATACCTTAAAGTCATACGAATATCAACTGTGCAATTTCCTTCAAAAATTATAGATTTTGTTACAAAATAAATATTAAAATTATGATAAGTTTTTAATGCAATTGTGTATAATATTAAACAAGCATATAATTTAATAAATTATCTTATTATATCATGAAATTGTCTACTAAATAAAGCATGAAAGGCATATTAACATTATTACTGTTTTTCAAATTAATATTTTTGAAGAAGTAAAATTCAGTAAAAAAAAAAAAAAAGGTACTAGGCCCATTTAGACTGAGCCCAACTCATTTTTAATCCATATACATAAACTCATATTGAGTTCGCTTTATTTTGAGCCCAACTCATTTGAATCTATGACGCATACAATCCAACTTACCAATTTGGAACCCTTAATTCAACTTCACAGTAGCTTCATTGCTCTTTCTAATGATCAAATGAGGGTAGATTGTATTTTTGGTCCTATAAGTTAGGACTATTTGAATTTTGGTCTCATTCTTTATCAATTTCGTACATTGCATACAATAAGTGTATTTTCCACCCCAATTTGAGGACTCAAAAGGCGTCCACCCAGAAATTAACAAAGCAGCTTACGTGGCAGTTAAGTTGAGCCTTTTTAGTCCCATAAGATAGGCCTGTTTGATTTTTTGTCCCAACAATAACTTCAATAAATTTTTGCAGCAGAAGAAAGGAAAATGGTTGTAGGTGAAGGTGCCATTTGTTTTGGTGGCACACCATCTCCATTGAAAACGTCATGAACAAATAAAAATCCAAATAGGAGGTTTCATGATTGTACTTTCATGAATAATAGGAGTGGTTTCTTTGCTTGAGAAGACCATCAAATGCATGAAAGAACAAGATACGTGATACTTAGATTGCTTAGGATGTTGAATGTAATGAAGGAAAAAGTTGATAGAACTTCAAAAAAGGCAAACTATTATACTATATTTGTTGGTAGTTTTTGTTTAATGGTTCTTTACTTTGTTAGAACCAAAATCCAAACAAATCTAATTTTTGGGAACAAAAAAACACCAATTTAACGGCCACATGAGTGACACGTGACTGAATATGTTAACTATTGAATGGAAACCCTCTTTGATCCTTCAATTCCAACCAAAAAAACACTTATTGAATCCAATGTGCAAAAATCATAAAGAATTAAATTAAAATCTAAATGATTTTAGTTTATGGGACCAAAATACAATTTAACCGATCAAATACACCGAAGTTCCGTAAGACCTTGAAGATTTATAAGTTCGAGAAGAGTATCAGGTACTAGACCTTAAAAGCTACTCCAAAACATGCACTTTGAATCAGTCATACTGATATATCTGGGGACAATCAAATTTACTATAGAAACATTTCTCTTACAATAGACACCGATACAAAATTGTGATTTGAACATCAGAGTTTCTCTGTGGCTTCCCTACACTCAGCAGCCAAAGTTTCTCAATTGTCAATATCTAGATCAAAATGTTCCTTCAGAATATGTTTAGGAACTCTCCCAAATCCCTTTGCCACTTGCTCCATGTCCTTGAGTCTCGAGAGTCCCCCTTTTATCTGATCAACTCTACTCTGGACAGCATCAAGCAACGAATCCTGATCCTTGGATGATGATGCATGCTGCAAGAGGTCAGACCTCTGTTTGTCAAGTTGTTGATACAGATTCAGAATGCAGTTCTTGTGACCTGTCAGCCTTTCCTCTGCAAGACTGTATTCAATCTCCTGTGACTTCCTTAATTCATCCAGAATGTGATCAATTTCATCCTCAAGTTTCAGAGATTCAACTCGATAGTCAAAGCTTGAGGAGAATGTTGGAGGTGATCCCGCCTCAAAATCTTGTCGCTCCTCGTTCTTTCGCGATCCTGATGCACCATCTGCATCTGGCGACAGCCCTGCTATTTATGTGGGTTCATAATCAGAGAAAGATCTTACAAGAAATTCACTTTATAATAGTAACTTGAAAGGAATTTTGGAGGAAAATACCAATCGAAAACACCACAGCATAGTTAAAAGTCAGGAATGAGCTACTGGCTTGTAGAAATAGCATAGTTAAAAGAGAAAAGATACCGGCAGTAACTGCAGGGACGTCTTCCTTTTTCCAAATATCTTCGACGGGAGTTCCATTATTAAGCTGAAGAAAGTATCAGATTAATCATGCTGGCTGTTTAAGAAGCTGTAGAAACAACAAAGAAAAATTTCTTCAAGAAAAAAATCATTACCATTCTCTTCAGATACCTTTGACATGGCAGATTCAATATGACGCAACAACTGCCCTGCATTTGTTTTCTTTGAGCCACGCAGAACACAAACACCAAATTTCAAAATCTTCTCGATGTCATCCCTAGAAATAATTGATTCAGAGTTCTGTAAAAGCTTTGCAACATGTGAAACCAGATCAGTTTTGGAATCACAGCGGCGGCAGTAGTACTCCGCATCCAAATTGATGCTTCCTCCAACTGTTCCGGCCATGTAAGCTCGTAAAGCACAGTCAATATGGCAACTGTGTCCACAAGTGCTTCCCTCAACATTTGCTTCACATGTGATGTAACTATAGCTGTCACCAGCTTTATCAATTACTCGACAACACAGGATACAACAACAGTCTCTGCAGAAATGGGGTTCACTGCAGCACATATCACAGAACATGACTTCTACAGAGTCCTCTCCGGCAGTCAAGCTGTTGCACAACCTGTTTCCAGCCTTACAACGCTCTCCGTCAATCCGGACATCAGATCCCAGATCTTCTGCAGTCTCCCCTAGAGATCTGAACACCTCTTTATCATCTACATTTAATAACAATCAACTAATGAGGGATTAGCCAGAGTAACAAAAGAATATGCCATCATTGTACATTGAAAGAAAAGGCAATTTCATCAGATCATTCAGTCAAAATGGGTCTACATAAACAAAGTCAACTTGCTAGCCTAATTTACCACAACAAAAATCTTAATACATTAAGTCTTGAAAGCATGACAATATCCAACCATTTAAACATTTCCACAACTTTCATGACTGATTAAACATAGTTTGCTCTGTGTACTAGAACAGGGAGTATCAGAATCTAAGGAAAAACTAAGGCAGATATGGTACTTGAATTTGATACTGTAGTTTACGCGGGAAACAGGCATCAAATTTGTCGCAGCCAAATACAGTGACCATGACTTTTACTTCAACAATGTGAATGCTACTAACACGGTAGAAGTGATGTTGAGTTGAAATAGGTGGATCAGTTTAAGATCAGATTTAAGTGGGCACAAGTTAAACTGGTTCATCAAAAACATAGTAACCTTGAAACACTTCCTAACCTTTCTTAAATGATTTTGAAGGGATCCTCCAACTAAATGAAGCGAAAAAGTCTTCAGGATCTCTCTCAGGGAAATTATCTTTGATATACTGCTCAACTGAGCTCTTGCTTGCGAAAATATTCTTATGTCCAGCCTGGCGGAGACTGCTGGGAAGATACATGTATCTATCCATAAAATACCCAGCAGTAGCAATTCTTCTCCCTACTTTCCAACCCCACTTATCACCGGGATTAGGCCAATCTTCAGGAGCATATGGAAGGCCTTCACCCGAATCGTTCACTGAGACTGGGTAGAGGTTTAAACCATTATCCTGTGGTGGATATGGACTCCCTTTACTTCCTCCAGGACTATCAATGTCCATAGACTCCTTCTGCAGTTCACGAGTCATTTAACCTCTGCATGATGCGTAAAAATCATCACAAGTCTGGCTAGTCATAGAGCATCTAGGAATGAACATTATGCTAATAATAACAATTCATGCATTATGCTAATAGTAACTACAACATACTCAAATCTTTTGAATTGAAAACACCAAACAAAACAAAACACTAATAGAACGGGGAAACATACAAACTCTACAAAAATGAAGTGAAGAGTTTATAGCCCAGGGAGGTCTCAGGAATAGAAAGGTGTCCCACTTTTGATTGCATTGCGTGCATATCACGTAGAAGTATTAATAGGAATTACAGTCGTCAAAAAGATCTGATGAATACTTTTTCAACCACACCAGAATTTTAAAGAGTTCATGAATGAATTCATAATTAAGAACAACTAAACAAAATTTCTTAATCTAACTCTAACATCTAATATTTTAAATTATCCAAGCCTCTTTTCGACTTAGCCGTAATAAGCTTAAACTCGGTACGTAAATTGGTTTGGCCTAATTGAATGGCTCAAGCTTGGCCCCCACTCAAATGAGATTATGTCCAACTCGTTCGCAGGCGTCTATCTTAAATAAATTTGACAATTCTACATTTCAATAAACAATTTCCAATCAATTTACTTAAAGACAGGCACAGATACTCGAGTCACAACCATATACCTCAAGAAAATGTATCAGTACACCAAAAAGGCTGAGAGTGCAAGAAATGAGCAGAGTTTGGGTTTCTGATTTTGATATCAATCCTCAATCTGCAGAAACAAAAAATATAAAGAAATAATCACTTGACCAGTGATAATTAAAACCAAAAAATGAAAAAAAAATAAAAACGAATAAGAATGTATAAGTCAAATCAAAGACTTAAACAAAGCACATGATGCTACATAGGTCGATCGAAGAAAACTTTGTTCCCCTCAAAGAAACCACCAAAAAAGTTTGGAAATCAATCCAAAATCACTGATTCACCAATACAAATTCAATCAAGATATTCAATTTGCAGAAGTATATAAAGCAAAAACAAAATGTGAATGTGTGCAAACTTACAGCGAATTTGATTGAAAAACCCTAATAAGAGGAAATGCAAATGGTTTACAGAATTGAGACTGTTTATGTTTGGACCAGGACTGGGAGTGCTTAAATAGAGGGCAGCATCGATCGGCAACAATGAACTGTTAAATGACTGTTATACCCTCCGCTCGGGTTTTGCCGTCGGAATGTACCTGAAATTCCGACGTCTGATGGCGGAGCTCCAACACACTTGATTCGCGCGTGGGTTCCCTCACCCGGTTTTCTTTTTCTTTTTCTTTTTTTTTTTTGTCCCAATGTGACCTTACTATACTAGTTAATTGTAGATTGTGAACTTTGATACATTAAAACATTTTTTAAGTATTTTTTTTCTTTTTTTATTTACACATGTTCACCAAAAATTTTGTACAATTCAAAGTTCAGACATCACATTTACAAATATATAAATATAAAAACAATACCACTGATCATTTAGAGTGCCTATTTGATTATTATCTAAATTGTGCAATATTGTAATTTCTGGATATCATATTGGCTTAAAGAAATTCTTTTAATTACTTTTGCTTTCACCTTAAATTAAAAGAATTTCTAAATTTTGGGGATTTTCTCAAATTTGGGTGAAAACTATACTATTTTGTGTATGTGAATACGTTTAAAAATGTATTAAAAGGTCATATTATTAAAATTAGTGTTAGAGCAAAGAAATTACAAACTTCTTAAATTTTGGGAATATTCTCATAATTTCATCAAGATTATACAATTATGATTTTGTGAATAAGTTTAAGAAAAATTTAGGACATTTTAGTGGGTAGAATGAGTCTATTTACATTGAAAAAAGGGTGTGGGGGTTTAAATAAAACAATTAAAGTTTATTTTTGATGTACCCTCATAAATACATCCCTATAGAAAAGTTAGCTCAAAAGATAGAGTTATACTTCAGCTCTTACCTCTTTATTGGAGTTATAACTCTTCAGTGAAAGAGTGGGCCACGAGATTTTATTTTATAATTATGTTCTTAAAAGAAAGGATTATGATATTTAATAAAGAATTGTGTATTTTCAACAAAATTGCATTGTGCAACTATAAATAGAGTGCTTAGAATCCAACCAAGGACAAGCAAAAAGCATACAAGACATTGAAGTAGATTTTTTCTTATAATATATGTTTATGTATGTGTGCTTCATATGATTTTATGCTCCATTTATGCAGTATATACAAGAAATAGTGGCTTCATTTCTTGTTTAAATTGTAACTTTATAAGTTTATGTCCCTCAAGATATTTTGTTTCCGAAATTTAATTTTCATCACACAAGTATATACGGTGCATGCTCTATTATTTTACTAACAACAGCTAATTGATAAGTCGAGAATCTAACAAATTAACTCATTTATAATTTTTTTTCCTATTTTTTGGTACTTTATAATTTTATTATTTAATCTTAAAAAAATGAAGATTGAAATGGCATGATATGACCTTTATATGATAAATATAGTAAAAAGAAATGGAATTCTTACTTCCTCTTTTTAGATACTTGAGAGTCTAGCTCTTTTGTGAATAATTTTTTTTCATAATAGCAGAAAATTAATTTAAATTAAATGACATGAGGATAGAAATTACGCTTTACTCTAGGGATAACAGGTTGATCTTCCCCAAGAGCTCACATCGACGGAAAGGTAAATCCATTTGATTTTATAGAAAAAAAATAAAAAAAACTACGATCCTCTCAGAAAGATCTAATGAAAAAGAAAAAAGAAAAAGGCATGAACCTAATGCTCATAACTTCCCTCTAGTCCTAGCTACTAGCAAAGCTCCAACAAATAGATAAGACTGAAAATCCTCATGTAACTAGTTCAAATCCGGTTCCTATAAACTAAAATAATTGCAAAACAAGTGCGCTTATTTCCCAACAGCAAAAAAAAAAAAAAAAAAAAAAAAAAAAGTAAATGCACGGCGTTATCAAAAAACTAGGTATTCAGTATGAAAAAATGTATTGAGTTGATTTTTTGTAGGGTTTGTGTTTTATTTTCTTTGCTCGGTTCATCCATTTTCGGTCCCCCCCATCTCTTCTTGAACCGTAATATTTAGTTAATTGTAATATTTGAGTTAAAATTATAATATTTCATTAATTGTGTAGTGGACAATATTTAAAAAAAAAACAGAAAATATTAATTAGGCGCGTAGGAACGGGTAGGGTTCGAGTTCTATATTTACATTGTGGGTAGGATTCAGGTTTTCACTCCTAAAACCTGAGGGGGGAGGGGGGGGTTGAGAGTGTATAAGATCTTTATGGGGCGAGTTTGGATTGAGTCAAAACCCGCCCCAACCCACTCCGTTGCCATCCCTAGACTCGGACCCGAACGAATACCAAGCCCCGTATTTATATATGCTATTCCCATGATAATTTAACCTATCACCTCCCATGAGTTTATTTATCTTGGCAGCTCAACTATACTACAATGATAAAAATTCACACAAATTATCACATAATAAATAATCATGAAATAACTTAAAAATCCAACCAAGCTAGCCCTTAATTTTTATTATTTGTTAACTCGAAATGGATATTTCTTTTAACACATAAAAATTGTTATTTTGAAAAGATAAATATTTTTGTAGTAATTTTGTCAATCGATATATTTAAGTGGTATAATTTTTTTATTGTCATTATTAATATATTGTTGATTATTCTTTTTAATATATTAGCATAAATACTATATAATTAGTTTTAAATAAATAAATAATATATCAGAATTAAGAAATTATGGTCACAATACAGTAGTTATAGCTTTATAAAAGCCTAAACGCAGTGTAGGAGACTTAAGAGAGCACCCATCAAGTTAAAATCTTTGTAGTGTTCATGAACCATTTTCAAAATCCTCCATGATCAAACAAATGAATGCAAATGCATTAGTGGTACAATATTTCTTACTCATTTGAGGCCTTATACAATTAAATTTAGAAAAAAATAATCAAATGGAACTATTAGTCTATTAAAATAATGTTAATGGAATTCATTTGAGACAAAAATAGTACAATTTTAACAAATTCTTTTATGAGCCAAGACCAAACTAGATGACTTGCCTAAAGAAGGGCTGATGAACTTAACAAATTCAACACCGCCATGGGTAGGACAACCTCACAAACATAAACTAATTTGACCGTACCGTAGCCACCTACTATGGAGGCGTCCAACAAGGATCTACGACCCTTTCATGAAGGCACCTATAATAGAATTGCCTGTTGCAGAGGCACATAATGCAGACAAAAGGTAAAAAGCTATCTTGAGAACTCACCCTTGTTACACAAGAGACTTCCCTAGCCTTATAAATTGTCTTAATCCTTTAGAAAACGCAAAGCTCTAAATCATTTGATAAACACAAAGGTACATGAAAACTTTAAAGCATTCACCGATGTGAGGCTCCATTACAAATTTTAAAGGATTTTGGAAGCGCAAAGCTCCACACAAAATTTTGTGTCCTATATAGAACGCTAAACCTAGTGCCTAACTCCCACTTGAGCGGGTGCCAAGCAAGCTAATACAGAAAAAATATAGAGAAGTAGGAGGAACTAAAATGCACAACTCAAAATATTTAACAACACTCATCACTTTAGGAATCCACCTAAGATTTTAGTACAATAAAAAGAAGATTTCTCTTCCTAGAAACAAGCCAAAGGCTCAAAATATGCATTATGTTCTTCAAAATATTTTGATGAAAATGATTACAAGAGATGGCCTTATAAGGCTTGAAACAATCCTCTAAACATAAGATGACTTTCAAAGTAAGACACACATATCATGACCTAGAAAATGTAAAAGCTAATAAGTGTTGCTAGAAAATATTAAGTAAAAATATAAAGAACTCATTATCCAATAAAAAAGTTTAAAAAAAAACCTATTAAAATTGGTCTGAAACCAAGTTTTCCTTGATATTACTAAAAGTAGCCACAATAGCACACTAATCTAGCAGTCTTCAGTAGTTTGATCATAAATATTTGTAGGAAAACTTTTTTTAAGAACATTTGTTGCATTAAAAACTAGATGTCCGTAGCTTTCCAATGATATATAGTTTCACTACCTATTTCATCCCCAACGAAAGCAGCTTATTCTAAGAAATTGACTCAAAATCTATCACAACCTAAAAATTGGTTATAAGTGCACCAATTGATATAACATTCTTAGTCATGATTTTCTTGCACAAATGGCTACTCTTCTCATTAAGATTTGTATCTTCATTTCATAATTCATCTTGAATTATGTCGGTGTCATTCTCCTTGGTTGGTACAGACTCGCCCTCGAGTCTCAATCAAGCTTATCTTCAAAGGAGATAGGTCTACGACATTGAAGGCTGTCGAAACTCTCTAGTCACTGGCAATTGGATTTTATAAACATTCTTATCAATTCTCTATAGTACCTTGAAAGGACCATAAGCTCTAGGTTGTAATTTTCCATGACGACTACAAGAAAAATATTCTTTGCAAAGGTGAATCTAAACTAAGCCACCTTCCTTGAAAGCTCCCGACCTTCGATAATACTTCTCACTAAGCTTGAAAATTTCTTGTCGAACCTGTTCACGCAACATCTTAATATACTTAAAATAAATTCTCCTCATCACTACTGAAGTGTTGAGTAGTTGCAAGTGGAGCTAAATCCAGTGGAGTAATTGGATTGTTGCCGTAGACTATCTCAAAAGGACTCATTCTAGTTGTTAGACTAGAAGACTTATTACAAGCAAATTTAGCTTGAGCCAAAATCATATGCAATTGATGATTATTTTTACCGACCAGACTTCTCAAAAGATTTTTGAAACTTCTATTAACAACTCCATTTTGGCTACCAATTTGAGAGTGATGAGAAGAACTAAGTTGTGGTTTAGTTACAAGCTTCCTCCAGAGTATGCGCTAAAAATAACTCATAAATTTTGAATCTCGATCAAATGCAATGGTCTTTAGAATGCCATGAAGCCTCACAATTTCTTTGAAGTAAAAGTTAGCAACATTTTGCAGTGTCCAAAGTCTTATTGCAAGCAACAAAATTTACCACAATGACCAAATCTTTGTTTCATTGAGTACAAGTCAAACCAACTACAAAATTTGTACTCATATCTTCCGAAGGACCTACTGAAACTGGCAATGGAGTGCATAAAGCAATACTTCATCCATGACTTTCAGTAATGTGACAAGATTTACACCTCTCAACATAATGCTTAACATCCCATTCCATTCTAGGTCAATAAAAGTTTTCTTGAACAAGTTCAAGAGTTTTATCTCTTCCAAAATGTCTAGCAAAACCTCCATTCATATGTACTTTAAAGATAATAACTTGCCTTAGAAAATAATTTGAGACACATAGGAATTTATCTTTGAAAAGAAAGCCATTTTAAATCAAGAATATTTAAATGGACCTTTCAAGCATTCTTCTCAAATCTTGCCAAAGTATACATCCTCCTTGTAGAGATCTCTGAGTACCTCAAATCCAATGAATTTATTATTAGCAAAGTAGATAGCAAAGAATGTCATTGGCTAAGAGCATCTGCCACACTATTAAGAATACTGGATTTGTGCTTGATGATAAAATTAAAAGTCTGTGAATACCAACCCACTTAACATGCCGAAAATTCATTTTTTGGTTGAGAATTCAAGTGTTTCAATGCCTCATGATCAAGTAGAGATCAAACTCCTTGTGTAAAAGATAATGCTACCATTGATCGAAAGCATGAATAATAGCAAAGAACTCCTTATAATAAGTAGAATAATTATGATGAGAGTTGTTCAACATTCCACTAAATAAAGTAGCGGGCTTGCCTTCTTGGCTAAAGATGGCACCAATTCCCATATTTGAAGGATCTCAATCCATTTTAAAAACCTTTTCAAAATCTAGTAATTGCAATATTAGAGCCTTGGTGACCATTTTTTTAAGAAGATCAAAGCTCTTTTGTACATCCTCTGTCTATCTGAAACTCCACCGCTCAAGTACTCAGTGATTGGTTCTATTACTAAAATTATTGATAAACCTACGATAAAAGAAAGTTAGCCCATGAAAATTTCAAATATCATGAGTAGATTTAGGAATTGGCCAACTTAGAATTGTCCAATCTTTTTCTCATATATATATATATATATTAATGCCTTTTAAAGAAACAATATAGCCTAAGAAAACAAGGTTTGTTGAGAAGAAATGAAACTTCGTCACATTTGCATACTATTTTTGCTCTCTTAGCACTTCAGATACTTGCGAAAGGTGATTCAAATTTCTTTTGGGTTGTAGCTATAGACAAGAATACCATCAAAATAAACAACAACAAACTTTCCAATGAATTATTTAAAAATATGGTCCATAAGCCATATGAATGTAGAAGGGGCATTAGAAGGACAAAATGGTATAACCAACCACTCGTAGAAACTCTCTCTTATATTTTTCTCCATTCATCTCCAAGTCTCATGCAAATTTCATAGTAGCTACTTCTAGGATCCACCTTAGAACAAATCTTGAAACCACGAAGTTGATCAAGAACATCATCAAGATGAGGGAAAGGAAAGCAACACTTCAGAGTGATTTTATTTACTACTCCACTTAGGCCTATAAATGGGTAGGGTATCACCCTACCCACACCTATACCCTAAAATATCCAAATAAAAATATCATATATTCTACCCTATCCTAAAATACCCAAAAGGATGAGATCCTAATCCTACACTACCCTATCTAACCCAAGACCCATTAGGTCTAGTTTATTGGACTTATATTTTTAATGTATATATTAATTTTCTCAATATATACTAAAAATATTATTTGGTATATGATAACAAAAAATATTTTCTTCTATATTTAATTTAATTTAATCATTAAATTTAAATAAGTTAATTTTAAACTTTTTGCTAATTAAATTAACTATTCTATTGATATAATAGTTAAACTTTATTAACATAATTAACAGTTAAATTTTTTGCTAATTAAATTAATATAATTAAAAAACAGTTAATAAAAATAGTTTAAAAGCAAAAACTTTTCTATATTAATAAACTTTATTCATTAATAGAATTAATTTTATTAACTGTTTTTGTAACACCCCTAAAATTCAAAATTTTGGGAAAATAAGTATTTAGAAATTAAGGAATTGGTGGATTGGATTTTTGGGCTCCAAGAAGAAATAAAAAGGACTTGATCGAATTTTTTTGGAAGTTTTGGAGTCAAAGTGGAATTAAGGAAGACTTGATTGGAACACATTTTCAAGTTTTGGGGGTTGCACGGCTAATATTCTTGGTCAAATAGGTCAATTTTAGGCACTCAACAATTATGGGGCTCAATTGAAGAATCAACAAATCTTGGAGGACCTAATTGGAACCTAAGCAAACCTTATGGGGGCAAAAATCTAATTTTTGAAAGTATGTTTATATACAGCAAGACACCCCCCTTAATTCTCCATTTTCACCTTGCACCATCGTCTTCCTCTTCCAGCCACCTCCTCCGGCGAACGGCGTTACCTTACAAGTTATATACCAAAATGTCCCTCTCTGAACAAGGAACATAAATATACCCATTTCTTCCCAGTTTGACCGGCAAATCGGCTGGAATTTGAGCTTGAAGATTTGTCCTTGGAGGAGGTGATGGGTTTCCATTTTCCAGCGATGGAAACTCACGGCCAAGTATTGGGCTTTGTTTAGTTTAGCTTAAGGATGGCGTAGGTGTTTTCAATTTTGAAAAATGACCACTGGAGCAAGCGGAATTAATGAAAACCAGCATAGCGGCATGAGGTGGCGCTAGGCAATTAGAGCTTCAATTGAGGACCTTTCCGGTGGTGAAACAAGAAATTGACATGGGCGTTTGATTTTTAGAGCTGAAACGCATCTGTTGCTGGTGGACTTGAGATTTTCCGGCGACGGCGGACGGCGGCGGCGACGACAGGAAAAAATATTCACCTCGTCGTGGTGATCACATGCACGCAAGCTAATTGTGACTTTGGAGCTTCGATAGGAAGAAATTGGGTAAAAGCGAAAATGAGTTTAAAGTTGCGTGCATATGTATGTATATACCTTCAAGTCTTGCGATGCAATGTACCAACGATAGAATACACACGATTTAATTGAAAGCATTGAGACATGCATATAATTACATAAGTTATGGACCCGAATTTTGTCGTATCGTGTAATAGTCTTGATTAATTAGGTGGAAAAACCCTCGTTTTATGAATTGGGACCGAGCTTGAGATGTTATGGGACTAAGATTCGGTATATGCATGTGCCAGTATGAGTTTAGTCAACTTTGATTATGTTATTTTATGAAATATTGGGAATTATTGAGTTAATTGGAAGAGAAAACCCTAATTTTATGAATTTGGGACCTAAATGGCAATAATTGGGTTATTAAGTTAATTGGCCTGTTATTATTGATTTAGAATATGATACGAGGTTAATTATATAAATAAGGACTGGATTATGCTTTTTGTTAGTACTGTGTTAATATTGGAGAATAGCTCTCAATTTTAGAACAGTTAATAGTAAGATGTAATTATTGAAGGTTATCAAGGTTGAATAAAGATTTGATTGTGAACTTATTCCTTTGGTTAGGTGACGAAGGAGTAGGTCCCACAGACCAGTAGACTGCCGATTGTGGTTGTAGTTTTCTGAGATTACGGAGGTGAGGTTCTGCTAATTTGGCCTTGATTATATTTATCTGTTCGTGTGATAAACCCCTATGAGGGTTCTTGTTTCTGAACTATAATTGCCTCATGTTTATTGAAATTCGTGAATTGTTTGAGATCTTGTTTATTGTCTATTATCTGTTACCTGACTTATATACCCTTGTGAGGGTCTGCCAATTGGCACATTTCTCACACTTATCGGTTATTGTGATAAACACCTATAAGTATTTATGTTTATATATCGTACTTGTTGGAAATCCGTACATTATTTGAAATCTTGATTGCTATCTGTTCTGATGTGTACACCCTGTGTGGATTATTACTTGCTTCTATACTAGTGTCTAGAACTCTTATTATATTATTCATTTTCTGTCCTTTGTACCCCACAGCCTTGCTGGCTGACCTTATGTTTATTGATAGCTTCTTATAAATATGATTGCTGTTAAAGATCTTGTCGATTTAATGTTTTTGCCATATTTTCCCTGCTGATTTACCTTGAAATCCTTGATTGCCTTAGATCCCTTGTGTTATCTGTTATTTATTTCGTAAACCCCTATAAGGGTTGTTTTTATTGATTCTTGCTTCAGATATTGTTTAGTACAATCCATGGCCTTGTCAGCATATTTAAATTCATTCTATATATCAATTATTTGGCCTTAACGGCATGATTATTGATTGTATCGGCCGAGTGCCAATCCTAGCAAAGTGCTTAGATTATTATTCCAGAATGACCTTGCTAGCCAGTAAATTGTGTATATTGTTGTTCCAGATTCGTACCTCTATATTCATGTTTATTATTTTAAAAGGTTGAATTCTTATATGTTGGCATTATATTCTTTCAACCAATGGGAAGACATGGGCAGTTTCCACCCAGAGGGACGACACGGGGGTTTGGGCCCAGGGACTAGCTCCGAAAGATGGCCGAGCGAAACGGACCGATGGATACAGGTTTTACGGCTACTAGTACCCACCTACGATCCTGACTTATAGGTAGCTGGATGTAGCAAACTGTGAGTGATGGGATCTGGTATATGACCATGCCATAAAAACAAATTATTACCCGCCGAGCTAAGTGCTTGAGCAATGGAGCGATAAGGAAATTTTATTTATACTGTACCGACGCTCGATACTAGCAATTGTAATTTGATCTGGGAGTAATCAGGTTGGAATGACTAATAGTCTGTTAAGTTCGATATCATATGTGTCATGTACTCTGTTGATCATGTTAAAAATTCTTGCTTATTGAAAGGTTTTGTTCATATTGAAAAGTTTTGCTTATTATTGAATTTGTTTATTGATCGATGTATCTCAATAGCTTTCCTTCGAATCTTATCATTTGCTTCTCCCTCACTAAGTCTTAGAACTTACCCTCTTTGTTATTCTTTATTTTTTCAGACAGGTTTACATGAGAAGTAGAGACTCATGCTTTGGTTAAAGGGTTATTTTGTAATAGATTAGGTGTTTTGATTGTACATTTAGTCTACACTGAATCGATATAGCTATCCAAGAGATGTTATGGAAATGTTTGTATGAAACCTAAGATACTTGGTTGTACATATTATGCTGTGGAGTGATATTTTGGGTTAGTGCAAGTTGTTTTTCCTTTAAGTTGGTTAAAATTTCAAATTCCTTAGCTATCATTTGATCTATATTTTAAGACTGAATTGAGTGGCGCTCAGCTTGGGTGCTATTCCTAGTGGGGGCATTACAGTTTTTTTAAAAATTATTTATTCCACTATTAATTTTAATATTATTAATTTTATTAATGAACAATGTTCAACTAATGCTATTGTTATTCCAATTTTATTTTTAAAAAAATTACTATCCCTATATATTAACATTATTAATTTATTAATTTAGTTTAATTTTTAATAAAGATAATTATTTAGTTGTTACTGTTCATTCACATATTTGTAGTTTTTATATATAAAAAGTTTATCATTAATATAAATTTGATTTGGGTATAAAATTTTTTTAGGTTCATAGATTAAATTTAAGTATAAAGAGTAAGGGGTAATTTTTTAGTATGGGTATATGGGTAATTTATGGGTACAGATCCTACCCATACCCATTATATTATCTTTAATAAGTATGGGTATTGACATTTTGGGCTTGAGTAGGGTATTACTCTACCCATTTACAGGCTTAACTCTACTATCAGCACGCATATGCCAAGAACTATCTCTTTTTTACACAAGAATAATGTGTACAACATAAAAACATTAGCTTTCCTGCACGAAGACTTTAGAAAAAAGATTATGAGCTTGTCTCGCAACTCTTCGTGCTCTTTTGGACTTATTACATAGATTGCTTGTTCAGGAGAGAAGCACCAAGTACTAAACCAATGCAATGTTGAATTTTTTGTATTGGAGGGAGTCCTAGTGGAATTTATTCGGGTACCACATCCTAAAATTCCTGCAGTAGCGGCTATCCTTGCCATGAGACAACATGTCGCTCTTTATTTTTTTCAAAAACAATCAAAGTAAAAGGCTCCATAAACTCAGAAATTGCCTTGACCATCTTGAGATTTAGAAAGCAAATTGTTTCCTTCCCCTTTTGAAGGTTTTGGATCATTTCTTTTCTTGGATAGCCCTAAAAAAATCTTTCCACTGTCTTTGATAAAAGAATAAGTATTCTTGAAACTATTATTTAAATTTCTCCTATCATATTGCCAAGGTCTACCAAGAAGCAAATGACAAGCATCTATTCAAACAACATCACACCAAACTTTATCTTTGTATTTGTTACCAATGGAAAATTAACAAGACACCTTTTATTTACTTTTACATCATTCTCCTTGCGAAGCCATGATAACTTGTATGATTGAGGATTATCTTATGTCTTTATTTTTAGCTTTTCCATCATTATAGTACCTACAACATTCTCACATCTTCCTCTATCAATAATGACGTTACAAATTTTTCCATGAGAAATGCACCTTCTGTGGCATATATTGTTGTGGAGCCAAGAATGGTCTTCAACATAGCATGCATTGAGACTACACTAAATGGCTAAAGATTCTTCATAAGATTCATAGATAATATCTTCTTCTTCCTCCTCTGAATCATCTAGATAAGATAGGTTATCCAGTTAAGTTCTTCCTCTACATTTTTCTTTGATTCACAGATAATGGTTGTCCAATTAAGTTCTTCATCAATTTTCTCTTCTACAAAATTGGTAATCTTGCGATTTGGACCACCATGAAATAGATTGAACTCCAGTCCATTTGAATTAATCTCTGAAACATGAACCTCAACATCATGTTTCAAAGATTCGCAATGAGCAAGACGCTGCTCGAGTTGTTGCACTTCTCTACTTAAATCTTTCAACTCAATATCACGAAGGTCTCTTTGATTAACTACAATATCATCAACATTTGGACTATTTTGACAAAAATTAGCCATCACAAACTAAGGCTCTGACAACCAACTTGATATCAAAAAAATATAGAGAAGTAGGAGAAGCTATAAGGCACTACTCAAAATGTGTAACAATACTAACTACTCTAGGAATCCACTTAAGAGTTTAGCATAATAATAAAAAGATTTCTCTTCTTCAAAATAAGCCAAAGGCTCAAAATATGAATTTTATTCTTCAAAATAGTCTGATGAAAATAATTACAAGATGTGGCCTCTTAAGGCTTGGGACAACCTCCAAGCATAGGATGACTTTTAAAGTAAGACATTTATCATGACCTAGAAAATGCAAAAACTAATAAGTGCAACTAGAAAATATGAAGTAAAAGCACAAAGGACTCCATATCCAAGAAACAAAGTAAAAAAGAACCATTAAAATTGATCTGAAATCGAGTATCCCTTGATATTCCTGAAAGCAACCTCAGCTATACACTAATCTTGTAGTCCTTAGTGATTTCATCATAACATTCTATAGAAAAATGCTTTTTATTGTGTTAGAAATTAGACATCCATAGCTTTTCAATGTCATATAGGTCAGCACATAATTTGTTGTCAATGAAAGCAGTTTATTTTGAAAGGTTGATCTAAAATCTGTCACAACAACCTAAAAATTGGTTTCAAGTGCACTAATTGATACAACATCCATAGTCATGCACAAATAGCTACTCTTTTCATTAGAACTTGTATCTTCATTCCATAATTCATCTCGAATTATTTCAGTGTCATTGGCGCCTACGCAAGCATCTAAAAAAGAAAAGAACAAAAAGGAACAAAATAAGCTCTATTTAATTAATTAGATCAATTGGTTAATTCAAAATTCATTGTTAATTAATTAATTAGTTAAAATAAACAACATAGAATGAAGTAACAATTAGCTTATACTTTCAATTTGTAAGTCAACTTTGCAGATTGAAATAGGGGGCTTGATGATATGGAAAATAAGACTATAAGGGTAAAAAGGTAAAAAGTAATAAAAGGGTCCAATTAAATAAATAAATAATAATTATGTAAATGATCAATGAGCTCATTAGATTAATTTCATCAAGATGGGTACCAAACTCAAGTAGGTCAAATCCCACTAAGCACTTCGTCACTACAAATATTAACTTCAAAAATCTAAACATATACAAGAAATTGTTTATAAATATTCCAAACTCTTGCATGTAATCATATTTAATTTATAGAAACATCTTGGCAAATATATTATATTTAGAATAATATATCTTATATGAAGGTAATTTTAATCTTTTATTCAATTTGCTTTTATTTTTATGATTCTTTACTTCTCACCAAGCATAGAAATGGAATAACTTAAAGAAATCTTGATTCCATTCATTTATCCATTGGACATATATACCAAACGTATGAGAAATATTTTATTGATACCATTCTTTTGTTATCTTTATTCTACTTCTAAATTGATTTCTTTGCCTCCCAAGTCCTTTCCTACATAGCCTCTTAGTTTGATAACGTACTCATGATCTTTTTTTTCATTCATTTCATTATACTATATTGAGATTGTCATTGACAAATTAAAGATTTGACGGCCAAGAAATTGAATGATGGAACTTCATCAGCATTGTAGCCATGACTACAAGTTAGTTTTCAATGAACAAAATAAGCTTGACCTTGATGATGAGACCTCTTGCTTTTGCAAAGCATGCGGTTTGCCGATATTCTCAACTCCATTCTACAATTGTAGTAGTAGCAACTACGGTTGTAACTTTTTCTTGCATAAACAATGTGGCCTTCTCCTTGATAAGTTGGAACATGTATTGCACCCAGAGCACCCACTCGCCCTCCAAGTAAAGCCTTGTACAGCTCGCCATAGTTGTAACAATTGCAATAACGAGATTGCAGGGAATTTCATCTATAATTGTGATAGATATACATGTGACTTTAAGCTCGACGTCTTGTGTGCTTTTCCTCTGGGGATCAAAATTGTACACAGAAGCCATGAGCATGAATTGATCCCCATGCGACCCATAGTTTCTTTTCTTTGTCTGGCATGTGGGAAAACACATGAAGGTCTCTACTATTTGTGTACCATTTATTTGTGTGGCTTTGCCATTCATCAAGATTGTGCTTCCTTGCCTAATACCATCTTATATGAAAACCATTACAATGGAAGGCATCCTCTGACTCTTGCCTTTGCTCCTTTTTATCATCGAGATTACACATATTCATACGTGTATGACTGTGCGATTTGCAAAAGAAGGATCGGAAGGATGTTGTGGGTATATATTTGTGGTAGCTGCCAATACTTTCTTCATGTAAAGTGTGCAACATCAAACGCACAGCTCTTCAAGCCTGGTAATTAAAGGAAAATTTGTATTTTTCATCCAATAATTTTTTCCACTTTGCAATTTTGTTCTATAACTTGTAAAATTATAATCTTACTATTATATGTATTTAAAAAAATGTCACTTAATTTTATTCCAATTTTCATTGGAGCTCCAAAATTGGCCAGGCATGCTGGAGCAGGTCCAATTTGGTACATTTTATCTTGTCGAGACGCCAATATTTGCCTTGTTGGCATACCAACTCAACTTTTCTGGCCAAATTTTGGAGCTTCAATGAAAATCATGGCTAAAAGTGATAAATTTTTTATACATATAGGGCTAAAATTATAATTTTGCAAGTTATAGGATGAAATTGCAAAGTGAACTAACTTACAATTTTTTGAGTAATTAAATATATATCTATTCCTCATGTGACCTTTCATGTAGTGTAAACTTTATATTAACTTTTTGCAGCTTCCAGTCGAGGTATGGATAAGTTAGGCCCTAGTGTGATTCAATTTCCAATGGAGGATGAACATACAAGTATTGTGCATTATTTACTTGAGAATGCTAAAAGTGCTGTTGAGGGTATCACAAAAGAAGAAGAAGAAGAAATAGAAAAAGATGGTAACGAGAAATTATTGATAAATAAACATGACCATCCCCTTATATTTCATGACAATGATCATCCACCAAGTACTCTTCTAGTATGCAATGGATGTATTGAACCCATTTTGTCGCCATATTACAGCTGCACCCAGTGCGACAATTATTTCCTGCATAGATGCTGTGTGAATCTGCCGCTGAAGATTAATAACCATCTGGGTCATCAACAACACCCCCTTTTCCTCTCCAGAAGATTAGATAACTTTTTCAATAACTCTTTCTGGTGTTTGGGTTGCTTCCGTTACTGCAATGGATTTGCCTATAGTTGTCGGGATTGCAACTTTTACCTACACATTGGCTGCGCTTTTTTGCCACAAATAATCTTACATAAGGCACATATGTATGATAGCAATCGCAGCCATACCCTAATTTTAATGCATGATTCTGTAGAGAGAGCTGTGGCTGATTGTTGTGGTCGAACCCTCCAAAGATGCTATTTCTATAAGTGTTCATGTTGTGAATTTATAGTTCACAGTAGGTGTGCGCTTCTTCCAACTACTATTGGCCACAAGTTTGATAAGCATCCTCTCAACATAATTTACTCTTTAACTAATACTAAAGATAATATTCCATATAATGAACAATATTATTTCTGTGAAATTTGTGAAGAAGACATGGATGGGATGAAAAAACGTTGGTTCTATCATTGCGGCAAATGCGACCAATCGTTCCATGTTAACTGCATTCCTATGGTTGGTTTTTGTTCTACAATTAAGTTTGGGGCAACCATTCATGTTCGTTGCCATGCTTGTCCACTAATCTCTATCCGATTGCTTACAATTGGTAGCCATAGGTGTGGCTATTGTCACCAAATCATCAAGGGCTTCCAAGATCATGTAGCTTTTGAGTGCTTCAACTGTAAGTTTAGGATTCACTATTACTGTGCGTGGGAACAAAACGTGGAAAGCACAAAAATAAATTATTATGGTTCCATCGTTCCCCCAGGTTTTCCTCCCTCGAACTTGGATTACTTATGAATCCAAGTAACAGTGGCTTGCTTGTCATTCTACTTATATAATTTGTAAATGTATTTGAGCTCCATTTCGTTGCAATGATGAGATTGCATGTAATAATATTAAGATGTACATGTAAATACAACATGTGAATACCGCTTAATATTTTATTTGATTGCTAGTTTAGAGAGTATGGATATCCCCAAATAAAATACACTTTTGTTGTTTAGTTGCTAAGTTTGATAATATTGGACATGCTGAAATTTACTAAACTAACTTTATGTTTTATTGTAATGACTAAAATACACATCTACAACTTTAAAATAATATAGGATGTATTTTGCATACAACACCAACAATTTCCCTCCATTATAGAACATAGCAAAAAAATCCAAATTTGAAGAACCTAGAAAATACTTTAAATAATAATTATCATTTATGTTTGAATCAGACGGGGCAAGTTTAAATGACAAATTATCCTTGAATTTTCTACATAAATGGTGTGCTTCGATCATGTAGCTACAAACACAATCAAACTGGAAAGGAATGTTTATATGTTTCATCATTTGGTGCTTAATCACTCACTATACGAAGTTCATATTAATAACATTTTTTAAGCTAAATGTTCAAAATTCCAAATGCACTAACATATATGCAATAGATGGCATATGCTTTATTAGGTAATCTTGTATTTTTTAAATAATTAACCCAAATTATGTGAAAATAATATACTACATCCAAAGAATCTACGAAAATGATATAGTTAATAATTAAAATAATAAAATAAAACTTGTGCAGTGATTAGTGTAATTTATAATCGAGGAGCAAATATATCCTTTTCTATCTTTTACAATTGAAACTATTGACCTTGATACTCGATCCCACCTTCTAGGTGGGATCCATAATCCCTTACCTTGTTGAATTAGAAATTGGGCCACAAAATTATAAAGGCCCAACAATTTTGAATCAAATAAAACAATGGGTTGGATAAACATTATATGCAACCCAATCATAGCAACGAAATGAAGCCTTGATATTTTGATTGTAAATGTATTTGATATTTTGAAAATAAACAATTAATTATCTATATCTTATGGGCTTGTAATATAAATATAATAATTAATGTGTTTGATTATTCCTATCGACAAATTGGTGTGTTTGAAATGTAAGAACTATCATAAATATCAAATTGGTGTGCATAATATGATCCTCGTCTAAATCTTTTTAAAAAGACTAGCGGTTGTGCACGCGGTTGCCGCGCACATATATTATTTTTAGGTATTACAATTTTTGTGCAATATAATACAATGGAATTTTGACCTTTTATATCCAAAGCAATTGAAAATGAGATGATAACTGATGCAGAGAGCGCACGCAAATAGATCAAATTGTGCAATTTCTTTATTTAGGGTTTATGAAATCCTTATTGATGTGGACATAACAACCTGAGCTAAAGGCACACATTAAGACTACTACAACTTGAGTTGGGCTTAGATACGTCCCTTCTTTTAGCCAAGCTGACCCTTATTGGCCGAGCTGAACCCATGGGAATGGCCGAGCTAAAGCCAAGGGTAGAGCTGAGCTAAAGCCAAGGGTAGAGCCGAGCTGAAGTCAAGGGAAAAGTTGAGCTGAAGCCAAAGGTATAGTTGAGCTGAAGCCAAGGGTAGAGCCGAGTTGAGGTCAAGGGAAGAGCTGAGCTGAAGCCAAAGGTAGAGCTGAGCTGAGGTCAAGGGAAGAGCTGAGCTGAAGCCAAAGGTAGAGCTGAGCTAGAGTCAAGGGAAGAGTTGAGCTGAGCTGGAGCCAAAGGTAGAGCCAAGCTGAAGTCAAGGGAAGAGCCGCGCTGCACTCAGATTTGCTTTGGTTCCCATAGTGCCATGCACGACCGAAAAAGGAGGAACATGGGCTACATGTGGCTCCATTTTATTGATTCAGTTGTAATGAGATAGTGAGTGTTTTAGTGGGTAGTTATGAACACACGTAGTGAGATGTTTAGTCACATAAAAAGCCTTGGTAAAAAGTTGATAGAGAGAATGAGATTAATACTAAGACACTAGAGAAAATAAAGGAGAAAAGTAGAATTTTGTTTTGTTGATTGGTGCTATGGCATATTATTTTTGGCATCACTTATGATAGTTCTTTTGAAAATAGCAGTAACAAAGATTCGCAAAGGAAAACTAACAAAATATTTTATAAATGGCGAAACTCAAGATCAAAGTTCAACTAGCTAGAATTTGTTTTATAATTAGAAAATGACAGAAATATCTATACGTATAGAATAAAACGTAGCATTTGAATTGATTATACCAATAGTATTTCAAAATCTTTTCTCAGAAATAAAATAGCATGCAAGTTAAGAACAAATTAATAAACATTCCTAACTAAAAGTAACAAAATTATCTTAACTCAGAATTGGTTCTTCAATATTGCAAGAATCTTCTTGTACTCAGTACGTAGCCTCTGTCTTGGCTTGGCAATTTTCTTCTTATCAGCAATTCTAGCTCTCCTCCTTTGCAATATCAAGGGATTGTGTGTGTGTGTGTGTGTGTGTGTGTGTGTGTGTGTGTGTAAAAGGTTAGAAACTATACCAGTGACCAAACAAATTCTACACACCCCGCTTCATGGGAAAACCTTATTTATCACCAACCTCCCATAATCCTGCATACATAGTTGGCCCTTGAACTCCTCACTCAATACATCCCGTGAAAATAGTGCTTTAAAATGCTCGGGCATCCAGATGATGTAGTTGATAAGGAGTTGGTAGATTGTGGGTTAGTGGGGCTTATAAAATTACATTAATGACCTAATTACATTATTTAAGTTAGATAATTTTTAGAGGATAAATTTGGTATATAATTAAATTGGTATCCAAAATGTTGACTTCTTAATTTTATCTTTCAAACTGAAACTATTTTTCTATTTTTTAGAAGAAAGAAAAGGTAATTTATGTAAATTATTAATATTAACTTCCATATTAGACACAAAATCTCCTTCTCTTTTATAATACTATAGATATAGATGTGTTAATAATAATAATAATAATAATAATAATAATAATAATAATAATAATAATAATAATAATAATAATAATAATAATAATAATAATAATAATAATAATAACAATAACAATAACAATAACAATAGCAATAATAACAATAACAATAAGAATATATTCAAATATTCTTATGTAAGATTATAGAAAGAGATTCTATTTTATCTTGAAAATGGAAGGTATGTCATATACAACTTAATTTACCCTTTAATTTTTTGTAAAAATAAAAATAAAAATATATATTCAAAATCAAATTAAAAATTCATGTGCATTATAGGTAGTTTCTCATTCTAAATTTCACAAGTGCAAAATTTACCCTCTTACTCATCCCACATATTGAATAAAACCAAGGCATAATTCTTATATACTTATCCAAACGACCATTCAAGCATATACTCAAAGACTCTCGTTATTTCTTCTGATTATATCTTTGCATATTAACCTCAAACCAAAATCTTTACTTTTGCTCTAATTTTATTCTACTTATAAGTCTTCATTTCATCAATTTTGTGTTAGAAGAATCAAGTCAGTTTTTTTACATGAAGGTTAGAAAGAATATCAATGCTTTTATCTGGTTCAATCTTGTTTAGAAAATAATAGATACAAAAGAAAGTGTAACAATTAGCCCATCCAGACTATTTCTAGTAGCCGCTTGTTGCATAAGTTTCTTTTAGTCTTTTCCTCTAATTTATCGAAGATTACTAATAATTTAGTCTCATGAGTTTTATTTTTTATTTGTAGATAATTAATATTAAGGAATTGAAAAAACTCAACGTGCACTCACAATTTTATTAACTTCTATGACTCAATCTAGTTACGAAGTTGAAACCAAATAATTTATTATTATTTATTTGAGTAGATGGTGCAGGAAAATAAAGATTGAAAGTTTTATTTGGATGTATTTTGTATTAATGCTTGATAAAGTTAATAGGATATAGATAGCATAAATCAAGAAATGTATGTGTCTAATTACATATATCTTAACTATCTTAAACTTGTAATTTATTTGTTGTTTCTGAGAATTTGTTGATTGAAATGTAAACTCAAATATATATTGCTTTTCAACATGATTTATGATTTATGAGGTTATTTCATCAAGTATCAATAATTTTATTTTGCATTCAAGACTTTTTATTTTGAATTTATCTTTGATTTAAATATTGCAATTGTAAGTACTATTTTGAATTATCCTTTGTGTTTTGATCCAAATTAATAAGCTAAAAACAATGACCAACAAGGGACAGAAAATGAAATATTGCAGTAGTTCCATCAAGGTAAATTCCATTTTTTGTCCCATAAATTAGGTCTATTTGGATTTTGGTCTCATTCTTGTGTATTTTCGCGCATTACATCCTTTAAGTGGCTTTTAAAAAAAAAAAGAGGACTCAAAGGGCTTCCATCAAATAGTTAATGGTGCCATGCATGCATGAGATTTTAGAAGAAACGCTTCATGAATCGTTCCACACTTGACAAAAAAATAGAGCAACTTCTTGATAAAAGGAAGAAAATCCTCTCTCAAAAAAATCTAACCCCAACTGTGAAATCAAATTTTTCTTCAAGAATCAGAGATTATTTTTTGAAGAATTTGAGGTTTGAAGTAAAGGATTAAGGAAATTGTGCTTTGATTTGGAAATGACGTTATGGGAACCGCAACATAATGATGACCCAGTTTCAGAATATGGAATGTGGACTAATTCCTTCTATTTTTTTCCATTTTATGTTATACTTTTTGTTGTACTCCATATTTTTGGAGCCTTGCAATAAATTTGGGGGGGGGGGGGGGAGGGGGGTATAGAGCTTTTACTACACTCTAAATGTGCAAGAGCTTTGTGTTGCTAATTGCCCATGCTTTTATTTTTATGCCACGTCGTTATCTGTTAGAAATTGGTTTTTGACCAAATATTTAAGTAGGATCAAGGCATTAATTTCTAATAAATTTGTGGTTGTCATAATCTATGCTGCAAGTAGATATCGACTATGCAATCAATAGGTCATGACAAATTTCAAGTGAATAAGAAATTAATGGTCAAAATGGGCTATTTGATAGTTGACTAAGAAGGTTAGGAAAGAAGTCAATGGGTTGGGAATAGAGAAACTCTATCCCACATTATAAGATGAGTAAAAGATGGACCAAAATAATTAGCTCAAGTGTGGAGGTAAGGGATGGGCCCTTTGAGGGTACCGCAAGTATTTGAAAGAGAGAAGATCTATATGATTGTAGGTTCGATCCAAGTCACACGTGCACCCTCTGCCTTCACAGCTGCCACACGCCTGATAGGCCGGCTCGACACAGCACGACATGACTCGACTCGGCTCCATTCAGCCTGAGCCTGGGCTTGAGCTTAAGCTTAGGCATGGTGTGGTTGTGGGCTTGAGATTGAGATTGGCCTTGAGCTAAAATAAGGATAAATAGCACACACACCCCTCAACATATAGGGTCATGTACACTTTCTCCCCAACTATTGTAAATGTGTAAAGCGATTATTCAATTTTTGGTATATGTGCTTGAATACCCCGTCATTCCATTTTTTAATAGAATATTCGCTGGAGATACTGAAATACTTTGAGTATGTTGCAATCTACTCCTCAACTTTAATAAAATGTGCATTTAACAATCTAATCATTCTAAAATATCACACTTTTATCATTAAATTTTTATTTTTGTAGAATAAAGTAAAATATTTTATAAAAATATATATTATACAGTAATCACTTGTCAATAAATGGACAATTAAATCTGTTTGAGTTATCATATAATTTTAAACTAATTTTATATTATTTTACTTGGTTTATATGCATGAGATGATTAAAACTAATTTTAAAATTATAGCCTAATTGTTTTTATATCAATGTAATATTATGCATATTTGTTGGCAAATAATATTGAAATATTTTTAATTTAAATAGAGTAATAAATGAGAGAGATAATGTTGATATTGAGATATACATTATTTGCTAACAATATTTGCCCGACTAGCATCATTTATCTTATTCTTATTCAAATTAAAACCCTAAACCACTTATACTCTTAATAAAACAAATAAACACAAATTTATAAGTACACCATAACATTCATTTGGTAATAGAACCCTAAAATTAATTTTTAATTATCTTACACATTAATTTAGAAAAATTTTAACCATTCAATTGGTTTATATATTTTAAATAACTCAAATTGATTGAACTGATGATACATTGATAATTAAGTAATATATGGTAATAATTTTTGGCTAAATATTTTACTATATTCTACTAAAATAAGAATTTGATGCTAAGAATAACATTTAAATGTACTTTAAATGACTAAATATATATTTTTTAAAATAATAGGGGCAAAGTGCAACAACTTTAAAATATATCGCCAAAAAATTAGAACATAGGGTATTTAAGCACATTTAGCAAAGGTTGTGTAATCGTTCCGCACAGTTGCAATGATTGGGGGATAAAGTGCAAATGACCATACACATTGGGGAGTTGT
Organism: Jacaranda mimosifolia; assembly: GCA_018894105.1. Taxonomy (NCBI): domain Eukaryota; kingdom Viridiplantae; phylum Streptophyta; class Magnoliopsida; order Lamiales; family Bignoniaceae; genus Jacaranda; species Jacaranda mimosifolia. The sequence continues at coordinate 37,216,483 of CM032123.1, forward strand.
CTGTTATTTACCCTCAAAATAAATTAGGCCTTCAGTTTTTTTGTGTTTTTTGACAAAACCAAGATTTCATTAATCAGGAATCAATACAAATAGCATTCGCAATAAAAGGGGGAGGGTTATGGTCCCAAACCCCATGGTCAGACATAGAAATCGAGGCCCTCGCTATAGTATGAGCCACCGAATTCGCAGACCGTTTGACAAAAGAAATTTTAACATCAACTAGATCTTCTTTAATCTTTCTACAATCATCTATAACAAGTCTAAGAGTCGATGGATATTTTTCCAGCTCATTTATCATCTTAACTGCTTCTTGAGAGTCAGATTCCAGAATTACTTTTTGGAAACTTGAATGTTTAATCCAACTCAAAGCTTCTATGATTCCTAAGCACTCTGCTAGGCACACCTCAAGCACTCCTTGGAACAACTTTGATTGTGCATGAGCAAAGAGTCCTTCAAAGTCTCGAGCAATCCACCCCACTCCCGACAATTTATCCTTCTTAAAGATTGCTGCGTCTACATTAACTTTTATCCATCCGCAATCAGGTTTTGTCCAAACTTGATGGTGATCATTCTGTTCGTATGCAGCAACAACATTTCGATCTTTCTCCCTAGCTTTACGCCACTGAATCAGAAAAGAATTTGCAAGGTGAAGAATTCCAGTTGCTGTCATATACTTACCTTTCCAAACAATATCATTCCTGTGCTTCCATAAACTCCAGCATATCATGAAAGTCTCTTCACAAACATCATTTGAGTAGGTTGAAAAAATCAACTTTAGCCAGTCAAGAACGGAGGTGTCTGTCCCTCGAATGAATCCACTATTTGATTGAGTCTAGACATTCTTTGCCACAAAACAGTCAACAAGAGTATGCAAGTTTGATTCATCTTCAACACCACAAGCTAGGCATAGACAGTCAATGGCAACATTTTTTTCTTGCAATCTATTTTTTGTTGGCAAACAGTTATGTGCAGCTCTCCAGCACAAAATTTTGACTTTTGAGGGGACTAACATTTTCCAAAATTTATTCCAGAAAGGAGCTTCCTCAATCATTCTATCCGTACTCTCTAGAGACTTCATCACTTTGTATGCACTTCGCACCGAGTATTGGCCAGATTTCTCTTTGCTCCAGAACCATCTATCCTCAGAGTTGTTCAAACTGATAGGAATATGGCAGATGAGCTCCATGTCCCGTTCATTAAACATAGAGGCCACCATATCAGTCTTCCATTCCTTTCTATCCTCGTCAATGAGATCAGCTACACGCAAATTCCAATCATAATCAATTACAATAGAGGTAATGAAAAGATTTGATTCATGTGGAAGCCAAGGATCCTTCATGATTCTAACATTTAAGCCATTCCCAATTCTCATACAACAACCTTCCTTTAGGAGTTGTTTTGCAGCCAACATACTACGCCAAACAAAACTCGAGTTCGAACCAATTTTGGCTTCGAATATAGAACATGAAGGGAAATACCGTGATTTAAAGATTCGAGCAACAAGAGAATTTGGATTAGATAAAATTCTCCAACTTTGCTTCCCCAACATAGCAAGGTTGAACTCATGGATTTGTCTAAAGCCAAGACCCCCACAAGCTTTAGGGAAACTAAGTTTTTTCCAACTCATCCACTTAATGCCACCTTTATTAGCTGCTCCTGAGTTCCACCAAAATTTGTTCATCAATTTCTCCAATTGGGAACAAAGGTCAAGAGGTAATAAGTACACATTCATTGCGTAATTTGGAATCGCTTGTGCTACTGCTTTCAACAAAACTTCCTTCCCTACTCTTGATAGTAGCTTTCTGTTCTAACCTTGGATTCTTTTCCAAACTTTTTCACGAATATAGGCAAATACTTCCTTCTTCTTATGTCCCACCAAGGCTGGTAATCCCAGATACATGTCCTGGCCTTTTTCTTCATTCATACCAAGGATTGAGCATATCTCTTCTTTTTGACTCATAGTAGTGTTAGAGCTGAACTTAATCTTAGGTTTTTCCATATTGACTGCCTGTCCAGACACTTTTTCATAGTTCTTGATAACATTCGCAATGCAAACAGCTTCATTAGAATTTGCTCTGAAAAACAGCAGACTATCATCAGCAAAAAATAGGTGAGAAATAATTGGAGCACTTCTAGCCACCCTAATACCATGGACTTTTCCTTGATTCACGCAATCCTGCAAAGCAAGAGATAAGCCTTCAGCTCCAACGATGAACAAGTAAGGCGACAACGGATCTCCCTGACGAAGTCCACGCTGAGGATTAATCGGACCAATCAAGTCATTCCCTTTAACAACTCAGTATTTTACTGATTTGATACACATACACATTAAGTCAACCCACTTTCTACTGAATCCCAACTTCAACATAATCTGTTCGAGGTAGTCCCACTCCGTACGATCATACGCCTTACTAATATCTGATTTAAGAGCCACGTAACCATCCTTACCCTATTTCTTCCTCTTAAGATAATGCATAATCTCATATGAAATAAGGACATTATCTGTAATAAGTCTCCCCGAAATAAATGCACTATGAGAATTAGAAATAATATCAGGCAAAACCTTTTTCAATCGATTAGTAAGGACTTTCGAGATAATTTTATATAACACATTGCATAAAGAGATGGGCGAAGATCAGACATGTGAGATGGCTCTTATTTTTTAGGAATTAGAACAATCGCTGTATCATTCAATCCATCAAGTAAAGTAGCATAGGTAAGAATAGATAGACAAGTCTTCACAATATCAGACCCAATAATTGGCCAATTTTTTTGAAAGAAACAGGGATTCATACCATCAACTCCGGGGGATTTATCAGGGTGCATCATAAAGAGTGTCTTCTTAATCTCATCTGCATTAAACTCCGCCAGAAGACTGTTATTCTGCTCATCAGTTATTTTCCTTCTCACGTGCTGAAGGATAGACTCTGAGTTGCAGTCTGATGAGGAGAACAAGTTTTGAAAATAATCAATAACCATTCTATCCAGACCCGAATCCCAAGTTTGCCAAGTACCTTGATCATCCTTCAACCTTGTGATCGTATTTTTCCTCTTCCTACCACTCACCACAGAATGAAAGAATTTCGTATTCAAGTCTCCTTCCTTAAGCCAAATTTTTTTTGATCACTGCTTCAAGAATATTTCACGCTGTCATAAGGTTTCAAAAAAGAGGTTTTTCATCTCTTGAAATTCAAACATAGAAATGGGATCCCTCATTCTTCATAGTCTGGCCATTTTCCTTTTAAGATTGGTAATCTATTATTTGAAATCCCCATTAGTACTGGCTGACCAGTTATGTAATTCAATTCCACACTCCTCAATCCTCTTCTGTATAGGTAAATAGCTATTATTGGCCCAGCTCTTACCAACAAGTTGATTGCAACCTTCTTTCCTTACCCAGAAGTTCTCGAAGTGAAAACGACAGTTCTGGTAGTATATTTTGGATCCATTCGGCTCAATAAGAATAGGAAAGTTATCCGAAGAGGAAAACTCAATATTTGACACTTTATAATTTTTGAACAAGTCAATCCAGCTTTGAGATGCTGGGACTCTATCCAGTCTTTCCTTAACCCAATTCTCTCCCCCTACCCCTTTCCCACGTAAAGGGGTATCCTTGCATACCCAAATCAACCAGTCCCGAGTCAGAAATGGCATTCCTGAATGCATCTATTAAGTATCTCGGGTGAGGGTTTGAACCCCTCTTCTTAGAATCCAGTAATATATCATTGAAATCACCCGCACATACCCACGGCAACTGCAATTTTGTTGCCAGCAGATGAAGAAGATCCCAGGATTTACGGCGTCTAGAGCGATTGGGGATACCATAAAAACCAGTAAATCTCTATGTACTTAATCCGTTGATACTCACCTCAGCATTAATGTGGTATCTAGAGAATTCCAGTAAGCGAACCTCTTCTTGATTTCTCCAGAGTAACGCCAATCCCCCACTATGACCCAAGCAGTCTACAGTAAACAAACCTTCATAACCCAGCTGAAATTTAAGGCCCTGAAGTTTGGGCCCAATGGACAATGTTTCAATAAGAAAATTAATATGGGGCTTCTTACTATTTACAATGTCTCTAAGGACCCCAATTGCACGTGGGTTGCCCAACCCATGGCAATTCTAGCATAAGGAACTCATTGGCCCAGGCGGGCCTAGGAACCAGAACCCGTCTCTATACCATTTTTTGAGCCCAACCTAAAGTAAAGGTCCAAATTTTCATCAACACCCGTTTGATCCATAATAACATCATTTTCCACCCCATTATCCTCGAGTCGACATCGTTTGATATAGTTTATGATCAATCCAGCATTCTTATTCTGATAATGCTCCACCAAATCTTTACTTACCATCTGCCTAGTAGTTTTATTGGATTCCTCAATTTTTGCATCCAATCTTTCCATATGTCCTTCAACTTCGCCCATACATCCGCCCACGATTTCCTTTCCTTTCCCAGTTCCCAATTTTTTGGCCATCACAGTTGGGCTTCCTTTTCAACTTGCTGTTCAATGTGGGGAGAATCCATCGGAACTACATTTTCCCCTAACGGTTCTGACAAGAGCCATTTCTCACCGGTATGGATTTGGCTTCTCCTAGTTGGTGCTCACATCTAAGTTCCATACGCCTTGTCTAGCGTTGCTTCTGGTTTATCATAAAAAAAATTACAAAACCTATCATTATGGCTAATTTTACCACAGATGAAACAAAAAGTCGGCAATCTCTCGTACTTGAAATTTATCCAAAGCCATTCACCACCCGGATTTTTAATTTTCATGCTCCTTTTCAATGGTAGCCGTACATCCACCTCTACACAAATCCTCATATAAGTCCTCCAAACTCCACTGAAATTGTTTTGATCCAATTCGATATAGACTCCAATGTAATTGCCAATATCTCTACAGACACGTTTAGCCATAAAACCTGCTGGTAAATCATAGACTTGAATCCAAAAGGGAGCATAAAATAATTGGATTTTCTAAATTTGGTCATCTGACTTCACCTGCTTGAAAACTAAGAGATGATTGTCAAAAGTCCATGGCCCATTATCAAGCATTCTCTTTAAATCAATCTCATGGAAGAATTGGAACAGATACATCATATTGTCAAGTTCCTTTATATAAACTCCTTTAACCGGCCTCTAGAAAGCGGCCAAAGTAATCTTCATGGCTTGAAAGTTAATCATCCTATCTATCAAAAATTGACCCACGGTCATCCACTGAAGCTTATTCTGTGTAGATTCTGAGATTTCCTCTATTTCCAGTCCTCCATCCTCCTCTTCCGCGAGTGAAATTTTTGAGAAGTTTTCCATACCAAGCTGCATTTACTGTCAAGGGATTCAAGAAAAATATAAATGAGGCTATAGAAACAAAGACAAACCAAAAATGCAAAAACAAACAAAACTTGTCAACCGACAAGAGACCCAAACCTCGTACCCGACGAGGACTCCCTCTCAATTTTTTAAGTAGGCCTTCAATTAAGTATTAACTTCTAGACCAAATTCAATATGGGCCTGATTTATTCTTTGCCCAATTGAACAATTCTCTAAACTTCCGAATGTTGACCATATTATTATATTTTCAGCGTTTGGGAAAGCTTAAAAAATGAGTACTTTTCTAGTAATACAAAATCAACATGTGGAAAAGTTGAAACCACATATCTCCTATCCGCTAGCCATCAGACGATGCATCTGGATTGCATCCTTCAAGGGAATTGGTTATAAGTGGAAAAGTTTCCAATGATATATAGTCTCACTACCTATTTCATCCCCAATGAAAGCAACTTATTCTAAGAAACTGACTCAAAATCTATCGCAGCCTGAAAATTGGTTAAAAGTGCACCAATTGATATAACATTCTTAGTTATGATTTTCTTGCACAAATGGCTACTCTTCTCATTAGGACTTGTATCTTCATTTCATAATTCATCTTGAGTTATGTCGGTGTCCTTCTCCCCTGGTTGGTAAAGACTCGCCCTCAAGTCTCGATCAAGCTTATCTTCAAAGGAGATAGGTCTACAACATTGAAGGCTGTCGAAACTCTCTAGTCACAGGCAATTCGATTTTATAAACATGCCAATTCTCTGCAGTACCTTGAAAAGACCATCAGCTCTAGCTTATAATTTTTCATTACGAGCACGCGAAAAATATTCTTTGCAAAGGTGAATCTAAACCAAGTCACCTTCCTTGAAAGCTACCGACCTTCGATAATACTTCTCATTAATCTTGAAAATTTCTTGTCGAACCTGCTCCTACAACATTTTAATATACTTAACATGATTCTCCTCATCACTACTGAAGTGTTGGGTGATTGAAAGTGGAGCCAAATCCAGTGGAGCAATTGATTGCTCCCGTAGACTATCTCAAAAGGACTTCTTCTAGTTGTTAGACTAGAAAACCAATTATCTTGAGCCAAAATCATATGCAATTGATGGATATTTTTACCAATCAAACTTCACAAAAAAATTTCGAAACTTCTTTTAACAACTCCTTTTTGGCTGCCAATTTGAGGGTGATGAGAAGAACTAAATTGTAGTTTAGTTACAAACTTCCTCCAAAGTATGAGCTAAAAATAACTCACAAATTTAATTTTCGTCGCATAAGTATATACAGTGCATGCTCTATATTATTTTACTAACAACAACTAATTGATAAGTTGAGAATCTAACAAATTAACTCATTTATAATTTTATTATTTTTTCGCACTCTATAATTTTATTATATAATCATAAAAAAATGAAGATTGAAATGTCATGATATGAACTTTATATGATAAATATATTAAAAAGAAATGGAATTCTTACTTCCTCTTTTCAGGTAGTTGAGAGTTTAGCTCTTTTGTGAATAGTATTTTTCATAGTAGCAGGAAATTAAAATTTAAACTAAATGGCATGAAGATAGAAATTAAACTAACTAAAACAATCACAAAGCAAGTGAACTTATTTTCCAAGAAAAAAAAAATAGTACACGCATGCACTGTGAAAAAATTAGATATTCATTATGAAAAAATTGCCATGAAAGTTAATTTCATAGCTATGACTACAAATTATAGTTAAAATTTTTTGTAGTAGATGTAATTTTTTAAAATAATAAATAATAAAAATTACTATCTATCAATTCATAGTTTTATTAGTTGGGAACGCAACAAATAAACTATATATTACTTGTGGAAATTTTGATACACATAAAGAAAAAAAATAAAAATAAATAATCATCAGCCACGGATTGATCACAGCGAGGGCTAGCTAGCTATGTGAGCATCTAGTACACATATATATATTGACGAACATATCAGAGAATAGTTTTGAAGTTTTGATTTTGATCAATTATTAACCAATTATTTAAGTGCATCATTTAACAATTATAAAAATACTTTAACGGAAAAAAAAATACTCCATAGCAAACGAGAGTAGTATGATTCGTATTTCAAATCAATTTTAGGTGGACAAGAAATTAGAATCAAAACTAAGTTATTTAAAATTATATAAACTAATGAAATGGAATATGCTAGAATGTGGAAAATCATTCATCCCATATTAAACATTGAAAAGACTTTAAACTACTTTTATCTAAATGTGACATTTGAAATACTTGATTTGAAAGATAGAATCAAGTATGCACTCTAAATATTTTCAATTTCCCTTTATTTACCTTCAGCTCAATACTAACTTAAGCATCAAAGAGTTTTAGCTGATGGCCATCTCGACAAGCCTAACGTGTATCTCATTTTGCAGATCAATGTTCAATCATTACCCTTTTTATAGAAGTAAGTAGTACTATAATGGATTGAATGTAACATGCATCACCGTTATATTAAGGGGACACTTGCTCTCCCTTAATCCAACATATTACACTCAATCCAACTTTAGCTAAAATCATATCTCTTTGGACCATATTTCACCAAACAAAATATTAAGTATAATTGTTATATATATATTGTAAGTATATATTGAATAGTAGAATATTTTTTGTTGAGCATTTGAATGCTTATCTTGATCACTCAATCAACCTAAAATTGTTATTTCGTTTTCTTCACTTTTTATTACTAGCAATTTGTTCCCATAACTTTAAAATTAATCACTTTTAAGAAAAGTACAAGCGCGTGCAAACACCTCCTAAAACCATTTCTTTGATAGGAAATGACATTTAATTTAGGAATTTAACTGGGAGGCCAAACACGACACACATGTTTTTTTTCAAAGTTAGATTCATTATTCAAGGTCAATGGCCTTTTCTTCCCAATTTGTGATTTTCCCCAAATCAAGGGCTTCTACTTCTTTTCTCTATGATTGTCATGCCCCAATATTTGACCATACAGTTTAATATCGGGGCGTGAAACTCAATCCCAAATAAAATATATCACTTCTCTAAAATCATGATCTTAAATAAAAAAACTCCAACATTCAGAATAATTCAAATAATTCTAGCAACATAGAAACTAAAGATGCCCAATATTCTTCCCTCAACTAGAAAAGAATCTTTAAAGGAGAAGAACTAATTTGCCAACACGGCAATAAAGCTAAACCTACTAAAAAGTCCTCATTCCAAAAGAAAACCTTCAATTTCGATTCTCGTCAGAAGCAGGTTCAACATCCCCACTAGGGCTAGGATATAGGTCTGCCAGAAGGAAGTTAAAGAAGAAAATGTGTGTGAGTAAAAGACTCATCGAGTCCTAAGTGTGTGCAAAGTGAGTTCTTGTATTAAAAATCATCTGTATGGTGAAACGTTCTAGAAATATAAGTGAAATTCATAAAACAGTCTAGCAGTAATAGGCAAGAAGTTTGTAAACAGTCGAGCAGTAGCCAGTCAATAATTTTATAAATGGTTTTTCCTAGACTAACAATTTAAATACGATGATCAGACAGTGTTTGCTGTAGCCAATCAACTTTATGACTCCCACCGTAATAGTTTCTTATCGCTCCGAGCAAGGCATGACCTTACGAAAATAGTGCCCGACGTCCCCGAGAATTCCTACGACCCACCTCAGCCACAAACAGCTTCTGTTGTGCAGTGGGGGATTAGGCCATGGGGGCTTGGGGTTCAAACTGCTAGCCCACTGCTGCCTAGTGAAGACCCTCGCATACCCAAACCAAGTTGGATCCAACTAATAGTAACAGTAATCAGTTGATCATCGAGTTTAATTTGTTAGTCTAGAATCATAAAAAAAATCATAAAAGCATAGATTTTCTTTTATCCAGATATAAAACAAGACAAATAATTCTTTTTGTGCACAGTGGAATACAGATACAGTGCAGTGTATAAAAAGATTTCATAGCATGCATTACTATACATATATCCTTCTGAGTTTTTGAAAAGTAATATCATATAATAGGATAAGTTTAGGTACTCACCTTCAAGATCAATCTTAAGAGTCAATCACCTATTTCAGAGTCACTCAGGCTCAGTAGTTGAGCACCTAATTTATTTAAGAAATATATCAATCACTAATGTAGATGACTAGTGAGATGAAATTTGCTCAAAACTAGCCTTATGGGTGCATTAAGCTCACGTTCCTTAAGACCTATAATTAACATATGCAAACATTTAAGAACAGAACTCCTTCCTGAGACTATTAAATCTAAATTTTTCAATAAGGCTTATCCTAAAGATACTCAATTGATTTGATTTGTTCTTTTCCTATTTACATAAAAATCTCCAAGTCCATATTTTTTTATTAGTTGTACTTTGAGAAGCTTTATCTAGTTTAATAAAAGAAATTCTGATTTATTGGTACATATACCATATTATCAAATAGTATATACTTATTTATAGTTTCTCTTAATCCAACTTGCACCATGGAGCAACTAAAACCAAATAATAGCTATATTAAACTAAATAGCACATAAACCACGTTATTCTCAGATTTAGTCCTAAACGAGTTAAAACTTAATTACTCATAACCAGTCTATTTAGAGAACTAAACTTGACTAAGACTTGGTAGTAGCATTGAGTATGAAACTCATTCCCATATACTAAACCCATTCAAAACTATTTATCATGACACCTAATGATATCAAATTATAATTTATAAATAATGGTTTGCATGCCATTAACCTATACTTTTCGAAATCAGTATCAAAATATTTTCCTAGAATTTAAATTTTGGCTGTACATTACAAGAACCATTGACTCAATTTCCACAATTTCCATCACTTAAATAAAAGCCCCACACATTATCAAACCTAGCCTGAACCCACTTGGACAATTCAATGCATGCATGCAATCTTTGTATGAAATTTCAAGAATGCAAGGAAAAATTCTTGAACGGCCATTTTATACGGAAAGAAAAATCCTAACCACAAGTTTCAACGGAAAATCACGCGTAGTACGTTGGCAAACTGTTGGTTTCTTCAGTTCTTCTTTCTTCCATCATTTCCTCTTCTTTTTCCCATCTCCACACTAGATTCCCCGGCGGATCAACATCCACCATCGCGCCACCACCTTTTCTCCTCGTGAGCAGCCGCATGAGATCCTGCATATCCACATTAACAATTTCTTTTGATGATTCAAATTTATTCCTCCTCAGCAACTATGTGGTTTGAGGAACAGTGAAGTTCACGACGGCGCTGCTACAGCGCCGATCGGCCCATCCGCCGCATCCACACAAAGCACTCGTGTAGAACTCTCTCGCTCTCATTAGAAATCTAATGGGCGGAATCTTGTTTAGAGTGTTGTTTCTAGTCTTAGCCATGGTTGTCTATTTCGACACGAAATTTTCAGGTCATTAATGATTAATTGAAGAAGTGATGGAAATACGATGCAGTTTAGAAGCAGAGGATTTATAGGAGGTTTTGAGAATGGGTGATGGCGAGGTGTAGATATCATTTTTCCCTTTTATTATTGAATAGTATAATTAGGGTTTTGATCCATAAATATATATATATATATATATATATATATATGAGGGAAGTGATTGATTTAAAATGGACTTTTATTGTTTTCCTTCTAGGATCAGGATAGACCTATTATAATTTTTGTGTATTTGTTATAAATTCCTAAGGTTTCAATGATTCAATCCCGAGCAACAATAGAATATTAGTATAAAAAATTACAACTTATTATTATTATTATTATTATTATTATTATTATTATTATTATTACTACTACTACTACTACTACTACTCAATAATTGAAATATAATATATATATATATAAATATTTATGACCTTGAATGGTAATTCTCACTATTTAACCAAGAGATAAATCTAGTGCTAAGTGAATATATACACATATGTATTACATCTTCTAACTGATATAACAAGTAAATAAAAAATTAAATAAAATAAAAATAAACATAGGATAAAATAACTAATTAAATAGGAAAGAAATTTTAAGGCATTATATATATATTTAATTCAAATAAAAAATAAAATAAAATAAGGTAAATTAATCAATTAAATACAAAGTAAAATTATAGGGCATTACAATTATTCAATCTTCACCAATCATCAATTAGGGATTGTATTTTTTTATTTTTTATTTTTTTGCTTTGCTTTTTGCATTTGAAATGTAAGTATGGATTTGTTATTTTGTTGCGTTATAACTACTAATTATTAACTTACAAATTTGTTTGTAGTATTAAACTATTTCTTAAGGTCATGCAATTTTTCTCTTGTTATTTTGGCTTAAAAGTTAGAAAATTCGGTAGTTTGTTTTTTGACAGAACCAAATTCAAAAAAAAATTCAAATTTTATGGAACTGAACCAAATAATTTGGTTCAGTATTCGATATGGTAGTTTGGCTTCGGTGTGATTTTTACCGAATGAACACTCCTAGATCTAAAATTTGTCACAACAACCTAAAACTTGGTTCCAAGTCACTAATTGATACAATATCCATAGTCATGCACAAATAGCTACTCTTTTCATTAGGACTTGTATCTTCATTCTATAATTCATCTTGAATTATTTCAGTGTCATAGGAGCTTGTGCAAGCACCTAAAAAAAAGAACAAAATGGAACAAAAGAAGCTCTATTTAATTAATTAAATCAATTGATTAATTCAAAATTCATTGTTAATTAATTAATTAGTCTAAAATGAACAACATAGAATGAAGTAACAATTAGCTTATACTTTCAATTTGTAAGTCAAATAAGACTCTAAGGGCAAAAAAGTAAAAAGCAAATAAAAGGTTCTGATTAAATAAATAATAATTAAGTAAATGATCAATGAGCTCAATAGATTATTTCCATCAAGATGGGTACCCAAACTCAAATAGGTCAAATCCCACTAAGCACTTCGTCAAATATTAACTTCCTAAATCTAAACAAATACGAAAAATTATTTATAAATATCCCAAACTCTTGCGTGGAATCATATTTAATTTATAGAAACATCTTGGAAAATGTATTATATTTAGAATAATATTTCTTATATGAAGGTAATTTTAATTTTTTATTCAATTTACTTTTATTTTTATGATTCTTTACTTCTTACCAAGCTAATAGCTGGAATAACTTAAAGAAATCTTGATTCCATTCATTTATCCATTTGAGATATATACCAAACGTATAAGAAATATTATACTAACACCAATCTTTTGTTATCTTTATTCTACCCCTAAATTGATTTCTTTTCCTCCCAAGTCCTTTTCTACATAGCCTCTTGGTTGGATAACTTACTCATGATCTTTTTTTTTTTTTTTTTCTTTCATTCTATTCTACTATATTGAGATTGTCATTCACAAATTAAAGATTTGACGGCCAAGAAATTGAGTGATGGAACTTTATCAGCATTGTAGCCATGACCACAAGTTAATTTTCAATGAAAAAAATAAACTTGACCCTGATGATGAGACCTCTTGCTCTTGCAAAGCATGCGGTTTGCCGATATTCTCAACTCCATTCTACAATTGTAGTAGCAGCAACGATGGTTTTAACTTTTTTCTACATAAACAATGTGGCTTTCTCCCTGAGAATTTGGAACATGTATTGCACCCAGAGCACCCACTAGCCCTCCAGGCAAAGCCTTGTACAACTCACCACACCTGCAACAATTGCAATAACGAGATTGCAGGGAATTTCATCTATCATTGTGATAGATATTCATGTGACTTTAAGCTCGACGTCTTGTGTGCTTTTCCTCTGGGGATCAAAATTGTACACAAAATCCATGAGCATGAATTGATCCCTATGAGACCCATAGTTTCTTTCCTTTGCTTGGCATGTGGGAAACAACATGAAGGTCTCTACTATTTATGTACTATTTATTTATGTGGCTTTACCATTCATCAAGATTGTGCTTCCTTGCCTAATACCATCTTACATGAAAACCATTACAATGGGAAGCATCCTCTCATTCTTGCATGTGCTTCTTTTTATAATCGGGATTACACATATTCATGTGTGTATTATTGTGCAATTTGCGAAAGAAGGATCGGAAGGATGTTGTGGGTATATATTTGTGGTACCTGCCAATATTTTCTTCATGTAAAGTGTGCAACATCAAACGCACAGCTCTTCAAGGCTGGTAATTAAAGGAAAATTTGAATTTTTTGTCCAATAATTTTGCCCACTTCGCAATTTCGTTCCATAACTTGCAAAATTATAATTTACTCCTATATGTATAAAAAAAATTGTCACTTAATTTTATCTCAACTTTCACCAGAGCTCCAAAATTGGCTCGGCATGCTGGAGTAGTCCAATTTTGTTCATTTTAGCTCGTCGACATGCCAATATTTGCCTTGTTGGCATAGTAACTTAACTTTTTTGGCCAAATTTTGGAGCTTCAACGAAAATCATGGCTAAAAGTGACAATTTTTTATACATATAGGGCTAAAATTATAATTTTGCAAGTTACATGATGAAATTGCAAAGTGAACTAACTTATAGGATGAAACATATAATTTTTTGAGTAATTAAATATATATCTATACCTCATGTGATCTTTTATGTAGTGTAAACTTTATATTGACTTCTTGCAGCTTCCAGTCAAGATATGGATGAGTTAGGCCCCTGTGTGATTCAATTTCCAATGATGGATGAACATACAAGTGTGGTGCATTATTTACTTGAGAACACTAAAAGTGTCATTGAGGGTATCACTAAAGAAGAAGAAGAAGAAGAAGAAGAGGAAGAAGAAGGAAAAGATGGTAACGAGAAATTATTGATAAACAAACATGACCATCCCCTTATATTTCACGACAATGATCATCCACCAAGTACTCTTCTACTATGCAATGGATGCATTGAACCTATTTTGCCGCCATATTACAGTTGCACCTAGTGTGATGATTATTTCCTGCATAGATGTTGTGTGAATCTGCCACTGAAGATTAATAACCATTTGGCTCATCAAAATCACCCCTTTCTCCTCTTCACAAGATTAGATAACTTTTTCAACAACTTTTTCTGGTGTTTAGGTTGCTTCCGTGATTGCAATGGATTTGCTTATAGCTGTCAGGATTGCAATTTTTACCTGCACATCGGCTGCGCTTTTTTACCACAAATAATCTTACATAAGGCTCATATGAACGGCAGCAGTCGCAGCCATACCCTAATTTTATTGCATGATTCTGTAAAAAGAGCAGTGGCTGATTGTTGTGGTCGAACCCTCCAAAGATGCTATTATAAGTGTTCACGTTGTGAATTCATGGTTCACGGTATGTGTGCGCTTCTTCCGGCCACTATTGGCCACAAGTTTGATAAGCATCCTCTGAACATAATTTACTCTTTAACTAATAGTAAAGATAATATATCATATAATGAACAATATTATTTTTGTGAAATTTGTGAACAAGACATGGATGACATGAAAAAATTTTGGTTCTACCATTGCGGAAAATGCGACCAGTCGTTCCATGTTGACTGCATTCCTATGGTTGGTTTTTGTTCTACAATTAAGTTTGGGGTAACCATTCGTGTCCATTGCCATGCTTGCCCACTAATCTCTATCCGATTGCTTACAATTGGTGGCCAGAGGTGTGGCTATTGTCACCAAATCATCAAGGGCTTCCAAGATCATGTAGCTTTTGAGTGCTCCAACTGTAAGTTTATGATTCACTATTACTGTGCCTGGGAGCAAAACGTGGAAAGCACAAAAATAAATTATTATGGTTCCATCGTCCCTCTAGGTTTTCTTCCGTAATATGTTATGAATCCATGTAACAATGGCTTGCCTGGCATTCTACTTAAATAATTTGTAAATGTATTTGGGCTCCATTTCGTTGCAATGATGAGATTGGATGTACATGTAAGATATATAACCTATGAATACCACTTAATATTTTATTTGATTGCTAGTTTAGAGAGTACGGATGTCCCAAATAAAATACACTTTTGTTGTTTGGTTGCAAAGTTTGATAATGTTGGATATGCTAAAATTTACTAAACTAACTTTATGTTTTATTGCGATGACTAAAATATTCATCTACAACTCTAAAATAATACAGGATGTATTTTGTGACGTCTAATAGTGAAGTTCCTACACACTCAATTCGCACGTGGGTTCCCTCATCCGGGTTTCTTTTTCTTTTTTTCTTTTTCTTTTTGTTCCAATGTGACATTTCTATACTAGTTAACTGTAGATTATAAACTTTGATACATTAAAACATTTTTTAAGTATATTTTCTTTTTTATTTACACACGTTCACCAAAAAATTTGTAAGATTCAAAGCTCGGACATCACATTTACAAATATACAAGTGCAAGAGTAATGCCACTGATCATTTAATTTTTTTAAGCACTTGAACTTATGTGTAACAGTGCAAACGAGTCAAGCCGGCTTGCGACAGCGAGTCGAGCCAAATCAAGTTTAAGTTCTAATTTGATCCGATTTCAAACTGTCTGTATCTAGGCTCGAGACTCACGAATCAGTATATAATTAAATATTTTATTTTATTAGTAAATATATATTATATTACTATTTTTTATTTTGAGTTTGAGTTCGAGCTTGTAGTTTTCTGTAATTTATTTGACAATTCGAGCTTTATCGAGTAGAGCTGAGTCGAGCTTGGGCATAAGCTTAAAATTTTAGGCTTCTTGAGCTCAATCTCAAAAAATTTGCCCAAACTCGACTTGGCTCAACTCGATTGCACCCCTATTTATATGAATGTGGAATGTAGATTTTGTCGGGGTTACTATATTCCAATGGTCGTCAATGAATCGAGTTCTTTAATGTCATTAAATTAGAGGGGATAGTTTTCACCTTCTATCCCTTTTAATTTAATGATCTTAAATGGACGAAACTGATGGGATGATTGCATCCAATCATATGAAGAGAGAAGAAAAAATATTTTTTATTTTTTCAATTTTTTTTATTTTTGGTGGACATCTTCATTAAATTTGAACACAAATAAAACTATGATAATCTATTAGAAGAAGAAGAAAATAATGCTAATAAATCTTGTAAAATTTCTCTTCCTAAAGCAAATGATTACCATCTACTTTTCAAATTACTTGAATAGTCAGGATATTAAGAAATATTCAAAAAGATACTTTAAGAATTGGTTTGATTCTATTATATTCCTTCTGTTTGAAAGATGGACTCCAAATCTTTATTATTAATAGAAAATAAATGATATCTAGATTAACGAGATTAGTAAGATAAAATATGTTAATTGAACAAAATTAAATTCTAAAAATTATATCAAACATTGACAATGCATTCCATTCATTTTAACTTAATTAAAACTTCAATTCATTTTTATACTAACAAACATGTCGGAGAATAGTTTAGGAATTTTGATTTTGATCAATTATAAACCAATTATTTAAGCCGATTGTTTAACAATTATAAAAAATACTTTAATTAAGAAAATATACTCCATAGCAAATGAGACTAGTATGATTCCTATTTCAAATCAATTTTATAGGTGAATGAGAAATTAGAATCAAAATTAGATTCCTATTTCAAATCAATTTTAGGTGAATGAGAAATTAGAATCAAAACTAAGTTATTTAAAATTGAATAAACTAATGAAATGAAATATGCTAGAATGTGGAAAATCATTCATTCCATATTAAAATTTGAAAAGGCTTTAAACTACTTTTCACTAAATGTGACATTTGAAATATTTGATTCGAAAGATAGAATCAAGTACGCACTCTAAATATTTTCAATTTCCCTTTATTTACCTTCAGCTCAATACTAACCTTAGCATCAGAAAGTTTTAGCCAAGGGCCACTTTAAATCCTCAACAAGCCTAATATGTACTTCATCTTGCAGATCAATGTTCAATCATTACCTTTTTTATAGAAGTGAGTAGTACTATAATGGATCGTGTGCACCATTCATCACAGTTACATTAAGGGGACACTTGCTCTCCCTTAATCCAACATATTGCACTCGATCCAATCGTAGCTAAAATCATATCTCTTTTGAGCATATTTCACGAAACGAAATATAAAGTATAATTGTTATATATATATTGTAAGTATTATAGTAGAATATTTTTTGTTGAGTATTTGAATGCTTATCTTGATCACTCAATCAACCTAAAGGTGTCATTTCATTTTCTTCCCTTTCAATTATTAACAATTGTTCCCATAATTTTTAAGATTAATCACTTTTAAAAAAGTACTACAAGCTCGTGAAAACACCTTCTAAAACCATTTGTTTGGTAGCCAATGAGATCTAATTTAGAAATTTAATTGTCTACTTTAGATTTTTATATTTGGTAAGATTTCAAAAGCTTCTTAGACATAGCTGGCATCCATATCCAGAAAATAAAAATCCATTTATTTGGTAGGAAATGGCATTTGATTTGAAAAATTAATTAGAATTTTCCTATTTGGTAATATTTCTTAAATTTAAAAAAATAAAATAAAATCCTAAAATTAAGAATATATACATTTACATATTTGTATAATACATAATTAGATATCTTTATAATATTTGCATTATATAAGCATAATAATATACGTATATGTAAAGACATGATTAACAAAAGAGGTAATACATATGTGCTTTCATAAAATTCATCCTACGCCTTATTATTTAAGCCATTATGATGTGTGTGTGTGTGTGTGTGTGTATTACAAATTGACTATTATAAATTGCACAAAAATAAAAATAGGTAAAAAATTTTAAACAAAAAAAAAAAGTAAATTTAAATTGTGCAATATTGTAATATTGTAATTTCTGTATATCATATTGGCTTAAAGAAATTCTTTTAATTTTTTGTGCTATCACGTTAAATTAAAAGAATTTCTAAATTTTGGTTATATTCTCGAATTCTGGTGAAAATTATACTATTTTATGTGTGAATACATTTAAAAATGTATTAAAAGGTCATATTTTTAAAATTAATGTTAGAGAAAAAAAAATTACAAACTTTTTAAATTTTAGGAATATTCTCATAATTTCATCAAGATTATACAATTATGATTTTGCGAATAAGTTTAAGAAAAATATCAAAAGGTCATTAAATATGGTTAATGGGTATATTTTCCTAATTTAAAAAATCAAAAACTTCATAGTAATTAATATTAAATAAGCAATAAAATAATTTTAAACAATTAAAGAAAGCATTAAATCAAATATAATCACGAAGAATAAATAAAAAATAAGAAGATAAACTAAATAAGAAAATAAAAGAAATAAACGAGCATTTGGTACATAAAATTTAAAATAAAGCATCTGAAATGCCTGATTTGCACAGAAAATAGTGTACAGCTCTTGATGCAGCTAATTGATAAGTTGAGAATCTAACAAATTAGCTCATTTATAATTTAATTATTTTTTACACTTTATAATTTTATCATCTAATCATTAAAAAAATGAAGATTGAAATATAATGATAACCTTTATATGATAAAATTAAAAAGAAATGGAATTCTTACTTCCTTTTTAGGTAGTGGAGAGTGTAGCTCTTTTGTGAATAATTTTTTTCATAATAGCAGGAAATTAATTTAAATTAAATGGCATAAGGATAGAAATTAAACTAACTAAAATAATCATAAAACTAGTGAACCTATTTTCCAAGAAAAGAATAAATAGTATACACGCTTGCACTATCAAAAAATTAGATGTTCATTATAAAAAATTATCGTGAAATTAATTTCCTAGCTATGACTGTAATTTATAGGTAAAAATTTTCATAGTAAATGTAATTTTTTTTAAATAATAAATAACAAACATTATTATCTAACAATCTATAGTCTGATTTGTTGGGAATGCAACAAATTAACTATATATTACTTGTGGAAAAATTGATACACATAAGGAAGAAATAAAAAATAATCATTAGCTAAGGATTGATCACAGTGTGGGCCAGCTAACTATATGAGCATCTAGTACACACACATATATATTTATATATATATATATACTTATATTATAATACTTGATATACAAGAGACATTGTTGATGTCTTGATGGGGCAAAAGTTTTGCAATAGATTCTTGTCTCCTCTTTGTTTAAGTTTCTAATGGAAAGATGTAATATTTCCCTGCAAATATTCGTGGCGCAAGATCATCAACTGTTCTGCTACCTGTGTAATATATGAAAGCAAAGAAATTAAAATATTAAATAAGCTACCAAAATTATACATGAACTTATAAGTTCTGCTAGACGGTTAAAGGGTGGACATTGGGCCTAACTCAATCCCGTAAGCTAGCGAAAAGGTGAGGATTGCCCAATACCATATATAGAGATCACAACTTATTTATTTCATCGAGACTATAAAAATATATAGTTGAAGTGTAATATAATTAGCCATATAACTTAAATGGACCTCCTCAATGCTGCCATCCTCAATCTCTGTGTTGAAAGTAAGCAACAATCTCTCATGAAGCAAATTCTCCAAATCTTCTACTTCTGATAATGAATGAATTATAAGAAGGCCAAATCTTAGATTCAAATAGCATGACGATAACATGATAGTTAACTCAAGATTATTGGATATATATTTCAATAGTAAATGCAAACAGAAATGTAAATTTTCAATTAAAATAGTAAAATAATATTAATATTGGTGTAGCCCACATGCCCAATAAATACTCGGTCCACAAGTCGACATCGCTAGCAAACCCAAGCCAAGATTCAAGCCCAAACAAAAACAACCCAGTAAGAGCACATATGAAGTAAATCGGCCTCACAAGTGGATCGACCAGCTCCAAAGAGTGTTTGTTGGTCGAGTTCCATCGACCAACCGAGGTTGAGCGGCGCATACAATGGGGTGGACTCTTGACCATAGGAGCATTAATTGCAGCATCTGCCGTCAGTCATGTCCACATTTAATGTGGCCAAACCACCATCCTGTCTGTATTTAATGGCCTTGTCAGCCCATTACCTCCACATTAATAGCGGTAAAGGCGCGCTTTGTTACATCCGGTCATAAGCATGATGGCGGACTAAGTTGAAAAGACCTACAATGCCCCTACATGGGGAGGAGAAGAACAGATCCACATTAGGGGAAAAGCTGTCTTTTCAATCCCTCATCAAACACTATAAATTCCTTTTTTCAGAGACAAGGGCATATTTTTTCTACAGATATTGAGTCATTACCCTTTCAAATTATTTTCTAGTTGAATATACATTGACTTAAGCATTGGAGAGTTTTAGCTGAAAATCCTCACAGGAATTTACCCAGACCCCTTCTTATCACTCTCAATCCAATCTTTCTAATCAACTACCTCATCAAGTCGAGACAGAGAAACCCAACCTACTGAAAAAGACATATCAAATATGGTGGAAATTGAATTCCCGCCCGCATTTGATACAAACCCAAAAGCTTAAATTGAAGTGAAGAGCAAGTGATTCATTTCATTTGTTTAACTTATAATGTGTTTAAAATGAATAAGGAGGAAAGTATTTATAGAGAACAGACAAAAAAATATAATTTTCTTTAACAGAATTTACACCTTCAGATAATTTTACATAGAATTTTTGGGCCCGTCAATTTATTATGCTTATTTAGGGTGCATGAACTTTTATAATTATTGAGTTCCTATATATAGGTCTAATATATACCGTATCATATAAATATGATTTCAATAACGAGAAAAAGTTTCATGACCTAGATTTATTTAGCCCATGCAGATACCTTTACATAATACTTCCTGAATACGAAGGCTTTGTTTGGATGTGAATTGAGGCATTCTTCCAAAATTTTTTGGGAGAATAGATTTTGAAAAGTAGAGTTGGAGAATGTAATGGTTGTTTGTTTATTTTGGGAGGTAAGTAGAGAATGAATTGAGAGAAAATGATTTGTTTGTTTGTTTGTATTTTGGGAAGGGACAAGATGTCACATCAATGACTTTTTTGTTGGGTTTGTGGGGGTGAAATGATTATTTTAAAATTATTTATATATGTGTATATATAGATTGTATGAGTGGTAGTATGTATATATATTTGTAATGATAAGACAATTAATTGAAATTTCAGGGAATGGGTTGAAAATGTGAATAGTAGGGATATTTTGGGGAATAAATTTTATATTTTTGGGTGGAATTGAGGAATGTGTAGTGTTTGTTAGTTTAAGTTTTGGAGCTAGAAAATGGATTGGGAGTTGACAAACAAACAAAACCTAAATTTATTGCCCTCATATTTTTCTTTATACGACATCTCAAAATAAGATTATATATTTTTAAATTTGGAACTATCTTATATTTTTTTAAAAATTATCCTCCCAATGAAATAATGATTAATATGATCCATTAACTTTCAACCGCTGGTTTCAAGATAACAATGCAAAAACATATACAAAATCTACATATTTTGTGCTTTAAATAATAGCTCCATAATTTTGACTACTAAAAGAAAATAAAAATGTGTAACTTGCATTTTGATGTATATATAAGATGCGGTAATTACCTTTACAATGAAAGAGCCAAGACATTATATCAGAGGCAAGTTGGTGTGATTTATTGATGGAATCAGGGCCACCCCACTCATTCTCAACGGCCATTT
Source organism: Jacaranda mimosifolia (assembly GCA_018894105.1). Taxonomy (NCBI): domain Eukaryota; kingdom Viridiplantae; phylum Streptophyta; class Magnoliopsida; order Lamiales; family Bignoniaceae; genus Jacaranda; species Jacaranda mimosifolia. The sequence goes on from CM032123.1 coordinate 37,238,328, forward strand.
GAAGGGCTGTCCATTGAGATAACAGCTTCGAAATTCTTTCTTCGAGGGAGATGCAACTACCGGCGGCCGCCGGCGGCGGCAGCGCCACTTTTTTTACCACTTTTCCATTCATAGATTCCGAAGTTACAATACTACATATGTATGTATTTGTATATCTCCCTCTCTCTCTTTCTGAGTAATCTCTTTCAAATTAAATCAAAGCAGAGAGAGGAGAGAAATGATGAAATTGGTTTTGCGGTGGAATGTGGGAATCGTAGTTTTAAGAAAAGGGGAAGGCGCGAAAAGTTGGGATCGAGAAGAGAAAATGTGGGAATGCTCAAGGGTTGAAATGAATCTACGTGTAATTGGCTGTAGTATTACTTTTTTCTGGTCTAGTTTGGTTGGGATGTTAAGATATGATACAATGTTTTTATCTCAACGTATCATTGATTTGATTGGAGTGACAATAAACACTTGGATATGGATGATAATTTATGTCCGATCCAGGCGAGTAGAAAACCCGCTCCATAATGGGTCGGGGCGAGTTTTTGTTCTAATGGTTGCGGGTCGGATCGGTTCCGAACCCACCCCAAAGTGTTTATATATATATAATTTATATTTAATTTAGCTTTTTACAAAAAATATGCATGCAACAAACTCTAAATTATGTTAGCATTTTTTCCTTTCTCTCTCATTCCTCACAATCGTGACTCTTAATAGCAGATTCAGAATTTTGGATTCAAAATTTTTCATAACACAAATGGTCTTTTGTTGGCTTTCTTCTTTGGATTCCCTAAGAATCATATTCGCATATGTATTTAGTTGATTTTTCGTAGGGTCTGTGTTTTATTTTCTTTGCTTGATTCATCCACTTTTGGTCCGCTGGCCGTGTGGCTCTTCTTGAAATGTAATATTTTGTTAATTGTAATATTTGAGTTAAAATTATAATATTTCGTTAATTGTATAGTTGATAGAATTTTAAAACAGAAAATATTAATTAAGTGTGAGTAGGGCTTGGGTTCTATATTTACATTGCAAATAGGATTCGGGTTTTCACTCCTAAAACCCGCGGGGCAGGTAGGGGCGGTTGAGAGTGTATAAAATTTTATGAGGCGGGTTTGGGTTGAGTCAAAACCCGCCCCAACCCACCCCACTACCATCCCTACACTTGGCCCACATGAATACCAAAAGCCCCATATTTATATGTGCAATTTTCATGATAAATTAACCTACCACCTCCCATGAATTTATATATCTTGCTAGCTCAACTATACCACAGCGATAAAAAATCACAAATTATCACATGATAAATAATCATGAGATAACTTAAAAAACCAACCAAACTAGCCCTTAATTTTTATTACTTATTAACTCAAAATGAATACTTCTTTTAACACATAAAAATTGTTATTTTGAAATGATATATATTTTTGTAGTAATTTTGTCAATCGATATATTTAAGTGGTATAATTTTTGTACTATCATTATTAATATATTATTGATTACTCTTTTTAATATATTGGCATAAATACTATATAATTAGTCTTAAATAAATAAATAATATATTAGAATTAAGGAATTATGATCACATTACAGTAGTTATAGCTTTATGAAAGCCTAAACGCAGTGTAGGAGACCTAAGAGAGCACCCATCAAGTTGTCATCTTTGTAGTGTTCATGAACCATTTTCAAAATCCTCCATGATCAAGCAAATTAATGCAAATGCATTGGTGGTACAATATTTCTTACTCATTTGTAGGGGTGTTCATAGTTCGGTAAACCGATCAAACCGAATAAAAACTGAAATTTTGGTTCAAATTGAATACCGAACCAAATATTTTTTTTTTTTTTAAAAATTCGGTATTCGGTTCGATTTTAGTTTTTTGTATTGGTTTACCTAACTGAACTGAATTACCAAATTGTTAATTAATATATATTAATATTACTATTAATTAATTGTTAATATATATATTAATATTAAAAATAAAAAAATACAGTATTTTGGTTTTTAACCAAACAAAACCAAAAAAAAAAAAAAATTCATTTTAACCAAACCAAACTAAATAGTCCGGTTCGGTATTCAGTACAATATTTTGGTATACCGAAATTTCGATTCAGTTCGGTTTGTACCGAATGAACACCCCTACTCATTTGAGGCCTTATACAATTATATTTAGAAAAAAATAATCAAATGGAACTATTAAAATAAGTTGATGGAATTCCTTTAAGACAAAAACAGTATAATTTTATCAAATTCTTCTATGAGCCAAGACCAGACTAGATGACATGCCTAAAGAAGGGCCCATGAACTTAAAGAACACAACACCACCATGGGTAGGACAACCTCACACCCTACCATAGCCACCTACTATGGAGGCATCCAACAAAGATCCATGGCCCTTTCATGGAGATGCCCATAGCAAAATCGCCTGTTGCGGAGGCACATAATGCAGACAAAAGGTAAAAAGCTATCTTGAGAACTCACACTCGCTACACAAGAGACTTCCCAAGCCTTATAAATTGTCTTAATCCTTTAGAAAATGCAAAGCTCTAAATCATTTGACAAACACAAAGCTACACCAAAAATTTAAGGCATTAACTGAGCGTGAGGCTCCATTAAAAATTTTAAAGGATTTTGGAAGCGCAAAGCTCCATTAAAAATTGTGCCTAACTCCTACTGGAGCAGGTGCCAAGCAGGCTAATGCCGAAAAAATATAGAGAAGTAGGAAGAACCAAAATGCACCACTCAAAATATGTAACAACACTCATCACTTTAGGAATCCACCTAAGATTTTAGTACAATAAAAAGAAGATTTCTCTTCCTAGAAAAAAGCCAAAGGCTCAAAATATGCATTATGTTATTCAAAATATTTTGTTGAAAATGATTACAAGAGATGGCCTTATAAGGCTTGAAATAATCCTCTAAACATAAGATGACTTTCAAAGTAAGACACTCCTATCATGACCTAGAAAATGTAAAAACTAATAATTGTTGCTAGAAAATATTAAGTAAAACTATGAAGAACTCATTATCCAAGAAAAAAGTAAAAAGAACCATTAAAATTGGTCTGAAACCAAGTTTTCCTTGATATTACCAAAAGTAGCCACAATAGCACACTAATCTAGCAGTTCTCAGGAATTTCATCATAAGTATCTGTAGGAAATCTCTTTTTTCAAAAATGCTTGTCACGTTAAAACTAGATGTCCGTAGCTTTCCAATAATATATAGTTTCACTACTTATTTCATCCCTAATGAAAGCAGCTTATTCAAAAAACTGACTCAAAATCCATCACAACCTGAAAATTGATTATAAGTGCACCAATTGATATAACATTCTTAGTCATGATTTTTTTACACAAATGGCTCCTCTTCTCATGAGGACTTGTATCTTCATTTAATAATTCATCTTGAATTATGTTGGTGTCATTCTCCCCTAGTTGGTAAAGACTCGCCCTCGATCAAGCTTATCTTCAAAGGAGATAGGTCTATGACATTGAAGGCTGTTGAAACTCTCTAGTTACTGGTAATTCGATTTTATAAACATTCTTACCAATTCTCTGTATTACCTTGAAAGGACATCAACTCTAGATTGTAATTTTTCACGACGACCACAAGAAAAATATTCTTTGCAAAGGCGAATCTAAACCAAGTCATATTCCTTGAAAGCTGCCAACCTTCAATAATACTTCTCATTAAGCTTGAAAATTTCTTGTCGAACTTGCATGAGCAACATCTTAATATACTTAACATGATTCTCCCCATCACTACTTAAGTGTTGAGTGGTTGAAAGTGGAGCCAAAATCATATGCAATTGTGAATATTTTTACCAACCAAACTTCTTAAAAGATTTTCAAAACTTCTATTAACAGATCCTTATTGGCCGCCAATTTGACGGTGATGAGAAAAACTAAATTGGAGTTTAGTTACAAGCTTCCTCCAAAGTGTGCGCTAAAAATAACCCATAAATTTTGAATCTTGGTCAAATGTAATGGTCTTTAGAATGCCATGAAGTCTCACAATTTCTTTGAAGTAAAAGTTAGCAACATCTAGTATCCAAAGTCTTTGTTTCTTTGAGTGCGAGTCAAACCAACTATAAAATCTATACTCACATCTTCCCAAGGAGCTACTGAAACTGGCAATGGAGTGCATAAAGCAATACTTCATCCATGACTTTCAGCAATGTGACAAGTTTTACACCTCTCAACGTAATGCTTAACATCCCATTCCATTCTAGGTCAATAAAAGTTTTCTTGAACAAGTTCAAGAGTTTTATCTCTTCCAAAATGTCCAGCCCTCCATTCATATGTTCTTTAAAGATAATAACTTGCCTTAGAAAATAATTTGAGACACATAGCAACTTATCTTTGAAAAGAAAGCCATCTTGAATCAAGAATATCTAAATGGACCTTTCAAGCATTCTTCTCAAATCTTGACAAAGTATACATCCTCCTTGTAGAGATCTTTGAGCACCTCAAATCCAATGAATTTATTTGCAAAGTAGATAGCAAAGAATGTCTTTGGCTAAGAGCATCTGCCACACTATTAAGAACTCTGGATTTGTGCTTGATGATAAAATTGAAATCTTGTGAATACCAACCCACTTAACATGCCAAAAATTCATTTTTTTGTTGAGAATTCAAGTATTTCAATGCCTCATGATCCAAGTAGAGAACAAACTCCTTGTGTAAAAAATAATGCTATCAATGATCCAAAGCACGAATAATAGCAAAGAACTCCTTATAATAAGTAGAATAATTATGATGAAAGTTCAACATTTCACTAAATAAAGTAGTGGGATTGCCTTCTTAGCTAAGGATGGCACCAATTCCTATATTTGAAGCATCTCAATCTATTTTAAAAACCTTTTCAAAATCTAGTAATTGTAATATTAGAGCCTCTGTGACCATTTTTTCAAGAAGATCAAAGCCCTTTTGTACATTCTCTGTCCATCTAAAACTCCCCCGCTCAAGTACTCAGTGATTGGTTCTATTACAATGCTGAAATTTTTTATAAGCCTGTGATAAAAGGAAGTTAGGCCATGAAAACTTCAAATATCATCAATAGATTTAAGAATTGGCCAACTAAGGATTGTCCAATCTTGTTCTCATATATATTAATGCCTTTTGAAGAAACAAATAGCCTAAGAAAACAAGGCTTGTTGAGAAGAAATGAAACTTCCTCGCATTTGCATTCAATTTTTGCTCTCGTAGCACTTCAAATACTTGTGGAATGTGATTCAAATGTTCTTTTAGGTTGCAGCTATAGACAAGAATACTATCAAAATAAACAACAATAAACTTTCCAATGAAATATTTAAAACTATGTTCCATAAGCCGCATGAATGTAGAAGGGGCATTAGAAACACCAAATGGTATAACCAACCACTTGTAGAAACTATATCTTATTTTAAAAGTTGTTTTCCATTTATCTCCAAGTCTCATGCAAATTTCATAATAGCCACTTCTAAGATCAAACTTAGAACAAATCTTGAAACCATGAAGTTGATCAAGAACATCATCAAGATGAGGGATAGGAAAGCGACACTTGAGAGTGATTTTATTTACTAATCTGTAAGCGCACATTTCTTTGTCTGCAAAATAAAATTACATGATAAGAAAAATTGTACAAATAAAATAAAATTAAAATCTATCAACTGTGGATTCAATTTCTAATCTAACCCTTTGATTCTTCCTTTTCAAATATAAGCTTGAATTTAATGAGCTACATGAAGAACGCTTTGAACGCCGTGGACCTCCTTAAATTTTATTTAAGGAAAATAACGTCAATTCAAGGGCTTCGCACCTTAATCTCGAATCAAATGCTAAAATATATGAGCTTCACAAAGAATGCCTTGAACATCGTGGATCTCATTGAGTTTAATTTGAATAAAATAACGTCAATTCAAGGGCTCTGCACCTTAATGTCGAAATGCCATGGATCTCCTTGAGCTTGATTGAGAAAATTGCTGGACTCCTCCAAAGCTCCTCTCACTTGCTGGAATTTGTGTTGTGTGTTGAATGAGCTCTGGTTAACCCCTTTATATAGATGCTTGATGGGAGACTTTCAAATTGACTTGAACTCCTTTGATAGTTATCTCTTTAATAAGATAATATCATATATCAAGAAATAATATTCGATATCAATAGATAATATCAAATATCTTCGATTTGATTGGTCCATAGACGTAGACACTTCATCTTTGACACTTGGTAATGTTTGATTTGAGTATAAAATAAATACTAGAGTATTAATTAAAATTAACTATTTATCTTTTGGAATTAAATTTAGTAAATTCCAAAATATAAATAGAAAATTTTAAATGAATAACTAGCATATTATTTTACGCTTATCACTTCTCAATTGGCTAAAAACTAATATGTCTACAAATGCCCCTACTTCAAGACTTGGCTAAAGATAGGTCAATCATCCATGAAAGAGGCAAAGTTTGAAGTTTTTGAGAAGTTTTCCTTTTCTCTCAACTTTTTACATATGTTTGCGCCAAGAACATCCTCCAAGCATTCCTCGAGCTATGATGCCCAATCAAAGGCTCAAGTCATAACATAATTCAAAGTAAATATTCTTTTGAAGGGAGTACCATACACAATTTATACTCATATGGACCAGGAGTAACATGCAGTTTAGGCTCGTGCATCATGGAACATATTTAACTTGAGTAGACATTTTATACTCATGTCAAGGAGTCCACTTGAATTTGGTTGACAATTTATACTCATGCCAAGGAGTTTACTTGAGTTTGATTGACAATTTATACTCATGTCAAGGAGTTTACTTAAGTTTGACTTAATAGACAGTTTACACTCATATTAAGGAGTACATAGGAAGAATTAAACATTTAAATAGTTTATGCTCGTATCTAAAAGCCTTATTGAAAGTTTATACTCATATCAAGGAGCACATGGGAGGAGTTTGAATATTTAGATAGTTTTTGCTCGTAACTAGGAGCCTTATTGAAAGTTTAAACTCATATCAAGGAGCAAATGAGAAGGCTTTGAATATTTAGATAGTTTATGATCATATCTAGAAGCATTATTGATAGTTTAGGCTTTTATCAAGGAGCATTTAGAATTTGAAAGCTTGAAGATTTGAATCTTTGATCTGGAGACATAAAAAATTGAGTATAGGATTTGGAGATTTGGAGACTTAAAGACTTGAGTCTTTGACTTAAAGACTTGGAGACTTGAATCTTGAACTTGAAGACTTCAAGACTTGAGTCATAGATTTAGAGACTTGAAGACTTAATCTATGGATTTGAAGACTTGGAGACTTGAGAATTTTAGATAGTTTATACTCTTATTTGGGAGTATTATTGATAGTTTAGGCTCATATCAAGGAACATTTGTGATTTGAAGATGAAAATCAATTGCCCCCAACATCTTCATCATCATCGGCATCACTTGAATTCTCTTGTTCATCAAAATTCATGCTCATTTCAATATTATGTGCACGAGTTGCCAATTCTTCAAATTTTTTTGGTTTAATTCCTTGAAGTATATAACAAAGACTCTAATGCATTCCTTAAATACACATCTCAATTGCTAAAGCCTCTGACAATTGATCTTGGCAATTAAGGCTCAAATTTCTTTAGCGATTTATGTAGTTAATCACATGTTCCTCTTTCCACTGGCAAAAGTTGGTCAGTTCAATCATACTGATTGTCCTTCGAGTGCTGTAGAAATAATTGAAGAACTTTTGTTCTAGTTGCAGCCAACTATCAATGGAGCTTGCCTCTAAGTCAATATACCAATCAAATGCATTGTCCTTTAATGAACAAACAAATTGTTTGACTAAATGATCTCCATATGTCCTAAAGTTATTACAAGTCTCAATGAAATGAGCCACGTGCTGCTTTGGGTTGCTGTTGCCACTGAATTATTGAAACTTCGGGGCCTGGTAACCAATTGGCATTTTCAAGTTGTCAATGCTTTGAGTATATGGCTTGGAGTAAGTCATAGACGACTGAACTTCTATCAAGCTTGTCTTTGATAGTCCCCATGATAAACTCCTTCAATGGGTCAATGAGAATTAGTCCTTGAGTAGAAACTTGTAGTTCTTTTATTGCAATCTCTATAGTTTTGGCTTGATGTCTCCTCGTAAATATTTTGCCTTCGTCCTAAGCCTCAATTTGTTTTTCCACCAAGCAACTAGCATCAAGATTGTCCACTTTACTCATCAATTTCGATATTTGAAAGTCTCGCTCTTGAACATGCTTTGTGAGTCCTTCAACAGCCCTCGTCAAATTTGTAATTTACTCTTCCAAGGTTGTAGCACTTATCACCTTCACCATTGCCATACTCGAGGAATTTGATATTGAGTAGGGAATGGATTATGGGGATTTTTCCTTCGAGTCTCCACAATCTTCATTATTAATAAAATGCAGCAACTTCTTTTCCACAGCATGTGAAGGAGCCACCTCGAAAAATGATTACAACTTCTTGGATATACTTTTGTGATGATGCCAACACTTGAGGAATTTAAGGCAGCAATTTTTCTTGCAGCAATCTTGTTGGTGGCCATTTGATACTTTAATCTTGATAAACGAAAGAGATGAGAGGTAGAGATAGTTCCATTGGGCGTGCCAAAATTTGTAAGCACAAATTTCTTTATCTGCAAAATAAAATTACAAGACAAAAAAATTCATACAAATAAAATAAAATTAAAATCTATCAACTGTGGGTTCAATCTCTAATCTAATCCTATGATTCTTTCCTTTCAAAATATGATCTTGAATTTAATGAGCTCCGTGAAGAACGCCTTGAACATCGTGGACCTTCTTAAATTTGATTTGAGGAAAATAACGCCAATTCAAGGGCTTCACACCTTAATCTCGAATCAAATGCCAAAATATATAAGCTACATAAAGAACGCCTTGAATGTTGTGGATCTCCTTGAAATTAATTTGAATAAAATAACACCAATTTGAAGGTTTCACACCTTAATCCCGAATTAAATGCCAAAATATGATGAGTTTTGCGAAGAACGTGTTGAACATCGTGGATCTCCTTGAACTTGATTGAGAAAATTGCTGAACTCCTCCAAAACACCTCTCACTTGCTGGAATTTGTGTTGTGTGTTGTATGAGCTTGGTTATCCCCCTTTTATAGATGTTTGATGGAAGACTTCCAGATTGACTTAAACTCCTTTGATAGTTATCTCTTTGATAAGATAATATCAAATATCAAGAGATAATATCATATATCAAGAAATAATATCAGATATCAATAGATAATACCAAATATCTTCGATTTGATTGGTCCATAGACATAGATACTTCATCTTTGACACTTTCAATGTTTGATTTGAGTTTAAAATAAATACTAGAGTATTAATTAAAATTAACTATTTATCTCTTGGAATTAAATTTGGTGAATTCCAAATTATAAATAGAAAATTTTGAATTGATAACTAGCATATTATTTTACACTTATGACTTCTCAATTGGCTAAAAATTGATATGTTTACATACTCTACAGTCTCTACTATCAGCACACATATGCCAAGAACTATCTCTTTTTGGCACAAGAATAGCTAGCACAACACAAAGATTTTTGCTTTCCTATACGAGAACTTTAGAAAAAAGATTATGAGCTTGTCTCTCAACTCTTCATACTCTTTTGGACTTATTGCAAAGATTGCTTGTTCGAGAGAGCACTAAACCAATGCAATGTTGTATTTTTTGTATTAGAGGGAGTCCCAATGGAATTTATTTGGGTACGACATCCTAAAATTCCTGCATAGTGGCTATTCTTGCTATGACAAAACAAGTTGCTTTTTTTTTTTTCAAGAACCATCAAAGTAAAAGGCTCCATAGACTTATAAATTGTCTTGACCTCCTTAAAATTCAGAAAGCATATTATTTTCTTCCCCTTTTGAAGGTTTTGGATTATTCCTCATCTTGGATGACCCTAAAAAAATATTTTCAATATCTTTGATAAAAGAATAAGTATTCTTGAAACTATTATGTAAATTTCTCATATCATATTGCCAAGGTCTACCAAGAAGCAAATGACAAGCATCTATTGGAACAACATCACACCAAACTTTATCTTTGTATTTGTTAACAATGGAAAATTAACAAGACACCTTTTATTTACTTTTACATCATTCTCCTTGCAAAACCATGATAACATGTATGATTGAGGATTATCTTATGTCTTTATTTTTAGCTTTTCCATCATTATAGTAGCTACAACATTCTCACATCTTCCTCTATCAATAATGACGTTACAAATTTTTCCATGAGAAATGCACCTTCTGTGGCATATATTGTTGTGGAGCCAAGAATGGTCTTCAACACAACATGCATTGAGGCTACGCTAAATGGATAAAGATTTTTCATCATCTTCATAGACAATATCTTCTTCTTCCTCCTCTGAATCATCTAGATAAACTAGGTTGTCCAATTAAGTTCTTCCTCTTCATTTTTATTTGATTTGTTGATAAGGGTTGTCCAATTAATTTCTTCATTAATTTTCTCTTCCAAAAAATTGATAATCTTACGATTTGGACCACCATGAAATAGATTGAACACCCCTCCATTTGAATTAATCTCTGAAACATGATCCTCAACATCATATTTCAAAGATTCACAATGAGCAAGACGCTGCTGGAGTTGTTGCACTTCTCTCCTTAAAACTTTCAACTTAATATCACGAAGGTCTCTTTGATGAACTATAGGATCATCAACATTTTGACTATTTTGACAAAAACTAGCCATTACAAACTAAGGCTATGATAACCAACTTGATACCAAAAAAATATGGAGAATTAGGATGAGCTAGAAGCACCACTCAAAATGTGTAACTGCACTAACTACTCTAAGAATCCACTTAAGAGTTTAGCATAATAATAAAAAGATTTCTCTTCTTTGAAACAAGCTAAAGGCTCAAAATGTGAATAGTATTCTTCGAAATAGTTTGATGAAAATAATTACAAGATGTGGCCTTATGAAGCTTGCAACAACCACCAAGATAAGATGACTTTTAAAGTAAGACATTTATCCCGACCTAGAAAATGTAAAAACTAATAAGTGCAGCTACAAAACATGAAGTAAAAGCATAGAGGACTTAAAATCCAAGAAACAAAGTAAAAAGAACTATTAAAATTGATATGAAATTGGGTATCCCTTGATATTCCTGAAAGCATCCGCAGCAACACACCAATCTCATAATTCTCAGTAATTTCATCATACATTTTACAGAAAAATGCTTTTTATTGTGTTAGAAACTATACATCCATAGCTTTTCAATGTTATATGGCTTACCACATATTTTGTTCTCAATGAAAGCAGTTTATTTTAAAAGTTTGATCTAAATAGGGGTGTCCATAGCTCAATAAACCGACCGAACCAAAATAGAAATCAAAACTTCAGTTTGAACCAAATGCCGATCCAAAAAATTAGTTTTAGTATTCGGTTCGATTTTAATTTTTTATGTCCTTTTACCGAATTGAACCGAATTACCAAAATTTTAAATATATATAATTTATTTATACTATATATAAAGAACCAATACCTTTGTAGTATGTTTTTAAATAAATTGACAAAGATAATTCAACTTCATAAAATAATGACAAGGTAGTTTTTCTTTTCTCCTTTCTCTTTATAACTTTTTTTACTTTCCAAATATTTATTTTCTTTCCTTTTACCTTCAATTATTTTACTTTATCTTAACCCTTTTTTTTATTGATCCTAGAACTTCAAGTAACAACATTGAACAATTAAAATAAATAAATATTTTATTTACTTCACACTATAAAAATATTAGCATACGCATCGAATATCCAAACCCAATAGCCAACAACACACTTTTTTTTATTTTTTGGTCAAATTAAACGCAACACACATGCTTTTTTCAAAGTTAGATTCATCATTCAAGGCCAAGGGCTTCTTCTTCTCAATTTGTGATTTCCCCCAAATCAAGGGCTTCTACTTCTTTTCTCTAGTATTCAATCTTCACCAATCACCAATTAGGGATTGTATTTTTTTTTTCACTTTTGCATTTGAAATATAAGTATAGATTTGTTATTTTGTTGTGTTATAACTACTAATTATTAACTTACAAATTTTTTTGTAGTATTAAACTATTTCTTAAGATCATGCAACTTTTCTCCTTTTTTTTTTTTTGGCTTAAAAGTTAGAAAATTCAGTAGTTCGATTTTTTACCTAACCAAATCGAAAAAAAATCAGTTTTTACCAAATCAAACCAAACAATTCGGTTCGGTATTCAATATGCCAGTTTGGCTTCCGATCGATTTTTACTGAATGAGCACTCCTAGATCTAAATTTTGTCACAACAACCTTAAAATTGATTTCAAGTGCACCAAGTGATACAACATCCATAGTCATGCACAAATAGCTACTCCTCTCATTAGGACTTGTATCTTTATTCCATAATTCATCTTGAATTATTTCAGTGTCACAGACGCCTATGCAAGCACCTAAAAAAGAAAAGAACAAAAAGGAACAAAAGAAGCTCTATTTAATTAATTAGATCAATTGGTTAATTCAAAATTCATTGTTAATTAATTAATTAGTTTAAAATGAACAACATAGAATGAAGTAACAATTAGCTTATACTTTCAATTTGTAAGTCAAGTTTGCAAATTGAAATAGGGGACTTGATGATATGGAAAATAAGACTCTATGTGTAAAAAATTAAAACGTAAACAAAAGGGTCCGATTAAATAAATTATAATTATGTAAATGATCAATGAGCTCAGTAGATTAATACCATCAAGATGGGTACCCAAACTCAAGTAAGTCAAATCCCACTAAGCACTTCGTCACTACAAATATTAACTTCCAAAATCTAAACAGATACAAAAAATTATTTATAAATATCCCAAACTCTTGCATGGAATCATATTTAATTTATAGAAACATCTTGGAAAATATATTATATTTAAAATAACATTTCTTATATGAAGGTAATTTTAACCTTTTATTCAATTTACTTTTATTTTATGATTCTTTACTTCTCACCAAGCATATAAATGGAATAACTTTAAAAAATCTTCATTCCATTCATTTACCCATTTGACATATTTACCAAACGTATGAGAAATATTATATTAATACCATTCTTTTGTTATCTTTATTCTATGCCTAAATTGATTTATTTTCCTCCCAAGTCCTTTCCTACATAGCCTCCTGGTTGGATAACTTACTCATTTTTCATTCATTTCATTATACTATATTGAGTTTTTCATTCACAAATTAAAGATTTGACGGCCAAGAAATTAAGTGAAGGATCTTCATCAGCGTTGTACCCATGACCATAAGTTAGTTTTCTTGAACAAAATAAGCTTCACCCTGATGATGAGACCTCTTGCTTTTCCAAAGCGTGTAGTTTGCCTATATTCTTAACTCCATTCTACAATTGTAGCAGCAACAACGACGGCTGTAACTTTTTCCTGCATAAACAATGTGGCCTCCTCCCTGAGAAGTTGGAACACGTATTGCACCCAGAGCACCCACTCGCCCTCCAGGCAAAGCCTTGTACAGCTCACCATAGCTAGAATAACTGCAACAACGAGATTGCAGGGAATTTCATCTATCATTATGATAGATATTCATGTGAATTTAAGCTTGATGTCTTGTGTGCTTTTCCTCTAGGGATCAAAATTGTACACAAAAGCAATGAGCATGAATTGATCCCTATGCGACCCATAGTTTCTTTCCTTTGTCTGGCTTGTGGGAAAAGACATAAAGGTCTCTACTATTTGTGTACTATTTATTTGTGCGGCTTTGCCATTCATCAAGATTGTGCTACCTTGCCTAATTCCATCTTATATGAAAACCATTACAACGTGAGGCATCTTCTCACTCTTGCTTTTGCCCTTTTTCATCATAAGGATCACACATATTCATATATGTATGACTGTACGATTTACAAAAGAAGGATCGGAAGGATGTTGTGGGTATATATTTGTGGTACCTGCTAATACTTTCTTCGTGTAAAGTGTGCAACATCAAACGCAAAGCTCTTCAAGGTTGTAATTTCCAATAATTTTGCCCACTTTGCAATTTCGTTCTATAACTTGTAAAATTATAATTTTACTCCTATATGTATAAATAAAATTTCACTTAATCTAATCCCAATTTTCATCAGAGCTCCAAAAATTGGCCCGGCATGTTGAAACAGGTCCAATTTGGTACATTTTATCTTGTCGACATGCCAATATTTGCCTTGTTGGCATACCAACTCAATTTTTCTAGCCAAATTTTGGAGCTTCAATGAAAATCATGGCTAAAAGTTACAAATTTTTTATACACATAGGGTTAAAATTATAATTTTGCAAGTTATAGGATGAAATTGTAAAGTGACTAACTTATAGGATGAAACATACAATTTCTTGAGTTATTAAATATATATCTATACCTCATGTGATCTTCCATGTAGTGTAAACTTTATATTATCTTCCTACAGCTTCCAGTCGAGATATAGATGGGTTAGGCCCCAGTGTGATTCAATTTCCAATGGTGGATGAACATATAAGTGTTGTGCATTATTTACTTGAGAATACTAAAAGTGTTCTTGAGGGTATTAGTAAAGAAGAAAAAAAAGTAGTAGGAAAAGATGGCAACGAGAAATTATTGATAAATAAACATGACCATTCCCTTGTATTTCATGACAATGCTCATCCACCAAGTACTCTTCTAGTATGCAATGGATGCATTGAACCTATTTTGCTGCCATATTACAGCTGTACCCAATGCGATAATTATTTCCTGCATAGATGCTGTGCGAATCTGCCTATGAAGATTAATAACCATCTGGCTCATCAACAACAACCCCTTCTCCTCTTCACAAGATTAGATAACTTTTTCAATAACTCTTTCTGGGGTTTGGGTTGCTTACGTGATTGCAATGGCTTTGCCTACGGCTATCAGGATTGCAACTTTTACCTGCACATCGGCTGCACTTTTCTGCCACAAACAATCTTACATTACACATATGTATGATAGCAGTCGCAGCCATACCCTAATTTTAATGCATGATTCTGTAAAGAGAGCTATGGCTGATTGTTGTGGTGGACCCCTCCAAAGATGTTATTATAAGTGTTCATGTTGTGAATTCATGGTTCACGGTAGGTGTGCGCTTCTTCCAACTACAATTGGCCACAAGTTTGATAAGCATCCTCTGAACATAATTTACTCTTTGACTAATACTAAGGATAATATTCCATATAATGAACAATATTATTTCTATGAAATTTGTGAACAAGGCATGGATGACATGAAAAAGTGTTGGTTCTATCATTGCGACAAATGCGACAAGTCGTTCCATGTTAACTGCATACCTGTGGTTGGTTTTCGTTCTACAATTAAGTTTGGGGTAACCATTCATGTCTGTTGCCATGCTTGTCTGCTGATCTCTATCCGACCGCACTAGTAGCTATAGGTGTGGCTATTGTCACCAAATCATCAAGGGCTTCCAAGATCATGTAGCTTTTAAGTGCTCCAACTGTAAGTTTATGATTCACTATTATTGTGCCTGGGAGCAAAACGTGGAAAGCACAAAAATAAATTAGTATGGTTCCATCATCCCCTTAGGTTTTCTTCCCTGATATGTTATGAATCCATGTAACAGTGGCCTGCCTATCATTCTGCTTAAATAATTTGTAAATGTATTTGGGCTCCATTTCATTGCAGTGGTGAGATTTGATGCAATAAGATTGGGATGTACATGTAAGCTATATAACATTTTAATACCACTTAATATTTTATTTAATTGCTAGTTTTGAGAGTATGGATATCCCAAATAAAATACGCTTTTTTTGTTTGGTTGCTAAGTTTGATAATGTTGGATACCCTAAAATTTACTAAACTAACTTTAGGTTTTATTGTGATGACTAAAATACCCATCTACAACTTTAAAATAATATAAGATGTATTTTGCGGCATTCGATGGCGGAGCTCCTGCACACTCAATTCATGCTTTGGTTCCCTCACCCAATTTTTTTTCTTGTTTTTTTTGTCTCAATGTGACATTTCTATACTAGTTAATTGTAGATTATAAACTTTGATACATCAAAACATTTTTCCGACCATTCTTTTCTTTTTTATTTACACGTTCACAAAAAAATTTGTAAAATTCAAAGCTCGGACATCACATGTACAAATATACAAGTATAAAAACAATGCCACTGATCATTTACTTTTTTTTTTAAGCACTTAAACTTCTTTGTAGGGGTGCAAATGAGTCATGCCAACTCACGACAGTGAGTCAAGCCTAATCGAGTTCGAGTTCTAATTTAAGCTGATCTCGAGCTATCTATATCTACACTCGAGGCTCACGAGCCAGTATATAATTAAATATTATTTTTATTTTATTAGTAAATATATATTACATTACTATTTTTTTATTTTGAGTCCGAGCTCGAGCCTGTAGTTTTTTATAATTCATTTTTCAATTCGAGCCTTATCAAGTTGAGCCGAGCTGAGTCAAGCTTCAGCTTGAAATTTTAGGCTCGTAGTTCAATCTCAAAAATTTTGCCCAAACTCGACTTGGATCGACTCGATTGCACCCCTGCTTATGTGAATGTAGAATGTAGATTTTATCAAGGTTATTATATTCCAATGATCATCGATGAATCGAGTTCATTAATGGTCATTAAATTAGAGGGGATATTTTTCACATTCTATCCCTTTTAATTCAATGATCTTAAATGGATGAAATGGATGGGATGATTGCAGCCAATCATATGAAGAGAGAAGAAAAAATCTTTTTTATTTTTTCAATAATTTTTTTATTTTTGGTGGACATATTCATTAAATTCAAACACAAATAAAATTATGATAATCAATTAGAATAAGAGGAAAAAATACTAATAAATCTTGTAAATTTTCTCTTTCGAAAGCAAATGATTACCATCTACTTTTCACGTTACTTAAATAGTGAGGATATTGTGAATTATTCAATAAGATACTTTAAGAATTGGTTTGATTCTATTATGTTCCTTCTATTTGAAAGACGGACTCCAAATCTTTACTATTAATAGAAAATAAACTATATCTTGATTAATGACATTAGTTGGATAAAATTCGTTAGTTGAACGAAATTAAATTCTATAAATTATATCAAATATTGACAATGCATTCCGTACATTTTAACTTAATTAAAACTTCAATTCATTTTTTATACTGATGAACATGTCAGAGAACGGTTTAGAAATTTTGATTTTGATCAATTGTTAACCAATTATTTAAGTCGATCATTTAACAATTATAAAATACTTTAACGAAGAAAACATACTCCATAGCTAACAAGACTAGTATGATTCGTATTTCAAATCAATTTTAGGTGACTGAGAAATTAGAATCAAAATTAAGTTATTTAAAATTGTATAAACTAATGAAATGGAATATGCTAGAATGTGGAAAATCATTCATCCCAAATTAAAAATTGAAAAGAATAAACTACTTTGATCTAAATGTAACATTTGAAACACTTGACCCGAAAGATAGAATCAAGTACGCACTCTAAATATTTTTTATTTTCCTTTATTTACTTCTGCTCAATACTAACTTAAGTATCAGAAAGTTTTAGCCGATAGTCACCTCAACAAGCCTAACATGTATCTTATCTTGCTGATCAATGTTCAATCATTACCTTATTTATAGAGGTGAGTAGTACTATAATAGATCGAGAGCACCATTTATTTGGTTAATCGAAAACCAAAAAAATCGGTTCAATTCTATTAACCGAACCCAAAAAATCGAAACCATTTTTTTTATTTTTTTATTTTTTTATATATAAAATTTTATTATTAAATCGTTACTAGTTTTAGTTTTATCTCACATATTTATTTATTTTTTTAAGCCTAAGATAAATAAATATGAATTTTCAAATAATGTAAATGTTAATGTATTTTTCAATTTTTGGGATAAATAAAAGGAAATTTTATATAAGGTGAAATAATTGAGAAATAAATAAGTAAATAATATATCAAAATAGTTATTAAAAACCCTATGTTTTATAAGTAAGATAGATATTAATATATGACCTATAAAACATGAATAGTTATGACACAAAGAGAAGAAAAAAATGATATTTTTTCTAAACTCAAATGGTACAATTGCATAAGTTTTTTATTATATGAACTAATACATATTACATAACAAAAAATAAATGATTATGATTGAAACAGCAAAAAATGTTATATTAAAAAAATTAAATTTTCTTTTAATAAATTAATTAAACTTAAATATATATATATATATTATAGGGTATGTTGATGAGCAAAATTGAAATTTCAACTTAAATTACAAACTAAGGGATAAGGGATTGAATCCTATTCGGTTATTCCTATGGTAATACTAGTAACATATTACATATTACAATCCAATAAAGATTTTATCTATATTATTATAGAAATAAAGACCATTTTGTGTCTAAAATAGAAGTTATTTTTCTTCATTTACATAATTTGTCCTTTTAAATATTTCAACAACAAAAATTGATCTCCAAATCTCATGCAAATTTCATAATAGCCACTTCTAAGATCAACCTTAGAACAAATCTTGAAACTATAAAGTTGATCAAGAACATCATCAAGATGAGGGATAGGAAAGCAACAATTGAGAGTGATTTAATTTACTACTCTACTATCAGCACACATATGCCTAGAACTATCTCTTTTTGGCACAAGAATAGCTTGTACAACACAAAGACTTTTGCTTTCCAGCACGAGGACTTTAGAAAAAAGATTATGAGCATGTCTCGCAACTCTTTGTGCTCTTTTGGACTTATTGCATAGATTGCTTGTTCAAGAGAGAAGCACCAAGTTCTTAACCAATGCAATGTTGTTGAATTTTTTGTATTGGAGGGAGTCCCAATGGAATTTATTCGGGTACCACATCCTAAAATTCCTACAGTGGCAACTATATTTGCCATGAGACAACATGTTGCTCTTTATTGTTTTCAAAAACCACCAAAGTAAAAGGATCCATAGACTCAAAAATCGCCTTGACACCCTTGAGATTCAGAAAGCAAATTATTTCCTTCCTCTTTTGAAGGTTTTGGATCATTCATCATCTTGGATGTCCCTAAAAAAATCTTTTCACTTTCTTTGATAAAAGAATAAGTATTCTTGAAACTATTATGTAAATTTCTCCTATCATATTGCCAAGGTCTACCAAGAAGAAAATGACAAGCATCTATTGGAACAACATCACACCAAATTTTATCTTTGTATTTGTTACCAATGGAAAATTAAACAAGACACCTTTTATTTACTTTTACATCATTCTCCTTGCGAAGCCATGATAACTTGTATGATTGAGTATTATCTTGTGTCTTTATTTGTAGCTTTTCCATCATTATTGTAGCCACAACATTCTCACATCTTCCTCTATCAATAATGACGTCACAAATTTTTCCATGAGAAATGCACCTTTTGTGGCATATATTGTTGTGGAGCCAAGAACGGTCTTCAACACAGCATGCATTAAGGCTACGCTAAATGGCTAAATATTCTTCATTATATTTATAGATAATATCTTCTTATTCCTTCTTTGAATCATCTAGATAGGCTGGGTTGTCCCATTAAGTTCTTCTTTTTCATTTTTCTTTGATTCATAGATAAGGGTTGTCTAATTAAGTTCTTCATCAATTTTCTCTTCTACAAAATTGATAATCTTGCGATTTGGACCACCACGAAATAGATTGAACTCCATCCCATTTGAATTAATCTTTGAAACATGATCCTCAACATCACGTTTCAAAGATTCACAGTGAGCAAGACCCTGCTGGAGTTGTTGCACTTCTCTCCTTAAATCTTTCAACTCAATATCACGAAGGTCTCTTTGATGAACTATGGGATCATCAACATTTAGACTATTTTGACAAAAACTAGCCATTACAAACTAAGGCTCTGATAACCAACTTGATATATATAACTCAGCGTATCCGCTCCCTAGGTGGTATGAAATTGAAAATTCATAATCCTCAAGAAACTCTACCCATCGTCGTTGTCTCATATTCAAATCTTTTTGAGAGTGCAGATACTTGAGACTCTTGTGATCAGTATATACTTCAAATGTGGCCCCTATAGATAACGTCTCCATTTAGATAATGCGAATATCACAACTGCTAACTCCAAATCATGAGTTGGGTAATTCTCTTTATGTGGTTTAAGTTTCCTAGACGCATAAGCAATAACACGCCCTCTCTGCATCAGCACACATCCCAATCCTTCCTTGAAAGCGTTTGTATAAACCATAAAGTCTTTTAACCCATCAAGCAAAGCTAAAACCAGAGCTATGACTAGTCGAGTCTTTAGCTCTTAGAAGTTCCTTTCACATTCTTCATTCCAGTCAAAGGGTTGATTCTTTTGGGTTAACTTAGTCAAGGGACTGGCTATTTTAGAGAAATCCTGAACAAATCTTCGATAATAACCAGCTAAACCCAGAAAACTACAAACCTCCGTGACATTATCAGGTCTCTTCCAATTAACAATTGCCTCTATCTTGGAGGGATTAACTTTCACTCCATTCTGGGAAATGATATGTCCAAGAAAAGTTACTTGTTCTATCCAGAACTCGCATTTACTAAACTTAGTATATAACTGATGCTCCTTCAAAGTTCTGAGTACTAAGTGTATATGCTTTGCATGCTCTTCTCGAGTCTTCGAATATACCAAGATGTCATCTATGAAGATAACTACAAACTAATCTGGATATGGTCAGAATACTCGATACATCATATCCATAAATGCTGCTGGAGCATTGGTCAAACCAAAAGGTATCACTACAAATTCAAAATGACCATACCAGGAATTGAAGGCAATTTTTGGTATGTCCTCCTCTCTGAACTTTAACTAGTAATACCCTTGCCTTAGATTCAATTTTGAAAAGATTGTAGCCCCTTGTAGCAAATCAAACAACTCTTCTACGTGTGATAGGGGATAATTATTTTTAATTGTGACTATATTCAGCTCCCTATAATCAATGCACATTCTCAGAGATCCATCTTTCCTCTTAACAAACAACACTAGGGCTCCCCTAGGAGAAGTGCTTGGTCTTATAAACTTTTTCTCTAATAACTCCTGAAGTTGCTCCTTTAACTCCTTCAACTCTGCAGGAGCCATTCTATATGGAGCTTTTGATATAGGCTCTGCTCCTGGTAGAGTGTGAATAACAAATTCTATTTCTCTATCAGGAGGTATTGAATTTAGCTCTTCTGGAAATACTTCCAAATACTCGACCACTATATCCACCTTCCAACTTGGAGGTGTCTTGAGGCTTATTTATGAGATAAGATAAGAATCCTTGTCCACCTTCCTTAAGAATTCTTTTTGCCTCCAATGCGGATATTAGTGACAAAGAGGTAGCTTTATCTGAGGTGAAATAAGCAGATATCGGCATTTTACCTCCAAGAGTGATACTTTTTGTGAAACAATTCATCTGCGCCTAATGTCTATATAACTAATCCATTCCCAAAATCAGATCATATCCTTAAAGGGGCATCTGTATAAGGTTAGCTAGATATATCTCATCTCCTATCAGCACTAGACAATCTCGGTATATTATATCTTTTGTTAAACTTTCCCCTAGTGGAGTCAAAACCTCTATTTGATAGGTTATAGTTTCTGGTTGTTAGCTCAATTTTTGAGAAAAAGTAGAAGATATAAAGAAATGAGATGCGTCGGGTCATACAAGGCACTACCAAAAATACCAGTTATAGTAACCATACCTTCAACTACCTCATTTGGATTAGATGCGTCTTCTCCAATTAAAGCATAGGTATGGGCTTATATCTTTTGTTTGCCTTTAGCATCCATCACTTGTTTCCTTTTCGCTGCTGTGGTCGGGGTTTTCCTTCTAGGACAGTCTTTTAAAAAATGTTGGTCACTGCCTCATCCCGGCACTTCCCTTGTTTCATCCATCAAGTAGCCTCTTCATGTCCGATCTACCATGATATCCACACTGTCGTTGTGTTCCTTCTAAATCAAGTTGGTGTTTCTACCAGATTTGGTACTCAAGACATTGAGTTCTCAATCTATAAACGAGGTTGTTTTCTTCCCGAACTGCTTTGTCCCCCATGATATAGCCTATTCTTTCGACTTCTGTCCTCGATCCTTCAAATATCTTGGAGTTCTGACTCCAGTTGCAAAGCTTTACTGACCGCCACATTATAATATGGTATATCACAAAGAGCTCATCTACGTATAAATTCTGGCCGCAATTCTTGTATAAACTGTCGTATCTGTTGACTTTCATCTTCTAATATATATGGAGCATACTGAATCAGTCGACTGTAGGCAGCCTCATACTGACTAATAGTTTGACCTCCTTATATCATGTTCATGAACTCTATTTCTCATGACTCCTTGACTACCAGCGGAACATATTTATCTATAAATTCCCTAGTAAAATTTTCCCAAGTCTGTTAGGTCCCTGCTGTAGTCCATCTCTAATCAACCATCTTCCACCAACTGCGTCCAGGACCAGCTAACAGGAAGGCAGCAAAATGAATCTTTTGCTCGTTAGAGTAGTGAAGAGTTTCAAATATGTTCTCCAAATTATCTGGCCACTCTTCTGCTTTTTTGTCAACAGGTTCTCCTAAAAACTTAGGAGGTTGGAATCGTAAAAATCTCTCCAAAGCTTGACTATCAACAACCTCATGAACTACTCTCGCCATTCCTCCTCTTGCATGCCCACACGGCTGTTGCCTTTGCCCCTCTGAATTTCTAGGCTCAATAGGTTGACCTATAGGCAGCTGACCATCCAAATTTGTCTGTGAAACTTTCTTTTCATTCTAGGGCTATGATATAGGTCTCTTCATTCTAGGGTTTCTAGCCATATTAGGTCTCTTTCCAATTGGCCTTCCCCTGCGACCCCCCTCGCATTGGCACAAGAACATCATTGCTTTCATGAGATGCTATCATCCTTATTTAAATACTCAAGCCTGAATAATCAATTCATGAATAATTCTCAATCACTAATTAGTTCTGAAAATTTCAAAATTTAAAAGAATAGAAAAACCAGTATAATATCACACACCAGATAGCTTATCGTAACAAGTGGAAATTTTATTTATAAAACAAGTTAGCATTAGCAGTTACGATAGTATGTACAAGTCAAAATTCAAAATTTCAAAAAGTTGCCAAGCTAACTATATGTCAGGTCGTAGAAAATGACCGGACTAATGTGAGAGATCACCTATCGCGTGCGAGCAACAAGCTCATACTAACCTGCCTAGGGTCATACCGATAGTTTATATACATAAAAGTGCCATATCTAGATTATATTGCAATCTTATGTACACAAAAAAGCCACATCTTAGTCAGAAATACTCAGTCCACATCTTCCTCATCGGTAATAACTAACTCAATATCCTCCTCATCATCCATGGGTATTTCTATCTCATCATCATCTCCATATCCACCTCATTTGGCATCAATATCTCTACATCCTCGTCGGTTATCGGTATCTCTACATCAGCATCCTCATGTGGCTCATCCACCAAGAACTCCAGTACCAAATCTATCTCAGGCTCCTCCTCGGGATCCTCATCAACTCTGTCCTCTACTAGTTCTGCTGCAAGTGCCACAGCTAGAACTCTCTCAACTACCTCTTCGATACGTATGCCTGATCCCTGTCCCTACTCTAGGGCAGGACATATCCCCGAAGGTCCCACACTGATGTCGATACCTAAGCCCACACCAATAACCTGATCAATAGCTATACCGAAATAAGCTACCATCCCTCAAATCTCATTCATGTTGAGGTGATTCATCTCATGAATTCTCATAGAGTCAACTTCCAACAACTTAAAAGTCTCTTCCATATGCTCACAAGTAGATCGAAGTTCTTCAATTTGAGCTTGAGCAATGCTAACCCTTTGTTCCCCCGAAGGTCCCACACTGACGTCAATACCTAAGCCCACACCAATAACCTGATCAATAGCTCTACCAAAATGAGCTACCATCCCTCGAATCTCATTCATATTGAGGTGATTTATCTCATGAATTCTCATAAAGTCAACTTCCAACAACTTAAAAGTCTCTTCCGTATGCTCACAAGTAGATCGAAGTTCTTCAATTTGAGCTTGAGCAATGCTAACCCTTTGTTCCCCCGAAGGTCCCACACTGACGTCAATACCTAAGCCCACACCAATAACCTGATCAATAGCTCTACCAAAATGAGCTACCATCCCTCGAATCTCATTCATATTGAGGTGATTTATCTCATGAATTCTCATAAAGTCAACTTCCAACAACTTAAAAGTCTCTTCCGTATGCTCACAAGTAGATCGAAGTTCTTCAATTTGAGCTTGAGCAATGCTAACCCTTCGTTCTTCCCTCTCCACGTCTTCCATCAATTTAGCCACCATATAATTTCTATTCACCATAGCAGAACTCAGATATTTATGCTTAGCCTGGCTGTCTCTCAAATTTCCTCTCATATCATAAAGTTTATCCTAAAGATTTTAACATATCTCATTCATTTTTTTCTTCTCAACTTCCAATGCCATAATTCTTTTCCTAAGAGACTCCAAACTCTAGTTTTCTTCCATAGGTTCCTTACCCCTCTCTTCAACTATTCACCATCCTGAAATACATAACTTCTTTTTATTAACAATAATTCACTTAAATCTAAAGTTGTAAAACATATTACAATCTCGTCCCCATGCAAAACATCCAAAAGTTGATTCCTAAAATCCCGTATCAGCAAAGTTCAGGTTTCCCAAACCTAAACTCTAATACCACATCTATAGCACCCCCACTCAAGATATCACCCAAATGCCAAAATGCCACTCAAATCAATCCTATAGTATGTAATAACATATCCGATAGGCCATAAAAATTTTCCAAAATTCTCCAATAACTCACATTGATCACAACTCACAGCATGCTTTAAACATAATATAATAATATCAGAGTGCGAAAGTCATACTAATAACTCATCATCATTTAAAATAAATATCAATATAAGAAATATCATACATACATGCCAAAAGTCTCATCCTCTTCCTGACATATCACAACGTTTTTAATACCCATACATATTCAATGGTGAATTCATATATGAACATATATTTACCAAACTTAATACAAAACTATAAGCCACAACCCTTAGTCCAAGCCTCTAGTCTCATACCTATCTGAAAGGAAATAAACGATACGAAGGTGAGTCATAAGGACTTAGTGAGGAAATAGGCAAAGCAATGGATGGTTGTCTAGAGTCAATAATAGCAATGAAGCTCGATAACGTGAAAATATGGAAGCTCAAAACAAGCCAGATGAAGATAATGAACATTTTTCAAACAATAATAATTGCCAGTTCGGGATGCTATAACCATCAGCTTAAAAGACCCGAGATCATCTCGACCAATGTTGTTTGGGAGGTTAGAGTATCGCAACCAATCACAGTCGAGAGGAAATACAGACTGCTCAATTAGATTGACTTCAGCCCTATCCAGACTGGGAACTCACTCCAGCCTTATTGCTCCACGAGCTAAATTAATTTAAAAGTGCAAGCCCAACAGACTACACATATCAAATAAAAATAATTATGCATATCATATTATCCTTATGCCTCCATAACAATACAATCGGTTAACAATAACAATCTAATAGCCACAATGGCACGAGCATCAGCTCGGCAATAACAATAGCACGAGCATAACAGCTTGGCAACAACAATGGCACAAGCATCTCAGCCAGGCAAGGCTCTCGGCCCAACAATTCTCATGTATCATTTTCAATCAATATTTTGAATGAACAATTGCCAACATGGCAAAATAACTGAACAATATGCCGACACGACAAATCCACGATATACTGATCAATCAAGAAAATCAGTACGATATTTGACATTCAAAACACCAATTCAACAGGAATGATACAACAATACTGTGAAAGTTCATGGTGCCAGAACAGTAAAGCAGTGCATTCAGAACGATTTTAAAGAAAACACGAGCCACTCGGTCATACAGTTTAGTTTTCAGAAAAAGAAATCAATAGTGACAAAGCTTTATAGAAGCCGATCTGGACAGTCATTTTCAATAAAATGGATCAAACATCAATCAATTCCAAATCAAGAGAACCTTACAAGGTTTGAAAATCAATAACAAATCAAAAAAGATGTCAAATCAGCATAACCTAACGGGCTCAATGATGATTATAGATTAGGCTCAAACAAATCAAGAACCAATCGATAGAACCCTCAGGGGTAACAATAATCAATAGAGTACGATAAACAAAGCAATATTAACCCTCACAGGGGTTTATCAAGGAATCGATAGGTACAAGGGTTGCCAGATTGGCGGATCCTCACCTTGTCAGCTGTTAAGTTGCATTTTTGTCTTCTTATTCGTGTAATTTTTCCTTGTGATTGATAGTAAAAATGCTTAATTATTGGGTTTTAACTTTCTTTTTATGTTTTGTGAAGCAAATTGAAGATTTAAGCTAAATGCAATTGGAAGTCGAGTTTTTGACATGCTTGTAGCAAAGATTGCATTCTCGAGGAGACGAGAAATGAAAAAAGAAAATAATTCAAGTGCAGACATGTTTTGGTAGTTGTATATTCCTGGAATATTTTAATTTTTATTTCTTTAATTAGGATAATTTTAGTTTTCCAGTTGCATTAGAAGTAGTAGGCTATTTATAGGGAACTAGGTTTCTTTCATAAGGGAGTTATTCATTCTTTTGTTTAGCATATTTTTAGTTTCCTGCACTTTTTCTCTCAGACATGAGTTACTAAACTCTTCTTCTAGCCTAAGGAATTATCGAAGTTTTGGTTCTTCAGTATTTGTGAGATCTAATTGATTTAATTATTTTCCTTATTCCTTGAGTATGTATTTATCTTCTATTTTCATTACAATTATTCAGGTTCATTGTATTTAGGGCCCAAATTTGATAGCTTAGAATAATTGTCCTGTCAATTAGAACATTAAATCCGTAATTGTTTAATTGTTCTAACATTTGTGGCAAATAACATGGTTATGTGTGGTGACCACATGCATGATTTATGTTATGTGGATAAATAATCTAGTCTAAATGAATCCTGCTTGTGTATGTTTGTTGGATAGGGCTGGGTCTCTCTAATTTCTAATGCTATTGATAAATTAAATTCTATGAGCGTTTCTTTAGAAATGTTTATTGGCAAGGGAAATAACTAACGAGCTTCTCTTAGTTATCGAAATAGTAAGGAAAGATTGGTTATTAGGGCGTCCAAGTAACTATAACTAGTTTATTCAAGAAAAGAGGAATTAATCTTTGCATCAATGATTAGATCTGTGAACTAAACTAAGATTTTCCCTTAAGCTAGATTACATTCCTATTGATTTCTTATTTTTATTTGTGATTTATTTACTTTGAAGAGTTTAGTCTTCCGTTTCATAAAAATCCTCCCTATTCTATTTTATTTTATAAGAAGGACGTTGTGGGTTTATATTTGTGGTACATGCCAATACTTTCTTCATGTAAAGTGTACAACATCAAATGCACAGCTCTTCAAGGCTGGTAATTAAAGGAAAAATTATATTTTTCGCCCAATAATTATGTCCACTTTGCAATTTCATTCCATAACTTGTAAAATTATAATTTTACTCCTATATGTATAAATAAAATTGTCACTTAATCTAATCCCAATTTTCACCAAAGCTCCAAAAATTGGCCCGGCATGCTGGAGCAGGTCTAATTTGGTACATTTTATCTTGTCGACACGCCAATATTTGCCTTGTTGGCATACCAACTCAACTTTTCTAGCCAAATTTTGGAGCATCAATGAAAATCATGGCTAAAGGTGACAAATTTTTTATACATATAAGGGTAAAATTATAATTTTGCAAGTTGTAATATGAAATTGCAAAGTGAACTAACTTACAGGATGAAACATACAATTTTTTAAGTAATTAAATATATATCTATACCTCATGTGATCTTCCATGTAGTGTAAACTTTATATTATCTTCCTATGGCTTCCAGTCGAGATATGGATGAGTTAGGCCCCAGTGTGATTCAATTTCCAATGGTGGATGAACATACAAGTGTTGTGCATTATTTACTTGAAAATACTAAAAGTGTTCTTGAGGGTATTACTAAAGAAGAAAAAGAAATAGTAGGAAAAGATGGCAACGAGAAATTATTGATAAATAAACATGACCATTCCCTTACATTTCATGACAATGCTCATCCACCAAGTACTCTTCTAGTATGCAATGGATGCATTGAACCTATTTTGCTGCCATATTACAGCTGTACCCAGTGCGATAATTATTTCCTGCATAGATGCTGTGCGAATCTACCTATGAAGATTAATAACCATCTGGCTCATCAATAACACCCCCTTCTCCTCTTCACAAGATTAGATAACTTTTTCAATAACTCTTTCTGGTGTTTGGGTTGCTTCCATGACTGCAATGGATTTGCTTATGGCTATCAGGATTGCAACTTTTACTTGCACATCGGTTGCACTTTTATGCCACAAATAATCTTACATAAGGCACTATGTATGACAACAATCGTAATCATATCCTAATTTTAATGCATGATTCTGTAGAGAGAGTTGTGGGTAATTGTTGTGGTCGAACCCTCCAAAGATGTTATTATAAGTGTTCATGTTGTGAATTCATGATTCACAATAAGTGTGCGCTTCTTCCAGCTACTATTGGCCACAAGTTTGATAAGCATCCTCTCAACAAAATTTACTCTTTAACTAATACTAAAGATAATATTCCATATAATGAACAATATTATTTCTATGAAATTTGTGAACAAGACAAGGATGACATGAAAAAAATGTTGGTTCTATCTTTGTGGCAAATACGACCAGTCGTTCCATGCTAACTGCATTCCTATGGTTGGTTTTTGTTCTACAATTAAGTTTGGGGTAACCATTAGTGTCCGTTGCCATGCTTGTCTGCTAATCTTTATTCAACTGCTTACAATTGGTAGCTATAGGTGTGGCTATTCTCACCAAATCATCAAGAGCTTCCAAGATCATGTAGCTTTTGAGTGCTCCAACCATAAGTTTATGATTCACTATTACTGTGCCTGGGAGAAAAAGGTGGAAAGCACAAAAATAAATTATTATGGTTCCATAATCCCCTTAGGTTTTCTTCCCTAATATGTTATGAACCCAAATAACAGTGGCCTGCTTGTCATTCTACTTAAATAATTTGTAAATGTATTTGGGCTTCATTTCGTTGCAGTGATGAGAATAGATGCAATAAGATTGAGATATACATAAAAGCTATATAGCATGTGAATACCACTTAATATTTTATTTGATTGCTAGTTTAAAGAGTATGGATATCCCAAATAAAATACACTTTTGTTGTTTCGTTGCCAAGTTTGATAATGTTGGATATGCTAAAATTTATTGAACTTTAGGTTTTATTGTGATGACTACAATACCCATCTACAACTTAAAAATAATATAGGATGTATTTTGCGACGTCTGATGGCGGAGCTCCTACTTAATCGATTTGCACGTGGGTTCCCTCACCCAATTTTCCTTTTTCTTTTTCTCTTTTTTTTTTCTCAATGTGACATTTCTATACTAGTTAATTGTAGATTATAAACTTTGATACATCAAAACATTTTTTAAGCATTTTTTTCTTTTTTATTTACACACGTTACACCAAAAAATTTGTAAGATTTAAAGCTCGAACATCACATCTACAAATATACAAGTATAAGAATTATGCCACTGATCATTTAATTTTTTTTAAGCACTTGAACTTATGTGTAGGAGTGCAAACAAGTCGAGTTGGCTCGCTGCAGTGAATCGAGTCGAATCGAGTTCGAGTTCTAATTCGAGCCGCTCGAACTATCTGTATCTAGGCTCGAGGCTCACGAGTCAGTGTATAATTAAATATTATTTTTTATTTTATTAGTAAATATATATTATATTACTACTTTTTAATTTCGACTTCGAGCTCAAGCCTATAGTTTTTTGTAATTTATTCGCTAATTCGAACATTATCGAGTCAATCCGGATAGAGCTTAAGCTTAAAATTTTGGACTCATCGAGCTCAATCTCAAAAATTTGGCCCAAACTCAACTTGGATAGGCTCAACTGCACCCTACTTGTAGGAATGTGGAGCGTAGATATTATTGTAGGAATGTGGAGCGTAGATATTATTGGGGTTATTATATTCCAATGGTCATCAATGAATCGAGTTCATTAATGGTCATTAAATAAGAGGGGACAATTTTCACCTTCTATCCCTTTTAATTAAACGATCTTCAATGGGCCAAATGGATGGGATGATTACATCCAATCATATGAAGAAAGCAGAAAAAATCTTTTTTAGTTTTTCAATAATTTTTTATTTTTGGTGGACATATTCATTAAATTCGAAGGCAAATAAAATTATGATAATTTATTAGAAGAGGACAAAAAATACTAATAAATCTTGTAAAATTTCTCTTTCTAAAGCAAATGATTACCATCTACTTTTCACATTACTTGAATAGTCAGGATATTGTGAATTATTCAAAAAGATACTTTAAGAATCGATTTGATTCTATTATGTTCCTTCTGTTTGAAAGATGAGCTTCAAATCTTTACTATTAATAGAAAATAAATGATATCTAGATTAACGAGATTAGTTGGATAAAACCTGTTAGTTGAACGAAATTAAATTCTATAAATTATACCAAATATTGACAATACGTTTTAACTTAATTGAAACTTCAATTCATTTTTTATACTAACGAACATGTCGAAGAACAGTTTAGAAATTTTGATTTTGATCAATTATTAACCAATTATTTAAGTCGATTGTTTAACAATTATAAAAAATACTTTAATTAAGAAAACATAATCCATAGCAAACGAGACTAGTATGATTCCTATTTCAAATCAATTTTATAGGTGAATGAGAAATTAGAATCAAAAGTAAGTTCTTTAAATTTTATAAACTAATGAAATGGAATATGGTAGAACGTGGAAAATCATTCATCCCATATTAAAAATTGAAAAGACTTTAAATTACTTTTATCTAAATGTATTTGAAATACTTGATTCGAAAGATAGAATCAAGTATGCACTCTAAATATTTTCAATTTCCTTTTATTTACCTTCAACTCAATACTAACCTTAATATCAGAAAGTTTTAGCCAAGGGCCACCTCAAATCCTCAACAAGCCTAGCATGTACTTCGTCTTGCAGATCAATGTTCAATCATTACATTTTTTATGGCAATGAGTATTACTATAATGGATCATGTGCACCATTCATCACTGTTAAATTAAGGGGACACTTGCTCTCCCTTAATCCAACATATTACACTCGACCCAATCATAGCTAAAATCATATCTCTTTTGACCATATTTCAGAAATGAAATATGAAGTATAATTGTTATATATATTGTAAGTATTATGTTGAATAGTAGAATATTTTTTGTTGAGTATTTGAATGCTTATCTTGATCACTCAATCAACCTAAAGGTGTCATTTCATTTTCTTCCCTTTTAATTATTAACAATTGTTCCCATAATTTTTAAGATTAATCACTTTTGAAAAAGTACTACAAGCTCGTGAAAACACCTTCTAAAACCATTTGTTTGGTAGCCAATGAAATCTAATTTAGGAATTTAATTGTCTAATTTAGATTTTTATATTTGGTAAGATTTCAAAAGCTTCTTAGTCCTTAGACATAGCTGGCATCCATATCCAGAAAATAAAAATCCATTTATTTGGTAGGAAATGGAATTTGATTTGAAAAATTAATTAGAATTCTCCTATTTAGTAATATTTCTCAAATTTAAAAAAATAAAATGAAATCCTTAAAATTAAGAATGTATTCATTTACATATTTGTATAATACATAATTAGATATCTTTATAATATTTACATTATATAATGTAAAGACATGATTAACAGACGAGGGAATACATATGCGCTTTCATAAAATTCATCCTACGCCTTATTATTTAAGCCGATATGATGTGTGTGTGTGTGTGTGTGTATCACAAATTGACTATTATAAATTTCACAAAAATAAAAATAGGTAATTTTTTTAAACAAAAAAATAAGTAAATTTAAATTGTGCAATACTGTAATATTGTATTTTCTGTATATCATATTGGCTTAAAGAAATTCATTTAATTATTTTTGCTTTTAAATTAAAAGAATTTCTAAATTTTGGTGATATTCTCAAATTTTGATGAAAATTATACTATTTTGTGTATGTGAATACATTTAAAGTTGTACTAGAAGGTCATGTTATTAAAATTAATGTTAGAGCAAAAAAATTACAAAGTTTTTAAATTTTGGGAATATTCTCATAATTTCATAAAGATTATACAAGTGTGATTTTGTGAATAAGTTTAAGAAAAATATCAAAAGGTCATTAAATATGGTTAATTGGTATATTTTCCTAATTTAAAGAATCAAGAACTTAACAGTAATTAATATTAAATAAGCAATAAAATAATTTTAAACAATTAAAGAAAACATTAAATGAAATATAATCACGAAGAAAACATTAAATCAAATATAAGCATATGAACCACATAAGAAAATAAAAGAAATAAATGTGCATTTGGTACATAAAATTTAAAAAAAGCATCTAAAATGCCTGATTTAAACAGAAAATAGTGTACAGTTCTTGATGCAGCTGTAAAATCTCAGCATATTTATATGCCAAAATTAAATAATTGAATAAGAAAATTAAGTTTAAAGTGAAAAATAATTTAAGGACATTTTAGTGGGTAGAATGAGTCTATCCACATTGAAAAAAGGTTGTGGGGGTGTAAATAAAATAATTTAAAGTTTATATTTAGTCTACCCCCATAGACACTCCTATAGAAAAGTTAGCTCAAAAGTTAGAGTTATGACTTGAGCTCCTAACTCTTTAGTGGAGCTATAACTCTTCATTAAAAGAGTGAGCTACGAGATTTTATTTTATAGTTGTGTCCTCAAAAGAAAGAATTATGATCCTTAATAAAGAATTATGTGTCTTTAATAAAATTATATTGCACAATTATTAATAGAGGTGATTAGAATCCAACCAAAGACAAACAAAAAGCATACAAGACAGTGAAGTAAATTTTTTCTTATAATATATGTTTATGTATGTGTGCTTCATATGATTTTATGCTCTATTCTATGCATGGCATTATCAAAAAAAAAGGTATTCATTATGAAAAAATGTCATGAAATTAATTTCATAGCTATGACTACAAAGGGTAAATTGCATTTTTAGTCCCACAACTTAGACTATTTTCGATTTTGGTCCCATTCTTTTGCACTTTCTCACATTGCATCTCATAAGTCCATTTTTTTCTCAATTTAAGTCCTGAAAGGGGGTTCCGTCCAATAATTAACGGAGAAGTCACGTGCCACTCACGTGGCCGTTAAAATTGTTGCTTTCTTGGTCCCATAAGTTAGGCCCGTTTGCATTTTTGGTCCCAACAATAGCTTCAATAAATTTTTTGCAGAAAAAGAAAGAAAAATAGCTGCAAGTGAAGGTGCCATTTATTTTTGTGGCACATCGTCTTCATTGAAAACCTCATGGACAAATGAAAATCCAAAGAGGAGGTTTCATGGTTGTACTTCCATGAATAATAGATGTGGTCTCTTTGTTTGGAAATACCCTCAAATGTGTGAAAGAACAAGACAAATGATACTTGGGTTATAGGATGTTGAATGTAATGAAGAAAAGTTGTTAAAACTTCAAAAAAAATTATTGGAGCTATCGTTGGGACCAAAAATGCAAACGAGCCTAACTTATGGGACCAAAAAAGCAACAATTTTAACGGCCACGTGAGTGACACGTGACTTCTCCGTTAATTATTGGACGGAACCCCCTTTCAGACTTAAATTGAGAAAAAAATCAACTTATGGGATACAATGTGAGAAAGTGCAAAAGAATGGGATCAAAATCGAAAACGGCCTAAGTTGTGGGATCAAAAATGCAATTTACCCGACTACAAATTATAGCTAAAAATTTTCATAGTAGGTGTAATTTTTTTAAATAACAAACAACAAATATTATTAGCTAACAATCCGTAGTCTTGGTTGTTGGGAATGCTACGCAACAAATTAACTATACATTACTTGTGGAAAAATTGATACACATAAGGAAAAAAAATAAAAAATAATCATCACTTGCAAATTGATCATGACAAAGGCTAGCTAACTATGTGAGCACCTAGTACACACACATATATAACATATATATTATAATACTTGTTAGACAAAAGACATTGTCGATGTCTTGATGGGCCAAAAGTTTTGCAATATATTCTTATTCTCCTCTTAATTTGTTTAAGTTTCTAATGGAAAGATGTAATATTTCCCTGCAAATATTTATGGCGCAAGATCATCAACTGTCTTGCGACCTGTGTTATATATGAAAGTAAAGAAATTAAATAAGCTAGCAAAATTAAACATGAACTTATAAGCTGTGACAGACTATAAAAATATATAGTTGAAGTATAATATAATTAGCCATATAAATTAAATGGACCTCCTCAATGCTGCCATCCTCAATCTCTCATGAAGCAAATTCTCCAAATCTTCTACTTCTGATAATGAATAAATTATAAGAACTCCAAATCTTAGCTTCAAATAGCATGACAATAACGTGATAGTTAACTCAAGATTATTGGGATATATATTTCAATAGTAATTTGAATAGGAATGTAAATTTTCAATTAAGATAGTAAAATAATATTGATATGGTCCAATAAATACTCGACCCATAAGTTGACATCACCAGCAGATCCAAGCCCAAACAAAAACACCCGGGTCGGAGTGCATATACAGTAAATCGACCTCACGAGTGGATTGACTAGCACCGGCCTCACGAGCTGGTCGAGTTCCATTGACCAACCGAGGTTGAGCGGCACACATCATTGGGCAGACTCCCAGCCATAGGAGTATTAATTACAATGTCTATTCCTAGTCATGTCCACATTTAATGTGGTCAAACTACCATCCTATCCACATTTAATAGCTTTGTCAGCCCATCACCTCCGCATTAATGGCGGTAAGGGCGCTCCTTGTTATTAGCCGGTCATAGGCATGATGGCAGACTAGATCGAAGTGACCTGCAATGCCCCTACATGGAGAGGAGAAGAACTTATTCACAATTGGGGGAAAGCCGTCTTTTCCAATCCCTTACCAAACACTATAAATACCTTCTTCTCAGAGACAAAGGTATGTTTTTTCTAGGGATATTAAGTCGTTACTTTGTCAAATTGTTTTCTGATCGAATATATACTGACTTAAGTATCAGAAGGTCTTAGTCGAGAGAACCCTCTCGATTAGCCTAACGTTTGTTTCCTGGTTATAGGATTTGAACCGCACCCTTCAATTTTTATCACTCTCAATCCAATCTTTTTGGTCGACTAACTCATCAGGTCGAGATAGAGAAACCCAACCTACTAAAAAAGACTTCATCAAATATGGTGGAAAGTGAATTCCCCCCCACATTTCATAAAGCCCGAAAACTTAAACTGAAATGAAGAACAAGTGATTTGTTTCATTTGTCTTACAAAACTTATAATGTGTTTAAAATCAACAAGGAGGAAAGTATTTATAGACAACAGACGAAAAAGATATAATTTTCTTTAACAGAATTTACAGCTTGAGATAATTTTGCATAGAATTTTGAAACCTGCCTATTTAGAGTGCATAAACTTTTAAAATTACTAGGTTTCTATAGGTCTAATGTACACCATATCACATAAATATGATTTCAACAATAAGAAATAAAGTTTCATCACCTAGATTTATTTAGCCCATGCAAATTAATACCTTTACATAATACTTCCTACAATACTAAATTTATTACCCTTATAGTTCTTTTATAGGACGTCCCAAAGTAAGATTATATATTTTTAAGTTTGGAACTACTTTATTTTTTTTAAATAAAGTAATCTACCCATGAAATAATGATTAATATGATCCACCAACTTTCGACCCCTGGTTTCAAGAAAACAATGCAAAAATATATACAAAATTTATATATTCTGAACTTTAAATAGTAGCTCCATAATTTTAACTACTGAAAGAAAATAAAGATAAAAATAAAAATGTATAGGAAAAATTGTACTTTTGGTCCCATTAAATAGGGGAATTTGCACTTTTGGTACCTAAATTTTTGGGATCGACACTTGTAGGATCAAAACTTTGCTTTTTTAACCCATTTGGGGTACTGCCCCAAATGTAAGTTAATTTTTTAATGGAAAGTGGTGCATGACAATCACGCACAGGTGTTTTTATTTGAGTAAATTGCATAGAAGCCCCTAAAATTTAACTTATTTATAAATAAACCCAAAAAAAATTATAATGATCCCTTAATGTTTCCCTCCATAATATTTTTGAAGAACTCTTACCATCCATTAACAAATTTGTAGACGTCATTTGACAACTTATGTTAAAATTTAAAAATATCCTTCAAAAACTGTTTCGACTATTTTTGAGATAAAAATGCCTCTAGACTTACTTGTAACTTTAACATGGTAGTGTAACTTTAATATTATTTAAATTGCTCATAATAAATTTAAATAATTTTATTAATAATTTTTTAAAATATTAAATAATCTTTTAATTCAAGTTGAATTAAAAAAATAAAAATTTAAAATCATCAACATATCTAAAGTAATTTAATCAAATTTAATTAAATATATTTATTAATTATAAAATAAAAATAAAAATCAAATCCATCTCTTAATTAATATGATTTTGTTTTTAAATTACATCTCAATAATATTAAAAAACAATCATATCTAAAATAATTTAATTAGATTAAGTTGAATTTATTTATTAAATGTAAAAAATATTGATTAATTAAAATAAATAATTTAAAAATAAAAATAAGATATAAAAATATCATACTAACATTAGTAATTTTAATATTTTTAAATAAATAAAATATAATTTTAGTCATTTTGAATAAGATAATTTAATATTAAATAAATAATATAAATAAAAATTATGGGCCTATTTGTTTGTAAATTGTCAAAATATTTTCCAACTTCCAAAATACAAACAAACAACACATCACATTTTCCAATCCCTCTATCCAAAATACACCCAAAAATGCCAAAAATACCCTCCCAATTCATTTTTTACTCATTCCCTAATATCTAACCCTCTCATTTTTTGTCCTCCCTACCCACTCTATATGTACACATACATAAATAATTTTAAAATGTCAATTTCACCCTACTAATCCAATAAAAAAATTATTGATGTAACATTTTATTCCTTCATAAAACACAAACAAAAAAATAATTTTCTTTTAATTCATTTTCCACCTACCATCCAAAATACAAACAAACAACCATCATATTCTCCAATGCCACTTCCCAAAAACTATTTTGACAAAATTCTCTAATTCATAAAATATCCTTTTCTTCTACCCCACAACCCCTACCCCACACCCATACCAACCCAGGCCCCTTTTCCCCTACAACCCCCACCAACCTACCCAGTCAATTTTATCAAATTCTTCTATGAGCCAAGACCAAATTAGATGACTTACCCAAAGAAGGGCCCATGAACTTAAAGAACACAACACCACCATCGGGAGGACGACATCACAAAGATAAACTAATTTAACCCTACTACAGCCACCTACTATAGGGGTGTCCAACAAGGATCCATGGCCCTTTCATGGAGACGCCAATAGCAGGGTTGCCTGTTGTGAAGGCACATAATGCAGACAAAAGGTAAAAAGCCTCCTTGAGAACTCACCCTCGCTAAACAGGAAACTTTCCAAGCCTTATAAATTGCCTTAATCCTTCAGAAAAATCCAAAGCTCTAAATCATTCGATAAACACAAATCTACACAAAAAATTTATGGCATTCAATGAGCGTAAGGCTCCATTAAAAATTTTAAAGGGTTTTGGAAGCCCAAAGCTCTACATGAAATTTTGAGTATTATATAGAACGCTAAATCTACTGCCTAACTCCTACTGGAGTGGGTGCCAAGGAAGCTAATATAAAAAAATATATAGAGAAATAGAAGGAACTAAAATGCACTACTCAAAATATGTAACAACACTCACCACCTTAGGAATCCACCTAAGAGTTTAGTACAATAACAAGAAGATTTCTCTTCCTAGAAACAAGCCAAAGGCTCAAAATATGCATTATGTTCTTCAAAATATTCTAATGAAAACGATTACAAGAGATGGCCTTATTAGGCTTGTAACAACCCTGTAAACATAAGATGACTTTCAAAGTAAGACACGGCTATCATGACCTAGAAAACATAAAAACTAATAAGTATTGCTAAAAAATATTAAGTAAAAATATAAAGAACTCATTATCCAAGAAAAAAGTAAAAAGAACCATTAAAATTGGTCTGAAACCAAGTTTTCCTTGATATTACTGAAAGTAGCCACAATAGCATACTAACTTAGTAGTCCTCAGTAATTTCATCATAACTATTTGTAGGAAAAAAAAATTTCAAGAACCATTTATTGTATTAGAAACTAGATGTCTGTAGCTTTCCAATGATATATAGTTTCACTACCTAGCTCATCCCCAATGAAAGAAACTTATTCCAAGAAGTTGACTCAAAATTTATCACAACCTAAAAATTGGTTATAAGTGCACAAATTAATGCAACATCCTTAGTCATGATTTTCTTGCACAAATGGCTACTCTTCTTATTAAGACTTGTATCTTCAATTCATAATTCATCTTGAATTATGTCGGTGTCATTCTCCCCTGGTTGGTAAAGACTCGCCCTTGAGTCTCGATCAAGCTTATCTTCAAAGAGATAGGTCTACGACATTGAAGGCTGTCGAAACTCTCTGGCCACCGGCAATTCGATTTTATAAACATTCTTACCAATTCTCTGTAGTACCTTGAAAGGACCATCAGCTCTAGGTTGTAATTTTCCATGATGACCATGAGAAAAATAATCTTTGCAAAGGTGAATCTAAACCAAGTTACCTTCCTTGAAAGCTACCGACCTTCAAGAACACTTCACATCAAGCTTGAAAATTTCTTGTCGAACCTACTCATGCAACATCTTAATATACTTAACATGATTCTCTTCATCACTATTGAAGTGTTGAGTGATTGAAAGTGGAGCCAAATTTAGTGGAGTAATTGGATTGCTACCATAGACTATCTCAAAAAGACTCCTTCTAGTTGTTAGACTAGAAGATCGATT
Organism: Jacaranda mimosifolia; assembly: GCA_018894105.1. Lineage (NCBI taxonomy): Eukaryota > Viridiplantae > Streptophyta > Magnoliopsida > Lamiales > Bignoniaceae > Jacaranda > Jacaranda mimosifolia. Next base: position 37,277,430 of record CM032123.1, read on the forward strand.
ATAAGCAAATTCAGTTTGAGCCAAAATCATATGCAATTGATGAATATTTTTACCAACCAAACTTCTCAAAAGATTTTCTAGACTTTTATTAACAATTCCTTTTTGGCCGCCAACTAGAGGATGATGAGAAGAACTAAATTGTAGTTTAGTTACAAGCTTCTTCCAAAGTATGCGCTAAAAATGACTAATAAAATTTGAATCTCGATCAGATGTAATGGTCTTTAGAATGCCATGAAGTCTCACAATTTCTTTGAAGTAAAAGTTAGCAATATTTTGTAGTGTCGAAAGTCTTGGTGCAAGCAACAAAATTTACCACCATGACCAAATCTTTATTTCTTTGAGTGCTAGTCAAACCAACTACAAAATCTATACTCACATCTTCCCAAGGAGCTACTGAAACTGGCAATGGAGTATATAAAGCAATACTTTGTCCATGACTTTCAACAATGTGACAAGTTTTACATGTCTCAACATAATACTTAACATCCCATTCTGTTCTAGGTCAACAAAGGTTTTCTTGAACAAGTTCAAGAGTTTTATCTCTTCCAAAATGTCCCGCAAAACCTCCAATCATATGTGCTTTAGAGATAATAGCTTACCTTAGAAAATAATTTTAGATATATAGCAACTTATCTTTGCAAAGAAAGCCATCTTGAATCAAGAATATTTAAATGGACCTTTCAAGCATTCTGCTCAAATCTTGCCAAAGTATACATCCTTCTTGTAGCAATCTTTGAGTGCCTCAAATCCAATGAATTTATTTGCAAAGTAGATAGCAAAGAATGTCTTTGGCTAATAGAATTTGCCACACTATTAAGAACACTAGATTTATGCTTGATGATAAAATTGAAAGCTTGTGAATACCAACCCCCTTTACATGCCGAAAATTCAATTTTTTATTGAGAATTCAAGTATTTCAATGCCTTATGATCAAAGTAGAGAACAAACTCCTTCTGTAAAAGATAATGCTACCAATGATTCAAAGCACGAATAATAGCAAATAAACTCCTTGTAATAAGTAGAGTAATTATGATGAGAGTTGTTCAAGATTTCACCAAATAAAGTAGTGGGATTGCCTTATTGGCTAAGGATGGCACCACTTCTCATATTTGAAGCATCTCAATGCATTTTAAAAACATTTTCAAAATCTAGTAATTGCAATATTGGAGCCTTTATGACCATTTTTTAAGAATATCAAAGCACTTTTGTACATCCTCTATCCATCTGAAACTTCATCGCTCATGTACTCAGTGATAGTTCTATTTCAATGCTAAAATTTCTGATAAACCTACAATAAAAGGAAGTTAGGCCATGAAACCTTCAAATATCATGAATAGATTTGGGAATTAGCCAACTTAGGATTGTCCAATTTTGTTCTCATATGCATTAATGCCTTTTGAAGAAACAACATAGCCTAAGAAAACAAGGCTTGTTGAGAAGAAATTAAACTTCTTCACATTTACATACAACTCTTGCTCCCTTAGCACTTCAAATATTTGCGGAAGGTGATTCAAATGTTCTTTTAGGTTGCAGCTATAGACAGTAGTACCATCAAAATAAACAACAACAAATTTTCCAATGAAATATTTAAAAATATGATTCATAAGCCGCATGAATGTAGAAGGGGCATTAGAAAGACCGAATGGCATAACCAACCACTCATAGAAACCATATCTCATTTTAAAGGTTGTTTTCCATTCATCTCCAAGTCTCATGCAAATTTCATAATAGCCACTTCTAAGATCAACCTTAGAAAAAATCTTGAAACCATGAAGTTGATCAAGAACATTATCAAGATAAGGAATAGCAAAGCAACACTTGATGGTAATTTTATTTACTACTCTCCTATCAGCACACATATTAAGAAATATCTCTTTTTGGCACAAGAATAGCTGGTACAATAAAGGACTTTTGCTTTCCTATATGAGGACTTTAGAAAAAAGATTATGAGTTTGTCTCACAACTCTTCGTCACTTTTGGACTTATTTCATAGATTGCTTATTCAGGAGAGAAGCACCAAGTACTAATCCAATGCAATGTTGAATTCTTTGCATTAGAAGGAGTCCCAGTGGAATTTATTTGGGTACCACATCCTAAAATTCCTGCAGTAGCGGCTATACTTGTCATCGGACAACATGTTGCCCTTTATTTTTTTCAAAAACCACCAAAGTAAAAGCCTCCATAGACTCATAAATCACCTTGACCCCCTTGAGATTCAAAAAGCAAATTATTTCTTTCCCCTTTTGAAGGTCTTGGATCACTTCTCATCTTGGATTGCCCAAAAAAACTTTTTCACTATCTTTGATAAAAGAATAAGTATTCTTGAAACTATTATGTAAATTTCTCCTATCATATTGCCAAGTTTTGCCAAGAAGCAAATGACAAGCATCTATTGGAATAACATCATACCAAACTATATCTTTGTATTCTTTACCAACGGAAAATTAAATAAGACACCTTTTATTTACTTTTACCTCATTCTCCTAGCGAAGCCATGATAACTTGTATGATCATATGTCTTTATTTTTAGCTTTTCCATCATTATAGTAGCTACAACATTCTCAAATCTTCCTCTACCAACAATGACGTTACAAATTTTTCCATGAGAAATGTACCTTATGTGGCATGTATTGTGTGGAGCCAAGAATGGTCTTCAACATAGCTTGCATTGAGGCTACGCTAAATAGCTAAAGATTCTTCATTATATTCATAGATAATATCTTCTTCTTCCTCCTCTGAATCATCTAGGTAGGTTGGGTTGTCCAGTTAAGTTCTTCGTCTTCCCTTTTCTTTGATTCATAGATAGGGGTTGTCCAATTAAGTTCTTCATCAATTTTCTCTTCTACAAAATTGATAATCTTGTGATTTGAACTACCATGAAATGGATTGAACTCCACCCCATTTGAATTAATCTATGAAACATGATCCTCAACATTACATTTCAAAGATTCGTAGTGAGCAAGACACTACTCAAGTTGTTGTACTTCTCTCCTGAAAGCTTTCAACTTAATATCACGAAGGTCTCTTTGATGAACTACAAGATCATCAATATTTGCACTATTTTGACCAAAACTAGCCATTACAAACCAAAGCTCTGATAACCAACTTGATATCCAAAAAATATGAAGAAGTAGAAGGAGCTATAAGGCACAACTAAAAATGTGTAACAGCACTAACTACTCTAAGAATCCACTTAAGAGTTTAGCACAATAATAAAAAGATTTCTTTTCATTCAAAACAAGTCAAAGGCTCAAAATATGAATTGTATTCTTCAAATTAGTCTGATGAAAATAATTACAAGACATGGCTTTATAAGGCTTGGAACAACCTCCAAGCATAGGATGACTTTTAAAGTAATACGTTTATCACGACCTAGAAAATGTAAAAACTAATAAGGGCAGCTAGAAAATATGAAGTAAAATCATAAAGGACTCAATATCCAAGAAACAAAGTAAAAAGAACCATTAAAATTGATCTAAATCGAGTATCCCTTGATATTCTTGAAAGCAACCGCAACCGCAGCAACACACCAATCTCATGGTCTTCATTAATTTCATCATAACATAGAAAAATGCTTCTTGTTGTGTTAGAAACTAGACATCCATAGCTTTTCAATGTTATATGGCTTAACAGATAATTTATTCTCAATTAAAGTAGTTTATTTTGAAAAGTTTATCTAAACTCTATCATAGCAACCTAAAAATTGGTTACAAGTGTACTAATTGATACAACATCCATAGTCATGCACAAATAACTACTCTTCTCATTAGGACTTGTATCTTCATTCCATAATTCATCTCTAATTATTTCAGCGTCACAGGTACTTGCCCAAGCACCTTAAAAAAAAGAACAAAAAGGAACAAAAGAAGCTCTATTTAATTAATTAAATCAAATGGTTAATTCAAAATTCATTGTTAATTAACTAATTAGTTTAAAATGAACAACATACAATGAAGTAACAATTAGCTTATACTTTCAATTTGTAAGTCAAGTTTGCAAATTGAAATAGGGGGCTTGATGATATGGAAAACAAGACTCTAAGGGTAAAAAAGTAAAAAGCAAATAAAAGGGTCTGATTAAATAAATAATAATTAAGTAAATGATCAATGAGCTTTATAGATTAATTCCATCAAGATGGGTACCCAAACTCAAGTAGGTCAACTCCCACTAAGCACTTTGTCACTACAAATATTGACTTCCAAAATCTAAATAGATATGAAAAATTATTTATAAATATCCCGAACTCTTGCATGAAATCATATTTAATTTATAGAATCATCTTGGCAAATATATTATATTTAGAATAATATTTCTTATATGAAGGTAATTTTAATCTTTTATTCAATTTACTTTTATTTTTATGATTCTTTACTTCTCACCAAGCATATACATGGAATAACTTAAAGAAATCTTGATTCCATTTATTTATCCATTTGGCATATATACCAAACGTATGAGAAATATTATATTAATACCATTCTTTTGGTTTTTTTTTTCAACTCCTAAATTGATTTCTTTTCGTTCTACTATATTGAGATTGTCATTCACAAATTAAAGATTTGCCAACAAATTGAGTGATGGAACTTCATCAGCATTGTAGCCATGACCACAAGTTAATTTTCAATGAAAAAAATAATCTTGACCCTGATGATGAGACATCTCGCTTTTGCAAAGCATGCGGTTTGTTGATATTCTCAACTCCATTCTACAATTGTAGTAGCAACAATAACGGTTGTAACTTTTTTATGCATAAACAATGTGGCCTTCTCCCTGAGAAGTTGGAACATGTATTGCACCCAGAGCATCCACTGGCCCTCCAGGCAAAACCTTGTACAACTCACCATAGCTGCAACAATTGCAATAACGAGATTGCAGGGAATTTCATCTATCGTTGTGATAGATATTCATGTGACTTTAAGCTTGACGTCTTGTGTGCTTTTCCTCTGGGGATCAAAATTGTACACAAAAGCCATGAGCATGAATTGATCCCCATGCGACCCATAGTTTCTTTCCTTTGTCTGGCATGTGGGAAATCACATGAAGGTCTCTACTATTTGTGTACTATTTATTTGTGTAGCTTTGCCATTCATCAAGATTGTGCTTCCTTGCCTAATACCATCTTACACGAAAACCATTACAACGGGATGCATCCTCTCGCTCTTGCCTTTGCCCCTTTTCATCATCGAGATTACGCATATTCATATGTGTATGCCTGTGCGATTTGCAAAGGAAGGATCGCAAGGAGGCTGTGGGTATATATTTGTGGTACCTGCCAATACTATCTTCATGTAAAGTGTGCAACATCAAACGCGCAGCACTTCAAGCCTGGTAAGTAAAGGAAAATTTGTATTTTTCGTCCAATAATTTTGCCCACTTCGCAATTTTGTTGTATAACTAGTAAAATTATAATTTTACTCCTATATGTGTAAAAAAAAAATTATCATTTAATTTTATCCCAATTTTCAGCGGAGCTCCAAAAATTGGCCCAGCATGCTGGACCAAGTCCAATTTGGTGCATTTTATCTTGCTGACACACCAATTTTTGCCTTGTTGGCATATCAACTCAACTTTTCTGGCCAAATTTTGGAGCCTCAATGAAAATCATGGCTAAAAGTGATAATTTTTTTACACATATAGGGCTAAAATTATAATTTTTCAAGTTATAGGATGAAATTGCAAAGTAAACTAACTTAAAGGATGAAACATACAATTTTTTGAGTAATTAAGTATATATATATATATATACCTCATGTGATCTTCCATGTGGTGTAAACTTTATATTAACTTCCTACAGCTTCCAGTCGAGTTATGGATGAGTTAGGCCCCGGTGTGATTCAATTTCCAATGGTGGATGAACGTACAAGTGTTGTGCATTATTTACTTGAGAAAACTAAAAGTGTTGTTGAGGGTATCACTAAAGAAGAAGAAAAAGAAGCAATAAAAGATGGTAATGAGAAATTATTGATAAATAAACATGACCATCCCCTTATATTTCATGACATTGATCATCCACCAAGTACTCTTCAAGTTTGCAATGGATGTATTGAACCCATTTTGCCACCATATTACAGCTGCACCCAGTGCAACGATTATTTCCTTCATAGATGCTGTGTGAATCTACCGCTGAAGATAAATAACCATTTGGCTCACCAACAACACCCCCTTCTCCTCTACACAAGATTAGATAACTTTTTCAATAACTCTTTTTGGTGTTTGGGTTGCTTCCGTAACTGCAATGGATTTGCCTATGGCTGTCAGGATTGCGACTTTTACCTGCACATCGGCTGTGCTTTTCTTCCACAAATAATCTTACATAAGGCTCATATGAATGGCAGCAGTCAAGGCCATACCCTAATTTTAATGCATGATTCTTTGAAGAGAGTTGTGGCCAATTGTTGTGGTCAACCCCTCCAAAGATGCTATTATAAGTGTTCATTTTGTGAATTCATAGTTCACGGTAGGTGTGCGCTTCTTCCAACTACTATTCACCACAAGTTTGATAAGCATCCTCTCAACATAATTTACTCTTTAATTAATACTAAAGATAATATTCCATATAATGAACAATATTATTTCTGTGAAATTTGTGAACAAGACATGGGTGAGATGAAAAAATGTTGGTTCTATTATTGCGGCAAATGCGACCAGTCCTTCCATGTTAACTGCATTCCTATGGTTGGTTTTTGTTCTACAATTAAGTTTGGGGTAACCATTCGTGTCCGTTGCCATGCTTGTCCGCTGATCTCTATCCGACTGCTTACAATTGGTAACCATAGGTGTGGCTATTGTCACCAAATCATCAAGGGCTTCCAAGATCATGTAGCTTTTGAGTGCTCCAACTGTAAGTTTATGATTCACTATTACTGTGCCTGGGAGCAAAATGTGGAAAGCATAAAAATAAATTATTATGGTTCCATCGTCCCCTTAGGAGGGCTTGCCTGTCATTCTACTTAAATAATTTGTAAATGTATTTGGGCTCCATTTCGTTGCAATGATGAGATTGGATGTACATGTAACTATAAAACATGTGAATACCACTTAATATTTTATTTGATTGCCAGTTTTGAGAGTATGGATATCCCAAATAAAATACACTTTTGTCATTTGGTTGCTAAGTTTGATAATGTTGGATATGCTGAAATTTACTAAACTAACTTTATGTTTTATTGCGATGACTAAAATATCCATCTACAACTTTAAAATAATATAGGATGTATTTTGGGATGTCTGATGGCGGAGCTCTACACACACTCAATTCGCGCTGGGCCCCCTCACCCGATTTTCTTTTTTTCTTTTTTCTTTTTTCTTTTTTGTCCCAATGTGACATTTCTATACTAGTTAATTGTAGATTATAAACTTTGATACATTAAACATTTTTTAAGCATTTTTTTCTTTTTTATTTACAAACGTTCACCAAAAAATTTATGAGATTCAAAGCTTGGGCATCACATTTTTAAATATACAAGTATAAGAATAATGCCACTAATCATTTAATTTTTTTAAGCACTTGAACTTATGTGTAGGGGTGCAAATGAGTCAAGCCAGCTTGCGGCAGCGAGTCAAGCCAAATCGAGTTTGAGTTTTAATTCGATCCAATTTCAAACCGTCTATATCTAGGTTCGAGACTCACGAATCAATATATAATTAAATATTATTTTTTATTTTATTAGTAAATATATATTATATTTCTATTTTTTTATTTTGAGTTCAAGTTCAAGCCTTTAGTTTTTTGTAATTTATTTGCCAATTCGAGTCTTATCGAGCCAAGCCAAGTCGAGCTTGAGCTTAAAATTTTAGGCTTGGTAAGCTCAATCTCAAAAGTTTTGCCCAAACTCGACTTGGCTCGACTCGATTGCACCCCTACTTATGTGAATGTTGAATGTAGATTTTATTGAGCTTATTATATTCCAATGGTCACCAATGAATCGAGTTCATTAATGTCATTAAATTAGAGGGGATAGTTTTCAACTTCTGTCCCTTTTAGTACAATTATCTTAAATGGACTAAATGGATGGGATGATTGCATCCAATCATATGAAGGGAGAAGAAAAAATATTTTTTATTTTTTCAATAATTTTTTTATTTTTGGTGGACATCTGCATTAAACTTGAACACAAATAAAACTATGATAATCTATTAGAAGAAGAGGAAAAAATACTAATAAATCTTGTAAAATTTCTTTTCCAAAAGCAAATGATTACCATCTACTTTTGACGTTACTTGAATATTTAGGATATTGTTAAATATTGAAAACGATACTTTAAGAATCGGTTTGATTCTATTATGTTCCTTCTATTTGAAAGATGGACTCCAAATCTTTATTATTAATAAAAAATAAATGATATCTAGATTAACGAGATTAGTTGGATAAAATATGTTCGTTGAACGAAATTAAATTCTATAAATTATATCAAACATTGACAATGCATTCCATACATTTTAACTTAATTAAAACTTCAATTCATTTTTTATACTAACGAACATGTCGGAGAACAATTTAGAAATTTTGATTTTAATCAATTATTAACCAGTTGTTTAAGTTGATTGTTTAACAATTATAGAAATACTTTAATGAAGAAAATATACTCCATAGAAAACAAGACTGGTCTGATTCATATTTCAAATCAATTTTAGGTGAATGAGAAACTAGAATCAAAATTAAGTTATTTAAAATTGTATAAACTAATGAAATGGAATATGCTAGAACGTGGAAAATCATTCCTCCCATATTAAAAATTATAAAGACTTTAAACTACTTTTATCTAATTGTGACATTTGAAATACTTGATTCGAAAGATAGAATCAAGTACGCACTCTAAATATTTTCAATTTCCCTTTATTTACCTCCAACTCAATATTAACCTTAGCACTAGAAAGTTTTAGCCAAGCGCGACCTCAAATCCTCAACAAGCCTAACATGTAATTCGTCTTGCAGATCAATGTTCAATCATAACTTTTTTATAGAAGTGAGTAGTACTATAATGGATCGTGAGCACCATTCATCATTGTTAAATTAAGGAGACACTTGCTCTCTCTTAATCCAAGATATTACACTCGATCCAATCGTAACTAAAATCATATCTCTTTTGACCACATTTCACGAAACGAAATACGAAGTATAATTGTTATATATATTGTAAGTATTATGTTGAATAGTAGAATATTTTTTGTTGAGTATTTGAATGCTTATCTTGATCACTCAATCAACCTAAAAGTGTCATTTCATTTTCTTCCCTTTTAATTATTAACAATTGTTCCCATAATTTTTAAGATTAATCACTTTTAAAAAAGTACTACAAGCTCGTGAAAACACCTTCTAAAACCATTTGTTTGGTAGCCAATGAAATCTAATTTAGGAATTTAATTGTCTAATTTAGATTTTTATATTTGGTAAGATTTCAAAAGCTTCTTAGACATAGCTGGCAGCCATATCCAGAAAATAAAATTCTATTTATTTGGTAGGAAATGGCATTTGATTTGAAAAATTAATTAGAATTTTCCTATTTGGTAATATTTCTGAAATTTAAAAAAAATAAAATAAATTCCTTATAATTAAGAATATTTACATTTACATATTTGTATAATGCATAATTAGATATCTTTATAATATTTACATTATATAAGAATAATAATATACGTATACGTAAAGACATGATTAACAAAAGAGGTAATACATATGTGCTTTCATAAAATTCATCCTACGCCTTATTATTTAAGCCAATATGATATGTGTGTGTGCGTGCGTGTGTATTACAAATTGACTATTATCAATTGCACAAAAATAAAAATAAGTAATTTTTTAAACGAAAAAATAAGTAAAGTTAAATTGTGCAATATTGTCATATTGTAATTTCTGTATATCATATTGGCTTAAAGAAATTCTTTTAATTATTTTTGCTTTTAAATTAAAAGAATTTCTAAATTTTGGTGATATTCTCAAATTTTGGTGAAAATTATACTATTTTGTGTATGTGAATACATTTAAAATTGTACTAAAAGGTCATGTTATTAAAATTAATGTTAGAGCAAAAAAATTACGAAGTTTTTAAATTTTGGGAATATTTTCATAATTTCATCAAGATTATACAAGTATGATTTTTTGAATAAGTTTAAGAAAAATATCAAAAGGTCATTAAATATGGTTAATTGGTATATTTTCCTAATTTAAAGAACCAAGAACTTCACAGTAATTAATATTAGGGTAAATAGTAAATAGCCCTCCAGCGTATAGGGTCATGTGCACTTTGCCCCCCAACCATTGCAGATGCGGGAAAAGATTACCCAACATTCACTAAATGTGCTTGAATACTCCCTCGTTCCATTTTTTGGCAGAATATTCTACCGGAGATGCTAAAATACTTTGGATATATTGCACTTTACCTCCTGAACTTTAACAAAATGTGCATTTAACATCTTAATCATTCTAAAATGTAGCACTTTTATCATTAGATTTTATTTTTGTGGAATTAAGTGAACTAGTTTATACAAAAATATTATCATACACCAGTCACTTATCAATATATGGACAGTTAAATCAATTTGAGCAATTATATATCTACAAATTAATTTTATAATTATATTTTACTTAATTTATATGAATAAGTTAATTAAAACTAATTTAAAATTTATATTGTAATTGATTTTATATCAATATAACATTATGCATATTTGTTAGCAAATGATATTAAATATTTTTAATTTAAATAGAGTAATAAATGAGAGAGATAATGTTGATATTAAGATATGCATTATTTGCTGCCAACATTCATCCAACTAGTGTCATCTATCTTATATATTTTTATTCAAATTAAAATCCTAAACTACTTACACTCTGAATTAAACAAATAAACACAAATTTATAAGTACACCATAACAATCATTTTGTACAACTCAAAAATTATTTTTTAATTATCTTACACACATTAATTTAGAAAAATTTGTACCGTTAAGTTGTTATACATTTCGGATAACTCAAATTGACTGAACTAGTGATATATTGGCAATTAAGCAATACATGATAACAATATTTGACAAAATATTTGACTTTATTCCACCAAAATATGAATTTAATGCTAAGGGTAATATTTTAAAATACTTTAGGTGGTTAAATATAATTTTGTTAAAACGTCAAGGGGCAAAGTGCAACAACTTTTAAATATGCCGCCACCGGAAAGTTGGAACATGAGGCATTTAAGCACATTGAGCATAGGTTGGGTAAGGTTGGGTAATTGTTCTGCACACTTACAATGGTTGGGGGGCAAAGTGAAAATGACACTATACATTAGGGGGGTTGTCTACTATTTACCCTTAATATTAAATAATTTTAAACAATTAAAGAAAACATTAAATCAAATATAATCACGAAGACAACTTTAAATCAAATATAAGCAGATGAACCACATAAGAAAATAAAAAAAATAAACGTGCATTTGGTACATAAAATTTACAAAAGGCATCTAAAATGCCTGATTTACACAGAAAATAGTGTACAGTTCTTGGTGCAGCTGTAAAATCTCGACGTATTTATATGCCAAAATTAAAATTAAATAAGAAAATAAGAAATTTGAGTTTAAAGTGAAAAAAAAATTAAGGATATTTTAGTGGATAGAATGAGTCTATCCACATTAAAAAAAGGGTGTGGAGGTGTAAATAAAATAATTTAAAGTTTATATTTAGTCTACCCACCCCCATAGACACTCTTATAGAAAAGTTAGCTCAAAAACTAAAGTTATGACTTGAGCTCCTAACTCTTTAGTGAAGCTATAACTCTTCGTCAAAAGAGTGATCTATGAGATTTTATTTTATAGTTGTGTTCTCAAAAGAAAGAATTATGATCCTTAACAAAGAATTATGTGTCTTTAATAAAATTGTTTGCACAACTATAAATAGGAATGCTTAGAATCCAACCCAAGACAAACAAAAAGCATACAAGACATTGAAGTAGATTTTTTCTTATAATATATGTTTGTGTATGTGTGTTTCAAATGATTTTATGCTCTATTTATGCAGTATATACAAGAAATAATGGCTCCATTTCTTGTTTAAATTGTAACTTTATATGTTTATGTCCCCCACGATATTTTGTTTCCAAAATTTAATTTTCATCACACAAGTATATACGGTGCATGCTCTATTATTTTACTAACAACAGCTAATTGGTAAGTTGAGAATCTAACAAATTAACTCATTTATAATTTTATTATTTTGGCACTTTGCAATTTTATTATTGAATCATAAAATGAAGATTGAAATGTCATGATATGACCTTTATATGATAAATATATTAAAAAGAAATGGAATTTTTACTTCCTCTTTTTAGGTAGTTGAGAGTCTAGCTCTTTTGTGAATAACATTTTTCATAATAGCAGGAAATTAAAATTTAAACTAAATGGCATGAAGATAGAAATTAAACTAACTAAAACAATCACAAAACAAGTGAACTTATTTTCCAAGGAAAAAAAAATAGTACACGCATGCACTGCAAAAAAATTAGATATTAATTATGAAAAAATTGCCATGAAAGTTAATTTCATAGCTATGACTACAAATTATAGTTAAAAAATTTTGTAGCAGATGTAATTTTTTTAAATAATAAATAATAAAAATTACTATCTATCAATTCATAGTTTTATTAGTTGGGAACCCAACAAATAAACTATATATTACTTGTGGAAATTTTGATACACATAAAGAAAAAATAAATAAATAAATAATCATCAGCTACGGATTGATCACAGCGAGGGCTAGCTAGCTATGTGAGCATCTAGTACACATATATATACTGACGAACATATCAGAGAATAGTTTTGAAGTTTTCATTTTGATCAATTATTAACCAATTATTTAAGTGGATCATTTAACAATTATAAAAATACTTTAACGAAAAAAAAATACTCCATAGCAAACAAGAGTACTAAGATTCGTATTTCAAATCAATTTTAGGCGGACAAGAAATTAGAATCAAAACTAAGTTATTTAAAATTATATAAACTAATGAAATGGAATATGCTATAATGTGGGAAATCATTCATCCCATATTAAATATTGAAAAGACTTTAAACTACTTTTATCTAAATGTGACATTTGAAATACTTGATTTGAAAGATAGAATCAAGTATGCACTCTAAATATTTTCAATTTCCCTTTATTTACCTTCAGCTCAATACTAACTTAAGCATTAGAGAGTTTTAGCTGATGGCCGCCTCGACAAGCCTAACATGTATCTCATTTTGCAGATCAATGTTCAATCATTACCTTTTTTATAGATGTAAGTAGTACTATAATGGATTGAATGTAACATGCATCACCGCTAGATTAAGGGGACACTTGCTCTCCCTTAATCCAACATATTACACTCAATCCAACTTTAGCTAAAATCATATCTCTTTGGACCATATTTCACCAAACAAAATATTAAGTATAATTGTTATATATATATATATATTGTAAGTATATGTTGAATAGTAGAATATTTTTTGTTGAGCATTTGAATGCTTATCTTGATCACTCAATCAACCTAAAATTGTTATTTCGTTTTCTTCACTTTTTATTATTAGCAATTTGTTCCCATAACTTTTAAGATTAATCACTTTTAAGAAAACTACAAGCGCGTGCAAACACCTCCTAAAACCATTTCTTTGATAGGAAATGACATTTAATTTAGGAATTTAACTGGGAGGCTAAACACGACACACATGTTTTTTTCAAAGTTAGATTCATTATTCAAGGTCAATGGCCTTTTCTTCCCAATTTGCGATTTTTCCCAAATCAAGGGCTTCTACTTCTTTTCTCTATTATTGTCATGCCCCAATATCTGACCATACAGTTTAATATCAAGGCGTGAAACTCAATCCCAAATAAAAATATATCACTTCTCTAAAATCATGATCTTAAATGAAAAAACTCCAACATTCATAATAATTCAAATAATTCTAGCAACATAGAAACTAAAGATGCCCAATACTCTTCCCTCAACTGGAAAAGAATCTTTAAAGGAGAAGAATTAATTTGCCAACACAGCAATAAAGCTAAACCTACTAAAAAGTCCTCATACCAAAAGAAAACCTTCAATTTCGATTCTCGTCAGAAACAAGTTCAACATCCTCACTAGGGCTAGGATATAGGTCTGCCAGAAGGAAGTTAAAGAAGAAAATGTGTGTGAGTATTAGACTCAGCGAGTGCTAAGTGTGTGCAAAGTGAGTTCTTGTATTAAAAATCATCTGTATGGTGAAACGTTCTAAAAATATAAGTGGAATTCATAAAACAGTCGAGCAGCAGCCAGTCAAGAATTTTATAAATGGTTTTCCCTAGACTAACAATTTAAATACGATGATCATATAATGTTTGTTGTAGCCAGTCAACTTTATAACTCCCACCGTAATAGTTTTTTTTCTCTCCGGGCAAGGTGTGACCTTACCAAAACAATGCCCGATGTCCCTGAGAATTCCTACAACCCACCTCAGCCACAAACGGCTTCTGTAGTGCAGTGGGGGGATTAGGCCATGGGGGCTTGGGGTTCAAACTGCTAGCCCGTTGTTGCCTAGTAAAGACTGTCGCACACCCAAACCAAGTTGGATCCAACTAATAGTAACAGTGATTAGTTGATCATCGAGTTTAATTTGTTAGTCTAGAATCATAAGAAAAATCATAAAAGCGTAGATTTTCTTTTGTCCAGAAATAAAACAAGACAAATAATTCTTTTTGTGCACAGTGGAGTACAAATATAGTGCAGTGTATAAAAAGATTTCATAGCATGCATTACTATACATATATCCTTTTGAGTTTTTGAAAAGTAATATCATATAATAGGATAAATTTAGGTGCTCACCTTCAAGATCAATCTTAAGAGTCAATCACCTATTTCAGAGTCACTCAGGCTCAGTAGTTGAGCACCTTATTTATTTAAGAAATATATCAATCACTAATGTAGATAACTAGTGAGATGAAATTTGCTCAAAACTAGCCTTATAGGTGCATTAAGCTCACGTTCCTTAAGACCTATAATTAACATAAGCAAACATTTAATAACAGAACTCCTTCCTGAGACTATTAAATCTAAATTTTTCAATAAGGCTAATCCTAAAGATACTCAATTGATTTGGTTTGTTCTTTTCCTATTTACATAAAAATCTCCAAGTCAATATTTTTTTTATTAGTTGTACTTCGAGAAGCTTTATCTAGTTTAATAAAAGAAATTCTGATTTTTTGGTACATATACCATATTATCAAATAGTATATACTTATTTATAGTTTCTCTTAATCCAACTTGCACCATGGTGCAACTAAAACCAAATAATAGCTATATTAAACTAAATAGCACATAAACCACGTTATTCTCAAATTTAGTCCTAAACGAGTTAAAACTTAATTACTCATAACCAGTCTATTTAGAGAACTAAACTTGACTAAGACTTGGTAGTAGCATTGAGTATGAAACTCATTCCCATATACTAAACCCATTCAAAACTATTTATCATGACACCTAATGATATCAAATTATAATTTATAAATAATGGTTTGCATGCCCTTAACCTATACTTTTCGAAATCAGTATCAAAATATTTTCCTAGAATTTAAATTTTGGTTGTACATTACAAGAACCATTGACTCAATTTCCACAATTTCCATCACTTAAATAAAAGCCCCACACAATATTGAAAAGACTTTAAACTACTTTTATCTAAATGTGACATTTAAAATACTTGATTTGAAAGATAAAATCAAGTATGCACTCTAAATATTTTCAATTTCCCTTTATTTACCTTCAGCTCAATACTAACTTAAGCATCATAGAGTTTTAGCTAATGGCCGCCTCGACAAGCCTAACATGTAGCTCATTTTGCAGATCAATGTTCAATCATTACCTTTTTTATAGATGTAAGTAGTACTATAATGGATTGAATGTAACATGCATCACCGTTAGATTAAGGGGACACTTGCTCTCCCTTAATCCAACATATTACACTCAATCCAACTTTAGCTAAAATCATATCTCTTTGGACCATATTTCACCAAACAAAATATTAAGTATAATTGTTATATATATATTGTAAGTATATGTTGAATAGTAGAATATTTTTTGTTGAGCATTTGAATGCTTATCTTGATCACTCAATTAACCTAAAATTGTTATTTCATTTTCTTCACTTTTTATTATTAGCAATTTGTTCCCATAACTTTAAAATTAATCACTTTTAAGAAAAGTACAAGCGCATGCAAACACCTCCTAAAACCATTGCTTTGATAGGAAGTGACATTTAATTTAGGAATTTAACTGGGAGGCTAAACACGACACACATGTTTTTTTCAAAGTTAGATTC
Organism: Jacaranda mimosifolia; assembly: GCA_018894105.1. Taxonomy (NCBI): domain Eukaryota; kingdom Viridiplantae; phylum Streptophyta; class Magnoliopsida; order Lamiales; family Bignoniaceae; genus Jacaranda; species Jacaranda mimosifolia. Next base: position 37,293,749 of record CM032123.1, read on the forward strand.
ATTATTCAAGGTCAATGGCCTTTTCTTCCCAATTTGTGATTTTCCCCAAATCAAGGGCTTCTACTTCTTTTCTCTATTATTGTCATGCCCCAATATCTGACCATACAGTTTAATATCGGGGCGTGAAACTCAATTCCAAATAAAAATATATCACTTCTCTAAAATCATGATCTTAAATAAAAAAACTCCAACATTCAGAATAATTCAAATAATTCTAGCAACATAGAAACTAAGGATGCCCAATATTCTTCCCTCAACTAGAAAAGAATCTTTAAAGGAGAAGAACTAATTTGCCAACACGGCAATAAAGCTAAACCTACTAAAAAGTCCTCATTCCAAAAGAAAACCTTCAATTTCGATTCTCGTCAGAAGCAGGTTCAACATCCTCACTAGGGCTAAGATATAGGTCTGCCAGAAGGAAGTTAAAGAAGAAAATGTGTGTGAGTAAAAGACTCAGCGAGTGCTAAGTGTGTGCAAAGTGAGTTCTTGTATTAAAAATCATCTGTATGGTGAAACGTTCTAGAAATATAAGTGAAATTCATAAAACAGTCTAGCAGTAATAGGCAAGAAGTTTATAAACAGTCGAGCAGTAGCTAGCCAATAATTTTATAAATGGTTTTCCCTAGACTAACAATTTAAATACGATGATCAGACAGTGTCTGCTGTAGCCAATCAACTTTATGACTCCTACCGTAATAGTTTCTTATCGCTCCAGGCAAGGCATGACCTTACGAAAACAGTGCCCGACGTCCCCGAGAATTCCTACGACCCACCTCAGCCACAAACAGCTTCTGTTGTGCAATGGGGGATTAGGCCATGGGGGCTTGGGGTTCAAACTGCTAGCCCGCTGCTGCCTAGGGAAGACCCTCGCACACCCAGACCAAGTTGGATCCAACTAATAGTAACAGTAATCGGTTGATCATCGAGTTTAATTTGTTGGTCTAGAATCATAAAAAAAATCATAAAAGCATAGATTTTCTTTTATCCAGATATAAAACAAGACAAATAATTCTTTTTGTGCACAGTGGAATACAGATACAGTGCAGTGTATAAAAAGATTTCATAGCATGCATTACTATACATATATCCTTTTGAGTTTTTGAAAAGTAATATCATATAATAGGATAAGTTTAGGTACTCACCTTCAAGATCAATCTTAAGAGTCAATCACCTATTTCAGAGTCACTCAGGCTCAGTAGTTGAGCACCTAATTTATTTAAGAAATATATCAATCACTAATGTAGATGACTAATGAGATGAAATTTGCTCAAAACTAGCCTTATGGGTGCATTAAGCTCACGTTCCTTAAGACCTATAATTAACATATGCAAACATTTAAGAACAGAACTCCTTCCTGAGACTATTAAATCTAAATTTTTCAATAAGGCTAATCCTAAAGATACTCAATTGATTTGATTTGTTCTTTTCCTATTTACATAAAAATCTCCAAGTCCATATTTTTTTATTAGTTGTACTTTGAGAAGCTTTATCTAGTTTAATAAAAGAAATTCTGATTTATTGGTACATATACCATATTATCAAATAGTATATACTTATTTATAGTTTCTCTTAATCCAACTTGCACCATGGAGCAACTAAAACCAAATAATAGCTATATTAAACTAAATAGCATATAAACCACGTTATTCTCAGATTTAGTCCTAAACGAGTTAAAACTTAATTACTCATAACCAGTCTATTTAGAGAACTAAACTTGACTAAGACTTGGTAGTAGCATTGAGTATGAAACTCATTCCCATATACTAAACCCATTCAAAACTATTTATCATGACACCTAATGATATCAAATTATAATTTATAAATAATGGTTTGCATGCCATTAACCTATAATTTTCGAAATCAGTATCAAAATATTTTCCTAGAATTTAAATTTTGGCTGTACATTACAAGAACCATTGACTCCATTTCCACAATTTCCATCACTTAAATAAAAGCCCCACACATTATCAAACCTAGCCTGAACCCACTTGGACAATTCAATGCATGCATGCAAAGTGCTATCTTTGTATGAAATTTCAAGAATGCAAGGAAAAATTCTTGAACGGCCATTTTATATGGAAAGAAAATGAAATCCTAACCGCAAGTTTCAACGGAAAATCACGCGTAGTACGTTGGCAAACTGTTGGTTTCTTCACTTCTTCTTTCTTCCATTATTTCCTCTTCTTTTTCCCATCTCCACACTAAATTCCCCTCCGGATCAACATCCACCATCGCGCCACCACCTTTTCTCCTCGTGAGCAGCCGCATGAGATCCTGCATATCCGCATTAACAATTTCTTTTGACGATTCAAATTTATTCCTCCTCAGCAACTGCGTGGTTTGAGGAACAGTGAAGTTCACGATGGCGCTGCTGCAGCGCCGATCGGCCCATCCGCCGCATCCACACAAAGCACTCGTGTAGAACTCTCTCGCTCTCATTAGAAATCTAATGGGCGGAATCTTGTTTAGAGTGTTGTTTCTAGTCTTAGCCATGGTTGTCTATTTCGACACGAAATTTCCAGGTCATTAATGATTAATTGAAGAAGTGATTGAAATACGATGCAGTTTAGAAGTAGAAGATTTATATGAGGTTTTGAGAATGGGTGATGGCGAGGTGTAGATATCATTTTTCCCTTTTATTATTGAATAGTATAATTAGGGTTTTGATCCATAAATATATATATATATGAGGGAAGTGTTTGATTTAAAATGGACTTTTATTGTTTTCCTTCTAGGATCAGGATAGACCTATTATAATTTTTGTGTATTTATTATTAATTCCTAAGGTTTCAATGATTCAATCCCGAGCAACAATATAATATTAGTATAAGAAATTATAACTTATTATTATTATTATTATTATTATTATTATTATTATTATTATTATTACTCAATAATTGAAATATAATATATATATATATAAATATTTATGACCTTAAATGGTAATTCTCACTATTTAACCAAGAGATAAATCTAGTGCTAAGTAAATATATACACATATGTATTACATCTTCTAACTGATATAACAAGTAAATAAAAAATTAAATTAAATAAAAATAAACATAGGATAAAATAACTAATTAAATAGGAAAGAAATTTTAAGGCATTATATATATATATATATTTAATTGAAATAATAAATAAAATAATATAAGCTAAATTAATCAATAAATACAAAGTAAAATTCTAGGGCATTACAATTATTCAATCTTCACCAATCATAAATTAGGGATTGTATTTTTTTATTTTTTATTTTTTATTTTTTTGCTTCGCTTTTTGCATTTGAAATGTAAGTATGGATTTGTTATTTTGTTGCGTTATAACTACTAATTATTAACTTACAAATTTGTTTGTAGTATTAAACTATTTCTTAAGGTCATGCAATTTTTCTCTTTTTTATTTTGGCTTAAAAGTTAGAAAATTTGGTAGTTCATTTTTTGACAGAACCAAATTCAAAAAAAATTCAAATTTTACGGAACTGAACCAAATAATTCGGTTCAGTATTCGATATGGTAGTTTGGCTTTGGTTCGGTTCGGTTTGGTTTTTACCGAATGAACACTCCTAGATCTAAAATCTGTCACAACAAGCCAAAACTTGGTTCCAAGTCACTAATTGATACAACATCCATAGTCATGCACAAATAGCTACTCTTTTCATTAGGAGTTGTGTCTTCATTCTATAATTCGTCTTGAATTATTTTAGTGTCATTGGAGCTTGTGCAAGCACCTAAAAAAAAGAACAAAATGGAACAAAAGAAGCTCTATTTAATTAATTAAATCAATTGATTAATTCAAAATTCATTGTTAATTAATTAATTAGTCTAAAATGAACAACATAGAATGATGTAACAATTAGCTTATACTTTCAATTTGTAAGTCAAGTTTGCAAATTGAAATAAGGGGCTTGATGATATGGAAAATAAGACTCTAAGGGTAAAAAAGTAAAAAGCAAATAAAAGGGTCCGATTAAATAAATAATAATTAAGTAAATGATCAATGAGCTCAATAGATTATTTCCATCAAGATGGGTACCCAAACTCAAATAGGTCAAATCCCACTAAGCACTTCGTCACTACAAATATTAACTTCCTAAATCTAAACAAATACGAAAAATTATTTATAAATATCCCAAACTCTTGCGTGGAATCATATTTAATTTGTAGAAACATCTTGGAAAATGTATTATATTTAGAATAATATTTCTTATATGAAGGTAATTTTAATTTTTTATTCAATTTACTTTTATTTTTATGATTATTTACTTCTTACCAAGCTAATAGCTGGAATAACTTAAAGAAATCTTGATTCCATTAATTTATCCATTTGACATATATACCAAATGTATAAGAAATATTATACTAACACCATTCTTTTGTTATCTTTATTCTACCCCTAAATTGATTTCTTTTCCTCCCAAGTCCTTTTCTGCATAGCCTCCTGGTTGGATAACATACTCATGATCTTTTTTTTTTTTTTCTTTCATTCTACTCTACTATATTGAGATTGTCGTTCACAAATTAAAGATTTGACGGCCAAGAAATTGAGTGATGGAACTTTATCAGCATTGTAGCCATGACCACAAGTTAATTTTCAATGAAAAAAATAAGCTTGACCCTGATGATGAGACCTCTTGCTCTTGCAAAGCATGCGGTTTGCCGATATTCTCAGCTCCATTCTACAATTGTAGTAGCAGCAACGATGGTTGTAACTTTTTTCTACATAAACAATGTGGCCTTCTCCCTGAGAATTTGGAACATGTATTGCACCCAGAGCACCCACTAGCCCTCCAGGCAAAGCTTTGTACAACTCACCATAGCTGCAACAATTGCAATAACGAGATTGCAGGGAATTTCATCTATCATTGTGATAGATATTCATGTGACTTTAAGCTCGACGTCTTGTGTGCTTTTCCTCTGGGGATCAAAATTGTACACAAAAGCCATGAGCATGAATTGATCCCTATGCGACCCATAGTTTCTTTCCTTTGTCTGGCATGTGGGAAACAACATGAAGCTCTCTACTATTTATGTACTATTTATTTGTGTGGCTTTACCATTCATCAAGATTGTGTTTCCTTGCCTAATACCATCTTACATGAAAACCATTACAATGGGAAGCATCCTCTCATTCTTGCATGTGCTCCTTTTTATAATCGAGATTACACATATTCATGTGTGTATTATTGTGCAATTTGCGAAAGAAGGATCGGAAGGATGTTGTGGGTATATATTTGTGGTTCCTGCCAATATTTTCTTCATGTAAAGTGTGCAACATCAAACGCATAGCTCTTCAAGGCTGGCAATTAAAGGAAAATTTGAATTTTTTGTCCAATAATGTTGCCCACTTCGCAATTTCGTTCCATAACTTGCAAAATTATAATTTTACTCCTATATGTATAAAAAAAATTGTCACTTAATTTTATCTCAACTTTCACCAAAGCTCCAAAATTGGCTCGGCATGCTGGAGTAGTCCAATTTTGTACATTTTAGCTCGTCGACATGCCAATATTTGCCTTGTTGGCATAGTAACTTAACTTTTTTGGCCAAATTTTGGAGCTTTAATGAAAATCATGGCTAAAAGTGACAATTTTTTATACATACAGGGCTAAAATTACAATTTTGCAAGTTACATGATGAAATTGCAAAGTGAACTAACTTATAGGATGAAACATATAATTTTTTGAGTAATTAAATATATATCTATACCTCATGTGATCTTTTATGTAGTGTAAACTTTATATTGACTTCTTGCAGCTTCCAATCGAGATATGGATGAGTAAGACCCCAGTGTAATTCAATTTCCAACGATGGATGAACATACAAGTGTGGTGCATTATTTACTTGAGAACACTAAAAGTGTCATTGAGGGTATCACTAAAGAAGAAGAAGAAGGAAAAAATGGTAACAAGAAATTATTGACAAACAAACATGACCATCCCCTTATATTTCACGACAATGATCATCCACCAAGTACTCTTCTAGTATGCACTGGATGCATTGAACCTATTTTGCCGCCATATTACAGATGCATCCAATGTGATGATTATTTCCTACATAGATGTTGTATGAATCTGCCACTGAAGATTAATAACCATTTGGCTCATCAAAACCACCCCCTTCTCCTCTTCACAAGATTAGATAACTTTTTCAACAACTCTTTCTGGTGTTTAGGTTGCTTCCGTGATTGCAATGGATTTACTTATGGCTGTCAGGATTGCAACTTTTACCTGCACATCGGCTGTGCTTTTTTGCCACAAATAATCTTACATAAGGCTCATATGAACGGCAGCAGTCGCAGCCATACCCTAATTTTATTGCATGATTCTGTAAAAAGAGCAGTGGCTGATTGTTGTGGTCAAACCCTCCAAAGATGCTATTATAAGTGTTCACGTTGTGAATTCATGGTTCACGGTAGGTGTGCGCTTCTTCCGGCTACTATTGGCCACAAGTTTGATAAGCATCCTCTGAACATAATTTACTCTTTAACTAATAGTAAAGATAATATATCATATAATGAACAATATTATTTCTGTGAAATTTGTGAAGAAGACATGGATGACATGAAAAAATATTGGTTCTATCATTGCGGCAAATGCGACCAGTCGTTCCATGTTGACTGCATTCCTATGGTTGGTTTTTGTTCTACAATTAAGTTTGGGGTAACCATTCGTGTCCGTTGCCATACTTGTCCATTAATCTCTATCCGACTGCTTACGATTGGTGGCCATAGGTGTGGCTATTGTCACCAAATCATCAAGGGCTTCCAAGATCATGTAGCTTTTGAGTGCTCCAACTATAAGTTTATGATTCACTATTACTGTGCCTGGGAGCAAAACGTGGAAAGCACAAAAATAAATTATTATGGTTCCATCGTCCCCCTAGGTTTTCTTCCGTAATATGTTATGAATCCATGTAACAGTGGCTTGCCTGTCATTCTACTTAAATAATTTGTAAATGTATTTGATGTCCATTTCATTGCAATGATGAGATTGGATGTACATGTAAGCTCTATAACATGTGAATACCACTTAATATTTTATTTGATTGCTAGTTTAGAGAGTTTGGATATTTCATCTACAACTTTAAAATAATATAGGATGTATTTTGCGGTGTCCGATAAAAGAGCTCCTACAAACTCAATTCGCACATGGGTTCCCTCACTCAGTTTTCTTTTTTTTTTTTTTCTTTTTTTGTCCCAATGTGACATTTCTATGCTAGTTAATTGTAGATTATAAACTTTGATACATTAAAACATTTTTTAAGTATTTTTTTCTTTTTTATTTACACACATTCACCAAAAAATTTGTAAGATTCAAAGCTTGGACATCACATTTACAAATATACAAGTGTAAGAGTAATGCCACTGATCATTTAATTTTTTTAAGCACTTGAACTTATGTGTAGCAGTGCAAACGAGTCGAGCCGGCCTACAACAGCGAGTCGAGCCAAATCAAGTTCAAGTTCTAATTTGATCCAATGTCAAACTGTCTGTATCTAGGCTCGAGACTCACGAATCAGTATATAATTAAATATTTTATTTTATTAGTAAATATATATTATATTACTATTTTTTATTTTGAGTTTGAGTTCGAGCCTGTAGTTTTCTGTAATTTATTTGACAATTCGAGCTTTATCGAGTAGAGCTGAGTCGAGCTTGGGCATAAGCTTAAAATTTTAGGCTTCTTGAGCTCAATCTCAAAAAATTTTCCCAAACTCGACTTGGCTCAACTCGATTGCACCCCTATGTATGTGAATGTGGAATGTAGGTTTTATCGGGGTTACTATATTCCAATGGTCATCAATGAATCGAGTTCTTTAATGTCATTAAATTAGAGGGGATAGTTTTCACACTCTATCCCTTTTAATTTAATGATCTTAAATGGACGAAACTGATGGGATGATTGCATCCAATCATATGAAGAGAGAAGAAAAAATATTTTTTATTTTTTCAATTTTTTTTTTTTTTGGTGGACATCTTCATTAAATTTGAACACAAATAAACTTATGATAATCTATTAGAAGAAGAGGAAAAAAATGCTAATAAATCTTGTAAAATTTCTCTTCCTAAAGCAAATGATTACCATCTACTTTTCAAATTACTTGAATAGTCAGGATATTAAGAAATATTCAAAAAGATACTTTAAGAATTGGTTTGATTCTGTTATATTCCTTTTGTTTGAAAGATGGACTCCAAATCTTTATTATTAATAGAAAATAAATGATATCTAGATTAACGAGATTAGTAGGATAAAATATGTTAATTGAACAAAATTAAATTCTAAAAATTATATCAAACATTGACAATGCATTCCATTCATTTTAACTTAATTAAAACTTCAATTCATTTTTTATACTAACAAACATGTTGAAGAATAGTTTAGGAATTTTGATTTTGATCAATTATTAACCAATTATTTAAGCCGATTGTTTAACAATTATAAAAAATACTTTAATTAAGAAAACATACTCCATAGCAAACGAGACTAGTATGATTCCTATTTCAAATCAATTTTATAGGTGAATGAGAAATTAGAATCAAAACTAGACTCCTATTTCAAATCAATTTTAGGTGAATGAGAAATTAGAATCAAAACTAAGTTATTTAAAATTGAATAAACTAATGAAATGGAATATGCTAGAATGTGGAAAATCATTCATCCCATATTAAAATTTGAAAAGGCTTTAAACTACTTTTCACTAAATGTGACATTTGAAATACTTGATTCGAAAGATAGAATCAAGTACGCACTCTAAATATTTTCAATTTCCCTTTATTTACCTTCAGCTCAATACTAACCTTAGCATTAGAAAGTTTTAGCCAAGGGCCACCTTAAATCCTCAACAAGCCTAATATGTACTTCATCTTGCAGATCAATGTTCAATCATTACCTTTTTTATAGAAGTGAGTAGTACTATAATGGATCGTGTGCACCATTCATCACAGTTACATTAAGTGGGCACTTGCTCTCCCTTAATCCAACATATTACACTCGATCCAATCGTAGCTAAAATCATATCTCTTTTGAGCATATTTCACGAAACGAAATATAAAGTATAATTGTTATATATATTGTAAGTATTATAGTAGAATATTTTTTGTTGAGTATTTGAATGCTTATCTTGATCAGTCAATCAACCTAAAGGTGTCATTTCATTTTCTTCCCTTTTAATTATTAACAATTGTTCCCATAATTTTTAAGATTAATCACTTTTAAAAAAGTACTACAAGCTCGTGAAAACACCTTCTAAAACCATTTGTTTGGTAGCCAATGAGATCTAATTTAGAAATTTAATTGTCTACTTTAGATTTTTATATTTGGTAAGATTTCAAAAGCTTCTTAGACATAGCTGGCATCCATATCCAGAAAATAAAAATCCATTTATTTGGTAGGAAATGGCATTTGATTTGAAAAACTAATTAGAATTTTCCTATTTGGTAATATTTCTTAAATTTAAAAAAATAAAATAAAATCCTTAAAATTAAGAATATATACATTTACATATTTGTATAATACATAATTAGATATCTTTATAATATTTGCATTATATAAGCATAATAATATACGTATACGTGAAGACATGATTAACAAAAGAGGTAATACATATGTGCTTTCATAAAATTCATCCTACGCCTTATTATTTAAGCCATTATGATGTGTGTGTGTGTGTGTGTTACAAAGTGACTATTATAAATTGCACAAAAATAAAAATAGGTAAAAAATTTTAAACAAAAAAAAAAGTAAATTTAAATTGTGCAATATTGTAATATTGTAATTTCTGTATATCATATTGGCTTAAAGAAATTCTTTTAATTATTTGTGCTATCACGTTAAATGAAAAGAATTTCTAAATTTTGGTTATATTCTCGAATTCTGGTGAAAATTATACTATTTTCTGTGTGAATACATTTAAAAATGTATTAAAAGGTCATATTTTTAAAATTAATGTTAGAGCAAAAAAATTACAAACTTTTTAAATTTTACGAATATTCTCATAATTTCATCAAGATTATACAATTATGATTTTGTGAATAAGTTTAAGAAAAATATCAAAAGGTCATTAAATATGGTTAATTGGTATATTTTCCTAATTTAAAAAATCAAAAACTTCATAGTAATTAATATTAAATAAGCAATAAAATAATTTTAAAAAATTAAAGAAAGCATTAAATCAAATATAATCACGACGAAAACATTAAATAAAAAATAAGCAGATAAACTAAATAAGAAAATAAAAGAAATAAATGAGCATTTGGTACATAAAATTTAAAATAAAGCATCTGAAATGCCAGATTTACACAGAAAATAGTATACAGCTCTTGATGCAGCTAATTGATAAGTTGAGAATCTAACAAATTTGCTCATTTATAATTTAATTATTTTTTACACTTCATAATTTTATCATCTAATCATTAAAAAAATGAAGATTGAAATATAATGATGACCTTTATATCATAAAATTAAAAAGCAATGGAATTCTTACTTCCTTCTTTTAGGTAGCTGAGAGTGTAGCTCTTTTGTGAATAATTTTTTACATAATAGCAGGAAATTAATTTAAATTAAATGGCATAAGGATAGAAATTAAACTAACTAAAATAATCATAAAACAAGTGAACTTATTTTCCAAGAAAAGAATAAATAGGATACACGCTTGCACTATCAAAAAATTAGATGTTCATTATAAAAAATTATCATGAAATTAATTTTCTAGCTATGACTGTAAATTATAGCTAAAATTTTTCATAGCAAATGTAATTTTTTTTAAATAGTAAATAACAAAAATTATTATCTAACAATCTATAGTCTGGTTTGTTGGGAACGCAACAAATTAACTATATATTACTTGTGGAAAAATTGATACACATAAGGAAGAAATAAAAAATAATCATTAGCTAAGGATTGATCACAGTGTGGGCCAGCTGGCTATATGAGCATCTAGTACACACACACACATATATATATATTTATATATATATACTTATATTATAATACTTGATATACAACAGACATTGTTGATGTCTTGATGGGGCAAAAGTTTTGCAATAGATTCTTGTTCTCCTCTTTGTTTAAGTTTCTAATGGAAAGATGTAATATTTCCCTGCAAATATTCGTGGCGCAAGATCATCAACTGTTCTGCTACCTGTGTAATATATGAAAGCAAAGAAATTAAAATATTAAATAAGCTACCAAAATTATAAGTGAACTTATAAGTTGTGACAGACTGTTAAAGGATGGACATTGGGCCTAACTCAACTCCGCAAACTAGTTAAAAGATAAGGATTGCCCAAGACTATATATAGATATCACAACTTATTTATTTCATCGAGACTATAAAAATATATAGTTGAAGTGTAATATAATTAGCCATATAACTTAAATGGACCTCCTCAATGCTGCCATCCTCAATCTCTGTGTTGAAAGTAAGCAACAATCTCTCATGAAGCAAATTCCCCAAATCTTCTACTTCTGATAATGAATGAATTATAAGAAGGCCAAATCTTAGATTCAAATAGCATGACGATAACATGATAGTTAACTCAAGATTATTGGATATATATTTCAATAGTATATGCGAGTAGAAATGTAAATTTTCAATTAAAATAGTAAAATAATTTGATATTGGTGTAGCCCACATGCCCAATAAATACTCGGTCCACAAGTCGACATCGCCAGCAAACCCAAGCCAAGATTCAAGCCCAAACAAAAACAACCCAGTAAGAGCACATATGAAGTAAATCGGCCTCACAAGTGGATCGACCAGCTCCAAAGAATGTTTGTTGGTCGAGTTCCATCGACCAACCGAGGTAGAGCTGCGCATGCAATGGGGTGGACTCTCGACCATAGGAGCATTAATTGCAGCATTTGCCGCCAGTCATGTCCACATTTAATGTGGCCAAACCACCATCCTATCTGTATTTAATGGCCCTATCAACCCATTACCTCCACATTAATATATTGTTGATTAATCTTTTTAATATATTAGCATAAATACTATATAATTAGTTTTAAATAAAGAAATATTATATTAGAATTAAGGAATTATGGTCACAATACAGTAGTATAGCTTTATGAAAGCCTAAACGCAGTGTAGGAGACCTAAGAGAGCACCCATCAAGTTGCCATCTTTGTACTGTTCATGAACCATTTTCAAAATCCTCCATGATCAAGCAAATGAATGCAAACGCATTGGTGGTACAATATTTCTTACACATTGGTGGTACAATATTTCTTACTCATTTGTAGGGGTGTTCACAGTTGGATAAATCGATCGAACCAAAACCGAAATTTTGGTTCGAACCAAAATATTCGGTTTGGTATTCAGTTATATTTTTAAAAAAAATGGGTATTCGGTTCGGTTTCAATTTTTTGTCCTAGTTTACTGAACTGAATCGAATTACCGAATTGTTAATTAATATATATTAATATTACTATTAATTAATTGTTAATTAATATATATATTAAAATTAAAAATTAAAAATTAAAAAATACAATATTTTGGTTTTTAACCAAACAAAACCAAAAAAAGTACCGTTTTAACCGAACCAAACCAAATAGTTCGGTTCAGTATTCGGTACAATATTTTGGTATACCGAAATTTCAATTCGGTTCGGTTTGTACCGAATGAACACCCCTACTCATTTGAGGCCTTATACAATTAAATTTAGAAAAAAATAATCAAATGGAACTATTAAAATAATGTTGATAGAATTCCTTGGAGACAAAAATTGTACAATTTTATCAAATTCTTCTATGAGCCAAGACCAGACTAGATGACATGCCTAAAGAAGGGCCCATGAACTTAAAGAACGCAACACCACCATGGGTAGGACAACCTCACACCCTACCGCAGCCACCTACTATGGAGGCATCCAACAAAGATCCATGGCCTTTTCATGGAGGTGCCCATAGCAGAATCGCCTGTTGCGGAGGCACATAATGTAGACAAAAGGTAAAAAGCTATCTTGAGAACTCACCCTCGCTACACAAGAGACTTCCCAAGCCTTATAAATTGTCTTAATCCTTTAGAAAACGCAAAGCTCTAAATCATTTGATAAACACAAAGCTACACCAAAAATTTAAGGCATTAATTGAGCGTAAGGCTCCATTAAAAATTTTAAAGGATTTTGGAAGTGCAAAGCTCCACACAAAATTTTGTGTCTTATATAGAATGCTAAACCTAGTGCCTAACTCCTATTGGAGCGGGTGCCAAGCAAGCTAATACCGAAAAAATATAGAGAAGTGGGAGGAACCAATATGCACCACTCAAAATATGTAACAACACTCATCACTTTAGGAATCCACCTAAGATTTTAGTACAATAAAAAGAAGATTTCTCTTCCTAGAAACAAGCCAAAGGCTCAAAATATGCATTATGTTATTCAAAATATTTTGATGAAAACGATTACAAGAATGGCCTTATAAGGCTTGAAATAATTCTCAAAACATAAGATGACTTTCAAAGTAAGACACACCTATCATGACCTAGAAAATGTAAAAACTAATAAGTGTTGCTAGAAAATATTAAGTAAAAATATAAAGAACTCATTATCCAAGAAAAAAGTAAAAAGAACCATTAAAATTGGTCTAAAACCAAGTTTTCCTTGATATTACTAAAAGTAGCCACAATAGCACACTAATCTAGCAATCCTCAGGAATTTCATCATAAGTATTTGTAGGAAATCTTTTTTCTCAAAATGTTTGTCACATTAAAACTAGATGTTCGAGCTTTCCAATGATATATAGTTTCACTACTTATTTCATCCCCAATGAAAGTAGCTTATTCTAAAATACTGACTCAAAATCCATCACAACCTGAAAATTGGTTATAAGTGCACCAGTTGATATAACATTCTTAGTTATGATTTTTTTGCACAAATGGCTCCTTTTCTCATTAGGACTTGTATCTTCATTTCATAATTCATCGTGAATTATGTCGGTGTCATTCTCCCCTAGTTGGTAAAGACTCGCCCTCGACTCTCGATCAAGCTTATCTTCAAAGGAGAGAGGTCTACGACATTGAAGGCTATCGAAACTCTCTAGTCACTGGCAATTCAATGTTATAAACATTCTTACCAATTCTATGTATTACCTTGAAAGGACCATCAACTCTAGATTGTAATTTTCCACGATGACCACGAGAAAAATATTCTTTGCAAAGGCAAATCTAAACCAAGTCACCTTCCTTGAAAGCTGCCAACCTTCAATAATACTTCTCATTAAGCTTGAAAATTTCTTGTCGAACTTGCATGAGCAACATCTTAATATACTTAACATGATTCTCCCCATCACTACTTAAGTGTTGAGTGGTTGAAAGTGGAGCCAAATCCAATGGAGTAATTGGAGTGTTGTCGTTGACTATCTCAAAAGGACTCCTTCTAGTTATTAGACTAAAAGACCAATTATAAGCAAATTTAGCTTGAGCCAAAATCATATGCAATTGATGAATATTTTTACCAACCAAACTTCTTAAAAGATTTTCAAAACTTCTATTAACAGCTCCTTTTTGGCCGCCAATTTGAGGGTGATGAGAAGAACTAAATTGTAGTTTAGTTACAAGCTTCCTCCAAAGAATGCGCTAAAAATAACCCATGAATTTTGAATCTTGATCAAATGTAATGATCTTTAGAATGCCATGAAGTCTCACAATTTCTTTGAAGTAAAAGTTAGTAACATGTAGTATCCAAAGTCTTGTTGCAAGCAATAAAATTTACCACCATGACCAAATCTTTATTTCTTTGAGTGCGAGTCAAACCAACTATAAAATCTGTACTCACATCTTTCGAATGAGCTACTGAAACTAGCAATGGAGTGCATAAAGCAATACTTCGTCCATGACTTTCAGCAATGTGACAAGTTTTACACCTCTCAACATAATGCTTAATGTCCCATTCCATTCGTCAATAAAAGTTTTCTTGAACAAGTTCAAGAGTTTTTAGAGTTTTATCTCTTCCAAAATGTCCAGCCATCCATTCATAAGTTCTTTAAAGATAATAGCTTGACTTAGAAAATAATTTGAGACACATAGCAACTTATCTTTGAAAAGAAAGCCATCTTGAATCAAGAATATCTAAATGGACCTTTCAAGCATTCTTCTCAAATCTTGCCAAAGTATACATCCTCTTTGTAGAGATCTTTGAGCACCTCAAATCCAATGAATTTATTTGCAAAGTAGATAGCAAAGAATGTCTTTGGCTAAGAGCATCTGCCACACTATTAAGAACACTGGATTTGTGCTTGATGATAAAATTGAAATCTTGTGAATACCAACCCACTTAACATGCCGAAAATTCATTTATTTATTTATTTATTTTGTCGAGAATTCAAGTATTTCAAAGCCTCATGATCCAAGTAGAGAACAAACTCCTTGTGTAAAAGATAATGCTATCAATGATCCAAAGCACGAATAATAGCACAGAACTCCTTATAAAAAGTAGAATAATTATGATGAAAGTTGTTCCACATTTCACTAAATAGAGTAGTGGGTTTGCCTTCTTAGCTAAGGATGGCACCAATTCCCATATTTGAAGCATCTCAATCCATTTTAAAAACCTTTTCAAAATCTAGTAATTGTAATATTAGAGCCTTTGTGACCATTTTTTCAAAAAGATCATAGCTCTTTTGTACATCCTCTGTCCATCTAAAACTCCACCGCTCAAGTACTCAGTGATTGGTTCTATTACAGTGCTGAATTTTTTTATAAACCTGCGATAAAAGGAAGTTAGGCCATGAAAACTTCAAATATCATCAATAGATTTAGGAACCAATCTTGTTCTCATATATATTAATGCCTTTTGAAGAAACAAATAGCCTAAGAAAACAAGGCTTGTTGAGAAGAAATGAAACTTCCTCACATTTGCATTCAATTTTTGCTCTCTTAGCACTTCAAATACTTGTGGAATGTGATTCAAATGTTCTTTTAGGTTGCAGCTATAGACAAGAATACTATCAAAATAAACAACAATAAACTTTCCAATGAAATATTTAAAAATATGGTCCATAAGCTGCATGAATGTAGAAGGGGCATTAGAAACACCTAATGGTATAACCAACCACTCATAGAAACTATCTCTTATTTTAAAGGTTGTTTTCCATTCATCTCCAAGTCTCATGCAAATTTCATAATAGCCACTTCTAAGATCAACCTTAGAACAAATCTTGAAACTATGAAGTTGATCAAGAACATCATCAAGATGAGGGATAGGAAAGCGACACTTGAGAGTGATTTTATTTATTAATTTGTAAGCGCAAATTTCTTTGTCTGCAAAAAAAAATTACAAGACAAGAAAATTCATACAAATAAAATAAAATTAAAATCTATCAACTGTGGATTCAATTTCTAATCTAATCCTCTGATTCTTCCCTTTCAAATATAAGCTTGAATTTAATGAACTATGTGAAGAAAGTCGTGGACCTCCTTAAATTTGATTTAAGGAAAATAACGCCAATTTAAGGGCTTCGCACCTTAATCTCAAATCAAATGCCAAAATATATGAGCTTCACAAAGAACGCCTTGAACGTCATGGATCTCCTTGAATTTAATTTGAATAAAATAACGTCAATTTAAGGGCTCCGCACCTTAATCTCGAATCAAACGCCAAAGTATGATGAGTTCCACAAAGAACGCCTTGAACGTCGTGGATCTCCTTGAACTTGATTGAGAAAATTGCTGGACTCCTCCAAAGCTCCTCTCACTTGCTGGAATTTGTGTTGTGTGTTGAATGAGCTCTAGTTATCCCCTTTATATAGATGTTTGATGGGAGACTTTCAAATTGACTTGAACTCCTTTGATAGTTATCTCTTTAATAAAAGAAATAATATCATATATCAAGAAATAACATCAGATACCAATAGATAATATCAAATATCTTCGATTTGATTGGTCCATAGACATAGATACTTCATCTTTGATACTTGGCAATGTTTGATTTGAGTATAAAATAAATACTAGAGTATTAATTAAAATTAACTATTTATCTTTTGGAATTAAATTTAGTAAATTCCAAAATATAAATAGAAAAATTTTAATGAATAACTAGCATATTATTTTAAACTTATCACTTCTCAATTGGCTAAAAATTGATATGTCTACAAATGCCCCCACTTCAAGACTTGGCGAAAGATGTGCCAATCATCCATGAAAGAGGCAAGGCTTGAAGTTTTTGAGAAGTTTTCCTTTTCTCTCAACTTTTCACATATGTTTGCGAAAAGAACATCCTCCAAGCATTCTTCGAGCCATGGTGCCCAATCAAAGGGACAAGTCATAACATAATTCAAAGTAAATGTCCTTTTGAAGGGAGGACCATACACAGTTTATACTCGTATGGGCCAGGAGTAACATGTAATTTAGGCTCGTGTGTCATGGAGCATATTTAACTTGAGTAGACATTTTATACTCATGTCAAGGAGTCCACTTGAATTTG
This sequence comes from Jacaranda mimosifolia, assembly GCA_018894105.1. Classification (NCBI taxonomy): domain Eukaryota; kingdom Viridiplantae; phylum Streptophyta; class Magnoliopsida; order Lamiales; family Bignoniaceae; genus Jacaranda; species Jacaranda mimosifolia. The sequence goes on from CM032123.1 coordinate 37,311,167, forward strand.
GTTGACAATTTATACTCATGTCAAGGAGTTTACTTGAGTTTGATTGACAATTTATACTCATATCAAGGAGTTTACTTGAGTTTGACTTAATAGACAGTTTACACTCTTATCAAGGAGTATATGGGGAGATTTGAATATTTAGATAGTTTATGCTCGTACCTAGGAGCCTTGTTGAAGTTTAAACTCATATTAAGGAGCACATAGGGAGAGTTTGAATATTTAGATAGTTTTTGCTCATATCTAGGAGCCTTATTGAAAGTTTAAACTCATATCAAGGAGCACATGAGAAGGCTTTGAATATTTAGATAGTTTATGCTCGTATCTAGGAGCATTATTGATAGTTTAAGCTCTTATCAAGGAGCATTTGGAATTTGAAATTTTGAATCTTTGATTTGAAGACATAAAAAATTGAGTGTAGGATTTGGAGACTTAGAGACTTGAGCCTTTGACTTGAAGACTTGGAGACTTGAATCTTGAACTTAAAGACTTCAAGACTTGAGTCATAGATTTGGAGACTTGAAGACTTAATCAATGGATTTGAAGACTTGGAGACTTGATTTTTGGATTTAAAAACTTGGAGACTTGAGAATTTTAGATAGTTTATACTCTTATCTAGGAGTATTATTGACAGTTTAGGCTCATATGAAGGAGCATTTGTGATTTGAAGATGAAAATCAAATGCCCCCAACATCTTCATCATCATCGGCATCACTTGAATTTTTTTGTTCATCAAAATTCATGCTCATTGCAATATTATGTGCACGAGTTGCCAATTCTTCAAAAAATTTTGGTTTAATTCCTTGAAGTATATAACAAAGACTCCAATGCATTCCTTTAATACACATCTCAATTGCTAAAGCCTCTGACAATTGAACTTTGCAATTAAGGCTCAAATTTCTCCAATGATTTATGTAGTCAATCATATGTTCCTCTGTCCACTGGCAAGAGTTGGTGAGTTCAATCATGCTAATTGTCCTTCGAGTGTTGTAGAAATGATTGAAGAACTCTTATTCTAGTTGCCCCCAACTATCAATGGAGCTTGCCTCTAAGTCAATATACCAATCAAAAGCATTGTCCTTAATGAACGAACAAATTGTTTGACTAAATGATCTCCATATGTCCCAAAGTTATTACAAGTCTCAATGAAATGAGCCACATGCTGCTTTGGGTTGCCCTTGCCATTGAATTGCTGAAACTTTGGGGGCTGGTAACCAATTAGCATCTTCAAGTTGTCAATCCTTTAAGTATATGACTTGGAGTAAGTCATAGACGACTTAGAACTTCCATCAAGCTTGTGTTTGATAGTCCCCATGATAAACTCCTTCAATGGGTCAAAGGGAATTAGTCCTTCAGTAGAAACTTGTAGTTCTTTTATTGCAATCTCTGCAGTTTTTGCTTGTTGTCTCCTTGTAAATATTTTGCCTTCATCCTAAGCCTCAATTTGTTTCTCCACCATGCAGCTGGCATCAAGATTGTCCACTTTACTCATCAATTTGGATATTTGAAAGTCTCGCTCTTGAACATGCTTCGTGAGTCCTTCAACAGCCCTCGTCAAATTTGTAATTTATTCTTCCAAGGTTGTAGCACTTGTCACCATTACCGTTGCCATGCTCGAGAAATTTGATATTGATTAGGGAATGGATGATGTGGATTTTTCCTTCGAGTCTCCATAATCTTCATTATTAATAAAATGCAGCAACTTCTTTTCCACAGCAAGCGAAGGAGCCACCTCGAAAAATGATTGCAACTTCTTGGATATACTTCTTGTGATGACGCCAACACTTGAGGAATTTAAGGTAGCAATTTTTCCTACAGCAATCTTGTTGGTGGCCATTTGATACTTTAATCTTGATAAAAGAAAGAGATGAGAGGTAGAGATAGTCCCACTGGGCGTGCCAAAATTTGTAAGCACAAATTTCTTTATCTGCAAAATAAAATTACAAGACAAGAAAATTTATACAAATAAAATAAAATTAAAATCTATCAACTGTGGATTCAATCTCTAATCTAATCCTCTGATTCTTCCTTTCAAAATATGATCTTAAATTTAATTAGCTCCGTGAAGAATGCCTTGAACATTGTGGACCTCCTTAAATTTGATTTGAGGAAAATAACGCCAATTCAAGGGCTTCGCACCTTAATCTCGAATCAAATGCCAAAATATATGAGCTCCACAAAGAGCGCATTGAATATTGTGGGTCTCCTTGAATTTAATTTGAATAAAATAACGCTAATTTGAGGGCATCACACCTTAATCCCGAATCAAATGCCAAAATATGATGAGTTCCGCGAAGAATGCTGTGGATCTCCTTGAACTTGATTGAGAAAATTGCTAGACTCCTCCAAAACTCCTCTCACTTGTTGGGATTTGTGGTGTGTGTTGAATGAGCTTTGGTTATCCCCCTTTTATAGATGTTTGATGGGAGACTTTCAAATTGACTTGAACTCCTTTGATAGTTATCTCTTTGATAAGATAATATCAAATATCAAGGGACAATATCATATATCAAGAAATAATATCATATATCAATAGATAATACAAAATATCTTCGATTTGATTAGTCCATAGACGTAGACACTTCATCTTTGACACTTGTCAATGTTTGATTTGAGTATAAAATAAATACTAGAGTATTAATAATTAATTAATTATTTATATCTTGGAATTAAATTTGGTAAATTCCAAAATATAAATAGAAAATTTTGAATTAATAACTATCATATTATTTTACACTTATCACTTCTCAATTGGCTAAAAATTGATATGTTTACATACTCTACAGTCTCTACTGTCAGCACACATATGCCAAGAACAATCTCTTTTTGGGACAAGAATAGCTTGTACAACACAAAGACTTTTGCTTTCCTGTACGAGGACTTTAGAAAAAAGATTATGAGCTTGTCTCTCAACTCTTTGTGCTCTTTTGGACTTATTGCATAGATTGCTTGTTCGGGAGAGCACTAAACCAATGCAATGTTGAATTTTTTCTATTAGAGGGAGTCCCAGTGGAATTTATTCGGGTATGACATCTTAAAATTCCTACAGTAGCAGCTATACTTGCCATGAGACAACATGTCATTTTTTATTTTTTTTCAAAAATTATCGAAGTAAAAGGCTCCATAGACTTAAAAATTACCTTGACCCCTTTAAGATTTAGAAATCAAATTATTTTCTTCCCCTTTTGAAGGTTATGGATCATTTCTCATCTTAGATGACCCTAAAAAAATATTTTCAATATATTTGATAAAAGAATAAGTATTCTTGAACTATTATGTAAATTTCTCATATCATATTGCCAAGGTCTACCAAGAAGCAAATGACAAGCATCTATTGGAACAACATCACACCAAACTTTATCTTTGTATTTGTTACCAATGGAAAATTAAACAAGACACCTTTTATTTACTTTTACATCATTCTCCTTGTGAAGCCATGATAACTTCTATGATTGAGGATTATCTTATGTCTTTATTTTTAGCTTTTCCATCATATAGTAGCTACAACATTCTCACATCTTCCTCTATTAATAATGGCGTTACAAATTTTTCCATGAGAAATGCACCTTCCGTGGCATATATTGTTGTGGAGCAAAGAATGGTCTTCAACACAGCATGCATTGAGGCTACGCTAAATGGCTAAAGATTCTTCATATATTCATAGACAATATCTTCTTCTTCCTCCTCTTAATCATCTACATAGGCTAGGTTGTCCAATTAAGTTCTTCATCAATTTTCTCTTCCAAAAAATTGATAATCTTGCGATTTGGACCACCATGAAATAGATTGAACTCCACTCCATTTGAATGAATCTCTGAAACATGATCCTCAACATCACGTTTCAAAGATTCACAGTGAGCAAGATGCTGCTCGAGTTGTTGCACTTCTCTCCTTAAAACTTTCAACTCAATATCACGAAGGTCTCTTTGATGAACTACAGGATCATCAACATTTGGACTATTTTGACAAAAACTAGCCATTACAAACTAATGCTCTGATAACCAACTTGATACCAAAAAAATATGGAGAAGTAGGATGAGCTACAAGGCACCACTCAAAATGTGTAACTGCACTAACTACTCTAAGAATCCACTTAAGAGTTTATCATAATAATAAAAAGATTTCTCTTCTTTGAAACAAGCCAAAAGCTCAAAATGTGAATAGTATTCTTCAAAATAGTTTGATGAAAATAATTACAAGATGTGGCCTTATAAAGCTTGGAACAACCACCAAGCATAAAATGATTTTTAAAGTCAGACATTTATCACGACCTAGAAAATGTAAAAACTAATAAGTGCAGCTAGAAAACATGAAGTAAAAGCATAGAGGATTGAATATCCAATAAACAAAATGAAAAGAACCATTAAAATTGATATGAAATTGGGTATCCCTTGATATTCCTGAAAGCAACCTCAACAACACACCAATCTCATAATTCTCAGTAGTTTCATCATAACATTTTACAGAAAAATGCTTTTTATTATGTTTGAAACTAGACATCCATAGCTTTTCTATGTTATATGGCTCAGCACATATTTTGTTCTAAATGAAAGCAGTTTATTTTGAAAGTTTGATCTAAATAGGGGTGTTCACAGCTCAGTAAACCGAATGAACCAAAATAGAAATTGAAAATTCAATTTGAACCAAATATCAAACCAAAAAATTAGGTTCAGTATTCGGTTCGATTTCGATTTTTTGTGTTCTTTTACATAACTGAACCGAATTACCAAAATTTTAAATGTATATATATAATTTATTTATACTATATATAAAGAACCAACACCTTAGTAGTATGTTTTTAAATAAATTGACAAAGATAATTCGACTTTATAAAATAATGACAAGGTATTTTTTCTTTTCTCCTTCTCTTTATAACTTTTTTTATTTTCTAAATATTTATTTTATTTCCTTTTACCTTCAGTTATTTTACTTTATCTTAACTTCTTCTTTTTTATTGATCATAGAACTTCAAGTAACAACATTGAACAATTAAAAATAAATAAATATTTTATTTACTTCACACTATAAAAATATTAGCATACGCATTGAATATCCAAACCCAATAGCCAACAACACACTTTTTTTTATTTGTTGGTCAAATTAAACACAACACACATGCTCTTTTCAAAGTTAGATTCATTATTCAAGGCCAAGGGCTTCTTCTTCCCAATTTGCGATTTCCCCCAAATCAAGGGCTTCTACTTCTTTTCTCTATTATTCAATATGCACCAATCACCAATTAGGGATTGTATTTTTTTTTCGCTTTTGCATTTGAAATATAAGTATGGGTTTTTTATTTTGTTGGGTTATAACTACTAATTATTAACTTACAAATTTGTTTCTAGTATTAAACTATTTCTTAAGGTCATGCAATTTTTCTCTCCTTTTTTTGGCTTAATAGTTAGAAAATTCGGTAGCTTGGTTTTTGACCGAACCAAACCGAAAAAAATTGGTTTTCACCGAATTGAACCTAACAATTCGGTTTGGTATTCAATATGCTGGTTTGGCTTCCATTCGATTTTTACCAAATGAGCACTCCTAGATCTAAAATCTGTCACTGCAACCTCAAAATTGATTTCAAGTGCACCAATTGATGCAACATCCATAGTCATGGACAAACAGCTACTCCTCTCATTAGGACTTGTATCTTCATTCCATAATTCATCTTGAATTATTTCAGTGTCACAGGCACCTGTGCAAGCACCTAAAAAAAAAAGAACAAAAAGGAACAAAAAAAGCTCTATTTAATTAATTAAATCAATTGGTTAACTCAGAATTCATTGTTAATCAATTAATTAGTATAAAATGAACAACACAAAACGAAGTAACAATTAGCTTATACTTTCAATTAGTAAGTCAAGTTTGCAAATTGAAATAGGGGGCTTGATGATATGGAAAATAAGACTCTAAGGGTAAAAAAATCAAATGTAAATAAAAGGGTCCGATTAAATAAATTATAATTATGTAAATGATCAATGAGCTCAATAGATTAATTCCATCAAGATGGGTACCCAAACTCAAGTAGGTCAAATCCCACTATGCACTTCGTCACTACAAATATTAACTTCCAAAATCTAAACAGATAGGAAATTTATAAATATCCCAAACTCTTGCATGGAATCATATTTAATTTATAGAAAGATCTTCGAAAATATATTATATTTAAAATAATATTTCTTATATGAAGGTAATTTTAATCTTTTATTCAATTCACTTTTATTTGTATGATTCTTTACTTCTCACCAAGCATATAAATGGAATAACTTTAAAAAATCTTCATTCCATTCATTTACCCATTTGACATATATACCAAACGTATGAGAAATATTATACTAATGCCATTCTTTTGTTATCTTTATTCTATGCCTAAATTGATTTCTTTTCCTCCCAAGTCCTTTCCTACATAGCCTCCTAGTTGGATAACTTACTCATGATCTTTTTTTTCATTCATTTCTTTATACTATATTGAGTTTGTCATTCACAAATTAAAGATTTGACAGCCAAGAAATTGAGTGATGGATCTTCATCAGCATTCTAACCATGACCATCAGTTAGTTTTCAATGAACAAAATAAGCTTGACCCTGATGATGAGACCTCTTGCTTTTGCAAAGCATGTAGTTTGCCGATATTCTCAACTCCATTCTACAATTGTAGCAGCAACAACGATGGTTGTAATTTTTTCCTGTATAAACAATGTGGCCTCCTCCCTGAGATGTTGGAACATGTATTGCACCCAGAGCACCCACTCGCCCTCCAGGCAAAGCATTGTACAGCTCACCATAGCTGTAACAATTGCAACAATGAGATTGTAGGGAATTTCATCTATCATTGTGATAGATATTCATGTGAATTTAAGCTCGACATCTTGTATGCTTTTCCTCTGGGGATCAAAATTGTACACAAAAGCCATGAGCATGAATTAATCCCCATGCGACCCATAGTTTCTTTCCTTTGTCTGGCTTGTGGGAAAAGACATGAAGGTCTCTACTATTTGTGTACTATTTATTTGTGTGGCTTTGCCATTCATCAAGATTGTGCTTCCTTGCCTAATTCCATCTTATATGGAAACCATTACAACGGGAGGCATCTTTTCACTCTTGCCTTTGCTCCTTTTCATCATCGGGATCACACATATTCATATTTGTATGACTGTGTGATTTGCAAAAGAAGGATCGGAAGGATGTTGTGGGTATATATTTGTGGTACCTGCCAATACTTTCTTCATGTAAAGTGTGCAACATCAAACGCACAGCTCTTCAAGCCTGGTAATTTCCAATAATTTTGCCCACTTTGTATTTTCGTTCTATAACTTATAAAATTATAATTTTACTCCTATATGTATAAATAAAATTTTTACTTAATCTAATCCCAATTTTTACCATAGCTCCAAAAGTTGGCCCGGCATGCTGAAACAAGTCCAATTTGGTACATTTTATCTTGTCGACACGCCCATATTTGCCTTGTAAGCATCACAACTCAACTTTTCTAGCCAAATTTTGGAGCTTCAATGAAAATCATGGCTAAAAGTGACAAATTTTTTATACACATAGGGTTAAAATTATAATTTTGCAAGTTATAGGATACAATTGCACAGTGACTAACTTACAGGATGAAACATACAATTTTTTGAGTAATTAAATATATATCTATACCTCATGTGATCTTCCATGTAGTGTAAACTTTATATTAACTTCATGCAGCTTCCAGTCGAGATATGGATGAGTTAGGCCCCAGTGTGATTCAATTTCCAATGGTGGATGAACATACAAGTGTTGTGCATTATTTACTTGAGAATACTAAAAGTGTTGTTGAGGGTATCACTAAAGAAGAAGAAGAAGTTGTAGGAAAATATGGTAACGAGAAATTATTGACAAATAAACATAACCATCCCCTCATATTTCATGACAATAATCATCCACCAAGTACTCTTCTAGTATGCAATGGATGCATTGAACCTATTTTGCCGCCATATTACAGATGTACCCAGTGCGATGATTATTTCCTGCATAGATGCTGTGTGAATCTACCGCTGAAGATTAATAACCATCTGGCTCATCAACAACACCCCCTTCTCCTCTTCACAAGATTAGATAACTTTTTCAATAACTCTTTCTGGTGTTTGGGTTGCTTCCGTGACTGCAATGGTTTTGCCTACGGCTGTTTGGATTGCAACTTTTACCTGCACATCGGCTGTGCTTTTCTGCCACAAACAATCTTACATAAGGCACATATGTATGATAGCAATCGCAACCATATCCTAATTTTAATGCATGATTCTATAAAGAGGGCTATGGATGATTGTTGTGGTGGACCCCTCCAAAGATGCTATTATAAGTGTTCATGTTGTGAATTCATGGTTCACGGTAGGTGTGCGCTTCTTCCAACTAAAATTGGCCACAAGTTTGATAAGCATCCTCTCAACATAATTTATTCTTTAACTAATACTAAAGACAATATTCCATATAATGAACAATATTATTTCTATGAAATTTGTGAACAAGACATGGATGACATGAAAAAATGTTGGTTCTATCATTGCGGCAAATGTGAACAGTCATTCCATGTTAACTGCATTCCTATGGTTGGTTTTTGTTCTACAATTAAGTTTGGGGTAGCCATTCATGTCCGTTGCCATGCTTGTCCGCTGATCTCTATCCGACTGCTTACAATTTGTAGCTATAGGTGTGGCTATTGTCACCAAATCATCAAGGGCTTCCAAGATCATGTAGCTTTTGAGTGCTCCAACTGTAAGTTTATGATTCACTATTACTGTGCCTGGGAGCAAAACGTGGAAAGTACAAAAATAAATTATTATGGTTCCATCTTCCCCTTCGGTTTTCTTCCCTAATATGTTATGAATCCATGTAGCAGTAGCATGCCTGTCATTCTGCTTAAATAATTTGTAAATGTATTTGGGCTCCATTTCACTGCAGTGATGAGATTGGATGTAATAAGATTGAGATGTACATGTAAGCTATATAACATGTGAATACCACTTAATATCTTATTTGATTGCTAGTTTAGAGAATATGGATATCCCAAATAAAATACACTTTTGTTGTTTGGTTGCTAATTTTGATAATGTTGGATATGCTAAAATTTACTAAACTAACTTTAGGTTTTATTATGATGACTAAAATACCCATCTACAACTTTAAAATAATATAAGATGTATTTTGCAACATCTAATGGCAAAGCTCCTACACACTCGATTCGCACGTGGGTTCCCTCACCTAATTTTTTTTTTTTTCTTTTTTTTGTCTCAATGTGACATTTCTATACTAGTTAATTGTAGATTATAAACTTTGATACATCAAAACATTTTTTTAAGCATTTTTTTTCTTTTTTATTTACACACGTTCAAAAAAAAAATTGTAAGATTCAAAGCTCGGACATCACATTTACAAATATACAAGTATAAGAACAATGCCACTGATCATTTACTTTTTTTTTGAAGCACTTAAACTTCTTCGTAGGGGTGCAAATGAGTCAAGTCGGCTCGCGGCAGCGAGTTGAGCCTAAAAGAGTTCGAGTTCTAATTCGAGCCAATCTCAAACTATCTATACTAGGCTCGAGGCTCACGAGCCAGTATATAATTAAATATTATTTTTTATTTTATTAGTAAATATATATTACATTACTACTTTTTTTATTTTGAGTCCGAGCTCGAGCTTGTAGTTTTTTGTAATTCATTTGCCAATTCGAGCATTATCAAGTCGAGCCGAGTCGAGCTTAAGCTTAAAATTTTAGGCTTGTCGAGTTTAATCTCAAAATTTTTGCCCAAACTCGACTTGGCTCGGCTCGATTGCACCCCTGTTTATGTGAGTACGGAATGTAGATTTTATCAAGGTTATTATATTCCAATGGTCGTCGATGAATCGAGTTTATTATTGGTCATTAAATTAGAGGGGATATTTCTCACATTCTATCCCTTTTAATTCAATGATCTTAAATGGATGAAATGGATGGGATGATTGCAGCCAATCATATGAAGAGAGAAGAAAAAATCTTTTTTATTTTTCAATAATTTTTTTTATTTTTGGTGGACATCTTCATTAAATTCAAACACAAATAAAATTATGATAATCAATTAGAAGAAGAGGAAAAAATACTAATAAATCTTGTAAAATTTCTCTTTCTAAAGCAAATGATTACCATCTACTTTTCACGTTACTTAAATAATCAAGATATTGTGAATTATTCAATAAGATACTTTAAGAATTGGTTTGATTCTACTATGTTCCTTCTGTTTGAAAGACGGACTCCAAATCTTTACTATTAATAGAAAATAAACTATATCTTGATTAACGACATTAGTTGGATAAAATTCGTTAGTTGAACGAAATTAAATTCTATAAATTATATCAAATATTGACAATGCATTCCGTACATTTTAACTTAATTAAAACTTCAATCCATTTTTTATACTGATGAACATGTCGGAGTACAGTTTAGAAATTTTGATTTGGATCAATTGTTAACCAATTATTTAAGTCGATCATTTAACAATTATAAAAATACTTTAACGAAGAAAACATACTCCATAGCTAACAAGACTAGTATGATTCGTATTTCAAATCAATTTAGGTGAATGAGAAATTAGAATCAAAACTAAGTTATTTAAAATTGTATAAACTAATGAAATGGAATATGCTAGAATGTGGAAAATCATTCATCCCAAATTAAAATTTTAAAAGAATAAACTACTTTTATCTAAATGTAACATTTGAAACACTTGACCCGAAATATAGAATCAAGTACGCACACTAAATATTTTTGATTTTCCTTTATTTACTTCTACTCAATACTAACTTAAGTATCATAAAGTTTTAGCCGATGGCCACCTCAACAAGCCTAACATGTATCTTGTCTTGCTGATCAATGTTCAATCATTACCTTATTTACAGAAGTGAGTAGTACTATAATGATCGAGAGCAACATTTTATTCAGTTAATCGAAAACCAAAAAAATCGGTTCGGTTCGGTTCGGTTAACCGAACCCAAAAAATCGAAACCATTTTTTTTAATTTTTTTATTTTTTTATATATAAAATTTCATTATTCAATCGCTACTAGTTTTAGTTTTATTTCACATTTTTTTATTAATTTTTTTAAGTCTAAGATAAATAAATATAAATTTTCAAATAATGTAAATGTTAATGTGTTTTTCAATTTTTGGGATACATAAAAGGAAATTTTATATAAGGTGAAATAATTGAGAAATAAAGAAGTAAATAATATATCAAAATAGTTATTAAAAACCCTATGTTTTATAAATAATATAAATATTAATATATGACATATAAAACATGTATAGTTATGACACAAAGAGAAGAAAAAAATGATATTTTTTCTAAACTGAAATGGTACAATTGCATAATTTTTTTATTATATGAACTAATACACATTACATAACAAAAAATAGATGATTATGATTCAAACAGCAAAAAATGTTATATTAAAAATAAATAAATTTTCTTTTAATAAATTAATTAAACTTATATATATGTTATAGGGTATGCTGATGAGCAAAATTGAAATTTCAACTTAAATTGCAAACTAAGGGATAAGGGATTGAATCCTATTCAGCCATTCCTATGGTAATACCAGTAGCATATTACATCTGCTGGCCAATAAAGATTTTATCTATATTATTATAAAAATAAAGACCGTTTTGTGTCTAAAATAGAAGTTATTTTTCTTCATTTACATAATTTGCCCTTTAAAAATTTCAATAACAAAAATTGATCTCCAAGTCTCATGCAAATTTCATAATAGCCACTTCTAAGATCAACCTTAGAACAAATCTTGAAACCATGAAGTTGAGCAAGAACATCATCAAGATGAGGGATAGGAAAGCGACAATTGAGAGTGATTTTATTTACTACTCTACTATCAGCACACATATGCCAAGAACTATCTCTTTTTGGCACAAGAATAGCTGGTACAACACAAAGACTTTTGCTTTCCAACACGAGGACTTTAGAAAAAAGATTATGAGCATGTCTCGTAACTCTTTGTGCTTTTTGGACTTATTGCATAGATTGCTTGTTCAGGAGAGAAGCACCAAGTACTTAACCAATGCAATGTTGAATTTTTTGTATTGGAGGAAGTTCCAGTGGAATTTATTCGGGTACCACATCCTAAAATTCCTACAGTAGCAGTATACTTGCCATGAAACAACATGTTGCTCTTTTTTTTAAAAAAAAAAAACCACCAAAGTAAAAGGATCCATAGAATCAGAAATTGCCTTGACCCCCTTGAGATTCAGAAAGCAAATTATTTCCTTCCCCTTTTGAAGGTTTTGGATCATTCCTCATCTTGGATGGCCCTAAAAAAATCTTTTCACTTTCTTTGATAAAAGAATAAGTATTCTTGAAACTATTATGTAAATTTCTCCTATCTTATTGTCAAGGTATACCAAGAAGCATATGACAAGCATCTATTGGAACAACATCACACCAAATTTTATCTTTGTATTTGTTACCAATGGAAAATTAAACAATACACCTTTTATTTACTTTTACATCATTCTCCTTGCGAAGCCATGATAACTTGTATGATTGAGGATTATATTATGTCTTTATTTTTAGCTTTTCCATCATTATAGTAGCTACAAAATTCTCACATCTTCCTCTATCAATAATGACGTCACAAATTTTTCCATGAGAAATGCACCTTTTATGGCATATATTGTTGTGGAGCCAAGAATGGTCTTCAACACAGCATGCATTGAGGCTATGCTAAATGGCTAAAGATTCTTCATTATATTCATAGATAATATCTTATCCTTCCTCCTCTCAATCATCTAGATAGATTGGGTTGTCCAATTAAGTTCTTCCTCTTCATTTTTCTTTGATTCATAGATAAGGGTTGTCCAATTAAGTTCTTCTACAAAATTGATAATCTTGCAATTTGGACCACCACGAAATAGATTGAACTCCACTCTATTTGAATGAAACTCTGAAACATGATCCTCAACATCACATTTCAAAGATTCGCAGTGAGCAAGACGCTGCTCGAGTTGTTGAACTTCTCTCCTTAAATCTTTCAACTCAATATCATGAAGGTCTCTTTGATGAACTACAGGATCATCAACATTTGGACTATTTTGACAAAAACTAGCCATTACAAACTAAGGCTCTGATAACCAACTTGATACCAAATAAATATGGAGAAGTAGGATAAGCTATAAGGCACTACTCAAAATGTGTAACTGCACTAACTACTCTAGGAATCCACTTAAGAGTTTAGCACAATAATAAAAAGATTTCTCTTCTTTGAAACAAGCCAAAGGCTCAAAATGTGAATAGTATTCTTCAAAATAGCTTGATGAAAATAACTACAAGATGTGGCCTTATAAGGCTTGGAACAACCTCCAAGCATAAGATGACTTTTAAAGTAAGACATTTATCACGACCTAGAAAATGTAAAAACTAATAAGTGCAGCTAGAAAATATGAAGTAAAAGCATAAAGGATTCAATATCCAAGAAACAAAGTGAAAAGAACCATTAAAATTGATATGAAATTGGGTATCCCTTGATATTCCTGAAAGCAACTGCAGCAACACACCAATCTCGTAGTCCTCAGTAATTTCATCCTAACATTCTACAGAATAATGCTTTTTATTGTGTTAGAAACTAGACATCTGTAGCTTTTCAATGTTATATGGCTCAACACATAATTTGTTCTCAATGAAAGCTGTTTATTTTGAAAGTTTGATCTAAATAGGGGTGTTCATAGCTCAGTAAACAGACCGAACAAAAATCGAAACCGAAAATTTGGTTTGAACCGAATACCAAACCAAAAAATTAGATTCAGTATTCAGTTCAGTTTTGTTTTTTGTGTTACCGAACCAAACTGAATTACCAAAATTTCAAATATATATATAATTTATTTATACTATATGAAGAACCAACACTTTAGTAGTATGTTTTTAAATAAATTGACAAAGATAATTCAACTTTATAAAATAATGACAAGTTAATTTTTCTTTTCTCCTTTCTCTTTATAACTTTTTTTACTCTCTAAATATTTATTTTCTTTCCTTTTACCTTCAATTATTTTACTTTATTTTAACTTTTTATTTTGATTGATTCTAAAACTTCAACTAACTATGTAGCACCCCTACTCAGGATATCACCCAAATGCCAGAATGCCACTCAAATCAATCATATAGCATGCAATAACATATCCGATAGGCCCATAAAAATTTTCCAAAATTCTCCAATAAACCACAGTGATCACACCTCACAACATGCTTTAAACTTAATATAATAATATCGGAGTGTGGAAATCATACTAATAACCCATCGTCATTCAAAATAAATATCAACATAAGAAATATCATACATACATGCCAAAAGTCTCATACTCTTCCTGACATATCACAATGTTTTTAATACCCATACATATTCAATGGTGAATTCATATATGAACATACATCCACCAAACTTAATACAAAACTATAAGCCACAACCTTCAGTCCAAGCCTCCAATCTCATACCTGTCTGAAAGGAAATAAACGGTACGAGGGTGAGTCATAAAAACTTAGTGAGAAAATAGGCAAAGCAATGGATGGCTGTCTAGAGTCAATAATAAGAATGAAGCTTGATAACACGAAACTATGGAAGCTCAAAACAAGCCATAATGAAGATAATGAATATTTTTCAAACAATAATAATTTCCAAGTCGGGATGTTGTAACCATCAGCTCAAAAGGCCCGAGATCATCTCGACCAATGCTATTTGGGAGGTATAGAGCATGTCAACCGATCACAGTCGGGAGGAAATACAAACGGCTCAGTTAGCTTGGCTTCAGCCCAATCCAAACTAGGAACTCACTCCAGCTTTATTGCACCACGAGCTAAGACAATTTAAAAGTGCAAGCCCAACAGACTATGCATAACAAATAAAAACAATTATGCATATCATATTATCCTTATGCCTCCATAACAATACAATCGATTAACAATAACAATCCAATAGTCACAATCGCACGAGCATCAGCTTGGCAATAACAATAGTACAAGCATGACAGCTTGGCAACAACAATGGCACAAGCACGACGACTTGGCAAAAGAATAGCACAAGCATCTCAGTTTGGCAAGGCTCTCGGCCCAACAATTCTCCTATATCATTTTCAATCAATATTTTGAATGAACAATTGCCAACAGGGCAGAATAACTGAACAATGATGTCGACACGGCAAATCCACGATATACTGATCAATCAAGAAAATCAATACGATACTTGACACTCAAAACACCAATTCAACAGGTATGATACAGCAACACTGTGAAAGTTCATGGTGCCAGAATAGTAAAATAGTTCATTCAGAACAGTTTTAAAGAAAACACGGGCCACTCGACAGTACAAATCAGTTTTTAGAAAAAGAAATCAATTTTCACAAAGCTTCACAGAAGCTAATCTGGACAGTCATTTTCCATCAAACGAATTAAATATCAATCAATTCCAAATCAAGAGAACCTCACAGGGTTTGAAAATCAATAACAAATCACGACAGATATCAAATCAGCAGGACCTAACAGGTTCAACGATGACTATAGATTAGCTCAAACAAATCAAGAACCAATCGGTAGAACCCTCACAAGGGTAACAATAATCAACAGAGTACGATAAATAAAGCAATACTAACCCTCACAGGGGTTTATCAAGGAATTGATAAGTACAACGGTTGCCAGATTGGCGGATCCTCACCATATCAGCCACAGCAAGAAGTCAGAATTCTACTGGCCTCCAGAACCTAAATCTTCGTCACCTATTTTAAAAAAAATATTTTATCAATCAAAACCCTTGTTCAATCCTGAATATCGCTATCAATCATACTTAATTATGGTTAAATTCAATAATCCCCGAATAATATAATAATTAGGGCTTTGCTTAAACATTATTGCCATAGAACCTGCTATACGTACCCGTTGTATGAAATATTTATAGATTTCAACCTATACCGGCAAAATAATACAATTGAGTCCTTAACTTACTCATTTAACCTTATAACACATACTAGGTCAATAATAACAATCCAATTTTTATAAAATCCCAAATTTTGTTCCTTAAGTCGGAATAACATAAAATTAGGGTTTTGTATACTTAATAAACCTTCTAGCCTATAGTTCACATGAAATAATACCATTCTAGATTCAATAAACTTAATTATCGTGCATGAACGTTCAAATCTTATGCATGGCTGTTCTGATCGATCATTTCCTTCACTATCCTTTGAAATACAAGGTTTGAATAAGAAACACATGTATATAAATACATGCAACAAGCTAAATTCCACTTTCGAACAATTACCCAAATATTGAATTATCAGAAAGGAGGAAAGACAATCAGCCCAGATGCATGGCATCCCCTTGTCGAGATGTACATACTGCCCAGTCATCGCCGCCGAAAAATTCTAAAACCACCACCAAAAGTTGTTTCTCAACCCCAGGAATCCAATGCTCCAATTAGTTTTTCATTCTGACACTGGGAGAACCCTCTATTTGCCGGAAAATCGTAACCCCGCCACCAACACTGCAGGGCGATTTTTGTGAAATTTCTTCTCCCACAGTGGTCCATTCAATGATCTGAAAGTACCGAAGTGACCCTTGAGCTAAGCCCGACAGAATGGTACCAATTTTGGCCATCAAAAGTTTCCAGAGAGACAACCCATTTCTCTTTCCATTTCAGTCGATTTTCTCTAATTTCTCCGGTGCTCTCACCGTGAATGAAGGTTGGAAGGTGGTTTTCGAGTTCAAGGTAGCAGGGTGATGGTAGATGTTGGTTGTTATAAGGTGGCTCATATTGGGGGTGAGTTTTTGCCAGTGGAGAAGTAAAGGGGAGGGTACGGTGATGAAGATGATGAATAGAGGGGAAGAAAATTAAAAACTATTTTTATGTTTAAATATTTTTTTTCATAATTACAATTGAGTCCCCAAAATTTCCGCTAGCCAAACTTAAGTCCTCCAAACTAATGCTTACTTCAATTGAGTCCTAGAATTAATGGTGACTTCACATTGAATCCAAATCTAATAAAATTTCAAACATTAACCCCTATTAGATGATATAATGGTGAAATTTAATCCTCTAAATTTACATTTAAGCCCACGGATTAAAAAAATATACATACATACATACATATATTTTTTATTATTATTATATTAGATATTATTATAATTATCAAATTTGTAGAATTCAAAAATATTATATAAAATAAAAATTCTAGGGATGTTACAAACGACATTGAATAATTAAAAATAAATAAATATTTCATTTACTTCACAGTATAAAAATATTAGCATACGCATCGAATATCCAAACCCAATAGCCAATGATACACTTTTTTTATTTTTTTGTCAAATTAAACACAACACACATGCTTTTTTCAAAGTTAGATTCATCATTCAAGGCCAAGGGCTTCTTCTCATCAATTTGTGATTTCCCCCAAATCAAGGGCTTCTACTTCTTTTCTCTATAATTCAATCTTCATCAATCACCAATTAGGGATTGTATTTTTTTTCGCTTTTGCATTTGAAATATAAGTATAGATTTGTTATTTTGTTGTGTTATAACTACTAATTATTAACTTACAAATTTTTTTGCAGTATTAAACTATTTCTTAAGGTCATGCAACTTTTCTCTTCTTTTTTTTTCGCTTAAAAGTTAGAAAATTCAGTAGTTCGATTTTTTATCGAACCAAACCGAAAAAAATTTAGTTTTTACCAAATTGAACCAAACAATTCAATTCGGTATTCGATATGCCAATTTGGCTTCCGTTCGATTTTTACCAAATGAGCACTCCTAGATCTAAAATCTGTCATAGCAACCTCAAAATTGATTTCAAGTGCACTAATTGATACAACATCCATAGTCATGCACAAATAGCTACTCCTCTCATTAGGACTTGTATCTTTATTCCATAATTAACCTTGAATTATTTCAGTGTCACAGACGCCTGTGCAAGCACCTAAAAAAGAAAAGAACAAAAAGGAACAAAAGAAGCTCTATTTAATTAATTAGATCAATTGGCTAATTCAAAATTCATTGTTAATTAATTAATTAGTTTAAAATGAACAACATAGAATGAAGTAACAATTAGCTTATACTTTCAATTTGTAAGTCAAGTTTGCAAATTGAAATAGGGGGCTTGATGATATGAAAATAAGACTAAGGGTAAAAATGTAAAAAGTAAATAAAAGCGTCCGATTAAATAAATTATAATTAAATAAATGATCAATGAGCTCAATAGATTAATTCCATCAAGATGGATACCCAAACTCAAGTAGGTCCAATCCCACTAAACACTTCGTCACTGCAAATATTTACTTCCAAAATCTAAACAGATAGGAAAAATTATTTATAAATATCCCAAACTCTTGCATGGAATCATATTTAATTTATAGAAACATCTTGGAAAATATATTATATCTAGAATAATATTTCTAATTTTAATCTTTTATTCAATTTACTTTTATTTGTATGATTCTTTACTTCTCACCAAGCATATAAATGGAATAACTTAAAAAAATCTTGATTCCATTCATTCATCCATTTGACATATATACCAATCATATGAGAAATATTTTATTAACATCATTCTTTTGTTATCTTTATTCTATGCCTAAATTGATTTCTTTTCCTCCCAAGTCCTATCCTACATAGCCCCCTAGTTGGATAACTTACTCATGATCTTTTTTTTTCATTCATTTCATTCTATTATATTGAGATTGTCATTCACAAATTAAAGATTTGATGGCCAAGAAATTGAGTGATGGATCTTCATCAGCATTCCACGAGTTAGTTTTCAATGAACAAAATAAGCTTCCCTGATGCAGAGACCTCTTGCTTTTGCAAAGCATACAGTTTGCCGATATTCTCAACTCCATTCTACAATTGTAGTAGTAGCAACAACGGTTGTAACTTTTTCTTGCATAAACAATGTGGTCTTCTCCCTGAGAAGTTAGAACATGTATTGCACCCAGAGCTTCCACTCGCCCTCTAGCTAAAGCATTGGACAACTCACCATAGCTGTAACAATTGCAATAATGAGGTTGCAGGGAATTTCATCTATTATTGTGATAGATATTCATGTGAATTTAAGCTCGTCGTCTTGTGTGATTTTCCTTTGGGGATCAAAATTGTACACAAAATCCATGAGCACGAATTAATCCCCCTGCGACCCATAGTTTCTTTCCTTTGTCTAGCATGTGGGAAAAGACATGAAGGTCTCTACTATTTGTGTACTATTTATTTGTGTGGCTTTGCCATTCATCAAGATTGTGCTTCCTTGCCTAATACCATCTTATATGAAAACCATTACAATGGGAGGCATCTTCGTACTCTTGACTTTGCTCCATTTTATCATCGGGATTACACATATTCATATTTGTATGACTGTGCGATTTGCAAAAAAAGGATCGGAAGGATGTCGTGGGTATATATTTGTGGTACCTACCAATACTATCTTCATGTAAAGTGTACAACATCAAATGCACAGCTCTTCAAGGCTGGTAATTGAAGGAAAATTTGTATTTTTCGTCCAATAATTATGCCCACTTTGCAATTTTGTTCTATAAATTGTAAAATTATAATTTACTCCTATATGTATAAATAAAATTATCACTTAATCTAATCCCAATTTTCACCGGAGTTCCAAAAATTAGCCCGGCATACTGGAGCAGGTCTAATTTGGTACATTTTATCTTGTCGACACGCCAATATTTGCCTTGTTGGTATACCAACTCAACTTTTCTGGCCAAATTTTGGAGCTTCAATGAAAATCATGGCTAAAGGTGCCAAATTTTTTATACATATAGGGCTAAAATTATAATTTTGCAAGTTATAGGATGAAATTGCAAAGTGAACTAACTTACATGATGAAACATACAATTTTTTGAGTAATTAAATATATATCTATACCTCATGTGATCTTCCATGAAGTGTAAACTTTATATTAACTTCCGACAGCTTCCAATCGAGATATGGATGAATTGGGCCCCAGTGCGATTCAATTTCCAATGGTGGATGAACATACAAGTGTTGTGCATTATTTACTAGAGAATACTAAAATTGTTGTTGAGGGTATCACTAAAGAAGAAGAAGAAGAAGAAGTAAAAGGAAAAGATGGTAATGAGAAATTATTGACAAATAAACCTAACCATCCCCTTATATTTCATGACAATGATCATCCACCAAGTACTCTCTAGTATGCAATGGATGCATTGAACCTATTTTGCCGCCATATTACATCTGCACCTAGTGCGATGATTATTTCCTGCATAGATGCTGTGTGAATCTGCCTCTAAAGATTAATAACCATATGGCTCATCAACAACACCCCCTTCTCCTCTTCACAAGATTAGATAACTTTTTCAATAACTCTTTCTGGTGTTTGGGTTGCTTCCGTGACTGCAATGGTTTTGCCTATGGCTGTCAGGATTTCAACTTTTACTTGCACATCGGTTGCGCTTTTCTGCCACAAATAATCTTACATAAGGCACATATGTATGACAACAATCACAGTCATATCCTAATTTTAATGCATGATTCTGTAGAGAGAGTTGTGGCTGATTGTTGTGGTCGAACCCTCCAAAGATGTTATTATAAGTGTTTATGTTGTGAATTCATAGTTCACAGTAGGTGTGCGCTTCTTCCAGCTACTATTGGCCACAAGTTTGATAAGCATCCTCTAAGCATAATTTACTCTTTAACTAATACTAAAGACAATATTCCATATAATGAACTGTATTATTTCTATGAAATTTGTGAACAAGACATGGATGAAATGAAAAAAAATGTTGGTTCTATCTTTGCGGCAAATGCGACCAGTCATTCCATGTTAACTGCATTCCTATGCTTCGTTTTTGTTCTACAATTAAGTTTGGGGTAACCATTAGTGTCCATTGCCATGCTTGTCTGCTAATCTCTATTCAACTGCTTACAGTTGGTAGCTATAGGTATGGCTATTATCACCAATCATCAAGGGCTTCCAAGATCATGTAGCTTTTGAGTACTCCAACCGTAAGTTTATGATTCACTATTACTGTGCCTAGGAGCAAAACATGGAAAGCACAAAATTAAATTATTATGGTTCCATATTCCCCTTAGGTTTTATTCCCTAATATGTTATGAATCCATGTAACAGTGGCCTGCCTGTCATTCTACTTAAATAATTTGTAAATGTATTTGGGCTCCATTTCGTTGCAGTGATGAGATTGAATGTAATAAGATTGAGATGTACGTGAAAGCTATATAACATGTGAATACCACTTAATATTTTATTTGATTGCTAGTTTAGAGAGTATGGATATCCCAAATAGAATACACTTTTGTTGTTTCGTTGCTAAGTTTGATAATGTTGGATATGCTAAAATTTACTAAACTTTAGGTTTTATTGTGATGACTAAAATACCCATCTACAACTTTAACATAATATAGGATGTATTTTGTGACGTCTGATGGTGAAGCTCCTACTCAATCGATTCGCGCGTGGGTTCCCCCACCCAATTTTCTTTTTTCATTTTCTTTTTTTTTTTTGTCTCAATGTGACATTTCTATACTAGTTAATTGTAGATTATAAACTTTGATACATCAAAACATTTTTTAAGCATTTTTTTCTTTTTTATTTACACACATTACACCAAAAAAATTGTAAGATTTAAAACTCGGACATCACATCTACAAATATACAAGTATAAGAACAATGCCACTGATCATTTAATTTTTTTCTGCACTTGAACTTACGTGTAGGAGTGCAAATGAGTCGAGTTGGCTCGCTGCAGCGAGTCGAGTCGAATCGAGTTTGAGTTCTAATTCGAGCCGATCTCGAACTGTCTGTATTTAGGCTCGAGGCTCATGAGTCAATTTATAATTAAATATTATTTTTTATTTTATTAGTAAATATATATTATATTACTATTTTTTTTATTTCGACTTCGAGCTCGAGCCTGTAGTTTTTTGTAATTTATTTGCCAATTCGAGCATTATCGAGTCGAGCTGGATACAGCTTGAGCTTAAAATTTTAGACTCGTCGACCTCAATCTCAAAAAATTGGCCCAAACTCGACTGCACCCTACTTACGGGAATGTGGAACATAGATATTATCCAGGTTTTTATATTCCAATGGTCATCAATGAATCGAGTTCATTAATGGTCATTAAATTAGAGGGGACAGTTTTCACCTTCTATCCCTTTTAATTAAATGATCTTAAATGGACGAAATGGATGGGATGATTACATCCAATCATATGAAGAGAGTAGAAAAAATCTTTTTTATTTTTTTATTTTTGGTGGACATATTCATTAAATTCGAACACAAATAAAATTATGATAATCTATTAGAAGAGGAGGAAAAATACTAACAAATCTTGTAAAATTTCTCTTTCTAAAGCAAATGATTACCATTTACTTTTCACGTTAATTGAATAGTTAGAATATTGTGAAATATTCAAAAAGATACTTTAAGAATCGATTTGATTCTATTATGTTCCTTCTGTTTGAAAGATGGACTTCAAATCTTTAATATTAATAGAAAATAAATGATACCCAGATTAACGAGATTAGTTGGATAAAATCTGTTAGTTGAACGAAATTAAATTCTATAAATTATACCAAATATTGACAACGCATCCCATAATAACTTAATTGAAATTTCAATTCATTTTTTATACTGACGAACATGTCGGAGAACAATTTAGAAATTTTGATTTTGATCAATTATTAACTAATTATTTAAGTCAAGTGTTTAACAATTATAAAAAATACTTTAACGAAGAAAATATACTCCGTAGCAAACGAGACTAGTATGATTTGTATTTCAAATCAATTTTAGGTGAATGAGAAATTAGAATCAAAACTAAGTTATTTAAAATTGAATAAACTAATGAAATGGAATATGCTAGAATGTGGAAAATCATTCATCCCATATTAAAAATTGAAAAGACTTTAAACTACTTTTATCTAAATGTGACATTTGAAATACTTGATTCGAAAGATAGAATCAAGTATGCTCTCTAAATATTTTCAATTTCCTTTTATTTACCTTCAACTCAATACTAACCTTAGCATCAGAAAGTTTTAGCCAAGGGCCACCTCAAATCCTCAACAAGCCTAGCATTTACTTCGTCTTGCAAATCAATGTTCAATCATTACATTTTTTATGGCAGTGAGTATTACTATAATGGATCGTGTGCACCATTCATCACTATTAAATTAAGGGGACGCTTGCTCTCCCTTAATCCAACATATTACACTCAATCCAATCGTAGCTAAAATCATATCTCTTTCGACCATATTTCACGAAATGAAATATGAAGTATAATTGTTATATATATTGTAAGTATTATGTTGAATAGTAGAATATTTTTTGTTGAGTATTTGAATGCTTATCTTGATCACTCAATCAACCTAAAAGTGTCATTTCATTTTCTTCCCTTTTAATTATTAACAATTGTTCCCATAATTTTTAAGACTAATCACTTTTAAAAAAGTACTACAAGCTCGTGAAAACACCTTCTAAAACCATTTGCTAGTAGCCAATGAAATCTAATTTAGGAATTTAATTGTCTAATTTAGATTTTTATATTTGGTAAGATTTCAAAAGCTTCTTAGGCATAGCTGGCATCCATATCCAGAAAATAAAATTCCATTTATTTGGTAGGAAATGGCATTTGATTTGCAAAATTAATTAGAATTCTCCTATTTGGTAATATTTCTTAAATTTAAAAAAATAAAATGAAATCCTTAAAATTAAGAATATATACATTTACATATTTGTATAATACATAATTAGATATCTTTATAATATTTACATTATATAGTGTAAAGACATGATTAACAAAAGAGGTAATACATATGTGCTTTCATAAAATTCATCCTACGCCTTGTTATTTAAGCCAATATGATGTGTGTGTATATGTGTATATATATATATATATTACAAATTGACTATTATAAATTTCACAAAAATAAAAAGAAGTAATTTGTTTAAACAAAAAAATAAGTAAATTTAAATTGTGCAATATTGTAATATTGTAATTTCTGTATATCATATTGGCTTAAAGAAATTCTTTTAATTATTTTTGCTTTTAAATTAAAAGAATTTCTAAATTTTGGTTATATTCTCAAATTTTGGTGAAAATTATACTATTTTGTGTATGTGAATACATTTAAAATTGTACTAAAAGGTCATGTTATTAAAATTAATGTTAGAGCAAAAAAATTACAAAGTTTTTAAATTTTGGGAATATTCTCATAATTTCATCAAGATTATACAAGTATGATTTTGTGAATAAGTTTAAGAAAAATATCAAAGGTCATTAAATATGGTTAATTGGTATTTTTCCTAATTTAAAGAACCAAGAACTTCACAGTAATTAATATTAAATAAGCAATAAAATAATTTTAAACAATTAAAGAAAACATTAAATCAGATATAATCACGAAGAAAGCATTAAATCAAATATAAGCAGATGAACCACATAAGAAAATAAAAGAAATAAATGTGCATTTGGTACATAAAATTTAAAAAAGGCATCTAAAATGCCTGATTTACACAGAAAATAGTGTACAGTTCTTGATGCAGCTGTAAAATCTCGGCATATTTATATGCCAAAATTAAATAATCGAATAACAAAATTGAGTTTAAAGTGAAAAATAATTTAAGGACATTTTAGTGGATAGAATGAGTCTATCCACATTGAAAAAAGGGTGCAGAGGTGTAAATAAAATAATTTAAAGTTTATATTTAGTCTACCCCCATAGACACTCTAACAGAAAATTTAGCTAAAAAGCTAGAGTTATGACTTAAACTCCTAACTCTTTAGTGGAACTATAACTTTTCATTAAAAGAGTAAGCTACAAGATTTTATTTTATAGTTGTGCCTTTAAAAAAAAGAATTATGATCCTTAATAAAGAATTATGTGTCACCAACAAAATTGCATTGCACAATTTTAATTAGGAGTGCTTAGAATCCAACCAAAGACGAGCAAAAAGCATGCAAGACATTCAAGTAGACCTTTTTTTTATAATATATATTTATGTATGTGTGCTTCATATAATTTATGCTCTATTTATGCAGTATATACAAGAAACAATGGCTTCATTTCTTGTTTAAATTATAACTTTATAAGTTTATGTCCCTCGCGATATTTTGTTTGCAAAATTTAACTTTCATCACACAAGTATATTTGGTGCATGCTCTATTATTTTACTAACAACAGCTAATTGATAAGTTGAGAATCTAACAAATTAACTCATGTGTAATTTTATTATTTTTTGGCACTTTGTTATTTTATTATTTAATCATAAAAAAATGAAGATTGAAATGTCATGATATGACCTTTATATGACAAATATATTAAAAAGAAATGGAATCCCATTTAGTTTTATTTTCATTTTCAATTTTTATTTTCATTATTTTCAAAATATTGGAAAGTAGTTAGTGGAAATAGTTCAAAATGAGTTTGTATTTGAATAGATTATTGAAACAATAATGATTATGTTGGTTTTAGTAAGTTATAAGTGGAAAAAAATAGAAATAATGAAATAGAGAGAGAAGATATATAGGTTATTAGGGAATGTGTTCTGAAAATAAAAATGAAAATAATATTTGATGAAAAATACTGAAAATATATAAAAAATTATGTGTTTTATTTTTAAAATAATAACAAATGTAAAAATGGGCATTGAAAATGAAACCAAATGGGCCCTTAGTTCCGCTTTTCAGGTAGTTGAGAGTGCTCTTTTGTGAATAATTTTTTCACAATAGCAGGAAGTTAATTTAAATTAAATGGCATGAGGATAGAAATTACGCTAACTGAAATAATCACAAAACAAGTGCGCATATTTTCCACGAGCAGGAAAAGAAAAAAAGAAAAAAAAAAAGTACATCCATGGCATTATCAAAAAATTAAGTATTTATTATGAAAAAATGTCATGAAATTAATTTCGTAGCTATGACTGCAAATCATAGCAAAAAAATTTCATAGTAAACGTAATTTTTTTAAATAACAAACAACAAAAATTATTATCTTACAATCCTTAGTCTTGTTTGTTGGGAACACAACAAATTAACTATACATTACTTGTGGAAAATTTGATACACATAAGGAAAAAATAAAAAATAATCATCAGCTACAGATTGATCACAGTGAGGGCTAGCTAGCTATGTGAGCATCTAATACACACACACACACACACACACACACACACACACACACATATATATATACATATATATTATAATACTTGCTATACAAGAGACATTGTTGATGTCTTGATGGGGCAAAAGTTTTGCAATAGATTCTTGTTCTCCTCTTAATTTGTTTAAGTTTCTAAAGGAAAGATGTAATATTTCCCTGCAAATATTCGTGGCGCAAGATCATTAACTGTTCTGCTACCTGTGTGATATATGAAAGTAAAGAAATTAAAATATTAAATAAGCTACCAAAATTAAACATGAACTTAAAAGCTATGACAGACTGTTAAAGAATGGACCTTGAGTCTAACTCAACCCTCAAAAGCCAACTCAAGATGTGAGAATTGTCCAAAACTATAAATAGAGACCACAATTTATTTAATTCACCAATATAGAATACTAATACATACTATAAAAATATATAGTGTTTTTTTTTTTTTTTAATAAAAATATGTAGTTGAAGTATGATATAATTAGCCATATAAAATAAATGGACCTCCTCAATGCTGCCATCCTCAATCTCTGTGTTGAAAGTAAGCAACAATCTCTCATGAAGCAAATTCTCCAAATCTTCTACTTCTGATAATGAATAAATTACAAGAAGTCCAAATCTTAGCTTCAAATAGCATGACAATAACGTGATAGTTAATTTTCTTTAATAGGATTTACGCCTTGAGATAATTTTACATAACTTTTGAGCCCACCAATTTGTTATGCTTATTTAGAGTGCTTGAACTTTTATAATTATTGGTTTCTCACTATCAAAAAATTAAGTATATGTTATCAAATAATTGCTATGAAATTAGTTTCGTAACTATAATTACAATATATAGCTACGAATTTTCATAGCAAACATAATATTTCTAATTATAATCAATAAAAACTATTAATTATCAATCCGTAGTATTATACTTTCGGAGTGTAACATATTAGTTATATATTATCCGTATGAAAATTACTGTATATATAAAGAATAGTTATCAGCCATGGATTGGTTGTAGCGAGGGTTAGCAACAACATCATCAACTTTGAAGTTGACTACAACAATTTTATAGCCAAAGCTATAAAATTTTAACATCAGCTACTAATTGACTATAACTCATACCCTAATTTTTTATAGTGACTATAGATTTAATGTATAGCACAAATATGATTTCAATAACGAAAAACAAAGTTTCATGACCTAGATTAATTTAGCCCATGCAAATACCTTTACATAATACTTCCTCAATACTCAATTTATTGCCCTCATATTTTTCTTTGTAGGACGTCTCTCAAAATATAATTATATATTTATATATATATATATAACGGTTTAAATTCTCTATTTCAATTTATATTTCATCATTTATTCTACTGTATGGATATATAATATGTTGATTAATTATTTTTTTATAAAAATAATAGATTAAGAATCAAATACACCTGGCATACATACAGCACATTGATAGGAGATAAAACACCGAATGGAATAAAGGATCCAAGGTGCATAATCTTGAGCACTAAAAAGAAATAAAAAAGTGAAAATAAAAGAGGTATAACTTTGCACTTTGATGTATAATAAGATAGTGTAATTACCTTTACAATGAACGAGCCAAGAGTGTACATCAGAGGCAAGTTGGTGGGATTCGTTGATGGAATCAGGGCCACCCCACTCATTCTCAACAGCCATTTGAAGGGCTGTCCATTGAGACAACAGCTTCGAAATTCGTTCTTCGAGGGCGGAGATGCAACTAGCGGCGGCCGGCGGCGCCGCCGCTGCCGTTACAACTTTTCTGCTCATAGATTCCGTAGTTACATATATTGCTCTCTGTAATCTCTTTCAAATGAAATCAAAGCAGAGAGAGGAGAGAAATGATGAAATTAGGTTTCTGGTGGAATGTGGGGATCGTCGTTTTAAGCAAAGGAGAACGCGCGAAAAGTTGGGATCTAGAAGAGAAAATGTGGGAGTGTTAGGGGTTGAAATGAAACTTAATTTGTAATTTGCTATAGTATTACTTTTTCTTTTTCTTTTTTTTTAATTTTTATTATTGCTACTCAAAATGGATATTTCTTTCAACACGCTAGTCTTTATGGCATGCCGTCCCAGCGTGCATATTAATTTATTATATTATTAATGCTTAATTATATTAATAAATAAAATACTCAATTTTTTACAATGTATATTAGTAATAACATAATTTTAACAATAATCACATCAATAGCATACAATGGTAATTATACATTAATATAAACTCATATTTAGCAAATTATTTTTACATCAAAAGTTTAAAATTATTAAATATTATCTACCTATACATTCCATAAATTTTGTTATTATGTTTTCACTATATTATTTCTGTTTTTAATGTTAAATTAAGTGATAAATTCATTTTTGAAATTAAATTAAAAATTAAGGGTATAATTGGCAAAGAATTTTGGTATAGTATAGCGTAACTGCCATTTTGAGTGTGTAAAAAGTCTTTCTTTTTTATATAGTATAGATAAAAATTATTATTGTGAAAATATAAATATTTTTAATAATAATTTTTGTTACTCAATATATTTAATTGGTATTATTTTTAATGTATTAATGACTATTTTATTTAGTTATAATACTGTATAATTTTTTTAAATAAATAAATAAAATAGTATATCAAAATTGAGGAACTGTAAGATAGTCGTTATCGCTTTATGAAAGTCTAAGCAGTCACAATAACTAATAACAAGTAATAGAGAAGTCTTTCTCATTTAGTGAGGAAGTTTAAGAAAATATAGGAATGGGATCGTCAAGTGATCTTTGATTTAATGGTATAATTCTCATATATAAAGTGTAAGGTCAAAAGTTCGAATTCTAATAGACTCCTAATGTATTTGTGTATTTAAAATTAATAAAAGGAGGGGAAAAAAAAAGAAAAAAAGAAAAGAAACTTTAAGAACCACATTAACAATGTAGGAGACTTGAGAGAGCACCCACCGAGTTGCCATTTTTTCGTGTTCATGAACCGTTTTCAATATCCTCTATAATCAAACAAATTAAATCCAAAAGCATCGGTGGTACAATATCTATTACTCATTTGAGGCCTTAGAAAATTAAATTTAGGAAAAAAAATAATCAAATTGACGTATTACAATAATGTTAATGGAATTCCTTTGAGACAAAAATAGTATAGTTTTATCAGTAGTCATATAAAATAAACAAGTGATTGAATTTCACACCTATATATATTGATCAGATAATATCTTAATGCGGATAAATTTTTATATCTGACAACAGATTTAGTTATCATCATTGACTTCACATGTACAAATGAAAACAATTTATAAATTGCTCACTCATCTTTCGAGATGTCTTTTCACGATAAAATCTTCTATCAAATACGTGGAACAGATCAAGTATCATCATAATCCTCAGTCAATGAGTTTGGGAAGAGGTGCATTATCGTCTTTCCCTCACATGGCGTTAATAATAATAATAATAATAATAATCAAATTTATCGTCAAATATGAAAAAAAATCAAAAAATTTAAAATAATTAATTTATAAATTCTTTCAATCAACATTACTTATAAATAATTATCAACTTGAATTTTGAACAATCTCAAAAATAAAAAGCCCTCTTCTTTTGCCCCCATTCCACATAACAAACCCAACACACAAAAATGGCACTTCCGTTCTCACAATTCCCATTCTCCTCCTTCACAATCACCTCTCCAAAATCCACCCACCCAAACACCACCTTCTCCACCACAACAAAACCCGCAACCATTTTCACCAAACAAGCCCCTAAATTTTCACAATTTACATCCAAGCCCGACAAATTCACCACCATCCCGAAAGCCTCCAAAGAAGAAGAGAACACTGGGAACCCCCCTGCAGAAGGTCAGCAAGAAAGTTCCCAGAGTGATGAAATGACAGAATTGGGCATGGAAATCAAGAAGGCAATGAAAGAAAAGGAGGAAAAAGAGTCAGAGTCAGGCTTGTTGAGTGGGGTGGCTGAGGAAATAAGAGAAATTGAGTGGCCTGCTTTTAATAAAGTTTTGGGGACTACTGGAATTGTCTTGGGAGTCATTGCAGGTTCCAGTGTCGTTTTGCTCACTGTTAATGCCGTTTTGGCTGAGATTTCGGACAGGGTTTTTGCTGGGAAGGGTGTTCAAGATTTCTTTGGTTGATGAAGATATGGGGAGGAGGAAGAGGCTTGATCTGGTGCAGAAGGGTACACTGGTTTTTTTCCTGCTCCTGCTTTGTGATAAAGAGGAACTTTCTTCTTTTGAAGCCATGTAATTTCTGGGCATAGGATTTATATTTCTCTTCATTTTTAACTTTTTAATATTATTTGTTGCAAAATAAGTCATAGTTATTGCAACAGTGGTTCAGATTGAATATATGTTAAATTATATTTATTAAATTATATATACATCACGATATTTTACCATTATATTATATTTAAAATTTATAATTCATTAAACATATATGTAAATGGACAACATAAAATTTATCAGGCAATAATAATTCCAACAATTTTGTAACAAGTTTCTAGAAATGGTAAGTCGGAAAAATATGAAAATTCTAAAAGAATGTTTGGTTATGTTTTTTGTGTGATTTTACTATATGTTTATTATATATTTTGGGTGAATGTGAAAGTTGTGTTGGTGAATATAATTGATTTTTGGTTATATTTTGGAGAATAGTTAAAAAATAATTTTTGAGAATTTTGATATGTTTATTTATATTTTGGAGGAAACATTTTTTACTGTAGCAGTTAAATCAATGTCTTTTTGTTTGATTTTTGGAATAAAAATGAAATTAAGTGATTTTTTTAGTGTTAAAATAATAATAAAATATATATAATGTATATATATAATATTGATATGGGGTGGCCCACGTAGCTCGGCCCAAACCAAGTTGGCCCAGGGATGCAGCGCCAAGCCCAGTCTTACATCCGAGACCCATAGGCGCAATCGACCTCGGTCGATCTCTTTCTCGATCCGTGCCTTAAATTTGTTTCCCAGAACGATGTCTAGTCGACCAGAGAGGTCGATACAGTACAATACTCTGTCGCCGCATTAAATGCACTAACAAACGGCATGCCTCCGCATTAATGGCGCATACCGCCCCATTACCGTCTGGCGCAGCAAGCACTTCAACAGTGTACTCCTCTGCCTTAAAGCCTGGAAAGATGGCCACCTAGAGAGGCAGAGGGAGGGGAGTTGACCAATTGCCCCTCGTGCAAGGACAAAGGCCCTCCCTACTCGTCAAGGGCATCACAGACAAATTCTCAGGTGGAAAAGGCTATAAATACTCTCATTCCAACCTTCTAAAGGTATGCTCTCATATATACAAAAAGTCCATACTCTGTTGCTCTTATAATCTAGTCGACCCGCATTGACTTAAGCGTCGGAGGGCCTAAGCCGAGAGCTCCTCAGCTAGCCTAACATTTGCTGGTAATTGCAGGATTTAGCCCACCTGAACAAGTAACTCGACCAGAGAGGTCGAGTTTCATCCAGTCTCCTAGTTAAACCAATACACAATGGATCAAACCCTCATCAAATATGTATGTATGTATTGAAAAATGGAGAAGTTTTTGGGATAATGAAAGATATCAGAGAATATTTTGGAAAAAAAAAAATTGTGTTTTAGAGGAAAAATGATGATATGTTTGATTATGTTTTCTCAAATCAATTTTGTTCTAGAAAGACATAACCAAATATAATTAAATTAGAACTACTAAATTATACATGACAATATTTACATTTCACTTTATGATATCATCATTGACTTCATTAGTAATTCAAACGATTCACAGACATGAAAAAAATTTCTCAATTTTACCTAAAACATGTTCAGTGTGTCAGATCAATCCAGAAGTGGACTATAAAAGCTAATTTGATCAACCATGGAAAGATTAAGGTCACCTATTCTTGATAAAGAAACTGTTCAACCTACAGAAGAAACATGATAAATCAATTTCCAGGTTCACCAATGTAGTAAATATCAAACAGGGGACAGCACAAAATTGATCTGCTTCAACATCCAGCCATTACAATAAGTGTTATGACATGAGACAACACAAAGTCATGGTTCTTACACCAGATAGCATCCTAAATCAAATAGCTATTCATTAGAACCACCAGCAGGGCCAACAAGCACTCCCTGTGCATTCCCTTCCTTCTTGCCACTTTCATCCTTCATTTCACCGTCGCCTTTTCTAATTCTAATCTTATACTTGGCCTCAAATTCGGCTACCTCCTTTTTCTTCTTCTCCAAGGCTTCAGTAAGCCGAGAAATTACCTCTTCAAGCCCCTCCTTGTTTCGCTGAACAGCTGGCAGAACTTCTTTAATAGTTCTCTCAACGAGAACACCTCCAATCATCCGGTAGCATCGCCTTGTTGGATCAAGTGGTATGATGGCATTGATGACGAGTGAATGCTCACTTACCTCCATTTCCAGTTCGGTGATTTTGGAGTAAATTTGGTTGATTTCAGTCCTCATGGAAGCGTATATGTTGGCAACCGCTTGCTCATTCAATGGTTCCTTGCTATCGCCTTCAACTCTGGCCATCATATTAATCTGAAGATAAACAAATAAATAAATGTCAACCTTAATTCAGGGGCTTTCATAATATCATCTTAAATATATGAAAATATTTTATGCAAACCACATGACATTGACAAATTAGATATGAGCGAATGGCATCTGCAAGAGAAGCTATCTGCCAATGTATATCATACCCCACTGATGAAAAAGGGATGTGATATGGGCTTACTCTTGTCAGCCCCCTGCTTGGGATAGCTATTACTAATTTAAAGGAAGACAAGGGGGGAGCATCAGTAACTGTGAGTACTGCGAAATTTTTGTTAATGCTTCATTTGACCAAAACACTGATGTGGGCACTCAGAAAATCATCCGATTCCTCTGCCCACCAACCAATGCAGCAGAGCGAGGGAATGTGAAGGAACTTAGCCTGACAAGAGAGCACTTGTACTCGGTGTCAAAGAGCAGTTTATAGGACTTCCTCACCCACTCCAGTAAGGTATGCATACTGCGAAATTTTTGTTAATGCTTCATTTGACCAAAACACTGATGTGGGCACTCAGAAAATCATCCGATTCCTCTGCCCACCAACCAATGCAGCAGAGCGAGGGAATGTGAAGGAACTTAGCCTGACAAGAGAGCACTTGTACTCGGTGTCAAAGAGCAGTTTATAGGACTTCCTCACCCACTCCAGTAAGGTATGCATAGAGAGGTGGCCTTTCTTGAATCTTGTAGCCACCCCCCCCCCCTTTTCTCCCTCTCTCACTTCAGAATTTAACAACCATTCTTGAAAAACCAAAAGTGTCTTAATTCAACACCAGAAAGAACTATTCTGGGTCATTGTCCAAAAAATTACAGCAATGATATTATGATAATCAAAGGTTTTTCCATTCGCCTTTAGGTTGACTAAGCATGGTTAGTTCACACGTTTATATCCAGCAAACTTAGAAGGTCTTGTTTTGTAGATGAAAACCATTGAAGAAAGGAAATTAGAGTCTCAAATAGCCCCACCAGAATAACCCACTGCTATTCCCCAAGAAAATGAACAAACACAAGAGCACAACAACAAGCCACCCACAGCTGACCTGGAAAAGATAAGCAAATGAAAGCAAAAAACAAATGCAATTTCCAGTAATGAGAATCACCAGAAAGCTCACCTGCTTTAATGACAAGGAAAACTAAAAGAAACTGAAGCCAAACTAGACAGACACACACAATTTACAGTGTTCTGCTATTTTAAACATATTTAGAAACTTAAATCACCTAAATTTTGTCCAGAAATGGAAATAATAAAGTGAAACCAGTCAGACACTGGAGGAAGACAAAATTACTCTCAAAATACAAACATTTCATGCAACAATAACAAAGAAAGATGGTTCTTTCTATCAATCATGCCTATTGATTCATAGTTTCAATCAAATGTTATTGTATCTTAACCACCGAAATGAAGAATTTCAAACAAAATCAGCATGACGATTATATTTTAGTAAAATACCAAATGCAAACACTACCCAAATATGTATTTGG
Organism: Jacaranda mimosifolia; assembly: GCA_018894105.1. NCBI lineage: Eukaryota > Viridiplantae > Streptophyta > Magnoliopsida > Lamiales > Bignoniaceae > Jacaranda > Jacaranda mimosifolia. The sequence goes on from CM032123.1 coordinate 37,345,410, forward strand.
AAATAATGAGCAAAAGTCGTGAAAAAGAACATAGAACAATCAAAACTTTGTGGATCTGACGATCTTTCAAATTAGGGCCTGATTTCGATTAGATGAACATTACCTTAGGTGTGTTGCTTATTATCTCTTCCTCACTCAGTTATGGTTCTAGAAAGTCAATTCCATCCCACCCCCATCTTTTTAATTCTTACTATCTTAGTGTGCTATATTCCATCATTCCCATTCACAAATTAAGGGTTGCACGGTACTCTAAACAATCTTCCAGAAGAAAATCCATTTCCCAACAAAAAAAAAAAAAAAATGAAAAGAAAGAAAAATCATCCCACCTCGATAGTAAGATCTCTCTGTTGCTCATGTTCCTCCTTTTTCCCATTCAAAACAAGGTTCCAATATACTCCTGTACAATAAAAATTCAATTTTTACCGCGATCGTGATTTTTTCCACAGCGTTGAACTTGGGGGCAACCCTAATCTACTGTACCAAACCTTCCCCTTCATAGTTCCGAAAAAACCCAGCACAAAGTACTTGCAATTTTTCCCCCATAGATTCAGAAATTGCTTGCTGGTTTTCTATTTTCTGTAGGTTTCAAACAATATAATTTAACTTCTGATTAAACAAATTTTTGAAGCACTACCTTCAAGAAATTCATACTTCGTACATAAACTAATCTTTTATTAGAGTCAAATTCATAACCAACAACAACATACCTTGAGTAGAAAATCGAGGTTTTTTCCTTCTTTATCCAAATACGGCGGTGGTAGAGGGGGGACAGCGGCGAACTTGGCTGGTCAGGACGCGAGTAAAAGCGCACAATGAAGACGGGAGAGACGGCAAATAAATTTCTTTATGGGCAAATCACTCTAATAATAACTCCTAAAGTTAAATTCAATATCCATTTTTCTTTTTCCTTTTTTTTTTTTTTTTGTAAAATTAAAGGGAGTGTTTGGTTATTGTTTTTGTTTGATTTTATTATGTGTTTTTGGAGAATGAATTATTAAAAAATGTTAATGTTATTTTTTGTTTATGTTTTTGGTGATACATTTTTTACTGTTTTTGTTGATTTTTTGAGGTGAAAATAAAATTAATGATTAGAATAATAATAATAAAATATATAATATGTATATAATATATATATATATATTAGAGAATGTGTGTTTTGAAAGAAAAATAGATATATGTTTAGTTATATTTTTTTAAAATAATATTTTTAGGAAAATATAATCAAACAAAGCCAAAAAAAATTTATGCCTTTTTACACTTCAAATTTAATGCATTACTTTAAATTATTTAGTGATGATTTTTCATTGTCATATACAGGGCGACAGGCTACTGCAGTAACATATTAAAATAAAATTATGAAAATGTAATTTAGTCTCTAATTTTAACTTTAACTTTTGAATTATATGTTATTGCTTGCATTCATTTTTATTCAAAAAGTAAACGACAAAAACTTATGGGTTAAAATTAATCTATATCTTTTTTATAAGTTCAAAATTTTATGATTTAAATAAATTAATTTAATAATAATTATATGAAAATTAAAATCATTATTTTAATACTATTTACATATTCGAAGAAATCCAAATATTATATATATATATATATGTACGTATGAAAAAAAAAATCAATTTATTTCATCTGAAAGGGCCACGGATAATTTAATTTAAGTATCAAGAATCTTAATAGTATTAGTATAAAATTTAACAATTGGGTTTTTCATAATAATAAGTTGATTAAGTTTGTTTTTACTTCTATAAGTTTTTTCATATATAAAAATTTATTTAAGTTTTTTTAGTTATTTTTTTATTGTCGAATTGCCTAGTGAAAAAGTATTATATATTGTTTAATAATTTTCAACATTTATATTAATCACTAACGTGTTTATATGAATCATAAATTTTTGAAACTTTAAACATAACATGTTGACTAACTTAAAATAAATATTTCCTTTTAAACCTTTTGTATAGGTCCTCTTTGGTTGTGAATTGGGGTATTTTGCGAAAAAAAATTGGCAAAATAATTTTTGGGAAGTGAGATTAGAGAATGTGATAATTGTTGGTTTGTGTTTTAGGTGGTAGGTAGAAAATAAATTTGGAGAAAATTGTTTGCTTGTTTATGTTTTGGGAGGGAATAAGATGTCACATCAATAACTTTTTTGTTGGACTGATAGGGTGAAATGAGATTTTAAAATTATTTATATAAGTGTATATATAGATTGAATGGATGGTAGTATATGTATATATTTATAATGATGAGATAACGGTTGAAACTTTGGGGAATGGTTTGAGAGTGTGAATAGTAAGGATATTTTGAAAAATAAATTTTATATTTTGATAGTAAGATTGGGGAATGTGTAGTGTTTGTTTATTTAAAATTTGAAAATTAAAAAATAAATTGGGAGTTTACAACCAAACAAGGCCATAGTGATTAGATTTAGTTATCTAAATTTACCCCAAAAATTAGCAAAGATATTTCTCCTCTACCTAAAGCTTGTTTGTTTGTAAATTGCCAAAATATTTTTTAATTCTCAAAATACAAACAAACAACTCATCACATTCTCCAATCCCACTATCCAACATATACTCAAAAATGTTCAAAATACCCTCCCAATTCATTTTCTACTCATTCCCTAATAGGCCCCATTTGGATTCATTTTCATTTTCATTTCCAATTTCCAGCATTTCCAAATTGGTGGAAATTAGTTATGTAAGGTGATGTGAAAATGAAAATGTGTTTGGATGAAATGTTTGGAAATGTTATGATTATGTCGAAAATGTAATGATTATATTGATTTTAATATGTTGTAGGTGGAGAGAAATATTGTAGGTAGAGAGAAATAGAAATAATAGAATAAAAAGAGAGAAAATATATATGTTATTGAAAAGATATATAGGTTATTGAAAAATGTATTTTGAAAATAAAAATAAAAATAATATTCAATAAAAATGTGTAAAAAATTATGTGTTTAATACCTAGAATAGTAGAATCGGTGAAAATGAGTTTGGAAATTAATCCAAACGGGACCCTCTCATTTTTTGTCTCCCCTTCCCAATACACACGCACACACACACATATAAGTAATTTTAAAATATCAATTTCACCCTACTAACCCAATAAAATCTGTATTTATACATACATAATTAATTTTAAAATATTAATTTCACCCTACTAATCCAACAAAAAAATTATTGATGTAATATCTTATCCATTCTCAAAACACAAACAAACAAACAAACAATTTTCTCATAATTCATTTTTCACCTACCACCCAAAACACAAACAAACAATCACCACATTCCCCAACTCCACTTCCCAAAAATCATTTTACCAAAATATTTTAACAAAATGCTCTAATTCATAAACAAACATGCCCCCAGCCTTCCTTCTTTTTGTGTTTTTTCTATGGTTATACCAGTGTGAGATAAATCATTCTTTTAATCCAAAGCCCTTACTAAAGAAAAGGGTCATTTCTAAAAAAAAAATTGGTTCGGACTGGTGATTCCACAATGGACCGAGTAAACTTAGGTTACATTCGGTCTAAACCACTCACCTACTATAAGCAAACATAGTATTACACCCAATTCATCCACAAATTTCATGTACGAACACAAGTTGCTCATGACAACAAAGATTTTTACTTTTTCCAATAGTTAAACCCATGCTTCAATGCAAAACATAGAAAAATGCAACCTCAAAGCTCAAGAAGATTCAAAGTGACTGAAAGCCCACATCCCATACAACAGTTAAATCAAATTTAAACACAACCATTGATATAAGCTCCCCATTATTCAACACTCTGAGAACAGACATAACGAGCTAACACATTATTACATCCAACTGTCTGACAGACGCTCAAGTAATCCCTCCTGGCCTCCTACGATGTTCACTAACTTATCATGCAGCGATATGATGCGAGAAAAGGAGTTCATGGCTCAAAAGTCATGCTCTCGGCCTCTCGTCTTACTGATTCAAACAGCACAGAAGAAAGGTACCGCTCCCCAAAGCTTGGGAAAATAACCTGCATCCATATTAGACGAACTATTAATTTAATAAAAAATTATTTAATTTCGAACCAATTATCGGACGCTATAGGCCATCTGTATGGAAAACAGTTTATCATACAGATCACCAATCAACCAACCATCTTTCTATTTTGAATGCAAAAGGACAAGCTTGAATTTTCCAAACAAAGTTGATGAAAGAAACAGTTATATATCAAGTAAATTGTTTATATCACTTACAACAATGAGTTTCCCAGCGTTCTCAGGCCGCTTTGCAACCTTAATTGCAGCTGCTGTTGCCGCACCAGATGATATTCCCACCTGCAGTATACAATTACAGACTTAGAACATTCTCAGACATGAACAAGCATGAATAGGATGTAAATTCGGAAAATTTTTAAAATGTGTAAAGTGCTTGTGAAGGGACTAAAGCAGTATAACTTACCAATAACCCCTCCTTCAATGCAAGGAGTTTTGCAGTCTCTACGGCCTCATCACTTGAAATCTGGAAAAGATACAAGGGAACAGCACAATAACAATAGATGTTATCGGATTTAAAGGTACTTCTAGAATTGGTAGCAGTCAACAATGCATATTGATAGTATACTTCAATTCCAAATGGAAATAACATGAAGTTGAAAACTTACTTGAATTACTTCATCAATGAGATTAACATCCAAAACACCGGGGATAAAACCGGCACCAATTCCTTGAATCTTATGTGGACCTGGAGAATTATACAAATGATCAGCTATCAAGTTGACAAACATACAAGCCACCAACTTGTACAGTTGGCTGAAATAAGAACCAGTCAGGCCACATAAAAGATGGAAGCATAGCGTGAAAAGATTTTGGGCCGCTGAATGCTTTGTTTAGGCTGAATAGACACTTAATCTTTCTGCGATTTGGATAACACTTTTCAACACATATTACTTCATCTTGTCAATCAAGTTTGATAAATGATATAAAGAGTAATCTGCCATGACTACTAGCATAGCTCGTTCCTTATGAATAAAAACTAAAATGTTTTAGTCGATTGTTATGTCATACTTTGTGTTTGGTTTAAATTCTTTTAGCTCATGGTATAATTCTTTTTATATTTGGTCTAATCATGTTTTATGATCTTTGAATTACCTGAGTACTTGAATGCACATTCATTACTTTTTCCTTAATTTGGCATCCTTACATTACATAATGTTCTTGTCTCTATAAACAAGTTTCATTCAATTGGTTTTACATGGAAAAGAATTGGGGGAAAACAAATGGCACATCCTATAGAGGAAGTCAGAATTGATAAATTTATAAGTGGTGTAAGAAATGTTAAAAATGGGGAATGAATACTTATAACTGGTGTAAGAACTGTTAAAAGACTGACTCTGTGAAGAGGATAAAACAACTATGAAAGGACCCACTATTTAACTGATAAGAAAGCACACTAATCGGTATTTGGAAAAGCGAACTAACAGAAAGTTTCTGGTGTTCAAGAAGTAGAACTAGAAACAAACACATAATAAGAATAAGATGACACCGCTTCAGCAGAACTCACCTGGCTTTCCTCCAGAAAGAACAGGACTTTCAACTGGTTCCACGCCAATTAGCTAAAATACCAATTAGGAGAGTTAAAGTTAAGAAAATAAGACAGGATATAAAAAACCAAAAATAGATCACAGAGCAGAAAACCTTCATAAAACAAAATTTATGGCTCAGTATTATGAGCAAGCAACCAGAAGACAGCAGGTTAAAATTAAAACGTCTGATAACCTTTATATCAGGGTTGTGCTCTTTGAGATATTTTCCGGCACCAGTGATTGTGCCCCCGGTTCCAATTCCAGAAATAAACGCATCAATCTTTCCGTTTGTTCCTTTCCATAATTCGGGTCCAGTGGTTTCATAGTGTATCTACAAAAGCATTACATGTTATTCGATTAATTTTCCCAACCAGCAATAATATCACTTAAAATATATGTAACAGAGATCTAATACCTTTGGGTTGGCAGAATTTTCAAATTGCTGAAGGATGTAGGAATTGGGTGTCTTATCCCGTATCTCTTCAGCCTTCTGAACGGCACCTTTCATTCCCTTAGCAGGATCTGTGAGCACCAACTCGGCACCAAAAGCACGGAGAATAATCCTTCGCTCGAGACTCATAGAAGATGGCATGGTAATGATAAGCTTGTAGCCTTTAGCAGCAGCCATGAATGCCAAGCCTATACCAGTGTTGCCGCTAGTAGGCTCAATGAGAACGCTCTTCAGAAAAATTGCAAAAAAGAGCAAGACTTATGGTGTCAGCAAACTTAGCTAAAAATCGTAAGAAGCTAGTATTTATGCTTTATCAGCAATCACCACACTAAAGAAACCAAAAATTTTAAACTCAACAAGAATCAAGATTACAGCTTAATTGGATTAAAAATACTACAGCAGTTAAATTATGGTAGTGTACCTCTCCCGGCCTGATGAGGCCTTGTGCCTCAGCATCTGCAATCATACTATAGCCAATCCTGCACAATGGAAAACATAGTTCAAGAAAACATCATTGTGGTGGAGGACACTACATACAAACATGAAAATTAAATTACAGTAGGATCAAAAGAACCCATCCCATTTTACATACCCGCACAAAAACACACACAGCTACCAATCATAGCCACTATAAAAGGAAAATACCTATCCTTGACACTAGAGCAAGGCTCCATCGATTCCAGCTTGGCCGCAACACGCGCCACACAGCCATCAACAACATTGTTCAAGTATACCAGTGGAGTCTTACCAATCAACTACATAAAAGTCATTAAATTTCAATCCAAAAGAGTAGAAAAAGATAAGAGACAAAGAAACTCAAGTTGTTGGTCCAACAAGAAACAGATGTCAATTGACAAGCAAATACTTACTTCAGTAACATCCTTTGCTATTTCAATCTTTTCCCCTGCCATTTTTGTTTTATCAAACCTGCAACCAAAATCACCAAAAACTTGAGCCAATTCAAATCTATCAACTCTTCTGCCTCTTCAAAAAGTTAAAATGTGAAATACCAACCAAAAACAACACAGCACACATATCAGGATAAAGTGAAGTGAATGCAGGCCAAAATAAAAAGTGCTAATAATAATTTATTTATCAAATCTGACATCCCATCGGAGTCCCTTAATGAAAAATCAGGAATTGCTGCTTTTCTAAAGCTTACCCTTATAAAATAATTAAAAAAAAAATGAAAACTTTCAGTCTTTTCACCAACTACAGCAATAATTTCACCAACTAAATCCAATAAAACAAACCCTTCTCAAGCACGCAACAATTTGTCTGCACCTCACCAAACTCAGACAGCAGCTTCCGAAAAACTCGATGAATTCTCCTTTCTTTCTTTCTTTTTTTTCTGAATAAACTCGTCGACTTCTTTTTTCTATATTCTAGAAAATTGGGCAAAAAATATTTATCCATTCTATCGCAATCAGATTCAAACTCTGAGATGCAACAAAAACCACAAGTACAAACAGAGGATTACCAGAAAAAAAACTTACAGAAAATTAAACATAATTACCTTTTAATTGGTAGCCCTTTTCTCCGTACTGTGTGAAATAACACGATATGAAAATAACCGCCTTAAATTGATTTATTTATAGTGAAATAAAATTAGTCAATCGTGGAATTTGGTGGGCACATGCTGACACTGCTTCTTACGTTAATGACGAGGATTAATTATTATTAAACTTCCTTAATTATGCCGTGGAATTAATTAGTGAATTATCTGAGGAATTGTTTGCCGAAGTGGGCCCAGGTACAAAGCGAGATTTTCTGTGGATGATATGTCAAGGTAAAATGAACTATATTTGGCTCGTTTTGAAAAATTGTTTAGAAAATATATTGAAAATTATGAAAATAGGATTTCTCCAATTTTGGTTGAAAAAAAAATAAATTTGTTTGGTTAAGAAGTAAAAAAAAATTTATTAAATTGATGAGCAAATTTAATGTGTGAAACAAGATAGCATGTTTGTTTGTTTACACATGCAAAAATATATGGGGCTTGTTCTTTTATGTTTTGGCCTTTTTTTAGAAAAAAATTTTGGAGGAATGGATTTTTGGGAGAAATTTTGAAAAAAGTGTCATGCATTTTTTTTTTTTGTTTTGAAAAAATATGAAAAATAATTTAAAAATGAATTATTTGTTTCTTTATGTTTTGTTGAGTTTGTAGGGCTAAAGTGATTTTTTTTATGTATTATATTGTATATATTTTTATAGTTGAATAATGTGTGTATGTATATATATATATATATTTGTAATGATTGAAGCATGAGTATAATTAATTTAATTAATTATTTATTTTAAATTTTATATTTTTATAAATTTAATATTAATAAATGATGTATTATCTAGTTATATTAATAAATATTAATTATACATGAAATCATAATTATATTTTAATTATAAAAAAATTAGTTCATATCATAATTATATCATAATTGTTAATATCAACTTATAAAAAAATTTAATTACGATACATTAATTATAAGCTAATTACTATTTATTACTTACAATTTATGTACAAATAAAACTTAGTTATTTATTAAAATAAATAATTTTTAATAATTTTTTATATATAAGACTTAATAAAAAAACTCATCAAATTAAAAAGATAAATAATATTATATTATATGAAATTACATCATCATAAATTATTTATTAAATAAATAAATGTACCATTTAATTATACGTAAAATATGCAACATAATTAATATATAAATACTAAGTTATTTAAATAAATAAATTTAATTAATTTAGTAAGTTATTTAATTATTGTAACTCATTATTTAATTAATACATTATTTAGTAAATAAATTACTTAGTAATAATTAAATAAATGTATACGTAAAATATGAAACATAATTAATATATAAATACTAAGTATTTAAATAAATTAATTTAACTAATTTAGTAAGTTATTTAATTATTTTAACTCATTATTTAATTAATACATTATTTAGTAAATAAATTACTTAGTAATAATCCAATAATTTTTCTTAAATTTAATTAATTCTCTCAACAATTACTTTAAGCATATCAATATTAATTTATTAAACTTAATAGATTATTACATAAGTATCACCCTATAATCAAATTTTTTATTATAATTTTAAATAAATGTGAAGATTAATATTTAATGAAAAATATTTTTTGAGAATATTAATTTATTTATTATATCAAATTAAAACATCTTAAGTTATTTATTAAATGAATAAATATAATTTTAATTAATACATTAAATATTAAATATAACTAATTCATTATTTAATTAATAAGTAAATTTAATTAATTTAATATGTTATTCAATAAATAAATTATTTAGTGATAACATAAATAATATTTAATTGAACTTAATTTAATTTTTCGACAATTAGTTTAATTAAATTTGTAAGCATTAGTTTTTGAAAAAAAATTTAACTAGTAAAATTTTAATATATATATATATATATATATATATGAAGGAGTGAAGTGGGAGAGTGATATATGAATGAGTGATGTGAAAGGTAAAGTGAGAAAAGTGAGGAGATAGGTGTCATTTTAGGGTGTAGGGTTTTTTGGGTATAAAATTTGAGTTTTTGGGGGAAAAGATTGAAGAATGTGCCTCCATTTTTATTTTTATTTTTATTTTTTTTGGGGGTTGGAAAAAATTTGGGGAAAATGTAGAAGAACATAGCCCTAGAGTTCGTCGTCGAGAGGTTGATTGATTCAATGGCACGTCCTCACATATATAAGTGTAAAATTTAAGTTCAAATTCTAACATATTCTTGATATATGTGCAAATGTAATGTACATACATTCAAGAGTTCAAATCATAAACCTCACACTTATACTTTTTTTATTGATTATATACACATTAGGAGTCCATTAAAGTTGAACTCTTAGACCTTGCATAAATGTATAATGTCGGAATGTAAGATGAATTGAGGCAGCTCGCGTGAGTCATGAACCTCACGACCCGGCTCGATTATTAGCTCGACTCAACCTCAAATTTTTTCTAGCTCAAGTTTTATGATGAGCCGAGCTTGAACCTTGATTTAGTTGTTCTAAAACTCATAAGCCGGCTCACGACCTTTTTTTTTAATTTTTAAATATTTTTTATATATTAATTACAAAATTAATATATATTAATAATTTACTTGCTCTTACTTTTAAATATTTTCTATATATTAATTAAATAACTATTTATATTATTAATTTTTTTATTTTTAAGTATTTTATATGTAATATTAAATAATTATGATATTTTAGTAACCAAATTCTATTAAGCTGAGCTCGAGCTCAACTATACTGAGCTTGAGCCTTTAAAATGAGGCTTATCAAGTTTGAGCTCAATATTTTGAGGTTGAGTCTTTAATTTTTTTTTAAGTTCAACTCATTAATAGTCCTAATATAAGAGTGATGCCATTGGATTAATTAATCACTCAATTTAAAATAAATAAGCCTGTTCAATTTACTTTCTTTAAGCATATAATAAATTGTTTTTCTTAAAGTAGATTTTATTTGAAATGATACGTAGGTTACTTTATTTTGGGGCAACTTTTGAGAATAGGGTTGAGCATATAGTTTCCTATCACCATTCAAAAGTGGGTCAACACAATTTTTATGGTTTACCATTTAATAAAAGAAAAAAAAATTCAATCAATCAAATAACAATTTTTTGTGAGTGCTATCATAGAAGTCTCTTATATTATTATTGTTTCACAAAATGCCAATCAAATTAAATTCTTTCCTCGCAAAAATAATTAATTTACGAACTAATATTCCAAATGAATTTATATATATAACTTCTTAAGAATAGTTATGGGTCAAAATAAATTATTTATCGCTAGACAATGTTTTAAAAATTGGACCGAATATTGAATTGGTATCTTTACTAATTACTAATTAATCGATTCGACAGCTATGATGTCATAATGATGCAGTAATTATATATTATTTTATAAATATATATAATACTACTAACATATTATAAGAAATAGAAAATTTCCAATAATATAGAAATAAATAAAGAAATTTTTCTTCATATTTTAGTCATTTTTTTCAAATAGTTTTTAAGAAAAATATCATTTCTCAATTGATCAATTATAAATATATTGTCTAATTCAAATAGTGTACCACAACTATTTAACATTAGTACAAATGGTCATCCTTTCAAGTTTCAAATTTAATATTTAACATAATAAAATAAATTTTTTTTAATATATTAAATTATTAACCTTTTTTTGAATTTTTTAAAAGGACAGAAAAATATAAAAATAAATAAATAATAATGAACAGATCAAGAACCGATCGAACCGATACCGGTTCACATCCGATTAACTTATGGCCGATTTTCATGCTTGATTCGGACCGGACCAACCACCGATCACCAATCGAACCAATCGATCCGGTTCGATTTTTAAAACATTGTCATTGTATCATACTATTTTTTTTAATCGAGCTTCTTTTAAATTAAAAATTAATCTAAATTTTTAGGTTCAATTCGAGATCAAATTTATAATTTTGAAAAGCTCAACTCATAATAGAGTGATTTACAATGCAATTGCATTTGATAAATTAATAATTCCAAATATCAAATGGGCCAAACAAAAATGAAGAAGAAGGATTAATTAGTGATATTAATCCACTGCTCGTAAAAGAATGAGCCGTTTTACCCACCCCTTCACATCAAGGAAGCAAAATGCTCAATAAGAAATATAAAAATTCAAAATTATTACACCCCCCACCCAACCCAAAAAAAAAGCGGTTAATTAGAAAAAAATCCCTAAACCTATTTTCACTTTAGTGTTCAGTCCCCATTTGAATTTTTACATACTAAATTCCCTACTTTTTTACAAAACTTAGAAATCACTCCCCATATCTTTTAGAAAGACACATATATCCTTGTAACTAGAGAAAACAACAAAAATACCTGAGAAATGCGTTTTTCTCTTCAAGAAGAATGCTTTCATATTTTTTTTCCTGAAATCGACGACTTCCCCAAGCAGCCAAACAAAAGGGCACGAAATCGTTCCTCTGCCATTGACGCGAGAAGAAGAAGAGAAAAAAAAAAAAAGGAAAAAAAAAACACCAAAAATTCTGCCATTTTTTCTGTGACCATGGAAGGAGAAACAGCGGCAACAAGAAGCGAAATACAAAAAGAAGTGATCGAAAGAAACAAATATATGTTTTCTGCATTTACAGTTTTAAATGTCTGTGATTTTTCAGTATTGTACTTATTTCTTGTCTATTTTCTCATGTTTAGGGTTTTGATTCCCTTTTTAGTTAAACACTTGAACCCAATTGATATATATGATTTTTATTGTGAGATGGGAAGTTTTTTATTTGTACTTGAAAGGCATGAAAGTTGTACTTCACTTTTTTGAGGTTTATACTTCTTTTTACCTGAAATTATATGGTAAAATTATCTGAAAGTGGTAGTATATTATTTGTGGTACAAAACATCCAAGCTTGCAGTACATATTAAGCAAAAGTGTAGTATATAATCTGTGTAATTGCAGTATATTTTAGAAGCAAATGTAGTACAAACATTCAAGCTTGCAGTACACATTAAGCAAAAATGTAGTATATAATATGTGTAACTGCAGTACATTTTAAAAGCATTTGTAGTACAAAATATTCAAAGCTGCAGATTAAATGAAATTATAATATATAATTTGTGTGCATGCAGTATATTTTAGAAGCATCTATAGTACAAAAGCATTAAAGCGTGCAATATACATTAACTGAAAATATAGTATATAATTTGTGTATTTGTAGTACAAAATATTTAAGTCTGTAGTATACATTAAATGAAAGTGTAGTATATAATCTGTGTAAAGAGGAGCAAAACTCATCCGGTGCAAAAAAGAGATCAGAGTTGAGTTGGGGCACCGCATACACTTCGGGTCCTTGTGTATGTGTTGACGAGGACGTCAACGGATCGAGTGGGGGAGAATGTCATGGGTCGCTCATTGGAGAAGAATTGCGACCGTGACTTGAAGGAGCATTATGAGCGGCAAGGCATTGTCGGCTCACCCGATAAGGCGAAAAAGGCCCATGAGCAGAGACTCTTACGAGGTGCGGTTTGAAAAACTGTTTCAATGGCATATTTCTTGAGTTATGAGGATGCTTCCCACCAAGTTTGAAGTCATTCCGTGATCGTTTGGGCACCGAACATTGAAGGCGACCTAGAGCGGTCTTATTGCACGTAGGTAGTGCAAAGATGCATTGAGCAGAGTGTCTTGGAAAAGGAATTTTGTGAAACTGTTTCAGTGGGGTGTTCCTTGAGGTGTTGGCAACGTTCCCACCAAGTTTCACCAGTAGACGGTTCCGTTTGGATAGGAAATGACGAAGATCTTTAGAATACGGCAGTGCAGTGGCAATGCTGTAATTCCAGCTTATTGCGAGGGAAATTACTGTTCCATGGAGAATTGGACGGGGCTGGAATTTTGTGGAGTTAATGTATAAGCCGAGAGCTATCCAACGGTTCAAGCGGCAAGTGATTTGGACACCGGGAGAGGAAGTTGCGAAAATGTAGTACAAAACATTCAAGCCTATAGATTTAAATGAAATTATAGTATATAATCTGTGTACATGCAGTATATTTTAGAAGCATCTGTAGTACAAAAATATTCAAGCGTGCAGTATACATTAACTGAAAATATAATATATAATCTGTGTATCTGCAGTACATTTTAGAAGCAACTGTAGTACAAAATATAGCCTGCAGTATACATTAAATGAAAGTGTAGTATATAATCTCTATAATTGCAGTACATTTTATAAACAAATGTAGTATAAACATTTATGCTTGTAGTTCACATCAGGCAAAAGTGTAGCATATAATCTATGTAACTGCAGTACATTTTAGAAGCATCTGTAGTACAAAACATTCAAGCATGTAGATTAAATTAAATTATAATTTAATATTTGTATATATGGAGTATATTTTAGAAGCATTTGTAGTACAAAAACATTCAGGCATGTAGTATATATTAACTGAAAATGTAGTATATAACATGTGTATCTATAGTACATTTTAGAAGCAACTGTAATACAAAACATTTAAGCCTATAGGGTTTGAATCATACTTTGTATGTACATACATATGTAAATTGAAGCATACTTTGTTTATAATATTATTTTGTATGTAAGTATAATTTTCCATCAAGTATTTATAATATTTTTATTTCAGTACAATATGAGGGAAATGAATTACAAATGTAGAACAAACAAAGTATAAATGGTGTTATGTTGAAGTACACTTCAATTCAATTGAAATCAAGCAGTGAATTTGAGTACAATATGATGGAAATGAAGTACAAATATAGAACAAACAAAGTATAAATTGTGTTATGTTGAAGTACAATTCAATTAAATTAAAATCGAGCAGTGAATTTAAGTACAATATGATGGAAATGAAGTACAAGCGTAGAACAAACAAAGTATAAATAGTGTTATGTTGAAGTACAGTTCAATTAAATTGAAACCGGACAGTGAATTTGAGTACAATATGATGGAAAATGAAGTACAAACGTAGAACAAATAAAGTATAAATGATGTTATGTTGAAGTACACTTCAATTAAATTGAAGTTGGACAGTGAATTTGAGTACAATATGATGTAAATGAAGTACAAACTTAGAACAAACAAAATATAAATGGTGTTATGTTGAAGTACACTTCAACTAAATTGAAATCGAACAGTGAATTTGAGTACAATATCATAGAAATGAAGTACAAACATAAAACAAACAAAGTATAAATGGTGTTATGTTGAAGTACACTTCAATTAAATTGAAATCAGGAAGTGAATTGAGTACAATATGATGAAAATAAAGTACAAATATAGAACAAACAAAGTATAAATAGTGTTATGTTAAAGTACACTTCAATTCAATTGAAACCGGACAATGAATTTGAGTAAAATATGATGAAAATGTAGTACAAATGTAGAACAAACAAAGTATAAATGGTGTTATGTTGAAATACACTTATTGCAATTAAATAATTAGTCTCCAATAATTGTAGTGATGGTCAAATACAATATTTTGAGATTATCGAATAAGGTGAAGTACGTATTTGTATGGGTTATAGGGTGGATATTATTGTCAAATGCTCATTTATTTACATCTTTGAAAACATAAATATTCTTTACATTACTGCGATTGATAACATTCATTCGTTCAACATTAGTGGTTAACACTTTAAAACTTTAATATTATTTTATTCATATAATAAATATTACACACATTTTTAGAATTTGGTTATTAATTACTGAGACTTAAAAATCAAATCATGGAACAAATTTCAATTCAACAATATTAGTAAAAATATTAAGAAATGGAGTACATAATGGCCGAAATGAAATATGTAATTAATAACCAAACTCTAAAAATGTGTGCAATATTTGTTATATGAATAAAATAATATTAAAGTTTTAAAGTGTTAACCACTAATGTTGAACGAATGAATGTTATCAATTGCAGTAATGTAAAGAATACTTATACTTTCAAAGATGTAAATAAATGAGCATTTGACAATAATATCCACCATATAACCCATACAAATACGTACTTCACCTTATTTGATAATATCAAAATATTGTATTTAACCATCACTACAATTATTGGAGACTAATTATTCAATTGCAATAAGTGTACTTCAACATAACACCATTTATACTTTGTTTGTTCTACATTTGTACTACATTTTTATCATATTTTACTCAAATTCATTATCAGGTTTCAATTGAATTGAAGTGTACTTTAACATAACACCATTTATACTTTGTTTGTTCTATATTTGTACTTTGTTTTCATCATATTGTACTCAATTCACTTCGTGATTTCAATTTAGTTGAAGTGTACTTCAACATAACACCATTTATACTTTGTTTGTTTTATGTTTGTACTTTATTTCTATGATATTGTACTCAAATTCACTGTTCGATTTCAATTTAGTTGAAGTGTACTTCAACATAACACCATTTATATTTTGTTTGTTCTAAGTTTGTACTTCATTTACATCATATTGTACTCAAATTCACTGTCCAACTTCAATTTAATTGAAGTGTACTTCAACATAACATCATTTATACTTTATTTGTTCTATGTTTGTACTTCATTTCCATCATATTGTACTCAAATTCACTGTCCAGTTTCAATTTAATTGAACTGTACTTCAACATAACACTATTTATACTTTGTTTGTTCTACGCTTGTACTTCATTTCCATCATATTGTACTTAAATTCACTGCTCGATTTTAATTTAATTGAATTCAACATAACACCATTTATACTTTGTTTGTTCTATATTTGTACTTCATTTCATCATATTGTACTCAAATTCACTGCTTGATTTCAATTGAATTGAAGTATACTTCAACATAACACCATTTATACTTTGTTTGTTCTACATTTGTAATTCATTTCCCTCATATTGTACTGAAATAAAAATATTATAAATACTTGATGGAAAATTATACTTACATACAAAATAATATTATAAACAAAGTATGCTTCAATTTACATATGTATGTACATACAAAGTATGATTCAAACCCTATAAGCTTAAATGTTTTGTATTACAGTTGCTTCTAAAATGTACTATAGATACACATGTTATATACTACATTTTCAGTTAATATATACTACATGCCTAAATGTTTTTGTACTACAGATGCTTCTAAAATGTACTCCATATATATAAATATTAAATTATAATTTAATTTAATCTACATGCTTGAATGTTTTGTACTACAGATGCTTCTAAAATGTACTGCAGTTACATAGATTATATGCTACACTTTTGCCTAATGTGAACTGTAAGCATAAATGTTTATACTACATTTGTTTATAAAATATACTGCAGTTACAAAGATTATATACTACACTTTCATTTAATGTATATTGCAGGCTTAAATATTTTGTACTACAGTTGCTTCTAAAATGTACTGCAGATACACAGATTATATATTATATTTTCAGTTAATGTATACTGCACACTTGAATATTTTTGTACTACAGATGCTTCTAAAATATATTGCATGTACACAGATTATATACTATAATTTCATTTAAATCTATAGGCTTGAATGTTTTGTACTACATTTTCGCAACTTCCTCTCCCGGTGTCCAAATCACTTGCCGCTTGAACCGTTGGATAGCTCTCGGCTTATACATTAACTCCACAAAGTTCCAGCCCTGTCCGATTCTCCATGGAACAGTAATTTCCCTCGCAATAAGCTAGAATTACAGCAATGCCACTGCACTGTTGCATTCTAAAGATTTTCGCCGTTTCCTATCCAAACGGAACCGTCTACTGGTGAAACTTGGTGGGAACGTTGCCAACACCTCAAGGAACACCCCACTGAAATAGTTTCACAAAATTCCTTTTCCAAGACACTCTGCTCGATGCATCTTTGCACTATCTGCGTGCAGTAAGACTGCTCCAGGTCACCCTCAATGTTCGGTGCCCAAACGGACACGAAATGACTTCAAACTTGGTGGGAAACATCCTCATAACTCAAGGAATATGCCATTGAAACAGTTTTTCAAACCGCACCTCGTAAGAGTCTCTGCTCATGGGCCTTTTTCGCCTTATCGGGTGAGCCGACAATGCCTTGTCGCTCCTAATGCCCCTTCAAGTCACGGTCGCAATTCTTCTCCAATGAGCGACCCATGACATTCTCCCCCACTCGATCCGTTGACGTCCTCATCAACACATACACAAGGACTCGAAGTGTATGCGGTGCCCCAACTCAACTCTGATCTCTTTTTTGCACCGGATGAGTTTAGCTCCTCTTTACACAAATTATATACTACATTTTCATTTAATGTATACTACAGGCTTAAATATTTTGTACTACAAATACACAAATTATATACTATATTTTCAGTTAATGTATACTACATGCTTTAATGCTTTTGTACTATAGATGCTTCTAAAATATACTGCATGCACACATATTATATACTATAATTTCATTTAATCTGCAGCTTTGAATATTTTGTACTACAAATGCTTTTAAAATGTACTGCAGTTACACATATTATATACTACACTTTTGCTTAATGTGTACTGCAAGCTTGAATGTTTATATTACATTTGCTTCTAAAATATACTGCAGTTACACATATTATATACTACACTTTTGCTTAATGTGTACTGCAGGCTTGGATGTTTTGTACCACAAATAATATACTACCACTTTCAGATAATTTTACTGTATAATTTCAAGTAAAAAGAAGTATAAACCTCAAAAAAGTGAAGTACAACTTTCATGCCTTTTAAGTACAAATAAAAAACTTCTCATCTCACAACAAAAATCATATATATCAATTGGGTTCAAGTGTTTAACAACTAAAAAGGGAATAAAAACCCTAAACATGAGAAAATAGACAAGAAATAAGTACAACACTGAAAAATCACAGACATTTAAAATTGTAAATGCAGAAAACATATATTTGTTTCTTTCGATGAAGTACAAAAGAAAGTATAATTTCAGAAAATAAAAGTACAATTTTAGATAAAGTGAAGTACAATTTCAGAACGCTTGAAGTATAAAGTCCTAGCAACTGCAGTATATTTTGGTTAATCGATAAAAATAACACTTAAAGTATATAACTTCAATAAATCGAGTACAATCTTTGATAAAATGAAGTATAATTTCAGAAAATCAAAAGTATAATTTTATATAGAAGACGTATAGTGTAGGAACACTTCAAGTATAAACTGCTAGAAGTTGCAATACAATTTTGGATAATCAATTAGTAGAACACTTGAAGTATAAAACTTACATAACAGAGTACAATTTCAGAACACTTCAAGTACAAAACTTTACAAACTGCAGTCCAACTTAGATTTTGTAGAAGTATTACCTTAAACCATCACTGCTATTCTTTGCACTGCTGCTTAATTCATCATTTCGGTTTATCAGGATGTCAACAATGTTCATATTCAATGTCAAATGCAGTAAGACCATATTCATGACACTGTTATCATCAGTCAAACTCACGTACAATCTTTGATGTGGAGCTATGTATTGCAAACTGAAGTGTTCGGCGTTGATTTCACTCCATTCTCTTGAGAGATTAATGTACATGTCCATTAACTTGATTGAACACTCCTACTTCACTACTTGTTGACATTGTCGGAAAAATATAAGAAACCCAGAAGCAACTGAGAAGAAGAAGAAGAAGAAGAAGAAGAAGAAACTCGAAAATGATGAAAATAAAAAGAGAAGAAGACAATGCAGATGTCGAGTTGGTGGTTGTTGGCTCTGACGTTATTCTCGTTCCTGCCGTGGAGCTTGTTGTGTTTTTTCTGTTCTTTCTGTTTCTGGTAATGAGCGTATGATATGATTTACTGTTTGCTTATCGGATGGAGAAGAAGTGAGAAAAAATGAATGAAAAATATGATACTTAAGGGCATTTTTGTCAAATCAAATGAGTAGGGAGTAATCTCTAAAAATTTAACAAAACTAGAGAGTTTATTCTAACAAAAAACAAGTGGGGACTGATCACCAAATTAGAAAGTGCATTTGGTACTTTTCAATAAGTGTCCCAAAAAAAAGAAAGAAAAAGAAAAATATATTTTAAATGAAAACAATACCTTATCCTCTCAAACCATCACACCCCCTTCTTCCTTCCACCACAAAAATGGCAGCCCTGCACCTGACTCCATCTCTTCTTCTCAACTTCAATAAACAAACAAATCTCCCTCAATTCCAACCAAACACTCCACATCTCAAGCCACATTCCAGCGCCAGCTACCTCCGCCTCCGCCGCTGCCGCCTATCGTCCTCCGTCCACGCCTACAAAGTAGTAATCGAACAGGACGACAAAACTACGGAGCTTGAAGTGGAGCCGGATGAAACGATCCTCTCCAAAGCTCTGGAAGTCGGCTTGACTGTGCCTCACGACTGCAAGCTCGGCGTGTGCATGACGTGTCCGGCTCGGCTAGTCTCCGGGAAAGTTGACCAGAGCGAGGGGATGCTGAGCGACGACGTGGTTGAGCGGGGGTATGCTCTGATGTGCGCGTCGTACCCGAGGTCGGATTGTCATATAAAGATCATACCTGAGGAGGAATTGCTCTCTCTCCAGTTAGCGACTGCTAATGATTAAACTCTCCAAACTCCATTGGTTCCTATTTTTGTCTATCCTGTATAATTATTTGGACTTTTTGCTGAATAATTTTGGTATATTTTTTATCAGCAAACTTGGGGGAGATCCAAATTTCTAATTTTATTTTGAAGGTTGAAGTTTTTTTAAATTTTATTCTATTTATATATCATTATGAATATAATAGAGAATGATTATACATAATATGTTCAAGCAATTTCCATGCCTCCAATCCTTGTGCATAAGCCGCAAAGAGAGGCCCCGTTTGGTTTTATTTTCATTTCCAATATTTATTTTCATAATTTTTAAAATTTGAAAAGTTAGTTAGTGAAAATGCTTTGGAAATGAGCTTGTATTTAGATGAATTATTGAAAAAGTAATGATTATGTTGGGTTTAGTAGGTTGTAGGTGGAGAGAGATAAAAATAATGGAATAGAAAAAAAAAATATATATATTATTGAAAAATATGTTTTGAAAATAAAAATGAAAATAATGTTGTGTGAAAATATGTAAAAAATTATGTATTTTATTTTTAAAATAGTAGAAAATAAAAAAATAAGTTTTGAAAATGAAACCAAACAGGGCTAGCAACCTGGCTTATACCCTTTATTCCAAAGAAAGTTTCATCTTTCATTAACAACCTGAATGTATAATCTATAATTAAATATCATTTTTAAAAAATATTTAATACGCTTGACTTATTGTAAGTGAAATATAAGATAAAATACAAATTGAAACAGACTATTCACAATGCAAACAGAGCCTTCCTTGGGCAAGTTGGTCACAAGAAATAGAACCAAAACAAAACACTGCCCAAACGATATCCCTCCTAAAATCATTTTAGATCCTTTGTTTCATTGGATGATTCTTGTTTTATTGTATTTTCCACGAACGTTAAATGTATTAAATATTTTTTGAAAAAATATTTAATTTAATTTTCGATTTATACACTTGACATGTATTCATAAAAATAGAATAGAAAACAAAAACAGACAACAATCATTCCAATACAGCTTCTAAAATGCCAAAAAAAAAAAACACCATATCCTTCATCATAATGATATTGTTAAGTCAGAATACATGATGAAATGCAAATTGGAACATAGTATCCAAGACGCAATTAGATTTCCTTCAGCAAATTGGGCCCGAAAATAGTGCAACCCAAACTAATCCCAAAGAACAAGGCTTTATACTTATGTTCAACATTTCATCAATACACATCTAAGTGGGGAAGCAGTGGCTGTTGGAAACGCAGCCTATCCTTGTTCACTCAGCACTTGACACACCAGGCAACTCCCAAGTTCAAGAATCAAGATACAAGGGACCAAAGCATTGAACTATCTTTATATTAAGATCGTTGCAATGATTCGTGATGAGAACTAACTGATGCTACATCAAAGTTGGTTGTTAGAGGGGTGGGTTAGAAATGTAGTTGACGTTTCAACTGAATCAGTTTGTCCGTAGGCCTCAAATTCAAGTGGCAACCAAGTCAAAGATGCATTTTCCTTACAGAAAACAATCAGAACAAACATTCTCATTGTTTATGCAATGCAGAAGAAACAAACCTTCCATCGATCATAGCAACTCCAGTCAATGTTGATCTTGAGTTCTCGGTGGAAGGTATCTCCCCTGTCGTAATTTCTTCTGCTTAAGTTTCACCTTCACATCGACCCCACCATCAATGATAGACTTAAGCACAATCTGAAGCTTCCCCTCCAATTTATCCCCTTTTCTTGGTGTGTATACTACATTGTGGATATCATCAGCCAAGGCTCTCTGAGCCAACACTTTCCCTATAGCAGCACAAGCATTCCTATTCTTAGTCGACCCCAAATCAAATTTCATGTCCTTGGAAATAGAATGTGCCACTACAACAACCTTGCTAGTGGCACGATGAATTATGCTAGCACGTACTGAACCCTTCGATATGTAAATATCCAAACAGAATGGTTCATGGTAGGGAGCTGTTAGCTGATTGAACGTGGGAGTTCTTTGCTTCTTTCCAAGGTATGAATCTCCCACTTCATGAAGCTGAGGAAATATATTCATATTTCTATCACATCCCAATAGCAACCCTTTTTCGCTCACTTTATTCTTCTTGATTTCTCTTGGTGGATCCTTCTTTGTTGTCACCTCAGCCCTGGAAGACAATGTGTGACTTGGATTTTCTTTCTTCCTCTTCTCTTTACTTTCTTTTTGACCTTTCTCATTCCTTGCAGATTTCCTTCCATGGAAATCGAACTTATATTCTTCATACTCTTTTGAATCCTTGTCAAGCTTATAAAACAATTTCCCACGAATCCTCATATCCTCAATATCATCAAAATCAGGGTCCTCCCTGTTTGAATCCACAGAACTAACCACCCCATTATTAACACTATCACAGTCATCCTCTCGAAAACCAGGCCTCATTTTCAATGCTTTGTCCTCATAATTGCCTCTCCAAGCATCAGCTAAACCCGAGGAGACATGCCACGCCGCATCATCTACCAGTTCAATTTTGCAGTCTTTTATATCACTCTTACCAGTTTCTGAAAATAACGGCGATAGATGAAGCCTATCAGTGACAGAATGTCCCCCGTCATGACCAAGAAACGCCGAGGCTCTTGAAGAAGAAAGTTTGCAGAACTGGGACGACAAATGAGAATTAGTTATCGATCTTAAGAAGGCGACCCTTCTTAGGACTACAAACGCCATCCCAGAAAGCAACAGCAACAGGGGTCTTCAGAAGCTAGAAATCCAACCACATTTTCCCTCCTCCGCATTCCGTCGAACAGTTGGTGCTCCAATAAAAGTTCTTCATACGCTGACTTCTTCGGGATGCAGCAACTCAGTTTCTATAAAGCTGTTGCCACAGAAGAAATGACCGAAGAGTAATTACAGCAAGGGCTGCCGCCGGAGACTGATTAATCTCACTGAGATGGAGGTCTTCTGAGTTCGCATGTGTTTCCTGTGAACTGGAGCGTTGCAATAATTTTTATATTTAATCTGATGGACAGCTTTAAGGCCGTCGATGAACTGAATTTTAATCCGAATTTGATTTGAATTTAATTCGAATTTTAAAATTTTTATTCAATTAAAATATCCTATGGATTATACCGATTATAAATATTTGTAATTCAAAATAAATAGATTGGATATTGAATTAAGCAATTCGATCGGTTAAAAATTCAAATTCGAACTTTAATATTTTTATTAAATTAATAATATTATATATAATATTAATAAAGATTTTAAAATAAAATCTATATATTATATTGACGTAATATCTATATTAGCATCTATATTATACTATTAATATTAAGTCTTTAACCTAAAAAATAAGAGAAATATTGATAAAATGTCAAATATAATAACATATAATAGTTCATCTATATATTAATATAATGTGAAATAGAAATTAAATATTCAAATACTTAACTTTTGGACTAATATATAATAAAACGTTATTAAAATTCAAATATGACATATATTTACTTTATAAATACAATATTTTTATAAAATTTAAAAGAAAAAGAAAAAAATAAATCGGATCAAAAATTTTAATTAGATTTTGGATATCCATTGGATTCGAATATAGTACCAACTAACAAAGATCCTATAGGATTTCAGATCGAATTCGAATATAAATTTTGGTAATCGAATTCGAATTCGGACATGACAGATTCGATCCAAATCCAACCCGTTGACAGCTCTAGACAGCTTGATGGTAAATTCAGTTATATAGTTTAAATGTATCTTATATTTTATTTTGAGTTAAAATTTTCAAGTATTCCAATTAGACTTATTAGCAAAATACAATATAATATAATTTTAATGAAATAAGTTTCAGTAGGATTGTTGGCTGCTGTTGATCATTAGTAAAAATTTGAATCCACTTATATATTCATAATGAATTATTGAAAAATATAGTCATTTTGAACTATGCTTTTAGAAACCTATTCAACAACCAGACGTTGAAAATTCATTCTAAGTCACACTTGACAAGGATTCATCATACCCAAAATTTAAAAATAAAAATTACAAAATTTTTAAACTAATTTTGTACTGAATTATTTATAAAATTTAATTTAAAATTGAATGTTACAAAATTTAGAAAATGTAAATTTTGATGGTTTTATATCGTGGCACACTCTTTCCCATTAATAATATTTAGGCACATAAATATGCATATAATGTAAGTGCAAGAAAGTTCAACTTTGATCAAAACTTAAGCATTTTTTATATGGTGGAAGAATATAGTCCTTGAATCCAACAAAATGTTATTCAAGCAGTTTATGTACTCGCGGACGACTTGATCGATCCTACTCCTGCTACGACATTCGCACATTTAGATGCTACTACCGTACTATCAAGAGGATTAGCTGCCAAAATTATTCATCGAAATAATGAATCACCATTGATATCAACACATCTGAGATCGCCAAATGTTCGCAATGCCTATTGTGTTGGCTTAGCCTTTCATAAGTGAAAACAGAATAAAACACCCTTAATAGAGATATTTATTGTCTGTTCTTGTTTCAACACACTTCCGCTGTAGTGTCCGAGTAGATAGATGGGGATAAATTAATGAACTCGAATATTAATAAACTCTATAGAAGAATTTTAAATCTGACAAATTTTCTGACGCTCAAATCAATTCTAAGGTCATGATGGTAATTAAATAAGAACTATCTATATTTTTATACTTTTAAATGTGGAGCTATCAACAATGATAGAAATTAAAATAATTGATGTAGCCTAGTTGGCTAAGTTGAGCGGTTCAATCCCACTAAATTCAAAAGTTCTGATATGGACGTCGTTCAACAGTCCAATCCAAAAGCATATATAAAGACGCTAGGCCCATTTACCTTATCCCACACGTCAACACATATGCATATTCATCACTTTTTTATTGCTTTCCTGATATTCGACCAAAGTTCAGACTCGCTAGTGAAGAAAATATTTCCCCAAGTACCTATTAAATTGCTAAGGCTATGCTTGGTTAGATTTTGTCAAAACAAATTTATTTTGATAAAATATAACCAAATATATAGGTTACTTTTTTCCCAAAACAACAACAAATACTAATTTTTAGATTATCCCTTCAAATCAATTGGCTTATTACCAAAAATTCTATATACATATCATAATATTTTATCATTATTTTTACAATTAAAAAATCATATCCAATCATCACACATACATATTATATATTTTATTATTATTTTTATAATAAAAAAATATTATTCAATTCCATTTTCATCCCAAAAATTCCACAAAAAAGTATTAATTTGACTGCTATAGTACAAATTGTCTCCTCCCAAAATATAAACAAGCATACCAAAATTTTCAAAATAATTTTTTAAATATTTTCAGAACATAAACAAACATATAGCATATTCCCTAACACAAATTTCACATTCCCTAATCTCACTCCCAAAATTTCTTCTCCCAAATCATATAATTCTAAACATACTATTCATATCCAAACATTACCTAAAAATCTGGACATAACTTTTATAGTCGCGTGAAGTTTGAGCAATTCGAAATAGAATAAAGATTCTTTTTTTTTAGCTAATAAATACAATCCTCAGCCCCTGGTCCCAAGGTAGAACATTGGCTGCCATTATTGCCTCAAGGCCCACCTTGCGCGACCAGCACTTGTTAGTTGTTTTCGCCAGTGCAAACTTTCCAAGTCCACCACCTTGTCCACATCTCTACAATTAGTTTACTTCAAAGAATCACCACTTCTTACCAACTCTCCCTACTGATTTTTAGCCTCACAACTTGTACTATGAACCCTCAACAAATTTGCCTGTTTCGAGGAGAGGGAAGCTGCTAATAACCAGGGATTGATGGAAGATTAGCAAGAGAGAATAAAAATGGCCCAGAAGAAACTTGAAATTCAAGAACATGAGTAACAATATTACCAAGTCATCAATCAGGTTAACATTCCTCGTGTATCCTAAAAGAGGTTTTACCCAAGATCAAGAAGATTTTAGTAAGGAGATTACGGATGAGATGCAGCAGAACCACCTCTTATGTGCCACCAATTGTTCTTAGTATTAGTCCCCCAGTCGTTGTTACCGATCTTTTAATTACTTTTCACAACAACCTAGTACTACAAGTTTTCAACAATCAGAAATACAGCCTGTCCTTGTCAAGGTCAGTTAATTAAAGGATTAACACACAGATAAAGCTACCATTAAAGGTTAGTGATTACAGACCATTAAAATGACATACGGATTGTGTCATGATATCAGTAGTCACCTTCTCCAACAGAGAGCCCCTCCAGTCATGTCTATCAGTAGTAAGCTTGCTGATAAGCAGGTGCCATCCCATTGCTGTATCCTCCATAAGCTGGAAAGTTAACTGGAGAGACCGGGTAAGATCCGACAATGGGTGGTGGGGGTGCTTCAGGGGAGTAAGCATAAGGAGGACTTCTGTTTGCGTGTCCATAGACAGCAGGCACTGCAGGGTATGCTGGGACAGCAGCAGGGTACTGGTTGTGTGAAGGAGACCTGATATATGTTGGAGGAGATGGGAAAGATGAGACGTAGGCATTTGTTGAACGGCCTGCCTTGGCTGGTGGCATGGGGCCTCCATTGCTTGCACGGGTTCTCTTTGCAGCTGGGCTCGCTGGCTTTTTCTTTTCAATCTTCACCTTCTCTAGTTGTTCGAGGCGCTTCTTAAGGTTATCTGGTGGGAATTCAGCCTCAAGTTTGTATTCTTCAATGCACTTGAGAACAGCACGAATGGCTGATTGCTCTTTCTTGGCAGCCATATGCTGTACAGAACCAAAAGGGGTCAACAGCTTAATCAAGCATATAACCAACTCTAAAGTCGTACATCATTTCAGAAATCCCACAGTTGATGCCATGAAATGCGCCCCACATGCACAAGGCACTCAGAAAACACATTCGTGTGTGCGCATTTGTGTGCGTCAGCCATTTCAGTATTACAGCAAAGGGGAATATCTCATAATTTAGTTCAACTACGCGGTCTAAAAGATATCACTGCTTTATTGCAGAGTTGGAGGGCTAATTTTTAGCAAAGAGAAACGGATGGCACAATTTAGGCCTGTAGCAACGGATAAGTGGCAGGTTAATCAATAATGAGAACTCGGAAAAGAGAAACAAGATGATGTGTATCCCCAACAAAGTCAAAGCAGAAAGCCTCCAAAACATTTGAGACAATCTAGCTTTGCTAATGAAGTGAAGTTTGTATGAAACACCAAAGGATATGCAACCTTAAAATAAAAAATAAACAGAATCAAGACCATTAAAGCTAAAAGCTCACCGCAGCACGGCCTGAATAGTTGGGATCCTCCAAAATCGATGTAGCAGCCTTTTTTGCATCCTTCAGAAAAGCCTTCAGCAGTGGGACAGGGGGAAATTTGTCGGCAAGGCCAACTTCATATGTAAAATGTACAGCATCAACCTGTTGTCCCCTTCCAATCAATTCTTCGATCATATCTGCACAAGAGGCATCAAAGCACTGAGACACTAACCTGTGGCAAAATGCACGGAATGCACCTAATTCATATAGGGAGTACATGCAGATGCGTGTTTTCAAAAACACATGTAAGATAAAATATGGAGATAATATTTAATGAAGTCCTGAGATAGAACCCTCCCACCCACCCCCAACCTACCTTATTGAACAAATCTACCTGTCACCAGCTATAAGCCAACCAATTCACATCATCTATACACCCAAATGATGCAAGAGAGTAGGGGTGGAAGAAATAAATGATATCTTATGTACTTTGGCTAAAAGATTAAACCATATGCACACAGCAAAAAATAGAGTATGTTCACTCCAGGATAACAAATATTTTATTTATAAATAAGTTAGGATCAGATCAAGTGTTACATTAAGCGATTTTGGTGATAAAGCTGACCTACCCATCTCTACAACCTACAGCTTCTGTTGAACTGATAAGATGTCCACTAAATTGAAGTTAAAATACACCAGTAATAACTTGCACAATAGCAGGTAACACAATGAAAAATGGAAAGCTCAACACATAAAGATATTCTGACCCACTCGCTTGCACAAAATGATAAGATCAACCGTTAAAAACTTTTTTCTTGAGATCAGCACCTTTGGCACAAATATGCTCCTGACATATAACAGAATGCATTCTAGAATATAGTTTGCCTAGGAACCGTGGAAAATGCAGAGGTCATTCCTGTCGGATTCTCTAAATATCTAGAAACATTGGTTAGGGTGCTCTAAACTCTAGACTCCGAAGCAGATGTCCTTGAGGATGACGTAAATTTCCCTACTCCTATAATGTCAACCACGGTGTATTTCATGCTGGGTGCATACCCAGAACCAAACCGTCACCCACTCAGCCAGCAAGTGTTCACGTTTTACTCAGTGCAAAAGATGCAAAAGTTCCAACACATAGGTCATACAAAATGGATTGCTGCAGTGTGCACCATTAACCTCACAATTAAGTTTAAGACTCATGACTAAATGATGATTCTTTTCACCAAGTTCGCTGCAGATCCATATAACAAAAGTTGGGCACAAGAAAATTTTTCACAAAGACCACCAATTTCTTCAAATTAAATCTTCGTCTCCCAAAAATATCTGCCAGCGTCTGGCTTGCATTTTGATATATTTTTCAACATTAACAGATACTGAACTGGAAGGAGGCCATACCAACATAGAAAAATCCAGAAATCCACTCTAAAGTTGCCGAAAACACCATCTTCCCTTCTACGTTTCTTTCCTTTACTCAACTAAAAGAAAACATTTCAAACTATTTCGTGAATCTTAGTGTCACCGGGTATTTGTGGAAACCTAACTAAATAATCAAATATCAGATGTCCAAACCTAAAAGTATTCCTCTCACCAGACTAATAACACTAAATCCCAAAATTTACCACGAAAGAACCAAAGAAACACAAATAGGAAACATAGAAAATACTATGTCCACAAGTAAACCAAAAATTTTTTACCGGGCATCTTATCTCCAAGGCCAAGCGAAACAGCAAGCCTGGGCATCTGCTTCCTCCACGCTGACGCCACAACAAGCTTCCTATACAAATCCACATCCTCCTCCTTCACAATTCCAAAAGTCACCAAATGCTGCAAGAAAGTATGGACATCAGGTGTCTTCACATTCTCAATCCCGCCCCTCTCCTCCAAGCTCTTCTTCCACGTCTCAGCTATCTCCTCCGCCTTTCCCTTAATGCTCGGGGTCACCAGCATCCTCTGCTTCCCCAATACAGGATCCACCATCACTGGAATCAGAGACTCCAAGAACAACACGCAAGCCCACCCCAAATCGCTACTGTTACTAGAACTGTTATGACTGGCCAGCGGGAAAACCTCTGAGATCGCTTCCAAAACAAATCTCGGTGGATCGACACAATCAGCCAAGGCTTTCGGCAATTCCGATCTGAACAACTCCAGTTCCTTCTTCCGAGAGGTAACAAAGATCCAGAACTCTTTAGCCGCCATCTTGTGGCAGAAGCTTTTCAATTTCATCAACAAACCCTCCGAATCATCAACCTCCGGCTCCTCAATTTGGCTCTCAGCACCCGGAACTGCTAATAAGAAAGACATGTTCGCCGTTTTCTCCAGGTTCTCGAAAACAAGCGACATGGACTTAGAAATGGACGACTCGCGAGTTTCGAGAGCTTGCAGAGACTGCTGAGTCTCGTTGTTCAAGGCTTGCAACTTCTCCTTCAGAGCATCGGACTTTTTGATGAGGTCTTGCTCCAGGGACGAGAAGTGATCGGAGAGTTCCTTCCAGAGGAGGGTGCAGCTCGTCATCAGCGAGGTCTGGCGCTGAAAGTCTTCGAAACTCGGCGGCGGCGGCGGCGGAGGATGAGTCAACTCGCCGGGATCGGGCAGCGAACCCATTGTGAGAGGAGAGAGATTTGAGTTAAGAGTCAGAAAACTCGTGGAGAAAATTAAACCCTAGGGGGAAATTCTAGAGAGAGAAAAGAGGAGTGAGAAAATGCTGGTGGTAGTGAGATAAAGTTAAGGCAAGGCCGGGTGGGGGGGGGTGTGGGTACGAAGTTTGGTGACGTGGAAGATCGTGAGGGCGACAGGTGTGATCTTGTCGGGTAGAAAAAAATAATAATAATGTGGGGGCTGGCCGCAGCTAACGTGAGCTGGGGGCTGGTTGGTGCGCTCCCTAAACAGGTATTATTATTATTATTACAGCGTTCAAGAAGAATGTCAGTCAGTCACAGAAGTAGAATGTCCGTAGCGAAACTTTTTATCTCGAACGAAGTAAAGTATAATTGGTCTATTTTATTTTATTTTATTTTTAAAAAAAGAATTTAAATCAAGTGCAAATTGAATTTTAAATATTGTGTGATAACTTATATTGGATTGGATCTAATAATTAAGAGCCTGTTTGTTTTCATTTGCTATGCCCATTTTCATTTTCCCCTCAAAATGAAAATAAAAAATTATCACTATTCACACTATTTTATCAAATATTTTCATTTTTAAAATATTCTTTATTATACTCTCTCTCAATTTCATCTCTTTTTCAACCACTATCGCTATCTTAATTATTTTTTTATCTTCTTAATACTTTTCATACACTATTCACAATAAAAATATTATAAATTCAAATTTAAATTATAATATTATTTTTTCAAACAATCACACACCACATCATCAATTCAAATTTAGAAACTACACAATTTTTAATAAAAAAATACTCAACATCCAAATACATCTAATTTCACACATATATAAACCTATAATTTTCTACAACACATCCAAATAAAACTTCATTTTCAAATTCAACTATTCTAACTAACTTTTCACTATACATTTTTCACTAAAAAATGAAAATGGCTCCAGAAAACGAAACCAAACGGCCTCTAAGTCTAGCACATTATTGATAATGTCAAAATTTTTGAATTTAGTTTATAAATTATTTTTTATATAAAGCATTTTTACTTAAAAAACACATATTTTTTTAATGATAAACCGTTATGAAATATTTAATGTCCAATTTTAAAAGGCATTATTTCAATTACATATTTAATAGGAGATTTTATTTTTTTTTTCAAAAAATTATTTGTATACCCACAAACACTATAAAGAGTTATCGTGATTCAAATATCAAGCATCATATATTTAAATATGAAGGTAATGTTACTTGACCAATTAATCGTTTTACTAGTAAGATTTTATTTGGATAAAAAACATATGATAGAGTGAACAATTTATAAACTATTTCAAAAATTATTTAAATTCATATAAAGTTTTCCAAAATTTTAGGCACCGTTTGTTTCATTTCATTTTCAATTTTCATTTTTATTATTTATAAAATTTGAAAAGTTAGTTAGTGAAAATGAGTTTATATTTGGATGAATTGTTGGAAAAGTAATGATTACATTGATTTTAATAGGTTATAGGTGAAGAGAGATAAGATATATAGGTTATTGAAAAATGTATTTTGAAAATGAAAATGAAAATAATGTTGGATGAAAATATGTAAAAAAATAATATGTTTCATTTCTAAAATAATAGAAAATAAAAAAAGGACTACGAAAATGAAACCAAACGGGCTCTTAAAATCTCATCTATAGAAATATAGTATTAAAATGGTAAGTAGTATGAGATCTTTTTTAAAATAAAATACATTTATGAATATCCCAAAAGGAAAATGTGCAGAACTCATGGAAGTGGTCATTGCAAGACTGGGGCTTTGTCTAGAACCTAATTCTATTTGCTCTAATGTTCTTATTTTTTATTTTTTGTCTTGAATAAACTCATTACAGAATTTCATTATTATACCTTTCATTTTATATTTAAAAAATTAGATGAAATAATTTTTTTCACGTCAAAGTCTTATATATTTAATCAAATTAAACAAAAATTATAGTTGACATTTATTTTTTTTATTGATGTAAAATTTTGGAGAAGATTAGCCTATTATCTCTAAGTAATTTTTATTTATTGAGCGATGACCCTTTTAGTTGTATCGTCGAATCATTAAAGTCGACTTTCATCCTTACTCAATCGATATATCTTGTAGTCAAGTTCCCTTATACCTTTGTACTCAAAGGCCAATCTTCATTCCGCCCGAAGAAATTTTTGTACTCCTTCATTACTTCTAAAAAAATGTGACACAAAATACGAATTTTTACTCTTTCAAAGTGCATAAGGTCTCATTAATGGCTCAAATTTAGTAATAATTTCTATCGTATTCCACTTATTCAACTAGAAATGCTCTCGATATATATTATAACAAATTAATCCTTCCTCCAACTATGCGAACCAACCAAATCTATCAAAATATTGAAATCAAACACCATAATAAGGGATTGTTTGGTTATATTTTCCCAAAATAATATTATTATAATTAAACATATCCTCAATTTTTTTCAAAAACACATATTTTTTAATATATATACATCTCTCTCTCTATATATATATATTATATATACATACATTATATATGTTTTATTATTATTCTAACACTAAAAAATCATTCAATTTCATTTTCACCCCCAAAAACCCAACAAAAAATTATTCATTTGATTGCTACAGTATATATTAAAAAAAAAATCTTCTAAAAAACATAAACAAACATACCAAAAATAACTTTCACATTTTTCAATAATTCATTCTTTCAAAACACATAACAAAATCACACAAAAAATATAACCAAATATAACCTAAGTTTCTCATGGGATAAAAAGGACACACATTAATACATCCATTTAAAATTTCATAAGAGCATAATAATAATTTAGATTTAACACGAAGAGAGAGTTGTTTAGACCAATTGTAGCAACAAAAACTACCTTAAATGTTTGTTTCATTACATAAGAAATATTATTTCATACAACCTACTTCTGTGTCAACTCCATTATTCATTGAATTTGCCCTATATGATTATTTTTTTCCCAATATAATTACAAAAGGTTAATTTTATATCATAACTTCTAATAAATTTGGTTTTTTTGCTAATTTGACGCTAACAACCCATTTGTTTTCATTTTCAAACCCCATTTTCATTTTCATTGAAAATGAAAAATTGAAAACAAATACTTTCTTATAATTTTTTTTAAAAAAAAGTACACATTTTATTGTCAAAACTCTTTCTAAATCTATTATATAATTCTATTATCACATCAATCAAATTTAAATTTGATTTGACATAAAGTATCCACTATCAATTTCAAATTAATAAAATATACCTATATTTTAAAAAATAAATCTTTTTAAACATAAAAAATATAAATTAACCTACTTTTCAATCCTATAACTTATTCTAATCATTATTTTCCAACATTTCATCTAAATACATTTCAATTTTTATTTTCATTTCATAACAACTTTTCAACTTTTGAAAATGCATAAAAATTTGAAATACCTTTGAAAATAAAACCAAACGGACTGTAAATCTATGATACATCACTTGCTAAAAAGTAATTTTAATTTTATTAATTTAATAACAATAATTGTTAAACCACACCACATAATTCAAGCAACAACAAAAATTGCAGAAAAGTCAATCGCGACACTACTACGATATAAGATATTTCAATATAATATCAATGTTTTAAATTGAAGGAAACCAAAAAAGGCGGGTAAAGAAAGAGACGTGGGCTGAAACTTGGGGATTGTTTGGATAGTGAGATAAATAATTTAGGTAGGATTAGTTTGATTGTATTTTTAAATTATCTCATAATTATTTATGGTATGATAATTTATATAATTTTTTATTATTATAGTATACTTTGATTGGTATAATAAATGAATTTATGGAGGTAGTAAGTTAAGTTATTATGAAATTTGTACATATAAACACATACTTTTGATATTTATGAGAATCTGAATATTTATTATCACTCTGATCAAATAAATAATAGTGTAGGATAAAATTACTATTTTTCGATCATTTCAATTAAATTAGCCCGTATAAATAAATAAATAAATAAAGAAAAAGCTTTCGCGGAAACCGAAGAGAGAAAAAGTAAAAGCTGAAAAGCTGGGAAAAGTGGTGGGGGTGGGGTGGGGGTTGGGGGCGTGGCTGTGGTGGTGGTGGTGGTGGCCCAGCCCACTGACCACCACATGGTTGCAGTCAGATAAAGTAAAGACATTGCCGGCCTTAAAGACCTATACATACATTTATATATATAGATAGAATAGAATAGGCCTTCTTACACATTCTTCTACTATTGTACCCCAATCTCTTTCAAATTCTTAATTATTATTATTGGTACAAGAGGGAAATGCATTTTGCACCCCTAAAAGCTACTTGTTTTGGAAATTTTCTACTATAGGAAATAAAAATTTCAAACTTTACACCCTAAAAAATCATTGGTTATGTTTGGTCTCATTTGTATGTTTTGGATTATGTGTTTTGGGAGAATGAATTTTGATAGTGGGGTTGGAGAATGTGATGGATATTTGTTTATATTTTGGGGAATAACTAAAAAAATTATTTTGAAGAATTTTAATATGTTTGTTTATATTTTGGAATAAGATAATTTTTACTATAATAGTCAATTAATATTTTTTTTTGTTGTGTTTTTAGAGTGAAAATGGAATTAAATATTATTATTATTATTATTATTATTATAATATATATATATATAATATGTATATATGATGATTGGATATAATTTTTTTTAATTGTAAAAATAGTAATAAAATATTATGATTTATATATATATGTATATGAGATTTTTGGTAATAAACCAATTAATTTGAAGGGGTGTTATGAGAATTGGTATTTAGTGTTTTGGCAAAAAACCACTTCATATGTTTGGTTACATTTTGACAAAATGTAACCAAACATAGCCATATTTATTGACACGTTGCATTTCAAAATTTACCTTTTCTTTTTGAGGTGGAAGTATTATTGGATAGCGAAGAGAGCATGCTTAAATGCATTTTGCACCCTCAAAATAGATTATTTTGGTATTTTATATCATTAAATTTAAATTTAGGCACTTTCCATCATCATTTTTTCCCCAAGTCGAACCTATTAAACTTGATTCTTTTTAGTGACCCGCTTAATCTAAATCATTGCAGTAAACGTTTTAAATAAAGTCATATCACTCACTTTCCACTTGCCAAATAGAACACTTAGCAAAAATGACAAACTCATTTCGAGAATACAATTTTAAGTCATTTACACTTTCTTCTTTATTTTACTCATATCGAATCAACCCCCCTGATTTGATCATATGAAGATTTTCGTTAGACAACCTCCAACAAAATTATACTTATCTATGTCCTCATAATCTAATCAAGACGATCAAATGACAATCAATTAACCCAAACCAAACAATCCCAAAGATTTCCTATAAACAAAACTATTATGAGTAACTACAGTTTTAAAACTTATATGATTTGAATTGTAAGATCATTCATCATTCCAACATTCCACAACAAACAAGTGTTGACGTAATAATTTCATTGCCCATGCACCAACCACCCATGGCTCTAAAACCAACTATTTTAGGGGCTGTTTGATTTTATTTTCACACTCACTTTTTTTATTTTTTATTTTTCCAAAAATAAAAATCATCATTTTTTAGAAATTTTCACCCAATATTTTTTTTATTTTAATTTTTAAAATACATTCTCCAATAACTAATATATATTCTCTCTCTATTCCATTATTCCTATCTCTCTTCACCTATAACAAATTAAAACCAACATTATCATTACATTTCCAACATTTCATCTAAATACAAACTCATTTTTAACTCATTTTCACCATCTAACTTTTTAAATTTTAAAAATAATAGAAATAAAACCAAACAACCCCTAAGTTAACTTCCAAAAAGGAAATGAAGTGGTGGTGGTGCATGAAGAAATGAAGAGATGACCAGGCATGCGCACCTGCGAAATCTGATGTCTGAATAGTAAAGTACAGTTGGAATCTTTGGACACTCAATTGAGAGGACTTAGTACATTGGTTTGGACTTTGAATCTAAATGCACGTGATTAGCCCTAATGTTTTTGGATTTTATTAACTTTTTTTTCTTTTAATTTAGACAAATTAGTGGATGTAATGATCAAGATTAGAGGGTAATTAGCTTTAGCATTTGGTTTTGTACAAAGTTAGTCAAGGATTTGTGCAGGATATCTTTTCCTAAAGGACAAATTTGGATATATAGATAAGATTGACAAGATTATATTGATATAGTGGGATTATACTATTTAAAATAAGATAATACTGTGTTTGAGGTTTAAGATTATGCATTTTGGATATGTATTTATTTTATCAATCATTTGTATGGATACATGAATTAAATAATTAGGCTATTCAATTTACTAAAATATCTATTATAACAAGACAAGTTCAAACCCCAATATTTTCATTCATGGGTATAATTGTCAAAAGACTAATTTTTTATTTCCACTCGCAATTTGGATTGTACAATCTTGGTCCAATTGAGAGGATTAACTATCAATTAAAAATAGGATAAAGGACCCGACTCTTTATCAATCCTAAACTTTTTTCACGTCATCCAAATAGTTGATAGGATTTGAAAATATAATCTATCAAATCATGTCCAACAAACCAAACGAGTCCAAGGTTTATTACATATTTTTACAAAGTGTGAATAAAATGTATAGTTGATGATGTTTGCTGGTTAATTTGACTATTTTTTTATGCATGGTAATATTTAATTTAGTTGAAATATAAATAATTATTATATTTTTCGGTGTATACGTTTTTTATTATAATTTTTTTTATGTTGTATTTTTCTTATTATTTATTTTATATATTAAGTTGATTTGAGTATTGAGTGATTTAAAATTGACATTTGATTGTTTCATTGCATTGAAGGAATTGTCCCTTCTACCCCTACCTTGAAATTCGTATTATCATCATTAATTAAACTATTTGAGCTTAATTATGATATTCCACTAAATGAATCAAGTTAAGACCTTAGTCTACAAATAAAGCCAAAAGTTTTGAAACTAGACTAGGGATCAAGTCAAACTAGTAAATGATAAAAACTTATCTCCAATGACTCATTTACATTGTCATTATTCGTTTGGAAGAATACCACTATTGGTTATTTCGTTACTACTCTATTGTCCAAATAGCCAACTTTTACAACTCTTTTGTCCCATGCCCAAGTATTCTATCCTCTCCACTCTTCCACTTGCCCTAGCACTATGTTCATGTCTTGGCAACAAGGCTTAGTAAAATGATTTCACGTTGAACACAAAAATAGACACTATTTGCCTATGTAAATTTATATAATGAAATTGTATACCTTTCACAATTAATATGATATTTTGTATCAATGACTTGTGCCATGTCATCCATTTGAGTGCATATCCAAATGACTTATGAATTTATTGTTCTTTTATCGACATTTTCTTATATTGATTCACAAGCAGTTGGATCGTAAGAGTTGAGAAACATAAAACTCAAAGTTATTGGTTTTGTCATCTTCTATTTTATTTCTTTTTACTACTGTTACTAGTTTTTTTCGGGAACAGATACTCCGTTCTATTTCTTTATACGATTAAATTACTATTACTAACTTCCTTTCAAACAAAGTAAGGAGAAGGTAGGGTAGCAAACCCACCTCCTCCCTTGTGACTTACTTGTCAAGTCCAATAACAACGAATTTTGTACAATCAGACTATACTGTTATATTTAATGTCTTTCTATTTCAAATATCTAAATAAGTTAGATCACTGTCCTCAATTTGAAGGAAATCAAAAAAAAAAAAAGTAAATTTAGGAGTTCTTTATTCGAAGCTTTTCATTTATCCAATAATTCACAATTTACTTAAACATCAAGTGACGTAAAATTAATCTATAATTATACAAAAAAAGGAAAAAAATTTATGTGAAAATCAAACACAATAATTTATTATTGATCATAAAATTATAGATCCGATACTTTTCATCATCTATCTACTTGATCAAAGAGTATCACACCAAACAAAGAGAAGTGTATAGAATTCTCCAAATTTGTACAAACTGTTGAAGGTTATCGGATCGGTTCAATTTTCTTGTATTAATGATTACAATGACTGGTGATTGTGACGTCTGAATCTACGGACCATATCCAATGAACCATTCCAGCAAAGGACGTGTTTGGCAACTGCAAAATTTCCTCTTTTAAAGTTACACAACATTTTTTCCAAATGATTGCTCTATTTTTCAAATTTTTGATATTTTTTTCAACAAAATTTAGGTCCAAGCGGCATTATATTCCAAAGGAAAGAAATTGACAATGATACTTGGGAAGTTCATTCATTTGGAAAAATATTAATTATATTACTTATAAGATTAAAATATAACAAAATGCAATTAATAATTTATAAATTAAAGCATACAGTTTAATTAAGAATATTATTGTTTGCCAAGTTGCCTTGGTTCAGTGGCATAAATCTCCCACATAATGTAGGAGGTCAGAAGTTCGATATCGAGCGAACTCCTGATATGCGTGCATATGTATAAATAAATAAATAAAAATATTATTATTTAAGTGAACAAGTACTATATATAGATAAATAATATACACGCGTAGATCAAATATCATAGAAAATAATTGTAGAGTCAATTATGATTCTTTTGTAATTAAAAATATATATAAATAAATCAAATGAATAGTTTTTAATTAATAACTTTAGAGCCTATCGTTACCATTTCGGACCTACTTTAGTTCAGGAAGTTATTTCTTAAGAGTTAATTGAGGCCAAATTTTAAATGCTAAAAAAATTAGGGACGACTCCAATTTAAAATATAGGGTGAATTTAGTCTTACCTCCCTCAAACTATGAAAATAAACAATTTTTTTTGAGAGAATATTACAAATGACAAAATGTTATCATTTCAACAGAACAATATTCTTATTTTCAAGTCAAATAATCAAAATATAAACTACATATAAAGCACATAAAGTACATACCACACCTATTACGAGTCGAACACAAGACCTTCCATTTAATTCAGAAGATGGATGCCACTGTAATTATAAGCCACTGGACGTGGAAAATATGCATTTCATTCCTTCAAAATATAGTTTAATTTTTCAATGTTATCCGTTCCAGAGTATGTGGAAAAATATTAAAATATCAAAACTTATCAAAGTTAACATTTATGATTTGATTACTATTTCACCAAAAGACATTTTTCAGTTAATAAATTAATTTCACTCTTAATTATAATAGATAGATGTGAAGTAAATATTTTTTGGAAAACCCTTAACGTGGTAGAACTCTATTACAATTCTTGATGTTGGCTAATTAAAAAGGGCATCCTCGTTAATAAAAGTGGGAAATATTTAAATTACCTGCTGTTATAATTGAGCATGATGCTAAAATTCAATCTCAAGTAAGAAGGTATTCAGTTAAATTTATTTAAAATATTTTATAAACTCCAAAACTATAGAGCTTATAAAATGCTATATTTAATTTCAAATATAAACTCTTGAAATGTGTGGAAGACCTTTTCTAAAAATTTTACCAAACATTTTATAACATATTATAAGTAGGGGTGGGCACATGACCAGAATTACTTGGTTCGGGATGACCGGGTAGGGTACCCAGTTGCCCGGAATCTAAATTTTAATACATGATCCCGGCACATCCCGAGTATCCAATCCCAGACCCAGATTTTAGGTTCGGGTACCTGTTAAAACCCCATCAATTGAGTTTCTGTGGTATATTTCTTGATCAGACCAAGTCGGGTACCCAAAATTCAAACCTGAATGCCCACCCCTACAGTTATAAGTTCCGAAATATCTTATAAAATATTTTGAAAAGCTTATAAATTCACCCAAATATCCTCTAATTTCATAGTCTACTCAAACCAATATGTTTGTGTATACGTATGTGTATAAATAGACAATCTCTCTCTCCCTCACACACACACACACACACACACACACATACCTACATACATACATACATACATACATACATACATACATACATACATATATAATCTGCTGAAAACTACAATGGTTTGGTTTTAAGAAAGAACATGATTGGGCCAATCAGGTACCATACAAAAAACTAAGAAACTTAAGCAAAGGCTAAACTCTGTACAGACACCCGAGGAAACTTATGAACTCGCTATCTTTTATGGCAGATGACAATCTATGGCACTGAATTGTCTGGCTTATATTACAACATATGATGTTTCAATGTATGAGAAAGGCTATGGACACAGACCAGGTAAACCTTATTGCAGTTTCCCTTCTGAAAAATAAGGATTTGTTTATATGAGCATATACTTGCAGGCATCCAACTCCGGACATGATTGACAAGTGAAGTGTCAAGTATGCGATAGGATGCCTCTACAACTATAAACAGAGAAAATGCATGTTGAGTTTATCTTAAATTATTAATGAACATATTTGCAAGTGAACCTTAGGGGTATGTTCAACAAAAAAAGTACTTCAATTTTGAAAACATCATGAAAATGATTAAATCCATTGCAGTAGAGCCCACCCGCTTTGAGGTACTGTCCCATCAGTGCACGCTAATGGGGGGTTTTGTCCTTAGGAAAAGATATCTCGAGATGAGGGTGAGGAAGAGAATACTAATCAAACCTCACACCCCTCAAATTTTCAAACACTTCAGTCTCCAGGTAAGGTAGAGACCCTGATTCTTTTGTCAGCTGAAAAAAATATCATAGAAAGACTTAGGCTATGTTCACTAGCATTTTGGGGAAATTTTTCCCAACTCCCAAAATAATTTCAAAAAACATACACATTATCCAATCATTTTTTCAAAACATAAAAAATTTATACCTAAAAAACATCAGAATTCAATCTCAAAAAGATCCTACACATTACCCTAGTCATACCTTAACCGTACTTAACACTCAAGTATATATATACACACACACACACACCATCAAAGTATATATATATATACACACACATTACATAAAAAAATAATTTTTTCCTACAAACCCAAGTAACTAATTTGACTTCTACAGTAAAATTTGTCCCCCACCAAAATATTAACAAACAAACAACTCATTCTCAATTCATTTTTTCTATTTTCCCAAAATATAAACAAACACTTGACACTTTTTTCAAGTTTTTTCCCAAAAACTCATTCTCCCAAATTTTTTTCTAGAAAATGGCCAAAATACTAGTGAACAAGCCCCTAAATTTCTCCAACGTGCAATCATACCTGTCAGCGAACTTCGTATTCTCTTTCGCTCACAATGGGCTTCCTTCAACAATAATTTTGAAACAGAACACCAATAAACATAAATTCACTGTAAACCCCTTGGGCACGTGTTCGTGTACTATGGTTGCAAAAACTACATTTGTCAACCAATTATGTCCTATCCCTGTCAATTTATCTAAAGGATGCTGACCCTGTACCCTGATTGAAAACTATGCTTACTGATTTGAATTTAAGCAAAGCAACAGGCTGAAATTCTATTAAATCATCTTTATACAAGGGTTGTGTGTCTCACCTAGCAAATCTAGTAGTGATTCAAGATGGGCTTATTTATAAAAATATAGTAAAAAATCTAAAATTTTATAAAACTACTGCAATTTTAAAAACTTCACAAAATTACCGTAAGGCGTGGCCTGGCTGATTTTTTATTTTATTTTTATAAATAAAACAAAGGCGTGCCCTGAGGCCACGCCTTTGGCATGGCAAATTTCCCAAGCATGCAAGCATTGTCTGTGAGTTTCCATGCAATTTTTTTTTTAAAAGTGAATTTTTAAATTAAAAATTGAAGTGGCGTGGTCTTACGCAATTTTTTTTTTTTAAAATTAAAAATTGAAGAGGCGTGGCCTCTTGCATGCAATTTTTTTTAAAAATTAAATAAAATTAAATTTAAGTTATGAAAAATATATATTTAAAATAAATAAAGTTAAAAATTTAAAATCTACTATATATTTATGAAAATGAATAAAATTAAATTTGAATAGTAAGTATGATATTATTATAATTCAATTTAGAATATATTATTTTATATTTAAAATTTGAACTTGTAATTTTATAATTTATGAAATAAATAAAATTTAAAGTAAATAAAATTATATATATTTAAAATAAATAAAATTAAAAATTTTAAATCTAATATATTTATGAAAAATAAATAAAATTATATTTGAGTAGTAAGTATGATATTATTATAATATAATTTTCGTTCAATATGTTATTTTATATTTAAAATTTGAATAAATAATTTTTAAATTTATGAAATAAATAAAATTTAAAATAAATAAAATAAATATATTTAAAATAAATAAAATTAAATTTGATTTATGAAAAATATATATTTAATATAATTTATTAAATATATATTTTATTTTATATAAATAAAATAAAAAATTATACATTTAATATATATTTATGAAAATAAATAAATGCTGCAGCATTTGTCAAGCCATATTACAACATTGAATATTACTTGACAACATATCAAAGAAGCTTTGAGCCGATATGGAGCGAAGATTATTGGGATGAACCTAATTTTGAACTAGTACATAATCCAGCCCGTAGAGATAGACGTGTTGCAGGAAGGGATCGCACTACTCGTATCTAAAATGAAATGGATTGGCCCCAAGCCCGTGCAAGACAACAAGCCCGCCGTCATGCACAAGCCGAAGTTGAAGCCCAAACCCAAGCGCAAGCCCGACATCCTTAATTCTTCCAACTTTGTAATTATATTTTATGTTCTATGTTTTTCCTTTGTATTAGACTTCATCAACAATAAATTTGGTCGAAATTTTCAAACATTTTAGATAGTTCTAATCTATGTCATATTTCATTAACATACTTAAAAAATAAAACCCATACATTGTTCTTTAACTAAATAGTGAGTGTTACATATTAGACTTACAAAAATTAAATATATCTAGTATTATAAGTCAATATTCTAGCTCTGTTTTAGGTAGTTGAAATCAAATTTAGAATTCAAAGTTAAGAAACAAAGCAAAATGATGTATGATATTAGTCATTGTCATTCAAGATATATTGGCATTGACAATGACCATTTTTTTCTTCAATAACCATGTATATCCACGCTACAAAAATGGATCATCTCTCATTTGAGCTCATTTTTTAAATATTAAAAAAATAAATAAATGATAAAGTTATGTGAATGGTGGGTTTTACAAGTGGAATACATAAATAGGATCAAGTTGGTAAAAATATTATATGATAGTTTTATATGCTATGATAATAACATATCTTCAAATTATACGCATCAATTATGATTAAAATGTATGATATTTCTTAAAAAATGTATGTATTAATAGCGCTTACATCATATATTGCTGTATATATACCACTCTTGACTGTATCTTAAAATATATTTTTGCCATGCAAAAGGCGTGGCATGCCTTTGCGAATGTTTAAAAAAAAAAAAATTCAGCCAAGGCCATGCCTCTTCACTTGAAGAAAAAAATTATATGCAAGGCCACGACTCTTCAATTTTTAATTAAAAAAAAATAAAAATTTTGCATACAAGAGGGCCACGCCACTTTAATTTTTAATTTAAAAATTCACTTTTTTAAAAAAAAAAATTAAAAAAAAAAATTGCATGGAAGA
This sequence comes from Jacaranda mimosifolia, assembly GCA_018894105.1. Taxonomy (NCBI): domain Eukaryota; kingdom Viridiplantae; phylum Streptophyta; class Magnoliopsida; order Lamiales; family Bignoniaceae; genus Jacaranda; species Jacaranda mimosifolia. Next base: position 37,389,032 of record CM032123.1, read on the forward strand.
CCTTTTTAACTCACAGACAATGCTTGCATGCTGGGGGAAAATTTGCCATGCCAAAGGCGTGGCCTCAGGCCAGGCCTTTGTTTTATTTATAAAAAAAAAATAAAAAATCAGCCAACTAAAGGCGTGGCTCCAGGCCACGCCTTACGATAGTTTTGTGAAGTTTTCAAAATTGCGGTAGTTTTATAAAATTTCAGGTTTTTTACTGTATTTTTATAAATAAGCCCATTCAAGATTTGTCATATCTAATTCTCATGAAGGTTGTCGACCACAAAACATCACAAGTTCTCATTATGAGATAGAATACATTAAGTCCATGAAGAGAAATAATACATCGTAGATGCCATTTGCATAACTGTTTTTTCATTGATAGTTAGTTTTGTTTTATTCTTTTGAAGATAATATTTTATCCCCCGAAATAGCAGAAGACTGAGTTTTCTCTCGTTCGATGGAGAAGTAATGGGCTTGGTGTGGAAATGCATTTTAAAAGTGTCAGTATGTTGTTGGCATCATACCAGTGAAACATGTACAAGAGCTCCATCAAGCGGAGCTGAGAAGTGTCCAAATCGGTTGATACCTTTCCTATCCCCAAGTGCTTGCAACAGAGCTTGCATGGAAACACAATGTTAGTGATGTGATTTAAGCAAAGACAACCAAGAAATTACAGGTAAAAGCCAGAATAGCTGTTCAAGGAAACATGTAATGGAGTCAAACCACTGCCCTTTGAACATCTGACCTTGGATAACACATCCGAACTTAGAATGCTACTCTAGATTCAGACGTGAAAACAAAGCTTGAAAATTGGTGGATTCATATGCTTGTAGAAGTCAATCCACTCTAGTTTAAACATCAGAGCTTGAAAAACACATATGAACATAGAAGGGTTAGTGTGATCAATCTTTACTCAAAGAGGGTACAAATCGTCTCATGCAACAAATGTATCTGAACATTGACGTAGCATAATCACATCCAGCTTTTGAAAATTGAATAACCCCAAATTACAAGACTAGCCAAATCTACATTGCCAGTTTAAAAAAGCCCACTACTAACATCATCTTCCATGACGAAGTGATGCAAACTAGGACCCTATAATATGATGTACATAGGTAACCAGCAGGCGTTCGGATTTTAGAAGTCTAGACAAACAGCAAAATATGGTCTAAAATTCTTACAGAAGGACGTAATGCATTAATATGTTTTCAAAATCTGTCCCAATGGCCAGGGCAACATCTTCATTTGTATGATGATCATCAATATGAATATCCCAGTGGCATTCACATGCACATCAAATACTCCATGTGAAGCAAGTTTCTGAAATAAAAATGAAGAAAAAGCCCACAGTAAGTATTCGAGCAAATTAATATTTGCATATTTGACAGAAATATAAGTTCACTGCAGAAAGTGTAATTCCTGCCAATTCAACAATCATAGAAGTCAAAAAGACCATATCTATGTTGGTTGGCTATAACTTCGGGAAATATACATGGAAAAAAGCGGGATATTATAATAAAATCACCAACGATCCAACCACTGCCTTCAACAACCACAAAAGACAAGACAAAGTTAGCACAAGTTTTGCCATTTTCCCTTTTTTATTAGTTTCTTTTGAAAGATATAAGAATCCATAAATCATTAAACACTCCCTTAAAGATGCACATGCAGCAAATACTTCGTTGGATAAAAAATAGATATTTTTTCAATGGAAAAAGGTGAAAGCAAACAAACAACTCTATCCGCTCAATACATGCATACATACATACATATATATATATATATATGTGAAAGTTGAACTATGTTTCAAATTTTGGTCAATTATATTTTACAGCTGAACTACCAATTACCATATTGAAAGAAAAACACATTCCATCCCCTGAAACAGCAATCAAGCTTATAAGTACGGTGTATCAGTTCATCCATCCAACGTTATTTCCTTAATATTACCAAAAATACTAGTCAAATAATTCATATCTCTAAAAAAAATTGGAAAAACACAGAGGCTACAGTAAACCAGCAGGGAAACAAAAAGAAAAAAGCCCTACATCTAAGTGTCTAACATGTGATCAATAAAGGAATCCTGTATTATTTTTAGCCACAGCATTGGCATCCAAATTAATCTTCACATTGGCATTCATCTCTTTCGTAAACCTCTTCACCTCTCCAATCCTTCCTCCTGCATTTCCCGATGATTAACAAGACTGCCAATATAACAAAAAAGATAAACATAAATTAAGTTCACAATTAATTTACCCTGAGCTGTTGTTATAGATGGAGAACCGTTGTCGTCGAAGGCACGAGGGATTACGTAGAGAAGGAGTAACTTGCGTTGCTGAAGTTGCTCGGGGAGGACAGCACGCTGTGAGAGATGAAGTCTTTAGTTAGAAAAACGAGATTAGGGTAAAAGCAGTGGTTGAAGGAACGGAGAGGAATTGAAAGCTCCATGGTGGAGGAAACCTGAGTAGGTGCAGGGCGTAAAGCGGCGGCGACTGGTTGGTGTTTGGCGTGGAGGCGAAAAAGGTGTACAGTTTCTACTTTGAACTGAAGTCGCAGTTGACCAAACAAAACGCGACTTAGGATAATGAAAAATATACCATTTTTACATCTTGGTTTAATTTTTAAGTGTTTATTTTTCTTTTATGCTATTTATTAGATTAAATAAATTCCCACAATAATAATGTTAACTTAAAACTTAATGACAATAGGTAAAATGTAAATACACTCACAGCTAAAGCATAGAGCGCTAATTTTGAAAATAATATTGATTCGAGGTCGTTGAATAAATTTAACAAAAAAGTCTATTTAATTCATTTAATTGAATTAATGAAATTTTTTCAATTAAGTTTAACTTACGATCTGAATAGAAAACTATAGTAAGATTAGGATCGTACGAATATTTGAAGAAACAAATTTTAAAGTATAAACTAGTAGACTTCGCACAAAGATGATGAAAATTTTAAGATATAAATATACATTCGACATTATATAATTAAAAGTATTTATAACGAAACTTTTGTGATAGGTGTTAAAGTTGAACTTATCACAAGTTCATTTGCTTGTTAGGATAGTACCACGTGTAATGAATGAAAAGTCGAATTGATGAGTTGAGCTTTATGAGTTTTTGTTAAAAGTGGATTGATTAGACTCATACCACATAAAAAGGCTATAATTCTAGGGTGCCAAAATCTCCCAGTAGCATGAATATCCCATATAATATGAAAGGTCACGAGTTTGAATTCGAACAAACTTCTGAAGTACGTGTGTGTGAATTAAAAAAAAAATGTGGAAAATTAAGAAAGAAACAAAATAATCGCCTGCTTTTACGAACAGCAGACCTACTTAGATTATTGTTACAAAATGCAGAGAAGAGAATAAAATAAGTCTCCTAAAAATATGTAGATTATGTACACAATAACAAAATCAAAGACTGCACAAATATGTATACACTAGCAAATGTAAGCAGAATTCACAAAATTTTGTTGCCTGAGCCCTTAAGGCTACAACATTCAAGCTTTTTTTCTTTCAACTTTCATTTTATTTCATCACATTATGGTGGCATCATATTGGCATATAACATGAGCACTGGAAATTTGTGTCCATCACTTCAGACAGGAAAATTCAGATGCTAACCAGACCAGTCCTGTCCATAATTCACTAAACTTGCCGGGGGATGCCTCAAAACGTAAGTTGTCGACCAAAAGCCGTTCCCATATATTGCTCTCCCTAAGAAAAACCACGCACGTTCTTCTACAGTGGCTCCAAGAACGGCTCTTCTATCAGCATAATCGCTGGGCATGGTTCTCAGTTGTTGCTGTATTCTGAGCTGAATCTTCACAAGAAGAAACGGGAGAAGCAACTTTTCCAGCAACAACATGAGGAGGTGCATTATTTTGTCCATCAGGTTTATCGGTTTCAGCAGGATCAACAGCCTCCTCACTTACACTCGAATCACTAGGAGAAGCAACTTTTTCAACAACCACAAGAGGCGTCTCGTCTCCTCCATCAGGTTTGTCCATTTCAGGAGGATCAAAGGCCTTCTCAACTACACCCGAAACCACAATGTCACTTTTTTGAGAAATAGGAGAAGCAACTTTTCCAACAACCACATGGGGCGTCGTATTTCCTCCATCAGGTTTATCTGTTTCAGGAGGATCAACGGCTTTCTCAACTAGACCTGAAACTACAAGGTCATTTTTCACAGACGTAGGAGAAGCAACTTTTTCATCAACCACATGAGTCGTCTCGTTTCCTCCATCAGGTTTATCTGTTTCAGGAGGATCAACAGCCACCTCAACTACACCCAAAGCCACAAGGTCGTTTTTCACAGAAATAGGAGAAGCAACCTTTCCATCAACCACATGAGCTGTCTCATTTCCTCCATCAGGTTTATCTGTTTTAGGAGGATCAACGGCTTCCTCAACTACGTCCAAAACCACAAGGTCATTTTTCACGGAAAAATGAGGAGCAACTTTTCCGTCAAGCACATGAGTCGTCTCGCTTTTTCCATCATCTGGGAAAGGTTCTGTAGATGAATGAAGATCACTTTCCACGACGGGGGCAGTTGTCCGATTCGAGCCCGAGTTAAACTGTTCCAAAGGCTCCTCATTGATGACAACTGTTGTTGGACAAGTTGCAGTATAGGGTTTTCCATTGACTTTATCTGTAGCACTCTGTGCAAATGTTTCAGTAGCAGAGCCGGGCAGAGAGTCAATGCAACCATTTTCCACAGTTTTGGGGTGACCGGTTGAACTCGCTAAAATAGCACTCTGAATACCAGTGGCCCCAGTTTTGGATGACTTGCCTACCACAGCCTCCATAGATGAGTTGGAGTTATCATTTGGAGGATGATCTAGCAGTCGATGTTCCATGCCAGAGGTGTTATTATTTTCAGCAGCACTGGGAGAGCACTTCAAGTTAGCAGAGGATTCTTTTTGCTTGTTTTCTACCTCAGGCTCTACAGCAGTAGTTCCCTGGCTGGCAAGAAGTTTATCAGATTCACAAATAGCATCTGAAACAGCAGCTGCTGTATTATCATTTGAAGGAACGGCTGGTGCTGGAGAGCCAGAATCCAGAGCATCAACTTCGTTATTAGTATTGGACTCATGGCACCCTCCAGAATCACTACTAGCCTGTCTAGTTTGCTCCAAAGATGAATTATTGTCAGACTTTTCGACCAAAACAGGCAATTGAGGCTGATTGTTAGTTGATTCAGAAACCTTTGCGCCTAGAGTTGAGAAATCAATAGCCTAAGTCAGAGGCAAATACAACATACGAAATAGGAGTAAAGACTAAAAACACACTGTGAGGAAGTAAAATAGCTCAATCAAAGTGAAAGGATAATATACACATCACACAGAAACAATAGTTTACCATCAGCATTTTCTTGCTTCACTAACTGCTTCTGCAGCATATCTGTCCCTGGAAACACCAACATATTCAAGGACTTTATTTCTCTCTTGTGAACATCCTCAAGTTCATGGAAATCAAAAACTGTAGTCCATGTGTTCATATGCTCTGAAATAGCAGGAATAATTAATTGCCCAACTTTTAGAGAAGAAAGTTCCTGGAACAAGAAGAAACAGAGATCAAATCACTAGTCCAGCAAAGGGATGGAGTAGAGGGGGTTAACTGCTAGAATATAACGAAAGTCCAATATTCTTACAGCTTCAATTGCGGACAAAAGGCGACGGCACATTCCTTGTCGCCTATAGATCTCACGAGTCCCAATAAATGGCATCTCAGCAAGACGGGCTCCATGGAGCCTAACAAGGAAATGGAAAATACAATGATCAGATTGGGGTCCGTTATTGGTCAATACACTTGAAAAACCAGCTCAAGCATAAACACCAAACAATAATGATATCCCAAAAAGGAAAGAAAATAAAAAAAAAAAAAAAAAAAGCAAAGCTCAAAAGGGCAAATAATTACTTATTGCATGCATAATAGAATATCTCAGGCAGATAAAGAATGGTTTGGCACACATGTACATCAGATGAAATTAACGAAGAATATGTGTAAATGGATGTTGCTTCTCTCCAGAAGATGACTAGCAAAATCATTAGATGCACACCTTTGCGAGTTTCCAAACTTACTTAGTTTCAAGGCTTGGCCTTGGATAGGGAATAGTACCTTGTACATCTTTTTAAGAAATTTAAATTAATCAAAAATAGCGGTGGAGATAGGTAAAATATGTTCAAGTTGTATCAGCACTAGGCAAAGAGAACTGTTCTTCCCAAAATGAATACTTGAGAGTCCACGTAGATGCACACAAAAGTAGGAGCAAAATAAAACAACTAACCCCACACACTAAGCAGAGAACATGATCATCCATTAACAAAAGTATTGAGGATTAGCAACCCCAGGATGTGCTTCAATTATTACTACCACAGACAATGTCAATGTGACAGTGTTTTATTACCTGATAGAAGCTGCAGATATTATTTCATCACCCCGCTCCAAAATTGCCATATAAAACCCACAATAATTCAGCCGGTTAAAATTTGATCTGCAAGATAAGAGAGAAATAATCATTAGGGCCCATTTGGTTTTATTTTCATTTCCATCATTTCTAAAATTTGAAAAGTTAGTAGAAATGAATTGAAAATGAGTTTGTATTTGGAGAGATTGTTGGATAAATAATGATTATGTTGGTTTTAATAGGTTGTAGGTGAAGAGAGAGAGAAATAATGGAATAAAAATAGAAGATATATAGGTTATTGAAGAATGTGTTTTGAAAATGAAAATAAAAATAATGTTGTGTGAAAACATGTAAAAAGTGATGTATTTCATTTTTAGAATAGTAGAAAATGTGAAAATGGGCTTTGAAAATGAAACCAAATGGGCCCTTAGTCTTCCGTTCCTAGGATGTGCAATGAATATTCGCGTTTGTATGCGCCCGGGGGTGGTGGTTAAATGAGCTTGGGAAATGGTATTCGGTAGGGAGGCAGAAAAAAATGTGATTGAATTACTCATTGGATGATAGATGCAACTAGAACAGCTTACCCGCAGTTATAAACAACATTATGTATCATATTTATGCCACTCCTCCTGTCAATGATGGGCAAAAAACACTCATCCATAACAGATAGTGCAACAGCTAACTTTGAGCTGCATTCCACCCTTTGAGGAAATCCACGTTGTGAGGCATCAGAGACATCTGTTCGTTGAATAAGAGACCATGAAAATCCAGCGTCCAGTTCATGTTTGACTCCAAGAATCTTCTGCAAATGATCATAAAGCTGTAGAAACAAAAATATAAACAAATGAATATGAGGAAAGTTTATTCTGAATCTGGAATCATGGATCCAACAGGAAATGATGACATAAAACCAAAAAATCAACATGTTGAACAAGGTATAGTGAAGCCAACAAAAATCTATGATAAACTGCCAAAAGACGAAGAATCAGAGGTGTTGGTCAATGAATATTGGAGTTATTCTTTCATTCTTTGTCTTGTGCAGTCAAGAAAATAGAGTAGTTGATGATAAGGATGGATTTCAGTTCACAGTGATGTAATTGCAGTCAATTGTTTAGGAAGACAAACCAGAGATTATAAAGCTCAGGATAACACTTTTAGCAGAGGATCCCTAAGAGGCAAAAATAGCCCCAGCTAGCAGCCTTTTAAGTGGCAGCAAAATTAAGATAGCAACTAAGATTCTAATCATGCAGACAGAGAAATATTTTACTGGAACTTTAGGCAAATATAAATGCGATCGAATTGACATTAATGAGAAACCTCGAGTGCAAAGGTCGGCTTAAAATTATGGGTGATTAGGTATATGAAAGAATTGATTTCTTGTGCTTCTAACTTTGATATTACCCTTATTGGACAAAGCAAAATGAAAGGGTACGTGTAGTTGAATAAGATCAGTATATGATGAGGAGGCTTTATTGAACAGTTGATTACCATGGCATACCATAGTTTGGAATTTCAATTATAACTTCTACCCAATACCCATAACTAAGGTGTATTTTACTTAACTCTATGTGGCACCTCCTTATGATAATTAAATTTTAAAATAGTCATTTTGAGACAAATCCACTTATATTAGCATCAAATACTTGGAACGCAAAGTTAAAGGTGCACAAAACAAATAGTTTAATCACATGTAGATATGCATCAATAGTGACAATGATGAAACGAAATCATGGATATCATGTTAAAGAATAAAAACACACTCTTATATTCAGCTCATTTTTCCAAAATCTCTAATAGATTCCAGTGGAGTAAAATAATGATGCAACTCTTCCTTTATTTTTTTATTTTTTTTAACTTTTTCTGGACCTGATTGAAACCTAATTTGGCACTAAGGGCTAATTCCTGCTGTCAACTTTATATATCATATATAAGGATCATGAAGAACAAAGCTTTTTGGAAAAGAAATGGTGAATTACGTCTTTCACGTCCTACTGTATCTCTTTAGTTTTTTTCTCATTACTTTTTCAGCTCAATATGTTAGAGCTTCTGGAAAAGAAATTAGGTCATGCGTGATCCCTTCTTGAAACAATAATTAACACATGCCCTCTACCAAAATCTTTAAAATTATATAACTGACTGTATCCAATACACTAGGCTGAATGGATGGAGGAATAGAAACATGGCAGATCCCTCTAACCACCATTCTCTCATGCCAAGAGAAAGGCGATGAGAAATTTATCTTTGTTTCCTAATCTTCTTCCTTCATTTCCCTCAGTTCTGATTTACTAACTTATCTTTTCACTTGCGTTGGACCAAGAAAAGCTGCATGTAACAGAATTCCAAGATGCAGAAAGTCACTACATTGCATCTTTGACATGCAGGGAGCATAATTCTGTTTGCTTATTTAGAACCAAGGCTTTCAGAATGATGCAGAAAACATCAGAATAGTGCCATTTTGTCGTGGTTCTAGCTATTGATCACTAGATGGAGATTTAGGCAAATACCTCTTGGCACTTCAGCCCACAGAAAGATGCACCATTTGAACTCATGGGTAGAGCATGCACCTTCTCACTGCATGATTTGTGATCTATAAAAACATATAGAAAGAAAGATATCAGCATTATTATATTTAAAATAAAATATGCATATGTGCGGTGTGAGAGACGGAGGAGGAAAGGAGAGATAAAGATGCATAGAGAACTCCAACCCCAAAAAAACCACTTACATTTTTTCTCACAAAAATTGCACCTATTAAGTTCATCACCAATGCTATCATTCTCATTAGCAACACTTCCACCGGCATACCCACAAAATTTGCACGTGCAATTTGGACAGTGCCAATCACCAGAAGGAAGCATCTGCAATAAGAGAAAGAAATTAGAACCTCAACCACCAAGAAAAAATGAAAAATGCAATCAATACAAAAGGGCATGATTCGCTAAAAATGCATCACGTGCCACACTACTCGAGAATGACAAGAGTTTGAACAAGACTTAGCCTTCTCCTCAGAGCAGAAGTACCTTCACAGGGCAAAAAATCTGAGAACATGCAGTTTAGATACATACAAGCAACATGACTGTGCATGCAGTTAGCCACACAGACATATGGCAAAAACACAAACACACAGACGCACTGTAAATAAAAAATATACTTGCAAAAGTGAAAAAAAGATGAATTATAGTAGTAATTATACGCATCAACATTAGTTATTTATGTGTTAGAAAACATAAGGAAGAACAAAAATAATCCATAATTAAAAAGGTGAAAAACTAATAATACCCTATGTAAATTCAATGCTAACAATGAAATAAACACGAACAAATACACAGTGGTGCTGCCATGAGCTATCTAATAATTACCTGTATTTCTAAACAGATCTGATGGAAAGTTGATGGGCAACTATCACAACAAATCAAATCACCTCCATCACCACAAATACCACATGTATCATCATCTGGATCGTCGCCATCAACATCAACTGTATGGAAATCCCTACGTACAGACTCATCTTGACTATTCCATGCATCAATTTGGCACTGCAGAAGGGAGGATCCAGACTCCAAGAATATGTTTTGGAATGGTTGACGTAACTTGCTGCCAGCATGCAGCTCAAACTTCGAAACTGTAAGGATTTTACTGCAGCAACCACAATGGATCCCGTCTCTGGTGATCCAACCTTCTAACATTACCCGAGTCCTTCTGCGGTTCATATACTGCACTTTTTCACTTGACCGTGCTGTCCCAGAGTCAATCAGCCAGGCCAGTACTGTTCTTTTTCCCCTATATGGAACATGCCCATCAGAGTCTGAGTTTTCCCCTTTGTCAGAACCACGGACCAGAAGGGTGCATCTCCCAATCACTTTACTTGTTCTTCCCTGTATGACATTAGACTTGGTAGCAGTAGAAGGTTTTTCAACTTTGACTTTTCCAGGCTTCCTTTTGGGTGAATCGTCACTTAAATCATCATCACTATCTTGATCCACTTTACACGATTTGCTTCTTCGAGACTTAGAATTCTGTTTCATATAGGAACTGAGCCTCTCCTCATTCTGATCACTGTCTGAGCTTTCTTCAGCCTCCCTTACAGCAGATCTCTTAGCACTCTTAGTCATGCCACCTTCTTTTCTCTTCCTTTTCTTCTCTTCCTCAATTTTCTTTTTGGTTTGTCTTGTAAGTTTATTTATCAGATCTTCAGATAGAGGAGCAAATGAGGGAAAGCCAACATTTGCTTTAGTTGTACCATTATCTTCATCTAACTGTTTTTTAAGTGCATCATAAGCCTTAATAATTGACCAGTAGGCTGTTCCACTAGGGTTAATGTACACAGCATCTAAGTAGTCTCTGTTACGTCTTGGTCTATAATCGATAGTCCACCCAGCATCAATTAACATTCCTCTTAACTTCTCACGCAACATTTGCTTTTCAGTACTTCCACTGCGCTTAGCTTTCCCTTCTTCCCCTCCTTTTCCTTTAGAAGAAGTGATATTCTCAGGAGTGGGAGATCTTTCTTCCTCCTTCTTCATCCCTTTCTTTGAGCTACAAGCTTGTGGACTTGGTGAAGCCAGTTTCAACACCTTATCAGTCACATCAATCTCTGAATCTCCAGCCTTGCCACCTTTATCCAAAAATGGTATTCCCTTTTCTAATTTTTTCTCCTTTTTCTCCTTCTTAACACTTTTCTCCTTATCCTTGTCAACAAACAAATCTGGGCTTTCAGGTGGCTTTGAAGCTGGATAAATTGGTAATGGCGTCAACAAGTCCTTCTTGATAACATCATCAGACCTGGAACCTTTTCTTCCTTTAAGGTCTTGAGTTTCATAATTCTTAGGCTGAGAAGGAAAATCTATATTTTTCTTCTTATTCACCATAACCTTCAGCACCCCATTCTTCCCCTGCAACCTGATGGGCTCATTAGCTGTCTCCTGATACTTCAACCTTAATAATGAAATCGGCATGTGTGCTTCATCCTCCTCCAACTCAAGTCCTTTATTCCTTGCCGCACTGTACTCTAACCCCTTACTCCTACTACTAGAACCATCAAAATAGGAACCTTGCTTCCGTTTATCCACAACCAAATTCCTATTTGACGAGCTGACACCAAATTCCTTCATATTCCCACTGCCACTGCGCCCAACCGTTTTAAACCTATCCTCCAAATACTCATTCCTCATCTTTTTCCCATCATATTCGTCATACTCATCAAACTCAAACAAATCCAACCTACTCCTCTTCCTCTCAACACCAATGTCAGCCCCAACCTTGTCCTGACTATACTCTCTATTTTCAAGCTCATTTCTCTTATAACCCATTGAGCCATTATTCAATCTCTTGTCCTTCATTTTTCTTCTCATAAACTCCAATGACTCATCCTCATCACTCGAATCAGACGCACTCTCAACTAATCTAGCCCTCTTTTTTTCCTTGCTACTATCACTCAAACCACCCAACCCTCCTCCTAAATTCTTATTCTCACTTTTCTTTTTGATAATCAAACAACCTGACGAGCTTTTCTTCTTTAACACTTCTCCTGATCTTATGCTCCCTTCCATTTTCTTGCATCGACTGCATAAGAAAACCCCTTGAATTACAATCGAATTCTCGTGAAACTCAACCCAAATTCACCCTCAAATTAACAAAAAACACATTTTTCTAAAAGGGTTCTCAATTCTGCAGACAACCATTACCAGATCTGAAGCAAAACTAGAAAACCCAACAAGAAACTTAACAATAGTCGATAATTAACATAAAATTCAGTGATTCTTTTTACCTCGCTGGAAACCCTTGAGTATTTGTTTAATCGGGAACCAATCCTAACTCCGTAACGTAGTTTTCCAGCAAAGCAATAGAGAGAAAAGCCAAGAAAGAAGGAAATAACACAGGAATTCGTAGAAGGAATTCTGTGTGTATATATATGAGTCCTGTTGTATTATTTCTTATTATAGAGCAAAAAAAAATATATAAAAGGAGCTAAAAAGAAGGGGGGGAAAAAGGAAAATGAAAATTTGCAATTCGTTCCTAATAGGACTCTGTTTGATATTTTGACTACATAATGGTTTAAGCAGAATAATAATTAAGGGAATGTTTGGTTATGTTTTTTTGTGTAATTTTATTATGTGTTTTGGAATAATAAATTATTAAAGAATATAAAAGTTATTTTTTGGTATGTTTGTTTATATTTTAAGAGAGATGTTTTTTATTATAGCAGTCAAATTAATACTTTTTTGTTGAGCTTTTGAGGTGAAAATGGAATTGAGTGATTTTTTTAATATTATAGTAATGATAAAATATACATGATATAATATATATATATATATATTGAAAAGTGTGTATTTTGGAAGAAAAATAGATATATGTTCGGTTATGTTTCCTCAAAATACTATTGTTTTGGGGAAACATAACCAAACATTTCCTAAATTGCAAAATAAGATAAAAAAAACTTTCTCCAAATAAGGTATCTATTTTAAAGTTGAAGCCCATAAAAATGGTTAAGATTTTTCTAACAAAAATTTAATAATTCATTAATTTAACATTATATATATATATAATTGTGGGTTTCTGGACAATTTAATAGGAAGATGAAGACAATTTTGAAGGGAGTTATATTTGTTACATTTTACGTAAGCTTTTCTGAAAAATAATTTTTAGAAAGCTTTGTTTTAATCATTTTTTTAGCATATTTTATTTAACAATCATAAAAATATTTAATCTTAATATATTTAATTATCAAATATTGGTAAGCGACAATATTTAAAACAATACAAATGATTGAATGAAAAATCATTCATGTCACAGAGAAAATTAGTATCAGCATGATGTATTACTTTGAAAATTATTTTTAATTAGTCAAAAATAATTTATTTTAAAAGATTGTCTTTATTACCATAAGAATAACATTTTACTTTATTTAGCAAAATAGAGTTGATATTAAAATGTCAAAACATTTGAGATGATTGTTTAATAATGCTAATTCTACATTTGTGAATTATAAACAAAGAGCAAACTAATCAGAAGTTTTATTAAAGTATTTTTATTAAATACTTTTAAATTTATAATAGAAATTTTAAAATTATAGATTGATTGCTAAGTCAATCGTTGAGTGGTCAATTGACCAAAAAAATGCGTGCGCATATATAAAATAATATTTATTTAATTCATATATATATGTAAAATATCAAATTTAATAATTTCTTTATATTGTGTGTTATATTACAAATACCTATAATACTCAAAATTTTGCAAGTATTTTTAATTTTCAGGTGAATAAATGTGCAAAATTTTAAACATTTCATTAGTAAAAATAACTTATGGTGTAAAATAAATTCAATTATGATGAGGGAGAATTTCTAAAAGACCATAATGCCCTCCATCTTATCCGATTCCCCAAAATAACCTCAAGATCCACTTCTTTTTCCTAATCGGGTCTACCCGAACATAATGAGAGATAATCCTGACCACAATTAACGTCTACGTAGGCGCAAGGGATGGAGGTCACATGGACCCAACAGATTTAGTCCAATTGAGTCGTCTGCTATAAATATCATCTCATTTATTACAAAAAGGGGTAACCTTTCTCACCTAAAAACCACAAGTACCTCTAGCATCCTTACCTCACGACCTCCATAACCCTTTTATAGACCTTGTTTATCGAACCCAATAAAACACTCACTCGAGCCCCATCTTTGGTCAATCTCTCGACCATTGACAAATATACTGCTGGTCTATTTCTTGTAACAACAGTAGGCGCCGTTTGTGGGAAACTTTGGACTGAGTGTTTGACATATTGGTTCGAGTCGAGGTTATGGCGGCCACACCAAGTAAGAACGTAGATACACCGAAGATTCGTGCTAATTCCTGTCTTTGCAGCAAACTCTCCAAGAACTTCCCCCAGAATAAATGATTGGTATCACGCGAGCTGAGTTGTAGGCTTTGATAGAAACCACAACAAACAAAGTTGTGAATGGTCGACTTGCAAATAATCCCCGCACATCCCAACCACCCTTCCCCAGATAATTATTTTGAGAGGAGGTATTGGAGCATCCGAGGGAAATCGAGCTGGTCGAAAATGAGGAGGATTCGGGGGAGGTAGGGAGTTATCAAAGGAGAGAAGAGGATGAAGTAACAAGCACGGGGAAAAATAAAGGTTGAGATCTTTCGAACGACACTCCAAAGAACGAACACGTATTGAGGTCCAGGAGATTAGCGACCAAGTGGAACATGTGAGTAGCCAACTAGGGGAAGACAAGAGGGGGGAGCAATAGGGATCCACTCTGCAAAAGAGAGGCTCTCCCTTTTGCGCTGAGATTTTATCTGAAATCATGCTAATGGGCTTCAAGATACATGATTTATCGAGATATGAGGGAAATTCAGACCCTCAAGAACACCTTACAGCATTTGAACATGTGATGCAGCTTTATGGATTGTTCGACGCCATTAATTGCAGGATATTTATCACTACACTGTGTGGGTGTGCTCAGGAATGGTTCACCTCGTTGCCGATTGGAATAGTAGTGAATTAGGATCAGATGTGTCGAAAGTTTCTTTATCATTTTGCCAGCAAGAAGAAGTAAAAAAGACCCGCCACGTATCTATTTACCATAAGATAGAGGGAAGATGAGTCCCTCCGTGCTTTCATGGGTTGTTTTAACAATGAAGTACTTGAAGTACCCAACCTTAATGTCGATATAATGGTTAGCATCCTCATTCATGGTCTCAAGAAGGGCCCATTGGCCTTAGCACTGGTGCGGAAGCCAGTAGGAGAGCAAAACAATAAGAATTAAGGTGGCAGAATAGCTAAGACTCCCCATATATGTCGACCAAGAGGACAGTAAGAAGAGAAAAAGGGAGCCATCCAACCACAAGCAAAGAGAGCTGTGACCTAGAGACCCAAGTATGACCACCAAGATCGGGGCCCAATTGAATACCTAAGTGGAGATAATGATAGTAGAATTTCTTAGAGAAAATGTGGATGTCTTCGCTGGTGCAATAGATTTTGAGGGGATAGACCCCGAGATTATGGTTCATAACCTAAATATGGATCTGAGTGCCTAACCGGTTAGATAGAAAAAATATAATTTCAGTGTCGAGAGAAATCGAGTTATTGAAGAGGAGGTTAGGAAGTTGTTGGAAGCGGGTTTCATAGTGGAGGTGCAGTTTACCAAATGGTTGTCCAATGTGGTGGTAGTCTCAAAGATAGGATGGAGATGGAGGATGTACACAGACTATACCAACTCAAACAAGGCTTGTCCCAAGGATCCTTATCATTTGCCTAGGATAGATGCATTCGTCGATTCGACTGTAGGCTGCGTTCTATTGAGTATGATGGATGCATATCAAGGATACCACTAGATACACATGGCTCCAAAAGATATGGATAAAACAACGTTTGTGGTCGAGAAGGGGGTATACTGTTACAGAGTCATGCCTTTCAAATTAAAGAACGCAGGGGTGACATATCAGAGGCTGGTCAATAAAATGTTTAAAGACCAGATAGGTCGGACCATGGAGGTATATGTAGATGATATGTTGGTCAAGAGCATGGTAGAAAGAGAACATATCGAACATTTAAGAGAAGCTTTTAGTATTATGCGGCGGTATGGGCTGAAGTTAAACCCCGCTAAGTGTACCTTTGGTGTCAGAGGTGGAAAATTTCTGGGCTACATGATCACTGAACAGGGAATAGAAACTAACTCGAAGAAAATAGAAGCAATATTGATAACGCCATCCCCCAATTGTGCCCGGGAAGTCCAACAATTGGCAGGTCAAATAGTGGCATTAGCAAGGTTTCTAATTGGGTCGAGCAGACACCTAACGCCTTAATGATGTTGGCCACGGGCTCAACTATAGGAAAAATGGTATATATAAGATCTTTTTGAAAATTAGAAATTGGCCCCCAAATCTTTAATCTAGTCTTCAATTGAGTCCTTTAGAAAATTAATCATTTCCAACTTCAGTCCCCTAACTCCTTAGTATCTCGCATTGGCCCGGTTAACCAAAAATATTCCTACTTTGACCCACAAAACTTCTAAATATTGGCCAATCAAGTTTTCCTCAAATTGCAATTCAACCCCAAAACTTCCAAAAATAAATAAATATTGTTGAGAAAATTTCCACGGATCATATAATTTCTAAGGGTGTTACACTTTCCCCCCTTAAAAGAATCTGGTCCCCAGATTCTCCCCTTAGTACTGTTTTGACTAGCAAAAAATAAACAGACTTGGTAAATTGGTCTACTTACCTAGATACTGACATATCTTCCTCGAGTTGTTGGTAGACCTGCTACAAAGTCTATAGTGACTTGCGCCCATTTCCAATCAAGGATTGGAAGCAGTTGTAGCAACCCTATCGATCGCTGATGCTCTACTTTCACTAGCTAGTAGGTCAAACACTTCCACATATAATCTGCAACATCTCTTCTCATTCCCTTCCACCAAAATTGCTTTGTTAAGACCCGATACATCTTCGTACCTCTCGGATTTATCGTGTATCTTATCTTGTGTGCCTCAATTAACAATCTCTCTTTCATTTCTTCCGACACACATATTCTTTATGGAACAAAAGAGTACCTTAGGTATCGGTATTGAACTCAAACTCTTCAGAACTTCCAACCATTCATTTTGTTTCATTATCCATATATCATTGGCTTGGGTTTGTCGTATTCCATTATATAATTCGAGCTGTACTTTCTCCTGCAATCCGAGCTTGCTGTTTATTTCAGCACATCACCCATTCTTAGGCTTCTTGATGTTTCTACCCCGAGTAAGTAAGCCATCCCAACCTTTCAGCTCAAGGTATTGACCACTACATTTGCCTTTCCCAAGTAATAGATGATGGAAAAATTGTAGTCTTCTAGAAATTCCATCGATCTGCATTGTCTTATGTTCAAATCCCTATCCTTGTCAAATGGTTGATCTTTCTGAGTTAATTTAGTCAACGAGCCAACTTGATGAGGGTCCGAATCGTAATACAGGTACTCCAATTCCGATCTCTATTGGGTTTAACCCCAAAGGTGGATATCTTCCGTTGATGATGTTTGAGAATCCTGCAATTAAGGCAAACGTTAGGCTAGCCGAGTGGCCCTCGGCTTCGGCCCTCCGACGCTCAAGTCAGTACCTGAAGTATTTTTCAATGGAGTTAGGTAGTTTCAAAGTCTATTGGTGCATACCTTGTGAGGCAAGACAGAGGAGTTTTTATATTCTTCCCCTTGCAGGAAATGACAGGTAAGCCCTTGGCTTACCCTTGGGGTCTTCAGCCTTCTCAAAGGGGCAATTAGTCTATTCCCCCATTTGAATTTTGCCAGCTAGATGTCCTTTCATGCTACAGGACGGGACGGTATACGGGGTGGCGACTGCCGTGTCAGACAGTGAGGGGATGGCATGTGCCATTAATGCGGTGGCATGGTGCCAGTCAACACATTTAATGGGGTGGCAAAGTACTGTGCAGAATTCGACCTCCTATCAGCCTGACGGGGGTCGAATATGGTCGATATTATCCGAGGGCTCTGAGGTGCCCGCCTGGGCCTGGGGGGAGACTGGTCGAACATAGTCGACGTGTCCCATGGGCCCTGGGTCGTTGTCCGAATGCTGGGCCTTTTGGGGCCACTACCTGGTCGAACAGGGTCGACGTGGCTCATGGGCCCTGGGCCGTTGCCTAATCGTTGGGCCTTTTGGGGCCGCTACCTGGTCGAACAGGGTCGACGTGGCTCATGGGCCCTGGGCCGTTGTCTAATCGTTGGGCCTTTTGGGCCACCCTATATCATGAGTCCCCCCACTTCGCAATGCGGATCGAGGGAATCGACGAGCGGCATTGGGAAGTAGCGAATACTAACGTGTCTCGACCAGGGATTTTAGAAATCGACCAGGGTTTTGCGTGTCTACTGAGCGGTTACATCGTGGCGCGCGTGGGGCGGCGTTATAGTTTCTCCCATTAATGCGGACGCTTGGATAACCGCGCATCTTTCTTTATAAATACTGACTAGCATTCAGCCTGCTTTCACCTTTACCGCTTCAGATATTCCTTGCTGCGAGAATCACTAACCTTTGCACTTTCTTCAGAGATTTTCTGGGTTTAGCTTTCCAATATAGTAAGTACTCTTCCCCCTCTATTTCTTTCCACATTTCTTTGAAGAAAATGTTTGGGCTATTCAGTTCTGGTGGTACTTCCGGTGGGGGTAATGAAGCCACTGTGTCTAAGGGCCATAGGGAGTTTTCTGACTCAAGCAGCTCAAGCTCCGGTGGCTTGAGCAGCGCACCGGGAGGGAGGGGAAGGTGGGCCCAGCTGGGTACCTTCTTCTCGCGAGCGATTATTTACCCCAAACCACTATAGCGAGATAATCTCTACCGTCACCCCCTTGGAACTGGCCCGCGTTCAAGAGCTTTACCACATTCCTCGCGAATTCCAGTTGCTAGCCCCTGGGCCTCCTGGTCGAATGCACCGTGCCCCTGCCGGTTGCATAACTGTTTTCGAGGATGCACTTAGGTGTGGTCTTAGGTTTCCCTTGAGCGAGAGCATGATAGGTCTGCTTAGGGGTCTTCGAGTGTGCATCACGCAACTGCTGCCCAACTATTTCTCGACGTTGTGTAGCTTTATAGTTCTAATGTGCCTGTACAACCAACCCCCGACCTTTGAAAATTTTTCAAACCTGTTTTATCTTTGCGTGTCGCGTAAATCTGGTAGCACCAAGGAAACGGGCTTTTATTATCTGAGCGCTCGGCCTCGTCGGAGGTTTCTCGTGGCGCTTTCCTCGTTCTATGGTCAGGCGTGGAAGAAACGCTACTTCTTTGTGTGGGTAAAGGGAGGGTTCGATATTCCTTGAGAGTGGGCGAGGGGTCCGATCGAGGTACCAGGGTATCATGCTCCAACCTGGTCGAGCACATTCGTGAGGGACCTGGTCGATTTTGGTCCCATCGAAGCTACTGCATTCCTCGAGGAGAGGCAATTGGTGTTGGCTGGGTTGTCGCCAGCCCTATTAAATTTCCCGCTAATTATGAGATAGGTAGACTAATTGCGTGCGCCATACCCTGTTGTTTGTTTACGCACATTCCTGTAATTTACATTTTCTATTGCTTGTTCTGTGCAGACCACGATGAAATCATGAACAGGTCTAGGGTTAGTGCACTGGCTCGCATTGAAAGGAATAAGCAGCGCCGACAAGGCGGCGCGATTCGAGAGGAGTCATCGGGGGCCGACGAGCCACTTCGATTAAATGCTGCCCCAGCGCCCTCCAGAACACCTTCCCTACTCGACAAGAAGAGGTCGAAAGAACCACGGGTCGGGGAAAGAGACCCATGGGCGAGCCGGATGCTCCCCCCCGAAGAAGGCAGCTACCGAGAGGGGAAAAGGGAAGTTGAAGGGCACCGAGCTGAACGTGCCGACGGGAAAAGAGCTCTTCGTTGATCGAAGTCCCGAGGCCCTCTTTAATTTGTGGAAGTTCCCATCTCCTCGATTTGGGTCGGATCCAGGTGTAGCTGTGGGCGACTCATCTAGCATGGTAGCCTCAGGGCCGGCTGGGTTGGATCCCTTAAAAGTGCTGATGGCTGCGCAGTTCCTGGCTGACCAGAATAGATTACTGGGTTTAACCCAGCCTGGGCTGCTGTGTAAGTTTGCCTCTCATGCGAACATGGTAAGATCTGGAAACCTGAATGTCTACCTGTTTAATTCTTCTTTTCCTTCGTTTAGCTGTTATCTGACATAGTTTCGCATTTCAGGTCGAGCAGCTAGGCTATCACATATTTCACCGTTCTGAGGTGGCGCTGGCTGATCGGGAGCGATTGGAGGGGGGTGAGAACGCTGAGACCTTGAAGGCTCAGCTCGAGTCCTCCCAGATGCGGGTCGAGGAGCTTGAGAGGGCAAACGCCCAGTATGCCAAGGATATGGAGGCGAAAGACCGTCAGGTTGTGCTGGCGGTAACGGAGCAAACCCGGATGGAGGCGAAGTTGAAAAAACTGGAGCTGGATATTCAAGTTGCCTACGAGTTTGGTCGTGCGGCCGGCCGAAGTGAGCGCCTGGTCGAAGCCAGGGAGGACTTTGCTCTGGTGATGCCCGAAGTGCAGAAGGAGGCCGTCCAACAATTTATGGTGAGCCCCGCCTTCCAAGACGCAAGTGTTGTGCTTGCTTTGGATGACGCACGGAATGCGTTTAAGAGGGCCGTTGCCCAATTGCAACATCTGGGTTACGGCATCAACGATGAGGATCACTCGAAGATGGGCCTTGGCTTCGATGAGCAACTGCGTCCGCTGGTGGAGGAAGATGTCACCGAGGCAGATACTGCTGAGGTCGAAGCTGCCGATGTTGTCGACATGAGCCCCAAAGAGAGACAGAAGGCCGAACTCGAGAAGAAGCTAAATGCGGTGGGCCGAGAGTTCGAGTTTGCTGGCGACCTTGCTTATGAAGTTTCTGAGAACAGGGCAGATGCCGCCGCATTCTTCCCAGCTGCTCCACTGCTGTTTATGCCCTCTACTGCCAGTCCCTCCTACGCGGTTACCGCGGCCGTTCCTGTTGCAGAGGCGCCACCTGAACCTCCATCTGTTTTGGCTCCAGCGTTTGCTGCCGAAGGGTATGGCAATTCTAGCTAGGCCCTTGCCTTGTATTTTTGACTTTTCATTATATATATATGTCTTACTGAGGCTTTATGAAATGAAATTTCTTTGCCCATTCTCTGCTGTGGTTCGCTCTATATTGTCGTTTGTCTACTGCTTTGTCGAGTAGAATTAAGTGCGTTTAGTATTTGTGCTTGCCCCCTTCATCGAATGGATGGTTATTTTGTCTTCGTTGGTTTAAAATTTTGTATGGCCAACTTGTGTAAGTCGATAGGATGCAAATAGTGCTTGCTGCGGAAAACTTCTTGCAATTGTAATATAAAATGGTTTCGCTACCTTTTTGTAGCTAGCGTGCGTTTGTGATCGGGGCTCGACTTCCAGCCTTAAGGGTCTTTTCACCATGTAAAGCATTGGTCTCCTAAATTTGGCGAAATGGCCGAGCCGATAAATATGCACCGAAGGTGTCGACTTTGTTATATTGAAAACTTTTGGCGACTGTGGGGTCGTTTAAGGTGGTCTCGGCCGGTGGCCTCGACTTAGATGCCAAATCCTTTCGTCGACTTCGGGGTCGACCAAGGTGGTCTCGGCCGGTGGCCTCGACTTAGATGTCAAATCCTTTCAACTTTTCAATCATGATGTGCCTTGTTTTTTATAACCAATACAACATATGTCAATTAAACAGTTTACACAAAGAATTTTTTCAAGTTTACCGCATTCCATGGTCGAGGTAGCTCGCGACCTGCAGTGTCCTCTAATCGGTAGGCGTTGTTCTTGCACACTTTGATGACTGCATAGGGTCCCTCCCACTTCGGGTCAAGCTTCCCGACTGGCTTTGAAACCTCCACTTTCTTCAGAACTAGATCGCCCACTTTAAAATTCCTCGGACGGACTGACTTATTGTAGCGATCCGCCATTTTTGAGCGGTACCTCTGCATCTTGTTGTAGGCTATTTGGCGCTTTTCGTCTACGGTAATTAAATCCAGCGTCCTCTCCGATGTATTCGCTATTGGATTGTAATGAATCACTCTAGCTGTGTGCTGAATCAATTCGGATGGTATCACTGCTTCAGAGCCATAGACTAGACTGTAGGGGCTATGGCCTGTGGCAGTTCGGGGGGTCGTTCGATAGGCCCAAAGAACGCCTGGGAGATCGTCTGCCCAACTGGCTCCTGTCCCTGCTATCCGGCTCTTAATGTGGTCTAGGACTATTCTGTTAGTGACCTCGGTTTGGCCATTGGCTTGCGGATTCCCTACTGAAGTGAAGTGCTGCATGATGCCTAAAGTTTCGCACCATCTTCTGGTGTTTTTGCTATGGAATTGAGTGCCGTTATCGGAAATGAGGATCTTAGGTAGCCCAAACCGACACCGATGTTCTTCCATATAAAACTCTTGATAGCCGCGTCGGTGATCTTAGGGACTGCTTCTGCTTCCACCCATTTCATAAAATATTCGACAGCCACTATGATAAACTTCCGCTGGCCAGAGGTTTTGGGGAGCGACCCTAATATATCGATGCCCCACTGGTTGAACGGCCATGTGATACTAACATTGGTCATTGGTGCAGCTGGTTGATGCTGAATGTTCGCATGTACCTGGCAGGATGGGCATTTCTTAGCGAAATCCACAGAATCGTTGAGCAGAGTGGGCCAGAAATATCCGTAGCGGGTAATCTTGTGAGGCAAAGACCTTCCACCCGAGTGGTTGCCACAGATACCCGCATGCACCTTCTACAATACTTCGTTCGCCTGGCCGGGATCTAAGCACCTGAGTGGCGGCTCGGCGATCGACCTCCTGTACAGCTGCCCATGCTCGTCTAGTGCATATTTAGGCGCTAAGCCTTTCAACTTTTGAGCCTGCTTAATGTCATCTGGTAAGGAGCCTCTACTCAGATAGAGTTTGATTAGATGTTGCCAGGATGGGGTTGACTTGTCGAGGCATCTGACTTGGATCCGGTCGGGAGACTGTACGCAGGGTTTATCGGCCACAAGAAATGTTATAGTTCTTTCTCGCGTGCCTTTCGCCAAACTGGCTAGCTTAGAGAGTGCGTCTGCTCGCTCGTTCTCTGACCAAGGGATCTGGCTTAGCGAGAAGTGGCTAAACATCTGTTTTAAGTGTTGTACCTCTGCCAAGTACTGCGCCATCTTGTGCTCTTTTGCCTCAAAGTTCCATTCGAATTGCTCAGCCACGAGCTGAGAGTCTGTGAAAGCCACTAGCCTACCAACCCCACGGTCGGCAGCCATGCGCATTCATGCAATGAGGGCTTCATACTCAGCTTCATTGTTCGTAACCGGGAAATCGAGTTTCACCGCGAAGTTATAACCCTCTGCTAACGGGGATCGAAGAGAAACTCCTATCCCTCCCCCCGACGACATCGCAGACCCATCGACATGCAGAGTCCACAAGGGTGTGCTGTCGATGTCCGGACACGGTAGGTCGATCCTTTCAAGGATGAAGTCTGCCAGGACCTGTGCCTTGATGGCTGCTCGCAGTTGAAATTGGATGTCGAATTCTCCGAGCTCGATGGCCCATTTAGTGAGTCGACCTGAAGTGTCCGGCTTCGACAATACCTATTTCAGCGGCTGATTCGTTAACACCGAGATTGTGTGTGATTGGAAGTAAGGTCGCAGCTTCCTTCCTGATGAGACGAGGGCTAGAGCGAATTTTTCAATCTCCAAATAGTTATATTCTGGCCCCTGAAGAGCTTTACTGCAATAGTAAACGGGGCAAGGGTTTCCATCTCTTATTGCGGTCAATACCGAACTAACGGAGGCTGAAGAGACAGCCAGATATATTTGTAAGACTTTCCTGAGCTCAGGTTTGGCGAGCAGAGGTGGTGAAGAGAGATATTGCTTGAGGTTGAGGAGGGCTTTATCGCACTGTTCATCCCATATGAATCCCAACTTCTTTGTGTTTCTTAGGATTTTGAAGAAAGGTAAGCTCTTGTCTGCCAGCCTGGCCACAAATCTGCCCAAAGCAATCACTTTGCCAATGAGGCGTTGAACTTCCCGCATTGTGTGCGACGGGGCTATGTCGAGAACTGCTTGAATTTTCTGAGGGTTGGCCTCGATGCCTCTCTGGCTGACCATGAAACTGAGGAATTTACCACCCCGCACGTCGAACGTGCATTTTTCGGGGTTTAGTTTCATACCAAAGGCTCTTAGAATAGAGAATGTGTGATTCAGGTCAGCCAAGTGATTTTCTGCTCTGCCTGTTTTTACAATCATGTCATCTACATAAACCTCCATTAAGTTCCCAATCTCATTTTTAAACATGAAGTTAACAAGCCTTTGATAAGTTGCTCCGGCATTTTTAAGTCCAAACGGCATGACCAAAAAGCAATATACCCCATTGGGAACAACAAAAGAGGTTTTTTCCCTATCCTCAGGTGCCATAAATATTTGATAATATCCTTGAAATGCGTCCATCATGCTAAGTAATTCACATCCAGCGGTGGAGTCGACAAGTAAATCAATACGAGGCAAAGGGTAAGGATCTTTAGGGCAAGCTTTATTTAAGTCTGTGAAATCATTACACATCCTCCACTTTCCCTCACTCTTGGGGACTAAGACAACATTACATAGCCAAGAAGGATACTGAATTTCAACAACATAGCCAGCTTCTAGGAGTTTGCTTATCTCTTCTTGGATAACTTGTGTCCGCTCGGCGTTAAAAACTCTCTTCTTCTGGTGGACTGGCTTATGGGCAGGGTCCACATTGAGTCTGTGGACAATGATGTCCGGGTCGATGCCCTGCAGGTCGGCCGCTTTCCAAGCGAAGACATCAATGTTCCTCCGGAGGAAGTCGACCATGAGGCACTCTAGTCGATCTCCCAAATCAGCGCCGATCTTGGTTGTCTTGTCAGGATTCCCGAGCTCTAGCTCAATTATCTTGAAGTCTCCCGTCGGCTCGACCCTGGTATCGTCGATCTTTCTCTTCTTCGATGAAGTTCCCTCCTCGGGTTTCACTACAGGGGCGTCCCTTGAGGGCTTCAACTGTGGCCTCCTTCTCTACTCACCGGAGTCCACTGAGATTGTGTAACAACGCCAAGCATCCTTAACATTGCATAAAATCTGACCAACTCCTCCAGGGGTCGGGAACTTTATCTTCATGTGATATGTGGACGTGATGGCTCTAAAGTCGTTTAAGTCCGGTCTTCCCAAAATAACATTGTAAGCGAACGGGGCGTCGACCACTAAATAGCTAATCATCAAGGTTCGGCTGCGATGGCCCTACCCAAAAGTCGTGGAGAGGGAGATGGACCCTTGCAGCATTATCTCCGATCCCCCGAATCCGACTAGGGGCGTTCTGACTGGATCAAAGTTCAGCTTGCCCAAGTCCATCCTTTTTAGTGTCGATGAGAATATGATATTGGCTGAGCTACCGTTGTCGACCAGGACCTTTCTAACTTCAAAGTTGGCGATCTCGAGAGCGACCACCATAGGGCAGTCGATCTTCCGGTTCATGCCTTGGTTTTCGAGGTGGCTGAGGTCTGCGTCTGAAAAGGATATTGGCTCTGTGCTGTTTGTAAGCTGAAAAACCGTCTCGACCTTAGATGGCTTGGTCGAGTCGAGCTGCCGTTGGGTTTGCTTCCTTGCATTTCGGGAGTCTCATCCCGTAGGCCCCCCAGCGATCATGTCGATGACCCCTCTGATGGGCGGGTGAGCTTCATGGGCGGGCTTCTTCCATTTGTCATCTCTTCGCTGGCTGGCCGACCTTTCTCTATGGGGAGTCCGGTCGACGGCGCCCTCCTCTCGTCGATTCCTGTCCTCGACAAATTTCTTTAGGTGCCCCTGTCTGATCAACCTCTCAATTTCGTCCTTCAAGTTGAAGTAGTTTTGGGTGTCATGCCCCTTTTGTCTGTAGAAGTGGCAGAATTTCCCTGACTTTCTCATGGTCTCCGTCTCTGTAATTTTGCGGGGCTTTTTCAGCAGGTTGTCATGTTGAATGGAAAATAGCACTTCTTTCCTCGCCATGGAGAGCGGGGTATAGTCGTGAAAGCGTCTAATCGGGGACCGACGTCCTTCCCTGTTCTGCTTGTCGTCCTTCTCTTTGCCCTTCTTCTTGTCAGCTTCGATGCTGCCGTATTTCATCTTGTTCATCTCTTCTTGGGTCATGTACCTTTCCGCGAGGTCGAGGAGTTCTTCCATCGTGCGGGGCTGAGCGCGCACTAAAGCATTAGCGCACTATTTGTGCCTCAATCCCAAAAACAACACATCAATCAAGAACTCAATCCTCGGACTGTCAATTTTCAACACCTATGTGTTGAATCTGGTGAAAAAAATCTCTCAAAGACTCCCCCTCGGCTTGCTTCACCGTGTGCAAGTGGGCGTGTGGCAGCTTCGCCTTCCTTCTGCTGGCAAACTAGTGCAGAAATTTGTCGCAAAACTGGTCATACGAAAAGATGGACGCCGGCTCTAACTTCACGAACCAATCCAAGGCCATCCCCTGAAGTGTGGTTACCAGCATTTTTGCATGAATATACTCGTTGTGTCCATGCAGTTGCATCATGTGTTCAAACTGCAGCAAATGTTCACTCGGGTCCGTGGACCCGTTGTACCGCGGGAGACCAGTGGGAATCTTGGCATCTACCGCGATGCGTTCATTAATGATTTCTTGTGTGAAGGGTGAGTCCCGTTCCCTTCTAAATCTCGAGGGCACCTCCGGCTGATGGGGCCTGTCCATGTTCCCCCTCGACAGCTCATCCAGGCATTTATTTAGTTGCTGCACCTGGTGGGATACCTCATCCCACTCCTGCTGATCCTGCTTTCTTCTACCTCGGGAACGTTTGGTCCATCGCGTTGCGGGGCTCGAAGGGGCCGAACGTCATGGTCAACGGAGTCTGCTACCACTTCCCTCGGCGGGAAGTGGGGTGCCTCCCGATGAAAACGACTCTGGCTTGGTTCTCGCCTAGCTGGATGCCTGGGGGACCCCGGACGCCGTGAGTATTCTACAGGCGGTACTTGCTCATGCCCCGCCGGAGGGGGCATGGCGCTGGTTGTCGGTTCCGGCGGAGCAGCTTGCCGGTTCAAAGCGGCTGAAAGCTGGGCTGATATCTGTGCGGAGATCTGCTCACTGATGAGCTGCATCAACTGGGGCATAGTGAGGGTGACTACGGGCTCAGGCTGTATACTGGGACCCGGAGCAGTCCTTTCTTCGTTCTGGCGGAGTGGGGGGGAGCTGGATCTTCTGTTCTCTTCCTTCCCGGAAGGGGCTCGCCTAGTGTTCACCATTCTCGACAGAGGATTCCGTGTTTCCCACAGACGGCGCCAAATGATGAGGGTTCGAATCGTAATACAGGTACTCCGATTCCAATCTCTATTGGGTTTAACCCCAAAGGTGGATATCTTCCGTTGATGATGTTTGAGAATCCTGCAATCAAGGCAAACGTTAGGCTAGCCGAGTGGCCCTCTGCTTCGGCCCTCCGACGCTCAAGTCAGTACCTGAAGTATTTTTCAATGGAGTTAGTTAGTTTCAGAGTCTATTGGTGTATACCTTGTGAGGCAAGATATAGGAGTTTTTATATTCTTCCCCTTGCAGGAAATGATAGGTAAGCCCTTGGCTTACCCTTGGGGTCTTCAGCCTTCTCAAAGGGGCAATTAGTCTATTCCCCCATTTGAATTTTGCCATCTAGATGTCCTTTCATGCTACAGGACGGGACGGTATATGGGGTGGCGCCTGCCGTGTCAGACAGTGAGGGGATGGCATGCGCCATTAATGCGGTGGCGTGGTGCCAGTCAACACATTTAATGCGGTGGCAGAGTACTGTGCAGAATTCGACCTCCTATCAGCCTGACGGGGGTCGAATATGGTCGATATTATTCGAGGGCTCTGAGGCGCCCGCTTGGGCCTGGGGGGAGACTGGTCGAACATAGTCGACGTGTCCCATGGGCCCTGGGCCGTTGTCTGAACGCTGGGCCTTTTGGGGCCGCTACCTGGTCGAACAGGGTCGACGTGGCTCATGGGCCCTGGGCCGTTGCCTAATCGTTGGGCCTTTTGGGGCCGCTACCTGGTCGAACAGGGTTGACGTGGCTCATGGGCCCTGGGCCGTTGTCTAATCGTTGGGCCTTTTGGGCCACCCTATATCACAACTATTTTAGAAAAAGTCTTTCATAAATCTTCGGTAATAGCCTACAAGACCTAGGAAACTACAAACGTTTGTCATGTTTTTTGGTTCCTTCTAGTTGAGTATCGCCTCTATCTTAGGGATCAACCTCTATCCCTTCCTGGGATATCATATGCTCGAGAAAAGCTATTTTCTCTATCCAGAATTTGCATTTACTAAATTTTGCATACAACTGATGCTCTCTCAGGGCTTTGACAACCATGCGTAAGTGCTTTGCATGGTCTTCTCTAGTCTTCAGCTGGTAATACCCCCATCTCAAATCCAGCTTTGAGAAGATTCTTGATTCTCGTAGAAGATCAAATGATTCTTCTAGGAAAGGTAGGGATAATGAGCTCCATTCTTTTGGAAATACCTCCGGGTACTCAGCTACCACTTTTACTTTCTCAATTTTAAATCGTGCCTTGGGGTTTGTTGATAAGATACGCCAAGAAATTTTGTCTGCCTTCCCTTAAAATCTTTCTGGCTTCTAACGCAGACATGATTGGTATTGGGGAAGCGTTATTTGCAGAATGGCGTGTTGGCATTGGTATCTTATCTTCAAGTGTAATGTACTTGGTGTAGCAGTTCACTTATGCTTGATAACTATACAACCAATCCATTCCAAGTATTAAGTCATACCCTTAGATAGGCATTTGTATGAGATTGACTAAATATACCTTATCCCTGATCATAACTAAGCAATCCCATTACATGGTGTCTGTTATTAACCCTATTTCTAAGGGTGTTTGAACTTCTTTCTGATAAACCATTGTCTGGGGTTGCATATTTAGTTTTTGATAAAATGAGATAGATATTAAAGAATGTGAAACACCAGGATCACATAACGCATTATCATAAATTCTAGAGATTGAAACCATACCTTCTATCACCTCGTTAGGATTTGATGTATCTTCTTCTGTCAAAGCAAATGCATGAGCGTGCACATTTTGTCTCTCACTAGCTCCTTCCACCCATTTTCCTTTCCCAGCAGGTATTGAGTGTTAAGTCCCTATTATTACTAATTTTAATATCATATTTAGGACTTAACAAATAATTTTCTTATTTAAAAATTATAATTCCCTTGCTAATTGATGAAAAATTGAAATTGCAGGAATGCAAGTGGAGAAGTTACAAAATGGGACAAATTGACCAAAGTTAGTAGGAATTCTTACAGAATAACACCTCATGATCTAATCAAGGATGGACAGAAGAGTCTTTTTATTTATTCGAGTCCTATTCTAATCAGAAGACTCTTTTAATTAGTTATAAATAGGCCTTTTAGACACTTAGTGGAGGAGACCATATTTGGATTTGCTATTTTGGAGATTAGAAATATCATAAGAATTTGAGATTCGGAGGAGGACAAAGTGGAGATCAGATTCGTCTAGGAATAGAGTTTCTTTTTCTCCCTTTGATTTTGTTTTTAATTCTAGATTTGAAATGATATTTCATTTTATTCATGTTTTTGTTTAATAATTTAATCATGAACTAATTCGTTACTCTATGAGTATGATGAATTCTTTTGAATAAATTGATGCATAATTTTCTTCTATGAAATTAGTAGCGTTTAAGGTTATTTCTTCTATTATGTGCTTTTTCTATTTGATTGTCTAATCAACAGTCAAGTGCATCTTTAAACCCTAGAGGAGTCTTAGAAAAGGGAATCTAGGGATTGATTGACAACAGAAGACCTTAAGATTAATTATTCAATTTGATGAATTAATTAATTTGTGAGTAGGATAGAAATATATCTGCTTGCCCTAGGGGGTTAGTTGAGTGGTACAACATTATCTACAATTTAGTTAATTCACATAGGAATATAGTTAATTAGATAAATTAGGGATTTGATTGCGGGTAATTTGGAAGAACCCCGTAATTGCATAAGACTCAAGACTAATAACTTGTTATTAATTTCATAGGGAGAAAATTATGTAATGAACTTATTCGATTGATGAAATCATAATTCTAAACTTCTATATCATGGTAGAAATCTTAATCAATATACTTTTTCTTATTTTCATTAGTTTAGTTTTAATTCCTACATAATTAATTTTTGTTTGAATAAAACAAGTATGTGATGTAGAGAATAATTTAGTTCCTCGTAGGATTGACACTCTTCTCATCACTTTATTACTTGTTGTGACACGTGCACTTGCGTAACTATTTGCATAATTTATTTTGCATACCACAACAAACATTGAGCCTTTCTTTTGGGACAATCTTTCAAGAAGTGCTGGTCACTACCACAACCCATGCACTTACCCTGTTTTTTCCAACATCCCGACTCCTCATGGCTATGAGATCCACAAAATCCACATTTCTTTTTTGGTGTCCCAGATTGGATCTTCAACCGTTTCCTACCTGAACCATTTTCCTTATCAGCAGTGATTTTGAGTTCAAAAGCTTTCCATCGCTTACCCATTCTCTCATCCATATATACCTCAAGATGCTCTTATGCCACCCGCAAGGCTTTCTCTAAGGCTTCCTCAAAGTTAGATTGTTCAAAAGGTGTAAGCCTTACACTGTCATGTCCTCTTAGCTTCATGTCTACGAGGCATACTGAATTAATCTACTGAATCTAGCTTCATACTGCCACACTGCCATGTCCTCTTAGGTAAGACTCTCAAATTCTTATTTTCGGGCATCTCTGACTTCTTGTGGTATGAACTTATCCATAAATTCCCACATGAA
The DNA here is from genome assembly GCA_018894105.1 of Jacaranda mimosifolia. NCBI lineage: Eukaryota > Viridiplantae > Streptophyta > Magnoliopsida > Lamiales > Bignoniaceae > Jacaranda > Jacaranda mimosifolia. Next base: position 37,419,767 of record CM032123.1, read on the forward strand.
GTTGTCCCAAGTATGAGGTACCTTCTTATATTCCTATCGTTAACTTACTAAAGTCCACCATTGACCTGTAGCTCCTTCCAACAGATGAACTGCAGATATAAGTTTGAGGTCATCTGGGTAATCTAATGTTTGAAAAATATCTTTGATCTCCCTAATCCAAGCTTCTGCCTTTTGATGATCCGATTTACCTATAAACATTGGGGGAGTGAGACCTAAGGAAATGTGCCAAAGTTCTAGATTTTGGGGGCTCTTCGCTTCCCTTAGTGCTATCCATCTGACCTTGCTGTTGGTGTGATTGTAGGAACTGCTGCCACATTTCATTCATCTATTCTATACCCTCTCTCTTTGTTGTTGAATGCACCTGTGGTTCTCATGTCCCTTTTTCAACATTTATGGGACGTCTCCGTTCCGAGGTATCTTCTTCCAAATTTTCTTGACTAGGGGAATGCGTTGGGGTTAGTTTTGGTGATGCCATCAACTCTATCAACTCTTCCAAGCTTCCAAAATAAAAGAGGGATAATAAGTTAAATGAAATAAATCAAATTCACATATACACAAGTCTAATCATTCTACGATAAACAATAAGATCCCGTAGATATCCTATAGTATGCAAACTCATCTCACTAATATCAACTGATCCAATTCATCTTCAATTTCCCAAAATCACAAAGGAACTCCCAAAGTACACAAAATACTCAGAATTCAAACTCCATCTAGAGTTCAATGCTCGATCTTCAAAAGTGAAGATTACAATTCGGTTAGCCGTCCTAGGTGAAATCTTCTACCTCCTGGTATCAAACACTATACCTAAAGATTCAGGTTCAAACTAACCCAAAAAGGTTGATACGAATCCCAATAATATTCAATACATAGGTCATCACAAACCTAGGTTCTAATACTACCTCTATAGTAACCCATCGGGTTAACCCCTAAGCTGAGATGCCACTTCAATTCAAATTTTAAATCATAACCCACAAGACAAAATGATAGGCCTATAAAATTCCAAAATTCACCAATGACAGCAACATGCTTCAACTTAAACAAACTACAACACAAGTACTATATACATACCTAAAAGGCGTCCGATAACATTCAATATAATATATACATACTGCAGATCTTGAATTCAGCTTAACATATCACAACATCTTTAATTCATAATATAATGTCCAAATAAACATGTATTCACATATAACATCTGTTCTATTACAGAATATAATCTCCAATCCAAGCCTGAAATCCATGTCCATTATCAAACCTTGTCTGGGAAAATCAAACATAACATGAAAGGGTAAGTCATAAGGATTTAGTAAGGGATAAGACAAAATAAACACATGGATCTGTCAAAGAAATAGTAACTCAACAGAATAACAATTGACATGATAACACAAGAAAAACACGAATATGCCAGAGTAAAAATATTATCAGAGTTCGAGCCACGAGTAAGTACTAGATCAAGAGTAGTTATTGTCAGCTCGAACGGCCTGAAATCGTTTCAACTGGTTTACTACTGGAGGTATCGCCATTAGCTAGCTCAACTGGTTACTACGAGAGGTATCGCCATCGGCTCGTTCGACCTGAACATCAACTTGATCTAAATTAGAAAAACTACACCATCCTTATTGCTCCTTGATCAAAGTACAAATGTGAGCAAACAAACCCAAGCAAAATATGCAATCCAAATAATCTAAGTATAATGTGCATATCAGATTCTCCTTATTCCAACCAAACTGAACTTACCTAAGCATGACAACTTGGTACATGGCATATTGCTGATGCCCAGGAGTATCCCTAGCATATTGCTGATGCCCAGGAGTATCCTTGGCACAAAACTGATACCCAGGAGTATCCCTAGTGTGTCCCATCTACCCAAGCATTTCGCTAGGATTGGCATTCAGCCCAACAAGTCTCCATACATATATCATGTATCAACAAACGAATAGCCGATAAATCCATACAATGTTGTACCAGATATGTCGATAAGGCAACAAAATAACATATAATGGTACAAATTTGCCAACAAGGTGAATTAATCATATACACGACAGAATTAGATAAGCTGACAAGGCCAAACATATGATAAGCAGAACGAATCCAAACCGATCGATATCAAATAAGACAACAAAAGTTCTTGGCACTAGAACAAGAGTACTCAATTTTCAATAGAATCCAAGTCAAGGAAACAACCCTCACATGGGTATTCGAATCAAATAACAGATAATAACAAGAATTCAAACAATTCGCGGAGTCTAGGAAACAAGATTTAGTTACAGAACAGAAGACAGCTTAACCCTCACAGGGTATACAATAATTAACTAATGAATTTATACAATAAGTGCCAGATTGACAGACACTCACTGGGGTACAACAAATACTAAGTAGGCTTATACCAAATAAGTACCATAGCGGTAGATCCTCACAAGGAACATGAATCAAATAACAAATAACACGAGGAATTCAAGCAATTGAGGAATTCAAAACAATCAAAGATCATTTATTTCCCAGAAACAAAAGGTAACTAGACCCTCATCTAAAAAGTCTAAGAAAAGCAGTTACAGCCTGTTGGTCCGCAGGACCCAACTCTTCGTCATCTAACCAAAAGAATAGGTGCACAGTTAAAATCCTCATTCAACCTTAAAATCACAATTATATAAACAACGGTCTAAAATTGATACTTAATCGACTAAATTGATAGTCTCGATAAAGAAATGCTAATAATGCCGGTCTCGATAAAGGAATATAATAAAGTCCTTAATTATAAATTTAACCTTGTAACGATATTCCAAGTAAATAATAACAGTCCAATTATCCTTAATAATCCAATTTTACCACTTAGGTCTCAAGTCCACAAAATTAGGGTTTAATCTCTTAATTATCTCAATTATCCCAAAGTTATCATATAATAATTCAATTTTTGGCCCGGTAAGCATATACAATTACACATGCATGGTATATATCTAAATCCTATATCAAATCCTTTTATATTTCTTAATAATATACATTATTCGGTAAAATAAATGGTATAAAATATTAATCCCAACTCCGATTATTACCCAGGATATCTTAACTGGAACCTCAAAATCACAAAGTAATGACACCATCACAATCACCGCGACGAGGTGAAGAAACTGCCTCAGCACCAGTACCGCTGCCATTGTGCTAAAGGAAATGGTCACCAACACTGCCACCAATCAACTCGTATTAGCTCAACCAACAAAATTCCCACATCGATTTCAAGGTTTGCCGCCATTTGGTCACTCAATTGGCCAAAAAATCCAACTAGCCACCTTCACGATGCCACGTGCCATCGCGTTCACTACGGTTTTGTTGGTCATCAGTTCGCAAAATTAAGACCACCAACTCGTTCACCGAGTTGAACCTATCAAGACCCACACCTTGGTCGCATCCAATGGACGTTGAAGACAAGCTACCCACCACTACTGCTGTGAGCTCACTTTCAGCTTCAAATTCCTAGTAGTCCGCTGGAAAAAAGGCCTTGCATATGGTATAGATGGGTTCATGACGATGACATGAAGGTTTTAGTTGGGTAGGTTTCGCGGTCTAGGGGTTGTCGGAGAAGGTCGCTAGAGGAGGGAAAATGAGGGTTCGCAGTGAGAAGATGAAGAAAATGGGGGGTGAAAATGCTATATAAGACATTTTCAAAAATTAGAAATTGGCCCCCAAATATGTGATCCAGTCTTCAATTGAGTCCTTTAGAAAATCAATCATTTCCAATTTTAGTCTTCCAACTCCTTAGTGCCTCACATTGGCTCGGTTGGCCAAAAATATTCCCACGTTGACCCACAAAACTTCCAAATATTGGTCAATCAAGTTTTCCTCAAATTGCAATTCAACCCCAAAACTTTCAAAAATAAACAAATATCGTTGAGGAAATTTCCACCAATCATATAATTTCTAGGGGTTACAGAATGAAAAGATAATTATCTGTAGAGGATTGGTGATAACCATATTCAATCAATTTTGCAATCAATTCATGATTCCATTGACGTGAAGCCTGTTTCAAATATAAAGACTTCTTCAGCCTGCATACTTGATCTGATTTGGCTTTATTGTAAATGTATCACTCTTTTACCTCTCCCAGCAGTTCTCTCAAGATTCTGTTATGTTATGATCAAAGATAACAGAGTATGTGTCATTAGATGAGTAGACTAAGAGGAGATGATGTTCCACCTACTACATTTTGGTGCTAGAAAAGTTTAGGCCTTGTTTGTTTATGTTTCCCGAATACTGACTCCAGCTCCCAAAACATTTTCAGACAAGCTTCTGTGTTCCCAAGGCCACTACCAAAACAATATTTTCTTTCCCCAAATACCCTCCCAAAACATATTAGAACTATGCTTATATATAACAAAATAATCATCACATATATATATACACACACATAAAAATTCATCTTCACCCCCATAACCTAATGGAAAGTGAACTGAACTAATGCAATATCTACAGTAAATTTTGTCTCTACCAAAATATCTCCAGATAAACTATTTTCTGACAACCCCCAAAACAATAACGAACAAACATTTACCAATCCCACTACCAAAATACATCCTCCCAAAACATTTTCCCCAAATCACCAAAAGACAACCAAAGAAATCCTTATTCTTTTAAATGCTCAATGTGATTTCATATGACAAAGAATTTGTGATATTTACACTGTTTTTAGATCGTTTGAGAACCAAGTGGTTTGCTGGCATTGACAGATAGGTTCACTGATTGAACTTTGTAGCATCAATTTGCTTGCATATTTCTTTTTGAACTTTATGTATGCAGGTTACAGTCTTCATCAAAGCATGCAAAGAGAAAATAGATGTTCTCCAGAATAGCATAAACAATGAGGAAGCAAATTCAAAGGGATGGCTTGGTATAAGGAGTGACAAACCGAAATAGCACACAAACATGGAGTGGTATGACTTTTATATTTGAGTTGTTTGACATCAATAAATATGTTGATCTGCTTATTTTGTGGTTGCTGAGTTTTAACTATTTGTTTCTATGGGTTTTTACTCCATGTCTCCATTGGTTCAATATTATATAGGAAATTTCAAGTTTTGGAAAAATGTGGCTGCTGGTTCTTTGGTACTTAATACATGAAAAGAGCACTTCAGAAAAACATGGTGTTGACTGTTTGGTACATAATACATGAAAAGAGTAGTTTTGAATGAATGAATCACTTTTTGCTCATATTTCAGGTATTGATTTTAAGTGAAAAACTTCATCTGGTGACATCACAATTTGATCAGCTTAGAGCTCTGCGCTTCCAAGATGCTATCAACCGGGTGAGACCAAGAAGAAAAGTGAAGCGTAGTGGCACTACTGACATTGCAGAGAGCTTCACTTCTGGAAATATAGAGCCGAGAGAAGTAAACAATTTGGAAATGAGGCAGCCAAATGATGTTCAAGCAGAGCCTATTAGATTTCAGCAACAACTATTAGATGATGAGACACGTGCCCTTCAGGTAATGGATGCAATGGCAACTAGTGGGTTTCTACATGCATGGATTAAGCAAGTCAAGCCATAGTTCACTCTACAGCTTCTTTCTGCATCTGTGCTGTGTTGATGCAGGTAGAGTTGGCCGGCATGTTAGATGCTGTTCAAGAAACTGAAACGAAGATGGTGGAAATGTCTGCGCTCAACCACCTCATGTCCACTCATGTTTTGCAACAGGCCCAACAGATAGAGTATTTGTACGAGCAGGTCAGCAATATGTCATTTAATTTAGCTCAATCGATCCGAGTCATTGAGATAAAAGAACTAGCGTTCATATGACTTAAAGTCATTTAATTTGGGTTTACAATCAAGAGCATATTCTGCGGGTGGCCTCATGTCTTGCAGTGGTACTAAAGAGCCATGTTGTTTTTGTATTCACTTTTTACTCCAGAAAGCATACAATTATTGTATTATGCTGATAGTTTATTGTCAGCAATAATCAGGTGGAAGACATTCGTATTTTTTTTATTTTTTATTTTTTAAACCTGGTATTTAGCTGTCGGACTTAGATCAATCTACCTTTTCTTGTGGTGTGAAGCATACTTCCATGAGGCAGGTACATTCAAGAGATTTTTGGTGCGGAGAGTTGAGAGCATCATTCTAGAGAAAAGGATAATTATACTATCCTTTCTCATGTAATTATGCATAATTAGACTTACTCATTTATAATTTATCTTTGTCTCATCCTCCTCCTCCCTTTATCGGTTTAACTTATTAGAATATAATAGCATCAAATTAAATTTTCAAAAAATTGTGAGAGAGAGATGGTTGGGAAAGATTAATTTTGAGAGAGTCAATTGAGAAAGAATTATAAAAGCCGTAGAGAAACCAGTGGTAGGGAACGTCGTGATGTCTTGAGAAAGAGTTCTAATCAACAGAGCTTCGTGAGAAAAAAGGTGAGAGATTGAGTGAAGATGAGTGTTTGGACCAGAAATTGCAAAGTATAGGTGGAAGTTATTTTTGTCCTAATAACAATATGTTTTAAAAAATATTTCATTTCCTAAAAAAAATGACGTAATATTATTAATGTATCTCGAAGCTAGATCGACTCGTTTAGTCCATACAACAAACGGTCATATATAAAGGACAATAGTAAATAAGAGGATCAATTAAAATTAATTAAAGTGAAGGAAGTAGACTTTAAGGGTTTAGAGATAAACTTCCCAATGCATGAAGAGAGCGTCTTGTAAAATAGTGCACAAGACAGAAGATCAAGGAATAGAAGATCGGGTTCCAACCAGATCTACATCTTGATGGTCGGCCCGCTCCTCCATCCAATTATACTAAATCAACTGAATTCACTATTCAATCCTGAGCCCCTAATCCTATCATATTCTAGTTCTACCATACCTAACCCATGATTCATTGGGTCTACTTTATTGAACTTATATTTTTAATGTATATATTAATTTTTTCAATATATACTAAAAAAATTATTTGGCATACAATAAAAAAAAATAATTTTTTTATATTTAATTTAATTTAATCATTAAATTTAAGTTAATTAATTTTAAATTTTTTCTAATTAAATTAACAGTTTTATTGATATAATACTTAAACATTATTAATATAGTTAATACTTAAACTTTTTGCTAATTAAATTAATATAATTAAAGAAGAGTTAAAAAAACAGTTTAAAAGCAAAACTTTTTCTATGTTTAATTTTATAAAAACAGTTAATTTCTATATTAATAAACTTTATTCATTAACAAAATTAATTTTATTAACTTTTTTATAAAATTATTTATTCCACTATTAATTTTATTAATGAAAAATGTTCAATTGTTGCTATTGTTATTCCAATTTTTTTTTTTTAAGTTGCTATCTCAATATATTAACTTTATTAATTTAATTTAATTTTTAATGAAGTAAATTATTTAGTTGTTACTGTTTATTCACATAATTATAATTTTTATATATAAAAAAGCTTATCATTAATATAAATTTGATTTGGGTATAAATAATTTTTAAGTTCATATATTAAATTTAAGTATAAAATAATGGATAACTTTAGGGTATGATTACATGAGTAATTTATGAGTACAAATTCTACGCATACTCATTACATTATTTTTAATAAGTACATATATGAATAAGATATGAGTATTAATATTTTAAGCCTGAATAGAATAACACTCTATACATATGCAGGCCTACTCTACACATATGCAGGCGAAGGTAAGCAAGAGCAGATTCTTATGCCGCAGTCACAGGGACACGTTTTTCGATAATACAAAATTATTGGCATACCCAAAAGTTAATAGGATAAAACCTAAAGGAGATAATTAATTAAACCATACTGTCAACCTACCACATAATGCAACCCAAGGATGGGAAGTTCAGCTTGTGATTACTTGTGAGTTGTGAGATCATTTCTCATTTTCCATGTTTCTAGGATTTTGGGATTATTTAGGTGTTTGAGATATATGGAGATAGAAAATGAGATTGTGATTGGTTGTGAGATAAAGTGTTATGATTATGGTGATTTGATAAGTTGATGTAATATGAGATTGTGATTGGTTTGAGATATGTTTGAAAGAATAAGATTGGTTTATGAGTTTTAGTATTTGGGTTTGTTTGAGATTTAGAATTTTTTTTTTAAAAAATATAACAAATTGATGGATTTAATAAAATGAGTATTATAATCATTTTTTTGTCATTAAAAAAACCATCAATTAATTTAGTAATTTCCATGTTAGTGAAGAAAAAATATTTCTGGAGGAATTTATTTCCATTTTTTTTAGTTAATACGGTAAGGTGGGATTTTATTTTTTTAAAATAATCCCGACCATATTTCAAAAAATTGCTTTTTCATCCAAAATTAATGTATAGAATTTGTTAACTTTTACATTGTTTTGGGGAAAGAAATTCGGCAAAATTTAGTATTATTGTGGGTTTTGATTTTTGGGTTTATTTCAAATTTATAATATTTTGAAAAAAAATAGTATAAATAAAATTATAAATTTACTAGATTGCATAATTATTTTTTCCTCGGATGGGTATAACTTTTTTTTAAATTATATCCCAAACAAACTTTTTAAATTCCGTAAGTTCCCGCATTAATTTATAAAATCTGTTACTTTTTCATATCGTGCTTTGTTAATGTATAAAAATTAATTGTAAAATTTGAGATTGATTTTTTCGGTTTAGGGTGAAGATAGAAATAGGACGCATGAGAGAGAAAGGTATTAGGGCCTTTAAGATTGACCCCGTAAACCAACATTTAAAGAGAAAAGGCCAAATTGCATTTTACCCCCCTATGAAAATAAAAAAAGAGCAAAAAAAATCCTTATAATGAACCAAATAAGCAACAAACCTTTTTTGTATTTTAAAAATTATGTATACCGCCTCTTGTTCATGACTTGCTACAATTTAGCCCTAATTTTAATATATAAAGACTATACTATCCCTAATTATTTAATATATTTTTAATTTTATTTATTTATTCTTTTTAATTATATTTTTATATTTCTTTTTTCATCTCCTTTATATCCTTTTTTTTATTTTTAAATTTAAAAATTATTTTTAATTTTTTTATTGTCATCTTTCTAATTTCTTCTTATATATATATATTATATATACAAATATAAATATAAAATATATAATATAATAAACATAAATATATAAATGCATTATAAATACATAGATATATAAATATATATGATATGGGATGGCCCAAGTCTTAGGCCCAAACCAGCAAGGCCCAGTATGGGGTGGCCCAAAGGCTCGAGCCCAAACGAGCAATGCACAGTTTGGGGCTTGGGGCCCGTATGTCTCATCGACTTCACTCGACCAGATTTGCCCAAGCCCAGTCTAGCGCCCAAATGCCCACGGAATCCCTCGACCCCAGTCGATTGTATTGAGGTCGAGTCGGAGATCAAAAACAGTATAGTACCACGCCACTGCATTAAATGCACTGACGGGCACCACGCCTCCACATTAATGGCGCATACCATCCCCCCCTCACCGTTTGACACAGCAGGCGTCGCTACAGTGTACTGCCTTGTCCTTAAAACCTGGAAGGACAATTAACTGGAAAGGTTCAAATAGGAGAAATGACCAATTACCCCTGAGACAAGGCTGAGAGCCCCTGGATGCACTGAGGGGCTTAGGAGACATTTCCCAAAAGGGAGGAGGATATAAATACCCTTAACCCAACCTCCTAAAGGTACGCACTCATACACACCTAAAAGCCCATACTCCTCTGATCGATTCTAGAGGTCGAATTCTACTGACTTGATCGTCGGAGGGCCTAAGCCGAGGGCTCTCGGCTAGCCTAATGTTTATTGTGATTGTAGGATTCTTTCCCTAACCAAGCAGGAACCTAAACCATCCAGGTCAAGTTCCACCCTTATTCAAACCCAGATCCTAATCTAGCAAAACGAACCTTCATCATTTGGCGCCGTCTGTGGGAACTTTTGAATCCTCTGTCGAAAATGGTAAACACTAGGCGAGCCCCATCCGAAAGAGAGGAAAACAGGAGGTCCAACTCTCCTCCCCATCGTCAGGACCCAGAGCCGAATACCTAAGGACCCAGCGCCCAGCAAAGCCGGTGGTCATACTCATAATGCCGCAGTTAATGCAGCTCATTAGTGAGCAGATTTTTGCACAGATTTCAGCACAACTCTCCACTGCCCTGAACAGACATGCAGTGCAGCCGGAGCCGGCGGTCAGTGCCACGCCATAGCTGCGGTTCCGGAAAGGGCACGGCCGGAAGAGCTTTCTTAATGGCTAGAATCACTAAGACATCAGCCCATGAGAGATTTGAGCCCTGGCCGTTTTCCTAGAGAAGCAGCCCGCCCCTCCCACCGAGAGAGGAGGTAGCAGACTCCGTAGATCATGACGTTCTGCCCATTTGGGCTCCGCAGCGCTATAGGGCCGAGCGTTCCAGATACAAGCCAGGCAGAGGTGCCTCCCAAGCAAATCAGCAAGAATTAGATGAGGTATCTCACCAGGTGCAACAGTTGAATAAGCGCCTGGAGGAGATCTCGAGAAGGAATGCAGACAGGGTGGCCCAGCAAGATGGGCCGCAAAGGTTTAGAAGAGAGCAAGATTCGCCGTTCACTCAAGAGATCATTGACGAGCGCATCGCCATCGATGCAAAGATCCCTACGGGGCTTCCAAGGCTCCACGAACCCGAATGAGCATCTGCTGTAGTTTGAGCATATGATGCAGCTGCATGGGCATAATGACTATATACATGCAAAGATGCTGGTGACTACATTCCAAGGAGTGGCTTTGGACTGGTTTGTAAAACTAGAGCAGGCATCCATCTTTTCCTACGACCAATTGTGTGATAAGTTTATGCACCAGTTCGCCAGCAGGAGAAAGGTAAAACTCCCACACACCCACCTGCATACAGTGAAGCAATCTAAAGGAGAATCCCTTCGGGATTTTTTCACCAGATTCAACACAGAGGTGTTAAAAATCGATAGCCCAAGGATTGAGTTTTTGATCGATGTATTGTTCTTAGGCCTGAGGCACAAGGAGTGCGCCAACGCCCTGGTGCGCGCGCAGCCCAGAACGATGGATGAGCTCCTCGACCTCGCGGAGAGGTACATGACCCAAAAGGAGATGAACATGATGAAATACGGAAGCATGGAAGCTGACAAGAAGAAGGGCAAGGAGAAAGATGATAGGTAGAGTAAGGAGGGACGTCGCTCCCCGATCAAGCACTTCCATGAATACACCCCACTAAACATGCCGAGGAAAGAAGTGATGTTCGCTATCCAACACGATAAACTGCTCAAGAAGGCTCGAAAAATCACGAAAACTGAGGCCATGAAGAAGTAAAAAAAGTACTGCTATTTCCACAAGCAGAAAGGGCACGACACTGAGGAGTGCTTCAACTTGAAAGACGAGATTGAGAGGTTGATCAGGCAAGGCCACTTGAAGAAATTTGTCGAGGAACAGGTCCGAAGAGATGAGGGCCTGACCGACCGGACTCCCCGAAGAGAAAGGCCGGTCAGCCCGAGGAGAGAGGACAAAGGAAAGCGACCACCCCATGAACCCCACCCACCCATCAGGGGTATCATTGACATGATTGCCGTGGGGCCCACGGGAGGGGATTCTCGAAATGCTAGAAAGCAAACGCAGAGACAGCTCGACTCGACCAGTCTGGTTAAGGTCTAGGCAGTTTTTCAGCTGTCAACCAGTACTGAACCAATTTCTTTCACTGATGCAGACCTAGACCACATGGAAAACAGAGGAGCTGATCGCAGGATAGATTGTCCGATGGTGGTCGCCCTGGAAATTGCTAATTTCGAGGTCAGGAATGTGCTAGTCGACAATGGAAGTTCAGTGAACATCATATTCCTGTCAACTTTAAACAGAATGAAACTGGGACAATTGAGATTTGATCCAGTCAGAACACCCTTGGTCGGATTTGGTGGGTCTAAGATTATCCTAGTAGGATCCATCAATCTCTCCACCACATTCGGGCAGGGACAACGCAGCCGAACACTGATAGTCAGCTACCTGGTGGTCGATGCCCCCTTCGCATACAATGTTATCATAGGTCGACCAACCATCAATGATTTCAGAGCCGTTGTGTCCACTTATTATATGAAGATAAAGCTCCCGACCCCAGCCAGAGTGGGCGAGCTTTTATGTAACCTTCAGGATGCTTGGTGATGCTACACAATCTTTGTCGACTCAACTGACCAGAAGAAGTGACCTGAGCTGAAGCCCTCGGGGGACGCCCTAGTAGCGAAACCCGATGAGGGACCTTCGTCGAAGAAGAGGAAGTTGGAAGACACTAGGGTCGAGCCCGTTGTTGAGTCCAAAACAATCGAGCTCGAGCCTAGGAACCCAGAGAAAACCACAAGGATTGGGACCGAGATGGGAGATCGATTAGAATGCCTTATGGTCGATTTCCTCCTGCGAAACGTCGATGTTTTTGCATGGAAGGCTGCGGATCTTCAAGTCATTGACCCCAACATCATCGTCCACCGTCTCAACGTGGATCCAGCCCATAAGCCAGTCCGGCAAAAGAAAAGAACCTTCAATGTTGAACGAACCTAGATTATCGAGGAGGAGGTCGGCAAGTTTTTGCAAGCAGGCTACATTGTAGAAATCCAATATCCCTCTTGGCTTTGTAATGTTGTACTTGTCCCCAAGAATGAGGGAAAGTGGAGGATGTGTAATGATTTTATGGATTTGAATAAAGCTTGCCCTAAGGATCCTTACCCCTTGCCTCGTATTAATTTACTTGTTGATTCTACTGCTAGTTGCGAACTGCTTAGCATGATGGATGCATTTCAAGGCTATTATCAAATATTCATGGCACCCGAGGACAGGGACAAAACAGCGTTTGTCGTCCCCAGTGGAGTATATTGCTTCCTAGTTATGCCATTCGAACTTACCAGAGATTGGTTAATTTCATGTTCAAGAATGAAATTGGGAAGTCAATGGATGTCTATGTGGATGATATGATTGTAAAGACTGAAAAAGCCGAAGACCACTTGATCGACCTTAGCCACACCTTTTCCATTTTGAAGGCTTTCGGCATGAAGCTCAATCCTAGCAAATATAACTTCGGGGTGCGAGGAGGTAAATTCCTTGGCTATATGGTCAGTCAGAGAGGCATTGAAGCCAACCCACAGAAGATTCAAGCAGTTTTGGACATCGCCCCACCTCGCACGGTTCGCGAAGTCCAGCGCCTGGTCGGCAGGGTTATAGCCTTGGGCAGATTCATAGCTCGACTAGCAGACAAAAGCCTACCCTTCTTCAAAATCCTGAGAAACGCGAAGAAATCTGGATTCAAGTGGGATCAACAGTGTGATCAAGCCCTGCTCGGCCTCAAGCAATACCTCTCTTCACCACCTATGCTCGCCAAGCCCGAACAGGGAAAAGTACTACGGATATACTTGGCAGTCTCTTCGGCCTCCATCAGTTCAGTGTTGACGACGATGAGAGCAGGAAACCCCCGTCCAGTATACTATTGCAGCAAGGCTCTCTAGGGGCCCGAGCATAATTATTTAGAGATCGAGACTTATTTTCAATCCCACACAATTTTGGTGTTGACGAATCAGCCGCTAAAGCAGGTGTTGTCGAAGCTAGACACTTCAAGCCGGCTCACCAAATGGGCTATTGAGCTCGGGGAATTCGACATCTAATTTCAACTACGGATTGCCATTAAAGCGTAGGTGTTGGCCGACTTCATCGTCGAAAGGCTCGACCTACCGATGCAGGATGTTGAGAGCACACCTTGGTGGACCTTGTACGTCGACGGGTTCGCAACCTCATCCGGAGGAGGAATTAGGATATCCCTCCGATCCCTACTGGCCGAGGACTATGACTTCGTGGTAAAACTCGACTTCCCGATCACTAATAACGAAGCAAAATATGAGGCTCTTATTACAGGCATGCGCATGGCCAAAGACCGCGGGGTCGAGCAACTAGCGGCATTCACGGACTCTCAGCTTGTTGCAGAACAGGTCGAAGGCAACTTTGAGGCGAAGGAGCATAAAATGGCACAGTATTTGGCAGAAGTGCACCAATTGAGGCAAATGTTCAGAAAATTTTCGCTGAGCCAGGTCCCCTGATCAGAAAATGAGCGAGCAGACGCGCTCTCCAAACTTGCTAGCTCAACGAGAGGCACTAGAGAAAGAACAATAACATTCCTCGTCGCCGACCAACCCTGTGTCCCTGCCCCCGGCCAGGGCTTGGTAGGGTGCCTCGAGGAAACAACCATTTCTTGGCAGCACCCAATCAAACTTTATCTAAGTCGGGGTACCTTACCCGATGATGATAAGGAGGCCTGTAGACTCAATGGTTTAGCACCCAAATATGCGCTGGACGAGCACGGACAACTGTACAAGAGGTCGATAGCAGGACCGCCACTCAGATGTCTGGATCCCGACCAGGCAAACGAAGTATTGCAGGAAGTACATGCCGGCATTTGCGGCAACCACTCTGGCAGTCGATCCCTAGCACATAAGGTCATCGCTACGGATATTTTTGGCCGACTTTGTTGAGAGATTCTGTCGACTTTGCTAAAAAATGCTCATCCTATCAAATTCATTCGAACATTCAGCACCAGCCAGCTGCAACGATGACCAACGTTAACATCACTTGGCCATTTGACCAGTGGGGGATCGACATAGTAGGACCTCTCCAAAAAACTTCCGGCCAGCGAAAGTTCATCATAGTGGCCATCGAATACTTTACAAAATGGGTGGAAGCTGAGGCAGTCCCGAAGATCACCGATGCCGCCATTAAAAGTTTCATTTAGAAGAATATTATATGTCGATTTGGGTTGCCTAAAGTCCTAATCTCATATAACGGCACCCAATTTCAGAGCAAAAACACGAGGAGGTGGTGCGAGACCTTAGGGATTGCCCAACACTTCACGTCGGTAGGAAATCCGCAGGCCAATGGGCAGACTGAGGTAACTAACAGAATTGTCCTCAACCACATCAAAAGTCAAACAGAGGGGACAGGGGCCAGCTGGGCAGATGACCTCCCCGGTGTCCTTTGGGCTTACAGAACGACGCCTCGAATAGCCACAGGACACAGCCCGTACATCCTAGTCTACGGGTCTGAGGCAGTGATCTCGTCAGAATTAATCTAGCACACAGCGAGGGTGATCCACTACAACCCGATAACAAATGCATCGGAGAGGACGCTAGATCTAATTACTGTCGACGAGTAATGTCATGCAGCTTACAACACAATGCAGCGATATCGTTCAAAGATGGCGGATTGCTATAACAGGTCAGTTCGACCGCGGAGCTTCAAGGTGGGCGACCTCATTCTCAAAAAAGTGGAAGTATCCAAGCTTGTCGGGAAACTCGACCAAAAATGGAAGGGACCGTACTTAGTAATCAAGGTGTCTAAAAATAATGCCTACCGCCTAGTTGATGCATCAGGCCGCGAGCTACCTCGACCTTGGAATGCAGTAAACTTGAAAAAGTTTTTTGTATAATTGGTCACCGATGACCTTTGTATTACCGAAAGAAATGAAATTATAACATGTCCAAACGTGCCCAGCAGAGCGAACCTTTCCTAATACAGTTGACCCCGTAGTCGACGTGAGGCTCAAGGCCACCAAGTCGAGGCCTATGCGCCGAGAGCACACAGTCGACGAGAGGCTCAACGCCACCAAGTTGAGTCCTATGCGTCGAGACCACACAGTCGACCCCGTAGTCGACGAGAGGCTCAACGCCACCAAGTCGAGGCCTATGCGCCGAGACCACACAGTAGACCCCGTAGTCGATGAGAGGCTTAATGCCACCAAGTCGAGGCCTATGCATCGAGACCACACAGTCGACCCCGTAGTCGAAACCAAGCAGCTGACCTCACAGTTGGCAAAACAGTGAAGGTGAACCCAGCTGACAATCATGAAAGTTATTCCAAACTTGAACATTAACTATTATGCTACAAGATTGATTACATGAGTCGAAAATCAAGTCGAGAAAGCATAACCTCCATTCGACGCGAGACATGAATGAAAATTACTTACCACATTCGTGGGCGTCCATTCAGAAATTCCGACAAGCAGAACAACAATTTAATGTTTCGCAAATCTCATGCGTTTCATCAATCCAAACAAAATTGCAATCAAGGCAGTTCATAGCAAAAGCAATGACAGTTATGATTAAAAGTTGTAGTTGAGAAAAGGCCGAATCATCATCTAATATTCCAAACAAAAAGCCTCATTGAGGCAACAATTCAATAAAAAATGTCAAAAGCCTCTTCGAGGCGTATACAAAACAAGCAAGAGAACCAGGCCTAGCTGGAGCTACCGGTCTCTTCAATAGCAGGGGCGGGAGCAAGAGCAGGAGCTGCTGCACCAGATGGTTAGGGCTCAGGTGGCGCCATCGACACAGGTACAGCTACAGTCACCGGCCGAGAAGGGCCAGCTGTATCTTGTAAGAACAGCCGCTCAGAGACTGGAAAGAAGGAGGCCATATTAGCCCTTCCCTCTGATACATCGTAGGCGAAGTCGCCGGAAAATTCAAACTCTCGGGCCACTGCTTTCAGTTTTCTGTCAATCTCAGCCCGCCTTCTCTCTTCGGGCGTTAGTTCAACCTCCGGCGTGGCCTCGACGACGGGCTCCGCTGCATCGACCTCTTCATCCGAATAAGGACGCAACTGCTCATCGAAAGCGTGACTCATTCTGGAGTGGTCCTCAGCCCGAAGTGCATAGCCTAAAAACTGCATTTGCTGGATCGCTTTTTGAAAAGTATTCCGCGCGTCATCCAGAGCGAGCACAACACTCGCATCCTGGAAAGCTGGGCTCACCACAAATTGCTGTACAGCTTCCCGGCGCACTTCAGGCAACACCCGAGCAAATTCAGCCCTGGCCTCGGCCAGACGTTCATTCCGACCAGCAGCTCGACCAGATTCATAAGCAACTTGCACGTCCAGCTACAACTTCTTCAGCTTCTCGTCTATTTTGGTCCTCTCTGTAACAGCAAGGAGGACCTGCTCATCTTTCTCCTCGAGCTCCTGGGCCTACTGGTTGATTTACTTCTTCAGCTCGTCGATCCGCATCTGAGAAGACTCTAGCTGAGCCTTCAAAGTTTCGGCATCCCCGCCACCCTCTAATTGCTCTCGATCAGCAAGGGCTAGCTCTGCTCGACGGTAGAAATGATAGCACATCTGCTCGACTTGACACATAAGGGTCATTACTTCCTGATCGAGGAAAAGGTAAACATGCAGGAATAAAATATGAAGCCTTACCATGTTGGCGTGGTAGGCAAACTCACAAAGAGCTGCAGCCTAGCTCATCTCCATAAATCTCTTCTGGTTCGCCAGAAACTGACCCACTATCAGCACCTTTAAAGGATCCATCCCGGTGGGCCCCGTCGTATGTATGCTGGAAGAATTATGCATAATGAGGCTTGGCTCGGGCCCAAACCGTGGAGACGGGAACTTCGCAAAGGTGAACAGCACATCATCCCCTCGATCTCTGAAGAGATCGTTCCTGATCGGTGGCCTCGACCCTACTGCCTTCCCTTTGCCTTTTTCGGCAGCCACTTTCTTGGGCGGAGGACCACCCTGCTCGACCATTGCTCTTTTGCCCCAACCTGCGGGGCTCTCGCTCGCTGCTGCTGTAGCCCGACCGGGTGAAGGGATGGGCGAATGTGCAGTAATTCGATGAGGCTCCTCGGAGCCAGTCGGCTCTTGACGAGCAGCAACGCCTTGCCGTCGCTGCTGGTTTCTTTCTGCTCGTGCCAATGCCTCAGCTCTCGATTTGTTCATGATTTCGTCGCGGCCTGCCAAACATCAAAATTAACAGAGATTAGAACAAAGAACCATGCACACCATCAAAGATAAACAAGTACCAAAACACACTTTATCTACCTATTTCATAATCCGCAGGAAAATCTATTAGGGCCGGTGACAGCCCAGCTAACACTAAGTGCCTCTCCTCGATGAAGACAGAGGTCTCCATGGGGCCAAACTCGACCAAGTCCCGTACAAACGTGTTCGGCCAGGTTGGGGTGCGATTACCTGGCATCTCGACATGCCCCCTCAACCAACCCCAAGGAATATTAAAACCCCCCTTCACTCGAACAAAGAGGTAGCATTTTTTCCACTCCTGACCGTACGAAGAAGATGGGGCTACCAAAAATTTTCGACGAGATCGAGCAATGAGGTAATAAAACCCCGACTCGTCGGCACTACCCGACTTGCGAGACATGGGAAGATGAAATAAGTTGGAAAAATTTTCGAAGCTAGCGGGTTGGTTGAACAGACGCATCAAAACTATAAAACTACAAAGGGTGGAAAAACAGTTGGGCAGAAGTTGTGTTATACACACTTGAAGACCCCTAAGTAGACCTATCAGGTTATCACTTAGAGGAAACCTAAGCCCACATTTAAACGCATCCTCGAACACAGTTATGCAACCCGTAGGAGCGCGATGCATTCAACCAGGTGGACCAGGAGCTAAAAATCGGTATTCAGTAGGAATATGGTATAGCTCTCTGAGGCGCCTCAAGTCCCCAGGGTTCATGGTCGATATTATTTCACTATAGTGATGGGGGGTAAACAATCGACCTCGCGATGCGGGTATCTAGCTGGGCCCAGCTTCTTCCCCCCCGCGGTGGCTGCTCGAGTCGCTGGAGCTCGAGTTAGAACTGGAAGACGACGCAGAGGAGTCCCTACGCCTTTTAGACTGGGTGGCCTCACTATCCCCCCTGACTACCCTCAGAGCTATATAACCCCAGCATAATTCCCAAAGAAAAGCATACGACAATAAGTAAAAGCAGCGGAACACTTACTGAATGCAAAAGTTAGACGCATGAAGTCTTGGCAACGAAGAGTTTTCTACAAGCACTCGCCCAGATTCTAAAGCGGTAAAAGTAAAAATGGCTAGAATTACAGTGGGTATTTATAGGAAGACGGGCGCGACAAACCAAACGTTTGCAATAATGCATGTAACCACCACGCCGCCCACGTGCGCCACGATGTAACCACTCAATAAATGCGCCAAACCTTGGTCGATTTTCAAAAACCCTGGTCGACTATCATTAATACCGATTTTGCTACTTCCCAACGCTTCTCGTCGATTCCTCGTTCAGCCTTGCAAAGTGGGGGGACTCATAATATGGGATGGCCCAAGTCTTAGGCCCAAACCAGCAAGGCCCAAACCAGCAAGGCCCAGTATGGGGTGGCCCAAAGGCTCAAGCCCAAATGGGAAATGCCCAGTTTGGGGCTTGGGGCCCGTATGTCTCATCGACTTCACTCGACCAGATCTACCCAGACCCAGTTTGGCGCTCGAATGCCCACAGAATCCCTCGACCCCAGTCGACCGTATTGAGGTCGAGTAGGAGATCAAGAACAATATAGTACCATGCCACCGCATTAAATGCACTGACGGGTACCACGCCTCCGCATTAATGGCGCATGCCATCCCACATCGCCGTCTGACATAGCAGGCGCCGCTACATTGTACTACCTTGTCCTTGAAACCTGGAAGGATAATTAACTGGAAAGGTTTAAATAGGAGAAATGACCAATTACCCCTAAGACAAGGCTGAGAGCCCCTGGATGCACTGAGGGGCTTAGGAGACATTTCCCAAAAGGGAGAAGGATATAAATACCCTCAACCCAACCTCCTAAAGGTACGCACTCATACACACCTAAAAGTCCATACTCCTCTGATCGATTCTGGAGGTCGAATTCTACTGACTTGATCGTTGGAGGGCCTAAGCCGAGGGCCTCTCGGCTAGCCTAACGTTTATTGTGATTGTAGGATTCTTTCCCTCACCAAGCAGGAACCTAAACCATTCAGGTCAAGTTCCACCCTTATTCAAACCTGGATCCTAATCCAGCAAAACGAACCCTCATCAATATAAATACATAAAAACATAAATATATGATACATAAATATATTTTATGTATATATTTATACATAATATATATTAATAAATAAATATTTTATATTATATTTTACATAATAACCCTCACCCCCCACCCCACCTGCCATGGCCACAGCTCTCAGGGCGCGCCTCCTCGATGAGCGACGCCATGGACGATGCCTCTACGAGCGGCAGCCACAGCCGCGGCTCGCATGCCGCGGCTGGCAAGAGGCAACCATGGTAGCATTCGCCAACGGCCATAGCCACCGCTTGCAGGGTGGGGGAGGGTTGGGTGGGTGCTGGTTTCTCTATATATGTAAATAAATATGTATATATAATATATATACATATATTTAACTATATATAAATGTCTATATTTAATTATATGTTAGGTATGTATATATATAAATATATTTTATATTTTATATTTTTTTATAGGTAGAAGTAATTTAAACCATCAATTTTTTTCAATGAATCCAACAGTTGATATTAAGGGGCGAAATTGATATTTCAACAGCAAAAATCCTAAAAACAGTTGCACCTACAGTGCGTGATTTGCACCGCGGGATGAGGAGAGTAATTTGCTATATTTTTTAAAAATATAAAAAGGGGCACTGCCTATTTTTTTTTTTTATAAGAAATTTTTTACTCTTTTTTATTTTTACAGGATGTAAAACCTAATTTGTTCAAAGAAAAAATGGTGGGATTTTGCCCCATACGCAATCGCTACCTCAAAGACTCTGTCAATTCTTTCTTTTTATTGTGGGCCAACATGCTTGACTATTTTATGGGCACCTATTTGCTGAAGTGGATATGCCTTTATGCTCAATTACTCATGGTTAAAGCCTAATATTAGTCCAATTTCTGTCTGTTTATGATTGCTGACATACTTGCTGGAGAACATCTAGAGTAATTGTCCAGCCAACGACTGACCATGAAAATATCTAGGAACCAAAAAATGACAAAATAAACGACAAAGTTTGATTTCTTTATCAGCATTTTCAAGGCCTGTCAAAATCATGAAACTTATCGATGATAAATGCCGGCCCGCAACTCACTCATCCACATGTACAGATATGTGATAAAGAGAGAAAATGTCAAGAGAAACTGAGTGTCTATAAATATAACCATTGATCAGCATAAAAATCCCTGTGAAAGCAAAATGGCAGAAGAATTGAAGCTGTTCAGAACATGGTCAAGTCCTTACAGTTTGAGGGTGGTGCACGCGCTGAAGATCAAAGGCTTAGAATATGAAACAATATTGGAAGATCTAAGAAACAAGAGTGCTGCACTGCTGGATTACAATCCCATACACAAGAAGGTTCCTGTTCTTGTGCACAATGGAAAACCAATTTGTGAGTCCCTAGTGATTCTTGAATACATTGATGAGACATGGAAGCAGTGCCCTCTTCTTCCCCAAAATCCTTTTGAGAAAGCCATGGCTCGATTTTGGGCAAAATTTGGAGATGAGAAGGTATTATAGATGTTGTCTTAGAGTTTTGATATTCCCCAGTTTACATCTCTAACAACAATCATGAATTTCCACAAATAGGACATTTTATTCTGTGAAACAAGGAGATATATAAGACTATTAATCTAGGTGAAAAATCAATTAATAATGCATAATCTCAGTTAGACTTCATAACTATGAAAAACAGGTTATGAAATCAATATGGATCGTCTTCACCTCTCAAGGAAAAGAGCAACAGGAGGCTATTGCTCAAGCAGATGCAAACCTGAAATTCTTGGAGGAACAGCTGAAAGGGAAGAAATTCTTTGGAGGGGAGAAGATTGGTTACCTAGATCTTGCATTTGGTTGGATGGCTAATTTGATCAGCATCCTGGAAGAGATAGTTGACATGAAATTAGTAGATGCAGAGGTATTTCCACTGTTATCAACATGGATGAATAACTTCGCGGATGATCCAGTAATCAAAGAATGCTGGCCACCTCGAGACAAAATGGTTGAGAAATTTAAGGCCATGCGTGAACCATATCTCCAAAAAGCTGCATGAAACAGAACTCATGTTGCTTAGTTTGTACACTTATTAATAGTTTCGCTTCAAAATGATTGCTCCCCTGCAATCTTTTTTCTCAAATAACAATCTTGATAAGAACCGCTTGTACACGAAGTAGGTCTTGAGATGGTCGAGCAATTTCATGTTATTTAAGGTTTGGGTTGTTTAAACATCAGTTTTCTCATAGTGATCTTAATGTCAGTGGAAAGTTGGAAAAGTAATTGTACATTGAATCTTGCCTATCTCAATAAATTTTTGACGGTTTCACAAAATTAAAAAGGGGAAACAATGGGTAATCGTGGTGTTTCTTCAAGATATGCTGTTTAAGTCTCTATTCACAATGACCAGAACCGTAAGGCAAAAAATTTTCAATCCAACAATGCAATTTTAAGTTTTGTCTTTATAATCATTTAGTATTAGGACGATATTTTGATGTTTGTGGTGAGAAAAGTTTATCTTGAATTACCTTTGGTAGTGTTCTTAGGTCAAGCATGTGGAATTATTACACATGAAAGGCTCTGACACTTGATCTAAGGACCTTTGCACACTTCAGTACCATTTCAAATGGTCACCTGCATGGTCAAAGATATCAAATTTAGGTAGCCTGGCTCCATCTTCCGAAGCCAAGATTTCTATATGTTGAAGAGTATATATATAATTATTTAATGACATCATCTTTATATAAATTTATCTATAAAATTTAAATAACTTTTATTTATATTTTTTTTCTTTCTAATTATTTATTTCAAATTAAATAATATATATGTTATGAAAATATATAATATATTTATATACATATATATATATTTTATAAGATAGTTATATTTATATAATTATTATCATATATATATGATAATATTTATAACAATATATACATTATAATACATATATAATAATATATATAATTATTTAATAACATTTATATAATACAAAATCCTACCCAGCCGCCACAACCCGTCTTCCCAAACTTTATGTGTTGCCATGGCCAATGTAGCCATGGCAGCCGTGTTTGGCCGCCATCTTTTTTTGATTTTTTTTCTTTTTTTTTTCTTCATTTTAAGCATCGACAGGGGCTGCCAGCCGCAGGTGGGGGGCTACTGGCTACTGGCTACCGGTGAGGTAGTCAGTTATATATATAATTGTATATATACACTTATATATAATATATATACATTATAATATGATAATATATTATAATTTATATATATTTTTTAAAAATAATGTGATTTGATCTAGACCATTGATTTTTTAAAAGAAGATCCAACGATTGATGAGTAAGGGCATAATTATCTTTTTATATAAAAAAATTTAAGCATGCACGCACTGGTGCGTGTTCTACACCCATTCTCTCAGGGGGGTTCGTTGCATGATTTTTTAAAATATGAAGGTGTTCTTTGTCTATTTTTTTTTCACATGGGGTAGTTTGCCCATTTTTCTCAACACAAGGGAGTTATTTGTAAAAGTCCTGTAGATATTATGATACAAGAATATCAACACTAATAAACAAATTGATAAAATCTAGAGCATAACAATAAGCAATTATGCACATTCATTGACCAAATGCACTCCCAAACTATGATTCATAAAATTGATAACGAAACATAAGAACATATGAAAGTTTTAGGCCAACCATACATCTATATCCTAATGGTAAGCAAAAGATGAGAGTTTCGAAGAACAAGCATTGATGTCCATAAATGGTACGTAACACATAAATTGAACATCATGATTGGGGGGGCAGACAAAGGAGGAGCCATCATGTTTGCTATCAATTATCGAACCTCATATGGGTCCCAGGTGCTCGTGGGAGGTGCAATGCATCTCCTGCTGTCCTACCATCATATAGGTAGACTACATATCCGTCAGTAAAAATGTAGCATAGCGAGATGTATAGAGGCTCTTCGAATACACAAAATAACTCTGTCTGTTAGTCTCTTGAATGAGGTCAATTACAATTTGGTTTAATATGCAATGAGATATGTATATACATACATATATATATCTATAGCTTAAATAAAAAATGGACAATTTAACTTACATTTCCAACATGTGCCCAATATTTTGAGTCAACATGCACCAGATTAGTGTCGGCATTGTAATGCACCCCAGGAATAGTTATGTACTCCAGAAAAGCATTGTAGCAGCCACGTAGCTGCTGAATCTTCGTCATAACTTCATCACCTATCATCTCCTTCTCAAATGTCCTCAATAGACAGCGCGTAATCTTAGCCTGGCTTCTAGCACAAGAATATGAAATGCTAAGCAGCTAGGGGGAGGTGTACATCGTCTGCCCAGCCTGTAGCATTATTATCTTATAGCTGTCGGGAATAAAGAATTTATTGCGCAAAGAGGCGAAGACCTTAGGACCTAACTTGCTAGGAGCATTAAAGGGTCGCTAAGGTCGTTGGGGTCTATAAAGAATCGAGGTGCGAGGGACCTCGTGCCTCAGCTGCTGTGGTCAGAGGTCGAAGCAGAGCTTCGACTAGAACTACTTGAGGAGGAAGAAGAAGAGCTACTCGAAGAAGAGGTAGAAGAGCTACTGGCCATGATGCAGTAAAAACAATAGTAAATGAATAAGATGAATGAAGAAAGTAACAGAAACAAATAATAAAACACCTACTAGCCAAATCTTCACAGAAAGAGGTCAGGATGTGAAGTTGAAACGTTCGATGCGAATTTTCCTCAAAAATAGAGAATTGGGGTTGCAAGGTCGAGGTTTTCAATGTGAATTTTCTCTCTGTGAAAATGAAAATGAATGAGGAAAGGGGATAGGCGCACACTCCCTTTATAAAATTGTGGCCTTGAGAGATGTGACAAGATCCAGCAATGCAGATTAGGAAAAAGGGAATTCAATGGTCCTAATCAACTTCCTCATTTATGAGCTTCATTCATAACTAAGGAAGTAGGGGGGATTAATGATGAGGGAGAATTTCTAAAAGACCACAATGCCCTCCATCTTATCCGATTCCCCAAAATAACCTCAGGATCCGCGTCTTTTCCTAATCGGGTCAACCCGACCACCCGACCTAGGTCCATAATGAGAGATAAACCTGACCACAATTAATTCCACGTGGACGCAAGGGATGGAGGCCACGTGGACCCGACAGATTCAGTCCAATTGAGTCGCCCGCTATAAATACCATCTCATTTATTACAAAAAGGGTAACCTTTCTCCCTAAAAACCTTAAGTACCTGTAGCATCCTTACCTCACGACCTCCAGAAGCTTTTATAGACCTTGTTTATCGATCCAAAAAAAAACACTCACCCGAGCCTCATCTCTGGTCGACCTCTCGACCATTGACAAATATATTGTTGGTCTATTTCATGTAACAACAAATTACAAGAGAGTACTCTATTTAAAACAGAACACGTTTGACAAAAAAAAACTATTACATTAAATTTGCAGTACATTAGTTATTCATAAAAAATGCATTAGATTCAAAAAAGTTTGCTCAATTTCACCCCCATTAAAATTTGACATAGAGATTTACTATAAATTATTTCCACAATCAATTATAATAAAATTTCTTATTAAAATACTCAAAATATATAAATAAATACACAATACATATAAAGGTTTTTATGAATAATATTAATATATAAAAATACGATATAAAAGAACATGATTGTATAAAAAAATGTGACTGTATGATAAAATATACATGTCTGTTTAGTATATTTTCAATAGTTCTACTCATCTAGAGCACAACAACTATATACAAGGACGAATCTAGGGGGGCAAGCAGGGCCATTGCGCCCCCAGGTTTATTACAATATGTATATAGATATATAGTATAATTAATTTTAAAAATATATTAAAAAGAAGAAGTTATTTAATATTAATTAAAAGTAACTAATTTTAATTTTCATTCATTAACTTTTCAAAAAAATTAACCTTTATTATGGGCCTTAAATTAAAAATTAAATTTTCAGATTTATTGAATTGAATTATATTTATTTTTAATTAAAGATAAAAATTAAAATCAATTAATGAAATATCTATTTATATTATTTTTTAAAATTCAAAATAAATTTTTAGTCTATATTTACAATCAAGTAATCAAATGAATACTATTAAGTAGGGTAGTTAAGGCATTTCTATTTTATTTGTTTGAGAAAACATTACAGGAGTTTAGTCGATTAAATTTTAAGACTTGCAAAACAATTAAAATCTCTCATTTTGACTTAATAAGATTGAGATAAGGATAAATGTGAGTGAATATTTTTCTTTGTGTTTCAATAACTATAAATGGAAGAACTTTTTTCATTATGAATATTATCAAGAACATGTTTAAGAATAAGATGAAAACATGTTTTAGAACTTTTTCTTCAATTTTTAGTTATTTATGTTGAAAAATTATTACTAAAAATTTTGATATTGATTTTATTCATTTACAAATTTTTTGATATAAAAGAACATCGCATTCAATTTTGATGAAAATAAATATTTTGAATTCACAAATATAAAAATTATACTTAAAACTTTTCAACTTTAAAATTTTTGCCCTTCCATAATCTCATTTTTAGATCTGTCCCTGACTATATATTAAATTCACATTTTCAAAAAATTTATTCATATGGTCAATTCATAAAGTTTATTCATCGAGTGACGCACTATTCGTTCTCATCCATTAGCAGCCCGTTTAGTTCTATTTTCATTTCCATCATTTTCAAAATGTTGGAAAATAATTAGTAGAAATAAATTGAAAATGAATTTGTATTTCAATAAATTATTAGAAAAATAATAATTATGTTGGATTTAGCAAGTTGTAGGTGAAGAGAGATACAAATAATGAAATAGAGAGAGAAAATATATAGGTTATTAGAAGAAGATATATATATTATTAGAAAATGTGCTTTAAAAATGAAAATGAAAATTATATCGAGTGAAGATGTACTTTATTTTTAAAATAGTAGAAAATGTGAAAAAAGCCTTTGAAAATGAAACCAAACAAGCGCATATTCTCTCTTACGCATTCAACTTTATTTATTTATATATATTTTTTTATCAACTCATGTTAAAATCAAACAAATTTCAATCAAAATGTGAAATTCGATTTTAAAATTCAAACCAAACTTACATAGTATCTTGTTTGGGCTATTTAAATAATAAACATTTGGGTTGGCCTCATCCCAATATCCTTGTCCATTCAAATTAATTGACATGGACCTATTTAAATGCAATTCATAAATGGGCTTCATTTTCTTTTTCTGTTTTTTTTACGTGGGCGATTTTTATAGATTGCTCTTGATTTAATGCGTTTTGTTGTTGTCTTAATAGGTACTGTTATTTTATTTTGAACTATAATGATATTATTTTATGTGATTAAATTATTTCATTTTTTGAAAAAATTTCGTTGCTTCATTTCTATACACGCATATTTTTTTTAGAGGTCTACAATCTTTTTTTTTTTTGATCCAGAGGTCTACAATCATTATATTAATTATCAAACATAAATATTATGAAGAAATAGTATATAGATTAATATTTTATTTTCAAATTTGTTGGACGTAACATTGAAGTTAAACATATAAGAATTATTATCTTACAATTTGAATAAAATTAAGTTTTGATTATTGAGGCGTTGAGTAACATAATTAGTTAATTACAACCTCATTATAAAAAACAAACAAGCATCAAATACTCAAATTAGTCGAACCAAACAAATTTTAATATAGTTATGAAACATTATAGTACCCATAATTGTTTAAATTAAATAAAAATAGCAAGCATGTTCTAATGCTCAAGCTCGAGCTTAAAATAAAAGTATTCATAAATTTACAAATAAGCTCGTGAACATTTTTATTATTATAAAATATTTGCTAAGTCAAGGTCATGAACTAGGGGATCAAATTCAAACTTAAATTAGAGTCTTCAAATATAATTTTGTATGTCCAGTGGCTGGTAACCAAGTGGCATTAGTCTCCCATATCATGTGGGAGGTCTCGTATTCAAATTTGAATGGATTCTTTTGTGCACTTTATGTGTGCATCTAATTGTGCAGTTTGTACTTCCATTTAATTGATTTGATAATTAGATTCTATTAACATGTGATTTTGATCGTGTCCATGTTTCCCATTTGTAGAACCATTATATATAGCTAATGGATAATTGATATATAATTACTAATATGATGGGATCAGACTGTCCACTGCCAATTATAAAATGATTAGAAGTGTACTTAATCAAATACTTTGATTAAGTGGAAACTTAACAACCTTTAGTCCTATATGTACTTTGTGCAGTACAACTTTTTCTTGTCATCTGCTTTCTATCTGCATGAAATACTCTTTTTGGTGTTATTTTTAGTTAGATCATGTGTGTTCAATCATGATCGTTTAATTAAAAAAAGTTATTCGTAAAAATCATTCGTTCTTTCCTAATTCAACACTGATGAGTGGACTGATCGCATTCGATCTACTTTAACATGATCGCTTTCTTTGTTGAAGTACTGAAGGATTCTTGTTTCGATATTACTTTATTGAAAAATTTAATTCATATAAATTTAATGAGTCAATTAATCAGGGCGAATTCATAATTAATATTCAATTAATTTATATTTTAAAAGAAAAGTAATGAATTATAAGACACATATAATTAATTTTTAATGTAAATAATTGGGGAGTGAATTTTTTTTTTATAAATTTTCTATGTGTCACTTTTGTTCAACTTAATTGATTGATGACTCATGAAATGATAGGAAGCTGCATGAATAATTAGTTGTAGAAAAGAAAAGTGGAACTTCATCACATTATTAATGGGGTTTGGCCAAGGTAAAAGAGCATGATGTCTCTATCTTTTTCTTCTTTTTCCTATGTTATTTTTATATTCATTTATTAATTACTTTACCTTTTATGTTCTATTCTTCCTTAGGGTTCTTGATGAGTCAGTGTCACCAACAAACATAATAACTATTAATTCATCAAGGATCGATGTATTCACTTTATATAATATGTTTTTATATACGAGTTAATTAAAAGTTTTTATTTTTTTTATTTTTTCAAGTGAATAAAAATAAATCGAGACATACTGCTCATATGAATTGTAGAAATACTGGATAAGAAATCAAACTCAAGAATCGTGACATAATATATTAAAACTTTGAACCTTATATAGAACTGTGACATATAATAAGACTTTGAACCTTATATATTTTATTGAAAAGATCATCTTATCTTTTAATTTCTAATTAAATTATTAGAATTATTCTTATTTTTGAATTTTCCTTAAGATTCATATCTCTTAGATCATTTTGTTAAAAATAGTTGATCAATAACTAATTAATATATATATATATATATATTTTTTTTTTTTCTTTTTAACAATCATAGAAGCTCTCATGACATTTACATAGTATCAATTTCATTGAACATGGCCTAACATGATTAGATTTGTTAATACTTGACAAGACTGATGGACAATAAGGTTGGGGCATCTCACCCGAAAGTATGACTCAAACATATTAATTGACCTTCACTTAATTCAATTTGAGTTTGATTTTTATTTCAAGTGAATTTCAAATTGTTGAATAGACTCAAACCTCAGGCCAATTCACAAGTTGATATATAAGTTTTAGTATTTGTTATTTGATTAGTATATCATATACATATTTCATTATTAATATTATTAATATATATATATACACGTGTGTGTATCTATATTTAGGATGGTTTAAATTTTGGTCAGCTTGTAAAATAGGATAATTTATAATACTTATAATGAATCAATGGATGTTATAGTTTATAAATTCAATTCAAATTTTTTTATCATTTATTAAATTAAGAAACTTGAATTCAATTTTGAGCTTGCAGTAGCTGAAAATTAACTTGAGAATTCAAGTTTAATTAAATTGAGCTTGACTTGATAAAAATTCAAACCTACTATATATGTCTCGTGTTTGAATTTTCATCAAGTCAAGCTCGAGGTTAAAAATCAAACACGCCAAATCCAAATTCAAGCTTAGTATATATATATATATATATATATATATATATTATATGAGTTCAAACTTGAAATTTTTTCCATGAAGTCGGCTCGATTGTGCCCCTACCCAAGAGTTGACATAGGCAACTTGCTCCATTGGGAATATTAGGCCGCGTCGCCGCTGTGTGACTAGTCTACCAGTGGAGCCATAAAAAGGGCAAGTGGATTGGACCGTCACCAACTTTTTCCTTCATAAAGCAGCACCACAACTTGTAATGGAATAGGGAATTTGTCACAAAATTTGCTAATGAAGGACCACAACTTGTAATCTCCTTTCTGCATTTATTACAAGTATTTGCTAATTGGGTGCTCTTTAGCTTGAGTGTGGACCAATACCTGCTTTTATCGACTTTACTCGGCCATTGTTGGTGCTACGCTGCAGGACCCGTGCTTGCGCGAGTTGTTCAGGTGTCTGATATATTTGCGGCCGAACATGAAAGCTCAAACATGACGTAGCGGGAAGAGGCAAGGTCACCACTATTGCATCTTTCCTATTTTCTTATCGAAAAAACTTGTAATGGAAAAGGGCATTTAATTTGGTGGTTTCCTGTTAGGCATCAGACAGGGAGCAAAGAAGAGAACTTTGAAGAAAAATAGCATAGAGCTCACGATCAAACTTCAAACAAAGACTTGACATGTCAATTTCAGAACCCAATTTGCCATTTCTGTTATAGATCAGTTAGTAATATACGTTCACTCAACTGTTCAAACCAAGTGGAAACTCACTTTCACCTGCAGTTGAAAATCTACAAGCTGCAAAAACTGCATCAGGCAACTCTTACAACCTTGTATGCCCCAAATTCCTTTATTTGAGAATGCAATAAAAGATAACTATTTTAACAAGTTCTACATATCTGTAGCATCGACCGGTAGAGACGTCACCCTGTGAAGTGAATGTGGGAGCAATGCACCCGAATAGAAACACTTGCCAGAGGCAAAAGTATTAGGCCCCATCTTGTCATCCTCTGATACGTTATCTTTCTTGCATTCTTTGTTGTCAGAATCCAGATTTGAAGATTTTGATGATACTCCTAATTGTTGATCTCTCAGCTCCCTTAACTGCATTTGGTACTTGGCCTTGAGCCATCTTAGCTCCTGCCTTATCTCATTCTCAAAATCATCTGCTAGAGCCGAAGGATTTGTACTAGGAGAGCCTTGAGCATGAGATGCATTGTCCTTAATTCTTACAATGCTCCCTTCATCATCAACTCTTGATTGTCCAAAATTTTCATGTTCATCGACGGAACTTACCTCAGGACCATCATGTTGTGCCCATATATCAGTAAAGTGTACACCACTGTCGCATTGGCTTGAACCCATAGGAGCACCATCAGTAACACGCTGCTGATCAGACCCTTCGAATTGGTAGGTGATCTCTTCAAAACGGCCGTGTATAGCTCCACATCCATGTTTAGAACATTGAAGAACTTGCAAATTCTTACTGGACATGTGGGCTGCATCATCTGAAGCACAATTCAGACAGCAACTATTGTTTTTGTGATTTGGACTTTCTTCTATGAAACCCCCACTTTTCCATTCCGGCACCAAGGAAGCAATTTCCTCATCAATCATTTCTGCAATCTTAGTCATGTCTTGGTCCGTTATATCCAACTCGGCTACCATTTCTGCTGCAACACTCATAGCCGTGTCGGTTTCAATGTCGAACGGAAAGTAAATGTTGCGGACACGACCTGCAAAGGACCAATCACATGATGAGAAAATGAATTTTTCCCTTTTCTTTCTCATGAGAATAGATGAAGTTAAATTTTACCTTCCTTATCTGCAATTCTGAGTCTCAAAAAGATATTGTCATCTTCTCTCCTTCTCCCTTTGATCATAATATCGACGTTTCCCAAGTGGTCGTCTTCTTGACCAGTGAATAGATCAATTTCGTTCGCCTCATATTCAACCGAGTGGCAATCCAAGTCATTTTCTTGCTCATGACCAAAAAAATTGGTGTAACCATTGACTAAAGAACTATTAGTGCTATGATGAGCGCTCAAGACACGCTGGCTTAAAACGGGGCTCATTTCATCATAGTCTCTGTGATAATTTAACGGCCTCAAATCATAAGCATCATCGATTTGGAGGAAAGGATCATTGAGAAGCCCCCAAGCAGACAGCCTGTGGGACACCGTTGCTAAACATTTCTCGACAAATCTACGCACCTCAGGGTCCTTAACTTTGTAAAGAGCATCCGGCTTCTTTCCCTAAAACGAGAAAAAGAAAAACCACCTTCATTACATGATGTTAGAGAGGACTAAGTTTCAGATTGGCAAACACAAACTTAAGTTTGAGGTTCTTACAGAGATGACTTTCTTGTAAATTTGGGCGGGATGGTTGCATTCGCTATACGGATAATCGAAGGTAACCATTTCAAGAATGCACATGCCAAATGAATATATGTCCACCAATTCATTGTATTCCTCTTCATACACCTCTGGAGCCATAAACTCCGGCGTTCCTGATAAGGATTCATGAAAAAAAGGCACCAATAAGCATGAGTTTTTCCTAAGAATGATGTTATTGATGATGACTAAGATGCCTCTGTGACCATTTTCGACAAGATTTCCAGAAGCATCTAAAATATAAAATTTTACCTACACAACGAGCCGCGTGGGATTTCCTAAGAATTGCCGCGAGGCCAAGATCACCAATCTTGACTTCACCTTGGTTTCCATTGATAAAAATGTTGTCACATTTGAGGTCTCTATGAATAACAGGGGGATCATGGCTGTGGAGATAAAGAAGACCTTGCAAAATCTGCCTGCACCAATGCTTGATTGCTCTAATGTTGACCCTCCTATGTTTCAGCCTATACCTATTACAAAATTTTCAAAAACTTGTAAATTTACCAAATTATTACATCTACTGATCTACAGAAATACAAGAATCCAAGACTAAGAATAATGATAGTGAGCACTTACTGTCTGAGAGTGCCAGAAGTGAACATTTCTGTCACAAAATTGATGTTTCTGTTAGCAGTATCAACCCAAGAAGTACAAAACTTCATAATATTTTTGTGTTTTAAAGTCTTGAGGAGATGAATTTCACAATAAAGCCTCTCAAGATCCTCAGAACTCTGCAAAAAATCATAAAGCTTCACCTGGTTCCAGGCTACTTCTATCCCTTCATACTCATCAAAAGCTTTATAACTGCAACAAATAAAAGAGACACAAAAAAGAGCCCAGAAATCATTTTCGGTCTTAAACTATCTAAGTATCATTTTATTACCACATTAATTAAGATACAAGAAAAGATCAACTCTTTTGAGAAGACTAATGTAGGATACTGAATACTTACACTGTCTTTGAGGCCCCTTTTCCAAGAATCTCATTGTACTGCAAAACCAGAAAAAAGAAAACAGAAAGAAACCTCAAAATCCATGAAATGTGACTGACAGAAGAATCATTAACACAAAACAAGAAAAAACAGCAAGAATGAAAACTATGGCAATACCCTTCCATATCTTCCAGTGGGATCAACTTCTACAAATTCAGAATCATCTGAATCAAGATCAGCAACACCATTCATTCCTTAAAACTATGTCTGGTTTTCTCACTCTTACTTATCTCAGTTCTGGGAGTACACAGAAAGGGAGAAAAGATGAAACCCCACTTCAAGAAATTATATAAGTAATCTTTAATGTTAAAAAAGACATGGTATTAAAATCAAGAAAAGGGATTCCACCAAAAGGGATTAAGGGTTTTCCTTTTTCTTTTCAATTTTTTTCCTCTACCCCTCCACTCCACAAGCCCAAATCCTGACAAAAACACACCTCCCCGTTCTTGCTTTTCTACCTATCTTTTTCACCTTTCTATCTCATCACGAGCTGCAAAACTAAAACCACACACAGAACACACACTGATTGACCCACAGTTTCACCTTTTTCTCTGCCCTGGATGTGAAATGTGTGTGTGTTGTACTAACATGTGTATGCATGTATATATGTATGCATATTAATTTTTCCAAGGACAGACAGGCCTGAAACAGCTTGCCAGAAGGGGACCAACCATATATAGAGAGGATTAAATTATCATTTTGTATATGTGGCATTTGGCAGTAGCACAAGCTGTTGTCAGAGATTAGTACAAAATTTATGGTACGTTATGGGATTTACAATAGTTGGGGAAGAAATAATAAATATGCATCTCATTGAACTGATTGTGTTTTTCAAGAATGGGGATTATTGTTCATCTGCCTTGGGCATTCCAATTTTGGTGTCATTGTTAGGTGGATAGAGTTACTGTGTGTGGTTGATTTTTTTTTTTAATAATTCAAAAATTAATAATGAATTGATAGAAAGTAATACTTTGTTTTTATTTTCATTATCTGTTTCTAGTGTTTTCCAACTTAATTTTGTTTTAAGTATTAATTTCCATATGAAAATGAAAATATTATTTGATCAACAGTGTAGAAATTTTGTAAAAAAGTGAATTAGAAAGAATATTTTAATATAATAGTGTTGAATAGTTTAAGATAATATTATTCTTTAATTTATTATGGATCCTAAATTATTTTCTTTATGTTTGATCAATTAAATTATATTGAAATGAAAAATTATTATTATGTTTAGTGTGGATTTCATATTTTGGAAGCATAGAAAAAAGAAATTATTTAATTAATTAGTACTGGCTCATATTTGAATAAAAAATTATTGTAACATTTAGGATAGAAAATTAGTCAGTTTTAATTTACTTTTAAATTATTAGGTGTTTTAAATTTAAGAAAATAATTATAAGTATGAAAATATAAAAATAATATTTTCATTGAAAATACGATAATTAACCGTATTTCCTATTTTCAAAATAGTGTGAAAAATAAAAAATGAAAAGTGATAATTTTAGAACACAACTAATCACCCTTTAGGTAACTTGAAATTGAATTACTTATTATATACACTTTGGAAATCAACTTTCCAAAGTGTTTAATAATAATAATAATAATAATAATAATGTTTTAATGTTAATTAATAGCAATAAATTTGATTATTTTAATATTAATTTTGGTAAACAAGTTGCGATGTGCCAGGTCAAATATGAGATATACAAAATAAAATTTTAATATTACTTTAATGTCTTCACCTACCCCACCAGAAATTCTTTGGATTAATCAATTTCTAGGGTGGGGTTTAAGGGCCACAAATTAACCTCACCATATGGTTTTCCCCCCAAAAGACACAAATTTTAATTTTCCTTAGTGACATCTTGGTAAAATGATAAAGTTTGGTACTTTTTCGTACAATATGTCATCATTAGTCCTTTGACATTATTATCTTAACAAACTTACTTAATTTTTTGCTTCAACTATTTTCTAATATTTATTGATTTTTTTCAGCCTTCAAAAAATGCATACCTATGAAATAACGTGATTTTGGTGGCGTTTGATATACCCAATAATATTGTAGGAAGATATAAGTAAAAAATTTAATTAAAAAATCAATATAAATAATTAAAACGACCATTGAACCAATTTAATATAGATTATATAAGATTAATAGACTCAAATTTGTCAAAGATTCAACTAGCATAAATACCCTTTCATATTTCATAGTCAAAAGGACCATCTAATTACTCATTTTTTAATTCGAGCATTATTTTTCGATTTAGATTCTCCATTCCAATATATATTTCATCTCTATTCCATTGCATGGATGTACGACACGTATATTAAATATTTTTTTATAAAAATTATTGATTGATAACTAAATACACTTGGGATATATACATCACATTGAAATAGGAGATGGAACACAAAATGAAATAAAAATCTAAAGTATTTTTCCAACGGCGCATTTTAGGAGCAGAAACCCACCATCAATGATTTTCAGAAAGGATTTCGAATCCAGTTCCGTGCAATATTAGTGTTATATTGGCATAATCAGTATTTGCATTGATTGTGTAAGTATCTAATATACATACTTAAAAATGAGAGTTTTTTTGATTTGATATTAGAAGTAAGACAATTTCGCACCGTTTTTTACTTTATTTTTTAATAAAAAAATATCTTAAATACTTATTCTAAAGAGGATATTTAGTGTACATACGTTACCGTGAGCTAACCTTTGTCTTTTAATGTCAATTAATGCAACTTTGAAACAACATAACATAATTAATTAGATAGATTTGACTGCTGATTCATCCGCAAATTTTGCTTCTAGAAGAATATGTGTAATAAATAAGATGATATTTATTTTATGAAGTTACTATTTTATTTTATAACATTATTAAATAAATAAAATGAAATTTCCTCCAAATAATTATTACGTCATAGGATGAGAATTGCAGTTTATATGGGACATGATGAGTTATTTGATTCACATGAAAGTGTAAGATGGGCCGGATGGTGGAAGACATGCATGTTTTTAGCCTTTGTCCGTTTAGAATTAGCAGAAAAACTCCAAAGGGAAGGTTAAAATCTAAGTTTAGGTCTACCAAACTACATTTAATTTCTTGTCTCATAACTTTATCTAAGACAGAAGTCTATTCTTTAGGGCTACCTTGGTTGAGATGAAAAGGTGAGATACAAATTTTTTATCTCATCTTATCATTCGTTTGGTTTGAATAATAATAAACATTCAGGCCCACATTAATACCACAAGCTCGTGTTTATATATGCAATTTTCATGATAAATTAATTTGCCGACTCTCATGAATTTATTGATCATGCCAATCAAATTATACTATAATAATAAAAAATTACACAAATTATCACATAATAAATAATTATGAAACAACTTTAAAATCCAACCAAACTAGCCCGTAGGCCGTAGGCATCGCATCTATTAGCTGCGTTCGGCTACTAAGCAATCATACAATTCTAAAAAGGTTGCAGGTTTTACAAATTCAATTGTAAGAAGGTATCTTTATTTTGGCCGGTCTAAGATTCTCTCTCGAATAGGAATGAGGATGAGTTTGGTTTGAAGTGAGTATGTTAAAAAATGAAATAAGACCCATCAAAATGTTTACATGCTGAGTAGCATGTGGCCCAGCAGCATAAGTCTCCCACATAATGTGGGAGGTCAGAAGTTCGAGCTCTAACGGACTCCTGATGTGCGTGTGTATAAATAATAATAATAAAAAAAAAACCCATCAAAATGTTTACATATTCAGAATCGGATCCATCTTTTCGAACCCAAGTCAAGTTGAGATGAAAGAAATTTTTTGAATTTGAATTTGATATATATATATATATTATGTTCAAGTTTGATAAGCCTTATATTTTAAGCTAAAGCTCGATTCGATTAAATTTGAATTATCAAGTGAATTGTAAATAAACTGTAGGTTCGAACGAGAACTGAAAATAAAATAATAATAATAATAATATATTTATTAATAAAATAAAAATAATATTTAATTATTTACCGACTTGCAAGTTGGCTTGAGAGCTTCGAGGTTATATACATACGACTCAAAATTGGTTCGAAATAAAATTCGAACTTGATTCAATTCGACTTGAGCTCAAAACAACTCAATCTTGAATCGAGCTAACTCAAACTCGACTCATGAGACTTGCTAACCGATTTGGCTCATTCCAACTCTTATCAAATAAATCAAAAAGACTCTTTCATAGTTTTAAAGTATTTTTAAGAAGTAATATTATTATAATTTTTAAAATATGAGAAAATAATATTACTAATATGTGTGTATATATATATGATATTTTAAAATTAAATTTATATATTGAGAGCATAAATGTATATGATATTTTTTGAAAGCATAAATTATTTATTAGTATTATATTTCATTTAGTTTTATAAAAATAGTATATGTTTATTTTTATACGAGTATATATGTAACACACACTATTTCTCATATATATATATAATAAATAAAAATATATATAATATTTAAAAGCAACGCGAACTTTAACATCAAAATCCAACACTCGCTCTGAAATTTATTTATGATTCAAAATTGACATAAATAAAATAAATTCGAATGATTTTAGATTTAATGGAATGCATTGACATCCGTACTATAGTACAATTATTTTACAAACAGACTTGGACCTATACACAGTTAAGCAGTACAATAACTTTTGACAAACGGGTCTGGCAAGGACAATAATACAAAAGTATGGACAGAAATTTCAACAAAGTGAAATCTTAGTACAATAATTAAACACAATTTTTATCTCTTCATACACACTAAGTCAAAAAGTCTGGTGGGTATGGTCCAAACACAGTTGATGAATTATTCTGTTTGGGAGTTTGGACAAGTGGATTTTCGGATTCAACAACTAATCCAACTGTTTGCCACCATTGGCTATCAACTTCATGTGGATCCTGTAAATCAATCATCATATCCTCCTCAAAGAATAAAAGGGACATATGCCATATTTGCCACAAACGAGGACATTGGGAAAAGCATTGTCCAAACAGAAGGAGAGATAAAATTCTGAGAGAAATCTCTCAGTTGACACAGTGTGATATAGAAAATGATGATTTGGAATTGTTGTTTTTTGAAGAAGATGAACCTTCTGAACAGACACTGTTCGCCTTGGAAGATATTTCTGATGATGAAGCTTCATCCTCAGACCTAAATGTATCAGAGGACCACTTTCCTATTTTTGGAATTTAGATAATTGGACTTGCTCTTGTTGTACCCTTTGTTCAGGTACAAATTATCCCTCAAAAGTTTGATAATCTAATTACTGTTCTTGGTCTTCTTGATATAGGAGCATCCAGTTAAATTCTAAATCCAAGGATACTCCCTGCCTCTTTTGGAACAAACACCATGAAGTCTTCCAAGTTGCCAACAGCGACACATTGTCAATTAGTTTGATCAGTAAGCCCATCAGGATCCAGTTCTTCCCAGAATTGTCATTCACTCACAAATTTTTTGGATCCTCATTACCAGGCAAAGAAATCATTATTGGGTTTGATATTATAAAACATCTATGGGAAAAGAAAGTTGTTGCTAAACCAGGAGGTCTTAAGTTTAAGTCTTACTTTCTTCCATATGTTAAAT
The DNA here is from genome assembly GCA_018894105.1 of Jacaranda mimosifolia. NCBI lineage: Eukaryota > Viridiplantae > Streptophyta > Magnoliopsida > Lamiales > Bignoniaceae > Jacaranda > Jacaranda mimosifolia. The sequence continues at coordinate 37,458,566 of CM032123.1, forward strand.
CATAATACCATTTTGCCATGAATATTGATACAATCCCTGAAATCCAAGCCAGACTCATAAGAGATTGTTGTGCAGAATCTTATTCAGAATTTCTTCACAAATGCACTAATCCTCTTTGGAGAAACTCAGAGTTCTTTATCCATTTACCTTTTAAAAAGGACATAAATGCCAACCCCACAAAAGCAAGCCATCCGGGAATGCCACCTGATCAATTTGAATTAGCCACAAGGAAGTTAGCCTAATTAAGGGATAAAGGACTTATTGAAGCAACAAATTCTTCATGGGTTAGTCAAGCCTTTTATGTCAATAAAAGGGCTGAGCAAGCAAGAGGTAAAATGAGACTGGTTATAAATTACAAATCTCTAAATTACTTTCTTGCAGATGAAAAGTTCCCACTCCAGAATAGAAATTGTCTATTCTCTAATCTCACCAGGGCCAATATATTTTCAAAGTTTGACCTAAAAGCAGGATTTTGACAAATTGGAACTCACCCAGATGACCATTTCAAGACATCTTTTTGCATTCCTAATGCTCATTTCCAATGGACTGTTATACCATTTGGTCTCAAAACAGCTCCATCTCTCTTCCAAACGTTATGGTCAGAAACTTTGAACCTTTGTTCCCAAATGCATTGATTTACATAGATGATATAATACTTCTTTTCTCTGAAGACATCAAGACACATTCATATCTCTTGCATCAATTTGAAGAATTGGTTCGAAGTTATGGTATCATGCTTTCTGAAAAGAAAATGCTAATCTCTCAAAAGGAAATTGATTTCCTTGGTATGCATATTAAAGATGGGCAATATACTCTCCAGCCACATATTGCTCAAGAATTGTTGAAATTTCCTGATGATCTAGATTCTAAGCAACAGATTCAGCAATTCATTGGAGTCATAATTATGCAGCAGACTTTATACCAACATTAGCATCAATTACGGGGAGGCACTTTCACTTGACCCCAACTAACTGTGGTTGCGAGCCCTATTGGAAGAGGAACTCAAACTCAAACTTGAGTTTGAACTCATTATTAGGAAAGAATAACGAAGAGAAGGACGAACTTAGAGAATTGGGGTCGGGCAAGCGGTCTAAGGGATCAGAGAGCATAAGTTTATTAAAGTGAAGAGAAACAAAATGAAGTTATGAGGCAGCCCTGACATATTTATAGATGGCCAAAGATGACGGTTCACACCCCGAGGCAGTATTAACGGCCCGGATTGATCTGGGCGATCGGATGGCTATGAAGGCTAGGAGTTTACTTCCCAAAGTGTATAGGTACATTTCCCCATACAGGTGAAAGAACCAATATACTTGAAAAGTGGGGGAATTAATGATCGTAATTATTATTGTGGAGGCCCGAAAAGACTTTTATACCCCTAGACTTTAACAAAATGACAAAACAGGATAGGATCCATGTCTTTTTATTCAGTTCGGGTCGTGACCCAAATGAGCCCGACCCGGCTCGGCTCATGACTCGAATCGGGAGCTGTTGATTGATTAAGGATCCAGCACACGATAAGTTGCCAACTTGATCCGTACGGACAAGGACGCTCCAACCCAAATAAAAGGCAACATGTGCACAGTTCCAGGTCAAGTAATCATTATTAATTGTCTCTCAACTTCATTTCTTTACCCCGAGCTCATTTGATCACCTCACTAACTTAGGCATCGGAGGGCCTTAGCTCAGGGCGATCTCAGCTAGCCTAACGTGTTCTCTTATGGTCAGGTTAGAGACCCAAAATTCACTTGTGAGGTATTGGGTCAAGGCCGTGTACTTGGAACCCGAGCCACATCAAAATATAATTTCATTCTCAACACATTATCCAATTCCACTTTCAAAATATATTATCCCAAAATACCTCAAAACACGTCCAAAACATAGCCATTGTTATCCTTCTATGTATGTATCCATGAGTCTATACAAACACAAGTGAGATATGCACATGCAAGCTCACATGGGCACACATGAGCCCAAAAGTGATACACGAGACATAAATATTTTGTCCAAATTTGATGACGATTAACTAATCTTCAATCAATGCTAGGCTTTCTCGAAAAAAATTGACCAAAGTGAAAGGGTGATGGGGAAATTGAATGGAAAATTTGAGTGAAAGGCATAGATATATCTATAAATATATTGAGTGGACTTCTAAGGCCATATTAAGATCAACATGCTATGATATATGTGTGTATGTATATATTTTCTATGTCCTAGGTTGTTTCTACACCTTTTTTGTGTCTCAATTAGGCATTGATCACGTTGGACTAAGTTTTCAAACTTTTTAATTTTTTCTTTTTATATTCGCGCGTGTACATACTACATATACACACACCTGAATTATTTAAATTTTAACACCAGATATCATATATGAACGTGAGGATGGTGGCACTCGTAAATTATCATTGGCAAATTTTTAATTTATTTATAAATGCTGGTATAACTTTAGATAATTTTATGATAATACGAGATAATTTAAAAAATGTCTCTAAAAAATTAAGTAAACATTTGGACATTTCAAGATTTGTGTGTTTTTAGATCAAGTTGCCTTGACTTTTAAATCTAATTTGCACGAATGCACTAAATAAAGTCATTTTAATTTTACATTATTTATCAAATGACAACCTCCTATAAATATCTCATTATTAGCTTTTCACAAACACACATTAATTAAGAGTAATATCTTTTTTTCTTGTTATTTTCTTTTTTCAATCACTAATTTACACATTAGAGGATTTTTACTGAGTTGATCCATCAATTTTGGTCATTGTTATGCTTTCAAGACCTCGTAGAATTGATCCGATACAAAATCTGTCGACAAATTATTTAATTTGACTGGACTCGATCTGAGTATAAAAAAAAATTAACCCAGATTACTAAGTATTAATTTTTCTTTAAGATAAATCTACAACATTCTAAATATAAATGTGTTTAAATACCCAATTACATTGTTCCTTAACTTTATCTTCTCCTTCTTTGGTGTTTCTTGAAATTGTCCAATTCTTTTGACCTTTAACATGATAAAATCTATAGTTAGTGCTCTCTTTCTTGCAATATTTTCCTTGTATGGAGTTTAGAGGGTGGAATAGAGTTCAATCAATTTTTTTCACTTTTTTTTTTAAATATTGATAATAAATAATTAGGAAAATAATAAGGGCACATAGATACTATGAAAATCCTACCATCAAAAGATAAAGAGAAAATGAGTGATCAACCTCATTTATTAAATTTATAAAAGAGTGGATTGCCTATAATATGATACACATATATACTAATCATAATCAAGTTTTTAATAAATATTTTCTTTAAAATCAAATAGAAGAAAATATTTTTACTTACTAAAGTTTAAAAACCAAACATAGCATAATATTTCCCACCATTTACAACATGTAAAGTTATTATTAAGGATGTTCAAATCCAATTCAATAAAAATAAAATAAAATTGATAAACCAATCCAAAAAATTGAAAATTGATCAAAATCGAATTTTTTTGGATTGAATTGGATTTGTTTTCTAAAAACCGATAGGATCGGATCGATTTTCGATTTTAATCTCAAAAACCAATCAAATACAAATCGAATCGAAATTTATATCCTAATAATATAAAAATATATATTTTTTAATTGTAAAATATACAAATAAATTAAAATAAACTAAACTTAGAATTTTTTTCACTTTCAAAAATTAAATACATAGTAATAATTATTGTGGACTTAAAACTTTATTGTTGCGTGTTCTTACATAATTTAACTTAATTCCACAAGATTACTGTGATATGATAGATAAATGAAATTTACAAATCGATTGATTAAATTAATTTAATTATCAATAGTAACTTGTCAAATATTTCAATTAAAAATTTAAACTAAAAAAATGAAATAATCGATCTAATCCAAACAGATTTAAAATAGATTGAATTAGATCGAATTTATAATAAAAATCTAACTGATCCAATATACATTATATAGTTTGGATCGATTAACTTTTGTCCCAAAATTGATCCAAATCGAACTACAAACACCCCTAATTATTATTACACCATTTTATCTGCATGCAACTATTTTTTTATTGGGATTATTGCTGATTCTCTAACTATTCATAAGATTTGAACTATTCTATGCATAAATATAAGAGCTTATTTTATTTTATTATATATACTAGCACTATCCCCGTGTTATGCATGGATTCTTTAAAACTACTATATATTAATATAATGGTTGAATTATAAATATAACTAAAATAATAATATAAAAATAAAAAAATCGCAAAAATACCAAGTAATTAGTAAAATTAAATTTAAACTTTTAAAATTTAGTATTTAAAAGTTTGTAACATATAAAGACATCTCATATAAATTATATCATAAAAAATAAATTTTAAAATTATTCAGCAAAAAGTTAAAAAAATTTAAAACATCCAAAAATAAAAATCTATGAATATGATTATGTGCTTTATTAAAAAAAAAATTTATGCGATCAAAAGCTAGTAGATAGTTGTATTAAAAAATAAAAGTATATGAGAATAATATAAGATTGATGGCTTGAAAGTTGTTTGAAAAAATTTAAAATTATAATACTTTAAGATTGTTTTAGACTTAAAAGAGGATGAGTATATATTAAATTAAAACTTAAAATATAAAGAATTAGATAGTATATTAGTTGTCAAGGATTAGAAAATTCTTATTTAATTTTAGTTTTTGATTAAAATTAAAATCAATTAAATCAAGAGAAAACTATGATAGTAAAGATAAAAAAAATTAAAAAATTAAAATAAACACATAAAATAATTACAAAGTTAAGATCGATATTAGTATATAAGTTCATAGAAACATTTTGATTTGACTCATAGCTTAGTTATCGAATAATTAAGTGAAGAAAAAAGTTAGATATTAGTAATGCAAAGCTAAAATCATAGTAAATTGATAAAATAATTATAAGCTCAAAATTAATTTTAAATAGGAATTAGTGATAGGGTATGAGGATGAAATTACAATGTAAAATAAAATATAAAAAAAAAAATTATGTTCATTCTCAAATTTTTTGTATGAATGTAATTAGATCTTCATATTATATTTCACAAATAGCAGAAAAAAGTGAAAAAAAAAAAGTTGTTAACCTTTCAAATGATCAAAATTTAAAAAAAATAATAAAAAAAATAAAAAATAAAATTATATATATATATAAATTGATAGACTAAATAATATCTAGAGATATAAACTTAAAAAGTTAATAGGTGTATTTTCTATTGAAATAACCATTTCATAATTTTTTTAAATATATCAAAAATGATCTAAGAATATATATTGATGTAGTATATAAAATTTTTAAAAACAGTTCGAATTATACATATTTATACATACATAATTACAAATATAAGAATATAAAATAAAATTAAATGACATAATTCTAAAATTATAAATATTCAAAAAGTGAAATAAATTTTAAAAATATTAAAACAGAAAAATAGATCTCGTCCTATAAAACTATAAACTTAGATGAGAAAAAAAAAGTGAATTGAAAAATAAATTATAAAATTTAACAATAAATCAATAACTTGATTCAAAAAATGAGTAAAAGGATGCTAAATGTATAATAATTTAAATAAAATAAAAAATAAATGACAAAATTTACCAATAATTAAGGAGAAAAATATAACTAATAAAAATAAAGTTAAATTAAAAATATTAAGCACAGTTAATAAATCTCATAATAAATGAATTGATAACATAAACTAAGTCGTAAATAAAAAAGATATAAAAATTTACAAATTTAATAGTAATAAAAGCTAAATGATAGACTTTATTTAGGTTGAAAAGAAAATTATAGTATTAAAATCCAAAAAATCTCTTCCATCATGTAACATACCTAAAATAAACCAAAAAATAAAAAATAAAAAAGGTGAACAATAAAATCAAATAAACAATAAACACTTTGAATAATGAACCAAAGATGCACACAAAGAGATAGAAGAAAAAAATGCTAGAAAATAAAGAAGACACAAAGAATAGAGTGAAAAAAATGCTAGAACATGGGAATATTAATGAAATGATTTTTGAAATACTTTATATATAGTAGTATAGGTGTAAATTAGTTATTAAAGATAAGAAAAAATCATGAAAGACTTATCAAACTATAGAGTCAAATATTAAGAAATTTTTCATATATTGAAAGTAGAGATTGAAAAGATTTGTAGATAAAATGTAATTATTTTTTGAGATTAGAGATAAATAAAGAATAGTGTTCTAATAAAAAAAAATTATTTCAAAAAATCAGATATCTTTAAAGGGAATAAATAATATCAAATTTAATAACTAAAAATTAATTTTTAAATTTAATTAAAAAACTCAAAATTCTAAAAATTTAAAATTTGGTCAAAACTGCACAATTATGAGTTCCACACTGTTGTCCTATATAATAGTATAGATATGTATAGAAGAGTTTTAATATATCTAAACATCTATAATATTATCTCATCAATAATATGAAAGAAATAATATCAATTTCGATTTATCAACTGAAAACTCAAAAAAGAAATCCCTTATCTAATGAAGAATTTTCTTTTCAAATACAATTCATCCATATCAATTAAATACAAATAAGAATAAATATCTTTAAAAACGAAATAAATAATATCAAATTTAATAACCAACAATTAATAAAAAATTTTGAATTTAATTAAAAAACTTAAAATTCTAAAAATTTGCCACTTCTCCAAAATTGCAATCAAAATTGAGTAATTGTGGGTCATACTCCGTTGTGCTATATATAATAGTATAAATATACACGTTAGAGGTTTGAAAGATTCGAATACTCAATCTTACATTTTGTGTAGAATTAATACTGTTAGACTAAAGACTGCTTGACGAGAGCTTACTTTAGTATTTCGCGCCCCTACATGGAAATTAATTTTGACAAAAAAAAATGGTAGAAAAAATAGGATTCAAGCCTAATTTGACACTTTATTTACAATATTGTTAGACGTTGACCACTTGGTGTACAGGGAGCATTTATTTTCTTTTAATTTCATTTCAATTATTTGATGTATATTATTATTTTTTATTTCAATTATTTGATGTATAAAATTATATTTTTTCAAGGCTTGATTTAGGATTATATATTATAATCTAATATAATAATAGTTTTTTAAGGAATATTCCCCAGGGCGGCCCGTTGATTGGGGAATCTATTCGTAACTCGCTTGTCATCATGCTTAAGCAAAACGCTGTGCCCGACACTAACATGCTTATTCATTCAATTGTTCTTCGCTCTGCCATAAATATCTGAAGAGAACAAAAAAAGAACAGCAGAAAAAACTGAAAAATGGAGAGTAATTGCACAATGAGCGACGGCGATCGTCCAACGGTGATGGTTACGAACGACGACGGGATCGATGCCCCCGGACTCCGAGCTCTCGTTCAAGTTCTCGTCTCCTCCAATCGATTCCACGTCTTCGTTTGCGCTCCTGACTCGTACGTACGCGAGGATAGATACGCATCATGTATATGTTTCTGTGTATAATTTTGGTGCTTCGCGTATGAATGTTGACGTTGTGTCGGTATATATTTGGGAAATCGAAATTCTAACGTAACACGGGGTTTAACAATGTTATGTGTTTTTTGTGCCATCTCTGCACTCTTCACTAACTGTATGTCTCGCTGGTTCCAACGTAGAATTATCGGTATACGATTCTATATCTGTTGATTGCTTGTTTTGGATGATGATTGTTCCAACAGAAAAAATGTGGAGCTTTTGTAATTTCTGATTTTTCTTTTTGTTGTTTCAGTTCCAGCTCTCTTGTCCTACTTTAGTGAGAGTTCTTTGAAGATACGGTTCTTTGAATCTTTTGACACTTTAAACATTTTCGCATTCATTTCTATATATGCTTGAACTTATTGAAGAATATTACAAAGTGGAATCTTACAGAAGTAAGGGAATACATGAATAGTTCCTGCACCTCTTTTCTTTAAATCTTGTTTTGGTTATGGTTGTGATCATGTGAAGCAAACGTTTACATGCTCCAGTGGTGGCTCACACAGCTGATGAGTTTGCAGTCCAATTTTGTATTGGAAAATAGTTATCATATGCGATCTTCTGTTATTTCTTACATTTACATTGATACTTTTCCAGTGAAAAGTCTGCCGTTAGTCATAGTGTCACTTGGCGAAATGCTATCTCTGCCAAGCCAGTGGAAATCAGCGGAGCAATTGCTTTTGCTGTTTCTGGTCAGTTGCAGTGATCTCTATAATTGGATTATCTATGGATTCTTATGCATTTATTTTGGGCATTATGCTAATAGCACTTCAAACTTTTCAATCATAATGCTTGAACAAACCTGAAGAAATAATATGCATTTAATGCACATTTCTGTTTGGTGATTGGTGAATAAAAGTCTCGATTATACAAAAATCTTTTGGGGACAGAAAGTTTATCTTCTTATTCAATTCGCGTATATTCTTAGTTATTTTGATGGGCGCTTCTGGAGCTACTTCCTAGCATTTTTATAGTGTAACAATTATGTTACTTTGTTCTTCTTAATTATTTTCTTGGCACTTTCAATTATGCAATATCTTGCAGGAACTCCTGCTGACTGTACATCTTTGGGAATTTCCAAAGCTCTGTTCCCCTCAATACCTGATCTGGTACTTACTATTCCAGTAGCTGTAATAATATTTTATAGTATGTAATTTTGTACTTTTATTTCACCCTTCCCCCTTAAATTCAAATATTAGCTCCTTGCTTGCACCATGACTGTACACATGGATAAAATGTATTTTCGCCCTTGTAAGGTGCTCAAATAATGCTGCCTGTGAATACTTATTTTTGCCACTATACGGTCTCCATATAATTTGATCACTTTAGCCTGAAGGACAATCTCTCTCTCTCTTAATAAGAACAACTATCTCTTGGTTATCATCCTGCATGACGTGGTTTATGTGAACTGAAGAGCTTCTCTTAAAAATTTGGTGTGCGCATGATTCATTAAGAACAAATGCTTACATATTTTTATTTTCCAATCCTTGCTCTGCAGGTAATCAGTGGCATTAATATGGGTAGCAACTGCGGTTATCACATGTTAGTAGCATTATCTATTTCTGACTTCTGGATCCTTTTTGATGATGTGTTTGGCAATAGTGCCATAGTTCTTTGTGTGTGTAGTTGTTCTATATTAAAGTGCAATAATGTGAACTTAAAGGGTGTTTCTGTGTGTATTTTTTTCCACACTAAGATGCAGTACTGTAAAACTTAACCTGTATCCAACTTTTGTGCCTGTATGCAAGCAATTGTGTAAGTGTTTTGACTGACAAGGAACCACTTAACATGCCTTCTAACGATACAAGGGAGATATTACTATTACATAAAAGCCATGTTTTATGATTTGCATTCATTTAAAATGGACTGAGCAATGTAGTTATGACATGTTTTCCTGGTCACCATATATGCTGCACATGCAATGACAGCATATCTTGATCAATGCAGTGTTTATTCAGGGACTGTAGCAGGGGCTCGAGAAGCTTTTTTCAATGAAGTACCTTCTGTTTCTCTATCATATGACTGGTATGCATAGCATACATTTCTCCCAAATTATGCTCACTTAATAATAGCTAAGGTTTTGTTCCAATGGACTTCTTTTATCATGAGTTAACTATAAACTATAACTACATTCCACTTAATGTGCACTAGAGAAGTTAAAGTTTACTTACATTATTGCTAGTTTTCAGGGTTGGAGGACGTAGTAATGTCAGTGATTTCACACTTGCAGCCGAGGCTTGCTTACCCATAATTTGTGCCATATTGGCTGAAATCAAGAAGAAAACTTATCCTCAAAACTGTTTTCTAAATGTAGATGTGCCAACAGATGTCGCGAATCATAAGGTAATTTTGGGTTTGCTTTGGCATCATCATCACTTTTGACTTGAATAGTTAAAAGAAGGTAATGATATCACCACATCAAGCTTTTGGGCCTACTTTACTCTCAATATGTGAAATAGTGAACATTTGTTTTTTCTTGATAAAGTATTGTCGAATCTCCATTTATTTTTGTTTTCTGGTCAATAGGACTATACTTCTATATAGACATATTTTCTTCCTACCATTTCTTCTCACTTTTCATCCTTGTTTTCTTGCCTTTTATGTTCAATTGATTGAAAGAGGATAATGATGAGTGGTTTCTTGGTCGTTGAAAGGGTTATCGGCTGACCAAGCAGGGCAAGAGTATTGTGAAGATGGGTTGGGCACAAGTTACTTCTGATGCTCAAGGAGGGAAAATGTTATCAACTATGACTATGGAGGCAAATTCATCATTAAATTCTGAACCAGAGGCTTTAAGTGCAAAACACGAACATCTTCTATTCAAGAGAGAAGTACAGCTCATTCTCTTTTATCTGATTTAGTGTTTTTAATTGCCCTTTCCCATTGAAAGGTGTTTTCACAAAAAATTGGTTTGTTATGGATTTTCAATTGTTGGCCAAATTTTTTAAACTAATTTGTGGTATTTGATTTTGGCCTTACTATTGGCTCTGTCTGGTTGATGCATCTATTTCTGTGCAATTTCAGGATTCTGTGAAGCTGCTAATTTATGGTTTATGATGATATAGTATGTAAAATTCAGTGAATGTTATTTATTCGACTAATATCACTCTACATTATGGGTATCTTAGTGGATTTTGATTAAGGCTCAATATGAAAATCATGTTTTAAATATTTCTATTTGCATACTGTACATAACTATTGAAATACTGTAAACCTAAATGTACAGAAGGTTGGATTGCCTTGTTCCTATTTTCTCAAATATACTATTTTATTCATTACTTCAATTACAGACATCTTTATGGTTTGCCTTGACATATAGCTTGCCATTGAATACTCAATGCTTTGCCATCATCCTTTTATTCCTGATGTTTTTGAACTAAGTTTTAGTTATTGCTCCTCACATATTTCTCTTTAATCGTTTTTGTTCAACTTTATTTGTTCTTGGTACCTTAATCCCTTCTGTAGTAATTTATTCTGCCACTACTAGGATTGCCCACTTGTTTGGCATATGGAATATTAGATGTGATATCCTCAGATGTATTTGAGTATTATGCTGATTTTCCTTTTATATAGTTGTAAAAGGAATTATCTGTATGTCCTTTTGTAGGTAAGGGGATCAAAAGTGGAAGAAGGTGACACAGACTACTGCTCTCTTCAAGAAGGATATGTATGTACATTATGTTGTTGCACATGTTAAGAGTGACACAGGTCCATGATTAATTTTTCACTTTTTATTGCAGATAACAGTCAGTCCTCTAGGTGCCTTGTCACCTGCAGAGATGGACAGTCAAGTGTACTTTAAACAGTGGCTACCAGGTGTGGCAGAGTGCTTCTCTTCTTCTGCCCTATAGAGATGTAAGTTCGTCCCTTTCTGTTAAGATCTGTAAACCTTGACTGAGGGTGCATATGTGTTGTAGTGTTATTTCATCAATTTTAGCATCCTCACCAGAGCAGTTCCCTAGTTTTAATAAAAAAAATTTGAGTTAGTCTATTGAAAACCATATTAAAATCATTCTAAAATGTTAATGGTCTGAGGGAAATTATGTTCAAGCAGTTTTAGTATGGCAGAATTCTAACGTTACAATTTACAAATAACCATTTAGATCTAAAGGATTAAATAATCTGATCTGGTGTAAGATATTCCAATTTTTATTTTGGCTATTTGTGAAGATACTGCTAAATTTCATTATTCATAATTATTGTCTCTTACTCCTTATTTGTCGATAATGTACTGGGAAATGTTCTATGTTTTAGAAGTGTTCAGCTCTTGCCTAATCCACATCTGATATATTTTCACAAATGCTTAAAAGAATGAGTAGGACAAAACATATAAAGCTAATTATACTGTACCATTGTTTCTAATTTGCATATTGTAGAGGCGCTGATAGTTTGTTCTGGTCCAGATTTTGAGACTCTAGAAAACTATAAATTTGATTCAGTTCCTGAAAGTTTGTATTCATTTTGCCTAAAAGGTTTCACATCCTGGCTCAGTAATCTAGAAGGCTCTGAGTGGCTTCTTTATCAGATTCAAACTTCATGATCGTGCAACATCCTTTCAGAGGTACCGTTGTTACCTGCTCATGGGATGACCTGTCAGCCTTATGCATCCTTTTTTAAATATAATTATAAAGGTTAATCATGATCTCATTGTTTCTATTTTGGGGGCAAATCTGATTAGCCATGTATTGTATCACATTTTCATTTATAAGGATGAATAATTTTCCTCAAAAGTTGTTTTTTTTGAAACACTAAGGTTGCCATTGGGACCTAAGGATTTCAAACATATAATAACAATCTATTGGGCTTGTTGGGATAATTTGCAGTTGCAATTGATTTCAAATTGCTTAGCGCCTAATTTGAGCTGTAACAACTCAATCATTGTGATTTCAAATGTATTTGACATTGGAGTAATTTCATTTAAGATCGTTAGCTCCAACTCCTTCCTGAAATCCAAATCCCTTCATTCAAAGGCAACCGAAAGTTTTTCGATAGGGACCTTACACAGGAACTTATCTTCTCAGCTCTAACTTTGGTAAACATGTCTTAAGGTTCTATGTTTTTCTTCTGCCAACTTTGTAGAGGGCAAAGATGGCAAGTACAGCTCGTGTTATCAACAGGGCCCTCTGATTGTAGAATAACATGCATAAAACTTGTAAACTACCATAGTGTTCGCCAACCTTTTTTGAAAGTATTGCAGCTTTAGATTCAAACATTGATAAGCTTCAAAACATACTTAAATAGAGTTTGAATCAATTCTAATTGTAAGGATTTTAATCTAAGGTTCCAGACACAATGTTTAACATACATGTGTCAATGAAGAAAATAATATGAGATGCTTATCAGCACTATTTGCTTAATGTTTTATTATTCATGTAAAAAGGAAATTGAAGAAGGACCAAGAAAATAATTAAAGACATTCGGATGATAAAATTACTTGCATTCGAATAATAGTGCAATGCAGTTCCTTGGTTAAAAACACTGGTAGGTATTCTGTTGATTGGCAGGCAGAATATCATAATGCTTGGGTCTAAATTCTTAATTATTCAATTGAGAAGTCAGCTTTTACTTCGCATTTCATTTTGCAATAGTTATTCAAAGATAGTGATTATCTATGACTCAGCTGGCGTAGTACACCACATTGATTGTGGGAGAAAGTTGTCTTTCTTTAACCAATGGGTTCAATAGCCTTCTCTTTTAAGTTGAGTAAACATTTTAGCTAGGTGAGGACAAATATCAAGTAGCTATTAGCAATAGTGACAATTAGTTTCCTAGGATCAACATACATTTTTGCTCACTTTTTACTTTTCAGCTCTTATTTTATCAGTCAAGTAGGATTATAGGCAATCTTTTATTCTTGGCACTTGCTCGTGGTTTCTTCTCTGTAGTTTGGCTTATCATAATCTCAAAAATTGTTTATCTGAATAAATGTTTTCTCTGGATAATCATCATAATATTTCTCCAATGTGAACATTTAAAAATTATGGACATTAAAGACACCTAGCTTGTGGCATCCATTAGTAGCCATCATTTAACTTCTGAAAGTCGTGAAGAACCTATCAAACTTCTGTGTCAACTGCAGGTAATGGACAACGTAACAAGAAGCCATATAAACTACCAATGAACTTTATTTTATCCTCAACTACTCTCCCTTAGGCCACAACAAGTATTGGTAAAGAGCTATGATATAAAGCTTGATACAATAACATAATGCTTTTCCCCAAAATCTGTAATCTAATTATATATATCAGAAGCTGGAAGACTGAGTATCTTTAATAACTGAATAACTTCAATAATTTATGCTGGAACTGTACATGGGTCACACCCAAAGGAGATTGCAAAACCAAAATGTGAAAAGTGAAATGCAAAACCTGAACCAGTTAAAAACTTCTATCATATTTACAATATACGTGTGTGTAGTTGTTCTGTTTCCTGCTGTGCTTCTTGTGTGCATGTGAGAGCTGTCACTTGGGTGGCGGCAAAGCAGGTGGACGAGACTCCACTAGTATGGACCAGAGTACATGCACATCTTCATAGGGGCATGACTTCACATCCTCATATAGGATGTATATCCCTCTGCCTGAGAAACCAATAACGAGAATGCAGTTGGTTAGCTTGTTCTGTGCATTATTGAAATAAATCGAGGATGAAAATTTAATTTGCTTATTGTGTGCGCATAATGTAGGCATGAACATGACACATGTTATCATGCAATAAGCTAGTCTTACTTAACTAGATTGATTATCTTGAATCCTTGTGCACCCTTATGTTTATCCGCCACATTTAGAGAGTGCAGGCAGTATGCAATACAAATATATGATGCCTATCTGTGGATGAAATATTGTGCATTATCCTATTTGAAACTTTGGAGTGGATGGCTAGCATTGTCTCTAATACAACTAGTAAAAGATGAATACATACTCTTCTTCCGAGCCGAGTGCAGACGAATCCACAGCTTCTTCAGGGGAGAGAATAGGGACTGTAGCCACCCCATTTGGAAAAGATGGTGTTTCTCATGGTAGGTGAAAGAGTTGAGGGGGAAAAATAAGAGGCAGAAAACAAGGTTTAGAGAGAGAAAACTATGTTGGTTTTGCTTAGACAATGGGTGAAGTTTAGGTTTACCATTCTTTTAAAAACCTTTTTACATTCCCTTGCAAACCAATCATGGACACCACATTTTTCTGCCTGGTAAAATGTCTTTGTCATTCCTTTTCCCCTTGTAGTAGACGAAGCCAGTCCACCTATCAGGAAGCAGTTCTTTCCAAGCTTAACCCCTTCTGTATATATATGTATTTCTTTTGGTCCTCCCTTCCTCCTCAAGCTAAATCTTGTTTCTACACTATGCTTAAATTTTTCCAAGTTTTTGAGTATTTTTTTCCTTCTATATCTCGTGTATTTTAAGAAAACATTTTTCTTAAGTGTTAGGAGTGTGTCTGAAGTATTCTGAGCCTGTTGGTCCAGTTTTGGCCAGCAGGGATTCTTTTTGTTACTAGGTCAGGTTTAGAGCTTTGCTGAGTCATGGTGTTCTTCATTAATTTATTAACTTGTCAATTTCTCATACTGACTTTTGTGGTCCAACGTAGCATTCATTTGGTCAATTTTTAAGTAATGATCTTATACTTAATCAGCTTGTAAATATCTTATAAATATTATATGATATGGTTAAACACCATCTAAATATTTGATCCTATGTCTTGGATCTTAATTTTGGTAGTTAGATGTGACTAGCTTGAATTCAGTTTGGTTCTAAGTGAAATTTTGGATTCAAAATGGAATTGGTCTAAGAACCGTTTTGGATTCAACAAAAATGCTTACCATTGGTCCAAATTTTACTAAGAGAAGAAAACACTATGTAAGTTGATTTAATCAATTTTAGGATTTTTTTTATGCACACATATATTATATCAAAAATTGGTTAGGTTCAAACACTGGATTTTACATTCATATGTGTAAGGGCAATCTAAATGAACTAATTGACTACTTCAGGATTTCAACTCCTAACTTTTAAAATTTGTTGATTCATCCTTACAATTTAGTAATACTTCATTAATCATCGATAATAATTTAAAATAGAAATGTGTATTTTGTTATGTTGATTGAAAATTTTAAAATGACAAGTGACATCATAAATAGGATGTTCATTTTACCATTGTGCTACACTCAATTCACTTTGAAACCATTAAAATTGGATACAGCTTGGACAAAATTCATTCACTTGTCACCGTAGCCTGGAGAGTTTCCAAGTGAGATCTTTCCACCAATATGCAGGGATTCACGTAGACTTGAAAATTTTGTAAGAATTTGATTGGCAATAATTTTGCTTCATTTATTTATTTTTTCAATAATTAGAATTCAATTGAAAAAATTATGGTCATGGCTTTTGAGCAAGTTTCTTGCACTCTCTATTTAGTCCATGAAGATGTCTTTTCATAAGGATAAGATCCCTATCATCTGGCCTTTCATATATGTCGACGAACTTGGGTTACATATACATTACAAATAATTAAGTTATTGAACTTAAAAGGAAAGAGTTCGGGCCTATTTGGTTATATTTTCAAAGCCTATTTTTACATTTTTATTCATTTCAAAAATAAAACATATAATTTTTCACACATTTTTATCCAATATTATTTTTATTTTTATTTTCGAAATATATTTTTCAATAACCTATATATCTTCTCTCTCTTTATTCCATTATTTCTATCTCTTTCCACCTATAACCTACTAAAACCAACATAATTATTATTTTTCCAACAATCTATCCAAATACAAACTCATTTTCAACTCATTTTCATTAGCTACTTTCCAACATTTTGAAAATGATGGAAATGAAAATTGAAAATGAAAACAAAACCAAATGGGCACCCAACAAAATTTAGCAATTTGGGGGTAATTTGCACTTTGCACCCTAAAAACACATTTAAAAGCCACTTTGCACCCAAAATACAAAAATAATAGAATGCATCGTGGAAATATATTTCATTTCGCTAGTTGCACCCCAAAGTGATTTTTTTGTCAAAATAACTCAATTTAAGCGAGGGCAAAAATGTCCAAACATCTTCTAGGGTTAATCTCCCCCTTAAACTTTCAAAATTTACTTCGCTTTTCTTTCAAAAAACTTACATGTGTAAAAAAGGAATACATCCCCAAATTCACATAGTGTTTTCTTCATAATCATTCTGTAATACCCCAAGTCTTTATAGGAATTATTATAATATGGATACGATATTTGATGGTAGGAATAATGAAGTAATATTATTTGATTTTGATTTTTTTTCTTTACTAATATTTTTGGGTTGCTCTTCTCCTAAAAATTTGAGCATACAAATTTATTTGGGACCTGATCAACATTTAAGGGATCTTAATTAAAAATAAATATGGGTTATAAATTGAATTCTTTTTGGAATTATTAAGGATCCTATTTCAGGTACTCATTTTGATTCCAAGGATATAGATTTTTAAATTTTTAGGATTGCTTGGTGATGATTGAATATGTAGAACTTATTATATCGATTATGTGATTGAACTTTATTTATTGAGCTATGTTAATGGTTTTAAGCTAGATACTATAGATATCAATTTATGGCGAAGGAAGTATTAATCTTTAGTCCATATTTAATTAGTGATTCAAGATGTATGAGTTAGCCCACATTATTTAATCCATTTCAAGTTATTAAAGCCCCATAACTAGTATAAAAACAAGCCCATAAATTATACTTACGCTTTTATGAGTTAAGTGTAATAACAACTCAAGGTAATTAATTCATTTTAAGTTGTAATTAAGCCCATACGCAGTATAGAAAATAAGCTCATAAATAATTATGAAATATTTATAGGTTTGGATCCATGAATGTTAAATTAAAGATGATGAAAATCAATTTTTATGGAATTTTCGGATTTGTGGATAGATGGATAATTCTAAAGGTCTTTCTATCATTTTAGAACTCTACTTGGATAGTTTTTGACCCCCATAAGATATCTAATCATATCGATTAGCTAAAACCATGTAAATATATGTGATATAGAATCCTAGAACCTTATTTTTTGTACCTCTATATTTTCATGCGAAAATTCAAGATAATTTGATATTCTCTTAATTACTAAAGTATGATAATAACTATGCAAAATGTAGGATAATTAAATTATGAGGCATTAGGATCTCAGATAAATGTTAATCATCAACTTGGGATTTTTAGTAACTACCTAATCCTGATAAAGTTAGCATTTTAAAATTATCTCTGTAGTTTTAAGTTAGGATTAATATATGATCAAATCTGAGAAGTTAGGATTAGAGTGATCTTTTGATCTCAATAAGATATGAATTTTTGTTTATCTAGAATACTTAGCCTAGTAGTATAAATACCCACAGTAGGAAATAAAGAAGTCATATGCAGAGGTAAGAAAATACCATTTTTCTATTCATTCTTTAAACATCCATAGGAAATTTCATTATGAGGTACTAACATCTTATTTTTATATCGTAGAATTAGTGGAGAAGACTTAAGTGGTAGATCAAATCTGAGGGAAACTTTGGGTTTTAAGATTTTTGTGTAAGTAAATCTCTGCTCTTTTTCTATTGAAAATATTCTTTTGCATGAATGATTTCTGCATTGAAAATAGGTGATTATTTTTTATCTAATGGTTTAATTGTAAAATTTTCAATATACTAATAGTTAATTGTTCAAAAGACTTTTTCGCATGCATAAAACTTACTTTTTAGGATTTGAACATGTAAAAACAAAATATTTTGAATCTTGCATAAAACACAGTAGTCTCTATTAAATAAAAAGAATCTATGCTTTGAATAATCGAAAAACTGTTGGTAGGAACAAGTTCCGTAACTGTGCTACGGGTTTACAGTAGCAAAAAATTTCTGAAGCCACTTAATGGCATTGCAGTTAAGATTTCTAAAGCTACTTAACGGTGTTGTAGTTAAGATTTTTGAAGCCCTTTAACTGTGTTGTAGTTAATATTTCTGAAGCCCCTTAACGGCGTTGTAGTTAAGATTTTCGAAGCCTCTTAATGGCATTGTAGTTAAGATTTCTAAAGCCACTTAACGGCATTGTAGTTAAGATCTTGGCCAAGATAACCGATTAGAATCCCAAAAGTTCATGGGCATGGTTAATTAATGAATTGAAAGTTTCTGATATGTTGTGTAACTTTTGTTCCAAATTACTCTGGAAGTATGTTTTGAAATTTTCTGATACGATGATTCCTGATTTTTTTTTTGTATTGAATTGTTATTTTAAAAAAATGAATATTCTTGTCTTCAATGATTTCTTTTCTTTTGTTTCATATTTATACATGCTGAAATTCGGTAGGAGGAGAATGAGATTTATTTACTGGGCGAAGTATCGCTTATAAGATATTAATTTACCAATTTGCAGATAACTTAGTTCAGGACGAGGAAAATAGTTTTTGGGAATGGTGACAAGAGATTGTTGTTTTTAGAATAGATGCATTTGATGTTTAAATTTCCTAGTTAGATTGATTACGAAATTTTCTTTGAGTTCTTGGATATTCAAGTTTGATTATTAAGACAAGTAATTGATTATCTTTCATTGTAACGATTTCCTGTTGGGATTTTTTTTTTTTTTTGGGGGGGGGGGGGGGGCATGACATCATTCAACAACCATCTCAAAACTCAAAATATCAAAAAATTAGCCTTAAATTTCGATTACCATCAGGGCCATGGTGTGAAAATTGAGGAATAGTCTTCAACCTTCTAGTTATGGTAAGAATTTTTTTTTTTTTTTTCAAACTTGCAATTCTTTTATTGAAATCATCTTTTGGTAAGAAAATAGTGTTCTCTTTGTCATTTTAAAGTACTAATTTTGAATGGAAAAATTATGACAATAATAATTAGAAAAAAGACTTGAAATTGAGTTTTTTAAAAAGGGAAAAATAAAAGTGATTAAATGATGGCATGATTTTTTTTTTTTCAATTT
This sequence comes from Jacaranda mimosifolia, assembly GCA_018894105.1. Classification (NCBI taxonomy): domain Eukaryota; kingdom Viridiplantae; phylum Streptophyta; class Magnoliopsida; order Lamiales; family Bignoniaceae; genus Jacaranda; species Jacaranda mimosifolia. The sequence goes on from CM032123.1 coordinate 37,478,040, forward strand.
TTTTTGAATAAGTTAATTGATGGCATGATTTTGGTTGTTCCATTATTTGTCATCTTCATTTTCTTTTTAATTTTTTGGACTTATACAAAAGTTTTGACTTTCTACATAAAATTCTTAAATTGTCTTATTAAATGATGGTGAGAAAGTTGTCTAGAATGTGTTTTGACATTTTTGCCTTTGCTTAAATTGAGTTATTTTGACCAAAAAACACTTTGGGTGCAACTTGCCAAAGAAAATATATTTCCAATGTGCATTATGTCATTTTTGTGTTTTGAGAGTGTAGAGTGGCTTTTAAATGTATTTTTAGGGTGCAAAGTGCCAATTACATGCAATTTGGTACACATGATTAGCAATCCAATTTTGTTTCATTTCCACACTCCATTTTCACATTTTCTATTATTACAAAAATTAAGCACATTACTTTTTACACATTTTCAATAACATTTATATCTTCTCTCTCTCTATCTCTCTATTCTATTATTTATCTCTCTATACCTACAACCTATTAAAACCAAAAATAATAATTATTTTTTCAACAATCTATTTAAGTACAAACTCACTTTCAACTTATCTACTAACTAATTTTTTAAATTTTAGAAATGATGGAAATGAAAAATAAAAATAAAAATAAAAATAAAACCAAACAGCCCATAGTACGAATTTCATTTGATGATGGGCTTTGCAGTTACTCCCGCAGCTCCAATTTTTAGGTCTAGTCAGAGATTTGGCTTAGGGTATGCTTTTTGGTTTTTGGACTGACACTGGGTTGGGCTGCAAACTGCAATCTAACAGGTTAGACCAATTACTGAAAAAATAAATTCATGTAATTAAAAAATTATTCAAAAAAGAGTCCCCAGAAAGAGAGGGAAAAAAAAAAGGAAAATTTAAGCAAAGTATTACTGTAATACTTAATGACAATATTCAAAAGGGTGTCTCTATTATTGATTTCTTTTTAGACTAATTTATGGTGCAAAACATGCAAATTTGACTCTCACTTTCAACACTACTATATATACTGTGTCTGATTTGCCAACAAATTCATTAATTTCTGTTAAATCAAAAGAAGGACAGGGACAAAATAGAGTTTCAGAAACTATTCTTCACGGGTTCAGTTACAAGTTTTAATGCTGATCTTTACCAAAAATAAAATAAAATATATATATATATATACATATAAAGTAATTAAGCAGAAGAAACAAATTTCTGATGAGATTTGTGTGTCTAATCAGTTTAACAGTGTTCAGATAATGGTGTCTGATCCAATAATGGCATTTTATGTTATGGCAAAGGAAAGAATCTTTGATTAGGTCAATATGGATTGACTTTCATAATGATGTCTTTTCTCGTATAAAGTTTGAATTTAACTATAATATATATTGTAATATATTTTAAAATTGAAAGTTTTGAAATAATTTATGCATTGCTTCTTTCTCTACTTAAAAAGCATACGAACAGAACTTCCATCATAAGGGTCATTTGAACGACATATCATGGAGATAAAATTTTAAATTACTGACAATAAATTCGAGCATAATTATTGAATATGGAAATATGTATATCTATTCTCAAATAATCTATACTTCAAAGAAGTAAGATTGATTCAAGAGATTTCTTATAATACACTTGAAGAAACTTTTGATTAATATGTTAAAGAGCATTGTTATCAATAATTATTCGGGAAAGATCCACATTCTCCGTATATAAAAAAATGGCAGAGAGAAATTATTTTGATTAAAAACACTATCAACTTTTAATGTGTACTTTAGTATGTGTAGTGAATAACATAGGGTCAATCCCATGTTAATTACATATGATACTAGACTAAATAAATGAACAAAAAACATATTACATAATTATGTTACACAATGTTTGAATTACTTGATTTAGTTGTCAAATGTCAAACCTGCCAACATGAACTGGGGGTCCTATGATTTGAATTTGAACATGCCATTAGGTTGCTTTGATGGAGAGGTGCCTCATCAGATAACATAGGACTTGCCATCTAACATGAAAAGTTAGTGGGAACTATATTAAACATGTCTAGAAGGTTTTTTCTCTTTTTTATTTATTTATTATTATTCTTTCCCTGTAATGGTCTATAATTCAAATCATAGGATATGCTGCCGCCGCCCCACACACACACCCCCCCCCCCAACCCAAATATATATATATATATATATATATTACTAACTAACTTGAACCCAAGAACCAATTTTGTAAAAAAAAAAAAAAAACAAATGCCCAACTTGAGTTGAATGGATTAAGATTCAAACATTTTGCCTAGTTTTCATATGGACAAAGATCCATATAGAAGTTGTCATAATCAACTTGCAAAAACCAAACAAAGAGGTCCCACCTCACTAATTTTGGCTTGTAATGTCAATCTTTTAATCACTTCAATTAATTATCATGGCAAAATTTGTTTCTTTTACACTTTGATTTGGTCTCATTGGCAATCAAGTGTGATATGTGTGCACAAGGAATACCCCACAAGCCCACTAAGTGAAGCATAAACAAATAGTTAATATTCTACTTATTTGGTTGAAATTTTGAATAAAGTTATGATTAAATCATGATATGATGAGAGATTTAGTGGTCATGCTATAGTGGGGATGGTGTTCAAATTTTGAAATCATTTTGTATGTTATTTAAGGGTAGGTAAGGGTCAATCCAACTTGAGTGCACTTGGCCATGTGCTAGAAGTCTTCCAATTTGAATCAAGATAAAATGATGGTCCAAAGTCATGTGTGCCTAATAGCCATTTTCAACTACACTAGTCATCTTTATGAAAAACAAGACCAAGAATAATTTTTTTAGTAACGAGTTTTTAAGGCAATGTTTGGTTATTTTTTTGTGTGATTTTACTATATGTTTTGAGAGAATGAATGTTAAAAGTGATATTGAAGAATGTGAGTTGAGGAATGTAATGAATTTTTTGTTATATTTTGGAGAATAGTTAAAAATTGGTTTTGGAGAGTTCTGGTATATTTATTTATGTTTTGAGGGAAGATATTTTTTAATGTAGTAGTCAAATCAATCATTTTTCATTGTGTTTTGGGATAAAAGTGGAATTGAGTGATTTTTTTATTATTAGAATAATAATAAAATATATGATAGATATATATATAATAACATATTTATATATTGAAAATTAGAAAAGTTTTAAAAATAATGAAGGATATGAGAAGGTATTTTGAGAAAATCATTTTTAATATTTTTAGAGAAAAAAATGGATATATGTTTGGTTATGTTCTCCCAAAACAATTTTGTTTCTGGGAGAACATAACCAAACATTCCCTAATTTCTTGAAATATAAGTTCCAATATTATTGCTTGTATATTTTCCAATGTATGATTGATAGAGTGTTGTGGAGTTATTTCCTTAAGCGTGTGTCGAGTAATTTAAATTATTTTTTTTGAGCTAACATACATTCTTTTCAGAAAAAACTCTATTTTATTTATTACTATTTCATACGCTGCATGTTTAATTTAAATTTTCTGTTTAAAAGCTTGTTGGTCGCTTATACTAAGTTTTTTGCTGGTGCTTGTTGAGCTATTTAATCTTCATATTAACCCGCTAGGGCACGTTTGGATATATAGATAAAATTAATAAAATTATAATGATATAATAGGATTACATTGTTAAAAATAATATAATACTGTATTTGGTGATTATGATTACACATTTTGGATATATATGTATTTTATCAATCCATTGTTTGGATACAAGAATTAATTAATTGAACTAATGAGTTTACTAAAATACCCATTATAACAAGAAAAATTGAAATATGTTAATCTGTGTAGTTTTAAGGGTAATAATGTCCAATTATGAATTTGCATGAGTATAATTGTCATGAGCCTAATTTCTTATTCCTCCCATTAATTTGGATTACACAATCTTTGCCCACATGGTGGGTTTAATTATCAATTGAATGCAGGATTGTGGACTGGACTTTGTATCAATCTCGGGCCTTTGTCATTACATCCAAACACTTGACATAACTTGATAAAATTATCTATCAAGTCATGTCCAACAAACCAAACATGTCCTTAGCAGTGTTTGAAAAATCGGACCGTTTATTGAACCGAAAAATTTATCGGTTCATGGTTCACTTGTTCAACCGTTAGTCAGACCGTAATTGAAGCGCAATTGAACCGTGACGTCATAATTATGAAATATATATTTATATTATATATATTACTTAAAAATTAATAAAATACCAAAATATAAAACATAAAAAACTTAAATGATATTGTCTAACATTACAATCTAAATTTCACAATTTATATTATAAATTATCACAACAAGTTAAATATATCAAGTCTAAAGTTTAAAGTTGAGAGTGTGTAAGTTAATTCTAAACTCTAAACTAAGACTTTTTTTGACTTTTAGATAGCTTGTGAAGTGTATCTTAATCTTCAAACTATGTACTTAGACCAAAAAAAATTAAAAAAAAAATTAATTTTATTAAAAAATAAATGAAAAAACCGGTCTGACCGGCCGATTTGAACGGTTTTTACAAAATATGGTGTTTTTTTCATTTTTTCGATTTTTTGAGAAAACCGGACCAGTTCACCGGTAGGTTGACGGTCCGACCGGCAGGTCCGGTCCGATTTTTTGAACAATGGTCCTTAGTATATATCTATGCATTAATTAATTGGTCTACTAGTATCACCCTCATACATATAAGGGTTCGTTTGGATTTAATGATAGGATTGATAAAATTATAATGATATGGTAGGATTGCACTGTTAAAGATAATATAATACTGTATTTGGTGACTAGGATCACACATTTTGGATATGCAGTTATTTTATCAATCTTTTGTTTGGATACAATGATTAAATAATTGAGCTAATAAATTTACTAAAATACCCATTCTAATAAGACAAATGAAAACCCCCAATATTTGCATTCATTCTTTGCATGAGTATAATTGTCATTATGCCAATTTTTTTTTCCTCCAACCATTTGGATTACACAATCAAGGGTCAAGTGGCTTGATACACAATCAATTGAATCAAGAATTATTTATTGGGTCTACAATCAATCTTAGACTTTTATCATAAAAACCAAACACTTGACATGGCTTGATAAAATTATCTATCAAACCATGTCCAACAAAACAAACGAGCCCTAAAGTGTAATATTTGAAAACCCCCAAATAATTCCACGTATCTAGAGTTCCTAATAGTATAATATATATATAGTGTGTGTGCGTATATATATATATATATATATATATATATATAACGCACTAGAGTTCCTAATAGTATAATTTGGTACTGCAAAGAAAGGTTAAAATAGCCATTGAATGTAAAATATTTCCTGTCACTACAAATAAAATTATTTCTGACACACCTGCCCATAAAATATTGTAGCTGATTTTGACTTTAGGATGTCGCCCAAAGTCCAGCAGGATCAGGCCAAGCAGTAAGCATATGATAAAAATATTTCTTGTCCTTTAATTTATCACTCTTATTTAAATAAAAATTTATCTTTTGAAATAAAGTTTCAATTTTTCTTTCTATAAATATACCATATCACTAGTTATCAAATGTCGTACTTAAAAGGGCTTGTTTACTTTATTTGATTAGGTTATATATATAAATTTATTGGTCATAATCTATTATTTACTTTCAATGATTCCAATCAATGGATAAAGAGTTGGCCCAGTACGAAACAACATTTTTTGTTGATAACTTATCAAAACCAAGAGGATGTGATTTAATAGTCCTTCCAGCTCAGTAATTTTTATTTGAAAAAAAGGTCTGAGTTACTCATAACATATGAAATTAAATTACATCCAAATCCTTATATGCACTTTATACCTTCTTTCCAGTTTCTGAGATTTATCGATCTTTGTGAAATTTTCTCTAAGATGAAGGCAGGTTTGACCACATACAATTTCCTCTTTAAGGCAATAGAAAAAAAAGGAAAGACTATGGTGGCAAGCTGCAAAGCCAGCGGAGGTAGCCAAGCTTAAGTAGCAGTGTAGTCACTGCTGTGCAAATTGAAGAAGAGGACCTATGTGGTCTTACGATAGGGGAATTGGCGGGCGGCGACGGTGAAAAACTTTTGGGGAGTGATTGATTGTAAAATAAAACAAAAAATTTGGAAAGAGTATAACAGAGAAGGCAAAAAAAATTTGAGAAAGTAAAGAGAAGTTGAATATATTTGTAGAGGAGAAATCAATGAAGAAGTTCAAAGAAGAATGAGGGAAAAGAGAAAGGAAGAGAGAAATGGAAAAAGAAAAGAAAAAGTAAAGGGAAAGATAGCAGATTTAAGGAGAAAAAATAGAGACAAAGGGTATTTTAGGCAATACATACCAAAATAATATTATTTAATTTAAAAAGCATGTTATGATGCAAAATATGTCTACATATCCATCATCTAATCCTTCAAAGTAATCATAATATTGTATAAATAAAATAATCACATCATTCACTTAATTATACATTTCATCTATAACATATTTATCCCATCTATTAAAGTAAACAGCCCAAAGAGAATTAATTTGAAGATAGATAAAAAATTTATGTCCATTCAAAGTAGAATTATAAAAAATTGATAAAAGTAGGTATTTGTATGTTGCGAACATGGAATGATATTGATGTTGTATTGGCAAATGGGTTGTTTTGTCACACATTTGGATGGATGTTCTGGTCGAATTAGAATATGTGTATTTTAATTAATGAGCAAACTCAATATTGTAACATTAAACGACACATCAATTTTATGGATAAAATTATGTAGGTTTGGCCAACAACCATACCGATACTATAAATAGTTCCATTAATAACATTTGGAAGGCATGTAATAATATCTATTTTATTTTATTTTTGTTACATAGTTTATCGTACTGACTTGATCGTTAAAGGATTTTTATCGAGCAATCCAACAATTCATTTCCAATCTCCATTTTCACATTTTCTACTATTTCAAAAATGAAACATATCATTTTTTACACATTTTCACTCGACATCATTTTCATTTTCAAAATATATTTTTCAATAACTTATATACATTCTCCCAATAACCTATATATCTTCCCTTTATATTCCATTATTTCTATCTCTTGTCATCTACAATCTACTAAACTCAATATAATCATTACTTTTCCTGTAGTCTATTCAAATACAAACTCATTTTTAACTATTTTTCATTAACAACTTTTTTAAATTCTAAAAATGATGGAAATGAAAACTGAAAATAAAAATAAAACCAAACGGGCTCTATGAATTTCAGGATTGGAGTTGGTTGATAGCTCTATCCGATGACCTAATTTGAATTAAAGGAAAACTTTCTTTACTCATGTTAGACATGTATAAAAATTCTCAATGAGTCTTCAACTATATAATATTTAGTGCAATTTAATTGTGTGAAAAAGGACAATAATTAAAAATACTTCCCTTGATATTATATATATATATATATAATTTCTGTCTTTATTCCTTTTGGGTATATTATATGAAGGTCTAATGTGTGATTCAAAATCTGCAACTATGATTTATGTGGATTCGGTATCTTAGGACTTGTCAATATTAAACCCTACCTCATTTGGTTCCCATCTTGATTTATTTTTATTTTTTTCGTTTCATTTTTGTCCCTTGGAATTGGATAGGATGAAAATGCATTTTTTACAATTTTTTTTTTTTTTAATGATGGTGTTGGATAAGATTTATTTATTTATTTATACATATACGTCAAGAGTGTTTTTTTTTTTAAATAACAGAAAAATGAAGGAAGTAGTAATGACAATCTTGCCTTCTTTTGCTACGTCATGTCTGAACTTTCGTATTCAGTTGCGAACATATCAAATACTTGAACAATCCGCACAAACACGAGTCTCGTCAGCATAACAACCCGCTACACGTCAGGAGTTTATTAGGTTCGAATATCTAGCATTACATTCTTTATGTGTGAAACTTATGTCATTAAGTGAAATGGCCATTCGACTTGTGTTGGATAAGATAAAGTTACATATTGTTCAACGAAAATAGAAAATTTTTAGATTAGATTTTTTTTTCCCAATAAAGCTGATATCTATATAAAAAAAAATTCCATTTTTATTCTTATAAAAAAAAAATGGAAAAGATGAAGAATAAGAAAGCTGGTAATTGGCATTCTCTTTCTTTTTCAACAACTTGTATCTTTTACATTTTTATGTTATTTTAGTAGTACCAACAATGATTCTATTTTTTCTTAGTTTGTTCCTCTTCAAGCATTTATTTTCTCAAAATAGAAATTTCATCCGTTAGTAGAACCTCTCACTTATGTTATAATAAGATATAAAATCACTGAAATATTTAAAATTTTATATTTTATTTATTATTTCAACTTTTTAGTTAAAATCGACTCATAGTATTAGGACAAATGAGGATGTTACCATGTAGCTATTTCAATGTTTTTTGGCTATTTATTATTATGATCATCATCATCATCATCATCATCATCATCATCATCGACCATTGCTCACTTGATGAGTCTGCGTCCAATAATAGGTAAAATTAATAAAATAATATAAATAGAATAGAAAATACCTAAAATAAGAAGTGGAAAGATGAAAAAATTGCAAAAAACTAGAAAATATAAATATATATATATGCATTATTAAGTAATAGCAGTGGTAATAGAGAGATCATAGTTATTTTATATAATTATGAAAGTTAAGTAATAAATATGATGATATTTTATGAAAAATACTTGAAAATACAACAAAATAGGATAGATATTTTACTAATAGTGTAGATTATTATTTCATTTACTCGTCGTCTTTGTGTATCAATTTATTTTATTATATTATTGATGCTAATTGATATTGCTAAATAATAAATCACTTATTTTTAATGCAGTGTAGATAAAAGATAACAAAATCTTAATAATAAACACACTGCCTTTTTTGTCCTGACTTAGTAATAAACACATTGAATAACATACAATATTAATTATCTATAAATATAACTCATATATATATATAACAAATAATTCCTCTTTGAAAGTTCAAAAATATGTGATATATTTACCTATCCACACATTCAATAAACTTGTTCATTATATTCTAAGCATATTACTTGTATTTTATATTTTTATATCGAATAATAGATGCATTTTTTATATTAAATTGAAAATTAAAGATATAATTAATAATCTAAAATTTGTTGTAACATGACGTAATCGTCATTTGAGTATGTAAGAGATCTTTCTTTTTTATATAGTATAAATATATGACATGCGCACCTGCAATTTTTTTTGAGTTTGGACTTCAAACTCCACATATATAATTGTGAGAACGATACATATCGATTATCTGATCGGCGATGATTATTATATACTATTGAATAAAAATATTTTATCTTATTTTATGACAAAGAGAGAGAGGGATTGAAATTTGAAGGAAGAGGCCAAAAGAGTTGATGTAAAAAGGCAGGAAATTCCATGAGAAGCGGGGCAGAGAAGTCAGTACATTATACTTCAGAAACATAAAAAATGGCGGGTTCAAAATCCCACAATATCCGTTCACGGGTTTATTTTCCTTCTTTAACTTCATCATTACAATTCGGCCGTTTTGCCCTACAATTCCCCAACCAATACTCTGTACAAACTAATTATTATCATTTTAAAAAAAAATAAAATTCTGTTTTGTACCCTCAATTTTTAGCAGGGTAAAAATCTTGTTGGTAATTCAATTCAATCTAAAAAAAATAATCAATAAATCAATTCAAAAAATAAAAAATCGATCAAAATAAAAAATAAAAAATCAATTTTTTTTTTGAATTGGATTTGTTTTCTAAAAATTGATCGGATTGGATCGGTTTTCAATTTTAATCTAAAAAATCGATCCAATTTAAATTCAACCGAAATTTATATACTAATAATATAAAAAATATATATGTCTTAATTGTAAAATACATATCCAGTGGCTTGTAGCCCAATGGCATCATATCTCCCCTATTATGTGGGAGGTCTCATGTTCAATTTGAATGGGCATCTTTGTGTGCACCTTATGTGTACCTCTTGATTATGGTCTTGTGAAGTTTGTATTTCCATCTTATTTGATTTGATATTCGTATTCTATTGATTTGTTGTAAGTTTGATCTTCTTGATTTGATAATTTGATCTATTGTAAAGGATACTCTCTCAAAAAAAAATTTTGTAAAATACACAAATAAATTAAAATAAAATAAACTTATGATTTTTTCACTTTCAAAAATTAAATACATATGAATAATTATTGTGGACTTATAACTTTATAGTTGCGTGTTCTTACATAATTTAATTTAATTCCACAAGATTAGTATGATATGATAGCTAAATGAAATTTACAAATTGGTTGATTAAATTAGTTTAATTATCGATGGTAACTTGTCAAATACTTCAATTAAAAATTTAAATGAAAAAACTGAATTAACTGATCCAATTCAAACCGATTTAAAAAATCACTACAAAAAAATATAATATTAGTGACAAAGTGAAAAATATCACCAATAACATGTATTGAGTGATAATAGCTTTTCTCTTATCACTAATAACCAATTTTTAAGTGACAAGAATTTTTATCTTATCACAACATGATTCAATAGTGACAAAAATTAATATTTTAAGTTGTCACCGTTAACAATTAGTGACAATAAAAATTGTCACTATAATTTGTGACAAGATTTCTATTGTCACCATAAGTGTATCACTAATTGTTTGTAGTGACAACCTTAACATTATTCTTGTCACTATTAAGTTTGTAAATATCATTAAGGTAACAAAATTAAAATTTTTGTCACTTAATATACATAATTAGTGACAACTTTTGCATTGCCACTTACTATTTTTTCACTAATATATCTTTTTCTTGTAGTGAATCTAACCGATCCAATATTTATTATATAGTTTGGATCGGTTAATTTTTTGTCCCAAAGCTAATTCAAACCGAACTGCGAACACCCCTATTAAATTTTGCCAATAATGTTATTTTCGAATGTATATATTCTTAATTGAATTGGGTATTATTTGAGCTTTTATTGTAATTACCGTATAAATTTAATTTTGTACTGATATATGATTTTTCGTAACAAAGTTGTTGTCACGTAAATTTTTATCGTAATTTTTGTATATTGTCAAATTTATATTAATATCAGCATGTTCGTAAAATGAATTGATTGATATTTGATTTTTATAACAATTGTCACATAATTGTCTAATTTGTATTGATATATAACTATTCGTATGTATATCATCATTGTTATTTACGTTTTTTTTTTTTTTTTTTAATCGTTGTTGTTATATAACCATCAAATTTGTAGTGACAAATGAATATTCATAAATGAATCCATTGATATTACAATTTTTTCGAGATTATCATATAATTATTAAATTGTGTGTATTGGCATTTGAAAATTCCTAAGTAAATTGATTGTTATTGAAATTTAGTCGTAATTTATAATCTGCCCATTAAATTTGCATTAGTATATTTTGAGTGTCTTTAAATGAATAAATCAGTTCTTACATGAGTTTTATTGTAAATGTCATCTAGCCGTCAAATTTGCATTGATATATAAACGTTAAAAAAAATAAATCAATTTCTATCTAATTTTATTATAATTATCATATAATAATGAAATTTATGTTGAAAATTATCTATCTTTACATGCATGATATATACTAATAAAAATAATTTAAAATTTTAAAATCTTTGGAGTAAAAGCTAAAACCCAGTGATTTAGAAAATGATAAAATGATGTACCTATCTTTTATGATATGTTATTGTGAACAAATAGTTGGAGTATTTATAACTATTAATTGAATATTTTATAATAAAAAATGAAGTTCATAATAATTGATAAAAAAAATATTAATTACTTGAAATAGTTATTCCAATATTTTTTTTCTTAATTATATTTCGAATAATATAGTTATACATAAAAATTCACTTTGCATAATTTAAAATATATACAAATGTAGTGGTGCTGCCAAATATATATATATATATATATATATAGATATGTGTGTGTGTGTGTGTGTGTTAAAATAAGTATTTTTGTTCTTTTCTTTCTTTCTTTTTTTTTTTTTTTCCCTTTGGCATTTGTATCCTATTTTGTGGTTTATTTTTGATAACTTCCTATTATATTATTCATTTTGACCAAGATTTGACGAGGAAAAGAACTAATTATTAGAGTTGAACCATGGTCATCCACAAACTCATTCTATACTATTTAATCAAATAAATGAACAAAATGTTCAATTCAATAATTTTGAAATGCTTCAATGCTTCAATCTTTGGAGCAAAAAAAATAAAATCCAATATATTGCAAATTTGTGAGCATTCCATTTTCTTTATGGTTTGACTTTAATTTTTTTTTTTAAAATTTAAATTCCTATATTGTCCTTAAAATTTTGAAATTCTTCAATTAATTAAATCTTATTAATATAATTAGAAAATTTAACTATACAATACAAATCTAAATCCAATTCAACCTAAGCTAATCTCCACTTATCCTCAGCCTAAATACGGAGCTCGTTCTTCTCACTAAAGACATGATGTGATAAGTCTACACTCTTTATCGCTTGTTCAATTTAGTTATTGTCGGTCCATGATATCTTTACAGCTTGATATGGTATTATAAACCTTTCTGACTAAGGAATCAGGTCACAATTATGTGTCATATTTTCTAACTAATACAACTTGCTTGAAGTGGGAAGTAAATGTACTATTTTACTCTTTAAAATCTTTAACAAATGAAACAAATTTGATTCATAAAAGTGGGGATAAGTTGTTGTTATTTGATTTTTAAAAAATAAATCATTATCCTTAATTTTAATATTATAAGATAAAAAAAGAAAAAGAAAAATTCATTTCATGAGATATCTATTTTTAATTCATTAGGGGTGCATCCCATGATCTTCGTACGGACAAAACAAGCATGTTCTTAGGGGGTAATTGGCTAAAATTATTTAAAATATCTCATAAACTCCTGCATCTTATAAAATATTTTTAGAGTTTATAAAATGTTAGATTTTTTTAAAAAAAAAAAAGTTTTTAAAGTGTTTGGATAAAATAAAATTTTAGAGTTTATAAGATGTTAATAATATCAATTTTATAATTAACATAATTGAAATTAAGAAAGCTTGTTCAAATTTTAAAAATAAGTTAAGAACTTCTTACTTTTTTCTAAAATACCTTATAAGCTCATACATTTTATTTTAGAAGTTTAGAAGTTATTTTTCAAAAAAAAATTTACCAAATGCGTTATTCACATCTTATAAATTCTCTAACATCTTATAAAATATTTTGAGGTACTTATAAACTCATCCAAACATTCCGTTAATAGATTTAATAACCTTGGGGGGGGGGGGGGCAAAATGGAAAAACTACAGTGAAACCGGGCCGACGTACGTTCTCCGTTAGGCCCTTCCTTTCGGGCCCTTACGGAACTGTTCCTCTCCACTTAACGGCCTCCGTCACGTCTATAAAGATGGGCTTACCCGCATATGCATACACACTTCTCTCTCTCTCTCTCTCTCTCACACAAACACACAGTGGAAAGCTGATTGCGTGAAGAAGAAGAGTGGTATATTTGTGTGTTTCTTCTCGAGAATGGGAAAGAAAGATACTACTGAAGAAGCTCAGAAATTGGATAAACAGAAGAGGATTCAAGCAGTAATTGACCTGCTCAAGAAACAATCTCCACTCACTCCCAAACAGGTAATTTTTTTTTTTTTTTCCCTTCTCTTTTCTTCAATTGATGTGCTCAGACACACACTTTCACCTTCCACTGCGTGTACATTTCCAACTAATTAATTTTTGTTGCCAGCTTCGTCTTTTTAGTCCATTTTTCTTCTTTTCACATATATAATTAGAGGGATGAAATCTGAAGACATTAATTTTTGGCAGGAAAAGTTTTGCAGCAATGGCTGCGTGGAGAGGTTTCTGAGAGCCAAAGGAGACAGTGTGAAGAAAGCAGCTAAGCTCCTCAGAAATTGTCTGTCTTGGAGAGACTCTTTACCCACTGGTATATATTACAAACACACACAGACGCAGCAAATATATATATATATATATATTTGGTTGAGAAATCTGAAATTTTATGGTATAAGTTTCACATGTAAAGTGTAAAATCACAAGTAAAAATTCAAATTCTGAGTAATTCTAAATGTGTGTGTATATACATATATACTCATTATTGAAAATTAAGAGGTGCACACTTAAATTTATTTACAAAATATGATAATTTTTTACATTTTATAAGATTTTTTTAAAAATATAAGATACTGTGATATTAAAATATTTTAATAAAATAAAGAACGTAGTTTTATAAGATTTTAATAATAATAATTTTATAATTATATGATTGACTAATTTTTATAAATTTTTAAAATTAAGTTAAATTTTTTTTATTTAGTTTCGCACAAAATTATTTTTAAAGAGCTTATATTACCCTACCATTTTTTACGAGCTTATAATTTTCTTTTTTTAAAATTTAGCTAATCCTCTTTCTCACTAACTTTTACATGAACTGTTTGAATTTTGAAGAAAATTTAACAGCTGATGAATTCTCTGCTGAGCTTGCTGAAGGAGTAGCTTATGTTGCTGGCCATGACCATGAATCAAGACCTGTCATGGTAATATTATTTTAATTTAATTTTCTATCTTTTTTTTTTTTTTTTTTTTTGTCTTTTAAAAAGTAATTTTAAGACAGCAGAAATTTCATTATTATTATTATTACTATTATTATTAATGAAGTGCAGATTTTCCGAATGAGGCAAGATTACCAGAAATTACATTCTCATAAACTGTGAGTACATAGTTTTATCTATTTGTGGAAGTGGGCATTCTTTAATTTCTTTCCCCCTTTTTCTTTTTCCTGTTTCTTGATGTGTACATTTTTTTAAAAAAATATTTTTATCCTTTTATGGTAAGTTTTGAATTATTTAATTAGTTTCTTTTTCTTGGTGAAAACTTTTGTAGGTTTACCCGGTTGCTAGTGTTTACACTAGAAGTGGCAATTCAAACTATGCCCAAAAATGTAGAACAATTTGTTCTCCTCTTTGATGCTAGTAAGTTTTCTTCCCTTTGCATGTTTTAGTTCAGATCCTTTATTTAAAATCGTGTTTTATCTTTTATTTCGTTTTATAAATATATATTAAGTGTACATAATTCACAATCAATTTTTTTTTTAAAGAAATTAGTTAATACGTTTGCGGTATAAAAGATAAAAACACGGTTTGAAATAGAGAATCCAAGATATCATACATTGGCCTCCTAAGGGCCCATTTTGTTTTATTTTTATTTTTAATTTTTATTTCTATCATTTCTAAAATTTGAAAAATTAGTTAGTGAAAATGAGTTTGTATTTTTATAGATTGTTGGAAAAGTAATGATTATGTTGGTTTTAATAGGTTATAGATGAAGAAAGAGAGAAATAATGGACTAGAGAGAGAAGATATATATGTTATTAGGAGAAGATAAATAGATAATTGAAAAATGTGTTTTGAAAATGAAAATAAAAATAAAAATGATGTTTGGTGAAAATGTGTCAAAAGTGATGTTTTTCATTTTTGAAATAATAGAAAATGTGAAAATGAACTTTGAAAATAAAACCAAATGGGCCCTTTTATTTCATTTTTTATGTAAGGTTTTAAAAAATTAATTGTGGATGTGATGTGTACTCGTGGAATGAAATATATGATGAAAATATAAATAAAAATAAAAATACAAAATGCGCTTTTGTGTTATTTGTGTATTCTTGAAGTAAAAGTGCACAGAAAAAATAAATTAAAACATATTTATTATCATTGATTTGGAAGCTATTTTTATTACTATATATTTTAGAAAAAAGGATAGGGACATAGGTATTATATTTTATTTTATTTACTATGTATATATATATATATATATATTATACACAGTATTATATACTATGTATGAAAATGTCATTTCAAGACATCCTCTGCCAACCAAATCAGAACACTGCTTTTACCTCAGTTGAGAACAGCAATTAATGTACATTCCCATGTCTGGGATTCCACAGCCCACTGCATCCACTTTCAAATACCTTCAAAAAACTCTTTTTTCTTAAAATTAATTTTTCATCTTCAATTAATGACTAATTGGTGAAGTAAATCAAGAAGATATCACAACTTTTTATTTAATAAATAAATAAAAATATGATAATTTAATTATAATAAATAATATAATAATTTATAATTCAATTGAAGACATCCAGCAACAACTACTGTGGGAAACCAAGTAGAAGGGTGTCTGAACTTTGTCAGAAATTGCCCGGAGTACCCTTGAGGTGTCACGGTCAGGTTTGGTGGGTAAAGGGGTATATGAGGTCATTTTCATAGCTAAATTATGCTAAAGCAAAAGTTGCCATAATTCTCCTTTTTCTTCCGTGTGTCAGACAGTTATTTGAATTTTGCTGACTTTTTTTATTCTGGAAAAAAGAAAAGATTGTCCATTTTTTTAGAAAATAATTTCATCTTTTGGGATTTGTTAAATTCTTGTTGATTTATGTTATAAAATAATTGGGTGGAAAATGCAGGCTTTTTCAGATCAGCATCTGCCTTTATGAACATGTTGCTGGCATCATTGAAGATCATTGCGGATTATTATCCGGGACAGCTTCACAAGGCTTTTGTCATTGATCCTCCATCTCTTTTTTCTTACCTTTGGAAGGTACCTTTAAAAGTTCTTTTGATTTTGATACTTGTGGGTATAAGTATCTGAGAGCGTGTCTGATTCACATGTATGGATATGGATATATTTTGATATAGTTTATATGTGCGTATTTGTGGTAAAGTGCATTTTCAATGGTTATGATATTTTTGTGATTGTAGGGGGTGAGGCCATTTGTCGAGCTTTCACCGTTGATCGTGGTGGTATCATCACTTGACTTTGAAGAATTACTCCATTTTAATGACCTGACACCATATTCACAGGCAACATCAATGCGTTTTGATCCATCGTCTGTGGCATCAGCAACAAAATCGGGAGCGTGCTCTTCTTCAAGATTTTCGTTCACTGTTTCACATAATTTTGATTCGCTAAAGCCTTGGTATCTTTCACTGACTGACACGCCCGGATCCAAAGTAGGCCCGACCAATCTTTCTCATGCCGTTTTAGGTCGAAGCATCTCGCCACTCAACGCTAGGTCCCTCTCCTTTGCATCACCTATCGCTCGAGCTTCACATGGCAATATTGAGGTCCTTAGAAAGAAGGGCTTCTTTCCATCAACACCAATGCCACAGAAGACCCAAAGACTTGATCCCTCGATGATTCATCATCCAAGAACTCCAAAACCCTCATTCCTCCGATCATCAGGATTGTTCTCCCAAAAAGACTGTCAAATGAGTCGAGTTGAGAAATCAAATGAATCATTTGTACCTTTTTTGAAGTTTTATCAACTACCATATGATGAGATGATATATAGGTCAAAAATGAGGCCTCCTCTAGGTGGCCTCATCTCCATTGTATCTCCACAACTCAGACGCAGACACATGTCAATCTCCCAACGATTTTGATCAAGAAATAGTACATTTATAATATATTTCATTAACTAATAATTGATTCATTCTTTTTTAATCTTAATCTCAATCTCAAAATGAATTTAATGCATTTGGCTGCGAAAGTATGTAAAGAATTAAATAGACTACGTGCTAAGTGGGACGTGAAATCTTGTGCAATATATGCCAAAATTTAAGTGCTTTGTGGTGCATGACTCTACATTTTGGTTTGTGCAAAAAAAAACACAGCATGGAAGTAAGATAGCGTGGTCAAGACGGTGAAGTGGGAACATAACATTGGAAATACACATATATATATATATTTGTGTGTGTATGTGTGTGTGGTGTGTACTAAAGAAATCTCCTACAAGAGCTTTCATTTTTTAATTGCATGCATGTTGGTTTCAACTATATTGGAAGAGCGTTGGGTTGGAATATATATGTGTCCTTTTACTGTTTGTATGCAAAAAGTCAATTGAAGATGCTTTCAAATTATATTGGGAACTATAAACTTCACACACAAAAAGATGCACATACACATGCATATTTACATGCATAGAGTGAAGGGGTTAGACCTTTCGGAAAGAAAAAGAAAATTAATGATAATATATTAAGTGATAATTATATATATATATATAAATATATTAATAAGGAATTTTATTTTATGAATAATATTTTTATTAATTTAATTGACGTAAGAATTGTGTTTAGATTAACTCTAAGAATAATTAGCTGTACATGTATAATGATTATCGTTGATATTGTGAGATCTGTGTTAAAATTATAAATATAATAAAATAATTCATGTAATCAATCTATAAAGCTGTTGTTGAGAAAGTGGAAATCAAATCGCATAAACTATTGAGGAAATTGAAGTTGGATAATTGATAGTTATGATAACTATTCGTTGTTCAAAAACAATGATTGTCTTTCTACGTGCCAGTTTCGACAGTTGATCATAACTTTAGGGTAAAACTCCATTAGCTTATCATAAAAATGTTTCATCTCATGCACGACGATAAGAAGATTATAAACCAATTTATAGTCATATTGTCAAAAACAAAAAGTTTTTTGGGACAGTATAAAATAAAAAATTGTCTAAACTCACATCTTATATATGTGGTAGACAATGAATTATGACCCCTTTATATAAGACTAAATTTTTCATTATTGTAAAAGATTAATGGGCCATTAAAAGTACCTCAAAAGAACTATAAATCTAATGATAATTAGGCTCAATAACGATGAAATGAAATGTCAAAGATTCATATAAATCACATAAAAAGGAGTAATGGGGCCATAAGTATAAAATAAATCAAGATAAATAGGGCATTAGTATGAAACTATAAAATGCATAATAAAATAATTATTTTGTTAAAATAAAGTAAATTGAAGAGCAAATAGCCAATTGATCCAATAACACATCATCCTAACACTTGTATGTATGAGGTTCAGCGTTTGAACTCTAATAAACCTTTGATATGCATGTGTGAGTAAATAAAAAAAAATAAATGAAAAAATTTTAAAACTTATCTCTAATAATAACAATGAAAATTATATTTTATCACAACTCAAAGCAGCAACAACACTATCACTGACTAATTGTAACATTAGCTTTTGTCACTATCAAATCATTATTATCACAAAATAAACTAATTGCACTAGATACATATTACTAATGATAAAAAAAGAATAATTATTATCACTTAATATATATATCATTATCCATCAGTAATAATCTAATGTTTATATAATTACTTAATTTGTTGTCACTAATATTATTGTGCGCGGCTTCCCTCCCAAGTGACTACAAATTCAAACTTTCTATGTAAGTACTTAATCATAATTTCAAAAAAAAAAAAATGACTTGCAAAATACTAAACTACCCTTTCATTTGAATCAAGATAATTCGTCGTGCATGTATTAATTATTCCTCAACTAATCAGCAAGCTGGGCTCTCTCAGCTTAATTTAAGGTGGGAGGTCCAATAATTTAGTTCATGACTTTTTTGTGATTCCACTGTTGTAAGATTTTGTTTTGTATTCTAGTTTATGGTTGAGTTTGATATGGACAAACACCCCTTTGGTGGTACTATCAATAGCTCCTTGTTTGGAGGTTTTTAGTCATTCTTTTTACTCAAGTCCCTTTCACTTACTGGTAGAGTTAAATCAGATAATGTACTGATACACAGAAATGTCAAAGTGATCATACAATGAATTTTGTACTGTTTTCCCTGTTAGATTGTTCAGTGCCCAAACAGATACCAAAGACCCCAGAAGAACTGTTTGGCATTTGGAATTTTATGGCTTGTTTGTTATGGGATCATCAGTCTCTGCAGCAGCCTTAGCAAAGTTCTTGAGTTTCTGAGAGGGACCTGGAGGAATAATGATATTGATACTTTTTTTTTTTTTTTCCTTTTTCTTTTTATTTTTATTTTTTGATTGGTAAAATCGCTTTCGACATTGATCGAATAATTATACTGATAGTTGATATCTGGATATTTGTCGTGAGTTGGCTCATGAGAGGTTGAAGTTTAAATAGTATATTTGAATAAGTGGGAGTAATATATGGAGTTTGGAAATTTTTAGCTCAAATCGAGTTTGGCAGAATTGAAACTGATCACGTGGTTAGTGAGTTTTGAGATCACTGATAAATATAGAGATCGAAATCAGGAAAGGGGAATAACATATGGAGCTTGAAATTTTCTAATTCAGACTGAGTTTGACAGAATTCAAATGAATGATATTGTGAGTGAGTCATAAGATTACTCGTAAAAGATTGAAGCTTAGATATTGTGTTTAAGTAAAATAAGTAATATGTAGAGTTTGAAATTTTCTACTTCTGGCCAAATTTGATAGAATTCAAACTAATCACATTCTTATTGGGTTGTTCGTAAAGGATCAAAGTTCAAATAATGTATTTAAATCAAAGAATGCAACACATGAAATTTGAAATTCTAATTCGTATTGAATTTAGCAGAATACAAAGAATGAGTGAAGTTTATGCATATCGTAATGATTTCAAACTATCAAAAATAATTAATTAGATGATAAAGTGTAATAAAATTTTATCATACATTAATTAAGTGGAGTTAGGCCAATTCTGATCCGGGTAAGAAAAATTCCATATAGTTCATGAGTTTTTCTATGTACTTTCTATTTTGAAAAAGAAGGGCAGGTAGGCGCCAAAATGGAGAAATTTCTTCTCCCAACTTTGACTAATTAAGGAATCCCACTATAGTAATTTGAAATTGAAGACTTTACTATGTACTAGGTTGTCTACCAAGGTGAAATTGAGTGGGATATATAGATAATACGGTCATGACTTAGAAAACATTGTCACATGGGCTCTTTTGTTTATTTTGTTCTCTAGTTCACAACTAGTGAAATTTGGATTTTTTAACACACACACTAAGGCATGGTGATAAGTGATGATTCTTTCATGGTTGGTGGAACCCCATGCATTATTTGTTTTGAGTTTTCATGTCCTGGAAAGCATTTTTCTTGGTATGGTCTTGTCACAAGGACTATAATCCCTTTGATTGATATTTACTCTTGGTTGTAAGGTGTTACTATTGAGAAAAATAGGGGCCTCACATGGCTACATCAAATAAATAATTCACTAAAAATTAGATATAGGTTTTTTCTTGGGGATCAAATGGAATAATAACAAAATAAAAATTCAGCTTTTTAGGGTAGGTCAAGAGTGACAAAGTTGTACATTGCTTTGAATTTAGAAATCTAGTCAGGAACAAAAGAATAGAAAATATATAAATAGTAAAATGCAAGTTTATTATGATTTAAACATGTTAAAAAGAACACCTTTTTCTAGTATGTTTCACTAATATTCAAGATCCAATAATTTTACTATATATATATATATTAATATTTTTCAATAATTCTAGTCACGCATTATTTTAACGAGTTATTTTGGGCTATAATTTAAAATATACTTGATATGGGAAAGTGAATCGAGTCCAATAGGCCCAATAGCACTCGACCAGGCCCAAGAATGCACTAGGCCAATTAGCCAGTATAAATTATCAACGCCACTTAAGTCGACCAGAATGAGATCGATTAGCTCAAATTTGGTCGATGCGCCCTCGACCAGATATGCCTTTGAACCCTAGAAGATCCATCATTTCGACCAGATCATCGCCAAGAGCCTCACAACTAGAGTAACATCTTGACTAGAGGAGGTCGATTAGAAAAAGAGGAGTGTTCTTCCGCCATCAGTCACTGTCACATTAAATGCGGCCCAACCACAATCTGCCGCATTAAACACGCTGATAGGTGGTATGCCTCTGCATTTATGAAGCATGCTTCCACCATACCACCAGTCTACCTCCACATTAAATGCGGAGATCTCCTCTATATTTCAGGAAGAGGAAGGATGCGCCACCTAGAGAAGGTTTTCAGGCAGAAGAAGACCTAAAGGTCCTCAGACAAAGACATACCCTCACTGCATGAGTAGTGGCATTATAGACATTTCCACCTCTTGCAAGAGACTATAAATATCCCATTACAATCCCTCATAAAATGTATGTTCACTATTACTCTGACCCTCACTCTGCTACTCTATATTTTGGTCGATTTACATCGAAGTGCCTCCTCGACTAACCTAATGTGTGTTGATTAATTGCAGGACTCAACCCGACTCCATCCAAGCACTCACCTAAAGCCCACTATTTGGTCGACTAAAGCGGGCCTGAGCCTAGTCCATTGATATTTAGATCTTACCATCATCACTACTATTTTCATGGCTCAACCTCAATCTAAGAGTGTATTTTATAAGTACGAATGTATGATTGATGAATGGATTATATTTTCAGAACTACATTTTATTCCTTCTCTGAGAAATCATTCATTAAGAAAAATGAATAATATTACGTTGTTTATGACAAACAGAGGTGGAGTTTGGGCCTGAGATAGGCTGACAGAGAAAAACCTTCGTTCATTTGGGCCCAATTGAAGAAAATTTAATCGTGGGCCCAATTCCGCCAAACTGAATTCCGCCAACTTTTTCGCCGATCCGAGTGGATATCAGTCCATCCAAAGATGGACTGTAATATTTGGGCTGCCACTTGATCCAATCCAAATATAAATATACATAAAAGTTAATATTATATATATATTTTTTGAGAATTTATGATCCCTTAATATATTATGTTTTTGTATTACATAATTTGTGTTTCATTAATTATTATACACGCCTAATGTACATGTCAAAAGTGCTGGATACACATATTTATTTATTCTTTTTTTATTTATCTTTAAGACCCGTTTTGAAAAATCATATACATATCCCAAAACAATTCAAAAGTATTATTCTAGCTAACTCTACTATGCAAATATTTTAACAAAAGTACATAACTCCCTTTTCAAAAATATATAAATCCATAAACTAATTATAATAAAGTACAAATAGGCAGGCAGAGTATTGTATATGTTCATTTAATGGTGTGCAATTGCTAGTGGCATAAAAGAGCAAAAAACAGCAAAATGATACTAATTATTATTATTATTTAAAAAAAAAAAAGATTTAAAAGAGGCCAAGAGAGCACAGTGCAAAAGGGTTGTAAAGCTACTTACTTTCAAGGCAAAACAGCTTTCATTTCATACTTTTCTTGGTTGGCCATAAAATATTTAAAATAATTAATATACATTATGGTCATCATATCACTGAAGTTGGCTGTAATAATCCATGACAGAATTCCATTCCTAGTGGGCATGTTTTGTCTGTTATAAAACTACCTTTTAACCTTTGAAAAATAATTTGGTGTAATTTTACTACATATAATACAACCTAAGGCAATATAATCATCATAAACACAGTGTTAGGTGGTTTTTACCACCTTAAATATACTTTTTTTGTACTTATGATTGCAAGAGTTTTTGTTTCTAACAAGGACATCAAATGTGGATGAAGTTGGGGTTGATCAAATTTAGACCTAATTGTTGGGTGATTAGTTAATTGAAACTGTAGGTGAAAATCATAATCACAAAAGTTGTTGTGATGGCTTTTTGGGTAAGCTTTAATCAATAATTGTTTTTAGTTAGTAGGAAATTGTAGGCCAAATCCAAGTTGGCTGACCCCAATATGTTGCAAGAGGATTTATACTTGTGATACCCTATTCTACATAGATTAAATATTGAAAGAGTGACTAGTATATAAACTTTGATCAAAGAATTTATGTGAATTCATTGAATATTCTTTTTGGGCAAGTTAATTATAGCTCAATTTCAGGATATACTCGATGGGTTCGTAGGCAATTCTTGGGTCTAATGGGCTCGTGAGCTCAGGACATGACAAATGGTATCAAAGCCATCACCAATCGGAATATTGGGAGCTAAGTGCTACACAAGGCAAAGTGCTAATGGGTGGGAGCCAACTCTTGAACCTGTGGGATAAAGTGATCTACACACAGGAGCCACCTCTTGTTCTTGTAGGAATCACCTCTAGAGTCACAACGCTTGGTAACTGATCTTGGATTTGTGTCACACTGCAATGAGGACATTGCATTCTAAAGGAGAAGTGATTGTGATATCCATTCCACATGGACTAAATATTAAAAGAATGACTAGTATATAAGTTTTGGCAAAAAAACTCGTGTGCATCCATTGGATATCTTTTTGGGCAAGTTGATTATAGTTCAATTCAGAATGGACTCGATGAGTTTGGAGGCAATTCTCGCATCCAACGGGCTCACGAGCCCTAAGGCGTGACAATTCTTGTAATGTATTTTGTGTAAATTTAAGTAGAGAATTGGTAATTCTTAAAAAATTTCTTTCATTCAAATTTCTTTTATTTCATCATTTTTGTTCAAATAAATTTTTCTTTTGAAAAAATAAAACAAAAGAATCTTTTTTGGTGGATTTCTTTTATTACCATTTTATTCCATTCATTTCGAAAGTTGTTTCTATTTTTTACGTTTCTTTTCTAGCACTTTCCACCATTTCTTTTATTTTTAGGTTTCTTCAATTTTAATAAGAAAGTATAATTGCACTTGTCATTTAGTTGATTGGATTTGGGCGAACTTAGTTTGATCAAGAATATTCTTTCTACAATTTTTTTTAAAATTATTATATTATTTGAATTTAGAATTAATCTCTCAAATAGCTTAAGTTGAATACACATTCAAATTCGACCTGACTTTTCTCTAATCGGATCAATCTAGAACCGCTCTAATTTATGATTGTACATACAATACTCGGATAGCTAAAGTTGCCAGAGAAAACCCTATGACATCCAATTTAGTATTTCATTCGAATACAATGAAAAATATATCAATAGCTTAAACTAAAATTATTTGTATAATATTCCCACTTAGCTAATAATGTATTAAAGAAGCAGCACAACTAGGGCCATTCACATATTCTGAATTCAAAAGTCCATATCAATCGAGACTTTGAATTATGTTGGATTGAGTCAGATCAAATCAATCCGAAAAAAAGATGCATAAATCCCCATATTGCTTTGAAATTTAACTCATTATTCAAGGACAATAGTGGAATTTTGCAAGTACCCATACCATCTCATCAATAGACTAGCTGGCAATAGCAACTAGCAAAATCCTACAAAATGCATTTTGTCTCTACAATTTTGTGGCTGTGTCAACCTAAAAAAAGGACTAAAAAAGGAGGGGCAATTATTAGCTTTGTTTGGTTATATTTCTTTGGAACAACATTGATTTGGGAAACTATAATTAAACATATTCTTATTTTTCTTTCAAAATGTATATTTTTCAATATATACATATATTTATATTATATATATACATAATATATATTTTATTATTATTCTAACATTAAAAAAATCACTCAATTTCATTTTCACTCCAAAAATCAAACAAAAAATCATTGATTTGATTGTTACAGTAAAAAATATCTCCCCCAAAACATAACAAATATACCAAAAAATAACTTTCACATTCTTCCGAAACACATAATAAAATCAAACAAAAAAAATAACCAAACATTCCCATTACAATTCTTGCAGTTCCATATACTTCCATCTTCACTCAAAGACCTTAACAAAAACAAATCCTTTTTCTTGGATCCTACCTTTTTTTTGGCCGGGGGGTGGGGGGGGGGGGGGGGGTGGGGGCGGGGAAGGTTGCTAAAGTTGTTATGGGCAACATTTTATCTCATAATTTTATTGCCTGCACGCATCATATACTTTGTGTTGTTCACACGCATCATAGGCATGAACAAATTAAAGGTGTGTTTGGGTCCAACATGATTTGTTTGTATATTTTTACCCCTTTAAATATGCTCTAAATTAGCTTTGTCTCCTTGAAGCAAAACTTTTAGTGAATCCCACTTGTGGCCCTTGATTTGATGGATCTTTGGTGAAATCAAAAGCAAAAGAATTGATTAATACTACTCTACTATGTTGAGTATTTCCCTTTTTCTATAAATGAACAAGGGAAACCAACACTTTTTCCCTTTTTCTTTTTTACCAATTATTATGGATCTTATCGATTTCAGCACATTTTATGCGTATGCTGTGATGATTCGGATAGGTCAGAAATTAGAAAAGAAAAATAAAAATATTGTTAAAAAAATGTCAAATTATTTACTAAAATCCTTATGCTTTCTAAACTTGGATTTATAATCAAATAAAAATTAAAAACAATAAGAATATGTGGTATTGATTTTGAGTAATTTCCTATGACCCCTTCTCATACTAGGGATGGTAATGGATCGAGCCATTATACCCATTTAAAATATTTAAAAAATTAAAAATATTACTTTTCAAAAAAATTACATCACCATAACTTCATAATATGAGAAAATAATATTATTAACAAAAATTTATAATTTAACTATCTATATATGCATGTTTTAATCTTTAAAAAATGATAAATTGCAAATATCATTACTTATATATATTGAATGTATAAATTATTTATTATGACAATATTATTATTTTTATATAAAACATATATGTAATATTCATACTTTTCAAATATATATATATGACTACACACCACATAAATTATATGCATAATAAAAAAAAATAATATATATAAAATATCTAGCAGGGTGGGTCTGGGGTGGATCTAGGGCGGGTCTGAGTTTAAAAAATAAAATTTGAGATCCACCTCAAGACCCGTTATACCTTCAAAATCCGCTCCAAGAGGGGTGGGTTCGGGTCTTATTTGGACATATTGTTATCTGTATCTCATACATAGAATTTTATTGGTGTAAGCGATTAAAGATTGTGCAAAAGGAAAAATGTCATTGTAAGAGATTTCTGTAGAATTTAATGCGGACGGTGGGCATTGGGCTCTATTTTATATTTATTAACAATAAGACAAAAAAAGAATTTATTATAGATAGTGATTTGTTCCTTTATTAGTTTTTCAATTTTCTTTTCTATTTCACATTTCTTTTAAGGATTCCCAAAGCCAATGTAGGAAAATTGGTTAGTATTTTTTTAAGAGAAATGATTAATTATATTATATATCGTATAAATGTATTAAAATTTAGTTAAATATTAATGATGATCAATTTATTATTAAGTATTGTTCCTTTAACACGTTTTTTTGGCAAATTTTATGCTAAGAAGGTCTAGAATGGTGACTGCAGGAATAAAATTATTTACAACAAGTTTATAAATTTAATTATCAAATAAAAAAATCAATCTTACAATAAATCAATAGAATATGAATATCAAATCAAAGAAGATGGAAGTACAGATTCCACAAGATCACAACAACACATATAAGGTGCACAAAAGACGCCCACTTGGGTAGAATACGAAATATCCCATATAATAGGAAAAACTTGATGTACTGGGCTAATTTAAATAATATATTGAAAAATATATAAATGAGATTTATAAAGTTGGATGGTGTTTTGGTAAGATTTTTTTTTTTCAAAAATAAAAAGGGAAAAAATAGAAAAATCACTGATAGTGATTTTTAGGCCGGTCCTCTTACACCCCGGAAAATTTGCCTCAAATCCAGAACATCACCTGTTCATTCCTTACACAGTTTGATTCCTTGTACTTTAAAAAAACAATGGCCACTTGCCATTTAACTCCAAAGCCTTCTTACACCACCGCAACAACTTCTTCGTACAGCTCCATTTAACACCGAGAATCGAAATCCCGCACACAGAAAGAAAGTGATAATCCAGCAGGGGGGAAAATGGGTTCTTGAATTCACTTCAAAAAGGTTCTATTTTTTGGTATGTTTTCACCTGCCCTTTTCGATTTCTGCAACGTTGTTTACTTACTGTTCAAGAGGGTGCATAAAGATCATATTTTTGTTGCAATATAGCCCAAGAAAGGGAAAAAAGAAATTGGGCTTTTCCTTTCTTCAATTTTACTCAAAAATGAGGGATTTTCCATCTTGTTTTGGGGAGAATGGAGTTCAAGTTGCTGATGCTTCTTGTTCAAGTGTAGTTGTGAGTAAATCCTCTCAGAATTCTGTAACTTGCGTTTATAGGTGTAAACTGTTTGATAAATCTTGCTTGATTCGCATTGTTTGGAGCAAGAATTTGATGGGCCAATGCCTAAGTGTTGAAATAGATGAGGCATCTCATCAGTTCATCTGTAAAGTGGATGTGAAGCCTTCATTGTTCTCAAAGAGAAAAGGCTCCAAGTCTTTAGAGTTTAATTTAGGTAAAATTGAAGTGTTTTGGGATCTTTCTTTGGCAAAATTTGGATCTGGGCCGGAGCCGTCGGAGTCGTATTATGTGGGAGTTGTATGTAAGGGGCAAATGGCTTTGCTAATTGGGGATCTGACTAAAGAAGCATTCAAGAAAACTGGAGCAATTGCTTCCCTTTCTAGTGCAACTTTTGTTTCCAAGAGGGAACACATTTCTGGGAAGAGGGTTTTTGGTACCAAGGCCCAATTCTGTGGGAATGGCCAAATTCATGACCTTAAAATTGAGTGCGACACAAATTGCAGCGACGATCCATTCCTTGTGGTTCGTGTTGATGCAAAAACAGTTATGCAAGTTAAGCATCTCCAGTGGAAATTCCGTGGGAATTACACGATTTTGGTCGATGGGCTCCCTGTGGAAGTATTTTGGGACGTGCACAATTGGTTGTTTAGTCCGAGTTTAGGGAATGCGGTTTTCATGTTTCAAACTTGTTTATCGGTGGAGAAATTGTGGTCCAGCCCTTTGATTTCTGATTCATCCGGCTTCTCTTGGAGCTGCTCAGAGAGCTTCAAGGAATCTAAATTGCCAGGTCTTGGATTTTCTTTCTTTTTGTATGCTTGGAAGAATGAATAGATATTGATTCTTCCTTGATTACATACTAACAATATATTTCGTTCTTATATTCTTTTGAATTTTTGGTCGATTTTTATTGATGGAGATGATGATGCTTTTTCATATGTAGAGCCACCGTTTGTGGCCATAGGATCAGCAGATGGTATTAGGATACTTAAATTCATGTCTTTTAATCATTTAATCAGGAGTTTTTCTCGATTCCTTGATCTTCTGAATTCTTAATAGTGAGCCCTTCAACTTAAGCTTGAGAAGGCAACACATTGACATATAATTTTGCAGACCAATGAAGACAACTAGAATCATGATGTAATGTTACTACTGCCAACTGTAATGTCTGCATCAGACATAAGTTGATGATAACTTTGTCAGCAGGAATTGACCTCCGCAGTATCGTATTTTCTAGTTAAACTTAACAATTGTCTTAAAATTTTTATCCACTTCCCTTTGTTAGAGTCACTATTTCAGGCTAGACATTAGGTTGCCGAGGAAAGATAATTTTTCTTCCATCGATGAAAATGAGATTTGTTTACAAATAGATACCTTATTACCTAGTAATTGCTGTCTCTTTTTCTTCCCTATCGCTGCAATAATGTGGCATCAGATCTTTTTCCTACCATTTCTAGTGCTTCATTTCCCCATTAAACACTTGTTATCAGCTCTTGTGTGAACTTGATTATATTTCAAAGCTAGTAAATTTTGTACATTTGCCTCAAAAGAAGCCAAGAAAAAGAGAAAGAAGCCATAGTGGGAGTTATCATTTGGAAGCTGAATAATAACTTTGTCGGAAAATGACATGAGTTCTTCATGTAATACATTATGATCAAGTTTTTTGTGCGCCGTAGGGACATTATAAGTTCCAAAATAGTTATCTCGTACTTGTTGTCTTTCTCTTTTTATCAGATTCTATGGTAGTAATGGACAAGTTCTTTTTTCTATGTCTTGATTGCCATTTATGCCGTGGTGGGGAAAAGTGTTTTATGTGTCCCTTAATGTCAAAAGTATAATAGTGTCCAGCAAATATTCAAAAATTTATGAATAACAAACTTATAGTACAGTTTGATTAGCACTTTATGATGCCATTGGCATTTCAAGCATTTCTCATTCTGTCTTATCTTTATGGCCCATGTTTTATGTGCTCAAATGATGACTGATAGTTCTTCTGCAGTCTTCTACTAATTCAAATTCAAAACTTTCAGGCATCAATAACTTCCTATGCTGATTGACTTTCTGAATGCTCTAAACTACACTCACCTAATTGGTAGTAGGGGAAAAATTTTGGATTTGTTTGTTTTTGTTTTGATTGTTTTGGAGGATTTGTTTTGGGAAAATGAGTTTTTGGTAGTGGACTTAGGATTGTGATGTTTATTTACTTTTGCTCTGGGAGCTATTGGAAAACAGTGTTGTTTTGAGGAGATAATTTTTATTATAAATGTTACTTCAGTTAAATTTTAATTTAGTGGGGATGAAATTGAATTTATATATATAATTGTAAAGTATTTATATAGTTGTACATAATTTCAAAAGGGGGTATGTTGGGAAAAATTAATGCTTTGGTGGTGACCTAAGGGCCTGTTTACTTTGTGATATGGGATGTGGGGTGATAAGATGAAATGGGGGATGGAGAGTGAGATTAGGATAATTCTATATTTTTTAAATTATGTTTACTTTATAGGATGATATGAATGACAAAAGTGGATACTTGTATTGAATGTTTACTTTGATAAATTTTAATATTGGGATAAATTATAAAAGACTAAAGTACCCCTAATTGAAATATTTTTCTATTTAGCATAAAGAAATTGTTTTTTCTCCATTTCAATACGACATCTGACTATTTCTTTTTTGTTCCAAACATAAAGAAATTAATTTTCCTCCATTCTAATACATCTTTACACATGAACATAAAATCTTATAATTTAAAGAATTCAGGGTAATTTTTTTCCATTTTGTTATTAATATCATTAGATAAATTACAATTATATATGTGTGTTTTTCTTTTAATTATTTTTATTATAAATATATTTTAAAAATATTTTAAAATATTTTTAAAGTATAAATATATTTTTAATTCTTTTGTATTTGTTTGATTGGCGCTACAACCATAAGTTATTTGAAGCTGCGACACAATTTAGTTAGTTGGCATACTACTGTAATTAATTGTGAATAGTTGGGATAAATTTGTAATTTTAACTCATTATCCCATTTTAGCCATTTTGGGGATAAAACTGTCACAACTTTTAGTCCGCACAGTTGTGGGCTTCACCTTATTTATAGGGCCCAACTCCCTTAGGGCATGTTTACTTTTATATATGGGATGTAGGGTGATAAGATGAAATTAGGCATGAAAAGTGGGGCTAGAATAGAATAATTTAATATCTAATGAAGTATATTTACTTTGTGGGATAAAATGTATGATGATGATGGATGACATTATTATTTGTTTACTTAAATGGATGATAAAATGTGGATAAGAGCTATTTGACATTTATACTCTTTCCTTATTATTATTATTATTATTAGTAGTAGTAGTAGTAGTAGTATATTATTATTATTATTATTATTATTATTATTATTATTATTATTGTTGTTGTTGTTATCATTATTATATTATAATTATTGTTGTTGTTGTTAATAATAATAATAATAATAATAATAATAATACTTCAAAGTTGCGATTAAAAATAAAAATCAGGTTGCGGCAAATAGAGAGCTGAGGGATAATTTAACCCCTCATCCCACAAACCTAGCTTTGTGGGATTTTTCCATTCCACCAAATTGGTGGGATGCCACATCCCATAAATAGTAAGCACAGTATCGGGTCATGAGATATTCACGGGGCTTTTATCAAATGAAGTAAACAAAGGATGTGGAGGGATGTGGGCTTTCATCCCCCCATATCTAACAAAGTAAACAGGCCCTTAAAGTAAACATGGGATGACGTGGGATGTGGGCCAACATCCCACATCATCAAGAAAAGTAAACAAGCTCTAAAAGAATGAGAGCTTGTTTGTTTGTGTTTTGAGTGCTGGAGTTTGTTTTGGAAGAACATAAATGAATAAGGTTTTTTGTTTACATATCTTCATCTTAGAACTATCATTTTTGGGTAGTTATACATAAAGTTGTTTCGGCAGTGTTTTGTCCTTATGCAAGTAGAGGAGCAATTTTCTAGATCGAATTAAAGTTGAGTTGATTGTTTAGGTTGGGTTGACAATAAAAGAAGCATTATGGTCGTTAGGTTTGCCCCAAAAAAAACTCTCCAATGATCAAATTAGCAATTGAGCAAAAAGGTTACTAAATTCAAAGCGAAGTAGATTTTCAAGTAGAGCAAAGAAGCATTAGAAAGCAGTCGAAATTGAAATAATTTGGGTGGGTTGATTTGATTTTCATGCTACCTGGAACCAAAAGCACTCCAAAATGTAGCATTGGTAGCTAAATATCATGTGAAGTTGAATTATTTGATGAAATTTGATAGTTAAATTATCATTTGATGTTGTATTATGAGATGAAATGCGGATGATGGAGTAAATATTAGTTAAGCAATAATTTATGGTTGATTGTTATATTGGTGGCAAATGATAAATGTTTAAGAGAGTTAGTTTAGAATCTCAATTTCTCTTTAAAAAGATTATTAAGATTAATAAGTTTAACAAGTTGGGTGAATTAGTTTGAAAAACTTTAGGTTAGTGTACCAAATCCCACCCCGACCCCTCAAAGAAAAGAAAAAGGAAAGAAATATAATAATAATACCATTACTTCGTTCTAATTCCTCAAATTGTTCACTTTGAATCTTTTATTTTATTCTTTATTTCATCTCTGATTTCAACTTAGAGGGTGTTTGGCTAAACTTATTTTAAACATTTTATAAGCTTCTACATCTTATAAGATGTTTTTGGAGCTTATAAGGTGTTAGATCTTATTTTTTAAATGAGTTGTTGAAGTATTTGGATAAAATAAGATATTGGAACTTATAAGATGTTAATAATGATAATTTTGTAATTAAAATGGTTTAAAAATGAAGGAATTTGTTAAGATCTTAAAAATAAGTTAGAGTCTCCTTACTTTTTTTAAAAGAGTTTATAAGCTTCTAATATCTTATTTTAGGATCTTATAAGTTCCTTTTTAAAAAAAATTACCACATATTTTTTATCAACTTATAAGCTCTTAAACATTTTATAAGATGTTTTGAGGAGAGCTTATAAGCTCACCCAAACACCCTCTTAATGTATTTATGCCAAATATATCTGTTTTACACTAAAATATTTTATAAAAAAAATATTTAATATAGGTATAATATATTAATAAAATGAAATGGAAAATAGAATAAGAAATAAAATAAAAGATTTAAATCAAAAATTGCCACCCCTTCTTAAGTTCTTGTTTTTCCTTTTGCCAAAGCAGTCCAAAACATGATATTAAGGAACAATTAATTTGTCACGCATACACATCCACAAGTTATAATCAACATAAAAAATGAAAATTTTAAGGGCCCAATTTCCCTCAATATTGAACATAATTACAAAAGTCTAAGTTCACAAATCATACGCATGCTTCCGAGTAAATTTCACCTCAATCGGGCTAACGTTCTTCCCAATGGACCTCATATGCTGCCCAACTCCGGTCCGACCCGCATTCACCTTCTCCGGGTGCACCCCATCTTTCGGGTGCAAATACTGGACCTTTCGGGAAAACCCTGTAAAACTGGTAATTAATCTTGTACTTGGATCTCAACCCCGTCCCCAGCGCCAAGCACTGCTCTTTCCGGGCCAGTTTCAGCAAGTTCGGGCCTGCCGCATGATGCCCGCGCCGCCCGTCGGCATCTCGAAGGCCTGTTTCTTTGGAGAATCTCATGTAATGACGTAGAATTCCTCGACCTGGGCTGCGCCTCCTGGGCCATGTCTCGGATGGGGCGGTGGGCAACGGCGGAGGCGCCGCCCTTGATTGGCTTGGAGGCGGAGAATTGCGCGAGTGACTGCTTCCACGGCGCGGCCACGCGGTCGGTGGGCTTTGCCGCTGAGAGAGAGGGGGTGACGAGGGAGGCTTGGGTTGCCATGGCCATGGAGATTGGAGTAGATTTGATTTGATTTGATTGCTTGTGGAGAAATGAAAGAACGAATACTGAGAGCAGAAAATCAGGTTTGCGCGTTTCCGTGTGGAGGGAGATTGGGATATTGGGGGGCTTTCTACCCTCTTACCCGATGATAGTCGGTCAATAAAAAAT
The DNA here is from genome assembly GCA_018894105.1 of Jacaranda mimosifolia. Classification (NCBI taxonomy): domain Eukaryota; kingdom Viridiplantae; phylum Streptophyta; class Magnoliopsida; order Lamiales; family Bignoniaceae; genus Jacaranda; species Jacaranda mimosifolia. Next base: position 37,512,009 of record CM032123.1, read on the forward strand.
TTCTATTTATACGATTCATTATTCAAGTCCGATAATATGTGAAGAGGCATTATCAAAATTATACTCATACAATAATATATTATTATAAAAACGTACATTTTGTATTTTTTAAATATAAAAATACTTTTGTAGCAAAAATGTTGGCAGAACTATAAAAACACAAAAGTCGCTCCTTTAACTAGCGAGTAATGGTATTAAAAATTACATTATGCAAATTTTAAATATAAAACATTCTTGCAGCATAAAAGTTGGGCTACAGAAATAGTCGTTACTTTGAGTAGCGACTATACTATTAAAATTTTTAACAAAAGTCACTACATTGAGTAGTGACTAAAGTGAAAAAAATATTTTAAAATCAAGATTAATGCATATTTTTTAGTTTCAATTGATTGCAGTACCATTTATCTTAGGATTTGAAAAAATCTTGAAATATGGTTAAATATTTGCGGGCAGAAAAATTATTTCAATCAAATCAAACAAGAAATCGCTACATTGGGTAGGGACCAAAATTATTTTAAAAACGAGATTAATCTATATTTTCTAGTTTGTACTAATTGTCATACCATTTATCCTAGGATTTAAAAAATTCTTGAAATATGTTTAAATATTTGCTGGCACAAAAATTGTTTCAATCAAATCGAATAAAAAATCGCTACTTTGAGTGGCGACCAAAGTGGACAAAATTTTTTTATCTCAACACTTGTTTAAAAAGATTTAAGAGGTGGTATTAGAGAAAAAAATTAGTCACTCTTATGAGTAGCGACTTTATAGGAAAATAACGTGTTGTTCTACGATTGTTTGAATTAAATTTTAACTCACCAAATAAGGAATCACTACTATGAGTAGTGGCTCAAGTGGAAAATTTTATTTTTTAAACCAAGAGCACTGTAGATGTTTTGTTAAAAAAAAAATTAATTTACTTTTTTAATTCTTGTAGAAAAGAAAGCGTTTTTCCCTACAAATAAATTTTAGCTCAATATTTTTTTATAAAAAGGTAAAAGCAGGCGTCTAAAAAATAAAATATAAAAAAAAGTCATTAATGTGAGTAGTGATTTAATAGGAAAAAATTCCCAATGTATATATCTATTTAAAATAATATGTTGTTGTACCATCTGTTTCAATTAAATTTTAACTAGCCAATCAAGAAATCGTTACTATGAGTAGCCATTCAAGTGAAAAAATTTATTTATTGACTCAAGAACAATGTAGATGTTTTGTTTAAATTCCTTTTTAATTTGATTTTTTAAATCTCGTAGAAGAGGAATCAGTTTTTCCTTAAGCGACAATAGGTGATGCAAATACAGTACCCCAACTCTTTTGTACCCACAAAGAAAATATATCTATACATAAACTATTCAATCATCTTGTCGCAGGAGGTAGAATGAATTCACAAAAAGTTGTTGCTGCACCAAATAGCTATTCAAAGAAAATTTTGATATTTGCCTAATATCTAGTTATTAAACCATTTCTACTTTCTTCCAATGGAGTCATCGTTTGAAGTAGCGACCCAATTGGTTTGATTATTTACACATAGAGGCAATTATGAAATAGACGAATCGGCAGTTGCGGAAACGACACAATTGATTTAAATTTTTACATGAAAAATTCAGGATTTTTTAGATGTTTTTAAATTATTATGATGGGTAAATAGTTTTGACCCCAAAATATGTAAAAGTATTTTGTAGAATTGTATATATATGAAAGCCCAATTATTAAAATATTGTCCAAGGGCAAAGCATTTTGACCTAGGCCCAATATGAAATGGTAATAAAAATTTATCATGGGCTTTTGCTGTTAAGGTAATCGTGATAGAACAATAGTATTGGTAGTGGTTAAGTATTATCAATGGGCCAATTATTATTAATACTAGCCCATTTTTATTGGTTGTGATTAAGAATTAAAAGTGCCCCTAGAAGACCATAGTATGTTACATTTGGAACATTGATATTTATAGTTAGTAATGAATATGAAATTTAGATTTGAAGAAAGTTATTGAGGCATGTTGTTCCCAATTACCAAGTTAAAAAAAAAAAAAAAGACATTAGAAAATAATGATAAAGTTAATGACAGAATTCATATAAATGGTGTAGATGCCATAATTCCAAATAAAGCAGCAACATATATTTGAAATTAAAGTTTAATAATTTTCAACAAAATACTGAAAGCCAAGTTGAGATAATTATAATATATTTAAATTAAACTACTTGTTAATCATACTATCGTAAGACATTTTTTTGAACAAATCATATCGCATAAATTATTTGGATTTTTTGAGTTGCTCCTTTAGCAATTTGGAGAAAGTCACAGCTTTCTCTCTATCGTGCGTAGGAACTTCAGAGTATGGAAGATATAGTGGAGCTTGCATCCTTGGGACAAGCAATGGTGATATGTGGACTGGAGCGTACATGTATGCCACGTTTTCGGGAAACTGTATTGAGTAATAAACTTGAATTTAGACACTTGAAATTTTAAGTTACACAGTAAGTTATGACATTGCTCATGAAATAATTATTATGTGAATTTGGTCTTACAAATGGTGGGTGTGTGTAGATGCTTGGTTGTTGATACATATACATATTGGCCGATTGAGAGGATGAGGCTTGAGCGGCATTTTTATATTCCTTTTTTTTGGTATTAATCTTTATTAGAAGAACAATTATTTTAGTGTTTTGAACTAGAAGTTAGTTAAATGATAATGAATAAATAGAAGTACCTGAGGTTCTAACTCGAATGGAGGTGGAATACCAATTGTAGAACCCATGGGCATATGCACCTAGGTGGTATCTGCGGTGGTATGAATATTTGAATAACTTTGCCCTAAAGTAGGCTGATTTTGCCTACGAGAGTGGCTACTAGAAATATCTTTTGCATGACCATTGATGGAGTTTTGCTTATTGGGGCAAGTACTCATCTTGTGACCAAGTTCTCTGTTAAATGTAATAGGAAAAAAATTATAAATAAAATTAAAAAATCAAATATTGTATAATCACAGACTTCATGCAATCAATAGTAAAAATATAAAGCATGTACATATAAAACTCCATCTTGAAATTTATAAATGCATGAAACTTTAATTTAATTTAATTTTTTTTTATAAATGCATGAAACTTTAAATTATGTAAAAAGAATTATAAGGAAATTGTTTTTAGTATTTTACTTCTGAAATTGTTGAGCCATGATGACAATAAACCACCTTTACTTTACTAGTAATGTAAACATACCGACAGTGACTACACTTTGTCGTTTTACTCCTAGATCACCTTTAGAAACAATTTTGACAGAATCACAAACTTTAGGCTCATGTCTTGGATTCATAGGGTCAGTAATGTCGTCGATTGGATGTTGACTGCAATAATCCTTTGTGTGTTTTCTCCAAACTCATCCAATTGCTCAGGGGAAACATCATTATGGAAGTTTGTATGAGTTTGAATATCATCTTCAAGTTCACTTGCCAAGTCCTTGACACGACGTAGGTAATGCTGAAAATGGGAATTTGATTGTGATGACATATACATGAGGTTAGCAAATTCCTTATGAATTTCAGCAAATCTCAAATGTTGTTTATCTATTGCTGGAAGGGGTAATGGGAATTTCTTAAGCAACATCGTTCCAGATTCAATAAGCCATCACCGGTTTATAACGGTGATCGGCAATTTTGGAATATTCAAGCACTTACAGGCTGAAATTATGTGTCGGCAAGGCAACCCCTCGGACTCCACCATGAAGCAATCACACTTGCATTGCCAAGAGTTTCTGTCGATGTGAACAATGTAGCGTCTCCCACCCTGTTTGGTGTACTCTACAAATATAAACTTTTGCTTAGATTCACCAACTGCTGTTTTACTCTCCAGAAGAAGTCCTTGCTCAGCATCAATCTCACTTCGAACAACAAAAAACATCTTTCTTGTCAACAATTTTGATAGTTGTTTTTTGTAAATTTTCAATGCGTGATCCCTTACCACCGGGAAATTACTTTCCGAATGGGATTGAATGTTGAAAAAATTGCTCCTTATCTTTTGCGGAATGCGATTGTAGTGCTTCATAAAATTAGTCAATGAGAGGTTTTGCTTTACGAATAATTTAAAGAGGGAGTTCATTGATTCAGCGCGTTGAGTGGTTCGCATTCTAGCCAAGAAAGTATCTCAAAAATAAGCTTCACTCCAAAGAAAACGTTTTGCATATAGTTCATTAACCTATGTATGATCTTCTAAGCCATATAAGTGCACTAAATTTGACCACTCAGCCTCAAACTCCTCTAGATCACATCTTTTCCTTAACAAATGTGTCAGCCTTGAATAAAATTGCAAACTCTTGACCTTTTTCCTTGCATTCCTTACAATGTGCCAGCTGCATAGTCTATGTGTTGCTGTTGGAATTTCAATTTGAATGGCTGCTCGCATGGCTGCATCTTGATCGGTAATTATTGACACTGGAACTTCACCACTCATTGGAAGCTTAAATTTGTTGAGTAGCCAACAGTAAGACTCCACAGTCTCATTGTACAACACTGCTGCCCCAAAAATAGATGTTGTTGAGTGATTGTTTGCTCCACAAAATATAACAAGTGGAAATCGATATTTATTTATTTTGTAAGTACTATCAAATACAAGCACATCACCGAATAGGTCGTACTCTGTCTTGGACATTATGTCACACCAAAACAATCTCGTTAGCATCCTTTCTCATCAACAGTATAGTTGTAAGAGAGGTTGTTGTCTGCCTCTTTCATGCTAACCAAGCAAGCGAGCAAAGCATTGACATCCCCTTCTTTAATCCTTTGACATCACACTTTGTCTAACCAATTGTAAGCATCTTTTTTATTGAACGGTAGTTTTCTTGGTCTACCGGCTAATTGTTCCAAAAAATCTAACACCATATACAGTGGAATCCCAGCTTCAGTCATGACATTAAGCATAGTTTTGTCAGAAGATAGAAGTTCCTTGCTAATCACAATTAAAGATACTACTATACTAATTATTATTTAAATGGTTTAGAAATGTTGGATCTCGAGTGTTACTTATCAAACCTCTTAGCATTTTCTTCCAAATGGTGGTTGTGCCTGGATTCAAACCTTGTAACTATCTATTCATCGGTGGCTCGGTCATGGGCTACACGAAAACTAGCATTGCATCCGCATCTTATCTCCGATCTAGTTTTTCGTTGCCAAGTTAAATTATGGTTTTCTCTGCGATAGCCATGGCGATTGCAAATCCATTCTCAATTTTTTTTCACTCCATCCTCATCTTTAAGCTCTCTCTTCGAATAGTGAATCCCACTAGAGAAGCATACCCCATGTAGAAAAACTCTACTATCTCCGCACTCTTGAATCTTTCCATGCAAACTATATCATCGTACACCTTCGTGCTAGATACATCCATAGTCCCATTATCGACGTTACAATTTTCAGTATCCATGGAAATAAAATGATGATGATTCAGAAGGTTTTAAAAGGAAAATAGGCAATGTGCGTGAATTGATCCAAAAACCAAAATGGATGGGATATGTTTTGCACAACAATGCAATAGTAGTTTGAATAATTGGTAGACCCCTGATGCATCAAATCGAGCTAATTTAATGTCACCTACTACATGTCCAGTTCATTTATTCTCACATTTAAGATTGAAATTTTGATACAAATTAAAACAAGTATATGCGGAACATTGTTATTTTCCATACATAAGATGTCACTATTTGAGGTAGCAAAATTCATTTATTGTATGTCCATTCCAATTACTCAATTTTTTTACTAGAAAGTTGATACAAGTCGATGGACTTTTTTTTTGCTGAGTAAGATCCATACAATGTCGCCATAGTAGGTAGGGATTTTTTTTGGGAGGGGGATGCTATTTTCAATTACTATATTTCAATCACTTTTTGTGGCTAAAATTTTGATACAGATCAAAAATTAATTTTTTGATGTGACATCCATAAGATGCAGCTTGTTGTGGTAGCACCGTAGCAATACCCATTTAATTTGGTCGAGCTGATGTTTCATTTTTTGATACAAATTAAGAAACTTTTATTTGAAATAATATTTTGCTAACAATATTTTGTTGCTCATGTCCATAAAATATCGCTACTTGAGGTAGCGATTTTACTAGCCTCATGCTCCAATTCATATACCCATTCTCAATCGTGATCCAGCAAGTAGCAAGGATAAAATTACAATTCGCATAAAAAATTTGCAATTAGAATCAAAATTCCAAACATAGTTAGTGATTTTAAGCGGTACGCAATTTGAAATCTCGCTATTTGAGGTGGTGATTTGATATGGTCGAATTAAAAAGAGGATCTAATAATGCAAGTTGCAACATTTGGAACGCGAGAATCATGATTTGGTTCTAAATTTCTAATACTCAAACTTATGAAACACAATAACTAAATAGTAGCAACTTAACTTACAAATTGACCACATAAGGACAGGTTGTGTGTCAAAAAATAATAGTGCATCTAAATGTTAATAAAAATTCAAACACGTTAAATACACAACCAGATGTTTTACATAGCTATAATAAGAGCATGAAAATATCACTATGGTCAAATTAGCAAAACTTCTATTCTCTTCCCTTAACTGTCACTACTTCGTCATCCATGCAAAACGATTGTTCTTATGCTTATACATGTGAACGGCAAGTGTTCTTCTCACAAGATCGAAAGAGGTCTATTACGTGTGTAAAGAAATATTAGTTAGGGGGCTTTTGATAAGATGTGTCATAACATGTATTGATAACATATTAAATTTGTTGGATTTCACTGAAAATAAGTAAAAAGTACTAAAATTAATGCAATAAATACCTGCTTCAACTTAGCTTTCACATTGTCTACATACTCCATCATCATGCACACATATAAGCCACAATCTCATCTAAACATAAGCACAAAAATATTGGAAAACATGAGATATAACCCCAAATGATTTATTTTCACGAATAATGATGTCCACTTTGTGTAATGGAATGTAATTCCACACACTGACCCACAAGTTTCCACTCCGCCATTATATCATCAAAACGTTGAACCTAATAATTAAATGTCAACCTTGTTTTCCCAATATAATAATATTCTCAGAATTTATGCAGTTAAATAACAATCTTACTACTCCTCACACCATACCGTCTCAATTTGGACAGAGGAAATCAACTAGTGCAGAATCACATATTGTTATGCATTTCATGTTAAAGTCAACAATGCATAAAAACTAATGTTCATGTGAATCATTGATGGGTATAAAGACCTTGTTGACAAAAACTGACATCATTTGTGAATTTGTGTGGCCCATCAAAAAGTGCTTGAATTATTTTTTCATTCGGCTAGTGCGCAAGTAAGGCCATTTGCTAGACATCAAGATTAATAAATGAATAATCAATATATTTCTTAAGGCTTTAAAAATAGAATATAATTAACAATAAATGCATGTTGCAAACATAGCAGACATCTACCACCTAGGTGCGTACTGGCTTTTTTCACGCATGTCCATAGTGAGCATATATGTAAAGCAATTGATTACCTGCATTTGCAAAGAATACATATTGATGCAAATATATTATAATAAATAAAAAAAACATAACAAATGGCAATAAATCAAAAAAATGTATATCTAATATATCATACTCACACATTGAAGTTTGCAATTGGAGCTAGACATAACACATTTGAACAATTTATGAACCGCCTACCAAAGTCTATAATTATCTCACTACATTCACGTTAACACAAAAAATAATATGTTAAAATTATTTGTGTGCGACTTAAAGCGGGATAAAATTTTGCAGAAATGTGTCAACAAGGTACCTCATGTCACGATTTTCATCGAATATAAATTTGACTGTGTCGTCGTCACTTGCCGAGAGCGGATCAAATGTTGTCCTAACTTGTGCTATTTGCTCAACGTCCTCCTCTCTGCCAACATTTGTTAGATCAATTGATTTTTCTGGTGTCAGTCCTTCTTCTATACCATTACTTGGATTAGAAGGCACACCCATCTCCCATCTATTAATCTTTTCAAATGCCTTGGTCGCCATCCTCATCCTTTGGAAATTTTGAATCTGGCCATTTAGATCGGCTGTGAATTTCGACATAGTTTCTGTTAAATTCAAGAAACATTTTTGCACTAAATCAATCACTGGTTGGGCAATGTCCGCATGGAATTGTTCCTTAGCTTGCTCAAGGTGTCCATTAAAGTCTGCCTTCTTTGAATCTAAGTATTTTAACATTTCCTTCAGCATTGAGTTCTGGTCTTCCAACTTTCTTACACGCAGATGAAGTGCACTTAATTCCTTTTGAAATTCCAATATGATAGGATTGTCATCCCTTTTTAATTTGCTGCCAACTTCATCCATATAATCATGCAAATCATTTCCAAATTTGTGACCATCCTTCAAATCAGACTTGGAATCGCCAATTTTCGATTCAGACTTGAACGTGTTCAAGTCAACCATATAAGCCTATGAAGATGAGAAATAATTTAGCACATGTACACAATAGACATAAATCGTAGGTATCTAGACATAGCCTCTCCAAGCCTGTAGTGCATAAAATTAAGGGGCTATGGTAGTCTATTGGACATGTGTGCCTCTCAATCAATCATGAACAAACTTACTATTTTCAACCACACAAGCTTGAAAAGATGGGAAATAATTTAGTCCATGTTATCATAGATTGTGTATATCTAATGAAAATCTTAGTAAACATACCTTGTCCCAACGTGTTGTGCATAAATTAATGGGGATATAGCAATCGATTGGATATGTGTGTCTCTCAATCAATCATGAAGCATTTACAATATAAAACTGCACTATTAATGGCATTGAAACATTTCATAAATTGTAAAGTATTTGTCATGGCGAATAGCAATTAATTATAGATCGCATACATACGAAGGTTTTTTATAAGAAAAAGGATATGCGATAAATCAATTTAATGGCACAAGAATATTAATCTAATTGCTACAATTAACCATGGGCGACTACCACGATTTTGAGTGCTACACCATTAATTTTCTCAACAATTAATTTGTAGTATTTTTAGAAAATTAAAAAAAAAAAAAAACAAAGAATATGTAAAATACTTCGTACCGTTGTTACTAAAATATATAGATTTCAATATGGGGAATGATTTAATGTTCTCCTTAAAAAATATATATATACACACACACACACACACACACACACACACACACATTTTCTGAGTAGTACAATGTGCCCTAAAAAATTATTTTATAGGTTTTCTAGTTATAAAAATTTATTTTAAGGGGATTTTAGTAAATTGTCAAATTTTATAGTATTGTATTGTTATTTAGCATGTTTTCAATTACGTGTAATGTAATTCACTATAACAAAAGGCAAAATTCATGACAAAATTAGTAAGTGACAATACAAAAGTTGTCACTAAATATGTATATTAAGTGATAAAAAATTTAATTTTGTCACCTTAATGATTTTTGGAAACTAAAATGTGACAAGAATAGTGTTAAAGTTGTCAACATACACAATTACTAACACATCGATAGCAACAATGAAAATCTTGATAATTTTTATTGTCGTTAAGCTGTCACAATATAGGTGTCACTAATTGTTAACGGTCACAAATTAAAATATTAATTTTTATTACTATTGCGTTACATTGTAACAAGATAAAAATTCTTGTCAACAAAAAATCATCATTAGCGGCGAGATAAAAGCTATTGCCACTCAAATCATGTTATTAATGACAACTTTTAATTTACTGCTTAATATTTTTTTCACTAATATTAGCATTTTTTGTATTGTACATTTTTATCTTAATGTAGTCATGTATGCACTTAAAATTGAATATTCATTTCCCATTCAATTATACTCCACAATTTTTACAGGTCGTTTGGATTCCTTTTCTAGAGACTTTTTCATTTTCTGGTGAAAAGAAATAGTGAAAAGTTATTTATAAAAGTATTTTAGAAAAAAGAAAAGTTGTTTGAATCTTTTGTTTAAAATGTAATAAATATGCAGCGTTGTAAATGAGTTGTATCTAAAAAATGTATTTTTTTTTTTATTAAAAGTTGTGCAAATGTGAATAAGAGAAAATAAAAAGTGATGCATCCGATAAAGTGGAGAGAGAGAGAGTAAGCATTTGTATGGAAGACTATTTTGATTTTCAGCATAAAATGAAAATGGGTCCACAAAACAAAAACAAATGTGTCCTTTAGTGTGGACGTTTAAATGATACGTCAATTTGCTAATTAATTGGGATGGGGTGTTTAATTATATATTAATTTGCTAAATAATTATGTCTTTTCATATTTCTTTTTGGAATTCGGTAGGGTTTTTTTTCTTTTTGTCTGTTTGCTGTAATAATTTTTTTTAATTTATCATGTCTTCCAAGATGACATATTCTTCTTTAATTGGTTCAATAGTGTAATGATTTGAATAGTCACGTCAATCAAGTTCATCCAACTTTTCTCATTCAATTCAATTCGAAAGCTTTAAGAATGTTGCAGTCTTCACCAGTTGGATTCACATTATTACGAAGACAACAAACCATATCCTATATCCTTGATCCCAAAATTAACCATGTCTGCCTCTTCAAGCTCACACCAACCCAAAAAATTGGGACCATCAAATCCACCCCAAGAATGGGATGACTCTATGGTCAGGTTCTTCCATGACTTTCTTTTGCAAGCATCCAAAGACAATCCTCTTGGACACCCCGACACAAATAAATAAATATTTGCTTTGGCATCCCGTCATTTCTTGGCTAGATTCAATCAAGAATTTCCCATGTAGCAAGTATGAATAGCTATATAACCATTATGGCTACTTTAACATTGTGCTTGCATCAAAAGGCACAATTTACAATGTGACAACAAATTCTGTCTATATATCCCACAACATCGAATGGACAAATTGCAAATGGTGAGTAAATCAATTTCTGTATAATTTTATTTTTCAATGTTTTTTTAATATAATATCTAACATTATAATAAGGTCAAACATTTTCGTTTGTGTTGTAATAGATGTGCCTCCTACTTTCCAATACTTTGAGAAAAGACCCGACCATTATGAGGACTTGAATACAATTTTTGAAAGACTCGTCATCATTAGTAAAGCACCGCTCAAGATGATTGGGAAGGAAGACTCGGACTCGAAGTATGGGGAGGTACCTAGATTGGGAAATTGTGATAACCTAATCTTAGTTGTGGACGAACCAAGATGGAGGGGAAGAGGTAGGCCTAACGAATCTTCAATGCGAGCTGAAGAAGAACCATCATCACCTCCGCCTACTTTCGCATCCCCACATTGGAGATGCTGACCTAGGAAGAATTAGTCCGTTCAACAACAAGTGCCTCCACCACCTATCCCAACTGTCGGATCGCCTCAAAAGCGACGGGGTCGTCCTCGAAAAAAAACTGCTGACGAAGGCCAAGAATGTGAAGTTGAACCAACCCAACCAACTACTCAAAGGTGAAGAGGTTGGCCAAAAAAAATATCTTCTTAGTCTGCTCATGCTTGGTGCTAGTGCTGCTTTTGCTGCTGATGATGATGATGATGAATGTTTTGTTACTTTTTTTACCATCTTAAGTTAAAGTTTTTGTAATTTAAGTTGAATGTTAGGCTGTTCTTTGTATGCTTCATTTTTATTTTTTTTTAAAAAATTTAGTTTCAAGGTTGTATTAGTGTACAATTATGCATTACTTTAATCTATTTTTATGTTTCTATTTTATCGAACTTTTGATTATAAAGTAGATTTATATTATATTAGTAAATTACTAAATTAAATATTGGTAGTAAAAATTAGTAACCATTCATCATTACTTTAAACAATATTCCATGATTTTAATAAAGTACAAATTTAATAAAATTGTGTATGTATAGTGCAAATTTACATATAAAAATTAAAAAAAAAGTCCTCAGTAAATATGTATATATATATTTACATATATGAAAATATTAACATTTTACTAGTTAAAAAATTGTAACAATTATGTTTACAAATTTGGTTAAACTAATTATTGAAATAATGAATTATATTTAATAAAATACTATTTACATTAATACTAAATAATTCATTTATTCAACAACATATTAAATTAATTAAAATTACTATATAGTTAAATAATGCATTACTTATTTTTAATATTTAATGTATTAATGAAATATTACATTTATTCATTTAATAAATAAATTAAGATCATCATTACTGTTCATGTCAAATCAGTTGCTTCGTCCCAAGGATTTGTAGGGTGAAAGTAATTTTTTTTATGTAATATATTATATGTGTATGTATATTTATAATTAGATGATGTGTGTGTATATATATATATAATAATTGATATATTATTGTAATAAAATGATGTGTAACTAATTCAATTAGTGCTTTATTTTAAAATGTATATTTTAATGAATATACTTTAACAATGATGTACTATTTAGAAATATTTATTAACAAATATAATTTATTTATGAAATTATAAAAATATATATATATCTTAATTATAAAACATCGACTGATATCATAATTATATCATAATTGTTCACACTGGCTTATACAAAAAAATAAAATTATATTACATTAATTATAAACTACTTATTGTTTATTCTTAAAATATATTTATTTAAATATTTATTATTTACAATTTATTAATAAACAAAACTTCATTATTTATTTAGATAAAATAATACATACATATATATATATAGAAGATTTAAGAATGATTCATCAAATTAAAAAAATAAATAATTTTATATTATATAAAATTAAATCACCTTAAATTATTTATTAAACAAATAACTGTAACATTTAATTATACATGAAATATAAAATATAATTAATATATATATGCATAACAAGTTATTTAAATAATTATATAAATTAATTTAAATAATTAAACAAGTTATTCATTTAGTTTAACTCATTATTTACTTAATACATGATTTATTAAATAAATAACCCAATAACTCAGTAACACAAAATATATTGTTATTTATAATTAATTTTTTTTTATAATTACTTTACTTGTATTAATATTAATTTACTAAAGTTAATGGATTAATAAATAATCACACCATAGTAAATTTTTTACAGTAATTTTCAATATATATAAATTTTAATATTTAATGAAGGTTAATTTTTTTACAGATGGTTAATTTATTTATCTGCTCCAATTAAACCATCTTAAATTATTTATTTAATGCATAAACTTAATATTTAATTAATACTTACATATTAAAAATAACAAATACATTATTATTTAATAAAAAATGTAATTAATTTAATACGTTGTTTACTATATAAAATATTTATTAAATTTAATTAATATTTGCAATGAGTAAATTAATTAAATTTGTAAACATAATTTTTAGAAATTTTTAAGTAGTAAAATTTAAATATTTTCATATATGTTTACACATGTATATGAGAGTGAAAATTGAATGAGTTATGTGAAAGATGGACTGACAAAATTTAAATCATATTTTTAATGGTTTGATTTTTTTTTATAATACTCATTCATTGTTAATTACATTCATAAAACACTTAAAGTTACATGCTAAAGGTGTGATTTAAATTTTTGCAACAAAAAATTCAGAATTTTTTAGATGTTTTTAATTTATTATGATTAGTAAATAGTTTTGACCACAAAATATGCAAAAGTAGTTTGTTGGATTACATATACGTGAAAGCACAACTTATTAAAATATTAGGATAGGGTCTAAGCAATTGGACCCAGGCCAATATGAAATGTGCTTTTGTTGTTAAGGTAAATGTGAGAAGACAATAGTATTGGTAGTGGTTAAGAATTTTGAATGAGCCAGTATTGCAATGTTGTCCCATTTTTATTAGTGTTGATTAAGAATTACAAAAGCCCTATATAAGACAATAGTATCTTATAAGTAGAACATTGATATTTTTAATTAGTAATAATATGAATTTAGATTTTCATAAAGTTATTCAGGCATGTAGTTCCCAATTACTATCTTAAAAAACCATTGGAAAATAATGATAAGGTTAGTAACGGAATCCATATGACTGGTGTACATGCCATAACTTCAAATAAAGTAGCAACATATATTTGAAATTAAGGTTTTTATAATTTTCAACAAAACAAGGTATTTCTACAAAACAGGTTTTCCATGGCTAATGCACACAAAATATTTTAGCAATATCAATGAATTTCTTATCCTTTAGAGATATAAATTTTATAATGAGCTTATAATTAATGCTTTGATTTTTTTCTTTATACTCATTCATCATTAATTAGTTTATAAACACGTTAAGATCCCCACATATTGTAGCATTGACTAATAATTACACATAATTTAAATTTTTATACATGTCTTTTCAAAATGTAACATTTTTTTTTTCCCGTGAACACCTAAACAATTTAATTAAACAATAAATTATTTACAAACGTAGGTTATTCGTCTTATGAAAACCTTATTGATATTCCTATTTCTTTCAAGCTCTTTGACTTAATTTTTTTTTTTTTTGTAAAAGGATGCCAGACACAAGGATAAGTTATTTATATTTAGTAGCCTTTTTAAATATAAGTTACCTTTCTTAATTTTTTTAATTATTTACAGACAGTACACTAAAAATTACATGCTAAATCTAATTGCCGTCTTAGATAGCGAATACCTGGATATTTTCTTTTCTTAAATATTAATATAATTAATATACTTATATCATTAATGTATTCCATGAAATACAAAAATAATATATTTAAATATACGCATTTCTTACTAAAAACTACTCGCTATTATTCAAATATTAATATATTCATTATATTTTATTTTTTATGTGTTTCAAAATGATAAAAATTAATATTATCACATAATTGTCATCTTACAAAGCGATAACTTATATTTTTCTTTTATTTAATATTATTATATTAATATTATTTATAATAACATTAGTCGCCATGTCAAAGAACGATTAGTTAGCTTTCGTTATAAAATTATTTATATCTATTTAAGATTAATTGAAGGTATAAGTATACCTGAATTAAGCCAAAGAAATCGCAGCTTTGACTACCCAGACACCACTACTAGTCGCTATCTCAAATAGCAATTACTTTGTTATTTAATTAATATTATACTAAATACATTTAATTTTTAATTGAATATTAAGAAATATTATATTTATTTAAGGAGGATATTAAATTTAGACAAATAAATCGCTAGTTTGACTAGCTATTATGTTTTTTGCTCCAACGTCTTAGTTGTTCTTTCAACCGTTGGTGGTGTTTTCAGCAGTAGAAATCGCTAGTCAAACTAGCGATTTCTTCTTTTCTCTCAATTTTCGTGCAAGGCTATATTTGTATTTTTCTCTTCTTACCATTCGTACCTCTTCAACAGCTGAGATTTTATTAAATTGATCGAACGACTGAAAATTGTCAGGTAGGTACGACACCTACCTGACGGTAGAAAGGCCGGGATATTGGGTAGGATGAAGGGTTTGCACCAATTAGAATGTGTATTTTGAGACCCAGGCTTAGCCATTGATCTTTTTGCTACCACGTGTCATTAGATTAATAAATATAGTGATTGATAGATAGATTTTAGTGTATGGATAAATAAAGTAATAATTATATAATTAGATCTCAGGTTAGCCCTTTTCCTTTAATGAGAAATAATAATTATGTAATTAGATTAATAAGTTAAATAATTATTGTATAACTTCTAATTATTAGAAATTAAAAGAAGAAGAAGAAGTGGGGCATTTTAGACAAATCATCCAAAAACACACCAAAAAATGGTTAGGTATTTTATTAATAGTATAAATAATCATTAGTTATTCGTCAATTGAATTGATAATGAAATAACAAACCAACAAATACTTAACATCTTACACATGTTTTTTTTTTATTATTTATTTATACATACGCACATCAGGGTCCGTTCGGGCTTGAGCTCTTAATCTCCTACATTATGTGGAAGACTTATGCTGCTGGGCTACAGATCACTCAGCCAATGTCTTACACATGTAAAGTTTATAACTTTCAACTCTAGCTACTGTTTGAATAAGACTTTATAAGTTTTTATTTATTTATTTATTTATGCGCACGTACGCATATCAAGAATCCGTTATAGCTCGAACTCCTAACTTCTCACATTATGTGAGAGACTTATGCCGTAGGCCACAGGCCACTTGGCGACAAGACTTTATAAGTTAACAAATCAAACTTTGAAATATTCGTATGAAACTAGTTTACAATTTCTTTAGTTATTTTTTTCACTGTTCATCGCATCGTATTCTATAAATATATTCAGAATTTAACCCTTTTAGTTCCTTTAACGATGAGATGAAGATAAACAACATGAAGTGAAAAGAGTACTTCTTTTTTGCCCCATATGAATAGGTAAATAAATAAATGTGGTATTTAGCTCATTATTTGGCACTTGAAAGTTAAAAATTCACAACACATCTCTCTATATTATTCTTTAGTTATCCAAGATATCTTACAAATTTCTTTATCACTATCATGAACTATGGTTATTGGACCAAGCCTTTAAGATTTTATCCCTCTGCTTTTATTTTCTTCTCATATATATATAAATGGGCAAATGTCTTTTGGATCCAAGGTAGCAATGTTTGGGCTATCTCACTATATGGGCCCAAAGATTTCTCAAGATGGGCTTCCACACTCCATCTTGCCTTCAAAGGAATACAAACAAAGACTTGTATGAAGGGTGGGAAAGAACATCCCTAATTGAGAGGTTAATTTGTTCCTTGGATAGAAATTTGATTCAAGACAAGTGTATAATTTGATGATAAGCTCTTGCATTCATCAAAAAATTAGTTAAGAGTTTGATTTCTATGAAAATAATTGGGAACCAACACTAATCCTATTAGAGAAAAAAGATAGAAAATTTATTTATACCATATGTGTTTATTTTCATTTTTATGCGTTATCATAATATATATTGTAGCAATTTAATTTTTTTCTTCACATATTAACTATAGATGATGGAAATTTTTATTACATTATTTGGGAGAAAAATGGCACATGTTTTAAATGTGGAATATTACATCTAATAATGTTTGACTATTAGTATAGATTTGATAATAATGCAAAAAACCAATAGCCCAAAGTGTTTTGTTTTAGGGTTTCTTTTTTGGGTGATATAAGTAAGATATCTACAAATATTTAAATGATAAGAACTGTATATATTTATTATGGGGGTTGAAGAGGATCGAATTAAAGGTCAAATTTCACAATAGTAACAATAGAGACATAACCCCTTTTTCTCTCCTCAAAATGAACTACTACATCAAAATATACTTTCTTGAATTGTGGTTTTTATTTTTTTATAAGATAATATTCCCCTAAGTGATATTCATGGAATATGCTAACACTATCAACTTGATGATATGTATATATCTTTATTTTACAATATATAATAAATAAATAAATAGAAAAGAGACTACTCAATTGACCCTTTGCCATCTTATAGTGCTTATCTTTTCCTTGCTCAAATCCAACTTTTTGAGTGTGACAATTTATGGAATTATTGGTATGTGAAAATGGATACATACTAACGATGTAAACTCAAATCTTACATTTATATGTGTGAACGTGGTGCCACTAAATTAATTGATCATTCGATATAAATATATAAAATATTGTATATCCATATATTTATATGTCTACAAATGTATTTGCATATTTATTCTTGCATATAATGTATATCAATATAAATATATAATATTAAATATATTTTTAATCAAAATATATATTCTTATAAATAATTGTATTATTTAATATAAAGTTAACAATACATTTATTTATATTTTTGTATATTTAGCTATATAATAAATATTAAAATATTAATACAAATAAACTAATATATACCATACAGTATTACATTAATAAATGTTAATATTATCATATGTTACTAGTAAATATCTAATACATATAGCAACCATATGATTTTTTCAAAACACATGTGAATATTACGATATGAATTGTGATGTTTATTACTTTTCTAAATATAATTAAAATAATATTTCATATTTTTGGTTATTTATTATCTTTTTTTCAGTCCAACCACTCATACTACTTACCAAATATATAAATCCAATGAAATAGTATAGAATCAATTCTTAAATACAGATAATATTATATTAATACTATACATTTTTTATTTCTTATTTTTAAATTTATTTTATTTCACTTAACTTCGTTCCTGCATATAAATATTGAAAAACGTATTTTACATTCATTGTTGTCGAGGGATGGTACAATTTTAAATTATTTAAACAACAATATCAATATATGTAGAGGATACAAAATGATAAGTTTTACGTAATTGTAATTTGGTGGAATTAATTCTTTGAAAATTATTTTTTACTACATTTATATTGACAGAATCAGCACTTCAAAATCTTTTACAATCCCACCCTAAATAACACATAATTGAAGATTAAATCTTTGGGATTTAACTTCTTCTCCTTCTCTTTTGATTGACTAAAGAAATTATTTTACCAGTAGTAAATTAACATTTGCAGGACTTCAATGGAGTAATATTTTTCTTTTTCTTTTTTCTGCACCTTTACATCCATGTATATATATGTATAGGGGCATTCCTATTTTCCAAGCAAAGTGCGTGTTGTGTGTGAGAGAGAGGTACAAGGAGATAAAAGCTGAAACAGTGGAGCTTTCTCACGCACAACGAAATCTGGTGTACTTCCCCAGCACACATTCGCTTCATAACCCTCAGATCTCTCTCAAAAATCGCATCTTTTGCTATTTGATTTGCTTGCAATCAAGATTTCTGTCTTCCCTTTTGTCCTTGCTTTTTAATATTGGATTCGTATATATAGGTAAAAGCAATTGCACGCACGAAGAAGTGTAAGTGTGTGTAATATATTCATATGGCGTGTGAAAGAGTATAGGAGAATGGGGTCCAAGAGAAAATCAAGTTCTGCCAAAAATTCTCGCAAAAAGGGCATGTCGATCTCAGGCAAGTTTTCCTCTTTATTATGGATTTTGAGCATTTAATCTTGATCTGGAAGTTTGTTTGTGAAGATGGGGTTGTGTATGAAAGGGGGAAAGAGCAAAGATTGGGTCTTTTATATTTTTGGATGTTATGATTCTGGATTTCAATTGCATATTGCGAATATAAGAATATAGGTTATAGTTGTTTTGTGGATTTGATAGTGGAGAGTGCTGTGGATGCAGAGATTGAAAGGGGGTTGACTAATTGAGTCCTTTTGCTTGTTAAATTAACTATTGTGCTTGCTTTGCAAATGTATATAGTGTTTTTTGGGGGGTTTGGCCGTTTAATTTACATGGGCATTGATCTTATTAAGATTTACTTTGGATCTTTGTTTTTTTTCTTTTTTTGGTTCTTTTTGGTTTATTGGTTGGGGGGAGGGGGAACTTGGAAGTTGGAACCACACCACAAGCACAGTTATGCATATTCAAAGAAGTGTGTGTGTGTTCTTGTTGATATGATAAATCTATGCAAGCATAAACAAGTGGAGTACTTCTTAAGATAGCTGAGTGTTCTGAATATTGTTTTGAAAAATTTGTTCATTGAGATATGAGGAATTTTGGAATTTTTTTTTATTGATCCATGTGGATTTTAACTATAAGGTAATAGCAGATTTGGTCCTTTTGCATATGATTCGATTTCCGGTAGTGACATGCCCTGAAAGTAATGTGGAGAGAGAGATTCTTGTTGGTGTCATCTTCTCTTGATTTTGGAAAATTTTCCATTATATGGATGTTAGAGAATTTGTAACATTTAGATTGGAGCTATCTGCATGTTGGATGAGCTTATACATGACCTGGTAATCGAACTCTCCCATATCCTTGGTTCTGGATCCAAGATATTTCCTTCTGCTCCTCTTTGTGTATCTTCTACAAAATGCTAGAATGGCAGCTTTTGTTAAGTTGTGTGTCTATGTGGCATGAAGGTAAAAATGAGCACAATCAATATGTTGACATGGTGTAACTGTGGAAGGACTAACCAGTAGTATTTGTCCACTTGATGCAGTAAGGTCCAGTGCTCAATTTTTGGGGAACTAGTCTGGCAGTTAATTTCTTAATAGCTGTTGCACCATGTAACCTTTGTGGACGAGGAAAATGCAGTTATGGTCCCTAGTCATATATTTACACAACCCTGTTTGCTAAGAAACATAAGTTTGCTAGATTGAATTCCATTTGAGCTAACAAAGTTGGATGGCCTCATATAGAATCTCTGTCTTCTTTTGGGTGGAGTTAAGAAGAGGAAGGCCTTTTTGTGGAGCTATATTTGCTTAACAAGCAATTCAAGGCTTCCTAATTTGTTGGTGGTGTAAGGTTACAACTGAAATTATGAGTTGACATTAAATTTTGCTTCATTTTGTAAGTGATCATTGGAGAGGAGCTTGGGTTCTATACAAAAGGGAGAAAAAGGAGTACTATAATGTGAACTAACAAATTGGCTACTAACAGCGACAATTTTAAGACTATGGGTCTGTCGCTACCGAGAAGATTACTGCATCGTTGTGTACACTGGAGTTTATGCATTTTTGTTTGCTTGAATAATAATTTCGAATTAAAAAATAGCTGGGAAATGGTTGCTTTATTGATCTAAATATCGCATTGTTGCAATGATATGCAGGAGGCCTATTGGTTGTAAGAATAAATGGATAGTAATGTCCTGCAATGCACCTGCATGATTTGTTAAGATGTTCTCACTTCCTAGTTTCAATTCAGGAATCTTATTTTTGTGTTCCTTATAATTGTCAAATTTTTGCTTCGCAGGACTTCAAGTAAAGCACCAACAAGAATTAGAAATTTTGAGTCTGTCCTCACAGCCAGTCAAGACACTAAAGCTTTTTCTTCTTGCTGTCATCGAATATATTAGAAAATCATCAGCATATCTTTTGTCACATGGTGGTTGCGTTATGCTGCTGAGTACCATTGTTGTGATCGCTGGGATACTACTTGTGACTCTTGATGGTCCTCATGAGAAGGTAACCAAAATAAATTATTTGGTAATCCTAAATTGGCCGAAAGTGGTAGTAACGTTTGATATGGTTTTAATGTGCAACATTTTTCTTGTGTTACTGTCTTGTTGATTGAGATTGAACAGATATCCAAGCTTTATTTCGGGGCAAAGTATGGTTCTCTTATCTCACATTTTCTTTCTTTTTCAAATTTTCAGTTGTAAAAAATGTTCTGGTGCTGTTGTGCTATGGTTAACACATGTTGGTAATTCCATGCATCTTAATTAGTTAATTTTAAATGCAGCATGTTGAAGAAGCTCTACGTTATTTGCAATTTGGATTATGGTGGGTGGCTCTTGGTGTTGCATCTTCCATTGGACTGGGTAAGCAAAATCGACTTGATGAGTACATTATTCTATTTTCTTGATGTTCTTTTACATTATGTTTGGTTCAAGGATTTTGATGGGGAAAACAAAAGAAAATGCTAAGGAAAATATTTTTGATTGTTTGGTTAGTAAGGAAAATGCTGAACAAAGGAAGACTTAGGAAAAAATATAATAGATTTGAGGAAAATGGGTTTTCCTCATTTTCCAACACATTCATCTTCTATTCTTCTCTTCATTATTTTCTTATACAACCAAATAAGTTTGAGATTTTAGATTTCTTTACTTTTGTTTTCCTTTCCCCTAATATTTTCCTTTCCTTATTAAATTCCTTAAACCAAACATATTGTTATTGTAATGATTGATTCGTCTCTTTGGGAGAAAATCTAAATATGCGGTTGAGGCAACAAGCTTTTGGTGTGAACCCGATGTGAAAAATACACATGCTTTCTTATGCAACATCTTCATGGATGATTTTCTGAACTCTTTTTGTTATATTTTTCCTCCTAGGCTCTGGACTGCACACTTTCGTTCTCTATCTGGGACCTCATATTGCATTGTTCACTATAAAAGCAACACAATGTGGTCGAGTAGACCTTAAAAGTGCTCTATATGATACAATACAATTAAAAAGAAGTCCTTCATGGCTCGACAAGGATTGTGCTGAATTTGGACCCCCACTGTTTCCGTCCACACATGGTGTACGTGTTCCCCTTAGCAGCATATTGCCTCAGGTCCAGTTAGAAGCAATACTCTGGGGTCTTGGGACTGCACTTGGTGAACTTCCCCCATATTTCATTTCAAGGGCAGGTATATATTCTTAATAGATATTACTCTTCTTTTCTCTTGCTATGACTAAGTTATGTGGCCTGTTTTAATATGTGAGGACCTTAAATTATACTCTTTTGAACAGCACGCTTGTCAGGTGGTACAGTGGATGCCATGGAAGAATTGGATACTTCCTCGACGGGAGATGATGGATTTATATCTGCTCGTCTGAATCGAATTAAGCGCTGGTTCCTCTCACATGCCCAATATTTGAACTTCTTCACAATTCTAATTCTTGCTTCGGTTAACTCCTTTCCTTCATATCCTTTAATGATGATTTCTTCTATGGCTTGCGATTTTCACCTGTTTTTGACGTCATGCAATCTTACCATCTCCATGGGGATATTTTCTAGGTGCCTAATCCTTTATTTGATCTTGCGGGAATAATGTGCGGACAATTTGGAATTCCTTTCTGGGAGTTTTTTCTGGCTACAATGATAGGCAAAGCAATAATCAAAACCCACATCCAGGTTTGTAAGAGGCCTGAAATCTTGGCTTTGGGATTTAGTGTGCGAATATTATGCTCCTTTCATCAGTCTTTTCTAACATTCTTACTTTCACGAAATATTTTCTCATAAAACGTGAATAATCTGCAGACATTGTTTATCATTTCTGTATGCAACAACCAACTTCTTCACTGGATGGAAAATGAACTAATTTGGGTGCTTAGCTTTGTGCCTGGATTCGACTCAATCTTGCCCAACCTCATTTCAAAGCTGCATTCCATGAAAGACAAATACTTGGCCACCAAATCTCAAGTTCCTGCAAATATCAAGGTACCTGGATTTCTATCTTTTCTAATCTACATGTGAATTTATATCTGTGCTCAGAGTTTTTGTTCTTCATTCTCAGGGGAAAAATCGGCAATTTTCTCTGGCTTTCATTTGGAATACGGTCGTTTGGTTCATGCTGATGAACTTTTTCGTCAAGATTGTGAACGCAACTGCACAACGGTATCTGAAGAAACAGCAGGATAAGGAAATTGCTTCATTGAAAAATAAATCGTCGAAGCAATCTGATGACTCCTCTGATACTTCTTCATCTAGATGAACTTTACTTTTCTTTTTCCTTTTTTCATTTTTCGTCCCGTTTTATCTTACATTTGTTCTTCTATGATTAGAACTTAGAGTTAGAATTGTGGGTGACGTTATATGGCGACTGGTGAATCCCCTTGACAAGCAAATGCAATATTTAAGCCCCCATTTGAAACTTGTATAGAAAGAACACAGTGCGATTGTTAACACCTTTGACATGATATTTGGAATTTGAACCATTCTTTGGGTAATGCAGGCTGTCGTATTGTTTCTGTAGTATTTTTTTTTTTTTTTTTTGGGTTGGGACGCACATATATCAAAAATTTGTTAGGATCTTAATTATGAACCCCACAAAAGGACCTATCTATATAATATATACTTTTTACTATTATTTTTTGGGGGTGAAATCTAATATATATTGTAAGCTTTTATTGAAAAGTAAGCATTTTGGCAGTCTATTGGCCATTATGGTAAGAGTAGAATTATATACCACTGAAACTTTTAAGCCTATCTGATTTTATTATCATTCTCATTTTTTTTATATTTATGATTTTTAAAATTTAAAAAGGTAAGTAGTGAAAATAAGTTGAAAATAAATTTGTAAATTATTAAAAAAATAATAATTATATAAGATTTAGTAAGTTGTACATGAAAAGAGATAATAATAATAATGATAATAAATAGAAAATATATAGTATCATATTCTATTTTTCCAACAATATTAACATCTACATATACATCAGCATCATCATATTGGTGTCAATGCAACATAGAGGAGATACCCATGCATTTTCCACATTATAAGGTAATAATATTGTCTCCTCATAAAATGGACAATGACTAGTTTGGGGATAAATTCCACTCCAATATTGATTACATTAACAAGTAAACTCTACTTCACCAATTATTTTATATTCAAGAAGATGATAAAATTGGGACATAATCAACAAAATTTAATTGATTATGTAAATTGCTAATCATTTATAATTTAACCTAAGAAAAAATATATATATATATATATATATTTGTTCCATATTTTAGATGTCGGGCAGTAATATTTGGTGAATCTAAATTCTTTTTTATATATTTTTTTCTAATTTACGCATGCACACACATTTAATATTCATAAGGTTTCAAATTTGAAACACATACTTACCATTTTGGATTTTCTATTTTCAACTTAATGAATACATGCCAAGTGTATTTAATTTCAAATCAATTATTTTATAATAAAATATTTAATAAACTGGACTTGTGTCTATAAAATAAAATAGGAGGTGAAACATAGAATGAAATAGAGAATCCAAACTGCTTACACATATGACAGTAATGCTATCGATCAGTTGACCACTCAAAATTGGCTGCTCGACTTTTGCTAAACCTAATCTAACACTTAATCTCTTAAGCTTTAAAAAACAGCTTAGTCAAGATCCGTATTAGGCTTGTTTGTTTTAAGTTAATCCAATTAGTGCTTATCTTAAGCGATAATGGGCTTAAGATGCCCACATGCATATAATTCTCATAAAATATTAAACTTTGTTTATCTTTTTATTTTTTAATTTAAGGCCCTAACTATCCAAGACCCTTAACAAGATGTTGATAATGACATGATTAGACAATTATTATGCCCAAAATTAATTTTAATTAGTTGTGAATTATTTGACTGGTGGATTAAATTTATAAATTTCGATGTTTTCGCCATACTTTGAAGCAATGTTTTCTTTATAATTAAAGTTTAGGGTCCCAAGATAAGTAAGATGATTAATTAACAATTAATTATGTTTAGTAGCTAACTTTGCCCAATTAATTCATAATTTATGTTGCTAATTTTTACCTAAAGTTATGGGTCAAGAATATTTAATTCTATGTGCATTTACCTTGCAAGAGATAGATCCAATGTGCAAGTCCTTGTCCTTGTTGGACTTGGCTTAGGCTTAAAATCCTTAATTATATGGAAAATGTTACTATGGTTTGGGATTGAATTTTAAATCTCTCTATGGAAGTACATGTACACTATGAATAATTAAATTAGTATATCTTTACGTTGTACTTTGGACATTTTTCTAACTTTGAAGTTTCTCGAACAATAGATTATTGGTTTAAATGTACTTTTTGATAAGAATCTTTACTACTTTTGCAATAAAAGGGATACACGACTAGAATTGAGCCTAATAATGCTAGTGTTTGCTTTGAATTTTATATTGAGATTGAAACTGCGTTTTAGTTTGATTTAATTTTTAAATATTTCGAGTTTGAACAAATTTTGATTGACCCAAGCACGAGCTGGCCTCGATAAGTTCGTGTATATTTTGTAAATTCCTAATTAAATTAAATAAAGATTTAAATTTTATTGCACAAAAAAAAATGTCCTAAGTAGTATATAATATGATGTTGATCAAAATCCCATTTCAACAAAAATCTCTTCTCCTAATAATAAAGTTTGCAAATAATATATTATGGATATGCCAATTTGTCCAAATGAAAATTCTCTGATATTTAAATTATAAAATAAAATTTTAAAAAGAATTTGCTGCAAAATAATGAGATTGTATCTCAGTTAGGATTTTTAATGATATTTTCCGAAGAAAACTACCTCTTAAGGCATCTTTTCGAAGTCATTTCATGTCAAATTATCTTCAACTTTTACATGGCCTTCATTGTCTAAGCCACAAGTTTTGGCCCCATTTTAAGCTTCTTAACCTAGTTCATTTTGCAGTGTCATCTAAATATTCACTTTCATTCCAAACTAACATCATATCTTGACTCAGCCAACTTCGTTGGACTAATAATCCAATCATCATACCAAGAATTCATGTCAATCTAAATAGGACCAACAGTTCAATTCGCTCAGTTGAAAAATCAAGAACTCATTTCGATGTTAATTCACGATTGAGCATATATTCAAAGTAACAACAAACTTTTTTTAGTTATTAATTTAAATCAAGTATAGAATAATTTAATTTATTTTTCACGGTAGATTAAAATTTTCTTTTGGTAAGATCAAGTCGTTGAACTAGTGACTAAAGTATCATAAAGTGAAGATTGAGATACACATGCAACTTACAACAGAACAAAATTCTTCTGATTTGACTGCAGAACACAACATGAAAAATTCTTCCCTTTGCCAACAACAATTAATACCAAGAATCCCATCTTCTATTTGGCCAAACTTTTCTTATCCTAATCCACTGCTACTACCCCACCCCCCACTTCTTTTATATTAAAATGAGCTGTGAATCAGGTCCAAACTCCAAACCCTGCTAATGGGCTGTGGGCCCACACACTAAAATCGTAGGCCAACTTTTGTAGGTTGAATTGGTGGGGCGGCGTAGCATTGAGTACAGACCCTTTTAGACATTAATACCGAAAAAATTTCACACTAAAAAAGAAACCCTTGTGAAAGATTTCTTTACAGACAGCAAAACAGCCTAAAGTGGAAACCCACTGATCTTCAAGCTGTTATCTTGTTTATGATTTTGCTGTCTGATCTTGTAAAAAACATCATGGTCCCACTTTTTTTGTTTTTTAAAAAAATTTCTTGCCCATGATTTTTCTGATTGTTCTATAGCCATTGCCTCAATTAAGACATCCATCTATCCATCTTAGTATGTGTTTAGATATCAGCTTTGAGGTTGTCTGAGATGGAAGAAATGGAAAGTTTCCTCTTCAGAAAGAATTCACAAATAGAGGTTTGACTCCAATTCTTGATCTTTTTTGCTTTGTTTGAAGATGAGAAATGATGAGGCAAATGGAGAAAGATGGGATTTTGATATCTTTTTGAAGAAAATTCTTGTGAATTTATGATTTGCAGAATCAATTTTCTTGAAGGGCATCTTTTAATCTGCAATTTTGTTACTAGATTCTTGAGGTTAAATGAGGTAATAGCATTTTCTTTTATTGTACTTTCTTGATGAAGCTTCACAGTCCCAACTATGGTGGGAATTTAAGGGATTTGCTTGGCTTTTGACGATATTTAGTTGCCCAATGTCAAAAGAAGTGAAGGGTTTATTTTTAATTGTGTTACATTAAGAATTTGAAATGGTTTATAAAATTTTTTTTATAGTATTTTTAAAGGATAAAACGCTTTGTGAAATGTATATTGATATGACAATATTTCGAAGCATTTTGGATTTGTACATCAACAATATATTTAATCGATAATCATGTGTCATTGCTTATGACAATGACAACAATATACTTATTTTTAAAAAAATTTAATTAGGAATTGTGATGATATTTAATTGACCACATTAAAAAGTATCGAAAATTTTAAATAACTTATAAATTATTCATTATATCGTAGACGAATTTAAACACCATTAATCTCCTTTCACCACTTTTCTATTCTTTTCTTTTTAATGCTTCATGCTCTTGTATTGGAGGGGAAATTGATTATTGTACTAATATTCAGCATTTATTTTGTTTTCCAATGTATAAATGTTAAGATTGGCATTCCCTTAAAGTGATGTTTGGTCACTTTATATTAATATAATCCGAAAATTGAAATTGGAACTCATTCATATTATCAATATTTGTCTATTGTTATATTAGTATATAGTCAAAGTATATTAAGATTGAGACGTATCAAAAATTTCGATATTTGTCTATTTTTATGTTAGTGAAGTTCAAATATTAATATTAAGATTTAAGGCTTGTTAGAATGTCGATATTTGTCTACTTTTATAGTAGGATAGTTCAATTGTTAAGATTGAGATTAGCCAAAAGTATTGATAGTTATCCGCTTTTATATTAGTATAATCCAATTACTAAGGCTTTGTTTGGTTATACATGATATATTTTTCATACATAAAATTCTAATATAGTAGGACACAACATCAATAAATTCCAACTTTTCACACAAAAGAATCGCAATGTTTGGTTATATTTTTTGTATGATTTTAATATGTAAGTGAGATTGTAAAATATAAAAGTTGTGTTGTGGAATATAATGAATTTTGGTTATGTTTTTGGGAAATGGTTAAAAAAGTTATTTTGGAAAGTTTTGGTATATTTATTTATGTTTTGAGGGGAGACATTTTTTTTTTTTTACTATAACAGTCAAATCAATACTTTTTTGTTTGATTTTTTGGGTGAAATGGAATTTAGTAATTTTTTTTTTTGAGAAATCTTATTTTAGTGCTTTAAAGGGAAAATAAGTGTATATTTAATTATGTTTTTTTAAAATAAAATTATTATGGGAAAACATAATTAAGAATGCCCAATATTATTTTATTACCACTTTTTCTTAAAAAATATCATAAACAATTGCCAATATTTAAACCATTCAAACCAATTGATCCATTCATTATTGGCACGTGCAGCTGCAAAGTTGATGTTTTTGGCTTTTTCTTCAAAACACAAAGGCGGATGTCAGCCCAATTTTTCTTTTTCTTTTTCTTTTTAGTCACAAAATTATTTATTTATTTATTTATTTTGGGGGGTGTTTACGCTTTTTACATTACCCACATATTCCACACATACAAAAAGTAGCATAAACATACTTTACAAATTCACAAAAGGAGTGGAGGGGTCTAAGCCTAAGTCCATTCAAAACACTATTAAAGATTCCACATGGTAAAAAGCTTTTCAATACTTTGTGAAAATTAATATCTAAAGTTTTTCTTGTAAAATAGTTTTGTGAAGATTATTCACATAATCCTTTTTTGGCTTCTATACCAATTATTATTATTATTTTTAAATTGAAAATTTTAGAGTAGACAGTTAAATAAAAATTTCTCTATACACCCGAGATCCACACTAAATATAATATTAATTTTTTATTCAAACATAATCAACTAATTAAATAGGACCCACACAAAATTTGATAATAATTTCTTATTCCAACACAATTTAATTGAGAAAATATAAAGAAGAAATGAAACCCAGAACAAACTAAATAATACTATTTAATAATAAAATAATAGATTATTTAATATCATTGTGTTAAAATATTACTGTCAATCAACCTTTTTTAAAAATTTTATTATTATTGATCGATCATATTTTAAAGTTGTGGGTAATATTGTTTTCCTACTTGAAGCCTCCATTGAGTGATCCACGACACAATATTTTTGTTCAAAATTGATTAAAATGGTGTTTGAAAGCTTATAAGATATTATAAAATGTTTGGTAAAATTTTTAGAAAAAAATCTTATAAACTCCAAAGTTAAAATATTAAGGTCTCATAAGTTTGTTTAAAAAGGTACAAAATATTTAACTTATTTTTAATATTTTAATGAACTTCTATAATTTTAATCTGTTAATTACAAAATTATCATTACTAATATTTTATAAATTCTAATTTTTTTTATTTAATTACTTCAAGAAGTTTTTTTAAATAAAAAAAATTAATATCTTATAAGATGTATGAATTCATAAAATGTTAAATTCAGCAAAATTTCCCTTAACTCATTAATTGCATGACAAGGGTAATATTTAGTTCTAATAAGCTCCTTATATTGTATATCAGTCACATGGTACATATGAAATTATCTGTTTATTTATAATTCAATTTTTCATAAATTTAATTGGTTGATACACAATATAAAAATAAAGTATGAGTAATATTACCGATGCTTGATTATTAGGCCGACAAAATAAAATATTCACCCTTTTTCTTTTTCTTTTTTTTTCCCATTAGTTATTTACTAGATTGTGCACAAATTACAATTGCTGGCCCTAGAAAATTCTACACACGTGCGCCGATTACAAATATTATTTTGTACACACGTGTATCCAATGAACAGCTTTATATTGACTAAAATGCCCCTGATATTGACTTAGTATAAGCATGGCTTAAAAAACCAGACCGATCAAGCCGTCGATCAACTTATAAACCAGTTCGATTTTCTCAAAAAATAAAAAAACTAAAAAAAAAACATATTTTGGTAAAACTATTCAGACGGGGCAATCAGACTGGTGAACCGCTCACAACTCAATTGAACTGGAGCGATTTTTTCATTTAATTTTTAATGAAATTATTATTTTTTTTTATTTTTTTTGTCTAAATACAAAATTTGAAGGCTAAGCTACATCTCACAAGCTATCTAAAAGTTAAAAAAAATATTGATTAGTTTAAACTTTAGAATTAACTCACACACTCTCAATTTTAAACTTTAGACTTGAGATATTTAAATTGTTATGATCATTTATAATATGAATTGTAAAATTTGGATTGTGACGTTACACAATATAATTTAAGCTCTTTATGTTTTATATTTTGGTATTTTATTAATTTTTATATAACATATATAATATAAATATATATCATAATTATGACGTCACAGTTTAATTACGGTCCAACCAACGATTGAACCAGTGAACTGATAAGTTTTTTGGTTCAATAAACGGTCCGATTTTTCGAACACTGAGTATAACCTTGGCCTTTCATAAGAGGGGAAAAAAGCCGAATAGAATGCCACTTCAGCAACTTTAGGGTCACAGGCCCGCCCAACTAAAAATTAACAAATGCATTATTTCTTTTCTAAAAATAAATCTAAACAAACGTATTTTCCTACTTTAAGATAGTACAGATAATGAAAATAATTATTTTAGAACACGAATAACGATGACCACTATATTTACCATTTAACTAATGATCTAAAAAAAATATTCAAAGTTCGTTTTTAGCGCATTAATTATTATTAAAACATGTTTATTGCAAGAATTAGGTCGCGTTGGGAGATAGAGACGTACCAATTAAATTAATCAATAGATTATACTACGTAATCTAATAGCTGTTATATCATATTAATTAAATCGTGATTAGATCGTCCCTTGGTTGACCATAAATGCTACATTTTATAGGTGCCCTAACAACTAGCAAACACTAAAATACCTATCAATTTGTTAAAAGTCAATTTCATAATCTTATTATATTTATTAGATAAAAAAAAAATATGGGTCTAATTATTGCAATTTGGTTAATTAAATTTAGATGAACTCATATATCTCAATATTATTGAAATCATCACGTCTGTATTTTGATAAATCATTTAAATAGTGTTTAATTTATAATATATTAGGGAATACATTTGGTTATTATTACGTTATTTAAATAATAATATTTAAGTAATATTCAAGTAATGTCCTTTTTATATGTATTCTGGATTATTAAATAATATAATTTACTTTGTAATCCAGTAATTAAGAAAGTATTAATTGGCAAAATATTTTGGTTAGAGGATGAATTTGAATATAATTAGAAAATCATAATCCAATAACATTAATTTAATCACTAATTTACCATAACCAATAATTATAATCTAGTGACATATATATTATAATATTAATTATGGTAAGATCAAATAATTTTGCACTGGCAATTAGATTTTGGTTGACCCTCTAAAGTCTAACCAAAAGTCTTGCCAATTAATATTTTGTGTTAATAACTGAATTATGAGTAGATTACTTTCATTAATAATAATTTAAATATAATTAATTATCAAATTATAATATATTATTCTAAATATTACAAATGGACATAATCCTTGTATTAATTGTTCAAATATCTAATATATTTGTAATTAAATACCAGAATTTGAACATAAATAAATTATTCCACTTAGAAAAAATAACTAACATTATTTATTTATTTGGTAAAAGAGAATAATAATAAATAAAAAAAATTCTATTTTCATTTTGTCTATTTTTGTAATAATAGATTCTTTTTAAATGCAGAGTAGTGAGCTTTTGACTAGGGAGCATGTAAGAACATAACTCCAGTGGGGCCCACTCCACGTCACCACCGCACCGTGACAATGAGGCGGGAAAATAAAATAAAAATAAATAAAGAACAGTTAATTATCTCGAAACTTTCATTTTAAAAAATAATTATCGGGAAAAAAAAATGTGGGCCCCAGGAACTTCTCGGTAGCTCCGTGACCGTGACTCCAGCTTATTTCCTACCCTCACTTCTACGCCGTCGGATCAGAAGAAATACCACGGTTCAGATCGATCCCATTTCTCCACGCCCCCCCACCAAACCTGTCTGCCTACGGCTGCCAGCTTGGACCTTTTTAATTCCATAGCGCCACGTCACCAGTCCATCAAACGGTTCAGATTACTTCCATAAATCCGCCAACCAAATCTGATCCGTTCAAAGTTGGTCCCACGTGTCTCTTCAGGCAAAAGTCACTGCTAGGTCCCTAGTCCCCACCACTAATCACAAAGGCTATAATTATAGCAAATTGGAATTTTTTATTATTAAATAATAAATTAATAAAAAAATAGTTTTTTTTAAGGTGATGGTTTGATAAATACAAATATTTGACAAAATAAAAAAATAAATAAAATTTGACCAGGGGCAGGATTGATATTTTCTGCAGTCAGCTGGATTCCTTGTAATCGACATGCTGCTTTTTATCAAGGTCACCGTTGCAACCGGTCACCACATGACATTTTCATTGCAGGTTTTAAGGCCTTGTTTGTTTGGTGGAGAAGACCCAGACTAATGAAAAAGGTTTGATCCCTTTATCTTGGTAGATAAAGTTTTATCTTTTACTAAATCAATTTGATTTTCCTACAAAATGTATTATGTAATGTCATAATAATATATATTATTTTATTCACAAATTTTACATAATCAAATATTGGACGAGAATAAATTAAATTGATCAATGTTGATCATCTATTTATTACTTCAATAACTTCATAACTCTTTAAATTTTTGAGTATGATGTAGCTCCCAATTCTTTATTTTTGTTTGTTTTATTGCATTTTTAGGTAAAATTTTTTATTTTATTTATTTCTAGAGCTTCAATATGCTAATGTATATCTGCTTATCATTTTGAACTTTCATTACTATGTCCTAACTGGTTATTCTTAGGATTATAACAGTAAGCATGTTAATCCTAATTAAGATATATTGCTTTCTTTGTGTTCTCTATCATTTTGATTGTTATTTGTCATTTTGATCTCATATTAGAGGTAGTATAGGTCATTTTTAGTTTTGTTATTTATGATGAAATTAGTTTACTTGGATTTAAATGATTTTTGTAAAAATATGAACTTAGTGTGAATGAGTATCAGATTTTTGCACTTTGCCTTAATCAAGTGTGAATACCCAATTTGGACACTAAATCTCACACTTAGGAGAGTGACAAGCCTAAGTGTGAGACTAACAAGCCTAGGGTGAGGGTATGCGGCTAAAGTTAACCCTATGGAGTCTCATTAGAATTTACTTGAATCTAATTTGAGATGAAATCTTAAAAAATGACGTGATGGAAAGATGACTTAGCTATCTTTAGATCAATTGAACCCTTTAAGCCTACCCCATTTTGAGATTATTTGTAATATCTACATTTGAACCTTATGATGAACATTTCATTTGTAGCTTCTAAAAGACTGAACTTTTATGATTAATTTCCTTCATACCCTGTATATAACACTTGTATTGTCATCAGCAAAGTAAAAATATGCTACGAGGGAGGTGTGCAAAAGAGAATTTTGTACCAAAAAATTGAATAATCTGAAAAAACAAAAGAAAAAAAAGAAAAAAAATTCCCGAAACTTAATCATTTCATATATATTATTATATAATATTTTTTGTCATCGTTTATATGTGGAAGTAGACATGACTTTCATGTTTTTAGTTTTTATTTTTTAATACCATAAAACTTTGAACATTATTTTCTATAATTTTATAAAAATTTAAATGGGATGTTAATTAATTTCTTGTCCTACTCATCTATTCATACAATTTTTTTTTTAATTTAGCCTTTTCTTTTCTCTATACATACAAACTCAAAAATCATGTCTTAAGTATTTTTGCACAATATGTAAGCCTAACATATACTTAAAGTGCATCATTATGGGCAATTTCAAAAGTGCGTTGTGTTGAATATGCACCTATAATTAAATGTAATATGCTTTAATTATGGGAATAAATAGAGTACTAGGCATTATATAATTTTCAACCTGGGGGCCCACCAATTTTGGGAATTTTTCTCTATTTTGAAGTCACGAACATGGAAGCTTGAGTAGGAAGGAAAAACTGACACGTGACGGTGAACTCTGATTTTCAATGTAGAATGGCTTTTATCTAACGGCCAAGAACACTGCCATGTTGGCAATTAAAGTTTCTAACCGTTGGATGAGTTTGAGAATGGAGGGCTGAGATTGATTTAGGTGACAAAGCAAGTGCATCTGAGGTTTCCACGAGGGCTTTTGTAGATGTGAAATAGCCTCAACAGATGACGAGATTGAGGTAAAGGGTTCACTCAGAGAGAGAGAGATAGAGAGAGAGCAAAGACAAACAACAGCTAGGGAAAGCTGAAAGAGAAAGATATAGTGGGAGAGAAAGAAAGGGAGAGGGGATTTGCCAAGAGCCAAGAACCAAGAACCCATTAGAGAGAAAATAAAAAGGATCTTTAAATAGATTGTTGTTTTTATAGACCGGAGTTTTGGTGAATCTTGATTCTTTTAGCTTGTATCATTTCATTTCTATGTGAATTATTCAGTAGATGACCTCTGATGAGATATAAGATTGGATATCTGCATCTGTTTCGAGTTAGAAATGGAAAGAAATAGAGAAGCCAGGAGAGCTAGTATTGTGGGCTCTAATGGCTTCAACAGAAGAAGACACAGAACAAGTCTCAGAGACTCCCCAGGTGGATAAAGATTTCAATTTTACACAGATCTGATTTTTGTTTTGTTGAATCTTTTTTGGTGGGTTTTTGTTGAAGATTTGAGGTTTTTGTTTATCTGTTTTGCAGATGAAGATGGGGGAGTGGAGTTGCAGGAATCTGTAAGGTTAAGGGACAGAGTGAAGAAAGATCGAGATCGAGAGAGGGAGAGAGATAGAGAAAGAGAAAGGGAGAGAGAAAGAGAAAGGGATTTGAGAGAAAGGTCCAGCAGGAGTAAGAGCAGAAGAGCTGAGAGATTAATGGGCAATAGAGAAGATATTGGAGGAGATGAAACTTCAGAAGAGAGTGTGAACGATGACGAGGATGATGAAGATGAGGAGAACACCGCCACCGCCGGTGGCGGCAGATTGTTACCGCCGCCAGTGGGTTCCATTTCCAATCACCAGCACCACCACAGCCACAGCAGTAGCCTTAGTCAACAGCATAATGGTAATAGTACTAGTAATCTTATTGGCAGTAATCACCGTCTTCAACATAGGAAAAGCTTCCCTCCTGGTTCTTCTTCCTCTTCCAAGGTTTTCAAAGCAGCCCCTGTTTGGAAACCCGGCGATGAAATCATCAGTGTTTCTGTTCCAAGAAAAGCTCGCTCTGGTAAAAAGAAAAATCCACCAAAAAAAAAAAAGATTAAATCTCTTTTCTTGATTAGTTTTGGTCAAAGATTGGATTTTTATGATTTTTTTTCTTTGTTTTTTGATTTTTTCAGCAAGCACCAAGAGGTCCTATGATTGGATTTCAAGCAGTAGTAATAACAACAGCGGCGGTGGAGCTGCCGGAGGAGAGCAAATACTCCGGCAAGCTTCGGGTTCTCCGGCGAGACAAGGCCTCGTTTCAACGTCAACGCCGTCTCCGGCGGCTCCAATGTCTCCCTCTTCTTCCAATGCTTCATTTAGAAAGAAACTTGTTAGTGTTCAAAACCCTTCAATTTCTGGAAAGATTCTCAGTTTTATTGATGTTTATTGACTTTGGTTGTGTAATGTTGCAGAAGTCCAGTGGAAATAATAGTGGGCCGAAGCTAAAGCCACCAAAAGCATCATCAAAGCAGAGTTCGTCAAATCCTGAGGAGCTGGAGATTGAAATTGCTGAGGTTTTATATGGATTGAGTCATCAAACACAAGGCCCTTCTTCGAAAAGAGAGGGTTCAAGGGAAGTTAATAGATCGAACAGCGATACAAAATCGCGTGTTTCATCGCCGATCTCAAATTCTACTTCTGCAAATAATCAGATTTCGGGACCTAATTCTAGTCCCCTTCAAGCTGTTGGTAAGTATTGCGTGTTAGATGGAATTTTTACTCCATTTCCAAGTGAAGTTTGTGAGATAAATCAAGGTTTCCATCTTTTTGCAGCTCCGAAGAGAAAGAGGCCGAGGCAAGTACTGGAGAATTCGAGCTATGGTGCTCGGAGCAGTCCCATTTCTGCCAAACCTGAGATGGATCAGATGCCGAAGAGTGAGATTTCATCTCCTAATTTGGAGAAAATATCAGGATCCACAGCTGAAAATGGGTTTGAAATGGGAGGCAATTCGGCTGATTCACAAGGGCAGCCACCTCAGCCGACTGAGCCGACAGCACCAGAATCCGTGAAGATGGATTCAGAGTTGAAGTCCGTGGCGGAAGAATTAAGAGAAAGCAAAGATTTGATTGTAAAGGAAGATGTGAGCTCTCCTAAGGAGAAAGAATCTCCTGCGGTGATGGTTGAGGATAGCATGTGCACCGATTCGACTACGTTGATAGCGACAGCTTCAGCTGCTGCTACAATGATTAAAGCGTGAGTATACAAAGATTTGATTTTTTGGGATTGAAAGATTAAATTTATTATTTGAAATTTTCTTGTGAGGTTAGTAATTGGGCTAATCTTGGTATTATGCTATTCTTGAATTCAGGAACTCAGTGGCGTCTGAAGTAGAAACTCAGAGGGAACAGAAGTTCGAAATAGATCTGATGGTGAGTATGAGGATGTCCTAAGTCCTTTTCTTGTTTGTTTTATCTTATGATTGTGTTGTTAGAAGTTTTGTTGTTGGAATGGAATTTCTTGATCTAATTATTCTGAAACCCCATTTCAGGCTCCGCCTCCGCAATTAAGATCATCTCAAGAAAGGGAAACCAAGAAGGACGAGAGGCCGGTTCTATCTATTGTTGATGCGGTATGTAGATGGCTGAGTCAACAGAATCTTTATATGCTGGCCTTTTGCCTTCAATATTTTGATATTTTTACTGCTGAGTCGTGCAGGAGTTGAAATCGTTGGTGTCGAAACATAAAGAAGATGAGATGGGGCAGAGTGCGAAAGAGCAGTCAACAAATGTGGCAGCAGCTGAAGAAAGGAAAAGTAAAGGGACAGGTGAAGAAACTGAACCAAAGAAGGATATTGAGAATAAAGGGAGGGGTATTGATGTGCAGTTTGATTTGGAAAAGCCTGAAATAAATGGGAATGGTGGAGTTAATGCAACTGCGAACAAATTGCAACGGCAGACTCAAAAGCAACAGCTGCAGGAAATGCCACTTAAGGCAAACAGAGAAGAGCCACTCACTGATAAATCTGGTAGGTTCATTGTGGCCATTTATTTTCTTAGTGGTAAACATATTCTAATTGGATAATAGTTGCTTTGCTTTATGTTTTGTGGATCTTGAAAATTTGGAGTGATTCTTCATTTTGGTGTTTTTTAGGTCAATCTAAAAGCTCCCTGCCTTTGCCTATGCCTATGGCTAGTTGGCCTGGTGGGCTTCCTCCCATGGGGTACGGACCGGGTTGCTTATTGTGTTTCAAAATGCTCATTTAATGGAATTTAAGTATTAGATCTGTTGTTAAGTTCTGGTTCTTGGAGAAATAACTCGGTTATCGTCAGCAGATACATGGCACCTTTGCAAGGAGTTGTTTCAATGGATGGAAGCCCAGTTACACCAGCACCTATCCCGGTATTCTTTTTCTTCTTCTTGCCTCTTCCTATGAATCTGTTGTGCATCTTCTTTTTGTCCTGATTGTGCAAATATGAGTCTGTGCAGCCGCTATTTTCTCAACCCCGGCCGAAACGGTGTGCCACACATTGCTACATTGCTAGGAATATACACTGCCTTCAGCAAATCACGAGGATGAACCCCTTCTGGCAAGCGGCTGCCAGCTCTGCATCTTTATTCGGTTCAAAACCTACCAATCTTAATATGATGCCTGCCGATCTGCAAGGCAACGTGGCCGGCAGAGGTCTTAATAATGCACAGGATAAGGGTCACAGCCTTGCTAGCAGTCCCAATCATGGTGGGAAGGACAAAGGAACTCAACCTGCTAGTACTTCAGATTCTGCTCAGAGAAAGCAGCAAATTCTAATCCAGCAAACATTGCCCCCGGTAGCACCTAGTAATTTAGTGGTATGTTTCTTTCTCCATAATCTCACTTTAATTCCATCTTGAGTTCTTTTGCCTCTTTCTTTTGTGTTGGAAATTGGTGAATGTTTATTTGTCTTCTTATGTCCCACAGGGGCCCACTTTTATATTTCCGTTGAGCCAGCAACAATCAGCCATGGCTGCTGCCTCTGCCCGGCCTAGTTCCATGAAATCGCCTTCAACCACAGCCTGTACGGCTTCATCGAATCCCTCCAGTTCTTCTAGTGCAAGTGCCTCTGCTGTGGCTGCCGGAGCAGCTACTGCAGTGAGCTTCAACTACCCAAGCATGGCTGCCAATGAAACCCAGTACTTGGCAATCTTACAGAATAATGCTTACCCTTTTCCTATACCAGCCGTAGGGGCACCGCCAAATTACAGGGGAGCCCCGGGTCAGGCAATGCCTTTGTTCAATGGTTCTTTCTATCCTTCACAGATGATTCATCCATCACAACTTCAACACCAGCAAACACAATCCAGTCAGTCGCCGCAATTGCAGCAAGCTCACCAAAATGCAATTGTATCAAGCAGTTCCTCATCGTCCCAAAAGCATTTGCTGAGCCAGCAGCAGAGGCCCCAAAGTAGCGGAGTCAACGGTGGGGCTGGAAGTGCAAGCTTGCAAAACTTTCCCAGCCAAAAATCTCAGTCATCTCAGCAATTACAGCACTCACATAATCAGCACGCGCATCCATCACGACCGAGGCACCTTGAGAGTGAACTGGGCAGTGGGGATAGCACCCCAACAACTGATAGCAGGGGGTCCCGCGCATCCATGAATATTTATGGCCAGAATTTTGCAATGCCCATCCACCCACATCATCTTGCCTGGATGACTCCATCTGCTCTGCCTGGTGCTGCTGCGGTTGGTGGGAGTGGTAATCAAAGTGAGAAGAAGCCCCAACAGCCGCAGCAGTCCTTCCCACCTCATAGCTTTGCAATGTCATTTGGTCCCGTCAATGGTACTAATACTGGTCCAGGTATTGATATAACATCAATGAGTCAAAATCATGCTATCTTTCAGAGTTTTCCAGAGGCTGCTAGACAGAACATCCAGATAATGGCTGCTGCTGCTGCTGCTCAGGTTGCACAGAAGAAAAATTTCAGAATGTCGGAGGAGGATAAATCTGGAGGTGTTGATTCCTCTGTTACTGATGATGAAAGAAAAAGTTTGGTCGCAAAGGCTCAGGGTGGTGTTGGACAGTCTATTACATTTACAAGATCCAACTTGGGCAACGCATCTGTTTCTTCTATTCAGGCCAACAGTGTAATGGAGAGTTCAGGTCGATCTCTAAATGTCGCATCTGGTGCTGCCCGGAGCTCTCAACCTGTTCCAACCAATGCTCTGGGTGCTATCAATACCCCAAATGTTCATATTCAAGGTCAACTTCAGCAGCAGCAGCAACAGCTGGCAGCAACCGCAGTTAATCGGAGCAAGGGGCCCGTGACTGGTAACGGGAGCATATTCTCTGAGCACTTGAATTCATCTTCTACCATGGCTGCCAAATTTCCGAATGCACTCTCTGGTTTCCAACCAAACCTTGTCCAGAGCAACAGCAGTAGCTCAGTTCAATCTCCTCAGTGGAAAAGCTCTACTAGAACACCAACTTCCCAAGCCCCATCATCTCTGGCCTCATCAACTGCAACAACTCTCAAAAACCTTCCCCAGCAGCATTCTCGAGCTCCAACAAAAATGCACACTCAAATATCTTTTGGAGGAAATCAGAAACCATCAACAACTTCACAAGGGCAAGCACCACCTAGTAGCAACCAGGCTCCATCACCATCTCCTATGATGGTTGGCTCTCCCACAACCTCCTCCATCTCTAAAGGAGCCAGTGGGAGCCCTAGAACAACTACATCTGCTTCTACAAACACCAAGATGGGCCAAGGTCAGTCCTTGTCTACCCAGCAGCCCCCAAACTCACCATCAATCCCCGGCCAGAAGGCTCCATCAATTCTGGGAAACCCTCACGTAGCTTCTTCCAGCAGTGGAGCAAAACCTCCAATGCAACAGCAGTCCCAGCCGCCACCGCAGCAGCTGCCCAAGACTATGCAGCAGGCACAATTCTTCTTCTCAAATTCATATTCCCAAGCCCATTCTCCTCATTCTACCAGTACGAGTACCAGCACGTCTGGTCCCAATGGATTTTATATGCAGCGAAGATGGCCAGATCAAAACCAACAGCCTGTCCAGCAGCCACAGGCTGTTTCATCAACATCTTCGACTGGGGTGTTGTCATTATGTCCTACTGTCACGCTGGCTAGTACGAGCACAAATGATCCAGCCAAGGCAATTGCTGCAGCTACTAGTAATGTAAAAGGTGGTGGATTACCTTCACAGGGCATTATCCATGCTGCTCAGTTTGCTGCACAGTCGGCTGGAACCCTCTTGCCTGCTAGCTTCTCTTATGTCCATCCTGTTCCAGCTGCTGTTCAGGTGAAACCTGCAGAGCAGAAACAACCTGCTGGTTAGTATTTAAGGGCCTGTTTTATTTTGTGCATTTTATGTTGCAACCCCATTTTAGGATAGAAGTTGTGAGGGTCAGAATAGATGGGGATTGTGAATTTATGAAGCCAATTACAATTTCTTGACCAGGAAATGACAATTTACATCCATGGCAGCCTGAGAAGAAATGAAAGATTATGCTATCAATATCTGAGTCATGACAAGGGAATTATCTGATGACACACACCTCCTGTGTGGAATGAGCAGCCCACAATTTTGGAAGAACAATGTGGAGTGAAGGAAAACTACTGCTGCATGAAGTTGGCTTGAAAAACTCAAATGAATGCATATCTTTATACGCTCTTGACAATAATTTGACAGAATTCATCGGTAAAGTTACTAATGGAGCTGATGTATCGTCTGCTTAAGAGCGCGGCTTGAAAGGGAAAGTTAATCAGTGTTCTATTAAGTGACAAGAGAAAGTTAGAACTTAGAAAACAGGTGAGGGAGCAAATATTTTGACAAGATATTCCCTTCTGTTTTTTGGTTAGGTAGTGGAGGTTCTTTCATCATTTATATCTTTGTTTTTGCTGGGAAATTCATCTTCCTGAAAGATCACTAAAAACAGTACCTTTTGGACATATATGTATGTAGTGGTGGAGGGTTTTATGTATATGTCTGGCACATATAAGAGTAGCCCTGTGAAAAGATATTTTTTCAATTTTTATCTCTGATCTTGCTTTTGTTGGATGCTATGATGATTATTGTTCTTTAATCTTCTGGTTGTCTGAATCCTGGAGCTGGCCCCAAATGTTAGCTGAAATAGTAGCCAGTGGTGTTTATATTATTGGTCCAAATGTTGTGGTGATGATGCTCTTTTTTGTTTGTATGGATGTCCTGGGAATGTGATGGTGGGCTACCTTCTTTTCTTTGTTTATGTCACATGTGTAGACTTATCTGCAGTGGTATAAAAGAGGAAGATACATAGCAGCAGCTTTTTACTACTGACATTTATATCTGCTTGTGCATGTATATGCCCTTTTTTCTTCAATTATTTACACACGTATAAATTTTGAGTTCGTTAGGTACAAAATACATGATTTCACACTTTATATGTGAGATTTATTCTATTAGGCTAAACGATCACTCATTCACTCTACATGCATGTGCTTAGACGCATGTTTGTGATTCATCTTTGGTTGTGGTACCAAAGATGGAGTGTAACGATACTCGGTTTTTGGGATGTACTGTCTTAGATCAATACATCTAGCAATGAAAGAGATAAACGAGCTTCTACATCTTTTAATCCAACATGATGGGGGAGGATGAAATTCGAAATGGTTGGGGCGAAAATTGTTTCTCTTTTGAAGGTACTCTCAAAAACAGATTCAGTGAAGAATTAGACAATTGGAGCACGTTGATATGAACTACGGTGTTCGGGGTTCGAATTTCTTCTGGCTTATAACCACTTTTACTTCCTTTTGAAGTAGAAAATTATGACTATGATAGTGGACCAAATATTATAATATTAGATGTTGGATGAGGTTGGATATTAGATGGTTATAATATTGTTACTATAAAAATTAGGGTTAAATTCTTTTTATTTCCTGTATTATGGGGTATGTATCAAGTACTCCCTTATACTTTTAAAATCTTCAAATACCTCCTTCAAAATCATATGCCATTAATAAAATAGTTTATGGTGTTAAAATTCTACAATAAATTACTAATTTAACCTCAGAAAATAACTAAATAGCATAAAAATTTAGGATAAGTGACATTTTTTTTCTATGTAGACAAATCTATACTTGACACTCGTACTATCAAAATCTCTAAATATTCGACTTGAACTTTTTTGCCGTTGGAAAAATAACGGTTATTTGGCTTATGTAGCACTAAAATTATATTTTCCTTATACATATGATCTTGAAAAATTTTATGTTCAAACTACCCTTGTGAGTTATTATATAATGCTCAAATTTCTTACTTTCATTTTATGATTTAAAGCATCATCTAACTTCTAATCCAAAAAAAAAAAACATTAAATCATTTTATTTTTTTAAAATAACATTAAACAACTTCATTTTAATACAGGATATATATGACCAATAAAATAGAGGCTGCTTGTGCGGAAAAGTAGCCATGTATTCTAGGTTTTTATATTATTTAGTTATTTTATGAGATTAAATTAATAATTTACTGTAAAATTTTGACACCGCCAACTATTTTGTTAATAACAGATGATTTAGAGGGGGGTATTTGAAAGTATAGAAAGTATTTGATTATCTCATAATATAGGGATAAAATAAATTAAATCCTAAAAATTATTATAACTTCATAATAAAAATAATTGTAGTTGTCACACACGCGCGCACACACACTACACATATATCCATGTATATAATGTGTCTCTATCTATAGTTTTCGGGTGATTGTGCTTTGTGATGTGTATGAGAGGGATAGGAGAGGAGGGTGTGGGGGCCGGGGGGGGGGGGGGTGGGGGAAGGGCGCCGGGGTGGCATTGTGAATGGCTGAGAAAAGGATAAAAAAGCCATTACAATCTTTGGAACTTTGATGTGTGTCAGTGTGTGAGTAGAAATGGCAGTGGGCCATTCTTTTGATTTGTCTCTTGGGGCCATTTCGAATAGCATAGCACCACAACACAATAAATAATAATAATAATAATAATAATAATAATTATTATTATTATCAAGAGCATCTCCCTTTTGTTGTTGTTATCTTACACGTGGCCCATGTCCACTTAGCAGATATCAACAATCAATCTAAGCTTTTATTACTATCTTTTTCTACATATTTAGTATATTATATAATAATAATTAAATAAAAAGAATAATTTTATACTACATTTCCAAGATCCCTCCTTGATTCGGCAATGGGCCCTACAATAATTCAAATTTAAAAATTTAGGTTTGAGCTCAATTTTTTTGAAAATTGTTCGGACATGTTCAAAATTTATATTATGCCACCTATTTAAATATATATTAAATAAATTATAAATTATTAAATTATACATAATAGTATAATATTTTAATTTATGACATCACCACATTTCTATTTAATAAGTCATCTCCTGTTAGTAAATGATGTAAACTTCTTGAATTTTCTATAGAAATAATATCATTTAAAGCAGTAGTATTTATCATAAAGAGAGAATTATAAAATAAATATGATTTGATCGAATAATGAAATTGCTTGTTTCTCTCAAAATATTTTCGTTCCAAATCATTTAAAATCAATTGAGAGAACCCTTTGAGTCTATGTTTTAATGCAAAATTTAAAAAGTCAATAATTAGTAACCACTAATTAAATTTAAATGTGGGCATCATGTCCACTTGGACGAGAAAACTTTCTGTCCTTTGGTTACTTATAATTCAATGGTATTAATTTTTTTTTATTATGGGGAAGATCTCAAATTTAAATCCGAAATCTTATATCCATATACAATCTGTACTTCATTACTGAGGGGAAAAAAATAAAAAATAAAAAAAAATAAAAATCCTATCTTCTCCACAGCCCTGTCACTCTAATGAAACCCGTCAAACGAAAAATAAAATACCATCATTTATGAGGCTGTTCAGACCACGTCGGACCTATGGGGCCCACATCAAACCATGGGCCCCGCTTTTGTCGCTTCTGAATTTTGTCATTTCCGAAAATCCTCTTCTGCTGGCCACGTGTTCCACAAGTACATTACGTCATCCTGTCCTGCGTGGCAGTCTATTTTTAACTTAATTACAATTGGTTCATAGCGTAATATAATACGATGATGTGGGTGTTACACTTTTTCTATATTTGTTTTTGATTATTTAATAACAGTCATTATCTAACGTATTAAAAAAAAAAAAGAATCATTACACACAATAATTTCTTTTTCTTTTAAATTAATTTAGATTAATAATGAGATATAATTAATACAAAATGGCACGCCATAATTTAAATTATATAAAGATTTTCTTACCT
Organism: Jacaranda mimosifolia; assembly: GCA_018894105.1. Lineage (NCBI taxonomy): Eukaryota > Viridiplantae > Streptophyta > Magnoliopsida > Lamiales > Bignoniaceae > Jacaranda > Jacaranda mimosifolia. Next base: position 37,556,605 of record CM032123.1, read on the forward strand.
GATTGCTAAAGAAATTATCAAATTATTTGAATACAATTATTATTAAACACTCAAAATAATTCAAATTAATAAAAAATGGATGAACTTATATAAATTGTTTCTCTTTTTCTTAATTTTTGTTTATATTATGCTAGGATTGAACAATTGATTGATTAATTATTAATTATATTCTTCTTTTTCTTTACTATACATACAAGTTGTGAAGTTTAATATTTAAGAACTCCATGACCAAACTTTAGATTTGAGTAACATGTTAGTTATATAATTAATTCCCTAAGTTTTCTTATTTTATTTTGCTTTGTGATCTTATCTATGAAATCACTTCTTATTTTATGGCACTAGGACCTAAGATTGGACCCATCTAGGTCATATGGGGAATCCCATAAAATTGATATTTTATCATAATTAAATAATAATGTAACTTTCATACAAATCAATTCTTGTAATGTATGTATATGGTTTATTTTATAATAAAAAATACACCCTTTTGACCACTCTACCTAATTATAAAATTGGATTAAAATATACTCTATTTTTGATAGTGGAACAAGACAATATGGCTTGGCATATGCTATAAAAAATAATTGGGGATAAGAACATTATTATTTTGTATTAAATCACAAGATCCCAAGGTTGTGTTGTGTGTTTGAGGAATTTTTAATGTTGTCACAAGATGGACACAAATTTTGGTCACATGGGTCCCAATAGTGGCCATTATTTTTAGATGATTTCACATTGGGAAGTCGTGGTCATAATTAAAATAGTAATATATAAATAATTATGATTGTTAGTATAGATTTAAAATTATAATTATTTTAAAATTCTTTAAAAATTAAATATGGTGGTAACTTCTCATAGATTGTGTACTCTAGATTAGAATCATTAATAATAATTAATTAATTTTTTTACGTTTTAATATAATGATTATTTAATTGATGGCTATATTAAAATGTTGTACTATAGCTTGCTTGTGGAATGGGCTTTATTGTTGTTGGTTAGTTGTACCTTCCCATATGTATTCCTATTTTGAATATACATTCACTTAGGGCTATCAATATAATGGATTTTAATTTAAATTCGATTTGATTATTTAAAATTTTTAATTAATAAAAAATTTGACAAATATGATTTGATTAAAAAAATTCGTGATTTAAAATAAATGGAGTGAATATGGATATGGATCAATCCGATCTATTAATAATTTGAATTTGAATGTGTTTAGTATTATATATATAGTATTATACATATGTATACACATGGTCCTATAGTAATGCCAAAATGAATTTTTTGGTTGGAGGAAGTAATAAACTCCTATGCAATATAACAAACCAAGTACTTTTCATATAAATTATTAGATTTCGAGTTTATTTACATCATAATTATATAACTTATTTTTTATTTTTTATAATAAAAAATAATGCGGGAAGAATAATGAGTAGGAGCCAAATGCCATGATATGGCAAGAATGCAATGCAAATATCGATTTGATCACAACGAGTTTCTTTTTTGTAAAACTTTTGAGTCTATAATTATTTGATTGAAGAATCAAGTATAACTATGTATTTATAATGCTATATAAGCACTATTATCAGCAATATAATCTAAAAATGCAATGATTTGGTGAATGAATGTGATTAAATTAAATTCTATTATTATTTTTAAGTGATCAATAATTTAAAATTTTATTCATTAATCTGTTGTGTAATTTTTTTTAAGCATGACTTTTGAATTTGAATTCTACTAAATTTTTAGAAAAATAATAAATATATAATGATTTTGAGGGTATTCGAATTTGAATTTTTTTTTTAATATCTGATAAATATTCAATTTTTATCTTGATTCAGATATAATTATACAAACTACAGATCCTATATGATCTTGGATCGAATTTATATATGATATATTACTTTTGGATTCGAATTTGGATCTAGTATGATCCAATTCGAATTCACCCCACTGACAACTGTACATCCACTTTTTAGATTGTAATAAATAATGTGTAACAAAATATTTTTATTTTGACAAGAAAATATTGGGTCTTTTATATGAAAATTTCATTGTGACAAGAAAATATTGGGTTTTTTATTATTTTTTCCCTATATGGACTAAAATTTTCCTATATATGTCTTAGAGTTTTTTTTTTTCCATTTTTTTTTTTTATAATTATACAGGTCTTAGAGTTGATTAGGAAGCTTACGATGTGTTTGCAATAGTTGAAAATTTCAATTTTCGCACTTTTTAATTAAAAAAAGAATATATATTATGTTTCTTTATCTATTTTTATTTATATAATTGCTAAAGAACAAGTTAAATAGAATAGAAGTAGAAAGCATCCTTACAAGATATTCTCATTCAATTTTTCTTTACTACTTCTTCAATTCATTTCAAAATGTTTTCTACTTTAACTGCTAATTATTTTCTAAGAAAATACAATTCAATGCAAACGACCCTATTTATTTCATTCCCTTTTACTTTTCTTAAGCCATATTTTTTTTTCTTTTTTGCCCCTTCACTTTTTTTTGGTTGCATTTATTCCTTTGTGGACCATACAAAGAGGAAGCCTATAACAACTCATATTCTTATGGAGTTGATTATTGTAGGTAGCATATTTTAAGGTGGGAAATCATGAATTTTTAATTTATGATTAAAAGTGTCAAGGTATCTCTTTTGCACTTACAAATTGAAGCTTATTATATTTATATATGTCTTGTCATTAGATTTAATTTTTTTTTTATATGTAAAAATTATATTTTTCAAAATAAAGATAGGAGAATATACTATAATATTTTTCTCACTAAAATTCAACGTTACTTTTTATAGTGCAATATAATTTATCCATTCATTCAAATATTCAAATATAGTGTCACTTTTGACCTTTTCTTGATTATTAATATGTAAAGACTAATTGTATTTTGAATATATAATTACAATTCTCAAGTTTGAAAACCTCGTATTTGGGCCAATTTATTATTAAGACTTGGGCCAAGGATCCATCTAGACAAGCTCTAGTGATAATTTAATTTAATCCACTTTGAACAAGTACACCATTTACAAGAATATATATTTTTTTTTTTGAGAGACAAAAATATTTATTTAAAAAGGGATGTTTTGAGATTTATTTTTGACACTAATCTTTATTTATTCAATTATCACTTAATAATATGCTCAGTGGCATGTGACCCAACGGCATAAGCCTCCCACATAATGTGGAAGGTCAGGAGTTTGAGTTCGAACGGACTCCTGATATGCGTTGCGTGTGTATAAATAATGAAAGAAAAAATATCACTTAATAATCTATGCTAACAAAAATAAGAATTCCAAATAAGAGTGATCTTATATATATATATATATATAAATATATAAGAAGTGGTCTTATGTATTGGATAATAACCCTGTATATGCATATCATTATTCTTTGAAATCTTTTTGTAGTTTTAAATTTCTGCCGTTTACATTTTTATAAGTTTAAACTTTCTGTCAATATGCTTGAGCTTTTATATCTAGTCTCAAATATAATTATAAATTTATAATCAAATTAATATATTTGGAATGATGTGATGGTATTATCCCACTATCCTTTAAGTTGGTCATTAAAATCTTGTAGGAGATCTTTTGCAACATTTATATTAGATGAGTTGCATTTTGTGTGTGTGTAAAATATTAGAGAGTGTGGTCACACGTTGAGGCTGAAATTTTGGATTTTTTTCAAAGGAATGTTGCAAAAATGTATCAAAAAATATGGCCCCAAGTCGATCTATATGAAAAATTAAGATGCGGATAAGGTTTAATTTTTTCTTAAATTTTTTTATTTGTATAAGAGGCTTGTCGGATTAACGTTTGAAGAGAAAAGGATGACTATATTTTTGGGAGCACAAATATGAAGGACATTGAGTATTAGAACTTAATACCATGCATACTTGTGCAGAGTGATGCTACGGAATCGTAAATCATACAAGTTATAGAAATATTATATCTAGTAAACCAGTACTAGAATGGCATAAATAATTCTACTACTGAAGATTAATACATAAACAACAATAAGTTTAGGAAAAGCAATATACATAAAGTCTACTTGCAATGTTGAATGCAATTATAGAAACTTGTAAGTTGAGGCATGCTTCTACAATAGTTTCCTTAAGGTTATATTATCTCTCACACAGTGCTAGAAGGCTTATGATAATTAACCGCCCGATATATGACGATTTTTTTAGTTTAAGGTAACACTCCAATAGAATTGACCGGCAAACTTCTCTTGACTTGAAACTCTGTTAGATGGATTGTATAAAAATGTGTAGTGTAGCGAGATGGACGAAATGCTATGTATGCTTCGGATTTCTTATTTTTAGGTTAGTTCTAGGCACTTCTGTTTATAAGTTGGATCATATCCAATGTATAGTTGCAACTATTGACAACAAGGTATAACTTTAAAGTAACATACAAGATTATTGTATGATCATCTTAAGAAACACCAATGACATTAGTTGGCAAATGAAGGACAATCCTGTAAAATTAAATAAATTTGGAAGGATTATATTTAATTAAAATAAATTTAAATAATAGGTTTAATTAAATTCTATTGAAAAAGAGTTAAATTTTGACCTGACCATCCAGGTCCACTCCCACACCCTATCCCGAGCTGATCCGAATGGGCAACGCTTGCATGCGTACACACTCATGTAGGGCTTCCTCCTCCATGGACTTGGGTACTCCCGACTCCTTAGTCAAAATCCGACCTATATAAACAAGCTTGATTAGCTTCCTTCGTCAATGTGGGATGACCTTATTTACCATTCCTTTCCTTCTTATCACTTTTTTTTTTCTCATTTAGCTCATCAATTTTAACTTCAATTTTCTCATTCAATCCTCAATAAATTTTGGTAAATAAACGCTTAATGAACATCTCCACAATAACAGGTGCAAACAAGTTTCATTAAGTATAATACATAGGCAAGATTGGATCCTCAAATTGATCTCTTTTGCCAAAATTCTTATATGGAGAGTTCGGTCTTGTTGGACACACACACATATATATATATATGACTTGTCTAACTCTCTTACATAGTTTGAGTGAAAGAAAAACATGTCTGGCCTCCATATATGTAGAAAGCAATTATACAACTGAATGTCATAATTATGGGCACTCATCTTGAAAAGTTCAATTTGTACACAAACTACAACCACCTTCTTAATATCTTTAACCATTCTTTGCTTTCAAGTCTTTCAAACATTGTTCTCAAGTTAGTTAATTAGTGCCAACAGCTAAGATGTGAGATCATCTCTACCTCCAAATAAGATAATGATCCCTATATAGCTCTATATTTTCATTTTTTTTTCTGACCGAGTATTTTCTCTGTTATAAGTAAAAAATGTTGAAAAATTCATGATCAGATAATTTTTCAATAGTTTTTCTGAAATTTTGAAAATTGAGAGGCTCATCACCTTTTCAAATAAGGGAAACATGATTTAATTCTATGAGGTCCACTTTTCACCAAAATTTCTTAAAGAGAGTAGTCATTATCTGAAGCATGGTACCTCCCAAATCAACCTCCACTTAGGCCCAACATTTTACTATAAAAACTGACACAAAAACTTTCAAAAACAATAGACTGCAAAATAGACAAGAGTCTTTTTTGAGTTCTCAAAAGTTGACAATCTTTTGCAGCAAAAAACAAGAAAAAAAAAGAAAAGGTCATGGCCTCAATTCTTGAAAACAGAGCTGTTGCAGTTTTGTTTTTCATCTTCACTTCACTTCAGCTGTCAGCTGGAGCTGTTTACAAGGTGGGAGACTCAGCTGGTTGGACCACTATTGGAAATGTTGATTACAAGCAGTGGGCTGTTTCAAAAACCTTTCAAGTTGGTGATATTATAGGTAATATATCTATCTGTGTGTGTGTTCTCCTATGTTTTAAGGAACCCTAGAAGTTATTTTCTTGCTCTGTTGATATAAAGATTTTCTTTTTCTTGGGAAATTTTGAATTTTGAGTTGAGATTATCTTATATTTGATGTTTATCTGAAAAGTGAAAAGGGGTGCAAGGAAAAGAAGTCAAAATTTTGGACTGCTTGATATCTGTATCAGATGAAAAGAGAACCAAATTTGAAAGCAATGCTGGCTTTTTGTGAAGTCTAGTTACACTTTTCTTGTAGCTTTTTTGTCTGAAAAACATGGCTTTCTTTTACACTCTTTGCCTTCTTTTTTTTTTTAAGCTATAGGAGACCAATAATCTTTTCCAGGCCTCCAATTTCTTCTGCTATAAATCATATTCTAAAGGGACCATGGTATTATTGGCAATCCCTAGGCATGACTTCGTGAATTCTTAATCATGATAATGTTTCATTGTATGAGACCCCGCGTGCAGAGGACTTGCATGGTTGCATTTGAATCCAGAAGCACAATCACTAACCACTGTTTGGTTTAGTCAGAGAATGTAATAATATACTTATTCAGAGTCAAGCAGTGAGGATGCTGACATACTGTCAAAGGATCCCATGTTATGGTAATATGACATAAGTCTTGCTGTAATGTTTGTATTATTCAAGTATTTTTCCATAGTGGTAAAGAACATCCAATACAAACTGCCCTTTATTCCCTTAGGGGGACCAGAAGAGACCTTTCATTTTTACCCCTTTCGTCCGCCGCTGCCGCCTTCGTTAACAAACCCTCGAACCTCCTTTACACCACCTTCTTGTAAATGCTCTCAGGTTGACTCTGAGAGTCGAATTCTATGTTAGAGAACACTGTAATAATAATTGGGTCATGAGAAACTTTTTTTAATCTTGTCGGAGGAGGGTGGGAGTGGGATTTGACATTAGCAGTCAAGACTGATGGTACTTCTGAGGTTGAAACTAGAAAATTGTATGATAATGAGGTGAGCTCTAATAGACGTATACATAATTCCATCAGCCAACTTCCACTCCACTCTGGAAAAGTCCATGTCTTGATGATGATGGCCATTACCTACACATTGCCATTTCCCCCTCATTTAACTGTCCACCACTGGAATTGGATGTCAGCATCATGCACAAACAGTGAAGACCATAAACATCATCATTTTCTCCAAAAGCAAATGAATAGTTATGCAGAATAACCTTAACTACAGTGAAGATTTTCTCAAAATTTACTAAGAGGGAGCAGGTTCTGCAAAAAACTCACATTTTATTACTATATAAATTCGTATATTGTTTTGTTTCATAATCTCATCTTTTGCATTGACAAGAAATGATAGATTGGTTCAGAATCTCATCTTCTGCATTGACAAGCACATCTCACCAACTGATCATCCGTCGTTTTCAGTTTTCAAGTACAACCCTCAGTTCCACAATGTAATGCAAGTCACCCATGCTGAATACAAGGCGTGCAATGCCACTTTCCCTATCTCTACTCATACAACCGGAAATGACTCCATCGCCATCAGCACACGTGGCCACCACTTCTTCCTATGTGGTGTGCCGGGACACTGTCAGGCTGGGCAGAAAGTCGATATCAACGTTCTTCGTGCTCCTTCAGTTGCACAAAGCCCAGCAGGATCGCCGTCTCAGGCTCCTGCAGCTACTGCACCAGCACCTTCTCCCAGTAATGCAGCTCCGCCCCGTGCTCTTCTTGGGATGTTTGGGTGGCTGCTGCTTCTGCTTCTGCAGCTGTCTTGTATGTTTGGTTTGTTTTGATATGCAATGTAGAATCAGAAGTTTTTCCAAACTTTTGGAAGTAGTGGTGCACTAGGTATCAGGGTCAGAATAATTTGGTTGTCTCTGTGTGTGAGTGCGTTTTTTCTTTTACTTGATAAATTCTGTAAACGGGACCTCCTTAGAAGCAATTTTCTTGGAAGAAATGATGAGTTTTTTGGATTTGAAGAAGTATTCTTGCATTTTCTTAAGACTCTTTTTGTTATTTTGAAGTATAGCTCTGTTCTATTGTTGTTTTAACTGGCAAATGCAATATAGGAATTGTGTTCTACAAATATAATATTTTCTAATATATTAAAATTAATTGTTTCCCACTAACATTAAGGGAGGAAATGTAAGAATCGATAAATAAAATAATTTTATCATATTAACAATTATATAAAACGGGCAATATTTAAATTCAAAATTTCATCTTGCATGCGTTTCCTTTCCCCCAAAGCACACACTATAACGAGTGCTAGAAATGGTGGAAGAAATTGATTGATAACATCCTCTCTCCCCCGAAGCATATACTATAATAAGAGGTAGAAATTGATTGATAACATCTCCTTCCCAAAATACTGTAAGAGATAGAAATTAATTGATAATATCCACCACCCTACACTATATTAAGAGGTTAAAATTAATTGATAATGCTCCTTGCTCCACCCACTATAATAAGAGGTAGATATTGATTAATTGCGTTCTTAATCAAACGAGTACTATCTCCATAACCATAAATTCCACTCATCTGAAAATAGAAAATCCGAACTTTCGTTGATAGTATTCTCTCCCAAAATGCACACTATAATAAACGGTGAGAATTGATTATTTGAAAACATCTCGTCCCCAAAATCACATATCATACTAAAAGGTAGAAATTGATTGATAGCATCCCCTAAGAATTGATTGATACCATCTCCATCCTCCTACTATACTAAGAAGTAGAAATTGATTGATAACCTTCCATTTCCAGAAGTGCACGTCTGGCTGGGGGTAAAAATTGACTGCTTAGCATACTCAAACTACAATTAATCTTCAAAATATTGTACTATTAATTGAACCAAAAAAATTATCGGTTCACAATTCATTTATTTAATCGTTGGTTGAATCCTAATTCAACCATAATTGAATGGTAACATCATAATTATGTGATATATATTTATATTCTATATGTTATTTAAAAAATTAATAAAATACCAAAATAAAACATAAAAAACCGAAATTATATTGTTCAACTTCATAAGTTCAAACTTTTTGGGAAAAACAGCGAAGGCCACATGAATTGGTTAAGAGACTAAAGAATTTCTACCTTCTACCTAGATTTAGAAATTAAAATGTTATATTTAATTTGAGACTTTTATTTTATAGATTTGTTCGAGTATTTTAGGCTTTTAACTTTTTAAAAATATACCTTAGGTTTAAATGTTTGTGCATTAAGGAAAGAAATAAAAATAAAAAGTTTTAGTTGTACGGAAAAAGAGAAAATAAGTGAACAGGTTGGGTTCCAATAAGCTGTGTTTCAAAGAGTCGAGCGGTCCAACAACAGTTCAGACAATTTTAGAAAAATAGCACGATTTTTTTAGTTTATTGTTTTTACTCAAAACTGAACTGATCAATAGGGTGGTCAGCAGTCTAATAGTCGGATCACCTGATCCGGTCTGATTTCTTAAATAATGACTAAAATAACAGAGAAATTAATTGATAATAGCATGCACCCTCCTAAACACAGACTCCAGTAAGGTATAGAAATTAAATAATTGCGTACTCAATCAAGTACGACTGATTTCTCCCAGATCATAAATCCCATAATACTCCATAAACTAAAAAGCCATACTCAAAAAGCACAATGAGTAGAGAGAACCCAGATATCCTCTTTCTGTCGTATGAATTGTTCAGTTTCTTATTATTATTTTTTTTCAAAATACCAAAAAGGAAAAAAAAGTTCCAAATATCACTTGCATCAGTTCCTATCCCAATATACAGAGGCCTCAGCTAATCACTAGAGTTTCTCTAATACCATTATATTAAAGCATCTTACACTTTCACCTTCCCCATAAAGAATGACAACTAAGGTGTGTGGTTCTGAATCCCCCCCTGATATATCCATAGTTGTCTTCACTTTCTATTCTTTTCCACACTTTCTTCTCCTATTCTATATTTTCCAAGCAGAGGGGGGAAAATAACACACTACACAAAATTTCTATAGCCAACGATGAATTTGAGATGATAAGAATTGAATCACATGTTAAAAAAGAATGGAGGAAGAAGCTGAAGAAACCTCATTTCAATGACAGATGTGACACACCACTATCCGTAGCCCCTGGTGCGATTTTTAAACTATAAGTCCATCAAGTAGAGGTTGTTCAGCATCTGCTTTCCTCCTAGACAGTCTTCGGTCACCTTGATGATCCCTGACAAAACAAAAAGGGAAATTAGTTGCTGAGACGAGAAAGTAGTATTTAATTTCCACCACTCATCATCTTAAATCATTGGATATTGTTAAATTCAATTAGGAAGACCAAAAATCAACCAAAAAATTTAAATATAGCTCATAAGTCGGTCAACTAAATAGATGTTTAAGCCAAGAGGAGGACGATCACTACAAAGGACTTCAGCCAGCTTGATATATTCTATGAAAATAAAGTTCCACTTCATGTGAACAGATAAAGGATCCAAATGTGTAATTAGTTATTCTCAAGATGTTGAGTAGCCGAGCAATATGAGTAAAGCAGCAGAGAGACCTTACACTAGTGGATTGGAGCTCTACAGCTGCTGTGTCTTCATTTTCCTGCAAAGTAGGAGAGCATCTCAAATCACCACAGAGCATTGTAACACAACTGCATAAGAGAGAATTGTGTACGTGAAGTACCTCGATTAATAAATCCTTTCTTGTAATCATGCCAATAACTCGAGAAGCACGTGGAACAACTAGTATATGCCTTAATCCCAATTGTCGGAATAGATTATATACCTGAATTGTCGTCATAATGTGAGAAATCATATTTGAACATCAGTTCAGATGTGCTAAGCAATTTAATGAATAGACAACAAAATAAAAGGCGCCAAATTTGTCACCTTTGTTACTGACATATCTTCAGGCACAACATATGGAGATGGATTTAAAAACGGAGCAAGATCAATGTACATTTCCAGATCATCAGGAGTTAGGTGAATGTCATCTATTGTTATCCCCTTACTAGAAACAGGCTTGACAAATTCTGTTAAATTGTGCCTGCAATGTGGACAAACCAACCAACTATTAACCTTTCCTTTTGTGTAACTAAATGAATTGGGAGGCTGGAATATTTTTGTGCCTTCCTATACCTGATTGGCACAGGTCCATCTCTCGAATTAAAGGGCAATGGGCTGTGTTGAAAATCAACCTTTGACTGCAAAAGTACTAGCAAATGACTGCAAGAATGAAACAATGATTTTCATGTTAACCAACTCATTATATTTGTCAATCACAAAAATACAAGCATCAAGCCATCTATACAAGTTTCTAAGAAAAGTGACAGAAACTTAAAACAAATTTTAAAAGCTGACCTTCTCAATATGAGGCCAATAACAAGTGTTTCTCCACTTCGGGTGTGATCAATGACCTGGAGGCAACAAAGAAGAAAATATTAAGCAGAGTCTAAGGAGCTAAGAACTTGAGCACAACATAATACTCCTACTTACAGGAAAGCCATTGTGATTGTTGCTCCTCAAAATAGAAAGTACATCCACAACCTTCACAACACGAGGAAAATAGACAACCTACAGGATATAGGTAGAACATTAGCGAGTTGAAAACTTTCAAGGCAATGAAAAGATATAAGATGTAAGTAGGAAGAAAAGAAAAACTTAATAATTTGGAGGATCACAAAATCATCAATTACATATATTAGTCTATAAATTACATAGTGGAATCATGTTCAGATCCATAGCACCTTTTTGAAGCTCATAGATAATCAAAAGCTCATGATATAATTTTCCTTTTCTGTTAAGGTTTCTGGAACAATCCAATCTTAGTGCTTCCCGATATAGACCATACATAACCTACTCTATGCCTTGATTGATTTATGTACCAATGATAACAAAAATAAAAGTGAAAAATAGTAATATCTATAGAAAAGAAAGAAAAATGATGAGAAAGAGTACTGAGAAATCAAAATTTTGTTCTCCAACACACAATGAGAAAAGCAAAACAAGAATTGTTGGTCATACATCAGTGAAAAATCAAAGGTGAAGCCTCACATCAGACTTTTTGAGCTTGCCACAACTTAACAAAAATAAAGAAACCTTGCAATGACCCCAACCTGTTGATTTCCACAAGCCTCCTTTGCCGTCATATTCCGCATTTGGTATTTTGGTCTTGATTCCAGTAAAGGAATGCCCCTTAGTCGAGCCTGCTCTTCATACAGACCTTCATTGAAAGCATCACCAACAGCCTGTTGAGATGCATTAGTGTTAAAAGTAGTCCAAGATAATTTCGTTTAACATATTTTATTTTTAATATTAATCCAAAAGCAGTTCTTTTTACAAAATTTTGTATACTCTTTTCACAAATATGTACTGGATTTATCATGGTAAGATATTTCAAAAAATAGGATAGAGTGTTATTTAAATATATATATATGTGTGTGTGTGTGTGTGTAGAGAGAGAGAGAGAGAGAGAGAGAGAGTTGGAAGGGATGATAAATGTGAAAAAGAAAAGAAAATAGTTGAAATGAACAAATTGTTTAAAGCAGTGGGCAGTTTGGCTTTCCCTTGTGGATATAGAATTAGTTGAGTGAGATACCAAAGAGATGACATTGTCTCATTAAGTAGTTTTTAACTATATATCTGTATGGGTATCAAAAGCATCATACCTTTGATATAAGAAGAACCAGCATGATGAGAGGCAGAAGCTTCAAGTTATTTGTAATCTCGACCATAATTACGCAAAGGGAAACAGTCATCCGCATCGAGCCTCCAAGAAAAGATGCAGCCCCTAAAAGAGCATATCTAAAATTCCAGCAGTAATACACAATTATGTCAGATTTTACAATAGGATGTACATTGATATTCGGAACTGTCACCACAACTATTTGAAGTTCAAGTTACTATAACAGTAAACACATCTTTAGATTCATCCATTTCAAAATGTATGTGACTCACTTACCAACCAAAAAAAAAAAAAACAAATTATGTGACTCACTGATTGCAGGATGTAATATGCACATATTAAGGATCAGAGGAATAATAACAGACAACTGGGGTTTAATCCGACACATAAATTCAAGTCATTTCTTGTAATTCAAAGATCATAGGTGCAAAAGTTTATGGTCTATACTCTAATAACTAAAACAGCAATTTTTTAATATTTGAGTCCAGCAGTACAGTTTCAACACCGGTAAACTCATTTCTGAACAATAATACTTGTTCCCCAACAATATTGCATCTAGAGGTAGCTCAGATTTTATTGGAGTCTTGAGAGCAACATAAAACAACTAAACATTTGCAAAGAAGGGAATGGAGACTCACGTTCCTTCTTCAATGTTCAGCTTCTCATACAAGCTGACAACAAACATGCCAACAAGCCGCCCATAAGTGGAGCCAATCATTATGCCAGGAACAAATTGACCAGCTGGAACAGCAGTGCCAAAAGTAACTACTGCTAAGGAGTAAAACATAACCTGAACAAGAAAAACACCCAAAATAATAATTGCATCTACAGGGTCACAAAATCATAAATGATGGTAAAACAATCTGCACATATATAGGATAGAGTTGCTAGTAACTTAAAAGTTTTCTCACTGCGAACAAATTGACCAAGCTGTTGCTTGATTAAGTTAACAAATGAATACCAAGATGAAGTTTAGACATTTCAGATAATAGATAGAATGATGTGCAATCACAGTTTGCTTTGCATAGCATTATTTGAGGTAACAAAACAAAAACTTTGCAGCATTGGAAGTCCATTCCTCGAAAGACTTTGTGAAGAATTGCAAAATAGGATAAATATGTAAAAATATCAGCAAGTTACTAGCATGTATGGTACATAGGAAGACCATATGTTGCAATCATAGTGCAAAACAATCTGAAAGGTAATGCAATACCAAAAATGTCAGCAGGCTCTGTGCACTAAATTCATGAATTGTTTTAGCACTGAACAAATTTCTGATGGCATCATCCTGCAAACATATATGCAGGATGCATTAGCAGAGACCAAATTATAAGCCAAAATAAAAAACTAAGGTGAATTTCAGCTGACCTGAGTGTTGAAGAATATAGTTGCAAGGTCATTGTATTCCTTGTTACCACAATAAAACTGTAAAAACATAAAAGAGAAAGCATAATTACAAAAAATATTTCTAAGGAATAAGCAGCATGCATGTATGGATCAAGCAAAGGCTACAACTAAACAGTCTAGATTAACTCAATCTATCAGGCAGATTTTGTAACATATAGATTGAAATATTAGCATTCAAGACATCATGAATTTAAGGAATGTTTAGAGTTCTGTGATATCTGCCTCACACTGATATTTCTGAAAATCTAAATATACATGGTTTACATATATAGACTTTTCAGAAATAACGAAATTAAATTAGAGAAATTATTTTCCCTCTTACAACAAGAATCTTAAAGCTAAAATCTTTCCATCTTATGTCAGGAATCCATTAATTCTCAGTCTCCTTTTGCCTGTTACACTGAGATGTCTTTGCTTTTCAATTATAGGAGATACACTATCTAATGGGCTTGAACAAAAACTGAAACTAGGAAATGCAAATTACAAATAAAGGGTCCATAACACAAATTTCGCGTCTGCAAATGTAACAATATAAGAGTACAATACCAATTGAAATTTACTAAATTTGATGAATATATTTAGATAGAATCACTTTTTCAACATCTTATTCCTCTCTTTAAGAAAATAAGTAGAATTGATGCGTTGGCCTTCAATATTGCTAATTTGTGGGTTTAACACCAAAATCACTAAATAGGGTTAGAATTTTATGCCTCTTCATGGTGAGCACTTATATAATGCTTTTGAATCTTTCTTTGAATTGATAAACTTCAACTGAGAGAATTTCAATACTATGCGCCACCCCCCCCTCCCCAACCCAACAAAAATAAAATAATAATAAAATAAAAAAATAAAATAATAATAATAAATAAATAAACAAAATTCTCGTGCTTGAGTTTAGAATTTTGTGTAACTTCTTGGAGACCACTCCTAGTTATACTTATAGGAAGAATGAATTGGAAAAAAAGTTTTGTACTTGAAATTAGATTTTGATAAATGTTTTGTATTTGACTCTGTTCTGATGTTGTACACCAGTGAAAATTGTACCCAATACTGAATTTCTAATACTTTCCCCACTCCACAAAATTCTATTACAAATTTATTTCCATTATTTGTTGTAATAAGGGGATTTGGCTAACAGTAGGAAATATTATGGTTCCTCACTTCTGCATCTATACGTTAACATTAGTGACTAGAACAAAGATCTGTTCAGTTTTTCTGGCAACCGAAATTTAAAGTTTCATTCAGCACTTCAGCTTCATTGCTCTCACCTCTTTTGACAGCAGTAAAACAGTGAATTGATTCCTTTGTATGATATCATTTTAGGTTGCAGAGAGTTGATAAGTCTACAGTTTGAAATGTTCAATTTTTCTTTTAAAATTATTAAAACAAAACATCAATTCAAACTTGCAAATATTTGGCAAAATACCAACTCGAAGTCTTAAACCAGTCAAATGTCCTAACAAAGCTTGGCATCACCATACCAAGTACATTGACTACAAAAAGAACAGTAGCAAATGTCGTGCTTATCAAGTGGAGAATTTGCACCTACCCAACCAACCCCGTTCCCCCCACCCCCAAAAAGTGAGTTGCTTATAGGTTCCAGTACCAGAGCCACAAAGTGTTCGCTCATAAAAAGTAAGTCAAACTAAATCCCTCAAGACAGAAAGAAGGAACAGGCCAAGAGATCTTACATTGACATAATTCCCATACATCCCTGGGCGGCGGGGACATTCAATACCAGAATTAGCATCTGCTTCAGGGCAAGGGGTGCATTTTCTAAAAAGCGGTAATCCAAACGACACAACTGAGGTTATCACGGAGACGATACACACTTCAATAACCTACAATATGAAGAAATAAGGTCAAATTGTAGCTTAACAAGACAGCCAAAGCATGATTATCTCACTTCAGAAAACATACTTTGACACGGTTCCCTCTCTTGTGCAAATAATTTCGGCGCCAGTGAGCTATATAATAAGTAAGCTGATTAAAAAGTGCTCCTGCAAAGAAAATTCATAAAGAAAAAAAATCATTCATAGTCGTATCAACAAGAGCATCATTCCAGAAATTATGTTCAGTAGTATGCATATCCAAACATACCAAGAAGACCCCCAATAATGCCAATAACTGCCATTGGTAACAACTCCCGAAATGAGTAATCTTCTTGAGCACTAAAAAGAATCTTGGTCAGAATACAAGCAAAGACTTGAAATAGATGTCAACATGGAAGATCTTAAAAAAATGAACATGGTAAAGTAAAGGCTCAGATCATCACCCTGAGATGTCCCATATAATGAAACCTCCATTGCCAAAATGTCCACATTTTCCACTCTTACACCAACCCATAGCTGAACGTACAACAACAGCCACAATGGCGGACGTAAAAAAGACACGCCACATAAGCTGACTCCTCCACCTTAAACAAGAGAAGACAACAGAATTTCAGGCAGCAATTTCACCCGGCCAACACAGGTAAGTGTACGCTTTGAATTATTAAAAATATGCTCACATTTCCATACACCTTTATGTTTTTTGCATAGCTTTTATTTTACACTTGTACTGGGGCATTCAGGACAAAAGAAGAATAACTTCTATGCACAAGAGTCAAGATGCAGAAAACTATATATATAACAAACATGTTTTACTCAATATTTCTCCCTTCCTCTTGAATATATGAACTGCATCCAAGCCATCCCACTGAATTATGTGGTTAACTCTTCCTTGCATGCTAACTTGACAGGTATCTGTAGGGATGGCAATGGCTTTGGAGCGGCTAAACGGTCTGGGCATATAGGTTAGGAGCGGGTAACATAAGCCCAGGCATGTCTTGATCCGCCACGTGTAGATACGTATATACATAATTTTCTAGGGTTTTCATTTTCCATTAAAATGACTTTCCTCTCAATCCACAGACTTAAATCACACTCGCCAGTTGCCAAACATTCCACCTTGAGTCTTCTCTCTTACCTTGATAATCCTTTAGCCACTGTGCCACCGCCAGCGCTGCTGAGATTTAGGTGAATTTCAATATTGTTTTTATAATTTTTTATTTTTGTTATGTAAATCAGGTTTCTCAATCAGGGTTTTCGAATTTGGGAATATTTATTTAACGGGTCTAACAGACCCGACGAGTTTGGGTTTGAGGCTTGGCTGAGGTCGGCTCAGGGCATCTCGCAAATAAACTCAAGCCTTGACAGGACAGGCATCCGGCATGCCTAGACCCGTCTCTTTTCCATCTCTAGGTATTTGATGTATCATTAGGTGGTGAGCAAGTGCCAAAACTTAGGAAATACAAGTGATCAATTGAAGACCCACAATTAACCCAACCAGCATAAGATGATACTGCATACTCATCAAAAAAACTGTTGACATTAATGAGAAAGCAAAAATTACCATGATGTTACTTCTTCTAGTGCAAATAATACACCACCAACCGGAGCTCTAAAAGCAGCTGCCACGCCTGCTGCACATCCACAGGTGACCTTGTTCAAGGCATTAAACCAGTAAAAAATAAGCAACCCTCAGAGGCCTTATCACCTCTTCCATCATAACAACTGGAGACATCCATTTTTAATATCTTTGAATGAGCAATATGAGAGGTGAAAAAGATGCAGAACAATTTTAACACATCTAGAAAGGATTGAAGGTGTACAGAGGCCACATATGTGGCAAATTCTCAGCTGATCTTTTCAATCATAGAACAAGTAATAAGCAGAAATATTACAAGGCAGCATCACTTCATTCATCATAATAACTGGATGTACTTCTCAGCCTATTCAAGACTGCAGCTATATGACATATGAAGGTAGAAATCAACTTATAAGTTATAAATATGTTGCTTCTAATGTTTATATTGCCAAACCACACCAAATCTCCTCTGCGTACCAATTAAAATAGGTGCGGACAGTCTTAAACCATGTTGTAACATTATTTGAATGCCAGATGATTATGGTTCTGCATCCAGGACCAAAAAGATAATACCACAAATTATGCTTAGAATTCATAAAAATAAAGAGAAAGAAGTACAAGGGGCTTATGGGGCATGAAATATGCATAAAAATAGCTAAGAAGAGTTGAAATATGTGACTTCCACAAAATCCAGGGAACTTTACTGATCTTCAGCAATTAACAGAAAAAGCACAAAGAAAGGGAAAAAGAACACAAACTATTAATACAAATAAAAGGAATCCAGCTTACAAATGTATATTTAAAATGCTGAACATTTAACATATTACTTACAAGATCACGACGATCTCGCTCACTTGTAAAAATTTGTAGCCATCTTGAACGCAGGTGATATTTTGTGGATCCACCCTGTAGTTATAAATGAAAGGGCAATTAACAGAGAGAAGTTTAACCAAAATCACCACATTATAAACAAAAAACACAAATTTATATGACAGCTGCAAGCTTATTAAGTTGCTAGCGACTCATTAAGTAATATTTACCACTGAGAATTTTCTTGGTCCTCTTAAATAAAACTTAGCGAGATCAGAAGTCTACTTAAATTGCAACAGATACATGGTTCCCAATAAATCCGCACAAATATATCTTCTCATAATTATCCACTTACTTGTCCAAGCAACGAAGCAATACAAGCACCAATATGTACAAGTGGACCTTCTTTGCCAAGGGCTAAGCCACCTCCAACAGACCCTATGCTACCAAAAATCTACAAAAAGCAGTAATATACAGCATAAAGCTTCACATAACAATCAAATAATCAAAGAAACATCAGAGAAAAGCCACCAGACCTTTCCTATTAAAGTTCTGAACAGAAGTATACCATGTGTATCAATTCCTGCATATTTAGAAGGACATCAGAATCATCTCCAAAAAATGACACCAAAATTTCCTATCAAATTACAAGGATCTATCCAGTTAGACTTACCATTTAAATAACCCTTGATTTCAGGAATTCCTGATCCTGCAGCTGCTGGTGCAAATTGTGTGATGATAAACACAGAGGATAACACAAGAGCCAAGTTGATCAACATATAGACCAAAAATCCGACAAAGTACGACTTTTGAATTATATTGAATGTCAACGAGTACTTCCATCCAGCAAAATTCTCAACAGAGATATTGATGAAAACAGCAGCAAGTGCAGTGCCTGAATAGAAGCATTAAGACAGTCAATAAACATATTACTTCTTTAATTTAGATGGGACATCTGTCATGGTTTGGAGATGTGGAGAGCAGGATGTCAAATGCATGTAACAGAAAGAGAGACCACACAATGCCCAGTGCACATAGCATATACATATATTAGGGTCTATGGGCTTACTGAGATTCAACTTCTGAGAACCATGAATTCTTGGAATTTCCAATTACCATATAGTTTACTCTGATTACATTATACTATAAATGTTATATCATGTTCAGAATCTCAGCATAAAATCTGTTAGATGAACAATAATTCTTATGAATTGCATAATTTGAAACTAATAGCAACTTATAACTATTATATATTTTGTTATATGATGGATATCAACTCATAGTGTGGCGGAAAACAAGAAGAAAGTACTTCAAATCCATATGTAAGTAGGATGCTACAAATTTAAAATAGTTCATTAAAGAGCAGATATTCCTAATGCCAAAAAATATATACAGCATAAAGCAAATGCCAAAAATGGAATGAATGTAATCTTCATTCTTCATGAACTAAAAAGTTCAACGAGCTAATAACTTAGCAACATGTCAGAAAAACTATAGTATATATACCTGCTGAAGGTGTTAATTTTGATTTGAACACCCAGTTCATTTATTTCCTTCCAGTAAACCTTTCCTTTTTACCTTGTTCCTTTTGTCCAAGATTTGAATATATCTAGATGCGGGAAATTGTCAAGTGACCCCTCTATAACATATACAATTATGTGACAAGTATAATTCCAAGATGTCATCTGACAGAAAGCAACTGCTATCTTAAGCTGCTGCAGATTTTGGCTCTAAAAATCTATGTGGATTTGTGTTTTCTCTCTCCTTACCCCACCACCCCCCCCCACCCCCAACAACCCCTCACACCCGGAGGTGAAGCATGGCCATCAGATTTAGGTAGGATCATATGAAACAGTAATTTTAAAAACTTAAGTGAACTGAGGGTTGCTCAACTATAACCAAGGGAATATTCACAGCGCGCATTAGAATAATAATTTCTGTTTGGCGTCTAGGCTGCTTATGGCTGAATTTTTTCATGGATGGGATCGCAAGACAAGCAAATATGATGCCTAATAATTGGGTGTTTAAAATAATTGTAGAATTTAGGTGAGAAGCATGTCATACCTCAAAATTTATGCATCATCAGGTTATCATACATATAAATATATGTCGTATTATGCACATAAATTGACTCAGAACCTTTTCTGAGCAAGCAAAAAAGGAGAACCTAATACAAGCCAAATTTCCGGAATACAAAAGGCTTGCTTCATACACAAGTCTTTTATTATGATGATATGATCCATAAAAAAAAAGAAGTTCAGATACTCACCAATCCCAATAAGCAATGCCAAAAGCCATTTCACCACCACACTGTATGCCATATAAAGCTTCCCCCTTCTTGCCTGCAAATGAAAATACCACTGAGCCATGATGATGATAAGAAAAATCTTATGTCAACTAAATAGCAAGCTACCAATTTATCCGAAGCAATACTGCAATAGGCTTTTACATATACTTCATTCAAGTTTCTGACTGGTGTCAGTTTTTAGTTTGTCGACCGTCACATAAATCATCAACAGAAACAGCCATGTAATAAAAATTTTGGCGAAAGAAGCAAAGGATAAAGGTAAATTCAATTAACACACAGGAGTAATCAGCAGACGAACATCAAAATGGTAAACAAACTTAATAAAATACAATTAGTCTACAGAGAGCCCGGCATTTCTTGTTCACTATCAGTTTTATGACTTTATCCCAAATTGCTCCAATTAATCTCTACATCAACTATCTTTCCTTGAAACTTATTCCTCGAAATTTATAATATAAACAAAAAAGAAAAAAAGAAAAAACACCACATAGATATTTCCCGCTGACTAAAGTAAAAGGCAAATCACCTAACCACTCTATCTAAATCCCGGCAAGAGAATTCAGAAATCCATTATTGCCCAATAACACAACTCATAAATCTGAAAAAGATTAAAACTTCATATATAAGCGTGTGCGCACCTGTTCTTGTCTGTAGGCACAATTTTCAATAACTTCGTAATCAAGGCTTTCATCAGTGTCTCCCTGGTTCTTCCTAGACCGGCCAAGCTCATCGACAACAGTGCCATCTGCTTCCGCCTCGGAGTTCGGCAGCCGCGACCACATCAACTTCGCCGTCTCCATTCCATTCTGCAAATGATTCGATAACATCTTCTCTCCCTCTCTTTAATAATAGATATAACTCGTATGTATAGGTAAGCACTAAGCACCAATTTGATCAAATCCAAACCCTCAGTAATACCATAAAATCTCGGAGGAAATTCCGGAGAATTATCTAAATTGGCAAATGAGGCGCTTTTTTACCAACCCAAATGCTATAGATAAGCCCTTTTCCAGATCAAATTAAACCCTAATCCAATACTCCCGTATTACAAAACGAAATTGCGCGGGAATTTTCAGAGAATTATACGATTCGAAACACCAATCAATTCACAGAAAATTAGAGGTGATGCAACTACGTGATCACAGACAAGGAAAATAAAGAAATTTAAAAAAAAAAAGAGAGAAAATTTTTCGAGATTGGACGTGGGATGGAAAGAATAAATTTTTCTTGAAGAAAATTCTTTTCTCAGCGGTGGTTAAGAGAGAGAGAGAGAGAGAGATGAACGGTCGAAGGGAATTAGTGTGTGTTTTTCTGGCCCTCTCTGTGTGTGTGTGTCTTTGTTTTGAGTTAGCTTTATCAAGTTTTTGACTTGATTTGACCAAAAATATGAATTGCAAAAATAGTTTATATTTTGTCCATATTCAATTTTTTTTTTTCCTTAATTACTCTTTTTTATTTGGATATTAGTATAGTTTTTCACTTGACTTAATATGAAATTATATGGTATATGAAAAGCAAACAAATGCACAGATAACATGTTTTGTTTTACATTTTATTTTAATATTAAATTTAAAATAAATAATATCTCAATTAGATCTTGAAAATAAAAAATAGGACTTTCGGTAGTAAAATTTTTTTTCTCTAAAGGTGGAATTTAAATAGAAAGATTTTGTGTCTATATTATTATTGTTATCCAAAAATAATTGTTAAAAGTTAGTCCCGTCAATATTTGTTTATATAACTTTGAAAATAGAACTTTTTTAATAAATAAACTTATTTTAAAATATTAAAAAGAAGTATGAATACTTAAAACAACTGACAGAATTAAATCCAATACATAATAAATAAAATAAAAAATCAATACAGAGACATAGTTGAAGTGATAAAATTGAGACCCAAAACTTATTAAGTGTTGATTTAAATTTCTTTTGTTATTTTTTTTATAATGTCTATTAGTTAATTATAAATATTATTAAAGGTTTTTTTTATTTTTATACACATGCATATGATGAGTCCGTTCGAACTTGAACTTCTAACTTTTCATATTACGTGGGAAACTTATATCGTTGGGTCATAGACCACTAGGCTATTAATTATTAAAGGTTGATTGCTGGTTAACATTATTTTAGGGTATAATACTGTATGCATAATAGTTCAAAATATAATTGAAGTCAAATCTATGTCCATTGTTGTTAGCTTTATACCTAACTCTAATTTGGTTTGCTTATAAAATTGACTGAAACTATGTCTTCAAGTCTGGGAGCTTCAAATCCCCATAAATGATGCATCCCCCGAGAAATTACCTACTTTATGGGAATTACCTTATACTTGCGAACAGTTAGAAATATAAAATAACCAAATTATTAAAGTCAATACGAGAGTACATAATATCAAAAAGTTAATAGTGTTTAAAGTAAAAAAATATTTTTATTTTTTATATAAGTGACAATTTAATTATTTCAACAATTAAAATAGACAATATAATTTTAAAAAATAAAATAAAGAATTCAATATGTAAAAACAATTAAAATACAAAATTTAACAATATTCCTCTAAATTATTCTTTACGAATTATTCAATAAAATTACAATTGCAATATTGTACTTTTCACAAACCTCACAAACTCATATTGTCAAAGTCCCTCATGTATCATGTCAAAAGCCTAAAATAATATAATGTCAAAAGCCCAGTTGCTTGTAGCTCAAGTGACATTCGTCTCTCTTGTTAAGTGGGGGGTTTTGTGTTCGACCCTCAAAGGGTGCTTTATGTGCTTTGTGTGCAGTTTATACTTTGATTATTTGATTTGAGAATAAATATATATTACTTTATTAAAAGGATAACATTTTGTCATTTGTAATGTTCTCTCCAAAAAATAAAAAACATTAGTTTTGAACCATAATTCAGATTGTTTCATATATTAATTCCAAATGACCCAAAAAAATATTTACGCGTCTAATTTTTTAATTTATATGTTGTCTTTTGAAAGCCCCATGTAAAAAGGAACTAAAAGTGTAACTAAAAATGGTCCAAACTTAAAACTATGAAAACTCCTACTAATATAATATGAATGTTGTTGGTGTTGATAAACTGTCAAAAAGAAGTTCAAAGTTAATAACATGAACTACTAAAAAATAATTACATAAAATATAAAGTTTTTGAATTCTAGGTTGAAGGGTCATCGTTGGATCTAAGGTTAAGGTTGACAATGAATTCCACTCTTGATGACTAGGAATGTGTCATTGTACTATGATATAATAAGTATCATTCCCGGGCAGAAAAGTCTGGCCGCTATTAGTGGGTCACTCAGATCACACTCAAATCCTAGGCGCCAAATGTATTACCACACGACAACAAAAAAATGCTCTTCGTGAAATTTTGTTTGAAATGACAACTATTTAAATGATTAGCCATAAACACGCGTTAAGCAATAAAAACTTTTATTTGTACCGAAGATTACAAGATCCTACTATCGGAATTGACCATTTTGGCACACAACGATTTTGGGGGGGGGGGGGGGGGGGGGGGGGTATAACATGTACATGTAAAATCCCATCTTGCTCTACGAAGTATAGAGCTTTTTGTTGATTACACTTTTTGTTGATCCTCAGTCTTAACGATTAGTCGGGATTGAACTCTATAAATATGATGTACTAACAGATACACGGATCGCCAGCAGGCACCACTGATTTGATAAGCTGTGTCTGGTTCATTAGACTTGATCTTCTAAAATAGTTCCATCAGTTGATGTGCAACATCTGCATCAAATAGTCATAGGTTTCATTACGAGAAATATAGACAAGAATCGGATAAGTGAGACGAGCAGATGCCAAAAGCACAAGTGCACCATGCACGATAAATGAGTGGAGCAGATGCAATAAGCACAAGTGCACGATACACACAACCTTCCACGTGAACTTATGGAATTATTTTCTATTTTCTTACCCTTGTTTGTTCCTCCACCATATATGGTTTTATTCAAATCCAAATATGACTGATCAATAAGACTTGTATCTTCAATATTAGCCTTCCTTGAAAAGGCAGATTAAACTCGTATCTTGCAACATTATTCTCGTATAAGTTGGATACGGTTACTGTTCTCTTGTTAGTTAATGTTGCAAAAGCACTAAACCATGATTCACATGTGCAATATGTGTGAAAAATTCATAGAAGACCATGTTAGGCCTCTGAAAAGGCTACCTCCACTATTAACGCAAGTTTCTTTTCTTTATCCATTTAGAGTAAAACTTTACTTGAATAAATGCAATAATGCGCATAGGATGCTTACCTCTGAGTACGGATGGAGGCGTATGGAACTCACGCCAAACATTATGGCATGAAGCAAGATTCAAATTCAAAAATTTGGCAGCAAGGTATGCAGCACCTGCAGCTATCTGGTGAGGCTTGAACTGAAGCCATAGCGAGCTTCTAAGCCTGCAAAAGGAAACTCAACTTCAGAAATATAACTAACATAATCATCGTGGCATATAGATAAAACAGTTGAGCAAAACAAACCATTTCGAGCAACACCAACAATAAAATGACATGGTCTTATACTGATTGAATGCATTCGCCATAATCACAGAACAAAATTATGCACAGAATTAAAATATACAAGAGGCATGAATTCAAGTAAGAAAAGCCAATATGAGAAACCAAAACAATTTTCCCTTACCAACTAATAAAGCAGCGACTGAGATGGGAAAATCCAAGATTCGTCTGCAGTATGTTGATTTGAGTATCCTAATATAGCAAGTATGTTACACCATCTACAGATATACAGACTTCAAGACCCAACTTTTCTGCCACATATATAGCAACACCAGGGCATAAAAGTGCAGGAACGCATGTCGCAGGTGAGCTAAATGCCCCTGAGCAAGGTCATATCTCCTCGAAATTTGAATAGTGAAAGGCTTGCAACATGCAAGTCTCCATGCCCTTAAGACTTATTGAATAGATTTTGCCTAGGCCAGCCATATCTTTCATATAAGATGTATGTGACTCACAAATTAGTCCCTTTGATGAACACCCTATTAGAAATACATAATGAATATAGAAATATTTTACAGTCTAAATAATTTGTCAAAATAGTTCATATAATCGTCCAAAAGAACTCTCCTTGACTGTAAAACAACCAAAGATGTGCAAAGGTTTATTAAGTCATCAATAGGAAAAGAATTGAAATAATCATAAAATAGTATACTACTACATCTTGTGATACACAAATAATATTATTTAATTAAATTTTTGCAAACATTCCTTTCTTAGAAAGACACTAATAATACGGACAATTAACTAATAGTGAATAAGATAATTCCTGGTTCTAAGCTAAAATCACAAGATTGTGAGTGCCATCACCAAGTAGATGATTCAAAGAAATACCCAACCAACTCTGCAGTCAAACACCATATGTCATAAGTCAAATTACACCCCACCCCCAAGAAAAAATGCAAATTCATGAAGGCAAGGGTGAGTTATGTGCTTCTTGACGACGTAAATAGATGCATATATTAATATTTCAAGTTCCTCAAATCAGAGACCTTGACAATCTCCAATGAATAACATTTGCAAAAACTATCATCATTTTGCATCACAAAAATGTCATATCCTATGGGGTTTAAGATTAATCATCCCAAGAAAATGTATACTTATACATAATATCTTTTAAGTTTACCAAACATGAAAGTAACACATGTTCAATGACAGTCATAATGAGATAAAAATTATCAGATCTTGTTCTTTTGCTTTTTAAAAAAAAGTAGTTATACAATATAATAATTCTTTCTTCGCTGAGTCCACCTCAGGTAATACGTTCGGAACTTGGATAGTGTTCATAAAAGAGCAACTACAAATCATGAGAAATGGCATGAGCTGTCATGTGCATTAAAAAATTACCATATTTGTTGGGAAGAAAGGTAAACTCTTTAGTAGAATATACTGAGCCTAAGTATCTATTCAAAAACAAAAACCTTGAGAACAATGCCAAAATATATATTAAAAAAAAAAAAAAACAATTTCCAATATGCAAGCACCTGTATATTGGACAGCCCAAAGAAGCTAAAATCAAAGATATAATTTTTTTAAAATACAAGTTTGATGATCAAAATGGTCACCAGAAGTATCTTTGGTGGAATAACACTTTACCTCAATAACAAGGTTCAGAACTAGATATAACAACCATTATATCTAAAGTATGTCATGATATTTAACTTTGTTCAACACTGCACCTAAATAAGAAAAACTAAATTCCAACTGTGAAGAAAAAGAAAGATTTGATCAATACCACCTCATCATAAAGCTTATAGGACAGTTACGCAAGGATGAACCATATTTTAGCATTACAATTAGCAAACTCTACAGAAGCCTCCACTCCCTAACTGTCATAAACATTAGCTGTTAAACAACTTTTACTAGCCCATAAGAACTGATAAAAGAGAATTTTCAAAGTTCTCCCTGTATTTATCTTGAAAAAGAGCTTTCACCTTTTGGATATGTATTTATTCTTCTCTCTTCATTTTATCATTTTTCCCTCTCCAATGACAGGGATAGGATCACTTAATTACTTTTCCAAGCAAAGATTCCGAATTTTCTTTCTCTATGTATTGCTCTGTATCACTAATGATATAAATCATGCAGGACGAGTTTATGCCAACAAAATAAAAACCTTGTGACATCACAGATAATAAAATTGCTCTTTGGCCATCACAATATGCTTCTCCCTGATGCAGTGAAAGACATGAAAATGATTCCTCCTTCCCCCTCACTGTTTCAACAAAGTGTCAAGAAAAGGAAAACTTGAAATCTTATCGTGAGACTCCTGATGGTTATCCTTAACAAATAGATTATCCTGGGCTTAAGTATAAGATTCATCACAAAAGACTGTGCAAAGTGCATTTTCAACTTGGTCCTCCCTCCCACTCTCCAACCTTGCTTTCTGCAAACGAAGTCAGTTGTTGCTCTTTCTGCAAACGAAGTCATTTGGAAAGACAGGTTTGATACTGTGGATAAGCTTTTCCACATACATGACACAAGATCTTACATTTGGAAATCTAGATAAAAAGGACCAATATGTACCCAAAAATCCCCACAAATAAGTTGAGTTATCAAGAATCAGAAGTCAATTTCAAAATAATAATTTTGAAGCTGAATAAGTAGTCAAAGAAGAACCGCCAATAATGAGAAGATTCTCTAAGAAGATTTGGGAAACCAGGATGTCTTTTCATGTGGATGTGCAGGGAGGAGGAGAACTTTGAAGCGAATAAATGCAGAAGTTGAAAGAAAATGTTTTTAGAAGGTGAAGAAAGAAAGCCAATTGGGTCAAAATGTGCCGCTCGTAGGCAGTTAGCACAATCATTGACAGCAAAAGATAACTCAGCAAGCATCTTCAGAAATTCCTCAGGTAGGCATCCTATGTGGAAATAGAGCGAACAGACAAAAATATATCCCACATAAGAATTTCCAGGTGAAACACAGATCAGGATGTCCAAAAGGCAAAATTAGTTTGACTCATCCATGAACTATCTCCTATAGCCAATGAGCATGTCATTAAGGTGTCAGCATGGAAAAGTCATCCACAAGATAATCTCTAGTTCAACTTCAGATGAAAAACAAAACATTTGATGAACAGCACATCAACCGCCAGCTATTAATATCATAAGGTGAGCACGCTAATCCTCTATAGACCCTGCAATTAATATGGCAACCCAAATCATCAATATCACGTGCCAGGATGATTACAGAGTAAAAGGAGACTAAATATAGCACTAAAAGATTAGCATGCAATTCAAGAACAAAAGAGAAATAATCAAAATCAAACTCGTCCCACTCTCTAATTATTGCAAGCATTGGCCCCCGTTGTTGGTCAATTAATACATAATCCAGAAATCTGAACAGAAGTACAGAACAGCAATCATAGTACTGGCTCTAATAATATTCTATGTGCTAAGTAATTTGTCAAAAATAAGGATTGCCTAATGCAGGGTTCCCTACAAAGTATCACCTTGAACGAAAATACTTAAAAGTAGTGGACTTACCCTTCACTGACCAAGCTAAGTGCCAGATTCACCAAATCAGATTGTGAAAAACCCAATTTTTGAAGTGTGGATGTCAGAGATTCATATGGATGCTGCACGCTTATCTCAAAATTTAAAGTTGTTAAAATCAATTGTTCGGCGTCTATTACCCTTTCGCGATATTGTTCGAACCAGCCCTGTCCAGAGCAAATGAACATACAGCACATCAACAGCATGAGTAATAGTTGTAGTTTACAGGACAAAACAAGGTTGGGGGGGGGGGGGGGGTTAAAGAGTACTACTAAATGATGTCTTATGTTTGGCATATTTCTGTATTCAATGGCCATGTTAACGATTTGGATCAACAGAAAAATCATATTTTACAACATCTTTCTTTTTCTCACATGTTGCTAAACCCTTTGAGCATTTTCAAGAACTACAAAGAGCATGAGTTATCTGACATGGTACAAGCATATTTTGGCAATGCATGACTCTGTGATTACTTTCCTTCAAGTGCTTTCTGAATATTCAGGTTATTGAGAATATAACATAACTAGAATATTCGAATTTCAGAAAATATAGAAGCATGTAAGTATAAATATATACGTCCATACACAGAAAAGAACATATAGGGTATGTTTAACAAAGCAAAGCAGAAAGAAGACAAAGAGAGGAGGATACTAACAATAGGGAGCATATAAGAGAGAATAGTGAACTCCTGCTTGTGGAAAATTTCACATGACACTCTTAGAACATCGTTAAGAGGTCTTGGCGTCTCCTCAGACTTTGAAGAAAGGAAAAGCGCAGCAGTAGCTATCAACTGCAACAGATCAACTAATTAGCTTGAATAATGACATAGCAACAGAATCTAAAAAATTGCTGGGTATTAGGAAGATCCTTCAGACATCAGAAGTTCCTCAAATCAGGAGGATTTCAATATTGCATCCGAAAGACTAAATGCCAGGTTTATAGAACAGAAACTCACAAATCTATCATGAGAGGCATGGGAGCGGCGAAGAAAGAAACGGTGGCACAGAACCATGGCAGTTCCGATAGTAGTCTGTGGTCTGCAAATGCCATAAAAAATTGTCATCTTAAAACAATAACTCAAAATGAAATTAGCACGATAATATTCCAGAGCCAACTTCAAAAATAAATAGCTTACAGATCAAGCTGAACTCCAAGATTCTGAAGGAAGGCACAATATGAGTATCGCAAATGTGTCTCATGCAGCACATCAATGCCATCTTTTCTCGAAGGAGAGCACCTCTCTATCTCATCTCTTGACATAAAAACCACTTCTTTGTCATCCTCAAATGTTGAGCGATCCCGTTTGGTGGTAGTTGATGCATAAACACTGGCATCACTAGACCGGGTTGCAGCAACAATAACTGAACCATCATTGCAGACCAGAGGGCCATTGCAGTAAGCATTCAAGAATTGAGGAGGTACACGTTGCCACAGGTCAGCACGATTTTCAAGACCATTTTCATATGTAATTTGTTGTTGACAGGACAAATCCGAAACCTTTCTCCTTTTCGAAGAAGTCACGACATCTGGCCAAACATGGTCATAATTGGGTCCATCCAGCATCAAGTTTCGGGAGAAATCACAGGACGAAACATGATTCTTTATAGAAAAATTTGAGTTATAGGGGCGGTTATCATAGTTCCAATTGTAGTTGGCAGCAGCTGCTGCTGCTCTCTTGCCCTTACTGCTGCTTCTACCATAACATGACCTACCATCGCCGCGAAAACGACCACCTTGTGGTTGGTAAGTCTGTGCAAGCGACATACTTCCTGTCCAATTCCTCAAAGTCAGAAAACATACAAAAACGCAATACACGAAATAAAAGCTCTACTCTACAACAACTTTTAAGTTTACAACATCACACTAGTGTCAAGGACATTCACAGATTGATGCCAAGTATAAAAAACATATTCAGTACCTCAATTTAGATCTAAAATACATATACTCCATTCCTTAAAAAAGTTCAATAAACATGCACATACAAATATAACTTTATTTTAACCATTAGTGAACAAACAAAATCATATCTCTAGCAGTCTGATTAACTTCTTGACAAACGATGAATCAACACTGCTCCCTGAATTGTATCTAATACCAGACAATTCATCAAAACATGAAATTTAGGAAATAACCTGCAAACTTCAATCACAAAAACTAAAAATTCAGTGAGACTACAGCGCACAGACCAATATCAACGCAATTGCATTTAAAATGAAAATCACAACCACATCAGAGAATTTGCTTTCTTAAACTGCCACAGCAGAGGAAAAAAAACAATAATAAAAATTGTAGGCGTATTTTGAACTGTAAAATAAAGAACGAAATCCAATCAATTTTACCTCAACAGCACGGATTCAATATCCAAGATCTGGAGACAAGAAAAATCGCAAATTTGAATTTGGAAATATATGGAAGATTTTGATGATTTCCTTTGCGATTAGGGTTTGAGAATGGGAAAAAAGTAAAAACGAAAAGAGGGGGAATATACCGTATAAAGAGAGAGATAAATTATTCTTTTCATGACAAAAGTAAAAGAAACAATCATACTTTCTTCCAATATTGATATTGAGAAAACCCAATTAAACTCTTTTTATTATTTTTAGAATTTTAATTAACTTATTAGGATATATTATTGATATATATATATATAATAGTGTATTATTTCATGTTAATGGTAATTAAAAATAGTAGAGCAATTTAGAACATGTAAAAATAAAAAAAAATTAAAAAATCAATATGGTATATTTCAAAGTAATTATCACATTTTCGAATTATATTTTGCATTATTTAATCTAACAAGACCAAATTACAATAATCAATTCTTTTGCATGGGCCTTGAAAGGTAGTGCAATAAGATTATATTTTAAGTGAGTCCTAATACTACTCAATTATAATTAAAGGGAAAAGTAAGGTAGTGCAATAAGATTATATTTTAAGTGAGTCCTAATACTACTCAATTATAATTAAAGGGAAAAGTTTAATATTATTAAAAAAATATAGTGATCAAACTTTACATAATTTTTTCTATTTTTTTGATTTAATAAATTTTAAATTTTAGTCATTATCCATTTTTATTATTAATAAAAGAAGTATTTAATCTTTTTTATTTTATATATTTGCACACACTAAAGCTTGTTACATCGAATTTCAAACCTTATATATATAAATGTTAGGGAGATTAGGGAGATGCCACTAAGTCATAAGATTTTATTATACCTAGTAATTTTGGCAAAATTACTGCGTGTGCTAAAATTTCATAAGCGTTCATTTACTCTTTTAAATTTTACTATAATTTTCATATTTTCAATGCATTTATTTAAATGTTAGTGATAAATAAAAGAAAAATAAAACTCAGAAGGAATAAAAAATAAAAAATTGGAGAGAAAAAATATTAAAAAAGAGAAAAGGTAATTATTTAAGTGGTTATGAGAATTAAAAAATAATAATGAAGTATTATAGGAAGACTACTTCAAAACATACCAAAAGGGGGTAAGTACTTTATATATAATATAGATAATTGAAATCATTTTTAAAATACACTATTAATTCATTAAAAGAATAATATATTAAAAATATTTATAATCATTTTTAAAGTGCTAGTATTAATTCCTTTTTTTTTTTTAATGAATAATTGGTTGGTCAACTTGGGCTAACATTCTGCACCCAGTTGACGCTGCTCTACAATTTGACTGGGCCCAACTTGGTTGTCACTTTTTGGTCTCTTTGGCCTTGGTTTT
The DNA here is from genome assembly GCA_018894105.1 of Jacaranda mimosifolia. Classification (NCBI taxonomy): domain Eukaryota; kingdom Viridiplantae; phylum Streptophyta; class Magnoliopsida; order Lamiales; family Bignoniaceae; genus Jacaranda; species Jacaranda mimosifolia. The sequence continues at coordinate 37,588,847 of CM032123.1, forward strand.
GGACTGGAGAGTTCAGGAGAATTAGCAATTCATTTATTTTCTCTTTAATACTCCGAAAGATTTATACTTCAAATATATTTATCAATAATTAATAATATATTCTAAAAGAAATGGTTTTTAGCAAATCTATGTAAATAAATCAAATTCTCTAAGGGTTATAACTTTTAGATTCTACAAACTAAAATACTATTAGCCTCTAGCATCAATATTATCCAATAATGAATTTCACATCACAAAATTTAGCAAACGTGGATCATTAACCCCAAATCTTAATGTTTTTGCCAATTTTGCACAAGATTAGGTTTGAACTCAAAATACTGAGTTTGAGCTTGGTGAGTCTCCTTTTAAAGGTTCAAGCTCAAGCTTGAATTTAGCTTAATAAAATTTAAATATTAATATATAATAACTATTTAATATTATATATAAAATATATATAAATAAAAAAGTAAATTATTTATATAAATAGTTATTTAATTTACATATAGAAAATATTTTAAAATAAAAATAAGCAAATTATTAATATATAATAAATATTTAGTTAATATATAAAAATATTTAAAAATAACAAAAGCTCGCGAGCTTTTGGACAATTGAAGCAAGGCTTGAGCTCGAGTCAAGTTATAATCAAATTGGCTCGTTAAGCTCATGAGCCGGCCTAACTCAGCTTACATCCCTATTAGTACTTGAATGACTTGGTCTTATTATTACAAGATTACCAGAGATCTTTAATTTTTTTTCTTTTTTATAAAGATGATCATAACTGATTCTCCAATTACTCCATCCGACTCCCAACTTTTTTAGGTTTATTGTTATGCGATGTGCATAGTGTTTTGGGGCATGAGATTACCTTAATATCATGCTCTAGTTCCATATGACACTCCTAGCATTTCCAATGAATCAAGATTGAGGTTGTATTAAACTAGATTATAAAAAATCTATAGTAATTAAAGATTGATGTTAACAAAACTAAACTAAATTAGTAACGTAATTACTTAGCCCCATGCAATGTTTATGCTTTCCTAGTGAAATGGGACTGAAGGCAAAATTAAAAGAAGTTGCACATCAAGTTAAGGTCTTTGTGTTAGGTTGGGCCTAATTCGATCATATAAACTCGATTGATCAAACTTCAATCATTCACTCACAGGGTGAGCAATTTGCATGTGTCAATTCTCTTATTTTCATTGTAAAACAAGTGACCCTCTATATTAACTACAATAATATTTCTCTAGTGAAATTTTGAGTTTGGGTAGATCAAGATGGGATGAGAGTTTTTAGCTAATATTTAGGTTAGACAACCTACAAATGAAAAAGATAAAAATGCTAACGATGCTCAAAATTTGTTGTCATATACAGAAGATTTAGTTTTGCAAGATATTGTTTCGTTGGCTTTTTGGTAGGATATTCTATCCTTCTAACAGTACAACAGTTAAGAGAAACTTATAAATTGTTTCAAAACCCTTGATTGCTTCAGTGTGGGATAAATTTTGTATTATCATAATTCCTCCTGTAGTGGGATCTGAAAAGACGCACATGGCCATTGATCCCACATATGATGTCATTTGATTATAACAATTCCAATATCACCAAACAAAAGGTCTAACTCATGGAATAATATTACCTTGCTAACATTGATGGTGGGAATTTTGCACTAATGAGAGAACACCTTAACAAGTTAGCAATAGATATCAATTGATAAACTGTTTTAAAACCTTTAACTTTTTTTATGTGGTACAAGAGTTTGTATGTCATAAGCCCTCCATCGAGGGGCTTAAGAATAAGCACATGGTCGTTGGTCCCCTCAAATTTTACTATTTAATGATATTTAAATTTGTCGCAGACTTGAAAGTCCAATTTCATGAAGTATTATCTCGCCACTTCTAGTGGGGAGATTTTTGCCCTTACAAAAATGTGGTTTAATAGGTGAGAAAGGGATAATAACTTATTAGTTGTTGCAAAATCATCAACTATTTTAATATGGATAAGACTTGATATCATCATAACCCACCTAGTCAATGAGCTTGGGATGAGACTCATCATCGTTAATCCCACATACAACACCATTTGATGATGCCCAAGTTCATTGTTAACATGGAAGGCAAACTCCACAAGGTATGATCTCTATAACCCTTGTGTGAGAGATTTTGCCTACATGAAAAGATGTCTAAAATTGTAAGAGAGGGGGAGAGAGCCTTACAAATTGCTTTAAAACTTTGACTCATTTTATATGGGATGATACTTTTGCTATTATCAAATACCAAACATAGAAGCTAGTGAGATTTGTGATGTTTGTGTTCCATCGAATTCAAGTAAATTACATTTCAATTTAATTATACTCGTCTTATATGATGTATGATTAAAGTTGTAAATAAATCAAATCAAGTGGAATATGTTTCTGCTCAAATTTATAAAAATTGTTGTCAGACTTTAATGTTTTAACTTGACTAGATAGTTTATTTAAATGAACCAAATGCGAGTCTATGTGTAAATAAAAGTGGGATCAAGAGGGGGTGAATTGATATTTTTCTCAATCAATTAACACTTTTGCTTCTTGAAAAGGTTTTTGTAAAAGGTTTTATATAACAGAAATAAAGATCCAAACGGATAACAAATATCAAAAAGTAGCAAATAAAATGAACACGATGATTTATAGTGGTTCAGCAAGCCTATTCCACCACCTAAGATATAATCTTAGAATTTTTAACCTACACTTATATTAAACACAAAAGAAATTACAGCAAAAACAAGATATAAGAAATCGATAACAAAAAGCAACTTCCTCTTATCGCATAAACTCTAACAGATTGGATGATGGAAGGCAAAAGCAAACTTCCAGCACAACTTCCAGAGTGATATTTTGTAGAATTCTTAAATTTGAGAAAAAAACTTAATTCCTTTGTCTTGGGACTTCGTCTTTTAAATAGATGAGTCTTGATTCTTGATATCTAGTCCTCCAATGAAATCTTCCCTTCTATATCATGCAGATTTCCAAATCAAAGTTCCAATGGTTACTTTCCTTCTTTAATTCCGGATGATTGTTTCTCTTCCTTCTAGTAAGGCATGATTTGAGCGGACAGATTGCTTATCTTGTGATGTTGAATCCTTTGAGCATTTTCGTTATTTACAACAAATGCAACATGTAGTAAGATTTATTAACTAACATTTCCTTGCAAAAGATCATAATCAAAACTTATTCTAAGGAGATCCCAGCACTATGTACCTCAACTAGTCAGAGTTTTTTCTTACACATTTTTTTACTTTTTAACCAATCGAGTCAATTAGAATTTAAGACGGATTCTAAATCTTATAAATGAAAAAATACATTTTAATCTGATCTATGATACTTAACGGTTTACGTTCAAACAAGCTTTTAGCGTTTCTATCTTGTTTTGAGCTTAGAATAGTTTAATTTATTTTTCATCTATGTATAATCTTAAAAAATAATCAATTTCAATATGATTAAGTATTATGTGGACAATAATTTTTCCAACTAATTGAATACGCATATATATATATATATATATTTATGTATATACATGCAATTGAGTATGGGACATGGCAATCACTTTTAAAAATATCATGAAATTAATGTTTTTTCATGTCCAAGATCAGCATGCAAATTTCACCATCAAAGTAGACAGGCTTTTCAGCTTAAAACAGCTGTGAGTCAGGCCCATATCCATTTTTAAATTTTATAATAGCAGCAAAAAAATTAATTTATATGTATATAATATATATTAATCCATAAACTAATTACTGATACTAATTATAGCAGACTGACTGCCTTTATCACTAGTATATCATTACTCTTGTACAACTAGTTATCAGTTATAATTAATTCAGGCATATTTAATTATTTACTCTAATTAAAGCAATAATTTAAAAATGATTAATTAGAAAAGCACGCATGCATAATTCACATCATTTTCTTAGCTAATCTTTTAGAAAGATGATGTATTAATTATATCACTAGGTTCATCAAGATATAAATTAAAATTAATTAAACAGTCACTAATTCTAAGGATACTGCAAAATATTCAATTTTTTTTTTAAAAAATTGAGCTCTGATTTAAAATTATTTAAATGAGTTCGATCCAAGTAACTAAAAGGAAATATTAAAAATAGTTTAAATAATTTTTTTTACTTATTTTAATAATATTAATATTCTTGAGTTCTTATAACATCGTTATTGTTATATTGTATATTATCAATAATAATGATATTAGTAGTAGTACAATAATATTGTTGTTATTTTATTTCAGACATTTGTAATTTAATACATATCGAGTAATCAATAAATGTTACTCTTTTAATATTATTATTGTGTTCATTAATCGTCAAATTAAATATTTAAAATATAAAATAATTAAAATTTTGTGATTTTTCGAACACTTATATTTAAGTTCAAACTCAATGAGTTCCACCTAAAGTTGAGTGGAATCTAAAAAATGAAAGACGAAAAAGAAAAAAAAACAACTAAAATTAATTATTCAAGTTAATTTAATTAAGTTGGCTAAATATAGGAGAAAAAGGCGATAACTAAGCATGGTGCAATGCGGATCATACAGCCCACCCCCCACATATATCACGATTAGTGCACGTGACACCTAACCCCAAACCCAACCAGTGATCAAGACCACGTGACTACAGAACACTCAGTAGAACCAAAACCGGAAAGCGGGTCGCCATGCATGTGATTTCGGATGTGACCTTTCGAAATTCCGATTCGTTCATTCACACGTAAGTTATGAGTTTATTAGTTCGAATTCCGATTTTACATTTTATGTATAAGATTGATGTTAGTAGCCAAATGACCACTAGGCTCCAAATTCCTATTCGTTAAACCTATTTTATTGGTAATTTTTAATTATCTAAAAAATTAAATAAATATATTCATGTTTATTTTTCAATTAATTTTAAAAATCCAGTCGTTTTTTCTTATATGATTAAGGGTTTATATGAAAATTAAGCAATTTTTTTTAAATATATTTTATATACATCAAGAATTAGTTCAATTCGAACCCCATATCCCACAAATATATAAGTACAAAAATAATATTATTGATCCAAGTAACCGCTCAGTACAAAAACCTTGTTTGATATATCTGGCGAGGTCATATTAATTAATTGGTAGTAATATGTTGATAGACACAATTACAATAACGTGCTTTGAGCATAATAACTTTAGGCCTTGTTTGAATCGCACTATAGAGCAATTAGAAACCAATCAAATTCAACAATTTAGAAATTAGTGGAGATTGTAATAGTGCTAGATAAAGTGAGATTATAAAATTTATTAGTGCATTTGAGATTGAAGATTGCTATATGAATTAGCCACCATGTCAATCTCCCTTAATCTCTATTGAGGTATTTGATATATAATAATCTCTATGATGGCAAAATTGTCCTTGGTGAAAAATTATTGCCAAAAGAGTCATAAAATGCATAAATAGAATAATGCATGAACTTGAGGGATAATTTTAATATTTTCAATCCAGTCAAATTTCAAAAAGGAGAATCTCATCTCCAAAGCCACTACTTTAATAGCTAATAATCTCAACTAAAGTACTTTAATAGCTGTGGATGGGGCATGTCGAGATGCCAGGTAACTTGACTCCAACCTGGCCCAAAACCTTCATTTGGGACTTGGTCGAGTTTGGGCAGATGGAGGCCTCAGTGTTTATCGAGGAGAGGAGTTTGGTGTTAGCTGGCTTATCGCTTGCTTAGCTGGACTTGCCAGTAAGCGATCGATTAGGTAACTAGGTTGTCGATTATTAGTTAGTTTGTTTGCTTCTTTTGTTCGAGTTTGATCTTTTATTTTTGTGTCATTGGCAAATCGAGATGAGACTATGAACTATTCGAGGGCAAAAGCTTGGGTGAGGGCTGAGAGGAACAAGCAGCGCCATCTAGCTACAGCGGCCCGGCGAGGAGCTGCTCTGGTTGCGGCGACACAGCCTGAGGCGATGACGCCGTCACCATCACCTACTACGTCGCTAGTTCAGCTTGTGGCGACCACATGAAGTAGCCTAGCAGGTTGAGGAAAGAGGCTTATGGTTGAGTAGGCAGGACCTGCTCTAAAGATAATAACGGCCGAGAAGGGTAAAGGAAAAGCTACAGGGCCGGGCTAACCCTCTGGGTATGATTTGTTTGGTCAGCGCGGGGATGATGTGTTGTTCTAGTTGCCAAAACTGCCATCATCGAGGTTCGATATAGAGTCGAGCACAGTTGTGCACAATTTACTCTCGATGGAGATGGCAGGGTCGATCGGGGTCGCTTTTTTAAAGGTGATGATGGCCAGACTGTTCACGTTTGACTAGAAGAAACTCATGGGGCTAGGCCAGGACGTTGCACTTAGAGCTCTGGCTTATCACTCTAACATGGTAAGGGTCTGATCGGTAAATTATCTTGTTGAATTTGATTTGTTAGTCAAGTATCATTCACTCATCATGAATTTTATTTTTCAGGTGAGCCAGCTAGGCTACCATTTTTATAGGAGGTCAGAGCTGGCCTTAGCTGATCGCGAGCATCTGTATGAGGGCGGGGACATGGAGATACTGAAGGCTCAGCTCGAGTCTTCACAGACGAGGGTGGAAGAATTGAACAAGGAAGTCGAGGGGCTGCAGGGCCAACTCCAGTTAAAGAATGGTCAGCTGGTCACCGCTATCACTGAGAAACCAGAATGGATGAGCTTCTGAACCAGGCAAGGATGGATGCGCAGTATGGTTATGAGTCTGGTCGGACAACCGGGAGGAATGCAGCGATCCAGAAAGCCTGTGCTGAATTCTATAAGAAGCTACCTCTGATGCGATGAGAGGTTGTGCAACAGTTCATGCTGTGCTCAGCATTCCAGGATGTAAGCGTTGTCTTTTCTTTAGATGACACTAGGAATGCGTTCGACAAAGCAGTCAAACAACTGGAGTTCTTAGGCTACGCTTTTCGAGAAGAGGATAAGGATCGCATTAGGCCCATCCTGGGTAAGCTACTACAGATATACCCTGAGGCCGACGAGGCCTATGCTGAAAAAGGAGCTACAGAAGCTTCTATGGTCAAGGGGGATGCAAGGGCTCCTACAATCGAGGGGGTTGTAGAGGCTCCTCCTACCATGCCCCTGACTGAGGCACAGAAAAAAGGCAATCGAGGTGTCGAAGAAGTTGGTTGAGGTGGCAAATGAGTTTGCTTTTGCGAACGACTTTGCATTCAAAATTCGAGACGGCATGGTCAATGCTGCGAAGTATCTTCCGCAGCTCGGGGGTGCTTTTTTGGTCGATGAGATGGGGCCTTCTCAACCAGCGATTGCTGCTGCAATGCTCAAGCTTAGAACGAATAGTCCCATGCTGGTGCCCATCCCTTCTAGCGATGAGCTCAATCAAGTGATTGAGAAAGGTGCTCAAGGTGCCCATGATGAAGGCGCTGGGTCGAGCTGAGGCTTTTATTTTCATGTATATTTTATTTTACTTCATTTGAAGGTTGTAGTCGAGAACATCAAACTTAAATGAAATACTCTTTTGCTCGCCTATGTGTACTATTTTTGCTTTTCTTTTAGCATGTTTGCATTTGTCGAATGTTAATTGTTGTTAAGTAAACAATTCAATTTAATGTAGTGCGGCACTGAAAATGGTAGAATTAGTCCAAGATTCTTGTCGAATGTTTATGTTGCTTTTGCGTGGTCAAGTTTTGCTAAAATGACCACCCCATCGAATGAATCGTATATGAGCGAACTTCAACGACAGGGCCGAGTTTTCATTTGTTATCCTTTAATCCAGGATATGCATCTTTAATTTAGTGGCTCGAGGCCTGCTTGGTCGACTTTGGGGTTGACTATAAACGGTCGATCCATTTATTTGATCTTAGTTGTGAAGTTTTGACTTGGTGGCTAGAAGCCTGCTTGGTCGCCTTCGGGGGCGACTATAAACGGTCAATCCGTTTATTTGATCTCGACTGTGAAGCCTTGACTTATTTGATTTCGTCTGTGAACCCTTGACTTGGCAGCTAGAAGCCTGCTTGGTCGACTATAGATGGTTAATCTATTTATTTGATCTCAACTGTGAAGCTTTGACTCGGCGGCTAGAAGCCTGCTTGGTCGACTATAAATGGTCAATCCGTTTATTTGATCTTGTTCATGCAAGTAGTAGGTATTTGCAGGGTATGTCAAAATTTTCATTTTTGCGAAGAAATAGAACGGAGACCAGCGGTCTTTTTATACATAGAACTTCTTTAAATTTATAGTGTTCCAAGGTCATGGTAGTTCATTGCCTTGCTTGTCTGTTAGTCAATATGAATTGTGCTTTGACACTTTGACCATAGAATAAGGCACTTCCCATTTGTGGCTCGAGTTTCCCTACGTTCGTCGAACTACTTTATTGTAATACTGTGTTATTTTTTACCTGTATCATTGAATCGTGTTGTAAGTTGCATGTCGCAGCTCGTCCATGGTGATCAGGTCGAGCATTTTTTCTGTCAATAGATCACTCGGGTCGTGTGTTGTATCAGCTCGGATAGAACCATTGCTTCGGAGTCGTAAACCAAGCTGTAAGGGCTTCGGCCTGTGGCTATTTGAGGGGTGGTTTTGTATGCCCACAACACCCTGGGGAGGTCAGCCGCCTAGCTTGTTCCTATTTCTTCTATCCGAGCTTTAAAGTGGTCGAGGACAGTTCTTTTCGTGACCTTTGTCTGAACATTAGCCTGGGGGTTTCCAACTAAAGTAAAGTGTTGGCAAATCCCGAAGGCCTCACACCAGTTTCTTTGTTCTTACTTTGAAATTGAATTCCATTGTCTGAGATCAGGACCTTGGGCAGTCCAAAGCGACAGATTATGTTTTTCCAAACAAAGCTCTTGATGGCCGCGTCTTTAATCTTCGAAACTACTTCTGCTTAGACCTATTTAGTAAAGTATTCGACCGCAATGATGATAAATTTGCATTGGCTGGACGTTTTTGGTAGGGATCCTACTATGTCGATCCCCCACTGGTTGAATGGCCACGTGATTTGAATGTTCACCATCAACGCTGCAAGCTGATGTGGCATGTTGGAGTAGAATTGGCAGGATGGGCACTTTTTAGTGAAGTCGACTGAATCGTTTAACAAAGTAGGCCAGAAATATCAGTATCGAATAATTTTGTGCGCTAGAGATCGACTTGCAGAATGATTTCCACAAATACTTGTGTGGATTTCGTAGAGGACTTCATTATCTTCATCGGGTGTTAGGTATTTGAGAGGTGGTCTCTATATTGACCTCCGTAGAGCTGCCCGTGCTCGTCGAGGGCAAATTTGGCTACTTGACCTCTGAGCTTGCACACCTCATTCTTGTCTTTGGGGACTTTCCCTTGGCATAAGTAGAGCTTAATTAGGTCTTGCCAAGAAGGAGCTGCTTCCTCGATGCTTCCCACGAAATCCAAGTTACGAGTATCGATAGATGGTTTGCTGGTGACCAAGAAAATTATGGTCCTTTCTCTGGTCCATCTTGTCGAGCTAGCAAACTTGGAGAGGGCGTCTACGCGCTCATTTCTAATCGGGGTACCTGGCTAAAGATAAAGTTCTTGAACGACCATTGTAATCGTTTCACCTCAGCCAGGTACTGACTTATCTTGGCTTCTTTGGCTTTGAAGTTTCTTTCGACCTGCTCCGCGACTAGTTGGGAATCGATGATCGCTACTAGCTGCTCGACACCTCAAGCTGCGGCTATGTTCATTCCAGCAATGAGGGCTTCATACTTTGTCTCATTGTTGGTGACCGCGAAGTCGACTTTTATTGTGAAATCATATTCTTTGATGAGTAGGGAGCGGAGTGAGACACTAATCTCGCCTCCCGAGGTGATCACTGATCCATCGACATGCAATGTCCATACAGAGGAGTTCTGGTTATGTTGGTCAGGGAGGTCGAGCCTTTCGAGTAACAAAATCTGCCAGAACCTGTGCTTTTATGGCCATTTGCGGTTGGAATGTGATGTTGAATTCCCTAAGCTCAATTGCCCATTTAGTGAGTCTTCCTGACGTGTCCTGTTTTGACATAACCCATTTTAACGATTGATTCGTTAGCACTATGATCGTATGAGATTGGAAATAAGGTTGAATTCGAGCTGTTGTAACCAGGGCAAGGGCGAACTTCTTAATTTCTAGGTAATTGTGCTCAGGACCCTGCAGGGCTTTACTGTAATAATAAACAAACCGATGAGCTTCGCCTCTCGTCGAGGCCAACACCGAACTGATTGAGGCGATCGACACGGCTAGATAGAGTTGCAGAACTTATCCTAGCTCGGGCTTGGCAAGCATGGGCGGTAAGGAGAGGTATTACTTGAGATCAAGGAGAGCCTGATCGCACTGCTCGGTCCATTGGTATCCCTTTTTTATTTTCGCATTTTTGAGTATTTTGAAAAAATGGAGACTCTTGTCAGCTAGTCGTGCAATGAATATGCCGAGGGCTATTATCCTGCCGACTAGGCGCTGTACGTCTCGAACTGTCCGTGGTGAGGCGATGTCCAAAACTGTCTAGATCTTCTGCGGGTTTGCTTCAATCTCCCTTTGACTAACCATGTAACCCAAGTACTTGCCTCATCGAACACCGAAGGTACACTTGCTAAGGTTGAGTTTCATACTGAAGGCCCACATTATAGAGAAGGTATGGTCGAGGTCACTAAGTGGTTCTCGGCTTTTTCTGTTTTGACAATAATGTCATTGACATAAACCTCCATAGACTTTCCAATCTTGCTATTGAACATAAAATTGACTAGTCTATGGCAAGTTGCTCCTGCATTTTTTAGTTCTAAGGGCATGACTAAGAAATAGTATACTCCATTGGGGACGGCGAAAAAGGTCTTATCCCTATCCTCTGGTGCCATGAATATTTGATAATAGCCTTGAGAAGCATCTATCATAATCAACAATTTAGAACCAGCTGTAGAATCCACCAGTAAATCTATGCGAGGCAGGGGGTAAAGATCTTTAAGGCAAGCTTTACTCAAACTGGTGAAATCATTACACATACGTCATTTCTCCTCATTCTTAGGGACGAGTACAACATTACAAAACCAAGAAAGGTATTGAATTTCTACAATATATCCTGCTTCTAGGATTTTGTTGACCTCCTCCTTAATGATTTGGGATCTCTCAGCCTTGAAGGTTCTCTTCTTCTGCTTCACCGGTTTGTAAGAGGAGTCCACATGAGATGATGGACAATGATACTTAGGTCGATTCCTTGGAGGTTGAAAGCTTTCCATGCTAACACATCGATGTTTCTGCGAAGAAAATCAACCATGAGGCACTACATACGTGGCCTATATCACTTTCGATCCGAGTGGTCTTGTTAGGGTTTTTTGGTTCCACTTCAATTGTTTTGAACTCCCCAACAGGCTCAACCTGGGTGTCTTCTAGCTTCATTTTCTTGCATGCTAGTCTCTCCTCGGGTTCTGCTACAGGGGCATCTTCCAAGGGTTTCAGTTGGGGTCGTATCTTTTATTCGTTGGATTCGACTGAAATGGTATAGCAGCGCCATGCTTCCTTGACGTTGCACAAAAGCTCTTCTATTTTTGCTGGGGTTGAAATTTTGATCTTCATGTGGTAGGTCGAAATAATGGCCCTGAAGTTGTTCAAGGCAGGTTGACTAATGATGATATTATAGGCGAATAAAGCGTCAACTACCAGGTAGTTTATCATCAAGGTTTTACTGCGATGGGCTAGTACAAATGATGTAGATAGGTTGATGAATCCCTCCAGGATGATCTTCGATCCTTCGAATTTGACTAGCGGCGTACGAACTAGCTCAAATTTTAATTGCCCTAGATTCATTCTTTTCAAAGTTGAAAAAAATATAATGTTCGCAGAGCTACCATTGTCGACCAGGATCTTTCTTCCTTCAAAATTGGCTATTTCAACTGTTACCACCATGGGATAGTTTATCTTGCGGTTGACTCCTCTATCCTCCAGATGGTTAAGGTTAGACTCGATGAAAGAGATTAGTTCTATACTGGAAAATCGTTTCAACCTGGGCTGATTTGGTCGATTCCAGTCCTTCTAGTGGACTTTGAGCCCCCCCAGTGGGACCTCCTGCAATCATGTCGATGACTCCTCAAATGGGTGGGTGGGGATCTTGAGCAGGTTTCTTTCCTTTATCTTCTCTTATTGGGCTAGCCAACCTTTCTTTGCGGGGAGTCCGATCGGTTTTGCCCTCTTTATGCCTGACATGTTCACCAATGTATTTTTTGAGATGACCTTGCCTGATCAGCCTTTCAATCTCATAGTGCAACTTGAAGCAGTCTTCTGTGTCATGGCCCTTTTACTTATGAAAATGGCAGTACTTTTTTGACTTTTTCATGGCTTTGGTCTCAATCAGCTTCCTGGGCATTTTCAGGAGATTGTTATGCTGGATAGCGAATAGTACCTCATTTTTTGAGAGGTTAAGTGGAGTATAATCATGGAAGCATTTAATGGGAGATCAACAGCCTTTTTTGTATTGACAATCTCCTTTCTCTTTATTTTTCTTCTTATCGACCTCAGGGTTGCCATACTTCAATCTGTTCATATCCTCCTGAGTCATGTATCTTTCTACGAGGTCGAGAAGCTCCTCCATCGGCTGGGGCTGCTCGCACACCAATGCGTTTGCACATTCCTTGTGTTTGAGGCGCAAGAAAAGTACGTCGATTAGAAACTCGATCTGAGGGCTATTAATCTTCAGCACTTTCATGTTAAACCGGGTGAGAAAGTCTCGAAGTGATTCTCGTTCATTCTGTTTCACCGTATGCAGGTAGGTATGAGGAAGCTTTGCCTTTCCCCTACTTGCAAACTGGTGCAGAAATTTATCGCACAACTGGTCATATGAGCATATCGATGTCGGTTCCAGCTTAACAAACCAGTCGAGCGCTATCCCTTGAAAGGTTGTCACTAACATCTCAGCGTGGATGTAGTCATTATGCCCATGCAACTGCATCATGTGTTCAAATTGCATCAAGTGCTCGTTTGGGTCTGACAAGTCGTCATACCTAGGTAGGCCAGTTGGGACTGTCATCGACAGCGATGCGCTCGTTGATGATCTCCTAGACAAAGGGTGAGCCTCTCTCTTGATGGAACCTCGGTAGCCCATCGTAGTAGTGATTTTTCTCTCTGTTTCTCCTTAAGATCTCCTTGAGGCGCCTATTCAGCTGTTGAACTTGATGGGATACCTCCTCCCATTCCTCTCTATCGGCTTGGGATACATTTCTGTACAATTAGGGTTTCAGGTGCTTGACCCTATCGCGCTGTGGGGCTTGAATGGGTCGGACGCCTTGATCAACTGAATCAACCACCTCTTTGCAGGGCCAGGTCGGGTCATTTCTCTTGTAAAACGCCCTGGATTGATTTCGCACCTCGAGGAAGGCCACCTATACTCTGGCCAACCATGATTCTCTTTATGTGGTCTCTCATCCAGGGGTGCAGGTTGCGGGGTTGCGCTGACTGCCAGTTCTGGTTGTACAGCATGTCAATTCAAAGCAACAGAGAGTTGAGCAAAAGTTTGAGTTGATATCTGCTTGCTGATGAGTTGCATTAGTTAGGGCATGGTCAGGGTGACCACCTGTTCAAGCGGGGCACTCGGCCTTGGCGCACCAGGCTCTTGTGGAGGTTGAAGAGAGGGAGAGGCAGACCTTATGTTCTCTTCTCTTCCCGAAGGGGCTCGCCTGGTGTTAACCATTTTTGATATCGGACTCAATTTTTCCCACAGACGGCGCCAAATGATGAGGGTAAAATCCATTTACAACTAGATCTAGGAGGAATCTGGATGAATCGACCTATCTGGTCTAGCAATCAGAGTTGGGTTGAATCCTACAATTACGAGCAAACGTCATGCTAGCCAAGGTACCCTTGGCTAAGGCACCCCAATGTTCAAGCCAGTATGGGATCAATTAGATATAATTAACAGTAGAGTGAGGGCTTTTTAGTGTATAATGTCATATCTTTAGTGAGGCTGAGAAGGGGGTATTTATAGCCTTTTCCTGGTGAGGGATTTGTATAAGATGCCCATAATATACAGGAAAGGTTCTTGTCCTTGCATGAGGGGCTTTAAGTCATGTCCCTTTCCCGTGCTATTCCAAATAGCTGCATTTCCAAATTTCATGGATAGAATAGTACATTGTAGGCGCGTCTCCTACCTAGTGCAACAGTATGGACGGTACGAGGGAGGCACGAGCCTTTAATGCGGAGGCATGCTACCTGTTAGGGCCTTTAATGCGGCAGAGAGTTGATTTTACATCAAGTCGACCTCTCTGGTCAACGATAGGGTCAACCTTACCGTGGGTTGGCGACCGGTGTAAGAGGTAGCCGAGCGTTACAGTCAAATAGGTTGAGCATCTGACACCGGTCCGCGGCCTAGTCGAATAACTGCACCCTTTCGGAAGAGACGTGAGAGGTCGATTGAAGTTGGTAGTGCAATTGGGCCCTAAGGATGAAATGGGCTCGATGCTACGCCCTCAGCTCTATAGTCTCTGGGTTGAGCCTACCGGGCCATCCCATATCAATTATCTATCAGTACTAGAGAGACACTGATAACTATGATAAAATTCTTGTTAAAAATTATACTGCCAAATTTTATTTACAATATATATATATATAAATAGAATTGTTAACAACAATAGCATAAAACAATAGTTCTTACCACTATAAAATTCTATTATAACAAAATAAAAATATATATCTAAAATATACATTTGCAAAAAGCATTACCAAAATGATACGAACAAATTATACACTGCTCAATTTTATATCTACATTAGAACTATATGGCCTTTAATTAAATTACATATTGTCAGATATTATTTTTTTTAAAAAAAGAATAGCACTAAGATCAACATTATGAAACCAATTAATAATTAACTGCAGTCAGAAATGATTAAGTACCCTTAAATGTTTAGGGTTAGTTAATAATTTAATATGCCATTACTTATAATAATATTTCCTCTATATGCCCATAAATTCATGCATGCCATCTCTCTCCATTATAAGAGGAAACACCCCCCCACAACCACCGGTGAAGCTCTCGGATAATGTAGCCAGCCACCACTCCACCACCACCATGGGGCAGCGCACGCAAAAGCGCCACCATCCCACGGCCAAGTCCCACACCCTCCCCTCCTCCCCAACCCACTCCTTCTCCTCCTCTTCCTCCTCCGACTTTGAGTTCACCATCTCCATTTCCCCTCGCAAATCCTCCGCCGCCCTCTGCCCCGCCGACGAACTATTCTACAAGGGCCAGCTCCTCCCCCTCCACCTCTCCCCCCGCCTCTCCATGGTGCGCACTCTCCTCCTCTCCTCCTCCTCCACCTCCTCCTCTTCCGACACCATCACCACCGCATCCCGCGACTCCACCGCCTCCTGCTCTTCCTCCTCCTCCTCCACCGACGTCCTCCACCACCCTGACTGCTACTCCTCCCGCCCTAGCTCAGTCACCGATGACGAATTCAAACGCCTCACGAACAACAAAAACAGCAGCGGCAACATCAACTACCACCCAAGAAAACCATCTAAGTACTTCTCTCTCCCGAAATTCTCCTCCGTCTTCCGGAAAGAACAGAAAACTGGGGCGCCTCCGTCATCCGGCGGCGCCGCGGTAAAGCGCGTGAGCTCCAGCGCAAAAGAAGTCATACGCAAGTACTTGAACAAAGTGAAGCCTTTATACGGAAAGCTCTCCCAGAAACAGCCGAAAATATCTCCCCCGCCGCCGCCGCCGCCGTCGTCAAGGATCTCAAGATCAGCCAATACTACTCTATGCATGATGAAAGATCACACAGATCAAGAATTAAACCACAATCCAAAGGAGAATAGCAACAGAAATATTTCGCATTCCTTTTCGGGGAATTTGAGGTATCCCAGAGGAAGAAGCTACATCTCGAGCTGCCCATCGTCGATAAGGTCATCGCCCAGCCACGGCAAGAACGGGTTCGGATACGGACCAGCGTTTTCTCAAATGGGTCGGGTCGGATCAGGCTTGTATAACTCCGATACTTCGTCGATGGAGGAGTTGCAGAGTGCAATTCAGGGTGCAATTGCCCATTGCAAGAACTCCATGCTTCAGAATAAGACTGTGGTCAGTAATGAAATCTGAGGAAAAAAAATTCAAAAAAAAAAAGAAAAGAAAAAAAAGAAAAGAGTTTGATGTAAAATTAACTGATTAAATGTTGATTAATTAACCTAATTAATATGATCAGTATGTTAATTAATCTGGGTTGCATGTGAGTATTATTAATCCATTCTTGGAATTTTCTGTTTGCTTGATGCATGAAAACATGAAAATTAGTGTGGCAGTTCTTTTGGTTTTGGAATCTTGAATTTGGACCTTTTTTATTTTTTATTTCTTATTTATTAATTATGTAATGACTCCAAGATGCTGACTATATGTAACGGTAACATTACTCTATCATGAATTTTAATGTAATGTAATGTTTTGGTTTGCGAGTTTTTGAGTCATAAGTACGTTACTCGAATTTGTCTGTATGATAGAATTTATTTGTTGTAATAGTTTCAAAAATAATTATTTTTTGTGGTGGAGAAATTTTAAATAAAATTATAATGACATACTCATATTTTGGTTAATAATTATGATTCAAACTTGACATTATGCAATGGGGAGCTCGTGCTGACAAGTGTTGCCATTACAAATTATCCATTTATTGTCCTTTTCATTCCCAAAAAAAAAGTATTATTAAGTAGAAAATAGTATTTTGTTGATTTAATTTTTTTATTTATATGCATAAGTTAAGAGTTCGATAATATTACATTATCACAAAATAACTTTTAAGATAAAATACACTTTATACCCTTAAAAATTTTTAATTTTAGCATCAAACTCTATCAAAACAATACCAAAACAAGTCTTCCGCACAAAATTGTAAAATCTACACCATTTTATTCCAAAAAGGCGCTTGCACCCTTATAATACATGCTCATGATCGGGACATAATTAGGGATGCAAATGTGTCGAGCTAGAATCGAGTTGAATTGAGCTTGAGCTTTAATTGGAGCCGATTTTGAGTCATCTGTATCTAGGTTCGAAGCTTGCGAGCCGGTATATAATTAAATATTATTTTTTAGTTTATTAAAAAATATATATTATATTATTATTTTTTTATCTCGAGTTTGGGCTTGAGCATGCAGTTTTTTACAATTTAATTGTCAATTGGAGGCTTATCGAGTCAAGTCGAGTTCGAGCTCGAAAATTTTGTCCAAACTCGGCTTTGCTCAGCTCGATTGCACCGGAGACATAATATGGGTAAAGGGTTATACACTTTTTAATTTACTAATGCAATATTTTATTTTATTTTGATCTTTTGCAGGGAATTGATGGTAAAATTGAAAATTAAAAAAAAAATTGCCATAAATTTTATAAATAAAATGATAGAATTTGTATCATACTGTTAATACACAAAATTCAAGAATTGTTATCGTAGGATAATAATTCTTTGATTGAATTATTATTATTATTATTATTATTATTATTATTATTATTATTATTATTATTATTATTATTATTATTATTATTATTATTATTATTATTATTATTATTATTATTATTATTATTATTATTATTATTATTATTATTATTATTATTATTATTATTATTATTATTATTATTATTTAATTGACAAGAATCTTGCATGTGCGTGAGATAGTGTTAATTGTACTTTCTTTTTTGTAGCTGGATAAGAGTGTGGCATTTATTGTGTGTGTGAAGAAGCAACTTTGAAGTTTCTTTAAAATTATTGATTGAATACATTTTTTTATTCTTAGTGCTTGTGCATGATTTCGAATTTTGACTCTATTAAAAATTAAATAGCCATAAAATTGTACTTAGGATTTAGGAGAATTCCAAAATAAATTAAAATATTTGCAACACATTGCCAGCAAATTATCACCATAATCATATAAAAATAGAATGTTTTACCTACCTTGATATATTACTTCAAAAAAATTAGTTATAATTGTCCAAAAGTAGTCTTACAAGTCTTATTATTATTTCCTTGCAACAATAGAAAACATCGCATGTCACTTCTACTTTCTTTTTGACTTTAGAGCATTTAAGCAATTAATTTTATAAGTATGTGTTCTTTTATATATAGTCGGTTTTTGGAGATGTCGAATTTTAAAAATTTCTTTTGCTTTGAATTTAATGTCAAGAATTACTAGAAAACAATTGGTAGAAAAAATATTACCAAAGTTTTTCAATACTATCAAGGTTTTCTTGAAATAGATTTGAAATTGACTGCAAAAATAATGTGATGTGACTTTTTAATTGGGTTGTACAAATCTTGATTTTGATCTAAATAAATTATAAATATGATACGAACACTATAAAACATATTAAATTTATTATTGTCCTTAATTAAGACCTTTCTATTTGAAAGGTCTTATAAGCTCTTATGCCTTATAAGTTCTTATACTTTATAAAATATTTTTGAAGCTTATAAAATGCTAGATCTTTTTTTAAAAGATAAAATTTTAAATTATTTAGATAAAATAAGATTTTAAAAATTGTAATATGTTAGTAACGACAAGTCTATATTTAAATATAATTAAAATTAAGGGAGTTTGTTAAAATTTTAAAAATAATTTTGAAACTCCTTATTTTTTTTAAAACATATCATATAAATTCTTAAAATCTTATTTTATGAGCTTATAAGCTATTTTTTAAATAAAATTATCAAATAATTTTTAACATCTTATAAGCTTTCATATATCTTATAAAATATTTTGAAAAGTTTATATGCTCAATCAAATAGCCTCTAGTAGAAATTTGAAGAGGCCTCTTTCAAGTTTGGATTAAAAAATGGATCAAAATACATGCTTCAATTTTACCCCTATGGAATGTAGTACGTGCATGGAGCCATAAGACAAATTCTAAAGAATCAAATAAATCCTAAATAATAATTTGCGAGGAGAGTTAAGATCAAGTTGAGTATATAAGAAATAATTCAACCCAAGATGCACATATTCAAAATCAAAACAACGTTAAATTGATATATTCGGGATATCTGTTTAAGTCATGAGATTGATGATCAATAATTTCTGTAATTTCACGATTGATTGCTAAGTCTTCATCTCCTTCTTACAAAATAATTAAAAGCTTTACTGGGATAGCAATATCAAAATGTGGAGTAGAGAGGGGATCTAGCCACAATATATAAGATAAAACCCTAAATAGCAATCCATCATGCCTTCTAAAATTGAGCCTACACCAACTATCATGCCAAATCTGTTTAGAAAAAGTCCTTAATAATATTGGGTCAAAATAATAGGCCCTATAAGTCATGTCTCATTAACTGATTAATTGAGCCTATTTTTATTTCATTAAAAACAAGTTCAATTAATAGAAGTACAAATATTAGAATAAAATTCCAACAGAGTACAATTCAAATAATGGAAAAATACGTGGAAATTTGTCTTATGTGATCAGTATATTTTAGTAACAAAAATATTTTATTGTGTCGAAATTTTTTAAATTTTATCATCTATTTTCCAATATAAAGGTTCTTAATTCTTTTGCTATGGAGTTTTTTTATTGTTCTTCCTTAATGTACCAATAATAATATATCAAATCATGATATTGCACTTAATTCATTTGTATTAAATAAATAAAATCACATCAACAAAATATGAATATATCGATACTATTATACTAATTTACTACCTTTCTCACTTGTTATGGACTAATAAGGGAATTCAGTACTTTTTAGTGGACCACTTTGCAAATAATCAGATGAGATGTCCTCTAGTGGTCCACTGGTCCTTGGCCAATCAATCAACTGATTTCATAAATGGGCCTTAAATTCTGTGGTAGACAAACAGTTACAGATCTTGATATGGTATCTATATCTGTACTTTGGTCCCAAAAGCTTGTACTGTACAAGTTGGTCCACCGACGTTACACGTAGCTTAGAGAAGCCCTACACTGGCCTTTGGCGGATCAAGAATGCGACGTGGCTTTGATGCTTGCAGACTCTTCATATTCAAAATTGATAAGAGGTCGCTTAATAGATTTGTTCAGGATTATTCTATTAGATACACGAGATTAAATACTTGTAATCCAGTGATATCAGTCTCCCTTATTATGTAGGGGGTTTGTATTCGAATTCGAATAAATTTTTTTGTGTACCTTATATCTGTATTTAGTTGTGGACTTTGTACTTCCATTTAATTTGTTTGATGATTAAATTCTATTGACTTGTTGTATGGATAATCTTCTTGATTTGATAATTGAATTGTATTGACTATTTGTAATGTTCTCTTAAAAAAGAATGGGATCGGACGGTTAGATTAAAGAGGAGCGTATAGTTTCATTGGCCCTTAAATTTAACAATTATGATTGAATCAGGTGTGTTTAATTTATATTATGTTTTTAACATTGGTCTGTCCTATCAATTCTATATGATAAGAGGGGATTGTGTCGGTTGTCTATAATCATTGTCCCATATCTTGAACATACTTTTTAATAAAATTGAATTTTAATCGACCCTTAAAAAGATATGAATTATTGAGTATTGAGACATTATTTTTATATGATAGATGCAGAAGAGACACTTTACTAAATTAGATATACATCAAGGAATATGAATAGTGCAATTCCTAATACATACAAAATTATAGTTGACACAAATAAGTTATTTTTATTTTGTAAATAAATATAATTTATCACTTTTAATTCCTTTTCTTAAATCAATACTCCTAAGGTTGCAAACAAATTAATTAATGTCCTAATTCCTATGCTATTTTAATAGGACAATAACCCAACTTTTATTAGAACATATCACGGCACCAAGTGATGATAAATTGAACTAAACTATATGTTATTTTCACCAATGTGAGCTCTTGAGAGAAAGATAAACTTGGGGAAAAAAAATAAAAAATTCACAAAAATAATAAAGATATTTATCAAAAAACACATTAATTTGTTGATCACAAGGATGGGCATCAAACAACACATTAATTGGAATTTGTCGACATTGAAATTCAATAAATGCTATTTTTCATCTCTTACAATGAACCGACATCAAACTATTAAACTTTCAATGTGAACTTTTGAAAAAATATCAGCCTACAAAAGGTTGCTAATATAATTAATGAACATGGTCGGCAAATAATACATCAAATCGAATTTGTTGGCATTGGATTTCAAGCATAGTACTCTTCACCACTCAGTTTCCTTGATTCAATAATAGTAAATTTAGCCCCCACATAATAGAAAAATTGTACTTAAAAGTGTAGTTTTTTAATTGATTCATTAACTATCTAAGTTAGGGGTGTTGATATGGGGTAGCCCAATAACACTCGACTGGAACGGAAGCTAGCTTGTGGAGGCCCAATTAGCTACAGGCCCAACTTATCAAGGGCAAGGCAAACAATCAACCAGCATTCGATCTAATGATCCTTATCTATCGTGGCGAATATTAGCGTTCCTCGGTCGACCAGATTATGGTCGATCATTTTCAGAATGTGGCCTTCATCATTGGACTAGGAAGATTCAGTTACAACAGCGTTACATCTTGTTGAGCAGAATCTGAAGAGATATCTTGCAAGAAGTATTCATCTCGATTTGAGAGGTCGAGGTTAAGCAACAATCTCTCAGCCGCATTGAATGTTGTTCTAGGCGGCGTGCATTCACATTAATGGCGCATGCCACTACCTGTACTGCCTTTACACCCGCGCCAAGTTAGGGGGGGCCTCCAATGTACCACTTTGTCCTAGGCAGCACCACCTGGAATAATACACAAGCTAGAGAAGACTTAAAGAACCTCAAGTAAGAACAAAACTCTTTCTGCCCAATAAGGGCATCATAGACATATCAACTACACTAAGAAGGCTATAAATATCACATTGCCAACCTTCAACAAGGTATGTCATTTATCATTCTAAAACCCTCACTCTACTACTCTATTTTCTAGTCAATATACTGACTTGAAAGTCGGAGTGGTTTAGCTGAGGGCACCTCAACTAGTCTGACGTTTGCTGTTGATCACAGGACTAGACCCTAATACATTGCAAAGTATTTCTCTCAACTTGCCACCTGATCGATCATATTGGATTTCAGTCCAATACATTCATCAAACGATTCTTACCCTCATCAAGTGTAAATGAGTTGAGCCGGCTCGCGAGCCTTATGAGTCGAGCTAGAGTTAGCTCGAGTCGAGTTGAATCGAGCTCGAACTCTAATTCGAGTCGATCTCGAGCTATTTGTATTTAGACTCAAGACTCGCTAGCTAATATATAATTAAATATTATTTTTTCATTTTATTAATAGATATATATTATATTACTATTTTTTTATTTCAAGTTCGAGCTTAAACTCAAGCTCGAGCTTGCAATTTTTTACAATTCAGTCAATTCGAGTCGAGTCGAATTCAAGTTTAAAATTTTAGGCTCGTCGAGCTCGATTTCGAATCTAAAATATATATTTCGAACTCAAAAATTTTGTCCAAACTTGACTCGATTGCGCCCCTAATTTAAGTAAAAATCATTTTTTTGTATCTCCCCAACTTGTGGGTGAAAAATGGGGTTAAACTCCACGCGTGGGGTAGCAGGCAGGTCACATGCACCGATTGATGATGATTGTTATAGCAGTTGGTAAAGTAACATAGTCCAGAAAAATATTAATTATATTGACGTGGTCATTTTGGCTGCATATATGAATTTTCACCACCGTCGGTTTATTGGATATTATTTATTTGAATATTATTGATTTTCTTTTTTTTTTAAATAAAAGATCCTGCCGACAAATGCAAATTAACAAGCCAATTTTTGTATTATTAATATTTGCATATTTATAAAATGTGAGATCTTTAATAACTAACATGGTAAATCAATCTGAAA
The DNA here is from genome assembly GCA_018894105.1 of Jacaranda mimosifolia. Lineage (NCBI taxonomy): Eukaryota > Viridiplantae > Streptophyta > Magnoliopsida > Lamiales > Bignoniaceae > Jacaranda > Jacaranda mimosifolia. The sequence continues at coordinate 37,611,660 of CM032123.1, forward strand.
AATAATTCAAAAAGTAAAGAAGTATTGTTAAGTTTTTATACTCATTTCAAATTTGAAGTACCGTTTGTAAGATAAGATGCCACTTAAATACGTGATTTCTAGATAGATATAAGATCTATGGCAATTACTTAGAAGTATATTTGTGCTAAAATCCTTCCTATCTAATAGAAAAGGGTCCTCTGATTTTGAACTAACCTTACTCGAAATCAAAAATCACGAATTTATCTATGGAGAATGGATCTAATTATATTAATATCGATAATTAATTAAAAATAACGACAAGAATACTTTCTTTTCTATTTTATCTATCATAAGGGTTTTTTCTTGCTTTTTTCAATTTTACTTTACTCTTTCTATCAATTATTTCACTTCATCACAATTTTTTTCTTTTGTTTATCATAAAATTTAAAAAATATATATATATTAAAATTATTTAATAAATTTATGTACTTTTATTTATATACTATTTTTTTTATTTATATAACCCCCAAGATTTTGTTTCTTAGACTAATAATCAAATTATATGCAAATACTTATATATTTGACAAATATTATATGATATGAAAAATTAATTTTTTTTCAAATTAATATATCTTGAGTGGGCCTAAACGACATGGGCCAAGCTCATATAAGGCTCCTATTGCCAAGAGACAAAGGTGATGTGTGGTTATGTTTTATGTTTAATTTTGATATGTGTTTTGGGGGAATGAATATTGTAAGTGGGATTTGAGAATGTGAAAGTTATGTTGTAGAAAGTTTTTTGGTTATATTTTGGGGAATAATTAGAAATTTATTTTAGGGAGTTTTGATATGTTTATTTATGTTTTAGGGGGAGACATTTTTTACTGTGGTTATCAAATTAATATTTTTTTTTATTGTGTTTTGGGAGTGAAAATGAAATTAAGTAATTTTTTTTATTGTAAAAATAATAATAAAATATATGTGATATATATAAAATATGTATGTATATATTAGAAAATGAAAAAAATTTGGAGATAATGAAGGATAAGAGATGGTATTTTGAGAAAACCTATTTTAATGTTTTGGAGGGAAAATGAATGTATGTTTGACTATATTTCCCAAAATAATTTTATTCTGCGAAAACATATCAAAACATTTCCAAAATATTTTGTTGGTTGAAAATGGATTAATTCAGCTAGAGAAGCCCATAATGTTTAACTTTGTTGCAAATTGACAGAAAATTAAAAAATATATATGTTTGAAGAAATTTCATGTAACACTAGGTTAACAATTTTGACGTCGTTTTTCTTTTTTAACACATAAGCACACATACTAAGATCATTGTATATAAAAATTAATAGAGTATCACTTGATCAATTGACAACTAATAATTTTGATGCACTTTTTGTCTTGCTTCCCTCACACAATAAAATTATGTGATTCGTAGGTTGTTGAATGATAATGGATTGGATGCGGAGTGAATTTGTCAAAATTTTGGATTTGTTTGGTCCGAATTTTTTTGGACATGGGATTAAACTCATTCCAAATTTGAGATTCAAATAATCCCGCCCGTTAGACCCATTTTATAATTTTAAAGTAATTAAAAATACTTTTTTAATAATGATATCCCTGTGAAGGGCGCCAGTGCCACAAGATCCACTAGTTCAAATGGTTGGTACTCGGACAAAGTAAAAAAGATGGGGGTCTTGGTTTTCATGATCTCAAAACCTTTAACGCTGTGATGTTGGCTAAGCAGGCTTGGAGGCTAATTCATCATCCTCAGCTCCTCTTGAGTAGGTTTCTTAAAGTAAGGTATTACCCCCACTTTTCCTTCCTTGATGTAAATAGAGGTTCTACTTCATCTTTTAAATGGAAATGTATTTGGGATGTTAAATATGTTCTATGTGAAGAATTGAGATTTAAGGTTGGTAATGGACAATCTATTCGAGTATGGTATGATCCTTGGATTCTAAGGTCATCATCTTTTGGGGCTCATTCTTGTGCTTCAAGTATCTCTCGAGATACTAGGGTCTGTGATTTAATTGATTGTACGACAGGTTGTTGGAATATTGATTTGGTTCGAACACTTTTTGATATTGCTAATGCTAATGCTATTCTTTCTATTCCTTTGGAATCTCTTCAGAGTTATGATACTCTAATTTGGCATTATACTAAATATGGTTTATTTGCTGTTAAGAGTGCATATTTTTTGGCTAAAATCTGTCTTAGTTGGCGGTTGCTTGCTTTTAGAGGTTCATCTAGTGCGGTTCGTAACTGTGACTATCAATTTATTTAGGCTGGTCGATTACCACCTAAGGTTAAGATTTTGGTTTGGAGACTTTGTCTTGATGCTCTTCCTACCCGTACTAACTTAGTGCGACGTGGTATTCGGACCAATGAGTTATGTGTTCTTTGTGGAGAAGCTGAAGAATCATTGTTCCATCTTTTTCACAACTGTCATTTCTCTAGACAGCTTTGGGCATTAACGAATTTTCCTCACTTGATCTTGTCGACTGTGGAGGATGACTTTTAGAGTTGACTAGAATCTATTTTTAGGAAGATCAAGGCACCACTGTTTGATTTATTGTTGATATGTTGTTGGTGTATTTGGTATTAGAGGAATCGGATCTTATTTGGTAAGGGTTCCAAGTCTACATTGGAGACATATTAGTTTGCTTTTCTATATCTTGCTGATTTTTCAAATGCTCAAACTAGAATAGATTGGGTTGTGATTGTCCTATCTTTGTTTCATGATATATCATGGAGATATTTTGTATCTTTGGACATGTTGCTTCATATAAAAAATCTTACCATTTTACCTTAAAAAAATAAAATAATAATGATATCGCCTTCTCCTTTAAATATGGGAAAATAATGTTATTAAAAAAAATCATTATTTACAAATTTATATGTTTTAGGCATTTTTTTAATAATTAAAAGTTTCAAAATATACATAAATGAAAGCATAAACAATTTAATAATGTTATGATATTATGTTAATTTATAAGAATATTATATTTATATTTTATATGTGAATATAATAATATATGTGTGTCTTTCCATATATATGCATTACATTACTCAAATACATATAAAATTCAAACAAAATTAGGGATAAGATTTTTCTATTTAAAAATTAAAAGTAGGACTCGCTTTAAAATTGCTTGAAATTTAAAATTCGTTTAAGAGGATGGTTTTAAGATGGATTCAAACTCAAAACCTTCAAATGGGTTCAATTTTGATCTTAACCCATTTTCATTTTGATGTGAGTTTAACATAACTGTATGTGCGATGAAAAAGCTGGTTTTGATACAACTTCTGTCAAGAAAAATAATATTTATATACTTTTCAGCTCTAAAAAATTCTCATGTAATTTCTTATTTTAGTGATTGGTATATGTATTGGGATCCACATCAAAACCCTTATCTAGATTAGAAATGTAAACAAGTCGAGCCGAGCTTCAATAATTTTTTTGCTCATGCTCGAGCTTGAATCAAATGAACCAAACTCGCGCTCGACTAGGCCAGAAAATTGAGATTCGAGCTTGACTCGAGCTCTTGTTTGGGTTAGGCTCAACTCGATTCATTAGGCTCAACCTTGTGATCAAGCTATAGGCTCGAGTTCGAGTTCGAAAAGTGAAATTATTTTATAATATATAAAGAATTAATATATTATTATAACTTTTTATATATAAATATTATTTTCTTAAAAAGATATAGGCTCATGAGTCGGTCCGCAAACTGAAGAACAAAAATCATTTGACTCAAGTTCAACTCAAAACCTATATGAATTTGACTAGAGTTCGAACACTTTGGAACCAGCTCGCTATGCTCACAAGCTGGCTCTATTCATTTGCATTCCTAATATAAATAGAAATTGAGTAAAGACAAGAAAAATGAAAGATAAAAATGCTCTAAGCAGCATAGAGTTTGTAATTTTTTTTTATTTTATTTTTGAAGCAAGAAAAGGGACAAAAAGTAAAAATGCAAAGCTGGAGAAATCAAACTATTATTACTAGTTAAAGAGGAACTGCATTGTTCACCAGGCAATAAGCAAACACACAGATAGTTCATTAAGTAAAAGACTTGGCATTGAAGCCAGAGTACTCAAAAGGCTGGCTGGTCTGGAGGATGGAGGGCCTGCTTATTTTCCAACACTGAAAAGTACAACAGCTTTCATTTATGTAATAAAAGAACAGGCATGTTGAAATATAAAAAAAAGAAAAAGAAAAATGTAATAAAAGAATAGGCTTAGAATTAAAGAAACAGATTGGATATTCTTTTTAATTTTTGTTATGTTTATAAATTTCTAAGTGTTTGTTTGATTATGTTTGGTGAAAAATATTTTTCCCCAAAATATTTTTAAAATCTCATCAAAAACATCCTCGAGTAATTTCATTCTAATTCTTCAAGGCAATCTTGACAATTGCATACATGCATATATCTTCTTAATGTCACAATTACATATACATAAAAAAATATTAATATAAAATTACATTTTTACCCTCACTAACAAATAAAAAGACAATGATTTAACATCTACAAGATAAAATGTCTTCTCCCAGCATACAATCTGACGAGGGTTGAATCCGTTGAAGGATGGATCAGGTAGATGTTCTGATGAGGTTCGAACTCCCTGGTCGATAAACGAGTATAAATGGGTTGAATCCCGCAATCACTAGCAAACGTTAAGCTAGCCGAGGAGCCCTTGGCTTAGGCACTCCGATACTCAAGTTAATATGGGTCGACTGGATAATATGAGCAGTAGAGTGGGGCCTTTTTGTATATATGAGAGCATACATTAGAAAGGCTGGAGTAGGGATATTTATAGCATTTTCTCCCTGGGGATCTGTTTGAGATGCCCTTGATGTGTAGGGAGGACCCTTGTCCTTGCATGAGAGGCAATTAGTCATCTCCCATCTCTGTATTATTCCAGGTGGCTGCTTTCCTAGGTTTTAGGGATAAGATAGGACACTGTTGACACGCCTACCACGCCAGGCGGTAATGGGGCAGCATGCGCCATTAATGTAGAGACATGACGCCTGTCAGTGCATTTAATGCGGTAGAAATGGTACTATGTCCTGCTGACCTTTCTGGTCGGAAGGATGATCGACCTAAATAACGAATTGAAGCACAGATTAGTGGTGCGATCGACATATCGACTCGCGACCTTGTACAAGGCCTGGTTGAGTGTTCATTTGCCTGGGTACGCCGTCGATCATTGAGGTCGACTATGATCCGTAGTGCCATTGGGCCCCGGGTGCAAGGTACTGCACTTTTGGGCCCACACAGTTTGGACCGAGCTACTTAGGTCATCCCATATCACAATCAAACATATCATTTTCTCCCAAAACAAAACCAACCATATATTACATCTCCAACCCCTATCCCTCAAAACCCATTCTTCCAATTTTCTCCAAAAACACCTAAATTAACCAAACCTATCCTTACAACTAACACATAGCCAAGAAATAATCTAAATGTTTTTTTCTTTTAATTAACAAACATGCATATCAAAAGCGTGTTATGATTTGAATTCATAACCTCTCACATTATATTAGAAATTTATATCATTGGACCACAGATCATTAAAAAAAATAATTAAAATATTGGGGAATGGCTCCTGAGAAATTTGATCCCCATCTCATAATAATGAAGCCCTTTTATCTTGAAGTCCATGAGCCAAAGTCAAAATACCCTCCTCGCCACCCCCACCTCCACCCCTATCTAATGTTTTGAAAATCGGATTGAATCGACCCAAATCGGTCCAAATCAGTATGGGTTCGATCGTTTTTTGACCGATTCACTCTTTTTTTTATTATTTTTTTGAAAATTAATTTTTTGTAAAAAGAAAAATAAAAAAAAATAGAAATTATGAGTTGAAGATGATGATTATAGATTTTGGATATGTAATTTTTTTGAAATTTAATGAAGTAGTAGTTATATATGAATGCTTATGTTTTATTTGTTATTTTATTTTATTTTATTTCTCTTAGATTATGTTAAATATTTAGCGTAGAATAATTTATTTTTATTTGAAGTTGAAGTATGAAACGAATGATTACTTAAATAAATGTAAAATATTATTTTTTATTTATTTATAGTTGACTAATTGTGAAATCGTATTATTTTCTAAAAAGCGTATTTAAAAGTAAGTTAAAATTTTTTCAAATGATATTCTTTCTATATCAACTGAAAATTTTATTTTTTGTTAATATTAAAATATTATATATTTTTATAAAAGTAAATATAATTACATCATTATAATATTATATCAGTGAATTAGTGATCCAATCGATTCAATCAATAACTAATAACGTCACTTAATTTTTATCCAATCAATTTTAAAAACATTGTGCCTACGCCATCCACAATCCCCCACTCTGTCCTTGCCTAAAAACAATACACTCATAAAGAGCAATAAATATAGCCGAGACATTAAATATTGCAGGTTTTTAAATTAACAACTAGGCTGTCTAAACTCTAATCTTCCACCTGTCCAAAAAGAAAAACCTTTCTACTACTCTAATAAGAAAGAAAAAAAAAAAAGGAAAAATATGAACATGAACTAACATTTATTGCAACAAACAGGTCCCCGCTACTTCAAGCCTTCATTTTTCAGACGCTATTTTCACATTCTTTTCTATATAAAAATTAAAATATATTACTTTTTTTTATTTTTATATTTTTACCCAATATTATTTTTATTTTCAAAATAAATTTCCCAATAACCTATATATTTTATCCTAATAACTTATATATTTTCTCTCTTTATTTTATTATTACTATTTCTCTCCATTTATAATATATTAAAACCCAATATAATAATTATTTTTCCGATAAGCTATCCAAACCAAATTCATTTTCAACTCATTTTCACTAATTACTTTTTCAAATTTTGAAAATGATGGAAATGAAAAAAAAGCCAAATGGGGTCCTAAGTGCCCATTTGGTTTTGTTTTCAAAACTCATTTTCATTTTTTCTTGAAAATAAAAATAGAAAATTATCAACTTCTTTCCTATTTTTACAGATATTTTTATTTTCAATACATTTTTCCAAACACGCTCTTATACTCTCTCTCCATTTTTGCACTTTATTTTTTTACTCTCATTTTCACGATTTTTAATACAAAAACATTACAATATCCAAATACAACTCATTTTTAACCATACACAATATTTCATTTTAAATAAAACATCCAAATAATATTTCATTTTCAAATTCATATTTATAACTAACTTCTCACTATTTTTTTAATCAGAAAATGAAAATACCTCCAAAAAATAAAACCAAATGGGCTCTAAGAATTTCACCTTTAGGGGTGTAAATGGATATTAAACGGATCGAATACACTGTTTTCATATTCGTATCTGTTTAATTTTTTGAATATTCGGATACGAATATAGATTTGATGGATATTTAAAAATGATATCCAAATTTGTATTCGTCGAATATTGATCGAATTCGGATATATCCGTATTCGATTATAATTATTCAGATGCATTCAGATTTTATTAAACTTATCCATATTAGAATTATTATTTTATATTCATATTCGATGATAATTTAGATATCCATTTACGAATATCCAAATACGTAAATTTATGAACCTATAACAAATATATATTTTAATTAATAGAATGAACTATATAATTTTATTAAAAGGAAAGCAATCAAACAAATAACATAATTTTTAATTAATAATTGAATTTATAATCGATTATTATTACTTGTTATTAATTATAATGATATTTAAGTATATTAATTATAAAGTCAACCAACAATAATTATGTTGATTAACTTTATTCTTCAATCTATATTATAATAATTTTTTAAATTTATTCTTTTTTCTTCATAATTCTTCAATTATAATTTATATATATATGTGGATTAAGAGATTTCTATTAAAAATATAAATAATATATTATTTAATAAATATATATTCGGATCAAATATTAAACTGATCGGATACGCATTTATCATATCTGTATCAATTTATATTCATATATCTACTAATTAAATACAAATAATATCTATTTTAAATAAATATAAATAAATTTTATATAAACAAATAAAAATTTAAATAGTAAATAAATTTTCGAATATCTATATACTTTCCTATTCACCTTCAACCACATTGCTTTTTGGGGATCTTTTTTTTCCCCTAGTCTGATGGTCCTCTTAAATTGTGCTGTTATTATTTCAATTGGCAACTTTTTTCTGTTTGGTCCTTATCCCAATGGTACCTTTGACCATTTCCAACAGATTCCAGTCTACTGTCCCAATCAGTCCCTTTTATTTTGTGATATCACCTGTCAGAAATTTGAGAGCCTCTTCTGCATAATAATCTTGAACATTGATTTGCATGTAAAAGTGAAGACATTGATGATTGTATCCATCTTAACCCTATTCTCTTGCAACAACTGTCTCTCTGTCTATCCTAGCCTGCTCGAGACTCTATTTTGTCCAGAACTATCCTATTGTAAAAACTAAGGGGCTGTTTGGATTTTTTTTGAGGTATTTTTGTTTTTTGGTAAAAAAATAATAAAAAATTAGTTGTAAATGTATTTTTAAAAATAAAATGTTGTTTAGAGATTTTGTTTAAAATATAATGATTATGTAGTGTTGAAATGAGTTGTATTTGAAAAATATAGTGTTTTTATATTCAAAGTCGTACAAATGTGAGTAGTAGAAAATGAAAAGTGAAAATAAAGAGAGTGTGTAATAATGTATTTGGAAAAATATGCTAAAAATGAAAATGTCTATGAAAATATGAGAGAAGTTGATAGCTTTTTTTTTTTATTTACAGGATAAAATAAAAAAAAAAGCTTTAAAAATAAAGCCAAACGGGCACTAAGTCCATATGTGGAAAATGAAAGAAAATATCCTTAAAAAGGGATTTCACTTTGATAATATGGATAGAAAGAAAATACCCACATTTGTCCTTACAAATAAGTTGAAGTGAGTTGAATGAACACTAATGACACACATTTTATGTTGGGATTGGATTAGATCGATTCGACTTGTTAATAGTCTAGTTTAATTGATATGGACGTTTCAAATCAATTATTTAATAACTATCAAATGGTACTAACGGTAAGTGTTTCACATTAGACTTATTTGTAAATGTTCAATTTTAAACTGTCATTATTTTTCTCTCTTTTATTCCTCTATATAATTTGACCATTGACTTAAGTATCGAAAAGGACTTTCAACAATTTTAATGATTGTTTGTGCTTTTTAATTTTTATATCTTTCAAATCGTGTTGACCTAACAGTTATCATGACCGAACCTTGATTAACTTGATTCAAACTGTTTAAAAAGATCACTTTAGAACTCATGCCATATTTGACACGAAGCGTGACATGAAACTATATATAATGCAGTTAACTCTCTACTTTGTAATAATTTACAAGTTCAACCTAAATTGTGCCAAAGTGGCTACGTAAGTCTTAAAGCAGTTAATGTTTAGTTAGCAAACGAATCGAAGTTGAGCTGAAAAGAAAGAGAAAGTCTAATGAAACAATATATTTTTTTACCAAAATTTGGCTCCTTTAGTACCAATCTTGAATGAGCTTTTCAAGTACACCAAGTTGGCAAGTCTTAACATATTCACAGCCCTTGTCTTGTTGATGTTTTTAATTAACATTTGTACAATTGGGCATTTCACCATTATTATCACTGCTGATACACCTAATTAATGGTCACAGATCCTCCACAATCTAGGCTGGGCTTAGATAAAAAAAATAAATTGTCACAGCATATTTAAACCATTCAAAAAAAGATCTACCAATGTCAGATTAGCTGTCTGGAGTTCTCCAAATCTTATTACAAGCTTTTCAAGAACAGGAAATGATATCTTCAACTTTTGAACATGCAAAATGACAAGAATGCCCTTCCAAGGGGGGGTTGAAATGATAGATGAGTAACCAGCAAAAGGGTGTTTTCTTTGAAGGGTATTGATGTAAATGGACATCCTATGTGTTTCTTGGTTTAGTTGGGATATGCATTCTCACATGGGATGTAATTAGTTTCATGTGATCACATGTCTGGGACTTATCCCATGTTATTATGATCTCTGTTTAGATTAATGGTCAGAAGACTACAGCTTCTCTCTCTGTCTCTCTGACTAATCCTTGTCTAATAATTCATCTGCCACTAAGCAGAAGCATTAATTACCTATTAAAGAAGTGTTTTCTCTTACACAAAATTAAAGTTGCAATAACTTAAGGCCCCTTGGTTTTGTTATCCGAATGCATTTTCATTTTTTGATGAAAGAAAAAAGTGAAAAGTTTAGTATAAATGTAATTTTGAAAATAAAATATTATTTGAATGTTTTATTTAAAATGAAATAATTTTGTATGGCTGAAAATGAGTTGTATTTGAATATTGTAGTGTTTTTGTATTAAAAATTGTTAAAATATGAGTAGGAGAAAACAAAGTGTGAAAATGGGGATAGAGCGTAATAGTGTGTTTGCAAAAATGTGTTGAGAATGAAAATGTCTGTGAAAACAGGGGAGAAGTTGATAGCTTTCTATTTTCATTTCAGGAGAAAATGAAAAGGAGTTTTGAAAACAAAACCAAATGGGCACTTAACAAAACTCAATTCTCATTGAAGAAGTCGAGGACTTTAAATCAATTTATAAGTTGGTCATCTTCTCACATATTGAAGTATCTTTTTATTGTAAGGACAAAATTTTCATCACATAAAATCGAGTCTTTCATTCTTGGTGATAGATTTTGAATCAATTATACATAGTACAATTCACATTTTAACACAATTATTTGATCAACAATTATCCTCGTTATTTGATTAATCCTTTTCGAACTCTTCATGTGAAATTTAAAGGTGTTGGATGAGTTTTTAAATCCTGTAAAATATCTTATAAGATGTTTGAAATGTATGTTATGTAAAACGCTTGGTAAATTTTTTTGATAAAGTGATTTTAAACACAAAATAAAATGTTATGATCTTATAAATTCTTTTTGAAAAAACAAAAAAATTCTAATTTATTTTCAAAATTTAACAATCTGAACATACTAATTACAAAATTATCATTATTAATATATTATAAACTTCAAAATTTTACTTTATTCAGAGACTTTAATATGTCAAGAGGTGAACAATAATATTTTATATTATGTAAAATTCAGAAACTTACAAGAGCTTTTAAATAAAATTTAACCAGACACCCTCTTACACTAAAAAAGGCAAATCCTTAATCGATATTGTAGCAAAAAACAAACATTTAAAATGAAATTTTAAAATTTTTAATTAAGGAACACAAAAATTATCGGCTTAATTACCGGCTAAGAACAAGTTTTAGAATCTTAATTAAAAAATTAGTATCCTAATTAATGTCCATATATGCAGTATCATGCACCCCTACTCTCAGCTTACATATAATTGGTTCATACTGCTGTAGCTCCAGCATTTAGGAAGTAAATTAATGAGTAGCAGCATTAGCTTTATGTCTAGTACTTTTAAATCAATGTGGGCACCTAATTAATTATTGATTTATTTCTGACTTTGGAAATAAATAAAACCAGGGCTTAAATCGCTTTATTGTCATGCACGTTTTATATTAATATAATTACTGTGTTTCACGCTTTTCAAAGTATGTGATTAGTCCCTATACCTATGATAAAAATTATTGCAAGAAATCAACTTTGGATTGTAAGTCATATTTGATGGTCCATATAGCATTGGTTATTAATGATTGAATCAAGGTGATAAGGTAGAGCTTAAGTTGCTTTGTGCTTGGCAACGTTTTACATAATTCTACATATAATATTGTGATATTATTTTTGTATACTATGAGCTATAATTTAAGTATAATTTACTTTTATTCTAACATATCGATTCAATTCAATTTGAGCTTGTATTAGAGCAATTAAAGTTGTCATGTGAAATTTGCTGGTAATTATCGAGTGAGTTGAATGTACTCAGGGTCGGAAGGAATGAACAACATAATAATTATTGGCATACTTTTATTTAAATTTCTCTTGAATGCAGATCAAATTTAATTATTGTGTGCGTTGGCATCAATAATCACATGAATTTACTAGTCATGACCTCATTAAGTTCATAGAGTCGAAAGGGGTGGGCAATATAATAATTTCCAACTACTTTTATTCGAACTCGGCTTGGATACAAATCCAAGTCAATTTCAATATGTGTTATTGGTTGTTTTGAGTTAATGTTGGGTTGGAAGGAGGTGAACAATATGCCACCTTTTAACTTACTTTTACACAAACTTCGCTTGAATGTAAATTCAATTCAATATGGGATAGCATCAATCAAAATTGCCACATGAACAGCTTGAATACAAATTCACTTTAATTTTAGCTTCCATTAGCATCAATCAAAATGTCATGCAAAACTCACTAGTTATTAGTTGATTCGAGTTAACTTAGGGTCGACACATATGAACAATGCATCAATTTCAAATATGTTTGATATTTAAATCAAATTATAACTTTCACTCGAAAAAAATTAAACTCGTCTTTATAAACTCTTCAAATTTTCATTATGAATAAAACTTTTCCCATATAAAAATAATATATATATATATGTATAATTCAAAATTTCTAAAGTCTTTTATAGTAAAGATCAAGTCCAACCAAACTACCACCACCCAAAATAACTCCATGAGGCCACACAATTAGAGCTAAGTGCAATAGTTTGAAACCTTTTTGTCTTTTAGCACTCAAGGTCTCCATGTGCTGTCCCCCCAAACTCCATAAACAACCTTACCTCATTTGTCTGGGCTTCACTACACCTCCCACTTTAAATATTAAACATTTACTATACTAAAAAGCAAAGGTAATGTTTGGTTCCATTTTGTATGTTTTGGATTATGTATTTTGGGAGAATGAATTTTGAGAGTAGGGTTGAAAATTTGATTGATGTTTGTTTATATTTTAGGGAAGAGTTAGAAAATTATTTTGGATAATTTTGGTATGTTTGTTTATGTTTTGGAAGGAGATAATTTTTACTATAACAATCAAATTAATGTTTTTTTGTTGAATTTTTAGGGTGAAAATAAAATTGGGTAATTTTTTTATTATTAAAAAATAATAAAATATATAATATGTATATGTGATGATTGGATATGATTTTTTTAATTGTATAATAATGATAAAATATTATGATATTTTGCCAAAACAAATGCAACCAAACATAGCCAAAACAATTTGGATCAAAGCGCCCCCACCCCCACCTCTATAAACTCCATGCACACATTGTCCACACACAAAATTCACCAGCCAAGAGAAAAACTACACCAAATCCAATTCTCTCCTCGTCACAAATGGTCTCCCTAGAAGCCCTTCACCCCCCGGCCACATCCAAATGCGCCGCCGCCACCGCCGCCGTCGAGTCGATCTCCAGCCCCCGCATTTCCTTCTCTGCCGAGTTTTTCGACGAGAGCAACTTCATCTCCATATGCCCCAAGGAGAAAGAGCGGGCGGAGGCCGCGGGGGAAAGAGATCAGAGGGCCGCAAGATCAGCTGCAGAATTCGAGTTTCTATCTGGAAATTTAACAAACATGATAACTGCAGATGAATTGTTCTCTGAAGGTAAGCTGCTGCCCTTTTGGCAAATGCACCACGCAGAAAAACTCAACAAAATCTCCTTGAAAACTGAGAAAAATGAAGATGGGCCTGAGGAAACCCATCAAAACAACAAGGAGGAGAGTCGAATAAGCTGGTTTCTTGATGATGATCCCTCCCCCAGACCCCCTAAATGCACTGTTCTATGGAAAGAGTTATTGAGGTTGAAAAAACAACGTGGTTCTTCGACTTTATCATCGTCTTCGTCTTCTTCTTCTTCTTCCTCTTCCTCTGAAATCCCATCCGCAGAAGGGGTTGCGAACAGGGACAAAGTTATGAAGAGAGTTAAGAAAGGATTGGAGAGAACAAGATCAGCCAGCATAAGGATAAGGCCTGTGATTAATGTCCCCATTTGCACACAGGGGAAAAACAGTGCTATTCCTCCACTGTTTTCCTTAAGGAGAGGAAGATTAGAAAGCTGAGATTGAGGAGCTGTAGAAATCGCTGTTTTTGGTTTGTTTTTATTTGTATTGAATTCATGTTTTTTGTTTTTTGTTTCTTCTCTTGGAGGTTTGTTTAGATTGATGTTTTAGTTTACAAAGTAGTAAAAATCTGCAGAATTGTTGTGTAGATGCTGACTTTGTTGCTTATGTTTAAATGTTATAATCAGCAACTGATTTTCATGTAGTTTCAATAAGATGTATGATTCTTGTTTTGTTGTTTAGCTTCAAAGGAGAGATTGGGAAACATGATCCATGGATTATGGAAACTCCTTTAATTATTGCTCTAATTGTTATCATTTAACTTTATAATATATTATTCTAATCTTGTCCAATATAAGAGGAATCAACAATTTTCGGATATTCTAAAAGTTATTTCTTCCGCTTTTTCATTAGGATAAAAATCCTTCACTAACACATGTTGATTGGAATAATATCTCAATGCGACTATTACTTTTAGAACTTTTACTGCTATTGTTATCATAAATGTGACATAGAACTTAAGTCAGTAACTGAAGAGCTTCTTTAGATGTCATTTGAGGTATTCTAAATAAAAGCTATACTTCATCAACTGGATTTAAGGCAACATGCAGGATTGAAGGATATAAATGAATTGAATAAAAAAAAAAAAAAAGGGATATAAATGAGAGCCCTTACTGGATTCCAGAGGCATTCAAGTGTACAGTTCAAACTGTTGAGACGATGAAGTGTTAATCTGTCTAAAGGGAGTTAAGGATTCATGGTTTAAAAATGAATTCATAACTTGAAATAGACCTGGCAAAATTCTACCCGTACCCGTGGGTACCTAAAAAATTATGGGTAATGGGTCTTATTTTTTCAACTCAAAAAATTACGGGTAATTTTACCCGTACCCAATTTACCCGCCGCTTTTTGGCCCGGCCCGCGGGTACCCGCGGGTTACCCGTATTTATAAATATTTTTTTTTATTTTATATAATATATATATATTTACATATAAATATTTTATATTTATAACAAATTAAATTAAAAATTATATCATAAAATAAAATTCTAAATAACAAAAATCCCTTCCCAAAAACATGGACGCAACATCTTCTTCTACAAGAACAACAATGTTCGACTGATATTTAAACTTTCAATTCAAAAAACTTTTGGCATGTAATTGATTTAAATTTGAACTTTTGAATGTCATGTACTTTAAATTTGGTAGACTTTGAATATTTAAGATGTTAGTTTTAAACTACAATATTATTAATGTGCTTAAGGTATTTGTTCAATTTAATGTTTGAAATTTTTAGTTTTTTTTCGTTGTTTGAGTTTTATTTAGTTAAAATTTGAGCAACATCATGTAAGTCACAAGTTGAAAATTAATTTACCTCTAAATATAAAAAAAATAAAATAAAATAAAAAATTGGGTACCCACGGGTTACCCGTTACCCGTGAGGATGGGTAACAGGTCCCCTACTTCGTACCCAATAAAAAACGGATAAATTTATCCGTTGGTAAATTTACCCAACCCGTTGTTACCCGTAATTGGGTTACCCATGAGTACCCAATTGCTAGGTCTAATTCTTGAAAGAGACTGTTTTCCAAAAATACGAGCGATAGAGCACATTGTTTATGCGTGCTAATATTTTTTGGGGGGAATTCGTCGTGCACTCAGAAAAATTTGTCCATTTTTATTACCTATACCTATGGCTAAGGGAACAATAATCTGACAACTACTTTGATTCGATTTGAGTGTTTATTCATTCTAAATATATGTTTTGATTCTTTACTTCGACGGTAACAAATATCTAAATTTGATATTCTTAAATATTCTTTTAATCTATAATCAACATTAACAGTAAAAAAATGTATGTCCATTTTCCATAATATTATACTTATATAGGGTATATCATGGCGAATTCAATAAATATGGCCGCATCATTGTGCTGCATGGCAGCGATTTTCATAACCTTGGTGGAAGCGCACGTGCAGTAACACTTTGAATCCTCTAACCCAAATTAGAGAGATTACTCAAAATTCTGTCAAAACTAATGAATGGAAAAGTTTTCACTGAGCAGAAAATTATCTGACAATTCTATATCCTTAACAAGGCGGTTAGAGAACAAGATCTGAAATTCTTAAACTAATTGGGTACAGCAAACTTCCTTAACAAGAGTGTCAAGGAATTGAAAGAACAACATGCTAGAAAAAAAACGTAAGATGTAATATTAATGTATCGTTATCAAGACATGAAGGTATTCGGGCAGGAAATTTACAGGCTAATTGCAACACTAATTGGGAATTATATTATCTATGTGCTCAATACATATACCACCCTACTTCCAAAATACACACACAAAAAAGATGTCATAAAAACATGTTTGTTAATACAAAAACAATGATGTACACTTGATCTGGCCATTAATGAAGTTCATCTGTGTCGGCAAATGCTTTAGAATGAAAGAATCTTGGCTCACAACAAAGTAGTAAGAACGTATTAAAGTAGATGAACCTATAAACCTTACTGTAACTGAAGAAGTTGTTCAATTGCTTCAACGGATCAACGATTTAATAGCCGAGCAAATAATGATGGAAGGAACAGTCTTAGGTCGGCCTTGGAGTCAACAATGGATTCCCGGGAGTAAACCTAAGAAGAAAAATATTTCAATCAATTAATCACCCAAGCTCAACAGAAGGGCAGGGCTGTACTAGTTCAACAGAAAGTTACCTCAGTGTTAATCCAGGTTTTCCGGTAAGGCTGCTTGGTACTTGGCCCGTTAGATTGTTGTTTTGCAGGAAGCTGAGGAGAGAAAACGGCATTAGAATGTCCTTCAAAAGGTGCATTGGAAAGCCAAGAGTGGGAGAATGTGGACAAATTCAGTTTGTTGGATCAATCATAATATAAGCACTTCCAGATAATGCATATTTTGCCACAAATATGAAATATCAACTTGATAAAAAGTTGC
The DNA here is from genome assembly GCA_018894105.1 of Jacaranda mimosifolia. Classification (NCBI taxonomy): domain Eukaryota; kingdom Viridiplantae; phylum Streptophyta; class Magnoliopsida; order Lamiales; family Bignoniaceae; genus Jacaranda; species Jacaranda mimosifolia. The sequence goes on from CM032123.1 coordinate 37,628,611, forward strand.
CGAGTTTAAAACTTACAGTTCACGTAAGTTTTTCAAGTTTCCGAGTGATGGAGGAATTGTTCCACCAAGGTGATTGTCTTCCAAATGCCTGAAGTGGAAGATGGAGCAGATTGAGAAAAGATATTATAGCAGAAGAAAAACATAGTGAATTAGTTTCATATATCGTTGAACATGAAAGATCGATGTTAGATTAGTCAATATCCAGACAGCATCCTTTATCATTAACTAGCAAGAACCAAGAAGTCATTTTTCTTGCAATCTATGACAGGATCAATTTCACAGGACAGTAGTGCATAAATAACAGGGTATCATCACTCACAAAATCTCCAATCCCTTTAATGAACTGAGGTCTGGAATAGTTCCCGACAAACTGTTATTTCCCAGCAAGCTGCCAACAACAAGAAGCCATCAATGTTAGAATCACATATCTGAATTTATAAAACTTGAGGATTATACATTCACTCACATAGTAGTCAGTGCTGTAAGCCTGGTAATACTATGTGAAATTGATCCTGAAAGGCCCATGCTTGTCAAATTTCTGTTGATAACAGGAAAAAGGATGAATAAGCTGCAAAATCCATTTGCTGCCGATGATAAGTGGCAGTTTGAATATAATATGTAAAGTAAAAATCCTGCTCACAAAGCGACTATGCGAATTCGGGGGCCTTCAGAACAAGTAATTCCAGTCCATGAATATCCGCTGGGCAAACACGGATCACCATACCAATCAGCTGGAGGTTTCTGGAAGCTTCTCCTCAAATTTATGATAGCAATTACTGCAAGAAAATGAACATAGAAGCATACTCACCAAATTACGCCTATATTTAGGTTGCAGTAGTCAAAGTTAAATGGCGATATTGAATAAAAAATGGACTAAAATTTACTGGACGAATGCCAAAACTGTACAATTGCTTGACTATTTAGAGGATTGATTTCATGAAAGTGATATAATGAGTGAGGATGACTTGTGATCTATAGGAAGGCTCCTACAAAGTTGTCATCAACATGGAGAATTCAAGGTCATGTACCATAATTTCTACTTTGTGAATCCATAATTATACATGCTCAGATTGGTATGGCTTGTCAAGTTCCAGGTCCTAGTAGAAGAGAAAATTATGCGAAATGCTTAATATAAGCCCATCTTAGTTATAGAGCATTCGGCACAGAACATACCATCACGTGGGAGAGTTTTCCCTCCAGCAGGAAGCACTTGAAAAACCTCTCCAGCATTAATGAGAGGGCCAACAGTTGATCCAGGAGCAGGAGTCAAAGTTAAATTTGTAATGCCGGAAAAAAGCCACTGGTTTGCAAATACAACAATACCAGCAGGAGTCACACTCAAGTTATTGTAATATGTAACACCGTTTAGGGTTATGCCCAGTGTTCTTGAGCTCCCTGAATCATCCGCAAAGTATAAAGCAACATAATAATATTCTGTGCTTCGAAGAGGACCGGGAGGCCAACGTAATGTTATTGGTTCAGGCAGGCTTCTTGACAACCGAGTCTGGAACACTTTTGCAGGGGGCAGGTTCCAAATACCAGAAACGGCAAGATTTCGTGTAGACTGTGGAAACGCATCGTCTCCAAATGGTCCCCAGTAGCGATTAAATGGATCATCAGGATATCTAGCAATCCCAAATGCTGTTTTGTTAGCTAGCTAAGAGCAACGTAAAAGATAGTGCCTAGTGAAGAATCTTACATTGATGAAACCATTGTTACAAGAACCAAGAATGCAACACAGTCAAGAATCATATCCAAACTTTTCATGTCCTACTCTCAAGTAAAACAAGCAAATCATCATAAAATGGGAACAATGGTTAACCCCTTTCCCAATTATCAGAAATAAACTAGCTGCCTAGCTACAAATAAGGATAGATAATCACAAAAATTCAATGATCATTTTAGCCAAATAAGGATAGATAATCACAAAAACAATTCAACAAACTAAGCCATTACTATTTCTAAAAATTACTTCAATTGAAATTCGACAACCAAAAGTAACAAGAGGAGCAAAGACTCACCCTATCACTGGTCCATCATGCCCAAAACTGTGCCTTGCCACCAAACTTAAAGCATAAGCTTTAAAATCTGTGGAATTGTACAACTGATCCCACAAAAGCACAACCTCTAGAGCAGAAATAAAAGGGTCAGACCCAGTATATGTGTTTGCAGCCAAACACACACTCAAATTCTTCCCTGTAGGCATAAAGACCCCTTCATAATAACTCAAATTCCCACTCAAATAATCCTCTGTTGTATTCACCACACTCCACAATGTCCCATCAACCATCTGATCAAAAACAGGGGGATTAGCATTCCCATTCACTCCACCGTAGTAATATGTTGTCCGGATTAAGTATTTCCTCGTACGATCAACCGGAATTTCGTAGCAGAACTTCTTGAAAACGTTGTCCTGAAGAGGAAACGTACGCACAGTTGAAAGAGTAGGGATTAGCACTGGTTCTACAACATTCTTGGAACTCCCTGCGGATATGTAGCCGCCGTCCGGCTGCCATTCCAAGCCGTTGACCGTTGACTTAACATTAGCTCCACAATCAATAAACACACCTGGAAAAAACACGAAACATTTAATTTTCCATTACCAAAGAAACGCCCGAAAACCCAAATAAGCCTTCTATTAGTAAAATCGCAAACCCAGATTAAGTTTTGCCAAGATTTAACTAGGGTTGCCTTCAAAATCAATCAAAAAGCCACAAGAACAAAGAAATTGAAGAAGGAAACACATAATTCAATCAATTATTCCGATTTACCTCTGAGGGGTTGAGAAAAGGAAACTGGGAGCAGAAGAAAGAGTAGGAAGAGACAAGGGGCGATCATCGTGATGGACAATTGTAGGAGAGATAGACATGAGAAAGAGAGAAAAGATTGAGTCTTCAGAGAGAGAAAGCTACAGAAAAAAAGGAGTTGATGAGAGGTGTTGAAGGGGTCAGCTGTTTGATGAATTCCGCAAGAAAGAGATGAAGTTGGTGAAGAGGAAAGAATAAAGAATCATAAGATATTTGATTATCGCGGGAAAAAAAAAATCATGGAAACCCCAAGACAAGGTCAGAACGACGGCAGATTGTCTTTGTTGTCTGCTTGTCATTCGTGGGTTTGGTAAAAATTCAACGTGCAGCCAGCAGCAACACTCTTTTTCTTATCCATCGCCTCCCCACCCCATGTGTATAACTGTATATATACCAAGCTTGAGAATGGACAAGCTTGTGATTGAAAAATTGGATGCATTTTACCAAAATGTTTTCATTCCAGCAAATAAAATCAAATGTTCTTTTCTTTTTAAAAAAAAAATCAATTTTTTCCTTTAGAACTTCATTAATTTTTTTAATTATTTTAAATAATGAAATCAATCAAAATTATGCACATTTATATATGTCAACCATCATCTAATATATAGGTAATATTTGGCTTTATTTATATATATGCACGTTAAGAGTTTATTAGAGTTTGAATTTCTGACATCACATTTTATGTGTGAGACTTATGTACCGAGTGACCTATAGTCTAGTGGTATAAGTATTACATATAAAGTGTGATGTTAGGTGTTCGAACTCTAATGAATCCCTGATGTGCGTTTGTATATAAATTAAAAAAAATATGAGACTTGTGTCATTAGGCCAAAGCCTCTCAAGAATTTTGGGAAGTGGGTTGGGGCAATGTCATGTATGTTTGATTTTGTTTTGAAAATGAGAGCAAATAAATTATATTATACATATTAAATTTGTACCTTTTTATTTAATTATTGGATCAAAATGTAATTTTATATTATTACTTTTGTGTATATATCTGTCTTGAGAATAGAAGAAGGGGTGTTTTTGGGATATTTGGGATCATTTTGAAAGCTTTAATTAAGGAAAATAAGAAAAAAAAAGTATGGTTGGGTTTATTTTAATCAAAAGGGAAATGTTATGGGAAAATAAAAGCAAAAATAGCCATACATTTCAATTATTATATCATTATAGTTAAACCATATAATAACATAAAAATTTAATGCGACACCATTAATACTAAAATTTATAAATATCAAGTCCTGACCCAAAAATAAATGAGAACGAGAATTCTTTTGAAAATTTTTTTTCAAAATGAAATAACTCTAAAAAAAAAGCAAATATCTCTATGTGCATTCTAAAAAGACGAACTAACACTCTATTATTCCCAAAAAGCCTTGCTCCAACTTCTAAGCAGCATCAGATTTGATGTCTGTATGGCTTTTGAAAATATATGATGCTAAAAATACTCTCTCTCGGAATCAGATGTGTACTTTCAGCCAACAAATTTGAATAGTTAATAGATTAGAATATCTTTTTGAATTGAAATTGTGAAAGATGCCTATAATTTTTTCTTTTAAAAAATTTCGGACCAATATTTAGTATAACTTAAAGTATCATTAGTATCTTGTTGAAGGCTAGGGTAGGTTGAAAAGGATCCAATAGATTAAGAATGTTTTCGTGTGAGCTTATAAGTTTATTAAAATATTTTATAAGATGTTTGAAAACTTATAATATGTCAAAAAGTATTTGATAATTTCTTTTGAAAAAGAACTATAAGGACCTAAAATAAGATATTAAGATTTTATAAACTCTATTTAAAAAAGTAAGGAATACCCAACTTATTTTTGGGATCTTAACAAGTTCTCTTAATTTTAATCATATTAAGAGAGTGTTTGGGAGAGCTTATAAGCAGTGTTCGAAAAATTGGACTGTTCATTGACCGAAAAACTTACCAGTTCACGGTTCACTGGTTCAACCGTTGGTCGGACCGTAATTGAACCGTGACGTCATAATTACGAAATATATATCTATATTATATATATTACTTAAAAATTAATAAAATGTCAAAATATAAAATATAAAGAGCTTAAATGATATTATCTAACATTAGAATCCAAATTTAACAATTCATATTATAAATGATTACAACAATTTAAATGTATCAAGTCTAAAATTTAAGGTTGATAGTGTGTAAATTAATTCTAAACTCTAAACTAAGACTTTTTTTTTTTACTTTTAAATAGCTTGTGAAGTGTACTTTAACCTTCAAACTTTGTACTTACACTAAAAAAATTTAAAAAGAAAATTAATTTTATTAAAAATTAAATGAAAAATCAACCCAGTTCAATTGAACCGTGAATGGTTCACCGGTCCGACCGGCCAGTTTGAACGATTTTTACAAAATGTGACGTTTTTTTTCTTTCATTTTTTTGGTTTTTTGAGAAAATCAGACCGGTCCCCTTTTTTAAACAGTGCTTATAAGTTCCTCAAAATATTTTATAAGATGTTTGAGAGCTTATAAGATTTCAAAAAGTGTTTGGTAATTTTTTAAAAAAAAAAGCTTATAAGCTCATAAAAAAAGATGTTAGGAGCTTATAAACTCTTTTTAAAAAAGTAAGAGACTTTTAACTTTTTTTTTTAAATCTTAACAAGTTCACTTAATTTTAATCATATTAATTACAAAATTGCCATTGCTAACATCATATATGCTTCAAAATCTTATTTTATCCAAATACTTTAAGAACTTATTTTTAAAAAAAGATTTCATATTTTATAAATTCCAAAAATATCTTATAAGATGCAGGAGCTTATAAGATCTTTTAAATAGATTTAGCCAAACACCCTCTAAATAATCTTGGAGCTTATAAAGTATTAATAATGATAATTTTATAATTAATATAATTAAACTTCTACGAGCACGTTAAGATCCTAAAAATAAGTTAAAAACTCCTTACTTTTTTCAAAAGAGTTTATAAATTTCTAACATCTTATTTTAGAATCTTTATAAGCTCTTTTCTTAAAAAAGATTATGAAACACTTTTTGATATCTTATAAACTACCAAACATTTTATAAAATATTTTGAGAAGATTATAAACTCACTCAAACAGCTTTTAAATGTTTACAATGTGTAACTATACTCTATACATATAATATAAGATGAATATATCATTTTATAATTTTATTTTGTAGATTTGTACTATTATTAATTTAAAAAACTAATAAAATTTATCTAAATATAAAACTAAAATTCTAAATCCTAAGATCTCACAACTCTATAAATTTTAAACCTCAATATATCAATAATAGAGAATATTTTTATTGATTAACATTATTATATCTACATATCTAAAACCAAATATCAATATTCAATAGCCATCATAAAATCTAATTTTTTAAAATCACATTAAATATAACATGTAAAAATATTAAGTATCAAGATATGAATCAAGTCATATAAAACTAACTAGTGAAAAATTAAAATTTGAATTTAAAAATTAAAAAAAAATTAATTACTATAATTTAATTAAAATTATCAAAATAAAATATAAAACAATAAAAAATGTAAAACACAAGAGTGACCAAATTACAAAACCCTAACTTCATTTATATTTCAATTTCAATTCTCCAACCCCTTCACAGGTACTCTCTCTTCTTCCTTCCTTTTTTTTTTCTTTTTTAACTGTTATGGTGCCGGCAAGAAGGCACATTGCCGGGAGCTAGCAGTTGACTCTTGGCCGGGGGCCTAGCTGCTGTTGGCCTCCCCCCTTGCGAGACCCAGCAGCAACTAGGTGCGTCCAGCTACTGTTAGGTCTCATGACGGGAGGCCAGCAGTTGGGCCTCCCGATCCCCATCCCTTTCTTTTTTCTTTTTTTTTTTAAATTTAAATTTTATTTTAATATATATTTTATATTTTATGTTTTTTATTTTTATTTTTATTATTATAGTGGTTTTTTAGTTAATTGTGCAAGTTTGAAATTTTGCATTTTGGGGCATTATAAAAGGTAAAATATTTTAAATTATAATTATATGAATTTGGTTGTTGTAATTGCTTGAATGTGGTATAAATATTTTTGTTAACTTTTAGAAAATACTAATAGATCTTTTTAATGTTTCTAATTATATCAAATAGCAAAATGACTAAAATATATTTGAAAAATGAAAAAAAATATAAATAAACATGAAAGATTATTAAAATTTTTAATTGATAAAATAAATATTTTTATGCAACTTTTTTGTGTACAAAGCAAAATGTATTTATCCCTAAACTTACAAATTATAGATCATGTTCCGGGAGATAACTTTTGTTGAACACTTGTATGTGTGGGGAATTTGTACTTGCATGTCAATTATGTGGAAAATCTAATAGGATGGATTGGCAGAACATGGTGAAGAATTATTCTTATCCCCTTCTACTGCTTTCAACCTTGGAAAAATGTGATTACTTGTGGTTTTAAGATGATTTTAGCAGTTTTCTATGTGAAAGGGAATGAGAAAACAATATCACTTCTCCATATAGTATCTAAGGACAGAGCCATTGCTAAGAGGAACAAGCAACAGAGGCTGTATACCAGCATTCCTCATGGGGAGAAATTGGTGGTAAAAATGAATGATGGTAAGAAGAGCAAATGCTATGTTGGGTGGTTGTAATTTCTTGCAATGGTTCTATCTTCCAATACTATTCACATTTGAAAATTTTATTTTATTATAGTTGAACTTAAACTGTCATATGAATTTAGTTAATAATTTTCTTTGTAGTTTACTGAACACGGTATTGAAGGCAATTTAGAACTTTTGCACCTGAGGTGCGGTCCAAGACAGAAGAGATGAAATGTTTTCTGTAGCAAGCGGAAGAATATCAGAAAGTAAAATACTCATCTTTTATTTTGCTTTGCAAGTGAATTCCTTGAAATTATTTATCTTGGTATTTTTGAATGAGCATCTATTATACTTCACTTGTGATTCTCTGCTATCATTTACTATTTAAACAGAAATATTGTTGAATAAATTAAAAAAAGACTGTGTTAGTATCCATAATTTGAACTTATTGAGACTGTGTTAGCTTGTAATTTTTGATTGCATATTATGATACTATTACCTATATTGGCATGTATTTTGATTAAGGAATTATCTACTGCTCAGTGTTTATAAGGAACTATAATTGATTTTTAAGCCTATATTTCTAATAACATATATAGCCGAACATCAATCTTAAAATAAGTAAATATAATTTCAATAATATGGGAACAAATTAAAGAGGTTTAGCTCCATTAATAAAGTGAAGATTTCAAAATTTTAGGATCTTATATATGAGTCTTACCCCTATATGGTGGCCTTATTAAAATTGCAGAAAATATGTCTAATAATTGAAGTTGGATGTGGCAACGACTTGATGCAAATGGTTTTCTATCTGATGAGTTTGATAAGGGGGTATCAATATTAGAGCCCAATTGATGCTGACTGGGCGTTAAGCGGGCTCAATTGAAAAATTTTGAGTCTCAAGGACCAAATGTGCGAAAATTTTATACGTAATGAATCAAATATGTTAACTCCACATAAAAATGAACTGGAATTGAAATAGGCAATAGTTGAGGGACTAAATTGTAATTTTCCCAATAATAATTAATAGAGGAGAACATGAGGATAAACATTAGATTTTTTAAATTTGATGGACTACTAAAAAGATGCATGAAAAGCTTACAATGCTTAGAGAAAGAAGAAACAATATCGCTCCAACTTATTTTTTTTCCCTTTGTTTCTACTAATGCTTTATGCATTTGAATTATAAAAAGGTGTAGTTCACCTTGAATTGTTGTATTTATCTTCTTGTCATGCTTCACAAGATTATTTTTGGTCTCTAGAACTTGTTTGTATGCATGATATTTTTCATTTGATTTTGTGATAGGGTTTTCATTGTAAATGGAGAAATGAATTAATTAAGATAAGCTTTTTGTAGTGCATATAATCAAGAAATATACTTTTTATAGTAACCATCAATTCAAGGAGTTATGCTCTTTATGTGCACTAAACAATGTTCCTTCTATGATTTTTTGAGAGTTTGCCTTGTGAGAAGCAAAAATTATGGTTTTCTTTCTTAAGAGCTTATGTGCAATATTATATGTAGCACCCCAATCAGGGAAATCCCGAAGATGAGATGCTACACAGTTCAGTCTTAACCTGTCATACTCTTTCATCAGATAAGACCCATAATAACAAAACAAAACTTGTCACAATAACATCAACAGATTTAACCTAACAGGTTCACAATCTCTTAGGTACATGCTAGAAGCTACCTCAAATCTTAATTCATAATATTTATATTACTCAAGATCACAATTCAAAGTTACATCTCACACACATTCTAAGTTATGAAAACCCCGAGTTCAAAAGAAATCTAAGCACATATACATATCCAAATGCTATTATAAAACACATCCTTCACGTTTCTAGCTCAGAATGTACTTTCCATCACCTGTACTTGTTTGAACAAATAGTATAATGCAGGAGGCTAAGTCCAAAGGACTTATTGAGGAATAATCATAAGATAACAGTAGGATTTATCGATGAAACATCAACTCAATAGATCAAAATTTACTGTCAGATCAATTAAGCATACAGAACAAAACAGATTCAGAATTGGACAGTATCAATACCAAAATAGGAAACTCTCCTATCTTATTGCTCTATGAACATATTTTAGATAGACAGGAAACTATCATATAAAGCAAACCCGAAGTATATGCATTCCTATAAAATATAAACAGTCATGCATACCAGATTATCCTCATACTAGACAGTTAGACAATATTGCCAAAGTAGGGCAGCTTGGCGCATAGTTGTGCCCGTTAAAAGCATACAGCGCACATCGATGCCCAAGGGGAAATCCCTAGTACATTGCCCGATACTCATGGAAAACTTCATAGCGTACCGTTGATACCAAGGGGGAAATCCCTTGCGTATCCTATGCCCTGCGATGCCCAGGGGGAATCCCTAGCGCAATGTCGATACCTAGGGGGAAATCCCTAGCGTACTGTTGGTACCAAGGGGGAAATCCCTTGCGTACCAGTCAAGCCCTTGGCTATTCAGTTATTCATTCAGTAACAGATTAATAAATAGTTAGCAGATGCCCAGGGGGAAATCTCTAGTGCACCGCTAATACCAGGTAACGATAATGCCGATGAGGCAAACAGTAACAATACTCAGAACAGATAACATGGCGAAACAGTCGAATAATATGACAGTCGGATATCAAAATAGTACAGATAACAGAATAAATAATAGAATGAATAAATAACATATGTCAGAAAAACGTTGTGGGCGCTAGAACAAAAAGGAAACAGAACCATAACAAAAATAACCCTCTCATGGTTGTTTGAATAAGATAACACTATATCAAAGAGATCTTAATAGATCACAAATTTCAATACCAGCACAATCAGTTTAGAAATAGTAACCCTCATAGGGGTTTATCACAAATACCGAAAAGTGAAATGAAGTGCTCAATTAGCAAACCCTCACCTCTAATATCCCAAAAATAAGCTATCGCTGTCTATTGCTCTGCGGGACCCACGTCACCATCACCTACCCAAATTAATATTCCATAGTCAAATTTCTCGTTTAACCTTGATATACTTCTAAAAATTTACATTAGAAGCATTCTAATGTCATTAACTTATCTACTAGCATGATGATATAGATTTATTAGCATCTTTTGCAAAATCCTTCAATAAATCAACATTACTAGATTTGACCACGATGGTCCATATCGATTCCAAAATTATGTGATATTTCGTTCTTTATTCACAAGATCATGGTCATGCCATATCATTATCCTACACCACACAATTATGATTAAATTCCTTACATAATCAACCCTAATTCAAACATCACTTAATCTCATAATATAATCCTTAATACTATGATTAAATCCAATTTTGGCATTTTGCATGATGTATTCGGGTCCACTATTCAATATTCCTTAGCATGGGAATCAACACATATATATAGGCATATCATAATCCCAAATTCCTATTCTTGGCATGGATACAAACTTAATAGGAAAGTGAAACATATGCATATGCATATATATATATATATATATAAGAAGACTTTTTCTTCCAATCCTTTACCATGAACCACTCAACGAGACATCAGATTCACGAACCAAACACACGGCCGTGTTCGTCGCGTCAAGGGGAGAAAACTGTCCTCTTGCCGCCAAAAATTTGCTAAACTACCATCATTCTTTGCCTTTTCTCCTCCTGAGTCCAAATCTCCAACTTTTTTTTTAGTTTTGAAGCTTGAATAGCCTTCAACTGAAGCCAAAACCGTTAACACCACCTTTCCACCGCCGCGTTGTAACTCCTCGTACGCCACCGTCCACCATGCTATACTCCCATGCAAGGCCACAAACTCATTCCGAGCAACAAAAGCTTCCAGCTACATAACCCAGAATGGCCTTTTCCCATCGCTGCCCGCCGTGGGGTAACTCGGTGCCGTTGGGTAGTGCATGGAGGTACAAGGTGTGGCTGGAGGTAAGGGAAAGGTTTTGGTTAGTTTAGTTTGATGAAAAGAGGTTCGCCGGTGCAAGATCGCCGGAGTGATGGTCGTGGGTGAAGGAGGAAGGAAGAAGGAAACGAAAGATGGAAAATGAGGATGAAATGTAATCTGCCAGAATTTGTCAAAATTGAACTTTTGAAATTTTGCAATTTAACCCCAAAGATATTGAGCGTTCCTCAATTAAATCCTTGCAATTTCTAAAATTTACTCCTTAGCCCCCGTTGACTATGGTTCTTCCATGCAAACCCCTTAGATTTCAAAAAGTGTTAATTCAATTCTTCAAAATTATAATTTTGACCCCCAAAATTTTATAAATTAATTAAGTTAAATAAAATTTAATAAATCAAGAATAAAATAAAATAACAATTAACATAAATCACAAAATAATAATTAACATAAATAATGAAATAATTAGGGGTGTTACATTATATGTAGGAACAACTACCTATTGAGCAATTCGAGAATGATGCTATGTGGTCTGTGTTTCTCAATGCCTTTGATTTGGCTATTCTCTTTCAAGGGTTAAATCTTTCCACATTCTTTGATCATGGTCAGGTAATATTACTTTCATCTTTTCTATGGTTCTTGAAGCAAAGCTATATCAGATAAAATGTTGTTTGTCAAGGAGAATGTATTTCTTTTAGATTCATGAGTTAGTTAGAGATATTATGCAATATGAATACATATATATATGTATATTTTAATTCGTAGCACATCTTTCTAGAGTTATTTTGTCAATGCTATATATAATTACGTTCTGAATATGGAATGAGGTCCTACTTAATATCTTCGCTGCCTTAACCAAGTTTATTTTTTGCATTTTAATTCATAAAACTTTTATTTCATTGCTTTATATAATTGTATTCAAATGGATGATAACTTACAGGGTAAGTCTAGTTTTGTACATTCTGACATACATACATAATTTCGTATAATTATTTCTTAATGGCTCAAAAGGGAAACTTGGGATTATCATTTTCCAAAATCCAACCCCAACACTGAATTCAAATATTAATTATTCCATTTTGTCTCCAAAGTCCTCATCTAAGATGGGGCCCTATATCTTCTATCAGGTTCCCTCAACAGATCATCACTTTTTTAATTTGCAATTGGTCCACAGCTAACTTTTATATAATTTTCTTATTATAAAAAGTTAATTGTTTATATTTAGGCATGATATTGGTTGTCATTTGATTTTAGTAAAAATACCAAAATACTTCAATTTTGTGCTCTTGACCACTACGTGAGTAATTATGTAAAGATATTTAATCATGGGGTGGTTTTGAAGTTTTTATACATGTGAGTTTTTGGATTTGCTAACTATTTAAACTATAACTCCAAGTGAATAATAATACTTTTTAGTTTATTTATTATGCATATGCTAAAGCATTTTGAAAGTATTATTCTAATGTTGTGTGTAGATTAGGTTCTTTTTCACTTTGAGATAACAAATAATTTAAGTCTTTATGAGAAATAATATTTGGATGTTCAAATAGAATGAATATTGTCAATAATACGTTAATCAACATAGCAGTAATCCTACTTTTGAAAGCTCATTTGATGCTAAAAAATGGCTTGAGATCAGTGGCGGTCTATACAAGGGTAGAGTGTATGGCTTTGGGAACATGCCGCGAGCTTATTGCTACTGGGACTTCCTTGGAGTCATCACCATCCACAACATCTTCACCTACCTTTGTGAGTCAGGAGCAACTATAGGATGCAATTACAAAAGAAATTGATCAAGAATTGGTCAAGCAAAGAGAAGCAGCAGTAGCAACAAGAGAAGAAAGCATTATAGAGCAAACTATGAGGGTGAGAGAGGAGGCATTGAGGCTAGTTGAAGAATCAAATGCGAGAGAAGAGGCTTTGATGAGGACATTAGGAGTAATGATGGAAAAACTAAATTCAATTCATGGTGCTTCTTTCTCTCGCAGGGAAGACGGTGATGGTGAAAAAAACAAATAACTCTGTTTTAAATTAAACTTGGCATGCTTGGATTTCATGAACTTGCTCATATTTTAAAATCTTTGTTTTGTTTATGGATTTGGATACAATATTATTGAATTTCTATTATTGTTGGGTGTTATTTAGAATGTGAATTGTGTTTTAAATGATATGATTTTAAGTTGTTACTAATAAGGACAAAAAACAGGTTGGATAAATATATTAAATTAAATATTATAATTTTTTTTTTTTTAATAAATCAGTGACCGATTGTGACTGCATTTCTAGTCACTAAATGGAGGAAATATACTCATCATTTCTTAAAATTTGTGGTCACCGCTTGCAGTCACAAAGATGTGGCCGATTATTGACCCTAAGGCGGCAACAAATCTGTGATCGATTAGTAACCCTAAGGCGGTCACAAATTAGTAACAAATGGACTAGTTGGTCACATGGCTAACTATCAATGACCTACACTTAGTGACCGCTTATTCACTATTTTGTACAATAAATTATGACAGAATTTAAATTGTTACTGACCATGCTTGCGGTCACTAATTTGTGACCTCATGGTCTAGTAGTCACAAACTTGAATTTGTGATGAAAGTTTTTGTGACCACTGTGATTAGTCACAAATGCGGTCACTTGTGGCATTAGTGACTGATTTAGCGGTCACAAAAGTCAATTTTTTTTTTGTAGTGACTAATAAGTGACCGATTAGTGATTACTTCGATTAGTGATCAATTTAAATATAATATTTAAAAAAAATTAGTGATCAATTAGTGACCAATCAGTGACCGAATTAGTGACTATAGAAAAGCAGTCACTAATTTGGTCCCTAATTAGTGACAGAATTCTTTTTTCAATAACTAATATTATTGACCCCACAAAGCAGTCACTAATTCAATCACTAATTAGTGGCTAAACTTTTTTTTTTGATCATTAATATTAGTGACCGTATAAAGCAGTCATTAATTTGGTCACTAATTACTGATCGAATTATTTTTCGATCATTAATTATGACCAATTTTTTTTTTCCGGTCATTGATGCAGTCATTACTAATTAACGACTGTTTTTTTCAATCAATAAATGGTCACAAATATAAAATTTTATTTTTTTGCATATTCTTGTAATATGAAAGCATACAATTTATGTAACACCTATATAAGTAACAAAATATTGTGTTTGTTATATATATAAGTTTCTGATAATAATATATGTATATATGAAAAATATAAAAATATATAACCACTAAATATTTCTATATAATATCCATATAATTGAACACGAATTTATTAATGTATATATACATACACAAAGAAATAAACAAGAATGATGTTCTTATGGAAAGAAAAAAAAAAGAGAATTAATTAATATATACATGTCAATAATATATTATACATGTATTATGAGTAAATAAATGCTTATAATATAATTAATAATATTATATATTAATTTGTATGTATTAGCATATATACATATTACCATATATATTTGTAAACTATTTATTACTCTACATATTATAAGTATGTATATACTATTTTTTAATGTGTTTATAATATATTATGATAAAATTTACCTAAAATTTAAAAGTAATAGTTATAAATACTAAATACTATACATTATAAGAAATATTACACAAATATTAAATGAATAATTGCTATTTTTGTTAAATTTTAAAATGCAAAAGAATAGTATAACTTATGTACGTAAGAATATTATAATTACTTTTTGATTTGTAAATATTTGTATATATTATGTTGTTGAGGCAATTGCATGAAAATGCATGTGGTATGGTGGTTAGTTACTCATTTGAACAAAATAAAGGTTTTGAGTTTGAATCCTAGAGGATGCAAGATTCAATATAAATATTTTTTACCCATTAAAATTAGTACTGAAATATGACTAATCAGTAACCGTCTAGTAACATGTACAATTTTTTTCAAAACTTTTTAAATAATTAGTGACCAGAATTGGCGGTCACTAGTCGGTGACCGCTAAAAATCGGTCGCTAATTAATGACTGACACAAATTAGTGATGAGAATTTTTGTGACCGATTTGATCGGTCACTAAACCTGTTAGTGATCGATTTTGCGGTTATTAATACCCCTGTCTCTGCATAACAAATGAGATTGGTAAATATATTTTTAAAAAGTATTCCGTTATTATATAACACGCAAAAATAGAAATTTTTTTTTGACACAAATCAAAATTAATTTTGTTAGTGCGTTATATTGGCAAAATAAATCGACTGATCATTTATTAAACAATGGAAACACATTAATTGTCATGGCTCATTCAAGATGTACATTATTGATTAAGTCTGCACATATATTCAAATTAACAAGAAAACGAGAAAAAGTTATTAAAAACTAGGTTAAGTGTTTCAAGTGTGTGTGTGTGTGTGTTTTTTTTTTTTTTAAATAAAAATTAACTAACACACTCATCAAGAATTCATTGTAGTTTACATGTCAAACTTTGTTGTTGAACTAATACACCACCGGACAATTTGATACTTTCCAAAGCATATTTACATGGAAAATTTTATAATAACAAATTAAATGTAATAATAACCATATATGTCGAAATGTTCCCCCAAAAATTAAAACTTCAAATTCACAATTTTGAAATTAATTGCATCGTTAATATTATTAATATATATTTTTGTCAAGAAATGCAATTTATATATGTAGCTAAATGTATGTGTAGAAAATTACTCGAAGAAAAATTTGATCATAAATATCTATTTTAGAGAGCAAAATACTTTTAATATTTTAATTGTGCTGTCCTGAAATTGTGTCCACGGAGGAGGAATGGCAATTTAATTTGTTACTCGTGGATATTCCTTTGCTTTAATCTAATAATTTTAGGGATTTTTGTTGTTGATTAAATATAAAAATAAGTAAAGAATATACTTGCTTTGATCATGAGAACCAAAAGAAGATAAATTAGAATAGCATTTTCCGCACTTCGAACCCGCCTCTGACCCAACCAAAGAATTGGAGATCGGGTATTGAGAATCCATAGTCCATAAATATATAAAAATATATAAGTTTCAAGTATTAGCTATTTCTATGTCGATCATTGCTTCGAAGTCTGGTTTTAGTGTTGGGGGAAGACTTGTCAGTCCTTATCGTAGTAGATTTTACTTGTGCCCATAATTAGTTTTTGGGCTAATGAAAATAAAGATAAATTAACAATTATATTCTGCTTAGTTAGTTTATTAAGTATATTTCAGCCACTAATTTATTTATATTTTTTTAATAGACACTGAAGACATACTTTGATTTATAATGAGGATGACGATTGCGAGAAGGTTTTTTTTCAAATACACATGCACAGTATGAATTTGTTAAGTTTGAACCACAATATCACATTTTATATATGAGACTTATGCTATTAGATCAAATGGCCAGTTGACAAAACTGTAAAAAGTATAGAAATAAACTTGATTGTTTAATTTTAGAATTAATATTTATTTAGTTATGTTAATATTTTTATTTTATTTGTTAATTAGGAATTGTGGTGGTTGATTCGGACTTGAGTTATTTAAATTAATGATGATGAAGAATTGAAAAGAGTGAACATATTGATGGATGTGACTTTTATGAATTTATATTATTGTTATTTATATTTAATTTAATTCTTATTTAATTTTTGGATTATATTTATTCGGTTAATCGTATTTGATTTTTGTTGGCTTTGAATTGTGTTTATCTTCAGTGGATCTATAGTTTGTGGGCTTTTGAATTAATAATATATTTTTATTTAATCTATTTTAGAAAATAGAATGAAAAACGGGGAATAGGGAAATCGACTAAAGTCCACGCATCGATTGGGTACAAGGTAAGTATAAAATTATCCTTCCTATTGTATATGAAGACGAATATGGATATTGATTTGAAAAAGATGGGATGGGGACGAGAACCAATAATCCCTGTCCGACCATGCCCATTGCCATCCCTAACGGGAATAGATTAGGCTGTCTCTCAGGGAATTATAGCTTGTCATGCCTAGCATGCTTAATAAAAAGGTCAAGTCAAGGTTTATAAAATAGTTTTTTTTTAAGTAAATAAGGTAGACCAGACTTGTCAAGGAGTAGAATTCAAACCAAATTAATATAGTCCAAATTCAAATTTACTTATCAAAATCCATGTTTGTAACCGATATGATGTTTGATAGGATTTATATTAGTCAGTATCATATTCAAGTTAGATAAATATTCCCAAAGTTCGGTAGAAAAATACAATTCAATTTATTGTTTTCTTTTAGATTGTATGTAATACAACATTTATAGAGTAATTTGGTTTAAATTTGAGTTTCTAATAACTTTTTATCATGTATTTGACCAAAAATTAAACATTTGGATAATAACTCTTGTATCATATTATATATTAGTTCATTAGTAAATCATTATATATGTATTATGTTTGATTTGCTTTTCCTTTTTTTTTTCCCCCAAAATTTTTTTCTCTTATTTTTGGGCAAATATTTTTAAGGTTAAGCTCTAGTGTCAAAGGCAAAATATGGGCATTAGGACAATGTTTTATAGAGTAATTTGGTTTAAATTTGAGTTTCTAATAACTTTTTATCCTGTATTTGTCCAAAAATTAAATATTTGGATAAGCACTTGTATCATATTATATATTAGTTCATTAGAAAATCATTATATATGTATTATGTTTGATATTATTTTTCTTTTTTTTTTTCAAATTTTTTTTTTGAGTACCTCTCTTATTTTTGGGCTAATATTTTTAAGGTTAAGCTCTAGTGTCAATGGCAAAATATGGGTCAATGGCAAAATATGGGCATTAGGACAATGTAATATATACATTTTATTTAAAATCTTTATTAATATTATATATAAGAGTATTAACTTAATAAAAATATTAAAATTTGAACTCGAATTTTTGATGGATTGGATTGCTTAATTTTGTATTCGATTCACTTATTTTGATTTACGAATGGGTCCTAAAATTTGGATTCAACTCGAATCAAATTCAAATTAAAATATAATCTACTGATAGCCCTATGGTTAGACATAGACTCTTTTAAAGGCCCAGAACAGATCAACCTATTTATCCTTCTTTATATTAATAAATTAATATAGAGTTGTTTTTATTATTTTTTAAAATATTTTTTATCCTTTTATCTACCTTCTCTAAATATTAATTAATAGTTTAACCTATCTTTGCACTTGGATCAATGATGCAACTAATGAGGTTCTAACCGGTTTGCATCTATTGCTGACTGAAAACTAATTCCAAACTTCCTCTTAGGCCTGAGTTCAGCCTTCTACCTCAGGTAAAGCCCTACAGAAAAGAAAAAAACTTAGGTAATATTTGGATATGAATTATATGGTTTGGAAGAATGAGTTTTGAGAGTGGAGTTGGAGAATGTGAAATTTATTTTGGGGAATGTGATGTATGTTTATTTATATTTTGGGAATAGTAAAAAAATTATTTTGAAAAATTTTGGTATGTTTGTTTATGTTTTGAGAGGAGACAATTTCTACTTCAGCAATCAAATCAATACTTTTTTGTTGGATTTTTGGGGTGAAAATGAAATTGAATAATATTTTTTATTGTAAAAATAATAATAAAATATATAATATGTATATGTGATGATTGGATATGATTTTTTAAGTGTAAAAATAATAATAAAATATTATAATCTCTATATGTATGTATATGGAATTTTTGGTAATAAGTTAATTGATTTGAAGGGATATATTGGGATTAATAGTGATTGTTTTGGCAAAAATGTAAACGACATGTTTGGTTACATTTTGCCAAAAAAATTTGTTTTTGTTTGGCAAAATGTAACCAAACATAACCTTAGT
This sequence comes from Jacaranda mimosifolia, assembly GCA_018894105.1. Taxonomy (NCBI): domain Eukaryota; kingdom Viridiplantae; phylum Streptophyta; class Magnoliopsida; order Lamiales; family Bignoniaceae; genus Jacaranda; species Jacaranda mimosifolia. The sequence continues at coordinate 37,647,745 of CM032123.1, forward strand.
TTGTCCCTATTTTTTCTAAACCAAATGCACAAAATTTGCTCAACTTTTAGGCATATTAAATATTTAGGCTTATCACAAGTTTGAACCTATTTAAAGTCTAAATTTATGTTATGTCTAAGTTTAATTGGAATTTTAATAAAAAAAATAAATATTTAAGTGTGCTTTAAGTCAAGTGAAGATTTTAGAATTTATTTAAAAGATCAAACATGACTTTAGAAAAGGTCTGTAATAGATAATAAACCAAATTCAGAATTGCTATTTCCATTACAAGTTTGGCCTACTTCATATCTGCCAGACTACCATAGAATGGCGAAAAGGATATGAGATCTATTTTTGATTGCCCCTACCAAAGTAGAAAGCAAATGATAAGGATAAGAAAAAGAAAAAGTTAAATCGAATGTGAATAAAAAATGTTTTAAGAAATATTAAATTAAATCCTTAGCTACTTCTATTGTGAAAGAGATTATATCCAGAAAAATAAAAACATGTTATATACTTCTTAGCATTATATATACTAAGGAAATGATGGCAATGTAGTGAAAATACAATCTCCCAAATTAGTACAACAATTTTAGCATTACTGCATAACCATTAACGAAATAAGATGATATTTATATCATGAAAACCTATCAAAATAAATAGTTAATTAGGGTGGTCTCAAATTAAAAGTAAGAGGGACTTTGGGTGACCTTATAAGTTGCCTAAAACACCTTATAAAATATTTAAGAGCTTATAAGATGTTAGAAACTATTTGGCAATTTTCTTTTAGAAAAGAACTTATAAGATTCTAAAATAAGCTCTTTTAGGGAAAAAAAAAATTATCTGTAAAAAAACACTTTAAACTATTTGGCATATTATAACCATTTTAATTACAAATACTACCAAAAAAATAAATATATTAGTGACAAAATAATAAGTGGCGAAGTAAAAGTTATCACTTATAACATATGTATTGAGTGACAATAGCTTTTATCTTGTCACTAATTACCAGTTTTAAAGTGACAAGAATTTTTATCTTGTCACAACATGACTCAATAGTAACAAAAATTAATATTTTAAATTATACTCATTAATAATTAGTGACACTCCTACGGTGACAACCTAGTGATTGTCATTATAATTTGTGATAAGATTTTCATTGTTACCATATGTGTGTCACTAATTGTTTATTGTGATAACTTTAACACTATTCCTATCACTAGTTTGTAAAAATCATTAAGGTGACAGAACTAAATTTTTTATCATCTAATATACATAATTAGTGACAATTTTAGCATTGTCACTTACTATTTTGCCACCAATTTATCTTTTCTTGTAGTGAAAATTACTATTACCAACATTTTATAAGCTCAAATGTCTTATTTTATCCAAATACTTTAATAACTTATTCTAAAAATAAGATTTAACATCTTATAGGCTCCAAACACATAGTACAAGATATAAGAGTTTATAAGGCTTTTTAAATAAGTTTAGCCAAACACCGTCTAAATAAAGTGGAAACAAATAAATCAGTCATTAAAAAATAAATAATAATAGTAAATTATTGATTAAAATAAGTTATGTTTGTAGAAAAGAAATAAAAAAAAAAATGGTTAGAAGGTTCTGAGGGATAGAAAATTTGCCTGAAAATTTTTGGAAAAATAATAGTAACAAATTGATGTACTGGCATAATGAGAGGATAACTTAATCAATAAAAGGATGACATTTTTAATTTCATTAGATCATAAAAGATAGGGTGCAGCCTCTGCCAGATCTACACTTAAATGTAGGTCAAAGTCCACATTTATGGATTTGATAGGTTCTCATTGGTGATGGCTTGGCTTTCATTTAATAGCTTGCTAGCTCTTGCATTCACATTTCGAAATCTTCTATTTCATGTGGAATGAAATAATCCAATTCTTGTTAATTCTTCCAAATAATTTTCTTCTATTTATTTTTTAATGATATATGATAATGTTCCACATCAAGGAAGTGTGTACAAGAATTGAGCTAGTCTGTAGTGCCCCTTTCTCATTTTTTAAAATATCTTTTTAGTATAAAATTTCTATCAATACTAGCTACTAGGAAAGATAATATGTCGACATGATTGAATTTCATATTTAGCAACAATTTAATCATCATCATTGTCATGACTATTATTTTTATTTTGTTACTACATCAACAAAATAAAAATAAAAATAAAAATAAAAATTAAAATCTAATCCCTTAGGTCAACAATTTACCCACCCTTCCATTATAAAAGGGTAAGGTAGTGGCTCATATTGAACTCACAAGTTTCAAGAACCCTTGTTAGTTCCACCTCAAAGATTTGTTTCTAAGTACCTATCATTTTACAAATTTTCTCAACCCTCTTCCTATATCAAAATTCAAACTTTGTATAATTCAAACACAAAACCATCATATATATCCATTTCAAGCCAATATGGAAAACAAAACAACTCTTTGCATTGAGTTTTTATGGTTGCTACTATTGGCTTTTGCCACCATAATCATAAAAAGTTGGCTGATATTTAAGAAAAGAACAAATCCTCTTCCACCAGGGCCAACAGGGTGGCCCGTCGTCGGCTGCCTCCCCGAAATGATGAAGAAGAAGCCCACTTTCCGATGGATACACCAACTCATGCAAGAAATCAACACTGAAATAGCATGTATTCGCCTTGGCAATATCCATGTTATACCCGTCATCTCTCCTGAACTTGCTCGCGAGTTCTTGAAGAAGCAAGACGCCGTTTTCGCTTCCAGGCCTGTCTGCATGTCGGCTAAGCTGACAAGCAACGGGTACTTGACAACAGTAATTTCGCCTGTTGGCAATCAATGGAAGAAATTGAGGAGAATTCTTGCCTCAGAAGTGCTTTCACCCGCAATGCACCAATGGCTTCACCAAAAAAGATGTGAAGAAGCTGATCACCTAGTGCGATATGTCTACAACCAATGCCGAAACCCACTCACAAATGGGTTTGTGAATGTGAGAACTGCAGCTCAACATTATTGCGGGAATGTAATTAGGAAAATGGTTATGAGTAAGAGGTTTTTTGGGACAGGAATGGAGGATGGAGGCCCTGGAGTTGAAGAGAAAGAGCATATGGCTGGTTTGTTCACAATGCTGTCATGTCTCTATGGGTTTGCTCTTGCTGATTATGTTCCATGGCTGCAAGTTTTTGATTTTGATGGCCATGGAAAGATTCTTGAAGATGCTATAAGAAATGTGAGAAAGTACCAAGATCCAAAAATTACTAAGAGAGTTGAAATGTGGGAACAAGGGATTAGAACGACTGAAAAGGACATCCTAGATATTTTAATCAACCTCAAGGATTCCAAGAACAATCCCTTGTTGTCAATTGAAGAGATTAAAGCACAAATCATTGTAAGTATATATTTACACACACACACACACACACACACACATATATATATATATCCTCCATTTCTCACTTTAATTGGAATTGATTGTTCAAAACTTTAAAAAAAAAAAATGCAATTTTAACAATTTTAAAGAATTTTTACTTGACAAGAGATCATGAGAAATTTTTAAAAATGGATAAAATTAGTGTACTAGGTTGGGTAGATGAAACGAATCCTACAAACCAAAATTTCTAGATTTTGAAATCACATCAGTGTTATAATTGCATGCCCAATGAAAATTCTGTAGGACTCAATTTACTATCAGTACGGTGAGAATAATTAGAAAATAAAAATATATGTTGCTTAATTAGAATTATATACGTACATAAAAATGTAGTGCATATTGAATATTTATATAGAATTACTTCTTGTAAAATATGTAATGGTTGATGTGGCATAATATAAGATATCTACGTATTCATGAACTCAGAGTAGAGATGTGTTGAATAGCATTGAACTGGACAATTCGAATTCAACCCTGTTAAAAAAAATGTGAATCTTGATTTGTGAAGGTTAGAATTGGCTCTCTGGAGTATCCATCAGAACTATTCTTGAACTAAGAAAACAAAATGAAAATTTGTACTTTGCTTAAAGGTTACAAAAACTATTATATATGGTCTTAATTAGAGAAGTTATTACACAATAAGTGGTCTGATCCTTTGATTTTACTGATGGCATAATATTCACAGGAAATAATGATGGCTACAGTTGATAACCCATCAAATGCGGTAGAGTGGGCTCTAGCAGAGATGATCAACCAACCGAATATTCTTAATAGGGCCGGTAAAGAATTGGACCAAGTGGTGGGCAGAGACAGACTAGTCGATGAATCAGATTTGTCTAACCTAAACTACATTAAGGCTTGTGTTAAAGAGGCATTCAGATTGCACCCTATAGCTCCTTTCAATGTTCCACATGTCTCCTCCATTAAAGATACTATTGTGGGTGGCTACTTCATCCCAAAAGGCAGCCATGTGCGGCTGAGCCGGCTCGGTATAGGGCGGAACCCTACGGCTTGGGAAGACACCCTCAAGTACAAGCCTGAGCGCCACGTTATGGATGAAGACTCAAAAGTCGTGCTTTTGGATCCTGAATTGCGCATGCTGTCGTTTAGTACTGGAAAACGAGGATGTCCAGCAGTCGTGCTTGGTTCTACAATAGCGACTATCCTCTTGGCTAAGACTTATTCAGGGGTTCAATTGGACCGCGCCGCATGATGGGCCGAGGAGCATCGACTTGGTTGAGTCGGAAGGCGATTTGTTTCTGGCCAAGCCATTGATTGCACATGCAAATCCACGGTTGGCAGCGAATGTTTATTCGCAACTCCGACAAAACTAATATCTTTATATGCATTTCTGAAACGTTATGTGCAATCTTTAAGTTATAGTTGCTGAAAAGAGGTATTTACTTCAACGGCTCGTTTGCTTGGAATGATGTGATTAGAAATGATATATAAATAAATGATACATTTTAAGCCCATTAGGATATAATATTTTAATTTTATATTTAGTTGATATGATTAATATATAAATAAATTAAAATATGATATATAAATTTACTATTATATCCCTTATACTTTTTAATAAATTTTTCATAACTTCCTCATTCTTTCCCATTTTTAGGATCATGGTTTAATTGAAAATAAGATAAAAAATAGACCCTATTAAATCTTTGTAATTCTTAATTATCACACATAATTAAGCATTCCCCCCTTGATCCATTTTTCAAAAGCAACAATAAATAATGTAAGGCCTAAGATTTATCAATGGCTTTTATCAATTGAAACAAACATTAAAAGAAGCTTGATTAGGTATATATCACACCCAATCAAGCCAAACAAACAAGGCCCAAGTAATATATTTTTAGGCACAATAGTAAACAGCATAAATTAGTTAGGGCAATGGCTGTTATAATTACTATCAAAAAGTTATGTATCATTACAGAAAAATTAATAAAAATTTTGTAGCTTTCCGCTACAAATTATAAATGTAAATTTTTGTAGCAAATGTAATTTTTTTAAAATAATAATTAATAAAAATTATTAATTATCAATCTGTAGCCTTGTTCATTGAGTACATAATAGATTAACTATACATTATTTGTAGGGAAATTAATATATATATATATATATATAGGATAATTTGCTGCTATGGATTGGTCATAGCAATTGTTTGCTATGGATTTGGATTTGATTAGGTCAATTTTGTATTTAAAGTTACAAAACTTTTTCAGCTATAGATTAGTCGTGGTTGATACCCTAACTTTTTATAGTGAGTGAAGCTGATTGCAAAAGAGGAAAAATTGACAATAACAAATTTTCTTTAGGGAGATTCATTTGATATTTAAAAATTACTAGACAAGTGGATAATATTGGGATAAATTAAAAAGTGTTCGAATAAAATTGGATCCAAGTGCTAGTTAACTATACGTTTCCCTGATAAGTGAAAGAATTATGACCCTGTAACACTCCGACAACAATACTAGTCCCCAAATAGCTCAACATAAGAATATCAACGATATGAAATATAGCATCTTCAAACAAAATGATAAGTTATGTAATTAAGTTGTTATATATGCTCATAATATTGTTTTGGAAAAAAACATCGACCATTATTAAAGAATGAATTTTGGGCATAACTCAACCCCAAAAGCTAGATCAAGAGATAAGGATTGTCCAAGACCATATATAGAGACCACAACTTATTTATTTCACCGATGTGGGACACTAACACACCCCGCGCACGGCCAGGAATGAACATCTGGAGCGTGGAATGACATGAAATGGGTGGCCCAACAATACTGGGTAGCCCAACATTGGGAATAGGTGGCTCCGATACCATATTAAAGAATGGACTTTGGGCCTAACTCAACCCCAAAAGCTAGCTCAAGAGATAAGGATTGTCCAAGACCATATATAGAGACTACAACTTATTTATTTCACTGATGTGGGACACTAACAACCATTCAATAATTCTTTTTCTATTTTCTATTGCATATTTGTGGAGATTCGAATCAAGGGACCATTTAAGACCAAAACTTGTTTAAATCAGAACCACAAACCATTTTTTGGTATGGCAATAAAATATCAGTTGTTGGGGTATAATGCGTGATCGGTTCCCACTTTCAATGATTTAATTACTGTTCAGCACTGATACTGATGCTGCATAAAATGACTTCGAAAAACCATAGAATAAAAAATTTTCGTGTCTCTAGATGTGTGTCGGGTGTCCAGTTTGGTCCAGAACCTAGTTGTAGATTACATTTTGGATATAAAAAATGCGTGACAAACATTTGATTGAAACTAATAGATAGAATAAGGACAATTAAGCTAGGCTAATGTATTGCTTGATACCCATTACTATAGAAGCGGGCTAGTCTGTTTTTTTTGCTCAGCTTGCTACTTTAGCAGAGATAAGGGACTATTGTCATAGTTGTTTAAGGGGTGCGATTATGTTCTATTGTGATTTTACTTCCATATTTGTCCTTTTAATTTTCATCTTATTTCAATTTTGTCACATTATTTTAGCACACAAGAATTCTTAATTCAAGGGAAATTTTGTTATTTACCTAGCTAATCTTACATATCAAATAAGCATTAGAGATTAGGGGAGACATTAATAGCAGCTAATGTAAAGCTAATTTTCAATATCAAACATACTAAAATTTATAAGTTGTTAGATAACTTGATTATGAATACCCACTATTTTGGGTCTTGTTGAAGAATAGGTACGCCCCCTCATCGTGCATGCAAATACAGACCTATTTTGTCACAAATTATGGCTTTGTTTGGTTATAAAACTCCAATGCATTTTTCAACTTTCAAAACTTAAACAAACAAACACTACACATTTCTCAATCCCATTCCCAAAATACAAAATTTATTTTCAAAAAATTCCTACTATCCCCAACTCTACTCCATTCCCCAAGGCTCCACACTTCTTTCATCATTACAAATATATACATATACATATACTACCACTTATACAATTTATATATATACATATAAACAATTTCAAAATATTCATTTCACCCCCAAACCAAATAAAAAAGTCACTGATGAGATGTCCCCCCAAAAACACAAACAAACAAACCATTTTCTCCTAATTCATTCTTTCAAAATACAAACAAACAATTATCACATTCCTCAATCCTACTACCCAAAATTCATTCTCCCAAAATATTTTGGGAGAATGGCCCAATTCACAACCAAACATAGCCTACTTTTATTGAATTCATATTTGTTTTACTTACAAATATTATTATTATTTTCTTTTTCGTATTTCGTTTTTATGTATCTTTCCTATTTTCGCTCTCGAATTTTATAGAGTTCCCAACGGCTTTAACACTTTTGTGTTTCTATATTTAGATTTGATTATTCAGTTCAGATCGTATTCCAAAACTAATGGATCTAAGCCACGAGGGAATTTTCCTTACTCATGTAAGGTACAATCCGTTGCATTTATGCAGCAAAGAATGTGGTCAACCTATACACAGTTTTGTTGCTCAAATGCTTCCTAGTTGGGATCAATTGACACTCCCTGAATCATAATGGATTTGTGATGAAGATGCTAAAAAGTTTTGAATCTGTGAAGATTACTAACGGTTGGTTCACTTTCATGGCTTTTAATTAGTAGTGCAATTGAGTTGACTTGAGTCAATCTTGAAAAATAAAATTGAGTTCGAGTTCGAGCTCGGTTTGATGAAAATTTGAGTTGGTTCGATTAAACTCAAAATTTCAAACCAGTGTTCAACAATTGCCAGTTTGAGAGCTTGAATTTGAATTCGAGCTTATACTGGATATAAAATAATATTAATAAATAAAAAATAATATTAAATAATATGTCAATTCGTTAGTCTCGAGTCTGGATATAAATAACTTTAGATCAGCTCAAAATAAAAATCAAACTCAATTTATCTTGATTCAATCTCAAGCTCGACTTGTGAGACTTGCATATATTTCACAATCCTTAATTTGGCTTACATATATTTTCAAGGCACACATATTCTTTATTTGAAGATTAGCGATGCGGAAGATAAGGATAATCTTGGTTGAAGTGATCTCCCGGAAGACTTTCTAAATTTTACTCGCTGCATCAATAAGTCTGCACGGTCGAATGCCTACTTGACATCTTCACCAGTAAGTGTCGACTTCTGTAGGTCTCTGTACCATAAGGACTACTTTCATTGGATGGAGGGTTTATTTATTGATTATATTCTCTAGATAATTAATACATTGGATTTAAGTAAAGGGTCTTCTCCTGTAATCAGGACTTCATGGTCTTTAATTTTGCTAAATGGGCTGAGAAAACCAATTCTCAGTTGCGCACTGACTTTGAAATTAATTAAAGTCCATATATCCAACTTTTGAATTAATTTGAGGCACAATTATTGGTCCAATTAATTAAATTATTTTTTAATCGAACTTTATCTTAATTTAGTAAGACTAATTAAATTAAGTTATAATTTAATCGATTGATTTAGTCCTTAAACGAATTGAATCACAAATTAGTTACTCTCCCAATTTTTGATTAATTTTCATAAGTCGAAGTTGACTTATTCGACTTAGGGTTGTCAATGAGTCAAATTTGAATTGAATCTGTTATATCCGAATAATTCAATTATCAAAATTCATATCCGAATCTAATTTGAAATCGTATGGGATTTTTGTTAGTCAATATTATATCCAAATTCGATGGATATTTGAAATCTGATTAAAAAATTCAACCCAATTTATTTTTCTTCTATTTTTTTTGAATTTTATAAAAATATTATATTTGTAAAGTAAATTTATGTCATATTTGAAATTTTAACAATTTTTTTTATCATATATTAGTTCAAAAGTTAAATATTTGAATACCAAAATTACTATTTCATATTATATTAATGCATAAATGAACTATTATATGTTATTATATTTGATATTTTATTAATATCCATGTATTTTTTTAGGTTAAAGACTCGATATTAATAGTATAATGTAAACGTTAATATAGATATTAGGTCAATATAATATATAGATTTTATTTTAAAATCTGTATTAATATTATATATAAATTATTAATTTAATAAAAAATATTAAAGTTTGAATTTAGATTTTTAACGGAACGGATTGCTTAATTCCATATTCGATTCACTTATTTTGGATCACGAATATTTATAATCAGATTTGATCCATAGAATATTTTAATCGGATAAAAATTTTAAAATTTGAATCGAATTTAAATTGAATTCGAATTAAAATCTGATCCATTAACAACCTTAATTCGACTTTTTGTGTGGCCCATTGTAAATTTACCAATTAAAGGGCCTATTATACTTGCATATTGTTGTCCAAGTGCCATCCTATCCATCGCCAATTCTTTTGCTTGGGCCTAGTATATTGAATGAGTTAATTAAAATCTTAATAACGCAACAACTATATATTCATTTTTATTGACGTGGTTATTATTCATCAACTATTTACATATTGGTCCCTAAGAGACTGAAAATTATATTCAAGCCAAGGGCCCAACACCAGTCGTGACCCTCAATCAAGATTATTCAGATATCATTCGATCGACTTATTTATGAACATTTTGGATTAAGCTAACACATTAAGTTTCTCATCCATATAAGTCATTCACATTGAGTGGCCTATGGTTCAGTGGCATAGTCTTCTACATAATGTAGAAGGTCAGGAGTTCGAACTCGAATAAGTTCCTGATGTGTGTGTGCGTGTATAAATTAAAATATATAATTCACTTACTATGTATTGCCATTTATCAAAATGTTACATTACTACCTTACCCACTTTATTTTTTCCAATGATTTTTGTGTACCTTTTACTAATTTGAATATCAAAAGATCATTGTTGATGTCATTCGATTGACTTATTTATGAACAATTTGGATTAAGCTAATACATCAAGTTTCTCATCCACACAAGTCATTCACGCTGAGTGGCCTATGGTTCAGTGGCATAAGTCTCCCACATAATATGAGAAGTTGGGAGTTCGAACTCGAAGGAACTCTCGATGTGTGTGCGTGTGTATAAATTAAAATATATAATTCACTTACTATGTATTGTCATTTATCAAAATGTTACATTACTACCTTACCCACTTTATTTTTCCAATAATTTTTGTGTACCTTTTACTAATTTGAATATCAAAAGATCATTGTTGATGTCATTCGATTGACTTATTTATGAACAATTTGGATTAAGCTAACACATCAAGTTTCTCATCCATACAAGTCATTTACGCTGAGTGGCCTATGGTTCAATGGCATAAGTCTCCCACATAATATGAGAGGTCAAGAGTTTGAATTCGAACGAACTCTTGATGTGTGCGTGTGTGTATAAATTAAAATATATAATTCACTTACTATGTATTGCCATTTATCAAAATGTTACATTACTACCTTACCCACTTTATTTTTTCCAATGATTTTTGTGTACCTTTTACTAATTTGAATATCAAAAGATCATTGTTGATGTCATTCGATTGACTTATTTATGAACAATTTGGATTAAGCTAATACATCAAGTTTCTCATCCACACAAGTCATTTACGCTGAGTGGCCTATGGTTCAGTGGCATAAGTCTCCAACATAATATGAGAGGTCAGGAGTTCGAACTCGAAGGAACTCTCGATGTGTGCGCGTGTGTATAAATTAAAATATATAATTCACTTACTATGTATTGTCATTTATCAAAATGTTACATTACTACCTTACCCACTTTATTTTTTCCAATAATTTTTGTGTACCTTTTACTAATTTGAATATCGAAAGATCATTGTTGGAAAGATGGCGCGTAAAATGGCAACAGATAACTAGTCGAAAGGAAGGGTAGAAGCAAAAATCAGTATGCTATATGCGTAGCATGGACCAATTATACCTAAATCCGATCCAAACAGACATGGTGATTAAATGTTGAGTGGAGCTCGCAGGCTCTAGCTATGAATTATTCAAATCTAGTCGTGATGCACGAGGGCCAATATTAAAATGAAAAAAACGATGGATTCCCTCTCATAACTCAATAGGTGATTTGCAGCTAGCCTAGGAGAAGAGTAGGCACCACTAACCAAATTTGTGGATTCAAGACATAAGAGTATTTTGAAAGAATCTTTCCCATCTTAGCTTGGTCGCCAACTTATGACTAGTTGAGGTCTTCCCCATCCTAATCGGAATTGGATCCACACACTACACCAAGCAATATTTAAGGAAAAGAAATGCGAGAACTAGAAAACTTACACTATCATATAAATAAAATATAAAAGTATCTTGTGTGTTGTTTTGTTGGAAGTAATTTCTTTTTCTTTTATTTTTTTTAAGTTTTCTTTCAAATTTTATGCCTTGCATTAATGTTGCAACCGAATCGAATCAAGTTTTTGAAATTTTTTCGAGTTTAAGCTTGAAAAATATGTATTATGCTTGACCAAAAGCAATCAAGCTTAACAGCTAAATTTTTTGAACTCGAGCTTGATGTGAGAATTTGAGGTCAGCTCAACTCCATTTGGTTAAACCTGAATTTTCAAGTGAGCTTTGAATAACTATGAGCTCAAGTTCAAAATAAAAAAATAGATATAAAAAATAATATTAAATTATATACCAATTCATGAGTTTTGAACTTAAATACAAATAAATAAAAATAAAAATAAAAATTTATTCAATTCAAATCGAATTGAAAACAACTTGAGTTATACAAGCTATTCACAAATTAATTCAACTCATTTACATCTTGATCTTATATGTATGAAAAACATGTGTGCGGCGCAATTGCCAATACTTGGGAACTCAAATTCCTAAATACTCAACAAAATTTGTAGTATATGTTTAAAAATCCCATAAAAGGAAAATTGGTAAGTACTAACAAATTCTCCGGCATCAAAAGCTTGATACACTCAAACCTATATAGTTTGCATTTCATAAATAACTAAATATTGCTAATAACTCATTTTAAAGAAAACATACACTAATTGTGGTTAGAACAATTTAAGCTTCAAATAACATTGTAATTGTGGGAAGAAAAAAAGGTAAAAGAGATGGGCCTATGGCAATAAGGCTTACCTAATCGACTGCTCAAGTGGTAAAATTGAGATTTTAAATGTGAGTCTTGAATTGAATCGCATTAAAATTGTGGCGATTTATCCAATTGATGCTAGTTTGTACGTAATGTGTAGATTTTTAATTAATGTATGATGTTTGGTGGTTAGTAGTTCAGTGACATTATGTTTCCCTTATTATGTGGAAGGTTTCGTATTCAAACTCGTATGAGTTTCTTTGTGCACCTTATATGTGCATCTGATTGTGGAATTTATACTTCTCTTTTCCTTATTTGATAATTGGATTCTATTTATTTGTTGTGTAAGTCTAATCTTCTTGATTTGATAATTGAATTTTATAAACTTATTGTAAGGATGCTCTTCATCATTTGTAATGTTTTTTTGAAAAATAAAAATAAAAATTAATGTATGTATGATTATTGTATATAACTATAATATCTATTAAAATACATTAATATGTAACTAATAAAGGCCCAATTAGAAAATAATATTAAGAAAATGGCTCCAGAACAGATTGGCTCAATCGTCAAATATGTGAATCTTGAATATTGTTTTGAGTTCAAACCTAGTAACTATCCTACTGGGTTTGATCATACCTTTGTTTTGACCATAAGCTTGATCTACCAGCAACTTGCTTATATTCATCTTTGGATGAATACATTATTCAATGGCTTGTATTATTTGTCATTTTCAGATACGCTTTCAATTTTCACTCTTTTAAAATTTTCACAAGCTCCCTTCTATTCTTGTGCTGACTTGAGTGTCGAAGAATTTTTGATGGGATCATCTTCAATAGCCAGACAATCTTGTGGTTTCAAGTTCAACTTTTGGCTTGATGACAGCTTGGGAAAGGTCCTTTCTCACTAAGTTCAGTATTTCTCGTCCCAATTTCAAGTGAGGTCATTTAGGCCTTCTTTAATATGTATCGAATAAATTAGAAAAGGATAAAGATAATTGCTGGAATAATAGTAATTCTAAAATTATCAAAATAAAACTACCAAAATAAATATTATAAATTAGTTTTAAAAAATGTTATGTAATTTGACTTTGTACTGCAACAATGTGTTAAAAAAATTATTTGATACAATTTTCACACCCTCAAATTAGTGCAAGTGATAGTATGAAAATTAATGTGGAATACATAATTTGAATCCATACAAGAGAAATAGAATGATACAAAGATTGATATAATGGAGTATATATAGAGTTTGTTTGTTTGTTTTTATATTACATAATAGATATGCAATTCAACTCAATTTTAATATTTGGCTCATTTTTAGAATTCCTTGATATAGTTAAGGAAACCATACACACACACATCAAACGTCATCAAATTATTTTCGGTACTACGTAATATTGTCAAAATAAATCTACTAATTGATGTAATGACGGAAACACATTAATTATCATGGCTCATTCAAGATGTACATTATTCGTTTAAGTCTCCACACACACACACACACACACAAATCAACAAGAAAAAGTTACCAAAAAACAAGGGTAAGAGTTTCAAGCTATCATCATCACATATTTTCATTAAAAAATTGTTAAAATTTAAAATTTGTATCTTGTTATTTGAGTTAATTGACCATTTAACAGCCTGAAACTTTTTAAGAATACATAAATTATATATACATTAGAACTTTTAATAACAAATTAAATGTACATGATAAACATGTAACTAAAATGTCCTCAAAAAATAAAACTTCAAATTCACAATTTTGAAAGGCCGCATCATCATTATTACAAAGAATATATACTCTTCAAGAATTAATGCAATTTAAATAAGTAGCTGTATATGTGTAGAAAATTACTTGAAGGAAAATTTGATCATGAAATCTATTTTAAAGAAAAAAAAATTACTTCTAATATTTAATTGCGTTGTCATCAAATCATGTCCATAATGTAAGGACCTAGGCCTTTCTTACTAAAAAAAAAAACCAGGTTAAAGTTTAAAAAACATCCTTACTTTTAATTTAATAGGCTAGACTTGAGGTTGTCAACCTATCATATTCGGACCAAATCAATATTCTCAAATTTGAATTTAATTATCAAAATTCATATTTGAATTCAGTTCGATATTCTATAGGACCTATATTAGTTAATGTCATATTTGAGTCTGATGAATATTCAAAATTCAAAAAATAAATCCAATTCAATTTTTTTCTTACATTTTGTTCTTTCTAATTGAATGTAACATATAAGTGTATAACATTTATAAAGTAATTTGTGTTAAATTTGAGTTTTTGAAAACTTTTTATCATGTATTTTTCACAAGTTATGTTTCATATTATATATTAGTTCCTAAGAAAACTATTATACAATATTATATATATTTGACATTCTCTTTGTAGTACGTCTCCTATTTTGGGCTAATATTTCTAAGGTTAAAATACAATGTCAACGGTGAGATATAAATATTATGTCAATATAATATATACATTCTATTTAAAAATCTTTACTAATATAATACATTAGAGTATTAATTTAATAAAAAATTTTAAAATTTTAATTCAGATTTGTAACAAATTAGATTACTTAATTTCGTATCCATAAGATGTTTTAATTAATCTTAAAATTCAAATCGAATTCTAATTGATTATGATCTATTAACAATCTTATGACTATATATACTTAGGCTCTTTAAAAACCCACAAAGATGAATAGTACAACATAACATAGTTATATAACATATTAATAAGTTAGTATAGAATTACTTTTATTATTTTTTAAAATATTTTTTATTATTTTATATATCTTCTAGTATTAATAAATAGTTTACCTATCTTTGCAGTTGGGGCAATGATACAGCGAGTGAGGTTCTAAAAGAAACGTGTCTATTGCTGGTTCAAAATAATTTTCAAACCCCCTATAAGGCTTGGGTTCGGCTTAGGCCAGAGGTGCAAACAAGTTGAGCCGACTCACGAACTTTACGAGTCGAGCTCGAGTTCTAATTTAAGTCGATCTTGAGCCGTCTTTATCTAGGCTTGATGCTTGCGAGCTAGTATATAATTAAATTTTATTTTTTATTTTATTAATAAATATATATTATAGTACTATTTTTTTTTATTTTCAGTTCGAGCTCAAACTCGAGCATGCTGTTTTTTACAATTTATTTGTCAATTGGAGCCTTATCGAGCCGAGCTTGAGTTTAAAATTTTAGGCTCATCGAGCTAGAATTCAAGTTCAAAAATTTTGTCCAACCTCGACTTGACTCGACTAGATTGCACCCCTACCTCGACCGTAGAGAAATTCTAAAATGGCTTTCGTTAAAAAAATAAAAATAATAGTTTAATCCCAATTTCTAAATTAAATACTCAAAATTTGTACTTTTAGGCCTATTAAAAAATTAGGCGTATTACAAGTTAGAACTTATTGGAAGTATAAATTTATGAAATGCCTGAACCTAATTGAAATCTTAATAAAAAAATGAGCTTTTAGTCAGGCTTTCAAATCAAGTTAAGATATTAAAATTTATTAAAAGGCTAAACTTTATCTTAACAGAAGCCTATCATAAATAATAGATCAGATTCCAAATTGACATATTTAAACTAAAGCCTTACGTGACCTGTTTTCCTATCATAGAGCAGCGGAAAGTAAATGAAGTCTAATTCTGATGCTTAACAAAATACAAGTAATTAAATGATAAGCATAGGAAATTTTAATTCTATTGATAACAAATGGGACCAAATAATTCGATAGTGGTATGTAGTTGTCGAATCATACCGTATAGTTCTAGCAACAAAAACTCCAAAAAAGACAGTCGTGATTTACTGGAAAATGCAGTTTCAACATTTTCTATATGCAATTTTTCGTATAGATGTTGTGATGGTCGAACATAAAATAAAAAAATTTAGGCAAAAGGTCAGGATGGTCTCGCTCAGTATGTGAAGAGTGTATGTTTTATCTAATGACGACAGATGGAGGCAATAGAAAACTTCAGACTTCTTGTCCGAATATATGTCTCCATTTTTCTAGTACGATAAGCCTAAGCAGCTTAGCCATTGAAGCCTTGGATAAATGTGAAAAAAGCATAAAAAAAAAAACTGATAAATTAAATTCTTAGCTACTTTTGTAGTGAAAGAGATGCGCTATACAAAAAAATAAAAGAAGTTTTTTCTTAGCATTACAAAGTAAAGGATAGTTGTGTGGAAAAATATAGTCTCCCAAATGACTACAAGAATTTGAGCATTATCAGATGGCAAACCTATACAAATAAGTAATTAAGAGCTGTCTCGAATTATAAGTAAATAAAAGGGAATCAGATAAATCGGCCATTAAAAAATAAATAATAATATAAATTCTTGATTAAAATAAGTTATGTTTATGGGAAAAAAAAATTCAAAATAAACGGTTAGAAGGCTTGAGTGAGAGAAAGATTGCTTGAAAATTTTGAAAAATATATATTTGGCACAATGAAAGGATAATTTACTCAGTCAAAGGACAACATTTTTAATTTCATTAAATTAGAAAAGATGGGGTGCAGCCGCTGCCAGCCAGAGGCCCTTTTCTTCGTTTATACTTAAATGTAGGCCAAAGTCCACATTCATGGATTTGATAGGTTCTCAAGCCAAACATGAAAGGCAATGTTTTTAAAATTGGACCGGACAAAGAATGGGTGGTCTTACTGGTTATTGATTCAACCGGTTCAACTGGTATGACGTCATAATGACGTAATAATTATATTTAATTTTATAAAAATATATAATATTTTAATATTAACAAAAAATAAAACTTTCAATTGATATAGAAAGAATATTATTTGAAAAAATTTCAACTTGTTTATTTTTAAGTATGTTTTTTAGAAAATAATACTATTTCATAATTAGTCAATTATAAATAAATAAATAAAAATTCACATTAATATAAGTAATCATTCGCTTCATGCTTCAACTCCAAGTACAAATAAATTTTTCTACGCTAAATATTCAACATAATTTAAGAGAGATTAAACAAAACAAAATAACAAATTAAACATAAGCATTCACATATAACTACCACTTCATTAAATATCAAGAAACTAAATTCATATTTCAAAAAATTACGTGTCCAAAATCTTTAATTATTATCTTCAATTCATAATTTCTCTTTTTTTTTTTAATTTTTTTTAAAAAGTAATTTTTAAATTTTCAAAAAAAGAAAGAAAGAATGAACCGGTCAAAAATCGGTACCGGTTCAACTGCTTTTTGACCCTTTTTCACCGGTTTTGACCAACACCGATTTTCAGACATCAACCGGATCGGACTGGCCACCGATCACCGGTCCGGTCCAGTTTTCAAAACACTGATGAAAGGTAATGGCTTGACCCTCATTTAACAGCTTGCTAACTCTTGCATTCACAATGCTTTGTAATGAAAATCCCTAATTTCATGTGGAATAAAATAATCCAACTTGATAAGCCTTTTTTAATTTTTCTTTATTATTATTATTATTATTATTATTTAATGATATATGATCATATTCCATATAAAAAAAGTACGAGTTTATAAGGTGCCATTTTCTCCCCCTTCGAAATGTATTTTTAGTACAGAATTCTCATCAATGCTTATGGAAAAAAATAATACTTCTACGCAACTGAATCTTCATATTTAGCAACAATCTAATTAGCTTATTTCCTGTCATTATTAATTACCATCATCATCGTTTTTATTTTTATTTTGTCTCACATCAACAACAAAATAAAAATAAAAATAAAACCTTAATCCCTTGAGTGCAACAATTTACACCATCACTCATTATAAAAGGCTAAGGTAGTAGCTCACATTGATCTCCACAAGCTTAGAGAATAGCTAGTTCCACCTTAATGCTTTGTTTCCAAGTACATCATCTCACATATTTTCTCAATCCTCTTTCCCATCTAAAAAACCAAACCTTTTATAATTCATACACAAAACCACCATATCCATTTCAAACCAATATGGAAACCAAAACAACCCTTTGCATTGAATTCTTATGGTTGCTACTATTGGCTTTTGCCACCATAATCATCAAGAATTGGCTGATCATCAAGAAAAGAACACATCCTCTCCCACCTGGGCCGACAGGGTGGCCAATCATTGGCTGCTTGCCCGAAATGATGAAAAAAAAAGCCAACTTTTCGATGGATACACCAACTCATGCAAGAAAGTAACACAGAAATAGCATGTATCCGCCTTGGTAGCATCCATGTTATCCCCATCACCTCTCCTGAACTTGCTCGAGAGTTCTTGAAGAAGCAAGACACTGTTTTCGCCTCCAGGCCTGTCTGCATGTCGGCCAAGCTGACGAGCAATGGATACCTGACAACAGCCATTTCACCTATCGGTGATCAATGGAAGAAAATGAGGAGAATTGTTGCCTCAGAGGTGCTTTCACCCACAATGCACGAATGGCTTCACCAGAAAAGATGTGAAGAAGCTGATCACCTCGTGCGATATGTATACAAGCAATGCCAAAACCCTCTCACAAAGGGGCTTGTGAATGTGAGAGATGTATCGCGACATTATTGTGGGAATGTGATTCGGAAATTGGTTTTTGGTAAGAGGTTGTTCGGGGCAGGAATGGAGGATGGAGGCCCTGGAATTGAAGAGAAAGAGCATGTGGATGGATTGTTCACAATCCTGCATTATCTCTATGGATTTGCTATTGCTGATTATGTTCCATGGTTGCAAGTTTTTGATTTTGATGGGCTATGAAAAGATTCTTAAAGATGCTATAAAGAATGTGAGAAAGTACCAAGATTCAGAAATTACTAAGAGGTTTGAGATGTGGGAACAAGGGATTAAAAAGACTGAAGAGGATATCCTAGATGTTTTGATCAATCTCAAGGACTCCAAGGACAATCCCTTGTTGTCAATTGAAGAGATTAAAGCACAAATTACTGTAAGTATATATTTATATATCTACATCCTCCATTTCTCACTTGGAAATTGACTGTTCAAACCAAAAACATATAATTTCTACAGTTTTAAAGAATCTAACTTGACGAGAGCTCATGAGTAATTCTTCGAAATTAATAAAATCAGTGTACTGAGTTAGGTAGATCAACGAATCATACAGATTAAAAATCTCTAAATTTTGAAATCACATCAAGGTGTTGTAATTGCATGCCTAACAAAAATTCTGCAACATTCAAGTTAATGCTAGTACAATGAGGATTACTGGAGAATAAAAGGATATGTTGCTTAGAATTGTATACGTAGAAATGTGGTGGATATTTAATATTTATATAAAATCTGGCATAATATAAGATACCTATGTCTTCATAAATTAAGAATAAAGAAGTGTTGAACTGAGCATGGAATCGATAATTTGAACTCAATCTAACTGAAAAAGATGTGAATCTTAATTTATGAATATTAAAATTGGCTCTCTAGAGCATCCATCAGTGCTATTCTTGGACTAAGAAAACAAAATGAAAATGTGTATTTTGCTTAAAGCCACAAAAACTAGGGTGGTCTTAATTAGAGAAGTTATTACACAGTAAGTGGTCTCATTCTTTCACTTTGCTAATGACATAATATTCGCACGAAATAATGATGGCCGCAATTGATAATCCATCAAATGCAGTAGAGTGGGCTATAGCTGAGATGATAAACCAACCTGTCATTCTTGACAAAGCCGGCAAAGAATTGGACCAAGTGGTAGGCAGAGACAGACTAGTCGATGAATCAGATTTGTCTAACCGAAACTACATTAAGGCTTGTGAAAAAGAGGCATTTAGATTGCACCCCATAGCTCCTTTCAACGTCCCACATGTCTCCACTAAAGATACCATTGTGGGCGGCTACTTCATCCCGGCAGGCAGCCATGTGCTGCTGAGCCGGCCCGGTCTAGGGAGAAATCCCAGTGCTTGGGAAAGCCCTCTTGAATACAAGCCCGAGCGCCACATTGTAGACGAACACTCAAAAGTCGTGCTTGTGGATCATGAACTACGGATGCTGTCATTCAGTATTGGAAGACGAGGATGTCCAGGAGTCGTGCTTGGTTCTACAGTAACGACTATCCTTTTGGCTAGGCTTATTCAGGCTTTCAGTTGGATTGCGCCTCCTGATGGGCCGAGGAGCATCGACTTGGTTGAGTCGGAAGGCGATTTGTTTTTGGCAAAGCCATTGATTGCACATGCAAACCCACGGTTGGCAGCGGATGTTTACTTTCAGCTCTGATGAAACTGATATATGCATGTCTGAAATATTTTGTGCAATCTTTTAAGTTTTAATTGATAGAAAGAGGAATATGCTTCAATTAATATATTTTTAGGCACAATCACCACATAAGATAAATTAGTTAGAGCAATGGGTGTTATAGTCACTGTCAAAAAGCTTATGCATCCATTATGGAGAAATTCATAGAAATTTTGCAGCTTTGAGCTACAAATTATATATATAAAATTTTCATTGCAAATGTAATTTTTTAATGACAAGTAACAAAGAATTTTAACTGTCAATTCATAGTCTAGTTCATTGGCAGTGTAACAAATTAACTATGCAATATTTATAGGATAATTAATATATATATATATATAGAGAGAGAGAGAGAGAGAGAGAGAATAATACCATGAATTGATCATAGCGAGGGTTAACTGCGAGAATATTTACTTTACATTCGGCTAGATTTATAGTTAAAACTACGAATTTTTAGTATCAATTACGAATTAGTCGTGGTCGATACTATAGGTTGTTGTAGCGAGTGAAGTTGATTGCAAAAGAGGAAAAATTGACTATAATAAATTTTCTTCTAGAAGGTTCATTCAATATTCAAAAATTAATTAAAAATAGTCGCACAAGTGGATAATATTAAGATAAACCAAAAAAAGGTTCTAATAAGATTGAATCCAAGTGTTGGCTAACTAAGCGTTCCTCAAAAAAGTGAAATAGTTATGACCATGTAAAACTTTGGCAACAGTAGTAGCCATTGAATAGTTCAACATAAGAATATAAATGATATGATATATAGCATCTTCAAACAAAGTGACATATTATGTAATTAAGTCATTATATATGCTCATAATATTTTTTAATTTTTTGGGGGAAAAAAATCGACCATTCAATAATTCTTTTTCTATTTTTTGTTGCATGTTTGTGCAGATTCAAGGGACCATTCAAGACGAAAACTTGTTTAGATTAGACCCACAAGCCATTTGTTGGTATGGCAATAAAATATCAGTTGTAGGGTATAATGTGTGATGGGTTCCAACTTACACTGATCAATTATTCAGTACGGATAATATTGCATAAAATGACTTAGAAAAATCATAAAAAAAGTTCTCTTGTGTCTCTAGATGTGTGTTACTATGATGCGGGTGTCCAATTTGGTCCAAAACCTAATTGTAGATTTATGTTAAATATGAAAAAATGTGTAATAATCTTGATGAATCAAGATTAGCTAGAGAAATATTAGGTGATTTAACTATAAATACCCCTCTTTTGTCACAAATTACAAATTAGATTTCAGCTTAAGATTGATGAGCCTAATTTTTGACTTCGAGTTCGACTTGATGAAAACTCGAGTTAGTTCAACTAGACTTGAATTTTCAAGTAAGCAATCAATTGATGCGAGTTCGAGAGTTCAAATTTGAAATCAAGCTCGCACTTTATATAAAATAATATTAATAAAATAAAAAAATAATATTAAATAATATATTGATTCAGTAGTCTCGAGCTTGAATACAGATCAAACTCGATTGAAGCTGGAGCTCGACTTGTGAAACTTGCATATATTTCACAATCCTGAATTTGCCTTACATATATTTTTGAGAAACACATGTTCTTTATTTGAACACTAGTAAGGGTTTGTTTGCTTGCCAGAATTGTATAGGATAGATGTATAATTCAGTGTAATTGAATGTTTGGTTGGTATATTTGAAGCCCATGATTAATAAAATGTGCAGTATTTTATTCTAAAGTGTTGGGATTATGTATCTCACCCCCCTAGCTTGATTAATAATCCTAAGATTAGAAGCATTGGAATTTACATATTAGATGACGAAATTATCCCTGCATAATTTTATACATCAATATTTTTGTATATATTCATACATTGTTACATATGAGTAATTAACAAATATATATCACTAAACCTTAATTTATATAACTAAGTTTTTATGAAAATACTAAATAATATCCACAATCAAACTTATTTTTATAAAATATTTATCTAAGAGATATAAAACTTTTTATATAAAAACTATTTCTTCCATAATAATAAGATTTCATAACTAATTTTTTTTCCTATAAATTAAAAAATGAATAATATTATTTTAAATATAGATCTACACTTAATATAAATATATTGTTGTAAATTTACAAACTAATATCCATAAGCACATCGAATATAAATAGTTTAATTTTTCAAATAATTGTAAGATGTTATAATAGAATTTGAAAGCTAATTATTTTCTTTTTTCTAGGTAATAATAATATATAAATGGTTGATAAAAAAATGAAAAAAAGAGACTTAGTCACTACATATACAACATATATTTAAACCATGTCAATGAAGATATTTGAACTATTAAAAAGAGTTGAGGGATAAATTTGATATTTATATTTATCATAAGCTATAATCCTAAGCATCCAAACAACTGATTCTATTAAAATTAGGATATCTAAACTAATAATTCAAACAAGCAAATAAGATATCAGATGATAAAGACATATTTTCTAGTTAATAAATCCTACACTTACTAATCACACATAATCCTATCATTGTAAGCAAACGAGCCCTAATTAAGGGTCAACTTCTTTAGGGCTCTTTACCCTAAGGGCTAGTTTGGTTGGATGGTGGGTTAATTTCAAGATTATTCTTCTAATAATAATTATTCTGAATTTAAGTGAAGGGCTTTTTTCTATAATGGGCGCAGACTTTACTAAGAGGGTGTTTGGCTCAACTTATTTAAAATGTCTTATAAGCCCCTACATCTTAAAGATGTTTTTGGAACTTATAAAATGCTATATTTAAAAAAAAAAAAAAACTAAGTTCTTAAAGTGTTTGGATAAAATAAGATTTTGGAGCTTATAAGATTTTAGTAATGACAATTTTGTAATTAATATGCTTAAAATCAAGGAAATTTGTTGAGATTCTAAAAATAAGTTAGGAATCCCTAACTTTTCTAAAAAGAGCTTATAAGCTCCTAAGATCTTATTTTAGAAGGTTATAAGCATTTTTTTAAAAAAAATTACCCAAAACTTTTTAACATCTTATAAGCTCTCAAACATCTTATAAAATGTTTTGATGAGCTTATAAGCTCACTCAAACACCCTCTAAATGGGCTTGGAGAAAACCAATTCTCAGTTGTGCACAAACTTTAAAATTAAAGAAAGACTATGTAAAGTCCAGTAATATAAGTCGCCCCTATTATGTGCGAGGTCTTGTGTTCGACCTGAATGGGCATTTTTGTGTACGTTATGTGCATTTAATTATATAGTTTGTACTTTAATTTACTTGATTTGAAAATGTAGCACCCCTACTCGGGATATAACCAAAATGCCAGAATGTCACTCAAATCAATCCTATAGCATGCAATAACATATCCGATAGGCCCATAAATTTTTTTCCAAAATTCTCAAATAAACCACAGTGATCACAACTCACAACATGCCTTAAACTTAATACAATAATATCAGAGTGCGGAAGTCATACTAATACCCTATTGTCATTCAAAATGGATATCAACATAAGAAATATCATACATACATGCCAAAAGTCTCATACTCTTCCTGACATATCACAACTCTAATACCCAAACATATTAAATGGTGAATTCACATATGAACATACATTCACCAAACTTAATACAAAATGTCAAGCCACAACCCTCAGTCCAAGCCTCCAATCTCATACCTATCTCGGTACGAGGGTGAGTCATAAGGACTAAGTGAGGAATAAGGCAAAGCAATGGATGGCTGTCTAGAGTCAATAATAACAATGAAGCTCGATAACACGAAACTATGGAAGCTCAAAACAAGCCAGAAAAAGACATCCCAATTCTCAAACTTGATGAGTTTTGTGGAGCTCCTACTATTGTTTTACTAATCCTGTTCAATGATGCAAGGTCCTTCCCAAAAGTAATTAGTATCCTAAATTCCTTTATTCATCAAGTTTACGTGATGCTCAAAATTTTCTGGTCATTCCTTAATTTAAACCCCAACGCTTTACTTATCTGATCCTTTCAATGATTGAGGGGGGTAAAACTCTAGAAATTCGTCCAGGCCATCCTTCATATGGTTTATGTATCATGCTCCCAAGATTCCTAACCCAATTCGCTCATCAATAAGGTTATAAGCTCCTCTATCCCCTAGCAACAAGTTCTTGTCTTCAGATCTACTAGCAGGATGGGAAATGAGATTTGATGTCATCTTTAGATTTTTTTTCCCACAAGATGTGGGTAATTGTAGTGTCCTCATTACGGTTTTCAAGCATATTAGTTTCGATGATTGATGACAATCAAATATAATTTAGCCGAAAGAGGATCACATTCACGTTTAAGGATGTTCTGGTAATGTGGTTTCCCGCCGTATCGTGATTTCTACCTTTCTATCATTAGGGCCTTCCGAGAACTTCGGGGAATTGAGACGAAGAAACCATTCCAACGTCCAATCTTTGGCCACCTCCTTAACAACTCATGTTCTACCACCTAACTGTTGTCCCTGTGACACATATCTCAGTCCCCTCTGATTCATAGGGTTTGCTGGTTGACCTATTGAAGGGTTTTGCGAAACCTCTTTTTCTTGCATGATTTGAGAGGAAGAAGTACCTCTCACCTTGGCGCCTGTTGGTTGTTGACCTGTCAACAAAGGGATCTTCCCCTACAACTTACTCTTACTATTGCAAGGTGTCTGTGCTTCCATAGGATGCCAGTACACCAGATACTTCTCAATTATCTAAACTTGGGTCATAAATTGTGAAATAATACCTCGATCCTCAACCCTTTCGAATTTCTCAAGCTTACAAAGAGTAAAAGAGGAGAAATATAAATTTAACAAGATTATATAATCTCATAACAATAAAAGAAAGGAAATCCGTTGTCAATATTCAAGGGTAGAATTTATGTATATATATGTCGAATAAGAGTTATACATTAGTATGTACACGGTTCAAAATGTCAAACCCAGCCGACACTATGCGTCCCAGTGGTCGAAAATTACAACTACTCGATATACATCTATACAAATGTATCTACGGATACCAAATCATTTAGCTCTAATCCTCCATATTGTTGATAACAGACTCGATATCCACCATTAAAAAACTTAGGTGGAACCTTCAACCACCTGTTTTCTCTTGTCCTCTTGAGCCTTTGTAGTTGATCTCTTGTTTCTAGGACAATCCTTGAAGAAATGTTGATCATTGCTACACCTTTTGCACCTTCCTAGTTGTTAGATTCCTCATGATTCAAAACTCTACAAAATCCACAACCTCTTTTTGGTATCCTAGTTTGGACCTTCTGTCGTTTCCTACCTAAACCACTTTCCTTACTCACCATGATTTCTAGTTCAGAAACTTTCCCTCGCTTGCCCTTCTTCTTATAGTTAGATACTTCAGAGGTCTTTGTTCCCCTTGCAAGGCTCTCACTAAGGCTTTCTCGAAGTTAGACTGCTTGTAAGGCACAAGGATTTGTCGTATCTCCAATCTCAATCCCATAATAAATTTCTTCGTCTTATATTCTTCTTTTCTCGATATTTGTGGTGCATACTGAATTAACCTATTGAGTCTTGCTTCATAGTGCCACACTATTATATTTCCTTGGGTAAGACTCTCAAATTCTTGTTCCCAAGCATCTCTTACTTCTCGTGGTATAAATCTATCTATAAATTCCCACACTGAATTATCCTAGGTATAAGGTATCATTTTATGCTCCCATCGTTGACTTACCAAGATCCACCATTGTCGTGTAACTCCTTCCAACAAATGGATGGTAACTATAAGTTTGAGGTTATCTGGTTAACTTAACATCTGAAAAATATCTCAATCTCCCTGATCCAAGCTTCTACTTCTGGTGATCCGATTTACCTGTAAACATTGGGAGGTGGAACTTAAGGAGATATGCTAAAGTCTCAAACTCCGGAGGCTCTTGTCCTCTGCTCTATCTCATTCCTTTCTTAAGCAATTCCAAAGTTAAGTTTATTTCCTACAGTCCGAGAATCATATCCTAGGATCAGATCCTACAAAAACTCAGTTTTCCTTATTCCAAGTGTTTACATCCCAGACGATTCCTGATTCAAATTTAATCTTTACTTAATCCATCAATTCTAATCACAAAAATCATTCCCATATTAACCTAGGTCATCGAATTTTGTATGTCTATTAGCCATCATGTAATACATAACTTCTTTTATCAATATCAAATAAATCAAATTTACCTCAAATCCTTGAATCACACAGAATTTCTCAACATATGCAAAACATCCAAAAGTTGATTCTTAAAATCCTGTATCAGTATAGCTCAGGTTTCCCAAACCTAAATTTTGATACCACACCTGTAGCACCCCCACTCGAGATATAACCCAAATGCCAGAATGCTACTCAAATCAATCATATAGCATGCAATAATATATTCGATAGGCCCATAAATTTTTTTCCAAAATTCTCAAATAAACCACAGTGATCACAACTCACAGCATGCCTTAAACTTAATACAATAATATCAGAGTACGGAAGTCATACTAATACCCCATCGTCATTCAAAATGGATATCAACATAAGAAAAATCATACATACATGCCAAAAGTCTCATACTCTTCTTGACATATCACAACGTTTCTAATACCTAAACATATTAAATGGTGAATTCACATATGAACATACATTCACCAAACTTAATACAAAATGTCAAGCCATAACCCTCAGTCCAAGCTTCCAGTCTCATACCTATCTCGGTACGAGGGTGAGTCATAAGGACT
Source organism: Jacaranda mimosifolia (assembly GCA_018894105.1). Lineage (NCBI taxonomy): Eukaryota > Viridiplantae > Streptophyta > Magnoliopsida > Lamiales > Bignoniaceae > Jacaranda > Jacaranda mimosifolia. Next base: position 37,675,072 of record CM032123.1, read on the forward strand.
CAGTGAGGAATAAGGCAAAGTAATGGATGGCTATCTAGAGTCAATAATAACAATGAAGCTCGATAACACGAAACTATGGAAGCTCAAAACAAGCCAGAATGAAGATAATGAACAATTTTTCAAACAATAACAATTGCTAGGTCGGGATGCTGCAACCGTCAGCTCAAAAGGCCGGGGATCATCTCGACCGATGCTGTTCAGGATGTATAGAGCATCTCAACCGATCACAGTCAGGAGGAAATAATGACGGCTCAGTTGGCTTGGCTTCAGCCCGATCCAGACTGGGAACTCACTCCATCCTTATTATTCCACGAGCTAAAATAATTTAAGAGTACAAGCCCAACATACTATGAATATCAAATAAAAATAATTATGCATATCAGATTATCCTTATGCCTCCATAACAGTACAATTGATCAATCAATAACAATTCAATGGCACGAGCATGACAGCTCGACAATAACAATAGTACAAGCATAATAGCTTGGCAACAACAGTGGCACAAGCACGACGGCTTGGCAAAATAATAGCATAAGCATAACAGCTTGGCAACAACAGTGGCACAAGCACGACGGCTTGGCAAAATAATAGCACAAGCATAACAGCTTGGCAACAACAGTGGCACAAGCACGACGGCTTGGCAAAACAATAGCACAAGTATAACAGCTTGGCAAAACAATAGCACAAGCATAACATCTTGGCAAGGCACTTGGCCCAACAATTCCTCTGTAACATTTTTAATCAATATTTTGAACAATTAATTGCCAACATGGCAGAATAACTGAACGATGATACCAACACGCCAAGTCCACAATATACTGATCAATCAAGGAAATCAATACGATTTTTGACACTCAAAACACCAATTCAACACGAATGATACAATAACATTGTGAACATTCATGGCGCCAGAACAGCAAATCAGTGTGTTCAGAACAGTTTTAAAGAAAACACAGGCCACTCAGCCGTACAGTTCAGTTTCCAAAAAGCTTCACAGAAGCCGATCTGGACAGTCATTTTCAATAAAACTGATCAAATATCAATCAATTTCAAATTAAGAGAACCTCACAGGGTTTGAGAATCAATAACGAATCACGACATATAGCAAATCAGCAGAACCTAACGGGTTCAACAATGACTATAGATTAGGCTCAACAAATCAAGAACCAAGCGGTAGAACCCTCACAGGGTAACAATAATCAACAGAGTACGATAATCAAAGCAAATAATAACCCTCACAGGGGTTTATCAAGGAAACGATAGGTCCAAAGGTTGCCAGATTGGCGAATCCTCACTTTATCAACCTCGGTAAGAAGTTAGAACCTACTAATCTCCATGGCCTAAATCCTCGTTGCCTATTCAAAAGAATAATTTACTAATCAAACCCCTTGTTCAATCCTACATATCTCTATCAATCATATTCATTTTAATAATAGTCCAATTCAGTAGTTCTCAACTAACATAATAGTAGTTAGGGTCTTTCTCTTTAGCATCAATACCGCATGATATATTATACGTACTGGCTGTATGAAATGTGTACGAGTTTCAACCTATACTGTCAAAATAATACAATTGAGTCCTTAACTTACCCATTTAACCTTATAATAGATACTAGGTCAATAATAACCATCCAATTTTTCATAAAATCCCAAATTTTGTTACTTAAGTCGCAATAACATAAAATTAGGGTTTTCTATACTTAATAAGCCTTCTAGCCTATAGTTCACATGAAATAATACCATTCTGGATTCAATAAACTTATTTATCGTGCATGAACATTCAAATCTTATGCATGGCTGTTCTGATCGATCACTTCCTTCATTATCCTTCGAAATACTAGAGTTGAATAAGGAATACATGTATACAAATACATACAACAAGCTTAATCCTAATTCTGGACATTTACCCAATTTTTGAATCATCGACAAGGAGAAATGACGATCAACCTGCATGCATGTCACCCTCTCAACGAGGCGAACAAATTGCCCTTTCAACGCCATCGTGCCGCCACCGGAGTTAGTCATCATCACCACTAGAAGATGTTCCTCAGCTCCACAAATCAAACCCCTCAAACAATTTTTGATTTCGACGTCATTTGGCCAGTCAATTGGCCGAAAAACCAAAATCTTGCCACCAACCGCCGCCGCTCGATTTTCTTCTAATTTCTCCATCCATGATGGTTTGTTTTGGATGCTCAAGCTACCGTTGTGATCCTTGAGCTGAGGGCTACAAAACCTACTACTCACAAGTAAGGTTCAGTCGCTCGAGATGAGAAACCCATCAACCACCACCATGGCCAAAACTTTGAGCTTAGTTTTTGGCCGGTACACCGGAAAGTTTGGGGAGACATTGATATATTCGGGTTCTATGTGAGGACAGGAAGAAAATGATACCAAGTTTGCTAAGGTTTGGTTATCGGTGAGAAGGTGGTCACAGGGGGTGTTTGGAGAAGAAAATGAAGAAGAAAATGGAGAAGAAAAGAGGAGGAAAAAATGTTATTTTTATAAAATTCAACTTTGGTAATTTGAAATTGGCCCCCAAACTTTTAAGCCAGCTTCCAATTAAGTCCTCAAAAGTTATTTCATCTTCAATTTTAGTCCAAACTTAGTTAATGCCTTATTTTGGCGCCTTTGACCTAGAATAATTCTACTTTGACCAACAAAATTTCCAAATGTTGGACAATCAAGTTTTCCTTAATTTTCAATTCAACCCTAAAATTTCTAAAATTCCTACAATCAAGTCCTTTTATTTATTTTCGAGCCCTAAAATCCGACCAACTAATATCTTGATTTTTTAAATCCTTATTTTTCAAAATCCTGAATTTTAGGGGTGTTACAGAAAATAGGATAATATTGATTTACTTGATTTGAGAATAGGGAAATATTGACTTATTGAAATGATAAACTTCGTGTAATATTCTCTCTCAATTTTTTTTTTTTAATTTAAGTCAATTAATTGGTTCAATCAATTAAATTATTTTCTAATTGAGCTTATCTTAATTTAATAAGACTAATTAAATGAATTTATCATTTAATCAATTATAAATTTAATTCTTAATTGAACTAATTGAAGCACAAATTAGTTAATCTTACCAAGTTCATATCCAATAGCCCAATAACTATATATTGTTTTTTAGTAGTTTGACTTTAATGATCAATTAGAACACTATTTTCCTAATTCTTATTCTTCTTTGATCAATGTCCTGCAAAATCAAAGACAGTGGAAAAGATATTAATTAGGGTTGTTTACTAAAAAGTTGTAAAGAATTTTAAATTAAATTATTGTGAAAAAAGATTATTTTTAATTATTTTGTGTTGGAAAATCATGTTGATTGATTGAAAATAAAATAGTTGTTTTGTTGATTAAATGACAAATAAAATAGTGGCATTTGATTGAAAATACCAATATAAATGTATTTTAAAGGGAAAAATGCAAAATTGGTTCCGTAACTATACCCCACTGACAAATTTTGATTTTATCTTTTCGGGCCGCAATTTTGGTATACTAATTTTTGAATTTGAGGACAAATTCAGCTCGAAATCATTTGTTACTGGCCTGATCCTACATGACGCATGATGTGGCGCCACTTGTCCTACTTTTCTCATAGGTAGCAATTCAACCTGCCACGTCAGCAAAATATAAAAATAATAAGTAAAAAAAAATTTATATATAAAAAATAAAAAAATAAAGACATAAAAAATAAAAAAACAAAAAAAAAAATATACATACAAACATATATAAATCTTAAATACATATATATATAATATGTATACCCCAACATGCACCCTCCCTCCCCCCACACCCGCCACCACCATGGCTGCCGACAGATCTGGCCTGCCTGGCCGCCTCGGCTTGGCAGAGGCGGAGGCGGCCGCTGGCCATGCGGCCACTAGCTCGAGGCAGGCAGCTACTGGCCAACGGCCAAGTTGAGGGGAAGGGGTGAGGTTGGTGGGGCGGATGGGAGGAGGGCTGGAGGGGAAGATATCCCAGGGGAAGGGTGGGGATTTCTTCTTCTTCTTCTTCTTCTTATTATTATTATTGAATTCTTTATTTATACTAATTGAATAATTGAATTATTTGAGAGTATTTTTACTAGACATCCTACGTGGCATGTGGTGGGCAATCCCTTCTTGCCATGTATTTTACTAGACAATAAAAAAAGAAGGAAAATTTGCACAAAAAATCAAAACATAGGTACATAAAAATTGAAAAAAACAAAAAAGATAAATCTTGAAAAATATTTATATACTTATATATGTATTCACATATATAAACACACATACACGTGTATCCCACTTGCTAAATTATCAAATTAAATGAATTAAGTCCTAAAAAAAAATTTTAAACTTGCACATTAGAATTTAAAATATCAAATATCCTTCAAATTTATAAAATTTTATTTCATACGAATTTATCATCTAATTTTTTTTAAAAATCTAATCTATCACTTTAGGCCATGTAATTTTAATAATATTAAGTTAAAATATTTAATAATGTTAAACTAGTAAAATATCTAAAAATTTAAATAAATTTTGTTGACTTTATTTATTAAGTTAAAAATGAAATAAAAATTAAACAACAAAAATTTAAGTCTATCCTATTATCTTTATAATTCAAAATTACATAATAATATTGAAATGATAAATACATCTAAAATAATTCTATTAAATATAAATATATTTTATTTATTAATTCAGATATAACAAAATAAAACTTAAACAATAAAATTTTAAGTCTATCATCCTAACTATATAATTATAAATTATGTAATAATATAAAAATAAAAATACTCTAAAATAATTCAATTATTCAATTAGTATAAATAAAGAATTCAATAATAATAATAATAATAATAATAATAATAATAATAATAATAATAAGAATAAGAAGAAGAAGAAGAAGAAGAAGAAATCCCCACCCTTCCCCCCCTTCCCCTCAACTTGGCCGCTGGCCAGCGGCCGCCTCCGCCTCCGCCAGGCCGAGGCGGCCAGGCAGGCCAGATCTGTCGGCAGCCATGGTGGTGACGGGTGTGGGGGGAGGGGGGCGCATGTTGGGGTATATATATATATTATATGTATATGTATTTAAGATTTATATATGTTTGTATTTATATATTTTTATTTTTTTTATTTTTTATGTCTTTATTTTTTTATTTTTTATATATAAATTTATTTTTTACTTATTATTTTTATATTTTGCTGACGTGGCAGGTTGAACTGCTACCTAGGAGAAAAGTAAAACAAGTGTTGCCATGTGGCGCCACATCATGCACCATGTAGGATCGGGTCGGTTGCAAATGATTTCAGGCTGAATTTGTAGTCAAATTGCCAAAATTCAAAAGCTAGTGTACCAAAATTGCGGCCCAAAAATATAAAGTCAAAATTTGTCAGTGGGATATAATTACGGGACCAATTTTACATTTTTCCTATTTTAAAGGCATGTAATTGGTAGTACCGTTAATTTTTTAAAAAATGCTACTCAGTTATGGTTTCAATTGAAAAAAAGTTTAAAGTATTTAGTGTTGCTAATTTAGTAGCATTTTATTGTGTATTAATAATAGACAAAAGTAGTATGGTAATAGTTGTAAAGAAATGCAACTATAATATAATATTTAGTAACATTTATTTAATATAAATAGCATTTGTTTATTAAATAATAAATAAAAATATGACATTTGATTGAAAATTCTAATATAAATATATTTCAAGAAAATTTAATTAGTACCACTAATTTAATGAAAAATACCGCTCATATTTATTAAAGGCGTCATTGAAAAAAATACAACAAAGTGTTTAGTGGAACAAACTTAATTGTGCGCATTCTGTAGTGTAATACTATACAAAAACGATATGATTATGGTTGCAAAAAAATTAATGTCAATGTAATATAATAGTTTTTGGCATTTGATTAATAAATAACAATAAAATTGTGATATTTGATTAAAAATATCACATAAATATATTTCAAATGCACTTTACTGGTGCCATTAATTTTTCTTAAAAAATGACATTCATATTCAGTTATGGTCATTTGAGAGAAAAAAAAATCATTAAGTATTTAGTGATACTAACTATTGTAATGTCACACTTAAGTAATATGATGATAAATGTTAAAAAAAAAAAGCCACTATCTTATAGCATTTAGTGTAATTTGATTATTAAATGGCAAATAAAGTAGTGGCATTTGATTGAAACTTACAACATAAATATACTTTAAAGACATTTAACTAGTGTCATTAATTTTTTAATAAAATATCATGCATACTTAGTTATAAAGTGATATGAAAAAATGTCACAAATAAATAAAGTATAAGTACATTAATAACTATAAAATTTATATATATATATATCCTATAATGAATTTAATAATTAAATTAACTCCTAGATGTATTTTTAATATATTAACTAAACTAATCATTTTTTAAAAAAGGTCAGAAAATTTAAGTTTTTGTTTTATGCTCTTTCTCTATCTATATCTTTGAATATTTTTACAATTTTCAAATTTATTCTCCCTAATTCTTTAAATAATACATTATTTTTTATAATAAGTCCAAGCAAATTCATATAAATATTTGTAAAAATATACTTTCATTTAAGATAAATAAACATTTTTAATTATATATATCAAAAACTTAATAGATAATTTGATGCTAAACTTTCATTTGCGAATAAATAAGTTGTGGTTTTGAATCTCAAATAGGTATCATTGGGACATATTTGAATATGAAGAGAGCAGTTGGGGTGGTAAAATAAAATAAAATTTTTTTATGACATTTTAATATGTTATTTATCGCACTTTTCGCGGAACTTTAACATATTACCATATGCAATTTTAGTTACATATTAAAATATCTTTAATAATATTTTTGTGGCATTTTAATATGTTGTGTATTGCATTTATTATGGCATACACTAAAGAAAATTTTCTAATATTTCAATATATCACTATATGTATTTTTGTGGTATATTATCATGTCATTTAAAAATATTTTTTGTGGCATATTAGCATGTCATTTAATTATTTTTTGTGACATTCTGATATATCATTTAATGCATTTCTCGTTGCATTTTATTAAAAATAGTGACATTTATACTTTTAGTTACACCGCTAAAAGTGACACTTTTAAAATATATCATTAAATAAATATTTTTAAAATATATCACTAAATATAAAATTTCCACTATAATACTTTTTAAGTGACATCTTTTAGTTTCTTCTAATTTTATTATTTTGTTGTGTCTATAATACATTATGGTAGATATGTTATAAATATTTTCTAACATTGACCAATTTAACTTAGTTTTATTTTTAATAAGCAACTCCTAAGTGAAATCAAGATGTACCTAATTAGATCTAGAATTATTATTATTATTTTTTAGAGAACATTTTGAATAGTCAATAAAATCCAATTATCAAATTAATTACATGGAAGTACAAGCTTCACAACCAAATGTTCATATAAGGTGCACGAAGAAATTCGTTTGAATTCGAACACGAGATCTTCTATATGGTAGGAGAAACTTTTGTCATTGAACTACAAGTTACTGGACAATAAGATCTAGAATTGAAAATACATAAATTTATGTTTTTTTTTTCAATAGGATACATAAGGTACTCCACAATAATATTAAAAAAAAAAAAAAAACAATAAAGGCTACACCCACGTGTCCATAGTCATCCCCAAGAAGAATAATGTGGAAACAATGTCGACCACTAATTTCAAACAGAAAGGACCACATTTGTAAAATGAATTTTCAATGTCTGCCACTAATTTCAAATTAAACGACAACATTTGGAAAATGCAAAAGAAAATCTTCAACCATTAAATTGTATTTACAAAATGACAACGACACTGAACTTGATATTATTGCCCGAGGGCCAGCGTTGTTGACAATGATTTGATGGAAGTTGGGAGCCTTATTTAATATAAGTGGCCTAACTTTTAATTTGAGGAAAGAATTATCGGAGAATCTAATGCTCTTGCATTTAATTTTAATTTCATTCAATACTAATTTGATCGTATAAATAATTAAATGATATGTAAAAATTCAAAGATATATTTGTTTCTTATTCAATGCTAGTTTGATCGCGAGTTGACTTTCTTATAAATAATTAAATGATAGGCAAAAACTCAAAGATATGTTTGTTTTTCATTCAATACTGATTTGATCATGAATTGATTTTCTTACAAATAATTAAATGATGTGCAAAAACTCAAAAAATACATCTATTTTGATTTTCGAATGTTTCTCAGAAAATGTTTTTGGCAGGCACGTTAGAGATTAATGTATTAAAAATAAAGTTATGTTTGATCATATTTTGGGAGAAAAAGATAAATGTTTATTGTAGATGATTTTCATTTAAATGTTTGTCTAATTAATGAAATTTTTTATATTATTATAGGTTAGTTATATAAAGATATAATAATTAAAAATATGTATATAATGAAAAATGATCGAAAGATATAAATATATATAATGTTAATTGATGTGATAATTTGAAATGGTTAAAAATTTTAATAATGTTTTAAAAAATAAATTTAATTGAGAGAAACATATTTTTGTCTTTTGAGAGAACTTTCGAAGAGTGAAAGCATTCTCCCGAAATAAAAATATTCTTCGAAAATGAAAAACCAACATAGCCTATAAAATTCATGTTTTACACATTTCCCCACTCAACATAAGAAGAGCTAAATAGCCTAATTAATTATTTAGTACTCCATTTCATAATTCAATCCAAGGTCGTAAAATTTGAAAACTGACATGCTTGTGACCATCAAGTACTCCAAAAATCTTATAAACTTTTATTCACGCCTTTGTCTACACATATCCTGTGTGTAGCATACAAATATATATAAGCTGAACTACGGCTACTATCCCTAAAGTTTGGCCTCATTAATTATTTAGTACTCCATTTCATAATTTCAATCCAAGGCCGTAAAATTTGAAAACTGACATGCTTGTGACCATTAAGTACTCCAAAAATTTTGTAAACTTTTATTCATGTCTTTGTCTACACATATCCTGTGTGTAGCATACAAATATATATAAGCTGAACTACGGCTACTATCCCTAAGGTTTGGCCTAATTAATTATTTAGTACTCCATTTCATAATTTCAATCCAAGGCCGTAAAATTTGAAAACTGACATGCTTGTGACCATCAAGTACTCCAAAAATCTTGTAAACTACTTTTATTCATGTCTTTGTCTACACATATCCTGTGTGTAGCATACAAATATATATAAGGTGAATTACGGATACTATCTCTGAGGTTTGATGTAATTATGAAATGATCCTCGTATTTTTAAAAATTATAAAAATTCCCCTAAATCGACAGACCTAATTGTAAAGTGGACGGAAATGAGAACAGTCAACAATACACCTAACAAAAAAATATTAAACAAATAAAAAATAGTGAAAATTGATTTTTATGGATAAAGTCCTAAATGCCCCTCTATATGTTATTATATATTAAAATTTTGAATTATGTTAAATAGGATATATATTTAAAATAATCTATTTACAAAGTTAAAATAACAATAAATAAACAAATTATTAATTAATAAAAAATTAAAAACTATATTAATTAAGAATAAATAATTAAAAAAAATTCTAAAATATGTATTTTTAATTAAATTATTTATTAATTAAAAAAACAATTTTTTTACATTTCATTATAATTTTAATCAAAATAATATTCATACCTAAACCAAAGATATTTAAAATAATTGATATATTTATTCTAGTAATATATGTATCTAAAATAATGATAAATAAATAAATAAATTATTAATTAGTAAAAATAACAAATAAAAAATTTAAAACTATATTAACTAAGAATAAATAAGTAAAGAAATTAAAATATGTATTTTCAATTATTTGTTAATTAAAAAAGATAAAATTTTTAAATTTCATTATATTATTTATCAAAATAATATTCTTACCTAAACCAAAGATATTTAAAATAATTAATATATTTATTCTGATAATAAATCTATTTAAAATAATTAACAAAACTTAGTTAATTTTATTAATTAATTCAAAATGCAATAAATAAAAAAATTAAAAATAATATTAATTAGGAATGAATAAATAAAATTTAAATACATATTTTAATTAAATTATTTATTAATTAAAAAATATATTTTTTTTTAAAAATCAAGTTCCCCTCCCGCGCTCCTCCCTCCCTCCCTTCTTGCCATGGCCGGCAACTGCTGCCCATGGAAGCCGATTGCCATGGGCGGCAGAGAGCAATTTAGCCGCCTGGCCATGGCCAGGTGGCCGCTGCCTATGGCAGTAGAAAGTCATGAGCCAGGCGGCCTGTGTTGCCGCTGCCAGCAGCAGCAGTGGTGCCATGGCTAGATCTAGCATATCGGTTGGGGATGGGGGTTGGGGGTTCGGTGGTGTGTGTGTATATATATATGTATACATTTGTATATATTATTATTTAATCCCTATAGTATGTTAATATTACTATTTAATCCTTCAATAACTTAAAAATATGACGGTACAGTCCTGAAGGGTATTTTGGGCATGAAAATAAGGTCTGAATTGGTCAAAATTGAGGTAATTAGTCAAAAGGGTATTTTTGAAATTTCACATGAGAAATTTAATGGCAAATTTCAAAAACCCTAACGGCAAGTAACGACTGGGTTAAATTGTTGGATTGCGACAAACTTTGGGAGTTTTTTGTAATTTTCGAAAATACATGGACTATTTCATAATTACGTCAAATCTTAAGGGGTGGTGACCGTAGTTCACCCTATATATATTGGTTGAAAATATTTCTTTTATTTTTGTTTAATTAGATACAAATTTGCCATACTTTAATAATGGCGGCCAATTGATATGAGTGCTCAAGTGGTCCAATGGCATTGCTCCTATATTTGTATGTGTCAAGTCTGAAATTTGAATCCAACAAGCTTTTGATATGCATGAATGTGTAAATTAGGAAAAAAATCAATCAATTAGGAAAGACATATTTCTTAAATAGAATGAATTAAATTAATTAATTTTAATCTAATTGTCATTTTTTTACAAGTCTAAATTTAAATGAACATTCTATTCAAATTATCATTACATAAAAAACAAATTTGAGTTAGGTATAATTTACAAATAATCAAATTTAACAAAAAAAATGAAAGAAATCACCACCTATTCACAAACACTTTAACATATATTAAATGTGCCAGCATTCTTCCTTCTACTTTTGTTGCTCCAAAAATGTAAGTTAGCATGGCTGTTTGCCTAGAGCACGTTTTTATATTAGTTATCTACTTTTGTAGAACACGTTTATATAATGTTTTGCCCCATGCTTGGCATCCATAGTCACGAGACTATTCTCACCGTTTTGGGGGGTGCCACATGTGGGCAAAGATTTGTCCAATCTTCTAGGTACCACAACAACGTTGTTTCCTTGGACCATTTTGCCTTCATAAATGAGTGGCCTAAATTGGATAGTGGAGATTATATAGCAATGGCTATTTAAAAACTTTTGTATTTATTTATTTTGTATTTAGATTGAGATTGGTAAAGTTATTTTTGTTTGTATTTAATGTTGAGCATAGAAATGTGTATAACTTGTCATCACAATCTTTTGTAGTCTTATGTTAGTGCTTGATATGTGATATTAACCATTAACGTTATTTAAATGCCCCAAGCTCAAAAAAGAGAAAGCACTTCAATGGGACTAAAGACTCTGAGGGTGTCCACTACAAGAAAACACTCTTTCAATAATAAAAAGTTTGTGATAAAGAGGATTTTGTCACAGTTCAAAGATAATTGTGATGGATTTTTTTATAGATTACTAACGAACTTAAAAAAAATAGCAATAATATATATTAGTTATGATGCTTATGATGGATATAAAAAGTATATGTTGATACGAAAAGTTCGTTACAAATTACATAACTTTAAATATGAATTTTCAATTTATCACAGAAATTTCATCACAAAATTAGTTTTGTGATGCACTTTATTTTTTTTCACAAAATTATTCGATGACGAAGCATATACTAATGGATTTGTGCAATAAGTCCATCATAAATTTAATAAAATCTATAATTCTGTATGGATTTAGTTTACAAATTCGTTAATATATGTTTCATCATTGATTAGTTTTGTGACGAAAATAAAGTGCGTCATAAAACTAATTTTGCTATGGAATTTTCGTCACGGATTGGAGAATCATATTTAGAGTTATGAAACTTGTGACGGACTCTACAATTCAATGTGTACTCTTCATATCCATCATAAGTATCAGTACTAATATATATTTTTGCTATGTTTTTAAATTCGTTAGTAATCCATCAAAATTCCATCACAATTGTCTTCAAACTATGATGGAACCCTCTTTCTCGCAAATTTTCTGTTAATGATGGGATATTTTCTTATAGCAATGTTGAACTTTCCTCTCAAATCATAAGGGTTGGAATTCAATCAGAACCACAAACAGAAGAGTTCTATTGAGCCTAATTTCTAGTAGGGCAGTCAATAGATTGGATTTGGATCGAATCAGTCATATTCGAATTCGAATTTGATTATCAAAATTCATGTACGAATTCGACTCAATATCCTATAGAATCTTTCTTAGTCAGTACCATATTCGGATTCGATGGATATCCGAAATCCAATAAAAAGGATTGTATAAAAATATCATATTTGTAAATTAAATTTACGCCATATTTGAAATTTTAACAACTTTTTATTATATATTAGTCCAAAAGTTAAGTATTTGAATACTAAACCCCTATTTCACATTATATTAATGCATAAATGAATTATTATACATTATTATGTTTGACATTTTATCAGTATCCCTCTTATTTTTTAGGCTAAAAACTCAATATTAATAATATAATATAGATGTTAATATAGATATTAGGTTAATATAATATATATTTATTTTAAATTTTTTATTAATATTATATATAAGAGTATTAATTTAATAAAAAATTATTAAAGTTCATATTCGAATCTTTAATGGATCGGATTGTTTAATTTCGTATCCGATCTACTTATTTTTGCATTACGGATATTTATAATCGAATTTAATCCAGCGTATATTTTTAATTGGATAAAAATCCTAAAACTTGAATCAGATTCAAATCATACTCGAATTAAAATCCGATTCATTAACAACCCTAATTTCTAGTATAAGTGTGGGCTTTAAGTTTTAGCCAACCTGCGTAATTTGAAACAAATTAAGGATGAAGCATGTACAAATAGGGCTGTCAATGGATCGGATTTTAATCCAAATTCGATCTGAATTTGATCCGAATTTTAAAATTTTTATCCGATTAAAATATTCAATGGATCAGATTCGATTATAAATATTCAAGATCCGAAATAAGTAGATCGAATATGGAATTAAGCAATTCGATCCGTGAAAGATCCGAATCCGAACCTTAATATTTTTAATTAAATTAATACTCTTATATATAATATTAATAAATATTTTAAAATAAAATTATGTATAATATTGACCTAATATCTATATTAATGTCTATATTATACTATTAATATTGAGTTTCTAACCTAAAAAATAAGAGAAATTGTAACGACCCCGAAATTTTCGTATTGTCATAAGTAATTATTTTCATGGTTTATTTTAATTTTGATGTTATTATTAAATCCTTGGAATTTATTTGATTTCATTTTTATTTATTTATTTATTAAGGACTTAATTGCAAGAAAATTGGAAGTTTGGGATTCAATTGAGGAATCTTATAATGTTAGGGACTTAATCGCAAAAATGAAAAAAAATAAAATTTGATTGAGGACACTTGGCAGCACCCTTTTCTTCCTTCTTTTCTTTTCTTTCTTTTTCTTTCTTTTTCTTTCTTTCTTCTCCATTTCCTCATTCTTTCTTCTTCCCGTTTTCTTTCTTTTCTTCCATGACCGCAACCACCCATCACCACCGAGACCATCTTCACCACGCAACCAAGCACCATTACTTCTAACCAACATCACCATTCTCTTCTCCAGCACCTTCTGAACACCAAACAGCCACCATGCACGGCGGAGACGCGGTGGTAGGAGGAGTTTGAAGAAACCCATCTCACGGCCACCGGCGTATCTCCTTCTTCCGACGACTGGAGCTGCATCTGAGGGGTGGTATGGAAATCTGAGGGTGTGAGGAAGGTTTTGGGAAGGTTGCATGTGAGTTCGAAAGGACGGAATCCGAGAATCAAGGTGATCGGAGTTGGGCGGCGAAGTTTGGAAACTTGGCTGAAAATTGAGTTTTCCGGCGAATCCAGGGCTCGAAATTGAAAAATGATCGCACCGTTGGACTCAGGAGATCGAAAGGAGTCGGACTGCTTGGTTTGGGATTTTCCCGGCGGCGGCGGGCGGCGGCGGACGGCGGTGGTCGGCGACCGGCGGCGCGGCGGCGGTGATAGGGCAGTTTCTTCTGCTCGATCCGACGATCGCAACGGTATAAGCCATATATGATTCCGAGCATTAGTTATTGATTTGCAAATTTTGGAAGATTTATTAATTATATTATATTTGAATTTTGTGTATATATATATATATGACATTGTATGTTGGAGCTAGGAATTGAATTTTAGTGATTATGGAATATTGTGGGGTGTGGTTAGTTGTTGGAAGGCTATACTTTGATATTTATGATTTTTGGGAATTATTGGATAGTAATAATATATTATGAGATTTAATTAAGTTGGTGGAGATTAATTTGAGGATTTAAGAGTTATATTTTATAATGGATAATAATTGAATATGGTTAAGTTAAAATATTCGATTGTTGTAAAATTTGGCATGTCTAGGAGACTTATAGTAGTTTTGGGAAATTATAAGCTTAATTGATTATTGAGACCATTAAATCGACCGAGCTTTGATTATGAATTATTTTGGGAATAGGTGAAGAAGATTTGGGTGTTGATCGTCCATAGTTTGGTGTTGGACTGAGTGGGAATTTCTACAATCAGGTGAGGATCTTTCCCTCTTGGTACTCGTTATACCTATGAGGCTCTGCCAATTTGGCACCCTATTGAGCTATCTGTTATTGAAATTAACCCCTGTGTGGGTTTACTGTTTCTGTACGTTACTCAGAACCGTGTTTGGATTCTGTTTGTTATTGATTCTGTTCTGAATACCCCTGTGAGGGTTATGTCTGTTCCGTATCTGTTTCTGTTATTCTGTATCAGTTTCTGTCTGTTCTGGCGCCCAGAATGTTATCTGTTATCTGTTCGGTATCTGTCTGTCATTTGTTTTGCATCTGTAGCCTTGTCGGCTTTTCTATTATCAGTTTGATATCTGTTGTCTGACTGGCATTATTTCTGTCTGCTTTGATTTGTTTATCTGAAACCGGCAATGTGCTAGGGATTTCCCCCTAGGCATCTGCATAAGCGGTAATTTGTTATATGTACGGAGATTGTATGGGCCAAGAGCCAATCTGAGCTAAATGTTTGGTTATATGAGGCACGCTTGGGATTTCCCCCTCGGTGTCAACGGCACGCTTGGGATTTCCCCCTCGGTGTCGGCGGTACGCTAGGGATTTCCCCCTGGGTATCGATGGTGTGCTAGGGATTGGCGGTACGCTAGGGATTTTCCCCTGGGTATCGATGGTGTGCTAGGGATTTCCCCTAGGCGGTGGCGGTGCGCTATACGGACCGTATGGGCATCTGCAAATACCAAGCTGTTATGCTTAGGTGATCTGTTTGTTCGGTATAAGGTGAATCGGCAATGCATGTTTCGATCATCCTTTGAATGTATATGCTTTGGGATTGATTTGTCTGACAGTTTGTATATTTGAAATCTGATCTTGGAGCAACAAGGCAGGAGAGTTTCCTGTTTGATAAATTGTGCTATCTGTTTTTGTATCCGCATTATCTGTTAGTTACATTATGATTTGTCGAGTCGAGTTTTCCTCGATGAATCCTTTCTATAATCCTCACTAAGTCATTGGACTTAATCCCCATATTTGTGATATTTCAGATCAGGAAGAGAATTGATCGAGACTGAGAAGAGGAATTAACAATACTTGGGTTTTCTTTTGCTGATTATATAGAATCCAAGTTATGATGTACTTTTGTATAAGATATGATCACCTTAGAAAGGTTGTAACATGTCGTTTTTGTATTTTAAGGTTATGATGTATTAAATGGTAAGATATGAATGTTTTGAACTCTGTTGAGACCTAGTAGATATATATGTTGTTAATTCAGGTTTATAATTACTTGTTGAGGTTGAATTTTGAATTTTTGAATTTTGGTGATGTACGCAACAGAACTATGGGCCTTCTGTTAGCTGTAACTCTGATATTGTAAGTCTGAATCTGTGTGGTACCTTGATTTGGGTGTTATCCTAAGGAGGGGTGCCACAGAAATATTGATAGAATATCAAATATAATAACATATAATAGTTTATCTATACATTAATATAATGTGAAAAAGGAGTTTAGTACTCAAATATTTAACTTTTGGACTAATATATAATAAAAAGTTGTTAAAAACTCAAATCTGACATATATTTACTTTATAAATACAATATTTTTATAAAATTTAAAAGGAAAAAGAAGAAAGAAAGAAAAAAGTCGGTTGGATTTTTTAATTAGGTTTTGGATATCTATCAGATTCAGATCTGATACTAATTAACAAAGATCCTATAGGATTTTGGGTCAAATTCGGATTTGAATTTTGTTAATCAGATTCGGATATGATAGATTCAATCCAAATCTAACCCGTTGATAGAGCCCTATGTACAAAATAAGTAGTGATGGCATAAAAAAATATTATCCAATTTATTATGGGTTTTATTATGTTTTTATATCTCATCAATTAAATTACTATAAGATTTAGTTAGGTTCATTATCTTGAAAGAATTAAAAAAAAATTATTATTTAATTAATTAGTGAATTTTATTTAGTTTTAAACCAGTATGATTTAAGTTTGAAAATAATGCTAAGTATGAGAATAAAAATAAATAATATTTTTTCTGAACTGAGATCACATAATCACTGCTTTTAAATAGCATGAAATGGAAAAAAAAAAAAAAATAGTTTGAGAATACAAACAACTAGAACCTAAAACTTCAAACTCACATTTTTCTAAATAACATATGTTCTCTTCTTTGAATGGTCCCTTTTGGAGATAGCTCCAGTTCTCCATAAATATGTGACGATGGATAATAACATAATATAAGATATTAGTACATGCAATTTATAATTAAAATACTAATATTAAAAAAATTATAAATTTTTTAAATTAAGATAGGAGAATTCAATACTTTTTTTAAAAGAACTTATAGGATTCCAATATTTAAGTTTGTAAGTTCATAAACTTTTTCCTTAAATATTAATTTGCCAAACATTTTATTAAATTTTATGAAATAATTTGAAAGCTTATGATTAGCTGTATATCCAGATACCCCTAGTCCAAATTCGACGATTCTCTTTTTCTCCCCTCCAAAATCAAAATTAAGGAATTTTAAAGAAAAGAATTATTGAATGATCTTATTCTTTTTTCTCCCCTTCAGTTATTTAATTTGTTAATAATATTAAATGTATGTATACCAACTTAGTTACTTTTTATAGTGTCTTATTCTTAGAAAATAATTCGGATATATATCTGCGGTATATGTACTAAAATATTCATCTCGCAAATATTTCTAAGCACTCATATCATGAATTATTGTGTGTGTGTGTGTGTGTATATATATCACTTTGTTTGAAGATGCTATATTTATTTAAGTATTGATTTCTTATGTCACTATAATCAATGACTATTGTTCCAAGTTCCGAAATCGTTGGAAATTAAGGAATAGATAAATGTTTTTGCAAGCACACCATAAAAAGGTTTACATTAACAAATTTAGAGGCAAAATGTAAAAAAAAATATCATCAAAATAAATTCACGAAGTAAGGTGACAATTTGTGAATTGCTTTCCCAATGGCATATTTCAGGATGGGAAAATTCCAAAATTAGGACCATAGCTATGGTTATTTTGTATTTTAGGATTGAAATTTAGGATGGTATTAAAGTATGATCAAAACTCATAAATAAAAAAAAAGACAACGGCCACCGAAAAACATAACCAATGCTGGTGATTGCTTGTATGGCACTTGCGTGGCACATGCTTGGAACATCGGTGCAGACGTCACGCAAGTAATCATCGATCCTAGTTGTATTTTTCAGTGGTCACTGTTCTTTTTTCTTTTTAATGAATTTTGGTCATAATTTAATATCACCATAAGTTTCGATTCTACATTGCGAATTGGCCATAATCACAGTCCTATTTTTACAATTTACTCTTTCAAGATTGATTAGATAATAAAAATCTTATTATGGATTATATGGTAAGAAAGATTCAACGTAGTTTTATATAAGATTAAATTATTTTCGTTTAATACACTTCCAGATGAAAGATTTCTAGCAACGAACAGATCCAGAACTAAAATGAAAAATTAGTATAAAATAAAAGTTTTTGTTCATAAAATGTATTAAAAATGTCGATTAACCTGTTAAAAGGACATGTTACAGTAGTTTATTCGATGCAACATGTACATCACCTTAAAATAACAATGTAAGCTAATCACAAACATAACAAATTGGTGGGGGTGTCGAATCCAACAAAAATAAATTCTTACTCTAGAAATATGATTTGTAATTAGTAGGAGTAGGGTCGTATTCCACAGGGACTGGTAAGTTTTGTTTCTTTCAAATTTACTGAATAAAATAAAATAGAATGGGGGGATTTTTATGAAATGAAAGACTAGAATCTTAAAAGTAAATATATTACAAATAAAAGTAAAGAATCAATAAGAATGAAATTTAGCCTAAGGTAAAAATCTTAGTTTGGTTCTCAGATTTGATCATTGATGCAAAGATTAATTTCTCTTTTCTTGAATAGACTGGTTATAGTTACTCGAACGCCCTAATAACCAATCTCTCCTTACTATCTCGATAACTAAGAGAAGCTCGTTAGCTATTTCCCTTGCCAATAAACAACCATAAAGAAGCGCTCATATGATTTAGTTTATCAACATTATTAAAAACTAGAGACACCCAGCCTTAGCCAACAAACACACATAAGCGAGGTTCATTTAGACCAGATTATTTATTCACATAACATAAATCATGTATGTGGTCACCACACATAACTATGTTATTTGCCACAAATATTAGAACAATTAAACAATTATGGATTTAATGTTTTAATTGACAGGACAATTATTCTAAACTATCAAATTTGGGCCCTAAATTCAATGAACCTGAATAATCGTAATGAAAATAGAAGATAAATAAATACTCAAGGAATAAGGAAAACAAATTAAATCATTTATATCTCACAAATACTGAAGAACCAAAACTTCGATAATCCCTTAGGCTAGAAGGAGAGTTTAGCAACTTATGTTTGAGAGAAAAAGCATAGGAAACTAAAAATATGCTAAACAAAATAATGAGAAACTCCCCTATGAAAGAACCCTAAATTCTTAATAAATAGTCTACTACTCCTAATGCAACTGGGAAACTAATAAAAGTCCTATCAGAATAGAAAAACTAAAATTATCCTAATTAAAGAAATAAAAATTAAAATATTCTAGGAATGTACAATTGTCAAAACATGTCCGCACTCGAATTATTTTCTTCTTCTATCTCTCGTCTCCTCAAGAATGCGATCTTTGCTCCAAGCATGTTAAAAACTTGATTTTGAACTGCACAAGCTCGAATCTTCAATTTGCTTCACAAAATATAAAATAAAAGTTAAAACCCAACAATTAAGCATTTTTATTATTGATCACAAGGGGAAATTAAACGAATAAAAAGACAAAAATGCTACTTAACACAAACACAAAAGAATACTAACAACAAATTGTCCGACAATATATATGCGGCCCATTTTGGATCTTTTATTACATTTTGTATTTCGTCTCTTATTTTAATTTATTGAATACATAACAAAGTATATCAAATATTAGATATACTTGACATGTATCCATGAAACGGAGTAAAAAATGAAACATAGAATGATCCAAACTAATACTGTGCCTTATTATATTACCAGCATACACATGACATTAGTTTGAAAAAAAAAAAGTATCATAAAATATTTAGTGATACTAATTTAGTGGCATTTAATATTATAATGTCCCACAAAATTAATATGATGATAAATGTAAAAGAAATGCCACCGTATTATAATATTTAATGGCATTTAATTATTAAAAAGCAAATAAAGTGGTGACATTTGATTGAAATGCCAACATAAATATATTTCAAAGGCATTTGACTAGTGCCATTATCTTTTTTTTTTTTTTAAAACAAAAAATGCCACTCGTTCTTTGTTATAAATTAATATGAAAAAATGTTACAAATAGATAAAGTACAAGTACATTAATAACTACAATATATATCTTATAATTAATTTAATAATTAAATTAACTACTTGATATATTTTTAATACAATGACTAAATTAATCATATTTTGAAAAAGGTTAGAAAATGTAGGTTTTTGTCCTTTTTTTCCCTCTTCTCAATACATATACATTATGATTTTTCTCTATCTATTTTTTTTTAATAGTTTTACTATTTTTGAATTATTCTCTCTATGTATTATTTCTTATAATAAATCCAAGAAAATTCATATAAATAATTGAACAAATATATTTTCATGTAAGATAAATAAATATATATTAAAAATTTAATAGATAGTTTGTGTGTAAACTTTCATTATGCGAATAGATAAGTTGTGGTTTCAAATCTCATATAGGTGTAATTGGGACATGTTTGAGTCCCATAGAGAATAGCTAGAGTGGGAAAATATCAATTTTGTGACATTTTAATATGTTATTTATAGCATTTTTTGTGGAGTTTTAACATATTACTCTATTTAATTTTAGTAGCCTGTTAAAATATCATTTAGTAATATTTTTGTGACATTTTAATATGTTGTGTACAACATTTATTGTGGCATGCTAGCATGCCATTTAATTAAAGAAATCTTTTTTGATACTTTAACATATCACTTAATGCATTTTTGTGTGACATTCTAATATATTATTTTTTGCATTTCTTGTTGTATTTTATTAATGCCACCATAAAATAAATGGTGAATTACGGCTACTGCCTCTAAGGTTTGGTGTAATTATGGAAAGGTTCTCGCTTTTTTAAAATTACAAAAACCCTCCTAAATTGACAAACTTATTTGTAATGTAGACGAAAAATGTGAAAAGTCAAAAATGGCTTCACGGAAAACAATTGAAAAAATAAAAAATATTGAAAATTGGTTTCACAGCTAAAGTGCTAAATGCTAAAAGTTTGAATTATGTTAAATAGCATATATATTAAAAATAATCTATTTATATAATTAAATTCTAATAATATTAAATAATAAAATATTACTTGAATTACATATTAAACAATATTAAACTAATAATCATATCTAAAATAATTTAGTTAAATTTAATTAAATTATTTATTAAAATATAAATCATATCCAAACTAAAGATATTTGTCATTTATTCAAATAATAAATATATCTAAAATAATTAATAAAAATGAATTAAATTTATTAATTAATAAAAACAATAAATAAAAATTAAAAATTATATTAATTAAGAATAAATAAGTAAAAAAAGTTAAATATATGTACTTTCAATTATGTAATTTATTAAAATAATAATCATGTATAAATTAAAGATATTTAAAATACTTAAAATATTTATTCAAATAATAAATCTATCTAAAATAACAATAAATAAGTAAAAAAATATTAATTAACAAAAATAATAAATAAAAAATTAAAAACTATATTAATTAAGAATAAATAAGTAAAAAAAATAAAATATATGTATTTTTTACTATTTTAATTATTAATTAAAATAGATAAAATTTTAAATTTGATTATATTATTAATTAAAATAATAACCATAACTAAATTAAAAATGTTCAAAATAATGAAAATATTTATTCAAATAATAAATTTCTCTAAAATAATAAATGAAACTTACTTAATTTTTTAATTAATTCAAAATACAATAAATAAAAAATTAAATATGTATCTTAATTAAATTATTTATTAATATAAAAAAATATATTTTTAAAAATAATTCAAATCCTTGCCCACCTTCTCCCACTCCTCCCCACCAACATGCCATGGCCGGCAACTGATGTGCTGCCGCCTGGCTAGGCTGCTGCAATTTGCTACTGCAGCGAGTCACGAGTCGCCTGACCATGGATAGGCGGCCGAGTGGTGTTGCTGCCACCATGGTAGGACCTCCACCATGGAGCGGCCGTTGTGGCCAGATCTAGTTGGTGAGTGGTGGGGGCTTGTGGGGTTGGGGAGTTGTTGGTGTATATAAGCATATATATATATTTTATTCAACATATATATATGTATAGGTAATTTCTGTAACACCCCTGAAATTTTGTATTTCGAGAAAATATGGGTTTAGAATTCAAGATATAGATTGGTCAGATTTTAGGGCTCGAAAATAAGATTAAAAGGACTTAATTGTAAAGATTTTGAAATTTTTGGGGTTAAATCGTAATTTTTAAGGACTTGATTGCACAACTTTGGGACAAATTGGGGTTTGCATGGAAGGCCCTAAGTTAACTCAGGTTCAGCCTTTATTTTAATAAGTTGAAGTTAATTGCATGATTTCAATAAATTCTAGGGTTAATATCAAAACCTGAAAACTACCCTATAAATATCTCAAATTTGCAAATTCACCCCATTTCCATTTCTTCATCTTCACCATGACCTCACCCTTTTCCCTCGGGCGATCTTTTCAGCCACGGCCATTCTTGGCAAACAAAACTTAAAACCTTCATCTCCATGTCATCAGCATCTCAACCACACCACATGCAATCCATTTCATCGATAACTCACCAGAGAACTTGAAGACCGAAGCTTGACCACGGCGGAGTTGATGGGGATGGCGGAGCAACAACGGAAGCAAGGTTCTGGGCAATCCTTCTGGTGTATTTCAGCTCAAGGAGTAATTTTATAGCTTTAGGTTCTTGAATCCTTTACCTGCGACGGCGGCGGAAAAGACCCGGCAAGCTTTGGAGCTTCAATTAACGGCCTTCCTGGCGGCAAAACTTGGAATTGGTGGTGGCGATGGATTCAGGAGGTGGAGAGGTTTCTTGTGGTGGTGACTGGTGTGTTTCAGGCGGCGAAGCGGTGGCGGTGTTGAGGCAGAATCTGCTCCTCAATGTGACGATCACAGCGGTGGTCTCGGTTGTTAAATTCGTGGGTAAAGAGTTAGAAGACGTTGATTACATATATATATATATAGGCATGTTGTATTGTATTGCTTAAATTTTATATCTTAGCAAGACTAAGTAATCAGGGATTATATATATATACATGGACCATGCATGGATTATATATGAGCTAGTGAACCCGAATTCGTATTATTATATGATAATTAGGTATTTATTGAGTTTCTTAACTGGTTAATATATGATTTGATGAAATTGGTACTGAAGAAATGATAATTGGGTAATTTGAGATGTTATGGACTAAGGCTCGGTATATGCATGTGCCAGTATAAATTTGGTAAATTTGGATTTATTATATTTTATGGAAATGTTGGGAATTATTGAGTTGTTTGAGTAAGAAAACCCTAATTTGTGGATTTAAGACCTAAATGATATTCGATGGAACTGCTTATGAAATTAAGCTATTATTGTGATTTTACAACAATATTATGAGAGGATTAAGTAGTTGAGGATTCGTTTATGTTCCATTCTTAATAACATGAAATGAGATTATTTTGGTAAACGACTTTATTAGCCATTATGGGCCAATATTATCGATTAAGCTTATAGCGATCATGTTAATTAGTTAATTAGTGATTTTGGGCTATTAATGGTTTAATTGTGATTCTTAGGACTGAATGTGAAGTTTGATTGTGAAAATGTTATTTTGAATAGGTGATAAAGAAGTGGATCCCATGGACCTGTAGGATTGCTGACTGCAGTTGCTGTATTTGAGAACTACAAAGGTGAGGGTCTGCCAATCTGGTACTTCTTATACATATTTGTGCTTGTGCAAAAACCCCTGTGAGGGTCTGCTAATTTTGGCCTTGCTATACCTATCTGTTTCTAAGGCATAACCCCTGTGAGGGTTGATTTGCTTGATTGCACCTGTTCGTAATTGCTTGAATTGTACTTGCTCGTTTTATGGAATTCATACTTGATTGTGTACTTGTTCGAAATCGATTACTTAACATGTATACCCCTGTGAGGGCTAGTACTTGTTTTACTCTATTGAGTTGTTCTTGTCTGTTCTGGTGCCCAGAACTCCTGTCTGTCATGCCTGGTTGTCTTGATCGTACTCGTCATTGTTGGGTACTTGTTTCTGTCTTGAATCATTCTCAAATGCCTTGTTGGCATACTTGCTTGCTTGTATCCTGTTATCTATCTAGTTGGCTTGTCTGTACTTGTCAGTTGATCATATATTACCTCGTCGGCAACTCCAATTGCTTGATTGGTACTTGTTGTACTTGCTTGGAGATAGTACTTAGGTCAAGTGCCAATCCTATGCGGAATGCTGGGATACTTGGGACACACCTTGCAATCCGCCTGGGTGTCCACAATACGCTAAGCAGCCTGCTTAGGTATCAGCGGTACGCTAAGCAGTCTGCTTAGGTATCTGCAATGCGCCATACAGTCGTATGGGCACACCAATTGTATACCAAGCTGTCACGCTATGGTAAAGTACTTGTTTGATTGGTATAAGGAGAATCCGATATGCATGTTTCATTCTGACCTGTTGGACTGCATATGATTTGGGCTTGTTTTGTTTTGACTATACCCAATTGTTTGCATCCTGCTCATGGAGCAATCAGGACTATGTAGCTTCCTGGTTTAAGTTGGGCTGTTGTCCGGGCCGATCGAGCCGTCTGTATTTCCTCCCAAGCTGTGATCGATTGAGACGCTCTATACCTCTCGAGCAGAATCGATTGAGACGATACAGGGCCTTTCAAGCCGACAGTTACAACCCCAATTTATTATCCACTTGAACTCTTGAATCCGTTAATGCTTGTTTATTGACTTGTAATTGCCTGTTCTTGATACGTTCATGTATTGCATGTTATTTGACGATCTATTGGGTTGATTCTTCCTCGACAGATCCCTATTGTTATTCTCATGTTTATCCCTCACTAAGTCTTTGGACTTACCCTTCTGTGTCTCTTTGACTTTCTTAGACAGGTTTAAGTAAAGGAGATGGACTCCTGGATTGGGCTAGAGGAATACTTGTGTAATAGAACATGTGCTTGTGTATGTTATTAAGCTCTCTTGAATGTTAAACTTTTGTTTTGAGATGTTGTGATATGTCAGGACTGATGTGGAGGACTTCAGGTCTGTATATGTGATGTTAGATATAAGGAGTTGAATCAGGGAACGTCTTTAAGTGTTTGTCGTGTTAATTAAGTTTGAAATTTTCGCTGCTTTTGATCAGTTATATTGAAATATTTTGATATCTTAGCTTAGGCTTACCCTGAGTGGGGTGTCACAATTTCAGTTTTCTTACAATTAAACCCCTATAGTATATTAATATTGCTACTTACAGTTCGACAACCTAAAACTATGATGGTACCGCCCTCCAGGATATTTCAGTTATGAAGATAAGGTCAGCAATGGTCAAATTTGAGGTAATTAAGTGGAATGGTATTTTGTGAATTTCACATGGCAATTTTAACGACAATTAATGGCTGAATTAAATTGTTGGACGGTGACAAATCTCAGGAAGGTTTTTGTAATTTTTGAAAAGGTGAGAATCTTTTTGTAATTACGCCAAACCTCAGGAGTGGTAGCCGTCATTCACCCTAAAATAAATTAGTGACTTTTATACCTTTAATTATATTGCTTCAAGTGATAATTTTAAAATGTCACTAAAAATAAAAATTGCCACTATAATACTTTTTAAGTGACATTTTTTAGTATCTCCTAGTTTTGTTAATTTATTGTTGTCTATAATACTTTATGGTGTGTTATTTAATTAAAATGTTATTCTAATTTAGTTTTATTTTAATAAAAAACTCCTAAGTTCAAATCAAGATGTATCTAATTAGATCTAGAACTAGAAATGCATAAATTTATGTATTTTTTCAATAGTATATAAAGTCCATAAAAAAAAATAAGGGGGCCAAAAAGAAAAAAAGAAAAAGAAAATGATTAAGGCTACAACCACGTGCCCAGAGTCATCCCTAACAAGAATAATATATGTGGAAACAATGTTTACCACAAACAGAAAGGACCACATTTGTAAAAATGAATTTCAATGACTACCACTAAATTGTAAAATGCAAAAGAAAATCTTCAACCATTAAATTGTATTAACAAAATGACACCGACACTGAACTTGACAAATGATATTATTGACCGAAGGCCAACGTTGTTGACAATGATTCGATCGAAGTTGGGTGCCTTATTTAATATAAGTGAACTAACTTTGAGTTTGAGGAAAGAATTATTATATTGAAGAATCTAATGCTCTTACATTTAATTTTCATTTAACACTTGTTTGATCGTGCAAATAATTAAATGATACGCAAAAATTTAAAAATATATTTGTTTTTCATTCAATAATAATTTGATTACGAGTTGACTTTCTTACAAATAATTAAATGATATGCAAAAACTCAAATATACGTTTGTTTTTCAATCAGTACTAGTTAGATCACGAGGTGATTTTCTTTCAAATAATTAAATGATGTGTAAAAACTCAAAGATACGTTTATTTTCGTTTTGAATTTTTTTGAGAGAACATCTTGGAATGAAATTGGAGATTAATGTATTAAAAATGAAATTATGTTTGATCATATTTTTGAGAGAAAATATGAATTTTTACTATAGATAATTTTTCATTTAAAGTTTTGTCTGATTAATGAAAATTTTTATATTATTATATGTTAGTTTCAAAGTGATATATATAATAATTAAAATATGCATATAATAATAAATGACTGAAAGATATAAATATATATAATTTTAACTGATGTGATAATTTAAAATAATTAGAATTTTCTAATGATACTTTGAAAAAAATAAATCTAATTGAGAGAAATATATATATATATATATATATATATTTGTCTTTTGAGAGAATTTTCAAAGAGTGAAAGCATTCTCCCGAGATAAAAACATTCTTCGAAAATGAAAAACCAACATAGCCTATAAAATTCATGTTTTACACATTTCCCCACTCCACATATGAAGAACTAAATAGCCTAATTGATTATTTAGTACTCCATTTCATAATTTCAATCCAAGGCTACAAATTTTGAAAAATGACATGCTTGTGACCATCAAGTACTCCAAAAATCTTGTAAACTTTTATTCATGTCTTTGTCTATACATATCCTATGTATAAAATACATACAAATATATATATATTGGTTGAAAATATTTCTTTTTATTTTTATTTAATGGTGGCCAATTGATACGAGTGCTCAAGTGGTCCAATGGTATTACTGTGTCACGCCTGAAATTTGAATTTAACAAACTCTTGACATGCATGAGTGTATAAATAAATAAAAAAAAATTAATAGGTTAGAAAAGCATATAATTGTTAAATAGAATAAATTGAATTAATTAAATCTAATTATCATTTTTTTACAAGTCCAATTAAATGAACATTTCAAATTATCATTTCCACTTAAGACAAATTTGAGTTAGATACAATTCACAAATAAATCATATCTAACAAAAAAAATGAAAAAAAAAAAAAAGAAAAGAAAAATCGCCACCTATTCAGACACATTTTAACATGTTTAGTACGGATTCAATCTGCCGACATTGTTCCTTCTACTTTTAATTTGTTGCTTCGCAAAGTTAAAATAAAAATAAAAATAGTAAGTTAGCAAGGCTGCTTGCCAAGAACACGTTTTTATATTAGTTGTCTACATTCTTCGAACACTATTGTCACCTTTTGGGGGTACCACGCTTGGTGGTCAAGATTTTCCCAAAATTCTAGATACAACAACGTTGTTTTCTTGGGCCATTTTGCCCTCATAAATGAGTGGCCCAAATTGAATAGTCGAGATTATAAAGTATTGACAATTTAAAGAGGAGAAGATTAAATTGAGATTGATAAAATTATTCTTTTATTTGGTGTTGAATATTGATATGTCTATAATTTATCATGTAATTTTTTGTAATTTTACGTGAGCGTTTGATATGTGATATTAATCACTAAAAATATTTAAATGTCATAAATTCAAAAATAGTGAAAACACCCCCAACAAGACTAAAGATTCTGAGGGCGTAGTTGGAATTTCCTCTCAAGTCATAAGGGTTGGGATTAAATAGTTGCTGTGGGGTTCAACTAAGAGGGTGTTTGGGGTGAGTTTATAAGCTTTTTAAAATATCTTATAAAATGTTTGAGAGCTTATAACATCCTATAAGATATCAAAAAATATTTAGTAAATTTTTAAAAGAAAGAGCTTATAAGCATATAAAATAAAATGTTATGAGCTTATAAGCTATTTTTACAAAAATTAGAAATTTCTTACTTACTTTTAGGACCCTCAATTTTAAGTATATTAATTATAAAATTGCCGTTACTAATATCTTATATGTTACAAATTTTTGTTTCATTCAAATATTTTAAAAGCTTATTTTTTTAAAAAAAAATCTAGTATCTCATAAGTTCCAAAAGCATCTTATAAGATATAGAAACTTATAAAACCTTTTGAATAAATTAAGCCTAACACGCTCTAAATTTCGGGCTTGCCCTCACGCATCTTCTAATATAGGTATCAAACACACTTAATTTGAAACAAATTAAGGATGAAGCACGCTTCTTGGTTCTACAAAGTAGTAGTGATGGCATTTACTGGCTCTGTTAGTGCATGTAATTCATTGATATTGAAATAAAAAAAGTATTATTTAATTTATTATAAGTTTTATACTTTTGTTAAGTTTTTATATCTCATCAATTAAATTACTAATTTGCTATAAGATCAGGTTCATTATCTTGAGAGAATGAAAAATAAATTATTATTTATTTAGAGAATTTTATATAAATACCATTAAATGATAAAATTTAAATTGAAACTCCGAGAACGTATTATAATTTATCAACTTTGAATTTAAAATTAAAAAATGACTAGATTATATTCATTTAATATGTTTTGCGATGGCGAATTTTCTAGCAAGAAACAGATCTAGAATTAAAATAAAAAATATAAAAATAAGAGATGCCGTTCATAAAATTTATTAAAAATAATGATTAATTTGTAAACAAGACATGCTACATTAGCTTATTCGACACAACAAGCACATCAACTTAAAATAACAATGTAATTAAGCTAATCACAACATAATATTAGCTAACAACAAATTGTCTGACAATATTGTTGTGCCTTATTATCACCAACATACATATGACATAATTAGTGCAATAGGAGTTTCATGTAAACATCCGCTTCCAACCTCGGATTTGCATGTGCCATCAATGGCTTAGCCAAAAACAATTCGCCTTCGGATTCAGCCAAGTCGATGCTCCTCGGCCCAGCAGTCCAACTGAAAGCCTGAATAAGCCTAGCCAAAAGGATAGTCGCCATTGTAGAGCCAAGCACGACTCCTGGACATCCTCGTCTTCCAATACTGAATGATAGCATCCGTAGTTCAGGATCCACAAGCACGACTTTTGAATGTTCGTCTACTATATGGCGCTCAGGCTTGTATCTGAGAGGATCTTCCCAAATCCTAGGGTTCCGCCCTAGGCCCGGACGGCTCAGCAGCACATGGCTGCCTTTTGGGATAAAGTAGCCGCCCACAATAGTGTCTTTGGTTGACACGTGTGGTACGTTGAAAGGAGCTATAGGGTGCAATCTCAGTGACTCTTTTACACAAGCCTTTATATAGTTTAATTCAGACAAATCTGATTCATCGACCAGTCTGTCTCTGCCCACCACTTCGTCCAATTCTTTGCGGGCCCTGTCAAGAATGTCTGGTTGATTTATCATCTCTGCTAAAGCCCATTCTGCTGCGTTGGATGGATTATCAACTGTGGCTATCATGAGTTCCTGTGGATACCATCACAATAGTTCTTTCAATGTGTCAAAATTGCATGTGGTTCTTTTTTATTTTCTTAATGGTCAATTTTCATGTGACAAAATGGAGGATAGATATATGTATATAGGAAAATTTGTAAAAATAGGACTGTAATTATGACCAACTCGTAATGTCGGACGCGAGTTTGGTATGGTACAAAACTAGGATCAAAACTTTTGAAAATTTTAAAAATTAAAGGACCTGGGTACCAAGAAATACAATCAGCATCAATGATTGTTTACATGACAAATATGTGGAACATCGACACGACACCATGCAAGTGCTATGCAAGTAATTACTGTCACTAACTGTACTTCTTAGTGGCGCCCCGAGTCCTTTTTTTTTTTTTCAAAATTTTTTCAAGAGTTTTAATCCTAGTTTGTACTATCCTAAATTATGGACTTACATTTTGAATTGGCTATAATAACAGTTTCTATTTTGGCAATTTACCATATATATAGCTATACTTACAGTAATTTGCGCTTTAATCTCATCAATTGACAACACTGGATTGTTTTGGGAGTCCTTGAGGTTGATAAAGACATCAAGGACATCTTCTGTCTTTCTAATCCCTTGTTCCCACAGCTCAACCCTCTTCATGATTTCTCGATCTTGGTACTTTGTCACAGTCTTTATAGCATCTTTGAGCATTTTTTCAGAGCCATCGAAATCAAAAACTTGCAACCACGGAGCATAATCAGCAAAAGCAAATGCATAGAGATATGCCAGGATTGTGAATAATCCATCCAAATGTTCTTTCTCTTCAATTCCAGGGCCTCCATCCTCCATTCCTGCCCCGAAAAATCTCTTACTAAAAACCAATTTTCTTATCAGATTCCCGCAATAATGTCGTGCTACAGTTCTCACATTCACAAGCCCATTTGTAAGTGGGTTCTGGCATTGACTGTAGATATAGCGCACAAGGTGATCAGCTTCTTCGCATCTTTTTTGGTGGAGCCACTGGTGCATTGCGGGTGAAAGCACTTCTGAGGCGACAATTCTTCTCATTTTCCTCCATTGATTGCCGATGGGCGAAAGGATTGTTGTTAGGTACCCATTGCTCGTCAACCTGGCCGACATGTAGTCGGGCCTAGAGGCAAAAGTGGCGTCTTGCTTCTTCAAGAACTCACGAGCAAGTTCAGGAGAGATGACAGGGATAACAAGGATGTTACCAAGGCGGATACATGCTATTTCTGTGTTGATTTCTTGCATGAGTTGGTGTATCCATCGGAAAGTTGGCTTTTTCTTCATCATTTCAGGCAGGCAGCCAATGACAGGCCACCCTTTCGGCCCTGGAGGAAGAGGATATCTTGCTCTTTTCTTAATGTTCAACAAATTCTTGATGATTATAGTGGTAAAACCTAGCACCAGCAGTGTTAAGAACTCAATGTAAAAGTTGGTTTTATTTTCCATATTGGCTCGAAATGGTTTTTGTTTTGGATTGAAAGGGATATTTTGAGTTTTGGGGAAATTTGGGTTAAGTAAAATGTTTTACTCAGAAGCAAATCTTTCTAAATTTCTGAGTTCAATGTAAGCCTCTACCTTGCCTTTTATAACGGGAAGATATGGGATAAAGTTTCGTTGCGAAAACGATTGACTTGGTTGATTTTTCTTTTTGGTCCATGGGGTGACAAAATATGTTTGCCTTCATGTGAATAGTAAAATTAATGTGAAAAACAAGAAAAAGTACTGAAAAAATGGTATCAAATTAGACTCTATAATTATTCCATGTGAAATAAAAGATGTTCATTAGGTAATGTTTGTTTTTATTTTGTTAATTTTTTTTTGGAAAAATAAAAATAAACATAATTATTTAATTTTTTCTAAAACATTCAAAATAATCTCAAAATGTCTTAAGAAATCTCAAATATCCTTCTTTAGCCATTTCCTAAAAAAGACATAATAATTATATATATTAGCAGTGGTTGCACACTCGATGCATATATATTTAGTAGTATAGTCACATATTTAAGACTACAAAATTAAAAAAATAATAAAAAATGATTGTGTACATATAAAATGGTAATAACGGGATGTAGTTATCTATGCAGATATGGGATTAAAAATAAATATAAGGACTTTTTTTAAATAAATAAATAAATAAAAAAACACCAAAAAGGGATAGGAGTTTTATTAATAGTGTAGACACATATACTCCATCTCATGTTGCAATTATATATACATAAAATAATTAGCATGAAATACTTTCACCCCACTAACTAAGCGAAAAATTATTGATTTGATATCTACAGATAATTTGTCTCCTTTCAAAATAAAATCAAATATACAATTTCAATCCCAAACAATCTCTAACAAATATTCATTTACAAAATGAAACATACATCACATTCCCCCAATTCACTCTCCAAAATATTTTTTCCAAATGTACTTAAAATAAAACCAAACACTACCTTTGTTTCTCGCTCATTTCCCAGTATCTTAATTTCATTTATTCTATGATTGGACTTTAGTCAACAGGGAAGCTGTACACCCCCCCCCCCCGGCCCCCCGATCGAATTTGCATAAGTCTATAATCCTTTCTGTTATATATTAATTTAATGAAATTAAAAATTTGCCCTCCTTGACTGATGAAATGCCTTTCCATATTTTTTTTTATTTACTTTTATTTTTGGTAGGCCAATAATGATAAATTGATTTTCTTTTCTTTTCTTTTTTTCTGTTTAAAATGGGTTTTGTGATCAAATTTTTTCTTAAATTTACATAGCTACTAATATGTAAAATTGCATTCTTCCATAAAAATAGTTTTTCATTTTGATAATAGTTTTAAAGTTTTGAGGACTTAAAATGGTCATTTATAGTTAATTTCAAATAGACAAAATTCACATGTAGATAGTGATTCAAACATTCCATTTGTTTATGTTTTGAAAGGCTATTTTCATTTCAACATTATTTGAAAATTAAAAATAATTAATTTTACATATTTTTGCTGAAAAATTAAATGCCCTCAATTTTCATTTTAATTTTTTTTTAAACCTACCACATCATTCTATTATTACAGTAATCAAATTTAAATTCAATATGATATGAAAAAAAAAAAAAAAAACTTTGAAGGAGTACTTCAACAATTATCTCAAGCAAATTCAAGGAGATCCACGGCGTTCAGGGCATCTTTTGTGGAGCTTGTCATATTTTGATATTTGATTCAAAATTACGGTGCGAAGCCCTCAAATTATCATTTAACAATAATTTCTAAACAATTATATATGTATATATGTGTGTGTGTGTATTAAAAAACACGTGTTTTAAGATATAAAAAGTATAAACCACCTAAATTTTCAATTTATATTTATTCTAAGCATTATTTTCAAACAAAATATCCAAATACAATCTCAGTTTTATTTTTAAGATTATAACTGATTTTTCAACATTTTCAGTATTTAAGTTCTAGGAAGACTTGTCAATTTAAAAATTAATTTCGACAAAGAACATACTAATATTGGTGTAGTGTGGGCTTTCTATAGTCATGTAGGTGTCATACCTACCTAATGGCTCCAAACTGCAAATTATTATAATTCAATCTGTACCGTTCAAGAGGTACAATTGTGATGTGAATTAAACCACAAATTACTTTTTAATAATATGAAAAATATTAAAAATTAAATATAATTAATAAATATTATTTAAATAAAAAAAACCAAGTAGTCATTGTTTGACATGGCTACTAATTAAAATTTCTTACTATTATGAAACACATTAGTAAATAAAATGTAATGAATATAATAATATTTAAATAACAAAAAAAAGCTTGTAATCTATCTCTAAAATGGCAATTAGTTGTAGTAAAAAACACACGTATACAATAATATTATTTCTTATTATTATGAAACACATTAATAATTAAAATGCAATGAATAAAATAATATTTAAATAAAAGAAATAAAACCAAGTAATAGCCATCTTATATAGCGACTAGTTTTACTAAGAAACGCATATATTTAAATATATTTTATGGGAATTGCTACTCATAGTAGCAATTTTTTTTATTTGAGTGGCTTCTCATAGTAGCAATTTTCATCCTGCGAACATGTTTTTATATTAAAAAGTACATAAAGTACGTTTCATGGTATTCCTTTGTTAGATGAGTTTAAATTTGTCAAACTCCTTCATGTGTTGTCAGTCGTACCAGTATTTGAATGATGCCTTTTCATTGATTGAGAACTGTTATATAGGTACGAGGATACCTGACGGTAGAAAACCTAGAAAACCTGATTGTAGTGATGTGCAAGACGCTTTTTCCATTTTTTCTTTCCATTTTGGTGTCAATTCCACTTCCTGCTTGCCAGAAAGAACACTTCCCCTCTGAGTTGGTCTTTGCCTTTCTTACTTCACTCGGCCCTTTTGGTTTTATTTCCGTGGCTCATTTTCATTTCCATTTAGGAGATAAAAAATAATTTTTTTCTTTCTTTCTATTTTTACTCAAAATATTCCTATTTTTTTTCTCAAATTTTTTCTAAATCTATTTTATCATCCTATTATTATTTCAGTCAAATTCAAATTTGATTTGACATATATTTTAAAATTAATAAAAAATATATATATATATATATATTTTTAAAAAGTAATTTTTTTAAATATAAAAAAAATATAAATCAATTATCCTTTCAACCCTATGCCTACTGTAATAATTACTTTCCAACAATTCATTCAAACACATTTTCATTTTCATTTCAAAATTATAACTATATTTTCAATTTTTAAAAATATTTGAAAATGAAAATGGGTATTGAAAATAAAACCAAACGGTCGCGCTTTTTGTTCTCCACATATTTTGCTTGATACAAACTTTTTTGCAAATGGAGATAAATCTCAAGAGCATGCGAGTCTTACGCTGATAAGAATAAACATATATAAAATAAGTGAGGCGTAATCTAAATTACATAGGCCGTGGGATCCCATAAGTGAGGCGTACTCTAAATTATAAATATAATCAAAATTTATAAAGTTTGATCAATAAAATAGAATAGCTTTCTACCACAAATCAAAAATGAAAAGTTTGGTAAAATTACAAAATTGGTCCTGTACATATGATCTTCTGGCAATTTTGAATTTTATCTTTTCAAGCCACAAGACTTGTACAACAACTCCTGAGATTTGGTAATTCGAGGACAAATTGGGGCCAAAAGTCATCTGTTAGCAGCCTGAGCCTGTGTGGCATGTGATTTGGCGCAAGAACATCTTCCTCCCTCCCATGTTGCATATAGTGTGGTAATTTCTCTTGCCATATTAGCACAATTATTATACGTCCACTACAAAAAAAAAAATGAAAATGAATATTAAAAAAAGCAAAAAAAATAAATTTATATATAAAACACCAAAAAACAAATACGTAAAAATAAAATAAAAAAAGCAAAAAAAATTAAATAATAGATAAATCTCAAAAAATATTTATATACTTATATATACACACACATATAATAAATTATTAATGATTTAAAAATAAAATTAATTAATTAATTAATTTAGTTGAATCTGTTTATTAATTAAAATAAAAATAAAAATTAAAAATCTATGTTCTTAACTAATTGATTTAAATTACTTAATAATACTAAAATATAATATAAAATTGAATAAATTTATTTATTAATTTAATAAGTTTTTTAAAGAAAAACATAAACATTTAATATAGGGGTGACATTTTTTGACACAATACAATAACACGATACAAATTGACACAATATTATTGTGTTTGAGTTGGGGGTTATTGGGTTGGGTTGATATCGGGTTGACCCACTAAACAATACAAAAAATTTGGGTTGGTTCGGGTTACACAATAACTACCATAATTTTATAGGATAACTCACCAACCTGATACAACACAATCTAACCTAACCCAATCCAAATATTTAAGAAAGAGAAAAAAGTATATATGCATATATTTTGTGAATGAATACTTTTGCATACTTTTTTGATGGACCAAATCTCAGTTGGAAGAAGAGAATGACAATAAAGAGATATAACTTAAATTAGAAGTTGGAATATATCATGCTTTTTGTATTTTTAATTAATGACTTGATGTTAGTTTTAAATAATTTAATTCTAGATTAGTTTGTAATGAACTAAATATTACTATTGTTGATGTGTATAGAAAATTACATGAAATCTAGTTATCAAATTGCTTTATGATACAAAATATGGGCTATCAAAATATAAGGTTGACTTTTTTCTAAATTTTAGGATAAGTTGTTTTTTTTTTTTTTTAAATCTTGGTATAAGTTGATTTTTTTTATTAAAATTTCAATTGAACATAAAATATCATAGTTTTGTTAGATAAATTACTAATTAAAAAAAAAATTACAAGTTAAAATGGGTTGGATTTGGATTGACATGAAAACTTTCGAGTTGAGTACTTTTTGGATTGGGTTCAGATTGAGCAAAAATTTTGTACATTCTTTTCTCAATTCGAACACGCCACGACTGCCACCCCTAATTTAGTATCCCCCTCTCCCCCATCTGAAAACACCCTTCGCCACCAATATATATATATATATATATATTAATATAATTTGTTACTTTAAATTTATAAAAAATTATTTGATACAAATTCATTACCTTAAATTTTTCTAAAACTTTAATCTAATCACTTCAAACTATATAATCTTAATAACTTTGGCTTAAGTATTTAATAATTTTAAAATAATAAACATATATAAAATAATATCATTAATATTAGTTGAATATATTTATTAATCAAAAATAAAATAAATTAAAAAATGAAAATTTAATGACCTATACTCTTAACTATATAATTTTGAATATACTTAATATTACTAAAATTATAATATAAATTTAAATAAATTTATTTTATTAATTTAGATAATAATGATTTATAAAAAACATATAAATTTAATGTTTACCACCCCGGTAAACGCCCCAACCCCAACCCCAACCCCAACCCCAACCCCAACCAAAGAAAATAAATAAATAACTGTTGGCCTACGGCCGCCATGCCCAGGCGGTCGCCGCATAGGCCAGCAGCCGTCTGGGCGTGGCGGCCCCATGGCTAGCGACCGCCTGGGCTAGTATGCCGTGGCCAAATCTGCTGGCTGCGACACCTGGGCCTGGTGCTTTTGGCCACGGCTGCCTGACCTGCCATGGCCAGCCTGGGGCTGACCATGCAATCGGGGGGCGGGGGTGATGGGCAGGGTGGAAGGGGTAATATGTACACACAATTATATATATATATATTATGTATTTAAAATATAAGTGGATGGATGAATGTTATGTTTTTTTTATCTGTAAATTTATTTTGCTTTTTTTGTTTTTTTATATATATTTTCCCTGTGATCTTGTAAAATTTTATGCATTTTTATTTGTCTTATTTTTTTTATTTTTGTATATATAATTTTTTTATTTTTGGTTTCTTGGCATTTTTAAATTTATTTTTTTGTTGAAGTGGCAAGTTATGTTGCTGCATATATGCCATGCAGGAAAGAGAGTATACAATTGATGATGAGGCACCACATGGTGCCAATCAATGACCACACGGGTGAAGGCTGATTGCAACTGTAATCCGAGCTCAATTCTGCAGTTTTGCCAAAAAATTTCAACGACTAAGAGGGTGTTTGGTTAAGCTTATTTAAATAACATTACAAGCTCTTAATCTTATAAGATTTTTTTTGAGCTTATAAGATACTAGATCGTTTTTTAAGAATAAGTTTTTAAAGTATTTGGATAAAATAGGATTTGAAACTTATAAAATAGTAGTAATGATAATTTTATAATTAATAGATTAAAATTAAGAGAACTTGTTAAAATTTTAAAAACAAGTTGGGAATTCCTTCCTTGTTTAAAAATACCTTATAGGATCCTAAAATTTTATTTTAGAAGCCTAGCCTATAAATTCTTTTTTAAAAAAAATTATCAAAATATTTTGACATCTTTTATAAGCTCTCAAATAAGCTCACAAAAACATCATAAGATGTTTTGATGAGCTTATATGCTCCTAAAAATATCTCACAAGATGTTTTATAGCTTATAAGACGTTATAAAGTATTATAAGATGTTTAAGAGATTATAAAGTGTTATGAAGAGACTTATAAGCTCCTTAAAACATCTTATAACGTGTTTAGTAATTTTTTTCAAAAAAGAGCTTATAAAATTTTAAAATAAGATGTTAGATATTATAAATTCTTTTTAAAAACAGTAAAGAGAACCCAATATTTTCAAGATTTTAATAAATCATCTAAATTTTCAATTTCCACTTGATGAGGTTATTTTTAATGTGGTGGATCTTTAGGTATCGACTTGAATGTCACTTTTATCGAAAAGATAGTTTGTCAAGGTGTGGGGTGGAACCTACAGCCAAGGGGCAAACATTAGCCGAGAGGGTCCTCGTTCAAGACCTCCTCTGAAGATTAAGTTAGTAATTGACTTGGAGATTGTTGGACAGAGTAACAATTCAAAGTGTATGTCTGCTTACCATTGCTCCTGAAGGATGAAGTATTTATAGTGTACATATAGAGGCGAAAAGACTAAATCTCCTCTAGCATATTCCATATGTTGACTCCTCAAGTGGGGGCAAGATAGATCTTTCCGACCTATCTTGGAGGTGCACAAGTGTTCAGCTGGCCGGAAAAGGATCCTTATCGTCATTAATGCGGAGGTGACCACCGTTAATCCATTTAATGCGGACAGTCTCGTGGTTGAAGCGCATTTAATACGGATGTGATGAAAGGTAGGAACTATCATTATGGGCCATTAACACTTCTGCGATGCTTAAGTCGACCTCCAGGTTGCTGAACTCGACCCCCATGGTCGAGTAAAGGCTAGGGCTTCGACCCCTATGGTCGAGACTTGAGTAAGGTCTTGGGCTTGCTGGACCTAACGGCTTTAGTGGGCTCATTGAGCTGACCTCATAGCAATGATTATTCTAATTAATCATTATTTTCAGACAAAATATTCTAATACAATTTCATTTTTATTTTTAAATTTTCAGTATTTAGTTCCCAAGAAGATTTGTCAATTTAAAAGTTAATTTGGACCAAGAACAGTGTAGTGACGTGCAAGACACTCTTCGCCTAATAGGAATAAATGAGTAAAAAAAAAAAACTATATATATATATATAGCTATTTTAATTATTAATTAAAATGAATAAATTTTTAAATTTAATTATATTATTTATTAAAATAATAATCATATCTAAATTAAACATATTTAAAATAACTAAAATACTTATTCAAATAATAAATATCTCTAAAATAATTAATGAAACTTACTTAAACTTGTTAATTAATTCAAAATACAATAACTAAAAAATTAAATATATATCTTAATTAAATTA
Source organism: Jacaranda mimosifolia (assembly GCA_018894105.1). Lineage (NCBI taxonomy): Eukaryota > Viridiplantae > Streptophyta > Magnoliopsida > Lamiales > Bignoniaceae > Jacaranda > Jacaranda mimosifolia. Next base: position 37,714,407 of record CM032123.1, read on the forward strand.
TTTATTAATTGGAAAAAAGGATATTTTTTTAAATAAAAAAAATTCAATCCCCTGCCCACCTTTCCCTCACAGTTCACCCGATGCCCCCTCCCCATGCTATAGTCGACCACTGCTATGTTGGCACCTGGCTACATGGCTAGGCTGCCACATCCTGCTGCTATAGCAGGGCACGAGCCGCATGGCCATGCATAGGCGGCCGAGCGGTGCTACTGCCACCATGGCAGCAACACCATAACGGCTGCCTGGCTATATTTGGTCGGGGGGGGGGGGGGGGGGGGGGTTGTGGTGGATATATACGCATATATATATGTATATAGCTTTTTTCAAATTCAACATATATCTGTGCACACCATATTTATAAGTAATTTCAGTTTTTCTATAATTAAAAACTATAGTATATTAACATTACTATTTAATCTTTCAACAAACTAAAAATGTGATAGTACCGCCTTCGAGGCTATTTTCGTTATGAAAATAAGATAAAAAATGATCAAATTTGAGGTAATTAAGCAAATGGTATTTTGAAAATTTCATGTGGCAACTTAAACAGCAACTAATGACTGGGTTAAATTGTTGAACGGCGACAAACCTCATGAAGTTTTTTCTAATTTTCGAAAAAGAGAAAATCTTTTTGTAATTACGTCAAACTTCAGGGTTGGTAGCCGTAACTCACCCTAAAATAAATTAGTGATGTTTATACCTCTAATTATATCGCTACAAGCGACACTTTTAAAATGTCACTAAATATAAAAATTGCAACTATAATCCTTTTTAAGTGACATTTTTTAGTATATGCTAGTTTTGTTATTTTGTTGTTGTCTATAATACTTTATGGTATGTTATTTAATTAAAATATTATTCCAACATTGACCAATTTAATTTAGTTTTATTTTAATAAACAACTACTAAGTTCAAATTAAAATGTATCTAATTAGATCTAGATCTAGAAATGCATAAATTTATGTATTTTTTTTCAATAGTTTATATAAAGTCCATAAAAAAAATAAAAATAAATAATGGGGCCAAAAAGAAAAATGGAAAAAGAAAACGATAAAGGCTACACCGACCTGCGCATAGTCATCCCTAACAAGAATAACGTGGAAACAATGTCTACCACTAATTAATTTCAAACTCAAAACAAACGGAAAGGACCACATTTGTAAAATGAATTTCAATGTCTACCACTAATTTCGAATAGCACGACAACATTTGTAAAATGCAAAGAAAATCTTCAACCATTAAGTTGTATTAACAAAATGACTACGACACTGATCTTGACAAAGATATAAATATATATAATTTTAATTGACGTGGTAATTTGAAATGGTTAAAATTTTTAATAATATTTTAGAAAAAATAAATTTAAAATATATTTTTGTCTTTGCGAAGAGTTTTCTAAGAGTGAAAGAATTCTCCGGAAATAAAAATATTATTCGAAAATGAAAAACCAACATTGCCCATAAAATTCATGTTTTACCCATTTCTCCACTCCATGTATGAAGAACTAAATAGCCTAATACGTCGAACCCAATTGTACGGGTCTGTGACCTTAGTAAGGGTGATATGTGGGTCGAAGCAACTTCAGTTGCATCAATCTTAACCCTAAATTGATGGTGAATTTAAGGTTGTGGGGTACTTAGATTAGATTGAGAATATTTTTCCTACCTTTAAAAAAAAAAAAAATAATAATCAATGAATTTTTTAGCACTCCATTTCATAATTTCAATCCAAGGCTGTAACTGACATGCTTGTGACCATCAAGTACTCAAAAAATCTTGTAAACTTTTATTCATGTCTTTATCTATACATATCCTATGTATAAAATACACACACGCACACACACACACACACACACACACACATATATATATATATATATATTTGGTTGACAATATTTTTTTTATTTTTATTTGATTAGATACACATTTATCATACTTTAATAATAACGGCCAATTGATACGAGTGCTCAAATGGTCCAATGGCATCGCTCTTGCATTTGTATTTGTCCAATATGAAATTTTAACTTAACAAACTCTTGATGTGCATGAGTTTATAAATAAAAAAAATTCGACAGATTAGAAAAACATAGGCTATGTTTGGTTATATTTTTTTGTTTGATTTTATTATGTGTTGAGATAATAAATTATTGGAGAATTTGAAAGTTATTTTTTGGTATGTTTGTTTATATTTTGGGGGAAACAATTTTTCATTGTAGCAGTCAAGTCAATCCTTTTTTGTTAGGTTTCTGGGACGAAAATGGAATTGAGTGATTTTTTTAATATTAGAATAATAAAAAATATATATGATGTATATATATAATATATGTATATATTGGAGAATGTGTGTTTTGAGGGAAAATGGGGATAGGTTTGGTTATATTTTTTCAAAATAATATTATTTTGGAGAAATATAACCAAACAAAGTCATATATTTGTTAAATAGAATAAATTGAATTAATCAAATTAATTATCATTTTTTGACAAGTCCAATTAAATAAACATTTCAAATTATCATTTCGACTGAAGATAAATTTGACAATTTACAAATAACTCATATCCAACAAAAAAAAATGAAGAAAAAAAAAAATCGCCACCTACTCACTCACACTTTAACATGTTTAATACAGATTCAATGTGCTGGCATTGCTCCTTCCACTTTTAATTTGTTGCTTCGAAAATGTTAAGTTATCTACATTCCCAGAACACGTTTATATAATGTTTTCCCCGTCCTTGGCATCCATAATTAGATGTTTCCGTGGCCATTTTGCCTTCATATATGAATGGCCCAAATTGAATAGAAAGATTATAAAGTAGTGTCAATTTAAAGATAAGATTAAATTGAGATTGATAAAGTTATTCTTTTGTTTGGTGTTAAATATTGAAATGTCTATAATTTATCATGATAACTTTTTATAATTTTACGTGAGTGTTTGACAGGTGATATTAACCACTAAAATTACTTAAATGTCACAAATTCAGAAAAGTGAAAATACTCAACAAGACTAAAGATTCTGAGGACGTAGTTGGAATTTCTTCTCAAGTCATAAGGGTTGGGATTAAATAATTGCAATCGCAAACAGAACATTTCAATAGAGCCTGCTTTCTGCTATAGGTGCGGGTTCAATTAAGAGGGTTATATGGATGAGCTTATAAGCTCTTCAGAACATCTTATAAGATGTTTGAGAGTTTATAAGATGTCAAAAAGTATTTGATAAATTTTTCTAAAAAAAGAGTTTATAAGCTTCTAAGATAAGAGGAGCTTACAAGCTATTTTTAGAAAAATTACGAAATCCTAACTTATTTTTAGAATCTTAACGAACTGTTTTAATTTTTAAGTATATTAATTATAAAATTGACGTTACTAATATTTTATAAGTTTTAAAATCTTATTTTATCTAAAAACTTTAGAAACTTACTTTTTAAAAAAGATTTAACATCTTATAAGTTTCAAAAATATTTTATAAAATACAGGAACTTATAAGACCTTTTGAATAAGTTAAGCCAAATACCCTTTAAATTTTGGGCTTGCCTACATCTTCTATTATAGGTATCAACCATCAAACGCACTTAATTTGAAACAAATTAAGGATGAAGCATGCTTCTTGGTTCTACGAAGTAGTGATGGCATTTACTGGCTTTGTTAATTCGATTATATTGAAATAAAAAAATATTATTTAATTTATTATGAGTTTATAATTTTTGTTATATTTTTATATCTCATCAATTAAATTACTAATTTGCTGTAAGATTTAGTTAGGCTTATTATCTTGAGAGAATAAAAAATAAATTATTATTTACTTAATTAGTGAAGTTTAATTATTTTTTAATCAATATGATTTAAATTTGAAAATGATGCTAAGTATGAGAATAAAAATAAATAATATTTTTTTCGAACTGAGAAACATATCTTATGTTTCTAAATAGTATGAAATGGAAAAATAAAAAGAAAAAGAAAAAAGTTAGTTTGATAATACAAACAATTAGAACTTATTTTCAAAAATAACATATGTTGTCATCTTTGGAGATAGCTCCAATTCTCCATAAATATGTGGCGAATAATAGGAATGGGAATAGGTCAAGTCGTTTGTAAGGTGCTTATAGTTTAATCAATCTGTGGTCTAGTTAAGTCTGATATATTTAATAAAAAAGTTAGATTAATTTTTTTTTAAAAATAATCTTTCTAATTAAATAGATTAGGCTTAATTAGGTTCTTTTAAAATTCTACAAACCTAGCAAACTGGCTCATTTGTCATTCATTACATAATATAAAATATTATATTTATATTATATATTAATAAATTAATATAAAATTGTTTTTATTATTTAGTCAATATTTGGTGAAAGTTGGTTCGTATGATTTTTATTTATATTCAACTATTTTATATTTTAGTTTAGCTTTCATAACTATGTAAATGTTTTTTTTATCTTTTTGGCTATTGTCTATGTATGTTGCCATAATTTACATAACTTTTAGGCCTATTAAATAACTAGACATATTAAGATTTATTACAAATTTGACTCTCTTAAAAGCTCAGACTTACATAATGTCTAAACCTAATTAGAACCTTAATAGAACATAGGCTTTTACATAGACTTTCATGTTAGATCAAGGCTTTTGAATTTATTAAAAAAGTTAGACCTAATCTTTTGAAAAAAAAAAAAAAGAAGGAAAAACCTATCATAAGTAATAGGCAAGACTTAATTAGGCTTGTTATGTAAATAACAAGTTTGTCCTATTTAAGCCAAATTAAGCCTAGCTTGATGTAGTCTATTTCCATACCTAGCAGATAATAACATAATATAGGTTGTTAGTACATGTAATTATTTTATAATTAAAATAGTTTATATTAAAAAATTACTAAGATTCTAAAAATAAGATGGGAATATTCAGTACTTTTTTTAAAAGAACTTATAAGATTCTAATATTTGAAATTGAGAGTTCATAAACTTTTTTCTTAAAAATTAATTTGCCAAACATTTTACTATATTTATAAATATTTTATAAAATAATTTGAAAAGCTTATAAGTTATATATCCTAATACCCGTCGACTAAATTTGACAACTCATTTTTTTGTCCCCCCTCCAAAATCAAAATTAAGGAATTTTGAAAAAAAAAACAATTATTGAATGATCCGGGTATTTAATTTGTTAATAACATTAAATATATGTATACAAACTTAGTTATGCTTTCTAGTATATTATTATTAGAAAATAATTCAGATATATATGCAATATATGTAGGGATGTGAATAGGCCAGACTACTCGTCATGAGTCTATGGCGTAGCCTAAAAAATAGTCTTTTTAATTAAATAAACTAAATTTAAGCTCTTCTAAAAGTGTGCAAAGCCCACAAACTGGCTAGTTTATACTCTTTTCACATAAAAAGTATAATAATAGTGATATAATATTATATGACTAATTGTATTTGATTTTATTAATAGTCCTTTATGGAATTCATTATATTTTTTAGTATTGTTTTTTGTTAAAATGATACTATTTCACACTTAAATTTCAACTTTTATAATTATGGATTTGGTATTTATCATTTTGACTATATTTCTTATCAAAGTCTATTACAAGTTTGATCATATTAAAAATTTAGACTTATGTGATGTTTAGAATTAATAGAAATCTTAATAGAAAATGGGCTTTAGGTAGGTTTTCAGGCCAACTTAAGGTTTTAGAATTTATTAAAAAGGTCATAGAACAAATTATGTTTTATTTCATAATTTTGTATTTTAATCATTAAGATCTAGAACTTTCTTTGTAAAAATCATTAATATCAAATTTAGTATTTCACATAATAAATATTTTGATTATTCTCTAGGAATATTGATAAAAATATAATAAATATTTTTAGTGTTAATTTCTTTGTAACAATATCAAATTAGATCATAATAAGAATATCAATAAGATCAAACCATATCACTTAATAAGAATGATTACTATGATCCATATATACATATATATGTATATATATAGTAAATGAGAATTAAATTCTCATCTCCATTCTATACACCACCCTGTGGGTAATGCATGATTTTCTTTTCTTTTTCCTGATTTAAAATGGGTTTTGTGATAAAAAAATTTCTTAAATAGTATTATACATAGCTACTTATATGTAAAATTGCATTCTTTCTTAAAAGTAGTTTTTCTTTTCGATAATATAATTTCAAAGTTTTGAAGACTTAAAATGGCTATTTATAGCTAATTTCAAATAGAAAAAATTCACATGTAGACATTGATTCAAACATTCCATTTGTTTATGTTTTCAAAGGCTATTTTTACTTTCAACATTATTTGAAAATTGAAAATCATTAAATTTACATATTTTTGCTGAAAAATTAAATATCCTTAATTTTTTTTAAATTTTCTTAAACCTACCACATAATCTATTATTATATTAATCAAATTTAGATTCGATATGATATAAAATGAGCTTTGATCACCTTTCTATATAGGGGCTAGTTTGGTTCGATTTTTAAGTTATCTCATGATTATAATTTATGGGATTATTTATTATTGCACTATAGCTTGGTTAACAAGATTATTTTTATGTGGGTCCACATAATTGTTGACATTTATCAAATTACCTTTTTGTCTCTCACTCAAATATAAAAAATTCCTTAGTTGTCTTCCTTTATAATAATAATAATAATAATAATAACAACAACAATAACTGATTCCATAATTTAAAGGCAAATATATAATTTCAAAACAAGGAGCAAACCCATGGGGATGGTAGGTTAATTCATAATTCATATTGCACATATAAATGTGGGCTTGAGGTATTAATTAGGTCTAAGTGTTTATTATCACTTTAACCAAATGAATGATAAGGTAAGATAAAAATACTGTATTCCACCTTATCATCCCAGCTAGACTAGCTCTAAATGTTTAGTAGGATTGCAGAAGCTAGGGCTGTAAATGGATATTAAATGGTATGGATACACTGTATCTATATCCGTATCCGTTTAAGTTTTTCATATTCGTATTTGTATTCGATGAATAGTTTTTAATGACATGCGAATTCGTGTCCGTTGGATATTAACTAAATTTAGATATATTCGTATCTGATAATAATTATTAGGATTATCTATTTATAAATATTTGAATATCCATTTATATATATATATATATATCCGAATATCCGTTTACACATATTTGAATATCTGAATCTGTTAACTTGTAATAAAATGCATATTTTTTTCTAATAAAATATATTAAAAAAAATAATCAAATAAATAGCATAATAAAATCTAGAAAAAACAACAAACAAACTATAAATTAGCATATTCCAAAGATCAAATAAGCATACAAATCTCCTCAAGAATCAAACAGATATAACAATCTTCAATATATAATACAACACTCCAAAAGAAACAAAATACAAAGATCATTTCAACACAAGAAAAATCTTCATATAGTCCAACAAAACGAATATCCTTGAACTTCTCATCTATTTAACATTGCAAAACGTAATAAACAAAATATTAATAATAAAGTTTAAGATATTATCTATTAAGAAACAATAAAAAATAAAAAAGGGTGGGGAGGCCAGCAGTGTTGCTGGCTCACCGATGACGTGGAAATATAAATTTTAATTATATTTTTAAGATTTTAATAAGCTTTCTTAATTTTAATCATATTAATTATAAAATTGTCATTACTAATACCTTATAAGCTCTAAAATCTTATTATCCAAACACTTTGAGAACTTATTTTTCAAAAAAAGAACTAGCATCTTATAAGTTTGAAAAATATCTTATAAGATGCAGGAGCTTATAAGATATTTTAAATAAGTTTAGCCAAACACCTTGTTAATGTCCTTTTAGCTAGTTAACAATTTTAGTATTTTAGTATTTTATCTTAGAATTAAAAGGTTAAATATTCTTGATTTAGTTAATTTTTCTTAAATATTGATTCACTTTATGATTAATTAATATTAATAAAATGACACCAATATAAATTAATTATGAAGTAAAGTAACAATAATTTTATATTGACTAATTTTATCATTCATATATTGATTTTTTAATTTTTTTGATTTAATATTATTTAATTATCATCATTACCGTCTATTGATTCTTCATAATCCTCATCTACTATTTTCTTATTAATTATTTAATTACTAATTTATACATATATTCATTTATATAAAGATTATGAGATTTTGTATTGAAAAAATAAAAATAAATTATTATGTATAATAATATATTATATATGATAATTTTTTGAAATATTATTTATATATTAAAATACATAAAAATAGAATATATTATATATAATAATTTTTAGATATTATTTATATAGATAACGGATTTAATTAAATTACGGATAATCAAATATATAAATGGGTATATCCAATAAATATGTATTCAGAGCAGATATATATTAAACGGATTGAATAGACATTTGCTATATTCATATCCGTTTATAATCGAATACGAATAATATCCGCTTTAAACGGATACGGATAATAGCCCTATAAACGAATTTGAGTGCAAACTGTAAATGAATTTTTGAATATCCATTTACAACATTATAGGAGACTTCCAAATGAATTTGAACTTTTTTTATAGTTATCTCTTAACTGCTTATGTTTTATTTTAGATGTGAGAGTTTTTCTTCAAAAAAACTTTGAAAGAGTTCAATAATTCTCTCAAGTAAATTCAAGCAGATCCACGGTATTCAAGGCATTTTTTACGGAATTCATCATATTTTAACGTTTAATTCGAAATTACGGTGCGAAATCCTCAAATTAGCATTTAACTATCATTTCTAAACAATTAAATATATATATATATATTAAAAAAACACGTGTTTCAAGATATAAAAAATATAAAACACCTAAAATCTTAATTTATATTTATTCTAATTATTATTTTCAAATAAAATATCCAAATACAATCTTATTTTTATTTTTAAAATTATAATTGATTTTTCAATATTTTCAGTATTTAATTCCCAAGAAGACTTGTCAATTTAAAAATTAATTTGGACAAAGAACATATTAATATTAGTGTAGTGACGTGCAAGACACTGACCTTTCCATTTTTCCTTTCCATTTTGGTGTCAATTCCATTTCCTGCTTGCCAGAAAGAACACTTCGCCTTTGCCTTTCTCACTTCACCATTTTCTTTTGCTTTTCGTTCCCCACATATTTTGCTTGATATTTTGTTTGTCTATTAGTACATTATTAAAAATCATATTATTCTCAAGAGCAAGTGAGTCTTACGCTAATAGGAATAAATCTTGGAGCTTGCGTGACTCTAATTTTATATGGGCCGTCTCCCGCTTCCACTCATGGGGTGGGATCTCATAAGTGAGGCGTAATCTAAATTATAAAATATAATCAAAATTTATAAAATTTGATCAATAAAATAGAATAGCTTTCTAACACAAATAAAAAATAATGAAAATTTTTGTAAAATTATAAAATTGGTCCTTTACAAATGGTCTTCCGGCAATTTTAGACTTTATTTTTTTGGGTTAAAAGATTGGTACAACAACTCCTGAGATATAGCAACTTGAGGATAAATTGGGCCTGAATCAGTTAGTAGCCCAAGCCTATTTGGCATGTGATTTGGTGCAAGAACATCTTCCTCTCTCCCATGTGGCATATGGTGTGGCAATTTCTCTTGCCACGTCAGCACAATTATTATACCTCGACACTACAAAAAAAATATGAAAATGAATATAAAAAAATCAAAAAATAAATTTATATATAAAACAACAAAAAACAAATACATAAAAATAAAAAAAGCAAAAAAATAAAAAAATAGATAAATCTTGAAAATTATTTTTATATATATATACACACACATATACATACATATATACATACACAATAAATCTATTATTTATTAATGATTTAAAATAAAATTAATTAATTTAGTTGAATCTATTTATTAATTAAAAATAAAAATAAAAATAAAAATAAAAATCTATGTTCTTAACTAAATAACTTAAATTACTTAATGATATGGGATAGCCCAATATACTCGGCCTAAAGACCACAGGCCTAAGGGTGTAGCGACAGGCCCACCTCATACATTGGGCCCAATTATGCCATTGACATCGGGTGACCCCGATCGACCATACAGATCGACATTGTTCGAAGGCGCCGCTGATCGATACCTCGACTACACCGCTCGTCCAACTTGTAAACCTCGCACGAAGCCTATATTAGATCGACCAAGGAGGTCGATTAGGCGTGTAACCATCTCTACCGCATTAAATGCCCTGACAGGTAGCATGCCTCCGCATTAATGGCGCATGCCGCCCCAGTACCGCCCATGCTGCCACACCAGAGAGGAGGTGAGTGTACAATGTCCTATTATGTCCCCAAAACCTGGAGAGGCAGCCACCTGAAATAGTACAAGGGTGGAAGATGACTTAATGGTCCCCAGGCAAGGACAAAAACCAGTACAACATGCCAAGGGCATCTCAGACAAATCCCCGCTAGGAGAAGGTTATAAATACCCTCACTCCAGCCCCTCAAAGGGATGTCATTCTCTATACTTTAAAGCCCTTATTCTGTTGCTTATCTGGTCGATTCCACACTGACTTGAGCATTGGAGTGAGCCCTCGGCTAATCTGACGTTTGCTCGTGATTGCAGGACTTAGCCTATTTACATCAATATATCGATCAGAGAGGTCAAATCAATCCAGAAGCAATACCTGATCCAGATACAAACCAATTTCAACTTCATCATTTGGCGTTGTCTGTGGGAAACTTGAGTCTGCTATCGAAAATGGTAAACACCAGGCGAGCCCCCTTAGGCAGAGAAGGAAATAGGAGGTCTAGCTCTCCCTCCACAAGAAATCGGTGCTCCCGGATCGAGCACCCCCGCAGAGCAAGTGGTCACCTTGACTATGCCCCAATTGATGCAACTAATTGGCGAGCAGATATCCACCCAAATTTCGGCTCAACTTTAAGCAGCTCTGAATAGGCATATCATGCCTCCGGAACCAGCTACCAGTGCGATACCCCAGCCTACGGCACTGGAGGATAGACCGCCGAGGGAGAACCCGAATCGACTAGAGCCAAGTAGGCCCCATCGAGGCGCGAAGTCAGCCCAGGCCATTTTTCGAGGGAAACAGCCCGACTCGTGCCCCGCGAAGAAGTGGCGGATTTCGTCGACCACGACGTTTGACCCATTCGAGCCCCGCAGCGCGAGTGCTCGACCCTATCCTAACAGGAATGCGTTCCAGGCCGACAGAGAGGAGTAGGAAGAGGTATCCCACCAAGTCCAACAGTTGAACCGGCCATTGGAGGAGATCTCGAGGAGAAATACAGAAAGGAATCGCTATTCAGAGGGGTCGCAGAGGTTCTGAAGAGAAAGAGATTCTCCCTTTGTCCAAGAATTATCGATGAGCGCATCACCATCGACGCTAAGATTCCAATCGGCCTGCCCCGATATGATGGCTCATCGAATCTGAATGAGCATTTGCTGTAGTTCGAACACATGAGCAGCTGCATGGGCACAATGAGTACATTCATGCTAAAATGCTGGTAACCACTTTCCAAGGGATAGCGTTGGATTGGTTTGTCAAGTTGGAACCGGCATCGATATATTCGTATGATCAGTTATGTAACAAGTTTTTGCACCAACTTACGAGTAAGAGAAAGGCGAAGCTCCTACATACCCACCTACATACGGTGAAGCAAAATGAAGGGGAGTCCCTTTGGGACTTTTTCACTAGATTGAACACGAAGGTGTTGAAGATCGACAACCCAAGGATTGAGTTCCTGATCGACGTGTTGTTCTTGGGCCTCTGTCACAAGGAATGCGATAATGCTCTGGTGTGCGAGTAGCTACGGACGATGGAAGAGAAGAAGAAGAGTAAGGAGAAAGACGATCGCCAGGTCAAAGAGGGACGTCGGTCACCCATAAAACGATTCATGACTACACTCCACTTAATCTCCCTAGAAAGGAGGTGTTGTTCACTATTCAACATGAAAATCTCCTTAAGAGGCGCACGAAGTTGACCGAGACAGAAGCCATGAAAAAATCAAAGAAATACTGTTACTTCCATAAACAGAAAGGGCATGACACGAAGGATTGCTTCAACTTGCACGATGAGAGACGATAAGAGAAAAAGACTAACCCAAGAGCCCCACCCACCCATTCGAGGAGTAATCGATGGGGACTTAAGGTCTTCCAGAAAGCAAACCCAGAGGCAACTGGAGTCGACCAAATCATCCAAAGTCGAAACCATTTTCTAACTCTCTACCAGTGCGGAACCAATCTCCTCCACCGACTTTGATCTAGACCATCTGGAGAACAGAGGGGTCGATAGAAAGATGGACTGCCCTATGGTGGTAACGCTTCAAATTGCTAATTTTGAGGTGAGAACGGTTTTGGTCGACAATGGCAGTTTTGCGAACATCATATTTTTGTCCACCTTGAATAGGATGAAGATGGGAGAACTAAAGTTTGACCCAATCAGAACACCGCTGGTTGGATTTAGGGGGTCCGAGATCATTCCGGAGGGATCTATTAACCTATCCACAACATTTGGACAAGGTCCCCAAAGCAGAACCTTGATGATTAACTACCTGGTAGTCGATGCCGCATTCTCCTACAATGTCATTATTCGTTGACCAACCCTGAATGACTTCAGAGCAATTGTCCCCATGTACCACATGAAAATCAAGTTCCTGACCTCAGCAAGAGTAGGAGAAATTTTGTGCAATCTCAAGGACACATGTTGCTGTTACACTATTTTCGTTGAGGCCAACGAGCAGAAGAGGTGACCTCAATTGAAGCCCTTGGGGGATGCTCATGTAGCAAAACTAGATGAGGGACCTGCATCTAAGAAAAAAAAGTTGGAGGACACTCCATCGGGGAGTTGAAAATAATAAAATTGGAACCTAGAAACCCTGACAAAACCACTCGGGTCGGAAGCGACATGGGCGACCGCTTGGAATACCTTATAGTCGATTTCCTTCGACAAAACATTGATGTATTTGCTTGGAAAGCTGTTGATCTCTAAGGAATTGACCCAAGTGTCATCGTCCATTGACTCAACGTGGACCCCGCCCACAAGCCAATGAGGCAGAAGGCAAGAACTTTCAATGCAGAAAGGACCCAGATCATAGAGGAGGAGGTCAATAAGCTATTACAGGCAGGATATATTATAGAAATTCAATACCCCTCTTGGTTTTGTAATGTTGTACTCGTTCCTAAAAATGAGGGAAATTGGTGCATATGTAATGATTTTACTGATTTGAATAAAGCTTGTCCTAAGAATCCTTATTCCTTGCCTCGTATAGATTTATTAGTAGATTCTACTGCTGGTTGTGAGTTGTTGAGCATGATGGATGCCTTCCAAGGTTATTATCAAATATTTGTGGCACCCTAGGACATGGACAAGACCTCGTTTGTCGTCCCCAATGGAGTGTATTATTTTTTAGTCATGCCCTTTGGGCTCAAAAACACGGGAGCAACATACTAAAAATTAGTCAACTTTATGTTCAAGAATCAGATCGGAAGATCGATGGAGGTCTGCGTTGATGACATGATTGTCAAAACTAAGAAGGCCGAGGACCATCTTGTCGACCTCGACCACACCTTTTCCATACTAAGGGCTTTCGGCATGAAGCTCAACCCCAATAAGTGCACATTTGGGTTCGTAGGGGCAAGTTCCTTGGGTATATGGTCAGTCAAAAAGGGATCGAGGAAAACCCACATAAGATCCAAGCAATTCTGGACGTCGCCCCGCCTCGCACTGTTCGAGATGTACAACGCTTGGTCGGCAGGATCATAGCCCTCAGTAGGTTCATTGCACAACAGACCGACAAGAGCCTCATTTTCTTCAAAATACTAAAAAATGCAATGAAATCAGGGTTTCAGTGGACTCAGCAGTGCGACTAGGCCTTGGTAGAGCTCAAGCAATACTTGTCTTCGCTGCCTATGCTTGCCAAGCCCGAGCTGGGAGAAGTGTTACAACTTTATTTGGCTATATCCACTGCCTCGATTAGTTCAGTATTGGCATCAACGAGAGGAAAGACTCACCGTCCTGTGTATTACTGCAGTAAGGCTTTGCACGCCCGAACATAATTATCTGGAGATCGAGAAGTTTACTCTCGCCCTCGTCACGGCTACATGGAAGTTGCGACCTTACTTCCAATCTCATGCGATCGTAGTCTTGACCAATCAGCCATTAAAATAAGTATTGTCGAAACCAGACACATAAGGACGACTTACAAAGTGGGAAATTGAGTTCGGGGAATTTGACATCACGTTCAAGCTGCGAACAGCCATAAAAGCGCAAGTACTAGCTGATTTTGTTGCCGAGAGACTCGACCTCCCAAACCACCCCAACCAAAGCCCGTCCGTGTGGACATTGCACATCGATGGGTCGGCAACCATATCAGGAGGCAGAATTGGTATTTCTCTCTATTCCCCATTCACCAAAGAGTATGATTTTGCCAGAAAGCTTGACTTTCCAGTTACCAATAATAAGGCAGAATATGAAGCTCTCATAGTTGGGATGAACATGGCGGCAGCTCAAGGCGTGGAACAACTAGTAGTGATCACTGATTCCCAGTTAGTGGCGGAGCAAGTGGAAGGAAATTTCGAAGCCAAGGAAACCAAAATGAGCCAGTACCTAGCTGAAGTAAAACAATTGCAACAGGCATTCAAGAGCTTCACTCGAGCTAGGTACCCCAAATGGAAAATGAACGGGCAGATGCACTTTCAAAGTTAGCCCGCTCGACGAAAAGAACTAGGGAAAGAACTATAACGTTCTTAGTGGCCAGCAAACCATGTATTCAAGCCGTCAATCAGAACCTCATCGGATGGGTCGAAGAGACACCTTCCTGGCAAGACTCAATCAAACTATACCTGAGTCAGGGGACGGTCCCCAACGACGAGAAGAAGGCCTGCAGGCTTGGAAGACTGGCAGCCAAATTTGCACTCGACGAACATGGACAGCTCTATAGGAGGTTGATATCAGGACGACCACTAAAATGCCCAACTCTTGAAGAGGCAAGCGAGGTGTTGCACAAAATTCATGCTAGCATCTGTGGCAACCATTCCGGGGATAGGTCCTTAGCTTACAAAGTTATCCGTTACGGTTACTTTTAGCCCACTTTCCTGTAGGACTCGGTCGACTTCGCCAGGAAATGCCCATCATGCCGATCCACTTGAACATACTGCACCGGTCAGCCGCATCGATGGTGAATGTCCAGTTCACATAGCCTTTCGACCAGTGGGGGATCGATATAGTTGGGTCTCTCCCAAAAACTTTTGGCCAACAAAAATTCATCATTGTGGCAGTTGAGTACTTCACCAAATGGGTCGAAGCCAAAGTAGTTCCAAAAATCACCGACGCGGCCATCAAGAGTTTTATTTGGAAGAACAAAATTTGTCAGTTCGGATTGCCCAAAGTCCTCATTTCTGATAATAGGACCCAGTTCCAAAGTAAGAGCACGAGAAAATGGTGTGAGATCTTGGGAATCAGCTAACACTTCACGTCGGAAGGGAACCCCCAAGCTAATGGTCAAACAGAGGTCACGAACAGAATAGTTCTCGACCACCTCAAAGCTCGAATAGCAGGCACAGGGGCAAGTTGGGCAGACGACCTCCCAGAGGTGCTATGGGCATATAGGACCACTCCACGAATAGCTATAGGTCGCAGCCCCTACAGCTTGGTCTATGGTTTCAAAGTAGTAATTCCATCCGAGTTGGTCCAACACACAGCTCAGGTGATCCACTATAATCCAATAAAAAATACAACAGAAAGGACCCTAGACCTAATTACCATTGAGGAGCTGCGCCACACAACCTACAACATGATGCAACGATACCGATCGAAAATGGCGAAACGTTGTAACAAAGTAGTTTGACTTTGTAGTTTCAAAGTCGACGACCTAGTCCTCAAGAAGGTCGAAGTATCGAGAAACGTGGGAAAACTCGACCCAAAATGGGAGGGACCTTACTCTATGGTCAAAGTGTCAAAGCACAATGCATACAGGCTAGCAGACATGCAAGGCAACGAACTACCACGACCTTGGAATGCCATAAATCTAAAGAAATTTTATGTATAAAAAGGCTATGGGCCACCATTGTATTCCGTCGCAGAAATGAAAAGTTCAAGAAAATTTTGACATAAGATGATTGCGCACACCTATTGACATAACTTGACTACTCATTGTCGACCCTATAGTCAACTAAGCAGCTTTAAGTTGCCAAGTCAAGGCCTTGCAGTCGAGACTACTTGTCGACCTCGTAGTCGACCAAGCAGGCTTCAAGACGCCAAGTCAAGGTTTCACAGTTGAGACCAACTTGTCGACCCCGTAGTCGACCAAGCCAGCTTCAAGCCGCCAGGTTAAAGCCTCGCAGCTGAGACAACTCAGTTGACCCCGCAGTTGATAAATTATTTGAAGTTTGACATTAGTTATCTTGCTTAACTAAGCAATCAATTCGATAGACTACAGTCGACCCCCAAGTCGCTAAATTATTTGAAGTCTATCATTAATTATTCTGTTTAATCGAGCAGTCGATGCGATGGGTTGAAGTAACTTCAAAATTGCAGCAAATCTTGAACTCACTAAAGTGCACATTAGTCACAATTCACTCGACCAGGATCTTGAATTCATATTGCAAAAATTTAACACAGTGAATATTTGACTATAAATCCATTCATGCAAATGAATAAAGACATTCAAAGTTGGAATGTTTAAAAGAACACCTCATTCAAATACAGAAAAACATTTATTACACATATCAAATTGCGTACATCAGTCAAAATAAAAATAAAATACATCATTCAAGCAACATTAGCTTGCCCTGGCGCCTTCATCGCTCGCACCTCGAGCGCCATCATCGATTGCCTGTTCGAGTTTGTCACTCGAAGGGATTGGAATGGGAATCGGCTCAGGCATGGTGATAGCAACAGTAACAACGGCAGTCGTCGGCTGAGAAGGTCCAGCCACATCGGCCAGAAAACGCCCGTCCAGAGGAGGAATATACTCGGCCACGTCGACCATGCCATCCTTGACCTCGAACGCAAACTCGTTAGCAAAGTCAAATTCTTTAGCAATCGCTTCCAACCTCTTTGTCATCTCGACCCGCCTCTTTTTCTCATCTGTCAGCGGCGCGGCTGAGGGAGCCTCTATTTCTTCCTTGACCACAGGGGCCTCAGCACCCCCCTCATCTTTTGGGTAGGGCTACAGTTGCTCGTCGAGAAGGTGATTGAGGCGTTCCCTATCCTCCGGTTGGAATTAATAGCCCAAGAAATGCAGTTGCTTAAGGGCTTTCTCAAACGAATTTTGGGCGTCGTCCAGCGAAAACAAGACGCTCCCGCCCTAAAACGCCAAGCTCAGCATAAACTGTTGCACTGCCTCTCGCTGCATCAGTGGTAGCTTCTGGTAGAATTCAGCTCGAGCCTCATCGAAGGCAGACCTTCGACCAGCGGATCAACCAAAGTCATAGGCAAGTTGTGCATCCAACTTGGCCACTTCAGCAACTCATCCATCTTGCTCCTCTTTTCGACAGAGGCAACTAGCTGACTGTTTAGCTCCTCGATCTGCTTTGCAAGCTCTTCGACTCTGGTCTGCAAAGACTCGAGCTGAGCTTTGAGAGCTCCACATCCCCGCCCACTTGTAGGTACTTGCGGTCAGCAAGAGCCAGCTCTGATCTCCTGTAGAAGTGATATCCCAACTGGCCGACCTGAAAGACAACATTATTAATTAGAATAAGAATACAATATTCGACCAGAAAGCAATGCTCAGCAATATGACATACTCGACCCAAGCCTTACCATGTTGGAGTGATAAGCCAGAGCCCTAAGAGTTGCATCCCGACTCAGCCCCATCATCTTTTTCTGGTCAAACATGAACAGCCCGACAATTAGCACTTTTAGAGGACCAGTATCAGTCGACCCCACCGTCTCCATCGACAGCGACTTGTGCACGGCCATGCTTGGCTCCGCATCGAACCTCGACGAGGGTAGTTTTGATAGATGGAATAGCACGTCGTCCCTGCGCTGTCCGAACAGATCATAGCCCGAGGGTTTGCTTGGCCGCGTGGCCCTACCCTTTCCCTTCTCAGCGGCGGTCCTCTTCGGCGCAAGTCCCGCCTGCTCCACTATAGGTCTTTTACCTCGACCTGCTGGGCTGCTGCCTGCAGTGGCTATGGGTCGAGTTGGTGAGGGAGTTGGCGACGATGAAGGTGTCATGGCCTCTGGCTGGGGTGCCTCGACCGCTGCAACGACGAGCCACGGTCGCCAAACGGCATTGCTAGTTCCTCTCGGCCCTAGCTAAAACTTCAGCTCTTGAGTGGTTCATAATCTTGTCGTGATCTGCCAAGCAACATGATTGCAAAAGTTATAACCGAGCAGGAAAATAGAAAATTAATGAACTATAGATGGCACAATCTACCTAGTCGATTGTCCACCAGCAAATTTAAGTGGGCTAGCGACAACCCAGCCAGCAGCAAACTTCTCTCCTCGATAAACACTGAGGCCTCCATTTGGCTAAACTCGACCAGATCCCGAACAAAAGTATTGGGCCAGGTCGGAGTCAGGTTACCCTGCATCTCGACATGCCCTATCCAACAACCCCTCGGAATATTGAACCCCCCAGCAACCTGAACAAATAGATAACGCGTTTTCTATTCTTATCCATAAGAAGAGGCCGGGGTTACGAGGAATTTGTGATAGGATCGAGCAGTGAGGTAGTAGAAACCTGACTCGTCGGTGCTACCCAACTTGCGGGACATCGGGAGGTGGAAAAGATTGGAGAAGTTGTCAAAATTGGCAGGCTAATCGAAAAGGTGCATCAAAACAACAAAGCTATAAAAGGTTGAAAAGAAGTTTGACAACAGTTATGTTATACACACTTGTAGGCCTCTAAGCAGGTTGACTATCTGACCACCTAAAGGAAACCTAAGACCACACCTAAAGGCGTCATCAAACACGGTGATGCAACCAACTGGGGGTCGATGCATTCAACCAGAATCCCCAGACGTTAATAACTCATACTTAGGAGGAATGTGATACAACTGCCTAATACGCCTTAAGTCAACGGGAGTGATTGCGGACACTATCTCGCTGTAATGGTCAGGGGTGAATAATCGACCCCGTGATGGAGGAACCCGACTTGGCCCAGCTCCATCACCCCCGTGATCGCTACTCGAGCTATTGGAGCTTGAGCTATCGCTCGACGAGCTACTTGACTCCTTTGATGAACCTCCGGGCCTATTAGAGTGAGTAGCCTCGCTATCCCCCTTGGCTACCCTCAGAATCAGATAAACGCAACATTATGACAATAAATCCGAGAACGCTAAGGAGAAGGAAAGAAAGAACTTACTGTGTTGATGAACTAAAAGCAAAGGATATTAGCAACAAATGCAGTTGGCTAGACGCTTGACCAGACGCAAAGGCAGTAAAAGTGAAAATAGTTGTTTTAACAGCAACTACTTATAGGTGCGTGAGCGCAGGAATCCAAGCGATTGTAATAATGCTGTAATCGCTGTCCCGCAGCATGCGCGACATGATGCAACCGCTCATTTAATGCGCGAACCCCTGTTTGACTTCAAAAACCCTCATCGATGACCTGTGTAATCGTTCAACTGACTACTCCCCAATCTTTCTCGTCGATTCCCTCGTTCAGCATTCGAAAGTGGAGGGAACTCATGATATAGGATAACCCAATATGCTCGGCCCAAAGACCACAGGCCCAAGGGTGTAGCGGTAGGCCCACCTCATACACTAGGCCTAATTATGCCATCAACATCGGGTGACCCTGATCGACCATACAGATCGACATCGTTCGAAGGCTAGGCCGCTGATCGATACCTCAACCACACCACTCATCCAACCCGTAGACCTCGCGCCAAGCCTATGTTAGATCGACAGGGAGGTCGATTAGGCGTGTAATCGTCTCTGCCGCATTAAATGCCCTACCAAGCAACATGTCTCCGCATTAATGCCGCATGCCGTCCCAGTACCGCCCATGCTGCCACACCAGAGAGGAGACACGTGTACAATGTCCTAGTCTATCCCTAAAACCTGGAGAGGCAGCCACCTGAAATAGTACAAGGATGGAAGATTACTTAATGGCCCCCAGGCAAGGACAAAAACCATTACAACATGCCAAAAACATATCAGACAAATCCCCGCTGGGAAAAGGCTATAAATACTCTCACTTCAGCCCCTCAAAGGTATGCCATTCTCTATACACTAAAACCCTTATTCTGTTGCTCATCTGGTCGATTCCACACTGACTTCAGCATCGAAGTGCCTAAGCCGAGGGTCCTCGGCTAGCTTGACGTTTGCTCGTGATTGCAGGACTCAGCCCATTTAAATCAATATATCGATAAGAGAGGTTGAACCAATCTAAAAGCGATAACTGATCCAGATACAAACCGATTTCACCCTCATCACTTAATAAAACTAAAATTATAACATAAATTTAAATAAATTTATTTATTAATTTAATAATTTTTTTGAAGAAAAGCATAAACATTTAATATCCCCCTTTCCCCCACCAAAAACACCCTTCCCCACTATTATATATATGTATATATATAATTTATTACTTTAAATTTATAAAAATTTATTTGATACAAATTCATTACCTTAAAATTTTCTAAAAATTTAATCTATCACTTTAAACCACATATTCTTAATAATTTTAGATTAAATATTTAATAATTCTAAAATAATAAACATATCTAAAATAATATAATTAATAATTTAATATTAGTTGAATATATTTATTAATCAAAATAAAATAAATTAAAAAATAAATATTTAAAAACCCATACTCCTAACTATGTAATTTGAATATACTTAATATTACTAAAACTATAATACAAATTTAAATAAATTTATTTTATTAATTTAGATAATAATTATTTAGAAAAAAACATATAAGTTTAATGTTTACCACCCCCAACCAACCGCCCCCGCAACACCCCCCCCCCCAAAATAGCCGTTGGCCTGCGGCCGCATGGCCAGGGTACCACCTTCCCCAAATGGCCACCGAACAGCGCCCCCAAGCAGTCCGCGCATGGGCCAGCAGCCGATTGGGTGTGGTGGCCACGTGGCCAGCGACCGACTGGATGGATTGGGATGCCGTGGCCAGTCTGGGTCGTAGGGTGGCGAGGGGTGAAGAGAGGATTTGGGGGAATATGTACATACAATTATATATATTTTATGTAATTAAAATATGAGTGGATGGATGTATATTATGTTTTTTATCCGTAAATTTATTTTGCTTTTTTTTTTTTTTTTAAATTTTATGCACTTTTATTTGTCTTAGTTTATTTATTTTTATATATAAATTTATTTTTTCTTCCTTGGCATTTTTAATTTTGTTTTTTTGTTGAAGTGGCAAATTATGTTGCCACATCATATGCCATGTAGGAAAGAGAGTATACATTTGATGATGAGGCACCACATGGCACCAATCAGCTGCCACGCGGATGCAGGATGATTGCAATTATAATTTGAGTTTAATTTGTCCTCAAATTGCTTTCAGGTGTTGTTGTACTAGTCTTGTAGCTCGAAAAGATAAAGTTCAAAATTGTCAGAATGCCATAGGTACGAGACCAATTTACAGTTTTGCCAAAAATTTCAACAACTAAGAGAGTTTTTAGTTAAGCATATTAAATAATCTTATAAGATCCTATATCTTATAAGATTTTTTTTGAGCTTATAATATATTAGATCATCTTTTAAGAATAAGTTCTTAAAATATTTGGATGAAATAGGATTTTGGAGCTTATAAAATACTAGTAATGACAACTTTGTAATTAATAGATTAAAATTAAGAGAACTTATTAAAATTTTAAAAACAAGTTGGGAATTTCTTACTTGTTTAAAAAGAGTTTAAAAGATGGGATTTTTGGCATTTTGCACCCTTAAATTATAGTCCACTAGCACTTTGCACTCTAAAATTGTAAAATTAGCATATTGCACCCTAAAATTAATATTTTCTTGGCAAATAGCACCACAACTGCCCTTCTAGCTAAAATTTGTGCCGAAAAACATATTTCTCCGGCAAGATAAGAATAAGATCATCCGTTTTCCTCTTCAGGGAAAAAAAAATTGAATCAATAAGCAGCACTCATAGCTCTGGTTAGAGAGGTTCCAAACAATACTTTATCTAAAGAGATGTCCTGGACAACACTTTGTCAAAAAAAAAAAAAAATCATAGGCAAAATTAGAAAAAGTTAAATGATAAAAATTCTTGAATAAAGCTCTCCCTTTGTGCAGTCCTCATTTGTCGTTCTCACTGGTTGGCTAGTATTTTATATCCATTACATATAATTTACTGCATCATTCTTGATTTTATTGTTGGCCCTTCTCTTTTTATTGGTTCTAATTTCTATATTTGTGGCTTGTGGAGAAGAGTTTTAACTATTCTTTTTTTTTCCTTTTTGTTTTTATGAATCTATGAATTAGGGTGGATAGAAATGCAATCTTAGGTTGAGTGTGGTTTTAGCTCTTGATGCTTTGATTTTTTTAATTACTATGGCTGAAAAATTGTTTGAATCTTGTTTATAAATATTGGTTAAAAAATATATTTTTTTGGTTCCTATTGCCAATCTTTTAGTATTTGATTGATTGAAAAATAATTTTAATCTGTATAGAATTAGTCTGTTCAGTTAAAAGAATGAAAAGAACAAGATTGCTCAATGTGCTGTTTGAGGCCTCTCTTTAGCTAGCTATAAGTCTTGCTTATTTATTTTATACGCCAAAAATTTTCTGAAGAGGGAAATGAATGATTTTATTTTTGTCCTGCAGGAGAAATCTTTTTTTTTTTCACCATAAATTTTAGTTGAAAATGTGATTTGGGTGCTATTTGTCAAGGAAAAGTTATTTTCGGGGTGCAATCTGCCAATTTTATAATTTTAGGATGCAGAGTGTCAATGGGGTATAATTTGAGGGTGCAAAATACCAAAAATCTATAAGATGCTAATATCTTGTTTTAGAAACTTATAAGCTTTTTTTAAAAAGCAATTATTAAAAACTTTTTAACATTTTATAAGTTCTCAAATAAGCTCATAAAAATATCTTATGAGATGTTTTGAGAAATTTATATGCTCCTGAGAATATCTTATAAGATGTTTTAAAGTTTTTAAGATGGCATAAAGTATTGTAAGATGTTTAAGAGATTATAAAATGTTATAAAGAGCTTATAAGCTCCTCCAAGCATCTTGTAAGGTGTTTAGTATTTTTTTTTTCTTTTTCCAAAAAACAACTTATAAAATTCTAAAATAAGATGTTATGATATTATAAGCTCTTTTTAAAAAAAATAAAGAGAACCTAATATTTTCAATATCTTAATAAATCACTTAAATTTTCAATTTATACTTATTCTAATTAATCAATATTATTTTTAGACAAAATATTTAAATACAATTTCATTTTTATTTTTAAATTATAGCTGATTTTTCAACATTTTCAGTATTTAATTCCCGAGAAGACCTAATTTAAAAAATAATTTCGACAATTAGTGTAGTGACGTGCAAGACACAGATCTTTCCATTTTTTCTTTCCATTTTGGTGTCAATTTCCATTTGCTGCTTGCCAGAAACAAAACACTTCCCTCTCAGTTGGCCTTTGCCTTTCTCACTTCTTCATTTTCATGGCCCGTTTGGTTTTATCTCCGTGGCTCGATTTCATTTTCATTCAGGGATAAATTGAAAACTATCACTTTCTCTTTATTTTCATTAAAAATATTCTTTTTTTTTTTTAAATTCTTTCTAAACATACCATATCATCCTATTATCACATTAATTAAATTTAAATTTGATTTGACATAAAGTACCTACTATTATTTTAAAATTAATAAAACATATATATATTTTTAAAAAATAAATTTTTTTAAACATAAACAAATATGAACCAACGATTTTTTCAACCCTACACTCATTTTAATCATTACTTTTTAATAATTCATCCAAACATATTTTTATTTTTATTTTAAAATTATAACTACATTTTCAATTTTTAAAAATAACTGAAAATGAAAATGGGTCTTGAAACTAAAATCAAACGGACACGTTGGTATAGTACTATGATAGACAAATAAAATATCAAGCAAAATATGTGGAGAACAAAAAGCAAATGGGTAATAAAACCAAGCGGAACAAATGTGAAATAAAACCAAACCAAGCGGAAAAAATGTGTAATAAAACCAAGCCATGGGTAAGCGGAACAAATGTGTAATAAAACCTAGCCATATGATATCCATTTGCCTTTTGTCCTCCACATATTTTGGTTGATATTTTGCGGTTTGGTTTTATTTCCATGATCCATTTGCCTTTTGTTCTCCACATATTTTGCTTGATATAATTTGTTTGTCTATCATAGTGCTGTACGAACTTTTATGCAATTAATGGACATAGATCTGATCAGCACCGCCTGTGAGTTTCAAACTAATAGGAATAAACCTTGGAGCTGGCGTGACATTAATTTTAGATGGACCATGTAAAACAACTATAAGTTAAAATAAAAAATAAAATATATAAACATAAGAGGTTTCGGTCATAAAATATATTAAAAGTATCGATTAATTTGTAAGCAAGACATATTACATTAATTTATTCGATGCAATAGGCACATCAACTTAAAATAACAATGTAATTAAGCTAATCACAACATAATACTAGCTAACAACAAATTGTCTGACAATATTGTTGTGCCTTATTATCACCAACATACATATGACATAATTAGTTCAATGGGAGTTTCATGTAAACATCCGCTTCCAACCTCGGATTTGCATGTGCCATCAATGGCTTAGCCAAAAACAAATCGCCTTCCGATTCAGCCAAGTCGATGCTCCTCGGCCCAGCAGTCCAATTGAAAGCCTGTATAAGCCTGGCCAAAAGGATAGTCGTTATTGTAGAACCAAGCACGACTGCTGGACATCCTCGTCTTCCAATACTGAATGACAGCATCCGTAGTTCAGGATCCACAAGCACGACTTTTGAGTGTTCGTCTACTATATGGCGCTCAGGCTTGTATCTGAGAGGGTCTTCCCAAACCCTAGGGTTCCGCCCTAGGCCTGGACGGCTCAGCAGCACATGGCTGCCTTTGGGGATGAAGTAGCTTCCCTCGATACATGTGGGACGTTGAAAGGAGCTATAGGGTGCAATCTTAGTGACTCTTTTACACAAGCCTTTATATAGTTTAGTTCAGACAAATCTGATTCATCGACCAGTCTGTCTCTGCCCACCACTTCGTCCAATTCTTTGCAGGCCCTGTCAAGAATGTCTGGTTGATTTATCATCTCTGCTAAAGCCCATTCTACTGCATTTGATGGATTATCAACTGTGGCTATCATGAGTTCCTGTGGATGTCATCACAAAAATTCTTTCAATGTGTCAAAATTGCGTGGTTCTTTTTTTATTTTCTTAATGATCAATTTTCATGTGGTAAAATGGAGGATATATATATATATATATAGGAAAATTGTAAAAATAGGATTGTAATTATAGCCAATTTTAATGTAAGACTGGAATTTGGAATTGTACAAAACTAGGTTCAAAACTCTTGAAAAATTGAAAAAAAAGGACCCGAGTCACTAAGAAGTATAATTAACTTCAGTGATTGTTTGCATGGCACATGTGTAGAACGTAAACGCAGGCGCCATGCAAATGTCACACAAACAATCACCAACGTTGATTGTACTTCTCGGTTGCCCGAATTGTTTTTTCTAATTTTTTAAGAGTTTTAATTCTAATTTATACTTCCTCAAATTTTGATCATACATTGCGAATTGTCATATTAATGTTTCTATTTTTGAAATTTACCCTATATATAGATATACTTACAGTAATTTGAGCTTTAATCTCATCAGTTGACAACAAGGGATTGTTTTTGGAGTCCTTGAGGTTGATCAAAACATCAAGGACGTCCTCTTCTGTCTTTCTAATCCCTCGTTCCCACATCTCAGCCCTCTTGGTGATTTCTCGATCTTGGTATTTTGTCACAATCTTTATAGCATCTTTGAGCATTTTTTCACGGCCATCCAAATCAAAAGCTTGCAACCACGGAGCATAATCAGCAATAGCAAATCCATAGAGATAAGTCAGGAGTGTGAATAATCCGGCCACATGCTCTTTTTCTTCAATTCCAGGGCCTCCATCCTCCATTCCTGTCCCGAAAAACCTCTTGCCAAAAATCAGTTTCCTAATAACATTCCCGCAATAATGTTGAGCTGCAGTTCTCACATTCACAAGCCCATTTGTAAGTGGGTTTTGGCATTGGTTGTAGACATATCGCACAAGATGATCAGCTTCTTCACATCTTTTTTGGTGAAGCCATTGGTGCATTGCGGGTGAAAGCACTTCAGAGGCAACAATTTTTCTCATTTTCTTCCATTGACCACCGATAGGCGAAATGGCTGTTGTAAGGTACCCATTGCTCGTCAACCTGGCCGACATGTAGTCGGGCCTGGAGGCAAAAATGGCGTCTTGCTTCTTCAAGAACTCACAAGCAAGTTCAGGAGAGATGACGGGGTTAACATAAATGTTACCAAGGCGGATACAAGCTATTTCTGTGTTGATTTCTTGCATGAGTTTGTGTATCCACCGGAAAGTGGGCTTTTTCGTCACCATTTCGGGCAGGCAGCCAATGACAGGCCACCCTTTCGGCCCTGGAGGAAGAGGATATCTTGTTCTTTTCTTAATGTTCAACAAATTCTTGATGATTATGGTGGTAAAACCTAGCACCAGCAGTGATAAGAACTCAATGTAAAAGGTGGTTTTATTTTCCATATTGGCTCGAAATGATTTTTTGTTTTGAATTGAAAGGGATATTTTGAGTTTGGGGGGAAATTTGGGTCAAGTAAAATGCTTTACTCAGAAGCAAATCTTTCTAACTTTGTGAGTTCAATGTAAGCCTCTACCTTGCCTTTTATAATGGGAAGATATGTGGTCAAGTTTCGTTGGAAAACGATTGACTTGGTTGTCTTTCCTTTCTTGTCCATGTGGGGGCCAAAAATTGTACTTGCCTTCATGTGAATAGTAATATTAATATGAAAAACAAGAAGCACTGAAGATGGTTATCAAGTTGGACACTATAATTATTCCACGTGAAATAAAAGATGTTGGTTAGGTAATGCTCAAAATAATTTCATTTCAAGAAATATCAAATATCCTTCTTTCACCATTTTTTAAGGAAGACATAATTATTATATATATTAGCAGGGTTACACACTCAATGTGTATGTATTTAATAGTATAATAGATGTATATAAATAAATAACGTATATATTTGAGACTATAAAATTAACAACAATAATAAATGATTGTGTACATATAAAGTATTAGCAATAGGATGATAGTTATCTATGCCGTTATGAGGTTAAAAATAAAAATAAGAACATTTTAGAAAAAGTAAATGAAAACACACCTAAAACAAGTAGGAGTTTTATTGATAGTATAGAACATTTACATCATCTCATATTACAATTTTATTTACATAAAATAATTAACATAAAATTATATTTTCACCCCACTAACTAAATAAAAAATTATGGATTTGATATTTATAATATAATTTGTCTCCTTTCAAAATAAAACCAAATATACCATTCCAATTCAAAACAATCTTTGATAAATTTCTAATTACAAAACTAAACACACTTCACATTCCTCCAATCCACTCTCCAAAATAATTTTTTAAAATACTTAAAATAAAACCAAACACTATCACCTTTGTTTCTTGCTCATTTCCTATTATCTTAATTTCATTGCGTAAAATTCATTTTCATCCTAAGGTTTCAACTCAATTGCAAAATCATTCCTACCCTTTTAACCAACTTCAATCTCATCCTTCTGGCCATCCTCTGACAACATATCCGGCCAATTTAAAGGGTTGCTCATTTAATAATTAAACAAATAAAAAAACCCAAACAGAATTTGAGCCATTTATTTTAATGGGATAATCTAAACCACAAACCAAAAACCAAAGGCAACATGTATTATTTATTTTCAATTTTTTTGATTTTTTAATTTAGTTGAATTTATTTTACTATTTTTAATTCCATTGAACTTGCAAGATGTAAGCTCTCAACCTTCAACTGTAGAAAATAGCATAGGTTTTGAATCTTCAAGGTGAGATCTCTTCACTTTAAGGGAAATAAATTGTGTGTTTGTTCAATTGTAAGTCGATAAATAAGTTAAGTTATTAAATATATTTATACTAGCATTATCTCCGTGCTATGCATGGATTCTTTAAAATTATTATGTATTAATTTAATTATTAAATTATAAATACAATTAAAAATAACAATATAAAAATAAAAATATCACAAAAAATGGTCAAGTAATTAGTAAAATTAAATATTACTTCAAAAAATGATAAAGTAAAATTAATTTAAAACTTTAAAATTTAATATTTAAAAGCTTTAAACTTATAAAGACATCTCATATGCATGATGTCATGAACGATAAATTTCAAGATCATTAAGTGAGAAGTTAATAATAATAATAATAATAATAATAATAATAATAATAATAATAATAATAATAATAATAACTTCCAAAGATAAAAGTCCATGAATATTATTATATCCTTTATTAAAAAAATATATATATTATGCAACCAAAAATTAATAGATAGCTAGCTGCATTAAAAAATAAAACTATATGAGAATAATATAGAATACAAGATTAACAGTGTAAAATTTGTTAGAAAAAAAGAAAACCTTAAATTATAAGACTTTAATATTACTTTAAATTTAAAAGACGATGAGTATATATATTAAGTTGAAACTTAAAATATAAACAATTAGATAATATATTGGCTACTAAGAATTTTAAAAAAATTTATTTAATTTTAATTTTTTATTAAAAATCAATTAAGTTAAGACAAAACTATGATAGTCAAGATAAAAAAAAATTAAAATAAGTATATAAAATAATTATAAAGTTAAAATCAATATTATATATAAGTTAGTAGAAACCTTTTAATTTGACTCATAATTTAGTTATTGAATAATTAAGTGAAGAAAAGAGTTTGACATTAGCAATACAAAGTTAAAATTATAGTAAATCGATGAAATAATTATAAACTTAAAATTAATTTTAAAATATGAATTAGTGACATGATATGAGGATGACATTAGAATGTCAAATAAAATACAGAAAAATAAATTATTATGTTTGTTCTCAAATTTTTGTATAAATATAATTGGATATTCATATTATATTTTGCAAATAACAAAAAAAAAATGAATAACAAAAAATGTTGTTAACCTTTCAAATAATCAAAATTTTAAAAAAATAAAAAAAATTAAAATTGGATATATATTTTGATGGATTAAGTAATGTCCAGTGTTAAACTTAAAACATTTATGGGTGTATTTTTTTATTGAAATAATCATCTCATAATTTTTTTAAATAGATAAAAAAGATTTAAATATATATATTGATGAAGTCGTATGTAAAATTTTGATACATATACATGAAGAATCATATTAACTTTTTCATATTCATATTATTTGTCTTTTTGATGCATATACATGACAAATCTCATTATCTTTTTGATACTTCTCTATGATATGTTGTCAATTAAAAACCATATGTTGATTGCAAAATCTTTTGTTATGCATCTTTTATTAAAAAATGCATCTTTTATGCAAAACTCAGGGACCATTTTGCTTTTCTTTTTATATGTTGGAGGATGATTTTGCTTATTATGTATTATATATAAGATAGTTAAAAGGGTTCTTTTCTATTTTTTGGCTGGAAAGTGTTACTGAAAGATGGCTAGGAGAATGGGATTGAAGCCAATTAAAATTATAGGAATGATTTTATAATTGAGTTGAAATCTCAGGAATGTAAATGAATTTTACTCTAATTTCATTTATTCTATGATTGGACTTTAGTCAACAGGGGAGTTTATTTAGTTCCTACAAAAAATTTAGTTACTTCTATTTTTGGTAGGCCAATGAGAATTAAATTTTCATCTCCATTCTATATATCACCCTGTGGGTGATGCATGATTTTTCAATAGCATAGAAATTAAGACGTGTTAAATGAATTTTCTTTTTTTTTTATTTAAAATGGGTTTTATGATCAATTTTTTTCTTAAATAATATTCTACATAATACATTCAAACCAATAAAAAAGAAAGCATTAACTCCATTTAAAATTTTCCTGACAAGGTTGCATATTGAACTCTTCTAAGAAAGTAGGTGTGTATATATATTCAAAGATGGTAGGAGGAAATAATTCTCATTTATTATTTGGTCGGTGCATAAGTGAAATACAATCTAGTGGGATGCCTTAACTTGCTTGTTGAATCTACCATGGAGCATTAACCCCCCCCCCCCCCCTCCGACAAAACCCTTGGTACAATCTTTCTCTCTTATAATTACTCATTTATGCCGACAGCAACATCCAACACAAAGCCTATGAGAGGTTATTCACTCTCAAATGCACTGGCCATCAAGATATAGCTTCGGTAAATCAGTTAACCTAGACGATGGAAAATCTTAAACTATGTGCTGCGTACATCACACGTTTTCTTTTTCCTTTTCAATTGCACCCCTCATGAATTATGCAACTCATTGTCAAATTCAGCTTATGTGGTGAAGAGTAGAGGTGTAAATGAGTCGAGTCGAGTCGAGTTCATGTTTAGTTCGGGCTCAACTCGTTTATTAATTCTTGAGTTCGGACTCAGGCTCGAACGAGCCTATACAATCGAGCTCGAGCTTGGCTCGTTGACAAAGTCACAGGCTTGGGCTCGACTCACAAAAACTCGATAAGGCTCGTTTCGTATAGACTTGGATGAGTTTAAGCTCATATAAATTCGAATATGCTCCAACTCATATAAACCCAAATGAACTCGAGCCCATTTAGACAAAACCCTTGGTACAAACTTTCTCTCTTATAATTACTCATTTATGCCGACAGCAACATCCAACACAAAGCCTATGAGAGGTTATTCACTCTCAAATGCAATGGCCATCAAGATATAGCTTGGGTAAATCAGTTAACCTAAACGATGGAAAATCTTAAACTATGTGCTGTGTACATCACACGTTTTCTGTTTTCTTTTTCCTTTTCAATTGCACCCCTCATGAATTATGCAACTCATTGTCAAATTCAGCTTACGTGGTGAAGAGTAGAGGTGTAAATGAGTCGAGTCGAGTCGAGTTCATGTTTAGTTCGGACTCAGCTCATTTATTAATTCATGAGTTCGGACTCAGGCTCGAACGAGCCTATACAATCGAGCTCGAGCTTGGCTCATTGACAAAGTCACAGGCTTGGGCTCGACTCACAAAAATTCGATAAGGCTTATTTCGTATAGACTTGGATGAATTTAAGCTCATATAAGTTCGAATATGCTCCAACTCATATAAACCCAAATGAACTCGAGCCCATTTAGACAAAACCCTTGGTACAATCTTTCTCTCTTATAATTACTCATTTATGCCGACAGCAACATCCAACACAAAGCCTATGAGAGGTTATTCACTCTCAAATGCAATGGCCATCAAGATATAGCTTCGGTAAATCAGTTAACCTAAATGATGGAAAATCTTAAACTATGCGTTGCGTACATCACACGTTTTCTTTTTCCTTTTCAATTGCACCCCTCATGAATTATGCAACTCATTGTCAAATTCAGCTTACGTGGTGAAGAGTAGAGGTGTAAATGAGTCAAATCGAGTTCGAGTTTAGTTCGGGCTCAGCTCATTTATTAATTCATGAGTTCGGACTCAGGCTCGAACGAGCCTAGACAATCGACCTCGAGCTTGGCTTGTTGACATAGTCATAGGCTTGGGCTTGAATCACAAAAACTCGATAAGGCTTGTTTTGTATAGGTTTGGATGAGTTTAATCTCATATAAGCTCGAATATGCCCCAACTCATATAAACCCAGATGAACTCGAGCCCGTTTAGACAAAACCCTTGGTACAATCTTTCTCTCTAATAAATGAGAGATGAGACTATTCGCGAACACATTTATTCAATGACACTTCATTCGTCAATTAAACGAGATGAGACTATTCATGAACAGTTCGAATTTGACTATTGATTCGCTAAAACACATTTACTCAATTGGTTTGCTAAAACACATTTATTCAATTACACCCGATTCGTCAATTAAACGCATATCATCAATATTAATGTATCAATTCAACTGATTCCTTAATTGAACGCATTTGATTGATGGTGTCCAACTGGTAGTTATACTTTTATTTAAAAAATATTTATATATAAAAAAATAATAAAGTATACTAATTTAAATTTTTTTTTATAAAATAATTTAACTTTTCGAGCTCGAGGCCGAACCAAACTCAAGCCTATAGCTAATTTTAAATATAATAAAATAAAATATAGTAATTTTAAAATTTATTATAAAGTAATTTAACTTTTCCAGCTCGAGATGGAGCCAAACTCAAGTCTATAGCTTGATTATGAGTTCAAGCCTAATGAATCGAATCGAGTCGAGTCAAGCCGAGCCCGAACAAGTGCTCAAGCCGAGTTCGAGCCTCAATTTCCTAAGCTCGAGCTCAAGTTCGAGCCTGAAAAAATGGTCAAAACTTGGCTCGGCTCAATTCATTTGCATCCCTACTCTCAAAGACGTTTTAGAGTTTATAAAATATTATAAAATGTTATAAGATGTTTAAGAACTTATAAAATGATATAAAAAAGTCGTAAGCTCCTCAAAACATCTTATAAAGTGTTCAATAATTTTTTTTCAAAAAAGAGCTTATAAAATTCCAAAATAAGATGTTTAAAAACTTATAAAGTATTATAAAAAAAACTTATAAACTCCTCAAAACATCTTATAAGGTGTCAAGTAATTTTTCCAAAAAAGAGCTTATAGATTTTAGAATAAGATGATAGGATATTATAAGCTCTTTTAATTTTAAAAAAGTAAGGAGATCCTAATATTTTCTAGATTTTAACAAATTCCTTCAATTTTAAGTATTTTCATAAGCGAATTGTAGTTACTAACATCTTACAAGCTTTAAGTTCTTATCTCATTTTATCCGAATACATAAACAACTTATTTTAGAAAATAAGATCTAACGTCTTATAAGTTTCAAAACATATTATAAGATGGAAGAGCTTACAAAATCTTTAAATAAGTATAATTAAACACCCTCTAAATTAGGACCATTTTGTTCCTTTGAAACTGTTAACTCTTCCCCACATTTGAAAAATCAACAAAGGAATAAGTTTAAAAGCCCCACAAGTAATTTAAGATTCAAAATAGAGTTAATTGTGGTAAACCCCCCAACTTATGACCTTCTTTGCACATTGTCCCCCAACCATTGTTGATGTACAATTTTACCATCCACTTGAATTAGTTAAACTGTGCGCCGACACCACATTTGCTAATTTCCAGTGGAATCCGACCAATGAGCATTGGGCACGTGGGCTAAAAGAAATGAAATATTCTTGTTAGATTCCATCGAAAATGAACAAATATGATGTTGGCAAACATTTCAGGAGGTAAAATTGCACATCGACAATGGTTGATGGGCAATGTGTAAAGGATGTCATAGGTTTGGGCCTAACTGTAATTAACCCATCGAAATAATCACTAGTCCAAAATATTTCTTAAAGCAACAAAATGAAAACGATAATTTACGCATGAATTCATGTAATTTTACATTGTAATTCAGTAAAAATACAATATTTAGATTATACATTATAATCAGGCTTTTATAATTCTCTGTCCGTTAATGTTTTAAAAATAAAATCAACGATTGAATCGAACAACTATTTCGTTTTCAAATGAATTATTTTATGAATTTTCTTCATTTATAAATAAGTAAATAAAAAGCTATAATAAAACTAAATAAGTAGTTTTATAATTTTTAAATAATTGCATACACGCATCAAGTGTATCACAATAATAATATATTAAAATTTATCTTTGCATGACGATATAAACTAAAATACTATGTTGCCTTGAGGATATGGGCCCAACAAACTATCAATTCCCAAAAACCCAATTCCTCTTATCTCTAGTTCTACATATAATTTCTCTCGTGGAATCTTGTAACAAGTCCAAAATAACAATGTTTATAAGGCCCAGTTAGCTCACCATGGCAAATTAACTATGGTTATATGTTATTAAAAAAAAGAATAAAAAAAAGAAAGAATATTGAACCTTCAAGCAAAATCTAATACCAACATGTACGGAGGCTCTCTTTTTGGACTCAAGAGGGCAAGAGCAATTCTTAAGATCCTCAACCAATTCATGTAATTTGGGCATATGAGTTTATTATTCTAACGGGCTAAAGGTGCAATTAATTTACGTATGTTTTAATGATTTAAGACTATAGATAAACCCAAAGAAAGATAACAACTTTGTCAATTGCATACCACGCAAATACAAAGGGAAAGTTTGGTTATGTTTCCAAAACAATTTTCTTTCGAGGGAAATATAATCAAATATACACTCATTTTTCCTTCACAACATTAAAATAGATTTTTCTAAAATACCATGTCATATCCTTCATCATTCCAAAACTTCTCCATTTTCATATATATATATATATATATATATATTACAATAAAAAAAATTACTTAATTTCATTTTCAACCCAAAAATCCAACAAAAAAATCATTGCTTTGATTGCTAACAATAGAAAATATCTCCCCTAAAATATAAACAAATATACCAATACTCTCCAAAACAAATTCTAAGTATTCTCCAAAACAAAAATAAAAATCCATCACATTCCTCAACCCCACTCTCAAAATTCATTCCCCAAAAACACATATCATAATCAAACAAAAAACACAATCAAACATTACCAAAGCTTTTTTGCTACTTACTCTATGTTTAATAGCCCATCAAATATTCATGTCATAATATCTTATGAGCCACATTGAGAGGAGTCCATCACATTAGTATTTCAACTTAATTGTAAGCGTAGCTTTTCCAATGCAAACAAATTAAGTTTGGTATCATCAAGGAACTAAAGTTTTAAATTTAACGATCAATTATGTGAAATTTCTGTAATATTTTCTAAAATAACAACACTAAATTAATAATTCATAAACGAAATTTATGTAATTCTACATTGTAGTTCAAGAAATTGCAATATTTAAATTATAACTTATAGTCAAAATTTCAGAAGATTTTGTGCCCGTTAATATTTTCAAAACCAGATCATTGTTAAAATGGAACAACAATTTTGATTTATTGATTTATAATAAATCTATCCAGTGAGTTTCTTATGTATTTTCTTCATTTATATAACTTTGAATAAAATAAGTAGGTTTTATAATTTTTAATTAATTGCATATATATATCCAAGCATCAAGTGTAACACACCACTAATATATATTAAAGATTTATATCTATACTTACATGATATAAACCAAAATATTACAATTTTTTCGCCATAACAATCAAGGCCCAAAAGAATATCAATTCAAAAACCCAAGACATGTTACTCCATACTTACAATCTATTCTCGAGGCATGAAACTCATTTCCAAAGAAAATATATCACTTATCTAAAATCATGATCTTAAATAATGGAAATCCGAACTTTCATAATAATCCAAATAAATCTTGCCAAAAAAAAAAAAAAAAATACTTAAAATGCTTAATACTCTAACCTTAACTAAAGATCATAAAAAGAGAAACTAATAAGTCAATACAAAATAGAACTAGTCTACCGCAAAGGTTCCAAAATAAGACTTCAGTCCTGATACTCATTTTAAGCATGATCCACCTCTTTATTAAGGTTAGGGTCTAGATCTGCCAAAAGAAAATTAAAGAAAAATCTCGAGTGTGAGTAAAGGACTCAATAAATGCCTAGTGTGTGCAATGTGAGTCACGATATTAACATGATTAGTTCAGCGAAAATGTTCAAGAAGAATATAAGGGAAAAGCAATAAACGGTCAAGCAGTAATAAAAGACTTTGGTAAACATTTTCATAGACTAACAATTTAAATGTAATGATCAAACAGTATTTGCTGTAGTCAGTCAATCTTATAACTCCCACCGTAACAGTTCTTTATCGCTACGAGCAAGGCGTGACCTTACCAAAATAGTGTCCGAGCCTAGGTTCTCAAGAAATATCACAACCCATCTCAACCACAAATAGCTTCTGTTGTGTGCTGGGGGGGGGGGGGGGGGGGAGGGATTAAGCTTCAACCAGTAAGCCCATTGCTGCACACTGAAATCCCTTATATACTCAGACCAAGTTGGATCCAACTAATGGTAACAATAACAGTAACAAAAAATTAAGTCATCAGTTGATCATTGAATTTAACTACTAATCTAAAAACATTATTGAACAATACTGAAGGATGAAAAGAACATATTTTTCTTGTACCATATTATCAAGAAGTACATACATATTTATAGTTTCTCTTAATCAAACTTGCACCATGGCACAACTAAAATAAAATAATAGTTATAATAAATT
Source organism: Jacaranda mimosifolia (assembly GCA_018894105.1). Lineage (NCBI taxonomy): Eukaryota > Viridiplantae > Streptophyta > Magnoliopsida > Lamiales > Bignoniaceae > Jacaranda > Jacaranda mimosifolia. Next base: position 37,750,801 of record CM032123.1, read on the forward strand.
AAATAGCCAAATAAGCCATGTTATTCTCGAATTTGGCCCAAAACGAGTTAAAACTTAATTTCTTATATTCAATCTATTTAGAAAACTAAAGTTGACTAAAAATTTATAAGAGCAATAAGTATACAATATTCATTCACATACAACATTAATCCCATTCAAAACTATTTAGCATGGCACTTAATGATAGAAAATTATAATTTGTAAACAATGATTTGCATACTGTTAACCTATAATTGCCGAAATGAATATCAAGTTCCTTCCCTAAATTTAAACTATTGGCTGCACATTACAAGAAACATTAAAAAATCTCTAATATAAATAAAGGCCCCATCATTATCAAGTCTAGCAAGGACCCACTTGGACAATTCAATTCACGGCAAAGTGATATTAAGTGAAACAAAATCATAACCGCAACCTTCAACGGGAATCACGTGTAGTAACTTGGCAAAATTTTATGGCACTATCGGTTTCTTCCCTAGCTCTTTCTATCTTCTACCATTCTTTTTCCTTTTCCTCTTTATTGTTGAATAGTAAACTAGGATCTTATTATTAGAAATTATATATTTGTATGTATATGAGGGAAGTGATTTATTCCTAATAGGATTCTAATTATTTTTTCCTCCTAGGACTAAGATATTATTCTTACATTAATTCGAGCATCTTTGTTATTAATTCCTAAAGTTTAATAATTTCACTCCTTGTACAATATAATATTAATTCAAATAGAATTATAATATTATATTCCATCAAAATATGAAATATATAATAAGACATAAAATAATACATATTAATATTTTACCCTGAGATAATTTAATTTTAATTTTTAAATCCTAACAAAATTATTTTATGACTTACTATGACTTTAATTGATGTACTAATAAAATAAATTTCATACAATAAAATAATCAATTAAATATGATACAAAATTCTCCGGCGTTACATCCTACCCCATTAAAGAAATTTGGTCCCCAAACTCTAACCCGAGCTAGCGAAGGGTTACGGGTGATATTTCAGCATTTTCGCCCGCTTTCCCATGTTGCTTCCTTTATGTTATGATTCATCTAAAGAATCTTTACTAGTGGAATCTCTCTAGTACATAATTTTTTTATTTTTCGATCTAAAATTTGGACTGGTCTCTCTTCATATGTCAGATCCTTTCATAGCGGCAACTCCTTATACTTAATGATATGCGAGGGGTCTAGGTGATATTTCTTTAGTTGTGATACGTGGAAGACATTATGTATCCCAATAAGATTCAGTGTTAGAAGAATTCGGTACGCTATTGCTCTAATCTTCTCCATTATCTCAAAAGGGCCAACAAACCAAGTGTTCAACTTTTCTCCTTTACCAATCCTTACAAATCCTTTTTTGAGTGACCTTCAGAAACTCCATAACCCCCAACCCAAAAATCTTCTATCATCTACTTAGTTCTAAGTCATGAGTTGGATAGTTTTGCTCATATAGTTTTAAATTTCTTGAGGTATTGAAAAACTAAGAGAGAGATCTAAAACTTTTATGTTGATAACGCAGTCCAAGTAAACCAACATTGAGGAGTAAAATTGAGCCTAAGGTTCATAAATGTGAAGAAATTTCAGATGGTGATATATTGAAGTCTAGAAAGTCTCTAATTTGACATATCTTAGTATTCTTGCTATAACTTTTTCCATGTATGTCGGATTATGGTGATTCAGGTGCCTATAGGAACATAACAGTAGAGCTACAAATCATATGTTGACAACTTTTCTTAATTCCATCATGATCAAGCTGCAAAAAGCATCACAAATATATGTTATTGAAAAATGAAAATCTGTATTTTCTGACTTGACACGTCTTATTATATTGGTCATAACTTTCTTCATATATATCCGATTAAGGTGATTCAAATGGATATGGAAACCTAAGAGATGGATCTACAATTCACATGTTGATAATATATTTAAATTAAATAAAAATCAAGTAGTAAAAGGCATCAAAATATCCTATTTAAGAAAAATAAAAATCCTGTATTTTCTATCTTGCCATACCGTTGTATTTTAATCATAAGTTTCTCCCTATATATTGCATTGAAGTGATTCATATGACTATAAATTCCAAAGAGATATAACTACAAATCTTATATTGACCACTTTACTTAATTCTATTGAGATCGGGCAGTAAAAAGAGTCAAAATTATCTATTTTTGAAAATTAAAATCCTATATTTCCAGATTTGATACCATAGCATTTTCATCATAATTTTCTCCACATATATCGGATTGATGTGATTTAGGTGGCAATAAAAACATAAGAAATAGACTTAAAATTCATATCGATCATTTTGCTTAATTCTATTTGGAAGAAGCAGTAAAGGCATCACAAATATCCATTTTCAAGAAACTAAAGTCATGTATCTTCTCGCTGGACACATCTTAGCATTTTGGTGATAACTTACTTTATATATATGAGATTGAGATGATTCAGGCATCTATAAAGACCTAACAAATAGACCCACAATTCTTATATGTTTGGCACCTATCCAGATTCAATCAGTAGCTATGAGAAAACATTCATTAGAAAATCTAGTAAATTTGGATCCTAGGAGACCATTCTTTTATTTAGCATTCTTTTCTCAAAGTCAAATAGTTGTCCTTAAAACCAAAATATATCCCAAAACTTCTAATTCTCAACTTAAGATGTTGTTATCTAAGTTCACTAAAAATTTCAAACCTACATCTTAGTCTAAAATCATAACCTAAGCTATTAAAAACTAACCTCATATTTCTCAGTCCACTTAAATGACACCTTATTCTGTGTTAGTCCAGACAATGAAGCTGCTATTTTTGAGAAATCTAGCACAAATCTCCGATGGTAACCTATCAACCGTAAGAAACTATTCATCTCAGTTAGCATTTCCAATCTTTTCTGTTCTACTATTGCTTCAATTTTGAATGGAACAACTGTGATCTCATATTTAGAAATGATATGACCCCAAAAGGCTATCTTATCAAGCCAAAACTCATAATTATTGAACTTAGCATAAAGTTTACGTTCTCGAAGTGTTTGTAATAGTATCCTCAAGTTTCTTCATGTTCCTTCCTACTCTTTGAATAGGCCATAATATTATCAACAAAAACAACCACAATTTGGTTTAGATGTGGCCTAAACACATAATGCAGTAGATTCATAAATGCTCTAGGCGCATTAGTCAACCCAAATAGCATTATCATGAACTTAAAATGACCATATTGAGTGTTCAACATCATCTTAGACATATCTTTTTCTCTAATCTTCAGTTGGTAGTACCCTTTGTCTAAGCCCCCTACAATCGATCAAAAGTTTCTCTATTTTGGCAAGGGTTATTTATTCTCAATTGTAACATTATTCAAGCCTTAGTAGTCTATATACATCCTCAACGTCCCGTCCTTCTTCATTATTAAAAAAAGAAAGAAAAAAAATAGTACTAGGGTTCGTAAGTAGATGAACTTGACCAAATATACCCACTTTCGAGTAGCTCTTGCAATTGTACCTTAAGCTCCTTAAGTTCTACTAATGCAATCCTGTATGGTGCCTTCGATATTGGGGTTGTTCCTAAAAATACCTCAATGGAAAATTCTACTTCACAATTTGGGGGTAGCTAAGTTAAATCCTCAAGGAATATACCAGGAAAAATTTGTGACTAGGAAGACTTTATCAATCTTAATCTTGTTCCTAGGTTTATTGATTAGGTAGGCTATGTATCCTATTGTACCCATTCTTAGACCTCAAGATCAAAGTTATTCTGGTTAGCTTTCTTTCCCCAATCAGTTTAATTATTGGATTCCCAAGCTTATACAAAGAAACCATTATCAAATAGAGATTGTAAGTCATTGCAACTACTAAATAAGAAAACCTAATTTATCAAAATAACACAATAGAAATTTCAAAATAAAAGTCCTATCCAATTCAAGAGGACAACTCTCCTATTCTAATCCTTACCATTGCCCTCATTTGATTCTATCTCTTCAATATCCTCATTTGAGCTCACTTCTTCAAAGTCTTCCTCAATTTCCTCTTCATTCTCCTCACTAGGCTCTTCCTCAGCTAGTTCTTCTTATGGATCCTCTTCCTTTGACTCATTAATAAATAAACTAACAAATGTTGAGTTTTCCTAAGGTCTCTTCTGGCTATCTTACACACATTTTGTTCTCAATGACGTTGCTCTTTCAACTCATTATTTCAGTGATCTAACTCTTGCAAATAGATATCCAGTTGTTATTCTAACTCTTCACATCTCTGTTATATTGAAGTTGTCTCTTTTGGTAATCCCTATCAATCTCGAGCTAATTTACAGTTAGGTTTGTGTAATCCTTTTAAGGCGTACTGAATTTCTTAAAAATGGATTGCTTGCAGCTGGGGTTATTCGTTCACTACCTATAACCTTGATTGTATGGGGTGAAGCATCTAAATTAGTAACCGATTTACGTGGGTTTTGACTCACCATCTTACCAAAATAAGCCTAAATTAGTAAAAGAAAATATCAAAGTACTCCAAGGGGTCTTCAATGAAGATAGTTAAGGATTCACAATTCTTAAGGGAAGAAAACTAATAAATTCTAGGGCATTTTAAATCCAAGCCTCGGAGTTTGTACAGGATCATATCATCAAGTTCCAAAAGTGTTTGATCGCATCAACTAGCTAACCTAATAAAATCCTTCACAATCCTTAATATAATATAACATTTAATGAATCATTTTAGTAATCAAACCTAAATATTCTGATCAATTCCTAAGAATTCTATCCCATATTCCACAGTTCGAGATCTCATCCTAACATAGCCTAAGTTTAAAACCTAGGCTCTAATACCACTCTGTCATGCCCCAAAATAGAACTATACAATCTAGTCTTAAGGCATGAAATCCATTCCCAAAGAAAAGATATTACTTATCTAAAATCATGATTTTAAATAATTGAAATCCAAGCATTCATAATATCCAAATAAATCTTGCAACTAGAGGTGTCAAAACTAGTTGGGTTCATCGGCTCGTGAAAAAAATGGATCCAGCTCGGCTGTCTTAATTCTTTAATATGGCTTAAGCTGGACTGACTCACTTCAAAACTCATCTTGAGCTGAAATTTTGTAGCCCAAGATCGGCCCAGCCCACAAACTGTGAAGGACCGTGGGCTAGCCCGGCCTGCAAGCTAAGCAGGCCGGCTCGCTGGCTAGCCCGCTTAGCCCGTGATATTTTTGTAATTTAAATTATAAATTATAATTTATAAATTATTAATTCAGAAAAACTATAAATTTATAATTTATAAATTTTAAATTATAAATTTATAAAAATTATAAATTAAGAATTAAAATAAGAAATGTAATTTATAAATTTATAAATAAGAATGGCTTGAAACCGCATCTACTGCCGCACCTCAATTCGAGAGCAATTTAGATCATTTGAGTGAATGACCAGTTTATCATTGGGCATATTTAGATATTTAGATATTACAAAGTATGTTGTTTATTTAATTTTACCAAGTTGTTTATTTCTTTTTATTTATTAATATGTATTTTCATTTAGAGGTTTAGTCATATTCACTTTTATAAATTTTTTTTTTAAATTAATGATAGGTAGGGGGTCCATGTCAAACTTCTCACCACCTTATTTGATGGTATTTTTGGAAAAATATAATTAATACAAAAAATTAATATAAGTATAAATTTTTAAGTTTTTATAAAAATTTCACTGTTGTAAAATATTAAAAAACACATAAATATAGATTATTAAGTCTTTCAAAAGAATAAGTGTGGAAAAAAAAAACATTAAGAATCACATAAATATAAAAACTTGGAATTTTTAAACTTATTTTAAAATTACAAGAAAAATAACTCGCAAGCTAGCCCACGAGCTAGTCCACCTGGCCCGGCTCGTATATCAACCGACCAACCTATATAGTGGGCTAATTTTGAACTGACCTGGATTTTCCCAAAAAAAAGAAAGGCCATTCACGGTCCAGCCCATGAATGGCTTGCGAGCTGGCCTGGACTGTCTCGAACCGTGCATCAAGTGGGTTGGGCTGGCTTGGTCTGGCCCATTTGACACCTCTACTTGCAACAGAAAAAAAAAAAAAAAAAAAAACTTAAACTGCCCAATACTCTAATCTTAACTAAAAACCATAAAAATAGAAACTAATAAGCTAATACAAAATAGAAATAATCTACTGTAAAGGTCCAAAGCAAGATTGCAGTCCTGACTCTCATCGTAAGAAGGATCCACCTCCTCACTAGGGTTAAGGTCTTGGTTTGCCAAAAGAAAATTAAAGAAAAATACAAGTATGAGTAAATGACTCAGTGAATGCTAAGTGTGTGCAATACGATTTCGTGAATTTAACATGGTCAGTTCAGTGAAAACGTTCAAGAAGAATATAAATGGAAAGCAATAACGGTCAAGCAGTAATGAAACAATACTTCAGTAAATATTTTTATAGACTAACAATTTAAATGAGATGAACAAACAGTATTTATTGTAGTCAATTAACCTTATGACTCCTACCATAACAATTCCTTATCGCTCCAAGCAGGGCACGATCTTACCAAAACAATGCCCGAGCATATACCCATGGGAAATCCGACAATCCACCTCAGCCACAAATGACTTCTATTGTGCACTAGAGGAATTAGGCCATGGGGGCTTGTGGTTCAACCGGCAAGCTCGCAGCCGCCCCATGAAATCCCTTACAAACCCAGACCAAGTTGGGTCCAACTAATAGTAACAATAGCAGTAACAATAAATTCAGTTATAAGTTGATTATCGGATTTAACTGCTAGTCTAAAAACATTATTGAACAATAATGAAGGCTAAGAAAAACATATTTTTCTTGCATCATGAAACAAAATAAAAGAAACTTATGTGTGCAGTGGAATATTATAGTGCAGTGTAAAATGGAAAAGTTGTGGATTACATTATAGCATATATATCCTTCTAGGTTTTGAAATATAGAACTATATAATATATACAAGTTTAGTCACTCACAGTACTTATCGGTTGAATCAAAAGTTGTTTCCATCGTTTCAATTCCTTGACCAACTGCTGACACAATTGTAACATTCAACTTAATTAATATATAATCTATAGAACCACAATTGCACTCTAACATATACATTATAATGCACGAACATGCCAAAAAATAATTCCATACAGTGTCAAACACGTGTTGGACACGATACAGCAATAAAGTGTCTGAAAATTGAAGAAAAAAAGATAAAATCCGACACGGTGTCGAACACGGCTAAAGGATGTGTCCGACACGGCCAGGACAAGGCTGGGCTTTTTTTTTTTTTTTTTTAAATTTACAAAATTTAAGGGCTAATAAATAATAGAAAAACTTTTTAAATGACAAATGAAGTTAGTGAAAAACCTCATTATGATCATAATATCCTAATAAATTTAGATGATTAGACACACTATGAAAAAAAGAAAATTTATAAAAAATAGTAAGTGATCATAGAAAACTTGGCACTAATATTATATATATATATATATATATATATAACAAAAAAAATTTGTTCTATCACCAATAATAATTTTTACACATTTATTAATTGATAGCAAATCTTTAATGATAAGCATAAACATTTTACTTATTCCTATTTAGGAGATTTTTTATTTATTTGAATTTAAAATATATTTATTTAATGTTCAATGTTGATTTTTTTTCACTTTGCTTTTATATATATATATATATATTATATTACATACATTAATATGACTAAAAAATATTTATATATATTATGATAACCGTGTCGATACTATGTCATGTCCTAAAATTTTAAAATTTAATGTGTTGTTGTGTCCATGTCATATTGTGTCGTGTCGCCGTGTCCATATCCATGCATCATAGCATATACAGTTAAGGACATCACTCCTTCCTAGGACTATTAAATCTAAATCCTTCAATAAGGCTAATCCTACAGATACTCAATTAGTTTGATTTGTTCTTTTCTTATTTACCTAATAATCTCCAAGCCCATATTTTATTAGTCATAGTTTGAGATATTTTAACTAGTTTAATAATAGAAATCCTCATTTATTAATATGTACCATATTATCAAGTAGTATGTACATATTTATAGTTTCCCTTAATCAAATGTGCACCATGGTGCAACTAAAATCAAATAATAGCTATACTAAATTAAATAGCCTCATAAGCCACGCTATTCTCGAATTTGATCCAAAACAAGTTAAAGCTTAATTGCTTATATTCATTCTATTTAGAAAACTAAAGTTGGCTAAAACTTAATAAGAGCAGTAAGTATACATATTCATTTCCATACATTAATTCCATCCAAAACTATTTAGCATGACACCTAGGGATAGAAAATTGTAGTTTGTAAATAATGATTTGCATGCTGTTAACTTATAGTCGCTGAAATGAGTATCAAGATCCTTCCTAAATTTAAGCTATTGACTGCACATTACAAGAAACATTGAACAATCTCTAAAGTTCCCATCAATATAAATAAAGGCCCCACCATTGTCAATTCTAGCAAAGATCCACTTGGACAATTCAATCCATGGGAAAGTGATATTTTTGTATGAAAATTTCATGAAGGCAACGAAAATTTCTTGGATGGCAATATTATATGGAAAAAAAATAAAAGAAACTCATAACCATAACCTTCAACGGGAATCACGTGTACTACGTTGGTAAAATTTTATGGAACCATCGGTTTCTTCCCTCTTTCTTTCTTCTGCCGTTTCTTTTTCTTTTTCCCCTTTATTGTTGAATAGTATAGTAACACTATGTTTGGTTCAAGTATTTTGATGGGGGAAAAAATGCTAAAAAAAGGAAAACTTAGGGAAAAATATAATGTATTTGAAAAAAATGAGAGAAAAGTCCATTTGAGCTATCTTTTCCCCCTCAACACATTCATCCCTCCATTCTTTTCGTCACTATTTTCTTCTACATCCAAACAAGTTTGAGATTTTATATTTCTTTAATTTTATTTTCCTTTTCCCTATTATTTTCCTTTTCTTATCTAGCTCCTTAAACCAAACATAGTGTTAGTGTCTTATCCTAGGAATTATATATATATATATATATATATGCATGCATATGAGGGAAGTGGTTTAATCCCAATAGGATTCTAATTAATTTTCCTCCTGGGACTAAGATATTATTCTTACTTTAACTCTAGCATCTTTATTATTAATTTCTAAAGTTTGATAACTCCACTCCTTGTATGATATAACATTAATTCAAGTAGAATTATAAGTTATATTTCCCCAAAATATGAAATATATAATAAGACAAAATAATACTTATTAATATTTTACCTTGAGATAATTTAATTTTAATTTTTAATTCCCAACAAAATTATTTGATGTCTTACTATGACTTTAATTGATGTACTCATAAAATAAATTTCATACGATAAAATAATCAATTAAATACGATACAAAATTCTCTGGTGTTACAATTAACGAATTAATTCAATTAGTGAATCGCTCTCCCAATGGCATATTCAAGGTTGATTAGATAATAAAAATCTTATAATAAATTATATTGTAAGAAAGATTCAACCTAGTTTTATATAAATATCATTAAGAGATCAAATTAAAATTGAAATATCAGGAGTGTATAATTTATAGATTTTGAATTTAAGATTCAAATTTCGTTTATACACTTCCAGATGAAAGATTTCTATCAACAAACAGATTCAGAACCAAACTAAAAAAAATGAAAAATTAGGATAAAATAAAAGTTTTTGTTCATAAAATTTATTAAAAATATCGATTAATCTGTTGAAAGGACATTTTACATTACACAATAGGCACATCACCTTAAAATTACAATATAAGCTAATCACAAACATAACAAACACGAAAGAAGCGCTAACAACAAATTGTCCGACAATATGTGGCCTATTTTGGATCTTCTATTACATTTTGTATTTCATCTTCTATTTCAATTTATTGAATACATGTCAAGTATATTCGATTAATACACTTGACATGTATCCATGAAATATAATAAAAGATGAAACATAGAATGTTCCAAACTGATACTGTGCCTTATTATTACCAACATACACATGACATTAGTTCAATAGGAAAGTTTCATATAAACATCCGCTCCCAACCTCGGATTTGCTTGTGCCATCAATGGCTTAGCCAAAAACAAATCGCCCTCCGATTCAGCCAAGTCGATGCTCCTCGGCCCAGCAGTCCAATTGAAAGCCTGAATAAGCCTAGCCAAAAGGATAGTCGCCATTGTCGAACCAAGCACGACTCCAGGACATCCTCGTCTTCCAATACTGAATGACAGCATCCGTAGTTCAGGATCCACAAGCATGATTTTTGAATGTTTGTCTACTATATGGCGCTCAGGCTTGTATCTGAGAGGGTCTTCCCAAACCCTAGGGTTCCGCCCTAGGCCCGGACGGCTCAGCAGCACATGGCTGCCTTTCGGGATGAAGTAGCCGCTCACAACAGTATCTTTGGTCGATACGTGTGGTACGTTGAAAGGAACTATAGGATGCAATCTCAGTGACTCTTTTATACAAGCCTTTATATAGTTTAGTTTAAACAAATCTGATTCATCGACCAGTCTGTCTCTGCCCACCACTTCGTCCAATTCTTTACAGGCCCTATCAAGAACGTCCGGTTGATTTATTATCTCAGCTAAAGCCCATTCTGCTGCATTTGATGGATTATCAACTGTGGCTATCATGAGTTCCTGCGAATATCATCACAACAATTCTTTAAATGTGTCAAAATTGCATGTTTCTTTTTTGTTTTCTTAACAAACAATTTTCATGTGACAAAATGGATAATATATATATATATATATATGTAGGAAAAATTACAAAAATAGAACTATAATTATGGTTGTTTTGTAATGTAGGATTGAAAGCTGGGATAGTACAAAATTAGAAGTAGAACTCTTTAAAAAATTGAAAAAAAGAAGGACCATTGCCATCGAGACACAGAGTTAGCTCTGTTGATGCTTTCATGGCATATGTGTGGAACATCGATGTAAGCCTCATGCAAATGCCACACAAGTAATAATTGGTGCTGATTATATTTTTTGGTGACCTATATCTTTGTTTTCAACTTTTTAAGAGTTTTAGTTATAGTTTTGTGTTACCCTAAATTTCTGGTCCTACATTGCAAATTGACCAAAGTAACGGTCCTAATTTTTGCGATTTACCCTATATATTTAAATATATATATATATATGTACACACAGCACTTACAGTAATTTGTGCTTTAATCTCATCAATTGACAACAAGGGATTGTACTTGGAGTCCTTGAGGTTGATCAAAACATCAAGGACATCCTCTTCTGTCTTTCTAGTCCCTTGTTCCCACATCTCAACCCTCTTGGTGATTTCTCGATCTTGGTACTTTGTCACAATCTTTATAGCATCTTTGAGCATTTTTCCATAGCCATCCAAATCAAAAACTTGCAACCATGGAGCATAATCAGAAGTAGCAAATGCATAGAGATATGACAGGATTGTGAACAATCCATCCACATGTTCTTTCTCTTCAATTCCAGGACCTCCATCCTCCATTCCTGTCCCAAAAAACCTCTTACCAAAAACCATTTTCCTTATCACATTCCCGCAATAATGTCGTGCTGTAGTTCTCACATTCACAAGCCCATTTGTGAGTGGGTTTTGGCATTGGTTGTAGATATATCGGACGAGGTGATCAGCTTCTTCACATCTTTTTTGGTGAAGCCATTGGTGCATTGCGGGTGAAAGCACTTCAGAGGCAACAATTCTTCTCATTTTCCTCCATTGATCACCGACGGGCGAAAGGATTGTTGCCAGGTACCCATTGCTCGTCATCCTGGCCGACATGTAGTCAGGCCTGGAGGCAAAAACGACATCGTGCTTCTTCAAGAACTCACAAGCAAGTTCAGGAGAGGTAACAGGGATGACAAGAATGTTACCAAAGCGAAAACAAGCTATTTCTGCATTAATTTCTTGCATGAATTGGTGTATCCATCGGAAAGTTGGTTTTTTCTTCATCATTTCGGGCAGGCAGCCAATGACAGGCCACCCTTTCGGCCCTGGAGGAAGAGGATTTCTTGTTCTTTTCTTGATGATCAATAAATTCTTGATGATTATGGTGGTAAAACCTAGCACCAGAAATAGTAAGAACTCAATGTAAAGGATTGTTTTATTTTCCATATTGGCTCAAAATGGATACTATGGTTTTGTGTTTTGAATTGAAAGAGATATTTTGAGTTTTGGGGAAATTTTGGGTTAAGTAAAATGTTTTTCTCAGAAGCAAATCTTTTTAAATTTGTGAATTCAATGTAAACCTCTAGCCTAAACCTCTACCTTGCCTTTTATAATTGGAAGATATGGGGGTCAAGTTTCGTTGCCAAAACTATTGCCAAACACTTTGAATCCTCTATTCCACTATATGTTTCATATTTTATTTCAATTTGATATATATATATATAAGTGTCAAGTGTATCTAATTTTCAATCAATAATTTTTATGAAAAAATATTTAATACACGTGCAATATATTCATAAAATAAAATATGAGATGAAATATAAATTGAAATAAAGAATTTAAATCGATTGCTAAGAATAGTTGTTATTTCATTTTGGTCCACGTGGTGACCAAAAAGGGTTACTTTCTTGTGAATAGTAAATTAATAAGAAAAATAAAAAAAGTACTGAAAGGGGTTATCAAGTTGGACACTTCAATTATCCCAAAAAATATTTTGAGAATATAAAAACAAACATTACCTTTCTTTTATTTCATATGGGATAATTGAAGAATTTTGAGAATATAAAAACAAACATTACCTTTCTTTTATTTCACATGGGATTATTGAAGAATTTTGAGAATAACATGGGATAGTTGAAGAGTCCAACTTGATAACCCATTAAATAATTAACATAAAATTATATTTTCACCCATGAACTAAACAAAAGATTATTGATTTGATATTTACAGTATAATTTGTCTTATCTCAAAATAAAATCAAATACACCATCTCAATCCAAAATAATCTCTAATAAATTTTTGATTACAAAAACAAACATATATCATATTCCCTCAATCCATTTTCTAAAATATTTTTTTCTTCAAAAATACTTAAAATAAAACCAAACACTACCTTTGTGTCTTGCTCATTTCCTAGTATCTTAATTTCATTTATTCTATGATTGGACTTTAGTCAACAGGGGAGCTGTTCCCCTCCCACTAATCAAATTTCTATAAGTCTATAATCCTTTCTTTTATATACTAATTTAATGAAATTAAAAATTTGCCATCTTTGATTGATGAAATGCCTTTCCATATTTTGTTTTTTTACTTACTTTTATTTTCGGTAGGCCAGTGATAATTGAATTCTAATCTCCATTCTCTCTCTCTCTATATATACATATATATATCACCCTGTTGGTAATGCATGGTTTCACATAGCATAGTAATTAAGACGTGTTAAATGGATTTTCTCTTTTCTTTCTTTCTTTTTTTCTGATTTAAAATGGGTTTTATTGTCAATTTTTTTCATAAATAATATCTATATTATTATATACAACACAGTTTTGTACTTATCTAATTGTGCAATTTGATTTTAATTGTGTAATTTTGTCCACATGTCAAAATTTCGGAATTTTGAATTTTTTAAATTCAATTAAAAAAATTTATTAGTTGTTGATTATAATAACTAACTGATATAATTGTATTTTATTTCTAATTTTCTTTCATCATAAATTCAAAATATATTAGATGATATTTTATAATCTTTATCTGGTAGAGAATTTGATATTTGATAAGTTCAAAGATGGTTAGATGTATTAAAATTCTTCTACTTGATTTACCTAAATACAATTTAAAGAATGAAAACACATTCAAGTCTCAAATAACTCTCATTCAATCTTCCAATTTCACATCTTGAAGAAGAGAGATTACCAAGTATCTCCATAAGAATTTTTCTATGTAAGTAAAGAAAAAGATATTATTTTTTAGTTATATTCTTTCATGGATTTTGTTGTTGAGGTTTAGTTTCTATGTTTTGTTTATTATATGAAATTGATTGACTTTAGATATTGATGTAATTCATGTGCAAGATAAAGGGAATAGAATCAAGAAAAATACTAAATATTTGCAATTGGTTTATGTTGGAATCACAAGGTTAGTTATTTTTTCTTTTTTTAATTACTTAAAAATGTTTTGACATTTTTAATTTATGAGAATTCTAAAATAGATAATTTATTCAATTATAATAATAGTTTTCTTATTAATTAAATGTCATATTCATTGATATTGTTAGTGCACTCCATGGTTATTCACTATACAAATTTGAAGGTTGTAATAGTATATATGATTTTATCTTCCTTGTCAAAGTCGTAGATATCATTGATTTTACGTATTTTTCTTGGGTGTCTTTCCCACCCTTGTGTTTTATTTTGTCCCTTAAGACATACATCCTCCATTCTTTTGCCCACACTTGAATATTGTTCTTGAAACATGATCTCTAGACAGGTGGTCCAAGACTTTTATCCACTGTGGTAGGTATCTGTTAAATAGAGCAGTAACTCCATTTTATTTATTTTAAATACAGTGTGAAAGTATGATCTGTTGAGAGATTTATACAAAGAATAAACTGAGGGCTCATCAATCATTTGAAGATGATTATGAGCAAGTTGAATGTGAAGAAAACAGTCTTACTGTGTATTTTTTTGTGGGAAGTGTTGACTACACAAATCTAAAGGCTATAGCAGTAGACAAGTTTCCCTTATTTTTTAATTGTATAATTTTATATTCTATTTATTATGTTAAATTGATTGACTTTAGGCGTATTGATGTAATTCATACATATGATTAGAGGGAATATTGAGAAAGTACTAAAATAAAGAAAAAAATTTGAGCATTTGTTATTGATTTGTATCGAAATTATGAGATTTATTTTTCTTTGTAATTATTTAAAGATATTATCTTTTGGCATTTAATTATGGGCTTTTTGAATTTAATCAATTTCAATAATAGTGTTTTTTGTATTAATTGAACTTGAGTTGTAATCAATTAGCACACACTATTGTATTCCATGTGTTTGCTTGGATAGTTTATTTAAAGCATTTAATAATTTTTAATAACTTTTACTCACTTAAAATTCATGAAGCGGTGGGCCTATAGTGAGTAGTAAGAGCAATGGAAGTCATCAGAGAGAGAGAGAGAGAGAGAGAGAGAGAGAGAGAGAGAGAGAGAGAGTTAAGGTTGCTTTTGCTTATATAAGTTTTTTGCTTAGATTTTATTATATCTCTCTATGTTGTGTTAAGATTTTGTTTGATATATGGTTAGCTAAAGTTTAGATTTTGTTTGAGACCTATTATATATACTTATTCAAGTTGGCTCTTTGTTGTACTTCTTTAGAAATTTTGAATGATTTAATTAGTTACACCATTTCTTCCTAATGAACTCATTTATCCTCTTAAATTACTTACATGGTACTAAAGTTTTCTTCCAATTAAATATTTCACAAACATAGATCAAATTAGTTATATGCACAGATTAAATTAATTATAAATTAAAATATATTTTATATTATTTTAATTCATGTAAAAGCAAATTTAATGCATGCTATATTTGTAATAAATACATGGTAAAATATGGATATTTGCATCTTAATTAAATACTACTAATTTTGGGCACATTTGGTGCATGTGGTAAAATTTTTATAATATAGAATATATGAAAAAAATATTTATTCATTTGTATATCATATTAATTTTTCAATAATTTTAATATATTTCTCTAAATTTTTACATAAATAAAACAAAAAATTACTATAGGATGGTAACTATAAGTTATAAAATGGGTGGGCTATAAATGATAGTTATTATATAAGTAATAGTTATGAAAGTTTAACAAAATAAGTAGGAACATTTTAGGTACGCCATTTAAAGACACCAAATATATATATATATATATATGTGCTTCATTGATAGTATAGATATAAACATTTACTGAACAAGATAATTATAATATAGAATTTGATGTATGAAAACAATTGTAATGACATTTAAATTACAAACCAATAATAGTTTTACGTTGCAATTTTGCATATTTTTATATAATTATTTACATGTGTGCATCAATAAATGTTATGACAAGTATGTATTTTTATTTCTTTATTAATGCTGATACATTGTGATTGGATCATTTAAATGGTTATAGTTAAGTTATTATTTTTATAAATACACCCAGTCTTGAATTAGTTAATCTTTTGCACCATCTTCTGACTTCTGTTAATTATCCCTTTGAGTACATATTATTTATTACATCAAAATTGAATTCATTAAATATAAAAAAATTGCGATTTTCATTAAGAACTTAAATATTAAAAGAAAAATTAATTATGGCTTGAGAAGAACTTTAATATAAAATAAGTAAAGATGTGAGATTATATTTACAAAATATATTCTCAATATACAATGTATTAATTTAAACTGTGCGTAGCATGGGGTACATATAAAATTGTATCTATACTATTATATATAGCATAGTTTTGCACTTATACAATTGTGCAATTTTGGATTCTAATTGTACAGTTTTGGCCAAATGTCAAATTCTTATAATTTTGAGTATTTTAATTCAATTAAAAGATTTTCATTAGTTGTTGATCATTATCGCTAACCTATATGATTGTATCTTATTTTTAATTTTCTTTCATCCAAAATCCAAAACATATTTAATAATATTTCATAATCTTTATTAAAGAGCTAGAAGTTTGAGAAATAAATAATTATAAATTAAATGATATGTAAGAGCTCAATTTATCAAAATCTTTAAAGTTTAATTATTTATACAGTAATATTTTTTAGACATGTAAAATATTTTTAGATAAAACTATATCTATAGTATATAACAAATATTTGTATTTGAAGAATATTTCAAATGTAAAAAGTTACTTCCTATAACAACTATAAACTCTGAATTTTATTTTTATATTATTAATTTATTTAAATAATTTTAGTTTTAGCAATATAATAATAGAGATTCAATTAAAGAATTAAGTTCTTTTATATGGGACATAATTGAAAATTTTCAAAAACTTGATAAATGACTACTTAAATAGAAAATAATATCAATTTTATCTTTTCAATATATTTAGTTAAATAGTTTTATAATTATATCACGTATATTTATTTTAATATTTTTGCTTATAATAATTCATACAAAATGTTTTTACATAGATTAATGATGTCAGATCAAAAACTGAAAATAAGTATCTATTTAATTATTTGTATATTTTTATGTACTTATAAAAGTAACATACACACACACACACACTAACACTAACACTAATACTAGTATGTACCCCATGCATTGTCTAAATTAATCCATTGTATATTGAGAATATATTTTCTAAATATAATCTCACGCTTCACTTATTTTATACTAAAGTTCTTCTCAAGCCATAATTATTTTTTCTTTTAATATTTGAGTTCTTAATAAAAATTGAAATTTTTTTATATTTAATAATTCAATTTTGATGTAATAAATAATATGTACTCAAAGGGATAATTAACAAAAGCTAGAAGAGGGTGCAAAAAATTAACTAATTCAAGATTGAGAGTGTATTATAAAAATAATAACTTAACTATAACCATTTAAATGATCCAATCACAATGTATCAGCATCAATAAAGAAAATAAAATTCCATACTTGTCATAACATTTATCGATGCATACATGTAAACAATTATATAAAAATATGTAAAATTGCAATGTAAAACTATTATTGGTTTGTAATTTAAATGTCATTACAATTGTTTCCATACATCAAATTCTATATTATAATTATCTCGTTTAGTAAATGTTTACATCTATACTATCAACAAAGCATATATATATTTTTTGTTTTGTGTTTTTAAATGATGTACCTAAAATGTTTCTACTTATTTTGTTAAACTCTCATAACTACTACTTATATAATAACTACCATTTATAGCCTGCCCATTTTATAACTTATAATTACTATCCTATAGTAATTTTTTTTTATTTATGTAAAAATTTAGAGATATATATTAAAATTATTGAAAAATTAATATGATATACAAATAAATAAATATTTTTTTTTATCTATTTTATATTATAAAAATTTTAGCACATGCATCAAACGTGCCCAAAATTAGTAGTTTTTAATTAATATGCAAATATCCATATTTTACCATGTATTTATTAAAAATATACCATGCATTAAATTTATTTTTATGTGAATTAAAATAATATAAAATATATTTTAATTTATAATTAATTTAATCTGTGCATATAACTAATTTGATTTGTGTTTATGAAATATTTAATTGGAAGAAAATTTTAGTACCATGTAAGTAATTTAAGAAGATTAATGAGTTCATCAAGAATAAATTGTGTAACTAATTAAATCATTCAAAATTTCTAAAGAAATAAAATAAAAAGCCAAGTGCTCAAGTATAATAGGTCTCAAACAGAATCTAAATTTTAGCTAACCATATATCAAATAAAATCTTAACACAACACAGAGAGAGAGAGAGAGAGAGAGAGAGAGAGAGAGAGTTGGGATGAGAGTTAAAGTTGCTTTTGCTTATATAAACTTTTTGCTTGGATAGAGAGTTGGGATGAGAGTTAAAGTTGCTTTCGCTTATATAAACTTTTTGCTTGGATTTTATTATCTCTCTCTCTCTCTCTCTCTCTCTCTCTCTCTCTCATGACTTCCATTGCTCTTACTACTCACCATGGGCCCACCGTTGCATGAATTTTAAGTGAGTAAAAGTTGTAAAAAAATATAAAATACTTTAAATAAACTATCCAAACAAACACATGGAATACAATAATGTGTGTTAATTGATTATAATTCAAGTTCAATTAATACAAAAAACACTATTATTGAAATTGATTAAATTCAAAAAGCCCATAATTAAATGCCAAAAGATAATATCTTTAAATAAATACAAAGAAAAATAAATCTCATAATTTCAATACAAATCAATAACAAATGCTCAATATTTTTTCTTGATTTTATAACTTTCTCAGTATTTCCTCTATCATATCTATGAAATACATCAATACGCCTAAAGTCAATCAATTTAACATAATAAATAGAATATAAAATTATACAATTAAAAAAATAAGATAAACTTGTCTACTGCTATAGCCTTCAGATTTGTATAGTAACACTTCCCGCAAAAAAAATACACAATAAGACTATTTTCTTCACATTCAACTCCCTCATAATCATCTTCAAACGATTGATGAGTCCTAAGTTTATTTTTCGTATAAATCTGTCAATAGATCATACTTTCACGTTGTATTTAAAATAAATAAAATAGAGTCACTGCTCTATTTAGCGAATACCTACCACAATGGATAAAAGTCTTGGACCACCTATCTAGAGATCATGTTTCAAGAACAATATTCAAGTGTGGGCAAAAGAAGGGAGGATATTTGTATTAAGTTAAATTCAATATTCCCTTTATCTTGCACATGAATTACGTCAATATCTAAAGTCAATCAATTTCATATAATAAACAAAACATAGAAACTAAACCTCAACAACAAAATCCATGAAAGAATATAACTAAAAAGCAATATCTTTTTCTTTACTTACATAGAAAAATTCTTATGGGGATACTTGGAAATCTCTCTTCTTCAAGATGTGAAATTGGAAGATTGAAGGAGAGTTATTTGAGACTTGGATGTGTTTTCATTCTTTAAATTGTATTTAGGAATATCAAGTAGAAGAGTTTTAATACATCTAACCATCTTTGAATTTATCAAATATCAAGTTTTCTACTAGATGAAGATTATAAAATATCATCAAATATATTTTGAATTTCTGATTAAAGGAAATTTGAGATAAGATACAATTATATCAGTTAGAAATTATAATCAACAACTAATAAATTTTTTCAATTGAATTAAAAAACTCAAAATTTTAAAAATTTGACATGTGGACAAAATTACACAATTAAAATTAAATTGCACAATTAAATAAGTACAAAACTGTGTTGTATATAATAATATAGATATTATTTACGAAAAAAATTGACAATAAAACCCACTTTAAATCAGAAAAAAAAAAAGAAAGAAAAGAGAATATTCATTTAACACGTCTTAATTACTATGCTACTGTGAAATCATGCATTACCCACGGGGTGATATATATATATATATATATATATAGAATGGAGATGAGAATTCAATTCTTGCTGGCCTACCAAAAATAAAAGTAAATAAAAAAATATATATGGAAAGGCATTTCATCAATCAAAGATGGCAAATTTTTAATTTCATTAAATTAGTATATAAAGAAAGGATTATAGACTTATAGAAATTTGATCAGTGGGTGGGGAAAAGCTCCCCTGTTGACTAAAGTCCAATCATAGCATAAATGAAATTAAGATACTAGGAAATGAGCAAGAAACAAAGGTAGTGTTTGGTTTTATTTTAAGTATTTTTGAAGAAAAAAATACCTTAGAAAGTGGATTGAGGGAATATGATATATGTTTGGTTTTGTAATCAGAAATTTATTAGATATTATTTTGGATTGAGATGGTGGATTTGATTTTATTTTGAGATAAAACAAATTGTACTGTAGTTATCAAATATAATATTTTGTTTAGTTCATGGGTGAAAATATATTTTATGTTAATTATTTAATGGGTTATCAAGTTGGACTCTTCAATTATCCCACGTGAAATAAAAGAAAGGTAATGTTTGTTTTTATATTCTCAAAATATTTTTTTGGGAAAAGTAAAGACAAATATATTTTCTTTTATCTCACATGGGATAATTGAAGAGTCCAACTTGATAACACCTTCCAGTACTTTCTTATTTTTCTTATTAATTTTACTATTAACATGAAAGTAACCCTTTTTGGTCACCACTTCAACCAAAAAGAAATAACAACTCTTTTTAGCAATCAGTTTAAATCATCTATTCTAATTTATATTGCATCTCCTATTTTCTTTCGTAGATATTGATGAGGGTGAAATGCGCTTGAAGTTGGAATATATGGTAATTTCTGAAGGGTTCGACCTCTCGGGTCGATATATGAAGGTAATTGGGCTGAGTTTTGCAACCACAAACAAACGTCAAACTAGTCGAGATGCCCTTAGCTTAGGCTCTCCAACGCTCAAGTTAGTATGAGATCGAATGTATATCGAACAACAGAGTAAGAGCTTTGTGTATGTAAAATGGCATACGTTTGAGGGCTGGAGTGAGGGTATTTTTAGCCTTCTCCCAGTGGGCATTTCTCTAAACTGCCCTTGACTTGTTGTAATGATTTTTGTCCTTGCCTGGGGGACCATTAAGTCATCTCCCATACTTGTACTATTCCAGGTGGCTGCCCCTCTAGGTTTTAGGGATAGAATAGTACACTGTATCTGCCCCTCCTCTCTGGTGTGGCAGCATGGGCGGTAATGGGGTGGCATATGCTATTAATGCGGAGGCATGCTGCCTATTAGGGCATTTAATGCAGCAGAGGCGGTTACATGCCTAATCGACCCCCTGGTCGACCTAACACAGGCATGGCGTGAGGCTTACGTGCTGGACGAGTAGTGTAGTCGAGGTATCGATCAGAGGCCTAGCCTTCAAACAGTGTCGATCTCCATGGTCGAGTGGGGTCACTCGATGTCGGTAGCATAATTGGGCCCAGTGTATGAGGTGGGCCTGGTGCTTCGCCCCTGGGCCTATGGTCTTTGGGCCGAGCATATTAGGCTATCCCATATCAGATATATTGCATGTGTATTAAATATTTTCTCATAAAAATAATTAATTGAGAATCAAATTCCTAGATAAACATTAGATTTTATATATTATTATTTTTTAGGAGTTAAATATATTTTATATTATCTTTTACAGAGTTGGGAGTAATAGATTTTGCATTATCTTTTAAGGAGTTAAGAGTTTTAGAGATAAATATGAATTAGTCATTATATTTAAGTATATTTAAGGTTCAAAATAATCAATAGTCCAAAATATTTCTTAAAACAACAAAATGAGAACAATAATTTATGCGTGAATTCATGTAATTTTACATTGTAATTCAATAAAAATGCAACATTTACATTATACATTATAAATAGACTTTCATAACTCTCAGATGTCAATGTTTTAAAAATCAAATCAATGATTGAACTGAACAATTATTTTGTTTTATTGATTTTTCAAATGAATTATTTTATATATTTTCTACATTTATAAATACATAAATAAAAGTTATAATAAAATGAAATATTGTTTGTATAGTTTTTAAATAATTGCATACGTGCATTAAATGTGTCAAGTATTAATATATTAAAAACTTACTTGTGATTGCATGACGATATTAACTAATTCTTTGTTGCCATGAGGATATAGGCCCAACAAACTATCAATTCCCAAACCCAATTCATCTTAACTCTGGGTCTACATATCAAAATATTTCATGAAATCTTAAGAATGTAAATAAGGCCCAATATTTAGCTCACCAAGACAACATGACTACCGTTATGGGATAGCTAAGTAGTCTTTAGTCCAATAACATAAATCTTACACATAAAGTATGGAATTAGAGATTTGAATCAAATGAGAATATGTATAAATTATTAGGGGGGAAAAACAATAAAGTCATGGAGTATGAATATGATCTTGATTTATTGGCTACGTGACATATGGGCTTATTCCATATAATTGATATTTCGCATGGTTTATAAGGAGGTGAGCTATTCACAAGCTGTAAAAGATGATTTGATCTATGAAAGTCTATTATCAATTTATATCTTTTTCTTTTTTCAGTTACATACGTACATGTATTTTGAATTAATTAAATTTAAATTTTAAACCTTATATATATAGTGGTGGCTTGAAATGTTTATTTTATTTAAATAGATACAAATTTCCCATACCTCAATAATGGTAAGATGAACTAAACTTAAACTCATGCGTTTCACAAAAACTAACGAAGGGATTTTAATTAATTCATTGGATTGAGTACTTAGGAATGCCATTTATTTGTTAATTATAGAGTGACTTGAATTAGTTAATTAATTTTAATTTTATTATCATTTTCTATTAGTCTACTTAAATTGTCATTTGCATTGATATTAATTTAATATGTAGGTAGCTAATGCCACTAATTTTTCTTAAAAACCCAATGTTACTCATATTTATTTATGGTGTCATTTAAAAAAAATATCACGAAATATTAATTAGTGGTACTAATTTAATGACATTCTATAGCACAGTGACATACAAAAGTAATATATTGATAATTATTGAAAAATGCCATCATATTATAATATTTAGTGGCATTTGATTTATAAATGACAAATAAAAATGGTAACATTTGATTGAAAATGCCAACATAAATCTATTTCAAGGCGTTTAACTAGTGCCACTAATTTTTCTTAAAATTTTTTATTGATATTTAATTATGTTGTCATTTGAAAAAGATGCCACAAATTATTTAGTAACATTATATAAAAATAATATAGTAAAAGAGATGCCACAATAGTTAATCAATCTATAAATGATATTTTATTGTAGAGTGACATATTAAAATAATATAGTGATAGTAGTAAAAAATATAAAAAAATATCACTATAATATAATACTTAGTGTCAATTAATTAATAAATATTATTGAAGTAACCAACATAATTATATGTAAAGATATTTAACTAGTATCAATACCTTTTGGCGGGAAAAAATACCACTCATAATTTAGTCATGGTACAATATAAAAAATATAATCAAAGTAGATAAAGTATATACAAGTATATCAATAACCATAAAATTATAAATTTATATATATATATAATATAATATATAATCTCATCATTAATATATTAATTAACTATTTGATTTATATTAGTGTATTGACTAAATTAGCCATATATTTACGAAGTATTAAAAATTTAATTTTTTATCGAATTTTTCTATCCTCTATGTATTCTGTTTTGTCTCTCTTTATTTTTTGGATATTTTATATCTCTAAGCTAACTAATCTCTCACACTTTTTTTCAAACTATTATTTCAAATAATAAATTCAAACGCATGTATATATTTAATTAATGTAGTAAATATACTTCCAAAGTATACAAATAAATTAATATCATTAACCATATTAAATATTGATGGATAGTTTGATGGTAAACTCATATTTTTACAAATAGATAGTTGTGAGTTCAAATTTTATTAAGAGCAGTTGAGCCTAGTGCTTAAAAAATTGGATCGGACTGGCCCGTTCGACCGGTTCAATCGAGAACCAGCAAAAGTTTCGGTCCGATTTGATAATTAAAAGCAGTTGATGAAAAAATCAATTCAAACCGATGTAAACCGGTAAAAAACTGATTGAACTAGTGAAATGACTTTTATTTTAAACCAATTTAATAATTTTTTAAATAAAATTAAAAATTTAAGAGGTCAAACTTCTTTGTTTTTTTCTTTAGAGTTCAAACTTCTTTATTTATTTATTTTTTTCTTCTTTCATTTCTCATTCAAATTCCTCCCATACATCAAATTTCAAACAAATTCAAGAACTAATGGCCCATTTGGTTTTATTTTCATTCTCATTTTTCGTTTCCATCATTTCTAAAATTTAAAAAGTAGTTAGTAAAAATCAGTTGAAAATGAATTTGTATTTAAATAAGTTGTTAGAAAAGTAATGATTATTTTGGGTTTAGTAGATTGTAGGCAGAGTGAGATAGTGATAATAAAATAGACAGACAAGATACATACATTATTAGGATAAGATATATAGGTTATTGGGAAATGCATTTTGAAAATAAAAATGAAAATGTATTCTGGTAAAAATGAGTAAAGATATCTAGGTAATTGGGGAATATGTTTTGAAAATAAAAATGAAAATATTTTTTGGTAAAAATGTATAAAAGTGATGTGTTCAATTTTTAAATAGTAGAAAATGTGAAAATGAGGTTTGTGCATGCTTAATAACTTTGTGCTTTAATCTCTTGAATTGGTAACAAGAGATTGTTTTCAGAGTCCTCATGGTTGATTAAAACGTGAAGGATATCTTCTTCTATCTCTCTAGTCCCTTGTTCCCATATATCAACCCTTTGATCAATTTTTGGATCTTGATGTTTGCCCACATTCTATATAGTTTCTTTAAGAATATTTTCATGGCCATCCAGATCAAAAACTAGCACCCATGGAGCATATTCAACAATACCAAATCCATAGAGATTATGCTCTTTCTCTTCAATTCCAGGGCCTCCATCCTCCATTCCTATCCCAAAAAAAACCTTTATTAGAAATCAATTTCCTAATCACATTCTCCAAATAATGTTGAGCTGCAGTTCTCACATTCACAAGTCCCTTTGTGAGTAGGTTTTGGCATTGCTTGTATACATATTGCACAATGTGATCAACTTCTTCACATATTTTTTGGTGGATCCATTGGTGCATCGCCGGTGAAAGCACTTTTGAGGCAACAATTAATCTTCTTATTCTTTTCCATTGATCACTAGCAGGCAAAATTGCTTTTGTTTAGGTACAGGCCCATTGCTGGTCAGCTTGGCCGACATGTAGTCGGGCCTGGAGGCAAAAACAACGTCTTGCTTCTTCAAGAACTCACAAGCAATTTCAGGAGAGGCAACAGGGATAACATAGATGATAGGCCAATTTTTCGACCCTATTGGAAGAGAATATTGTGTTCTTTTCTTGATGATCAGCCAATTTTTAATGATTATGGTAAAAACCTATTGTAAAAGGGTTGTTTTGTTTTCCATACTGTTCAGACTTGAAGTTTGCCATTGAGAAAAGCTATAAAACTGGAATGTAGAGAAGAAAGTAATTTCTGGAAAACGCTGAAAAAATCGTATTGAATAATAGAGAGAATGTGTGTATATATACAAAAGCTAAGCTTACTAGCTAGAGGGGGTTAGAAACTAGCTAGAGTGATATGATAAGAGTTAGTAGTTAGCCTATCTAACTGACTAGCTAAATAACTGGATAACTAACTGTGTACAATATATACATCTTTACATCCCTCCCTTAAGTTGGACCTCGGTGAACATCTCGTAGGTCCAACTTAGACACAACTGAATGGAATTCTAGTGAGGAGAGCGCCTTGGTGAATATATCTGCGAGCTGAAGGGAAGAAGAACATGTCTGGGTGCAATAAAGCCTCGTTTGAAGTCGTCGTGCACTAGATGGCAGTCAATATCCAGATCTTTGGTCTTCTCATGGAATACAGGGTTTTTAGAGATGTGAATTACAGCGTGATTGTCACAGAACAGTGGAATAAGGAGTGATACGAGCCCTTGGAACTCTTGGAGAAGACAAGGAATCCATTGCAATTCACATACCACGGACGCCATGCTTCTGTATTCCGCTTCTGCAGTAGACCGAGAGACAGTACCTTGTTTCTTTGTCTTCCAGGATATCAAGGAGTTTCCTAAGAAGACGCAGAATCCTGTGAGAGATCTTCTAGTATCAATGCAAGATGCCCAGTCAGCATCACAATATACCTAAGGTTGAAGAGAGTTATATGCAGGAAAATACAGTTATTTGGAAGGGCTCCCCTTGAGATAACGAAGTACATACATAGCAGCTTTCCAGTGATCAATTGTATGGGCATTTACAAACTGGCTGAGTTGTTGAACACTATAAGTGATGTCCGACCATGTGAGATTAAGATATAGAAGTCTTCCTACAAACCTTCTATATTGCTCAGGGTCTGAATATTTTGTGCCATCAGCAGTGAGTTTAACACCCCTTAGGAAATGGAACAGATGTTGGTTTGGATGCCATAAAACCACTGTCATGGAGAATGTCCAAGGTGTACTTTCTTTGATTTAGATAAATCTCATCAGTTGACCTAGTTATCTCAATGCCAAGGAAGTACTTTGAATGGCCTAGGTCCTTAATAGTGAACTTGGAGTGCAGAAAATTCTTCATTGCAGCAATCTCCTTGTCATTGTTACTGGTAACTAATACGTCATCAACATAAACCACAAGTGCCATGAAAGAATCAGCAGAACTCTTAATGAACAAACAATGATCATAGGTTGATTGCCTGAAGCCATAGTGTTGCAGCTGAGTAGTTAGCTCAACATTCCACTGTCTAGGAGCTTGCTTTAGACCATATAGAGATTTTAATAGTTTGCAAACCTAACCAGGTTGGGCCCTATCACACCCTTCAATTGGTAGCATCTACACTTCTTCATCAATGAATCTGTGTAGGAAAGCATTATTAATATCCAATTGATGGATCCTCCAATTCTTTGTAGCAGCTAAAGCAAAGAGTATTCTAATGGTGACAGGTTTAGTAACAGTAGAAAAACTTTGTGAATAATCCACACCAGCAACTTGGTTGTACCCTTTTGCCACTAGCCTGGCTTTATGTTTGTCAATCGTGCCACATGGTTTGAGTTTCACCTTGTATACCCACCTGGAACCAATGGCTTTCTTTCCAACAGGTAAAGTGGTTAGCTCCCAGGTTTTGTTGGATTCAAGTGCCTCAATCTCCTTCTTCATAGCAACAATCCACTCCTCTTGAGTACAAGCTTGCTTATAGGAAGTAGGCTCTCTAATTGTAGAAACATTAGCCAAAAAGCCATGTATGCAGATGATAAATTGGCTTAGTAATGAAGAGGTAAGTCTGGGGTATGTAATTAAGCTTTGCAGGACCATCAGTACATTGTACAAGTGGAAGAATCATTGGTATAGACTCATCATATTGATGCTCAAATACTTGAGAAATGTAATCTTTGAGCCAGGTAGGTTTCTTTTTTGATCTAGAACTTTGTCTAACAGTGGGAATAAAAAGGTTGGGAGACTGAGTATTTTGAGAATCTTGATCCATAGTTTGAGATGCCAAAGGCACAGATGTGTTATTCTGAGGAAACAGAGAAGTAGTCCTTTTAAGAATAGGGGTAGGATCAATAATATCTTCATCTAAAGAAATAGGTAGAGACAGTGGAGGTTTAGAATTTTCAATAGGGAATTTGTCCTTGAAAGGAAAGGTACATTCATGGAATATGACATCCCTAAAGAGATATATTTTGTGTCTATCAAGATCATAGACTTTGAATGCTTTCTGGCCTGTATTGTATCCAATGAAGATGCATTTAAAAACCCTAGGCTCAAACTTATCTTTATGTGGGAAAGTGTTTGTGGTGAAGCAAAGAGATCCAAAAACTCTCAAATTCTGATAATCTAGGGCTTCATTAAAGAGTTTCTCATAAGGAGATTTCCATGATAGAATATGACTAGGCAATCTATTGATAATGTGGGTTGCCATCAAGATGGATTCTCCCTAAAATTTTACAGGAAGATTATATTGAAACATAAGAGCTCTAGCAGTGTGAAGAAGGTGCCTATGTTTCCTTTCTACAATGCCATTTTGCTGAGCAGTGTAGCTATAGCTTCTTTGGTGGATGATGCCATTCTAGCTAAGGATAGAATGAACATCGCCGTTCAAAAATTCAGTACCATTGTCAGTTCTTATGGTTTTGATACATGTTCGGAATTATTTTTTAACCATTTGGATAAACTGGAGAATGAAGGTATGAGTTTGATATTTGTTGTTCATTAAGTGAGTCCATAAAGCTCTAGTATAGTCATCTACAATGGTAAGAATATAGTGGGCGCCCGTCAAGGATGGCTTCTTGTAAAGGCCCCAAATATCCATGTGGATGAGTTCAAAGGCTTTAATAGTGATAGACACACTATGAGAGAATGACAATCTGGTCTGTTTAGCCATAGGACACACATCATAGTTATGGCAAGAGTCAAGACTTTTATTGCTAGTATGAGGAAAATGTCTCAAAACTTTATTCGATGTATGTCCTAATCTATTACGCTAGAGAATAACGTTTGAAGAAGATACAGTATTCACAAGATTTTGATCAGTAATTTTGCAAACTGGAATAAAGGTGTTCACAACAAGCATTAATTCTTTCAAGGGAGAAACAAGACTTATCAAGGATGTAGAGTCTTCCTATGACTTTTTCCACTGCAATTATTCTTTCATTCTTCAGGTCCTGCAAAATGAAGTGGTTTGAGTGAAATGTGAATTTCATTTGGGCATCACTAGTTAATTTGCTCACAGACAGGAGGTTAAACTTGAACTCGAGAATATGAAGTGTGTTTAGAAGATTGAGATTTTCTGTTAGCTAGACAGTTCCTGTATGTTGGACAAGTTTTAGGGTGCCATCAAGTACACAGACATAGGTTTGGTTGTGGTTTTGTAGTTGAACAAAAGATTAATGTCTATGCATATATGGCTAGAGGCTCCTGTGTCTACAATCCAAGAATCAACACCTATCAGGTCGAGTGTACTTAAGGCTAAATGCATAGACAAACCTGCAAAATCATTGAGATGGCCAATGCTCATTTGATTCCCTTTGACTTGTTGTTTTCCTTTCATCGGCCTTGTCACTTCTTGTTGCACCATATTAGCCAAAGTAGATGTCCAATCATGTGTTTTGTGAGCCCCTTTCTCATTCTGAAACTAAAGAGGAGTTTCCACACAGTTTACATTCTGTCTCCCTTGTCCTTCAGCCCTTCTTTCCCTGAGCTCTTTATACCAATCTGGATACCCATTTAGTTTAAAGCAGTTCTCTCTAATGTGTCCATCCCTTCCACTATGAGAACAGCGCTTATTGTCTCTCTTTCCTTGATCCTTCTTATACATCTGCTTGGCACCTCATTCTCTCTTGAAATTATGTTCTGTCCTAGCTGCCATAGCAACATTTTCAGTTGCATCATTGTAAGATGTATTTACTTCCCTTTGTTTTTCAACTCGTAGCACCATTGACAAAGCCTTATTCACACTTGGAAAAAGGGTCCATAACTAATATTTGGTTGGTTCCTAACATAGTCATAAGCATCATTCAGTCCCATAAGGAACTGCAGTAATATGTTCATAGAGTTTATGTCAACCACAACCTTTGCCACTCCACACGTATACTCTAGAATGGGCATCAAAACGCTCAACTCATCCCATTGCTTTTTTAGTTTTGTGTAGTACTAGACAATAGTTAGTGTTTGTTGTGGAATGGAAACAATCTCACGTTGCAATTGATATAAGAGAGGGCCATTACATTCCCCGAATCGTTTCGAAATTTCTTCCCAAAGTTCCTTGGAAAAAGTAGTGTAGAGAGATACTTCAACAATATCTTTGGATATTGAGTTAAGAATCCATGATATAACCATGCAATCAACTCTAATCTACTGATCATATTCAGGTGATTCAACGCCAGGCATAGGACATCTACCATAAAAAAATGCTAATTTCACCTTAGCTCCTAAGGCGATTTTCATCGAACGGCTTCAGGAAAAAAAATTGGTACCTGTTAATGGAGTAGTCACAAGCATAATTCCAGGATGATCCAATCCTTGAAGGAATAATGGATTGTTGTTGTCGAAGCTTCTGGGGTTTCGCTCCTGGTTATGGCTCATGTCAGTGTCTGCAACTTCTTCATATATTCTTCACTCGGCAAGTGATATCGAAGAAGAACGCAGCTCAATGTCATGAAATTAATGAGAATCGATCTTTACTGAAGAGATTCGATATCAGGAGCATAGAATCGGTGCTCCGATACCATGTTCAGACTTGAAGTTTGCCATCGAGAAAAGCTGTAAAACTGGAATGTAGAGAAGAAAGTAATTTTTGGAAAATGCTAAAAAAATCGTATTGAATAATAGACAGAGAGAGTGTATATATACAAAAGCTAAGCTAGCTAACTAGAGGCGTTAGAAACTAACTAGAGTGATCTGATAAGAGTTAGTTGTTTGCCTATCTAACTGACTAGCTAACTAACTGGATAACTAACTATGTACAGTATATACATATTCACACATACTAATTTGAAATGGATATGATGGTTTTGCAAGGTTTGATTGTTGGGGTAGAGAAAGAGGATCGAGAACGTTTGTGTTAAGTAAAATGATGTACTTGGAAGCAAATGATCTTTGAGGGTGGGTTTATACTTGTATGTCTATGAGTCCTTTTATAATGGGAGATGGGGTAAATATTTGCTACTAATTAAAGGGATTTACTAGTTTTTTTTCTTTTCTTTTCTTTCTTTTTTTTTTTTTTTTGATTGATGTACTGAAAAAAATATGTTTGTCTCCATCTAAGAAGATGGATATACAAATTAGTGTCGATTTATCTCTTTTTCTATTTTTTTTCACAATTCCTTTTCACTAACTTAAGAGTTAGAGAATTTTAGGACATCTTTCTATAACCACTAACCATGTTGTTGATGCATTGAAAGACTTTTTATGGGACACCTTAGCGCTTAGATAATCAGGAAGATCATCTCTAGTTTTAGATAGCTCTCACAACCTCTAAAGGATCACAAAATTACCTTGAGACCAGATAAGCTATTTCCAATTTGTATTGTGTCCGACCTGATCATGAGTGTCATCAGTTCAATATTTTTTTTGGAAAAAGATAAGGGCTTAGATTATCTCTATCTAAATTTCAGAAATGAGAAAAAAAAAAAAATTGTTTAGAACAAGTTGCAAAGTGCAAAAATCATAAGGTACATATATCATGATTTCTAGAACCATCTATGAAATCAGACATATGAAAATCCAAAATTTTCTGTTCAAATGATCCCCTTAGTAGCTCATATTTTAGATGGCCACTTAATTTCCTTTGCGATAAGCTACATTAGGATTGCCTTCATAAGGTGTCTCGAGTTCAATATGGACATAACCTCTTTTGAGGAACGAATTTTTATGTTGTTTAAGAATATCTTTAGCCACAAAAAGTTTCATTGAGTTAAAAAGTTACTAAAGGGACGAAAATATTTGTTATGCAAAAAAAAAATCTTCTAGCACAAAATATTTTGTTGAGAAAAAATGTTTTTAGACAAACAAAAAAAAAATTGAAAAAAAAAATTGCTCAAAATTGTCTTATGGCGCAAAAGGTTTTACTGAAAATAAATGTCTTTAAACACAAAAATATACATCGCCCAAGAATATTTTTGGGCACGAAATATTTCAAAATATTTTTTTCGTTGTTTAGAAATGCCCATTTTCTGATAAAATATATCATCACAATTCCTATAAATAATTTATTGACATTGAGAGTTTTAACAGCGAAATATCAACTTTGTCTACCAAAACAATTTTGGAACAACAATATTTGCCGGCTTTATATTCATCAGTAGCGAGATAAATATTATCGCACCCTTCACATCATGCATGATTCCTCAACAGCATAATTAAAACGTTTTAAGTAACCTTTTTTTTTTTTTGAACTATTTTCTACTACCTTAGTAGTGAACTTTTGTCCAATGACATATATGTTTTTATTTTGTAATAAGCGGCAGTTCATTTTAAGAAACAAAAAAAATAAATAAAACAATTATTACTCGTTTTCAAGTCAAGTGCTTTAATTATTCGTTTAGTTTGTTTAATCCTAATATTAAAAATTGTTTAGTATATCTCTTATTTTCTCCAATTTCCTTACATACCAATACACTACAAGAAAATATGCTTTCTATTGTAATATTTTTTACTTCATTAAAAATAATATAATAAAAAATGCTTATTTGCTATTATTGTTCTATTGTATTATAAGTTTTTCAAATGTATGATAAAACTTATTTAAAGATTACATTCCACCTTATCTTGGCAGAAAATATACTTATTTACTAAATTTATATATGAGGTAAATAATATATTACATTTTGCTACAGTTTTACATAAACCATGGTAAAAAGTTGATGAATTTACAATATTTTTCTTTGATGAATCAAAAAACCATTAGTATTGGCCAAATACCTCCAATTTTTATTAATAAAAATTTATTTAATTAATTAATCGAATGCAACAATTAATTAATAAAATCCCCAAAAGTTTATTTGTTAATTGTTCTTTTCATTTCTTTTTAGAGCTACTACAGTTCAATAAGATGCTATCATTGTATAGATGTTTATCTTTTTTATTATATGTTGATTCTATTATCATGAACAAGGTTCCTCATTATGTCAAGAGAGGTACTAGAACAGAAAGAGAAACAAAACTGAGTTATAAAATAATTAATAACAAAAAATATATATTAATATGATTACTAAATAGTTAGTTGGTCTAATGGCATCACCCTCAACATATAAGCGTAAGGTCTAGACTTCGAATTTTAATGAATTTTTGGTGTGCCTAAAAATTGTAATAATAAGCATAACATGCAAAATATATAGAAATGATTGATTTGTTTTTACTACACCTAGAAATTATAGTCATAAGTCGTATTTACTACATTTGATTATAGTGAGAAATAATTTAAACATTTATTGCATTTTTTGAAGTGCGGTAATTAGAGGTGCAAAGGTGTTGAGCCAACCGCGAGCCTCACGAGTCGAGTTCGAGCTAGCTCGAGTCGAGCTAAATTGAGCTCGTGCTCTAATGGAGCCAATCTCGAGCCGTCTATATCTGGGCTCGAGGCTCGCAAGCCAATATATAATTAAATATTATTTTTTATTTATTAATCAATATATATTAATATTACTATTTTTTATTTTGAGTTCGAGCTCGAGCTCGAGCTTGTAGTTTTTTACAGTTCATTTATCAATTCGAGTTTTATCAAGACGAGCCGAGCCGAGCCAAGCTCGAATTGTTGTCGAATTGAGCTTGAGCTTAAAATTTTTGGCTCATCGAGCTCGAAAATTTTGCTCAAATTCGACTTGGCTCGATTGTACCTCTAACAGTAATTAACTATTATATCCTGTATTTTTCCAATTGTGGTGAAAATAGTGGTATATTTGATAATCTTTACTGCACATTGAATTTGTAGCAAGTGATGATAATTTTATAGTAAAAAGTCTATTATATATGAATCCTGAAAATTGACATAAATGTACCATAACCACACCAAAGTTCAAAAATTTCTCCCTATTGTTGTTCCATATAACAATTTTTTTGCCATAAGGATCTAGGCCCAACAAACTATCAATTCACAACCCAAGACATCTTACTCTAGGTCTATATATCATGATGACATCATCTTTTATAAAATCTTGAAGCAAGCCCAAGATAAGATTATAATGGAGCCCGATTACCTCACCAATATGATTAGTAAATAAGGGTTTGTTAATGGAGTGGATTTTAATTTGATATGATTATTTAAGATCTTTAATCGACAAAAAAGATTAGATGAATATGATTTGATTAAAAAAGTTTGTAATTCAAAATAAATAAAACGGATGTGAATTTTGTTTGATTCGATCCATTAATAATTCAAATCGGATATATATTATTATACATATATATACACAATGGCCTTATGGCACCAAAATGGATTTTTGGGTGAAGTAATGAGATCCTATATAATATATCAAATCATGTACTTTTCATATAAATTGTTAAGTTTTGAACTTGTCTACATCATAATTATACCACTTATTTCTCTATTTTTACAATGAAAAACGATGTGAGAAGAATAACGAGGAGTAGAAGGTCATAATATAGTAAAAATGCAATGCAAATCTTAATTTGATAAAATTAAATTAATTTCTTTTTTACTAAATTTTAAGGCTATAATTAGCTAATTTAAAAATCAAGTTATGTATTTACAATGACAAACAAGTACCATTATTTGCAATCCAACCTAAAATGCAGTGATCTAGTGAATGAATGCGATTAAATTATATTATATTATTGCTTTTAAATGATCAATAAACTTGTAAATTTATTCATTAATTTGTCATGTGTATGTTTTTTATTTTTTTAATAATGAATATTTTGAATTTAGATTTTACTAAATTTCTAGAAAAGTAACAATATATGATGATTTGAGAGTAGTATGCAATCGATTCAAGTCGAGTCGAGTAAAAAAAATTCAAGCTCGAGTTCGGCTCGATAAGACTCGAATTATCAAATAAATTGTAAATAGCTGGTAGCTCGAGTTTGAAATAAAAAAATAGTAATATAATATATATTTATTAAATAAACAAAAATAATATTTAATCATGCACCAAATTGCGAGTCAACTCACTAGCTTCGAGTTTAGATGTAGACAGCTTGAGCTTGAGTCGGCCTAGCTTGAACTCAACTTGTGAAGTTCGTAAATTGGTTTGACTCGTTGTACCCTTATTTGAGAGTATCAGATATGTATATATTTTTTTGAGATATTCAATTTTATTTAAATTCGAATATAATAATACCAATCATGGATATTAAAGGATCTTGAATCGAATTTGAATAATACATACTATTATTATCAAATTTAAATTCAGATTTACCACGATTCAAATTTAAATTTAGATTTACCATGATTCAGTTCAAACGCAATCCATCGGTAGCCCCACGTAAAGAATGAGGGGACAAATTGGTAAAAAAGGCCAACCCATTATCTAATCATGGGCCATAATCTCCGTTAGAGCTACCATTTCTTAATTTATTAGCTACAATTGAAATATGGGCTGATTTTCCATGTGATTCATATTTTACTGGCCTTATAAACAGGTGAGCTACTCAGAGGCGGCATAATACTTTCTACTACTAAGCAAAACTTTTGTTTTAGTTTTGAAGTGTTATAAGGTTATTGTTATTACTTCAAAATTTGGTATTGGCCGAAATAACCTCTAAATTTAAACTATTGGCTGCACATTACAAGAAACATTGAACAATCTCTAAAATTTCCATCAATATAAAGAAAGGCCCCACCATTATCAAGTCTAGCAAGTACCCACTTAGAAAGTGATATTTTAGGATGAAAATTTCATGAAGGCAACGAAAATTTCTTAGACAGCAATATTATATGGAAAAAAAGAAAAAGAAACTCATAACCATAACCTTCAACAGGAATCACGTGTAGTACTTGGCAAATTTTTACCGCACCGTCGGTTTCTTCCCTCTTTCTTTCTTCTACCGTTTCTTTTTCCTTTTCCCCTTTGTTGTTGAATAATATAATTACACTATGTTTGGTTTAAAAATTTTGATGGAGAAAAGAAAAGAAAAAAAAATGCTAAGAAAAATATTTTTAATTGTTTGGCTAGTAAGGAAAATGATAAAGAAAAAAAAAACTTATGAAAAAATAAAATGTTTTTGAGGAACATGAGTTTTCCTCACAAAATGGTAAGAAAAATGAGGCAAAAGTCCATTTGAGCTCTCTCTTATATCCCTCAACAGATTCATCCCTCCATTCTTTTCTTCACTATTTTCTTCTACATCCAAACAAGTTTGAGATTTTATATTTCTTTAATTTTATCTTCCTTTTCCCTATTATTTTCCTTTCCTTATCTAGTTCTTTAAACCAAACATAATGTTAGGGTTTTATTCCTAGGAATTATTTATATATATATATATGTGTGTGTGTGTGTGTGTGTGTGTGTATAAAATATATGAGGAAAGTGATTTAATCCTAATAGGATTCTATTTTTCCTCCTAGGGCTAAAATATTATTCTTACTATAACTCTAAAACCTTTATTATTGATTCCTAAAGTTCAACAACTTCACTCCATGTATAATATAACAATAATTCAAGTAGAATTATAATTTATATTCCCCCAAAATATAGAATATATAATAAGATAAAAAAAATAATACTTATTAATATTTTACCTTGAGATAATTTAATTTTAATTTTTTATTCCTAACAAAATTATTTTTTGTCTTACTATGACTTTAATTGATGTACTAATAAAATAAATTTCATATGATAAAATAATCAATTAAATACTATATAAAATTCTATGCCATTACAATTCACGAGTTAGGGTTCAATTAGTGAATTGCTTTCCCAATGGCATATTTCAGGGTTGATTAGATAATTAAAGTTTTATTATAGATTAAAATGTAAGAAAGATTCAACGTAGTTTTATATAAATATCGTTAAGAGATCAAATTAAAATTGAAATCTTATGAGTGTATAATTTATCCATTTTGAATTTAAGATTCAAAATATTAGATTATGTTCGTTTAATACACTTCCAGATGAATGGTTCCTAGCAACAAACAGATTCATAACTAAAATGAAAAATGAAAAATTAGTATAAAATAGAAGTTTTTGTTCATAAAATTTATTTAAAATATCAATTAATATGTCGAAAGGACATGTTACATTGGTTTATTTGATGCAATAGGCACATCACCTTAAAATTACAATGTAAGCTAATTACAAACATAACAAACACAAAAGAAGTACCAACAACAAATTGTCCCGCATATAACTAATTGATATGTGTTTATGAAATATTTAATTGGAAGAAAATTTTAGTACCATGTAAGTAATTTAAGAAGATAAATGAGTTCATCAGGAGAAAATTGTGTAACTAATTAAATCATTCAAAATTTCTAAATAAGTAAAATAAAAGGCCAACGTGCTCAAGTATAATAGGTCTCAAACGGAATCTAAATTTTAGCTAATCATATATCAAATAAAATCTTAACACAACAAAGGGAGAAATAATAAAATCCAAGCAAAAAAGTTTATATAAGCAAAAGCAACCTCAAATCTCTCTCTCTCTCTCTCTCTCTCTCTCTCTCCCAGTGATAACTTCCATTGCTCTTTCTACTCACTATAGGCCCACCGTTGCATGAATTTTAAGTGAGTAAAAGTTGTAAAAAAATATTAAATGCTTTAAATAAACTATCCAAGCAAACACGTGGAATACAATATTGTGTGCTAATTGATTATATTTCAAGTTCAATTAATACAAAAAACACTATTATTGAAATTGATTAAATTCAAAAAGCCTATAATTAAATGGCAAAAGATAATATCTTTAAATAATTACAAAGAAAAATAAATCTCATAATTTCGATACAAATCAATAACAAATGCTCAATATTTTTTCTTAATTTTATTACTTTCTCAGTATGCCCTCTATCATATGTATGAATTACATCAATACACCTAAAGTCAATCAACTTAACATAATAAATAGATTATAAAATTATACAATTAAAAAATAAGAGAAACTTGTCTACTACTATAGCTTTCAGATTTGTATAGTCAACACTTCCTACAAAAAAATACACAATAAGACTATTTTCTTCACATTCAACTCCCTTGTAATCATCTTCAAACGATTGATGAGTCCTAAGTTTATTTTTCATATAAATCTCTCAACAGATCATACTTCCACGTTGTATTTAAAATAAATAAAATCGAGTCACTGCTCTATTTTAATGGATACCTACCACAATGGATAGAAATCTTGGACCACCTATCCAAAGATCATGTTTCAGGAACAATATTCAAGTGTGGGCAAAAGAATGGTGGATGTATGTGTTAAGGGACAAAACAAAACACAAGGGTGGGAAAGACACCCAAGAAAAATACATAAGATCAATGATATCTACGACTTTTACAAGGAAGAGAAAATCATATCTACTATTACAACCTTCAAATTTGTATAGTGAATAACCATGGAGTGCGCTAACAATATCAATGATATGATATTAATTAATAAGAAAACTATTATTATAATTGAATAAATTATCTATTTTAGAAAGCTCATAAATTAAAAATGTCAAAATATTTTTAAGTAATCAAAAAAAAAAAAAACTAACCTTGTGATTCCAATATAAACGAATTGCAAATATTCAATATTTTTCTTGATTCTATTCCCTTCTCAATATTCCCTTTATCTTGCAAATGAATTACATCAATATCTAAAGTCAATCAATTTCATACAATAAACAAAACATAGAAACTAAACCTCAACAGCAAAATCCATAAAAGAATATAACTAAAAACCAATATCTTTTT
This sequence comes from Jacaranda mimosifolia, assembly GCA_018894105.1. Lineage (NCBI taxonomy): Eukaryota > Viridiplantae > Streptophyta > Magnoliopsida > Lamiales > Bignoniaceae > Jacaranda > Jacaranda mimosifolia. Next base: position 37,789,446 of record CM032123.1, read on the forward strand.
CTTTACTTACATAGAAAAATTCTTATGGAGATGGTAATCTCTCTTCTTCAAGATTTGAAATTGGAAGATTGAAGGAGAGTTGGATGTGTTTTCATTCTTTAAATTGTATTTAGGTATCTCAAGTAGAAGAGTTTTAATACATCTAACTATCTTTGAATTTATCAAATATTAAGTTCACTACCAGATAAAGATTATAAATATCATCAAATATATTTTGAATTTCTGATGAAAGAAAATTAGAGATAAGATACAATTATATTGGTTAGATATTATAATCAACAACTAATAATTTTTTTTTAATTGAATTAAAAAACTCAAAATTCTAAAAATTTGACATGTGGACAAAATCACACAATTAAAATCAGATTGCACAATTAGATAAGTACAAAACTGTATTGTATATAATAATATAGATATTATTTGCAAAAAAAATTGACAATAAAACCCATTTTAAATCAGAAAAATAAAAAAGAAAGCAAAGAGAAAATCCATTTAATTCTTAATTACTGTGCTATTGTGAAATCATGCATTACCCACAGGGTGATATATATATATATATAAATATATATATATATATATATAGAGAGAGAGAGAGAGAATGGAGTTGAGAATTCAATTCTCACTGGCCTACCAAAAATAAAAGTAAATGAAAAAAAAACAAAATATGGAAAGGCATTTCATCAATCAAAGATGGCAAATTTTTAATTTCATTAAATTAGTATATGAAGAAGGGATTATAGACTTACAGAAATTTGATCAGTGGGAGGGGAACAGCTCCCCTGTTGACTAAAGTCCAATCATAGAATAAATGAAATTAAGATACTAGGAAATGAGCAAGAAACAAAGGTAGTGTTTGGTTTTATTTTAAGCATTTTTGAAGAAAAAAATACTTTAGAAAGTAGATTGAGGGAATATGATATATGTTTGGTTTTGCAATCAAAAATTTATTAGAGATTATTTTAGATTGAGATGGTGCATTTGATTTTATTTTGAGATAAAATAAATTGTAATGTAGATATCAAATATAATTTTTTCTTTAGTTCATGGGTGAAAATATAATTTTATGTTAATTATTTAATGGGTTATCAAGTTGGACTCTTCAGTTATCCCATGTGAAATAAAAGAAAGGTAATGTTTGTTTTTATATTCTCAAAATATTTTTTTGGGAAAAGTAAAAACAAATATTATTTTCTTTTATCTCACATGGGATAATTGAAGAGTCCAACTTGATAACCCCTTTCAGTACTTTTTGTTATTTTTCTTATTAATTTTACTATTAACATGAAAGTAACCCTCTTTGGTCACCACGTCGACCAAAAAGAAATAATAACTCTTTTTGGCAATCGATTTAAATCTTCTATTTCAATTTATATTGCATTTCCTATTTCATTTCATAGATATATTGCATATGTATTAAATACTTTCTCATAGAAATAATTAATTGAGAATCAAATACACTAGATAAACATTAGATTTTATATATTTATTATTTTTTAGGAGTTAGATATATTTTACATTATCTCTTAGAGAGTTGGGTGTAATATATTTTGCATTATCTTTTAAGGACTTAAGAGTTTTAGAGATAAGTATTAATTAGTCATTATATTTAAGTATATTTAAGGTTCAAAATAATCAATAGTCCAAAATATTTCTTAAAACAACAAAATGAGAACAATAATTTATACATGAATTCATATAATTTTACATTGTAATTCAATAAAAATGCAACATTTACATTATACATTATAAATAGACTTCATAACTCTCAGTATGTCAATATTTTAAAAATCAAATCAATGATTGAACTGAACAATTATTTTGTTTTATTGATTTTTCAAATGAATTATTTTATGTATTTTCTACATTTATAAATACATAAATAAAAGTTATAATAAAACTAAATAGGTTGTTTGTATAGTTTTTAAATAATTGCATACGTGCATCAAATGTGTCACAGTATTAATATATAAAAAATGCACTTGTGATTGCATGACGATATTAACTAATACTTTGTTGCCATGAGGATAGAGGCCCAACAAACTATCAATTCCAAACCCAATTCATCTTAACTCTAGGTCTACATATCAAAATATTTCATGAAATCTTAAGAATGTAAATAAGGCCCAATATTTAGCTCACCAGGGCAACATGACTAACGTTATGGGATAGTTAAATAGTCTTTAGTCCAATTGCATAAGTCTCACACATAAAATATGAAATTGGAGATTTGATTAATTCGAATCAAATGAGAATATGTATAAATTATTTGTCGCGGGGGGGGGGGGGGGGGGGGGACAATGAAATCATGGGCCATGAATATGATCTTGATTTATTGGCTAAGTGACATATGGGCTTATTCCATATAATTGATATTTCGCATGGTTTATAAAGAGGTGAGCTATTCACAAGCTGTAAAAGATGATTTGATCTGTGAAAGTCTATTATCAGTTTATTTCTTTTTCTTTTTTCAGTTACATACGTACACGTATTTTGAATTAATTAAATTTTAATTTTAAACCTTATATATATAGTGTGTGACTTGAAATGTTTATTTTATTTAAATAGATACAAATTTCCCATACTTCAATAATGGTAAGATGAAGTACAACTTAAACTCATGCGTTTCACAAAAACTAATGAAGGGATTTTAATTAATTCATTGGATTGAGTACTTAGGAATGTCATTTATTTGTTAATTATAGAGTGACTTGAATTAGTTAATTAATTTTAATTTAATTATCATTTTCTATTAGTCTACTTAAATTGTCATTTGCATTGACATTGATTTAATATGTAGGTAGCTAGTGCCTCTAATTTTTCTTAAAAAACTAACGTTACTCATATTTATTTATGGTGTCATTTAAAAAAAATATCACGAAATATTAATTAATGGTACTAATTTAATGACACTCTATAGCATAGTGACATACAAAAGTAATATATTGATAATTATTGAAAAATGCCACTATATTATAATATTTGGTGGCATTTGAATAATAAATGACAAATAAAAATGGTAACATTTGATTGAAAATGCCAACATAAATGTATTTCAAGGCATTTAATTAGTGCCACTTATTTTTCTTAAAAATTTTTATTGATATTTAATTATGGTGTCATTTGAAAAAGATGCCATAAATTATTTAGTAACGTTATATAAAAGTAATATAGTAAAAGAGATGTCACAATAGTTAATAAATGTATAAATGATATTTTAAAGTAGAGTGACATGTTAAAATAAAATAGTGATAGTAGTAAAAAATATCACTATAATATAATGCTTAGTGTCAATTAATTAATAAATATTATTGAAGTAACCAACACAATTATATGTAAAGATATTTAACTAGTATCAATACCTTTGGGGGGGGGGGGGGGAATACCACTCATAATTTAGTCATGGTACAATATAAAAAATATCATCAAAGTAGATAAAGTATATACAAGTATATCAATAACTATAAAATTAAAAATTTATATATATATAATATAATCTCATCATTAATATACTAATTAACTATTTGATTTATATTAGTGTATTGACTAAATTAGCCATATATTTAAGAAGTATTAAAAATTTAAGTTTTTCTCGAATTTTTCTCTCCTCTATGTATTATGTTTTGTCTCTCTTTATTTTTTGGATAATTTATATCTCTAAACTAACTAATCTCTCACACCTTTTTTCAAACTATTATTTCAAGTAATAAATTCAAACACGTGCATATATTTAAATAATTTAGTAAATATACTTTCAAAGTATACAAATAAATAATATCTTTAACCATATTAAATATTGATAGATAGTTTGATGGTAAACTTATATCCTTACAAATAGATAGTTGTGAGTTCAAATTTTATAAAGAGCAGTTGAGCCTAGTGCTTAAAAAATTGGACCGGACCAGCCCGTTCTACTGGTTCAACCAAGAACCGAAAAAAGTTCCAGCCCGATTTGAAAATTAAAAGCAGTTGATGAAAAAATCAATTCAAACTGGTGTAAACCGATAAAAAATTGATTGAGCTAGTGAAACCATTTTTATTTTAAACCAATTTAATAATTTTTTAAATAAAAATTAAAAATTTAAGAGGTCAAACTTCTTTGTTTTTTTCTTTATAGTTCAGACTTCTTTATTTATTTATTTTTTCTTCTTTCATTTTTTCATTCAAATTCTCCCCAAACATAAAATTTCAAACCCAAATTCAAGAACTAAGGGCCCATTTGGTTTTATTTTCATTCTCATTTTTCATTTCCATCATTTCTAAAATTTAAAAAGTAGTTAATAAAAATAAGCTGAAAATAAGTTTGTATTTAAATAAGTTGTTAGAAAAATAATGATTATTTTGGGTTTAGTATGCTGTAAGTGAAGAGAGATAGTGATAATAAAATAGACAGACAAGATATATACATTATTGAGATAAAAGATATAAGTTATTGGGGAATGCGTTTTGAAAATAAAAATAAAAATGTTTTATGGTAAAAATGTGTAAAGATATCTAGGTAATTGGGGAATATGTTTTGAAAATAAAAATGAAAATATTTTCTAGTAAAAATGTATAAAAATGATGTTTTTCAATTTTCAAATGGTATAAAATGTGAAAATGAGGTTTGTGCATGCTTACTAAATTTGTGCTTTAATCTCTTGAATTGATAACAAGAGATTGTTTTCAGAGTCCTTAGGGTTGATTAAAACGTGAAGGATATCTTCTTCTATCTTTCTAGTCCCTTGTTCCCATATCTCAACCCTTTGAGTAATTTTTGGATCTTGATATTTGCTCACATTCTATATAGTTTCTTTAAGAATTTTTTCATGGCCATCCAGATCAAAAACTTGCACCCATGGAGCATATTCAGCAATACCAAATCCATAGAGATTATGCAGGACTGTGAATCCACATGCTCTTTCTCTTCAATTCCAGGGCCTCCATCCTGCATTCCTGTCCCGAAAAAACCTGTTACTAGAAATCAATTTCCTAATCACATTCTCCAAATATTGTTAAGCTGCAGTTCTCACATTCACAAGTCCCTTTGTGAGTGGGTTTTGGCGTTGCTTGCATACATATTGCACAAGGTGATCAACTTCTTCACATTTTTTTTCGTGGAGCCGGCGGTGCCTGTTGCTGGTCAGCTTGGCCGACATGCAGTCGGGCCTGGAGGCAAAAATAACGTCTTGCTTCTTCAAGAACTCACGAGCAAGTTTAGGAGAGGCGACGGGGATAACATAGATCTTACCAAGGCGGATACAAGCTATTTCTTTGTAGATTTCTTTCATGAGTTGGTGTATCCATCGAAAAGTTGGATTCTTCTTGATCATTTCGGGCAGGCAACCGATGATAGGCCAATCTTTCGACCCTGTTGGAAGAGAGTAATGTGTTCTTTTCTTGATGATCAGCCAATTTTTAGTGATTATGGTGGCAAGACCTAGCACCGACAATGATAAGAACCCATTGTAAAAGGGTTATTTGTTTTCCATACTAATGTGATATGGATATGATGGTTTTGTGTTTGAACTACAAGGTTTGATTTTTGAGGTAGAGAAAGAGGATTGAGAATGTTTGTGTCAAGTAAAATAATGTACTTGGAAGCAAATCATCTTTGAGGGTGGGTTTGCACTTGTATGTCTGTGAGTCCTTTTATAATGGGAGATAGGGTCAATATTTGTTACTAAAGGGGTTTACCATTTTTTTCCCAAAAATATTTCTAAATATTTTTTTTGTTGTTTAAAAATGCCCATTTTGTGATAAATATATCATCACAATTCCAATAAATAATTTATTGACATTGAGAGTTTTAACAACAAAATATTAACTTTGTCTACCAAAACAATTTTGGAACAACAATATTTGCTAGCTTTATATTATTCCTCTTTTTCATTGTCTTGAACGTTACACAGACAAGGATACCCAACGAAGCTGAAAATGTAAAAAAGATGAAAAAATAAAAAAATAAAAAATAATAATAAAAAAAAATATTGCCCATTGTATTTGCAACGAAATCTCGTACTTTTTATAATAAAATATTTCATTGTGAAACATGAAATTTCTTGTAGTGAATTATATGTTATCTTTTGGTTTGAAAAATATGATTTTGAGTGGTGTTAAGTGGAGAAAATGAGTATTCTATTCTACTCACTCAAATAAGTGGTGAAAACAATATGTTTCCATCCATCAAACTCAAAAATCAAACCTTTCAATTCAAATACAAAATCCTAATACCGATTTTGATCCAATATAAAGAACAAAACAACCCTTTGCATTGAGTTCTTATCACTGTGGGTGCTAGGTTTTGCCATCATAATCATCAAGAAAAGAAAAAAATAATACTAATTTCATGAATGCAAGAGGCATAATTCACCATCCATCACTATCTATCATTAGCTATCAAGTGAGGCCTAATTATGGACTTTAGTCTATATATATGTATATATATATATATTTATTTATTTTTTTAATCAAAGGAATGTTGCACGTATGGGAAGTTAAGGGCTAGTTTGGTTTTATTTTCATTTTTAATTTTTATTTCCATCATTCTAAAAATGTTGGAAAGTAGTTAGTGAAAATGAGTTAAAAATGAGTTTGTATTTGGATAACTGCTGGAAAAGTAATAATTATGTTGGTTTTAGTAGATTGTAGGTAGAAAGATATAGAAATAATGGAATTGAAAGGAAAGATATATAGGTTATTCGAAGAAAATATATATACTATTAGAGAATGTGTTTTAAAAATAAAAATAAAAATAATATTGGATGAAAATACGTAAAAAAGTGTGTGTTTCATTTTTTGAATAGTAAAAAATATGAAAATGAGCTTTGAAAATGAAGCCAAATGCCTATAAAGTCTATAATCTCATCTTTTAGATACTCGTTTAATGAAATTAAGAAGAAAAAAAATTCCCTCGTTTAATTGGTTATAAATGTCCCCCAATGTTTTTTCATGTACCTTTTCTTTGTCGAGCCAGTGAGAATTAAATTCTCATCCCGTTTTTATCGCACCCTTTACATCATGCATGATTCCTCAACAGCATAATTAAAACGTTTTAAGTAACCTTTTTTTTAATTATTTTCTACTACCTTAACAGTTAACTTTTGTCTAATGACATATATGTTTTTATTTTGTAATAAGTGGCAGTTCATTTTAATAAACAAAAAATAAAAAAAAACAATTATTACTCCTTTTCAAATCAAGTGCTTTAATTATTCTTTTAGTTTGTTTAATTCTAATATTAAAAATTATTTAGTATCTCTCTAATTTTCTCCAATTTCCTTACATACCAATACACTAAAAGAAAATATGGTTTCTACTGTAATATTTTTTACTTCATTCAAAAAAATAATGTAATAAAAAAAAATATTTGCTATGATTGTTCTATTGTGGTATAAGTTTTTCAAATGTATGATAAAATTTATTTAAATATTACATTCCATCTTTAATTAATTAATTGAATGCTCAATTAATTAATAAAATCCCCAAAAGTTTATTTGTTAATTGTTGTTTTCATTTCTTTTAGAGCTACTACAGTTCAATTGGATGCTACCATATTTCATAGATGTTTTATCTTTTTAATTAATTATATGTTGATTCTATTATTATCATGGACAAAGTTCCTCGTTATGTCAAGAGAAGTACAAAAACAGAAAGAGAAACAAAATTGAGTTATAAAATAATTAATAATACACCAATTTTTTACAAAAGATAAAATAAAAAATATTTGTTGCTACATTATAAGTTGTAGTATATAATAAGCTATAAAACAAAAAATATATATTAATATGATTATTAAGTAACTAGTTGGTCTAATGGCATCACCCTCAACATATAAGCATAAGGTCTAGGCTTCGAACTTTAATAAACATTTGGTGTGCCTAAAAATTGTAATAATAAGCATAACATGCAAAATATATATAAATGATTGATTTATTTTTACTACATCTAGAAATTATAGTCATAAGTCGTATTTACTACTTTGGCTAATTGTGAGAATTTTAAACATTTACTGCATTCTCGAAGTGCAGTAATTAGAAGTGCAAATGAGTTGAGTTGGCCAGCAAGCCTCACGAGTCAAATTTGAGCTAGCTCGATCGAGCTGAATCGAGCTCGTGCACTGATAGAGCTAATATTAAGCAGTCTGTATCTAGGCTCAAGACTCATGATCCAGTATATGATTAAATATTATTTTTATTTTATAAGTCAATATATATTAAATATTACTATTTTTTTATTTTGAGTTCAAGTTCGAGCCTACAGTTTTTAACAATTTATTTATCAATTCGAGTTTTATCGAGTGGAGCTCGAGCTTAAAATTGTTGACTCGTCGAGCCCAAAATTTTTGCTCAAACTCGCTTGGCTCGACTGCACTCCTTGCGATAATTAACCATTATATCCTATATTTTAACAACTATGGTGAAAATAGTGGAATATTTGATAATCTTTACTACACATTGAATTTGCAGTAGGTAAGGATAATTTTATAGTTAAAAGTCTATTATATATGAATTCGGAAAATTGACATAAATGTACCATAACCACACCAAAGTTCAAAAATTTCTCCTTATTTTTGCTCCATATAACAATTTTTTTGCCATAAGGATCCAGGCCCAACAAACTATCAATTCACAACCCAAGACATCTTACTCTAGGTCTACATATCAAAAATGGCATAATCTTTTATAAAATCTTGTAACAAAACCCAAGATAAGAATATAATGAGGCCCGATTAGCTCACCAATATGATTAGTAAATATAGGTTTGTTAATGAAGTGATTTTAATTCCAATGTGATTTAAATTCGATTTGATTATTTAGAATCTTTAATTGATAAAAAAGATTAAATGGATATGGTTTGATTTAAAAAGTTTGTAATCCGAAATAAATAAAGCGATATAAATTTTGTTTGATCCAATCCATTAAAAATTTGAATAAGATATATATTAGTATACATATATATACACAATAGCCTAATAGCACCAAAATGGATTTTTGGGTAAAGTAATGAGATCCTATATAATATATCAAATCATGTGATTTTCATATAAATTGTTAAGTTTTGAACTTGTCCACATCATAATTATACCACTTATTTCTCTATTTTTACAATGAAACGTGATGTGAGAAGAATAATAAGGAGGAACATAATGTCATAATATAGTAAGGATGCAATACAAATCTTGATTTGAAAAAATTAAATAAATTTCTTTTTTATAAAATTTTAAGGTTGTAGTTAACTAATTGAAAAATCAAGTGTAACTATTATGTATTTACAATGTCAAACAAGTACTATTATTCGCAATCCAACCTAAAATACAATGATCTATTGAATGAATGTGATTAAATTATATTATATTATTGTTTTTAAATGATCAATAAACTTGTAAATTTATTCAATAATTTTTCATGTGTATTTTTTTTTTTTTTTAAGAATGAATATTTTGAATTTAGATTTTACTAAATTTCTAGAAAAGTAACAAATATATATATATATATATATATTATATGAGGATGATGATGATGATGATTTGAGAGTAGTATGCAGTTGATTCAAGTCGAGTTGAGTTTGGAAAAAAAATTTGAGCTCGAGTTTGACTCGATAAGACTCGAATTATCAAATAAATTGTAAATAACTGTTAGCTCGAGCTTGAAATAAAAAAATAGTAATATAATACATATTTATTAAATAAATAAAAATAATATTTAATCATATACCGATTCACGAGCCAACTCACTAGTCTCGGGCCTAGATGCAAACAGCTTGAGTTTGAGTCGACCTAGTTCGAGCTCAATTTGTGAAGCTCGCAAGTCGGCTTGACTTGCTGTACTATTTGAGATATCGAATTTGAATATATTTTTCTTTTTTGGGATATTCGATTTTATTTGAATTTGAATATAATAATACCAATCATAAATATTATAGGATTTTGAATCAAATTCGAATATAACATATTATTATCGAATTTAAATTTAAATTTACCATGATTCGGTTCAAATGCAATCCATTGCCAGTCCCACGTAAATAATGAGGGGACAAAGTGGGAAAAAAGGCCAACCCATTATCTAATCATGGGCCATAATCTCCATTAAAGCTACCATTTCTTAATTTATTAGCTACAATTGAAATATGGGCTTATTTTCCACGTGATTCAAATTTTGCTGGCCTTATAAAGTGGGGTGCTACTCATAGGTGACATAATACTTTCCACTAAGCAAAACTTTTGTATTAGTTTTGAAGTGTTATAAGTTTATTATTATTAGTTCAAAATTTTGTAAATAATTTAAGTATTAAAAGGCGTTTATCAGATATATTCAATAATTCTAATACATTTTTTTAGGAATCTATACTGAAGAAACTCTAATTTTATAATGCCCAACATATCAGCAATCGCGCCCTCACACACACACTAATACCACAAGTTGGTGTAAACTCTTAATCTTCTTATAAAAAATTTCAAGTGAAACCAACTTTATTATCACCTCAAAGATAAGTAACTTTAGCACAATTAGTATACCTGAAAAAAAAAAATTAAATAAAGTGAAGATAAAATAAAATTCTACAACCATTTTAAAGTAACATAAAATTATTATTATCTTAATATATTTTATCCAAATGTGAAATGCAAGTGAAAATATAAACTCAATTTGACAAGTGGGGTAGTCAACACAATTTGGCTACTGTCCATAATGGTCAGTAAATGCAGGCACCTTTTCCAACTCCTCAACCCTTCTTTTTACCTATAAATAACCAACGTTTCTATCAACCAGATCGCAATTTCGCCGCCGAGACCCACCGCCATTAACAACACTCTTTGTCCATCTCCAAAGCACGCATTTCCATGGCCTCCAACACCAAAGAGGTGCTCTTCGACCTCTCTCCTGTCATCAAACAGTACACCGACGGCACCGTCGAGCGCATCTTCGGCTCGCCCCAAGTACCTCCGTCGCCGGAAGACCCCACCACCGGCGTCTCCTCCAAAGACATCGCCATTCCTCCAGTCATTTCCGCCAGACTCCACCTCCCAAAACTCACCAACCCCAGTCAAAAGCTCCCCATCTTAGTTTACTACCACGGCGGTGGATTCTGCCTCGAGTCCGCCTTCTCTTTCCTCGACCATCGCTACATGAACCTCTTGTCCGCCGAAGCCGGAGCGTTAATAATCTCCATCGAGTACCGGCTTGCTCCCGAACACCCCCTTCCGGCGGCGTATGAAGATTCTTGGGACGCCCTCAAATGGGTTTGTTCCCACGTCCTTGACCAAACGCATTTCGAGAAAGAGCAATGGATCACCAACCACGGCGATTTCAGCCGGGTTTCCATCGGCGGCGACAGCGCCGGCGGAAATATTGCCCACAACATCGCCTTGCGTGCCGGGTCGGAGTCCCTACCCGGAAACGTGAAAATCGTTGGTGCAATCCTCTCACATCCTTACTTCTGGGGCTCTAATCCCATCGGAAACGAACCAAAAGAAAATATAGAGCAGAATTTGGTTTACAGGATGTGGTTATTCGTATACCCGTCTGCCCCTGGTGGGATTGATAATCCGTTGATTAATCCCCTCGTCGACGGAAGTCCGAGCTTATCCGGGCTCGGGTGCTCCAAGATCTTAGTTTGTTTAGCGGAGAAGGATCAGTTGACGGAGAGGGTGTTAGTTTATGCAGAAAATGTGAAGAAAAGTGGGTGGAAAGGTGAAGTGGAGGTAGTGGTGGTTGAAGGAGAAGATCATTGCTTTCATATATTTGATCCAGACACTGAGAAGGCCAAGAATCTGATCAACCGTATGGCTTCTTTCATTTCACAGTGAAAAATATGGAGTGTCATTTTTTTTCTTTAAATGCTTGTGATTGTATTTGTGTGGCATGGTATTTACTTTTATTTCGGATGAAATTCATTTTAACCCTTTATACTTCTTTATACTTTTAATTATATTATTTTGCCTCTTTGTACTTTAATTTTGCTTCAAATGATCAATTCCGTTAAGCTTCCTTCTATCTCCTTGATACCATTAAGGTTTTCTAATTGTTTAATGATTAAATTGCCTTAATCTTTTAATTCATTCGGCAAATTAAACTTATTTTCATCAAATCGTTTTTCACTCATTTGCAATCTTTATTCAAGGACTTCACTTTTTATATCAAATATATAAAATAATTTTTAAACATATATTTGGATTTAGAGAGAATTTAGGTTAAAGTAGCAGTAATTTTTTTCTAATGATGCTTTTTTTAAAAATATGTTTTTCTTATTTCTTATGGTGTTGAAATTAGAGTTAGAGGTTCATAGAAATTAAGGCCTGGATTGGTTGTTTTTTTATTCTCATTTTTAGTTTTCATTGTTTTAGAATGTGTATACATTTTATTATTATTTTGCGTGTGAAAATGAAAATGTGATTGGATGAGAATTGTTAACATTTTGAAAAAATATATATTGAAAATAATATTTTAATGTATTAGTGTTAAATATTTTAATATAATAGTATTAATTGTTATTGTTTAATTGATTTTGGGCCCCATTGTCTTGAAAAGATAGAAAAAGAAATAATTATTTGATAAGTTAGTGGGTGATGATGTGATGAAAAATTAGTATTAAATTTTATGTGGGTCTTATTATCTTGAAATGATAAAAAAATTAATATTTAATTATTTAGTAGATTTTAATTATTTTTAAATTAATAGGTATTATAGGTTTTTTATAAGTATAAAAATAAAAATGGATAGTGTTTTTATTAAAAATGGTACAAACAATCGCACTTTCTATTTTTGGAATAGTGTAAAATGAGAAAATATTGTTCTAGAATACAAATAATCCAGCTAATTCTCTCAAAGTTACATTTTCTGATTTCAATACAATGCAGTATTGTTGATAATTGAATCTTGATTTTACTTTAAAAAAAATGATTGGGAGTATTGACGTTGCAAGCAATAATTCATACTAATAAGATGGGACAAAATTGAATGATATTTTGAAGATTCTTGGTGAGCGGTAGGTGTAGGGGGCATATTACATTCCATTTTTAAAGATTTGAAGAACAAATCTGTGGATTGGTATAAGAAAGAGCAGTTGGGAGTCGGGGAGAGTTGTTGTCAAAAAAATATTGAGGTAGGGGCATTTTAAGTATATTGATATGAGATATGCTGATCTAATAGAAATTAAAGAAACTTTAATGTGGTTAAAGAATTGAAGCAAAATGTAGAATACGAGAAAGTAAAATGATGTAATTAAAAGTACAAGAGGGTAAAATGAGATAAAATTTGAGTATAAAGGGTTAAAATGAAATTTATCCTTTTATTTTCTTGTTATATTATTTATTGAAGAAAGATAGTTGTTTGTCATTTTAGTTCAACTAGTCGGCAAGACATACTCATTAATGTGTGCAAAAAAAGAAAATTGACGAAAAAAATTCTTAAAAAATAAAATTAACTAAATAGTAAGTAAAAAGAAAGAAAAAAATGGGTCAAAAATGAAATTTGCAAGGCCAAGCGAGCTTCAAATGCATCATGTGCACATAATTATCCGCTTATTTTATCTTTAGATTTGAAGAATGTTCTTTATTTCAAAATTTCAAATAAGGAAATGATACAAATGAGAAAAGGGATATAATTTTGTAGTATAATATTACAAATTAAAAGAAAATTTAAAATTAGAATAGTTGTGGTTTTCGTCTTAATATCTCAAATTAAAATATCAGAAGAAATCGCCTAATTTTTAGGTAATTTTTAAATGCTATATTTAAGTGAAATTATTAATAAAATATATTGGAATAGAGTAATATCACTCAATCCTATGAGATGGAAAAGAAATATTTTATCATATAAATATTACGGTCAAATTGAAACAGGTGTGCATTAACCATTACGGTCAAAAGAAACTATATACATTAATTAATAGATACATAAATGAAAGTTATAATAAAACTAAATAAGTAGTTTGTATAATTTTTAAATAATTACATATACGCGCATCAAGTGTGTCACAGTATTGATATATTAAAAATGTACTTGTAATTACATGACGATACAAACTAAAATACTTTGTTGCTATAGGCCCAACAAACTATTAATTCCCAAAACCCAATTCATCTCTATGTAGCGCCCCACTCAGGATAGCACTTAAGTCGAGATACCACTCAGTTTAATCTTAAATTGAACCTAATATTCAATCAATAGGTCCATAACATTCAATCTTAACTTATTAAAAGCAATGGAAATTTCAAACTTAATTGATTCATCAAACCATTAAGTAAATGCCATGATTCACTTTCTTACATCTAGCAAAATATTTACATGCCTTACGTCATCAATATCAACATGACATTATCACAACATCTCAATTCCAGCTAAATATTCAGATGATTCCATATATGCATTCAAATACCTGTGCTATTACAAAACATAATTTTCTCCAGTTCAAGCCAGAAGTCCACATCCATAACTTAACTCTATCTGAGAAAATCAAAGTAATATGGGGGATAAGTCCAAAGACTTAGTGAGGAATAATCATAATAGTAACAATAAGGATCTTCCGAGAAAGAATCAAATCAATAGATTATCATTAATCAATCAGACAAGAGCATATCAAGCGATTACAGACATAAATAGATCCAATAATAGGCAATCAAGAAACAGTCGCGCAAACAGACATTTTCGAATTCCAAGATTATCATAAGTAACTAGCTCGGGAGTTGTGGCTATCGACTCAAATGGCCCTCGATCCTCTCAATGAGATCAGTTCAGGAAGAATGATCCATCTCAACCAAATCAATTTGGGGGGAAATGTAGCTCATCTGGCCTGGACAACAACCCAATCTAGACCAAGAAACTTTGGCAACCTTGTTTTTCCATGAGCATAGTGCAGTAAGAATACGAAACAAAACAAGTCAATTAGATTTTCCTTTTCTCACGAGTGTTGGGCTTATAGCTTATCCCATGCACCTAGTAGGGATTAACGTCCCAGGGCTTATGGCTTATCCCAAACACCCAATCGGGATTAATATTTCGTTACTTAATCACGAGTTCAAGGCTTACTGCTTATCCTACGCACCTAACATGGATTAATGTCCTAGGGCTTACAACTTATCCCATGCTCACACGGCAGGGATTAATGTCCCAAAATAACAGTACGGACAGATAACAAACAGTCAAATAATAGCTTGAATAGATAACAGACTGTCAGATAACAGATCTAACAGATAATAGATAGTCGAATAACAGATTGAACAAATAACAAATTGGATGTTCTAGTCGACAATTACAAATGGTAAACAATGTTGGCAAGGCAACAAATAACAATACAGGAGGTTAGATAACAGTACAGACTAATAACAAATAACAATCGAAGGTTCTAGCGCCAGAACGAACAAATAACAGAATCAATCAGAGCATGATCAAGAAATAACCCTTACAGGGGTATACAAGTCAATTAACAGAAAACAAGCAAATTCTGAACAAATTCACATATTTCAAGAAATATGATTTAGTACGGTACAAAAATAGGAAACCCTCACAGGTGTTTATCCCAATAACAAATAAGTAAAAGAAGTGCTAGGTTAGTAGACCCTCACCTCCGTAATCTTAGAAAACTACAACCTCAATTTGTAGTCTATTGGTCCATAGGAACCACTTCTTCTTCGCCTAACCAAAGAAGTATATTCACTGTCAAAAATCTCATTAAATCCTATTAATCACAATTATATTATTTACAGTCTAGAATCACTAATTACGCAATTAATACGGTAGTTTTAAAGCTTAAACGGTACAATCGGCCCAAAATGGCTAATAAAATCATTATTGCCAAAGTAATCCCGATTTTCATATCAAGTTTGACAAGAGAATAGAAATTAATCCTCAATTACATATTTAGTCTTATATCAGTATCCCAAATCAAAATAAACGGTCCAAATATCTTAATTATCCTGATTATTTCCACTTAGGTCTCAAATTTATAAATTTAGGGTTTTCTTACTCAATAAACTTAATTAATCCCAAAGTTAACATGTATCAATACAGATCCGGGTCCACCAAATCATAAAACATCCATGCATGTCTATATTTAACCCCATTTGACACATATTTACTAACATTTCTTCTGAAATAAAAACATTCATACAAATCTAACAATACAAAACCTAAAACCCAAATCCAATCATTACCCCAAAATGCTCAATCGAAACCTCAAATTCACAAATAGAAAGCACCACCGCGATCACCATGATGAGGGAAAGAAACTATCTTGGGACCGCCACCACCGTTCGCCGTCGCCGGAAAATGCCAACTCCACCACCAATCGATGTGTTTTAGCTTAATCAACAAAATGCCCAAGTTAATTTTGCCATTCACCACCGAATTGACTTTCAATTAGAGCTCTGGTCAACTGCACCACCTCATGCCGCCATCTTGATTTTCCTACAATTCCATCGCCATTGATGGTTGGAATTGGAAATTGAAGCCATCGTTGTGTTCCTTGAGCTGAACCCGTCAAAACCCATTGCCCAGATTTTTGATTCCATCACCAGTGACGTCACGCCATCGAGCTCTACCATGGCCGTGGCTTTCGAGGTGTTTTTCAACTACTACACTAGGTGATTTAGGGAGAAAATGGTACGTTGTATTCACCGTGAAGAGAGGAACAATTTGGTATATAATTTGTAAGGTATCACCATTCATGGAGGAGGTGGCTAGAGGAGGAAGACGCGGTGGTTGGGGGAGGGGAGGAATGAAAAATTTGGGGGGAAAACATATATATATATATATATATATTCATTTTTCAATAATTGGATTTTGACCCCCCAAAACTTTGCTCCAGCCTTCAATTGGGTCCTCCCAAAAATTGAACATTTTCAATTTAGTCCCTAACTTATTAGTGCCTCACATTGACCCATTTGCCCCAAAATATTAGCCATCCAACACCAAAACTTTGAAAACATGATCCAATCAAGTCTTGCTTAATTGCACTTTGACCCCAAAACTTTCAAAAATTTTGCAATTAAGTTCTTTTTATTTATTTTTCGAGCCCTAAAATCTGATTGACCAATATATTGATTTCTCAATTCTAATTTTTTGTAATACCAAATTTTAGGAATGTTGCACTCAAGGTCTACTTATCATAATATTTCATTAAATCTTGTAACAAGTCCAAAATAAGAATATAAATAAGGCCCAATTACCTCACCAAGGCAATATGACTAAGGTTATGGGTTAATCAAGTGGCTTTTGGCCCAATAATTTAAGTCTTACATATAAAGTGTGATATTGAATATTCGAACCAAATAAACTCTGACGTACATATGTATAAATTATTTAGAAAAAAGTCATGGGCCATAATCTTGACTAAAGCTACTATTTTCTTGATTTATTGGCTACATATGACATATGGACTTATTCAATATAATTGATATTTTGCATGGTTTTTACAGAGGTGAGATACTCACAAGCTATAAAAGACAATTTCATCTATGAGAGCCTATGATCGAACTATTTCTTTTTCTTTAGTTATATGCGTAAAACATATTTTGAGTTAGTTAAATTTTAATTTTCGAACCTCATATATATAATGTGTGGCTTGAAATGCTTATTTTATTTAATTAGATAAAAGTTTCCCATGCTTCGATAATGATTAGATGAAGTGAATTTAGAATTAAGCATTCAATTTTATTCACAAAAATTAATGAAGGGATTTTAATTAATTCAATGGATTGAGTTAGGAATGTCATATATTTGTTAATTATGGAGTGACTTGAATTAATTAATTAGTTTTAAATTAATTATCATTTTTTATTAGTCTAATTAAATTGCCATTTGCATTGACATTAATTTAATATTTAGGTGGCAGATAAATTTGAGTTGAATGTAATTTACCACTAAATTATGCTTAATGAATGTCATAATCAAAGTAAATAACACTTTGTCTTCACAAAAAATGAAAGAAAAAAAAATCCCTATTTACACTTCAATATATTTTTGCAAAATTTTACTAATGTTTTAATCACTACATGATGTATCACAAAAATTATTTATAAGGTTAAAGTAATTAATAAAATAGTATTTTATTACGCAAGTGGTTCAATATTTACATTGGAATTTTACCCAAGGTATTTGATATGGGATGGCTTAATAGGTCCAGCCCAAAGACTATCGATCCAAGAGTACATTATCAAGCTCATCTCATCTTCGGAGCCCAATCACATTGTCTACCTTGGTCGACCTCTCGCACCTTTTCTCCCATGGCACACTGAGCAACGCTGATGTCATTCGACTACGCCGTGAGCAGAGCGCAGATGCTCGGCTCGTTCGACCATAGTGTTCGACTGCCTCTTCCACTGGCCATCAACCCCACCCTGAGGTCGATCTGTACATCGATTAGTGAGGCCGACTCACTGCAAGATCATTTCTCTGCTGCATTAAATGTCCTGACAAGTGGTATGCCTCCGCATTAATGACGCATGCCACCCCAGTACCGCCCATACTGCCACGCCAGGCAGGAGGCGCGCCTCTAGTGTACTATTCTGTCCATGAAAGTTGGAGGTGAAGCCACCTGAAATAGTATAGGAATGGGAAATGACTTAAAGCCCATCATGCAAGGACAAGAGCCCTTTCTCCTTGCTAAGCAAATCCCTCACCTAGGGAATGCTATAAATACCCCCTTTCCAACATCACTGAAAGTATGTCATTCTATACTAAAAGGCCCTTACTCTGCTGCTCATCTTATCTGGTTGTTCTCGTACTGACTTGAGCGTCGGAATGCCATAACCGATGGCACCTCAGTTAGCCTGACATTTGCTCGTGGTTGCAGGACTCAGCCTAGGTATCTGTTACTCAACCCGATAGGTTGACACACCCAAATTCTGTCCCAATCAAAATATATACAATTTTTACCCTCATTAGTATTATACACTATTTTTGTTTAAATATGTTTTTCAATGCATATTTCTAAACTAGTTGCAAACTTTTGTGACAAATTTTATGTTATGCATAAATTTTTTATATTTTATTTTTGCAAATATATATATATATATATTTGCAGAAATATATTTTGGAAACATAAAATCTTAATTTGTGCCTTTAGCGTGCAGAGCTTGTTGCCTTCCCGTCGTTGTAAAGGACACTGTCCTTTTCCTTCTTGCTCTGTTAATTGAAAAATGTCATTTCTCTGCATGGCTGCTTGTCTAAACACGTTTATTTACATAACGCTTTCCCGCTGCTTCGTCTCGTGGATTTTTTATTTTATTTCTCATTTTATCTCCTACTTAAATTTATTGTATTTATGCCAAATATATTTAATTCTTAATTGATTATTTTTATAATAAAATATTTACTACACTTGTCATATATTTATGAAATAAAATAGAAGATGAAATAGGAAAATAAATAAATGATTTAAACCGGTCATCCATAGTTAGGGTGAGGCTAGGCTATGCTTTGCTATGAATAGGTCAAGCTTGTTGCATATTTCGTAAGTCTAAGTCTAGCCTATTACCTGACATAAGTTTTTTTTAAGGTATGACCTAACCCTTTTAGATTTTTCCAAAGCCTAGACCTGTCCTGCAAAAGCCTATTTTAGTTAAAATTTTAATTAGATTAAAATTTTATATAGGTCAGGCTTTAATAGACTTAAGACTTTGATAGGCTTTAATAGGCCTAAAAACTCAATAATTTATATTAAGCAAAAATAATTAGCGATTATGGTACATTTATCTTAACAAAGAGAAAAATATAACCAAACATTATTATGAGTTAAACAAAAATTTGAAATAAAATGATTGTGTATTAATTAAGAACATAAATATAATTATATAAAATTAATTAATATAAATATAAAACCAATTATATAAGTATTATAAATAATTAAATATATATTATAATATAATTAAATTACATAGAAAGGTCTAATAGCCTTTATAAGTTTTTCTAAAAGACTATACTTAAACTTTTTTAACTAAATATACTTTTTTAAAAGTCTAAATCTAGTTTATTTATTAAATAAACTAGATCGAGCTAGGCCTCAGATAGATAAGATCGTAGGCCTGTAACAGAGGACCTAACCTATTCCCATTCCTATCCACAGTTATGACATTATTCTCACAATTTGAGCACATCCTCGTCAAAAAGAACTAATAATATATCAGTTGATAATTAGACAAGCTAGCATATATAGTTTTGTTTCTTGGTATAAAATATAAAAAAATAATTTGAGATTTCAAGCAGAAAGAACCTATTCAAACTCACAATTTCCATAAATAACATGTAGAATGTTCTAATGATTCACCTTAACAGCTTCATGCAAATCTTTCCCTTGAAACAATTAGTACTTGGATATTTTTTCATAACGTGTCACGAGCTCAATATGCGCATAATCTTTGTGCATGGGTCTTAATCCCCTCATCCATGTGAGGGCATTTGTATGCTCATTTCGATGCAACAAAGATTTTTTTAATTTGGTGGGAAAATATTTTCTCGTTTTTCATTCTCCTTTTTTCCGCGTTATTGCCAGTAGCCACTCAAAAAAATCTTGTGCTTCCTCTAAAGACAGAATTAAGAGTCTTAGGAAAAACAGGCTAACCTTGTATGAAACTTAACATGAAACAAAAACCTTGCTATCACCTCTTTTAAACACAAACGTTGGGGTTTTCTCGGATCTTATACACATAATTCCGATTTGTCATTGTGTACTCACTTTTTAGTCATTCATATCAATTTGATTTGATCTACGCCTTCAAACTATTATTAAGTAAAGAACAATGGTTCTTATAAAGAATCATCTTCTTTTAAAATTAAATTATGAAAAATAAAATAAAAATTATTAACCTTCTAATATTCAATGACCGACTTCACGTTATTAATTTTAAGAAATTAAAAATCTTCTTTGTCTAATATTAAACCCTAATTCAAAAAAAAATATTAAACCCTAATTTAATCAGAAGAAAAGTAGAAAAAGAAAACCCTAAAAGACGAATTCAATCAGAAGAAAATCACAAAAAATAAACCACAAGAGACAAATTCAATGAGAAGAAATTCAGAGAAAACCCATTCTAAGATAGCACCGATACATTTTGAGTGCTAAGATTGATTGAAAATGCTAACTCAAAAAAATAAGAGATGAGAAAAAATTATTGTCCCTTTCCAGTAGATATATGACTCTGTAGGGGCTGTCCTCCCAAATTTTAAACATCCGCTGATTGCATTAATGAATATTTAAGGAGTTGATCCCTATGAAAATGAATGAAAGAACATTGTGAATTGTACGAAATAGTTTTATTTTTAATATATATGACCTCCTTAACACAAGAGCTATCATGTATCATAGATGACGATTGTTACATTAAAATATTATTTTGAATTTATCTTTTTTAAAAATTTCACAATATTTATTTAATTATATTTTTATTTTCACATGTAAAACAATGATAAAATAAAAATACATTATAAAATAATGAAAACATAAAATAAGAATAAGAACACAACCACCAATCCGGCTCCCAATCTCATATTCTCGCCTTGTCTTTTAAATAAAGCACTGCATATGCCCTTTCCTTAGCTCTGCCGTCCTAGAGGAAACTAGCTAAACTATTTATAGTCAATTTTTTCTGTTAGGGTGTTGACTTTGTATGCCCTTAGATAATTGTTGAGGATAGCTAATCACACTTTGCCAATAGGGACAGTGCATAATTTTACGAGTATTTTTGCTGCGTTCTATACTATTGCTCCCGAAACAATTTTTTCTCATCTCTTATTTTTTTGAGTTGTAGCATTTCCAAACACTTTTAGCACTCGAAATTTATCGGTGCCATCTTAAAATGAATTTTCTCTAATTTTCTTTTGATTGAATCTGTCTCTTAGGGTTTATTTTCTCTAATTTTTTTCCTAATTGAATTATAGGTTTTAATATTAGAAAAAAAGGATTTTAAATTTCTTAAAATTATTAAGGTACTTAATTTGGTCATTGAATATTAGAAGGGTAATAACTTTTATTTTATTTTTTATAATTTAATTTTTAGGGGTGTTTGCGGATTGGATTGGATCGGCTTTGGAGAAAAAACCAACCGATCCAAATTAGATAATTTATATTGGATCGGTTTGATTTTTATTGTAAATCAAATCAAATCCAATCCATTTTAAATCGGTTTGGATTGGATTGGTTATTCGGTTTTTTAATTTTTTTTTAAAGTAGAAATAGTATCATTTGGCAATAGAATTGAATTAAGTAAGAACACTTAAATTATAAAATTATACAAGTCCGCAAAAAGTCAACAATAAACATAATTCATAAATTAAAAAGAGACATTAAAAACAAAGAAATATAGCCCAGGAGAATAAACATAATCCAAGTGCAAAGAAATTAAAAACAAAAGAAACTCTCAAAATACAAAAATGAAATACAGCCCAGGAGAATAAAAAATAGGCCATAATCTTCGGCCCACATTGAAGATCAATTTTGATTGTGTCAACAGCAACCAATTTTGACCCTTCAAAAGGCTTGAGTTCAAAGTCCCAATAAAAGAATAATTTCTTCAAGATTGTTGGACATACAGATTATAAACAACAGTTTATAAAGTAATTATAAAACAGTTTATAATCACGGGGCAGTGTTTGAAAAAATAATATAATAAATATTTCAGAAAACTGCAAACAACAATATATATATATATATTCCAAAATTATTCAGTTGCAATTTAGTTTAACATATGCATAAACCAAAGCAAACATACCAATTTGGAATATAAGAACAGAAATACAAAGATCAATATACCAAAATTGAGAACTTATCTCAAAGTTCTGTATCGCAACAGAACTCAGACTGAATCACCAGAATCTGATTTGCCTTGAAGAAATTATCGCCCCTACCAGTGCACAGGGTGCAGCGAAACTTCCTCCAAGATAAGACAGTCTCAGAAGCCCTTCGGTGCACTCCAAAAGAACTTCACCTCGATCACCACTCAGTCGCCAGAAAATGATAAACAACACTATTATAGAAGTATATGAGAGGGATAAAAGAGAATCTGTTATTCTTTCTTTAGTCTACACCTAGCAGACTAATTTATAAGTGATAGGAGGGGATCACCTTTTAAGGTTTTTCCATGTGGGACAAGAAAGGCTACAATATATATAGGAGTGAAGTTTACCAAACTTTTCTTCCAATTCCTATGTGGGACAATTTTGATAATATATATAGGTATAATATGACATGTTTTCCTTGGTTTTCCTATGTGGGACAAAGATAAAACAAAATTGTTTTGAATTCCCACAAGTTCCCACCTCTTTATCTTGATTCCAATGAGAGACAACTCACATTTATAGAATCCATATTTATTGAACCCCTCTTTACACTTCAAACATCTATGAATTTCAACTAGTAATTGGCACTAATCCAAAGAAATAAAACATCTCTTTAACATGTAATTTGCCCCAAATATCGAATAAATGGGTGCCAATTACAACAATCCCCCACAAATCCATAGTGTTGGACTATTAAGATTATCGTAACTTGCTTTCAGTAATGGTACCTTCCGGTTTGAACCACTACCTAAGTTATTCAACTTATGCCACCACAGGGACAAATGGATCTAAGCCTTGAATTTGGCCCTTGGATTTGTTGGCGTCCATTGGTAACAACAAGCTACATGGCTATGCAGTGATCTTTAGGTTTGACACGTTACATCCATGTGTCTCGATCCTGTATCATGAATGTTTTCAAGGAATAACCCTTTTCCTCTAGTCGCGGCCAAACGACTACATTCACTTAGTTGGGCATCTCCAGGGATGCACTGCTTGCATCTCGTCAGTATGACTTGACCCCATTCAGAGTTAGCACTCTTACTTTACTCGCAGTTAACAGCACCTTCCAGGTATACTAGGGGACAGACTCAGATACTAGGGTATCAATCAAGTTTAGGTGCACTTTGACACACTCAACAGCTTGTTTATACCACATTGAACCTCCTTGTGGGATCTCCACTTGGTACGTTGGGTTGCCATTGCAGGTGTATCGCTAATGGGTTTTCAGTCCCATCCCCAGCCTGGATTTTTGGAATAAGGACAACTCAAGTCCTTTCGTCAAAGGATCAGCCATGTTGTCTTTGGAACCAACACAATCAATGGCCACAATCCTATCAGACACAAGCTCCCTTATAGACTTTAGTCTAACTTGGATGTGTCTCTTGGTCTTTTGATTATACTTTGAACTTCTGATCTTTGCAATTGTGGTTTGACTATCACAATGCACTATAATTGCAGACAAAGGCTTACTTACCATGGGTAATTGGACCATCAGCTCATGTAGCCACTCAGCCTCTGTTCCAGTTGTGTCCAAAGCACATAACTCTGCCTCAAATGTAGACCGAGTTATCAAAGTCTATTTAGTAGACTTCCAGGAGACAGCGCCTCCACCCAAGGTAAATACATACCTTGTACACCTATTACTACCGGATTTTTTGGCTATCCAGCTAGCATTACTATATCCCTAAAGTACTGCAGGGAATCTGCCATAATGCAGAACAAATGATGTTGTGCCCTTAAGATACCGAAGTACCCTACCTAAAGCCTCCCAATGGGTTTTATTGGGACAACTTGTATACCTCGCCAGCT
The DNA here is from genome assembly GCA_018894105.1 of Jacaranda mimosifolia. Classification (NCBI taxonomy): domain Eukaryota; kingdom Viridiplantae; phylum Streptophyta; class Magnoliopsida; order Lamiales; family Bignoniaceae; genus Jacaranda; species Jacaranda mimosifolia. The sequence goes on from CM032123.1 coordinate 37,814,000, forward strand.
TTGAAACTGCAAATGAGATATCTGGTCTCGAGCCATTTGCAAGATATTGCAAGCTCCCAATAATTTGAGAATACCTCAATTGAGACACATGAATACCACTTTCATTCTTGAAAAGAGTTACAGAAGGATCATATGGTGTCTTCGCGATTCTACATTCCTTATAGCCAAATTTCTCAATTATCTTTTCAACATAGTGAGATTGAGAAATAGCTATACCCTCTGTTGACCGAATCAACTTGAGTCCAAGAATCACATTAGCTTCACCCATATCTTTCATTTCAAACTTACTTTTCAAGTATGACTTTGTCTCATTGATAATCTCAATGGTAGAACCAATTAATAAAATGTCATCCACATATAAGCATAGTACAATACAATCATCACATTTAACCTTACAGTAAATGCACTTATCATTATCATTTATGCTGAAACCAAATGATAAAATAGTTTTATCAAATTTCTCAAGCCACTTCTTAGGCGCTTGTTTCAATCCATAAAGGGATTTAACAAGCTTACAGACCTTTTGCTCGTTACCGGGAGCTACAAATCCCTCAGGTTGATCCATATAAATCTCTTCCTCGAGATCACCATACAGAAAGGCTGTGTTCACATCCATCTGGTGAATCGGGTAACTATATATGGAAGCCAGTGCTATAAGCATCCGGATTGTAGTCAATCGAGCAACCGGGGAATAGGTATCAAAGAAGTCTATTCCCTTTTTTTGTCTAAAGCCTTTGGCAACTAATATGGCCTTAAACTTATCAATGGTTCCATCAGATTTAAGTTTCTTTTTAAAGATCCATTTGCATCCAATCGTAGTACACCCCGAAAGTAGATCGACTAATTCCCATGTCCCATTAGAGACAATGGAATCCATCTCACTTTTGATAGCTACCTTCCAATGCTTAGCTTCAGGTGAGGCCATAGCATCCTTGAAGGTCATAGGATCATCCTCGATATTGTAAGTGATGAAATCACTTCCAAAATCCTTGACGACCCTAGCTCTCTTGCTCTGTCTAGGTTCATCTAGTTCTTCAGCTTCAGTGAAGGCTGAACCAGAACTACTTGGAAAACCCCCCACATTAGACATCTTTTCCACATGATCAGGAATAGACGTCGATGTAAGAGCTGAATCTAAAGAAACATCATGAGGAATTCCAGTTTTCATTGGAAACACGTCCTCAAAAAATGTAGCGTCATGAAATTCTACTATTGTGTTAACCTCTATGCCTGGGATTTCAGATTTAATTACCAAAAATCTCAATGCATAGCTTGTTTCCACATAGCCCAAGAAGACCGCATCAACAGTTTTAGGACCAAGCTTTTTCCTCTTGTGTTCTGGGACTAGAACTTTTGCAAGACAGCCCTACACTCGAAAATACTTTAAGCTAGGTTTTCTGCCTTTCCAGACTTCAAACGGAGTGCTTTCTTTATGTTTGAAAGGGACTCTATTCAGAATATGGCAAGCCGTATTCAAAGCCTCTCCCCACATATATTTAGGCAGTCCTGAATTCAAAAGCAGACTGTTGATCATACCTTTAAAGGTTCTATTCTTTCGTTCTGCTATCCCATTAGATGAGGAGGAGTATGGAGGAGTCTCTTCATGAATAATACCAAAGTTTCGACAATATTCATCGAAGGGTTTAGACTCGTACTCTCCTCATCTATTTGATATTAACCTTTTAAGTTTCTTACCAGTTTGATTTTCAGCTTCAATTTTAAAAATGATAAACTTTTCAAGTGCTTCATCTTTATGTTTTAACAGATAAACTAACTATACCTACTGCAATCATCTATAAAGGTAATGAAGTATCTTTTCTGATCTTTAGTTAAGATTCCATTGAACTCACAAATATCTGTATGCACAAGCTCAAGTATTTCAGAATTCCTTTCAATCGATTGATAAGGTTTTCTTACTTGTTTAGCCTCAGCACATATTTGACATTTGTAACTGTTTTCAATATCATGTTTAGGTATCAAATTTAAGTTCATCATGCGTTTAACAAAACAAAAATTTTAATGGCCTAAACGACTATACCAAACAGTGGAACATTCAACAGTATTCACAAAAGAAAGATCAGAATACGCAGTATTACACATGCTTGAACCAACATTTTCAACTCGCACTTTGAATAATCCATTAGACAAATAACCCTTTCCAACGAAAGAACCATAATGCAAGATTACAACTTTATCGTACTTAAAAGTAAGTTCATAACCTTCCCTAACTATTACAGAACCACTTATTATATTCCTACGAATCGTTGGAACATGGTGCACCCTTAGCAGAGATAGTATGCGCCCCGAAGGAAACTTCAAGTCCACACGTCCTATCCCAAGCACTTTGGCGGCACTTGAGTTCCCCATCGTTACAGATTTTCCATCAATTGGCTGGTAAGACACAAATAGCAATTTATCAGTACAAACATGCACATTTTCCCCAGTGTCAATTAACTAATCGAAAGGTTCATAAATAGAGAGGAGTTCAGGTTTCAAAGAAACATACCCATCAACATTCGTTTCTGGAGCCCTAGCTTCACTAGGTTCCCCCACAACCATGTTGACCAGAGCTGGCCCAGTAGACTCAGGTTTAGCCTTGGCTTTCTTAGAGAGGCACTCCTTAGCCCAATGGCCTACCTGTCCACAATTCCAGCATGGTTTGTTTGCTTTTGGTTTCTTGTTGGCCTTGGTTTTGCCTTTATTTATGGTTTTAGAATTCGAGTTCATTTGGTTCATTCTATTGAACTTTTTCTTCCCTTCAGTAACCACATTTGCCTTAGGTAGGTGCTCAACCGAAACTTCATGAGTTTGATTCCGGTGTTCTTCCTCAATGCTTATGGCAATCATCAGATCATCTAGGGACAACTTCCCTTTCTGATGCTTGAGTGTCATTCCAAAGTTTTCCCAAGACTTAGGAAATTTATCCACTATGGACATGACCAAAAATTTCTCAGGAAGTTTCATCTCAGCATCAGCAAGAGCGTGCTCAAGATTGATCAGTTCATGTGTTTGTTCAGTTACAGACTTTCCCTCAACCATCAGATACTTCATTAACCTTGAAACAGAATATTTCTCAAGCCCTTGCTCTTCAGTATTATATTTTCGGTCCAACTCATCCCACAGTGATTTAGTAGTATATGAGTCCGAGCAGTATACATCGAAGAGAACATTTGACAGTGACGACAAAATTATCCCTCGACCTAACTGATCTTTCTCAGTCCACTCAGCTATTTCAGCCGTTTTAGGGTCAATATCAGTAGGTTCAGGTCTAGTCACCTGAATCACCGAAAGAAGACCTTTCATTGTGAACCAAATTTTCATTCGTTGTTGCCAACTTTTGAAAAACTGGCCCCCAAACTTTTCTGGCAAGCCAGAAAGGTCCACTCTTGAGGACAACAATGAACCAACACCAAAACCACTTGCAGATGAAGAAGCCATTTTCAAATAAGTAGTTTAAACAAACACTAGAAAAGAATAATTTCTTCAAGATTGTTGGACGTACAGATTATAAACAACAGTTTATAAAGTAATTATAAAACAGTTTATAATCACGAGGCAGTGTTTTAAAAAATAATATAATAAATATTTCAGAAAACGGCAAACAACAATATATATTCCAAAATTATTCAGTTGCAATTTAGTTTAACATATGCATAAACCAAAGCAAACATACTAATTTGGAATATAAGAACAGAAATACAAAGATCAATATACCAAAATTGAGAACTTATCTCAAAGTTCTGTATCGCAACAGAACTCAAACTGAATCACCAGAATCTGATTTGCCTTGAAGAAATTATCGCCCCTACTAGTGCACAGGGTGCAGCGAAACTTCCTCCAAGATAAGACAGTCTCAAAAGCCCTTTGGTGCACTCCAAAAGAACTTCACCTCGATCACCACTCAATCGCCAGAAAATGATAAACAACACTATTATAGAAGTATTTGAGAGGGATAAAAGAGAATATGTTATTCTTTCTTTAGTCTACACCTAGTAGACTAATTTATAAGTGATAGGAGGGGATCACCTTTTAAGGTTTTTCCATGTGGGACAAGAAAGGCTACAATATATATAGGAGTGAAGTTTACCAAACTTTTCTTCCAATTCCTATGTGGGACAATTTTGATAATATATATAGGTATAATATGACATGTTTTCCTTGGTTTTCCTATGTGGGACAAAGATAAAACAAAATTGTTTTGAATTCCCACAAGTTCCCACCTCTTTATCTTGATTCCAATGAGAGACAACTCCCATTTATAGAATCCATACTTATTGAACCCCTCTTTACACTTCAAACATCTATGGATTTCAGCCAGTAATTGGCACTAATCCAAAGAAATAAAACATCTCTTTAACATGTAATTTGCCCCAAATATCGAATAAATGGGTGCCAATTACAACAGTTTAGACATTCTGATCTTCGTAAAACTTTGTATTTTCGTATATTATGATGATCTTGGTCGATCAGAACACTCATGCATTAGATTAAAATATCTTTGATCGATTAAATAAGCCTAGTAAATCCATAATGGTATTATTTCATGTAACTATAGGTTATATAGCATACTAAGTGTAGAAACCTTCATTTTTATGTCATCGAGATTAATCGACAAAAGTTTGGACATTTACAGACAACTGGATTATTATGATTAATATTGAAGATTGATATGTGCTATATATATATATATATGCGAACCCCTATACGTCTATATCCAACATTAATAGTATGTTCAGGGCAGTAGTATCGAAATAAACCTTTACCGGCATATCAATAAGATAATCATTTAGACTTGGGGTTACTGTTGATATGATTCTAAGTGTTAGTGATCGTTAGGGTTGAACATGGATTTTAATATAAGGTTACCTTTTGAATAGGTGACGGAGGATTTGACCCTGAGGATCAGTAGAGTCTGACTGCACTAATTGACTGATTAAGGTAAGGATCTACCACTCTGGTACTTGTTTGAGTAAGTAATGTGATTTTTGATTCCCGATATCATTATTGTTGTTATCTGAACCCTATGTGGTTCTATTGTTTTGATTCTGGCTATCTGAACCTGTGAGGTTCTATTGATTCTTAATTCTCGTAATTGTTTATTGTTGCTATCTGAACCCTGTGAGGTTCTATTGATTCTCTATCCTCATTATTGTTTATTGTTGCTATCTGAACCTGTGTGGTTCTATTATCTAGATTCTTGATATCGTTATTATTGTTATCTGAACCTTGTGTGGTTCCATTATCTTGATTCTTGTTATCGTTATTGTTGCCATTTGAACCTTGTGTGGTTCTATTATCTTGATTATGGCTATCTGAACCTGTAAGGTTCTATTGATTCTTAATTCTCGTAATCGTTTATTGTTGCTATTTGAACCCTGTGAGGTTCTATTGATTCTTGATCCTCATTATTGTTTATTGTTGCTATCTGAACCTGTATGGTTCTATTGTCTTAATTCCTGATACCGTTATTGTTGATATCTGAACCCTGTGTGGTTCCATTGTCTTGAGTCCTGATATCATTATTGTTGATATCTGAACCCTGTGTGGTTCTATTATTTTGATTTCTGATATCGTTGTTGTTGTTATCTGAACCCTGTGTGGTTCTGTTGTCATAAATCCAATTATCGTAATTGTTGGGTTTTGGACCCTGTAACGTTCTATTGTCTGGCTACTGATACTGTTATTGTTAATCATTGAACCCGTGAATCTTACTGAGTTAATCATGTATAGATACTGATTGAGTCAATCAATTGATTATTATTCTCCCCTTGAACATTTCCTCGTTCGTATGTTATTGATCAAAGTGAACCTGTACTTGGTCTTGTGATCTGCCATGACGGCATTGCTAGAAATCATTTGGTAAAGTTCATTGTTTTACCATGTTAGCAACTGATTGATTGAACTACCGATTTGAAAGATATCTGTACAGGAAAACTGTCGGGCCGAGTGCCTTGCCAAGCTATCATCCTTAAGCTAATGTGATTGCCAAGTTGTTATGCTTGAGCTAATGTGATTGCCAAGCTGTTATACTTGAGCTAATGTGATTGCCGAGCTGTCATGCTCGAGCTATTGAACTGAACGGTTAGTGAACAGTTGTGGAGGCACAAAGATGTTCCGATATGCATGTTTGGTTCAGTTTATTGACTTGCATATGTGTGGGGTTTCTATTCTTGTAATTCCATTCTACTCATGGAGCAATAAGGCTGGAGTGGTATCCCAGTCTATATCGAACTGTTGTTTCGGGCAAACGAGCCACTTTTATGCCTCCCGACTGTGATCGGTTGAGATGCCCCTAAACCTCCCGAGGAGTATCGGTTGAGATGATCCCTCCCAACTGTGATTGGTTGAGATGTCCCTAAACCTCCCAAACAGGATCGATTGAGATGAATAAGTCGTAAAGTCGACGGTCATAGTTTCTGACCTAGCAATTGTTATTAACTTTGTTTCTTAATGTTTCTTTTTGCTGTGACTCATCATTCTTATGCTGAGAAATCATTGATTGTTATTTGTGTGCCTTATATTTTTAGACAGGTTATACATTGCTTACACTATCCTCACTGAGTCCTTATGACTCACCCTTGTATATTATTCATCTTTACTCAGACAGGTATGAGATAGGAGATTTTGAGGACTGATGAACCGGGTAGAGACATTTATTTTGGAGCTTGTTGTATATATGTATGTTTTACTGAGTTTGGGATGTTCTATTAAGAGATGTTGTAATATGTCATGAATACTGTTGTACTTGTGGATGTAAATTCTGAATCTTGGTACTAGTAGCAACCTTTTGGCTTGGATGCTGTTGAACCTTTTATGATGATATTTAAACACTCTGATATCGCTTCCGCATTTGGGTCAAGTCTGCTATAAGGTTATATTATTGCTGATGATATATTGAAAAATTGTGAAAAATTTTATGGGGTTTGAATTCGCGCCTTAGCTTAGGTGCTATTCCGAGAGGGGGCGTGACATGCAATATATCCATGAAATAAAATAAGAGATGCTATTATACCTCGTGCTATGCACAGTTTAAACTAATACATTGTATATTGAGAATATATTTTCTAAATATAATCTCACGTCTTTACTTATTTTATACTAAAGTTCTTCTCAAGTCATAATTTATTTTTATTTTAATATTTGAGTTCTTAATGAAAATTGCAATTTTTTTATATTTAATGAATTCAATTTTGATGTAATAAATAATATGTACTCAAAGGAATAATTAACAAAAGTCAGAAGAGGCTGCAAAAGATTAATTAATTCAAGACTGATGGTGTATTAATTAATTCAAGACTGATGGTGTATTATAAAAATAATAACTTAACTATAGCCATTTAAATGATCCAATCACAATGTATCAGCATCAATAAAGGAAATAAAAATCCATACTTGTCATAACATTTATTGATGCACACATGTAAATAATTATATAAAAATATGCAAAATTGGAACATAAAACTATTATTGGTTCGTAATTTAAATTTCATTACAATTGTTTTCATACATCAAATTCTATATTATGATTATCTCATTCAGTAAATTTATATTTATACTATCAATAAAGCACATATATTTTTTTTGGTGTGTTTTTAAATGGCGTACCTAAAATTTTCCTACTTATTTTGTTAAACTCTCATAACTACTTCTTATATAATAACTATCATTTATAGCCCACCCATTTTATAACTTATAATTACTATCCTATAGTAATTTTTTGCTTTATTTATGTAAAAATTTAGAGAAATATATTAAAATTATTGAAAAATTAATATGATATACAAATAAATAAATATTTTTCCATATATTCTATATTATAAAAAATTTAGCACATGCATCAAACATGCCCAAAATTAGTAGTATTTAATTAATATGAAAAATGGTAAAATATGCCATGCATTAAATTTACTTTTACATGAATTAAAATAATATAAAATATAACTATGTATATAACTAATTTGATCTGTTTTTATGAAATATTTAATTGGAAGAAAATTTTAGTACCATGTAAGTAATTTAAGAGGATAAATGAGTTCATTAGGAAGAAATTGTGTAACTAATTAAATCATTCAAAATGTCTAAAGAAGTAAAATAAAAAGCCAATGTGCTCAAGTATAATAGGTGTCAAATAGAATCTAAATTTTAGCTAACCATATATCACACAAAATCTTAACACAACACAGAGAGATATAATAAAATCTAAGCAAAAAACTTATATAAGCAAAAGCAACCTTAATTATCATCCCAACTCCACCCCCCCCCCTCTCTCTCACAGTGATGACTTCCATTGCTCTCACTACTCACTATAGGCCCACTATTGCTTGAATTTTAAGTGAGTAAAAATTGTAAAAAAATATTAAATGCTTTAAATAAACTATCCAAGCAAACACATGGAATACAGAAGTGTGTGCTAATTGATTATAATTCAAGTTCAATATATACAAAAAAACACTATTATTGAAATTGATTAAATTCAAAAAGCCCATAATTAAATGTCAAGAGATAATATCTTTAAATAATTACAAAGAAAAATAAATCTCATAATTTTGATACAAATCAATAACAAATGCTCATTATTTTTTCTTTATTTTATTACTTTCTCAATATTCCCTCTATCATATGTATGAATTACATCAATACGCCTAAAGTCAATCAATTTAACATAATAAATAGAATATAAAATTATACAATTAAAAAATAGGAGAAACTTTTCTACTGCTGTAGCCTTCAGATTTGTCTAGTCAACACTTCCCACAAAAAAAGTACACAATAAGACTATTTTCTTCGCATTCAGCTCCTTCATAACCATCTTCAAATGATTGATGAGTCCTAAGTTTATTTTATGTATAAATCTCCCAACAGATCATACTTCCATGTTGTATTTAAAATAAATAAAACAGCCACTGCTCTATTTAGCGGATACCTACCACAATGAATAAAAGTCTTGGACCAACTATCCAGAGATCATGTTTCAGGAACAATATTCAAGTATGGGCAAAAGAATGGTGGATGTATGTATTAAGGGACAAAACAAAACACAAGAGTGTGGGTAAGACACCCAAATAAATACATAAGATCAATGATATCTACAACTTTGACAAGGAAGAGAAAATCATACCTACTATTACAACCTTCAAATTTGTATAGTGAATAACCATGGAGGGCACTAACAATATCAATGAATATGACATTTAATTAATAAAAAAATATTATTATAATTGAATAAATTATCTATTTTATAAAGCACATAAATTAAAAATGTCAAAATATTTTTAAGTAATTAAAAAAAAAAATAACCTTGTGATTCCAACATAAACCAATTGCAATATTCAGTATTTTTCTTGATTCTATTGCCTTTATCTTGCACAAGAATTACGTCAATATCTAAAGTCAATCAATTTCATATAATAAACAAAACATAGAAACTAAACCTCAACAACAAAATTCATGAAAGAATATAACTAAAAAGCAATATCTTTTTCTTTACTTACATAGAAAAATTATTATGAAGATACGTGGTAATCTCTCTTCTTCAAGATGTGAAATTGAAAGATTGAATGAGAGTTATTTGAGACTTGGATGTGTTTTCATTCTTTAAATTGTATTTAGGTATATCAAGAAGAAGAGTTTTAATACATCTAAACATCTATGAATTTATCAAATATCAAATTCTCTACCAGATAAAGATTATAAAATATCATCAAATATATTTTGAATTTCTGATGAAAGAAAATTAGAGATAAAATACAATTATATTTGTCAGATATATTGATTAACAACTAATAAATTTTTTTATTTGAATTAAAAAACTCAAAATTTTAAAAATTTGACATGTGGTCAAAATTACACAATTAAAATTAAATTGCACAATTATATAAATACAAAATTGTGCTGTATATAATAATATAGATATTGTCTAAGAAAAAAATTGACAATAAAACCAATTTTAAATCAGAAAAAAAGAAGAAAGAAAAGAGAAAATCCATTTAACACGTCTTAATTACTATGCTATTGTGAAATCATGCATTACCCACAGGGTGATATATATGTATATATATATATATATATATATATATAGAATGGAGATGAGAATTCAATTCTCACTGGCCTACCAAAAATAAAAGTAAATAAAAAACAAAATATGGAAAGGCATTTCATCAATCAAATATGGCAAATTTTTAATTTCATTAAATTAGTGTATAAAAGAAGGGATTATAGACTTATAGAAATTTGATCAGTGGGAGGGGAACAGCTCCCATGTTGACTAAAGTCCAATCATAGAATAAATGAAATTAAGGTACTAGGAAATGAGCAAGAAACAAAGGTAGTGTTTGGTTTTATTTTAAGTATTTTTGAAAAAAAAAATATTTTAGAAAGTGAATTGGGGGAATATAATATACATTTGGTTTTGTAATTAGAAATTCATTAGAGATTATTTTGAATTGAAATGGTGTATTTAATTTTATTTGAGATAAGACAAATTATACTGTTAATATCAAATTAATAATCTCTTGTTTAGTTCATGGGTGAAAATATAATTTTATGTTAATTATTTAATGGGTTATCAAGTTGGACTGAAAATTCTTCAATTATCCCATGTGAAATAAAAGAAAGGTAATGTTTGTTTTTATATTCTCAAAATTCGTCAGTTATCCCATGTGAAATAAAAGAAAGGTAATGTCTGTACTTATATTCTCAAAATATTTTTTTGGGATAACTGAAGAGTCCAACTTGATAATTCCTTTCAGTATTTTTTTATTTTTCTTATTAATGTTACTATTCACATGAAAGTAACCCTTTTTGGTCACCACGTGGACCAAAATGAAATAACAACTGTTTTTGGCAATCGATTTAGATCTTTTGTTTCAATTTATATTTCATTTTCTATTTTATTTCACGGATATATTGCTCGTTTATTAAATATTTTTTCATAAAAATAATTAATTGAAAATCAGATACACTTGACATATATACATAAGTTAAAATAGAATACGAAATGCAAAGTGGTGTAGAGGATTCAAAGTATTTGACGGAGTGGAATAGAGGATTCAAAATATTTGCTCCTGAGAAGAACGTTTTACTTAACCCAAAATTTCCCCAAAACTCAAAATATCTCTTTCAATTCACAACACAAAACCATAATATCCATTTTGAGCCAATATGGAAAATAAAACAATCCTTTACATTGAGTTCTTACTATTTCTGGTGCTAGGTTATACCACCATAATCATCAAAAATTTATTGATCATGAAGAAAAGAACAAGAAATATTCTTCCTCCTGGGCCGAAAGGGTGGCCTGTCATTGGCTGCCTGCCCGAAATGATGAAGAAAAAACCAACTTTCCGATGGATACACCAATTCATGCAAGAAATCAATGCAGAAATAGCTTGCTTTCGCTTTGGTAACATTCTTGTCATCCCTGTTACCTCTCCTGAACTTGCTCGTGAGTTCTTGAAGAAGCACGATGTCATTTTTGCCTCCAGGCCTGACTACATGTCCGCCAGGATGACGAGCAATGGGTACCTGGCAACAATCCTTTCGCCCGTCGGTGATCAATGGAGGAAAATGAGAAGAATTGTTGCCTCTGAAGTGCTTTCACCCGCAATGCACCAGTGGCTTCACCAAAAAAGATGTGAAGAAGCTGATCACCTCGTCCGATATATCTACAACCAATGCCAAAACCCACTCACAAATGGGCTTGTGAATGTGAGAACTACAGCACGACATTATTGCGGGAATGTGATAAGGAAAATGGTTTTTGGTAAGAGGTTTTTCGGGACGGGAATGGAGGATGGAGGTCCTGGAATTGAAGAGAAAGAACATTTGGATGGATTATTCACAATCCTGGCATATCTCTATGCATTTGCTATTGCTGATTATGCTCCGTGGCTGCAAATTTTTGATTTGGATGGCTCTGAAAAAATGCTCAAAGATGCTATAAAGATTGTGACTAAATACCAAGATCGAGAAATCACCAAGAGGGTTGAGATGTGGGAACAAGGGATTAGAAAGACAGAAGAGGATGTCCTTGATGTTTTGATCAACCTCAAGGACTCCAAGAACAATCCCTTGTTGTCAATTGAAGAGATTAAAGCGCAAATTACTGTAAGTGTATTTATATAAATATATATATATATATATAGGGTAAATTGCAAATATTAGGACCGATACTTTAATCAATTTGCAATGCAAGACCAAAAATTTAGGGCAACGCAAAACTATGACTACAACTTTTAAAAAATTGAAAACAAAGATATGAATCACCGAAAAGTACAATCAACACCGATGATTACTCATGTGGCATTTGCATGGGGCTTACATCGATGTCCCACACATATGCCATGAAAGCAATCAACTGTGCTAACTTTGTTTCTCGGTGACAATGGTCCTTCTTTTTTTCAAATTTTTAAAGACTTTTAATTCTAATTTTATACGATCCCAACTATCAATCCTACGTTACAAATCGGCCATAATTATAGTTCTATTTTTGTAATTGTTCCTATATATATATTATCCATTCTGCCACATGAAAATTGTTTGTTAAGAAAATGAAAAAGAACTATGCAATTTTGACACATTTAAAGAATTATTGTGATGATATTCACAGGAACTCATGATAGCCACAGTTGATAATCCATCAAATGCAGCAGAATGGGCTTTAGCTGAGATGATAAATCAAGCGGACATTCTTGAGAGGGCCTGTAAAGAATTGGACGAAGTGGTAGGCAGAGACAGACTGGTCGATGAATCAGATTTGTCTAAACTAAACTATATAAAGGCTTGTGTAAAAGAGTAACTAAGATTGCACCCTATAGCTCCTTTCAATGTCCCACATGTATCGACCAAAGATACTATTGTGGGCGGCTAATTTATCCCCAAAGGCAGCCATGTGCTGCTGAGCCGTCCGGGCCTAGGGCGGAATCCTAGGATTTGGGAAGACCCTCTCAAATACAAGCCTGAGCGCCATATAGTAGACGAACATTCAAAAGTCGTGCTTGTGGATCCTGAACTACGGATGCTGTCATTCAGTATTGGAAGACGAGGATGTCCAGGAGTCGTGCTTGGTTCTACAATGGCGACTATCCTTTTGGCTAGGCTTATTCAGGCTTTCAGTTGGACTGGACCGAGGAGCATCGACTTGGCTGAATCGGAAGGCGATTTGTTTTTGGCTAAGCCATTGATGGCACATCCAAAAACGAGGTTGGGAGCGGATGTTTATATGAAACTTTCCTATAATTGAACTAATGTCATGTGTGTGTTGGTAATAATAAGGCATAGTATCGGTTTGGATCATTCTATATTCATCTTCTATTATATTTCATGGATGCATACTAAGTGTATTAATTGAATATACTTGACATGTATTCAATAAATTAAAATAGGAGAATGAAATACAAAATGTAATAGAAGATCCGAAACAAGCCACATATTGTTGGACAATTTGTTGTTGGTACTTCTTTTGCGTTTGTTATATTTGTGATTAGCTTACATTGTAATTTTAAGGTGATATGCCTATTGCATCGAATAAACCAATGTAACATGTCCTTTCGGCTTTTTTTATAAAAAAATAGCAAAAAATAAAATAAAATTACAAAAATACAACACTATTAAAAAGATTTACAATTTTATAGTAAGTTGCAGTCAACTTTCAATAGTAATGAATAGTAATTTTTTTTTTTTTTTTTTTTGCCCCTTTTCTGTGTAACTTTGGCAGGCAAGCCAGTTAGATCTGGCCGCCGGTCGCTGGACCGGCGGCCAGATCTGAAATTTTTTTTTAATTAGAAAAATAAATAAATAAAATGATTATTTGGGTTATTGTTTCAGGTTTGAATGGTGTATACTTGTATATTATTTCGCTTGATTGAGGTAAGTTTTTTAATTCTGCTAAAATTTAATTTTGTTTTGGTTAATTATCTCCATTAATTAAAGTTTGATTTATGTTTTAGTTATATGAAATATGTATTATATAATTTGTCTCAATTAGTTAAAATTTATTTATTTATTAGTTAAAATTTGATTTATGTTTTAGTTTTATGAATTATATTTTATATAATTTGTCTCAATTAGTTAAAACTTAATCATGTTTTAGTTGAAATTTGATTTACGTGTTGGTTAAACTCAAATAATAATTTATTATTTTTGGTATAATAATTTGATTTATTATAAATAATGATTTGTGTATTAGTTGAAATTTGGATTACATTTTATGTTAGTTTTATATGTTGTTATATTTGTTAGAGTTATGTTTTTATTTGAATTACAAATTTTGTTAGAATTATTATTGAGTTAAATTTTGTGGTACTACATATTGAATTGTATTAAAATTTAAATTTTCATTCAGTTTGTGAAATTATGATTTATTAATAAATATGTGCGCTTGTAACATGTGCCTAATGATGCAAGCAATCTTGACTTGGTGAAAATCTTTTGTCAGTGTTAATTTTAGTGGAGCATTAATATACCAATAAATATCTTAACTTGGTGGAAAAAATTAGTTTTAGTTAATGATTCCAATCCTCAATTTGTTTGTCCTTCACATTAATATACCAATAAATATTTTGGATGTACTTAATCATTTTTTTTTTATTTTTCCAGCAAATATTTCAGGATGGATATAAGAGATATATATGGTCCACATGATCCCAGTGTCTTATACATGCAAGATGGCCATCGATCAGAGAGTGTATTAGCTAGAGAGATAGATGATACTTTACTTGTTAGACGAGGAGATAGAAGATTTTAGTTAATCTTATGACGCCAAGCTCTACACCCTCGTGTATTATCTTTATTAAATGAGATGGGATTCTATGGTGTTTACAGTTGTAGAAATATTGAGACTGATGTTCATGTGATTACGGCTCTGGTCGAGAGGTAGCGCTCAGAGACTCACACATTTCATTTACGTGTGGGAGAGGCTACAGTTACGTTGCAAGACATAGCAATTATTTGGGCATTACCAATAGACGGTATTGCTGTTATCGGTATAGACTACGTTCGCAACCTCACACAGTGGCAAGATTATTGTCATCGTTATCTCGGATTCATTCTGGAAGAGCAAGACCTTAGGGGGTCACAACTTCATCTTACTACTCTTACAGACCATGTACATAATAATAGAATTACGGATCATAGCACAGTTTTGGAGGTCCAACAATACGCACGTGTTTGTGCGTTGATACTTCTTGGAGGTCTTATGTGCCCAAGCTCATCAGGTTCTGCAATATCATTGATTTACTTACAGCATATGGAGCAAATCTATGAAGTCCGTAACTTTAGTTGGGGTAGCGCAGTTTTATCGTTCATGTATCGTGAGCTTTGCACTGCATCACGTAGAGGAAGATCAAATATTGGTGGAGCGATGTAGTTGTTACAGGTGAAGTAGTATTATTTTGCCTTTATGTTAATTCTACCAATTAGGTACGACGCCTAAAAAGTTGTTAATTGTAGATTTGGGCATGGTCACGCATTACAACATTGACACCTATAAAATTAACTTCTCGTGTCGATGACAATAAAGCTCCAGTAGTAGTTGATGGACTGCCAATTCCTCCATATGGTGCTCGGTAACATAACATATGTTAAAGTTTATTAACATTTTCATGCAATTGTTTTATGTGTATATTGATAATATAAATTGTTATATTAATATCAATTGAATGGATTTTTAGGTGGTGGCATTATAATTCTTTCACGCAAACAGCAAGTCACTCTGTACGAATCATAAGAGATATGCTTTATAGAATGTCGGCAAATGAGGTAAAAAATTGTATAATAATAATACTTTTTACATCAAATATTCTGATAAGTTATTTATCTATATAAATATGGCTCAATACATTTGTATGCAGTTTATATGGCAACCATATGACCCGATCCAAGACATTCAAACCTTGCCAGTCCAGTGTGCCCCGAGGCTTTGGACATCATCGTGTCCATTAATCAACTTTGCTATAAGTGAGATGCATCATCCAGAACGAGTGCTAAGGCAATTTGGGATGCGACAACATATTCCTCCACCACCCGCTGAGAGAGGTTCAATATTACATGACGTATCACGTAGAGGTCATCCTGGACAAGATTGGTCCATTTATCACATAGATTATATTGGTTAATAGGGTAACAGAGAGTAGCTTATTGTGCATGAACCTCCTATTGTCGGATCAATCACTATGGAAAATAGATACATGTTATGGTATGATCGAATTACACGCCGAATAATAGGTCCATCATATGAGAACACACGAACGGGGTACCATCCAGAGGATCCACGCGCTTGGCAACATGTGGTATATATAGTAATCATACAATACATCCTTCATTTATTTAAATGATATTTAACATTATGATACATTTTATCCAGGATGACCTCTACGTGATACGTCATGTAATATTGAACCTCTCTCAGCCAGTGGTGGAGGAATATGTTGTCACATCCAAACCGATCCAAGACATTCAAACCTTGCCAGTCCAGTGTGCCCCGAGGCTTCGGACAGCATCGTGTCTTGGATCGGGTCATATGGTTGCCATATAAACTGCATATAAATGTATTGAGCCATATTTATATAGATAAATAACTTATTAGAATATTTGATGTAAAAAGTATTATTATTATACAATTTTTTACCTCATTTGCCAACATTCTATCAAGCATATCTCTTATGATTCGTACAGAGTGACTTGCTGTTTGCGTGAAAGAATTATAATGCCACCACCTAAAAATCCATTCAATTGATATTAATATAACAATTTATATTATCCATATACACAGAAAACAGTTGCATGAAAATGTTAATAAACTTTAACATATATTATCTTACCGAGCACCATATGGAGGAATTGGCAGACCATCAACTACTACTGGAGCTTTATTGTCATCGACACGAGAAGTTAATCTTATAGGTGTCAATGTTGTAATGTGTGACCATACCCAAATCTACAATTAACAATTTTTTAAGCGTCGTACTTAATTGCTAGAATTAACATAAAGGCAAAATAATATTACTTCACCTGTAACAACTGCATCACTCCACCAATATTTAATCTTCCTCTACGTGATGCAGTGCAAAGCTCACGATACATGAACGATAAAACTGCGCTACCCCAACTAAAGTTACGGACTTCATAGATTTGCTCCATATGCTGTAAGTAAATCAATGATATTGCAAAACCTGATGAGCTTGGGCACATAAGACCTCCAAGAAGTATCAACGCACAAACACATGTGTATTGTTGGACCTCCAAAACTGTGCTATGATCCGTAATTCTATTATTATGTAAATGGTCTGTAAGAGTAGTAAGATGAAGTTGTGACCCCATAAGGTCTCGCTCTTCCGGAATGAATCCGAGATAACGATGACAATAATCTTGCCACTGCGTGAGGTTGCGAACATAGTCTATACCGATAACAGCAATACCGTCTATCGGTAATGCCCAAATAATTGCTATGTCTTGCAACGTAACTGTAGCCTCTCCCACACGTAAATGAAATGTGTGAGCCTCTGAGCGCCACCTCTCGACCAGAGCCGTAATCACATGAACATCAGTCTCAATATTTCTACAACTGTAAACACCATAGAATCCCATCTCATTTAATAAAGATAATACACGAGGGTGTAGAGCTTGGCGTCATAAGATTAACTAAAATCTTCTATCTCCTCGTCTAACAAGTAAAGTATCATCTATATCTCCAGCTAATACACTCTCTGATCGATGGCCATCTTGCATGTATAAGACACTGGGATCATGTGGACCATCTATATCTCTTATATCCATCTTGAAATATTTGCTGGAAAAATAAATAAAAAAAATATGATTAGGTACATCCAAAATATTTATTGGTATATTAATGTGTATGACAAACAAATTGAGGATTGAAATCATTAACTAAAACTATTTTTTTCCACCAAGTTAAGATATTTATTGGTATACTAATGCTCCACTAAAATTAACACTGACAAAAGATTTTCATCAAGTCAAGATAGCCTGCATCATTAGGCACATGTTACAAGCGTACATATTTATTAATAAATCATAATTTCACAAACTGAATGAAAATTTAAATTTTAATACAATTCAATATGTAGTACCACAAAATTTAACTCGATAATAATTCTAACAAAATTTGTAATTCAAATAAAAAACATAACTCTAACAAATATAACAACATATAAAACTAACATAAAATGTAATCCAAATTTCAACTAATACATAAATCATTATTTATAATAAATCAAATTATTATACCAAAAACAATAAATTATTATTTGAGTTTAACCATCACGTAAATCAAATTTCAACTAAAACATGATTAAGTTTTAACTAATTGAGACAAATTATATAAAATATAATTCATAAAACTAAAACATAAATCAAATTTTAACTAAAAAATAAATAAATTTTAACTAATTGAGACAAATTATATAATACATATTTCATACAACTAAAACATAAATCAAATTTTAACTAATAAATAAATAAATTTTAACTAATTGAGACTATGGGTGTTCGCGGATTGGATTGGATCGGTTTTGGAGAAAAAACCAACTGATCCAAATTATATAATTTATATTGGATCGGTTTGGATCGGTTTGATATTTATTGTAAATCTAATCCAATCTAATCCATTTTAAATCAGTTTGGATTTGATTGGTTATTCGGTTTTTTAATTTTTTTTTTAAAGTAGAAATAGTATCATTTGGCAATGGAATTGAATTAAGTAAGAACACTTAAATTATAAAATTATACAAGTCCACAAAAAGTCAACAATAAACATAATTCATAAATTAAAAAGAGACATTAAAATCAAAGAAATATAGCCCAGGAGAATAAACATAATCCAAGTGCAAAGAAATTAAAAACAAAAGAAACTCTCAAAATACAAAATGAAATACTGCCCAGGAGAATAAAAAATAGGCCACAATCTTCGGCCCACATTGAAGATCAATTTTGATTGTGTCAACAGCAACCAATTTTGACCCTTCAAAAGGCTTGAGTTCAAAGTCCTAATAAAACAATTGGCCAGCACAATAGAAGAAGCTGGGAGTTTGGGATGAAATTACAGCTCTAGTGCAACACAGGTTCGATTCTTCAGCTCCAATGCATCAGCAAAATAGAGAATGTGCAGAAAATATCAAAAAATTCAATCAGCTTAAAAGTTCTGCCCAAAACAAACTGTCCCAACTATCAAAAGAAATCGGCAACTAGCTGCAAAATTCTGCTGCTACTAATTCAGAGAACTACAAAAAGCTCCCATCAATATGCACAAAATTAATGCACACACTGCTACAACCATGAGGCCTAGAAAATTTGAAACTCCCCAAAGCCATAAAGTGCATTCCAACAGCAAAGAAAGGATCTAAAAATAAAATAAAATAAAATATGATTTGGCAAATTATAGTATACAATTGGAAAAACACGAACAAAAGAAATTTGTACCTGAAAGACTGCAAAAATAATATCAACATTACACTAATCAGCAATCTCCAAAACTAATCAGATTCAGCACCAGAATCCTCTTCATTTGGTTTTGGGATTGGGCAAGCTCTAAACAATAAATATAATACAATCACCAATACATATGCCAAAAGTAATATAAAAAAATAGACAATTGAAATAGAGTTTAATAAAAGAAAATAAACAAAATTACCTAGTTCAAGCTTTTCAAATTCTTCAACAAACTCTTCAACATCAATTGATAATGGGGTCGAGCGAAACCAATTTTGAGCACAAATTAAAGCTTCCACCATCTTTGGAGTAAGAGAGCTTCTATAACTATTAAGTACTCTACCTCCAGTGCTAAAAGCGGACTCTGAAGCTACTGTAGACACTGGCATGGCTAAGACATCCCTAGCTATATGACCAAGAATAGGATATTTGGTAGAATTTACCTTCCACCAATTCAAGATGTCAAAATTACTAGTAGTCTTCTCCAAGCCCTCCATGAGATACAAATCCACTTCATTTCTATTCATACTCTCACTAAGATTCATGTCCTTCTCAAATTCCATGGCAAATGAATTATTACCAAATGCTCCAAAATCTGCCATTTCCACTCCATTGGGGGATTGTAAAGAAACTTTCAATTGATCATGGCTAAAGAAAAGCATATAGCTATGAAACATATTGTTGAATGTCTCCTTTACCTTTTCACTTAAAAATTCAGCATCATCCATTTCATAAAGCTTTTTAAAGCTCCATTCAACAAATTGAAACTTGTATCGAAGATCAAGTACCACAGCAATAAAAATCATCATGTTGCTATTTTTAAGGCAGCCCCAATATTTATCATGCTTAACTTTCATTTTCTCAGCCATGTTCCCAAGCAATTGATCATTACTCCCAATCCAAGTCTTAAATGTGTTCATTATCAAGCAATACTCATGGAAATATTGAGAAGAAGTCACAAATGTTGAACCTGATACTTTTTTAGTGACATCATAAAAGATTTTCAAAAATTTAACAAAGCATTTTCCCAATCATCACTAATCGGGATGCCACCATGCGACATCACAAATTCAACATCTCTCTCTCCTAGTCTCTTAAATGCCTTTTGAAACTTTAATGCATTTTCAAGCATAATGTAGGTGGAGTTCCACCTAGTAGGAACATCCAATTGTATAGTACAATTTTCTTGTATCCTAGCTTCTTTAATGTAGTTTCTAAACCTTTCCATTCGACCAGGTGAAGCACGGACATATTTCACAGCATTCCTAATTTTGCTAATTGGACTATGCATCTCTTTCAATCCATCATTGACCACAAGATTTAGAATATGAGCACAACATCTAACATGCATATACTCTCCTTTTAATAGATGTGAATTCCAATCCTCCATTCTACTTTTTAAGTAGGAAATAGCAAGGTCATTTGAACTAGCATTATCAACCGTGATAGTAAAAACTCTACCAATTGACCAACTTAAGAGGCATTTCTCAATTTCTCTACCAATTGTTTCTCCCTTATGATTCTTGATTAGGCAGAAATTAAGAATCCTCTTTTGCAATTTCCAATCTTGATCAATAAAGTGTGCAGTAAGACAAAGATAATTCAGATTTTGCACAGAAGTCCAACAATCAGTTGTCAAGCACACAGTTTGATTTGATTGACAAAATATATTTTTCAACTTACTTTTCTCATTCATGTAAAGACTCCAACAATCTCTGGCAATTGTAATCCTTCCAGGAATAGGCATTTTAGGCTGCAAAACACTCATAAAATGACGAAATCCCTCTCCCTCAACAAATTTAAATGGCAACTCATCCACAATAATCATCCTTGCTAGAGCTTGTCTACATGCATCAACATCAAAAGAAATAGCAGATAAAGTACTACCAAGCCCTTTCCCATCCTCTTTTTTCAATTGTTGGAAAGTAAGAATCTTTTGACTAGAATCAAGTGACTCTTTTGGGAATTTTTTACATTGATTCAATAAATGGTTTCTAAGATTACTTGTACCATTTTTATGTGAATCACATGCATAAGTCACCCCACACCAATTACAATTTGCTCTAGGATTAGCAGAATCATCTTTCGTAAAATGCTCCCAAGTCCAAGATCTAGGCTTAGAAGGTTTTCTCTTACCTTCATCTTCAACATTGGTATTACCAGAGCCTTCTCCATATTTCCTCTTCTTATCAACTTTAGAACCTTTCTCTTTATCGAGATTACTTTGTGCTTCACTAGGTTCGGTTGTAGACTTTACGGATTCAATATTGACATCTACCATCCTCTCACCACTTTGAGTATTTTCTATCTGTAAAAAAAGAAATTCAACCTCATGCATATTAATAAAATAAAACAACATAATGATAATAATAGTAGTGATGTGATATTACCTCAGACATTGGAGTTTGATTGAGCTTTGGTCACACTCACAATGTTTAATTCAGTTGGAAAAGACACTTTAATTCTGCTGAAAAAGAAGCAATCACACCACATTAGAAACTAATTTAGGAGAGAAAAAGAAATAAGAATAGGAAACAATAAACATCCCATCACCAAGTCATTTAGGAGAGAAAAACTTTCTGTTTCAAAATATTAAACGTAAGATTCTATGCTCTGAGCCTCTGAGAATAATTGAGCTGACTCAAGAACCGACTCGATTCATTTTATACTTTTAATTTATATTGTTTAATTCCAACAAATTAGAATACATTTAATT
Source organism: Jacaranda mimosifolia (assembly GCA_018894105.1). Taxonomy (NCBI): domain Eukaryota; kingdom Viridiplantae; phylum Streptophyta; class Magnoliopsida; order Lamiales; family Bignoniaceae; genus Jacaranda; species Jacaranda mimosifolia. Next base: position 37,836,159 of record CM032123.1, read on the forward strand.
ATAAACATGCATGGATGCACCTAAAATGTAAGGATTAGAATGTATATAGTTTAGGTCCTTAAGGGTTGTCTAGGCCCAGGCCCATCCTTACTTTAGACACACTGTGATTTCACATGAGATGGGCCTCTCATGGTTGCAAAACAGGCAAACTGCATTTCTTTTCAGACTAATTCAGAACCTTAAGCCTTATATATCCAAACCCATAGTGCTTGTTTTGCTCAGTATGATTTGATTATGATTGACAAATAGATAGATGAACATTAAGACAATTTCACTACAAGATAACATCATTTAATTCAATTTATATTTCTTCACTACGTTATTACAATGAAAAAAAAAATAGTGGAAACATCAGAATGCACAAATTCTTCAACCGTCCCGTCTTTATTTTCCATGATTGAGATATTGAAGTTGAATCAGCTGAGTTGATTAATTACAGGAAATTCAACAAGAAATGCTCAAATGCAAGTGCCAACTCGAGGATATGGAGAAAAAACTTAGGTACAATATTACTTCAGATTTACTCATGATCAAATTTTGTCAATTATTGTGAAAACACTGAAAAAACCTGCATTTGCATAGGATTTATGAGGGCGACCCTTGTGAAATCACATCGCTTTGTGAGGCCAAGTATAGGGAACAAATTCTTGAGGAAAATCTGAAGCAAGTCAGGGTGCGCAAGGCAAGTTTTGTCTCATCAAATTGTTCTTTACAATATTGTTTTTAGCTATCTGTTAACTTTCCTCAGACTGATAAAATTTCTTTCCTTTCCCCCCTCCCCACAGCATGTTCTGCAGGACCAGTACAACTCCCCTGGTGCACAAACTTCACAGGTTTCTTACATTTAGAAAATAATTTCTTCATAACTTCACAGGTTTCTTCATTTAATATTTTTGTAATTCTTCCCAACCCACTTTTTAAAAAACTACCCCCATACAAAAAAACTCAGAAATTAGAGTCATAAAGGACAAAGGACTTACATTTAGGGATGTGGGATATGGTGAGCAGAGGCACGAAGTGTCTGAGAGACTGAGATACGAAGTGGTCGGTGACGACGGTGACCGTGTGACTGGACTGGAGCATAGTGAGGACGTGAATGGTGGAGCTGCCTTGATAAGTGGATGACTGGTGAATTTGGGGAAAGGCCGTAGGGATTGGGGGGTGAGAGAAAGCATGGCTGTGGGCTGCGCGGAGTGAGAAGGAGCAAACTACAGAGGCCAGAGTGAGTGTTTGAAAACTGAAAAGTGGAGAGGCCGTGGGGACTGCTGGACTAGGAGGTGAGATCGTGAGAGAAAGCACGACTGTGGGCTGTGCGGAGTGAGAAGGAGCAAGGCCAGAGTGAGTGTTTGAAAAGTGGAGAAATAAGTTTTTAGGGTTTACACCTTTACACATTCAGGTTTAGTTTTATTTAAATATATTTATGTATTTTTATAATTAAAATATATATTTTATATTATTAGTATATAAAATCGGTTCGGTTCGGTTCGGTTTGGATTGGATTGGTTTTTCAAGCTCAAACCGAAAACCGAACCGATCGGTTATAAAAAATTAAATCCAATTTAAACAAAAAAAAATTGGTTTTAATCGATTTTCGGTTTTTTGGATCGGTTCGTCGGTTTTTTTTTGGATTGGATTGGATTTGAACACCCCTATTAATTTTAAAAGAAAACAGTTCTTTATAAAAATCATAAAATAACCATGGTTCTTTACTTCATAATTGTTTAAAGATGAAAATCAAATCAAATTAATATAAACGGCTAAAAAATAAATACATAATGATAAGTTAGAATTATGAATATATGACAGCAGGAAACCCGACAAAAGTTTCATGTGAATACTTTGACACAAAAAGTTCTATTGAGGAAAAAGGAGAACTCTCAATGGATTGATTTTTGGGAGCCGAGGTGGAAGTAGATATCTTGGAGCACACGAAATTTTTCATTGAGAAAAAGAAAAAGTCTTTAGGCACAAAAAAATAAATTGCTGCTGATCAAGATTGAAATGTCTTAGAGCACAAAAAATTTCGTAGAGAATAAAGGTCTTTAGACACAAAAATATACATTGCCTGAAAATATTTTGGGCACAAAATATTTCATTGTCTAAAATTTTAATAACAAAAATAATTATTATAATAAAAAAATCAAACAATTATCATTAGATAAAACTCATGTCACTTTAAAAAAATTATAGCTAGTAGTAAAAAAATAATTTATTTGAGCGAAATCACACCTGCGGAAAAAGTTGAAAATATTAAAAAAAAAAAAATCACTGCAGAGAAATGAATATATGTACAACCAAATATAACCTTTACGAGACTATTAATTGCAGTAGTGGAAATAGTAGTGGGTTGGTAGTTAGATTTTAAAAAGAAAATGAAAATATTTGAGGAAAAATATTCGAAAACATATCAAAACATAGATAGGTTCTCTATTAATATTACGGATACATGTGTACATACATAAGTATATATTTACATACTTTTTTATTATGAGGGTAGAATCCATTTTATCCTCTTATACTAAAACTTTGTCTCACTTTACCTCTTTGTACTTTTAATTGCATCACATTACCTCCTTGTACTCTCAGTTTTACTTTAATTCATCAACTCTGTTAATTAAAGTCTCTTTAATTTCTATTAGATCATCTTCTTTCTTACCAATATATCTGAAATGCCCCTACTTGTAGCCACGCCTTTCAATTGAATTTGTAATTGAATTGAAACGCCACATCTCTCAATTCAATTTTTCCCCAGCTGCAATTCTTGAATTTATTGACACACATGTCTACCTTTCTTTGAGTCTTCAATTTTGCCCTACTGCGTAATATTTACACATGGGCACCTTTGCTCAAGTGTTCACTTTTGCTCCCCCCCTCGATTTTTTACAATTGATACACATAGGTACCTTTGTGATAGTCTTCACTTTTTCCCTACCGATTAATTGATACGCATGGCTACATCAATCGTGAAAAAAGAAAATAATAGTCAAAAAAAGCAGCCATGCCTTTGACAAAAAATATTCAGTGTATCGTCTCTTCCATTATTTTGTCATTCAACCTGACAAATTAAATGAATAGTTTAGGCTTGTCATTCAGTGAAATGTGAATAGTTGTTCATGCAGAGTGGTTGACAATCATAAATTAATTTTACTAAGAAAAACTATTCAGTGTATTGTTTATGCATTGTTTTGTCATTCAACCTAACAAATTAACTTTTGTCATTCAAGCGTGAGAAAAGGGTGAAATGTGATCTTTACTTTTGTAGCTTATATATAAGTGTTGGACCAATACTTGTAGGCACAAAAACGAAGAAGTGTGTGAAAGAAGAAAGATTTGAGAGGGAAAACAAAAAAGTGGAGTGGAAAAAAATAGGGGAAAAAAAAGATCAAGTGAAGAAAAAAAGAGAAAGGAAAAAATTTTGAGGAACAAATAGCCACTAATATTATTCTTGCACCTATGGCAAACATGAACATGATATACATTGTGGTATACTGTGGAGGACAGATTACAAGGGACACTGATTGTGTGAGTTATAATCATCCTGCATGTAGATATATACCACTTTTTCATTCGACAACATTCTCTGAATTATTGTCAAAGTTATATGAAATCTTGGGTTATAATAACCAATACTTTTTAAAAAATTTGGCAAATATTTATTTGGATAAGGAGGCTAGCATATCAACAATCGTGCAAGTGAAAAATGACATTAATGTGTCAAACTTATTGGATCCAAGGGCTGGTTGAATAGTATCGAGCTCTTCGTCGAACTTGAACCAATACGCCCTAATAATATGCAAGGCACGTCATTGCAAGGAGAGCATAGATCCTATATGTCACTTTTGATGCAATATCCTTTGGGCGGTACTTCAACACCTCACCAAAATTCATTGGGAGAAGACCAATTTGCTACTCAATTTAGTAGCGAATATGGGCATACAATTCCACACACAGAGGCAGTCATTCCTGACTTGCCCATCGTAACAGATGGCTTTACAAACTTTGGGCTGTATGATTTTTATGGTGGTGGTTATACATCTCATCAACAACCCAATGTTGGTCCTTCTACTTCTCATCAAGAATATTCGGGAGGACATCAATATGAGCCTGAGAGCCGACATGCAGACCATAGCTCCCCTAAACCATATGTAGACAATTTTCGTGATCGAGAGCTTAATGATTCAGAACCCGACGATTATGACACGAATGAAGTAGCTGATGATGCTAATGAAGAGCTTATACCACCACATGGTGAAGGAACCTCTAATCAAGCACAAATGGTTAGTGGACCGACAATGCCCTCTACGGCTAATCAATCACACTTGTATCCAGTCATTCCATTCTTCTCTAGAATAGAAGCTGATCTACCCGGAGACTCAGTGGATATTCCATTTGGAGTGTATGGGGGTTATTAGGACAGTAGCCGTGGGAAGCTTGAGCTGGGCGTGGTCTTTAAAGATAAGATGGAGGTTAAAGCTGATGTCAAGGACTTCTCTATAAGTGTTGCTAGATGAGAATATCGCGTTGTTCAGAGTACAACAAAGCTATGGAGAGTGGTGTGCAAACTAGGGTGTTCATGGAGTGTCAGGGCAATTCTGAAAGAACATATTGGACTGTGGAAGATTACAAAATATGGGGGCCCTCATACTTGTTTGATGAATGAAATTTCGATTGATCATAGAAATTTAAGTCAAGATATGATCGTTATGGACTTGTTGGGCCATGTTCATGATGAGCCAGCATATAATATAAAAAGTGTTCAGCAAAATGTCAAGGACAAATATGGATACAAAATCTCATATGCCAAGGCATGGAATGCATTGAAAAGTGCAAGGGAGCACCTTTTTGGAACATGGGAGATTTCAATAAAAATGTTACCCAAGTATATGAAAGCTTTCCAAAAGTGGAATCCAGGCACTATTGTTGAGTGGGAGCATCAACGAACAGGCATACCAAGGCAGAAAATGTTGAAGTATGTGTTTTGGGCCCTCAAACTGTGTATTGATAGGTTTAAACATTGTCGCAAAGTTATCAGTGTGGATGAAACTCATCTATATACGAAATATAGACACAAGATGTTGATTGCGGTAGCTATGGATGTAAATCAACAAGTTCTGTCATTGGCTTTTGCAATTGTCGATGAAGAAACCTTTTTATCTTGGAAATGATTTCTGGAGATGTTGTATAAGCACATTATTAAAGGGATGGAAGGCATGTGCCTAATTTCTGATCGACACCGTGGCCTTTTATCTGTTGTTCAATGCATCCCTGATTTTACTGCCCCTCGTGGAGTATATCGATTCTGTCTAAGGCATGTCTACTCCAACTTCAACAAATATTTCAAAAATGTTCAATTGAAGGATTTACGTTGGAAAGCCGGCGCTGCAGTCAAGATTAGAAAATTTGATAAGCATATGAGGAAAATAAGAGAAATTAATGAGAATGCTTATTCATATTTACAAAATATTAACACAGCTCAATGGACATTCTGTCATGATAGAGAATGGCGTTGCGGTATTCTAACTACGAACATGTTTGAGTGTTTCAATAGGGTTCTAAAGGGTGATCGTCGACTGCCAATTACAACTATTGTGCAACAGACATTCTCTCGTTTTGTCAAACTGTTCCATGATCGGATGACCAAAGCTTATAACATAATGCAGAAATAGCAATTGTGGGATGATTATGCATACAACATATATTCCAACTGGTAGCACCACTCTGTTGAGCACATTGTTCAAAAGTTTGACTACACTCAACAATCAGTTTCAATCATAACGTGGATGCACACAGGTCAGGGAAATCATGTACAAGTTGACAAACTTATGAGACGTGAGTGCTCATGTAGAAAATGGGCTGAACTTGGTATTCCATGCTCACATGTAATGAATGCATGCCGACATTTTGGATTAAACGCTGCAGCATTTGTCAAGCCATATTATAATCTTGAATATTACTTAGCAACATATTAAGGGAGCTTTGAGCCAATATGGGATGAAGATTATTGGGATGAACCTAATTTTGACCTAGTCCATAATCCAGCCCGTAGAGAGAGACGTGTTGCAGGAAGGGATCGCACTACTCGGATCCAAAATGAAATGGATTGGCCCCAAGCACGTGCGAGACAACAAGCCCGCTGTCAAGCCAAAGCAGAAGCCCAAGCCCAACATACTTTATTCTTTCAACTTTGTAATTTGGGCTTTGTTCTTTTATGTTTTTCCTTTGTATCATACTTCATGAATAATAAAATTGATGAAAAATTTCAAAAATTTTAAGTAGTTGTGATTTTTGTTACATTTCACTTATATACTTAAAGAATAAAGCCCACTCATTTTTCTTTAATAGCCATGTTTAAATAAAATGATATATGATATTAATTATTTTCATCCGAAATGCATTGGTATTGACAATGAACGTTTATTTCTCTCAATAATCATGTGTATCCACGCTCGAAAAATGGATCATCTCCCATCTTTGAGTTCAAATCTAAAAGATGAAAAAAAACATTGATGAAGTAATGTGAATTGTGGCTTATATATTTATTAGTGGAATAGGTAAATAAGACCGAGTACGTAACAATTTTATGTGATAGTTTCACATGCCATAATATTAACCTACCTTGAAATTACAAGCATCACTTAATAATTTCAAGATATGATGATTTTTTATTAATGTATTAATATATAATCATATACTAAGGTTTTACATACCTATTTTGACAAAGGTTATTCAAAAGCATCCCTTCACGAGTTAATATATTACATCAATTGAAGTAAGCACAAAGTATAGTAAATTTATATAAATATGCCTCAATCACTTGAATTTTATCAAATACTAATTTTATAAAATATTTTAAAATTTTATACTACATATTTAAGCTCACTTTTAATATTTTGAAAAAAAATTAATTATTCAAATTTTAAATATAAAATAACATATTCTAAATTAAGTTTTTATAATATAACTTTTATTACTCTAAAATTAAAAAAAAACTATTTTTAAATAAATATAATATACACACAACATTAGGTCTGATATCAATCTTAACGAATGCAAACGTTAGCTGATACATTCTTTAAAAATTCTTAACGAATGAAATATTCTTTAAAAAAAATAAATTAAGCAAATAAATTAAACCAAGTCCAAGACTTCTTGACAAGTGAAATTGCCATGCAAGAAATTAAGCCTTCTTTTCGCCATGCACCAACGTGGCTTTTGAAAAAAAAAAACACACAAATTTCCACTAGAGGAGTGCCTTGCAGGCACGCCTCGAGGTGCTTACGAAAAACACAAAAAAAAAAGAAAAAGAAAATCATCCTTGTCACGCCTCTTGCCATTTTTTCCAAAAAAAAAAAAAAAAAGCCACACCTCTTATTTTTTCACTAACAAAAAAAAAAATAAAAAAATTCCTGCCGGACTAAAGGCGTGGCTGTAAGCCACGCTAATACTTTTACAATTTTTCCAGAACCACACTAGTTTTGTAAATTTTTTTCAAAATTGTATTATTTGTATAAATTGGCCAACAACATGTGAAGAAAAGTGGGTGGAAAGGTGAAGGGGGGGTAGTGGAGGTTGAAGGAGAAGACCATTGCTTTCATATATTTGATCCAGAAAATAAGAAGGCCAACAATCTGATCAACCGTATGGCTTCTTTCATTTCACAGTGAAAAATATTCGAGTGTCCTTTCTTTTTCTTTTTCTTTTTCTTTTTTTTTTAAAGCTTGTGATTGTATTCGTGTTGCATGGTATTCACTTCTGGTTTTGTTGTTATCGTTATTTATTTAAAAAAAAAAAAAAGAAACAATTTTTTTTTCCGGTTATTTTAGTTCAACTTGTCGGCGGGACGTACTCGTTAATATGTGAAAAAAGAAAATTGATGATTTTTTTTTAACAAAGATTATAAATTAATTAATTAATTAGTAAAATATATATATATATATATGACAGAACAGAATAAAATTACCTACTTTTTACATCTTTAGGTCTGAGGTGAACTTAAATAATCACTCATGCGAAATCATATTTCAATTTATTATTATTTTTTTAAAAATTTTAAATAGAAAATTGAGGTAAGTGAAAAAGGGGTATATTTTTGTAGTACAATATTGCAAATCAAAAGAAAGGCTAATTTATATAAATATAGTGGAAAAAAAATACTTTGGATTGGGAATAAAACTATGGTGAAGCATTGCTACAAGCCACGCCTTTAATTTGTATTTTCTTTTTTCTTTTAACTGCAAATTGGAAGACGTGGCTTCCAATTTCTACCTTTTCCCCTTAGAACAAATTGCCGCTAGAGGTGGCAATTTATGCCTTTTTAACCCCCTTTGGTGGCAATTATTCTTTTATTTTTAAATTATATTAATTTTATTAATTTAGAAAAAAGGGGGAGGTGTGTTGTGCAACTTAAGGCGCTGTACCACAACATACCTTCAAGGGTTAATGGCAACCCTAATATTTTTTAAAAAATTATATTTTTTAAAATATTATACAAATTTTTTAAAAAATAAATAAATTTTATTTTAAAATAATAAAAATTGTATTATAAAAATTTAATTTAAAATATTTAAATTTATATTTAAAATTTGATAAATTAGTTTTTTTTTTTTTAAATTAAGGTATGAAAGAGCAAGGTAAAAAATGTATTATAAATTTTTTAATTTTTTTTTTATAAATTTGCTATTTAACAAAATTTAAGTAAAACATGTTTTTATTTTCATTTTCAATAAAAAGCTGTACAACTTTTTTCCGTTTCCGTTTAAATCTATATATATCAAATCTTTAAACTATATAGTTTTTATTTTAAATGTATAATAAATTACTATATATATATATAATTAAATAAGTTAGATCGAGCTAGGCCTCAAATAAGTCAAATCATAGGCTCCTGACAAGCAACCTAATCTATTCCCATCCCTATCTAAAATTGTGACATTATTCTCACAATTTGAGTACATCCTCGTCAAAAAGAACTAATAATATATCAGTTGATAATTAGACAAACTAGCATATATAGTTTTGTTTCTTAGTATAACATATAAAAAATTAATTTGAGTTTTCAAGCAGACAGAACCTATTCAAACTCACAATTTCGATAAATAACATCTAGAATGTTCCTTTTGGAGATAGCTCCCATTCTCCATAAATATGCAATGGATAACCTGAAATATGTTTTCCTCTCCCACTTTTAACATGCAAATTGCAGTTGACCTGTAGGTTAGGCTGTCTTCTTCTTCTTCCTCTTAAAACTTTTTTAGCCCTGGCTTTTTTAGATATTACGAATATGTATACCATCTAAGTTATATTTCTTAGTATTTTACTGTCAAGACAAAGAAAATTAAAATTATTCGTTATGGTTTAATCCAAAAATATAATATTCATTAATTTAAAATAAATATAAAAAAAAATTAGATAATTTGTATTCAATATGATTCGAAATAAAAAATTTCTATTGAGAAGAGATTCAGAATTAAACTAGAAAATGACAAATATGAAAAACAAGAACTTTCATTCATAAAATTTGTTAAAAAAAAAAAAAAAATAGGGAGAGAGAGAGAGAGAGAGCACAAATCATAGACAGGGCCATAGTGATAATTTATCTAATACAACAGTAATTTATTGAATACATGCAAGGTTCGCATCCACTTTGGATTTTCTATTCTATTTTATATTTAATTTTCTATTCCAATATGATGCATATATGTCAAGTGTATTTGATTCTTAATCAATTATTTCTATAAAAAAATATCTAATACACATATCATACATCTATACAATGGAATAAAAGATGAAATATATAGTAGAATAGAGGATTTAAGTCGGGTTGGTATCACCACTAAAGAAAACAACATAACATAAAACACATGCCAAACACAGGGCTTTCTATTACAACGTGCCAAACTTGCTCATTACCACACATATAACGTTAGTTCTATAAATACTGCATGTAAACATCTGCTCCCAACCTCGGATTTGCATGTGCAATCAGTGGCTTGGCCAGAAACAAGTTGTTTTCCGACTCAACCAAGTTGATAATTCTTGGCCCATGAGGCGGTGCAGTCCAACTGAACCCCTGAATAAGCCTAGCCAAAAGGATAGTCGCCATTGTAGAACCAAGCACGATTGCTGGGCATCCACGTCTTCCAGTACTGAAGGACAACATGCGCAATTCATGATCCACAAGCACGACTTCAGGATCTCCGTCTACAATGTGGCGCTCAGGTTATATTTGAGAGGGTCTTCCCAAGCCTTAGGGTTCCGCCCTAGGCCAGGACGGCTCAGCAGCACATGGCTGCCTTTCGGGATGAAGTAGCCGCCCACAACAGTATCTTTAATGGAGACATGTGGGACATTGAAAGGAGCTATAGGGTGCAATCTGAATGCCTCTTTTACACAAGCCTTAATGTAGTTTAGTTTAGACAAATCTGATTCATCGACTAGTCTGTCTCTGCCCACCACTTGGTCTAAATACAGGCTTTGTCAAGAATGTTTGGTTGGTTTATCATCTCTGCTATAACCCACTCTACTGCATTGGATGGATTATCAACTGCGGCCATCATTATTTCCTGTGGATACGTAATTTGTCATCCAGTACAATACATTCTTTAAAAATGTAAAAATTGCATGCATGTTGGTTAATTTCCAAGTGAATGGAAGATATATATATGCTTACTGTAATTTGTGCTTTAATCTCTTGAATTGATAACAAGGGATTGTTGTCAGAGTCCTTAAGGTTGATTAAAACATCAAGGATATCTTCTTTTGTCTTTCTAGTCCCTTTTACCCACATCTCAGCCCTTTGAGTAATTTCTAGATCTTGGTATTTGCTCACATTCTTTATAGTTTCTCTAAGAATCTTTTCATGGCCATCCAAATCAAAAACTTGCAACCATGGAGCATAATCAGTAATAGCAAATCCATAAAGATAAGTCAAGAGTGTGAATAATCCATCCACGTGCTCTTTGTCTTCAATTCCGGGGCCTCCATCCTCCATTCCTGCCCCAAAAAACCTCCTACTAAAAGTCATTTTCCTAATCACATTCCCGCAATAATGTTGAGCTGCAGTTCTCACATTCACAAGCCCATTCGTGAGTGGGTTTTGGCATTGTTTGTAGACATATCGCACAAGATGATCAGCTTCTTCACATCTTTTTTGGTGAAGCCATCGGTGCATTGCAGGTGAAAGCACTTCTGAGGCAATAATTCTCTTCATTTTCTTCCATTGATCACCTATAGGCGAAATGACTGATGTTAGGTACCCATTGCTCGTCAACCGGGCCGACATATAGTCGGGCCTGGAGGCAAAAATGGCGTCGTGCTTCTTCAAGAACTCACGAGCAAGTTCGGGAGAGGTGACAGGGATAACATAAATGTTACCAAGGCGGATACAAGCTATTTCTGTGTTGAGTTCTTGCATGAGTTGGTGTATCCATCGAAAAGTTGGCTTCTTCTTCATCATTTCGGGCAGCCAGCCGATTATAGGCCACCCTTCCGGCCCTGGTGGAAGAGAATATTGTGTTCTTTTCTTGATGATCAGCCAATTTTTAATGATTATGGCGGCAAGACCTAGTACCAACAATGATAAGAACCCATTGTAAAGGGTTGTTTTGTTTTCCATATTAGCTTGAAATGGATATGATAGTTTTGGGTTTGAACTACAAGGTTTGATTTTTGGGGTAGGGAAAGAGGATCGAGAAAGCTTGTGTTAAGTAAAATGGTGCACTTGAAAGCAAATAAGGGTGGGTTACTTGTATCTTTGCAAGCATGTGAGCCCTTTTATAATGGGAGATGGGGTAAATATTTGTTACTAAAGGGTGCTAATTAACTTGGTTTTTTCTTGTATTTATTTATTCCTTTTTTACTGATGTCATGAAAAAAATATGTTTGTATCCACATGAGAAAAAAATGGATATACAAATTATTGTCAATTTTCCTATCATTTCTCACATGTGAAGAATGTTCAATTAGGATACCTTAGGCCTGATTGAACACCTTAGGCCTTAGATAATCAAGAGGATCATCTCTAATCTTAGATTTCCCTCACAACCCTCGAAGGAATATTACAATTACCTTGAGATTAGATGAGTTATTTCCGACATACATCATGTCCAACTTGATTATGGGTGTCACAAGTTCAATCTTTATAATTTTTAGAAAAAATAAAAATAAAAACAAGGGCATAGGTTACCCTATCTAAATTTCATAAATGAGAAAAAAAATTATTTGCAATGAGTTGCAAAGTATAGAAATCAAATTAAAGGTACATCATGATTTCTAGAGCCATCATTCAAATTTAATATATGAAAAAGCCCATATTTTTCTGTTCTAATTATTCACCTTAACAGCTCCATATGGGCATAATCTTGAAACAATTAGTACTCGGATATTTTTTCATAACGTGTCACAAGTTCCATATGGGCATAATCTTTGTGCATGGGTCTTAATCCCCTCATCTACGAGAGGGCATTTGTGTGCTCATTTCGATGCAACAAAGATTTTTTAATTAGGTGGGAAAATATTTTCTCGTTTTTCATTCTCCTTTTTTCCGCGCTATTGCCAATAGCCACTCAAAAAAATCTTGTGCTTCCTCTAAAGACAGAAGAGTCCTAGGAAAAACAGGCTAACCTTGTATGAAACTTAACATGAGACAAAAACCTTGCTATCACCACTTTTAAACACAAAAGTTGGGGTTTTCTGTTAAACACATAATTTCAATTGATTATTATGTACTCACTTTTTAGTCCTTCATATCAATTTAATTTGATTATCACATTCGAACTATTATTAAGTAAAGAACAATGGTTCTTTCATAGTTCTTATAAAGAAGCATCTTCTTTTAAAATTAAATTATGAAAAATAAAATAAAGATTATTACCCTTCTAATATTCAATGACCAAATTCACATTATTAATTTTAAGAAATTAAAAATCCTCTTTTTCTAATATTAAACCCTAATTAAAAAAAAATATTAAACCCTAATTCAATCAGAAGAAAAGTAGAGAAAATAAACCCTAAGAGACAAATTCAATCAGAAGAAAAGTAAAGAAGATAAATCCTAAGAGATGAATTCAATAAGAAGAAAATCACAGAAAATAAATCATAAGAGACAAACTCAATGAGAAGAAAATCAGAGATAACTCATTTTGAGATAGCACTGATACATTTTGAGTGCTAAGGTTGATTGAAAATGCTGACAACTCAAAAAAATAAGAGATGATAAAAAATTATTGTCCCTTTCCAGTAGATATATAAGCCTGCAGGGGCTGTCCTCCCAAATTTTAAGCATCCGCTGATTGCATTAATGAATATTTAAGGAGTTGATCCCTATGAAAATGAATGAAAGAACATTGTAATTGTTCGAATTAGTTTTATTTTTAATATGACCACCTTAACACAAGAGCTATCATGTATCATAGATGACGATTGTTACATTAAAATACTATTTTGAATTTATTTGTTTCAAAAATTTCACAATATTTATTCAATCAAATTTTTATTTTTACACACAAAATAATGATAAAATAAAAATACATTATAGAATAATGAAAACAAAAAATGAGAATAAGAACACAATCAATCCGGCTCCCAATCCCTTTTTTCTCTCCTTCCCTTTTAAATAAAGCACTACCTATGCCCTTTCCTTAGCTTTGCCGTCCTAGTGGAAACTAAGTCTGCCGTCCTAGTGGAAACTAGCTAAACTATTTATAGTCAATTTTTTCTGTCAGGGTGTTAACTTTGTATGCCCTCAGATAATTGTTGAGGATAGTTAATCACACTTTGTCAATAGGGACAATGAATATTTTTACGAGTATTTTTGCTGCGTTCTATAGTATTGCTCCCGAAACATTTTTTCTCATCTCTTATTTTTTTTGAGTTGTATCATTTCCAAACACTTTTAGCGCTCGAAATTTATCGGTGCTATCTTAAAATGAATTTTCCCTAATTTTCTTCTGATTGAATCTGTCTCTTAGAGTTTTATTTTCTCTAATTTTTTTCCTAATTGAATTATAGGGTTTAATATTAGAAAAAGAGGGTTTTTAATTTCTTAAAATTATTAAAGTACTTAATTTGGTCATTGAATATTAGAAGGGTAATAACTTTTATTTTATTTTTCATAATTTAATTTTAAAAGAAAATGGTTCTTTATAAAAATCATAAAATAACCATGATTTTTTACTTCACAATGGTTTAAAGATGAAAATCAAATCAAATTGATATAAATGATTAAATAATAAATACATAATGATAAGTTAGAATTATGAGTATATGACCGTAGGAAACCCGACAAAAGTTTCATATGAATACTTTTAGACACAAAAAGTTCTTTTGAGGAAAAAGGAGAACTCTCAATGGATTGATTTTTGGGATCCGAGGTGGAAGTAGATATCTTGGAGCACACGAAATTTTTCATTGAGAAAAAGAAAAAGTCTTTAGGTACAAAAAAATAAATTGCTGCTGATCAGGATTGAAATGTCTTAGAGCACAAAAATTTCGTAGAGAATAAAGGTCTTTAGACACAAAAATATACATCGCTTGAAAATATTTTGGGCACAAAATATTTCATTATCTAAAATTTTAATAACAAAAATAATTATTATAATAAAAAAATCAAACAATTAACATCAGATAAAACTCATGTCACTTTGAAAAAAATTATAGCTAGTAGTAAAAAAATAATTTATATGAGAGAAATCATACCTGCGGAAAAAGTTGAAAATATTAAAAAAAAAAAAAATTACTGCAGAGAAATGAATATATGTACAACCACATATAACCTTTACGAGACTATTAATTGCAATAGTGGAAATAGTAGTGGGTTGGTAGTTAGATTTTAAAAAGAAAATGAAAATATTTGAGGAAAAATATTCAAAAACATATCAAAACATAGATAGGTTCTTTATTAATATTACGGATACATATGTACATACATAAGTATATATTTAGATATTATATCAATTTTATCCTCCTGTACTAAAACTTCATCTCACTTTACCTCCTTATACTTTTAATTGCATCACGTTGCCTAATTGTACTCTCAGTTTTACTTTAATTCGTCAACTTTGTTAATTAAAGTCTCTTTAATTTCTATTAGATCATCATCTTTCTTACCAATATATCTAAAATGCCCCTACTTCAATATTTTTTGTCAACAACTCTCCCAACTACTCTTTCTTATACCAATAAGTAAATTTGTTCTTCAAATCTTTAAAAATGAGATGCAATCTGCACCCTACCCCCATGCACCCACCCCGCACCAAGAATTTTTAGAAGATCACTCAGTTTTGTCCCATCTCATGAGTATGAATAATTGCTTACAACCTCATTGCCATCAATCATCTTTTTCAACTAAAATTAAAATTTTATAATCAATATCACAAAACATTGTTTCTACTTTAACCTGAACTCTCTCTAAACCCAAACATATATATATATATATCTTTTAAAACTACTTTATATATATGACATAAAAAAGTGATACGCTTGAATTCAGACTACAAATGAGAGGAATACGATTTGGTGGATATGAGTTTAATTTGGTAATTGAATGAAAAGTAAAAGATTACGGGCAATTTAATCATTTAATTAAAAAAAACAACTTAATGGTATTAACGAGGTAAAGGAAATTTAATGGAATTAAACACTTGAAGCAAAATTGAGAATACAAGAAGGCAAAGTTATGCAATTAAAAATATAAAGGGATAAAATGAGATAAGCCTTGAATACAAGGGATTAAAATTATGAATTTTACCCTTTTTATAAATATATAACATAATATGTAATCCGAACTCTTCACTTCTCAAAAGAATGGAACGGTTGGCATAATTTATATTTTCTTTAAGATTATTTAAGACATGATTTCACACATTCTATCCATTTTAACAATTCCATCTTTTATTCTTCAAAAAAAAAAAAAAATTCCATCTTTTAAATACTAACTTAGTGAAATTAAAAAAAAAAGTTGCCCTCCTTTGATTGATTATATGTCCTTCAATATATATATATATATATATATTTTTTTTTTTTTCCTTTTCTTTTTGTTAGGCCAATGAGAATTTAATTCTCGTCTCGTTTTTATCACCCCGTGGGTCACGCAAGAGTTTACGACAGCATAACTAAAACGTTTTAAGTAACTTTTCTTCCTTTTTTCCTTTTCTAATTCTAATTTAAAATAGTTTTAAGTTTTTCTCTCACGTAATCTTCTATATTACAATATATTGCTATATATTATAGGCAGGGATGCGCGTGGCAACAGTGCCACGGCGCGTGCCATGCCTTTTGGCCTTTTATTTTTTCGGATTTGGTCCCAAAATGATACTGTTTTGAATTCACCATGCTTTATGAACTTGTACTTGCTGTTTTGATGTTTGTACGGTTAGTTGTCTTCTTTACAGTTATTGTGGGCTCCACAAAGAAATCAAAAGAAACGTGCTTCTCGTTTTTTTGGGTGGAAGAAGCGTGCTCCATTCCATATCACAACAACTAACAACTAAAACTAAAAGGGGGCTTTCTACCGTCAGGTACCATCGTACCTACCTGACGGTAGTCAGCCAATAAAAAATTGCCAGCAAAATTTTGGTACGAGATGGTGAAAATAAATGGAAAACATTGATAGATATACCCTCGTTGACAAATATGCTCTTATTCTCTTGCCAGCAAAAGTCGCTAACTTGAATAGCGACTAAAGTAGAAAATTTATGTTAAAATAGAAATTGTGATAAATATGGTGTTGTACCAATTGAAAAAAAAAAGCTTGAAATATGAAATATGTTAATCATAACTGCTACTATGAATAGAAAAAATAAATTTTAGTTGATAATTGTTTGAAAAAGGCAAGAGGTGTCATAAAAAAATGAAAAATAAAAAACAAGTCCCTTTCCATGAGTCGCTAGTGTTATAAGAGATTAAAGAGGAAATTACTGAATTGAGAACAAGAAAGAAATCTCTAGTGGGAATAGCGACTAAAGTAAAAAAATTTACTTTTTACTTTTTATTTCCTATAGATATTATTTTACCTTATTTATATTTTAATTAACTTTTACCTAACCTCTTTAAAAATTTATATCTGTGTAATTTTACAATTTAAAATTTCACAACTAGGTATCGCTACTTGAGATAGCCAAATCATTGCAAATATTGAAATTTTTTTATCTGGAATATATATATATTATACATGTAGATATATATTATCTATACATGTATATATATATTATCTATACACAAAGGTGTCGTTGGACCGGCGACACCTTCTTCACTCTTGGGTTTTTTTTTTTTTTTAAACTTTTTAATTTTTATTTCTTTTAATATTATTTTACCTTATTTAGATTTTAATTAACTTTTATGCCCTTCTTTAAAAATTTATATCTGTGTAATTTTACAATTTAAAATTCTACAACTAGCTATAGCTACTTGACATAGCGAGACCTTTGCAAAAAATACTTTGAAAAATATGAAAATTGTCTTCCTATAAGAACAACATCACGGTAGTCGCCAAATGAAATGGCGATTACTTTACATTTCTCTTATTATTTTCCGAGGAGAAATGCCAGTCACATTGAAAAATTGTTATACGGAAATGCGCTTACTTTTGTGCCTCCCCTTTTTTTCGTCAAGTAGGGTGATGATTTATCCCAACCATCTGAGGCTTATGAACATTATACTACTTACATTTTATTTTTAATTGAGTTTCATAATATTAAAAAATATTATATTTATTTAATAATGTATAGTTTAACAAGACAAATAAATTATTAGTGTAACTACCTATTACTTATTGGCTCCAGGGTCCAAATGGTGATTATTTGCTTTTTATTAATTAATTAATATTATACAAATTACACATGGTGATTAGTTGCTTTTCATTAATAAATTAATATTATACAAATTATATTTTGTTTCTAGGGGTTTAGGGTAATTATATTTATTTGAAAGCATACAAATAATTCCTATTTGTCGTACCACTAGGGTGCTAGCTACTGGCTCTTTGAAATGGTGATCAGTTGCTTTTTATTAATTAATTAATATTATACAAATTACACATGGTGATTAGTTGCTTTTCATTAATAAATTGATATTATACAAATTATATTTTGTTTCTGGGGGTTTAGGGTAATTATATTTATTTGAAAGCGTACAAATAAGTCCTATTTTTCATACCACTAGGGTGCTAGCTACTGGCTCTTTGAAATGGCGATTAGTTGGTTTTCATTATTTAATTAATATTATACTAATTATATATTTTTAATTGTGCTTAATACTATTAAGAAATATTGTATTTTCCTAGTGCATAAGGAATCGCTACTCTCACTAGCGATTCCCTTTTTTTTTTTTTTTCATTAGTTTGGCCCAAAGGTATATATGTATTTTTCTATTCTAACACTCGTACCTATTAAACGATAGGAATTTTATTAAATTGATCTAACGATTTCAATGGTCAGTAAATGTCATACCTACCTAACCGTAGAAAGCCCGAACAAAAAGCAGCTGAAGGAGTAGACGTGGAAGGTGACGAGGTTCTTGGCGATCTTCAGGCCTGGTGAGTATACGGGCTGTCGGGTTGGGTCGAAAAGGTTGTTGTTCGGGTCGGTTGAGTTCCAGGCAAACCTAATGAAGGCGGCAAGTGTGAAAAGGGAGTCACGTTGACGATTCCGTCCAGAGCCGTGATGTGGATGCTGGTGGTCGACATTCTGCTGTTTCTGGGATTTCGCTTTCTACAGTATATGGTGTGGGATTAGGTTTTATTTTCACACAACTTGCTACCTTTCTTTCGTTTATGGTGCTCTGTGTGTTTATGATTGTAATATGCTATTGCTGCTTTGAGGCTTTGTTTTTCATGAGAAGAGCCGAAAAATGTGGCCTCTTGATTGATTAAGAGAACATGTAACAAAAACAAGTCATGGATTTCCGTCAACTTTTTAATGTGATTTGTCAATTTTAATTTCTTTAGCTATGCCTTTTTACATTGGAGAATTTTTTGCTTGATGTTTTACTACTTTGCTTATCAAGGACCTGCTTTTTGCTGAATTGTTTTTCTTTTTGGGTCTCAAGTCGTAGAAAATTGACAATATTATTGTCTTCATTGAACAGTAAACCTCAATCGAGAGGGACTCTCTGTTAGTTCTATGAACAGTTACCTGTCACGAAGAATTATACACTGTCCATGGCATAAGGATAAAGCAGTCCTATCTATACTACCACAACTTTAGTTGTGCAATATCTGAAGGCTGATGCACGAGTGTACATTGATCAAAATGATGGGTGGTTTCACTAATGGTTTATCGAAGGTGTTGATCAAGTCATTTATCCTCATGATTAAATCCATTTTGCTAATCCATCTTTAGTTTTTCTGAATTTATATTCATCTACATACTTCTTCTCCGTAGGACGGCTTGGAAAGAAGCGGCTTTATGGAAATCAGATTTCTAAATGAAGTGATGAAAGTGGTTAAAGGATGTGAGCAATGAAAGTCGACTTTTTCTTTCAAGAATTTTTGGATTGAACCACTGGTGCATCTTATCTCCTTATATTTTAGTGAGTTGAAATTATTCAATGTGTTAAATCTATTATTGCTTATTCCTAACAAGAGGTGGACATTAAATTTTACTGGCCTTTTAAATGAACTTGTCGTGCATAATTACTTAGTCTCATCAAAACTAACAATAGGTTGGATGTAATTGACCCTATTTGTTAATTATAGAGTGACTTGATTAGTTAATTAATTTTAATTTAATTATCATTTTCTATTAGTCTACTTAAATTGTCATTTGCATTGACATTAATTTAATATGTAGGTAGCTAGTGTCAATAATTTTTTCTTAAAAAATTAATGTTACACATTTATCTATAGTGTCATTTAAAAAAAATATGACAAAATATTTAGTGGTACTAATTTAATGACATTTTGTAGCACAGTAACACGAGTAATATAATGATAATTATTGAAAAATGCAACTATATTATAATATTTAGTGGTATTTGATTAATAAATGACAAATACATATGGTAACTGATGAGGGTGAAATCCGTTTTGAGCTGGATCGGATGATAAATTTGGAGATGTTCGACCTGGGTGGTCGATATGTAAAGGTAATTAGGCCGAGTCCTGCAATCATGAGCAAACATTAGGCTAGCTGAGGTGCCCTCGGCTAAGGCACTCTGACGCTCAAATTAGATTAGAGTCAACCAGATATAACGAGCAGTAGAGTGAAGGCATTTGTATATATAATAGCATACCTTTAGAGAGGCTGGAGTGAGGGTATTTATAGCCTTCTTTTGGTGGAGATTTGTTTGAGATGCCCTTGACATGTAGGAATGATCTTTGTCCTTGTATGAGGGGCATTAGGTCAACTCACATTTCTGTACTATTCCAGGTGGCTGCCTTTCCAGATTTTATGGGTAGGTTAGTACACTGTAGATGCGCCTCTTGCCAAGTATAGCAGCATGGGTGGTACTAGGACAGTATACGCCATTAATGCAGAGGCATGCTGTCTGTCAGGGCATTTAATGTGGCAGAATTGATTCCGCACCGAGTCGACCTCCGTAGTCGATGACAAGGTCGACTTTATGATGTCTCGAGTTCAATATGGACATAACTATTGTTATATATTTATGCTCACCTCTAGTAGTGCCGCTTATTTATTTTTTTTTAAAAAATACAACTCATATTTATTTATGGTATCATTAATAAAAAGTACTGTAGATTATTTAGTAATATTAATTTAATGCCGTTTTATAATATAGTGTTACTTAGTAATAATTGATTAATAAATGTTAGAAAAATATAATTTTATTGACATTACTAAATACCTATACGTTAAAAGCATTTAACTAGCAATACTCCTTTTTTTTAAAAGGACAAAAAGAGAAAAACATAACTCATAATTTAGTTATGATGTAACATGAAATAAATATCACACAAAAATACATAAAGTATATATATTTATTAATAATTGTAAAATATACAATTTTATATCTTATCATGATGCATAGATTAAATTAACTACTTATATATAATTTTAATGTATCAACTAAATTAATTATATTTTTCAAGAAGTATAAAAAATTAAGTTTTTGTTCATTTTATTATCTCCTCACGTATAAATTATATTTTTGAATATTTTCCCTCGTTTGATTGATTATAAATGTCCCCCAATGTTTTTTTATTTACTTTTTCTTTGTCGAGCCTATGAGAATTAAATTCTCATCTCGTTTTTATCGTCCCCGTTAAATCATGCATGATTCCTCAACAGCATAATTAAAACGTTTTAAGTAACCTTTTTTTTTTTTTTAATTATTTTCTACTACCTTAATAGTTAACTTTTGTCTAATGACATATATGTTTTTATTTTGTGTTAAGCGGCAGTTCATTTTAATAAACAAAAAAATAAATAAATAAAACAATTATTACACGTTTTCAAGTCAAGTGCTTCAATTATTCTTTTAGTTTGTTTAATCCTAATATTAGAAATTGTTTGGTATCTCTCTTATTTTCTCTAATTTCCTTACATACCAATACACTACAAGAAAATATGCTTTCTACTGTAATATTTTTTACTTCATTAAAAATAATATAATAAAAAAGGATTATTTGCTATTATTGTTTTGTTGTAGTATAAGTTTTTCAAATGTATGATAAAACTTATTTAAAGATTACATCCCACCTTATCTTGGTAGAAAATATACTTATTTACTAAATTTATATATATATGAGGTAAATAATATATTACATTTTGCTACAGTTTTACATAAACTGTTGTAACCCAGGATGATCTATTGCGGAAACAACGAAATAACAGTACAATAATTCGATGGAATATGACAACAAGATTTAACATGGTTCGACGATGTGCTTAATCCACCCAATAAAAAAAAGGATTTTTATTGATCTCAAATCAAAGTGCAAATACAAATTTGAATCCCACAATTCTCATGAAAACACCTAACACTTTCGTTCTAAACTCCTTCTTTAGAGAATTGGTCAAAAGCAGTAAAGAAGCCCTTGTGTTATGTTCGTAATACTTTTCCCGAAAGAAAAAATTGATATTTATACTCAAAAATCGAAGCCCAAGATTCGTGGGCTTGCGCCGCGTGCCAAGGCGCACAAAACTTGCACCTCGAAGCGCACAAAACTTGCGCCTCGAAGCGCACAAATCTGCTTGTGCCAGGAAAAATCGAATCTTGGGCAAAAACTTTGAGTCATAAAGTTACTATTCACTACACATCGGGACGAACGACGTGTGTTTTCATGATTTTTCCACCCATGTCCACGCTTTGGCGCACTTTGCTTCGCACCCTAGCATGTGGCATCCTACCAACGCACACTGGGGAGTGTTTTCAAGCCTATTTCAACCACTTTACCCCATTTAACTCTGTTCTTCTTTTAGTTCTTGTCAATTCATCCAAATTTCAAGGCAAAATCAACAATTCACCATCCTTCTTCTTTGTTCCTGCCCCTAAAATGGCCTGTTATCTGAGTCTGCAAATATTTACCAAATCCAAGCAATGCTTGAATTTGGTTCTTAGGATAGCCTAAGTCAACATGTATGTCAGATTATCCTTAGTCCCAACCTTGTCAGCCAACATAACTCCTTAAGACACTATATCCCGAACAAAGTGATACTTCACATCTATGTGCTTTGTTCTCTCATGAAACGCTTGATTCTTTGATAAGTGTATGGCACTCTGATTGTCACAAACTACCTTAAGGATCTCAGAAGTCATACTCATATCATCGATTAGCCCTTTTAGCCAAATGCCTTCCTTAACGCCTTCAGCCAAAGCCATGTACTCAGCTTCTGTTGTGGACAATGTAACTGATGACTGCAAAGTTGCCTTCTAGCTAATTGTACAACTTGATACACAAAACATATAGCCCGTCATAGACCTTCTACTATCCAAATCTCCTACATAATCCGCATCTACATAGCCAATAATTCTAGGAGTGGAATTCGATTGACTATACCTCAAATATCTATCTGCAGAGTCTCTTAGATACCTCATGATCCATTTCACTGCCTGCTAATGAGTCTTTCTTAGCTTGTGCATATACTTTCTCAAAACACTGACTACATGTGAAATGTCTGGCCTAGTGCACACCATGCCGTACATCAAGCTACCCACTGCACTAGCATATGGCACATTAGACATGGGCTCCACCTCTTCCTCAATAGCTAGTGATAGATTTGATGAGAGCTTGAAATGAGCTGCAAGTGGCATACTAACTGGCTTGGACTTATCCATCTCAAATCGCTCAAGTACTTTCTCAATGTAATGTTGTTGAGACAAGTACAACAATCCTGCGTGTCTATCCTGGATGATCTCCATGCCCAATATCTTCTTTGCACCGCCCAAATCCTTCATCTCAAATTCTTCACTTAACTGAGCTTTTAATCAGTTGATATCAGATATGTTTCTAGAGGCAATCTGTAGCACCCCCCACTCAGGATATCACCCAAATGCTAGAATGCCACTCACATCAATCATATAGCATGCAATAATATATCCGATAGGCCCATAAACATTTTTCCAAACTTCTCCAATATACCACAATGATCACAACTCACAGCATGCTCTAACTTAACACAATAATATCAGAGTGCAGAAGTCATACTAATAACCCATCTTAATTCAAAACATACATCAACATATAAAGTATCATACATACATTCCAAAAGTCTCATACTCTTCCTAACTTATCACACCATTTCTAATGTCCACACATATTAAATGGTGAATTCATATATGAACATACATTCACCAAACTTAATACAAAATGTCATGCCATAACTCTCAGTCCAAGCCTCCAGTCTCATACGTGTCTGTAAAGAAGTAAATGGTATGAGGGTGAGTCATAAGGACTCAGTGAGGAATAAGACAAGACAATAGATGGTTTTCTAGAGTCAATAATAACAATAAAGCTCGATAACACGAAATTATGGAAGCTCAAAACAAGCCAAAATGAAGACAATGAACATTTTTTCCAAACAGTAACAATTGCCAGGTCAGGATGCTGTAATCCTCAGCTGAAATGGCTCGGGATCATCTTGACCGATGCTACTCGGGAGGTTTAGAGCATCTCAACCGATCGCAGTCGAGAGAAAATACAGATAGCTCAGTTGGCTTGGCTTCAGCCCGAACCAAACTGGAAACTCACTCCAACCTTATTGCTCCACGAGCTAAAACAATTTAAGAGTGCAAGCCCAACAAACTATGCATATCAAATAAAAACAATTATGCATATTAGATTATCCTTTTGCCTCCATAACAATACAGTCGATCAATCAATAACAATTCAGTGGCACGAGCATGATAGCTCGCCAATAACAGTAGCACAAGCATGATAGCTTGGTAGCAACAGTGGCACAAGCACGATGGCTTGGGAAAATAGTAGCACAAGCATAATAGTTTAGCAAGGCTCTCGGCCCAATAATTCCCCTGTATCATTTTCAATCAATATTTTGAACGATCAATTGCCAACATGGTAGAATAGCTGAACAATAATGCCAACATGGCAAAACCAAGATATATTGATCAATCCAGGAAATTAATACGATATTTGACACTCAAACACAAATTTAAAAGGAATGATACAGTAACACTGTGAAAAGTTCATGGCGCCAGAACAGTAAATCAGTGCGTTCAAAATAATTTTAAAGAACGCACAGGCCACTCAGCCATACATTTCAGTTTCTAGAAAAAGAAATCAATTTTCACAAAGCTTCACAGAAGCTGATCTGGACAATCATTTTCAATAAAACGGATCAAATATCAATCAATTTCAACACAAGAGAACCTCACAGGGTTCGAGAATTAATAACAAATCATGACAGATATCAAATCAGCAGAACCTAACGGGTTCAACGAAAGCTATAGATTCAGCTCATGCAAATTAAGAACCAATCGGTAGACCCTTACAGGGGTAACAACAATTATCAAAGTACGATAATCAAGGCAATATAACCACCACAGGGGTAACAATAATCAATAGAGTATGATAAACAAAGCAATACCAACCCTCACAAGGTTTTATCAAGGAAATGATAGGTGCAAAGGTTGCCAAATTGGCATATCCTCACCCCGTCAACCTCCGCAGTAAGTTAGAATCCTATTGGTCTCCAGGCTCTAAGTCCTCGCCACCTAATAAGATGATACGATTGAGTTATTAACTTACCCATTTAACCCTTATAACACATGCTAATCAATAATAACAATCCAACTTTTTATAACATCCCAAATTTTGTTACCTAAGTCGCCATAATACCAATTTAGGGTTTTGTATACTTAATAAGTCATTTAAACTATAAGTTCACCTGAAATAATACTATATCGGATTTAATAAACTTATTTATCATGTATAAACGCTCAAATCTTATGCATGGTTGTTCTGATCGATCATTTCCCTCATTATCCTTCTAAATACAAGGTTTGGATAAGGAATACATGTATACAAATATATGCAAAAAGCTAAATTTCATTTTCGGGCAATTACCCAAATATTGAGCTAACGAAAAGGTCTTATTTTGACTTCCAAAAGGTCTTCAAATTGCTAGAAAACCAAAATTCTGCCACCAACACTGTCGTGCAGTTTTTATGCAATTTCTCCTTCCACGGTGGTCCGTTCGACAATCTGAAAGCTCCAAAGTAATCCTTGAGCTAAGCCTGTCAAGATGGTACCCAAGTTCACCATGAAAAGTCGTCAAAACAAAAACCCACCAAAAGCCCCACCATGGCTGAAACTTTCAGGCCTTTTTTTGGCCATTCCACTGGTAGCTTATGCAATAAATTGGTACCCTTGTGTTCTACTCGAAGAGAGGAAGAGAATGGTATATAATTTGAGGTATCTCCATCGCCAGTGGAGGTTGCCGGAAAAGGAGAGGAAAATGGGAAGAAGAAAGGAGAAAATGGAGAAAAAAATGGGGAAAAGAAATAGGAAGAAAAGTTAACTTGCAAATTAAAATGAAATTTTCAAAAATTGCAATTGACCCCCAAACCTTTCAAAATTTTATAATTAAGTCCTTTTTCACTTATTTCGAGTCCTCAAATCCGACCAATCAATTTTCTTGATTTTCCCAATTCTTAATTTTCAAAATCCTGAATTTTAGGGGTGTTACAATCCTCCCCCCTAAAAAGAATCTGTCCCCAGATTCTCATTTGAGTATTGTTCCAACTGGCGGATAATATGTAGATTCATCAGTCGATCTACATTCTCTTTTCATTACCTTATGCCAAAATTGCTTCTCCAAGTCCCAATACATTTTCATGCCTTTTAGATGCATCTCGTATCTTATCTTCTTGTGTGCCCTATCCAACAATTTCTCATTCATTCCTTCTAGCACACATATCTCATTTGTGGAATAGAAGAATACGTGGTTCAATATTGAACTAAGACTCCCAGAACTTCTAATATTTTCCTTTTGTTTTAACATTCATATATCTTTGGCTTATGGCTCATACTTCACTTATTTCATTAACCACTAAATATGGAAATTTCATTTTCGAGCCTAGAGTGTTTGTTAATCTTAGATTAACTCAAATCATACCTACCAGTACATTTACAATACGCAAGAATTTATCTTTTTTTCCACTTTTAAATGATATCTCTATTTCATTAAAGCAATCAACATTTCCAATAGTCCTAAACATAAGTAAAATAATTTATCCTATGATTTAAATTGCACTTATCTCCAAAATCCTACTTTGCTGTATTAGTTTCGGCTCAACACCCGTTCTTAGGTTTTCTGATGCTTCTACAATCAATAAGTAAGCCATTTCAGCCCCAACGTAAGGCGTTGGCTACTATATTTACCTTTTGGGTGATAAGTGATGGAGAATTTGCAATTTTCTAGAATTTTCATCCATCAGTGCTATCTCCTATTCAGATTCTCATTCTGGTCAAATGGTTGAACTTTCTGAGTTAATTTAGTTAATGTGTCAGTTAATTAAAGAAATTCTCCACAGTTTTCGTTAACAGCCAACAAGAAGCAGAAAACTACGAACCTCTATCAATTTTTTTGGTCTCTTCCGGTTGACTATTGCTTCTATCTCAGAGGGATCAATCTTATACCCCACTCGAAATATAATGTGCCCAAGAAAAGCTACATTCTCTATCCAGTATCTGCACTTACAACCTTTGCATACAATTGATGCCCTCTTTCAAGGAATACGAGATCATTCTCATATAACCTAATTTCCTTTATAAGGCATATATGCATCTAGCATTTACTTAGTTGATTTCACCTATGCACTTGCTGATTGGAAAATCCCTGAATACACCATTGGTACAAATAGGAAACACTCTTGGAACTTTTGAACTTTTGATATGTTTTCTGGTCATACTTAAGTGTTCGCAACCTTAATAGGGTCATTCCCTTAATGTCCGCGAGATCATGGCCCATAAACATATGTAATATAGCTAATTCCTCAATTCTAAGCAGTTTAAAAATTCCAACAAGACCATTATAAACCAATCCCAACAACACTATCCTGATTCATAATGTCTGCATTATAAAAGGCAGTTCTTGGCCTACCTTTCTCCTCGATTTTTCCCATTCTATAGTATTCTTTCTTTATCTTTAATCTTAATCGAACCTCAATATATGCATCAGATTAAAAATACATCCCAATTCTCAAACTTGATGAGCCTTGTGGAGCTCCTACTATTATTCTACTAATCCTGTTCCATAATGCAAGGTCCTTCCCAAAAGTAATTAGTATCCTAAATTCCTTCATTCATCAAGTTTACTTGATGCCCAAATTTTTCTCGTCATTCCTTAATTCAAACCTTTATGTTTTACTTATCTGATTCTTTCAGTGATTGAGGGGGTAAAGCTCTAGAAATTTCTCGAGGATACCTTTCATGTGGTTTATGTATCATGCTCCCAAGATTCTTAATCCAATTCACTCATCAATAAGATTATAAGCTCCTCTGTCCCCTAGCAACAAGTTCTTGTCTTTGGATCTACTTGCAGGATGGAAAATGAGATCTAACATCATCTTCAGATTTTTTTTTCACAAGATGCTTCTAATTCCAGTATCCTCATTGCTCAGTTGAATTTTGACATCTCATAAGTGGCCAAACCATTTCTCAATTCCGGTCGCAAGCTTTATGCAAATCGTTGGGTCTGGCGACCTTCCTCATCTTATATGTAAGGAGCATATGGTATCAGTCGGCTAAAAGTAGCTTCATACTAACTTACAGATTGTGCCCCCTATACAAGGTCTATAACTCTCATTCTTGCTTGCATCACCACCTCTAGCACATATTTATTCATGAAGTTTGGGTGAAATTCTCCCAAGTTCAGTGGGTTTCTTCAACTGTCCACCTTCGATTAGTTATCTTCAACTAACTTCGGGTGGAACTCTCCAAAAGGAACGTGGCAAATCGAACCATCCGCTCATCTGAATAATACGGTATCTTAAAATATTCTCCAAACTCTCAATCCATTTTTTGGCCTCTTATCACCAGGGCATCTCGAGAACTTCAGGGAATTGAAACAAAGGAACCATTCCAATCTCCGATCTCTGGCCACCTCTTTAACAACTCATGTTCTACCACCTAACTATTATCCTTGTGGCACATATCTCGGTCCCCTCTGATTCATAGGGTCTGCTGGTTGACCTACTGAATGTTTTGCGAAACCTCTTTTTCTTACATGATTTGAGAGTAATCAGGTACCTCTCGCCTTGGCGCTCTTTTGCTATTGACCCGTCAACAAAAATAGGCTTCCTCTACAACCTGCTCTCGCCGGTGCAGGGTGTCTGTGCTTCTATAGGATGCCAATATACCGGATACTTCTCAAGTATCTAAACCTGGGTCATAAATTGTGAAATAATACCTCGATCCTTAACTCTTTCGAATTTCTCAATCTTACAAAGAGTAAAAGAGGAGAAATATAAATCTAACAAGGTTCAAAAATCTCATACCAGTGAAAGAAAGGAGATCCGTTGTCAATATTCAAGGGTAGAATTTATGTATATTTATGTCGGATTAGAGTTATACATTAGTATGTACACAGATTCAAAATGTCAAGATAGCTAAGCTAACTATCTGCCTGATCAAAACCAAAATGATAAAATGAGTATAGGGTATATCCCCATACATCTAGGTAACCTAACCGACACTATGCATCCTAATGGTCGAAAATTACTACTACCCGATATACATTTGTACAAATGTATCTACGGATACCAAATCATCTAGCTTTAATCCTCCATATTCTTGATAATAGACTCAATATCCACCATTTAAAACTTAGGTAGAACATTCAACCACCTGCTTTCCCTTGTCTTCTTGAGCCCTTATGGTTGATCTCTTGTTTCTAGGACAATCCTTGAATAAATGTTGATCGTTGCCACACCTCTTGCACCTTCCTATCTTTTTCCAGTAGTTAGATTCCTTGTGATTTAAAGCTCTACAAAATCCACAACCTCTTCTTGGCATCCCAATTTGGACCTTCTGCAGCTTTCTACCTGAACCACTTTCCATACTCACCACAATTTCCAGTTCATAAACTTTTCCTCGCTTGCCCTTCTTCTCATAGGTAGATACTTCAAGAGGTCCTTGTTCTACTTGTAAGGCTCTCGCTAAGGCTTCCTCGAAGTTAGACTACTTGTAAGGTGCAAGGATTTGTCATAACTCTGATCTCAATCCTGTAACAATTTTCTCCGTCTTATATTCTTCTTTTCTTGATATTTGTGGTGCATACCGAATCAACCTATTGAATCTTGCTTCATATTGCCACACTGTCATATCTTCTTAGGTAAGGCTCTCAAATTCTTGTTACTGAGCATCTCTTACTTTTCGTGGTATAAATCTATCCATACATTCCCACACGAAGTTGCACTAGGTACAAGGTATCTTTTTATGCTCCCATTGTTGGCTTACTAAGGTCCACCATTATCATGCAGCTCCTTCCAACAAATAGATGGCAAACATAAGTTTGAGGTTATCTGGGTAACCTAACATCTGAAAAATATCTTCAATCTCCCTAATCCAAGCTTCTGTCTTTTGATGATCTGATTCATTCATAAATATTGGAGGGATGGAACTTAAGGAGATGTGTTAACGTCCCAAACTCTGGAAGCTCTTCGTTTCTCTTGGGGCTATCTATTTGACCTTGTTGCTGACATTTCACATTCATCGGTTCTATATGTTCTCCTCTTGCTATTGAATGCACCTGTGAGTCTCGTGTCCTTTCTTCAACATACATTGGACGTCTCCGTTTTGAGGTATCTTCTTCTAAATTTTCTCGTCCAGGAGAAGGCATTAGGGTTAGTTTTGGTGACGCAATTCGGTGAGTTGGAATCTTCTCAACAGTAAACTGCACTTATCTGCAATGATTAAACGAAATATTTCGTCATCGTCAGCTGAAATATAGATGTTGTTAGTTCTTGATGCACAAAGGTCAGGATATATATATATATACAGAATCATCTAGTATTCTACAATTCGAATAAAGATTTCATTGTTCTTGTCCTCTTCTCTTTCTCATTCTAATCTTAAGCAATTCCAAAGTCAAGCTTATCATCCACTAACCAAGAATTTCATATCCGAATATCATATCCTAGTACACCCCAAGCATCCTTTAACTTAAATATAGACGTTTAAAGCATTTCCATAGTCAAGCTTATTTCCTACAGACCGAGAATCATATCCTAAGATCAGATTCTACAATAACTCAGTTTTCCTTATTCCAAAGGTTTGCATCCCAAATGATTCCCAGTTCAAATTTAATTTCCACTAAATCCATCGATTCCAGTCACAAAAATCATTCCCATATTAACCTAAGTCATCGACTTCTGCATGCCCATTAGTCATCCTGTAATACATAACTTCCTTTATCGATATCAAATAAATCAAATTTAGCTCAAATCCTTGAATCACACAGAATTTCTCAACATATGCAAAACATCCCAAAGTTGATTCCTAAAATCCTGTATCAGTATGCCACTCACCCAAATGCTAGAATGCCACTCACATCAATCCTATGGCATGCAATAATATATCTGATAGGCCCATAAACATTTTTCCAAAATTCTCCAATATACCACAATGATCACAACTCACAGCATACTTTAACTTAACATAATAATATCAGAGTGCAGAAGTCATACTAATAACCCATCTCAATTCAAAACATACATCAACATATGCAGTATCATACATACATGCCAAAAGTCTCATACTCTTCCTGACTTATCACATCGTTTCTAATATCCATACGTATTAAATGGTTAATTCATATATAAACATACATTCACCAAACTTAATACAAAATCTCATGACATAACTCTCAGTCCAAGCCTCTAGTCTCATACCTGTCTATAAAGAAGTAAATGGTACGAGGGTGAGTCATAAGGACTCAGTGAGGAATAAGACAAGACAAGACAATAGATGGCTGTCTAGAGTCAATAATAACAATAAAGCTCGATAACATGAAACTATGGAAGCTCAAAATAAGCCAAAATGAAGACAATGAACATTTTTTTCAAACAGTAACAATTGCCAGGTTAGGATGCTGTAATGGTTAGATGGAGTACAACTTAAAATCACGCGTTTCACAAAAACTAATGAAGGGATTTTGATTAATTCATTGGGTTGAGTTAGGAATGTCATTTATTTGTTAATTATATAGTGACTTGAATTAGTTAATTAATTTTAATTTAATTATCATTTTCTATTAGTCTACTTAAATTGTCATTTGCATTGACATTAATTTAACATGTAGGTAGCTAGTGCCACTAATTTTTCTTAAAAAATTAATGTTACTAATATTTATTTATGGTGTTGTTTAAAAAAAAAATTATGAAATATTTAGTGGTACTAATTTAAAGACATTCTATAGCACAGTGACATACAAAAGTAATATAGTGATAATTATTAAAAAATACCATTATATTATAATATTTAGTGGCATTTGATTAATAACTGACAAATAAAGATGGTAACATTTGATTGAAAATGCCAACATAAATGTATTTCAAGGCATATAATCAGTGCCACTAATTTTTCTTAAAATAATTTATTGATATTTAATTATGGTGTCATTTGAAAAAAAATGCAACAAATTATTTAGTGACATTATATAAAAGTAATATAGTAAAAAGAGGTGCCACAATAGTTAATCAATGTATAAATGATATTTTATAGTATAGTGACATATTAAAATAATATAGTGATAGCAGTAAAAAAAAATATCACTATATTATAATACTAAGTGTCAATTGATTAATAAATATTTCATTGAAGTAACCCACATAATTATATGTACGGATATTTAACTAGTATCGATACTTTTTCGGGGGGAAAAAATACCACTCATAATTTAGTCATGGTGCAATATAAAAAATATCATCAAAGAATATAAAGTATATACAAGTATATCAATAACTATAAAATTACAAATTTATATATATATATAATATAGATCTTATCATTAATATATTAATTAACTATTTGATTTATATTAGTGTATTGACTAAATTAGCCATATATTTAAAAAGTATTAAAATTTTAATTTTTTGTCGAATTTTTCTCTCCTCTATGTATTATGTTTTGTCTCTCTTTATTTTTTGAATATTTTATATCTCTAAACAAACTAATCTCTCACACTTTTTTTCAAATTGTTATTTCAAATAATAAATTCATGCGCATGGATATATTTAAATAATTTAGTAAATAAACTTCCAAAGTATATAAATAAATTAGTATCTTTAACCATATTTAATATTGACGGATAGTTTGATGGTAAACTCATATTCTTACAAATAAATAGTTGTGAGTTCAAATTTTGTAAAGAGCAGTTGAGCCTAGTGCTTAAAAAACTAGATCGGACCGGCTGGTTCAACCAGGAACAGGCAAAAGTTTTGGCCTGATTTGAAAATTAAAAGCAGTTGGTCAAAAAGTCAGTTCAAATCGGTGTAAACCAGTAAAAAACTAATTGAACCGGTGAAACAACTTTAATTTTAAACCGATTTGATAATTTTTTTAAAATACAAATTAAAAAATTAAAGATGTCAAACTTCTTTGTTTTTTTCTTTAGAGTTCAAACTTTTTTACTTTTTTTTTTTTCTTCTTTCATTTTCTCAATCAAATTCTCCCCAAACATCAAATTTCAAACCCAAATTCAAGAACTAAGGGCCCGTTTGGTTTTATTTTCATTCTCATTTTTCATTTCCATCATTTCTAAAATTTAAAAAGTAGTTAGTGAAAATGAGATGAAAATAAGTTTGTATTTAAACAAGTTGGTGAAAAAGTAATGATTATTTTGGGTTTAGTAGATTGTAGGCAGAGAGAGATAGTGATAATAAAATAGATAGAGAAGATATACACATTAATAGGATAAGATATATAGGTTATTGGGGAATGTGTTTTGAAAATAAAAATGAAAATATTTTCTAGTAAAAATGTGTAAAGATATATAGATAGATTATTGGGGAATGTGTTTTGAAAATAAAAATGAAAATATTTTTTGGTAAAAATGTACAAAAGGTGATGTGTTTAAATTTTAAAATATAATAAAAAATGTGAAAATGAGGTTTGTGCTTACTAAATTTGTGTTTTTTCTCTTGAATTGACAACAAGAGATTGTTTTCAGAGTCCTTAGGGTTGATTAAAATGTGAAGGATATCTTCTTCTACCTTTCTAGTCCCTTGTTCCCATATCTCAACACTTTGAGTCATTTTTGGATCTTGATATTTGCTCACATTCTATATAGTTTCTTTAAGAATCTTTTCATGGCTATCCGGATCAAAAACTTGCATCCATGGAGCATATTCAACAAAAGCAAATCCATAGAAATTATGTAGGATTGTGAATCCACATGCTCTTTCTCTTCAATTCTAGGGCCTCCATCCTCCATTCTGGTCTTGAAAACCCTTTTAATCATTAGAAATCAATTTCCTAATCACATTCTCCAAATAATGTTGAGATGCAGTTCTCACATTCACAAGTCCCTTTGTGAGTGGGTTTTGGCATTGCTTGTATATATATTGCACAAGGTGATCAAATTCTTCACATCTTTTTTGGTGGAACCGGCGGTCCATTGCCGGTGAAAACACTTTTGAGGCAACAATTAATCTTCTCAATTTCTTCCACTGATCACCGTCAGGCGCAATGGCTTTTGTCTAGGTATCGGCCTGTTGCTGGTCAGCTTGGCCGACATGTAGTCGAGCCTGGAGGCAAAAACGTCTTGCTTCTTCAAGAACTCACGAGCAAGTTCAGGAGAGGCGACGGGGATAACATAGATGATAGGCCAATTTTTCGACCCTATTGGAAGAGAATATTGTGTTCTTTTCTTGATGATCAGCCAATTTTTAATGATTATTGTGGCAAGACCTAGCACCAACAATGACAAGAACCAATAGTAAAAGGGTTGTTTTGTTTTCCATATTAATTTGAAATGGATATGATGGTTTTGTGTTTGAACTACAAGGTTTGATTTTTGGGGTAGAGAAAGAGGATCGAGAATGTTTGTGTTAAGTAAAATAATGTACTTGGAAGCAAATGATCTTTGAGGGTGGATTTATACTTGTATGTTTGTGAGTCCTTTTATAATGGGAGATGGGGTAAATATTTGCTACTAATTAAAGGAATTTACTAGTTAGTTTTTTTTTTTTTTAATTGATGTGGTGAAAAAAATATGTTTGTCTCCATCTAGAAAGATGGATATACAAATTAGTGTCGATTTATCTCTTTTTCTATTTTTTTTTCATAATTCCTTTTCGCTAACTTAAGCGGGCAAAATTGCATTTTTAGTCCCATACGTTAGGGGGGGTGTGCAATTTTGGTCCCACGCTTTTGTCAAATTTAAAAAAATCCCAAAATCTAAAAAAAGTTGCAAAGTTTGTCCCAAAAGTCAATTTCCGTCCAAAATTTAATAGAGAAAGCGCATGTGATGCGCGTGGCACTGCGGGCAAAATTGCACTTTTAGTCCCATACATTAGGGGGAGGGTGCAACTTTAGTCCCACTGTAGATAAATTAATTTTAAGCCAATTGAGAAATGACATATATAAAATAATATGCTAATTATTAATTTAAAATTCTCTATTTATATTTTGGGATTATTAAATTTAATATCAAAAATTGACAAGTGTCAAAGATGGAATGTCTATATCTACAGACCAATTAAATCAAAGATATATGATATTATCTCTTGATATTGATATTATCTTTTAATGTTTGATATTGTCAAATCAAAGATATCCGATATTATCTAGGAGTGTAAATGAGATAAGACTATTTGCGAACGGTTTGAACTCGGCTCAAAGTTAAACGAGCTGGGCCCAAGCTCGCCAGCCAAGCAAGCCGAGCCAAACTCAATAGTATTCGACTTGACAAGCTCACGAGTCTAAACAAGCTTTTTATTATATATATTATATAATAGTAGTGGTAGTGGTGGTGGTTGTGGTAGTAATAATAATAATTTTGAA
The DNA here is from genome assembly GCA_018894105.1 of Jacaranda mimosifolia. Lineage (NCBI taxonomy): Eukaryota > Viridiplantae > Streptophyta > Magnoliopsida > Lamiales > Bignoniaceae > Jacaranda > Jacaranda mimosifolia. The sequence continues at coordinate 37,871,581 of CM032123.1, forward strand.
TTTAATTGTAGAAAAAGAAAAGTTCGACTTTAATCCAAGAGTTGTGGATGCTCATGTTGGTGTGGATGCTACTGCTCAACTAGCTGCTTTCAATGTTTGAGAAATCAAACCGGTAACCTTATTGGTTAGTGGTTCAATTGGTTTAATCAGTTTAACCACCGGTTCAATCGATATAATGTCATAATTATATTTAATATTATATAAATATATTAAAAATATCGACAAATACAAAAGAATATAAATATATAGGGAAAAAAATAAAAATTGCCTAGTATTTATTAAACTTTCTCCAAACTCTATTCCACAATAATATCCATACATCAATTTAAAACATCAAAATTATTATTATTAAGAAAGAACAAAATTGTTTAAAAATTGAAAGAAGAAAAAAAACCCTAGTTATTTGTTTCAAGCCTAAACGGACTTGAGTTTATCCTAGCTTATACGAGCTGGAGCACACCCGAGCTTATACATGCTCATGCTCATCTAAACCTATACAAATTGAGCCTTATCGAACTTTAGAGAGTTGAACCTGACCCTTTGCCTATACCAACAAGCCGAGCTCAAGCTCGAGCTCGGTTGTCTAGGCTCGACTTGGCTCATTTATACCCCTAAATTATTATCCTTTACTATTTGATATTATCTCATCGAAAAGATAAGTGATGCTAAGTGGTATTTAATATTTCGACCATTTGGTTTGTAAAATATGATTTTGAGTGGTGTTAAGTGGAGAAGATGAGTATTCTATTCTACTCACTCAAATAAGTGGAGAAAACAATATGCTTGCATCCATCAAACTCAAAACCTTTCAATTCAAATACAAAATCAGAGGCCAGAACAGTGGCATAAGCACGACGGCTTGGCAAAATAGTAGCACAAGCATAACAGCTTGGCAGCAATAGTGGCACAAGTACGACGGCTTGGCAAAACAATAGCACAAGTATAACAGCTTGGCAAGGCTCTCAACCCAACAATTCCCCTGTATCATTTTCAATCAATATTTTGAACGATCAATTGCCAACATGGCAAAATAGCTGAACAATGACGCCAACATGGCAAATCTAAGATATGCTGATCAATCCAGGAAATCAATTCGATATTTGACACTTAAAACACAAATTCAACAGGAATGATAAAGTAACACTGTGAAAAGTTCATGGTGCCAGAATAGTACCAGTGCGTTCAGAACGATTTTAAAGAACACACAGGCCACTCGGCCCTAGAGTTCAATTTCCAGAAAAAGAAATCAATTTTCACAAAGCTTCACAGAAGCCGATCTGGACAGTTATTTTCAATAAAACGGATCAAATATCAATAAGTTTCAACACAAGAGAACCTCACAGGGTTCAGAGAATCAATAACAAATCACGACAGATATCAAATCAGCAGAACCTAACAGGTTCAACGAAAGCTATAGATTCAGCTCATGCAAATCAAGAACCAATCGATAGACCCTCACAGGGGTAACAACAATCATCAAAGTACGATAATCAAGGCAATAATAACCCGCACATGGGTAACAATAATCAATAAAGTATGATAAACAAAGCAATACCAACCCTCACAGGGTTTTATCAAGGAAACGATAGGTACAAAGGTTGCTAAAATTGGCGGATCCTTACCTCGTCAACCTCAGCAATAAGTTAGAATCCTATTGGTCTCCAGATCCCAAGTCCTCACCACCTTATAACACATGATAATCAATAATAACAATCCAACTTTTTATAACATCCTAAATTTTGTTACCTAAGTCACCATAATACCAATTTAGGATTTTCTATACTTAATAAGTCATTTAACCTAAAGTTCACATGAAATAATACTATATCGGATTTAATAAACTTATTTATCATGCATGAACGTTCAAATCTTATGTCTAGTTCTTCTAATCGATCATTTCCCTCATTATCCTTCTAAATACAAGGTTTGGATAAGGAATAAATGTATATAAATACATGCAAAAAGCTAAAATTAATTTCCAGACAATTATCCAAATATTGAGCTGACAAAAAAGAGAAACAACGATCAGCTTTCATGCATGTCTTCTCCTCGACGAGACGAATATTCTGTCCGTTCACCGTCGCCGCGCCATCGAAAAATTCTAAAACCACCACCAAAAGCTGCTTCTCAGCACTAGGAATCCAATGCCCAAATCAATTTCTTATTTTGACTCTGAAAAGGTCTTCAAATTGCTGAAAAACCAAAATCCGGCCACCAATAATATCGTGTAGTTTTGTGCAATTTCTCCTTCCACGGTGGTCCGTTCGACAATCTTAAAGCTCCACAGTAATCCTTGAGCCAAGCCCATCCAGATGGTACCCAAGTTTACCATGAAAAGTCATCGAAACGAAAATCCACCAAAATCCCCATCATGGTCGAAACTTTCAGGCCTTTTTTTGGCAATTCCACCGGTGGTTTATGCAAGAAATTGGTACCTTTGTGTTCTACTCGAAGAGAGGAAGAGAATGGTATATAATTGAGGTATCTCTATTGTCGGTGGAGGTTGCTAGAAAAGAAGAGGAAAATGGGAAGAAGAAAGGAGAAAATGGAGAAGAAAATGGGGAAAATAAATAGGAAGAAAAGTTAACCTACAAATTAAATTAAAATTTTCAGAAATTGCAATTGGCCCCCAAGCCTTTCAAAATTTTATAATTAAGTCTTTTTTCACTTATTTCGAATCCTAAAATCCGACAAATCAATTTTCTTGATTTTCCCAATTCTTATTTTTCAAAATCCTGAATTTTAGGGGTGTTGCACAATCAACATATCATCAACATACAACTACAAATATACGAGAAGAATGTCACTACAAATTTTGTAATATACACAACAATCAAACTTGCTTCTAGTGTATCCTATCTTGGTAATAAAAGCATCAAACCTTTTATATCACTGCCTGGAAGACAACTTCAGGCCGTATAATGACCTCTTCAAAAGACATGCTTGATTTTGTTTCCTGGAACAACCAATCCTTCTGGTTGACTCATGTAGATTTGTTCCTCCAACTCACCATGCAGAAACTCTGTTTTCACATCCATCTGCTCTAGCTCCATATCAAATAGAGCAACCATGGCAAGTAAAACAAGAATGGAAATATGTTTTACAACTGGGGAGAACACTTCATGAAAGTCAACTCCCTCTCTCTAAGTAAAACCCTTAGCAACAAATCGTGCTTTGTATGTAGTATCTTTAACTCCGAGAATCCCTTCCTTCTGCTTGTAGATCCATTTGCAACGTATAATATTTTGTCCTTTGGGTACATCAATAAGCTCCCATGTATTATTCTTATGTAGAGACTTCATCTCTTCACTCATAGCTGCAACCCATTTATCAGAATTTGGCCTGAAAATTGCCTCTTTGTATGAGATTGGATCATCTCCTACAAACTCCTTAGCTGACCTCAAAGCCTAAGCTACCAAATCTAAATAAGCATACCGCTATGGTGGTTTGATCTACCTTCTCTCCCTATCGCAAGCTAAGCAATAATTTTGCAGTGGTTCATTTTTCTACTGTTGATTAGGTGATAATGTGTTCTCACCAGCTTCATCTGCCACCTTTTGTTTTCCCTTTGAAACTTGTGGAGGATCAATATGAATCTCCATCTTCTCCTTAATGCCATGTTGACCACTTTCCTGCTACTCCACCTTCTTCATCATTGCAGAATCATCAAATGTCACGTCCCTACTGATAATCATCTTGGAGCACTTGTCATCATTACACCATAAATAATAACATTTGACTCCATCTTCATAACCTAGAAATATGCACTTCCTGGCCCTTGGCTCAAGTTTCCCATCCCGGACATGAGCATAAGCTGGACACCCAAATACTCTCAAATTTGAGTAATCAGCAAGAGACCAAACCAAACTTCCACTGGTGTCTTGCACTCCAAAGTAGTTGATGGCGACCTATTCACCAAATAACACGCAGTGTTAATCGCTTCTGCCTAAAAATCCTTAGACAATCCAGCGTTAAAGAGCATGCATCTAGCACTTTCCAAAATAGTCCTAGTCATCCGTTCTGCAACTCCGTTCTACTGTGGTGTATGTACAACTGTGCGATGCCTCACCATTCCTTCCTTATCGCAGAATTCCTGAAATTCCTTGTTGCAGAACTCCAATCCATTATCAGTCCTCAAGCGCTTGATCTCCTTTCCTGTCAACTTCTTAATTAAGGTCTTCCATTGCTTCAAGTTGACAAACACCTCATCCTTATGCTTCAGCATGTACAGCCATACTCTCCGTGAGAAATTATCTATGAATGTCAGCATGTACCTTGCACCTCCATTTGAAGGAACCTGAGAAGGTCCCCAAATATCTGAGTGGATGTAATCCAAGGTGCCTTTGGTCCTGTGAACTGCAGTGCTGAATTTCATCTTGTGTTGCTTACCTAGCACACACTGCTCACAGAAATCCAATTCTCCAGTCCTCTCTCCACAAAGCAAACATCGTTTGCTTAGTTATGACATTCCACTCTCATTCATATGCCCAAACCATATATGTCATAGTCTCGTAGTATCATTGATTAATGAAGAAACCACTGTAGTACCAGAAATGTGCTTCCTTGTAATATGTAAAGGTAATTCCGCTTGTCTCCCTTCATAATAAGCAATGCGCTTTTGGAAACCTACAAAACTCTATCTCGAGCTCTAGACTCAAAACCATTCTTGTCCAGAGTACCCAGTGATATCGGATTTTTCTTCAGATCTGGAACGTGACGCACATCTGTTAAGGTCCTTACTATGTTATTATGCATTTTGATACAAATTGAGCCAATTCCTACAACTCTGCAAAAAGCATCATTTCCCAGAAGCATTTTACCACTATCGTATTTATGGTATGTGGTAAACCAATCTTTTCTTGGGCATATATGGTAGGAACATCCACTATCCAAAATCCATTCAGAGCTTAGTAAAGTTTCGGCAACGTTGAGAACAAGCCCACCATTAGACTCATCCTCAACAATTCCTGCGACATCATCCCATTTCTGATCAGAAGTTTCACCTGCATCCTTCGTCTTTCTGCGTTCCGGATAATTCCGTTTCCAATGCTCCTTTCTACCCCACCCAAAACACTTGTACCATTTATAGGCTTAGTTCGGGATTTCTATCGGCCTCTACTCCTTTCCTTTTCTCTCGGTCTCCCTTTTGCCACCAATCCTTCCCCACTTTCACCATCATTACTGCCCAAGATATGTTTTCTCAATTCATTGGAATTCAATGAGGGCTTTACATCCTCCATTGAAATCATATGTCACCCATAAGCAAAGTAGTAACCAAGTACTCAAAAGATTTTGGCAGAGAACACAAGAGAATTAAAGTTTGATCCCCATTATCAATTTAACATCTACACTAGCGAGATCCAGAATAATTTTATTGAAAAAATCAATATGCTAAGTGATAGATGTATCTTCCTTCATCCTCAATATGTGTAATCGCTGTTTCAAATACAACCAATTTGTCAGGGATTTCGTCATATATAGACTCTCCAGCTTCTTCTACAAATTTGCTGGAGTACTTTTCGTGGCGACTTTTGTCTGTACGTTATCCACCAATGATAACACTAGGGTACCGTAAGCCTTTGCCATGAACTCATCTTTCTCCTCGTCCTTCAGCATTTTCGGTAAGGAATCTCTACCCTTTAACGGTCTCTGTAAATCTTATTGACACAGGAAAATGTGAACCTACATCTTCCACAGCCTAAAGTCATTATTCCCATCGAATTTCTCTACCTCCTACTTCATTCTTGACATCTGATCCAACATGCTTCGATACCAATTTGTTGTAACCCAGAAGGATCTATTGCGGAAATAATGAAGTAACAATAAAGTAATTCGATGGAATATGGCAACAAGATTTAATGTGGTTTGGTGATGTGCCTAATCCATCCAACAAAAAAAAGGAATTTTATTGATCTCAAATCAAATTGCAAGTACAAATTTGAATCCCACAATCTCATGAAAACATCTAACACTCTCATTCTAAACACCGTCTTGAGAGAATTACTCAAAAGCAATAAAGAAGCCCTTGTGTTATGTTTATGATACTTTTTTCGGAAGAAAAAACATGATATTTATACTCGAAAATTGAAGCCCAAGGCCCGTAGGCTTGAGTCGCGCGCCGGGGCGCACAAAACTTGTGCCCCAGCACACACAAATCTGCTTGTGCCAGGAAAAATCGAATCTTAAGCAAAAACTTTGAGATGGGGCGCAAAAACTTGAGCCGGACACAAAGTTACAGTTTAGTGCGCACCAAGGTGCGTGATGCATGTTTTCTTTTCCACCCATGTCCACACCTTGGTGAACCATGCCTCGCGTCCCGGCACGCGGCGTCCTGCCAATGCACACTAGCAATGTTTTCAGAATCAGATTGGACAATGAACCGATGAGGCTACTGGTTACTGGTTCAACCACTGGTTGAATCGGTATGATGCTATAATGACGTAATAATTATATTTAATTTTATAAATATATATAATATTTTAATATTACCAAAAAAATAAATCTTTCAATTGGTATAGAAAGAATAATATTTTTAAAAAAATTCAACTTACTTATTTTCAAGTACGTTTTTTAGAAAATAATAATACTACTTCACAATTAGTCAACTATAAATCAATAAAAAATAATATTTCACATTAATTTAAGTAATCATTTGTATCATGCTTCAACTCAAAGTAAAAATAAATTCTTCTACGCTAAATATTTAACATAATTTAAGATAGATAAATAAAATAAAATAATAAATTAAACATAAGCATTCACATATAACCACCACTTCATTAAATTTCAAGAAAATAAATTCATGTTTTAAAAAATTATATATCCAAAATCTTTAATCATCATCTTCAACTCATCTCTCTCTCTCTCTCTCTACTTTTTCTTTTTTTAAAAACAATTAAAATTTTCAAAAATAAAAAAAAGTGAACCGGTTGAACCAATCCGGTTTTGACTGGTTTTCAACCGTTTTGACCGGTTCTCACCGGTTTTGATGAGATTTCAACCAAACCGAACTAGCCTCTGGTCATCGGTCCGGTACGGTCCGATTTTCAAAAAATTGCACGCCAGGGTGTGTTCTCAAGCCCATTTTGACCACTTTACTCCATTTCGCTTGGTCCTTCTTCCAATTTTTGTCAATTCAACCCAAATTTCAAGGCAAAATCAACATAAACCATGGTAAAAAGTTGATGAATTAACAATATTTTTTCTTTGATGAAGCAAAAAACCATTAGTATTGGGCAAATGCCTCCAATTTTTATTAATAAAAATTTATTTAATTAATTAATCGAATGCAACAATTAATTAATAAAATCCGCAAAAGTTTATTTGTTAATTGTTCTTTTCATTTCTTTTTAGAGCTACTACAATTCAATTAGATGCTACCATTTTATAGATGATTTATCTTTTTGATTATGTGTTGATTCTATTATCATGAACAAGGTTCCTCATTATGTCAAGAGAAGTACTAAAACAGAAAGAGAAACAAAACTGATCAGTTATAAAATAATTGATAATACACCAATTTTTTACGAAAGATAAAATAAAAAAAATTTGTTGCTGCACAATAAGTTGTAGTATATAATAAGCTATAAAACAAAAAATATATATTAATATGATTATTAAGTAGTTAGTTGGTCTAATGGCATCACCCTCAAGATTTAAGCGTAAGGTCTAGACTTCAAATTTTAATGTACTTTTGGTATACCTAAAAATTGTAATAATAAGCATAACATGCAAAATAAATATAAATGATTGACTTGTTTTCACTACACCTAGAAATTATAGTCATAAGTCATATTTACTACTTTTTATTATTGTTAGAAATAATTTAAATATTTACTGCATTTTCTAAAGTGCAGTAATTGGGTGCAAACGTATTGAGCCAGCCGCGAGCCTCACGAGTCAAGTTCGAGCTAGCTTGAGTCGAGCTGAATTGAGCTCGTATTCTAATAGAGCCAATCTCGAGCCATCTGTATCTAAGCTTGAGACTCCCAAGCCAGTATATAATTAGATATTATTTTTTATTTATTAATCAATATATATTAATATTATTATTTTTTATTTTGAGTTCGAGCTCGAGCTTGTAGTTTTTTACAATTCATTTGTCAATTCAAGCTTTATTGAGACGAGACGAGCCGAGCCGAGCTTGAATTTTTGTCGAGTTGAGCTCAAGCTTAAAATTTTTGAAAATTTTGCTCAAACTCGGCTTCGCTCAATTTCACCCCTAGCGGTAATTAACTATTATGTCCTATATTTTTCCATTTGTGGTGAAAATAGTGGTATATTTGATAATCTTTACTGCACATTGAATTTGGAATAAGTGAGGAAAATTTTATAGTAAAATGTCTATTATATATGAATCCTGAAAATTGACATAAATGTACCACAACCACCCCAAAGTTCAAAAATTTCTCCTTATTGTTGACTTTGTTCCTTATAACAATTTTTTAGCCATAAGGATCTAGGCCAACAAACTATCAATTCACAACCCAAGACATCTTGCTCTAGGTCTACATATCATCATGACATCGTCTTTTATAAAATCCTCAAACAAGCCCAAGATAAGATTATAATGGGGTCCGATTAGCCCACCAATATGATTAGTAAATATAGATTTGTCAATGGAGTGGATTTTAATTTGATATGATTATTTAAGAACTTTAATAGATAAAAAAGATTGGATGGATATGATTTGATTAAGAAAATTGGTAATTCAAAATAAATAAAGTATATATGAATTTTGTCCGATTCGATCCATTAATAATTCGAGTCGAATATATATTATTATACATATATATACACAATGGCCTAATGGCACCAAAATGAAATTTTGGGTGAAGTAATGAGATCCTATGTAATATATCAAATTATGTGCTTTTCATATAAATTGTTAAGTTTTGAACTTATCCACATCATAATTATACCACTTATTTCTCTATTTTTACAATGAAAAACGATGTGAGAAGAATAATGAGTAAGAGCAGAATGTCATAATATAGTAAGAATGCAATGCAAATCTTATTTGATAAAATTAAATAAATTTCTTTTTTATAAAATTCTAAGGCTGCAATTAGCTAATTGAAAAATCAAGTGTAACTATTATGTATTTACAATGTCAAACAAGTACTATTATTTGCAATCCAACCTAAAATGCAATGATCTAGTGAATGAATGCGATTAAATTATATTATATTATTACTTTTAAATGATCAATAAGCTCCCATGTATTTTTCTTATGTAGAGACTCTATCTCTTCACTCATAGCAACAACCCATTTATCATAATTTAGCCTAGAAATTGCCTCTTTGTATGAGACTGGATCATCTCCTACAAACTCCTCGGCTGAACTCAAAGCATAAGCTAACAAATCTAAGTAAGCATACCACTGTGGTGGTTTGATCTACCTCCTCTCCCTATCACAAGCTAAGCAATAATTTTGAAGTGGTTAATTTTTCTACTGTTGATTAGGTGATAATGTGCTCTCACCGGCTTCATCTACCACCTTTTGTTTTCCCTTTAAAACTTGTGGATGATCAATATGAATCTCCACCTTCTCCTTAATGCCATGTTGCCCGCTTTCCTGCTACTCCACCATCTTCATTATTGCAGACTTATCAAATATCACGTCCCTACTGATAATCATCTTGGAGCACTTGTCATCATTACACCACAAACAATAACATTTGACTCCATAAGCTGGATACCCTAATACTCTCAGATTTGAGTAATCAGCAAAAGACCAAACCAAACTTCCATTGGTGTCTTGCAATCCAAAGCAGTTGATGGTGACCTATTCACCAAATAACACGTAGCATTAATTGCTTCTGCCTAAAAATCCTTCGACAATCCAGCGTTAAAGATTATGCATCTAGCACTTTCCAAGATAGTCCTGGTCATCTATTCTGCAACTCCATTCTGCTGTGGTGTATGTACAACTGAGCGATGCCTCAAAATTCCTTCCTTATTGCAGAATTCCTAAAATTCCTTGTTACAGAACTCCAATCCATTATCACTTCTCAAGTGCTTGATCTCCTTTCTTGTCTACTTCTTAATTAAGGTCTTCAATTGCTTGAAGTTGACAAATACCTCATCTTTATGCTTCAGCATGTACACCCATACTCTCCGTGAGAAATCATCAATGAAGGTCAGCATGTATCTTACACCTCGCTTTGAAGGAACCTGAGAAGGTCCCCAAAGATCTGAGTGGATGTAATCCAAGGTGCCTTTGGTCCTGTGAATTGCAATGCTGAATTTCATCTTGTGTTGCTTGCCTAGCACACATTGCTCGCAGAAATCCAGTTCTCCAGTCTTCTCTCAACAAAGCAAACCTCATTTGCTCAGTTCTGACATTCCACTCTCACTCATATGCTCAAACCGCATATGCCATAGTCGCGTAATATCATTGATTGATGAAGAAACTACTGTAGTACTAGAACTGTGCTTCTCTGTAATATGTAATGGCCATTCCGCTTGTCTCCCTTCATGATAAGCAATGCGCTTTTTGAAACCCACAAAACATTGTCTCGAGCTCTAGACTCACAACCATTCTTGTCCAGAGTACCCAGCGATATTAGATTTTTCTTCAGATCTAGAACGTGATGCACATTTGTTAAGGTCCTTACTATGCTATTATGCATTTTGATACAAACTGAGCCAATTCCTACAACTCTGCAAAAAGCATCATTTCCCATAAGTACTTTACCACCATCGTATTTATGGTATGTGGTAAACCAATCTTTTCTCAGGCATATGTGGTAGGAACATCCACTATCCAAAATCCATTCAGAGCTTAGTAAAGTTTCGGCAATGTTGAGAACAAGCCCACCGTCAGACTCATCCTCAACAATTCCTGCGACATCATCCCATTTCTGATCAGAAGTTTCACCTGCATCATTCGTCTTTCCTCGTTTCGAACAATTCCATTTCCAATGCCCCTCACCTAAAACACTTATACCATTTATAGGCTTGGTTCGGGACTTTGATCGGCCTCTACTCCTTTCCTTTTCTCTCGGTCTCCCTTTTACCACCAATCATTCCCCACTTTTACCATCGTTACTACCCAAGACATATTTTCTCCATTCGTTGGAATTTAATGAGGGCTTTACATTCTCCATTGAAATCATATGTCTCCCATACAGCAAAATAGTAACTAAATGCTCAAAAGATTTTGGCAGAGAACACAAGAGAATTAAAGTTTGATCCTCATTATCAATTTTAACATCTACACTAGCGAGATCCAGAATAATTTTATTGAAAAAATCAATATGCAGAGTGATAGATGTATCTTCCTTCATCCTCAATGTGTATAATTGTTGTTTCAAATACAACCAATTTGTCAGGGAATTCGTCATATATAGACTCTCCAGCTTCTTCTATAAATTCGCTGGCGTACTTTTCGTGGCGACTTCTGTCAGTATGTTATTTGTCAATGATAATACCAGAGTACCATAAGCCTTCACCATGAACTCATCTTTCTCCTCGTCCTTCAGCATTTTCAGTAAGGAATCTCTATTCTTTAATGCTCTCTGTAAATCTTATTGACAAAGGAAAGCATGAACCTTCATCTTCCACAGCCTAAAGTCATTCTTCCCATCGAATTTTTCTACCTCGTACTTCATCTTGACATCTGATCTAACCTGCTCCAATACCAATTTGTTGTAACCCAGAAGAATCTATTGCCGAAATAATGAAATAACAATAAAGTAATTAGATGGGATATGGCAGCAAGACTTAACGTGATTCGGCGAAGTACCTAATCCATCCAACAAACAAAATGAATTATTGATCTCAAATAAAAGTACAAGTACAAATTTGAATCCCATAATCTCATGAAAACATCTAACACTCTCATTCTAAACACCGTCTTGAGAGAATTACTCAAAAGTAGTAAAGAAGCCATTGTGTTATATTCGTGATACTTTTTTTTGAAAGAAAAAACCTGATATTTATACTTAAAAATTGAAGCCCAAGACCTGTGGGCTTGCGTCGCACGCCAAGGCACACAAAACTTGTGCCCCAGCACGCGTAAATATGCTTGTGCCAGGAAAAACCGAATCTTGAGCAAAAACTTTGAGATGGGGCGCAAAGTTACAGTTTAGTGCGCTCCAAGGTGCGCGATGCGTGTTTTCTTTTCCACCCATGTCCATACCTTGGCGCACCTTGCCTTGCGCCCCGGCGCACGGCGTCCTGCCAACGCGCGCCAGCAATGTTTTCAAAATCGGACTAAACAATGAACCGGTGAAACTACTGGTTACTAGTTCGACCACTAGTTGAATGGGTATAACGCTATAATGACGTAATAATTATATTTAATTTTATAAATATATATATAATATTTTAATATTACCAAAAAAATAAAACTTTCAATTGATATAGAAAGAATATTATTTAAAAAAAATTCAACTTACTTATTTTTAAGTACGTTTTTCAGAAAATAATAATACTACTTCACAATTAGTCAACTATAAATAAATAAAAAATAATATTTCACATTAATTTAAGTAATCATTTGTATCATGCTTTAACTCAAAGTAAAAATAAATTCTTCTACGCTAAATATTCAACATAATTTAAGAGATATTAAATAAAATAAAATAACAAATTAAACATAAGCATTTACATATAATCACCACTTCATTAAATTTCAAGAAAATAAATTCATGTTTTAAAAAATTACATGCCCAAAATCTTTAATCATCATCTTCAACTCATCTCTCTCTCTCTCTCTCTCTCTCTCTCTCTCTCTCTCTCTCTCTCTCTCTCTCTCTCTCTCTCTCTCTCGGATTTTTCTTTTTTTAAAAAAAAATTAAAATTTCCAAAAAAAAAAGTGAACCGGTTGAACCGATCCGATTTTGACCGATTTTCAATGGTTTTGACCTATTCAACCGATTTTTGACCAGTTCTCATTGGTTTTGATAAGGTTTCAACAGACCGAACTGGCCTCTGGTCACCGATCCGATCCGATTTTCAAAACATTGCATGCCAGGGTGTGTTCTCAATCCTATTTCGACCACTTTGCTCCATTTCGCTTCGTTCTTCTTGCAATTTTTGTCAATTCATCCCAAATTTCAAGGCAAAATCAACATAAACAATGGTAAAAAGTTGATGAATTTACAATATTTTTTCTTTGATGAAGCAAAAAACCATTAGTATTGGGCAAATACCTACAGTTTTTATTAATAAAATTTTATTTAATTAATTAATCGTATGCAACAATTAATTAATAAAATCCGCAAAAGTTTATCTGTTAATTGTTATTTTCATTTGTTTTTAGAGCTACTACAGTTCAATTAGATGCTACCATTTTATAGATGTTTTATCTTTTTGATTATATGTTGATTCTATTATCATGAACAAGGTTCCTCATTATGTCAAGAGAAGTACTAAAACAGAAAGAGAAACAAAACTGAGTTATAAAATAATTAATAATACACCAATTTTTTACGAAAGATAAAATAAAAAATATTTGTTGCTACACTATAAGTTGTAGTATATAATAAGCTATAAAACAAAAAATATATATTAATATGATTATTAAGTAGTTAGTTAGTCTAATGGCATCACCCTCAAGATTTAAGCGTAAGGTCTAAGCTTCGAATTTTAATGAACTTTTGGTATCCCTAAAAATTGTAATAATAAGCATAACATGCAAAATAAATATAAATGATTGACTTGTTTTTACTACACCTAGAAATTATAGTCATAAGTCGTATTTACTACTTTTTATTATTGTTAGAAATAATTTAAACATTTACTGCATTTTCTGAAGTGCAGTAATTGGGTGCAAATGTATTGAGCCAGCCGCAAGCCTCGCGAGTCAAGTTAGAGCTAGCTCGAGTCGAGCTGAACTGAGCTCATGTTCTAATAGAGTCAATATCGAGTCATCTGTATCTAAGCTTAAGACTCCCAAGCCAGTATATAATTAAATATTATTTTTTATTTATTAATCAATATATATTAATATTACTATTTTTTATTTTGAATTCAAGCTCTAGCTTGTAGTTTTTTACAATTCATTTGCCAATTCAAGCTTTATTGAGTCGAGCCGAGCCGAGCCGAGATCGAATTTTGTCGAGTTGAGCTTAAGCTTAAAATTTTCGAAAATTTTGCTCAAACTTGGCTTAGCTCGATTGCACCCCTAGCAATAATTAACTATTATATCCTATATTTTTCCTGTTGTGGTGAAAATAGTGGTATATTTGATAATTTTTACTGCACGTTGAATTTTTAGTAAGTGAGGATAATTTTATAGTAAAATGTTTATTATATATGAATCCTGAAAATTGACATAAATGTGCCCTAGCCACACCAAAGTTCAAAAATTTCTCTTTATTGTTGACTTTGTTCCTTATAACAATTTTTTAGCCATAAGGATCTAGGCCCAACAAACTATCAATTCACAACCCAAGTCATCTTGCTCTAGGTCTGCATATCATGATGACATCGTCTTTTATAAAATCCTTAAACAAGCCCAAGATAAGATTATAATGGGGCCCGATTAGCCCACCGATATGATTAGTAAATATAGATTTGTTAATGGAGTGGATTTTAATTTGATATGATTATTTAAGATCTTTAATCGATAAAAAAGATTAGATGGATATGATTTGATTAAAAAAATTGATAATTCAAAATAAATAAAGCATATATGAATTTTTTCCGATTTGATCCATTAATAATTCAAAATTTGGTCATGGCCCAAATGACTTCTCCAAATTTAAACTATTGGCTACACATTACAAGAAACATTGAACAATCCCTAAAATTTCCGTCAATATAAATAAAGGCGCCACCATTATCAAGTCTAGCAAGGACCCACTTGGACAATTCAATCCACGGAAAGTGATATTTTTGGATGAAAATTTCATGAAGGCAACGAAAATTTCTTAGACAGCAATATTATATGGAGAAAAAAAAAAGAAAAAGAAAAATAAACGCATAACCATAACCTTCAACAGGAATCACGTGTACTACTTGGCAAAATTTTGGGTTAAGTAAAATGTTCTTCTCAGGAGCAAATCTTTTTAAATTTGTGAGTTCAAACTTCAATGTAAGCCTCTACCTTGCCTTTTATAATTGGAACATATGGGGGTCAAGTTTCGTTGCCAAAACGATTGCCAAACACTTTGAATCCTCTATTCCACTCCGCCAAATACTTTGAATCCTCTACTCCACTTTGTGTTTCGTATTCTATTTAACTTATGTATATATGTCAAATGTATCTAATATTTAATCAATTATTTTTATAAGAAAATATTTAATACACGTGCAATATATCCATGAAATAAAATAGAAGATAAAATATAAATTGAAACAAAAAATCTAAATCGATTGCCAAAAAGAGTTGTTATTTCATTTTGGTCCACGTGGTGACCAAAAAGGGTTACTTTCATGTGAATAGTAAAATTAATAAGAAAAATAAAAAAATACTGAAAGGGGTTATCAAGTTGGACTCTTCAGTTATCCCAAAAAAATATTTTGAGAATATACATACAGACATTACCTTTCTTTCATTTCACATGGGATAACTGAAGAATTTTGAGAATATAAAAACAAAACATTACCTTTCTATTATTTCACATGGGATAATTGAAGAATTTTCAATCCAACTTGATAACCCATTAAATAATTAACATAAAATTATATTTTCACCCATGAACTAAACAAGAGATTATTAATTTGATATTAACAGTATAATTTGTCTTATCTCAAATAAAATTAAATACACCATTTCAATTCAAAATAATCTCTAATGAATTTCTAATTACAAAACCAAATGTATATTATATTCCCCCAATTCATTTTCTAAAATATTTTTTTTTTCAAAAATACTTAAAATAAAACCAAACACTACCTTTGTTTCTTGCTCATTTCCTAGTATCTTAATTTCATTTATTCTATGATTGGACTTTAGTCAACAGGGGAGCTGTTCCCCTCCCACTGATCAAATTTCTATAAGTCTATAATCTCTTCTTTTACACACTAATTTAACGAAATTAAAAATTTGCCATATTTGATTGATGAAATGCCTTTCCATATTTTGTTTTTTATTTACTTTTATTTTTGGTAGGCCAGTGAGAATTGAATTCTCATCTCCATTCTATATATATATATATATCGCCCTGTGGGTAATGCATGATTTCACAATAGCATAGTAATTAAGACGTGTTAAATGAATTTTCTCTTTTCTTTCTTCTTTTTTTCTGATTTAAAATTGGTTTTATTGTCAACTTTTTTCTTAAACAATATCTATATTATTATATACAACGCAGTTTTGTATTTATATAATTGTGCAATTTGATTTTAATTGTGTCCACATGTCAAATTTTTAGAATTTTGAGTTTTTTAATTCAAATAAAAAAATTTATTAGTTGTTGATCAATATATCTAACAAATATAATTGTATTTAATCTCTAATTTTCTTTCATCAAAAATTCAAAATATATTTGATGATATTTTATAATCTTTATTTGGTAGAGAATTTGATATTTGATAAATTCAGAGATTTTTAGATGTATTAAAACTCTTCTACTTGATATACCTAAATACAATTTAAAGAATGAAAATACATCCAAGTCTCAAATAACTCTCATTCAATCTTTCAATTTCACATCTTGAAGAAGAGAGATTACCACGTATCTCCATAATAATTTTTCTATGTAAGTAAAGAAAAAGATATTGCTTTTTAGTTATATTCTTTCATGGATTTTGTTGTTGAGGTTTAGTTTCTATGTTTGGTTTATTATATGAAATTGATTGACTTTAGATATTGACGTAATTCATGTGCAAGATAAAGGGAATAGAATCAAGAAAATCACTGAATATTTGCAATTGGTTTATGTTGGAATAACAAGGTTTTTTTTTTTTTGAATTACTTAAAAATATTTTGACATTTTTAATTTATGTGCTTTCTAAAATAGATAATTCATTCAATTATAATAATATTTTTTTATTAATTAAATGTCATATTCACTGATATTGTTAGTGCCCTCCATGGTTATTCACTATACAAATTTGACGGTTGTAATAGTAGATATGATTTTCTCTTCCTTGTCAAAGTTGTAGATATCATTGATCTTATATATTTATTTGGGTGTCTTACCCACACCCTTGTGTTTTGTTTTGTCCCTTAATACATACATCCACCATTCTTTTGCCCATACTTGAATATTGTTCCTAAAACATGGTCTCTGGATAGGTGGTCCAAGACTTTTATTCATTGTGGAAGGTATCCGCTAAATAGAGCAGTGACTCTGTTTTATTTGTTTTAAATACAACATGGAAGTTTGATCTGTTGAGAGATTTATACAAAAAATAAACTTAGAACTCATCAATCATTTGAAGATGATTATGAAGGAGCTGAATGTGAAGAAAATAGTCTTATTGTGTATTTTTTTTGTGGGAAGTGTTGACTAGACAAGTCTGAAGGCTATAGCAGTAGAAAAGTTTCTCCTGTTTTTTAATTGTATAATTTTATATTCTATTTATTATGTTAAATTGATTGACTTTAGGCGTATTGATGTAATTCATACATATGATAGAGGGAATATTGAGAAAGTAATAAAATCAATAAAAAATATTGAGCATTTGTTATTGATTTGTATCAAAATTATGAAATTTATTTTTCTTTGTAATTATTTAAAGATATTATCTTTTGATATTTAATTATGGGCTTTTTGAATTTAATCAATTTCAATAATAGTGTTTTTTTTGTATTAATAGAACTTGAATTATAATCAATTAGCACACACTTTTGTATTCCATGCGTTTGCTTGGATAGTTTATTGAAAGCATTTAATATTTTTTTACAACTTTTACTCACTTAAAATTCATGCAATAGTGGGCCTATAGTGAGTAGTGAGAGCAATGGAAGTCATCACTGTGTGTGTGTGTGTGTGTGTGTGAGAGAGAGAGAGAGAGAGGGCGGTGTGGGTGGAGTTGGGTTGAGAATTAAGGTCGCTTTTGCTTATATATGTTTTTTGATTCAATTTTATTATATCTCTCTATGTTGTGTTAAGATTTTGTGCGATATATGGTTAGCGAA
This sequence comes from Jacaranda mimosifolia, assembly GCA_018894105.1. Taxonomy (NCBI): domain Eukaryota; kingdom Viridiplantae; phylum Streptophyta; class Magnoliopsida; order Lamiales; family Bignoniaceae; genus Jacaranda; species Jacaranda mimosifolia. Next base: position 37,889,621 of record CM032123.1, read on the forward strand.
AATTTAGATTCTATTTGAAACCTATTATACTTGAGCACGTTGGCTTTTTATTTTACTTCTTTAGAAATTTTGAACGATTTAATTAGTTACACAATTTCTTCTTAATGAACTCATTTATCCTCTTAAATTACTTACATGGTACTAAAATTTTCTTCCTATTAAATATTTCATAAAAACAGATCAAATTAGTTATATACATAGTTATATTTTATATTATTTTAATTCATGTAAAAGTAAATTTAATGCATGGCATATTTTACCATTTTTCATATTAATTAAATACTACTAATTTTGGGCATGTTTGATGCATGTGCTAAAATTTTCATAATATAGAATATATGGAAAATTATTTATTTATTTGTCTATCATATTAATTTTTCAATAATTTTAATATATTTCTCTAAATTTTTACAAAAATAAAGCAAAAAATTAGTATAGGATAGTAATTATAAGTTATAAAATGGATGGGCTATAAATGATAGTTATTATATAAGTAGTAGTTATGAGAATTTAACAAAATAAGTAGGAACATTTTAGGTACATCATTTAAAAATACACCAAAAAAAATATATGTGCTTTACTAATAGTATAGATATAAATTTACTGAATGAGATAATCATAATATAGAATTTGATGTATGAAAACAATTGTAATGAAATTTAAATTACAAACCAATAATAGTTTTACGTTCCAATTTTGCATATTTTTATATAATTATTTACATGTGTGTATCAATAAATGTTATGACAAGTATGGATTTTTATTTCCCTTATTGATGTTGATACATTGTGATTGGATCATTCAAATGGCTATAGTTAAGTTATTATTTTTATAATACACCATCAATCTTAAATTGATTAATCTTTTCCAGCCTCTTCTGACTTTTGTTAATTATTCCTTTGAGTGCATATTATTTATAACATCATAATTGAATTCATTAACTATAAAAAATTGCAATTTTCATTAAGAACTCAAATATAAAAATAAAAATTAATTATGACTTGAGAAGAACTTTAGTATAATGTAAGTAAAGACGTGAGATTATATTTAGAAAATATATTCTCAATATACAATGTATTAATTTACACTGTGCATAGCACGAGGTACAATAGCATCTCTTATTTTATTTCATGGATATATTGCATGTGTATTAAATTTTTTTCTGATAAAAATAATTGATTAAAAATCTGATACATTAGATAAACATTAGATTTTATATATTTATTATTGTTTAGGAGTTAGAAATATTTTACATTATCTTTTAGAGAGTTGGGTTTAATATATTTTGCATTATCTTTTAAGGAGTTAGAAGTTTTAGAGATAAGTATGAATTAGTCATTATATTTAAATACATTTAAGGTTCAAAATAATCAATAGTCCAAAAAATTTCTTAAAACAACAAAATGAGAACAATAATTTATCCATGAATTAATGTAATTTTATATTGTTATGCAATAAAAATGCAATATTTAGATTATACATTATAAATAGACTTTCATAACTCTCAGTATGTCAATGTTTTAAAAATCAAATCAACGATTGAACTGAACAATTATTTTGTTTTTTATTGATTTTTCAAATGAATTATTTTATGTATTTTCTACATTTATAAATACATAAATAAAAGTTATAACAAAACTAAATAGGTTGTTTGTATAATTTTAAATAATTGCATATGTGCATCAAATGTATCACAGCATTAATATATTAAAATTTTATTTGTAATTGCATGACGATATTAACTAAAATACTTTGTTGCCAAGAGGATATAGACCCAACAAACTATCAATTCCCAAATCTAATTCATCTTAACTCTAGGTCTACATATCATAATATTTTGTGAAATCTTGTAACAAGTCCAAAATAAGAATGTAACTAAGGCCGAATATTTAGCTCACCAAGGCAACATGACTGATGTTATGGGATAGTTAAGTGATCTTTGGTCCAATAACATAAATCTTATACATAAAATATGAAATTGAAGATTCGAATTAAATAAGGATATGTATAAATTATTTCGGGGGGGGGGGGGGGGGGGGGGCAACAAAGTCATGGGCTATGAATATGATCTTGATTTATTGGCTATCCGACATATGGGCTTATTCCATTTATAATTGATATTTCGCATGGTTTATAAAGAGGTGAGCTATTCACAAGCTATAAAGATGATTTGATCTATGAAAGTCTATTATCAATTTATTTCTTTTTCTTTTTTCAGTTATATATGTACACATATTTTGAATTAATTAAATTTAAATTTTAGACCTTATATATATAGTATGTGGCTTGAAATGTCTATTTTATTTAAATAGATATAAATTCCTCATACTTCAATAATGGTTAGATGGAGTACAACTTAAATTCAGGCGTTTCACAAAAACTAATGAAGGGATTTTAATTAATTCATTGGATTGAGTTAGGAATGTCATTTATTTGTTAATTATATAGTGACTTGAATTAGTTAATTAATTTTAATTCAATTATCATTTTCTATTAGTCGACTTAAATTGTCATTTGCATTGAAATTAATTTAACATGTAGGTAGCTAGTGCCACTAATTTTTCTTAAAAAATTAATGTTACTAATATTTATTTATGGTGTTTTTTAAAAAAATCATGAAATATTTGGTGGTACTAATTTAAAAAACATTCTATAGCACAATGACATACAAAAGTAATATAGTGATAATTATTGAAAAATACCACTATATTATAATATTTAGTGGCATTTGATTAATAAATGGCAAAGAAAGATGGTAACATTTGATTGAAAATGCCAACATAAATGTATTTCAAGGCATATAATCAACGCCACTAATTTTTCTTTAAAAAAAGTATTGATATTTAATTATGGTGTCATTTGAAAAAAATGCCACAAATTATTTAGTGACATTATATAAAAGTAATATAGTAAAAGAGATGCCACAATAGTTAATCAATGTATAAATGATATTTTATAGTATAATGACATATTAAAATAATATAGTGATAGTAGTAAAAAAATATCACTATAGTATAATACTTAGTGTCAATTGATTAATAAATATTTCATTGAAGTAACCCACATAATTATATGTATGGCTATTTAACCAGTATCAATACCTTTTCAGGGGCCAAAAATACCACTCATACTTTAGTCATGGTGCAATATAAAAAATATCATCAAAGAATATAAAGCATATACAACTATATCAATAACTATAAAATTACAAATTTATATATATATATATATAATATAGATCTTATCATTAATATATTAATTAACTATTTGATTTATATTAGTGTATTGACTAAATTAGCCATATATTTAAAAAGTATTAAAATTTTAATTTTTTGTCGAATTTTTCTCTCCTCTATGTATTATGTTTTGTCTCTCTTTATTTTTTGGATATTTTATATCTCTAAACTAACTAATCTCTCACACTTTTTTTCAAATTGTTATTTCAAATAATAAATTCAAGCGCATGCATATATTTAAATAATTTAGTAAATAAACTTCCAAAGTATACAAATAAATTAGTATCTTTAACCATATTTCATTGTGATGGATAGTTTGATAGTAAACTCATATTCTTACAAATAAATAGTTGTGAGTTCAAATTTTGTAAAGAGCAGTTGAGCCTAGTGCTTAAAAAACTAGACTGGACCGGCCGGTTCAACCAAGAACTAGCAAAAGTTTCGGCTCGATTTGAAAATTAAAAGCAGTTGGTCAAAAAATCAGTTCAAATTGGTGTAAACCGGTAAAAAACTGATTGAACCGTTGAAACAACTTTAATTTAAACCGATTTGATAATTTTTTTAAAATACAAATTAAAAAATTAATGACATCAAACTTCTTTGTTTTTTTCTTCGGAGTTCAAACTTCTTTACTTTTTTTTTTTTTTTCTTCTTTCATTTTCTCAATCAAATTCTCCCCAAATTCAAGAACTAAGGGCCCGTTTGGTTTTATTTTCATTCTCATTTTTCATTTCCATCATTTCTAAAATTTAAAAAGTAGTTAGTGAAAATGAGATAACAATAAGTTTGTATTTAAATATGCTGTTGGAAAAGTAATGATTATTTTGGGTTTAGTAGATTGTAGGTAGAGAGAGATAGTGATAATAAAATAGATAGAGAAGATATACACATTATTAGGATAAGATATATAGGTTATTGGGGAATGTGTATTGAAAATAAAAATGAAAATGTTTTCTAGTAAAAATGTGTAAAGATATATATATATATATAGATAGATAGATAGATAGATAGATAGATTATTGGGGAATGTGTTTTGAAAATAAAAATGTTTGATAAAAATGTATAAAAGATGATGTGTTTCAATTTTAAAATATAATAGAAAATGTGAAAATGAGGTTTGTGCTTACTAAATTTGTCTTTTTTTCTCTTGAATTGATAACAAGAGATTGTTTTCAGAGTCCTTAGGGTTGATTAAAACGTGAAGGATATCTTCTTCTATCTTTCTAGTCCCTTGTTCCCATATCTCAACACTTTGAGTCATTTTTGGATCTTGATATTTGCTCACATTCTATATAGTTTCTTTAAGAATCTTTTCATGGCCATCCAGATCAAAAACTTGCATCCATGGAGCATATTCAACAAAAGCAAATCCATAGAGATTATGCAGGATTGTGAATCCACATGCTCTTTCTCTTCAATTCCAGGGCCTCCATCCTCCGTTCCTGTCCTGAAAAACCTTTTAGTTATTAGAAATCAATTTCCTAATCACATTCTCCAAATAATGTTGAGCTGCAGTTCTCACATTCACAAGTCCCTTTGTGAATGGGTTTTGGCGTTGCTTGTATATATATTGCACAAGGTGATCAAATTCTTCACATCATTTTTGGTGGAGCCGGCGGTCCATTGCCGGTGAAAGCACTTTTGAGGCAACAATTAATCTTATCATTTTCTTCCATTGATCACCGTCAGGCGAAATGGCTTTTGTCTAGGTACCGGCCTGTGCTGGTCAGCTTGGCCGACATGTAGTCGGGCCTGGAGGCAAAAACGACTTGCTTCTTCGAGAACTCACTAGCAACTTCAGAGGAGGCGATGGCGATAACATAGATGATAGGCCAATTTTTCGACCCTGTTGTAAGAGAATATTGTGTTCTTTTCTTGATGATCAGCCAATTTTTAATGATTATGGTGGCAAGACCTAGCACCAACAATGACAAGAACCCATAGTAAAAGGGTTATTTTGTTTTCCATATTAATTTGAAATGGATATGATGGTTTTGTGTTTGAACTACAAGGTTTGATTTTTGGGGTAGAGAAAGAGGATCGAGAATGTTTGGGTTAAGTAAAATAATGTACTTGGAAGCAAATGATCTTTGAGGGTGGGTTTATACTTGTATGTCTGTGAGTCCTTTTATAATGGGAGATGAGGTAAATATTTGTTACTAATTAAAGGGATTTACTAGTTTTTTTTTTTTTTTTTATTGATGTGGTGAAAAAAATATGTTTGCCTCCATCTAAAAAGATGGATATACAAATTAGTGTCGATTTATCCCTTTTTCTATTTTTTTCCACAATTCCTTTTCACTAACTTAAGCAAGCAAAATTGCATTTTTAGTCCCATATGTTAGGGAGGTGTGCAATTTTGGTCCCACGCTTTTGCCAAATTTAAAAAACATCCCAAATTCCAAAAAAAGTTGCAAAGTTTGACCCAAAAGTCAATTTCCGTCCAAAATTTAACAGAGAAAGCGCGTGTGATGCGTGTGGCCCCGTGGGCAAAATTGCACTTTTAGTCCCATACGTTAGGGGGAGGGTGCAACTTTAGTCCCACTGTAGATAAATTAATTTTAAGCCAATTGAGAAGTGACATATATAAAATAATATGCTAATTATTAATTTAAAATTCTATATTTATATTTTGGGATTATTAAATTTAATATCAAAAATTGAAGTGTCAAAGATGGAATGTCTATATCCAGGAACCAATTAAATCAAAGATATATGATATTCTCTCTTGATATTGATATTATCTTTTAATATTTGATATTGTCAAATCAAAGATATCCAATATTATCTAGGGGTGTAAATGAGATAAGTCTATTTGCGAATGGTTTGAACTCGGCTTGATGAAAGCTCAAATTCGGCTTGAAGTTAAACGAGCCGAGCCCAAGCAAGCCGAGCCAAACTCAATAGTATTCGACTTGACAGGCTCACGAGTCTAAACAAGCTTTTTATTATATATATTACATAGTTGTAGTGGTGGTGGTGGTGGTGGTGCTGGTAGTAATAATAATAATTTCGACTTTAATTGTAGAAAAAGAAAAGTTCGACTTTAATCCAAGAGTTGTGGAAGCTCATGTTGGTGTGGATGCTACTGCTCAACTAGCTACTCTCAATGTTTGAGAAATCAAACCGGTAACCTTATTGGTTAGTGGTTCAATTGGTTTGATCAGTTTAACCACTGGTTCAATCGGCGTGATGTCATAATTTTATTTAATATTATATAAATATATTAAAAATATCGACAAATACAAAAGAATATATATATATAAGGAAAAAAAATAAAAATTGCCTAGTATTTATTAAACTTTCTCCAAACTCTATTCCAAAATAATATCCATACATCAATTTAAAACATCAAAATTATTATTATTAAGAAAGAACAAAATTGTTTAAAAATTGAAAGAAAAAAAAAACCCTAGTTATTTGTTTCAAGCCTAAACGGACTTCAGCTTATCCGAGCTTATACGAGCTGGAGCACACCCGAGCTTATACATGCTCACGCTCTTCCAAACCTATACAAATCAAGCTTTAGAGAGTTGAGCCTGAGCCTTTGCCTATACCGACGAGCCGAGCTCGAGCTCGGTTGTCTAGGCTCGACTTGGCTCATTTATACCCTTAAATTATTATCCTTTAATATTTGATATTATCTCATCGAAAAGATAAGTAGTGCTAAGTGGTATTTAATATTTCGACCGTTTGGTTTGTAAAATATGATTTTGAGTGGTGTTAAGTGGAGAAGATGAGTATTCTATTCTGCTCACTCAAATAAGTAGAGAAAACAATATGTTTGCATCCATCAAAGTCAAAACTCAAAACTTTTTAATTCAAATACAAAATCACAGGCCAGAACAGTGGCACAAGCAAGACGGCTTGGCAAAACAGTAGCACAAGCATAACAGCTTGGCAAGGCTCTCGGCCCAACAATTCCCCTGTATCATTTTCAATCAATATTTTGAACGATCAATTGCCAACATGACATAATAGCTGAACAATGATGCCAACACGGCAAATCCAAGATATGCTGATCAATCCAGGAAATCAATACGATATTTGACATTCAAAACACAAATTCAACAAGAATGATACAGTAACACTGTGAAAAGTTCATGGCGCCAGAACAGTAAATCAATGCGTTCAGAATGATTTTAAAGAACACACAGGTCACTCGGCCGTACAGTTCAGTTTCCAGAAAAAGAAATTAATTTTCACAAAGCTTCATAGAAGCCGATATGGACAGTCATTTTCAATAAAATGGATCAAATATCAATCAGTTTCTACACAAGAGAACCTCACAAAGTTCGAGAATCAATAACAAATCACAACTCAGCTCATGCAAATCAATAACCAATCAGCAGACCCTCACAGGGGTAACAACAATCATCAAAGTACGATAATCAAGACAATAATAACCCTCAAAGGGGTAACAATAATCAATAGAGTATGATAAACAAAGCAATACCAACCCTCACAGGGTTTTATCAAGGAAACGATAGGTACAAAGGTTGCCAAAATTGGCGGATCCTCACCTCGTCAACCTCAGCAATAAGCCAGAATCCTATTGGTCTCTAGACCTCAAGTCCTCACCACCTTATAACACATGCTAATCAATAATAACAATCCAACTTTTTATAACATCCCAAATTTTGTTACCTAAGTCGCCATAATACCAATTTAGGGTTTCTATACTTAATAAGTCATTTAACCTATAGTTCACATGAAATAATACTATATCGGATTTAGTAAACTTATTTATCATGCATGAACGTTCAAATCTTATGCATGGTGGTTCTGATCGATCATTTCCCTCATTATCTTTCCAAATACAAGGTTTGGATAAGGAATACATGCATACAAATACATGCAAAAAGCTAAATTTCATTTTCAAACAATTACCCAAATATTGAGCTAATAAAAAAGAGAAACGGCGATCAACTTTCATGCTTGTCTTTTCCTCGACGAGATGAACATTCTGTCTGGTCACCACCGTCGCGCTGCCGCCATCGAAAAATTCTGAAACCACCATCAAATGCTGCTCCTCAGCTGCAGGAATCCAATGCCCGAATCAATTTCTTATTCTGACTCCGAAAAGGTCTTCAAATTGCCGGAAAACTAAAATCGCACCACCAATACTGTCGTGCAGTTTTTGTGCAATTTCTCCTTCCACGGTGGTCTGTTCGACAATCTGAAAGTTTCGGAGCAATCCTTGAGCTAAGCCCATCAAAATGGTACCCAAGTTTACCATGAAAAGTCGTTGAAACGAAAACCCACCAAAAGCCCCATCATGGCTGAAACTTTCAGGCCTTTTTTCAGCCGTTCCACCGGTGGCTTATGCAAGAAATTAGTACCTTTGTGTTCTACTCGAAGAGAGGAAGAGAATGGTATATCATTTGAGGTATTTCCATCGCCGGTGGAGGTTGCCGAAAAAGGAGAGGAAAATAGGAAGAAGAAAGGAGAAAATAGAAAAGAAAATGGGGAAAAGAAATAGGAAGAAAAGTTAACCTGCAAATTAAAATGAAATTTTCAGAAATTGCAATTGACCCCCAAGCCTTTCAAAATTTTATAATTAAGTCTTTTTTCACTTATTTCAAATCCTAAAATCCAACCAATCAATTTTCTTGATTTTCCCAATTCTTATTTTTCAAAATCCTGAATTTTAGGGGTGTTACACAATCAACATATCATTAACGTACAACTGCAAATATACGAAAAGGATATCACTACAAAATTTGTAATATACACAACAATCAAACTTGCTTCTAGTATATCCTATCTTGGTAATAAAGGCATCAAACATTTTATACCACTGCCTGGGAGACTGCTTCAAGCCGTATAATGACATCTTCAAAAGACATGCTTGATTTTGTTTCCCAAAACAACGAATCCTTCCGATTGAATTATGTACATTTGTTCCTCCAACTCACCATGCAGAAACTCTGTTTTCACATCCATCTGCTCTAGCTCCATATCAAATAGAGCAACCATGGCAAGTAAAACAAGAATGAAAATATGTTTTACAACTGGGGAGAATACTTCATGAAAGTCAACTCCCTCTCTCTGAGTAAAACCCTTAGCAACAAATCGTGCCTTGTATGTAGTATCTTTAACGCCGAGAATCCCTTCCTTCTGCTTGTAGATCCATTTGCAACCTGTAATCTTTTGTCCTTTGGGTACATCAATAAGCTCCCATGTGCTATTCTTATGTAGAGACTTCATCTCTTCACTCATAGCTGCAACCCATTTATCAGAATTTGGCCTGAAAATTGCCTCTTTGTATGAGATTGGATCATCTCCTACAAACTCCTTGGCTGACCTCAAAGCCTAAGCTACCAAATCTAAATAAGTATACCGCTATGGTGGTTTGATCTACTTTCTCTCCCTATCGCAAGCTAAGCAATAATTTTGCAGTGGTTCATTTTTCTACTGTTGATTAGGTGATAATGTGTTCTCACCAGCTTCATCTGCCACCTTTTGTTTTCCCTTTGAAATTGTGGAGGATCAATATGAATCTCCACATTTTCCTTAATGCTATGTTGACCACTTTCCTGCTACTCCACCTTCTTCATCATTGCAGAATCATCAAATGTCACGTCCCTACTGATAATCATCTTGGAGCACTTGTCATCATTACACCATAAATAATAACATTTGACTCCATCATCATAACCTAGAAATATGCACTTCCTGGCCCTTGGCTCAAGTTTCCCATCCCGGACATGAGCATAAGCTGGACACCCAAATACTCTCAAATTTGAGTAATCAGCAGGAGACCAAACCAAACTTCCACTGGTGTCTTGCACTCCAAAGTAGTAGATGGGGACCTATTCCCCAAATAACACGCAGTGTTAATCGCTTCTGCCTAAAAATCCTTAGACAATCCAGCGTTAAAGAGCATGCATCTACCACTTTCCAAAATAGTCTTAGTCATCCGTTCTGCAACTCCGTTCTACTGTGGTGTATGTACAACTGTGCGATGCCTCACAATTCCTTCCTTATCGCAGAATTCCTGAAATTCCTTGTTGCAGAACTCCAATCCATTATCAGTCCTCAAGCGCTTGATCTCCTTTCCTGTCTACTTCTTAATTAAGGTCTTCCATTGCTTCAAGTTGGCAAACACCTCATCCTTATGCTTCAGCATGTACAGCCATACTCTCCGTGAGAAATTATCTATGAATGTCAGCATGTACCTTGCACCTCCATTTGAAGGAACCTAAGAAGGTCCCCAAATATCTGAGTGAATGTAATCCAAGGTGCCTTTGGTCCTGTGAACTGCAGTGCTGAATTTCATCTTGTGTTGCTTACTTAGCACACACTGCTCACAGAAATCCAATTCTCCAGTCTTCTCTCCACAAAGCAAACATCGTTTGCTCAGTTATGACACTCCACTCTCATTCATATGCCCAAACCGTATATGTCATAGTCTCATAGTATCATTGATTAATGAAGAAACCACTGTAGTACCAGAAATGTGCTTCCTTGTAATATGTAAAGGTAATTCCGCTTGTCTCCCTTCATAATAAGCAATGCGCTTTTGGAAACCTACAAAACTCTGTCTCGAGCTCTAGACTCAAAACCATTCTTGTCCAGAGTACCCAATGATATCGGATTTTTCTTCAGATCTGGAACGTGACGCACATCTGTTAAGGTCCTTACTATGTTATTATGCATTTTGATACAAATTGAGCCAATTCCTACAACTCTGCAAAAAGCATCATTTCCCATAAGCATTTTACCACTATCGTATTTATGGTATATGGTAAACCAATCTTTTCTTGGGCATATATGGTAGGAACATCCACTATCCAAAATCCATTCAGAGCTTAGTAAAGTTTCGGCAACGTTGAGAACAAGCCCACCATTAGACTACAATTCCTGCGACATCATCCCATTTCTGATCAGAAGTTTCACCTGCATCATTCGTCTTTCCTCGTTCCGGATAATTCCATTTCCAATGCCCCTTTCTACCCCACCCAAAACACTTGTACCATTTATAGGCTTAGTTCGGGATTTCTATCGGCCTCTACTCCTTTCCTTTTCTCTCGGTCTCCCTTTTGCCACCAATCCTTCCCCACTTTCACCATCATTACTGCCCAAGATATGTTTTCTCAATTCATTGGAATTCAATGAGGGCTTTACATCCTCCATTGAAATCGTATGTCACCCATAAGCAAAGTAGTAACCAAGTACTCAAAAGATTTTGGCAGAGAACACAAGAGAATTAAAGTTTGATCCCCATTATCAATTTAACATCTACACTAGCGAGATCCAGAATAATTTTATTGAAAAAATCAATATGCTAAGTGATAGATGTATCTTCCTTCATCCTCAATGTGTGTAATCGTTATTTCAAATACAACCAATTTGTCAGGGATTTCGTCATATATAGACTCTCCAGCTTCTTCTACAAATTCGCTGGAGTACTTTTCGTGGCGACTTTTGTCTGTACGTTATCCACCAATGATAACACCAGAGTACCGTAAGCCTTCGCCATGAACTCATCTTTCTCTTTGTCCTTCAGCATTTTCGGTAAGGAATCTCTACCCTTTAACGGTCTCTGTAAATCTTATTGACACAGGAAAATGTGAACCTACATCTTCCACAATCTAAAGTCATTATTCCTATCGAATTTCTCTACCTCCTACTTCATTCTTGACATCTGATCCAACATGCTTCGATACCAATTTGTTGTAACCCAGAAGGATCTATTGCGGAAATAATGAAATAACAATAAAGTAATTCGATGGAATATGGCAACAAGATTTAATGTGGTTTGGTGATGTGCCTAATCCATCCAACAAAAAAAAAGGAATTTTATTGATCTCAAATCAAAGTACAAGTACAAATTTGAATCCCACAATCTCATGAAAACATCTAACACTCTCATTCAAACACCGTCTTGAGAGAATTACTCAAAAGCAGTAAAGAAGCCCTTGTGTTATGTTTATGGTACTTTTTCGGAAGAAAAAACCTGATATTTATACTCGAAAATTGAAGCCCAAGGCCCGTAGGCTTGAGTCGCGCGCCGGGGCTCACAAAACTTGTGCCCAGCACACACAAATCTATTTGTGCTAGGAAAAATCGAATCTTGAGCAAAAACTTTGAGATGGGGCGCAAAAACTTTGAGATAGGGCACAAAAACTTGAGCCCGACGCAAAGTTACAGTTTAGTGCGCACCAAGGTGCGTGATGCGTGTTTTCTTTTCCACCCATGTCCACACCTTGGTGAACCATGCCTCGCGTCCCAGGCGCGCGGCGTCCTGCCAATGCACGCCAGCAATGTTTTCAGAATCAGACTGGACAATGAACCGGTGAGGCTATTGGTTACTGGTTCAACTGGTTCAACCACTGGTTGAATTGGTATGATGCTATAATGACGTAATAATTATATTTAATTTTATAAATATATATAATATTTTAATATTACCAAAAAAATAAATCTTTCAATTGGTTTAGAAAGAATAATATTTTTAAAAAAATTCAACTTACTTATTTTTAAGTACGTTTTTTAGAAAATAATAATACTACTTCACAATTAGTCAACTATAAATCAATAAAAAATAATATTTCACATTAATTTAAGTAAGCATTTGTATCATGCTGCAACTCAAAGTAAAAATAAATTCTTCTACGCTAAATATTTAACATAATTTAAGATAGATAAATAAAATAAAATAATAAATTAAACATAAGCATTCACATATAACCACCACTTCATTAAATTTCAAGAAAATAAATTCATGTTTTAAAAAATTATATGTCCAAAATCTTTAATCATCATCTTCAACTCATCTCTCTCTCTCTCTCTCTCTCTCTACTTTTTCTTTTTTAAAAAACAATTAAAATTTTCAAAAAAAAAAAAGTGAACCAGTTGAACCAATCCGGTTTTGACTGGTTTTCAACCGTTTTGACCGGTTCTCACCGGTTTTGATGAGATTTCAACCAGACCGAACTAGCCTCTGGTCATCGGTCCGGTCCGGTCCGATTTTCAAAACATTGCACGCCAGGGTGTGTTCTCAAGCCCATTTTGACCACTTTACTCCATTTCGCTTGGTCCTTCTTCCAATTTTTGTCAATTCAACCCAAATTTCAAGGCAAAATCAACATAAACCATGGTAAAAAGTTGATGAATTAACAATATTTTTTCTTTGATGAAGCAAAAAACCATTAGTATTGGGCAAATGCCTCCAATTTTTATTAATAAAAATTTATTTAATTAATTAATCGAATGCAACAATTAATTAAGCAAAAGTTTATTTGTTAATTGTTCTTTTCATTTCTTTTTAGAGCTACTACAATTCAATTAGATGCTACCATTTTATAGATGTTTTATCTTTTTGATTATGTGTTGATTCTATTATCATTAACAAGGTTCCTCATTATGTCAAGAGAAGTACTAAAACAGAAAGAGAAACAAAACTGATCAGTTATAAAATAATTGATAATACACCAATTTTTTACGAAAGATAAAATAAAAAAAATTTGTTGCTACACAATAAGTTGTAGTATATAATAAGCTATAAAACAAAAAATATATATTAATATGATTATTAAGTAGTTAGTTGGTCTAATGGCATCACCCTCAAGATTTAAGCGTAAGGTCTAGGCTTCGAATTTTAATGAACGTTTGGTATACCTAAAAATTGTAATAATAAGCATAACATGCAAAATAAATATAAATGATTGACTTGTTTTCACTACACCTAGAAATTATAGTCATAAGTCATATTTACTACTTTTTATTATTGTTAGAAATAATTTAAATATTTACTGCATTTTCTAAAGTGCAGTAATTGGGTGCAAACATATTGAGCCAGCCGCGAGCCTCACGAGTCAAGTTCGAGCTAGCTTGAGTCGAGCTGAATTGAGCTCGTGTTCTAATAGAGCCAATCTCGAGCCATCTGTATCTAAGCTTGAGACTCCCAAGCCAGTATATAATTAAATATTATTTTTTATTTATTAATCAATATATATTAATATTATTATTTTTTATTTTGAGTTCGAGCTCGAGCTTGTAGTTTTTTACAATTCATTTGTCAATTCAAGCTTTATTGAGACGAGACGAGACGAGCCGAGCTTGAATTTTTGTCGAGTTGAGCTCAAGCTTAAAATTTTTGAAAATTTTGCTCAAACTCGGCTTCGCTCAATTTCACCCCTAGCGGTAATTAACTATTATGTCCTATATTTTTCCATTTGTGGTGAAAATAGTGGTATATTTGATAATCTTTACTGCACATTGAATTTGGAATAAGTGAGGAAAATTTTATAGTAAAATGTCTATTATATATGAATCCTGAAAATTGACATAAATGTACCACAACCACCCCAAAGTTCAAAAATTTCTCCTTATTGTTGACTTTGTTCCTTATAACAATTTTTTAGCCATAAGGATCTAGGCCAACAAACTATCAATTCACAACCCAAGACATCTTGCTCTAGGTCTACATATCATCATGACATCGACTTTTATAAAATCCTCAAACAAGCCCAAGATAAGATTATAATCGGGTCCGATTAGCCCACCAATATGATTAGTAAATATAGATTTGTCAATGGAGTGGATTTTAATTTGATATGATTATTTAAGAACTTTAATAGATAAAAAAGATTGGATGGATATGATTTGATTAAAAAAATTGGTAATTCAAAATAAATAAAGCATATATGAATTTTGTCCGATTCGATCCATTAATAATTCGAGTCGAATATATATTATTATACATATATATACACAATGGCCTAATGGCACCAAAATGAAATTTTGGGTGAAGTAATGAGATCCTATGTAATATATTAAATCATGTGTTTTTCATATAAATTGTTAAGTTTTGAAGTTGTCTACATCATAATTATACCACTTATTTCTCTATTTTTACAATGAAAAGGATGTGAGAAGAATAATGAGAAGGAGCAGAATGTCATAATATAGTAAGAATGCAATGCAAATCTTATTTGGTAAAATTAAATAAATTTCTTTTTTATAAAATTCTAAGGCTGTAATTAGCTAATTGAAAAATCAAGTGTAACTATTATGTATTTACAATGTCAAACAAGTACTATTATTTGCAATCCAACCTAAAATGCAATGATCTAGTGAATGAATGCGATTAAATTATATTATATTATTGCTTTTAAATAATCAATAAACTTGTAAATTTATTCATTAATTTGTCATGTGTGTGTTTTTTACTTTTTTAATAATGAATATTTTGAATTTAGATTTTACTAAATTTTTAAAAAAGTAACAATATATTATGATTTGAGAGTAGTATGCAATCAATTCAAGTCGATTCAGATTTACCATGATTCGGTTAAAATGCAAGCCATCGCCAGTCCCACGTAAATAATGAGGGGACAAAGTGGTAAAAAAGGCCAACCCATTATCTAATCATGGGCCGCAATCTCCATTAAAGCTACCATTTCTTAATTTATTAGCTTATTTTCCATGTGATTCATATATTACTGGCCTTATAAAGAGGTGAGCTACTCATAGGCGGCATAATACTTTCTACTACTAAGCAAAACTTTCGTATTAGTTTTGAAGTGTTGTAAGGTTATTATTATTACTTCAAAATTTGGTATTGGCCCAAATAACTTCTCCAAATTTAAACTACTGGCTGCACATTACAAGAAACATTGAACAATCCCTAAAATTTCCGTCAATATAAATAAAGGCCCCACCATTATCAAGTCTTGCAAGGATCGACTTGGACAATTCAATCCACGGAAAGTGATATTTTTGGATGAAAATTTCATGAAGGCAACGAAAATTTCTTAGACAGCAATATTATATGGAAAAAAAAGAAAAAGAAAAATAAACTCATAACCATAACCTTCAACAGGAATCACGTGTACTACTTGGCAAAATTTACGGCACCGTCGGTTTCTGCCCTCTTTCTTTCTTCTGCGTTTCTTTTTCCTTTTCCCCTCTATTGTTGAATAGTATAATTACACTATGTTTGGTTTAAAAATTTTGATGGAGAAAAAATATATGTTAAGAAAAATATTTTTGATTGTTTGGCTAGTAAGGAAAATGCTAAAGAAAAAAAAATTATTGAAAAATAAAATATTTTTGAGGAACACGAGTTTTTCTCACAAAATGGTAAGGAAAATGAGGGAAAAGTCCATTTGAGCTCTCTCTAACATCCCTCAACATATTCATCCCTCCATTCTTTTCTTCACTATTTTCTTCTACATCAAAACAAGTTTGAGATTTTATATTTCTTTAATTTTATCTTCCTTTTCCCTATTATTTTCCTTTCCTTATCTAGTTCCTTAAACCAAACATAGTGTTAGGGTTCTATTCCTAGGAATATTATATATGTGTGTGTGTGTGTGTGTGTGTGTGTGTGAGAGAGAGAGGAAAGTGGTTTAATCCTAATAGGATTCTATTTTTCCTCCTAGGACTAAAATACTATTCTTACTAAGTAGAATTATAATTATATTCCCCCAAAAAATATGAAATATATAATAAGACATAAAACAATACTTATTAATGTTTTACCTTGAGATAATTTAATTTTAATTTTAAATTTTAATTCCAAACAAAATTATTTTTTGTCTTACTATGACTTTAATTGATGTACTAATAAATAAATTTCATATGATAAAATAATCAATTAAATAAGATATAAAATTCTATGGCATTACAATTCACGAGTTAAGGTTCAATTAGTGAATTGCTTTCCCAATGGCATATTTCAGGGTTGATTAGATAATTAAAGTCTTATTATAGATTAAAATGTAAGAAAGATTCAACTTAGTTTTATATAAATATCGTTAAGAGATCAAATTAAAATTGAAATCTCATGAGTGTATAATTTATCCATTTTGAATTTAAGATTCAAAGCATTAGATTATGTTCATTTTAATACACTTCCAGATGAATGGTTTCTAGCAACAAACAGATTCATAACTAAAATAAAAAATGAAAAATTAGCATAAAATAGAAGTTTTTGTTCATAAAATTTATTTAAAATATCGATTAATCTATTGAAAGGACATGTTACATTGGTTTATTCGATGCAATAGGCACATCACCTTACAATTACAATGTAAGCTAATCACAAACATAACAAACGCAAAAGAAGTACCAACAACAAATTGTCCGACAATATGTGGCTTGTTTCAGATCTTCTATTACATTTTGTATTTCATTCTCCTATTTTAATTTATTGAATACATGTCAAGTATATTCAATTAATACAATCAGTATGCATCCATAAAATAGAATAGAGGATGAATATAGAATGATCCAAACCGATACTATGCCTTATTATTACCAACACACACATGACATTAGTTCAATTATAGGAAAGTTTCATATAAACATCCGCTCCCAACCTCGGATTTGGATGTGCCATCAATGGCTTAGCCAAAAACAAATCGCCTTCCGATTCAGCCAAGTCGATGCTCCTCGGTCCAGTCCAACTGAAAGCCTGAATAAGCCTAGCCAAAAGGATAGTCGCCATTGTAGAACCAAGCACGACTCCTGGACATCCTCGTCTTCCAATACTGAATGACAGCATCCGTAGTTCAGGATCCACAAGCACGACTTTTGAATGTTCGTCTACTATATGGCGCTCAGGCTTGTATTTGAGAGGGTCTTCCCAAATCCTAGGATTCCGCCCTAGGCCCGGACGGCTCAGCAGCACATGGCTGCCTTTGGGGATAAAGTAGCCGCCCACAGTAGTATCTTTGGTCGATACATGTGGGACATTGAAAGGAGCTATAGGGTGCAATCTTAGTGACTCTTTTACACAAGCCTTTATATAGTTTAGTTTAGACAAATCTGATTCATCGACCAGTCTGTCTCTGCCTACCACTTCGTCCAATTCTTTACAGGCCCTCTCAAGAATGTCCGCTTGATTTATCATCTCAGCTAAAGCCCATTCTGCTGCATTTGATGGATTATCAACTGTGGCTATCATGAGTTCCTGTGAATACCATCACAATAATTCTTTAAATGTGTCAAAATTGCATGGTTCTTTTTCATTTTCTTAACAAACAATTTTCATGTGACAGAATGGATAATATATATATATAGGAACAATTACAAAAATAGAACTATAATTATGGCCGATTCGTAACGTAGGATTGATAGTTGGGATAGTATAAAATTAGAATTAAAACTCTTTAAAAATTTGAAAAAAAGAAGGACCATTGTCACCGAGAAACAGAGTTAGCACAGTTGATTGCTTTCATGGCATATGTGTGGAACATTGATGTAAACCCCATGCAAATGCCACATGAGTAATCATCGGTGCTGATTGTACTTTTCGGTGATTCATATCTTTGTTTTCAATTTTTTAAAAGTTGTAGTCATAGTTTTGTGTTGCCCTAAATTTTTGGTCTTACATTGCAAATTGACTAAAGTATCGGTCCTAATATTTGCAATTTACCCTATATATATATATTTATATAAATACACTTACAGTAATTTGCGCTTTAATCTCTTCAATTGACAACAAGGGATTGTTCTTGGAGTCCTTGAGGTTGATCAAAACATCAAGGACATCCTCTTCTGTCTTTCTAATCCCTTGTTCCCACATCTCAACCCTCTTGGTGATTTCTCGATCTTGGTATTTAGTCACAATCTTCATAGCATCTTTGAGCATTTTTTCAGAGCCATCCAAATCAAAAATTTGCAGCCACGGAGCATAATCAGCAATAGCAAATGCATAGAGATATGCCAGGATTGTGAATAATCCATCCACATGTTCTTTCTCTTCAATTCCAGGACCTCCATCCTCCATTCCCGTCCCGAAAAACCTCTTACCAAAAACCATTTTCCTTATCACATTCCCGCAATAATGTCGTGCTGTAGTTCTCACATTCACAAGCCCATTTGTGAGTGGGTTTTGGCATTGGTTGTAGATATATCGGACGAGGTGATCAGCTTCTTCACATCTTTTTTGGTGAAGCCACTGGTGCATTGCGGGTGAAAGCACTTCAGAGGCAACAATTCTTCTCATTTTCCTCCATTGATCACCGACGGGCGAAAGGATTGTTGCCAGGTACCCATTGCTCGTCATCCTGGCCGACATGTAGTCAGGCCTGGAGGCAAAAATGACATCGTGCTTCTTCAAGAACTCACGAGCAAGTTCAGGAGAGGTAACAGGGATGACAAGAATGTTACCAAAGCGAAAGCAAGCTATTTCTGCATTGATTTCTTGCATGAATTGGTGTATCCATCGGAAAGTTGGTTTTTTCTTCATCATTTCGGGCAGGCAGCCAATGACAGGCCACCCTTTCGGCCCAGGAGGAAGAAGATTTCTTGTTCTTTTCTTCATGATCAATAAATTTTTTATGATTATGGTGGTATAACCTAGCACCAGAAATAGTAAGAACTCAATGTAAAGGATTGTTTTATTTTCCATATTGGCTCAAAATGGATATTATGGTTTTGTGTTGTGAATTGAAAGAGATATTTTGAGTTTTGGGGAAATTTTGGGTTAAGTAAAATGTTCTTCTCAGGAGCAAATCTTTTGAAATTTGTGAGTTCAATGTGAGCCTCTACCTTGCCTTTTATAATTGGAACATATGGGGGTCAAGTTTCGTTGCCAAAACGATTGCCAAACACTTTGAATCCTCTATTCCACTCCGCCAAATACTTTGAATCCTCTACTCCACTTTGTGTTTCTTATTCTATTTTAACTTATGTATATATGTTAAGTGTATCTGATTTTCAATCAATTATTTTTATGAGAAAATATTTAATACACGTGCAATATATCCATGAAATAAAATAGAAAATGAAATATAGATTGAAACAAAAGATCTAAATCGATTGCCAAAAAGAGTTGTTATTTCATTTTGGTCCACGTGGTGACCAAAAAGGGTTACTTTCATGTGAATAGTAACATTAATAAGAAAAATAAAAAAATACTAAAAGGGGTTATCAAGTTGGACTCTTCAGTTATCCCAAAAAAATATTTTGAGAATATAAATACAGACATTACCTTTCTTTTATTTCACATGGGATAACTGAAGAATTTTGAGAATATAAAAACAAACATTACCTTTCTTTTATTTCACATGGGATAATTGAAGAATTTTCAGTCCAACTTGATAACCCATTAAATAATTAACATAAAATTATATTTTCACCCATGAACTAAACAAGAGATTATTAATTTGATATTAACAGTATAATTTATCTTATTTCAAATAAAATTAAATACACCATTTCAATTCAAAATAATCTCTAATGAATTTCTAATTACAAAACCAAATGCATATTATATTCCGCCAATTCACTTTCTAAAATATTTTTTTTTCAAAAATACTTAAAATAAAACCAAACACTACCTTTGTTTCTTGCTCATTTCCTAGTATCTTAATTTCATTTATTGTATGATTGGACTTTAGTCAACATGGGAGCTGTTCCCCTCCCACTGATCAAATTTCTATAAGTCTATAATCCCTTCTTTTATACACTAATTTAATGAAATTAAAAATTTGCCATATTTGATTGATGAAATGCCTTTCCATATTTTGTTTTCTATTTACCTTTATTTTTGGTAGGCCAGTGAGAATTGAATTCTCATCTCCATTCTATATATATATATATATATATATATCACCCTGTGGGTAATGCATGATTTCACAATAGCATAGTAATTAAGACGTGTTAAATGGATTTTCTCTTTTCTTTCTTCTTTTTTTCTGATTTAAAATTGGTTTTATTGTCAATTTTTTTCTTAAACAATATCTATATTATTATATACAGCACAGTTTTGTATTTATATAATTGTGCAATTTGATTTTAATTGTGTAATTTTGTCCACATGTCTAATTTTTAGAATTTTGAGTTTTTTAATTCAAATAAAAAAATTTATTAGTTGTTGATCAATATATATAACAAATATAATTATATTTTATCTCTAATTTTCTTTCATCAGAAATTCAAAATATATTTGATGATATTTTATAATCTTTATCTAGTAGAGAATTTGATATTTGATAAATTCAAAGATGTTTAGATGTATTAAAACTCTTCTACTTGATATACCTAAATACAATTTAAAGAATGAAAACACATCCAAGTCTCAAATAACTCTCATTCAATCTTTCAATTTCACATCTTGAAGAAGAGAGATTACCACGTATCTCCATAACAATTTTTCTATGTAAGTAAAGAAAAAGATATTGCTTTTTAGTTATATTCTTTCATGGATTTTGTTGTTAAGGTTTAGTTTCTATGTTTTGTTTATTATATGAAACTGATTGACTTTAGATATTGACGTAATTCATGTGCAAGATAAAGGGAATAGAATCAAGAAAAATACTAAATATTTGCAATTGGTTTATGTTGGAATCACAAGGTTATTTTTTTTTAATTACTTAAAAATATTTTGACATTTTTAATTTATGTGCTTTCTAAAATAGATAATTTATTCAATTATAATAATATTTTTTTATTAATTAAATGTCATATTCATTGATATTGTTAGTGCCCTCCATGGTTATTCACTATACAAATTTGAAGGTTGTAATAGTAGGTATGATTTTCTCTTCCTTGTCAAAGTTGTAGATATCATTGATCTTATGTATTTATTTGGGTGTCTTACCCACACTCTTGTGTTTTGTTGTCCCTTAATACATACATCGACCATTCTTTTGCCCATACTTGAATATTGTTCCTGAAACATGATCTCTGGATAGTTGGTCCAAGACTTTTATTCATTGTGGTAGGTATCCGCTAAATAGAGCAGTGACTCTGTTTTATTTATTTTAAATACAACATGGAAATATGATCTATTGAGAGATTTATACATAAAATAAACTTAGGACTCATCAATCATTTGAAGATGATTATGAAGGAGCTGAATGCGAAGAAAATAGTCTTATTGTGTATTTTTTTTGTGGGAAGTGTTGACTAGACAAATCTGAAGGCTACAACAGTAGAAAAGTTTCTCCTATTTTTTAATTATATAATTTTATATTCTATTTATTATGTTAAATTGATTGACTTTAGGCGTATTGATGTAATTCATACATATGATAGAGGAATATTGAGAAAGTAATAAAATCAAGAAAAAATATTGAGCATTTGTTATTGATTTGTGTCAAAATTATGAGATTTATTTTTCTTTGTAATTATTTAAAGATATTATCTTTTGACATTTAATTATGGGCTTTTTGAATTTAATCAATTTCAATAATAGTGTTTTTTTGTATTAATTGAACTTGAATTATAATCAATTAGCACACACTTCTGTATTCCATGTGTTTGCTTGGATAGTTTATTTAAAGCATTTAATATTTTTTTACAATTTTTACTCACTTAAAATTCATGCAATAGTGGGCCTATAGTGAGTAGTGAGAGCAATGGAAGTCATCACTGTGAGAGGGGGGGTGGGGTTGGGATGAGAATTAAGGTTGCTTTTGCTTATATAAGTTTTTTGCTTAGATTTTATTATATCTCTCTATGTTGTGTTAAGATTTTGTGTGATATATGGTTAGCTAAAATTTAGATTCTATTTGAGACCTATTATACTTGAGCACGTTGGCTTTTTATTTTACTTTTTTAGAAATTTTGAATGATTTAATTAGTTGCACAATTTCTTCCTAATGAACTCATTTATCATCTTAAATTACCTACATGGTACTAAAATTTTCTTCCAATTTAATATTTCATAAAAACAGATCAAATTAGTTATATACATAGTTATATTTTATATTATTTTAATTCATGTAAAAGTAAATTTAATGCATGGCATATTTTACCATTTTTCATATTAATTAAATACTACTAATTTTGGGCATGTTTGATGCATGTGCTAAAATTTTTATAATATAGAATATATGGAAAAATATTTATTTGTTTGTATATCATATTAATTTTTCAATAATTTTAATATATTTCTCTAAAGTTTTACATAAATAAAGCAAAAAAATTACGATAGGATAGTAATTATAAGTTATAAAATGGGTGGGCTATAAATGATAGTTATTATATCAGTAGTAGTTATGAGAGTTTAACAAAATAAGTAGGAAAATTTTAGGTACCTCATTTAAAAACAGACCAAAAAAAATATATGTGCTTTATTGATAGTATAAATATAAATTTACTGAATGAGATAATCATAATATAGAATTTGATGTATGAAAACAATTGTAATGAAATTTAAATTACAAACCAATAATAGTTTTATATTCCAATTTTGCATATTTTTAAATAATTATTTACATGTGTGCATCAATAAATGTTATGACAAGTATGAATTTTTATTTCCTTTATTGATGCTGATACATTGTGATTGGATCATTTAAATGGCTATAGTTAAGTTATTATTTTTATAATACACCATCAGTCTTGAATTAATTAATCTTTTGCAACCTCTTCTGACTTTTGTTAATTATTCCTTTGAGTACATATTATTTATTACATCAAAATTGAATTCATTAAATATAAAAAAATTGCAATTTTCATTAAGAACTCAAATATTAAAATGAAAATTAATTATGACTTGAGAAGAACTTTAGTATAAAATAAGTAAAGACGTGAGATTATATTTATAAAATATATTCTCAATATACAATGTATTAATTTAAATTGTGCATAGCACGAGGTATAATAGCATATCTTATTTTATTTCATGGATATATTGCATGTCACGCCCTCTCTCGGAATAGCACCTAAGCTGAGGCGCGAATTCAAACCCCATAAAAATTTTCACAATTTTTCAATATATCATCAGCAATAATATAACCTTATAGCAGACTTAACCCAAATGCGGAAGCGATATCAGAGTGTTTAAATATCATCATAAAAGGTTCAACATTATCCAAGCCAAAAGGTTGCTACTAGTACCAAGATTCAGAATTTACATCCACAAGTACAACAGTATTCATGACATATTACAACATCTCTTAATAAAACATCCCAAACTCAGTAAAACATACATATATACAACAAGCTCCAAAATAAACGTCTCTACCCGGTTCATCAGTCCTCAAAATCTCCTATCTCATACCTGTCTGAGTAAAGATGAATAATATACAAGGGTGAGTCATAAGGACTCAGTGAGGATAGTGCAAGCAATGCATAACCAGTCTAAAAATATAAGGCACACAAATAACAATCAATGATTTCTCAGCATAAGAATGATGAGTCACAGCAAAAAGATACATTAAGAAACAAAGTTAATAACAATTGCTAGGTCAGAAACCATGACCGTCGACTTTACGGCCTATTCACCTCAATCGATCCTGTTTGGAAGGTTTAGGGACATCTCAACCAATCACAGTTGGGAGGGATCATCTCAACCGACACTCCTGAGGAGGTTTAGGGGCATCTCAACCGATCACAGTCGTGAGGCATAAAAGTGGCTCGTTTGCCCGAAACAACAGTTTGATCTAGACTGGGATACCACTCCAGCCTTATTGCTCCATGAGTAGAATGGAATTACAAGAATAGCAACCCCACACATATGCAAGTCAATAAACTGAACCAAACATGCATATTGGAACATCCTTGTGCCTCCACAACTGTTCAATAACCGTTCAGTTCAATAGCTCGAGCATGACAGCTCGGCAATCACATTAGCTCAAGTATAACAACTTGGCAATCACATTAGCTCAAGCATAACAACTTGGCAATCACATTAGCTCAAGCATGACAGCTTGGCAAAGCACTCAGCCGGACAGTTCTCCTATACACATATCTTTCAAATCGGTAGTTCAATCAATCAGTTGCTAACATGGCAAAACAATGAACTTTACCAAATGATTTCCAACAATGCGGTCATGGCAGATCACAAGACCAAGTACAGGTTCACTTTGATAAATAACATACGAATGAGGAAATGTTCAAGGGGAGAATAATAATCAATTGATTGACTCAATCAGTATCGATACATGATTAACTCAGTAAGATTCACGGGTTCAATGATTAACGATAACAGTATTAGTAGCCAGACAATAGAACCTTACAAGGTCCAAAACCCAACAATTACGATAATAGGATTTAAGACAATAGAACCACACAGGGTTCAGATAACAACAACAATGATATCAGAAATCAAGATAATGGAACCACACAGGGTTCAGATATCAACAATAACGATATCAGGACTCAAGACAATGGAACCACACAGGGTTCAGATATCAACAATAACGGTGATGAGGGTAAGAATCGTGTATAGCTAGATTGGGATGGAATCTGGGTGGATCGACCTGCTTGGCCGAGTAAATGAGCTCCACAGATACCTGGGCTGAGTCCTGCAACCACGAGCAAACGTCAGGCTAGCCGAGATGCCCTCAGCTTAGGCTCTCCGACGCTCAAGTTAGTATGAGATCGAGTAGATAACGAGCAACAGAGTGATGGCTTTTTAGTATGGAATAGCCTACCTTTAAAAGGCTGGAATTGGGGTATTTATAGCCCCAAGTAAGAGATCAAAATGTCCACGGTACCCTTGCTCTTGCAGGGAGGACATTTGTCCTTGCATGAGGGTTTTTAGGTCTTTTCCTTATATGGGATCCTCTTTCCAGGTGGCCCCCCCATATCCTTTTGGGATATTGTGGAGATCTCTGCATTTAATGCAGAGGCAAGCCATCTGTCAGTGTATTTAATGTGGCAGAGTAGTGGTTGAGTGCATTAAATGCGACAGCGACTGGTGGTGACAGTGTGTTTAATGCGACTGCGACAACGATTGGTGGAGATCTTTTCTGGTCGAGATATCTTCCCCGACCGAATCTCTCTGGTCAAGTGCACATGACCTCTTCTGGTCGAGTGCATGACCTCTCTGGTCGACCTCTTCTAGTCACTCTGGTCAAGTTCATGACCTCTTTGGTCGAGATATTCTGGTCGACCTCTTCTGTCTGGTTGAGTGCATGACCTCTCTGGTCGACCTTTTCTGGTCTGGTCGAGTGCATGACCTCTCTGGTCAAACTCTTCTGGCTGGTCAACCTCTTCTTGGGCCTGGTATGTTTCTATTAGGCTTGTTGGGCTCGTCTTACTTCCCCATATCAGGAGTACCCCCACTCCCGAGTCCTAATCGAGCTCGCGATGAGAAGGAGTGGGGAGTTAGCTGTTTTTCTTCAATGACGGATTGAAAACCAACTTGATCATGCGACTACGAAGTTGACTCGATCATTCTTTAACAACGAGGCTGGCTACGGGGGTCGACTTGATCTTGCGACTATGGGGTCGGCTTGATCTTTCTTGAATACCGGGGTCGACTTGATCATGCGACTACGGGGTCGGCTTGATCTTTCTTGAATACCTGGGTCGACTACTGGGTCGACTTGATCTTGCGACTACGGGGTCGGCTTGATCTTTCTTGAATACCAGGGTCAAGTACTGGGTCGACTTGATCATGCGACTACGGGGTCGGCTCGATCATTATTGAATACCGAGGTCGACTACGGGGTCGACTTGATCATGCGACTACAGGGTCGGCTCAATCATTATTGAATACCGGGGTCGACTTGATTTTGCGACTACGGGGTCGGCTTGATCATTATTGAATACTGGGGATGACTACTGGGTCGACTTGATCTTGCGACTACGGGGTCGGCTTGATCTTTCTTGAATACCGGGGTCGACTACTGGGTCGACTTGATCGTGCGACTACGGGGTCGACTTGATCATTATTGAGGAGTGAGGTCGACTGAATGTCGACTGCCAATTTGATCATGCGACTACGGGGTCAGCTTGACCATACCTTAGCAGCGGGGTCCACTGAAGGTTGACTACGGGCTAGCCTCGTGTTTACCCTTTCTCAAGTTACAGACTCTGTTTCCCACAGACGGCGCCAAATGATGAGGGTAAAAATCGTGTATAGCTAGATTGGGACGGAATCTAGGTGGATCGACCTGCTTGGCTGAGTAAATGAGCTCCACAGATACCTGGGCTGAGTCCTACAACCACGAGCAAATGTCAGGCTAGCCGAGATGCCCTCGGCTTAGGCTCTCCGACGCTCAAGTTAGTATGAGATCGGGTAAATAACGAGCAGCAGAGTGATGGCTTTTAAGTATGGAATGGCCTACCTTTAAAAGGCTGGAATGGGGGTATTTATAGCCCCAAGTAGGAGATCAAAATGTCCACGGTACCCTTGCTCCTGCAGGGAGGACCTTTGTCCTTGCATGAGGGTTTTTAGGTCTTTTCCTTATATGGGATCCTCTTTCCAGGTGGCCCCCCCATATCCTTTTGGGATATTGTGGAGATATCTGCATTTAATGCAGAGGCAAGCCGTCTGTCAGTGTATTTAATGTGGTAGAGTAGTGGTTGAGTGCATTAAATGCGACAGCGACTGGTGGTGACAGTGTATTTAATGCGACAGCAACAACGATTGGTGGAGATCTTTTCTGGTCGAGATATCTCCTCGACCGAATCTCTCTGGTCAAGTGCACATGACCTCTTCTGGTCGAGTGCATGACCTCTCGGGTCAACCTCTTCTGGTCAAGTGCATGACCTCTCTGGTCGAGATCTTCTGGTCGACCTCTTCTGTCTGGTCGAGTGCATGACCTCTCTGGTCAAACTCTTCTGGCTGGTCAACCTCTTCTTGGGCCTGGTATGTTTCTATTGGGCTTGTTGGGCTCGTCTTACTTCCCCATATCAAACGGTATCAGGAATTAAGACAATAGAACCACATAGGTTCAGATAGCAACAATAAACAATAACGAGGATCAAGAATCAATAGAACCTCACAGGGTTCAAATAGCAATAATAAACGATTACGAGAATTAAGAATCAATAGAACCTCACAGGTTCAGATAGCCATAATCAAGATAATAGAACCACACAGGGTTCAAATAGCAACAATAACGATAACAAGAATCAAGACAATGGAACCACACAGGGTTCAGATAACAATAATAATGATATCAAGAATCAAGATAATAAAACCACACAGGTTCATATAGCAACAATAAACAATAACGAGGATCGAGAATCAATAGAACCTCACAAGGTTCAGATAGCAACAATAAACAATTACGAGAATTAAGAATCAATAGAACCTCACAGGTTTAGATAGCCAGAATCAAAACAATAGAACCACACAGGGTTCAGATAACAACAATAATGATATCAGGAATCAAAAATCACATTACTTACTCAAACAAGTACCAGAGCGGTAGATCCTCACCTTAATCAGTCAATCAATGCAGTCAGATTCTACTGATCCTCAAGGTCAAATCCTCCGTCACCTATTCAAAAGGTAACCTTATATTAAAATTCATGTTCAACCCTAACGATCACTAACACTTAGAGTCATATCAACAGTAACCCCAAGTCTAAATGATTATCTTATTGATATGCGGGTAAAGGTTTGTTTCGATACTACTGCCCTGAACATACTATTAATATCGGATATAGACGTATAGGGGTTCGCATATATATATAGCACATATCAATCTTCAATATTAATCATAATAATCCAGTTGTCCATAAATGTCCAAACTTTTGTCGATTAATCTCGATGACATAAAAATGAAGGTTTCTACACTTAGTATGCTATATAACCTATAGTTACATGAAATAATACCGTTACGGATTTACTAGGCTTATTTAATCGATCAAAGATATTTTAATCTAATGCATGAGTGTTCTGATCAACCAAGATCATCATAATATACGAAAATACAAAGTTTTACGAAGATCAGAATCTCTAAACGTATACATGCAAATACATACATGAAAATAGCATTTTATACCAATATCTCACTAATGAAGGGGAATCTTCACGATCAGACCGCGTGCATGCAACCACCGCGACGAGGCGAAGATTCTGCCCTATCACCGCAGCCAAAAAATCGAGATTGCACCACCAACAGAATCCTCTTGTCGAGAGATTTCCAACGGTACCCTTGGTTTTTAATTTGGCCGCCGAAAAACCCTTCAAAAATCGCCCCGAAGGTGTCACGGTCCGAAGCTCCGCCGCCTGTTTTAGCCGTCTCCGCCGCGTATCTCAGCCATGCAACTACACCACTGTGTTCTCCTCGTCAAGAGATAGCTGAAACACCCATTTTTTGCTCCGTTTGATGCCAGAAAATCGAAGACCCAGTTGCTCCCGTTTTCGTCCGCTCTCCGCCGTGTATCTCCGGTGGGCTGCCGCAACGGGTGGTGTTGTAGATGAGGTCTTGGAGGTGAGGAGAGTGGTTTTAGGTGGTTGGTTGGTTGAAGAATGGCTCGCCGGTGGTGGTGGTGGTGGTGGCCGCGGGTGGTACGAGGAAGAAGAAGAAAATGGAGAAGGAAGGAAAGAAAAAATGAAGGAGAAAAAGGAAAGAGAAGAGAAAGAAAAAGAAAGAGAAAAAGGCTGCCGGGTTTGATTGCTGATTTGATATTTTTTTTTTTTTTTATTTTTTATAAATATCAAATTCTTCATTTGTAATTTAATCCCTAGAAATTTTTTAATCATGCAATTGAGTACAAATTTTATAATTTGACCACACAATTGAAAAATAAAATTAGTAATTAAAATTCAATATTTTTCAAATAGTAATAATATAACAAATAGTAAAATCATAAAATTACTGGGGTGTTACATTGCATGTGTATTAAATATTTTTCTCATAAAAATAATTGATTAAAAATCAGATACAATAGATTTTATATATTTATTATTGTTTAGGAGTTAGATATATTTTACATTATCTATTAGAGAGTTGCGTTTAATATATTTTGCATTATCTTTTAGGGAGTTAGAAGTTTTAGAGATAAGTATGAATTAGTCATTATATTTAAGTATATTTAAGGTTCAAAATAATCAATAGTCCAAAATATTTCTTAAAACAACAAAATGAGAACAATAATTTATACATGAATTAATGTAATTTTATATTGTAATGCAATAAAAATGCAATATTTAGATTATACATTATAAATAGACTGTCATAACTCTCAGTATGTCAATGTTTTAAAAATCAAATCAACGATTGAACTGAACAATTATTTTGTTTTATTGATTTTTCAAATGAATTATTTTATGTATTTTCTACATTTATAAATACATAAATAAAAGTTATAATAAAACTAAATAGGTTGTTTGTATAATTTTTAAATAATTGCATATGTGCATCAAATGTATCACAGTATTAATATATTAAAATTTTATTTGTAATTGCATGGTGATATTAACTAAAATACTTTGTTGCCATGAGGATATAGGCCCAACAAACTATCAATTCCCAAATCCAATTCATCTTAACTCTAGGTCTACATATCATAATATTTTGTGAAATCTTGTAACAAGTCCAAAATAAGAATGTAACTAAGGCCCAATATTTAGCTCACCAAAACAACATGACTAATGTTATGGGATAGTTAAGTGGTCTTTGGTCCAATAACATAAATCTCACACATAAAATATGAAATTGGAGATTCAAATTAAATAAGAATATGTATAAATTATTTTTTTTTGGGGGGGGGGGGGGGGGGGGGCAACAAAGTCATGGGCTATGAATATGATCTTGATTTATTGGCTACCCGACATGTGGGCTTATTCCATTTATAATTGATATTTCGCATGGTTTATAAAGAGGTGAGCTATTCCCAAGCTATAAAAGATGATTTGATCTACGAAAGTCTATTATCAATTTATTTCTTTTTCTTTTTTCAGTTATATATGTACACATATTTTGAATTAATTAAATTTAAATTTTAGACCTTTATATATATAGTATGTGGCTTGAAATGTCTATTTTATTTAAATAGATATAAATTTCCCATACTTCAATAATGGTTAGATGGAGTACAACTTACACTCATGCGTTTCACAAAAACTAATGAAGGAATTTTAATTAATTCATTGGATTGAGTTAGGAATGTCATTTATTTGTTAATTATATAGTGACTTGAATTAGTTAATTAATTTTAATTTAATTATCATTTTCTATTAGTCTACTTAAATTGTCATTTGCATTGACATTAATTTAACATGTAGGTAGCTAGTGCCACTATTTTTTCTTAAAAAATTAATGTTACTAATATTTATTTATGGTGTTGTTTAAAAAAAATATCATGAAATATTGGTGGTACTAATTTAAAGACATTCTATAGCACAGTGACATACAAAAGTAATATAGGGATAATTATTGAAAAATACCACTATATTATAATATTTAGTGGCATTTGATTAATAAATGACAAATAAAGATGGCAACATTTGATTGAAAATGCCAACATAAATGTATTTCAAGGCATTTAATCAGTGCCACTAATTTTTCGTAAAAAAATTTTATTGATATTTAATTATGGTGTCATTTGAAAAAAAAATGCCACAAATTATTTAGTGATATTATATAAAACTAATATAGTAAAAGAGATGCCACAATAGTTAATCAATGTATAAATGATATTTTATAGTATAGTGACATATTAAAATAATATAGTGATAGTAGTAAAAAAATATCACTATAGTATAATACTTAGTGTCAATTGATTAATAAATATTTCATTGAAGTAACCCACATAATTATATGTATGGATATTTAACTAGTATCAATACCTTTTCGGGGGGAAAAAATACCACTCATAATTTAGTCATGGTGCAATATAAAAAATATCATCAAAGAATATAAAGAATATACAAGTATATCAATAACTATAAAATTACAAATTTATATATATATATAATATAGATCTTATCATTAATATATTAATTAACTATTTGATTTATATTAGTGTATTGACTAAATTAGCCATATATTTAAAAAGTATTAAAAATTTAATTTTTTGTCGAATTTTTCTCTCCTCTATGTATTATGTTTTGTCTCTCTTTATTTTTTGGATATTTTATATCTCTAAACTAACTAATCTCTCACACTTTTTTTCAAATTGTTATTTCAAATAATAAATTCAAGCGCATGCATATATTTAAATAATTTAGTAAATAAACTTTCAAAGTATACAAATAAATTAGTATCTTTAACCATATTTAATATTGATGGATAGTTTGATAGTAAACTCATATTCTTACAAATAAATAGTTGTGAGTTCAAATTTTGTAAAGAGCAGTTGAGCCTAGTGCTTAAAAAACTAGACCGGACCAGCCGGTTCAACCAGGAACAGGCAAAAGTTTCGGCCCGATTTGAAAATTAAAAGCAGTTGGTCAAAAAATCAGTTCAAATCGGTGTAAACCGGTAAAAAACTGATTGAATCGGTGAAACAACTTTAATTTTAAACATATTTGATAATTTTTTTAAAATACAAATTAAAAAATTAAAGATGTCAAACTTCTTTGTTTTTTTCTTTAGAGTTCAAGCTTCTTTACTTTTTTTTTTTTTTTTTCTTCATTCATTTTCTCAATCAAATTCTCGCCAAACATCAAATTTCAAACCCAAATTCAAGAACTAAGGGCCCATTTGGTTTTATTTTCATTCTCATTTTTCATTTCCATCATTTTTAAATTTAAAAAATAGTTAGTGAAAATGAGATGAAAATAAGTTTGTATTTAATTAAGTTGTTGAAAAAGTAATGATTATTTTGGGTTTAGTAGATTGTAGGTAGAGAGAGATAGTGATAATAAAATAGACAGAGAAGATATACATATTATTAGGATAAGATAGGTTATTGGGAAATGTGTTTTGAAAATAAAAATGAAAATGTTTTCTAGTAAAAATGTGTAAAGATATATATAGAGAGAGAGAGAGAGATAGATAGATAGATAGTTAGATAGATTATTGGGAAATATGTTTTGAAAATAAAAATGAAAATAATTTTTGGTAAAAATGTATAAAAGGTGATGTGTTTCAATTTTAAAATATAATAGAAAATGTGAAAATGAGGTTTGTGCTTACTAAATTTGTGTTTTTTCTCTTGAATTGATAACAAGAGATTGTTTTCAGAGTCCTTAGGGTTGATTAAAACGTGAAGGATATCTTCTTCTATCTTTCTAGTCCCTTGTTCCCATATCTCAACAATTTGAGTCATTTTTGGATCTTGATATTTGCTCACATTCTATATAGTTTCTTTAAGAATCTTTTCATGGCCATCCAGATCAAAAACTTGCATCCATGGAGCATATTCAACAAAAGCAAATCCATAGAGATTATGCAGGATTGTGAATCCACATGCTCTTTCTCTTCAATTCCAAGGCCTCCATCCTCCATTCCTATCCTGAAAAACCTTTTATTAGAAATCAATTTCCTAATCACATTCTCCAAATAATGTTGAGCTGCAGTTCTCACATTCACAAGTCCCTTTGTGAGTGGGTTTTGGCATTGCTTGTATACATATTGCTTTGTGAGTGGGTTTTGGTGGAGCCGACGGTCCATTGCCGGTGAAAGCACTTTTGAGGCAACAATTAATCTTCTCATTTTCTTCCATTGATCACCGTCAGGCGAAATGGCTTTTGTCTAGGTACCAGCCTGTTGCTGGTCAGCTTGGCCGACATGTAGTCGAGCCTGGAGGCAAAAACGTCTTGCTTCTTCAAGAACTCACCAGCAAGTTCAGGAGAGGCGACGGGGATAACATAAATGATAGGCCAATTTTTCGACCCTGTTGGAAGAGAATATTGTGTTCTTTTCTTGATGATCAGCCAATTTTTAATGATTATGATGGCAAGACCTAGCACCAATAATGACAAGAACCCATAGTAAAAGGGTTGTTTTGTTTCCCATATTAATTTGAACTGGATATGATGGTTTTGTGTTTGAACTACAAGGTTTGATTTTTGGGGTAGAGAAAGAGGATCGAGAATGTTTGTGTTAAGTAAAATAATGTACTTGGAAGCAAATGATCTTTGAGGGTGGGTTTATACTTGTATGTCTGTGAGTCCTTTTATAATGGGAGATGGGGCAAATATTTGTTACTAATTAAAGGGATTTACTAGTTTTTTTTTTTTTTCTATTGATGTGGTGAAAAATATATGTTTGTCTCCATCTAAAAAGATGGATATACAAATTAGTGTCCATTTATCTCTTTTTCTATTTTTTTTCATAATTCCTTTTCACTAACTTAAGCGAGCAAAATTGCATTTTTAGTCCCATACGTTGGGGGTGTGCAATTTTGGTCCCACGCTTTTGCCAAATTTAAAAAACATCCCAAAATCCCAAAAAAGTTGTAAAGTTTGTCCCAAAAGTCAATTTCCATCCAAAATTTAACAGAGAAAGCGCGTGTGATGAGCGTGGCCTCGCGGGCAAAATTGCACTTTTAGTCTCATGCGTTAGGGGGAGAGTGCAACTTTAGTCTCACTGTAAATAAATTAATTTTAAGTCAATTGAGAAGTGACATATATAAAATAATATGCTAATTATTAATTTAAAATTTTCTATTTATATTTTGGGATTATTAAATTTAATATCAAAAATTGACAAGTGTCAAAGATGGAATGTCTATATATACGAACCAATTAAATCAAAGATATATGATATTATCTCTTAATATTGATATTATCTTTTAATGTTTGATATTGTCAAATCAAAGATATCCGATATTATTTAGGGGTGTAAATGAGATAAGATTATTTGCGAACGGTTCGAACTCGGCTCGATGAAAGCACAAATTCGGCTCAAAGTTAAACGAGCTGAGTCGAGTCGAGTCGAGCCGAACCCAAACTCGCTAGCCAAGCAAGCCGAGCCAAACTCAATAGTATTCGACTTGACAGGCTCACGAGTCTAAACAAGCTTTTTATTATATATAGTAGTAGTAGTAATAGTAGTAGTAGTAGTAGTAGTAGTAGTAGTAGTAGTAGTAGTTTCGACTTTAATTGTAGAAAAAGAAAAGCTCGACTTTAAATCCAAGAGTTGTGGAGGCTCAAGTTGGTGTGGATGCTACTACTCAACTAGCTGCTATCAATGTTTGAGAAATCGGACCGATAACCTTATTGGTTACTGGTTCAATTAGTTTAATCAGTTTAACCATCGGTTCAATCAGTGTGATGTCATAATTATATTTAATATTATATAAATATATTAAAAATATCAACAAATACAAAAGAATATATATATAAGGAAAAAAAAT
The DNA here is from genome assembly GCA_018894105.1 of Jacaranda mimosifolia. Lineage (NCBI taxonomy): Eukaryota > Viridiplantae > Streptophyta > Magnoliopsida > Lamiales > Bignoniaceae > Jacaranda > Jacaranda mimosifolia. The sequence goes on from CM032123.1 coordinate 37,924,759, forward strand.
AAAAATTTCCTAGTATTTATTAAACTTTCTCCAAACTCTATTCCACAATAATATCCATACATCAATTTAAAACATCAAAATTATTATTATTAAGAAAGAACAAAAATTGTTTAAAAATTGAAAGGAAAAAAACCCTAGTTATTTGTTTCAAGCCTAAATGGACTTGAGCTTATCCGAGCTTATACGAGGTGGAGCACACCCGATTTTATACATGCTCATGCTCATCCAAACCTATATAAATCGAGCCTTATCGAGCTTTAGAGAGTTGAGCCTGAGCCTTTGCCTTTGCCTATACCGACGAGCCGAGCTTGAGGTCGAGCTCGGTTATCTAGGCTCGACTTGACTCATTTATACCCCTAAATTATTATCCTTTAATATTTGATATTATCTCATCGGAAAGATAAGTGGTGCTAAGTGGTATTTAATATTTCGACCTTTTGGTTTGTAAATTATGATTTTGAGTGGTGTTAAGTGGAGAAGATAAGTATTCTATTCTACTCACTCAAATAAGTGGAGAAAACAATATGTTTGCATCCATCAAACTCAAAACTCAAAACCTTTTAATTCAAATCAAAATCACAATATCCACTTTGAGCCAGTATATATGAAAAACAAAACAACCCTTTGCATTAAGTTCTTATCATTGTGGGTGCTAGGTTTTGCCATCATAATCATCATGAAAAGAAAAAAACAATACTAATTTCAATAATGCAAGAGGCATAATTCACCATCCATCACTATCTATCATTAGCTATCAAGTGAGGCCTAAATGTGGACTTTAGTCTCTCTCTCTCTCTCTCTCTCTCTATCTCTCTCTATATATATATATATATATTAAATCAAGCGAATGTTGCACGAATAGGAAGCTAAGGGCCTGCTTGGTTTTATTTTTATTTTTAATTTTTATTTCTATCATTTTCAAAATATTGAAAAGTCGCTACTAAAAATGAAAATAAGTTTGTATTTGGATAAAGTGTTGGAAAAATAATAATTATGTTGCTTTTAATACGTAGGTCGCAGGTGAAAAGAGTTAAAAATAATAGAATAGAGAGAGGAGATATATAGGTTGTTAGAAGAATACATATATAAATATATATATATATTATTGGAGAAGGTATTTTGAAAATAAAAATAAAAATTGTGTTGGGTGAAAATATATAAAAAATTATGTATTTTATTTTTAAAATAATAAAAAAATATAAAAATGAGCTTTGAAAATAAAACCAAATGCCTATAAAGTCTATAATCCCATCTTTTAAATACTAATTTAATGAAATTTAAAAAAAAAAAAAATTCCCTCGTTTGATTGATTATAAATGTCCCCCAATGTTTTTTTATTTACCTTTTCTTTGTCGAGCCATTGAGAATTAAATTCTCATCTCGTTTTTATCGCACCCTTTACATCATGCATGATTCCTCAACAGCATAATTAAAACGTTTTAAGTAAAAGTAACCTTTTTTTATTTTTTTAATTATTTTCTACTACCTTAATAGCTAACTTTTGTCTAATGACATATATGTTTTTATTTTGCAATAAGCGGCAGTTCACTTTAATAAATAAAACAATTATTACTCGTTTTCAAGTCAAGTGCTTTAATTATTCTTTTAGTTTGTTTAATCCTAATATTAAAAATTGTTTAGTATCTCTCTTATTTTCTCCAAATTTCTTACATATCAATACACTACAAGAAAATATGTTTTCTACTGTAATAGTTTTTACTTCATTAAAAATAATATAATAAAAAAGGATTATTTGCTATTATTATTCTATTGTAGTATAAGTTTTTCAAATGTATGATAAAACTTATTTAAAGATTACATTCCACCTTATCTTGGTAGCAAATATACTTATTTACTAAATTTATATATGAGGTAAATAATATATTACATTTTGCTACAGTTTTACATAAATCATGGTAAAAAGTTGATGAATTTACAATATTTTTTCTTTGATGAAGCAAAAAACCATTAGTATTGGACAAATACCTCCAATTTTTATTAATAAAAATTTAATTAATTAATTAATCGAATGCAATAATTAATTAATAAAATCCCCAAAAGTTTATTTGTTAATTGTTCTTTTCATTTCTTTTTAGAGCTACTACAGTTCAATTAGATGCTACCATTTTATAGATGTTTTGTCTTTTTTATTATATGTTGATTCTACTATCATGAACAAGGCTCCTCATTATGTCAAGAGAAGTACTAAAACAGAAAGAGAAACAAAACTGAGTTATAAAATAATTAATAATACACCAATTTTTTACGAAAGATAAAATAAAAAATATTTGTTGCTACACTATAAGTTGTAGTATATAATAAGCTATAAAACAAAAATATATATATTAATATGATTATTAAGTAGTTAGTTGATCTAATGGCATCACCCTCAACAAATAAGCATCAGGTCTAGGCTTTGAATTTTAATGAACTTTTGATGTGCCTAAAAATTGTAATAATAAGCATAACATGCAAAATATATATAAATGATTGATTTGTTTTTACTACACCTAGAAATTATAGTCATAAGTCGTATTTACTACTTTTGATTATTGTGAGAAATAATTTAAACATTTACTGCATTTTCTGAAGTGCGGTAATTAGGGGTGCAAATGTGTTGAGCCAGCCACGAGCCTCACGAGTCGAGTTCGAGCTAGCTCGAGTCGAGCTAAATTGAGCCCGTGCTCTAATAGAGCCAATAATTTAGGCTCGAGGCTCGCAAGCCAATATATAATTAAATATTATTTTTTTATTTATTAATCAATATATATTAATATTACTATTTTTTATTTTGAGTTCGAGCTCGAGCCTGTAATTTTTTATAATTCATTTGTCAATTCGAGCTTTATCAAGATGAGTCGAGCCGAGCTCAAATTTTTGTCGAGTTGAGCTAGAGCTAGAGCTTAAAATGTTTGGCTTGTCGAGCTCAAAAATTTTGCTCAAACTCGGCTTGGCTCGATTGCACCTCTAGCGGTAATTAACTATTATATTCTTTTTTTTTTTCCAATTATGGTGAAAATAGTGGTATATTTGATAATCTTTACTGCACATTAAATTTGTGGTAAGTGATGATAATTTTATAGTAAAAAGTCTATTATATATGAATCCTGAAAATTGACATAAATGTACCATAACCATACCAAAGTTCAAAAATCTCTCCTTATTGTTGTACCATATAACAATTTTTTTGCCATAAGGATCTAGGCCCAACAAACTATCAATTCACAACCCAAGACATCCTACTCTAGGTCTACATATCATGATGACATCATCTTTTATAAAATCTTGAAACGAGCCCAAGATAAGATTATAATGGAGCCCGATTAGCTCACCAATATGATTAGTATATATAGGTTTGTTAATAGAGTGAATTTTAATTTGATATGATTATTTATGATCTTTAATCGATAAAAAAGATTAGATGGATATGATTTGATTTAAAAAGTTTGTAATTTAAAATAATAAAGCGGATATGAATTTTGTTCGATCAATCCATTAATAATTCGAATCAAATATATATAATTATACATATATATACACAATGGCCGAATGGCACCAAAATGGATTTTTGGATGAAGTAATGAGATCCTATGTAATATATCAAATCATGTGTTTTTCATATAAATTGTTAAGTTTTGAACTTGTCGACATCATAATTATACCACTTATTTCTCTATTTTTACAATGAAAAACGATGTGAGAAGAATAATGAGGAGCAGAATGTCATAATATCGTAAAATTGCAATGCAAATCTTGATTTGATAAAATTAAATAAATTTCCTTTTTACAAAATTTCAAGGCTGTAATTAGCTAATTGAAAAATCAAGTGTAACTATTATGTATTTACAATGACAAACAAGTACTATTATTTGCAATCAAACCTAAAATGCAATGATCTAGTGAATGAATGCAATTAAGTTATATTATATTATTGCTTTTAAATGATCAATAAACTTGTAAATTTATTCATTAACTGGTCATGTGTATGTTTTTTATTTTTGTAATAATGAATATTTTGAATTTAGATTCTACTAAATTTCTAGAAGAGTAACAATATATGATGATTTGAGAGTAGTATGCAATCGATTCAAGTCGAGTCGAGTTTGAGAAAAAAAATCGAGCTTGAGTTCGACTCGATAAGACTCGAAATATCAAATAAATTGTAAATAACTGCTAGCTCAAGTTTAAAATAAAAAAAATGGTAATGTAATATATATTTATTAACTAAATAAAAATAATATTTAATCATATACCAACTCGCAAGCCAACTCACTAGCCTCGAGTTTAGATGCAGATAGCTTGAGTTTGAGTCGACCAAGCTCGAGCTCAACTTGTGAAGCTCGTAAATTGGCTTGACTCGTCGTACCCTTATTTGAGAGTATCGGATTTGCATATATTTTTTTGGGACATTCGATTTTATTTAAATTTGAATATAATAATACCTATCACAGATATTAGAGGATCTTGAATCGAATTCGAATATGACACATTATTATTATCAAATTTAAATTCAAATTTACCATGATTCGGTTCAAACGCAATCCATGGCAACCCTACGTAAATAATGAGGAGACAAAGTGGTAAAAAAGGCCAACCCATTATCTAATCATGGACCATAATCTCCTTTAAAGCTACCATTTCTTAATTTATTAGCTACAATTGAAATATGGGCTTATTTTCCATGCGATTCATATTTTACTGGCCTTATAAAGAGGTGAGCTACTCATAGGTGGCATAATACTTTCTACTACAAAGCAAAACTTTTGTATTAGCTTTGAAGTGTTTTAAGGTTATTATTATTACTTCAAAATTTGGTATTGGCCGAAATGACTTCTCTAAATTTAAACTATTAGCTGCACATTACAAGAAACATTGAACCATCTCTAAAATTTCCATCAATATAAATAAAGGCCCTACCACTATCAAGCCTAGCAAGGACCCACTTGGACAATTCAATCCACGGAAAGTGATATTTTTGGATGAAAAATTCATGAAGGCAACGAAAATTTCTTATACAGCAATATTATATGTAAAAAAACGGAAAAGAAACTCATAACCATAACCTTCAACGGGAATCACGTGTAGTACTTGGCAAAATTTTACGACACCATCGATTTCTTCCCTCTTTCTTTCTTCTGCCGTTTCTTTTTCCTTTTCCCCTTTATTGTTGAATAGTATAATTACACTATGTTTGGTTCAAAAACTTTGTTGGAGAAAAGAAAAGAAAATATTAAGGAAAATATTATTGATTGTTTGGCTAGTAAGAAAAATGCTAAAGAAAGAAAAACTTATGGAAAAATAAAATGTTTTTGAGGAACATGAGTTTTCCTCACAAAATGGTAAGGAAAATGAGGAAAAAGTTCATTTGAGCTCTCTCTTATCCCTCAACACATTCATCCCTCCATTCTTCTCTTCACTATTTTCTTCTACATCGATACAAGTTTGAGATTTTATTTTTCTTTAATTTTATTTTCCTTTCCTTATCTAGTTCCTTAAACCAAACATAGTGTTAGGGTTTTATTCCTAAGAACTATATATGTATATATATATATGCAAAATAACAAAATTCGTCATATAAGTTTATCTCATTTGGTTTTTCATCATATAAATTGCATAATATCAATTCTAGTCCTATAAGTATTAAAAAATTGTTATTTTTCATCCTTTTTTCGTCGAAGCCGGCGAAACTCGCCGAAAAATGTGACGTGGCACGCCGGGCGTCTGGACATTTCTTGTTCCTGCCTCGTTGGCAACTAACATGGCTTGATAAATTAAAAATAAAAAAAATAAAAATGCCAACTAGATATACAATAATATATATATGATATATATTTATATATACACATATATATCTAAATATATGTATTTATATATACGTACACATACATATGTATATATTCCCCCACCACCACCCCACCCACCCGGTGGCTGGCTGGCCGAGCTCACCATGACCAGCCAGTGGTGATGGTGGCCAGCACCTCGCCTGCCTAGATCTAGCCAAGTGAGGTCTGCTACCAGCCACCATGGCCAGCACCTTGCCTGGCCAGATCCAGGTGAGGTCACGCTCAGCCATGACCGCTGCTTGGCCAGATCTGGCCAGGCGGCGGCCATGGTGAGCTCACCCGTGGCGATGGTGGCCGCCTGCACAGGCCGGCCATGGCCCAGGCAGGCATGGCCAAGCGGCCTCCATGGCCGGCCCATCATCGAGGCGAGGGGTGGGGGGAGTGGGGTGGGGGTTAGGAATTTTAATTTATGTTTAAATTTAATTAAATTATTTTAAATATGTGAGTTAAAATAATATTGTTAATGGCAAATTAGGGGAATGTTTGTTATATTTTTTGTGTGATTTTATTATGTATTTTGGGAGAATAAATTATTGGACAATGTGAAAATTGTGTTGGGGAATGTGATTAATTTTTGGTTATGTTTTGGAAAATAGTTAAAAATTGAATCTGGAGAATTTTGGTATGTTTGTTTATGTTTTGGGAGAGACATTTTTTTACTATAACAGTTAAATTAATGCTTTTTTGTTAGATTTTTGTAGTGAAAATGAAATTGAGTGATTTTTTATTGTTATAATAATAATAATATATATGATGTATATATAATATATGTAAGTATATATTAAAAAATGGGAAATTTTTGGGGATAATGAAGGATACTCAGGGGAAAAAATGTGTTTTGGAGGAAAAATGATAATATGTAATATAAATATATATATATATAAATAGATGTGTATATATATGTGTTTATATATATAAATTATATAATATATTTGAAATTTATAAAAAAAAAAAAAGAAAGAAAAGACATGTATGCTACCAACTAAGCAAGAAAAAAACAAAAAATGCCTACCAAGCAGTCCAACGACATAGTGGCTGGTAGCAGAAGTTTTTGTTCATAAAATTTATTTAAAATATCAATTAATCTATTGAAAGGACATGTTACATTGGTTTATTCGATGCAATAGGCACATCACCTTAAAATTACAATGTAAGCTAATAACAAACATAACAAACGCAAAAGAAGTACCAACAACAAATTGTCCAACAATATGTGGCTTGTTTTTTATCTTCTATTTCATTTTGTATTTCATTCTCCTATTTTAATTTATTGAATACGTGTCAAGTATATTCAATTAATACACTCAGCGTGCATCCATGAAATAGAATAGATGATGAATATAGAATGAACCAAATCGATACTATGCCTTATTATTACCAACACACACATGACATTAGTTCAATTATCGGAAAGTTTCATATAAACATCCGCTCCCAACCTCAGATTTGGATGTGACATTAATATGATTAAAATTAAGCTAGTTTGTTAAGATATTAAAATAAGTTAAATATTTTTTACTTTTTTAAAAAGACTTTATAAACTCCTAACATTTTATTTTAAGAGTTTATTAGTTTTTTTTTTTTTAAAATTTATCAAGCACTTAGTGAGATCTTATAAGCTCTCAAACAACTTATAAGATATTTTGATGAGCTTATAAACTCACCCAAACACACTCTTATCTTCTCTCAATAACATATGTATCTTCTTTTTCTATATTATTATTTCTATCTCTCTCCACCTATAACCCACTAAACCCAACATAATCATTATTTTTTCAATAATTTATCTAAATATAAATTTATTTTCAACTCATTTTTACTAACTAACCTTTCAAATTTTAAAAATAATGAAAATGAAAATTGAAAATGAAAGTAAAACCAAACGGGTCCTAAGGGACCAGATATATGCTAGTGGATTAATGAGTTCATCGTTGACTATATTAACAAATTGCACAACTAAACTCTTGAATGCAAAGATTAATTATGTGAAACTTCTGTAATATTTTCTAAAATAAGAAACTAAATTAATAATTCATAAATGAAATTTATGTAATTCTACATTGTAATTCAAGAAAATGCAATATTTAGATTATACCTTATAATCCAAATTTGAAAATATTTTACCAAGGCCAAGATGAGAATGTAACGGGGCCCAATTAGCTCACCAATATGAATCTATGATTAGTACACAATGAGAGGCAAAGTGAGAAGAAAAGGGGTCAACCCATTATTTAAAGTCATGGGCCATACTCTCCATTGAAACTCTACATTATTTTTAGTAACTATGAGCGTACATACGTATGTGGTATTATTTTATTTTATTTTTTGCTTGAAATTTGGATAAGATAACACTCTACCTACTGACGGGCCCACCTCAAGGACAAGTAACTTTAGCACATCTGCAAAACGTAATGAGGAGAATTTAAGTATTTAACCAGAGGCAATAAGGGAATGTTTGGTTAGGTTTCTGTAGAATAAAATTATTTTGGGAAAATATTATTCAATATATTCTTATTTTTTCTTCAAAATATTAAAAAAAAATTCAAAATACTCTTTATTACCCATCATTATTTCCAAAAAATGTTTATTTTTTAATATTATATATATTTTATTATTATTCTAACAATAAAAAATCACTTAATTTCATTTTTACCTCAAAAAATTTAACAAAAAAATATTGATTTAACTGCTCCAGTAAAAAAAATATCTCTTCTCAAAATATAAACAAACATATCAAAAATTTTCAAAATCACTTTTAACTATTTTCCTGAATATAACCAAAAATTAATTATATTCCCCAACATAACTTTTACATTATCTAATAATTCAATCTCTCAAAATATATAATAAAATTACAAAAAAATAATAATAATAACCAAACATTCCCTAAAATAAAAATTCTACAACCATTTTAAAGTAACATAAAGTTATTCTCCTAATATATTTTATCCTAATGTGAAAAGTAACTGAAAATATCAAGGGCACGTTTGATTTTAGTTATTAGGCACTACACCGTGGGTTAATCTCATTCAATCACCAGTTTGATTTGCACAACAAAATTTGCGGGCCACCACCACTATAATCTCCGGCCCGCACTGTTCAATGGATTAAGGTTTATTCAAGTAGCGGCCCAAGGGCCGCGATTGAATAATGGCACCCAATTTTGTTGTCCCTTTTATAAGTAAAATATCGATTTTATCCTCCACTGAATAGGTTAATTTCTCTTTGTTGTCTTCTTGTCATCACAATTAATATCCCAGCGTCTTCAGTCCACTCCACCCAACAAACTGTTTCAATATCCTAGCGTCTTGTTTTAATTAATTAATTATAACTAAAACAAGTGTTGTTGGGTGGATATAATTATGTTTACATAATTAAAATAATTATGTTTTAATATAATTAAAATATTATTATTTGTCTATTTACTACTTATGATTTATGTATACATAAAACTTAGTTATATATTTAAATAAAATATTTTTTAATAAAACTTCTTACTTAATAACGATTCATCAAATTAACCCAAAATTCAATTATATTAGCTTGATAGGTAATTACATCATCTTAAATTATTAATTAAATAAATAAATGTAATATTTAATTATAAATAAAATATGAAACATAATTAATATATAAATAACTAATTATTTAAATAAATCATAATTTATTTAATTTAATAAGTTATTTAATTACTTTAACTCATTATTTAATAAATATATTATTTAGTAAATAAATTACCTAGTAATAATCAAATAATTTTACTTAAATTTAATTAATTCTCTCAACAATTACTTTAAGAATATCAATATTAATTTCTTAAACTGAATAGATTATTAAATAAATATCACCCTATAATCAATATTTTATTATAATTTTAAATAAATGTGAAGATTAATATTTAATGAAGAATATTTTTCTAAAGAAAGTTAATTTATTTATTATAGCAAATAAAAACATCATAAGTTATTTATTAAATGAATAAATGTAATATTCTATTAATACATTAAATATTAAATTTAACTAATACATTATTTAATTAATAAGTAAATTTAATTAATTTAAATTGCATTATTCAATATAATTGAATTATTTAGTAATAATATAAATAATATTTAATTAAATTTAATTCATTTGAGTGAATTAGTTTAATTAAATTTGTAAACATAAGTTTTAAAAAATTTTAACTAGTAAAATTATAATATTTACAGAAGTAGTAAAATAATAAATAGTTTTTTCTGGATTTATAAACAATTTTTGTACAGTGACTATAACAGAGGGGAAGATGTTGTAGTGGTTATATGATTGGGCAAAATGTTTTAAGGGCAAAACAATCAATCAAAAAATAGTGGATTGTATCAAACAAGTTACTTGAGATTAATAGAGATTTATGTGGTGACTTACGATTATACAAATATAACCTATCAAACATGAGAATAATTTATCTAATATCTCCAAATTAATCATTATTACAATAGTATCTATTGCCCAAATTTTATATCAAACGCTGTCCAACTCAATTTGACAAGGACGTAGTCCACACAAATTGCGTGGTGTCTATAAATGGTCATCAAATGCTACGCGTTCTCCTCTCATTCCTTCTATCCCTTAAGTTTTAACAACCCTCCTTTTCCATCTCCACAGCCCGCACTGCCATGGCCCCCACCACCAAAGAGGTGCTCTTCGACCTCTCTCCGGTCCTCAAGCAGTACACCGACGGCACCGTCGAGCGCCTCTTCGGCTCGCCGATCGTACCTCCTTCACCAGAAGACCCCACCACCGGCGTCGCCACCAAAGACATCACCATTTCGCCTGTCGTTTCTGCTAGACTTCACCTCCCAAAACTCACCAACCCCACTCAAAAGCTCCCCATCTTAGTCTACTACCACGGCGGCGGATTCTGCCTCGAGTCCGCCTTCGGTTTCTACGCCTATCGCTACATGAACCGCTTATCCGCCGAAGCCGGAGCTTTAATAATCTCCGTCGAGTACCGGCTCGCACCCGAACACCCTCTCCCCGCGGCGTACGAGGATTCTTGGGAAGCCCTCAAATGGGTTTGTTCCTACGTCCTTGACCAAACCCACTTCGAGAAAGAGCAATGGATCACCAACCACGGAGATTTGAGCCGCGTTTTCATCGGCGGCGACAGCGCCGGCGGAAATATTGCCCATGTCATCGCCTTGCGCTCCGGGTCGGAGTCCTTACCCGGAAACGTGAAAATTTTTGGTGCATTCCTCTCACATCCTTACTTCTGGGGCTCTAATCCCATCGGAAACGAACCGATAGAAAATAGAGAGCAGACTATGGCTTACAGGACATGGTTATTAGCATACCCGTCTGCCTCCGGTGGGATCGATAATCCGCTGATCAATCCCTTCGTCGACGGAGCTCCGAGCTTATCCGGCCTCGGATGCTCCAAGATCCTAGTTTGTTTAGCAGAGAAGGATCAAATTACGGCGAGGGGGTTACTTTATGCAGAAAATGTGAAGCAAAGTGGGTGGAAAGGTGAAGTGGAAGTGGTGGAGGTTGAAGGAGAAGACCATTGCTTTCATGTATTTGATCCAGACACTGAAAAGGCCAAGAATCTGTTCACCCGCTTGGCTTCTTTCATCTCACAGTGAAAAAATTGCAGTGTCTCTTTTTTTTTTTTTAATATATATAAATGTTTTTGATTGTATTTGTGTGGCATGGTATTTACTTTCTATTTTGTTGTTATTGTTATTTATTAAAAAAAAAAAAATGTCGTTTGTTATTTTAGTTCAACCTGCCGGCAGGACGTACTCATTAATATGTGCAAAAAAAAATTAAATAAGAAAATGGGGCAAGTAAAAAAGGAATATAATTTTTTAGTGCAATATTGTAAATTAAATGATTAGACTCGTCATAAATTTTGAGTGAATATCTCAAAAGAAATTACCTAATTTTTGTATTACTCACAATCATGTGAGGTTATTAATAAAATATATTGAATTAGAACAAAGTGTTGTATTTATATATTAGCTATATCTCTCAATTCTATGAGATGGGAAAAAATATTTTATCATATAAATATTAGGTCAAATTGAAGTGTTTGTGCAATTATTTTTGGATTCATAATGGTATGGATGAATAATGCAACCTTTTATTGAGATTTTCCTGAAAATTATCAATCAAAACTACATTTGACCGTTAAAATAGGTCGGTTTAATATTTTATCATATTGCACAAGGGAATGTTTGGATATATTTCTTCAAAATAATATATAAATCATATATATTTTTTATTATTTTAATATTAAAAAATTACTCAATTTTATTTTCATCCAAAAAATCTAACAAAAAAATATTAATTTAACTGCTGCAATAAAAAATATCTCCCCAAAGTATAAATAGACATACCAAAATATAACTTTTACATTTTTCAATAATTCATTCTCCAAAACATATAATAAATATATAATAAAATCACATAAAAAATATAACCAAATATTCCCTAAGTTTTTCTTTAAAAAAGTAAAAACTAGAATAATCCCACAAAGTGAACATTATAAATAGTCAATAAAATTTAATATCAAATCAAAATATTATTCGTACAACAAGTCAAGAGAATTAATTATCAAATCAATTAAAGATAAGTACAAACTTCATAACTAGATGCATACATAAGGTACACAAGAGAACTCATTTGGATTCAAACACGGACCTCCCACAAGGCAAAGTGGTCAACTAATTGAATTATATCATTTTCAGATTTATATGTGCAAACAATTTGAATGTTAAAATTTTTAATTTATATGTATTTAAAAATTAAAAAAATAACTAAAATTATCCAATCAAATCCAACAATTTGATTCCAAGTAGAGGCCGGGCAACAGGCTAGTATGGGATTGGGGTAACTCTTTTCAAAGTCTTTCTAATTTATTGATGGCAAAGACAAAAATGGGCGGTGGGTAGGCCCGGAAGGAAAGTCTAAGTGGGGTCCATAGAGATTAAATGAATTTTTGATGTTGTGATGCGTCATATATTTTAAATTAGATAATTCAAAATTTTGGTACAGTCAAACTTTTAAATTCTACTTAATTTATTCTTTGTGTGAAATTAAAATTATACCAAATTTTATATGGAATCATTTTCAAAGTATTGGAAGAATTGAAATTGAGTAAAGGAGACATTTAGACGCAACTTTAATTCAATCTATATATATATATATACTAGTGTAAATTCTGTGCTATGTAAAATATATTGCTCAATTAAATTAAATTAAAAAATATAACTATGCAACTAATTTTTTATGATAAGGGGAATAGATATGAACACCTTACTACTTCGAATTTTATCCTGTAGGGAATCCACGACTTTAGTTTCAAATCGTGGTCTAATTCATTTGGGTCAAGTAAATCCACATAAAAATATAAATTTTATACTATTTCAAAATGTTTTTTAGTAATAAAATTATTTTAATCCAAAAAAAGTAAGATCCTTTATTGGAGTGAATGTTTTATATCAAATCAAGAAGAAGTTCATAAATATATAAAATATTGTTTAAAAAATTCTTGTTGTGTATACAAAAAATAATAAATAGAGATAAAACTACAAAAATTATGTAACACATCATAATAGGATATTTTAGAGAAACTTGGGTTATTTAATTAATCAAATAAAAAGGATTTATAATGAATAAATAAAACTAAATTAATTAATCAAAATGAAAAAACAAATTAAAAAGTAGTTTTTAAAACCAACTAAATATGAAAAGGGGAAAACTAGTGCATATATGTAAATTTATATGTATATAAATTATGCACACATTATTCACACACAGATAACTTGAAAAATATTGAATTAATTTCATAAAGAGAAAACATAAATAAAAACCAAAATAAAATAATGAAAGTGAAAATAATAATAATAATAATTTTTATAAATAGAATTGAAAAAAATTATCTTTAAAACATGATATTTATGGTCCAAAATAGAGGAAGAAAAACATACGAATTTAGAGAATAATGTACAGAAAAATTCACCCAACAAAGAGGAGCTATAATGAATTACAAATTAAACCAAATTACTATAATTGATAAAAGAAGAAGGGGGGGGGGGGGGGGGGTGAAGGAACAAAACTTGCAACTTAAAGAATTACCTCATATATCCTTATAAAGGTTCAAAACTCCCAAATGACAAAAGTGAATATGGAAATAAAGGGGAAAATTGTAATCTTCTAGATTTATCACTATTAAAGATAGGACATCTATTTACAAACTGCTCTATTTTTCTTTTATTATCAACAAAATATTTATTCATCAAATATACACATACATAAAAGAAAAAGAAAAAAAAAGATCTAAATGATAATTGAACAACAAATGCATCAGTACATGATGTTATGCTCTCATGCATATATTGGGAATGGATCAATATAAAAATGAAAAAAATATGAATGCAGATACACAATGTAATGAATGTTCATTTGAGACTTTAGGATAAAAAATATTTTATTAGGATTACTTTAAAGAGGAAGATGAAGAAAAATAGAGAGGATTAAAAAAATCTTTTTTTGGTAGTACAAAAAAATAAGAAATGATTTACTTTATGGAATGAAATTTATAGAATATTTTTTTATTTTTTGTATGAGTACTTAATTTGGTGCTCATAGAATATCTTTTGAATTTTAAACTTAACAATTGAGATAAAAATTTATGATTATGAATATTTTGAATTATTTGATGAGATAAAAATATATGATTCAATTTATGGATAAACATGAGTCATGTTTTAGTTATAATAGATAAGTTGACTATATTAAAATAAAAATAAGAAAAATCAAATTAACAACCAATGAGATTTTTCTTAATTTAATTAACAAACTCAATATTCTAAAATTTAGAATTTGGTTAAAATTGCACAATTGTGGATTCACAATGTTCTGCTATATATAATAGTACTAGCATTCTTCCCGTGCTATGCACGGACTTTTACGAATACTATATATTAATGTTACTCTAAATCACAGATATAATTAACAATTAAAATGCTCAATTAATGAGTAAAACAAAATATTACCACAACATGTAAAAAATTAGCATTAAAAGTTTGAAATATGTAAAGGCATCAAATAATTTGATGTGTTATATACATGATATTATGGGAAAATGAATTTGAAAATTGTTCAGTAAGAAGTTAAAAAAACTTAAAACTTCTAAAGATAAAAGCATATGAGTAAGATTATAATCTACTCAAAATATAAAAAATATTACAACAAAAACTAAAAGACAGTTGTATTAAAAAATACAAAAATATATAGAACTCAAGATTAACGAGCTAAAAAGTCATTAAAAAAAAAAAACTTAGAAGTGTAACATTTAAAGACTACTTTAAACTCAAAAGAAGATGACTATATATTAAGTTGAAAGTTAAAATATATAGAATTAAATAATAGTCTACAAAAAATTTAAAGAAAAATATATCTTATTTTAATTTTTTATTAAATCAATCAAGTCAATACAAAACTATGATAATAAAGATTAAAAAAATAAAAAATAGATTAAATTATGCCTAACAATATTATAAACTTAAAAAATTAATGAGTGCATTTTCTATTGATAATATCATCTCATAATTTTTCATAGAATCAATTAAGTTTAAAGAATATATATAGATGAAGTAGTATATAGGCTTTTTGAAAAGAGTTAGAATTATACATATTATACATATATAATTGCATATATATGAGAAAAAAATAAAATTAATGACTTATAGAATTATAATTCAAACAATAAAAAATTCTAAAAATATTAAACCAAAATAATAAATTTCATCCTATAAAATAGTAAATTTAGGGAACAAAAAATAAAAAGCAAATTAACTAATAACTTAATTGAAAGAATGAATGAAAAAAAATACTAAATGTAAAATAAGATTTTTTGAAACAATTGGAAAAATAAAAAAATAAATGAAATAAATAATAGAATTTATCAATGACTAAAGCAAAAAATATAGCAATTAAAAATTAATAAATTATAAATATTAAAAATAATGAATATACCTCATCTTGCAAAATTACAAAATTAAATGATCACAAGGTGAAAGATAAAAAATTAAATAAATAAATTGATGAATTAAACTAAGTAATAAACAAAAAAGATATAAAAGGTATAGGATTTTAACAATAAAAGTTAGTGATTGACTTTATTCATAGTTGAAGAGAAAATTATAAGCATTAGAATCCAAAAAGTCTCTTCCGTAATATAGCATAACAAAATTAAACGAATAAAATGAAATCAAAACACTGAACAAAGAAAAATCAAGCAATCAATTAATAATTTGAAGAATAAAAGAATAACACACACAAAGAGGTAGAGAAAAAGAAATTCTAGAGAATTGAGAGTATTAATAAAATGACTTTCAAAATACTCTATTTATAGTGGTATAGATATATATTAGTTATTAGAGATAAGAGAAAAATTATAAAAAAAATTATCGAATTGTGGAGTTTGAATGATTAAGGAATCATCTATATATTGAGAGTAAAGATGAAAAATATTTTGTAGATAGAATGCAATCGTATTCTGGTAACATATAAATAAAGAATGATTTGTTCCAATCAAAAAAAGATTTTAAAAATCTTGATACATTTAATGAAAAAATAATATCAAATTAATAACCAATAATAAAATGAATTTTTTTAATTTAATTAAAAAACTCAGAATTCTAAGAAATTAGAATTTGATCAAAATTATACAATTTGTGTCCCACACCGTTGTGCTATATATATAACAGTACAGATAGATAGATAGATATGCATAGAAGAGTTTTAACATATCTAAACGTCTATAACATTATCTCATAAATGATATAAAAGAGATAATATCAATTTCGATTCATCAATTGAAAACTCAAAAAAGAAATTCTTTATCTAATGAATTTTTTTCTTTTCAAATATAATATATCCATATCAGTTAGAGATAAATAAAAATAAATATATTTAAAAATGAAATAAATAATATCAAATCTAATAACCAACAATTAATTAATTTTTTTTAATTTAATTAAAGAACTCAAAATTCTAAGAATTTGCCACTTGGACAAAATTGCAATTAAAATTGAGTAATTGTGGGTCCCACACCGTTGTGCTATATATAATAGTATAGATATATTAACTAATTCAAAATTTTGGAACAGTCAAACTTTTAAATTCTATCCTTTGTGTGAAATTAAAAATTATATCAAGTCTTACATGGAATCATTTTCAAAGTATCATTACAAACAAGAAACTAATGGAAAAGCAATTGCAAAAAAAAAAAAAAAAAAACATGTACTTGGAAGAAAATTGAAGTTAGAATTGAGATTGAGTAAAGGAGACACTTCGATGCAACTTTAATTCAATTTATATATATTAGGTAAGGGTCTAAAAGTGGTTTTGTCGAATTAATGTACATATATATCTATATACTATTATATATTAGCACAACGGTGTGGGCCCATAATTACTCAATTTTGATTGCAATTTTGGCCAAGTGTCAAATTTTTAGAATTTTGAATTTTTTAATTAAATTTAAATTTTTTTATTAATTGTTGATTATTATCTCTAACCGATATGATTGTATCTTATCCCTAATTTTTATTCATTTGAAATTTAAAATATCTCTCTTTATACTATTAAGTAAGAACTTAATTCAAATTTAAAAATATAATTTATTTTATTTATTAACAATTAGATATTAATACTAGATTATAAAAAATTGATAAAACCTTTTTTCTTTAATAGTTTAAGATAAAGTCGCTACATCTCCATTGAAAAATAAAAATAAATAAACAATAGTCTCTAAGGTAAAGTTATTACCTTTTTAGTTAATTCACACTAAATTTTTAAAATTTAAAATTTTTTAATTAAATAAAAAAAGTTATTACTAGTTGGTTGCTTTATTCATATTAGTTGAACACTTATCTATTCCACATAAATATTTGTAAAGTTTCAAAATTATTTTCTTGGTTGAATAAATAATTATTTAATTGATCTTTAATATCATAAAAACGATTATCTATAAAATTTGTTTCATCTCGCGCTTAGAATATATCAAAGATTTCTTAATTTATAATTTTTTAAAGATGTTTTTTAATTTTTCTCTTAGCTTTAATAACTAAATTTATTTATACCTAATTGTTTATGACGAAATTTTTTTGCAAAAATATTAATTTTACGATTAATTACAAGAGGCTATGTGTAAAATAAAGTACTAATAATCAATTTAATTGTTTTATTTATATATTGAAGTATCAAATTCAATTTCAAATATAATATTTAAATTAAATAATATTCTAAATATTTATTTGGTCAATAAATCTAATATAGCTAAATATAAAGTTGAGATTTTTCAACCAACAAAATGCAGTCTAATAAGATATAACAATAAAGCAAAATTCATCATACGACATCAAATCTCTATCAAATAAAAATTTAATATTATCCTTTAATATTATATATAATAATAAGATAATATACAAAATATTTCAGTAGGTTAAGACTCTTTGACTCCGTACACCTATGTAAAGGGGCTATGTGATTCCATGCAAACATAATTGGAAGAAATAGAAGAACTTCAAATTTCAAAAAGCTTTGCCCCAGTCTTTCAAATTTAAAAGAAGGATAAATCAATAAATTTTTCCACAATAAATTCATTTTCTGTTGGAATTTGATATGTATTGAAATTTTGATTTCATATACATAATTAAATATAATTATCTTTTCTTGATTATTGAAAACTTGATGTTCTATGTTAATATAGCAAAGTATGACAAATGAGCTGGGCACGGGAAATGGGTGAGCAAGAAAATTTGCATCCAAGAATGATTCTTTTTTGACATATTTGTAAGGATTTAGATGGTATTTTTTTCATGTTTATTTCAAGTATAAGATATATCGAATCATACAAATGTATTTCTTGCCCCCCCTCCTCAACCAACTAGAGTACTGCTACAACTTTAAATTTTAAGGATCATAAGAAATATGGATCATTAATTTATTTTACCTTTTTTATATGAATAATCAGGAGTTTTGGACATGGATAATTTTTGATGGAACAATAATAGAAATCATTATATTAATACGATGACGATACAATCAAGTTGGGAAATAGAGGTAAATAACATGTGAAAAAAATTATTATTTATTATTAGTCCACTTTCAATAATTATTTGGAATACGGAGAATTTTTTTTATAATAATACAATTTCAGGTTGAGAAGGTCTCAAACCATATTGAAAGGTGATCAATTTCTGACATAAAGTCTTACAAGTGACAAAAGAATTCAAGATAAAGATGAATCTTGTCTTAATTTCTACTTTAAAAGAAAACTCATAACTTATATAATGTGATTTTTGTTTTATTGATTGAGTATTTGTAATACTTGAAAAAGTTAATATAATGTTACTTTTCTTTTATCAGTAGTTCCTCAAAATGTGATTAAATTTTGCTAGATTTAGTATTTTAGAACATGGTTTTTAATACTTTTGAGGAACATTTTCTTCCGTTAATGTAGTATTCCACTTGGCTTAGCCTTTTTAAAACGTGCTATCAACTCGAGCTAATTGTATAAAATTTTGCAACTACTCATTTGGCCAAATAACATTATCCTTGCACTTATATATATATAATTTGGTGTTCAAAAACTCACAATAATCGCAAATGTATTCACTTTTTGTTGGAGATTTTTTTTTTTAATGGTGCAGTAAGTTTTTATATTAGTAATGTTGTTTATCATTCTTGCATATATTTGCAGGTATTATACTTTTTATTATTTTGTTCAATTTCTTTTAAATTGACTAAGTTGTCGTGGGTTATGGAAAAAAATAAGAGTCTTTGCATTTTTATGTCGTACTTTTTTAAATTGATAATAATGTGATGAGCTTAAGTTTTCGTTGATTTTTATTGATATTAATACATATGATTTGATGGGAAAAACTCTTTAATTTTGATATTATTTATCTAATTTTAAAAAAATTACGTATTAAACTTAGTTTTACATAAAATAAAAACAATACTAATATATTATATTTTCAATAATAATTAATTTTATCCGTGCATAGCACGAAGTACATGCTAGTATATATATATTACATAATCTTAAATGAGAGTCACGATGCCTAATAGCTTATGATCTAGTGACATATGTCTTCCCTATAATATAAAAGGTTAGGAGTTCGAATTCAAATGTGCTCCTGATGTGTATAAAAAAAATGAGAGTCATGATTAATTTTTCAATTATCTTTTATGAAATTCAAATTTATGATGAATTTGTATTGTGTCCAATAATTATTTTTTGTAAGCTTGAAAGGTCTTGCAATAGTGCTGGCAAACCACTAGTACTGAAGAGTAGTTGTGGTACTTGCACCAACTTGTGCACCTAGGTAGGTCAACCTTTTTTGGTTGCTTGACGGTATGATCATGATATGTATTTGGAATTGGAAATATGATGATGATGATGATTTTATTGAATGAATATTCTTTACGTGCGAAGAAATTGTGGGGATCATAGAATTTAATTTTATCTTTTTTAAATGAGGATATGTATCAACTTGAAATTAGTGGTAGAAGATCTCTACCAAATCTGTTGGAGGACTGATGAATATTTGCATACTAGCATGTGTTTAGTGTGTTGCATTGAAAATAATTTTAATATTAAAATAATTTATTTTATAATAATATTTATTTTACTTCATGTGATTAAAAATGAATGATAATTATTTTTAGTATTTCAAAAAATAAAATTTATTACTAATTAAATAAAATAATGTGAATATTTTAATTTAAAGATATTATGTTTGAACTTTGAAGATAATTTTACTTAAATAAGTTGTGTAATACGAAAAATTGCTAACTCTAAGTTTATAAATTATACAAGTTTTAAAGTCATAAAATTTAAAAAAATAAATGAAAGAATTAAGAAAATAAAACAGAGCAGAATATTTAACTAAATGCATTTTTTAAATTAGATATATATTTATACATACATATCTTGATATGGGAAGTAAGTAAATAAAATTTTAAAATATAAAGTTTTTTTATATATAATTTCTTAATAATATGGAAGTTACCATTATAATTTTTCATGACATTTGAGAATCTTAAATGCTGAGTATTTTTTGTTAGAGCAAATATGTAACTTCTTTGTACTTTATATATATGTGAAAATAACTTATATTATGCTATTATTTGATAACTAATTCAATAGTTAGCTTGTAACATACATTTTTTATAAATTAAAATATCTCTTATAACTCTAATAAGTAATAAAAATAGCACCAATGAAAGAGGAAAAATACTCAAGAAATCACTTTAATCTTTTAGTAAAAAAATGAGTATCAGATAACTTCTTTGAATTACAACAAAGCTTAAATGCCTTAGGGAAACCCACTTGCTCAATCTAACTGCCCTAGCTGGCCGAGCTGAACTAGAGCTCCTTGGCCAAGCTAAATTAAGATTAGGGGAAGGGTCAATTGGGGCCTTCTTTCTTGTCTGTGGCTCAGTCATGTAGTTAGGATTTCCATGATAGCTCACCTCTGCAGTTAAGATAGCTCAGTCTTTACATCCATGTGCTGGAATGGAATAAGAAGCTTTCATTAGGTTACCTCCATTACAGGTCAACTCATAGAGAAGATCTTAAGAAGGCATCATCACTCCCCCCCTCCCTTGAGTTTAAAAAATATATTTTAGACTTTCTGATGAGATGGTCTGTGACCGAGCTTAGTGCTATCCAAAAGGAAGTAAACCTGCAATTCTTGACACTTGAAGTGTACAATCAAGCTACTCAATGTCTAAAACTACAGCCCTGGCAATTATCTGAGCTATACGACAATAGTCTTTCCTTGCATGAGAGGAAAGAGCTAATCCATTCTTGGACCAATGACTTAGCTAATCCATTTTATATCTTATTGTTTGAATTTTGGGATGTCGAAAAGATGTGATGGTACTTGTAATTAATGCCAACGACCTCTCCCCTTCCCAGGGTTGTAGAAATCCTTTCAAATTTTCATCCTCATTAATTCACACACTCATCTCCACACCACTTGTACAACTACAATTATTTCCCCCATCTTCCTCCCTTTTTCTATATAAATCTCCTCTTATTTCCCAAAACCCCCCTTCATACTCTTTGACACCATCATTCCATTTCCTTGCCAGTATTTTCTTCTTCCTGTACAAGATTCCTCCCAGATTTGCACACGAAGCTAGGTTCTTCCTGAATTCTAGTTTTTGTTTTGGGTGTTTGTAGTTCTTCTCTTTTTCTTTTTTATTATTTTGCCCTGTTTCTATATATGCTTCCCCCTCTCTGAAATCGCCCATCTTCATAAGAATTTTAACATTTTGTTCTTCTTCATGTAAGAGTTCATGCTCCAAGATATTAGTCCAAAAAATTCTGATTCAACTTTGGGTTGGCCCTCTGAGGTTTTAAGTGAAATCCAGAGGGGAATAGCTGAGTTTGGTGCACAATTAGCTCCATATGAAATTTATCACTCTCGTATGACTCAAAACGAGGGTGTTAAGCTTCGTGAGAAAATGGGCATTCCCCCAAAATACCAAATAGTGATTCCCCACTCTTCTGATCGCCCATATTTACCTCCCGCGGGGTTCTTATGCTTCTGTCCAGAGCAATTGCGGGGCGGTTTAAGATTCCTTATCCACAAGTTCTTAGTTCTGATCTCTAGGGGTTTGGGTATCCTTCTTAATCAATTCACTCCCAACTCTTTTAGACTGATGATAGGTTTTCTTGTACAATGCAGGCATCTCCAAATAGAGCCCACCACCTCCTTATTTCATTCTCTTTTCTATCCTAAAGCTCAAGGTAGAGGCTTTTTCTATCTAACTTCTCGAGATGTGAAATTCCTGTCCAAGTATCCTACCTTTGTAAAGCAATAGAAAGAGAAGTATTTTTTTTAATATAATCCCCTAAGCTGTGGGTAGTGTTTGAAAAATCGCACATTTCATTAAACCAAAAAACTTACTGACTCATCGTTTATAGGTTCACCATTGGTCGGACCGTAATTGAACCGCAATTAAACCGTAACGTCATATTTACAAAAAATATATATATTTATATTATGTATATTAATAAAATGCTAAAATATAAAACATAAAGAGTTTAAATTATATTGTCTAACATCACAATCTAAATTTCACAATTCATATTATAAATGATCACAAAAATTTAAATATCTCAAGTTTAAAGTTTAAAGCTGAGAGTGTATAAGTTAATTCTAAAGTCTAAACTTTAAACCAAGGTTTTTTTTGACTTTTAGATATCTTGTGAGGTGTATCTTAGCCTTCAAACTTTGTACTTAGACAAAAAAAATTAAAAAAAAAAATAATTCCATTAAAAATTAAATGAAAAAACCAGTCTGGTTCAATTAAGCTGTGAACGGTTCATCAATTCACTGGTTCGACCGGCTGATCCGAACAGTTTTTAGCAAAATAGAGCTTTTTTCTTTCTTCCTGATTTTATGAGAAAATCGAACTGATTCACTGGCTAGTTGACGGTCCGACCGGCCAGTCTAGTCCAATTTTTTAATCCATGGCCGTGGGGCTTTCCTATTGCTTGGATAGACGAATCACCTGGTCCTGGATCTTCTCACCATCATCACTTGCCTGTAGGTCGGCAACCTCTACTAGATAGGTTGAATACAAATACAATTATCTTATTTGGGAGAGAGGATTTTTCTATCACTTTGCCATATGTCCTAAAGTTGAAGAGCTCACTGAGCCATTTGGTATTTCTTCTTAACTATCTTATTTCACACTTGAGATACTAAACCGTGCACTAACTTTTCTATGGGCCAATCAAATGTCAATAAGGGCTTTCCTCATGGCTACGACAGCCAAGCAGCAACCTAGTCGAACTAAGAACAACTGATCTGCTGAACAGAGCAGTGAAGCTAGCTCTTCCTCCAAGCATCTATCATCTTCGACCCAAGATGTTCTATCTCCAAAACAAGCTACTCGATCCATTCCCGAGGTGATTTTGTGTCTAGTGAGCCAGAACAAGTTTCGAAAGAGCGAAGCTCCTTGCAACTTAGGAGAAATCACCCCAATACCTACTTAATGGCTAGTAGCTCAATCCTGTGATATGCTTCTTTTTCTCTGGGTCAAAATTTTTTTAGGGGCCTAACAAGCAATTCTGACCTACAGAAGGTGGATGACATGCCTTTTGAAGATCTCTTAGCTTAGTTTGCAAGCTACCTATCTTGAGTGTCATTCATACTCTCATTTCTTCCTTTCTTATGCAGACTATTATCTTAGTTGAAGGGCTTTTAGCTTGGTGGGAGGGAGAGCAGGCTAAGCTAATGGAAAAATTCCAAGAGCTGAAGGATCAACTAATTACTCTGCAAGGAAAGTATAATGAGACAGCAGCAGCTCTCTCCAAAGCTGAGGTGAAAGTGGCCGAGCTGGTGGAATCTCATGGAATGGGAATTAGATAACGCAAAGGAGGAAGGCCGCAGAGAAGGTCAATATTCATTTTTTGAGGTTTTTCACATTACAAAGGAGGGCAAATAATATCTAGAAGCTTCTTGGCAATCATATCAAAAGAGTGCGGAGTATAAACAAGACTTAGCCCAGAAAGCCTAAAAGTATTACAACTATGCTATTGATGTGTGCATTGAACATCTAGAAGCATAAGGCAAGATTGAGACGGGCATTGCCCATACTGCTCTGGGTAAGATGCTTGGCCTTCGGAACCTTCCTAATTCAAAGGATGAGCAAGAAATGGAGCAAGAAGGAATCGAGCTAACCATACCTGCCGAAGAGCTAGAGCCAAAACAGACAGAGATCCTTAACACTACAACAATGGTTCCTTTTGACCTAGCTAATGACCTTGTAGTTTAGATATTGACTTATGCCTAATGTATGGCCTAAGCTACGAGCTTTTACTTTGCACTTTTTTTTTTTCCTTTTTCTCTTCTTTTTCCTTTTTTATGCTAAGCTCGCCTGGGCACAAAGAAGGCTGTTTTTGTCTCATAGTTGGTGTTACTAAAATTCCTATTATGCCAAACTTTCCTTTCTATGATGAACTTTCTTCTCATTTGAGATCATCAGATAAATTCAAGTTTTCCATACTATGCTAAAATGTAAAATAAGTTCCAATGTGTTGACACTTTATTGCTGAGCTCCTTGGAGTCATTCATGCTCATTAGTCTTCCTCTTCAATGGGCTCATTAGGACTAATTGGGCTCATTGAGGTCTTCTTTAGGACTGATCTCATCGAAGCTTGCTAGACTCATTGAAGTCTTCTTTGTCGAGCTCATTGGAGTTCTTCTCATTGTAGTTTTGCTTTGCTGAGCTCATTGGAGCTCTTTTCGCTAAACTCATTGGAGCTTTTCTTCACCGACTCGTTGGAGCTCTTCTCATTGCCAAGCTTATTGGAGCTCTTCTAATTGCTAAGCTGATTGAAGCTTTGTTCAACTCATTGGAGTTTGTCTTCGCCGAGCTCATTGGAGCTCTTCTTTATGCTACAGACGCAACTTGCCAGAAGTGTTTTTTTAATAATCAAAGATGAAAACTGTGACAATTATATCGAACAAGGTTTTTAAAAAGACATCAATAACATGAAACAATGGACAAAACTAAAACTATGGTTAAAATATCAACAAAATAAACAATGACAGAGATGAAATGAAAAACCAACATTTACAGGTAAAAGCGCCTTAAGTTCTGACTGTTCCATTATCACGCTAATGTCATCCCTTCAAGTGTTTTATAATTTTAATTAATTGCATACAAGCATCAAGTGTAACACCATTAGTATATATTAAAGATTAATATCCATACTTGCATCATATAAACTAAAATATTACAATTTTTTTTCCATAAGGATGTAGGCCCAAAAAACTATCAATTCACAACCCAAGACATCTTACTCTAGGTCTACATATCATAATTTTTTAAAAATATTTTAACAAGCTCAAGAAAAGAATATAACGGGGCCCAATCAACTCACCAATATGACTAGAAAATAATGAAATAATGAGAGGCAAAGTGAGAAAACAAGGGATCACCCCGCTATTTAAAGTCATGGGCCATAATCTCCATTGATGCTCTCCATTATTTTTAGTAACTATGAACATATGGATATAATTTTTTTTGCTTAAATAAGAGGATACTCTACCTACTAACAGGCCCGCCTCAAGGACAAGTAACTTTAGCATCCCTAACACATCTCCCAAAAATAATGAAAAGAGAATTTAACCGGAGAAACTAAGGGAATGTTTGGATATATTTTCCCATAGCAAAATTATTTTGAAAAAATATAATCAAATATATCATTTTTTTTCCAAAATTTTCATTTTCCAATATATATATATATACGTATATTATATATACGCATCATATATATTTTATTATTATTCTAACAATAAAAAAATCACTCAATTCAATTTTCACCCCTCAAAAATCCAATAAAAAATAATTAATTTGACTATTAGAATAAAAAATGTCTCCCCCAAAACATAAACAAACATACCAAAACACAACTTTTACATTTTTCAATAATTCATTCTTTCAAGACACGTATAAACCCATCATAAAATCACACAAAAATCATAACCAAACATTCCCTAAAATAAAAATTCTACAACCATTTTAAAGTAACATAAAGTTATTCTCGTAATATATTTATTCAAATGTGAAAAGTAACTGAAAAAATCAACTCAACTTGAGGAGTAGGTAGTACACACAAATTAAGTGGTGTCTATAAGGGATCATTTGTTTTTATTTTTTGGATTCATTTTCATTTTCTGTTGAAAATAAAAATAGAGAGCTACCAACTTTTTCATTATTTTTACAAATATTTTCATTCACAAAATACTCTTCCAAACAAACTCTTACACTCTTTCTTTATTTTCACTTTTCATCACTCTAATTTTTTTTTTACTCACATTTGCACGACTTTAATACAAAACACTATATTTTTCAAATACATCTTATTTTCAATTATATATAATCATTACATTTAAATAATATTTTATTTCTAAAAATACTTTTATAACTAATCTTCTACTATTTTTTATAAAAAAAAAAAAAACACCTTCACAAAGCAAATGCAAACTGCCTATAAATGGTCATCAAATGCTACCTCATTCCTTCTTCCCCTTTAACAACCCTCCTTTTCCATCTCCACAGCCCGCACTGCCATGGCCTCCACCACCAAAGAGGCTCTTCGACCTCTCTCCGGTCATCAAACAGTACACCGACGGCACCGTCGAGCGCCTCTTCGGCTCGCCGTGCGTACCTCCTTCGCCGGAAGACCCCACCACCGGCGTCGCCACCAAAGACGTCACCATTTCGCCAGTCGTTTCCGCCAGACTTCACCTCCCAAAACTCACCAACCCCACTCACTACCACGGCGGCGGATTCTGCCTCGAGTCCGCCTTCGGTTGCCACGACTATCGCTACATGAACCTCTTATCCGCCTAAGCCGGAGCTTTAATAATCTCTGTCGAGTACCGGCTCGCTCCCGAGCACCCCCTCCCCCCGGGGTACGAGGATTCTTGGGAAGCCCTCAAATGGGTTTGTTCCCACGTCCTTGACCAAAACCACTTCGAGAAAGAGCACTGGATCACCAACCACGGCGATTTCAGTCGGGTTTTCATCGGCGGCGACAGCGCCGGAGGAAACATTGCCCACAACATGGCCATGCGCCCCGGATCGGAGTCCTTACCCGGAAACGTGAAAATCGTTGGTACATTCTTCTCACATCCTTACTTCTGGGGCTCTAATCCCATCGTAAACGAACCAATAGAAAATAGAGAGCAGACTATGGCTTACAGGACATGGTTATTAGCATACCCGTCTGCCCCCGGTGGGATCGATAATCCGTTGATCAATCCCTTCGTCGACGGAGCTCCGAGCTTATCCGGCCTCGGATGCTCCAAGATCCTAGTTTGTTTAGCAGAGAAGGATCAAATTACGGCGAGGGGGTTACTTTATGCAGAAAAGGTGAAGAAAAGTGGGTGGAAAGGTGAAGTGGAAGTGGTGGAGGTTGAAGGAGAAGACCATTGCTTTCATGTGTTTGATCCAGACACTGAAAAAGCCAAGAATCTGTTCACCCGTTTGGCTTCTTTCATTTCACAGTGAAAAAATTGGAGTCTTTTTAACACACACACACACACATATATATATATATATATATATGTTTGTGATTTTGTTTGTGTGGCATGGTATTTACTTTTGGTTTTGTTGTTATTGTTATTTATTTATTTATTTTAAAAAAATGTTGTTTTTAATTTTAGTTCAACTTGTGGCAGGACGTACTCGTTAATATGTGCTAAAAAGAAAATTGATGAATTTTTTTCAAAAAAGATAAAATTAATTAATTAATTAAAAAAAAGGAAAAACAAAAAATATAATTTTTTTTATTTATTTTTATACACACGTACATTAGAAATATGTTTGGGTTCGGATTCCTAAACTCCCACATTAAATAGGAGACTTATACTGTTGGGCTATACGCCACTCAATAGAAAAAAATATATCTATGACATAGCTGAATGAAATTATCTACTTATTAAATCTTTAGGTCTGAGGTGAAGTTAAATAATCATTCATGTGAAATTGTAATTGAAATTGTCATTATGTTTTTTTTTTTTTTAATTTCAAATAGAAAAATGAGGTAAGTGAAAAAAGGATGTTTTTTTGTAGTACAATATTGCAAATCAAAAAAATGTTCAAAATTAAGCTCGTTGCAAATTTTGACTTAATATCTCAAATCAAAATATCAGAAGAAATTATTTGATCTTTATATAATTTTTATGATCACAATTTCGTGAGATTATTAATAAAATGTATTGGATTTAGGGTAAAGTGCTGTATTTGTATATTAGCTATATCTCTCAAACCTATGATATGGAAAAAAAAATTCTCATACAAATTACGGTCAAATTGAAACTTGTTATGCAATTATTTTTCCATGCATAAGGGTATAGGTATACATAAATAATGCAATCTCTCATGCTTTCCCTTTGTTTTTTTTTTTTTTCTTTTTTTTTTACTTTTTAAAATTTATACACACACATATTAGAGTTCCAACTTCTAATCTCCCATATTATTTAAAAGACTCAGCTTTGGTTTGGGTGTTGGTTAGGAAAGTGAAAACTAGAATTATCCCACAAAGTAGCGGTGTAAATGAAATGAGAAGATTCGCAAATGATACGAACTTGGCTTGATGAAAGCTCGTATTCAATTTGATTTTTTGAGCCCTGAGGCAAGCTCAATAATATAAGCCCATATAATAAAATCTATAAAGATAAGTAAATAATAATAATAACAATAATTTGATTTTTTTTTTTTAGGAAAAATTGTCATTATAGATTTTGTTGGGTCTAAATAAGCTCAAGTTAATCCGAACCTATATGAGCTCGATCTAGGGATATACAAATAGAGTTTTTTTGCTTCTCTATAACGAGCCTTATCAAGTCAACCTTGATAAGGCTCTCCAAGCCTTCGTCTATTCCAACGAGCCGAGCTTAAGCTTGGCTGTTTAGGTTTGAGCTTGCGAATTAATAGACGAGCTGAGTTTGAGCCTACTAGATTCAGCCTCGACTTTTTTACACCCCTACCACAAAATAGAGTGGTCAATTAACTTAATTGTATTGTTCTCATATTTATATGTGTAAGATCTGTAATTTGAATCTTGAAAATTTTAATTTATATGCATTTAAAGGATACACAATAGCAAAAGCTCTTGTCGCAATGAATTTTATGATATATTGGCGGTTGGTATATAATGCAATTTAGTTTAATAGTAAAATCTTGTGGTATGAATACCTAAGTAGGTGGGTAAAAAGTATATTAAACCCTAGAAAACAATTTAATTAATATTTTTTACCGTCCAAGTAGCCAGGCAACAAGCTAGAAAGGGATTGGGGTAATACTCAACAGAAAATTCAGTGCCTCTTTCTAATTTGGGGTTGTCTCTGGTTCAACACCCCTGTTCTTGGGGAATAATAGTAGCCAATGAAATCAAGCCAAGTGGCACGGGTATGAAGGTATATTAAAGTATTAATTTGTGTAAAGATAAAATGTCCTTGTAGACAATTCTGTAGAAAAGGTGGGAAAAGTTGCCAGAGTATTTTTTTATTCAAAAAGCCTGCAGAAGTGTCAGCAGTGGCAGAACGGATTTTTTTATTTTTTTTTCACATGACATTGATTGAATTACCTCATTGGAATGTCATGTCAGTGGCATTTGTTAATATGATGTTGTGGCGACAATATGGAAAAAACTGCAAAAGTATTTTTTGAATGAAATAAACTGCAGAAGTGTGAGGATGTGCCCCAAACATACCTCACTGGAATATTATGTCAGTGGCAAAGTTTAACGAGTAGTCATGGCTTGGAATGAATTGTAGTTGACAAAAGGTAGTCGCCAATGAGCTAAAAGATGACTAAGATTATATATGTATTTACGGAATACATCGTTTCAAATAATTTTTAAAATAGTGTGTAATCTAAGGTTTAGTATTTTTTTGTAATATTATACCCAATTAGTATATTCAATTAAGTTTGTTGAATAAATAAATTGTAAGAAATATTATACAAATGATTTGAGAGTATTTAATTGAAACATGTATGTTTCCATTTCTATTTAAATCTGTGAGATTGGTATTAGTTAGTTGTAGCTTTTTCATATAGAATATTTTGATAAATATCAAGTGAAGTATTGATATATTTTTAAGTCCCGAATAACTATTACTACAAGTATGGAGGCATTTTGGAGTAATGCTATGATCGTTGATCGTTCTGATTTGCAAATCACTTGCAACATAAAGTGTGATTATATAGTAATTCTTGCATGTTATATTTCATTTGATATTGTTCTGTAAAGTTGATAATGATAAAAAATGTACGTATATCATCGAATGGTTGTGGGAAAACAATTGTAGATGTGAGAAAATGAAATCAAAGGGGTATTATGCTAGGTGATTTAGTAAGTTATGATTAATTCATTAAAATACATAACGTAATTTTCGTTGCTTGGCATCCCCCAGTCATTGTGCATTAGTTGGTGGCTTTTGATTTAATTTTCATTTTGTAAATGGAACCGCCTCCTCCTTTTAAAAATTAATATTCAATGTTAGAAAATGGAGTATCGTTTATCATTAGACAATTTGATGAAATCATCCCTCATTGAGCTATATAAAATTAGGATGGCATAATCCCTAAATAATACTGTAGATGCACGTTAGAAATGAACAAAAAAACTTGATATTTTGCAGGAGAATGTGTACAATAGAATATAGTAGTGATCATTGGGTCATATCGTTAACAAAATGTGGACACAATAGATGTACAATTTCTTAATCACTAACACGAGAACATCTTCAAAGCTTTGAAGGCAAAAAATTATAGGTATAACATCATAACAAAAACTTGGATATGCAATCAACATTGCACATAACAGATATGACCAAAAATCAATTCTTCAATGGTTCTGAAAGTTTGACAAAAAAAAGTGGTTCCATCATTGAGGGTGAATAATGATGAAGAATGTAGCAACTTAGCCCCATGCAATTTTATTTTTCTTCGACTTGTACATTTGAACAACCAACTTTTTTCTTGCAACAGTTGAAGATTCCTGAAGCGAATAAAATAAAATTAAGAAAATAATCTATAATAATACTAAAAATAATTAGTAATTATTTTGTTACCTGTGTCAATTTGAAGGCAGCCTTGACATCAAACTTCATCATCATACAAACATACAAACCACAATCCCACCTAAGAAATTTGATGTATTGAATTTGTTTGTGTACCCTTCTGAAAATTAGTCCAACAAAATGTTCTGTTACCCAATTCGTAATGAGATCCACTTACATGTTTGTTTGCGAGGGAACCCATTGAGGGTACTCATATGTAAAAGTAGAGCTAGTTGAGTGGTTACGGTCATGAGGGTTCCACATAAGGAATAATCGATCCAAACGTTGGATCTACAATTTGCAAGAATTATTTCCATAATGTATTCAAATAGAGATAAACAAAAGGTCATAGGTAAGGGACAAAGAATTCTTTTACCAGTCTACCAACAATGGCTTTCCTATAGGATTTGAAGTCATCATCATATGCCGAATCACATATTTGTATGGTTTGAATTGAAAAATCCACCTTACAAAGAAACCAATGATCACACAGATCATTAATAGGAATGTAAATTCGTTGACAGTACTCTAGATTGTTGGTAAAGCTGTCAGGCCCTTCGAAGAATATTTTGATTAATTGTTCATCACAATGTGTTTCTCGTAGAGCCATTTGCTGGACAAAATTTCAATAATCAGTAAAATATTTATATAAGTAAAATGAGATTGAGAAT
Source organism: Jacaranda mimosifolia (assembly GCA_018894105.1). NCBI lineage: Eukaryota > Viridiplantae > Streptophyta > Magnoliopsida > Lamiales > Bignoniaceae > Jacaranda > Jacaranda mimosifolia. Next base: position 37,956,925 of record CM032123.1, read on the forward strand.
AATTATTTTATGGTACCTTAATGACTCACCGAGAACATCGATGGGAAATACCAACTTGGTGAATTCAAATTTTTGTCTTGATGCTCCAATGTGCATAGAAAAGCAAAGCAAAGCAATTGATAACCTGCTCCATATTAACAATGTTAAGTTTGAAAATCCTAAGAAGATATAACTAGCACTTTAAGTAGGATACATAGTTGTTGAGGACTCATACTGCCATTGAGCTTCGTATATGGCTTTAAACACTTTATATTTGACCTTGAAAGATGCCACATTCTAAAGTCGATGACAATGTTGCTGCAACAATAATTTGAATAAGTAAACAAAATGTGACGTTAAAAGTAATAAAATTGAATGTGTAGTGTATTCGAAATTCGTGAGGATAGTAAAGATTTAATTTAGCACTTCGACAACAATAATATACTCTAATGTCCAATCGTCTTTTATGATGCAAAAAGATAAGTTGCATCCTATATAATTGAATTTAAATTTGTAGATGCATCACTCTGCATAAGTATTGCCCAATTTGAGTGTTACACCTTCATAGAGGTTGTGACTGTTAGGGCCACACAGTCTTTTGTTAAGGTTGCGACCATGAGAATTCACTCCAATGTGGCTGAGAAGGCAGAAACTAAAAATATTTATAAAAGCAGCGGATAATGAGAATGGATAGTTGCAGCTTCATTCGATACCACATCAAGAGAATACATATGCCAGGTACACAGTAATTGTAGGTAATTCATTGTGGCAAGGCTTCAACAGATAATGAATTATTTGAGCCAGCATTGTACTCCTGGCTTGCATATATCATAATGAACCATAGTCTGTGAAGCAGGATCTTCCATAAAATACACAATTGAGGCTCAGCATTAATAATGATTGAAGACCAATGTTTTGATAAATTCGATGAAATTTTGTAGAGATGTCACTATGAAAAGGTAAGTTTGTAATAAAAAAAATCGAGGATAGGCTTGCATAATCCATGATTCGACAGGAAGGCCAATTTATTTAAATGTGAAAACCCAACAAGGATTGTAGGTCGAAGTACCAATGTATTAATTGACATTAATAACATGGTAATTGGAAAGAAACATACCTCAAGTTTTGCTCACCATCAAAGAAAAATTCAGCTATTTCATCTTCATCAGCCATGGGGTTCAATAAACCTGATGCACGTTTCACATAATTATCTGATCGTCTAGATGGGCTGCTAAGGTTAATGGCCTTTTCGACAGATGAACCATCAGCCTCAAGATCTTCATCAAATGATAACCTTCGTGGTTTTATTATTGCAGAAGGATTAGCATTTGCTTTGTCATCTGGTGATTGAAATGAGCTCTGTGAAGTTGGCATGAAAGTTGTACTTGAGTGTGTAACATTGTTTATCCCACGAATTTGTCTAATTAAATCTGAGTTAGCTTCATGTATAAAGGATTTAAATTCCTTTGGAACATTAACCATGAATTCTTCGCATCTATGAGTCATGTTCACAACTTCTAAATACAGCTCATTGTTCAATGCATGCTCTTGTTATTTGCTGCTACTAATCTTTGATTGAAGATCTTGGATGATTTGCAACATACTTGCATTTTGTTGTTCAAGTGCAGTGACTCGTGCACACAATTTAATAACTTGAGATCGCATTTGATCAACCCCTAAAACTGAATGATGCATGGATGTATCAAACTTGTTCACTTGTGGACCATACTTCATGCCACGTGATTCTGGAAAAAAATCTGATTGGGTTTTAGAAGGGTCAAAATTGCATTGCACTTGCATTACTCCAGACTTGCCCTCACTCTTCATGAAAATGTCATCTAATAAGGATGGTAGTAGCTGGGTACACTTGAATTCTTCTGTATCGCCTAGCATTTTTCCTTTCAACTTCATTTGTTGTGACATTTGGAGTGTTGGATTTACCTGTGAAGATGTGGCTTCATCGAAGCAGCATGCCTAAGAAAAAACATAATATTACGATTGCATTTTGTTGTTAGTGCTATTTATGAAGTATAATGTTAACAATTTATTATCAAATAATGAAGTACAAGTGTAAAACTATACAATATTAAAAAACATGATATCTAGACATATAAATAATTCATTGAAGCATATGAAAATAGTAACAAAGATAATGCAAGGCAATATTATGCTACCTTTGGGTTCCTAGAGTTACCTTTGTTTTGCATATCTCGTGTTAACATGTCAATTCTGTGGCGTGTTAAGTAGTCAATAAATGGAAACTCCATTTGCGGTTTGATACGATATGCAGTATCTTGTGGTGATACACGAGCCAAGAAAAAAACCTGTTCCATAAGCGACAAGTGCAACATATTGGATGAAAAATTAAATTGAAAAGGAAATTATAGTATGAAATTATGTGATACCTGCCAAAAGAGCAAACATCCCCCAAGATATGTTTGTGGCTTTTTCTTCCACTGCATAACAGCCTCATCTATATGGTGTCGAACAAGTCGTGCCCAATTTATAGTTTTGACATGGGGCAAGTCAACCAAGAGGTTCAAGTAGTGAACAGGTAAATTTTGTCTGCAACCTAGGAATAATACAGTGCCGAACAATAGGGTCATGTACATGACCTTGAATTCCACTCCATCACTTTGTTCCCTTTTGAGCCATTCTACCAACTCCCCTAAATCAATTCTTCCCCCCATTACTTGGAACAATGCCCTTTATTTGTCAACTCCGTGTGTGCAAGCAAAATCAATCCTATGATTGTTTGCGGTTTTAGGTATTCCCAAAGTATAATGCACAACTTCATTATCTATGATTATGTGCTTCCCATGTATTGTAAGGACGCTTGATGTGGGGTCATAATGGTCTATGAGCCATTTGATAAGTATGCGATCCAATTGATCAATTTGTACCCTCATGAATACCCCGAACCCCATTTCTGTAATGGAATTAACTTGAGATGGCTTGAGCAACTTGTTTATGTCGATTAATTTTCTTAATGAGGTTCTATGCTCCACTTGTCTCTCCTATAAATATGAATGAAAATCATATGTCAATATATATTTATTACATAATAAAAGAGTAGACAATTGCCGTTTAATTTAAATATCATAACCCATAACACATATTATTCAATTCATTGATGAATTGCTGGAGCTTACTGAAAGGATAGTTGGTGAGGTGCGACATAAGGGTACATGCTTTGTCTTCCTGGCCCATTATTTGTCAAAAATGTAATTTCCTCTTAAGTATGCTTTTGTTTGTTGTGCCCGCCCTACAATGTAACCAGGAGAGCCACAGGTCATATCATAGTGCACTAAGTATTAATAAAATGACATAGATTAAAGCAAGGGATGCATCAAATTCGATTTTTAGTCTTTTTGGGTCATAGGGTGTGAAAATTCTAGTGTATGGGACACAAACAATAGCCAGTGGCATCATTTTATAATTTGCCACGACTACGGAGATAAATTTTAATGTGAAGCACTGACATTAATGGGATGGTTGATTTAAGCTGAAACATATAGAATCATGAAATATATACACACAAAATACAGTTCAAGCTTGTGGGTAACGAACATAAATCATTGTGGCCATCCAATTTATTGCTCTATCATGGAGCATGCATAAGCGACATTTCACGTAGTACAACATTGAATGAGTGGAAAATAGATTATATATACACACACATATATACACATTTTCTATCATACACATTAAATGAAGCATGCATAACCGTTTTTGTGCATTGAATGAGATGTATGTAGACATATATATATACATTTATTGTGTCATTAATGTTTTACAAGTTGGGATGTATAGTTGTGTGTGTTTGTGTGTGTGTGTATATATTAGGTATGAACTTAAATGCATTGCAAGAATGTAATTTATATCACTCCCACCAATTTACATTGTGCAGTGTATGGATATGAAGATAAATCTCTTGATCAAGGTGGAAATTAATTGATCTCTCTCCCCTGCAGCCAATTAACTCTCATGGAAAAGCATATTAGGTATTTTGTTCTTTCTCAAAGATGAAGAACAAGAAACAGCTGGAAAAGCACCCTAAACAATTAGAATTGTGGCTGGAGACTTGGAAGAAAAGATGCTATTGGAGTGGGTGAACAATTTAAATTGATTGGATGGGGAGTAATAACATATCTTGTCTATAATTAATGCACCCCCATAAAATCATATTTTTTATTTTTATTTTTGTAAACTTTAAAATATTTCTTTCATTATTTTAACCATTGAACAAATTTATGATCCCACTTTTGGGTTGACTTGTATGTACTCCTATATTGACTATGGGTGAAACTATAGTTTACTTACAAATCTATTAATGATATAATCAAGTAAATGGACTTCAATTTTGATGTGCACTTGTTTTATCCAGGTTGAGACTATATCTGAATTTTATTTGATGAAATTGGCCATGTTTTGGGAAAGTTTTACTACTTTGGATACGACATTATTATGAACCGAGCTTGTTAGTTGAAGCTTTTGCTTGGTTAAATAAATAAATGAATAGGTTATTAATGACAAAGTAAATGTTGGTGTACCTTTAATATTAATTTCGTAATTTACTAAAATTTTTTTATGTATAGATAAATTGTAGAATCTTGAATTATTAATATATAAATAAAAAGTTATTTAAATAAATCAATGTAATTCATTTAATAACTTATTTAATTACTTTAACTCATTATTTAATTAATACATTATTTAGTAAGTAAATTATTTATTAATAACGACAATAATTTTGCATAAATTTAATTATTTCTGTCAACTATATTTTTAAGCATATGAATATTAATGTATTAATCTTAATAGATTATTAAATAAATTTGACACCATACTTTAATTATTTATTATAATTATTTATTAATAACATAAATGATATATAATTAAATTTATTCCATTTTATGATGATTAGTTTATTTAAATTTATATAATAAATTTAATTAAATGAATTTATGTAATGCTTCAAATATTTGAAATAAATTAATTTTAGTATTAAAATATACATGTAAATAATTATATTAAGAATCAGTATTTTTATTTGAAAAATAAAACATAATGTGTAATTACAGATATATATTTTGAGATAGATTTATTTATATAATACAAATGTAATGTGTAAATATAATTCTATATTATGAAAATAAATTTAAGCACTTGTATAAATGATAGAATTTTCTAATTTCATGCATGGTGAAAAGAATTGAATAATATAAACATGAATGGATAAGTGAATTCAGCTAGCATGCATTTGTGGGATGGCTGGCCGTGGTCTTGTAGCAATAGGAAAGACATGTGCATCACAATAAATAAAGGGTCTGTTTTATGATTTTTATTTAGTATGAGTTTGTATTTAATATACAAATAAAATAAAACCATAACTTATCTTGTCTTTACTTGTAAAATTTCCATTGGCACGTTTTTTTTAAGACAAATGAACCAAAATAAATTTTGATTTTTTGGAGATTATAATTATTATGTTTTCCCTATAATATTTTTTAATATTTATCATAATTAGCAACAATCAGAATCATCTAATCTACTTGATGTAATCCTTAATCTTAATAAATATTTAAATTATAGTGTCATATTTATTTAATAATCTATTATGAATAATATATATATATATGTGTGTGTGTGTGTGTGTGTGTGTGTGTGGATGTGTTAAGTGAGAGAGTTATATATGAATGAGTGATACGATATGTTGAGTGAGAAAATGAGGGGGTAGGTGTGGTTTTTTTAGCGTATATGTTTTTTGGGTGAATTGAGAATGTGCCTTTATATTGAATTTTTTGTACGAGTTGAAAAATATATCTAAAAAATGCATGAGAATAGAGTCTAATTATTTGGGTTACACTAGTTTCGATGTTGGTATTTTTTTTTATTAATGATAAGAGTTGTTTGTAATACCAACCAATTTCATGACTATATGATTTTAATTAAATTATTAACCAAACGAAGTTAATATTTACATTTAAATATAAACTTTAAAAAATTAAGTTTAATGTTATATCATAAAAACGACAATATACTATATTATAATACAATGAACATTAAATAGTAGACAATAGCATAGCAGATTACATTTCAAACCCATACATCCAACATATAAAACAAGTCCATAAACCTGCAAAGGAAATAAGAAACATACAAGTCGAAGGGACCTCAGAAGGTTCCCTAAAGGGAAAATTTTCACTACCACCAATATTGCATAGTCAATCTCACAACATATGTATATAGGACAATAGCCACTCCAAATTCAAGCCTTGTTATCTGGGGAACTTGCCGGGTACATGTCTGGACGGTCAATGGAGTTGTGCAAGTTGTTGGTTGTTGCTCCATCATGGTGATTCTGATCTTCATCTTTCGACTCATATGGACAAGTAGCAATAGGTTGATCCACATCCCCATTGTCAGCATTGCTTTTTTCATCTTCTTCAGATTCTGAATAAGTTACGTAGACGCCCTTCTCCTTGTCTTCAAAAATGATTTTCCTTCTTATCACCTCCAGATACTTTACAAACCTTTTGTAATCTGGATCAATCTCATCTTCAGACTCTGATGATATATAAATTATCTCTTTTTCCTTCCCGGTCTTGTTGTTATCATCCGCCGTGACAATGCTAATAAGTAGGATTATGCAAGGAAAAAAAAATTAGTTAAAATGAATTCTGATTCAATAATAAACTGAAACAAGTCATAGTTATTAAAAAAAAAAAAAGTAAGCAATAAAGAACTTAAAGAAGGCATAACAAGAGCATAGTATTAGGCTGAGCATGATGTAGTTTTGTGGAAAAGGAGTTTGAAAGGAAAAAAAAAAGAGAAAAAAACTAATGATAATATGTGAGGCTACCGGCATTGGAGAGTGGGGGTTGTCTCTGGTTCAACACCTATGAATTTCATATTTACCCGTTCAGATTTTAGAAGCAAGCTGGATGATTTGGAGTGGAGGAAATAGGAAGAATTGGAAATAGAAGGATAAACAATGAGCATTTATTTTGTAGGGCATTATGGCCATGAGAATGTTTTTAGGTGGCTTGCAAATTGACTTAGAGTTGATAGGTGGTTGACATGCATGTAGTCTCCCACCTAATAATTGTAGACTAAGAACAATACAAGCATGTTTGTGTAGACTTTACATAAAATTGAAAATATTAGGTTGTGATTTCTTGCATTTTAGTTTATCATTTTCCATTTCTTACAGAAAATTTGATATTTTTTTATTTATGAGGTTGAAGAAGTTTTTATTTAGTATCGAGTGATTGTTTGTGCGGTAAAAATTTAATTATTACAGTTGTTATGATTATAAATGTTGTGACAAGTAAAAGTTACGAGATGGTGATTTGTTGTGTTCCCTTTTGTGAGAAAAAATTGAGAATGTGTGTTTGTGAAGTGGTGATTGAGTATGAGATATGAGTTAAAAATATTGCATATGTAATTCTTTTTAGATAATATTTATATAGTATGAGTTTGTATTTAATATACAAATAAAATATAACCATAACTTATCTTGTCTTTGCTTGTAAATTTTGAAATTAAAAATAAATAAATTTTAAGACAAATGTACCCAAATAAAATTTTAATTTTCGGATATTAGAATTATTAAGATTTCCCTAAAATAGTTTTTAATATTTTTCATAGTTAGCAACTATCAGAATCATCTAATGTAGTTGATATAATCCTTAATCTTAATAATATATTATTTGAAGAGAAATCATTCAAACCACATATTTGAAATATCAAAATAACTTGCATTAATCTATGGTCCAAACACTTATCGCAAAAATGTTATTATTAACATTTTATAAACTTTAAGAACTTATTTTATCACAATAGTTTAATAATTTACTTGAAAAATAAAATCTAATAATTCATAAGAACATGTTGTAACTTATTGAATAAATAAATAAAATATTTTTGAATAAATAATTCTGTTTAATATTAAGTAAATATATAAGAAACATAACAAATGTAAATATATATAGTAATAGTCATACATAATGCCAACCAATCTCATTACTCTATGATTTGAAATAAATTTTCAGCTAACTGAAGTTAATATGTAAATTTAAGTAAGATCAGTGTTGGGCAATTTGATGTTGACATGGACATGACATATTTTTTAGGTGGCATGCAAATTGAGTTGGAGGTGGTAAGTGGGTGACATGCATGTATTCTCCCTATATAGACCTAGTAATTATAGACTAAAGGCAATTATGGTTGCTTAAACTTAACCTTGACTTGAAAAATATTATGCGTGTTCTCTAGGGAATAAAATTCGGGGAGAAGATTTTAAGAATGCGTCCAGGTTTTTTGTTTTTTTTTTTAATTGTTGGGAAGGAAAATGGTGAAAGAACACAGCCTTACAATTCCCATTGGCCTACGTTTCTGTCCTGTATAAAAACTTACTGCCGCAGCCAAAAATAAGTGAAGCCTTAGATTTGCCCTTATCACTAACATGTCGTAAGCCTTGTAAAATACAATGATTGTTCCACTGACAAACTACAAAAATTTCCAGTTGTAGCTTGGAGAATACTAATGAAAAAAACCTATAATAATTTGATTTTTACACAATTTTGCTACTGAGCTCCTATGCATTGACAAATTAACAGTAATATATAAATGTGATATCTATGAAATTGAATAATGCTTTTTCTTCACAATTGAATTTTTAAATACGTGTTATTTTTACCAAAATGTATCCAATTCAATTTTTCTTAATATAACATTTGCTCCAATTCAGTTTAAATTTTTATATATACTAGAAAAATCAATTCGGTCCACACTAATAAATATTTATCATTACTTAGTACATAACTAATATGATTAACATAAAATTACAAATAGATACTCCCATGTCATGGCAAAAAGAGCAATATCAAAACACATCATAGTACCTGAAACATAGAAAAACCACAACATAGCCGAGCATGGTAACCTTAAAGAGTCAAAAAGTCCAACACAAAACAGACATTCCAACAAAATTTTAAACATTCTTCCTATTGTTCCTAGTCTTCCTATTCTTCATAGTCTTGCTTGAAGAGGCAGAACTTATGTGTTCCATGCGGTTCTTCACATTTTTTATGGGGAATGACGAATTTTGGCTCTCTATCTCCATCTGCTTCGATCCACTTTCATCAACGTTGATTATCTTTTTTCCTTTGTTGACAGCACAACTAGCCTGCGAACTTATTCCACTCATCGTCATGCTTTGTTTCTCATCATCCTCATCCGAGGAGTCAGAATCTTCATATACAAACTTGCTATCCTCATCCGAGGAGTCAGATTCTTCATACACAATGTAGGTGCTTGTTTTCTTGTTTTCATACACCATCTTTTTCCCTACCATCTTTAAGCCTTTCAACCACATCGCATATTGAGGGTCGATTAATTTGTCAGAATCTGAACCAGAAGATGTCTCCATTACCTTTCATTTGGTTGTAGGTCTATTTCCTTTCATCCTATTTTCTTTTGCCATTAGAAAGCTTGCATAACGAAATGAAAAAACTTTATAAAGTTAGTTTAATTCGAAATCATGAAAAAAACCTATGTAATACGAGTAATTTACATAGTTATATTACATACCTCAAAATTGGATAAATTGAAGTTTAGATTTTTTTTCGTGCAACATGACTGAGAAGGACCTATAAAAAAAAATTTCAGCAATTAATACATAAATAGATGGATAACAACTTATTATAGCTTGGACTTTTCCAATGTAGGAGAGAGTGAAAACGGGGAAGAAATGGGAAGGGATAAGGTGATAAGGTGTTAGATAACATGCATACCTTTTTTTGTGTATTTTGCACAACAATGGATATTGCATTTATATTGCAGCCGATTAAGTTAGATATTTTAAAAAAAAAAAAAAACAACTCAATGCACAGTGGACATATTGTTGCTATTTTGTTCTTACATAAAAAAAGGACAACTTGTACTTTTTTTTTGGGCCAATTCAGTGGACATGTGTATAAGAAAGAATTTTAGATGGCATGCACAGGAATTTTGAGGTGATGGGTGGCTGACGTGCATGATAGTATTCCTTTACAAACCATTAAGTGGTAACACATTTAGCTACCCATGATTATGATACCGTTAAAAATATTTAATTGATAATAACATACTACATTATATTAAATAATACATTCAACCTGCATGATAAAACTTTCGTATATTACAACATTGGACATGAAAAATTATCAAAGGAAAATACTGGCCGATGGGACATAAAGAGCTCCCTAAGTGGAAAATTTTATACCAACACAAGCATCTTATACCCACTAATTTAATAGACATATGGAACTGTACTAGATCCATGCTCAAGCCTTCTTATTTGTGGATTTAGGGACATTGCTTCCAGTAGAGTCATTATGATCAACCTCCTCTTGCTCTTTCGAGTTACATCGACGTGCAACAGAAGTTTCATCAAAACTTAATTCACTTTGGGCATCCTCACTGTCCTCGTCCTCATTGTCATCCTCATATTGCTCATATTCTTCATATGTTATATATATTCCCCGTTCCTTATCCTCACAAACTAATTTGTTTTCCACTACCTTCAAGCATTTTAGAAACCTTTTGTAATCCGGATCAATGTCATCTTCAGAGTCTGATGATGAAATATCATATACTACTTTTTCCTTCCCCTTGTTGTTGTCACTGTTCGCCATGAAAGTACCTATATTTTTCATTATGTAATAAAAAAGGGCTTCATAAATATGATTTGTCATATACTCAGTATATTAATAAGACATATTTGTAACATTATTATATAATAATAATGTAAAAGAGAAATTTTTTTTGATACTTACCAGTGCAAAAATAGGTTACAGAATTTACGTATCAAAATTGTAGCAGTATGTAGTTGAATCAATTTGTGAGAGTAGAAGTAATGGAGCTTATTTATATGCACCCAACTAAGTGAAATAAATGAGGGTCCAATTAATTTAATTACCACTATGTACAACAACTACTTCTAATTATTTATTATTTGAAAATTTTATTTTTCCCATGTTTCTTCCATATCTTGGTGATAGATATGGTACCAGGGGGCGGAGGTATACTTTCTTGTCTTACACGCCAAATTTATTCCATGTCAGTGAAGGATTGAATATTATCTATTTTGAAGGCCCTAAATTTTATTTTAGACATGTTTCATCCATATCTTTGTGATAGATATGGTACCAGAGGCGAATGTCTACTTTCTTGTCTTACATGCAAAACTTATTCCATGTCAGTAAAGGATCGAAGGTTATCTATTTCCAAGGCCCTAATTTTATTTTATTTTTTGACATGTTTCTCCCATTTATTGGTGATACATACGGCACCATTAAAATTTATATTTATGGATTTGGAAATACATTAATTTCGGTCCTTCACTACAAAAAGAAGATGCATGGCATGTAGAACAAGACGACAGACCCGCCCACCCACCCCCCAATTGACAACTGATAGTTTGGCCGGTGGATTGGACAATGTAAGCAAAAGAAGAATTTTGCCTATATGTTTGGATGACATGCATGGGAGGTAGGCTCCCCTAGCTGTAGAGTTAGTAAATATACACAAATTTGAAGAAAGGAAGAAATTACAAAACTTTTATCATTGCAATTTTAGGTGATGGCCGGTTCTTATTAATTATTAAGTATGGGAGAGAATTATTGGAATTTTATGGATACTTATAATTAGTATTCATGTTGTAGTGCATAATAGGAAAAAGAAGAGTTAATAATAAAAGTTGATAATCTTTCAAGTAAATCATATTTTTTAAAAATAAATAAATTAGATATATATATATATTTCAATTGGTTAAGTTATATTTAGTTAAATAAATTACATATATACGTATATATCTATTTAGTATTCATACTAAGTAAAATAATTATCCAATACGAAAAGTGTATAGTTAACAAAACTCTTCCTAATTTTGTATCCAATAAAATAATTATTGGATATCAATTCTTCGTAAGTATTGTATAAACTGAAAATAAACTCATTAATTTTTAATATATTTAGCAAAATAATTATTTGCAATTTTTTTATTAATGTTTTCATTATTCTTAATAAATTAAATATACTGCATTAAGTAAATTAAATATGAGACATACAATTCAATCTGTTCCTAATGATATTCACTCAATGTTATTTACTAAGTATTGTTTTCAATATAATAATTCCTAAATACATTATAATTTAACCTTGTTCACGTGGATAGGCCCTCTATGGACCATTTTTCAGATAATATTTTTAGCTGGACGTCAAATCAGACTTTGAGGAGATGGTTGGATGCCATGCACAGAAAGTAGGCTCACCTAGCTATTCTCCTCAATCAATATACTAAAATTTGAAAAAAGGATAGCAAATATCAAATTTGTAATATTATTTTGACTTGCTATAAAATTAGTATGACATATATAGTAAAAATTCAAATTTATGAATATTTAATTAACCTAACATTGCACTATGAAGTTGAATCCGTTAAAAATTTACTTCATGACTTTTTCCTAAAATTATAATTGTAGGTTATGGATTTTACCCATTATCAATTCCACATGAATAAGGGTATAATAATGGAAGTAAATGATAGGTGTTTTTAGTGATTATTTCAGTGATAAAGAAACAAATAAATTAAATAGATGTAGGTATTCTAAAATTATAATTTCCATAATTTAGTCCCCCCAAATTTTTAATTTTAGACAATGAAGATCTTCTCTTATTTACAATTTAATCCCCTCTATCATCGATTATATATATTATATTAATTAGTACATAAGTTTTATTTTATTATTTAATTATTAATTATATGGTCCTCGTTGATATAATTTTCATATAATTTCAATCAATTATTTAAAACATATAAAATTACCTAATAATGTATGTCAGCTATTTCATAAATTGGTGTATTTGGAATTTTATAACACTCAACTTAAAAAAGTGTTATTAATATGAACTTTATATAGTGACATGGTTAAGCATCAAATGATAAAATATCTACACTATATATATAAAGCACGTATCTTATTTGGATATGTTTTCGAGTACATTTTCTTATTATTAATTTTGAACTTCTTTTCTATTCTCCTATATTTTTCACTTCAAATACTTTTTTTTTTCTTTTTCATTGTATCTTAATTTTTTTTCTTTTACTAATCTAAAATTTTAATTGAATGTATTGAGAGTATTGAAAATTTTAGTAGTATATATAAAATTTATAAATATTTTATTTATTTTATACCATATAATTTTAGCAAAAACATCGAGTGTGCAAAAAATACTACTATAAACAATCCCTTCAAATTTAGTTATGTTTCTACTTAACATATTATGTAGAAAATTCCAAATATACTTACCGTTTCAACATTTAATTTAATCTTAAAATGTGGGTTTGTCTGCTATGTTTGGTAAATGATATTTGTTGACATTGTACGAAAATGCATCTTATATTATTTAAATTTATAGACGTGCATTTCAGTCATCACAATAGAGCATAAGGTAAGTTTAGTAAAATGATTAGTATATCCCATACAATCAATATTTACCAATCAAAAAACAAAAGTTATTTTGTTGGAGTATCTATACTTACAATCCTAACAACTAGATAAGATATTAGATGGCATTCACCTATTATAAAGCTTATATATCCATCTCAATCTTAACATACTCAATCTCGTCACTGCAACCAAACACAACCAATATATATACTAACACACACACACACACGTTCCGTGAACATATGTAATCAATATATATACACAGACATACACATTTGGTTGATTTTACACACACCAACTCACTGTATGTCACACACACACACACACATTAATTTGTTTCCCTCCCACCCACCACCGAAAAATCTTGCAAGACAAATTCAAATGTGCATTCCATGCAAATTCAAAACCTATGGACAACTATTCTTACACTCCTATTGCATGTAGTGGTTGATGGGTGGATGAGCACTTTTCTTTACAAACACTCAATCCATTTGACCATCACTAATGTCATTTTAAAAAATACAACACCCAAGTGCCGGACAAAAGGAAAAAAATTCTTTTTTTATTGTCAATATAATTCCATATCATTGGTCACAACAAATAACCTTTCTCCAATTACCTCAGCGGCTTCAACGTTCTGAGCTATTAGGCAACGTGGTTTTCCTATTTTTACCATCTTATTGTACAAAAATCAATCTCCAATAAAAAAAAATGCATTTCACACATTCAAAAAATTTTATGAGTATGGATTCTCATAATGCGACAAGTTCAACATGTAGCATCAATTCATCTTCAAAATGTGAAGCAGAGAAACCGATTTGCTTATGCGGTGAGTTAACAAAGGTGAGATTTGCATTTATTGAAAATAACACTGATCGTCGTTTTTATGGGTGTTCAAGGTTTTCATCGAACAATTGTGATTTTTTTAAATGGGTTGACCCTCCACAATCAGATCAAAGCAAATTGTTTGGTTCAATAGTGAATAAAAAAATGCAGATTAGAAGAAAAAAAATGCACTCATTGAAAAAAGGGTGTCCAAGCTATTATCAAAGAATGAAGAACTAAAGGTAATGAATTCAAAATTGCAATGCATATTAGAACATCTTCAAGAAAGGATCAGGGTGCTTCAGAAGAAGTCATCATGGATTCATTTCTATATTGTAATAGCACTGTGCATTGTAATTTTCGTGTATTTATTTTCATTCAGAATCTGCCATCCAAATAAGGGCACTAAATTTCTTATGCTGCCACAATAACTTTTGGTTCCCTGTAATGTAAATTCACTCTACAAATTTCAATATTTTTAGTGCCTTACTAATCCAATTCTTCTCACATCTCTTTGTACCGCCTTATTTTTTAATTTTTTTTTTCACTAACATGTGTAACAAATTATTTTATGAGGTCTTATATTTTAAAAATAGACTATGCTACTTAATGTATGCAAATGTGACCTATGGTCCAATAAAAAGCAAAACTGTATTACACATAATATTCAGTTAAATTTAAGACTATTTCAAATATCTTCAAATTAACAAGTTTTTTTTTATTAACATTTAATTTTATCTTGCAATTTTATTATGCTTATTACCTTATATGTGATAAGGTTTTTTCACATAATACTGATTCAATAATTTATATTTAAATATTAAGCTAGGTTCCTTAGTTTAAGGGAGCCTTTTTTTTTTTTGGAGAATGGCTTGAACGCCACTATAATGGAGACATCCAACAAGAAGGGAAGATCAAATGAATGTGCATTCTCTTACCAACGAGAAAACAGAAAAAACACTAAACATTATTCGACCAGCTGATTATTCAAATATGGATTACATATAAACATAGAAAAACATTTGAAAAAAGTAATGCAACCAATTTGATAAAATATAATTAAATGAAATACAAAGAGACAAAAAAAAAACATACAATTTTAATGACAAAATAGCGTGTCACTATTTGGTCACTAATTTATCTTAACAAAATAGATTTATAAGTTATAAAGTTGTGACACCAATTATAATTTGATTATACACTTGTATAATAATTATTGAGGTTTTCTTCGAATTATTTAACGATATAGAAATCTATATTGCAGTAAGTAGTTTGTAACATACATTTTTTATAAGGTAAACTATCTCGTCTTATTATTTAATATTAACATTAGCTAATTAGTGGACAATTTTCCTGTAATACTAGTCAATAGTAAGGTAGTAATTAAAACTAAATAAGTAAATCAATTATTTCATTAAATAATTGTTCCATATACTCTATTATTTAAAAAATATCAAATCATTAACTTTTTCTATATCAAATAAATCAAATATTTATCTAATGATTTTTCGCATGTATTTAATTTTAGAAGATAACATTTTGAATTAAAACACTACTTAATATGATGCAAATAAAATATTTTTGCATGAAAAATTTAACTAGTCAGATAAAAATATGATTATTGATATTTTTTCATATATTTAATGAGAAAATAATCTATATTGCACTAAGTAGTCTCTAAAATACAATTTTTAAAAGCTAAACAATCTCTTTATATTGTGCATAACTCTAATAAATCAAATTTTTTCATATTTATTTGTATATATGAAGCTATTTTATTCTTTTTTATATTATCATATCAAATATACTATGTACATGAATAACACTAGTATTGTCAAATGGTTGGGTTAGGTTGGTTATGGATTGGGTTTAGGGATTCAAACGAACCGAGCCACCTCGCAAGCCTTACGAGCAGGCTCGAAAAGTGTTCAACCTCTCGTGCCAAATGAATCGAGTCAAGCTCGAGCCTCAATTTCTCTAGTTGGTCGGGCTCGAGCTCCAGCCTAAAAAAATTGTTAAAGCTCTACTCGGCTGCATCCCTATTTGGGTCTTGATGGGTTGGGTTGAAAATGGGTTTATATTTATGGGGTGACAAATACATCATGTTGAAAATGGGTTGGGTTGGATTTGGGCGTGTCCAATATAAAATACAAGAAAATTTAAACTTTTTGCTAAATATATTATATTATTATTCTATTAAATTGTAATCTTTTTATCTTTCTTTATTTGACATATTTTAATTAATTATTATTAAATTTTTGGTAATCACGTATAATTAAATTAAATTATGTAAACATATCATTTACTTATTATTTTATATTATTTATATTTTTTCTTTTAATACAAAATAATAATCTTGCTCAAGGAATAAAACATAATTATATAAAATAGTTTAAATTTTTAGTACAAAAAGTTTACATTGTACCCAACAAAATATTTACTATATTAGTCGTATTTTTTTTTATTTTTGCTTTTTATATTTAGATAATATTTTAAAAAGTTCTATTTTTTTTTACTTTTTATTTTTTCAATCCAGTTCATTATTGTTTATTACAATGATCAAATTCAAATTCGTTTCGACATTAAAATATTACTGTCATTTTAAAACAAAAAAAATATGCATATATATTGAAAAATATGTCTTTTAATAATAAAAAATATAAATTATTTAAATTTAAATTGTTATATCTACCTAAATTATTATTTTTAAGTAAAGTAATAATAAAATATAATTAATTTTTTTATTTTTGAAAATATTATAATTGAAAATAAACATAAAGTCGGGGTCCTTTCTTCTTGTGAAGGGAAAGAAAATGAAATGGACTGCCGCAATCTGTCATTTCACATGCTACCACTACATTATAAATTTGTTGTGTTCACAAATTAATATTTTTATAGTTTGTAAAAATTATAAAAAAGAAGAAAAATATTTTTTTATTTATTTTCATAGAGCAAAATTGAAAAAATTATTTCAATTCATTGTTTTTTTATTTTTTAAAGTGTTATAGAAATAAAAATAAAGTGTCGTATGATCTTCAAAGAATGAGAAAATGAAAGAATAATTTTGGAACTAAAATTGGTTGAATTATTTAGAAACCACATTTAACTCATTTAGATTCAAAACCCATTTCAACCTATTAAAATCCAACCCATATTCAACCCACTAAAACCCAACCCAACCCAACCCAAATTCAATCAAATTATTTAAAGCCATGGGTTGGAACCATGAGTTCATACCCAGTTTGCCTCCCTTAAATAACACATTTAGTAAATTTTTAATATTCAATTCAAACTAAACTATTACCCTTGCATATATATCTTTCTTTTACAAGTAGAATATAAAAATGCCGAAAAAGAAAATACAACATATTGCTTTCAATCAAATCCTTATGATCCTACATCATGAACCCATGTAGACATTTTTTTTTATGAGTTATTATAAGCATAAATATTAAAAAGGGTAATTAAACATCTTATAAAATATTACTGGTCTTTTATGAAACTTTTGAAATTTGTCAACCAAGAGTGTCCATCACATCAATCTGATCCAATGAATCGACCATCTAAATCAACCCAATTAAATTGGTTTGACTTGGATCAGGTAGTCAGGTCTCATTGGGTAAACACCCGTAGTGTGAAATATATATGTCCTATATGAAACAATTTTTTTTGAAATTATTGAAATTCAAATCTCCATTATTATATTGCTGAAAATGTAAATTGATCATATTTAAAAAAATATAAATAAAGTTCACAGTTTATGGTTCAAGAACTTAAATGATTATGTTCTCCACTATTTTACACAAATATTTATTTAATTTCTTCATGAAATTCTTTATTATGAATTATTAAATATTGTGTTACTACAGCTACAAAATACGGTGATTGTATTAGTATAAATACAAAGAAAAAAAAAGGATATTAAATATGAATAATTAGTGATAGTTTTACGATAACATAGTCATCAAATTCTGTTTTGGGAACTGTATTAAGCTTTTTGGGATAAACTTGTATTATTAAATTAAAATTATATTTATGTCATTATTATAATTTTTTAGGGAAATAAGTTCAACAATTAAAAGTATAGGTGATTATTAAACAATATAGAAATAGAATACAAGTTCAAATCAATATTACCATATAAATTAATAGAATATTCTTTAAATGACTCATACCTTATTTATCAAATAATTAAGTGAAAAAGTGAGTAACACTAGTAACACAAAGCTAATATTATAAAACAAGTCCACAAAGTAATTATAAACTCAAAATTCATTTAAAATAGAGATTAGTGATAGGATATGAGGCTGCAATTAAAATATAAAAAAAAAAATATATCATACTCATTCTCAATTAATACAATATTATTATACATAATATAATATCATATTTTTTTAATAAAATTCTCATAATTTGAATCTATATATGTGTGTGTATGTGGCTGTGCTTACATAAATATAAATTACAATTGTAGAAATCTGAAATAATATAATAACAAAATTTTCATCCACAACCAAAGACAAGCACAGGTAAAACGAAAATTGAAAATTGAATAATTAATATTAAATGTGCAGTTCACTTTTCCTCTCCCTCCACACCATTGCACCATTTCCGAGACAATTCTTTGAGTATCCCCCAAACAACCCCCCGCCACTTCCCCTCCCACCTGATACAGCAGCAGAGAAGCGAACCGCGCGGTGTTGTGGGTAAAATTCTCTACTACTTTTATTCTTTTCAAGTGAATAGTGTGTTCTTCTTGGTGGTTAGAACTCATGTGCTTTTCCTGTGTGGAGGATTAATTTACTCTTTCCATGTTGATATGAACGATTAAAATCCTAAAGTTCTTCCACCCCCACGAATTCCTTGAAGAGGGACTTGGAATTTTAGCGGAGACAATGTTGGATTCAACTACATTGATGAAAACCTCCTTCAAAGGTGCTGTACAATACACCCTTCAAAGCTTATTCTCTACATAAATGTTCCTTTTAGTGTTAAGAATGTATGCATTTTTTATATCAATTGACAAGAGAAGTAGGTTGAACTTGAAGCTTAGCTCATTTTTTTACTGTTCTGGTGGGTTTTGCATTGTTATGAATGCCTATGTCCATATATGTTTGGTTTTCAACAATTTGACCTTGTGTATTTATATTATGAAACCATCATTATTCATGGACCCCACATGTTAGAGGAAATGCCTAAACTATTTTGCCGAATAGAGAAATATATATGCTTAAACAAACCTATCAAGTAAATTGATAGTGCTTGGACCACAATTGTGCTTACCTAAATTGGTAGTGTTGATAATGCTACGCAGCTGTCAACTGTAATGGGGACCCTTTGAAGAAAAGTCAATAAGTGTAGGTAAATGGGAACAAACAATATCATTATGATAGATATTTCCCTAAAATGCCCTAAAACATGATTTTTACATGAACCGTATTAGGAATAAGTCAATGCCACCTGCTTGGGTTGGCACCCAACTTCATAAAAAACTGACACGTAGTGTTTTAACTCTTTTTAGCTGGTAATTTTCTGCACTAATTTCATTTTTTAATTTACTTTTGCCTTGGATTTATCATCTCCTCCTTTTTTTATAATAACTGTTCCATATACTCTCAAACATTATAACACGCTTCGCACTTGTAAATGGATCTGAAAAAAACACTTAAAGAGCCAAAAAGTTATCCGTTTGACACTCTGAATTAATTTTTTAATCTTCAAAATCAAGGAAAATTTAATGTGGAAAAATCTGACATGGGATTTGGACTACTTTCACCACTTTCCAACCTATCAGGCCACTGGTTTTTGCATCCATGGTGGGCTTAAGTAATTTTTATGTGAATCCATTTTCTTATTTTCTATTTCATTGGAATTTCCTTTGGTCAAAGCTTGATCTAAATGTGCACAGATGAAAGATAATCGATAAACTAAGAATATAAAACAGAAAACCAGAGAGAAAGGGAAGAATATTGTCTGAAATCAAGATATCAAAGTACTCTGGGAAAAGATGAGCTGAGAAGCAAAATTAAACTGCTAAGGTTAACAGCCACTTTCAACTATTGGCCTTAGTCTATAATTCAATAAACTATTAACAACCAACAAGCTTAGCCATATCTTATGCATGAATATTTGGCAGATTAGACCTCTGTTAGCTATGCCAGAACTCCTGCTTTTCCTCTTCACTCTCTCTAATTGCTTAGTATTTGTCATGCTGTTGTGTTCTTCAGACTTTCAATTCGAATTTTTATATTGCAGGAAAATGGCACGAAAAAGGAAACCTCAAACTGATTCCAATCCAAAAAAGAAGGCTAAAACTAAATCCAATGCCAACTTCAACAAACAAAAGTTTGTGTCTACGGCTACCTCTGAGAGGTATAACCAATCACTAGTCATCAAGGTGCCTATTCCTAAACATGGATTTGATGCCCATATAGAGTGTGCGTTTAAATAATTCTACACCATCATTAATGCCAGGAAATGGAAAAGATTTGTTGAGCAGCCTTCAACTGCATCAATTCCAATTGTTCGAGAATTGTATGCAACTGCTTACGAGCACAACGATGGGAAAGTCTTTGTTAGGGGATATCAAGTTCCATTTGATAGTACTACTATCAATAAGTTCTACAAGACACCTAAAATTGAGAATGACGAATACAACCGGTACATAGCTGTATCCCTCGACTTGGATGAGGTCACCGCAGCCATTTGCCCCCAAGCAACGAAATGGAAATATGGTAAGGGGCAACGAAAGTCCTTCCCATCGACTTTTTTGGACAGAAATGTAAGGGTGTGGCAGCACTTTGTGGCAGCCAAGATGTTGCCTTCCACACACTTGAGTAATGTGTGCAAGGATCGTGCTATACTCCTATTTGCCATCGTGACTGGGAAATCCATCGACATAGGCCAATTGATCTACAATGGAATCATCAATGCAGCGCGATCGAAGTGACAGGGCCTATATTATCCCAGTCTCATCACTTCTTTATGTCGTCAGGCAGGAGTTGCTGTGCAAGACAATGAAGAAATGCTACAGATGAAGAATACATTGGATGAGATGATCTTCAATCGAATTTTGAGGGGTAGTGATGATGATGGTGGTGTAGGCCCTTCCAAGGTGCGCAAACTTCCTCCTCCATCCAAAACCATGAAGGTGAAAGAGCACATGATGCGACTTGAATTTAAACTGGAGGAGCACTTCAAGTACCATAACGCATGCATGAGATCATTTGAGCAGATGCTCCGATTTTGTGCTGCGTGCATGGGGGTTAGCATGGATACCTTTCCTACACTACCAGAGCCTAAGGAATTTTATGATTTGTCCACATCCAATGAATCTGAACATGATGATGATGATGATGAAAGCCATGACATTGATGAAGGCCAGGACACTGATGAAAATAACTAATCTGTTGGTCATTTTTTTGCTTTCAATATGAATGTTGTTGGCATGTTCACTTTGTGTGTTACTAATGCTTTTGTTAATACTTTTATGTACGTTGTGATATTTCTTAACTTCTTTTGGTTGGTAATGGCTACCTTTATTCGCTCTTTGATTGTATTAGACTACTGTAGCTTCTGGGGAGTTTAAAAAACAGCATTTTGCTTCTTTGTATAGTGGGGCAAAGTACTTTAGTGTGGCTTCTAATTTTGCTACTTCTGGTTGGTTTGATTTTGCTTCGAATTCTGGAATTAAGTCACATATTTTGGTAGCTGATGCAGTGATGTTCTATTTTGTAGCTAAGTTACTGAATTTTCTTATATGATTTTGGAGATATCAGCATAGCGTCTTCCATAGTGATTTTCTTCCTGTGTGCTGCAAATATATCGTTAAGAAAGCAGTTCTAGAGTTGTTTATAGAGCATTATACACAGTGTGTGTGTATGCTGCTGGAACGTGTATTGAGGATCATCATATGCTACATAATCTTATATGTGCAGCTGTTATATTGTGTAATTTGTGTTGAATGTTCAATGTTTTTTGGTCAAAGCTTCTAATGCCATCGACATGTTATTCAATTTCAGCAAAATGGGTGGTCAGATTTTGAACATTAAATGTGAGTGAAATGGGTGGATTTTGATTGATTTGTGGGGCATTTTTGACTTTTACAAATCCCCTTAAATCTACTGATTTTTAACTAAAACTTGGCCTTTTTAACAATCTTCTTAATTCTGCTTCAAGAGGGATTCGAACCTAAAACCCGATACAAGTCTACTCATTTTGGGAATTCACTATTGAATACACGAGGATTCGAACGTTGATGTCTTGGCAAAGGAATTGCAAATGTTGGAAAGTAGATTTACTTATATATTTCAATCATTTGTTGCTGAAATTAGAGCTTCATCCCTGCACCTTATAGAACTCTTCACGGGCAAAACAAAAAGTCCCATGACCCTACAATTCATCTACGGCTGCGACAACAAATTAAATGAAGCCACTGGCCAAAAGGGTTAGTAAGGTTCAGTCCCTCAAAAACCACTGTGCTTTGGCCAGTGGTTATTTTATGCCACTGGCGTGAAACTGTCCGTTTCACTCTCAAGCTTTTAGGCTAGAGACAGAGTTCAAAACTAAAATTAATGCATAGTGTAGAATAATGTGTCATATAGTAAAGATAATGATGATAGTTTTGTGAACAAATGTACATAATGATATGACAAAGTTAAGTGATTTTTGTACTACAAAACAAAATGGTATGATGTCCAATCAAATACATGCTTTTTATATTATAAATAATACAATTGATACAGATTTCTTGTATTAATGTTCACCTTCTTGAGGTAAACTTTCGGATGACATTCCAGAATAATAGAAATTGAACGTGGGAGGAACACCCAAACCCTGACCCAATCAAAATGTTAGATACATATAAGACATGCTACTTCCCACCTGTTCTTAAACAAAAATACAAAAGTAGCTACATAGTATTAATATTGTACACTCTACCAAAAATATTTCATAAACTAGCACAATAGTACATAAATATTCTAAAGTCAATGAACTTACATATTGAGATGGGATCATGAATTGAGGAACATTTCCAAATGGAGCATGACTTCTTGAAGCTTGTACATTATTTAAACCATCAAACTGCAACAACATCATGCAAAAATAAGTCATAAATTTCTCCAACATCACTTCAATCCATTTACTTCAATTGCAATAGCTACTAACATTGATCTGGGGAAACATATAGTTTGCACTGCTACTGAAAGAGTGCGTCAAATAAGTCAAAGGTATATTACAATGTTGCAATTGTTGCATCTGTTACACAAACCCTAAGCCACCACCAATGTTTGGAACTGTCATATTTGGTGGTTTTGAGCTACGTACGCCACTACTACAATTACATTTGCTAGTTCCATTTATATCCTCTGTTGGCACCTATGCATTAGATTGTGCTATCCGAGATTTGTTTTTGGCCTTACTAACCCTATCGCGCCTACATGGTACATCCTTCTGCCGCATATCTCCACTATTTTCCTCCATCTCCACAATATTCGTGCATGTGCTAACCTTATGCCCATGTTCACTAAACAAAAATAATACATACAAATAAAATCAAATATGAATTTCACCAATTAAGCAAATTATATGTAAAGTAAACATATATTGAAATACCGAAGGACTCTATCAAAATTCCGATGCTAAATGAAACATTTCAATATTATATTTAACTTACCCACACGCACTACATCTTTGTTACTTGACCTTAGATGAACCTTTCGTCTTAATTCTTCCAGGGTCCCGCATGCATGTATCAGGACTACTTGTTTGATGCATCCCATCCTCCTCTTCAGGATCAACATGGTTAAATGCAGGGTGATCGCTATATTCACCACCACTGTTTATTTCATTTATAAGTTCATTCTCTGCTTTATTTCTCAACTTTCTGACATGACTCAGGGAAAACGCAATCCCTGCTTTTGATTGAGATGAGATGCAAGACAAGCTCAAACACTCCTTTATCAGTTGTGCAAACCTAGTATGTTGTGTGTCAACTACTGGTATAGGTGATGAAAATTTACTTCTCAGCTTTAACCCTGTCTCTATTAGCCATCGTGAGTGTATGCTTCCATTTGATAGCGAAGACAACCTCAGACACTTAAATTCAGATATAATATGTCGGCAAGGTACTCCCTCAGATTCCAACATCATGCAATCACACAAGTATTTTCCTTCATCCAAGTCAATAATCACAACATGGCGTGTGGCCTTTGGATTATCATACACGCCGAAGATAAATTCATGCTTCTTTTCACCAACATTACGCCTGTTCTCTAAAAGAAGCCCTTGCTCGGCTCTAATTTCATCACGTATAACATAAAAAATCTTCTTTGAGCAAATATTCGCAGCATGCTTTGCTAGGCTCGCAAGGGGACCTCGCCTCACCTCAGGTTTCCTCATCTCAGACTCATTCTGGTTATAAATGAATTCACTCCGAATCTTTTGGAAAGTCCTATTATAATACTTTAAAAAATCAGTTAAAGTCAAGGATTGAGGCACTGAAAATTTCAACAATGAATTTAGCGACTCCGCTCGTTGTGTGGTTCTCATCCTTGCTAAGAAAGTTCCTCTAAAATATGCTTCACACCACATTTCTCTTTTTTCATAAATATCAACAACCCACGGATGATCTTCTACCATATTCTCTTCAATCAATTTAGACCAAGATTGTTCAAATTCCTCAACAGTGTTGCACTTTTTTAACATCCCTACAAACTCA
This sequence comes from Jacaranda mimosifolia, assembly GCA_018894105.1. Classification (NCBI taxonomy): domain Eukaryota; kingdom Viridiplantae; phylum Streptophyta; class Magnoliopsida; order Lamiales; family Bignoniaceae; genus Jacaranda; species Jacaranda mimosifolia. The sequence continues at coordinate 37,981,948 of CM032123.1, forward strand.
GAACAAAATTTAGTATTTCTCACTCTCTGCCTGACATTCCTTCCTAAATGCCAACTGCAAATTGTATGGGCAACCTGTGGAAATTCATTTAGAATCACAGCGCACATCGAGGAGTCCTGATCAGTAAGAACTGAAACTGGTCGTTTACCATTCATTGCCTCAACGAACGTTCTCAACAACCAACAATAAGATTTAATGGTTTCATTATACATAATTCCAGCTGCAAAGACACAGGTCGAACAATGATTATTGACACCAGAGAATAACACAAGTGGAAAGCGATATGTATTAGTCTTATACGTACTATCAAATACCAACACATCTCCAAATAATTCATATTCAGCCCTAGACATTCCATCACACCAAAAAAGTTTCGAAAGCGCCCTCTCTTCATCAACTATATATTTGAAGAACAGTTCTTCATCCATTGTCTTCATATTCTCTAACATAGACAGTAATGTTTTCACATCTCCATCTACAATTTTTTATTATCTCTGCTTGTATAACCAATTATACGCATATTTCCTTTTAAAACTCATTCTTCCAGGCCCTCTAGCTAATGTTTCCAAAAAATCCAAAACAAACGATGGTTTAATGCCACAATCAGTCATCATTAGTAACATCGACTGATCAGATGATGATAGATACCTACATCAAGTGAAAATGCACAAGCAACTCTATATCAGGTCATTATTTACATTTCAAATTTATGACGTAATAACTTTGATTTATATTATATAAAAGTATATTATACCTCTTGCCACAACCTTCTAAAGAATGATTATGTCGTGGAATGAATCTTGTAACAATATATTTGTTACAATGTCGATGATGTGATACACGAAAACTAGCTTCACATCCACATCTAAAGTCCGGCTTTGGCTCTCGAGATGTACCGAACCCTATACCAAGAGCCCTACGAAAACCCTCATAATTACAAACCTAAACCCTATTTTTTACTTGACCATTTACATTTCTGACGCTCTATCTTCGAATTCGAAAACCAACAATATTAGCATATGCATTATAAAATTTTTCTGCATCATCTATTGTGATAAAATTCAATTGTCTAACAACCTCCTCGTACACAACTTCAGAACAACTAAAGTCATGAAAGTCATCACTCTTAAGTTCATCCTCATCACTAAAATAAAGATTATTATTAGGATTTGAGCTAAATTCACCATCTAAATCACAACCATTGTCTGCATCCATATTTCCAAATCCTCCACTGCACCATGAAAAATTAATACATAACAATACGAAAACAAACCATAATCAATAACAATTGGTATATAGCAATGGGATGAACGGTACAGGGCATATAAGAAGTATTTTCCCCAAAATTATTCAGCATTACATATTAAAAAACTTCAATTTATATTTTAAAATTTAAAAAATAATTTCAGCTCACTTGTTCATCAACATAATCTTCAATCTTCCAAATAAAATGAACTCTTATATGTGCCTTCTAACTAGCATTATATTTGATTTTTCAAATAAATTAAACACTCATATGGGTCTTCATTCTACCTAAAAGCACAATCCAAAACAAAAACACTAATATATTATGTTATTGTAACCAACATTCACTTTTCTTCCAAAAAAATTTAAAAAAAAAAAAAACCCTAAAAATCCATTCAAAAAATAATCATACCTGCTTATTCCCACACCCATTTCATCTTCATGGATTCTCAATTCTCCAAATTTTTTCACTAATACTGTTTAGCATCGTTGTTTCATGTTCTCCACCCGACCCTAAATACAACCCATAACCCAATTTCCCTTCTCATTCCTCTTCGTTTTCTGTTATAATTTTTTTCCCACTTCACTTCTCCTTCCAAGCTTGAGTTTTCATGGAGGAAATCCTCTATATGGTCTTTTTCTCATTCCTTGATTGCATAAATGGGGGGAATGGTTTTTCTTTCAAATCTTGTCAAGTTAAAAAATAGCCAGACAGTACAAGCTTTCTTATAAAATTGTTTTCCATGCTTAGGGTCAATTTCGTTATTTTCCATTTCATCAAAACATATGCCTATCAAGCCCTTCTTTAAATCAGCCAAAACTTGGTGAGGTGTCATGCGCCCATTGGCCACTATGGTCCAACAGGTACACACCCGGTCGGACCATGGAAAAGCCCTTCTAATTTATTGATGCCAAAGACAAAAAGGGGCGGTGGATAGGCTAGGAAGGAAAGTCGAAGTGGGGTCCATAGAGATTAAATGAATTTTTGATGATATGGTGGGTAATATATTTCAAATTAGATAATTCAAAATTTTGGAACAATCAAACTTTTAAATTCTACCTAATTTATCCTTTGTGTGAAATTAAAAATTATATCAAGTCTTACATGGAATCATTTTCAAAGTATCATTACAAACAGAAACTAATGGAAAATCAATTTAAAAAAAAAAAATTGAAAATGATACTAGATAGAGGGGGAATTGGAGAACGCAAAGGAGGAAGGCCGCAGAGAAGGTCAAGATTCCTTTTTCGAGGTTTTTCACATCACAAAGGAGGGCAAATAATATCTAGAAGCTTCTTGGCAATCATATCCGTTAGAGTATCAAAAGAGTGCGGAGTATAAACAAGACTTGGCCCAGAAAGCCTAAAAGTATTACAACTATGCTATTGATGTGTGCATTGAACATCTAGAAGCATAAGGCAAGATTGAGAAAGGCATTGTTCATACTGCTATGGGTAAGATGCTTGGCCTTCAGAACCTTCCTGATTCAAAGGATGAGCAAGAAATGGAGCAAGAAGGAACCAAGCCAACAGAGCCGGAGCCAGAACAGATAGAGGTTTTTGACATTACAACAATGATTCCTCTTGACTGAGCTAATGACCCTGCAGCTTAGATATTGATTTCTGCCTAATGTATGGCCCGAGCTATGAGCTTTTTACTTTGCACTTTTTTTTTTTCTTTTTCTCTTCTTTTTCTTTTTTTGTGCTAAGCTCGCCCGGGCACGAAGAAGGCTATTTTTGTCTCATGATTGGTGTTATTGAAATTCCTATTATGGCAACTTTTCCTTTCTATGATGAACTTTCTTCTCATTTGAGATTATCAAACAAATCCAAGTTTTCCATACTATTGTTAAAATGTAAAGTAAGTTCCAATGTGTTGACGCTTTATTACTAGTCTCTTTTATGCCGAGCTCCCTAGAGCCATTCGTGCTCATTAGTCTTCCTCTCCAATGGGCTCATTAGGACTAATTGGGCACATTGAGGTCTTTTTTAAGATCGAGCTCATCGAAGCTTGCTAGACTCATCGGAGTCTTTTTTGCTAAGCTCATTGGAGCTCTTCTTGCTAAGCTCATTGCAGCTTTGCTTTGCCAAGCTCATTGGAGCTCTTCTCACTAAACTCATTGGTGCTTTTCTTCACCGACCTCATTGGAGCTCTTCTAATTGCTAAGCTCATTGAAGCTTTATTCAACTCATTGGAATTTGTCTTCGTCGAGCTTATTGGAGCTCTTCTTTATGCTACAGACACAGCTTGCTTGAAGTGCTTTTTCAATAATCAAAAATAAAAACTATGACAATCATATCGAACAAGGTTTTCAAAAGACATCAATAACATGAAACAACAAACAAAACTAAACCTATGTTTAAAATATCAACAAAATAAACAATGACAGAGATGAAATGAAAAAACAACATTTACAAGTAAAAGCACCTTAAGTTCTGACTATTCCATGGTCGCGCTAATCTCATCCCTTCAAGTGTTTTATAATTTTAATTAATTGCATACAAGCATCAAGTGTAACACCATTAGTAAATATTAAAGATTAATATCCATACTTACATCATATAAACTAAAATATTACAATTTTTTTGCCATAAGGATGTAGGCCCAAAAACTATCAATTCACAATCCAAGACATCTTATTCTAGGTCTACATATCATACTCTTTTATAAATATTTTAACAAGCCTAAGAAAAGAATATAACGGGGCCCAATCAGCTCACCAATATGACTAGGAAATAATGAGAGGCAAAGTGAGAAAACAAACGATCACCCCGTTATTTAAAGTCATTGGCCATAATCTCCATTGATGCGCTCCATTATTTTTAGTAACTACGAACATATAGATATAGCTTTTTTTGCTTAAATAAGACAATACTCTACCTACTGACAGGCCCGCCTCAAGGACAAGTAACTTTAGCACTCAAACACATTCTGCAAAAAATAATGAAAAGAGAATTTAACCCGAGAAACTAAGGGAACGTTTGGATGTATTTCCCCGTAACAAAATTATTTTGAAAAAATATAATCAAATATATCCTCATTTTTCCTCCGAAACTTTCATTTTTCTATATATATATATACATACATATATTATATATACACATCATATATATTTTAATATTATTTTAACAATAAAAAAAATCACGCAATTGAATTTTCACTCCAACAATCCAATAAAAAACAATTGATTTAACTGATACAGTAAAAAATATCTCCTACAAAAAATAAATAAACATATCAAAACAAAACTTTCACGTCTTTCAATAATTCATTTTTCCAAAACACATAATAAACACATCATAAAATCACACAAAAATCATAATCAAACATTCCCTAAAATAAAAATTCTACAACCATTTTAAAGTAACATAAAGTTATTCTCTTAATATATTTCATTCAAATGTGAAAAGTAAATGAAAAAAATCAACTCAACCTGTTTGATTTTATTTTTATTTATTTATTTTTTTTCATCATTTCTAAAATTTGAAAAGTTAGTTAGTGAAAATGAGTTGAAAATAAATTTGCATTTGAATAGATTATTGAAAAAGTAATGATTATATTGGTTTTGATATGTTGTAGGTGGAGAGTAATACAAATAATGAAATAAAGAGAAAAGATATATATGTTATTGGGACAAAGATATATAAGTTATTAGATAATATGTTTTAAAAATAAAAATAAAAATACTGTTGAGTGAAATTGTGTAAAAAGCTATGGTAGTGTTTGGATATGTTTTACGTTTGATTTTATTATGTGTTTATTGTGTGTTTTGGGAGAATGAATAATGAAAGAATTGTGGGAGAATGTGAAATGAAAGTTAGAGAATGTGATTGATGTTTGATTATTATTTTTAAAAATAGTAAAAAATGGGGTTTGAGAGTTTTGATATGTTTGATTATGTTTTTAAGGGAGCATTTTTTACTGTAAATATCACATCATTGCTTTTGTGTTGGTGTTTGGGGATGAAAATGAATTTGAATTGATTTTTTTAATTGTAAGAATAATAACAAATTATATTGGATATATATGTATATATATAATGATTGGATGTGATATTGGATATATAAATTTATTATTTATAAAATAGTAATATATATTGATTTTATATAGTACATTTTTTATTATATTTTTATTATATTTTTTATCATATATTGTATTATATTTTTTATTATATTCTATTTATAATCTAGATTCTTTTTTTATTTAAAATGATGTTTTTAATATATGTGTATTTATATTATATACCAATATTTTATTTATATATAAAATAAATAATATTATTACATATATTTTTATTACAAATATATTTTTATTATATTTTTTTCTACATTTATTTATTATATTTTTATTATACACATATCTCATAGACATCTTATTATATTTTTTTATAATATCGGGATTTTTTATATATTTTTATTTATTAATAAATAATATATATTTTTTATTTAAATCTTTTTTCTATGTAAATAATTTGTATTTGATGATATATATATGTACAATTTTTATATTTTATTATATAAATATTATATATTTAATATAGATGAGAGAGAGAGGGGGGGGCGGAGACAAAATCTGCATTTGGCAGATTTTGTGGGAGAATGGCTACTTGGGTGGAAGAGAAGGGCTTTTGGGGTATTAGAATAGTAAAATTAATCCCCAAAAGTTGTTGGCATTTTTGGTAGTGTTTTCTCGGAACGGTGGAATCACGGCGTCCGGGGAAACGTAAGCAAACAAAATGTGTATATTTTATATATGAAACTAGAATGTGGAAATGAAACCTTACCAAACGGCCCTAGGTAGTCCACAAATTGAGTGGTGTCTATAAATGGTCATCAAATGCTGCCTCCCTTCTCGTCTCATTTCTTCTTTCCCTTTTAATAACCCTCCTTTTCCATCTCTACAGGCGGCATTGCCATGGCCTCCACCACCAAAGAGGTGCTCTTCGACCTCTCTCCGGTCATCAAACAGTACACCGACGGCACCGTCGAGCGCCTCTTCTGCTCTCCGTACGTACCTCCTTCGCCGGAAGACCCCACTACCGGCGTCGCCACTAAAGACATCACAATTTCGCCAGTCGTTTCCGCCAGGCTTCACCTCCCAAAACTCACCAACCCCACTCAAAAGCTTCCCATCTTAGTCTATTACCACGTCGGCGGATTCTGCCTCGAGTCCGCCTTCGGTTTCCACGACAATCGCTACATGAACCTCTTATCCGCCGAAGCCGGAGCTTTAATAATCTCTGTCGAGTATCGGCTCGCTCCCGAGCACCCCCTCCCCGCGGCGTACGAAGACTCTTGGGAAGCCCTCAAATGGGTTTGTTCCCACGTCCTTGACCAAACCCACTTCGAGAAAGAGCAATGGATCATCAACCACGGCGATTTCAGCCGGGTTTTCATCGGCGGCGATAGCCCCGGCGGAAACATTGCCCACAACATCGCCTTGCGCGCCGGGTCGGAGTCCTTACCCGGAAACGTTAAAATCGTTGGTGCTTTCCTCTCACATCCTTATTTCTGGGGCTCTAGTCCCATCGGAAACGAACCAAAAGAAAATATAGAGCAGAATTTGGTTTACAGATTGTGGTTTTTCGTATACCCGTCTGCTCCCGGTGGGATTGATAATCCGTTGATTAATCCCCTCGTTGACGGTGCTCCGAGCTTATCCGGGCTCGGGTGCTCCAAGATCTTAGTTTGTTTAGCGGAGAAGGATCCTCTGACGGCGAGGGGGTTACTTTATGCAGAAAAGGTGAAGAAAAGTGGGTGGAAAGGTGAAGTGGAAGTGGTGGAGGTTGAAGGAGAAGACCATTGCTTTCATGTGTTTGATCCAGACACTGAAAAAGCCAAGAATCTGTTCACCCGTTTGGCTTCTTTCATTTCACAGTGAAAAAATTGGGGTCTTTTTTAACGTGTGTGTGTATATATATATATATATGTATAGAAATGTTTGACAATTGGCATATGACCCAATGGCATTAGTCTCTCATATAATGTTGAAGGTCAGGAGTTCGGGCCATAACAAACCCCTGATATGCGCGTGTATATATATATATATAAATGTTTGTGATTTTATTTGCGTGGCATGGTATTTACTTTTGGTTTTGTTGTTATTGTTATTTATTTATTTATTTAAAAAAATGTTGTTTGTTATTTTAGTTCAACCTGAGGCAGGACGTAGTCGCTAATTCCAGTCGGTATCTTAGCAAGGTATGACGTCCGCCGGAAAGGCTTCAACTCTGGGTAACAACAAGGGCGTGTCCTTTTATGCTAAGACACATGCTTCGGGTAGGATCAAAGACAGGCTAGAAAACTAAGCAAGACCAGAAAACTAAACTTAGAGAAGGAAAGTTAAAAATCTTTCTGATGCAGAGGATCCTTATTAAGGCAACTGCAGAGCATACTTAATTTTTAATAAGTCGGAGATGGTGGCGGAATAGTAAAGTAGCGGATATAAATGACAATTCTTAAAGAAAGAAACAGTATGAGTACAGAGATAATAAGGAAGATAAGAAGAAAAATTTCTAGGAAAGACAATAACATTATTATTTCACTCCCAACTTCTTCTTACAAACTGAACAAATTCATCCCTTATATAGAGGAAAAATTAACACAGGAAAAACAAAGCTTGACAAACGACAATGTTACAATAGTTCCTATCAGACAGCTAGTACAATAATTCAAGCAGTATTAGACAGTTGGTACAATAATTCAAACAGTAACAGACAGCTGGTACAATAATTTAAACAGTAAAAGCAAAACAGACAAATAAACTTTTACACTAAGTCAAAAAGCCAGCAGAAATGGGCCAAAGACCACGTTTGATGAATTTTACGGTAGAGTCTGACTCAGAGGATTATCTAAATTAATAGTAATCCCAGCTTTTTCCAACCACTGACTTTCCAGCTCATAAGGGTCCTGCGAGTCCATCATGATGTCTTCATCAACTTTTTCTTTTCCTTTGTTTGATGGAGAAGCAGCAACAGGGAGCGGAGGAACAACTGGAAACGAACATGGAACAGCAGCAGTAACACCTTGGGAAGACTTATTATGAGATAAAGAATTCCAATTTGAATTAAAATAAGTCTTGGAAATTCCCCACATGAATGCTAGAGTGGCAATATGTGGCTGTAGAGAATACTGTCCATCCTTAATAAACATTCCCAAAAACTCAATCTCATTTTGCGCAATGGTCATCTTCTTTTCTGAAAGCATAATTCCATATTGTCTAACCAACTCCCCAAAACGATGCAGAAGATGTGAATGAGTCTGCATATCTTCAGAAAACAAAAGAATGTCATCAATATAAATCAATGCATTTGGGAGCAGTGGTTCAAAGATCTAGACCATAGCTTTCTGGAACAATGATGGTGCTGTTTTTAGACCAAAAGGGATAACGGTCCATTGGAAATGAGCATTTGGAATGCAGAACGCTGTTTTGTAGCGATTATCAGGATGGATACCAATCTGCCAAAATCCTGCTTTGAGATCAAACTTGGAGAAGACAAGAGCTTTTGTAAGATTGGAGAATAGGCAATTCCTATTCTGAAGAGGAAACTTCTCATCAGCAAGAAAATAGTTTAGGGGCTTGTAATTGATCACCATTCTCATTTTTTCCCTAACTTGCTCTGACCTTTTATTTACATAAAAGGCTTGACTAACCCACGAAGAATTTGTAGCTTCAATGAGACCTTCATCTCGTAGTTGGGCTAATTCCTTAGTTGCCAACTCAAGCTGATCAGGCGGCATTCCTGGGTGACTAGCTTTAGTAGGGTTTATATTTACATCTTTCTTAAAGGGTAGCTGTACAAAAAACTCTGTATTTTTCCAAAGGGGGTTTGTGCATTTATGAAGAAAATCAGAATGAGATTCTGCACAACAATCTCTCATGAGTTTTACACTAATATCAGAAATGGAATCATTTTGAACAGAGAGGTGATATTGTGGCTTGATATAAGGAAGAAAGTAAGACTTAAACCTAAAACCTTCTGATTTAGGAATTGCTTTCTTTTCCCAAAGTTGTTTTATGATATCAAACCCAATAACAACATCCTTCCCAGGTAAAGAAGAACCAAGAAATTTATGAGTGATTGACAGTTCTGGGAAGAATTGTATCTTGACAGGCTTGCTAATTAACTCAATTGTCAAACTTTCACTATTAGCAACCTGAAACACCACATGATGTTTTTTCCAGAATGAGGCAAGTAAAATTCTGGGATTGAGAATAGAACTGGATGCTCCTGTATCAATCAAAGCAACCACATTGATAGGATTATCAAATTTCTGAGGAATAATTTGTACCTGGACAAACGGCACAGCAAGAGCAAGACCAATAAATTGAATTCCAAAAATAGGTAATTGGTCTTCTTTCATTTCATCCTCAGAAGAAGAATCATCTTCTGAAACGTCCTCCAAAGCGAACAACGTCTGTTCTAAGGGTTCGTCTTCTTCAGAAAAGAGTGATTCCAGATCCTCGTTCTCAATATCACACTGGGTCAGTTGAAGAATTTGCTTAAGAATCTTGTCCCTTCTTCTATTAGGACAGTTCTTAGCCCAGTGTCCCCGCTTATGACAAATATGACACCTGTCTCCCTTGTTCTTTGAGAATTTTCTCCTAAAAAATCTCCTTCATATTCTTGAACTGAGTAGGGGATGCTGATGATTATACCTTTTGAACTTCCTAAAATTCCTGTAGGATTTCTCTAGGACCCTTATAAGCTGGAAAGTCAGTGGTTGGAAAAAGCTGGGATTACTATTAATTTAGATAATCCTCTGAGTCAGACTCCACCCTAAAATTCATCAAACGTGGTCTTTGGCCCATTTTCTGCTGGCTTTTTGACTTAGTGTAAAAGTTTATTTGTCTGTTTTGCTTTTACTGTTTGAATTATTGTACCAGCTGTCTGTTACTGTTTGAATTATTGTACCAGCTGTCTAATACTGCTTGAATTATTGTACTAGCTGTCTGATAGGAACTATTGTAACATTGTCGTTTGTCCAGCTTTGTTTTTCCTGTGTTAATTTTCCCTCTATATAAGGGATGAATTTTGTTCACTTTGTAAGAAGAAGTTGGGAGTGAAATAATAATGTTATTGTCTTTCCTAGAAATTTTTCTTCTTATCTTCCTTATTATCTCTGTACTCATACTGTTTCTTTCTTTAAGAATTGTCATTTATATCCGCTACTTTACTATTCCGCCACCATCTCCGACTTATTAAAAATTAAGTATGCTCTGCAGTTGCCTTAATAAGGATCCTCTGCATCAGAAAGATTTTTAACTTTCCTTCTCTGAGTTTAGTTTTCTGGTCTTGCTTGATTTTCTAGCCTGTCTTTGATCCTACCCGAAGCATGTGTTTTAGCATAAAAGGACACGCCCTTGTTGTTGCCCAGAGTTGAGGCCTTTCCGGCGGACGTCATACTTTGCTAAGATACAAGCTTCCAGTTGGTAATGTTGTTCTGAAGTCTTGAAAGAACCACTCTTAAATCCACACACATTTCTTTTTCCATCTTTTTCTTCAATTAGAACTGCAGCCCAGAAAGTTTCACTAGCATTTGTCTGAAGTATCCTTCTTCCATCTGAAGGAATTTGTAGAGGAGGAAGTTTTTGAATAGCGATTTTCATAGCAACAATAGCTTTCCTCTGTGCATAAGACCATTATGGGGGATTCTTTTTTAACATGTCTTGTAGCGGTCTTATGATTGATGCCAGTCTTGGTATAAAATCTGCTGCATAATTGATAACTCCCAAAAACTGTTGAATCTGCTGCTTAGATTCCAAGTCATCAGGAATGTTCCAATTGTTGCATAATTTTTCCAAGGCTTTGAAGACAAACTGATAAATCTCTCCAAGGGAAACATTATCAAGAGTTCTCCCTCTGAGCTCAATTAGTCTTAAGGCTTCTTGACCAAGGGATTCAGGAATGGAGTTAAGATAGGCTTGTTTCATATTTGGATTGTCCATCCCACCAAGAATGTAGAATTTCTGAGACATCCGTTAGAAGTGTGTCTCTAAATCTTTTCTCTTGAAGGAACAACACTTCATTTTAAAGAACTCCTCCCTAGCATTAGATTGTCGGAAACTAGTACTAGGAGTGAGAGTAGAGGAAGATGAAGAGGTAGAGGGCCTGGGTAGTAAACTATCCATAGCTTCGATACCAACTGGAAGACGGTATCTTAGCAAGGTATGACGTCCGCCGGAAAGGCCTCAACTCTGGGCAATTAAGGTCTCTGGAAGAACAATACCAAAGAGACTCTATTTGGAGCAAGCCAGAATCTTCAGTATCTCCATATCCTGTTGTGTCACAACCCCTATATGGTCTGGACAACTTTAAAAAGATGTTTGGTGACTCTTCTTCATTCTTCTCTCCCGAAGAATATAAAAAGAAGAATAAGTCCCAAGATACTGTTTCAAGTGCAAATACCGGACCAGTAGTTTCAAAGGTCGGGGACTCACAACAGTTCATGATGCATAGCTCATCCTCTTCAAATCCGTTCACTGATTTTCTTAAAAAAAAAAAAGATAAAATTAATTAATTAATAAAAAAAAGAAAAACAAAAAATATATACTTTTTATTTATTTTTATACACACATGCGTTAGAAATACGTTTGGATTCGAATTCCTAACATCCCACATTATTTAAGAGATTTACACCCTTGGACTATACGCCACGTGGCAGAAAAAGAAAATAAAATATGACATAGCGGAATGAAATTATCTACCTATTAAATCTTTAGGTCTGAGGTGAAGTTAAATAATCATTCATGTGAAATTGTAATTGAAATTGTCATTATGTTTTTTTTTTATTAAAATTTCAAATAATAAAATGGGGTAGGTGAAAAAAGGATATATTTTTGTAGTATAATATTGCAAATCAAAAGAGAATTCAAAATTAAGCTGGTTGCAAATTTTGACTTAATATCTCAAATTAAAATATCAGAAGAAATTATCAGATCTTTATATAATTTTTATGATCACAATTACGTGAGATTATTAATAAAATGTACTGGATTAGGGTAAAGTGCTGTATTTGTATATTAGCTATATCTCTCAATCCTATGATATGAAAAAAAAAAAAAAAATCTCACATAAATTACGGTCAAATTGAAACTTGTTATGCAATTATTTTTTCCTTTTTAAAATTTATACACACACATATTAGAGTTCGAACTTATAATCTCCCATATTATATGAAAGACTCAGATATGATTTGGGTGTTGGTTAGGAAAGTAAAAACTAGAATTATTCCACAAAGTATTAGTGTAACGAGATTAGACGACTCGCGAATAGTACGGGCTCGGCTTGATGAAAGCTCGCATTTGATTCAATCTTTTTGAGCCCGAGCCGAGTTCAATAATATAGGCCCATATAATAATAATAATAATAATAATAATAATAATAATAATAACAATAATAATTTGATTTTTTATTTTTAGGAAAATTTATCATTATAGATTTTATTTTGAGTTTAAATGAGTTCAAGTTAATCCGAACCTATATGAGCTTGAGCTCGGGCTCATTCGAACTTATATAAATCGAGTTTTTTTACTTCTCTATGATGAGCCTTATCAAGTCAATCTTGATAAGGCTCGCCGAGCTTTCGTCTATTCCAACGCTTGGCTATTTAGGCTCAAGCTTGCGAATTAATAGACGAATCGAGTTTGAACCTATTAAATTCGAGCTCGACTCATCTACACTCCTACCACAAAGTAGAATGGTCAATTAACTTAATTGTATTGTTCTCATATTTGTATGTGTAAGATCTACGATTTGAATCTTGAAACTTTTAATTTATATGCATTTAAAGGATGCACAATAGCAAAAGCTCCTCACGATGAATTTTATGATATATCGGTGGTCAGTACATAATGCAATTTAATCTAATAGTAAAATCTTGTGATACCAATGCCTAAGTCGGTAGGTAAAGAGTATATTAAACCCTAAAAAACAATTTAATTAATATTTTTTACCGTCCAAGTAGCCAGGCAACAAGCTAGACAGGGATTTGGGGTGATAGTACTTATCAGAAAATTCAGAGAGCCTCTTTCTAATTTATTGATGCCAAAGACAAAAACGGGCGATGGGTAGGCCCGGAAGGAAAGTCAAAGTGGGGTCTTTAGAGATGAAATGAATTTTTGATGATATGATGGGTAATATATTTTAGGGTAAATGTCATAAATGATCCCTAAAATTTTAGTTTAGAATCACTTTAGTTCTCAAATTTAAATTTTTTTTTTTTTTAGTCCCTAACGTTTGGATTTAGTTTCAATCTAGTCCCTAAGTCAATTTTTCGATAACTTTTTAAGGGCAAATTATCGATTTATAGTTTTATATTTCGCTTTAGTCCTTATATAAGATTTTATATTTCACTTTAGTCCCTGTATAAGATTTTATGTTTCAATTTAGTCCCTATGTTATTTTTTTTCTTTTTATAAATACATGTGCATGTGTGTATATATAATTGATAGTAATATATTATTATTAACATTAGATAATATATTATTGATATTAGTATCATTTGTGATCCTATTATAATTAATAATATTAATTGTATGATTAGTGATATATTAACAATAATAAAGATTATATTATAATAATTTTGATTATATTCATAATATATAGTATTAATAATATTATTAATATAATTTATTATTATTATTATTATTATTATTATTATTATTATTATTATTATTACATAATACTAATAAATATTAAATTAAAAAATTAAAAACATTTTTCTCTTGATAAGGAAAATAATGATTAACCTCACAAGAGCCAGTATAAATAAGAATATTTTCAAAAAACATTCTGGGTTTATAAGACCCAGCAGCATATGATGCTGTATCCAAATACCTTTGGTATATTACCCATGGATCCTTCTTCCATTGAAGATCTTTATGCTCAAGGATTGTTATTATATCCTTAGCATCTTTTTGCTCAAAAGTTGTGAGGGAATCCTCATCAACTGGGGATGCAATATTAGAAGTAACATCCACAAAAGAAGGTATATTAGTTCCTTCTGGCTTTTTGGACGGGTTGGAGGCAGATGGTTTATTAGACTCATCTGTATTTTGTTTTTGCTTAAATTGCAGAAATTCTGCAAAAAGGGGATCTTTATAAATTGGATCCGAAGAGGTTGAAGAGGCATATGATGCCTGAGAAATCGGGGAAGCTATTAGCTTCTGTTTGCCATGTTGTATTAGTGGCCTTGGCGTGCCACGATAATTGCTTCCTCTTCCTCCTCTATTAGAGAAGGGATTGTGGCCCCTGTAAGGGATCATCCCTGTAAAAATTCTCGAGTTAGAAAATCAGGGAGACTATTATCACTACCCTTTTTATATATTATTTTAAAATCAAAAGGGGCTAAATAAGCTTGCCACCTAGCAAACATTTATTTTGAAACATTATGTTTAAAATCTTTATTAAACATAAATTGTGCAGCCTGACAATCAGTTTTAACTATAAAAAACTGATTATATAAATCATCTTGAAATTTAAGCACACATTTAACTATAGCAAAAATTTCTTTGGCTACAGTTGCATAATTTTTCTGGCTATCATTCCATTTACCAGAACAAAATCTAACAAGAATCTCTTGCTTATTATTAGGATCAATTTGAGTTAAAATACCTCCATATCCTATATCAGAAGCATCAGTTTCAACAATTTTTTCCCAATTGGGATTAGAAAGCATTAAACAAGGCAATTTATTAACCTTTTCTTTAATTTTAATAACAGCATTAGTATGACTATCATTCCAAGGTTTAGGAACCTTTTTTAACCTATCATATAACAATGCAGTATCCTGAGCAAGATTTTTATAATAAGGAGAAATATAATTTAGACTACCTAAAAATCTTTGTAATTGAGTTTTATCAGTAATTCTATCAGGAAACTTAGAAGCAAATTCAATACTTCTATTAATAGGAACAATTTTTCCTTTTTCAATAAAATGACCCAAAAATTTAATTTTAGTTTGAAACAAAACCATTTTGGGTTTAGAAATAACAAGACCACTATTTATTATAGCAGTTTTAAAAATATTAAGATGTTTAAAATGATTTTCTATAGTATTAGAAAAAACCAAAATATCATCAATATAAACGATGATAAAATTATTAAAAGGATTGAAAATATCATTCATAATTTTTTGAAATTCTGAAGGAGCATTCTTCAGACCAAAAGGCATAACATTCCATTCATATTGCCCAAATGGAACATTAAATGCAGTTTTAAACTTATCCTTTTCAGCAATTTGAATTTGCCAATAACCAGATTTTAAATCAAATTTTGAAAATATATTAGCATCAAAAAGTCTATCAAGCAAATCCTTTTTATTAGGAATAGGATATTTAATCCATTTTAAAACCTTATTAAGAGGTTTATAGTTTATTACTAATCTAGGAGCACCACGTTCTTGTTCACTATGTTTATTAACATAAAACGCAGTACAGGACCAAGCAGACTTGGTTGGCCTTATTAAGCTCTTTTGTAATAAAGACTCAATTTCTTTTTTACAATAATTTAAATATTCAGAATTCATTTGACAAGGCCTAGCTTTAGTAGGAATATTTCCATCAAAGCTATCATCATAAGGCAAATCAACAATATGCTTCTTTCTATTCCAAAAAGCATTAGGGTGTTCATCACACACAGATAAAGCAAATTGATTTTCAAGAAAAGTTATTTTCTCTTTTAATTTAGGCTTTTCTAATTGATTATCAATATCAAGACTGACAATTTCTTGTTTTAAGAAATTAATATGATTAATTTTAGCTTTTAAAACTTCTTCAATATTATTAAGAAGTCTAGAAAAAGGTTCAACAATAAATTCAAAATAAATTTCTTTACTATTATATGTACCAGTAAAACCATTTTTATCAACCATTTTTAAAGGATAAATTTTCTTTAAAAATGGGGTTCCAAGAATGATTTGGTTTGAAATATTTTTAACCAATAAGAAGCTATTAGGAATACAGATTTTATTTTTACAAATAAAAGCTTTTGACAATTTATAACTAATGTCAAGTTTTTCACTATTAGCAGTACGAAGAATATGAGTAGTTTTTTCAAAATACCTAGTAGGTATTAAACCTTCTTGAATACAATTTAAATCAGCACCACTATCCATTAGTGCTATAAATTCTTTTGAAAAATTATTGCTAATTAAAAGTTTTATTTTCACAAGCCATTTTTGTGAAGTAATCATTTCCAATTTATTAAGAAAATCATCACTTTGAATATTATTAGTGATACTCTCAGAAAAATTAAACATATTATCAATTTGAGGAATTATTTGTTTACCCTGAGAAATTTCTAATCTTTTTATTCTTTCTTCTAAAGAGTTATTATTTCATTTTAAATCAATAATTTCTCTTTTCAAATTATCCACTTCTTTTTTTAAATCAATCATATTAGTAGGACTTCTAGTTTTATTCCTACTTTCTAATATTTTATAAACTTCAGACATAGAATAGGAAACAATTAGGTCAGTTTTGTGGACAGTTTGGGATGGAAAACCCAAAATAAGTTAGTAATAATAAGCCACAAAAACATGATAATGAGAGTTATAGAAAGAAATCTAGGAAGAAAACTCATAAACAGACTAGAGAGAAACAGAAAGAAAAAATGAAAGTAATTCTATTAACAGAAAATTCTTTTTCTTTTAATGAGGATAAACCCCATTCTTCAATAGAAATTAATTTTTTAATTATTATTTTACTAAAATTAAAAATATTTTTCTCTTGATAAGGAAAATAATGATTAACCTCACAAGAGCCAGTATAAATAAGAATATTTTCAAAAAATATTCTGGGTTTATAAGACCCAGCAGCATATGATGCTGTATCCAAATACCTTTGGTGTATTATCCTGAGAAATTTCTAATCTTTTTATTCTTTCTTCTAAAGAGTTATTATTTCTTTTTAATCATAAGAATAATAAGATTAATATTATCAATGATAATAATAGTATTATTATGATAATATAATTATATAATACTATTAGTATTATTATTGATATAGGGTTGTCCAATAGGTCCAGTCCAACAATACTCGACCAAGACACTGATGTGATGTCGAGCGGCCCAATCGTCAATAAGCTCGGCCTATCGACTGCAACTCGATCTCGGGTTTTGTTAGCCAGGGTAATGCAACGACACCACCTCATCGATCGAATTCTGATCGACCCGAACTTGAGGCGTTCTCCCTTATTTGTCCAGTAAGATTTAACCCGGGCTAGATCATGCCTTATCGATCACCCGAGAAGATATCATGCAGAAGTGATCATACCGACCATGGAGGTCGAGGAAAGGTAGTAGCCCCTCAACCACACTAAATGCTCCACCAGGCAGCGTGCCCCCGCATTAATGGCACGTGCCACCACAATATTATTAATTATAATAGTATCACAAATGATATTTATATATAATAATATATTATTTAATTTTAATAATAATATTAGTATCAATTATATATATACATGAACATATATTTATAAAAAGAAAAAAAGAAAAAGAAAAAAAAGTAACATAGGGACTAAATTAGAACATAAAATCTTATACAGGGACTAAAGTGGAACATAAAACTTTATATAGGGACTAAAGTGAAAATTAACTATAAATTGACATTTTTGCCCTTAAAAAGTTGCCGGAAAGTTGACTTAGGGACTAGATTGAAACTAAATCCAAACTTTAGGGACTAAAAAAGGAAGTTTTAAAGTTTGAGAACTAAAGTAATTCTAAACTAAAACTTTAGGGACCATTTATGACATTTGCCCTATATTTTAAATTAGATAATTCAAAATTTTGGAACAGTCAAACTTTTGAATTCTAGTTAATTTATTCGTGTGAAATTAAAAATTATACCAAATTTTATATGGAATCATTTTCAAAGTAACATTACAAACAGAAACTAATGGAAAAGCAATTTCAATAATAATAATAATAAAAAGACATGTACTATTGGAAGAAAATTCAAGTTAGAATTCAGATTGAGTAGACATTTAGATGCAACTTTAATTCAATCTATATGTATTAGGTAAGGATCTAGAAGTGGTTTTGTCAAATTATATATAATATGTAGACTAATTCCCCAATTATCTTTTATGGGATTTAAATCTATGATGAATTTGTGTTGTGTTCAATAATTAATTTTTGCAGGGTTGAAAGGTCTTGCAGTAGTTAGGGTGAACCACTGGCTTTGTTTGGTTGTGAATTGGGCCATTTTCCCAAAATATTTTGAGAGAATGAATTTTTGATAGTGGAGTTGGAGAATGTGATGGTTGTTTGTTTGTATTTTGGAAGAATGAATTGGGGGAAAATGGTTGGTTTGTTTGTATTTTGGAGGGAACAAGATGTCACATCAATAACTTTTTTGTTGGGTTTGTGGAGTAAAATGAGTATTTTAAAATTATTTATATATATGTATATATAGATTGTATGAGTGGTAGTATATGTATATATTTGTAATGATAAAAAAAACGTGAGGTGCCTTGGGAAATGGTGTGAGTTGGGAATAATAGAGATTTTTTGGGAATAAATTTTATATTTGGAAAGTGAGATTGAGGTATGTGTAGTGTTTGTTTATTTAAGTTTGGAGAATTGAAAAATAAATTGGGGGTTGACAAACAAACAAAGCCACTATAATTGAAGAGTAGTCGTAGTACTTGCACCAACTTCTGCATCTGGATAGGTCAACTTTTTTTTTTTCCCCTTTTTCTTTTGTTGCTTGACGGGATTATCACGATATGTATTTGGAATTGGAAATACTACGACGACGACGGCGACGGCGACGGTGACCTTATTGAATGAATATTCTTTATGTGCGAACAAGTTGTTGGAACCATAGAATTTAATTCATGAGATGAACGTTGTCAACTTGAAAACAGCGGCAGAAGATCTCCATGAAATCTATTAGAGGACTAATGAATATCTGCATACAGCTCCATCTTGAAAGATCTTCCATTGGTGATGAACAGTTTCTAATGACATTTTTTGATCTTCTCTATCTCCATAAAACATGTAATATAATATATCCGTTAATTTTTAATTTTTAAAAAAATTAAAAAGTTTAATTTTCTATGAAGTTTTTATTCATTATCTGGGCAAAGTTAAATTTCATGGAGAAAGCACTTGATTAGTAGTTGAGATTTAGGGTTTTATATTATAGACAAACTATAGGTGATGGATCAAATTATAAAATTGATCTTATTTATAATTAACATTATTGAGATGTTCTATATTTTTGTTCGTTGTGATTGCAATTGAGTTATATGATCATATAGTTTTATGTGGCAAAACGTTGAAACTTTAGTTTACAAAATAAAAAGGTTAACTTAAAGTTGACACTACAAAAGAATAATATAGTGACAAAAAAATAATTGAATATATTTGCTGGAGCTCGAGCTGTTGAAACTGGAATCGTCACTCGACGACTCACTGGACTCCTCAGAAACATATCTAAGCCTATCAGATATGTTTCGCGGTTGCTACTCGAGCTACTGAAGCTCGAGCTGCTGGAATTGGAATCATCACTCGATGACTCACTGGACTCCCCAGAAACATATCTAGGCCTATCAGATTGGGTGGCCTCACTATCCCCTCCTCGACTACCCTCAGAACTTGATAAACCCAACATGATGTCAAAAATCTAAATGGCAAGAAGTAGAAATGAAGGAGCACTTATTGAATCGAAGAAGCTAAAAGCAGAAAATCTTGAATGCGAGGACGTTTGGATAAGCAGTCGGCCAGAAGCTAATGCAGTAAAAGTAAAAATGGTTGGTTTTACCGCGAGTATTTATAGGGGTGCGAACGTGGGAACCCAAGCGTTGTGATAATGCAAGTAACTGCCACGCCGCCCCACGCGCACCACGATGTAACCGCTCAATAAATGCGCCAAACCCTGGTCGACTTTCGAAAAACCCTAATTGATTCTTAAAACTAACCATCAAGCTACTTCCCAACGCTTATCGTCGAATCCTCGTTCAGCCTTGGGAAGTGGGGGGACTCATGATACGGGATGGCCCAAGTAGCTCAGCCCAAACCAAATTGGCCCAGAAATGCAGCACCAAGCCCAGTCTTTGCATCATTGTTGAGTTATCACCATAAATGTGTGGCTAATTGTCAATTGTAACAATTTAAACATTATTTAATTTGTAAATATTTTTAAAATTGAAAATAATTTTTTTATCACTTAATATCAATAATTAGTGTCAATATAAAGGTGTCAACTTTTAAATAGTTATTTATTATTTTATTATTAATTTATTTTTTTTCTTGTAGTGTGAGCTAAATTCTATCTATCTAGGAATATAATTAAGATTTTGAGCAATCATATTTACAGAAAATCATTGAAATTGAGGGGAAAAAATATTTCAACCTTTTAATTTCTTTAACACAGCGAATCCATTGTTTTCGTTTGTAGATGTAAAACTTTTAATCGAGTTGAAATTATACAAATTATATTATTTAAATTTTATTACTCAATGATCTCTTATTATTTTTATATTACATGCTTAAATCTTTATAAAAAAAAATTATTTGTTGATTTCTTACTATTTATATATTACATGTTTGGATTGCGAGAATCTCAATGAAGGTGGAGATAATAATTTCATTTCACTATTAAAAAAAAAAAGTGACAGTAGATTGTGGCTATCCATGTTTTGAAGCAATTTAATGCAATTATAATAAAAATTACAGTGCTGTATTTTATATGTAGCAAAAGTTTTATAAACTTTATGAATTCTAAAAAATTGCAATATTGTTTAAAATAAAAGATTTTCATAAGAATTCTAGACGCAAAATAAAAAATGAAATTGTTCAATTTTAGAAATTCAAATGACGCCCACTATAAATTTTATATCTAAAAGTCAGAAGAAAAAAAACATATGTTTATCCAATTTTTTAATATATTAAAAGTATACAAATTATCAATCGAAAGAATTAAAAAAGTTTCTAGTTAAAAATATTCAATAATTTTAGTTCCAAAAAACAAAATATTAAATCTTGAAGTGTTGGTGTGGTAGTTATGTTTTGAATTTTTTAGTACGAAAATTTGATGGGAACAAATTTTTTGAGTAGAAAAAAATAATTTTAAAAATTTTTATTAATCAAATTAGATAGTGGGCTTCTGTTCAAAAGTAGGGGAAACTCCACTTTGGAACTTTATCCTTCAAAAGGTTCCCTATTCAATTTGAGTTTCTTTTTCATTTCCCTCCTCTCTTCTTTCCTTCCCTCTGTACAGTCTCTTTTTATATATACATTCATAATTGCAACATTAAATCTAGGGATGTTCATTCAGTTAAAATCGATCGAAATGAATGATTTGGTCAATTAATCAAAAAAATAAATTTTTCCAAAATCATAACCGAACTATTTTTTTTTTTTTTTGGTTTTCTTTTGGTTTTTTCTGTTTTTTTTTTTTTTGGTTTTTTTGATTTTTTTGGGGTTTTTTTTTGTTTCGGTTAAAACTAAAATCGAACTGGGAAAGAAAAAAAAAAGAAGAGAAAAACTTTTTTTTTTACCAAGAAAGTGTTATAAAAGTTTGTTTGATAAAAGTAAGTTAGTTAATTAAAATTTTGAATTGGGTAACTTATTCTTTTAGTACTGAAAAAATTATTTGATAAAAATATTTATTTTTAGGTGAAAATATTGATTTAGATTTTTTTTTCTATATTGAAAATATTTGTTTTGATTAAATTATAATTTATCTATTCCAAACAAATACATCTAAAATATTATAAATTTAAGAAGATAAATAAATATTTTAATTATTTTATGTTATAAAATTTTTAGTATACACATTGAGTATGCTAAAATTGCTAACTTATAATCGCCAAGGCAGAAGATGTATGCGATTTTTGTATATTCAAACCTTAACTACTAAGATCGAATAGCGAATTAAATTTTAAACTCAATCTACTAAAGTTAAATAACTAATTGATCCAATTACATCATAATAGAGATTGCAGATTTGTAAATTTTGTGAAAAATACAATTATAACCTTATTAAATCATCATTTCTAAAGGATAATTATGAAATATTGATAAAATTTGTATCCAAACTATTTTTTTTATGTTGAATTCTTCAATTTATCCTCTAAACTATATTGTTATTTTTTGTTGTTGAAATAATTACAAGGGAAAATTATGTAAATGAACAAAAATAACTTCTATTTTAGATATAAATGATCTTTGTTTTTATAATAATATAGGTAAAATCTTTATTGGCTAGCAGATGCAATATACTATTAGTACTACCACAGGAATAGCCGAATAGGATTCAATCCCTTATCCCTTAGTTTGTAATTTAAGTTGAAATTTCAATTTTACTCATCAACATACCCTATAATATATATAAGTTTAATTAATTAATTAATTTTCTTTTAATTTAATATTTTTTGCTGTTTAAATCATAATCATCTATTTTTTTATATGTAACATGTATTAGTTGATATAATAAAAAAATTATGCAATTGTACCATTTGAGTTTAGAAAAAAGTATCATTTTTTTTTCTCTTTGTATCATAACTATTCATGTTTGTATATGTCATATATTAATATCTATATTATCTACAAAACATAAGATTTTTAATAACTATTTTGATATATTATTTACTTCTTTTTCTCTCAATTATTTCACCTTATAAAAAAAATTATTTATTCCAAAAATTTAAAAATATATTAACATTTACATTATTTAAAATTTTATATTTATTTATTTTAGATTTAAAAAATTTAATAAAAAATGTGAAATAAAACTAAAACTAGTAGTGATTGAATAATAAAATTTTGTATATAAAAAATATTAAAAAAAAGTTTTGACTTTTTTGGTTCTGTTAATTGAACCGAACCGATTTTTTTTTATTTTTCGGTTCGATTTCGGTTAACCGAATAAAAATCCAAAAATCAATTTTTTTTTTGAAATAAAAAACCAAAAACCGAACCAAATCAGTTTGATTCGATTCTTTTTTTTCTGGTTTTCAATCGATTTGGTCGGTTTTGATTTTTTTTTTAACACCCCTAATTAAATCAGCTGCATCTCACACTGAGAAAACCCATAAACTGCAAACAAAGGTGCTTTCTTTTTCTTCCTTTTTTCTATCTGGTTTTTTTTTTTTTCTTTCTTTTTCAATTTTTTATAGCTTAATTTATTCTGCGATTTTAGGGTTTTAAGGTTTCTGCATATTTCTTCACTTTATTTATGTAAAAGCCAGATGGGCAGGGTCACCTAGTGCATACAAGCATCAAGTGTAACACACCATTAATACATATTAAAGATTAATATCCATACTTACATCATATAAACTAAAAATTGCAATTTTTTTGCCATAAGGATGTAGGCCCAAAAAATTATCAATTCACAACCCAAGACATCTTACTCTTAGCTACATGTCATAATCTTTTATAAAATATTTTAACAAGCCCAAGATAAGAATATAACAGGGCCCAATCAGCTCACCAACATGATTAGTAAATAATGAGAGCCCCTATTTAAAGTCATGGGCCATAATCTCCATTGAAGCTCTCCATTATTTTTAGTAACTATGAATGAACATATGGGTATAATTTTTTTTTGCTTAAATAAGAGAATACTCTGCCCACTAACAGGCCCACCTCAAGGACAAGTAACTTTAGCATCCCTAACACATCTCCCAAAAATAATGAAAAGAGAATTTAACTGGAGAAACTAACGGAATGTTTGGATATATTCCCCCATAACAAAATTAATTTGGAAAAATATAATCAAACATATCCTTTTTTTTTTTCCAAAATTTTCATTTTTCAATATATATATACATATATAATATATACACATCATATATATATTTTTATTATTCTAATAATAAAAAAATCATTCAATTCAATTTTCACCCCCCAAAAATCCAATAAAAAATAATTGATTTAACTGATACAGTAAAAAATATCTTCCCCAAAACATAAAAAAACGTACCAAAACATAACTTTTACATTTTTCAATAATTCATTCTTTCAAAACACATATAAACCCATCATAAAATCACACAAAAATCATAACCAAACATTCCCTAAAATAAAATTTCTACAACTATTTTAAAGTAACATAAAGTTATTCTCTTAATATATTTTATTCAAATGTGATAAGTAATTGAAAAAATCAACTCAACTTAACGAGTATGTAGTACACACAAATTAAGTGGTGTCTATAAGGGATCATTTGTTTTTAATTTTTGGATCTATTTTTATTTTCTACTGAAAATAAAAATAGAGAGCTATCAATTTTTTCATTATTTTTACAGATATTTTCATTCTCAAAATATTCTTCCAAACAAATTCTTACACTCTCTATTTATTTTCACTTTTAATCACTTTCATTTTCTCCTATTCATATTGGCACGGCTTTAATACAAAATACTATATATTTCAAATACATCTTATTTTCAATCATATATAATCATTACATTTGAAATAAAATATTTAAATAATATTTTATTTTTAAAAATACTTTTATAACTAATCTTTTACTATTTTTTATGAAAAAATAAAAACACCTTCACAAAGCAAATCCAAACTGCCTATAAATGGTCATCAAATGCTGCTTCATTTCTTCTTCCCCTTTTAACAACCCTCCTTTTCCATCTCCACAGCCCGCACTGCCATGGCCTCCACCACCAAAGAGGTGCTCTTCGACCTCTCTCCGGTCATCAAACAGTACACCGACGGTTCCGTCGAACGCCTCTTCGGCTCGCCGTACGTACCTCCTTCGCCGGAAGACCCCACCACCGGCGTCGCCACCAAAGACTTCACCATTTCGCCAGTCGTTTCCGCCAGACTTCACCTCCCAAAACTCACCAACCCCACTCAAAAGCTTCCCATCTTAGTCTACTACCACGGCGGCGGATTCTGCCTCGAGTCCGCCTTCGGTTTCCACGACTATCGCTACATGAACCTCTTATCCGCCGAAGCCGGAGCTTTAATAATCTCTGTCGAGTACCGGCTCGCTCCCGAGCACCCCCTCCCCGCGGCGTACGAGGATTCTTGGGAAGCCCTCAAATGGGTTTGTTCCCACGTCCTTGACCAAACCCACTTCGAGAAAGAGCACTGGATCACCAACCACGGAGATTTCAGCCGGGTTTTCATCGGCGGCGACAGCGCCGGCGGAAACATTGCCCACAACATCGCCATGCGAGCTGGATCGGAGTCCTTACCCGGAAACGTGAAAATCGTTGGTACATTCCTCTCACATCCTTATTTCTGGGGCTCTAGTCCCGTCGGAAACGAACCAAAAGAAAATATAGAGCAGAATTTCGCTTACAGATTGTGGTTATTCGTATACCCGTCTGTCCCCGGTGGGATTGATAATCCGTTGATTAATCCCCTCGTTGACGGAGCTCCGAGCTTATCTGGGCTCGGGTGCTCCAAGATCTTAGTTTGTTTAGCCGAGAAGGATCATTTGACGGCGAGGGTGTTAGTTTATGCAGAAAATGTGAAGAAAAGTGGGTGGAAAGGTGAAGTGGAAGTGGTGGTGGTTGAAGGAGAAGACCATTGCTTTCATGTATTTGATCCAGACACTGAAAAAGCCAAGAATCTGTTCACCCGTTTGGCTTCTTTCATTTCACAGTGAAAAAATTGGAGTCTTTATATATATATATATATATATATATATATATGTTTGTGATTTTATTTGTGTGGCATGGTTTTTACTTTTGGTTTTGTTATTATTGTTATTTATTTTAAAAAAAAATGTTGTTTGTTATTGTAGTTCAACTTGCGGCAGGACGTACTCGTTAATATGTGCAAAAAAGAAAATTGATGAATTTTTTTTAAAAAAGATAAAATTAATTAATTAGTGAAAAATAGAAAAAGAAAACATGACAGAGCGGAATGTAATTATCTACTTATTAAATCTTTAGGTATGAGGTGAAGTTAAATATTCATTCATGTGAAATTGTAATTGAAATTGTCATTATCTTTTCTTTTTTTTTAATTTCTAATATAAAAATGAGGTAAGTTAAAAAAAAGCATATATTTTTGTAGTATAATATTGCAAATCGAAAGAAAATTCAAAATTAAGCTAGTTGCAAGTTTTGACTTAATATCTCAAATCAAAATATCAGAAGAAATTATCTGATCTCCATATAATTTTTATGATCACAATTACGTGAGATTATTAATAAAATGTACTGGATTAGGGTAAGGTGCTGTATTTGTATATTAGCTATATTTCTCAATCCTATGAGATGGAAAAAAAAAATATTTTCTCATTATGCAACTATTTTTCCATTCATAAGGGTATAGGTATACATAAGTGATGCAAGCTCTCATGCTTTCCCTTTGGTTTTTTTTTTTTTTTTTTTTTAAATTATACACACACATATTAAAGTTTGAACTTCTAACCTCCCACATTATATAAGAAACTCAGCTCGGGTGTGCGTGTTGGTTCGGAAAGTGAAAACCAGAATTATCCTACAAAGTAGAGTAGTCAATTAACTGAATTGTATTGTTTCTCATATTTGTCTGTATAAGATCTACAATTTGAATCTTAAAACTTTTAATTTATATGCATTTAAAGGATGCACAACAAAGGCTCCTATCACGATGAATTTTGTGATATATTGTTGGTCAGTATATAATGCAATTTAATTTAATAGTAAAATCTTGTGCTAAGAATACCTAAGTACATAGGTAAAGAGTATATTAAACCTTAAGGCTATGTTCTTTTGTCTTCTCCTAAAAAATTTCATTCTCCTAGAACAATTATAAAATAGGTACACGTTCTCCAATTCTTCTTCCAAAAAATAAAATTTTCAATACTCAAAAATCCCTCACAAAATAATTTCAAAAAACCCGACACCCTAATTTTAATCAATACAAATATATATATATATATATATACACTTTTACCCTATAAATCCAACCAAAAAATAATTAATTTGACATCAACAGTAAAATTTATCTCCCTCCAAAATACAAAAAAATAAATAACTCATTTTCAATTCATTTTTACCATCCAAGTAGCCAGGCAACGAGCTGGTGCGGGTGGGCCCGGTGGGGTAATACTAAACAGAAAATTCAAAAAGCCTCTTTCTAATTTATTGATGGCAAAGACAAAAATGGGCGGTGGGTAGGCTTTGAAGGAAAGTCAAAGTGGGGTCCATAGAGATGAAATGAATTTTTGATGATATGATGGTAACATATTTTAAATTAGATAATTAAAAATTTTGGAACAGTCAAACTTTTGAATTCTACTCAATTTATCCTTTGTGTGAACATGGAATCATTTTCAAAGTAACATAACAAACAAGAAACTAAAGACACGTTTGGAATGTTGGATGTGATTTGATAAATTATATTATCAAGCCTATCAAATGGTTGATTTTGATAAAAAAAAAAGCTCATGATAGGTAAAGGATTCGGTCCACAATCTCAATTTCAATTGATAAATAATCTCTTCAAGTTGGCTTAGATAGTGTAATCCAAAAGGAGGGTGAGAAAAAAAAAAGTCATTTGACAATTATACCCATGAATAAAAATATTGCGGTTTGAAATTATGTTATTATAATGGGTATTTTAGTAAATTGAGTAGTTCAATTATTTAATCTTTGTATTCATACAAAGGATTGATAAAATAAATACATATTCAAAATGCATAATCCTAAATCCCAAACACAGTATTATCTTATTTTAAATAGTGTAATCATATTATATCAATATAATTTTATCAATCATATCTATATATCCAAACGTGCCCTAATGGAAAAGCAATTTCAATAATAATAATAAAAAAAAGACATGTACTATTGGAAGAAAATTGAAGTTAAAATTGAGATTGAGTAAATTAAGGAGACATTTAGGTGCAGCTTTAATTCAATCTATATATATTAGGTAAGGATTTATAAGTGATTTTGTCCAATTAATATACATATATATAGATATATATTTTACATAATCTTAAATGAGAGTCATAAAAATATTGCGGTTTGAAATTATGTTATTATAATGGGTATTTTAGTAAATTGAGTAGTTCAATTATTTAATCTTTGTATTCATACAAAGGATTGATAAAATAAATACATATTCAAAATGCATAATCCTAAATCCCAAACACAGTATTATCTTATTTTAAATAGTGTAATCATATTATATCAATATAATTTTATCAATCATATCTATATATCCAAACGTGCCCTAATGGAAAAGCAATTTCAATAATAATAATAAAAAAAAGACATGTACTATTGGAAGAAAATTGAAGTTAAAATTGAGATTGAGTAAATTAAGGAGACATTTAGGTGCAGCTTTAATTCAATCTATATATATTAGGTAAGGATTTATAAGTGATTTTGTCCAATTAATATACATATATATAGATATATATTTTACATAATCTTAAATGAGAGTCATATCTTGTGGTCTAGTGGCATATCTTTCCTATAATCTTAAATGAGAGTCATGTCGAGTAGCTTGTGGTCTAGTGACATATCTTTCTTATAATGTGGGAGGTCAGGAGTTCGAACATGAACGAGCTTCTGACGTGTATAAAAAAATAAGAGTCGTGACTAATTTTCCAATTATCTTTTATGGGATTCAAATATATGATGAATTTGTGTTGTGTCCAGTAATTGTTTTTGGCAAGGTTGAAAGGTCTTGCGATGGTTCAGGCAAACCATTATACTGAAGAGTAGTCGTAGTACTTGCACCAACTTCTGCACCTGGGCAGGCCAACCTTTTTTTGTTGCTTGGCATGATCACGATATGTATTTGGAATTAGAGATATGATGATGATGATGATGATGATGATCTTATTGAATGAATGTTCTTTATGTGTGAAGAAATTGTTGGGATCATAGAATCTAATTCATGAGATGAATGTTGTTGACTTGAAAGTAGTGATAGAAGATCTCCACCGAATCTATTAGAGGACTGATGAATACCTGCACTGCATACAGCTTCATCTTGGAAGATCTTCCACCGATGATGAATAGTTTCTGATGGTATGTCTTAATCTTCTATATCTCCGTAAAACATATAATACAATGTACCCGTTAGTTTTTAAATTTTGAAAAACTAAAATATATAATACGTGCATGTTGGGAATATTCCATGTAAATTTTCTATGAAGTTTTATTCATTATCTCAATAAAGTTAATTTCATGGAGAACAAATTTGATTAGTAGTTGAGATTTAGGACTAGTTTGGTTGGAATGATAAGGAATGATATAATGTTTTTATTCCACCGCACCATTTATTTGGTTGGAGTGACAATAAACACACAAACTCGCATAAAAATCAAAAATTCGTGTTTATATATGCAATTCCCATGATAAATTAACCTGCTACTCCCATGGATTTATTTATTATACAAGCCAAATTATATCACAATGATAAAAAACCATACAAATCACATAATAAAATAATCATGAGATAACTTAAAAATCCAACCAAACTAGCCTTAGGGTTTTATATTATAGACGAACTATAGTGATGGATCAAATACCAAAATTGATCTTATTTATAATTAATACTAGGGAAGGTGCACCACACACGGCGCGGTGCTGTTGCCGTGGATCTTATTTTTTATAGTAAAATTTTTTATATTTATAATCTTCATATATTTGTCATTGACAATTTCAATTTCCTTCTTGTGCTTGTGACAAAAATATAGAATATAGTTTTACTTAATTGGTTTAGAATGGTTAGTTGCTTCTAAGGTGAATAACTTTGGTAGGCATTTGCATTTTGGTTGGATAACTTTTTCAAAAATAAGCACATATTGCACACTAACATGACTTAGGCAGATAATGAGTGCTACACCAAGTTGAATGGAACCAAGCTTGCTCATTGACGAAAGGAGTTGACAAGAGAAAAGAAAGCAAAACTTAATTTAATATAAAAAACAAATGGTTCTTTCCCAAAGTTTATTGTCACCCTATAATAATGACATCAAAATTTAACTATAAAAAATGAGAAACAATATTTCATTATTAAAGAAATTAATCAGTTATTGACCTCCTTGAATCATGTATTGCCAAAACAAATGAAGTGACATGTACAGACAACAAAGAGAACAATGATAGAAAAGAATTTCAATATGATACATATTCTTCATATTGACTATGGACAACAACAGTAGGAAAAACTGGACTCTTGACATCCTTATGCATAGTGCCTACTACAGTCCCATTTTTTCTTATAAGAAAGTAGGTCATAAGAAATCTTAAGTAACCATATCAAATTGATCATAACAAAAGTTAAAATAAAGACCCAATTAAATTCTATACACATGCAAAACTTCTATTGTAAAGGCAAATCTAAAATGCATGATATCTTCTGTGAAAAAGAACTCCTGCGTTGCGTAGTTGGTGCCACCCTGACTATATCACGAGTTGTGTAAATTGGGCCAAATTGGTATCCCTTCCCATGTCCACGAAAAAGCAGGCCATCATCACCATAATATCCATAATTGTTTGCTTCCCAGCTATCAAATAGAGAAGCTCAATAAGGACTAGAAAATTCAATAACAGCCAATCAAGATAACAACGTGAGCCATTTAATCAAAAGTTCTCCAAATGGTGTGAAACAAAACTAAGATTAGAAGTTAAATTTTCAAAGAGTATGGACATTGAATTGAAATTCTCAACTATTCCTATCAAGTTTATTTTGGTGAGTCATTGTTCAACCATCTCTGATAATGCACATACACATATACATAGCCTGCAACATAATAATAATAATAATAATAATAATAATAATAATAATAATAATAATAATAATAATAATAATAATAATAATAATAATAATTCACGTAGATACAATTGCGGGTGAATTTTGACCATTGATACAAACGGAAACAACTAAACTGAATAAGAAAACATTTTTATTCTTTCACAAAATTTCAATGCTTAATTTTCAAATAAATAAAAGGTAGGATATTTGTACAAAGTGAAAAAAAGATGTGATTAATTTTCTTCATTTGTTCATATGCTAAAAGGACACTTTTCCTGCACCCCTAAAGAATAGACACTCAGTTATACAACAAAAGCAGTCCAATGAAGGCTTTTTTATAAAAAAATAGCCAAAAAAAAAAAAAAAAATTACAAAAATACAGCACTATTCAAAAGATTTACAATTTTATAGTAAGTTGCACTCTGTGAGTGCAACTTTCAATAGTATCCATAATTTTTTATTCTAAAACTTTTTATTTCTTTATGTATAAATTCTTTTAGGACTTGTTCTCCTATATTTTGGGAAAATATTTTTCAGCTCCCAAAATATTTCAAAATGCATGCACATTCTCTAATATTTTTCCCAAAATACTCTAATTTTTGACCCAAAAAATTCTCTCATAATTCACCCAAAAAACCCTACACCTTAAAAAGCACACATATCCTCTCATTTTCTCACTTAATCTTTCACATCAACCATTCATTACTTCACTTATATATACATATATATATACACACATATATATATTTTACATATATGAAAATATTAAAATTTTGCTATTTAAAAAATTCTAAAACTTATGTTTACCGAAAAAATATTTAATGTAATAATTAATTAAAAATATTAAATACCTTATTAATTTTTTTTAAAATTATTCTAAAAAAAAATTTTCAAAAGAAATGTTAGTTTAATAGTAATAAAAACCTTTGTTTCATTTTCATTTAATTTGATATGACTCAGGTAATCCTTTCTCCTTCTCCTCCTCCTCTCTTCTTCCTTTTTTTTTTTTTTTCCCTTTTCTATGTAACTTTGGCCGGCTGGCCGGCCGCACCAGCAGCCAGATTTGTTTTTTTTTTTTTAATTAGAAAAAATAAATAAATAAAATGATTATTTGGGTTATTGTTTCAGGTTTGAAGGGTGTATACTTGTGTATCATTTTGCTTGATTGATGTGAGTTTTTTAATTATGTTTTAGTTATGTTCATTATGTTTTGGTTAATTATCTCTATTAATTAAAGTTTGATTTATGTTTTAGTTATATGAAATATGTATTATATAATTTGTCTCAATTAGTTAAAATTTATTAATTTTTTAGTTAAATTTTGATTTATGTTTTAGTTTTATGAATTATATTTTATATAATTTGTCTCAATTAGTTAAAACATAATCATGTTTTAGTTGAAATTTGATTTACGTGTTGGTTAAACTCAAATAATAATTTATTATTTTTGGTATAATAATTTGATTTATTATAACTAATGATTTATGTATTAGTTGAAATTTGGATTACATTTTATGTTAGTTTTATATGTTGTTATATTTGTTAGAGTTATGTTTTTATTTGAATTACAAATTTTGTTAGAATTATTATTGAGTTAAATTTTGTGGTACTACATATTGAATTGTATTAAAATTTAAATTTTCATTCAGTTTGTGAAATTATGATTTATTAATAAATATGTGCGCTTGTAACATGTGCCTAATGATATTCAATACGCAGTACCACAAAATTTAACTCAATAATAATTCTAACAAAATTTGTAATTCAAATAAAAACATAACTCTAACAAATATAACAACATATAAAACTAACATAAAATGTAATCCAAATTTCAACTAATACATAAATCATTATTTATAATAAATCAAATTATTATACCAAAAATAATAAATTATTATTTGAGTTTAACCAACACGTAAATCAAATTTCAACTAAAACATGATTATGTTTTAACTAATTGAGACAAATTATATAAAATATAAAATATAATTCATAAAACTAAAACATAAATCAAATTTTAACTAAAAAATAAATAAATTTTAACTAATTGAGACAAATTATATAATACATATTTCATATAACTAAAACATAAATCAAACTTTAATTAATGGAGATAATTAACCAAACCATAATGAACATAACTAAAACATAATTAAAGTTTAGCATAATTAAAAAACTTACCTCAATCAAGCGAAATGATACACAAGTATACACCCTTCAAACCTGAAACAATAACCCAAATAATCATTTTTTTATTATTTTTTTCTAATTCAAAAAAAAAAAATTCAGATGCCAGATTTGACCGGCCGGCCAAAGTTACATAGGAAAGGAAAAAAAAAAAAAAGGGAAGAAGAGAGGAGGACGAGAAGGAGAAAGGATTACCTAAGTCATATCAAATTAAATAAAAATGAAACAAAGGTATTTATTACTATTAAACTAACATTTCTTTTGAAAAAAAAATTTAGAATAATTTTTTTTAAAAATTAATAAGGTATTTAATATTTTTAATTAATTAGTACATTAAATATTTTTTCGGTAAACATAAGTTTTAGAATTTTTTAAATAGCAAAATTTTAATATTTTCATATATGTAAAATATATATGTGTGTATATATATGTATATATAAGTGAAGTAATGAATGGTTGATGTGAAAGATGGAGTGAGAAAATGAGAGGATAAGTGTGCTTTTTAGGGTGTAGGGCTTTTTGGGTGAATTATGAGAGAATTTTTTGGGTCAAAAATTAGAGTATTTTGGGAAAAATATTAGAGAATGCGCATGCATTTTGAAATATTTTGGGGGCTGAAAAATATTTTTCTAAAATATAGGAGAATAAGCCCTAAAAGAATTTATACACAAAGAAATAAAAATTTTTAGAATAAAAAATTATGGGTACTGTTGAAAGTTGCACTCACTGAGTGCAACTTACTATAAAATTGTAAATCTTTTGAATAGTGCTGTATTTTTGTAATTTTTTTTATAAAAAAGCCTCCAATGAACCACCACCACATTAGGAATAAAAGGCCAAAAAAGAATAATAATAATAATAAATAAATAAATAAATAATTTCTTCTAACCTAGCAATGGGGCCCACAGCAAGAAAAAATCACCGCCAAGCAAGTCGTGGCTTGCGCGTGCTTTTCTTTTGACCTGCTACTTTTTTGCTTGGGCCATATATTTTGAAGGATGACAAAATTATCCATCCCACGGATAATTTCTCGTGATGGAACGGATTTGGAGAGAATTTCCTCCCTATGGGGAATGAGCAGGTACAATTTAATTGCCGCTTGCTAAACGGGGGTGGAAATGGGAATCACAGTCCCCGTCCCTATGGGTACCCATTACACGTTAATTTAATTAAATTAAAAATTTTAGTATTGGTATTAATGCTTTTAATTTACAAATCCTCAATTCAATTTTTGCCTTTTTGTTTTTTCCCAAGGTTGTTCAAAAGCAAAAATGAACTTTGAATGCTTCACAATACAAGAGCCAAGAGGATAAAGATGATGATGTAAATATTTTTTAAATTAATATTAAAATATATTTGGTTATTTGAATTATTTTTTCTTCTAATAAAATACATATATTTTTGTAGGAGCAAATTTAAATGGAGAGCTCTTTGGATGAATTGACAAATTGTTATGCTTTTTTTAAAATTTATGTTTATGTATTATTTATCTTTTAATATTTTATTATAAAATATAATTAAATATCGTGTGTTATTACTTATGTTCGACAATCTTTTAATTTTGAAAGTAATTTAAATTATTGAAAATTTTTATTACATTTTTTTTATTTCTAAAATTTTTTAAGCATTTGACAAATTAGAAATATGTGGGTACCCATCTCTCCACTAGGGAACAGGGTCGGGCACCTGCCACAGGAACGGGGACTGGAATGGGGGTCATTTTCACTTTGTAGGGGCGGGGGCTATCACCATCCCCACCCCATCCCGTTGACACTCCTAGGACATGCACATCCACATATATATGATATACTAATAATTATTGAGATGTTTTATATTTTTACTCTCGTTGTGACTGCAATTGAGTTATATTATCTATACGGCAAAAAGTTGAAACTTTAGTTTACAGAATAAAAGGGTTAACTTAAAATTGACACTACAAAAGAGTAATATAGTGACAAAATAATAATCGAATATATTGTCATTAATGATATGTATATTAAATGATAATAATTTTTATTTAATTATTAACGATATTTTTAAAGTGATAATAATTTTTATTTTGTCACAATATAATTTAATAATAACAAAATTAATATATTAAATCATCACTAGTAATAATTATTGACATCCCTATGATGACAATTTAAGTGTCTATGATTTATGATAAAGTTTTCATTGTTGTTGAGTTATCATTATAAAGGCGTAGCTAATTGTCATTGTTGTTGAAAATAATTTTTTTTTCACTTAATATCAATAACTAGTGTCAATATTAAAGCATCAACTTTTATATTGTTATTTATTATTTTTTCTTGTAGTGTGAGCTGAATTCTATCTATCTAGGAATATAATTATGATTTTGAGCAATCATATTTAAAGAAAATCATTGAAATTGAGGGGAAAAAAATATTACAACCTTTCAATTTCTTTAATACAGCGAATCCTTTGTTTTCGTTTGCAGATGTAAAACTTTTAATCGAGTTGAAATTATATAAATTATATTATTTAAATTGTATTACTCAATGATCTCTTATTATTTTTATATTACATGCTTAAATCTTTATAAAAAAAATTTATTTGTTGATTTCTTACTATTTTTATATTGCATGTTTGGATTGCGAGAATCTCAATGAAGGTGGAGATAATCATTTCATGTCACTATTAAAAAAAAAAGTGACATTATATTGTGGCTATCCATGTTTTGAAGCAATTTAATGCAATTATAATAAAAATTACAATGCTGTATTTTATATGTAGCAAAAGTCTTATAAACTTTATGAATTCTAAAAAATTGCAATATTGTTTAAAATAAAAGATTTTCATAAGAATTCTAGATGCAAAATCAAAAATGAAATTATTCAATTTTAGAATTCAAATGACGCCCACTATAAATTTTATATCTAAAAGTCAGAAAAAAACATATGTTTATCCAAAATTTTAATTTATTAAAAGTATACAAATTATCAATTGAAAGAATTAAAAAAAGTTTCTATTTAAAAATATTCAATACTTTTAGTTCCAAAAAACAAAATATTAAATCTTGAAAGTGCTGGTGTAGTAGTTATGTTTTGAATTTTTTAGTATGAAAATTTGATGGGAACAAATTTTTTTGGTAGAAAAAAATAATTTTAAAAGAAATTATTAATTAAATTAGATGGTGACCTACTGTTCAATTTTCAAAAGTAGGGGAAACTCAACTTTAGAACTTTATCCTTCAAAAGATTCCCCATTCATTTTGAGTTTCTTTTCCATTTCCCTCCTCTCTTCTTTCCTTCTCTCTGTACAGCCTCTTTTTGTATATAAATTCATAATTGCAGCATTAAATCAGCTGCATCTCACACTGAGAAAACCCATAAACTGCAAACAAAGGTGCTTTCTTTTTCTTCCCTTTTTCTATCTGATTTTTTATTTTTTTGTTTTATTTTTCAATTTTTTAGAGCTTAATGCATTTTGCCATTTTAGGGTTTTAAGGTTTCTGCTTATTTCTTCACTTTATGTATGTAAAACCCAGATGGGCAGCGTCACCTAGTGAATGTAGTTGTTTGTCTACTTCTTTTTTGATATTTTTTGAGTGTTGGGGTGCTATATTACAGCACTTTACTCAAATTTGAATTTTAGGTAGTTTTGTGTAAAGCTCTGATTTTTATTGTGGATCTGTTGTGGTTTGGTGCTTAATGTTTTGTTTGGATTGAGTGGAATAAGGAAAAGTGAAACTCCTATGAATTTTGTTTCCCTTGCCATCTCCTTAAAGAAAAGGTGAATTAACACTATTGAGAACTTTTTGAATGTGGTTAAATACAGTGAGGAATTAAGTTTGTGCCATAATTGCATCTGTACCAGCATTTACATTATTGTTTGTCTTTAAAACTGAATGAAAGAACAGGGTTTTACCTAGTGTTTTCCTTGGCCAGTTTCAAGATTTAAACATGGAGTAAGATTGCTTTGCTTGATATCTTACATTAATTTGTTTAGCCCTTCTGATCTGATCTATCTTATGCCTGGGGTAATGGTTTATTATTTTTGAAATAAGGATTTAACCCTCCCAGATGGAGTTATAAAAAGAAAAGGCTATGTCAATATGCTTTTGTATTTTATGGATTAATGTTTTTGGCAGAATTTGTTTTTCCAAATAATTTGGGCTGTCTATCTACTGGGACACAAGGTACATGGTACTCCAATCAAGTTCACAAAAACCAGCCTTTAGGCCTATAGCTTTGCCTCACTTCTTGAGGCATATGTTTGCTACATTTGGGATTATCTTTGTTTGCTTGTCCTCTACATGATCCCAATGCAAGTACTGCCTTTGGATTTTGGAACATCAGGATTGTTATCTTTGAACAAAATGTATGAAACAACTTGAGTGTATAGTTGGATTATCCTACCCCACCCCTACGCCTTTTCTATACTAATATTGTGTAGTATGGTCCATAATGTCTGAGATTGAATTCTCATACTCTATGCGTGTGTGTGTGTGTTTCTACCTGCTATCTGATCTTTTAATCTATCTTAACATGCTATTTTTGACTATTACTCTGCTATTTCTGGATTTTAGGTTTGATTGCGATGAATGCCAAGACATCAAATGGACATCGCCAGCACATTACCATTAAACTCTGGCCGCCTAGCGAAAACACAAGGCATATGCTAGTGGAGCGAATGACAAATAATCTCTCGACTCCAGCAATTTTCACCCACAAGTATGGCACTCTCACTGATGTTGACGCTTCAAAACAAGCCAAACTAATCGAAGAATCAGCATTTGCTACTGCAAATCAACATTATGAGCAAGAACCTGATGGTGATGGCAGTTCTGCTGTGCAGTTGTATGCCAGGGAATGCAGTAAACTAATTTTGGATGTTCTTAAAGGAGGCTCCAAGATGGAGGACAAGGAGGGCGTGAAATCCAAGGTTGATTCTGTATTATATGAAACTCTATTTGATATTTCCAAAGGTCAGCGAGCATTTATAGAAGAAGATGAGGCAGAAACACTTTTGAGTCCCTTAAGAGAGTCCGGAAATTCTTACACTAAAATATGTTTAAGCAATCGCAGCTTTGGTATAGGTGCCGCCCGTGTTGCTGGCCCTATCTTAGCTTCTTTGAAAAACCAATTGAAGGAAGTGGATCTATCAGATTTTGTTGCAGGAAGACCAGAAGCAGAAGCTCTTGATGTCATGAACATCTTCTCCGAAGCTCTGGCAGGTTCTCATTTGAAGTATCTGAATATCTCCGACAATGCATTAGGCGAGAAGGGAGTTAGAGCATTTGGGAAGCTCTTGCAATCTCAAACTAGCTTGGAGGAATTATATCTGATGAATGATGGGATATCAAAGGAAGCTGCACAAGCTGTTTGTGAGTTGGTTCTTTCCACAGATAAGCTCAAGATTCTTCATTTTCACAACAACATGACAGGAGATGAAGGGGCTATTGCTATTTCTGAGATTCTGAGGCGTTGTCCTTTATTGGAGGACTTTCGATGCTCATCTACCCGAGTCGGCTCTGAAGGAGGGGTCGCCTTGTCTGAAGCACTTGCAGAGTGTAAGAATCTGAAGAAACTCGATCTTCGGGACAACATGTTTGGCGTGGAGGCTGGTGTCAAACTAAGTGAGTCTCTCTACAAACTCGACTTTCTCACTGAGATTTATTTAAGCTATCTCAATCTGGAAGATGATGGAGCAATTGCAATAGCCAATGCTCTCAAAGAGACGGCCCCCTCACTCGGAGTGTTGGAGATGGCTGGAAAT
The DNA here is from genome assembly GCA_018894105.1 of Jacaranda mimosifolia. NCBI lineage: Eukaryota > Viridiplantae > Streptophyta > Magnoliopsida > Lamiales > Bignoniaceae > Jacaranda > Jacaranda mimosifolia. The sequence goes on from CM032123.1 coordinate 38,020,810, forward strand.
GATATAACGGCCGAGGCTGCTCCCAGCTTAGCTGCTTGCATTTCTAGAAAGAAAGCTCTAGTGAAGTTGAATCTATCAGAGAACAATCTTAAGGATGAAGGTGCAATACAAATAAGCAGACCGTTTGGAGAAGGCCACAGCCAATTAAAGGAAGTTGATATGAGCCTGAACTCTATAAGACGGGCTGCAGCTAGAACGTTGGCTCAAACTTTGGTTCATTTACCTGAGTTCAAGTTCCTGAATTTAAACGGAAACCTCATTTCTGAGGAGGGCATCGACGAGTTGAAGGATATCTTTCAAAAATGTCCTGATAAACTTGGACCCTTGGATGAGAATGACCCTGATGGAGAAGATTTTGATGATAAGGAGTCCAGGGATGATGATGAAGGTGGCCATGATGAATTAGAAGCAAAACTCGAAAATCTTGATGTGAATCGAGAAGATTAATAAACATTGAATTTGCAGTATTTATCAAGAGTAGGAATCACTAGTTTTGGTTGATAGATATGGTGGGTCTGGTACAGTTGAGGAGGCTGTTGCATTGACTGTGGCTGAAGCTAAACTAGTTGCCATCACTAGTTTGTGTTTGATGGGCTACCTTTAGCCTTAGACTGAGGTTTAGGTTTTTTGGCACTATTTATCCGCTGATTCTGAGGTAACCCATGTGGGGGGTACCATTGCAGGATTTATGCTATTTCCTTTAAATTTGAGTTGGTGAATATGATGCATTGTTTTTCAGTTTCTTTTTCTTATTTTACTATTGGTACATCTACAAATGATTTTTGTAGTCTCTCCAACTACAATCACTGTTTTTACTATTGGTACACTTCATCATCGTTTTCACCATTGATACCTTTCATCATTGTTTTTCCAGGAAGTTCCAGCCTCAGAATCATATATATCTTTGCTCTTCAAGTCTTCAACTCTCCTGTCTCACAGCATTACTAGTAGAATTGCTCCTCCACAGCCTTCATCCACTGTGGACTGATCCAAGTCTCCTTTCTACTTCTCTTTCTGCTGACAGAGCCATCATCAGAATGTGCAGATCCTTTCCACTTGTCACGCTTCAAAGCATATAACTTTATAATATAATTTTGTATCTTTACATTTCACTTTTCTTTTCACTCACTAGATTTCTTGATTTAAACAGCATAAAAATGCCTTTGATGGATAAGAAACTTTCCTAGCTGCATAACCCAACAAACTTGAAACAAGTATACTCTACCTTTTGAAGACAAATAAACAACCAATCGAATAGAAACCATATGATGATATTTCAAAGTGAAAAATTCTGCAACTGTTGCAAAACATTGTAGCAACCTAGAATTCTTACACAGAAGACAACAAAAATTGCAAAAGTTAATGTAACAGGACTTCTTGTGTGTGCATTGAGGAACTAGCTCCAGGATCCATTGGGGGTACCTACTCCAGGATATCACCTTCTTGCACTCTTGGCCAAGTTCTGAAGAACTATTAACTAGGACGTTCATACTTCTGTGTAACATGGTTGATAGGCTCTTGAAAATACTGGAGCGATATAAAGATGGCTTCCTGTTTTCAGACGAGATTTTAGGGCAGTATAACTAACTGACGAGGGGAAACTTGCAGAATGATAGAAAACGTTAGACATACCTCTGTCCGAATAGTTCTACTTCCTTGGTGAGGACAAATGTTAAGATATGAGTCAAATATGTCTCGCACATTTTTACCCTGCAATTAGAACATCATTCATTTTAGTATATGCTGAGTTTAGTTTCTGTTCTTTTGAGCTCAAATAGCAAAGAAGTTAGCTCCCAAGCATAGTATGATTTTTCAAAATTAAGATGTTTGTGGGGTTACACGGAAACATTCCTCATTAAGGTACCATCAAGATTGTGTCTGACCATGCAGAGACAAAGTTGGCATAGCAAAGAATAGGTCCATAGGATGGCTTATTTACATAACTGAAACAGAAAGCCGAAAATAGCATAACCCAAAGCCAGAAAAATCAAGAGGTTTCTGAATAAAATACCTTCAAATTTTCATCCTCTTCAACACACTCTTCCAATCCGGCAAGTCCACCAAAAGCAATTAAAAGGTGCCTAAAGTAATTTTTTAAAAAAATCAAAATCTGGATATATAGAGGTCAAGAACCATATGTTAAGTTTTAAGGGTAATATCCTCCTACAAGATCATGCATCAAACTTGTAAAGAAAAATAATGCAGCATCTTTTTAAAATATGAAATTTAACTAGACAAATAATAATGAAGTTATTTTAATATCGCATTTTGCGTGAAAATTGTAAGAGAAGTATTTATTTGCTTGTGCCACGAAAACCAAGGGAATGAAAGGCCAGAATAGGGATCTGCTGATGTGATGTCAAACTAGACAGTCTTATGAGAGAAAATTAGATTAGTTGGCTAATGATAATCTTTTTTAATAAAAAATCCATGTATTTGTCTCAAGGGGAAAAAAAAAAAAAAGAACACAATATTTAAGGAGAAAAAGAAATATAATAATTATCACAGTTTACTTTAAACTGACTAGTACATAGCATGTAAAACTATTACTTTAAGTTAAAAGAATGTTTCTAGCTAAATCCAACAATAGTAAAGTATCAATTAAGTATTGGAAAAAAAAGGTATCAATCTAGCATGAGGGAGACAAAGACCCCATTAATAACCCGAAAAATGATTATCCACTACTACAAAGCTATGATCTAAGTTATGAACAACTTGATACACCTATATGGATTAGGTAATGTATATACCTGAATGCTGGTAGAGTAAGCTCAGAAGAATTAGCAACCGACCCATGTTCAGAGGTGCCAATCCGATGATCATACCCTCCCTGTCAATTGAGTAATAAGAAGTTTTGTGAGTAAAGCCCCAACTGGAAATGATTAACGTAACAAGGTGCTCTCTCAAGATATGCCAAAAGGAGCACCCCAAAAATAATACAGACCTGGTATGGGCAGTTCTTGAACACAGAACTAATGTTCGAAGCATATCGCACTTTATATCCCCAGTACATTCCCTCTTCCCTAGGCCTCGACAAGGGTACAATTTTCCGCGGACCTGCAAATTCTGTATTTTAGAGAACTCGCTTGGTCTTGCTTGCTTTCACCTTTATAGAAAAGGATTACTGACCTGCATCTAGGTTACGGTTTGTTCCCATCTCTACTGTTACTCTTCTCCCAGGTTCAAGAACTTCATCAACTGTAACATTCTGCACAATAAGCCCTTTAAATTGCAAGCAATTTGAATCAAGTCTGCCAACAAAATTAAGCTATTATGGAAGTACAAAGCTTATTCATATAATGCTTCTACATGGCACTTCATGGGCAGGGCATATTCATTTTACAAGTACCATGCACAGATATTCTGAGTAGGCTGTGTTCGGATCTAAAGTAAGACCCTTTGCCATATTTGATAGGAATGCAAATCCAGCATCAACTAAAAAGATTCAAATGTTAGAAAAGATATAATTCATGCCTATGTTACCTTCAGCATGTACAGTAGAGAAAGCAGCTGGAGGAAAGGGATTGATGGCAAAGGAAAAAATATAAAATAAGGGGACAAAACAAAGATGGAGCTATCACAACAAATAAAAGATGAGTTATAGAAAAAGTAAACATTGACACACAAAAAGGTGCAAACATCAAATCCCTAACATTTGCATGAAACAAGATTAAGAAGCAAATAGATGATACCTTGCTGAGACCCACATCAACAAGCGTCCCTACAGAACCTCGATCTAGTTTTTCCCATGTGATGCCTAGAAGAATGGATAATATCAATGTACATCACAAATTAAAAGAGATGACCCTTTCACAAATGGATGGGCAAGATGATGAATATACAGAAGGAATAGCCATAATACTTGTGACATATTAAGTACTAGAGTTCGGATCATACACCAGACGTCCAGATAGAGCAGTGTTGAATTAAGATAAAAAAATGCTTATAGAGCAGTGTTCTGACATATTAAGTACTAGAGTTCTGGAAGTTAGTCATTTCTGGTTACACATATTTTTATAGTTGGCAAGCAAAATATTTCTTAAACAAAAGCCAAAACCATGTGAATAAAAGAAAAGAAAGAGCAAAACATACCCAATGTCTATTCCCAAAGCCAGACTCTCCCTAAAAAATCTATCCAATAGCCAATTCAGAAGTGGAAAAATTTTTGTAACCTCCCCAAAGGTTTGTCCAAATCATAGAGCACTCCAGTTGGGGTTGTAAAATTACAAATACAGGTCATGGCGTTTCCTGAAGCCATCAGTCTCCATCATGAAACAAACTAGGCTATGTTTGGTTTTGTCTTGGGGTGTTTCGAAAATAATACTGACGGGAAATATATTGGGAAATGTGCGAAGAGCAAAAATATTTTGGTTTGCTGGGGAGAGAAAATTTTCAATTATAAAGCCTTTTCATGCAAACTTTTGTTTGATTAGTGATGTCGCATCAAGCTTTTGCATTATTATATTGATATAATGATTGATAAATATATATTCGTATTAAGATAATTACAGGAAGATGTGAATATATGTTTTTTAATGTAATATGTATTAATAAATACATATACATATAACTATAAATTGCTGTATATATATATGCATAGTACTATTAGGATTTCTTTATAATATTTGGAGCGAAGAAAATGTGTTTTTGGGGGGAAAGCGAGGAAATATTTGATTTCATTTTGGGGGAAATGAAGACATTTCAAGGAAATAAAACCAATCATAGTCCTCATGTCAGCAAGAACTTTTAACGAAAATTCGAGAAAAAACTTCTAATTGAAATTCGCTTTTAACTTGGCATCATTGTTTTGCAGGATTGGAAAATTTAAAACCTCCCTAAAGATTTGTCCGGATATACACAAACCTTCCCTGAGGTTAAATCTCATACGAACATAAGATTTTGTCTACCATATAAATAAGTGTATTCAAAAGACTTGCTATTCTTCAGAAGTGAGCTAAACTGACTGCTCTGGACAAAGCTACATGTTTTTCAAATTTTTGGTTATTAAAAAAGTTAAACATCACATCATCCAAATAGTTAGGGTTTCCTCAGGTCATTAGCAATAGTGGTGATAAATGTAATTTAACAAACTGCAGATCAACAGAGTTATTAGAACTTTCCCTTCAAAAATTTTATGAAACATTGCAGATCAACAGCACCATTAAGCTACTTATTGATACTTTATCTCAATGCCTCTACAGAGTAAAATCCTAGCTTCTTGAAACAAGATGACAGCAAATACTCTCATCTTAAATAAAATTTCTCTGGTTGCAAACATTTGAGGGGCAGAGAAGAAAACTCAAAAACACCTCTAAATTTTGCAGACTTCTGAAAAAGAACAAGTAAACTTTGGCAAGCTGATGCAGAGGACTATCAAATGGACACATTCCAGTTAGAGTTCATGGGAAAGCTGACCAAAAGTTTCTATCAGAGGACTACACAAAACTCAGAACACTTGAAGAAAGAACTTCTAAAAGAAAAAGTTCAGAAGAAAAAACTCTATGGACTTTCTTCTGGTAAAATGAAAGCCAAGAAAATTGCTGTAATAGGTGGGAGATAAGTCCGGGGCATCAGTGAAAATAAATCATCGACATGAAACTTACCTGAAGTTCAGCGATCAAGTGTAAGCCATCATATGCCCAGACTTTTCCCCAAATTTGAATAATAATAATAAGTAAATAATAGACATCTCCAAAGATATGAAAGTAGTTTCATAAACATGTTTACACAGATGAAACATCAATCTGTACATCACTGTTTGCTCATGTGCAAATGTGTGGATACTAAAATATGACAAAGCCATACAACTACCATATGAATTTAGGCAGACACATTATATTAACCGCAATAATTATGAGATAATTATTCCCAAATTAGATCACAAGTGTTTTCAGCCCACAACTAGTTGATTGCGGAACCTAAGGATTGCATACAATGGCCGATGAAGTCTACTAATTTGGTAAACATTATCTAACTGTTAGATAAAGAGGATTAATTGATACGATCAGTAAATTGGAGGCATGATTAATTCAAGGAGTTGAATTAATTCAATCGAACAAAGGAGTTTATTCAACTAGACACATAGGATGTGTCTAGCCACATTGGAGAAATATACTAATAAGTATGACTAATTAATTAACTTGACTAATTTAAAAGTTGAATTAAACCAAGTGTTAGAGAAATTAATTAATTAGTATGACTAACTAATTAACTTAATTAAGTCAAGTATTGAATTTATCCAATTGAACCATTGAATTTATTTGATTGGACATGTGTCACGTATCTAGCAAATTAGAGGAACTTAATTAATCAGTAAGACTAGTAAATTGACTTGATTGATTCAATTAAATAAGGAGTTATTTAGTTGGACATATATGATGTATCAATTCAAGCTAGAGTCAAATTAATTTGAATTAGCAACTCACTTAATTGAAGGGCTCAATTAAATCAATCGGCCAATCCTTCGAGCTCTTTAGAGACATCACATGAGAGAGCATGAGATGTTCTCCCACCTCTATAATAGGAGAGCAACCAACAATTTGTAGGATTATAGAAAGCTTAAGAGCACATCAATGAGCTGAAAATGTAGAGTGTGCTTTTGGTGTGAATTAGTTCAAAGCCAGATCCCCTCCAAGTTTCTCTCTTCACATTTTCTCTCCTTCTCCATCACTTGGCCAATCAAAACTCTGCTTTTTTTCTCCTTCTACATTTGACCATAGAAAGGAGATCTAGTCACTATCATGGTTAGACTCTCCATAGACTAGATAATGTATGGACTTCTACCATAGAGGAAGGATAGATTTGCTTCTTGTTGGTGAATCAATCTATAATTCTAATTTGGCTCTTTACAAAGTGTTGTGGTGCAAAAGTTCATAAATTTCTAGATTTTCAAGTGGAGAAGATGTATCTACCTTGGAGAAGTTTCAGCTCTAATTTCTGTTCTATGAGTTGTTTAAGTGACAATTTTGTAACTCCAATTTCTTTCAATCCTGCCGTTAGATCTGTCTGATATTTTACTTGGCCATTCCTCTCTCATTGTAGTTGAGGATAGGGACTTGAATCACTCAATTGGAGATGCCTAAGTATAGATATCTCTGTTTTCTGAAGCACTTACACATAAGTGCGAAACAGAGACTGGTTTGTACTAGTGATTGAATTGTTAAGGCGATTGAGTTCCACCATGCTAGTGGAACCCTAAATCTCCATTAGCTAATGTTATCAGGACTTATCCTATGTTTGGTTGGTATGTTTGCAAAACTACTGGCCCGTTTGTAATCTATAGGCCCATTTTCTGCAGGATTAATAAACCCACCACACACACACACACACACACACACCCCTCCTTGTGGATAAATTATCGGCATTATCCCATGTAACAAGCCCATGTACCTTGATTGCAAAGTATCATTTTTTGCCTTAAACATTCAACCAAACAACATTGTTTTTATTTCAGCAAGATTAACATATTTTATATAACAAACCAAATAATTTGTTTACAATAGTGTAATTACTTAACTTGAGTATAATTATCTTAGGAGAATAATCATGAGATTAACCCACCATTTAACCAAACTAGCCTTAAGAATTTTAGCTTACAATGCTGTCACTGGCTCCCTTATGGTTGGCCAAGCACCCCTGTTTTACAGGATGCTCTCACAATCAGTTTCTAGAGAGCTCCAAGGTTTAACCAATTAATCTTAATTGAACTCTTCAATAAAGTCAATTGCAAGTTCAAATTTATTAGTCACACTAATTAATTTGATCCTCTACTCTTGACTTGACACATCAAATGTATCCAATTAAATAACTTCTTATTTAATTGAATTAATTCAACTATTAAATTACTTAAATGAATTAATTAGTCCAACTAATTAATCAAATTTGTCCAATTATTGAATCAATTCAATTTTTTGAATTAATTAAGTTGATTGGTTAGTCATAATAATTAATTAAGAGATAGACACATCTTATGTGTCCAATTGGACAAACTCTTTTATTCAATTGAATTAATTTAGTCAATTAATTAGTCATACTAATTAATCAAGTTTCTTCAATTGGCTAGATACATCTTATGTATTTAGTTGAATAAACTTCTTTATTCAATTGAATTCTTAGAACTAATTTAATCTACTAAATTTTTTTCCAATTGGCTAGATATATCATATGTAAAAGTACATATCCAAACCCACATCACTTAGCGAATTAATCACTTGGGCATCAACAGTTAAAATGTTAGCAAGAAACTAACCTAAAATCCAACAATCAAGTGTAATCCATCATATGCACAAACCTAGCACCAAGCATATGAACTATTTGCAATCACATAGATGATTACCTAAACAATGACTAAAAGAGATTGGAAAAAGGACTAAAACCTAGTCTGATCAATGTCTTGTACACACAGACATTTTACCCTAGTTCACACATAGAACCAACAAAGGAAAAAAGAAATCAAAAGGCCAGTAAGCTACTTTAAAGGACAAGAGGCTGAAGAGACAAAACATGAGATAGGCAGAAAATGTCCTCAGGAAGCCATCTTAAGTGCACATGAAAAATAAGAAACAACCAGACTAACTATATAAACTTAACCGTGCCATGTTCATCAAAAGCATCAACATGAATGAAAATATCAAGTTTATTCTTCTTGCTAATCATTAGAAGACGCATGTGTATGTTTTTAACATAAGAAGCATAAAACGAAGCCCAAGCAAACATCGCTGAAAAAAGAAAAAAGAAAAAGAGAAAAAGACAAACAAAACAAAAAAAGATACTCAGACATAAGACATTGTCCCACTAACCTTTCTATACACACATGGTTCACACACATTTTTGACAAAACCAAACGATTTAACTATCTTATCAAAACATATATTCCAACTTCAGGATGCTTGTTTTAGTCCATAAATGGACCTTTGAAGTTTGCAAACCTTTTGCGCACCCCCTTTGAATGTAAAACCTTTTGTTTAGGTCTTTCTTCTTTGACTCTTCTCCGACCACATAGCGGGTCATCCGAGGTTGAGATTGGGTATGAGTCATTTAAGCATGAAGGTTTGTGAGATTTAAGATGGGATCCATCTCTTTGTTCTTGTGAAGGACGAGTGCATCTCCTATATATTCTATAATATTTGACTCAAAGATATCCTTACACAAAGTAGTATGACAATTTGGAAAAGAAGTTTTTCAAAGTTGAGGTCTTTAAGGGGAATCGAACATTGGACGTAGAAACATAGTTATTGAAACTATTGGGGAGCTGACAAATATCTTGCCCTAGACTTCTTTCGGGAGATAGGAGATGGAAGGATCATAGTTGCATAATAAACATAAGCTATAATGGTTCATCAAGACATAACTCATCATCCAATTAGTTAGGCTCCATGGATTTGTTGCCACACATCAACCATGGAAATTAGGAAATCTTCAATTAATAAAAATTAATTTAAAGGGTTATTAGTTTAATGGAGTTTAAACTAATATGCATATTTCGATATACAAAATATAACAATGAGTTGTGAGCTAATGTTTAATGAATGGATGAACCTAATGGATCACACATAAATACCTATAGGAAGCTCTTATTTGATCGGAGAAATTTTCTAAGGAGGCATTTTGAGAAAAGGATGAGTGACTATTTTAATCGATAATTTTGGTTTGATTAGTTTAAGTGTTAAATTAATCAAAATAATTTAAAGAGTTGAATTAAACCAAATAAATTAAAGAGTTAATTTAATTGGAGCCATATGACAATTAATTAGTCACGATAACTTAAAAAGTTAAGTTAGCATTAATTGACTTAAAGAGTTAAGTTAATTGACTTAATGAGTTAAATCAAATTAAAGAATTAATTTAATTAAGATAATAATTTAATTTTTGGAGAGAAATCAAATGGAAGAGTCCATTTGAATTAATTACCATTTCATTTCATGAGATGAAATGCAAATGCAAATGCATGTGAAATGCAAATGCACATGCAAGTTGGTCAACTAACATAGAAGGTGTGACGTTAACTAGCATCCTCTCACCTCTATAAATAGGCCACATGGCCGGCCACTTGGAATGGTTGCTGCATACTCATAACTTCCCTCCAAAAGTGTGATTTTCATGTGTTGAAGATTCACACAAAATTCTCTCCTCCCTTCCTCCTCAATAGCTGCCTCCTCTCACCTTCTTCGTCTCTTGTTCTAGTATAAGTAAGATTGATTTAATACTTGTCTAAGGTGTGTGGGGTTTATCATTAGAGGTCCTACACTTGGAGGACTTAGAATTCCTCCGTGGATCATTACTTGCACCGATTTTTGGGCATAGATTTGGGTGACCAAGGAGTTCCTGATTTCAACAAAATTTGGTCTGCAAATCATTGTATTGGTGGTGTAGAAGCCAGCCAAATTTGAATGCAGAATAATTACATTTGCAGATCAAAGCAAAAGAAACGAAAAAATCACTCCGATGAACACTTCAATGGACGATCTATAGACTTCAAAGACTGATCTATATGCAGCAACGGATACCAAGGGTTGGTCCCCTTCCCAAACTCCAAAAATCGGCAAATTTTGCAAGCTTCTACACCACGAAAACAGTGATTTGCTAGCCAAATTTTGCTAAAATCAGAAACTCGTTGGTCACCCAAATCTACTCCAAAAAGCTGATGCAAACAATGATCCACCAAGGAATTTTTAACCTCCAAATGTAAGATTTCTAATGATAAAGTCCACACATTAGGCAAGCACTAAATCAATCTTACTTGTACTAGAACAAGAGAGAAAGAAGGTGAGAGGAGGCATCTATGGAGGAGAAAGGGAGATGAGAGAATTTTGTGTGAATCTTCAACACATGAATATCACACTTTCGGAAGGAAGTGATAAGCATACAACCACCACTCCAAATGGCCAGCCATGTGGCCTATATATAGAGATAAGAGGATGCTAGCTAGCATCACACCTCCCATGCTAGTTGGCCAACTTTCATGTGCATTTGCATTTACATTTCACATGCATTTGCATTTAATTAATATTTGCATTTCATTTCATCTCATGAAATGAAATGTTAATTAATTCCAATTCAAATACTCTTTCATTTGATTTCCCTCCAAAAATTAAATTCTCATTTTAATTAAATTAACTCTTTAATTTAATTAATTTAACTTAACTCTTTAAATCAATTAATGTTAACTCTTTAGGTTAACTTGATTAATTAATTGTCGTATAGCCCCAATTAAATTAACTTCTTAATTTATTTGGTCTAATTTAACTCCTTAAATTGTTAGGCATATGGGCTCACAACTCATTGTGATATTTTGAATATCAAAATATTCACATTAGTGTGAGACATAAATGCACCCACTAATGTGAATATTTTGAATATCCGCTGCGTGGTAAGTTGGAAGAGTTCCAAACAGAACACCAACACCGATTCTACCACAAAGATTACCATACCACATCTCATGCGGTGTCTTTAGCACCGATTTTGAAGGTACTACATTTAGTAGCTTGGCCGTTGTAAATAAGGCATATCATCGAAAAAGCTCATCATGAAACATACCACGTTTTCTCCTCTAGACTACTCCATTGTGTTGGGGTGTGTCGAGTGAAGTCCATTAAGAGAGAGAATCCCATTCTCCTTAAGATAATCCAAGAATTCAATACTCAAATATTCTCCCCCTCATCGAAGAGTTTTGATACTCCTATAATCTTTGAACTTTTCAAAGGCTTCAGATTTATACTTCATAAGATACACATGTTTGAACCGATTATAATCATCGGTGAAGGTGATGAAGTAAGAATAGTCTCCTCTTGTACTAACTCTTAGTAGGCCACAAACATCTATACGGATCAAATTCAAAAGACTTGTGGTTATCTCCGTTTGTCCTACAAAAGGAGCCTTAGTCATTTTTCCCTTTAAACAACTCATTGGTAGGAAGGTCCTCAATGCTACTAAATTGTTGGTCATTTTAGCTTGATCAATTTAATTGTTAAATTGATCAAAATAATTTAAGGAGTTAAATTAGACCAATTAAATTAAAAAGTTAATTTAATTGGTATCACATGACTATCAATTGGTCGAGTTAACAATAACTAGCTTAAAGAGTTAAACAATTGACTTAAGAGTTAAGTCAAAAGTCAATTAATTAAATTAAAGTGCTTAATTTAATTAAAATAAAAAATTAAATTTGGAAGGAAAATTCAAATGAAAAGTTCATTTAGAATTTATTTGGATGACATTTCATGAGATAAAATGAAGATTTCAAATGAAATTCAAATACACATTAAATTAACATGCAACTTGTTTGCAAGGTGGCGCCAACCACAAGGATGGTGTGATGACACTAAGCATCACACCATCTCTCCATCTATATATAGATATAGAGGGTGGCTGACTAATGTGATGTGATACACAAGCATTTTAGATCTAATTGTTAGATTCTCCATTTTTCTCCAATTTTGCATGTGCTACCTCATGTGTTGAAGCTTCACATTTTTCTTCATCTCTTACCTCCAAAGTCGGCCTTCATCCTCTCACATCTCTCCTTTACTTTCCAACTAACATAAAAGAGATTTGGATTGTTCATTGATGTGTAGATCTTGTCATTAGAGGCAAAACAATTGAATTGCTAGCCTTTTGAAGATTCTCTGTTTGGGCAGAAACATGAAGGCATTTCTAGAGTGGCTTCCGATTTCGCTGAATTTTATACTGGGACTTCATCAAGGTGTTGGTGATCTTATGTCCAAAATTTCAACCAATTCCAAAGTGACTTGGTTAGGCAAAGGTTGCTTACAAGCTACTGTGCCATTGGAGATTGCGTTTGAAGAGTTCAAGTAAATTTTCATCTCTTTGGTTAGAATTTGCTATTTAGGTAATTTTTTGACATAAATCCACTTTAGTAGCATGAATTAGATCTTTGGGGAGGTCTAATCAAGTTTGATTTTAGTTTTTAATTTTTTTTAATTGAATCCTTAGCTTGCACCTTCATTTGATTTTAGTTTTTAATTTTTTTAATTGGATCATTAGCTTGCATCTTCTTTCAAGTGGTATCACCTCCCCAATAATCTAATTCATGTTACTAAAGTAGATTTATGTCAGAAAATTAACTAGATAGTAGAATCCAACCAAAGAGATGAAAACTTGCTTTAACTCTTCAACGTAGTCTCCTCCTGGCACATTAGCTTGTAGGCAACATTTGCCCAACCAAATTATCTCAGAATCGACTAAAATTTAGACACAAGATCACCAACACCTTCATGAACCTTCAGTAAAAAATTCAGCCAAAATAAAAAATCGAAAGTCACTCTAGAAACGCCTCCAAGTTTTTGCCCAGATAGAGGATCTTCAAAAGGCAAGTAATCTAAGTCTTTTGCCTCTAATGTCAAAATCCACACACTAATGGACTATCCAAATCTCTCCTATATTAGATGGAAAACAAATGAGAGATGGAGGTAGGAGACGAAGAAAAATGTAAAGCTTCAACTCACACAAACTTGGAGGGAAAAAAAGAATCTACCAATTAGATCTAAAATGCTTTTGTATTCACATGCCTAGGCCGTCCACCCTCTATATCTCTATATAGATGGAGGGAAGGTTTAATGTTTAGGTGGCATCACATCATCCTTGTGGTTGACATCAGCAAGTTGCATGTGAATTTAATGTATATTTGAATTTCATTTAAAATCTTCATTTCATGATATTTCATGAAATGATACGTCATCCAAATAAATTCTAATGCACTCTAAATGAACTCTTCATTTGAATTTTCCTCCAAAATTAATTCTTTATTTTAATTAAATTAAACACTTTAATTTTTAATTTCATTAATTAACATTTGACTTAAAAAATTAGCTTAAATCTTTAAACTAGTTATTGTTAACGTAATTCCTTAAGTTAATTTGACTAATTTAATTGTCTCATCTTCTCAAGATATCCTTCAAAGACCTTTCGCGTTAGGAGTTCAGTCAATAGATTTGCTATATTCTCTTCTGAGGCTACCCTCTCTACTCGGATGTCACCTCTATCAATAATCTCATAGATCAAGTGATAATACACTTATTTGTGTTTGGATCACTGATGAGATCTTGAATTCATTGCTCGCGCAATAGGTCCCCAGTTGTCTTCAAAAGCCAACCACTGGCTCTATATTCAACTCTTGGATGAAATCTTTTATCCAAACACATTCCTTTGTTGTTTTCGAAGCTACAATATATTCCACCTCAGTGGTAGAATCGGCCGTGGTGTCTTGTTTGGAACTCTTCCAACTCACTGTGCTGCCATTAAGGCAAAATATAAATTCTGAGATGGATTTAAGGTCATCTTCATTAGATTGGAAACTAAATTTCGAAAACCCTTCAAGTTTCAATTCTCCATTATCATATACCAAAAACAAAAAACAAATGCTTAGTTTTTCTCAAGTACTTTGGGATTGCTTTTACGACTTTCCAGTGACTTTCACCAAGGTCGGAGTGAAACCAGCTCATAATGCTTAGAACGTGTGCTACATCCGACCTAGAACATTGAACGGCATACATTATGTTTCCTATCGCGGAAGCATAAGGTATGTGGGATATCCTTTCTCTCCCGTCTTTAGTCTTAAGGGCCAAACTTGGAGAGACGAAGACAATGTCCCATGGGAAGGAGTCCATTCGTGGGTTCTTCCATACTAAATCTCTTTAGTATCATGTCAGTATACCAAGTTTGGGAGAGCCCTAACATCCTATTTGATCTATCTCTATAGATCCGTATTCCTAATACGTAGGATGCTTAACCCAAATTTTTCATGGAGAATTGTGAAGACAACCATGTTTTAGTACACTCTAACTCTTCTTTCTCATTCCCAATTAGAAGAATGTTATCTACATAAAGCACAATAAACTGTATCAAACTCCCATTAGCCTTTTTATACACACATGATACATACACATTTTTTATAGCGCCAAATGATTTGATTGTCTTATCAAAACGTATGTTCCAACTTCGAGATGCTTGTTTTAGTTCATAAATGGACCTTTGGAGTTTGCAAACCTTTTACTCACTCCCTTTAGATGTAAAACCTTGTGGTTGCTCCATATAGATTTCTTCTTCAATGTTTCCATTAGGGAAAGCAATCTTTACATTCATTTGTCATATCTCATAGTCATAATATACTACTATAGCAAACATAATCCTAATGGACTTTGGCATAGCGACCGGTGAAAAGGTTTCCTCAAAATCAATACCAGATCTTTGAATGTAACCTTTCGCCACTAGTCTAGCCATAAAGGTTGTCACCTCTTTATCGACTCATAGCTTTCACTTGTAGATCCACTTGCAACCAACAAGTACTATACCCTTCGGTGGATTTACCAAAGTCCATACTTTATTGGAGTACATAGAGTCCATTTTGGATTTCTAGCCTCAAGCCAATGTCCCGAATCTATGTTCAACATAGCTTCCTCATAGGTCTTCGGATCACCATCCGTTTGACCCATTTCATTAAGAAATCCAAACCCTTAGGGCTGCTTTTTGATTCGGTTCAACCTTTTTAGAAGTAGTGTGCTAGGCTCGTGATATTCTCTTATTTCTACCGCTTGTTGGATTATCTGATCATCTTAAACTTCATCAAAGCTCAACGATAACGCCATTTCTATCCTATCATACTTATTAAAGGCGAGAAGCGAGAGGTGGGTGAGAGGCCCATTTTTCAGGCGAGAGGCGGGCAACCAAAAGGCAAACGAGGCGACAATTTAAAACATATATATGGTACGAAAATTCCAAAAAGCATGTTTTAGATTACAAAAAACATGTGGACATATAAATAATGTTAAAAAAATCTAAGTTCACACTTCAAAATAATATATTTAGATTTTAGAAGAAAGTATGAGTAAGACAAAACAAATGAAAAAATAGGAAAAAATAAAAAATAAAAAAAATGGCTAAAAAAAAAGCAAAATATAAAAAAGAAAAGAAAAAACTGAACATAAAAGGTTAAAAACAGAAACATTACACAAATTTTAAATGAAAACAGTAAAAAACATAAAAAATAAACAAAATAATCACAAAAAATATACTTGAAACAGTAAAAAAAACAAAATAATTACATAAAATAAAAATAAAAAAGTAAATATTGATTTAAAATAAGTTAAATGGAATTAAAAAAACCTAAAATCTTACATTTTTTCACATGAAACAGAAAAATAAAAAATACTGTACCTGGACCGGCAGCGACAGAATGGGCAGGGTCTGGGCTGGCAGTGAGGAGTTGTGTGCAAATGGGTCCAGTTTTCTTTATTCTATTAGTTTAGTTAGGGTTTTGTTTTTATTTTAAAAAATTTTCCTTTTTTTTTAAAAAAAAAAAACCTTAGAATTCCGTGAGGCGGGCGAGGCGCCCACCTCACTGAACGGGCAAGCCGCAGCAAGGCGCCCGCGCAGGGGCAGCAAAGCGCCCTGGCTCGCCTGGTCACCTGCGGTGAGCCAGGCAAGCACCTTTGATTACAACGTATACTATAGAAATTTATTTTCCAAAAAGATGGCGTTCCTCAAAGCAAACACTTTTTGTTCCAAGAGATCATAAAAATAATAACCCAAAAAATCTTTTGGGTATCCCACAAACTTACATAAAGTGGATCTCACATCCAACTTGTCTCCCACTAACCTCTTGACGTATGTGAAAGACCCCCAAACTCTTAAATAAGAGTAAGAGGGTGTTTTGTCATACCACACCTCATGTGGTGTGTTTGGCACCGACTTTGATGATACTACATTTAGCAGCCTCGCCGCCGTCTCAGAGGCATATCTCTAAAAGGATATAAGCACATCGGTGAAACTCATCATGAAAACAAAAAACAATGCATGCACGCATACAAAATCAAATATGAATAACTTGAAGATACTAAAATAGTTCCAAAATGTCGCCATAACACAATTAAAGTGCCAAAGCACATTAGCTAGCCCAATAACGCAAGCAATGCAAAAAAATAACTATAATAGAGTTTTAGATGCTACCTTCCCTATATGAAGCCCATTCATGCTTGCGCAAATGATGTGGGGCATCAAGTGGGGGCAACAGGCCCTACACAAACACGTAACGATGATTTGAACAAACATATATGTATTGTACCATCCAAAAATTGTAATATCAATATTAAATACTCACCACGAATCTTAAACCGTTATGTTTTGGGAAAAGACTCTTCCTTAGATATTGTGGTGTCTCGAGATACCTCAAGATTCTCATAAGAAAAGCAGCACCACTCTCATTGTCATCTGAATCATTTTCCAGTATTTCAGTTGAAGCATCCTCTGATGTACTCTTGTTATCAAATACAACCACCTGTTTGACAAAAGTAAGAACACCTGGCATTAGTTTCTCTTGAACACAAAAAAAAATTTGACACCCACATGCTTATTTCTGCATAGTAGTGACCTACATTCATCCAATTGTGTACACAATCCACAATGATTAAACCAAATACAAGAGCAATCAAATCTACCTAGGGTATGGCATTTTAGGGGCAGCAAATCATGGGTTGGGTTGGTCTTGACAGACAAGTTCAAAATTGTTGTCAACCTATCCTTGTATTTATCTAGAGTTTCAAAATGAATTGTTTCCAACTCAACAAACATCTAACCACTTTTTTGAATGTAGACAGACAGATCATTACAAACTGACTTACAGTATCGGGAGGAGCTCAGCACAATCGGATTAGGTGAAATAGAAAATACATAATTCAATAATATGTCCGAATATTTAAAAAGTATCTTACCATTACAGTTTACTGTGTCGTTGTGATAAGAATAAATTTCAAGATAGTACCCATTTCTAAAACACACATTAAAGGATTTCCTAGCTCTAACTGATATTGAAGGATGATACAGGCAATTGCATTGTTCCTGAGCTAGACGCCAAACCATAATGATGGTAGTAAGATCACAAGCATCTCAATTCATCCTCTACACAACTATTGACATACCAAAAACAATAACAGAGACAGACCTCATCAATCCGGAAAATTGTAGCAGCACGGGCAATCTGACCAGCCAACTGTAAGGAAGTTAACAATGAAAACAGAAAAGACATTCAGAGATCAGTGCGTAAGAGAACATAGAGAAATTAACTATAAGAAATGGACTCGAGCTTGCATCCTTTCATATCATTACTTAAAAACATAATGCAACACACACAGGAATACTATAACGACATACCCACTTCACAAAACCCATAAATCTCGTATTAATTAATTCAAAAATTCATCATTATCCGCATCCACTCAAATACCAAAAGCTTAACAGACAACACAACCCAGAAACGTAATCCTTAAACACAAAGGCAAGAGACAGAGATATTACGCGGGTTGCAAGTTCAAGCGACTGAGCGTTATCAAT
Organism: Jacaranda mimosifolia; assembly: GCA_018894105.1. NCBI lineage: Eukaryota > Viridiplantae > Streptophyta > Magnoliopsida > Lamiales > Bignoniaceae > Jacaranda > Jacaranda mimosifolia. Next base: position 38,039,152 of record CM032123.1, read on the forward strand.
AATGGACCCAGGAACAGCAATGGTGACAGTGGGTATTTCAGCTGCTAAAGACGCGGTGCCGTTTTCCGGTTCTTTTACTTTCTCTTTGTTTTTCCTCCTCTTTTTTGGATGCTTCTCGTGAGATTCAGAAACGCCATTTGACACGGAGACATCTTTCTGTGATGTTTCTCGCTTCTCCTTCTTCCCCATTTCTCACTCTCTCTGAGCAGTCAATTGTTGTGTTGGGGGTTTTGATACTTGAGTCGATTAGGGTTTTTAACTTTTTGGAGGGTTTTTAAGAGAATTTACAAAGAGTGTGTTGTACATTGTGCTTCTCCCGTTGCACACTGGGGGTTAGCCAGAGAGAGGAAACTTGTCAAATTGGATAGCTGTAGATAAAATAAAATGTGACAGGTATTTAAATTATATTTGAAAGTTAAATGCTTTAGTAAAATGTTGTTTATATTTTGACAATTTATTAACAAATTCTCTCTACTTTAAGCAAAATTTAAATTTGAGATTGTAAATGATGTTAGCATGCTGATACTGGAACAATGGTATTGCGAGTCAAAAATTATATAAAGTATATGTGACCTCAAAATAAATAGTTGTATCATGCTAAAATTAAAGATATAAATATTTGGTAATCTATATAAAGAAAAATTATTTTAGTGAAGTTATAGTAAGAAAGAAGATAAATTATTGTTTAAATGTATAATAAATATATATTTACTGCATCTAACATAAATTAAAGTAAACATGGAATTTGACATATATCATTTGACAACATAATTTTTTGATATTTTAACGCGCTACACTTTCGTAACACATGAAATGTGTATATATATGAGAATTATTGGATTGATCATAAATATGTCTATCTTATCTTTTTTATTTTTGGCAAGGGCTACGCAGATAATATCCCTTTTATCATAAATTATGACATAGGCCTGTTTGAGCCAATCTTTGGCAGACGCCCCTTCCAACATATGTGTTTTTTTTATTTTTTTTTTATAGGTTGAAAAAAAGGGAAGAAAGTAGTAAATGGTGACCTTACCTCTTCCAGTTACGCAATGTCCGGACTTTTGTGTTTAGCAAACCACAAAAGCCGACATTAATCTACACCCAAAGCGAAAAGTACACAACTAACAAATGTTTGTGACAAATACATTTCCGTCATTATGTATTGAACAGAGGCAAAAGCTTCAGTAACGGTCGGACGATAGTAAAAAGTCATAGCAAAGCCCATAGCTACTTGTACTAAAAAATAAGTAAGCGTAATTCCCCCTAAACAATAAAATATATTGATATGGGGAGGAACATATTTACTAATTATATCATCCGCAATCGCCTGAATCTCGAGACGTTCTTTGAACCAATCATAAACTTTATTGAGATAGGTGAAAATCCCCCTCTCAGAACCGTATATGAGACTTTCATCTCGTACAGCTCAAGCAAAAACACCCAAATAAAATAATAGTCGGATATGTAATAGAAAGTTTGAAACTTCTTAATCTCCAATTCAATCTTCTCTAAATGTACGAAAGAAGAAAAAAAAATTTGCAACTTGTAATAATTCTTTGGAGAAAAAAAAGAAGGATTTTGTAAAGCATTACTTTGTTCATTCATGTATTTGATTTCACCAAAGAAAAATGACTCATTTAAATTTACTAAATGATTACTCGTAGAAAAAAACTCTCTCTTTTTTCGAACTGTAATCACTAGAAGTGATACTGATAATAATGATCCACATAAAAGGGCCGCATAGCCAATATCATCATACTTACGTGCTCCCGTTGGACTTCTTATGTCGGGATATGGATCAAATAATAAATATTCTTTTTTAGGTGGATTAAGGGTTGCTGCTCAATCAATTAGTTATAAAATACCATTAACTCTATGTGTATTATCAATATCTCTACGTGCAATTCGGTGAGACATAAAATTTCCCCCATTTCTTTTATTTCTAGCAAGTTTTCTTTCCAATTACGCAATGTCCGGACTTTCGTGTTTAGCAAACCACAAAAGCCAACATTGATCTACACCCAAAGCGAAGAGTACACAACTAACAAATGTTTGTGACAAATACATAGAGAGGATTCGAACCCAAGACGTTGACTTACCAAATCACTTGAGAGTAAGGTTGGAACCACTTGACCACCACCCCTGGTGGTATCTATTTTTTTTAATTAATTCTTAGGGCAGGTTTTCTAGATGCTACTGGAAATGGATATTGGCTATTGCCACTCCATTTCCTATCCATTTCCACTATAAACACTTCATTTCTTGCTTAAAAATTATGATTGGGGACTGTAGCAGCCTGTAATGCACAAGTCTGTCTGTGGGTTGCAAGGATTGCAAGAATATATAAACTGGCAAGAATTCTGTACATCATCATTCAACAGACATATATGTGTGTGTATACATATCAGTGCTAAACTCAGAGCAAGAACAGCAGTAAAGGAGGACCACCACATGCACTGAGCTTAAAATTGAATAATAAAATTTGTATAAATGAAACCTATTGAAAATGGCTCTAGGGTTCAAGTTTACAGGAATGGATTATGCGGGCGGTAAAATCTAAGAAAATTATAGAGGTATTATCTTTGGTACGCAGCGTTCTTGCCTCATTCAACAAAACGTTAGCTATCTTTTCAGCGGAATTCTCTCTGTCCGTTGCGATTCTCTCCATTGTCTATCAGCACAAAGATATGAATATTATGGGATTAAGACACTAAAAACCAAACTCTGAAAAACAATAGACTGGGAAGAAAAAGAATGGTTTTATGAGATACATTACCTGATGTACAAGCTGAGCTGCCTTCTTGATATTAATAACATCCCAAAAGCCATCACTACATCCAAAACCACAAATTTAGTAAGTTGAAAGAACTAGTTGTGAACATAAAATAGTAGCACTTCAATGAAAAATCAGAAGAATTCCTGAATCCTACGGTCAGGTTATGTGGTAACGAAACTTCTAGAATCTAGACAATTGGCCAGAAACGTTAGATTGTAGGCCCTTCAAAATGAGAAGGGATATCTTGAAGTTCACCAGAAATGTTCCAAGAAAAATATTGGTGTCCAAACTGAAATCAGTTACCAATATCACCGAAAGACCGAACCCAAGGTAAAAAGATATGAAAAGGAACCAACATTTATGTTCCTCGAATAGAGAGTCACTAAAGCATCACCTAGCTAATAGAGCAAAGCCCTTGCTTGATTGGTCTATACATGCAACTTCACTTATATAAGGTTCTGAACTGAAGCGGGCATCCTGCTCCTTCAGAAATTTGTCTCCAAGCATCCTGGCAAGGTTTATACCTGAATGGAAATGACCTGTGGAATGAGCATGTGAAGTAATGTTCAATGCAAATTTTTTAAACGATAAAACTCTAATCTTATGACCGCATATTCGAGTTTCCCCATCTCTTAGAGGTGTTCCTAATGCCTGAATACGAAGCCTTTCAGAATAACTGGTTATCCTGTGGTCTTCTGTCATCTTCATCTGCTTTCCCTCAATGCTGCCAGAATAAAGGCCAATTAAGGTCAAACTGCTTGATGACAGTGCAAAGTGTATTAGATTAAAAAGCTCCAGGATTAACTAAAGAAATTAAGTATTTCAACAATGACGGAAGAAACTATCTAAAAGCTGCACTGGTAAGCACTCCATGTATGAAATTTTAAATGTTAACAGCGAGTAGAAGCCATGCCCAGAAGCTAAAAAATATCATGTAGTTAGTTTTTAATTTGACAAACTAGCACAAGAAAACACCCCATGCATGTTGGCAGTCGGCAAAAGGCTCAGAAAGTATAGTGCACAGGCACTCAAGAAACGAGAAAAAGTGGTGCATCCAAATAATAAACATAGCAACATGAGTTTTTCCACTATGCATAAAGGCACCATTTCAGATCGCAGGAACTTTCACTTGAGATGCTGATCTCCCACATCTAGAGTGAACAATTCAAGAAAGAAATTTGACTTTTGCAGCAGCACCAAGTTGGAAGAACATGGAAGACCCATGAAAATAGCCAAATTCTGAAGTTTGTTTGGTTGCAAGATGGGAAGAGGATGATCTGTCTCTAAATTGATCAGGTGTGATGCTGTGAGCCAAAATAAGGAAATCTTTACTGAGATAGATGACTTAAATCACAGGTTTCTCACAATCCCAAATGAGATAATGTGGGATAAGCCCTCTCCCTATGAGCAGCATATGCAAAGATCAAAATGCAGAACCAGTCATATAGACCAACTATCCCTAATGGCATACTACTAAATTCTGTAACAAACATCAAATTATAAAATTACCACAATGTTGCAGTTAGTTGTCAATAAATGCAAGCATGATAAATTTCAACACCTACTTTATAACACAAACTGAGTCTCCTACATTTGCACATTGCGCATAGAGATTTTCATGGCCATCCTCCCAAACCAGAAGCACTGTTGCAGTACAACCCTGAAAGAATTTCAAATTTAACACAGTACACGTCCTCAAATATCAAAACAGATATGTTAGCAAACAGCAAACTAAAGAATCGAAATGCAACTCCACTTTGCAGATGAAATAGACCAGAAGCAATCTTACTATATCAGCAGAACAAACTAATGGCATTTCATATCATTTAACATAGAGAAGAATAATAGTATTCAGCAAATTGATCAAGTAAAGTTTCCATCAGAGTAATCATAACATGGCATTTTTCACAATCACTAGAAAAAACAGAGTACACTAATTCAAACAGGAAACCCACTAGAAAAGAATCCTATGATGGCTCAATCTTGGAGTACTGTGAAGCAATTGTAATATAGAACTAAGGTTCTTGTGGGGCTACAGGGAACTGTAAGTCATATAAAGAACAAAGAGAAATGTTGAGTAGAAACCTCGTAGTAATGATTGATGCGTGCTTCTGTTTGATAAAATGCTTCTCTAAGGACATCAGAAGCGTCACATTGAGATAAAACCTTCTCTCTTCTGAATGAATCTGACAAGATGCCAGCAATTACTTCAGGCATAATTCTGGGGTAGAAGACAAAACGAGAGTAAATATTACATAAAAATAGGTGAAACTTTTGGAAATGTTTCATGAACAATAACAAGATTTAAAGTTTTGGTATAAGGGACCAAATTATGCTTTCATACAGCTCTTCTGTGCCAAACTCAAGACTGCAATTTGATTGCAACTATAAATAATCCAATTCCACGAAGCAGTATACTAGAAGTGGATAGTGTAAGAACCTAGATTACGGAGATCATTTCCTTTATTGACCACAAGTTTGATCCCTTTCTCCATTTTCATAACATTCTATGCTATCGCTAAAGAAGTTGGTAGTAAAATGAAAAATTTAGATGAGTCTGTCTAGAATAGAAAATAATTCTTGAAGACAATGCGCATGTAATCTTACTATAAATAGACTAAGAAAATTGGTTGTGGTGATTGTTGACTCAAAAAGTCAAAACAAGGCTGCTTATGGCAGAAGCTTCACATAGAGCTGTTGTGTAAAGGTCAGTTCAAATCAAAGAACGATATAAGATACTAACTTGCTAACAGATGTCGCTGCATCTGCTCCTCCATGTCCATCGCATATGCCAAACAATCCAAACTGCAACAGGGAATTTCAAAAACTTAATACCCATTGCAGGTATGTACATAGATCACTGAGACAAGATTTGACTCCAAAACCTGATCCATTCCAGGAAGAGGCCACCTGTAATAGCAGACATCTTCCATTGGCAACTTTTTTCCTCCTCGGCGCAAAGCCATGGGATCTGATGCTATACCAATCCCAAAAGGGATCTTGCACTCTGTTTGAGCTGTTATATGGACCTGTTGCAGCAAGTGATGGGACAGAACAAATAAAGATTTATACAATAACTGCATAATTAGTATAAGCACAGACAGTTATCATGCATTCGAGCCATTACATGGACCTGTTGCAGCAAGTGATGGGCAGAACATATAAACATTTACACAGTAACTGCATAATTAGTATAAGCACAGACAGCTATCATGCAGCAAAAATGGGACATTGACTGCATTGAGATTCCAAGAAGTTGCATCCGCTTACCAAAATCTTTGAACTTGTGCCTAAAGTTATAATGTCTCCACTTGAGAGCTCAACCGGATTACTCCAATGTCTGCTTCCAGATTGAGGAAGGTGGACTTGCTGGGAATTCAAGATTGTACCATTCAAGCTACCCATGTCAACCAGCTCCCATTTTAGTTTCTACAATAACATGAGGTCAATCATAGCACAAAGCATAAACATAAATATCTAGATATTGAATATTAGCTAAGCTTACATTTATATTCCAATTTATCATTGCATGCTTGCCAGAGACCTCTGAATCCTTTAGTATTATATCACCAGGTGATACTCTTCCAATAGTCACTGGAAGCTTAGATATATTACTTGACTCTATGGAATACTGAAGCCCACGAGAAGGACCAGAGATTACCTCCAGCAAGAGAATGTTTCCTGCACCTCTAAGAGAACCAACATGATCACATGTTTTACATATTCTGCCAGCAATAGATGCCAACAACATTAGAATTTGTGTAATCGACGAGAGGAAAATTACTCCTGTTTGCAGTATAAGTTGGAATAAAGCCTCTGAAAGTGTCTTTATCTGCATCATATTTAGCGCTATAATTGGTATCTTCTCTTTTTCCATATATCTGTTCTTCAGCAAACTGATTTGCTGCAGGTGGATGCTTAAAAGTCTGACCAACCAAAGAATCCTCTGAAGTATTTGGAATGTCAAGAATAAAACTATCACCTGGACCGAGCAAAGAGTAAGATTTTCTTTTTCCTAGATGCACATAAAACAGAATCAAAGAAAATGGTAAACGTCCATTACTGTGTGTCAACTGGGAAGATGCTGACTGGAGCCTTTGTTTAGGTGCTACTGCAATAGAATACGTTGAAGCATAAACCCCCTGAGTTTGACGACCAGTCCGCTCAATGGAGTTATTTAATGTAGACTCATTGTCCTCGCTTTCAACAATGCCCAGATCTCCCGTAACAAGAGGCCTCTCGATGTCATCAACCTGCATTGGAATGTTACAGCGTGGAAAACATGGAGAAGTCAGAAAATGGGATGTATGGAGAACAGAAACTGCATATCTCAGTTAAAGGGGACAAGATCAAATTTCAGAGAAATGCAAATATTCTATTTCCTGCTCAAACACAAACATTGGAAGGTAGTTCTTGTGTCAGACAACGTTGTCCTTGAATTATAAAGAGACAAACAGCATGTAAAGGTGCAACACATCAACTCCACATCATATGGAACACCTTCACATGCACTTAAAGAGACAACCAATGTTACAAGGAGGCATTATATGAAAAAGCTCCATATCATATGTTTATCAAGTTATCTGCATGCTACAATATAGAAAACAGAAGTTCTTTAGTTTAGAATTAGGGCCAAATCAATTCATGTTATCATTGGTCCTCCGAAGAGGAGAGAAGTAACTAAATCGCCTAACAAACTGAATAATCACGAACTCTCACATGCTCGCATATGGACCAAAACATGAACAAACCAGAAGACATAAAATAAAGCTTGCTAATTATCACGTTCAAAATTTCTGTTTACAGCATTTTGCCTCAATACTCACACAGAGAATGCACACAAGAATAGCCAGAAATATTAGGCATCTAAGTTCCACTACTGTAAGCCTGAATTAGCCAACTGTAATCTCTAAACTTGATTCGTTATCGGAGTGGAAGTGCTAGTGCATCAATAATGAAAAACCAAGTCTTTATCAATTTAATATCTCTAACAATGTAAAACAAAAGCTAACATTCTTTAATTCTATTCTTTGATACTAATTCCACTCCTGGTCTTGGGGCATCAATAATCAAAACCAAGTCTCTATCAATTTTAAATCTCCAATACTGCCAATCAAAACCTAAGATTCTTTCATGATGTTCTTTGAAACGAATATTATCAAAGTGCACCAAGACTTTTACTAACTAATACAGATCAGCACAATTCTCCCACCTACAGTTCCTGAAGATTAAAAGTTCCAAAAATCAACAGTCAAGGATCGACATGATACTTGGAATTGACAGTTATGAGGACATCGCGACCCAATCCATCCATAGTTGCTAAGAATGACCAAAGGTATAGAAGAATTTTCAAAAAATCATTAGGTCCTTAGTCCTTTTGCCAAGCAGCAAAAACAAAAGCAACGACACTCAGCCATAATTATGCACTTTTAACACTAGTATAAGGCATTTTAACTATATCAGATTCTTAGTATACATTTCCACTGACAGGCTATACTATTCCAAGTTTTCTACTTCTAGTAGGCATTCCCTGCTCAAAACTCAACAAGCACACAGGATATCATATGCATAAACTATGAAGTAAATGCATCCATTTTCAACTTTCAGGCCAAGCTGTATTTTCAATTGCTTGAAGTCCAACATTGAACTCAAAATTTATTTCTAATATGCTGATATGTTCTGCAGTTGATTAGTAATTAGATCCAGTGCTAAAGCCCAAATTTCTTTTCAATAAGAAAAGCCAGAATTTAATTATATAACAGAAAATTACTATGCAAATAACTATACACGATAAAGATAAATGAAACCCAGAATTCTCACCAGTCACTATAACGCAGATATCCTTCATTTCTCGCTACTCACACGTTCATTTAACACGCTTGCAATGTCCTAGCATACATTATGCACATACTATCTGAGGAAATCCTCCATAACCCTCTCTTTACAAACCCCAAAAACATGGAAAGTTCATTGGAATCCATTTTAAATATCCGATATATTTCCCAGTGAAAAACCTGATTATTTGATCCATTCCAAAAGTTAAATTAATCAGCTTCAGGAAAAGGGAAAGCTTTGCGTTTACTAAAATAAAGTCAAATTAGCTAAAAATGTTGGAATCAAGGTAAAAACCTAATCACCAACATCTGCTGGACTATTAAATGAAAAAATGGCACTCATAAACAAGAAATAACCAATTCCATCTCAACTCAGAGAATCAAGAGGACGCATTCGATAACAAATCAGCTCAAAACAAAAAGGGCACCGTCGAATCACTGCCGAACAAACAAAAAGAAATTCAAGACTCCAATCATGAAGAAAAAGGACAACTCATCAATCCCCATTAATAATCATTTCCAAAACCTAATTAAAAGAATAGGTCCAGAAATCAAATCCCCACAACACATTTCAAATTAAATGGAAGCCAGACCTTGATCGAGGCGGGAGACCGGCGGCGAGCGGCGGAACGAGACATGAAGCGGCGCCATGGTTTGAACTTACAAGCGATCAAAATGAGGATTACGATGAGCAGCAGCATAAGAATCACTATCGCAATATTCAACACCGATGATGATATCAAAATGCTGCTGCTGCTAAGACGCATCGCCTTCTCCATCGGATTGTTTCTACTATGTTTTTTCTCTCACTAGAAACGATGAGAGAGAAAATTACCCCATTTTCATTTTACGGAAATTGGGATTGCAACCAACCATACCAACCAACAATACTGTGTGTCTGTGTGTAGGCTCTGCGAGAAGGCCGCTTTGAAATGGTCGCATTTTTTATTTATTTTTCTTTCCCCAATTCTTAATTTTATTTAGTTTTACCTCTCCGCCATTAGAAAATAAAGAATAAAATATATTATTTCAAATATTTAAAAAAAAATCTCAAAAACAATAACAGAATAACATATGAGTTAATTAGAAAAAAATCCCTAATCCTACTTTCAATTTAGTGATCAGTCCCCATTTGAATTATTTCACACAAAACTCCCCACTTTTTCACAAAAGTTAGGAATTACTCCCCATATCTTTCAGAAAGACCAGTATACCCTTGCAGCTCGAAAAAACAACAAAAAAACCTCGAAAATGCGTTCTCTCTTAAGAAGAACGCTTCTTATTTTCTTTATTGTCTTGAATCCAACCTTTCTAAGCGCCAAAAGAAAAGGGCGCGAAACCGTTCCTCTACCACTGTCGCGAGAAGAAGAAGAAGTGGGAAAAAAAAAACAACAACAACAAAATTTCTGCCATTTTACTGCGACAATGGAACGAAAAACAGCTGCAAAGAGAAGCGAAGTAAAAAAACAAGTGACTGAAAGGAACAAAGGTATGTTTTCTGCATTTGAAACTTCAAATGTCCGTGATTTTTCAGTGTTTCACTCATTTCTTGTCTATTTTCTCATGTTTAGGGTTTTTATTCATTTTTTAGTCGTTAAATAGTTGGACCCATTTGATATATGGTTTCTATTGTGAGATTGGAAGTTCTGATTTGTACTTGAAGGTCATGAAAGTTGCACTTCACCTTTAAGGGATTTATACTTCTTTTTAAACAAAAAGTGTACGGAAAAATTATATTTTAAAACTATCTGAATGTGGTGGTGTGTTATCTGTAGTACAGAACTTGAAAGCATGCAGTATACATTAGCAAAAGTGTAGTATATAATGTGGGTAGCTTCAGTACAATTTGGAAGCAAATGTAGTATAAAACAATCAAATTGGTAGTATACTTTAGATATAAGTGTGGAATATAATCTGAGTAGGCGCAGTACATTTTAGTAGCAAAGCAGTATAAAACATTCAAACGAGCAGTGTACTTTAGGCATAGGTGTTATATATGATCTGTTGCAGCAGTACATTTTAGAAACAAATGTATGTAATATAAAGTATTCAAACTTGCAGTATACATTAGGCAAAAGATAGTATATAATGTGAATAAACGCATTACCTTTAAAAAGCATCTGGAGTACACTTTAGCCAAAAGTGCTGTATAAAACATCTATTGGTGCAGTACACTTTAGGCATAAGTATAGTATAAAGCAAACTGCCAGTACGGTTTAGGCAAAAATGTAAGTGCAGGGCATTTCAGACACAAATGCAGTATACAATCTGTTTTGTAGAAGTACATTTTAGAAACAAATTTATGTGGTATAAAGCATTCAAGATTGCAGTATACATTAGGCAAAAGGTAGAATATAATATGTGCTATATTTTAGAAGCATTTGGAGTACACTTTAGGCAAAAGTGTAGTATAAAATCTCCATTGGAGCAAAGTAGTATAAAACATGCAAACTGGCAGTACACTTTAGGCATAAGGGCAGTATGAAGCATTCAAACATGCAGTACATTTTAAGAGCATCTGGAGTACACTTCAGACAAAGGTGTAGTATAAAATCTCTGTTGAAGCAAATTAGTACAAAACATGAAAACGTGCAGTACACTTTAGACATAAGTGTAGTATGAAGCATTAAAACCTGCAGTACATTTTAAGGGCATCTGGAGTACACTTTGGACAAAGGTGTAGTATAAAATCTCTGTAGGTGCAGTACATTTTAGGAACAAATGCAGTATAAAGCATTCAAGATTGCAGTATACATTAGGCAAAAGGTAGAATATAATCTGTGCTACAGTTTAGAAGCATTTGGAGTACACTTTAGGCAAAAGTGTAGAATAAAATCTCCATTGGAGCAAAGTAGTATAAAACGTGCAAACTGGCAGTACACTTTATGCATAAGTGCAGTATGAAGCATTCAAACATTCAGTACATTTTAATAGCATATGGAGTACACTTTGGACAAAGGTGTAGTATAAAATCTCTGTTGAAGCAAAGTAGTACAAAACATGAAAACGTGCAGTACACTTTAGGCATAAGTTTAGTATGAAGCATCCAAACATGCAGTACATTTTAAGAGCATCCGGAGTACACTTTGAACAAAAGTGTAGTATAAAATCTCTGTAGGTGCAATACATTTTAGGAACAAATGCAGTATAAAGCATTCAATCTGACAGTACACTTCAGGCATAAGGGTAGTATGTAATCTATGTTGCTGCAATATATAATAGCAGCATTTTAGTACATAAACATTCAGCCTGCATTATACATTAACTTAAAATGTAATATATAATCTTAGCATATGCAGCACATTTTAGAAGAAACTGAAGTATAAAACCTTTATTACTGCAGTATACATTAAATGGAACTTTAGTATATAATCTGTATAGAATAACTGAAAGTGTAGTATATATTATGTGTTTCTATAGTACATTTTTGAAGATATTTTAGTAGAAAATATTCATGCTTTTAGTACACACTATCTAAAAGGGTTACTTTATTATTTGTTAATATACTATTTTTTTTTTGGCCTTGCAGCAAAGCCAAGACGTTGTGAGGTCTGTTCTCGTTGCTCCCCCCAATATTTTCATAGTAAATTGGAGCTTGTGAAGTCCAAGATGGGGTCCAAACATTTTTATGCATTGAAGAAGACCCCTTTCTATATATACATGGATATGCCGAAGTTAAGTTCAAGTTTCATTCGACTTGAAGCTATACTTAGGAGGTTTGACCCAAAAAAGCTCTCATTTCATTTTGCGGAGGGGGTTGAGGTTCCTTTTTCTGCAGCTGAATTTTCAATGGTTTTAGGGTTGCCACATGTGGGGCAATCTGTTGACATAACATTGAAGATAAAGTCTTCAACTTTTGAGCGGCTTTTTTCTGGAAAGCTGCAGAATATAACTAGATCTGAAATAGCTAAAAAACTTGAGGAGTATGTATATAAGGATAGTGTGGAGGACTTAAATGATTTTTCTAGGTTGTACATAGTTTTTGTTTTTAATTGTATTTTGTTTCCAACATCTAATTACTGGACTCCACGATTTCTCCTACCATACTTGGACAATTTGTCCAGAGTTGGTCTGTATGCATGGGGCAAAGCTGCATACAGGTTTCTTGTGCAAGATATGAGGAACCATTTAGGAGTAGGTGGAAAAACAAGAAAGAAGTACATTGATGGGTGTACAGTAGGGTTGATGGTAAGTGTTTGCTTCATTTTTCTAATAGCATTGATTATATTTATATTGAAGTGAGTATAATTTTTAGATTTATGAATGACAGGCATGGGTTTATGAACGCATCCCATCACTAGCTACACCAGTGAGTTTGTTTGAGTTTCCACGCTTTTACCGGTGGAAGGATAGCAAACTCCCACAAAATGTGGAGCAGGCAGAGAAGAAGTTGAAGCAAGTTACAGCAGATATGGTAATAATTGTAATAATTCATTATTTGTTGTTTGTATAATAATTTGAATTTGATAATTATTTCCATTGTAATAGGTTGTAGACCTCAACCCTGCTCCAGAGGAGTTAGAATTGGCAGATTTGATCAAGAAATCAGAGGCTGCCAGTACTGTCATGAATGAAGTCCATGTCTGTGATCATACAATATATGAAGCAATGATTGCAGCGAACGGAGAAGAAATTAAATCATTGAAAGAAAAAATTGCTTCAATGGAATACATGGTAATGAAGGAGCAGGGTGAGGAGGAGCATCCAACTGAGGAAGAGACTAATGCGGTGGAGCTTGAGGAGGAAGTTGGTGAATATGTGCATGAGGGGGTACTTGATTTGGTACATGATGCACAGAAAGAAGGGGATGATTATGAAGACATGGTGGATGAAGAAAGTCGAACCAAAAAACGTCATGATCCTTCAGATTCCCCAGACCATTGAAGACAGCACATTATATACCAATTGAAGGGGCTGAGTTCGAGGAATATGAGATTGAAGTGGCTAATGTCATGTCTTCGATTGTGACAAATGTGCGCAATCGAGAAGATAGGAAGCGAAAACAGAAATCTCCAGATTTTGTCAGCCCCCCCAGCACCACACCAGCCAAAAGAGCAAGACAAGTGACAAAGACCTACCGTGCTCGTCCTCGTGCATGAAAAAATAAAGAACAAGAGCAGAAGAAGGTGTTGTACACTACTTAATGTTTTATTTTTTTCCTACTTGCATTTCATTTGTAAACTGTCTGTTTGTAATAAGTATTATGATATCTTATACTTGATGGGTTGATATTTGCACTTAATGGATGATGTCTTATACTTCATATTATTGATACTTGCACTTATGTGCTCATCTTTTCTACCTCAGCAGTTGACACTTTACACCTTTTTATGGGCTTGAGTTTTGTACTCCATGTTGGGGTATTTGTACTTCATGTGCTCGTCTATTCTACCTTAGCAGTTGATACTTTGTTTTTATGGGCTTGAATTTTGTACTCCATGTTGGTGGTATTTGTACTTCATGTGCCATCTATTCTACCTCAGCAGTTGACACTTTACACCTAATGTGCTTGAGTTTTGTACTCCATGTTGGTGGTATTTGTACTTCATGTGCTCATCTATTCTACCTCAGCAGTTGACACTTTACACCTAATGTGCTTGAGTTTTGTTCTCCATGTTGGTGGTATTTGTACTTCATGTGCTCATCTATTCTACCTCAGCAGTTGACACTTTACACCTAATGTGCTTGAGTTTTGTTCTCCATGTTGGTGAAGTTTGTACTTTCATGTGTTTATCTTTTATATTTCAATAGTTAATACTTGGTTCCTATGTGCTGTGTTTGTACCCCAGGTGGCACATGAACCAACCCAGGTGGCAAATGAACCAATCGAAGTGGCACAAGATTCAATCCAGGTGGCAAAAGAACCAATCCTGGTGGTAGATGAACAAGTCACCCCAAAGACTGAAGTGGCCGATCCCTATAAAGGAAGGACTGATTATAGAGGACTTGCTCTTATTCCAGTAGAAGAGCGAGAAGTCATCGACCACTTTGTCGGAAGAGATAATTTGAGGTAACAAAATTTGCTTATTGTTTTTCTATTGGATAAACTGGTATCTGAACACACAATTAACAATTGTGTAGGGTAACCGTCTGGGAAGGAGCAAGACATCTTCTGAATGGAAGAGACTTTTGTGAGCTCTTATTTGGAGGAGAACTTACCGGCGACATAGTGGACTGTTACATGTCGATATTATGTAGCCCATCTTTTAGCAACAACTGTCAGCACAAGGTGTGGTTTACGTCCTCAATAGCGCAGGTATATGACAGTTTCCTAACTTAATTTAGTACACGGTGAGAGATGAGTCTAACCATTTGTTTTATATTTCATAGGCTGATATATTAGACCGAATAGATGAACGCAACATGAAGGATATTACGGATGAAGAATTTGTGGAGATGATGCTTAAGCTTAACAGCTTCACCTGTTCAGATTTGGAAGAGCTGACGGTAGATGTTTTAAACAACTGTCGCTACATAATCCTACCGATTTGCCGACGCCAGCACTGGTTCTTAGTTGTCCTTGACATATCCACTCGTTCTTTTTTATACATGAATTCAATAATGGCCCCCAGATACAAACCGATAGCTGTTGCCATTATAAGTTTGCTTTCTTTCCGTACGATTTCCCATTGCAAATTTGTGGAGTCAACAATTGACAAATTTTTTGTAGGCTTCATTTTATTCTCGGTACATTAGGCTTTCACTGGGGAGTCGTGTGGATGAAAAGCTACAGCAGAGGAAAAGTAGGCAGCAAGTGGGTACAGTGGATTGTGGTGTCTATGTATGCCTTTGGGCAGAAGGTTTTGCTAGGGACACCCCCGTGTTCTGGAGGAATGCTGGAACAATTAATGTTGATAAATATCGTGCGAAAATGGCGCATAGAATATTAACTCATGAAAATGCCAGGATTTGAAGCACTTATATGTAAATACATGTGTAACTTGAAGCATAATTTGTTTATAATATTGTTTTGTAGCTAAGTGTAATTTTCCAGTAACTATTTATAACTTAAATTCAACTGAAACAGGGCTGGGAATTTGAATACAAACTTGGGGGCAATGAGGTACAAACCAGGGAAAATGAAAGTATAAAATGTGTTTCGGGGACGGACACTCAAATTCTATTGAGATAAGGCGGGGATCCTGAGTACAATTCATGAAAACTGGAGTACAAATTGAAACAGATGGTGTATAAAATGGGCTTCGTGGATGTACACTTCAAGAGAATTAAAATCGGGTGGCAGATTCGAGAGCATTTTGGGGGCAATGAGGTACAAACCAGGGAAAATAAAAGTATAAAATGTGTTTCGGGGACGGACACTCAAATTCTATTGAGACAAGGCGGGGATCCTGAGTACAATTCATGAAAACTGGAGTACAAATTGAAACAGATGGTGTATAAAATGGGCTTCGTGGATGTACACTTCAAGAGAATTAAAATCGGGCGGCAGATTCCAGAGCATTTTGGGGGCAATGAGGTACAAACCAGGGAAAATGAAAGTATAAAATGTGTTTCGGGGACGGACACTCAAATTCTATTGAGACAAGGCGGGGATCCTGAGTACAATTCATGAAAACTGGAGTACAAATTGAAACAGATGGTGTATAAAATGGTCTTCGTGGATGTACACTTCAAGAGAATTAAAATCGGGCGGCAGATTCGAGAGCATTTTGGGGGCAATGAAGTACAAACCAGGGAAAATGAAAGTATAAAATGTGTTTCGGGGACGGACACTCAAATTCTATTGAGACAAGGCGGGGATCCTGAGTACAATTCATGAAAACTGGAGTACAAATTGAAACAGATGGTGTATAAAATGGGCTTCGTGGATGTACACTTCAAGAGAATTAAAATCGGGTGGCAGATTCGAGAGCATTTTGGGGGCAATGAGGTACAAACCAGGGAAAATAAAAGTATAAAATGTGTTTCGGGAACGGACACTCAAATTCTATTGAGACAAGGCGGGGATCCTGAGTACAATTCATGAAAACTGGAGTACAAATTGAAACAGATGGTGTATAAAATGGTCTTCGTGGATGTACACTTCAAGAGAATTAAAATCGGGCGGCGGATTCGAGAGTATTTTGGGGTCAATGAGGTACAAACCAGGGAACATTAAAGTACAATCTGCAACAAATAAAGTATAAAATCTGTTTTGTTCAAGTACACTTATTGTAAATGAATAATTATTCTCCACTAATTGTAATGATGGGCAAGTACAATAATTTGAGAGCATCGGATTTGGTGTTGTACGGATTTGCTATGTTTCATAAGGTGGATATGTTCGACAAATTCTCATTTGTTTACATCCATGAAAGCATAGGTATTCTTTCATTACCGCGATTGATAACATTCATCCGTTGAACACTACTGAATAACAACTGAAAATTCTTAATATTATTTTATTCATATTATAAAATATTTTGGTGATTAACTACCAAGAATTCAAAATCAAATCTTTGAACAAATTTCATTGCCCAAGAATATTAGTAAAATTTTGAAGATATTAAGTACAAAGTTGCCCAAGAGAGGTGCAAATGGGGCCAAATCAGGTACAATTATCCAGTTTTGAGGTACAAATGTTGGCTACTTTACTAAACAACATGCTAGGCTGCTATGTTCGCGATAAATCACCCGCTTCATTGCCCAAGCGAGGTGCAAATGGGGCCAAATCAGGTACAATTATCCAGTTTTGAGGTACAAATGTTGGCTACTTTTGTAAACAACATGCTAGGCTGCTATGTTCACGATAAATCACCCGCTTCATTGCCCAAGCGAGGTGCAAATGGGGCCAAATCAGGTACAATTATCCAGTTTTGAGGTGCAAATGTTGGCTACTTTACTAAACAACATGCTAGGCTGCTATGTTCACGATAAATCACCCGCTTCATTGCCCAAGCGAGGTGCAAATGGGGCCAAATCAGGTACAATTATCCAGTTTTGAGGTACAAATGTTGGCTACTTTAGTAAACAACTTGCTAGGCTGCTATGTTCACGATAAATCACCCGCTTCATTGCCCAAGCGAGGTGCAAATGGGGCCAAATCAGGTACAATTATCCAGTTTTGAGGTGCAAATGTTGGCTACTTTACTAAACAACATGCTAGGCTGCTATGTTCACGATAAATCACCCGCTTCATTGCCCAAGCGAGGTGCAAATGGGGCCAAATCAGGTACAATTATCCAGTTTTGAGGTGCAAATGTTGGCTACTTTAGTAAACAACTTGCTAGGCTGCTATGTTCACGATAAATCACCCGCTTCATTGCCCAAGCGATGTGCAAATGGGGCCAAATCAGGTACAATTATCCAGTTTTGAGGTACAAATGTTGGCTACTTTAGTAAACAACATGCTAGGCTGCTATGTTCACGATAAATCACCCGCTTCATTGCCCAAGCGAGGTGCAAATGGGGCCAAATCAGGTACAATTATCCAGTTTTGAGGTGCAAATGTTGGCTACTTTAGTAAACAACTTGCTAGGCTGCTATGTTCACGATAAATCACCCGCTTCATTGCCCAAGCGAGGTGCAAATGGGGCCAAATCAGGTACAATTATCCAGTTTTGAGGTACAAATGTTGGCTACTTTAGTAAACAACTTGCTAGGCTGCTATGTTCACGATAAATCACCCGCTTCATTGCCCAAGCGAGGTGCAAATTGGGCCAAATCAGGTACAATTATCCAATTTTGAGGTACAAATGTTGGCTACTTTAGTAAACAACTTGCTAGGCTGCTATGTTCACGATAAATCACCCGCTTCATTGCCCAAGCGAGGTGCAAATGGGGCCAAATCAGGTACAATTATCCAGTTTTGAGGTACAAATGTTGGCTACTTTAGTAAACAACTTGCTAGGCTGCTATGTTCACGATAAATCACCCGCTTCATTGCCCAAGCGAGGTGCAAATGGGGCCAAATCAGGTACAATTATCCAGTTTTGAGGTACAAATGTTGGCTAGTTTACTGATTCTTTGCAAGTTCGACGATTATGCCCTGTTCTACCACACCTCTTACACTTAATGGCACGCTTCTCAATCTGTGATGGAATCCTCTGTGTCCTTCTCCGCCCAGGCTGAGATCGACAATCAGGTGCATGAATGACGTCGTCATCATCTACATGGAACATATGCATATCAAACGTAGGAATAGGATTTATAACTGCTTGGTATGCTTGTTGATACATCTCAACTTGGTAGTATTGATCTGTGAAGTCATATGGTGAAAGTGACTTTGACTCGATAGAAGCACAAGCATGTATGCATGGTATCTTATCAATCTGCCATGCTCCGCAAGAACAAACTCTGTTATGTAAATCTATAGCATACGATTTGTCTTGCTCAATCACCTCAAAGCTCCAACCGCTAGACATGACAACTTTTAAGTTGCGAGAGCGCATATGATTGATTGCCAACTTTTTCTCTTGCTTGGGACATAATTGACCAGCCATCTTATGAGATTCTTCTCTCCTACCATGCATCATAACCATTATTTGCATGCGTATGTGATCAACCATGGCTGCAACTGGCATAAATCGGGCTGGTTTAACCCAATTATTCCAACATTCTGCTTGATTATTGTTTATTACCCCCCATCGATCTCCACTGAATAAGGAGTTTGCCCAATAGGTTGGGTCAGACTGCATAATAAAGTCTCTGGCAAGCGGCATTGACTCCAAGATGCTGTCTATATGTCGGGTATACTCCTGCCTTGTAGGCGCATATGCAGCTTTCATAAAAATAGAACACCAATGTTTCTTGTTATGTAGAGGGTACTTCCTTAATACCTGAATTCAAAATAATAGAACAATAATGGGCTTAATGTTATGAAGTAGAGCTTATTTCACATAATTATCTCACAAACAGAGATAGAGCACACTTACTTGTTTCTTGAAGTTATCCACTAAATGTCTCAAGCAATATGCATGATGGCTACCGGGAAATATCATGGGGAGGGCCTTAAGAAGACCAGGATGTCGATCGGAGAAGAAAGTAAACCTTGATAAGCCAGGCAAATATTCAGAATCTAAGACACTTCTCAGCTTTAAGCAGAACCACTCCCAATTCATATCATTTTCAGAGTCAACAACTGCATATGCTAACGTGAATAAGTCATCATTGGCGTCCTTACTGACTGCGCTGAGTAAGACTCCTTTGAATTTATTTTTAATATGGGTGCCGTCCAAGAATATCAATGGCCTGCATCCCCTAAGAAAACCAAGAAGGCAGGCACTAAAACAAATAAATAGCCGACGAAATTTTCGACTGATTGGGTCAATCTCACAGTCTGCAATACTTCCAGGGTTTGTTCTATTCACAGCATCACAGTACCACCTCAACTTATCATAAGATCCCTTCTCAGCTCCATGGATGTCATGCATAGCTAATTCCTTACCCATCCATGCTTTATGGTACCTAAGTTCCACACCATATTCTCTGTGGATATCTTTCAATATGGTGCAGGGCCGATAACATGGCTCTGATCTCAATTTATTCTTCACTACATTAGCAACCCAAGCGGAATCGGCTTTAGGATGTCCCCTTGTCCGAAGATTAGCCTCACCACTTGTGTGCTCTAGATTACATTTTCGAATGCCAAATAATTTATCAGCTTCATGCCTTGATGCATAGATTCTCCATTTGCAATTTTCATCACTGCAAACGGCTATGATTTTTTTGCTGTCATTTTTCTTGTATTTAAATGACCGCAAAGTAGACACTGCATAATTCTGAACTCGTGAGCATCATTGAATGTTTGACCCTCCCCATATATGCAATTCCTCCATGCATCAATTGAGTTGCTAATTAAAGCCAATTCATTGTGCGATGCACTGGTCGAACCAATTTCCTCCTCCACTACATCCCTTGAGGATGGCAAATGAAGTATAATTTTAGGCACAATAAAGTACAATTCATTAGTAGAACACTGAAAATTAAATTACAGATTCAGAAAATTGAAGTACAAGTTAAAAAAACGTGACGTACAATTTGTGAACACATGAAGCACACAACATTGACAAAAAGAGTACAGATATACGCAAATTGATTTGCAAAATGAAGGAACAGAAATAAAAGAAATGAAGTACAATTTCGGAACACTTGAAGTGTATAAGCGCAACGAAAAGAGTATAAGAATTAGGCGGATTTATGTTCGAACTGAAATATAAGTTCAGAAATTGGAAGTATAGTTTTTCATAAGGTTAAGTACAGTTGCGAAAAAGCTGAAGTATAAAAATTCGGCTCTCGCAGTATAAATTTTGGATAACACAACAGTTCACGCTTCAGAATTAAATAATTGAATCGAATAATTAAAGTACAATTTCACATAAAATAAAGTACCAATTCAGGCAATTGAAGTATAGAGCTTCAATGAATGCAGCACAAATATAGATTATATGAATATAAATGAGGTGTGATTTGATGAAAAAAGGAAGTACAATATTAGACAAAGTGAGGAACAATTTCGGAACACCTGAAGTGTATAAGCGCAATATTAAAGTACAATTTCACACAAAATGAAGTACCAATTCAGGAAATTGAAGTATAGAACTTCAATGAATGCAGCACAAATATAGATTAAATGAATATAAAATGAGGTATGATTCGATGAAGAAGGAAGTACAATATTAGACAAAGTGAGGAACAATTTCGGAACACCTGAAGTGTATAAGCCCAATAAAAATAATATAAAGATTTAAGTGAAATTATTTAACAACTGAAATATAAGTTTAGATATTCGAAGTATAATTTTGGACAATGTGAGGTACAGTTTTGAGCAACTGAAGTATAGATGCTCAGCTTTCGCAGTATAAATTTTAGATAGTACGTTATTACACGCTTCAAAATTAAATAATAGGTTCAGATAATTAAAGTACAAGTTCAAGTAAAGTGAAGTACAGATTCAGACGATTGAAGTATAGAACTTAGACGATTGAAGTATAGAACTTCAATGAATGATTTACCTGTTTTAATATAATGAAGTACAAATTGGGAACACCAGAAGTGTAGAACTTATGTGAAAAGAGTACAGATTTATATAAAATGTTGTATGATTTTAGAAAATAGGAGTACACTTTTTACAAAGTTGAGAACAATTTCTGAACACTTGAAGTATAAAACCTAAGCAATGGCAGTACAATTTGGATATCTTATTAGTAGAAAACATGAAAGCCGAATTATAGATTTAGATACTTGAAGTACAAGTTTATATAAAGCGACGTACAAGTTAGAAACAATGGAAGTATAGAACTTCAATGAAGAGAGTATATGTTTCTGTAAGTACAATGTTAACTGCAATGAAGTATAATGTGGAACGCTCCAAGTACAGAAAGATTTTCAAATAAACAGAGAGCAATTTTAGAACACTTCATGTACAGAACTTTACTAATTGCAGTAAAGTTGAGATTCTGTAGAAGTATTACCTTAAAACATCACTGCTCTTCTTTTCTCTGCTGCTTGATTCATCCTTTCGGTTTACCAAGATGTCCGCAATGTTCATCTTCAATGTCAAATGTAGTAAGACCATATTCATGACGTCATCGTCATCAGTTAAACTCACGTACAATCTTTGATGTGGAGCTATATATCGCAAGCTGAAGTGCTCGGAATTGATTTCACTCCATTTTCTTGCTAGATTAATGTAGATATCCATTACAGTCGTACTGTCCTTAATTGACATTATATGGAGCTGGTCTTTGTAGTGACAACTCCCCAACACTTGATTGAGCGCACTTGCTTCGCTGCTGGTTGACATTGTCGGGGAAAAAAAAAAAAAAAAGGAAACACAGAAGCAACTGAGAAGGAACTGAGAAGAAGATGGAATTCGAAAATGATGAAAATAAAAAGAGAAGAAGACAATGCAGTTGTCGGGTTAGTGGCGTTTGGCTCTAATGTTGTTCTCGTTTCCCGCTTGTTGCAATTTTTTCTGTTCTTTCTGTTTCTGGTAACGAGCGTTTGTAGGGTTTACTGTTTGCTTGAAAAAACAAGGAAAAATATGATACTTAAGGGCATTTGTGTCAAATCAAGTGGCTAGGGAGTAATCTCTAAACTTTTATTAAAACTAGGGAGTTTGCACTATAAGTTTTTAATTGGGGACTGAACACAAATTTTGAAAGTAGTTTTGGTACTTTTTAATAAGTTCCCCATAACATATTGGTTAATTAGAAAAAAATTTATAATCCTAATGATCAGTCCCCATTTGAATTTTTATACGTTAAACTCTCTACTTTTTCAGAAAATTTAGAAATCACTCCCCTTATCTTTTAAAAAGATACATATATCCTTGTAACTGGAAGAAAAAAAAAAACAAAACAAAAATACCTGCAAAACACATTAGGTAAAAGTGTAATATATAATATGTGTAACTGCAGTACATTTTACAAGCAAATGTAGTATAAATAATCAAACTTGCAGTACACATTAGTATAGTATATAATCTATGTAACTGCAGTACATTTTAAAAGCATTTGTAGTACAAAACATTTAAGCTTGCAGATTAAATAAAATTATAGTATATAATTTGTATACACGTAGTACAATTTAGAAGCATTTGTAGTACAAAAACATTCAAGCATGCAGTATACATTAATTGAAAGTGTAGTATATAATATGTGTAACTGCAGTACATTTTAGAAGCATTTGTAGTACAAAACACTTAAGCCTGTAAATTAAATGAAATTATAGTATATAATTTGTGTACATACAGTACATTTTAGAAACATTTGTAGTACAAAATCATTCAAGCCTGCAGTATATATTAACTGAAAGTGTAGTATATAATTTGTGTATCTACAAAACATTTTAGAAACAACTGTAAGACAAAATATTCAACCTTTCACTACACATTATCTGAAAAATGTAGTATATGATATGTGTATTTAAAGTACATTT
Organism: Jacaranda mimosifolia; assembly: GCA_018894105.1. Classification (NCBI taxonomy): domain Eukaryota; kingdom Viridiplantae; phylum Streptophyta; class Magnoliopsida; order Lamiales; family Bignoniaceae; genus Jacaranda; species Jacaranda mimosifolia. The sequence continues at coordinate 38,062,645 of CM032123.1, forward strand.
TAGAAGCAATTGTAGTACAAAACATTCAACATTTCAGTACATATTATCTGAAAGTGGTAGTACATAATATGTGTATCTAAAATACATTTTGGAAGCAACTGTAGTACAAAATATTCAAGTTTTCAATACACATTATCTGAAAGTGGTAGTACATAATCACATTATCTTAAAGTAATAGTACATAATCTATATATCTGAAATATATTTTAGTAGCAATTGTAGTACAAAATATTCAAGTTTTCAGTACACATTATCTAAAAGTGGTAGTACATAATCTAAGTATCTGAAGTACATTTTAGAAGTAACCGTAGTACAAAATATTCAAACTTTCAGTACATATTATCTGAAAGTGGTATTACATAATCTGAATATCTAAAGTACATTTTAGAAGCAATTGTAGTACAAAACATTCAATCTTTCAATACACATTATCTGAAAGTGGTAGTATATAATCTGTTTATATACTAATTTTTCTTTATTTGATTGCAACAATGGCAAGACATAATGAGGTCTGCTCCCGTTGCTCCCCTAATATTTTTAGGCTAAATTGGAGCATGTGAAATTCAAGATGGGGTCAAAATATTTTGATGCACTGAAAAAGACTCTTTTTATATATACATGGATATGACGTTATGTTGAAGTACCATTCAATTAAAGTAAAATATTGTAGCGAGGTTTAGTATAATATGCGGGAAATCAAGTACAAATACATAACAAACAAATGTATATGGTGTTATGTTGAAATATTCTTCAATTAAAGTGAAACATTATAGCGAGGTTTAGTATAATATGCGAAAAATGAAGTACAAATACAAAATAAACGAAGTATATATGGTGTTATGTTGAAGTACACTTCAATTAAAGTGGAACACTGTAGCAAAGTTCAATACAATATGCGGAAAATGAAGTACAAATACAAAACAAACGAAGTATATATGGTGTTATGTTGAAGTATACTTTATGCAATTGAATAATTAGTCTCTAATAATTGTAGTGAGGGTCAAGTACAATATTTTGAAACTACCGAACCAGGTGAAGTACATATTTGTACTGGTGATAAGATGGGTATGATTGTCAAATGCTCATGTGTTTACAACTTTCAATGCATAAGTATACTTTGAATACTACAAATGATAATTATGATTTGTTGAACACTAGTGGTTATCACTTTAATACTTTAACATTATTTTATTCATACCATACTAAATAATACACACATTTTTAGAGTCTTGGTTGTTAATAACCAATAAATAAAGACAAATCATGGAACAAAACTCAAGTTCATCACTATTAGTACAAAAAACAAGAAATCAAGTACATAATTGCCGCAATGAAGTACATATGTCCTGAAATCAAGTATAAATCTCCCTTATTGAAGTAATATCTCATGCATTTGTTCATGCTCTGGTAGTATATTTTTAGTATAAATGAAGTACAAATACAGAACAAACGAAGTATATATGGTGTTATGTTAAAATACACTTTATGCAATTAAATAATTAGTCTCTAATAATTGTAGTGAGGGTCAAATACAATATTTTGATACTATCGTTTGTTCTGAAATCAAGTATAAATCTCCCTTATTGAAGTAATATCTCACGCACTTGTTAATGCTCTGGTAATATATTTTCAATATAAATGAAGTACAAATATAGAACAAACAAAGTATATATGGTGTTATATTGAAATACACTTTGTAAAAAAATTTCCTTATTGAAGTAATATCTCACACATTTGTTCATGCTCTCAGACAACATACACATGCTATCTTTTCACTCTAAACCACAATGAAGTATAAATCTCCCTTATTGAAGTACAAAAGCACTGATATGTCGGACAACATGCACATGCTACATTTTCATGCTAAATCGACAAATATAACACTTGAAGTATAGAACTTCAACAATAGAGTACAATTTTAGGTAAAATGAAGTATAAAATGAAGTGCAATTTCAGATAAACGAAGTACAATTTTATAAAAAATGAAGTACAATTCCAAAACACTTCAAGTATAAGATGCCAACAATTGTAGTACAATTTTGGATAATCAATTAGTAGAATCCTTGAAGTATAAAACTTAAATAATATAGTATAATTTTATGTAAAATAAAATATAATTTTAGGTAATGAAATACAATTTTATATAAAAAGAAGTATAATTTTAGAACACTTGAAGAATAAAACCCTAGTAATTGCAGTAAAATTTTGGATAATTAATAAATAAAACCCTTGAAGTATAGAAATTCAATAATAGAGTACAATTTTATGTAAAATGAAGTATAAAATGAAGTACAATTTCATATAAACGAAGTACAATTTTAGAACACTTGAAGTATTAGACGCTAGCAATTGCAGTACAATTTTGGACAATCAATTAGTAGAACACTTGAAGTATAAAACTTAAATAACAGAGTATAATTTTAGGTAAAATGAAGTACAATTTTAGGTTGAAGTATAAAACTTGAATGTTTTGTGCTACAATTCCTTGTAAAATGTACTTTACATAAACAAATTATATGCTCCTACTTTTAGATAATGTACACTGAAATGTTGAATATTTTGTACTACAATTGCTTGTAAAATGTAGCGCCGTCGGGCTCTTCGTTCGTGCCGTCAGCTCAATTTGCTTCTTCAACATTTTTTTTCCTATTTCTGATAATGAAATACGAAAGTAGGGTTTAGTGTTTGGGAATAGAGATAAATGATGTTTGGTTGTGTGGATAGAAAAGAAGTGAAGAAAATGAGTGAAAAATATTGTACTTAAGGGTATTTTTGCCAAATCAAGTGGATAAGGAGTGATCTCTAAAATTTCAACAAAATTAGGGAGCTCATTCTATAAAAATTAAAGTGGGGACTGAACATGAATTTAGAAAGTAGTTTTGGTACTTTTTAATAAGTGCCCCATAACATATCAAGTGGTGAATTGATCGAATGACATTACTTATATATATAAAAATACATTATTTCAAATATAAACAGAAAAATTCTCAAAAAATAAAATCAAAATAATATAATGTATTACTCTTGAAAATCACGTTAAGAAGTCAATTGATAGAGCAGTATCACTCTTATGTGTGTGTGTATTTTTTTTGAAATTCAAATCACAATGAAACCTCAATATGCGTTTGTGTATCTAAAGGAAAAGGGAAAAAAAATCTTAAAATTGTATACATTTTATATTTTGCAAAAATATTACTAACTTGAAAAAAAAAATGATGACAGCGATAGTAAAATAATGTTTGAAAACAAATTTTGAATGGAGTTAATAATGAACTTTTTAAAAATAATTATTTGAAGTATGTGATTTTAATCGTTATGAAAAATATAGCTAGTAGTAGAATTAAATAATTTAAAAAAAAAATAAAAAATTCTTAAATAAATCCCTTTTTTAAAATGATTACTTAGGTAATCCTAAGATATATTAGTGCCGAGTGGCATGTGGGCCAATAATATAAGTCTCCTACATAATATGAGAGGTTGAGAATTCGAATCCGAATGGACTCCTAATGTTCATGTATATAAATTTAAAAAAAAAAAAATCCTAAGATATATTAATACTAAGTACTTACAAGGCTCGTGTTTTGGGTCTAGTCTCGTCTCAAATGTCAGCTAGATGGGCTCAAGCCCATCACAAATTGGACACATGGATTGGGTCAATGCAACCACTTTGAACTATAAATGACACTTTGAAAGTCCTGCAAATTTTGAGCCCAACGAAAATTTTAAATTTAAGAAAATAGCTCGGAATAGTTGGTAAAATTTTTAAAATTAATAGTTACTAAGAAAATTATATACAGATGAAATATTTTTGTTGCGGTCGATTTTGAATTTTTGAACTCTCTTCTTTTTGTTTGTTTTGATTTTTGTTTTCTGTATGTATTTTTTTCTACTATCTATATTATTAATAAAGCACATACTCTTTTTTGGGTATGTTTTTGCATGATTTATCTAAAATGCCCCCACTTTTTTTTTTTTTTAAATTTCAAATAACTAGAAGTCCTACAATAACTACTATTTATATTCACTTATTTTATGCCCACAATTACCATTTTATCATAATTTTTTAATTTTTATTTATGAAAGATAAATAAATATATTAAAATCATTAAAACAAAATTACATTATATAAAAAATAAATGACTATTAGTATTATATAAAAAATTTGATAGAAGTAGCACATGCAGTGAATATGCCAAATTGTTATTTTAAATTTTTGAAAAAGTGTGCTCGTAAGGAATGAGTCCTCCTTTTTTATATGCTTTCCTAATCTATCTCGAATCTTTTTTCCCTTGTAAAAACTTTTATATTTGAATATAACTATACAGGATATTCGTTACGATCATTATATTTTTGCAATGACAAAGAAAAACATTTTGACTCCTCTATTTTATTCGATATTTCATCTTTTATTTCAACTTTATGTATATATGTCAAATATATTTGATTCTCAATTAATTATTTTTATAAAAAAATATTTAATATGTATTATATATTCATAAAATAAAATAAAAAATTAAATATAAATTGAAATAGAGGACCTAAACTGTCAGGAAAAAAAAAAAAAACTTCTTACTTCAAACCATCATTAGTGGAATGAAAAATGACTAGGATTTATGTCAGAGGATATTAAATAACCATGATTAATCATTAATATTCCTAGTTAATTTGCCTCTAAATTAATTAATTATCTTTCTAGAAAGTTGAAACCTAGTACCTCTCAATGCCAACTTGTTCTAATCAAAAGTTTCCAACTGTCCTAGAATAGATATATAATTTAATTAATCCTTTTGTAATTGGCAATAAAATATCATTAATCATTAATTAATCTGCTGATATCATTGTATATAATCTTCAAAAGACTATCAAGAATATAGTTAAGAGATGAATGCTTTTTTTGAAGAAAAAATTATGCAATTTACAGAAATATTTATGTATACGGTATTGTAAAATTTTCTACAATTTCATATTCCCAAAAAGATAAATGCTACATGGAATCTAATTTTTCATAGTACTTATAGGAATTAATGATTATGTTGACGACTTTAAAAAGAAAAGGAAAATATAAGATTTTTTAATAAGCTAAAAGGTGCTTAAATTTATAAGTTGTTTAAAATAATTAACAATTTTTTTTAAAGAAAAAAATAATCTCTAAATATAAAATATTAGAACCTTAGCGCTCATTTGATTTCGTTTTCAAACCACCGCATTTTCATATTCTCTAATATTTAAAAATTGAAGCATATATTATACATTTTCACTCAATATTATTTTCATTTTTATTTTTAAAACGTATTCCCTAATAACTTATATATCTTTTTCTAACAGTCTGTGTATCTTTTATTTCTATTATCATTCTTACTATCTCTCTCCATCTACAATCTACTAAATCCAACACAATCATTACTTTCCCAACAATTTGGCTAAATACAAACTTATTGTCATTAGCTACGTTTTCAAATTTTAGAAATGATGGAAAAGAAAATTAAAAATAAAAATAAAACCAAACAGACGCTTAGTGATTATGCGCTAGTTCAAAAAGTAAAAAAAATTCAATTTATTTTTTTCTTTAAATGATTTTTATTATACAACTAAAAATATCTTAGGTTGATTAATTTAACATAATCAAGCAAAGGCAGATGGTATTTGATGCTATCACTGTTGTCCTCCAGCTCTAATTAAGTGGGCTGACCTAATATATGCTTAGTCTTTTCAACGAAGAAGCTTTTTCCTTTTCCACTTTTCATCATAAAGGAACTTATAAAAGCATCCTCATTTGGAGCCACCAAAGGTCAAATTGGATTAATATTTAATTTTTTTGGTAAATTGGATTAATATTTAATTTTAGTCTTAATGGGATTCACTTAGGACCACGTTTTCTAGCATGAACAAATGAAATCCAAATTGTGAGTTAGGTCATTCTCATTGTTACCATATAATATACATTTTAGAGGCTTTAAATTGTCAGCACATTTAACCTTTTATGTCAAATTTCATAATTATTAAATTAAGTAATGTTAATGACATGCCTATATTTATGCATTTATCTACTAAGTCGATTAGATCAGATGTAAATAACATATAACAAGCATATAAAATAACCACACGACAATTACTTGTCATTTTATCTTTAAATGGTATGCAAACAACTAAATGTAATTCGAAATAGAATTTCCTAGATCGTTGTCCTTGTATAAAAATCTTAGTTATTTTGATTGAGCTACTATAAAAATGTATAAGGTTGTCTTATATAATTAATTTAGGTATGACGAATTCAATCCATCAATAATTATCAGATTAAAGAAAGTGGTATTTTCTCATTGGCCATTTCCCTTGATTCGATAACTCTAAGCCAAAAGTACTGCACCAAATCAGTAAAGAATTTCACGAATTCACGTTAAAAAAGTATGGTGTTATAGAATGTATATTATTCTTTTCAACTAGCTTGGACACAATGCATCCAATCCATCAACATTTATTAAATTACAGGAGGTGGTAGTTTAATTTTTCAACCCATAATTCAATGGCCTTGGATAAGACAGAACGTGTTGTACCAAGTTCACTCAAGTATTTCACGTTTCTCAAGTTACTAAGATATTTCAATCAATCACTTTTCTCTTACCTACAGCAGCAATTCAAAAGACTGCGGTATTTAAAAATATTTAAATCGATGCTTATTTTCAACTCTTCAAAATAGTTTATCGATTACTATATCCTTTCTAAATATCCGAGTGTCAGTTAGAGTGAACATGATGTTAGAAAGACAATACCATGTTAGAATCCTACTTTCCTATTTCTTTCAATCCTCAAAGGACTGAACACACCCACCATTCCCACAACTAGAATTCTTTTCAATGCTTTGTCATGTGAGCTACACTTTCGGTTAGGTCATTGAATGTGTTGTTTAATGCCATGGATTGCAATGGAAGTCAAGAAGTTTCTTTCATCAAATTTCTAAATGAAAAGGCAAAAATTCATTAGTGCTGCCCAAACATCATCAGTAACTCTGTTGATTTGACACATTAGACTACCAAGAAATTCACAAATTTGAAATTATTTTATAAAGTTAGCAATAACTTTATTTAATTGATATTCCAATAGGATAACAACGATTGTCGTCATCTAAATACAAATTATAATTTAATTTAAATATTCTAATAATAATACTTTTTAATTTTATTTAAAAAGTTATTGCGTTGGTCTTCCATTCTCTATATTCCCTATATTTTTAAACAAAAAAAAAAAAATTAGTACCCCTAATGGATTGAATTTCATAGGTTCACATAGCCGACAAACAAAAAAGATTTTTGCTTAGTGGAATATGATTTCATTAGGGTTCCCATTTTAAAGGGCTCTAACGTATTTGTATGCCAATATTCTTTTCCTGGAATCATTAGTAATAGACTAATAGTATTTGTGTCCGTACGAGCCCAGCATGTCAACGCTAGGGGTGGGCGGGGTTGGGTATCTCCCTTGGAGTACCCCCACTGAGGGTACCCGAGTCCTGAAATCCATTTGATGGGGTACTCCCATCGATTATCCCTTTAGGGTTGAGTACTCTCTGAGGTACACCCAAAACTTCTCACTAAGTTTTTTATATATTTTTAATAAAAAAAATTAAATTTTGTTAATTAATTTTTTTTTTTCGTGAATCAATTGATAGCACTATATTTCATTGTTCACAAGTTCTAAATCCCACCTAACATATAATTTTAAAATTTAAATATAAACATCAATGTTTAATATATGATATACATCATACATTGAAAATAATATTTTGTCAATATTATTATTATCTTCTATTCATCACAAATTTACAATTCAACCTCACATTTTATATTTTCACAATATCACAATAATATTTCAACATAAGTCACAACTCACAAAAGCATTAAATCCAAACATTTGAACAATTCCAAAATAAAACCAAACATATGTATAATTAGTTTTTTTATTTTTAAATAAAATGGGAGTGCCCGATTGGGTATTAGGTATCCTAAGCCACTACCCGATACCGTACTCAAAATTTTTTGGGTACTCCTATAAATACCCGATCAGATTGAGAAATACCTGATAAAATCGGGTCGGATACCCCCAAACCCAAATTCTAATATCACCCCTAGTCAATGCTAATACTAGCGGAATAGATTGAAGGGGGAAAAAAAAACTAGCAAAAATATTCCTATATCCAAAATTTTATAAAATTGTTTATCAATCGGAAAAAGGATAAAAAAAAAAAAAATCACTAAAAGCTCGACCTAAAAATACAATCATTAGGCTTTACACTAGCGCATCTAAGTTGCATAACAACAACTTTATGTGATTGGAGTTTTTTGTCCCTGTAAAATATTTAATTTGAATTGTAATTATTATCTAAAAAATAAGTCTGTCATTTCAGGATTATAATTCTATCAAAGTATTAATTAGACAAAAGTTCCGTCATCATAAAATTAACTAATTCTCCTTCATCACATGGCTATAGATATCTCCTATCTTTGTATATTGTTCAATTAAATCATAATTGTTGCTCTAAAATGAGTCAATCACTAAAAACCTATCAAAATACTAACCAAACTAAATATTCTTCACTATAAAGATAATGGGTTCACATGAGTAGTCGTTCTTGTCACTCTAAACGTTCTCATCACTCTAAATGTTACTACCCAAGGACTATCATCAACCTTATCAAAATACTAATCAAATTGAAGCATCTACAACCACAAAAGCGATTAGTTTGCAAATTAATATCACAGTAAAATTCAAACTCGTAACCTTCATGAAAATATATAGGAAAATCATATGGGCTGACAACATGTTACTTCAAGCATTACATTATTCATTGAACTATGTATATCTATACTATGTATAAATAAAGTATGAAGATATTAATAACTAATATGGTGTATTATTTCATTAATTGACAAAACTAATTCATTTTAAAAAATAAATTACAAGATAGTTTACTTTTCTTTTCTTTTCTCTTTTAAATTTTTTGCTCTCACCCCAATCATTTTTTTCTTTTTATTCCTAATACTTTATTTATTCATTTCGCCAAATCAAATAGATACACTAAAACTAGTAAAAGACCAAAAATTGTAACAATACATAAAAAATAAATTATTTTATATTACAAAAGTTTTAGTATAATATCGACTATCGAATATGTGTTAAAATTATTATTATTTTTTAATTCACATGTAGGGATGCAAACGAACCGAACCAGCTCGCGAGCCTGAAAAATTGGCTCGAAAAGTGTTCGAGCTCAAGTTCGTACAAGTTTTGAGCCGATCTTGATCCAAATAATTCTTGTTCGCAAGTTTGCAAGCCTATTTTTTCAAAAAAAAATTTATTTATGTATAAAAAATATATTAGTTTTAAAATTTTTTATAAAATAATTTAACTTTTTGAGTTCGAATCCCAATCTAAACTTGAGCTTATAATTTGTTGATAAGTTCGAATCTAACAAATCAAGTAAAGTTCGAACAAAGCTCGAGCCTCAATTTTCTTAACTCATTAAAGTTGAACCTAAAAAAATGATTAAATTTCTTTTTGATTCCACTTAACTCGGTTGCACTCTTACTCATATGCACGGATATTAAAAAGCTGTTAGAATTCCAACGCTAAGCCCACTTAGGAAAATAAACACTTTGCTTGGCCCGCGTTGACTTCTTGCCATTCTAGCAATTGAATTCACACCACTTTCCAAGTGGTGCAAAAGGTGAACTATTTCCCATGGCCCCCACAACACACACATACACACACACACACAAGATCTCTACAGAAGTTTTGGGCACTACAAATTCCCCTGCATCCGCTCACTCGTCCCTCGTTCAATTCCATCCCCTCGTCTCTCCTTCCCTCTCTCAACTTCTACTTTCACTCAAATTCAAGAAACTACCTACCTTATAATTCACTTCTTCTCCGCCATGTCAACCATAGTTTGCCAGAATCTTGTCTCATGTTTTGAGTCTCAGCTCACAGAAACAACCACCACTCTGAAGCTCAGAGTGGCGCCGCCGCCGCAACCATCGCTGGCAACCCTGGACTTCTGCAAGAAACAAGAAAGTGATGATCATCGGCCATCTGAGGGAAAAATGAATCTTGAATTTGGCAACTGGGGGGCTCTTCTCCAAACAACCCCTAAAGAATCAGTGGAGAAGGGGAAGAGTTTTTACACACACCCTTTGGCTAGAAAATCATCATTCTCAAGACTCAGCGCAAAATCTCTGGAATTATGCACTGAAAATTTGGGAAGTGAAACGGGCACTGATATCGTCACCGGAAGCAGCACCGCCATTTTCTTCTCCTCCTCCGCCTCCGCCTCCGCCTCGCCGTCATTCTATCGTTCCGATTCCAGCAAAAATTCGTCGCCCCACAAAAGTGTTGAACTCGAAAAATCGAAACAAGAAACGAAATCTCCGAGAAACCTTTATCACGAGGAGGCGAATTCTCGCCGGAAAATCAAGAACTTCCCTCCGCCGCTGACTACAATCAGCGGGTCGAGTTCTTTGCAAGTGCGCCGCCACAGAGAAGGCGGACGGCTGATCATTGAAGCGGTGGAGACACGGAGTAGGAGTTCGTGTTTGCAGGCGGAGAGGAGTGACGGCAGACTCAAGCTCTGTTTGTTGACGAGCTCCGACACTGAGGCCACCACCGCCTCAGCCGGCGGAGAAGATGTAGAAAATGGAGATGAATGCAGTGGGGAAATGACGGCGGAGGAGGAAGTGGATGAGCCCAGACTCGAATTTGAAGCAGAGAAGGAAGAATTTGATGGAGAAATCAATTTGGATATGGGAATTGAGAAATTTCAGAGGCTGCGTAGGTGCAAGGAAAGGGGACATGGAAACAGAGGATTGAGTAGTGATTGGAAGCCTCCTCTTTGGGTGGCCACTTCCTAAATATTATTACAACTAAACTCCTTCTTCTTTGTTTTTTTTTTTTCCCGATTTTTTGGATCTCGATTTTAAAACTTTTTTCTTCTTACATTTTTAATCTACTACAAATTTTATGTTTGTTATTATCTTTTTTGAGGTCATTTTGGGTGTTATATATTATGATAATGGTCTTTTATAAGAATGAATATGAACTTTCATGTTCAAGATTATTTCGTTGATCTATACAGATGAAAATTTGACTATGCGAAAAATTGAATAAAAAATCATAAAATTGACCTATTTCTTACGCATACCAATTGGTGACTTTTGAGAAAAGGAATAAGGTCAAAAAATGATTAGATCTGGCAATTGGGTACTCATGGGTAATTCAATGACGGGTACCAATGGGTTGGGTAAATTTATCAACGAGTATTTAATTTACCCATTTTTTATTGGGTATGAGGTAGGAGACTCGTTACCCATCCTCCCATAAACTTTTTTTTTTTAATATTTAAAGGTAAACATGATGTTATTCAAATATTAACTAAATAAAACTTTTTAAAAAAAAAAAGACTACAAATTTCAAACATTAAATTGAACAAATACCTAAATCATATTAATAATATTATAGTTTAAGACTTATATTTTAAGTATTCAAAATCTACCAAATTTAAAGTACATCACATTTAAAAATTCAAACTTAAATTCTATTACATACCAAAAGTTTTTTGAATTGAAAATTTAAATATCAACCAAACATTATTGTTCTTGTGGAAGAAGATGTTGCATCAATACGAATATGCACAACAAGTTGCTTTAAGATATAATTTAATTTAATTTGCTATAGATTTTTAACTTATGAAATTAAAAATTAATATTTAGATTAAAAATATTTATATGTAAATATATATAAATATATAATATATATATGTATATGTATATAATATATATATAAATATTTACGGGTTATACACGAGTTGGGCCAAAAGATGACGGGTAAATCGAGTACGGATAAAATTACCCGCAATTTTTGGGGTAGGAGAAAATAATACCCATTACCGTATTTTTTTGAGTACCCACGGATATGAGTTGAATTTTGCCAGGTCTAAGAACAATAGTGAGAAACAATGCATGAATCATATTTTTTTTCATAACATAATTTAATAACTGGAGTTTCATTAAAACTTTAAGTCGAGCCAAGGTAGTTTGTTTTAAATATTATTTTATATTTGAAAGTTTTAATGTATTTTATTATGTAATTGACCGAATGTGAAATACTATTTTCTTATGTAAAAATGAAATTGACTAGTCAAATTTTTATTGTTAGAAATAACAATAAAATTATTAAAATATTAAACAAAATAATAGTGAATATTATTCTTTTGGCATTTTATAAAATCAAAACTATATCAATAAGAAATCATACACAATGCACTACCTACTCAATTAGAGTGGCATAGAAATGCTTGAATGTTGAGATTGTGCAAGTAAATCAGTTGAGACATAAATAACTAACTTCATTATACCAAAGATGTCCTTTTCAATACCAAAGAGAATATTGGTTGACCACAAGCTCATAACATTCAATATTCATGTAAGTACAAACATTACAATACACACAATTAATATAAAAACATGTTTTTAATTCAACATGTTATTTCATTGAATTTATATCTAAAAGTGACTAATATTCTCCGTGTCATCATCACGTCAATAAAAATTGATCTAAAGTATACGAATCTAACATAATAATTCGTTAATCTATCACGAGTTGATACCTTAAAAAAAATAATGCAAATATATATATATGATATTGTTATTTGCACTTCAAAATTTATTATTTGTACTCCATTCTAAATTTTTGTGTTAGGTTATTGAACAAAATATTTATTTACTTTTTGAATCAATTTATATTAATTTGCAAGACAAATATATCATTTAATATAATAATTATCACTTTCAACTTTGTTACTCATGAAAATATTTCACCTCAACTTGTCCAACTTAATATGAAATAACAATAAACTTGGCAAATGGGTACCCGTGGGTAACCTAAGAATGGGTAATGACGGGTTAGGTAAATTTATCTATAAGTAAAATTATCTATTTTTTTACTGGATACGAGATAGTTGACCCATTACTCGTGACTAAGAGTGATGGGTAACCCACAAGTACAGGTATTTTTATTTTTTATATACTTGAAGGTAAATTGATTTATTTCTTAATTCACATAATATTATTCAAATATTACTTAAATACAACTAATAAAAAAAGGTTACAAATTTTAAATATTTCATTGAACAAGTACTTAAGTATGTCAAATATTTAGTTTGAAAAGTACAACTTAAATGTTTAAACATCTATTGAGTTTAAATTATATTACATTTCGAAGTTCAACTACCACTTAAACATTGTTGTTATCATAGAAAAATGTGTTATATCCTGCAAATTATTTGTGAGAATCAAAGAAAAATTCAATATATATATGTTGTTGTTCACGGGTTACCCGTGGATTAGGTCAAAAAGTAGCATATAATTAGGCAATAGGTAAAATTATTTGCATTTTGTCGGGTGGAGAAAATGAGGCTTATTATTCACATTTTTTTAGGTACCCGTGGCATGGGTATTTTTTGCCATGTCTAAATAACAAGGTGCAGTGCTTTTTTTCTTCCTTTATTTCACTTTTTTGATTTAAATAACTCTACACAATAGTCTTTATGAAATAAAACAAGACACATATTTTGGGTGTGAAAATATACTATTTTGTAGTAATGCTATCATTTTCTTATTGAAGTTCAGAGCCATGTCTTCAATGAGATGATTGAATTTAAACATCAGATAATATGTTCATTTTTATGTGCCCTATCAAGTTGACATGGAATGAATCAAGATTATGAATAAATTAATATTATATTTAATAGGACAAAGAATATTACACTAATGGCATAATTGTCTAACAATTTAAACTAAATAACATCTTAAAAATAAAAGGGTAATAATGATTAATTCCCATAAACTAAAAATCAATTAGAGTGCCAATAACAAATTTTAAAATGCAAACAATATATATATATATATATATATATGCACCCAATAGCCACCAAATTGATCTAAAAATCTAGTATTAATGATTTTGAAACATAGTGAGAATCATCCGACTTGCTTTGTCTTACAATGGCTTTACATAATAATGCATAACAACGCATTAACTATTTAAGTTATTGTAATAATTTTTTTTTAGTGCAAATAACAATATCCATATATATACCCAATAGCCACCAAATTGATCTAAAAATCTAGTATTAATGATTATGAAACATATTAAGAATCATCCCACTTGCTTTGTTTTATTCTTAGGTACAAGGACTTTACATAATAATGCATAACAACGCATTAACAATTTAAGTCATTGCAATAATTCTTTTTATTTGTGCCCGTTGAATTTATCGATGTAAAATTTTAAAAATTAATATTTAAAATTGTCGCCGTGAAATTGAGTCCAAATTCCATGTATAGACACTTCTTTTTATCTTTGGATTAGTACATGTATTTGAAGGATCATAGTTAGGTGAATTAGTAAATTGAGATATTAACTTGAGTAATTGGGGTGAGACAACCTAAGCCAACATGTATCAAAATAAAAGGGACAAAGCTTTGTCAAACACCGCCAGCAAAATATCCACCACACTTCCTCGTCCCCAATAGATCTTGGAACTTTGTTACGATGTTTTTTTTGTTTGTTAATGAGGCAAATACTTGTAAGAGATCCACAAAAAGTCTCATCACTTTTAATGATTACATTTTAATTCCAAAAATTGAGGGGATTTATTTAATATTTCGTACTTGTTGATGTGACTATAAAATTCATTTCATCGTTGTATATTTGAATTATGAGTTGGCTGATTGGGACAATTGTGAAAAAATGTTTTAGAATGCGGACGCAATCCTCAATGAATATGAGTATGAGTACACAAAGAACTATAATGCATTCTACCGTTTATGTTAGTAAATTTCGTAGGTTAAAAAGAGCAAAGAATCATCGTAAAAATTTAAAATGAATTTAAATATATTTATAGATATTCAAGTCCATAAGGTAATTTCATTATTACACATCTGTCAACACGAAGTAAATTATTCCTGAATTAGTTGTGGCAGTCATTTAATTATGCAAGAAAATGAAATAATAGCCATGAAGTTGAGATATTAATTAAAACTTAGGTCCATTTAAAGGGAATCTTGAAGCATATCCGATCTTTTTGAGTGATTTATTTGTCTAATTGTCTTCGGAAATTCAAATGAAACTTCAAATTTTTTTACAGACAGTGACAAGCAAAAATGATCTTCTTAGGCTATGAATCTTAATTTTTTTGCTTTTGTCCCAAAAAGAGGAAGAAAAGCCGCCTCTTCTTACTTGAAAGATGGAATTCACTGATGTAGTTATCATAACATTAGCATACCTTAGAACTTTAGGAGTTCTATTGTTGTCAATCACAATCTGTCTGCTTGCTTTTAATTTGATGAGTAAAGATTGAGAATAACAGTGTGAATTGAGAAAAGATGACCCACATTCATCATAATATTTATTTATTTGTGTCTTATCTTTAGACGTGGACTCATTTTGATTAAGTGAATTAATCATGAATTGAAAGAGACCTTCGTCCAATTGATCAAATGAGTCAAGAGTTGTAAAAGTTCCTGTTAATGAAACTTTTCATACAGCCCGAATTGTGGAGAACAAAAGATCAATTTCGTAAACGAAAGCCTAAACTATAGTCATGGAGTAAGTCAAGTCATCTAGAACAATTGTTAATCATCATCTTTTGCTATAAAAATATGAGAGTGAAGCAATACTTCAATGCTAACAAGAAGGGCGCTAAGAACTAATTATAATTTTCATCGAAGCCTAATATGAGTCATGCAAAACCTCTATCCGTCATCTGAATTGCTAATATTTAGGATTACAGGATGTTTATGATAAAAAATAATATAGAGAGCACCTACTTGGCTACTATTACTAATCCAATTGTGATTCCATAGAGTGTGAATCCTATGACTTTATAAAAACAATCTTATAATGTAATATAATGAATTGGGAGTAACACACTTTATTTATCGAAAGAATATTCCACACTACTTGTGCAAAGATGTTAGACATAGTACACATATGGCACATGTAACGCATCAATCTAACAGCAAACATTGTGTTAATTGGTACAAAAATTGGGACCAAGAAATCAATGTCTATAGTATGTGTTCTTAGAAATGTTGCCCACTTGACATGAGCCCTAAGTAACCCTACTTAAATTTCATATGCATAAGTACGTACAATTGCACTTTATACACAAAATCTAGAGAAGATACATATGTGCCCCCAACGAGAGAGTTGCAAGTTGAGTTGTACCATAAAAGATAAGATGCCGACATTTATTTATGTAATTATTTTTCTATATGATTATTCTAGAAATTCATTGATAACTAGCAAAAGCATTATTACAACATAAAATCTAATACATCATAAAGATTTACATATAAAATGAATATGGTGATAAATTCATATTCGGTTTATGTATCGATGATTTCAAGTACATAATGTTTAATGGGATTAAGATTTTGGGTTCCTTTGATGTCTTGTTTTGGGTTGATACAATTTACGACAAGAGTTGAAAATGAAAAAATTTGGGATGCTTTTGTTTGGTCTTTCATAATAACAATAGGAGATTAAGTATATCACGATGAATTTTTTACAACAGAAATATTATCTTTCATAGTAAAATTTAATAAGTAAAATTTTAAGTAAACGTTCATATAATCTTCTTCTATATATCCGAATAAATAATTCATCGAAATAATGACTCATAGTTGATATCCACACACACACACACACACACACATATATATATATGAGGTAACATAATTTCAAATTAAGGAGACAGTGATTTTAAAAAATAACTTTTCTTCTGAAAAATAACAATAAATTTTAGACATAAAAAATATATCGTTTTTCTATATTAATGATTTAATTTTTAAAATTAGAATTGAAAAGTGCACACAAATCTATATTATTATCAATCTCCATCTATTTATAACACGTCAATTCTATAGCAGACTTTTGTGAACATACTAACAGACACTGTTCTAATAAGATGATACATAATAGATGTATGCATGCATGCCGAGTGGCTTGTGGTCCAGTGGCATAAGTCTCCCACATAAGGTGGGAGGTCAGGAATTCGAGCCCGAACGAGCTCCTGATATGTGTATATATAAAAAAAAGATGTATGCATGCATGTATGTATATACATACGTGTTTGTGTGTGTCTATGTGTTTGCATTGAATGAAAAATCCAACCACTTATTTTAAGTCATTAATATCCATATCTCGTCATCTACATTCATGTCCATGCATACATACATTTCTTGGAAACCGGGCAAATTAATTATCAACAATTAGTGAGCAAATAATTGAATTGGGATGGTACCATGACTATGAGTTGTTCACATTCATTGAGAACACATAGTATAAGAGGAAGGCACGTAGTGATCGTGGAGGTACATTGTCCATGACTCCATTCACATGGATATAGGCAAAATGTCTATTCTTGCATTATTATAATTTCCCAATTTCCTTGATATTTCACACAAGACACCTACTCACACACACACACACACACACACACAATATATATATATATGCTTATGATTAGATGTCAACATCAAGAATTATGGATGGTTAGCTCAGGCATGTAACGTCATTATTTTAATTTATGAAATTATCATACAAATATTTAAGTTACTTTTTATTATGTGACCAGCACACTGAGCAACTAATTGATTCAGTTGCATTGTTCTCACACTTTTATGTATAAAATATGAAATTTGAATCTTAATATATTATTAATGCATGCGTGTGTATAAATAAAAAAGAAAAAAGTCTGGCATGAATATTCGAATCAAAACTTGCCTTTCATTTCTTAATTTCTCAACCTACTTTTACATGCAAACAAGTATATGTGTGTGCACGTGCACGTGCACTTATGAGGGCACATGCCAATATTAAAGATAGTATGAATAGTTAAACTATATATGATAATATTAGTAATTTATTTTATAAAATCATTATATGCAAGTTAAATTGCTCATTACTTAAATGAGTGGTACAAAATTTCATTATCTATACATAAATTCTAGATTGGGACTAGAATATTTTTCGATTAAATTTGTATAGATTTGTAATCAACTCTAATTCTATCTCTATAAATCCAAAAAATGAAAGGTATCCATAATTATTAGAAACAAAAAAAATTTGAGTGGAGCTGATTTCATTTTATCCACATCCATTTTGATCTGTACGTGGAGAAAGATCAATGGACAATAGATCCATACCTTCAGTCATTTTCAGGAAAATAATACACTGCTTCACTGGAGGGAAAAAAAGAAAAAAAAAAAGAACAATTACATAAATCATATTAAAGAGTAGCTAGCAACCGCTTTATTGAAATATAAAATAAAATAAAAAAAAAAAGAAGAAGAAGAAGAAGATCAAAACTAATTCATGGTGCCACCAAAGAACAGAAGCATGAATACCTTATTATTTCTTTTTTTTGCAAAATTTAATTTTTCGTCCTATAACATTGCTCGATTTGCCTTTTTGTCTTGTAACTTGCAAAATTACAATTTTAATCCTATAACTATTTAAAAATTTGTCATTTTTAGTCTTCCGGCGAAAAATCCGTTAAAGTTGATGTGGCTTGCCAGAAGTGTGCCAATTTGGTGTTTTACTGTGTTGGATTGCCTAGTAAACATTTTTTGTCTTTTTCCTTGCTTAGTTAGCAACATGCATATCTTTTGTCATTTTTTTTATTTCCTATATATGACAGAATTTATATATACACACATGATATATATAGAAATATATTTAGATATAAACACATGTATATAAATATATATATATATTTATATATAATTTATCATTATTTACAATATAATTTTAACTCACATAATTAAAATAACTTAATTAAATTTCAAACATATGATGTAATTTATATAACACGCATATCATATATAAACCGATATATTTATATGAATATATATATATATATTATAATTTATGATTATTCATTAATTGAGAAATAAAAATCTGACTTACCATATTAACAATATAATTAACTTAATTAAGTTTTAAATATGTGATATAATTTATATGATATATATATATATACACACACATATATTATATATAAACTGATATATTCTTATAAATATAATTATAACTTATGATTATTCACTAATTAAGAAATAAAAATCTAATCTACTATATTAACAATAAAATTTTAACTTACATAATTAAAATAATTCAATTAATTTATATACAATTAAAAAAATAAATAAAAGTAAAAAACTAAAAGAAAAAAAAAATGAAGTTTTTGGCCTCCCCACCACCCCGCCACCCACCATAATGCTGTCATGCCGGCGGCAAGCCTGCCTAGATTTGGGGGGCTGGCCATCGCCACCGCCTGGCTCATGGCTGCCATGGCTATGGCCGCCCAACGGCAAGGCGGCCACTTGGGGAGCGGGGAGGAGAGGTAATTTATATATATATATATGTATATGTATGTATATATATATAAATTCTATATTTTGATAAATATATATATATATATAGTTGGCATTTTTTTTATGTTTCTTTTTCCAACCAATTAAGCCATGTCAGTTGGGTTTTTGTCAAAATGGCAGAAAATTCAAATTAGGCACACTTTCGGCAAGTTACGACAGCTTTTCTGATGGATTTTTCGCCGGAGGACTAAAAATGATAAATTTTTAAATATTTATAGGTAAAATTATAATTTTGCAAATTATAGGACAAAAATGTGAGTCAAGCAAAGTTATAGGATGAAAAATAAAATTTTGCCTTCTTTTTTTTTTTTTTTTTCTTTTACTGCATTACCTAACCTAAAATACATTTATTTTAAATATATGTACACGCACGAAAAGTTCATTAAAATTCAAATTTCAAACCTTACAAATACAAGTATGGACAATATCACTAAGCAAATATCAACTCAACTATTTAATAGAAGACTAATGTATTCATCAAAATAAGATAATTATTATGGATTCAAAATAAATATTTATGCACCCCATCTATATATATATATATATATGTGTATATTACTAGTGCCCTAGTAATGCAATACACATAGTGGCCTCTGTCTTCCCTTACATTCCTTCTTAGCATTAAGGTTTGATTTTTCAACAAGCTCGAAATTAAAGAAATCGATTTTATCTTGCTTAATTGTGAACAACTTGAAACAAATCAATTAAACCCATAATTAATTATCATTTTTATGTCAAAACGAAGATGTTTATATATATGTTGATCTTTAAAAAATATAAAAAATAAAACATAACTGAAATTTAGGATCAATGTCACCTTTAATCATGTGGTTAAGGATATGCAACCTGAGCTCAACGAACTTCCTTTGATACTTAAAATAGCAATGAAAAGAGACTCGGACAAGGCACGATTCATTCTTGAAGAATGTTTTCATTGTGATCTGTGAATTAAATTAAATATTTTCCTTCAATTTTTTCTTCTAAAATATCATTAAATTTTTTAATCAATTCTACTTATTACATCAATCAATATATATTTATATATGAGAATCGTTATTCTAATATAAATATATATTTTTCAATAATTATATCACTACAAAAATAACATATAATAATATAAAATTTGAAACATTATTAATTAAATAAAAATTTATATTGATTATATTAACATTTATTTTTTAAATAAATTCAACACATTCTGATGATTTCACTGTCAGAACATACTGTCCCCCAACATTCCCTTTAAACACAAGTTGGTTATAGTGGTGATGGTCATTTTCCATGCAATCATGAGCTTGATTTCATTTCCATTTCCATTAGCCAACCCCTCAATGGCTTTGGCCGACACAAATAATTTTCTGTTGGCTAACAATTCATTCATCCGGAATTCTTGTATGGATTGGCCGGTGCATGATTGATATATATATATATATATATATATATTGGGAAGAACAAATTAAATTCAATCCATTTAACAATTATATATATGGTTAATTGCAGTCAGCCCTCAACCTATGGTCTCCTTTACACATTACTCTTCAACCATTGTTGATGTGCAATTTTACTACCTGAACTAGTTAAAATGTGAACCGACACCACATTTGTTCATTTTTGGTGGAATCTAATAAGAATATTCCGTTTTCTTCAGCACACATGCCCAATGCTCATTGGTCGGATTCTATCGAAAATGAACAAAAGTGGTGTCGGCGCACGTTTTAACTAATCTAGGTGGTAAAATTGCACATCGACAACGATTGAAAGATAATGTGCAAATAAGGCCATAAATTGGAGGCTAACTACAATTAACTCTTATATATAAACCGACATCCTTTCCTTTCACATTAAGATTTTCTCTTATTCTCTCAAATCCTCCTCCTACATTTACAAGGTTGTCTTGATGTTGGAAAAAGAGGAAAAGGGATTTCTCCACTTTATCCATCACTAACATTTCTTCTCAACAACTTTAAGTCTCTTCCAATATCTTTTTTTTTTTTTAAATCTCAATTCAAATTCACATTGTATCAACACTCTTAGGGGTGGTGAAAATCAAATCAATCCGAACAAAGTCAATTAAATCGATCCAAAAAATCAAAAATAAAACAAATTATAATTTTTCTTTTTGTTTAAAAATTGAAAAAACCGAATGGTTTGGTTCAATTTTCAGTTGGCACAGTCAAAACTAAACCGAA
The DNA here is from genome assembly GCA_018894105.1 of Jacaranda mimosifolia. NCBI lineage: Eukaryota > Viridiplantae > Streptophyta > Magnoliopsida > Lamiales > Bignoniaceae > Jacaranda > Jacaranda mimosifolia. Next base: position 38,084,318 of record CM032123.1, read on the forward strand.
TCGATCATATACTACTAAAATACTATCATGCTCTTATTTTTATGTTTTTTTTATAAAAAAACCCTATACTTTTTATATATTTCTCTTCCACTCAAGCCCAACCAATGACCCAATCCAATGAAAAGAAGAAAAAGAAAATCGAAAAATTGAACCGAACTAGACCGAATTTGATTGATTTGGTTTAGTTCGACTCTCCATATTGAACCAAATCGAATGATTGGTCTTATACCAAAATCTATTAATTTAATTTGGTAGAGAATTTTTCCCAAAATTGAATCAAACCAAACAGTAAATACCCCTAAACACTCCCATGCCCTCTATATGATTCCCTAGAAAACCACTTAATTTCCCTTTAATGCTTCACATTCAAAGGAGACAATGAATTCTAACAAGCACATTCCTTTTGACTTTCACCAACCAACTAAACAAATATATTTGTAGATAGTTCACCTTAAGAGAATCTTGTTGGCCATCATTTTTGATTGAAAATTTAGTCATCTAAAGTATTATGATGTACATTTGTTGGGAAACATTATATGGTTGATTACTTTGGTAGTTCTTGGTTGAATTCACAAGAAGCACCAACCAACATTGCAAGAAATAAAGTTTCTTTGAATTCAAACAAACAAAAGACCCAAGATTAATAGATTATTCCTTCTTTGAAGGTTCTGTTTATCATAAATGTTATCAAATAAATTAGTCAGGAAAATCAAGAGAAGATGTGTATAAATGAAAAATCCAACAAGAAGAAGTGAGGAAAATGATTGAACATAGAAATTCCTGAACATTTGGTGACTCATTATCTTGATGAATTATTTCTTCAGATAAAAGAAAAAGCACTTACTCAAAATCTTACTTATCAGATTTTATTTCAAAAGACACCATTTTTAGTTAAAGAGTTCGCCATAATATACCTGTTCTATGCATAATATTATGCAAAATAGATACAAATTTTTGACTGCCGCTTAGTCTCAATAATAGGTTACAAATCTAAGTAGAAGCTTACGTTACCACTATTTTTATTCCATCAAGCCAAATTCAGATCACATACTGCACAGGGAAAAACATAAGCATACAATACATTCATATTCTTTCAAAATAGACAAATTTTACACATGGGACAACTTCTGAAGTTTCCCCTTTTGTATTTCGTTTTTCGGCAAACAAGAAGCATACTCCAAAACCCTTCAGCTTAAGGAGAGAAGAATAATATGGAGGTGTTATATGGCTAGGTAGCCAGTATGATTATTATGTTATAAAATAAAACTTCCAACAAGGAGAGCTCTATGCACAACGTTGGTGAGAAAAAACGGGATATACTTATTACCAGGAGCATTTGCAACAAAAATTTACTCACAGGCATGGCAATCCATTCAGTAAATTCTCACTTGTATCAACAAATCCAATCTTCAGGGAAAACAATGGTTCAGTTTCCCAACTGCATATTGTGCTCACGTGCTTCAGATAGGAGGTAAACATTAAGAGCAGTTAGAATATTTTGAAGAAGTTATTGAAACTTACATTTATTTTCCTGGAGATGCAAACCTTAATCGATCTCTATGTCGATTCAAGATTCGATCTTTTGGAGACGATGTTTTAGCTGCACCTGCTTGACGCATGAGCTCTGTAGAATACATAAATAGCGTGTCATGCTTCAGAAGAAACTAAACTAAAAGAGGCCTAATGGCATTCTCATTCAACGATCAAAAAGGCAAGAGTACAAGCCGTGACATTAAACATCAGAAGAAGGCACACCATACTGACCATGGGAGCTTCCCAAAACTTCACCACCACCAGTTAGCTATTCTCATGAACATGTCAGTCATATAAACTGAACAATGATTCAGTATCTCGAAAGTTGCATTTTCAGCATTAGTTTAACTCTAGATATATCGCCATTATGAACCAAAAAGAAAAAAAAATATCGGAGCACACTACCAAGAATATGTCCAAATTAGACTTACATATCAATCTATTCTAGGTTATCTACAAGTGTCTGCATGCACACGGACGCACACAACAGAAAGCCAAGGTATATATATATACAATTAGTGAAGCAATCATAGTTTAACTCTAGATATATCGCCATTATGAACCAAAAAGAAAGAAAAATATCGGAGCACACTACCAAGAATATGTCCAAATTAGACTTACATATCAATCTATTCTAGGTTATCTACAAGTGCCTGCATGCACACGGACGCACACAACAGAAAGCCAAGGTATATACATATACAATAGCTGAAGCAATCGTAAATCATTTTTACCAAGTTTGATTGCAGGGGGAAACAGGATTTGCGGAAAATTAACATGAAAGGTTTCTATACAGAAGTATTTCTTTAATTGGTAATCAGTGTACTGGACGATAAATGAAGTTAAATGGCCACGTGCACCCCCAAGAAGAAAAAAAAGGAAACCTAGAGTACTCTTTCAGAAACTACAGAGGCTTATGCATGAAGTTTAAGACAATTCAAAAATGCCTCTGAGAATGCTTTTCTAATTTGCAGTATTGCTTCTGAAAATGTAGGGGCTGGTGTTAAGCCCCACTAGCAGAGAACAGGTCATTACAATTCTAAGCTATGCCCAGCAACATAGAAACACTTGCCTCTAGTCCGTTCAAGCTCTTCATCAAGTTCTTCTTTCCATTTCCTCTGTATCTCAGTGAACCTAGAGCTACAGCCCAAAAAAAGTTCATCACAATCTCAAGTGAGGGAAGAAACAAAAATCTTTAATTAAGAGCATATGCAAAAGCAAATATTCACATACCTTGTAGCAAGTGGCTGCCTCTGGGAATCAAGAAGAATCTCTTTAACATCCTGAGAAGCTTGAAAGTTTACGTCACCCATATTTGATGCACGTCTCGAACCACTCCCAGGACTTGAGCTGTACTCGACATCAATGGCTGTAGAAAGTCTTCTACTACCCAACCCACCTGGTGACCTACTTTTAGGAGGTAAATGGCAATTATTTGAAATATTTTCCTTGTTCCCAGTGCCAACAGGACTTGGAGGAGCAGCAACATTCAAGGAATTATAGAATTTGTAAAGAGGTGTTTGTAGCTTTTTCAATTCAAATGCCTGAAAGAACAGCAGCATATCAAGCATGCATAAGGCTCTGTTTGCTTCCAAATAAAATCAAGAAAGGGGAAAAAGAAGAGAACTAAAAATAGAATTTCCTAGTGGTTCATATAGAGTAAGTTCTAGAAAACATGCGGAAAGTTTTATCGAATAGGGAAAACCTTGGAATTGTGGAGGTCTATTTTAAATCTGTCACTGCCTAGGTTTTACATTTTCCAGTACAAGTTATAGCCAAACACAGAGAATGAAATATTTTCCTGAGCAGATACCTTTTCATCAAGAAAAGCTCTAATCTTTGATTCGGTTACTTCATCATCATCTTCTGCTCCTGACTGACCTCTTGGCAATGTGAATCCACAACCAACGTCACCAGAAGCATAAAATCTATTTCCAGAATCAATAGTTTGATTCAGAAGCGATCCTGTTCCACTTTTATTCAACTCTGGGCTTTCATCAAACTTGCATGGCCAATTATCATTGGGCTCACACATAGGATTAAAACTCTGTATAAAGAAGTCCATGCAGAACTTTAATTAGCAATACAGTGTTCTATGGGTTAAAATGTAACCGTCCTTGAGGAAATATTGAGAATTCACAACAACTAAATTGTCTACTCCTTAACCTGATTACAATCACCAGAAACCATAGATGAGGTGAATTTCATAGATGCACCAAGTACAAGATCATCGTCATCAATTCTACACATGTCATCATCAAAATTGACAGGTTGCCATAGGGATCCTCTTTCTGAGAATTGCTCAGGATGAATGCTCAAGCATCTGGTGCCACCAAAATCACCAACATCCTTCAGACCATTGCAGGACCTCAGGTTCATTCTGCAACATGAACAAGCCGTTTAAAACAACAGGTCAAACAAGTTACAAAAGTATATCCTACAATAAAACACTTACGATTTCTTAATTTCAACCCCAAGATCTGCCATCCGGTTTCCAGAACCATCCTGCTGATCCATATATTTAGGTTATCAGTAAAGAAAGTGCCTATAAAGCTGAGAAATATAAATTTTAAGAGACAACTATCTGCTAACCACAAGTGAATGACGAAGAACAAGGTTGGATTCCCGACATTCTCCAGTAACAAATGGATGCTGAAAATAACAAGAGAAAATTGTCATTAATCAGATTACTTCATAGTAATTCAAACATGTAGCAGCAAGATATAGTTTTGCCAAAGCAAATACTGCTGTCATGTTACGCTGAGATGAGTAATGTAATGCGTTGGTAACAATGAGAAAGCTAAAATAGCCTAAATTTGGCACTACCTTTAATAATTGTGATGCAGTAGGCCTCAAGTCTGGCTCCCTGCAATAATTAATGAAGTTGAACATGAAGAAGAGGAGACAAACAATTACAAGAATATCTTATACCTTTATATTATTCTTCAAAAAGGAATCAACTACTGCCCAAAAGCCAATTTAAGCATTCAAAGGGATAAGTAGGCAAAAGAAGATGTGAATATTAGCAACAAACATACTTCTGTAAACATTTTAACAAGAAGTCCTTTGCTTCCGTGGAAAGATGCTCTGGTATTGGAGGATGAGATTTAGTTGTCCCTACATAAAAGAGAGCAGCGACCTATAAAGGACCGAATTATTAGTACCCAATAATAACATAGGAAACAGTTAACCTTGAAGCTAGTGTAGTCCATAACATTATTATGGGTATACCTCCTGATATTGCTGACTCCAAGGAGGCTTTCCAGTAGCCATTTCAATTATGGTACACCCAACACTCCATATATCCGCAGAGCTGCATGTATTTAATCAGAGAATTCATATGGAGAAATATAGATTGAGTGCAAGTTGTAGCCAGACAGATTAAAAATCCAGGACAAAAATTGCTTCTTGAAAGGAATTGCAGTGAGTGCGGAAAAGCAAATCAAATAGGATCCAGTTCAAAAGGTTGAATCGAACGAAATGCTGCATATCCTAGAAAATGATAACAGGACTTCTCAGCAATAAATTTGATTTATTCCAGAACTTTGGTTTTGCTTGGTACCAGTGCTGTTTTTCATGCAATGCCCGCTGAATAGAAATTGGAAAAGGTAGGCAACAAGAATTCCTGGCAATAACTTCGACTAAAGTATTTCATTCAAATGGTATCACCCAGCTTTCAATGCCATATACTTATGTAATCATTATCTGGACTAATTAGAAAATACCATGCTACAAACAAGAAATATATAATGTAAGGTTACACTTCATTTTTCAATAGTGCCTGTTACTTCACAAAAAAAAATTCAATAGTGGAGTAAGGAAACTAATTTGATACAGAAAGACATAAAATAGTACAAAGTCCTTATGTTGTACGTACTACTTAAAAATTGAATGTGCAGCAAGTAAACAAGTGCTAACTTCACCAGCTAAAAGAACTTAGGTTTGTGTTTCTACTCACTAGCTATGACCGCTTTGAACAATAACTTCAGGAGCCATCCAATATGGAGTACCCTTCATTGATTTAGCACCTGTCACAGTAGCCTGCGAGAGCATTCAGTATTTAGTTACACTGCAACATATGCTGAAACAAAATGGGAAAAGCTTGCAAAAGTGAAGAAAAAACATACCAATGCTTCCACTTTTTTAGATGCTCCAAAGTCAGCAAGTTTAATGCAAGCCTTATTATCTACAAGAATATTTGCTCCCTAATAACATTAAAAATTATCAACCTCATGCATAAAAATTATCCCTAATGCCTCTTAATAATAAAAAAACACCATTAGGACAAAGAAAATACCTTGATGTCCCTATGCATAATTTTGTTCTCATGCAGGTATTCTAATCCTAACAACAGTTGTTTTGTATACATTCTAATAACCTGAAATGAAACATAGAGATAAGTTTAGTAAGCTCTGAACAACAGGACAAAGTTCCACAACAACAACTGAAGTTCCAAACAAGACAATTTGGTTTATATTGATATACTTCACTTGCTAAAAAATGTCTCAAGAAATTTTCACTTATTATAACGTAAGATAATTTGCAGAAGCTATTTTAATATCCTAAAAAGAACATCTCGGGGCCTAAGATGAAAATATCTCAGAAACATTCAGATGTGTTTCTCAGCATTTGCCAAACAAATAAACTTATTACTTACAGATTCTGGGAAAGACCCAAATTTTCCCAAGAGAGATGAGATGGATCCTCCTGGGACAAATTCCAGCAATATATTCAATGAATCCTCTTCTCTTGCAGTTCCCAAGTATCTCTGAGCAACAAGAGAATATACACTCAGATCATATGTTGAAAAGCAGGTACTTTTAAACAATAAAAATGTATTCTTGGCTCACCACAATATTCGGATGTGATAGATTTTTCAATAGATTTACTTCTTTCTCAAGCTCCCTAATATATTCCTGAAAAATGAAGTTTGTCAGATAATTAATGCTGCAGAAATTATTTAAATTGCATGACATATTAATGTTGAAGACATTGACATTATACATGCAGAAAGATAAATTGAGCATACAGAAATCAGCTCAAAACAATGCATTACTTGTGTTTTCTTTGAAGCACTGTTGGTTGAAATTGCAACCTGTATTCAACAAAGAGAAAACAGAGAAAAGAAACCTTCAACAACTTAACTATAATAAAACCCAAACAGATCCTAATAAATTCAAGAGAAAAATCAAATTAGGGCTCTGATTGGACTTAAGGTTCCTCTGAAAAAACAATACAGAAAATATTTTCCTACGCTTTGAAGCAAAAACAAAAGGGAAATACTAGCATAAAAGTAATCACAGGATACATTTGCTAACCTATACATGGTTTTTATCCCTTTTCTGGTGATGTTCAATTATTTAGAAACGTTTAACTGGGAAATACTAATTTTGATGAAAATTTGAGTAACTTTTAAATTGGGGAAAAAAGATCAATCAATATCAAGCTCTCTTATCAAAAAAAGAAAGAAATATCAACCTCTTTAACAGCCAGCAATTCGCCCGAATCAAGATTCATCCCCATGTAAACCCTCCCAAAAGCACCGCATCCAATCAACTCCCCCTTCCTCCACCGGATTGGCGGAGGCAATAAAACCTCCTTCTTCTTCTTGGGTTCTTCTTCTTTTGCCACTTTCAGCATTATATCATTTCTATCTGTAACTACACAAGCCCCCTCTTCCACATACGCTTCTTCCATTGGCGGCAGCGCCTCCTCCTCCATCACAGCCGCTTTCTTCACGGCATTTCTCTGCGGCGTCACAATTGGAGGCAACGCGGGAACTGGAGGCTTCGCGAAGAGCCCGATTCTCGATTTCCGGATGCTCGACCCGATTTTTTCCACTAATCCTCCAAATACGACAGGTTCTTCTCCTGACGGTTTGAAAACTAGGGACCGGCGAACGGAGCCTATAAAGTCTTGCATCGGCGAAGTGGCTGAAATGTAGTTTAGTACAAGTTTGGGGGCTAATACTGTTGACAGAGAGAATCTCAGGGCTTCTTTCTGGGTTTGTTCATTTGAGTGAAGAGAGCGGAGAGAGGAGAGGGAAAAAAGAAGGTTTGAAAATAAAATAATGGAGAAGAAATTGTCATTAATTCTTCTTGTGACCCGCTTGATTTCCCGAATTGACCCCAATAGTTTGTTTTATTTTCATTTGGACCCTAATAAATTTGAAAATTGAAAGAATTGAGGAAGTAGCCGTTGGGACTTGGGATCTAAAAGCATATGTTGTAGAATTTATGAGTGATTCTTAAAAAAAGAATAAAAAAAAATAAAAATTCGTGGGCTTAGGCCCAAAGGCATAAGAAACGAACCAAGAAAAATATCTATTGCTCATTAAACTTATATATTTTTAACAAATTATAACGTAGATTTTAAATACAACGAATTGGAAGTGTCAATACAATTCATTGTGTTATATATTTATATTTTTTAAAAGACAGAAAATGATGATTTTAATAAATTTGGGCTATGGACACTACTATTTAATTGAAATTTGACTAGCTTCTAACTAAAAGAATGGATAATTAATCATAGTTAATTTGGTGTTTGATTGATTTTATGTAGAGTTTGATCAATTTAAATCATCTATTTCAATTTATATTTCAACTCATATTTCATTTCATAGATATATAGCACGTGTATTAAATATTTTCTTACAAAAATATTTAATTAAAAATCAAATAGACATGACATATATACATTAAATTGAAATAGGAAATGAAATACGAAACAAAATAGAGGATCCAAAGTGAAATTCAATCAAAAGCCCAAAATCCAATTACTCCTTCCTGTGATAATCTTATGGGATTGTAGAATTACAATCATCCAATCAACCCATTAAATTGTTGTATAATATAATGGACAAACTATGCTTATAAATTTTATTGTATGGTGGGCTTAAATATTTATTAAAGCCCAATATTGTTTACTGTGGATCCAGAAATTCATCATGGAGCCTTACCAATCAAACCAAATACAGCAGTAGCAAGCCAAACAATATAGGTGGCCTCTTATGTATGGACTTCTATTGAGATTTTTACTACCAGCTAGCCTTACCCAGTTACCCATATTAAAAATGAACCCAATGTGCTCCCAAGTCCCTCTTTTCTTGTATTATATTTGTATGTTTTTCGAAAACATGCGCTCCAAAAAGGGCTTGGATACCGCATGGAGCCATTGTTTTCATCACTATGTCTCCTACTTCTATTAATACAGAACACTCCCACCTTAAGGTCTAGCCCACCACAAACTAGGAGGGAGTCTCCTACAGTATTCATGTGATCATTAGTGCTATGAATTTACAGAACATTGCTGGGAAGGGTTTTCTCAAAGTTGGAGTCTTCATCTTACTAAGGTTTATAGTCGATCTACCAATCATTGGAAGTTTATCGTTCTATTAATATGTATTCAACCCCATAACTTGTCAGTTTTCAAGTGCTCCATTAGGCTACAATTGTTCTTCCTTGAACAACTATCTCTCCAATCATCGATATCCTGTAATATCTCCTTCAATAATTTTAGAGAATTATCTATTAGAATTCCAAGAAAGAAAATAAAAAATTTGTGTAAATATTTTTTCCGAAAAACTCATTCTATCAATTATTCAAAGGAACAATCAAAATAATTAATCTTTTTATATTAATATTTGATCAAATAACATGAGAATAAACAACCTTAGACTTGTTAACTTTGACGTGGTATTTCTATTAAGGCAAGTAATTCAGCCAAACTTTAAAAAGTGACATCCTCTCGGTGCGTGTAAACTAGTTCACCGAAGCTCGAAGTATTTAGAGTAAAACATAGAGTTCTTGTGTCAACAATTTATAGAGTTAAACTTTTTATTTTTGATGGCATATTTGAGTATTATTAAGTGACATTATTTATGAGAAACAACAATTCTGTGCCTCTTTTTAAACTCCCGTATCTGGAGATTTCTAATTATAAGTGTTACTTAGAGGGTGTTTGGCTAAGATTATTTAAAAAATCTTATAAACTCTGACATCTTATAAAATGTTTTTGAAGTTTAGAAGATGTTAGATTTTTTTTAAAAAATAAGTTCTTAAAGTATTTGGATAAAATAAAATTTTGAAGCTTATAAGATGTTAGTAATGTCATTTTCGTAATTAATATGAATAAAATTAAGTTAGCTTATTAAGATTTTTTAAAAAGTAACAAAATAAGTTAGACACTCCTTACTTTTTTTAAAAAAGCTTATAAGCTCTTTTTTAGATAAAAATATCAAACAACATCTTATAAGCTCACCCAAACACCCTCTTAATATTAGAGACATGTTTTAAAACAATTAATGTTATATTTATTCTTTCCGAAATGCAAGTTACATTAGGGCCCCTGACTCTAGGGTGATAATTGGAATTGAATAAATGGAATAAAAAATGAACAACGAGAGAGGATTGGAAGAACGGTTACCAAAAGTTCGTTAGCAAGGGGAGCGAAGAAAAGAAGGAAGCAATCCTTCCGCTACACGAGCATTGATAAAAGAGAGAATTTAGATCAATTAGCCAATTCAATCTCCAGAGAAAGTGCGAATAGAAATAGCAAAAGTCTTAGTGAAAATTTGTTTAATTTTGATATTTCCAAAAAAAAAAAAAAAGAAAAAAAAGGAGGAGTTATATTCATTCGTTCTGTTAATTAAATTAGATAAAGAGAATAATTATTATTTAATTTGATGTGAAAGTTTAATTAGGGCCCGTTTAGTTTTATTTCCAGAACCCATTCCTAGCATTTTTACTGTTTAAATTTTGGGAAATGTTTGGATGAGCCAATTTCCAGGGAACAACTTTTCAATTCTTATTTTCATTTTCACATTCTCCAATAACCTATATATATTTTCCTAATAACATATATATTTTCTCTCTCTATTTCATTATTTCTATCTCTTTCCACCTACAACCTATTAAAATCAACATAATCTTTACATTTCCAAATATTTCATCCAAATATATTTTCATTTCCACATTACATCACATAACTAATTCTCACCATTTTAGAAATGAAGGAAATAGAAATTGAAAATGGAAATAAAACCAAATAGCCCCTTACTTTCTTACGCCACATCAACATTATGTAAATAGAAAAAGTATTAATTAATTTATTAATAAATTTTTAGTTATTTTTAAAATACTATTCGAATAGAATTTCTGATCACGCGTGGTAATAGAATAATATCCCTGTAGACTTGAATTTTTTCTTACATTGTAGTCATGCATGCAAAGAATCAAAGTTTGAACCAACCTGATATAGGATGGCCCAAAATGGCCCAATCGGCGAGGCCCAACACCCAATCAACGGCCTAGGACCCAAGTGACTCGTCGACTCTGTTCGACCAATCCAAAGGGCTACGTCGACCCTGTTCGACCAATCCACAGGGCGCTCCATGGCCCTCGGAGCTGCCCGTCCATTATCGACCTCTCCTCTCGTCGATTGGCATGTCGATCCCTGCACAGTACTCTGCCACTGCATTAAATGCATTGATTGGCAACACGCATCCGCATTAATGGTGCATGCCCTCCCCTCACCGTCTGACACAGCAGACGCCGCAACAGTGTACCATCTTGTCCTGCAGCGTAAAAGGACATCCAGCTGGCAATATTCAAACGGGGGAATTGACCAATTATCCCCGGTAGGAGGCTGGGGGTCCCTAGGGTAAGCCAAGGGCTTCCCTGACATTTCCTACACGGGGGAGAATATAAAAACCCCTCAACCTTGCCTCTCACAGGTATGCACTCATACACTAAAAAGCCCATACATTCCGCTGCTCGATTAGAGAGGTCGACTATATACTGACTTGAGCGTCAGAGGGCCTAAGCCGAGGGCCACTCGGCTAGCCTAACATTTGCTATGATTGCAGGATTCTAATCCCAAACCAATCTAGAAGATCCATACCCCGGATCTGTATCCATCATCGAAATCGAACCCTCATCATTTGGCACCGTCTGTGGGAAATGGGAATCCTCTATCGAAAATGGTGAACACTAGGCGAGCCCCATTAGGGAGGGAGGAGAACCGGAGATCTAGCTTTCCCGCCCATCGCCAGAACCAAGAACAGGACGAGCAAGTACCCAGTATGCAGCCGGAACCTGTGGTCACTCTCACAATGCCCCAGCTGATGCAGCTCATTAGCGAGCAAATCTGAGCACAAATTTCCGCCCAGCTCTCGGCCGCACTGAATAGACATGCTGTGCAACCGGAGTCGGCGGCCAGTGCCACACCTTAGCAAGTAGGCCCGGAAAGGGCACGGCCAGAAGAGTACACACGGATACCGGAGTCCCCTAGACGTTCATCCCGAAGGGAAGGAAGCCCAGGCCGTTATCCAAAGGAGGCAGCCCGCCCACCGCCAAGGGAGGAGGTAACAGACTCCGTAGACCACGACGTTCGGCCCCTTCGAGCCCCGCAGCGCGATAGGGCCGGGCGTTCCAGAGGTAGGCAAAACCAGGACCAGCAAGAATGGGAAGAAGTCTCTCACTAGGTGCAACAGCTGAATAAGCGCCTGGAGGAACTCTCGAGGAAGAATGCTGACAGGACCATGCAACTGGAGATGCCTTCAAGATTCCGGAGGGAACGCGACTCCCCTTTTGTCCAAGAGATCATCGATGAGCGCATTGCCATTGATGCGAAGATCCCCATCGGGCTCCCGAGGTATGACGGTTCCACGGACCCGAATGAGCATCTGTTGCGGCTGCATGGGCTTAACAAGTACATACATGCAAAAATGCTTGTAACCACTTTCCAGGGCGTGGCCCTAGACTAGTTCGTGAAGTTGGAACCGGCATCCATTTTCTCATACGACCAGTTATGTGACAAGTTTTTGCACCAGTTCACCAGCAGGAGGAAGGCGAAGCTACCGCACACCCACTTGCATACAGTAAAGCAAGCTGATGGCGAGTCTTTATGGGATTTCTTCACCAGGTTCAACACCGAGGTGTTGAAGATAGACAGCCTAAGGATAGAATTTTTGATCGATGTGTTGTTTCTGGGACTAAGGCACAAGAAGTGCGCCAATGCTTTGGTCTGCGCACAACCAAGAACAATGGAGGAGCTCCTCGACCTCGCCGAGAGGTACATGACTCAGGAGGAGATGAACAAAATGAAATATGGCAGCATAGAGGCCGATAGGAAAAAAGGCAAAGAGAAAGAGGAGAAGCAGAACAGGGAGGGGCGTCGCTCCCCAATCAAACGTTTCCATGACTACACCCCGCTCTCCATGCCGAGGAAGGAAGTACTCTTTGCCATACAGCATGACAACCTGCTTAAAAAGCCTCGAAAAATCACAGAAACTGAGGCTATGGAGAAGTTCGGAAAGTATTGTCATTTTCACAGGCAAAAAGGGCACGACACGGAAGACTGCTTCAATTTGAAAGATGAGATCGAGAGGCTGATTAGGCAGGGACATTTGAAAAAGTTTGTCGATGAGAGAGCTCGACGAGAAGAGGGGGCGACCAACCGGACTCCCCATAGAGAAAGGTCGGTCAGCCCATGACGGCAGGACAAAGGAAAGAAACCAGCCCATGAAACCCACCCGCCCATTCGAGGTGTCATCGACACGATTGCCGGGGGGCCTGCAGGAGGAGACTCCCAAAACGCAAGGAAGCAAACCCAGCGACAACTTGACTCGACCAAACCTTCTAAGGTCGAAACAGTGTTCCAGTTAACAACCAACACCGAGCCGATCACTTTCACTGATGCAGATTCAGACCATCTCGAGGGGCAGGACGCAGACAGGAAGCTCGACTGCCCAATGGTGGTCGCCATTGAGATCGCCAACTTTGAGGAGAGAAAGGTGTTAGTCGACAACGGCAGCTTGGCAAACATCATATTCTTGTCGACCCTGAACAGAATGAACCTGGGCAAACTGAAATTTGATCCAGTCAGGACTCCCTTAGTCGGATTCGGAGGATCAAAAATTATACCAGAAGCGTCGATTAGCCTATCCACTACATTCGGGCAGGGACATCACAGCCGAACTTTGATGATCAACTACTTAGTGGTCGATGCCCCATTTGTTTACAATGCCATTGTTGGTCGACCAGCTCTGAATAACTTCAGAGCCATCACATCCACATACCACATGAAAATAAAGTTCCCGACCCCTGCCGGAGTTGGTGAGCTTTTATGCAATATCAAGGATGCTTGGCGTTGCTACACAATCTCGGTGGATTCCAGCGGGCAGAAAAAAAGGCCAGAATTGAAGCCCTCGGGGGACGCCCCTGTAGCGAAACCCGAGGAGGGACCCTCATCGAAAAAGAGGAGGGTGGATGACACCGGGGTCGAGCCAAAGGGAGAATTCAAAACAATGGAGCTCGAGCCAGGGAACCCCAACAAGACAACAAAGATCGGAGTTGATATGGGGGATCGACTGGAATGCCTCATGGTCAACTTCCTCCGACGCAATATCAACGTCTTCACATGGAAAGCTGCCGATCTGCAGGGCATCGACCCCGACATCATTGTCCACAGGCTCAACGTGGACCCTGCCCACAAGCCAATCCAACAGAAGAAGAAAACTTTCAATGCCGAGCGGACACAGATCATCGAGGAAGAGGTTAGCAAACTTCTAGAGGTTGGTTATATTGTAGAAATCCAATATCCTTCTTGGCTTTGTAATGTAGTCCTTGTTCCCAAGAACGAGGGAAAATGGAGGATGTGTAATGATTCACAGATTTGAATAAAGCATGTCCTAAGGATCCTTACCCCTTGCCTCGTATCGATTTACTTGTTGATTCCGCGGCTGGTTGCGAATTGCTTAGCATGATGGATGCATTTCAAGGTTACTACCAAATATTCATGGCACCTGAGGATAGGGATAAAACTGCTTTTGTTGTCCCCAATGGGGTATATTGCTTTTTAGTTATGCCCTTTGGACTTAAGAATGCTGGCGCAACTTACCAAAGATTAGTTAACTTTATGTTCAAAAATGAAATTGGGAAATCAATGGAGGTTTACGTCGATGACATGATTGTGAAAACAAAGAAAGCAGACAGCCACTTGGTTGACCTGAGCCATACATTTTCCATTCTGAGAGCTTTCGGTATGAAGCTCAATCCTAACAAATGCACATTTGGGGTTCGAGGAGGAAAATTCCTGGGATATATGGTCAGTCAGAGAGGTATCGAGGCCATCCCACAGAAAATTCAAGCAGTTCTAGATGTTGTTCCACCGCGCACCGTTCGGGAAGTTCAACGCCTTGTGGGCAGAATTATTGCTTTGGGCAGGTTCATAGCTAGGCTGGCAAACAAAAGCCTACCCTTCTTCAAAATCTTGAGAAACACAAAGAAATCGGGATTCAAATGGGACGAACAGTATGACCAAGCCCTGATCGACCTCAAGCAACACCTCTCTTCGCCACCTCTCCTCGCCAAGCCTGAGCTCAGGGAAGTTTTACAGTTATATCTGGCGGTCTCTTCGGCTTCAATTAGTTCAGTGTTAACAACGATGAGAGCTGGAAACCCTTGTCCAGTTTACTACTGCAGCAAGGCCCTTCAGGGGTCCGAACATAACTATTTGGAGATCGAGAAGTTTGCCTTGGCCCTAGTCACGTCAGCAAGAAAACTGCGGCCCTATTTCCAATCCCATATAGTTGTGGTACTAACGAACCAGCCGCTAAAACAGGTGTTGTTGAAACCAGACACTTCGGGTCGACTAACGAAATGGGCTATCGAACTATGGGAATTCGACATCCAATTCCAGCCCTGAGCAGCAATAAAAGCGCAGGTGCTAGCGGACTTCATCCTCGAGAGAGTCGATCTCCCGGTTCAAGAGATGGAAGACGCACCTTGGTGGACCCTACATGTTGACGGGTCCGCGACATCTACTGGAGGAGGAATAGGCATATCCCTCCGATCCCCATTGCCAGAAGACTACGATTTTGCAGTAAAACTCGACTTCCCTGTCACTAACAATGAAGTTGAGTATGAGGCACTCATTGCAGGAATGTGTATGGCCATAGACCGTGGGGTCGAAAAGATAGCGGTCTTTACTGATTCACAGTTGGTCGCGGAGCAGGTCAAGGGAAACTTCTACACGAGAGAACAAAAAATGGCATAATATCTCGCGAAAGTCCGACAGCTATGGCAGAGGTTCCGAGATTTTTCATTAAGCCAAATTCCCCGATCAGAAAATGCGCGAGCAGACGTGCTATCCAAGCTGGCAAGCTCGACGAAAGGCACAAGAGAAAGAACCATAACATTTCTTGTCGCCGATCAGCCTTGCATCTCGGCCCCCGGCCTGGGTTTGGTCGGATGCCTCGAAGACGCAATCCATTCTTGGCAGCACCCGATCAAGCTTTATTTGAGCCAAGGTACCTTACCCGATGATGAAAAGCAGGCTCGCAAACTTAAGCGCTTGGCACCCAAATATGCGCTGGACGATCACGGACAGTTGTACAGAAGATCAATCGTAGGACCGCCGTTGAGATGTTTAGATCCCGACCAGGCGAACGAAGTGCTGCAGGAAATACATGCAGGCATCTGCGGAAACCACTCGGAAGGCCGGTCCTTGGCACATAAGGTCACACGATATGGGTATTTCTGGCCCACTTTGTTGAAGGATTCTGTTGACTTTGCTAGGAAATGCCCATCTTGTCAGGTACATTCGAACATGCAACACTAACCAGCCGCACCAATGACAAATGTTGATATTGCTTGGCCATTCGACCAGTGGGGCATCGACATAGTCGGCGCGCTCCCAAAGACCACCAGCCAGCGGAAGTTTATCATAGTGGCCGTTGAGTACTTCACAAAATGGGTGGAAGCTGAAGCAATCCCGAAGATCACTGATGCGGCCATTAAGAGTTTTATATGGAAGAATATTGTTTGCCGTTTCGGGTTGCCTAAAGTCCTCATCTCAAATAACGGCACCCAATTCCAAGCAAAAACACAAGAAGATGGTGCGAGACCTTAGGCATTACGCAACACTTCATTTTAGTCAGAAATCTGCAAGCCAACGGACAGATCGAAGTGACCAACAGGACTGTCCTCGATCACATTAAGAGCCGAATACAGGGGACGGGAACCAGCTGAGCGGACGACCTCCCGGGAGTCCTTTGGGCCTACAGAACCACCCCTCGAACAGCCACAGGTCAAAGCCCGTACAACCTAGTTTATGGATGCGAAGCAGTGGTCCCGTCAAAACTAATCCAGCACACCGCTAGAGTGATCCATTACAATCCAACTGCAAATACATCGGAGAGGGCACTGGACCTAACAACTATAGAGGAGAAGCGCCTAGCGGCTTACAACAGAATGCAGAGGTACCGCTCAAAGATGGCGGACCGCTATAACAAATCGGTACGTCCGCGAAATTTCAAGGTGGGTGATCTTGTCTTAAAGAAAGTGGAAGTGTTGAGGCTCGTCGGCAAGCTTGACCCCAAGTGGGAAGGACCGTACTCAGTCATCAAAGTGTCTAAAAACAATGCCTATCGATTAGCGGATGTTGCAGGACGCGAGCTGCCTCGACCATGGAATGCTGTAAATCTAAAAAAGTTCTTTGTATCAACTGTTCATTGGCATCTGTTGTATTGATTAAAGAACAATCAAGTTTCATCATGATTAAAAAGCACAACACGACCGCAATAAAACCTTAGTCGACGAAAGGCTTAAACTCATCAAGTCAAGGCGAAGAGCCGCGACCACCTTAGTCGACCCCGTAGTAGACGAAAGGCTTAAAGTCAAGGCGAAGAGCCGCGACCACCTTAGTCGACCCCGTAGTCGATGAAAGGCTTAAACTCAACAAGTCAAGGCCAGGAGCCGCCACCACCTTCGTCGACCCCGTAGTTGATGAAAGGCTTAAACTCAACAGGTCAAGGCGAAGAGCCGCGACCACCTTAGTCGACCCTGTAGTCGACGAATATTCTCAACAAAGTGACGTCGAAGCCCCTGTGGCAGGATCACAAAGTAGCAACAAAGTTTAACTTATCTCGCGACGGCTTAAAACAACGTTCGAAAATGAACAGCTGGCCGATGAAAGGCAACAAACGTTATTTCATTCTCAAAAAGCCTCAATGAGGCATGTACATCAAAACAAAAACAAAGTATTACAAGCCCTAGCTAGAACTGCCAGACCCTTCGATTGGTAATGCGGGTGCAGGAGCAGACGCAGGTTCAGGCGGTGCCATTGCAATGGGCATGGCCGCGATGACTGGGCGAGACGGGCAGGTGGCAGAAGACATAAACAGCCGCTCGACGGCTGGGAAGAAAGAGGCAGTGTTGGCCTGGCCCTTGGAGATTTCATAGGCGAGGTCGCCGGCGAACTCGAACTCTCGGCCTACAGCCTTCACTTTCTTTTGGAGGTCTGCCTTTTGCCTCTCTTCAGGAGTCATGTCGATCCCCCCCGTTGCCTCTACCTCGGCTTCGGCCTCGTCGACATCTTCATCATCACCAATTGGGCGCAACTGCTCGTCGAAAGCAAGGCCTATCTTCGAGCGATCTTCGTTGCTAACCGCATAGCCCAGGGGCTGTATTTGTGCAATAGCCTTATTAAAGGCACTTCGGGCATCGTCCAGGGCCAGCACCACGCTTGCATCCTAAAAGGCGGGGCTCACCATGAACTGTTGTACTGCCTCCTTGCGAATCTCTGGCACTACCCGCTCGAACTCTGTCTTGGCCTCGACCAGGCGCTCGCCTCGACCAGCCGCCCGACCAGATTCATAGGCAACATTGATGTCCAGTTCGAGTTTTTTCAGCTTCGCCTCTATCTTTGTCTGCTCCGTCACCGCCAGTAGGACTTGCCTATCTTTCGCCTCCATTATTTTGGCGTATTTGGCATTCTCCTTCTGCATTTCCTCGAGCCGCAGCTGGGACGACTCCAGCTGGGCCTTCAATGTTTCGGCATTGCCGCCAGCGTCCAACTGTTCACGATCATCGAGCGCTAGCTCGGAGCGGTGGTAAAAATTGTAGGCGATTTGCGCGACCTGAAACATAAAATCATTACTATCCATGCAGGGAAAATCGATTACACAAGTTTACAGCTTAGGGGATCTCACCATGTTCACGTGATATGCGACCTCGCACAGCGCCCCGGGTTGACTCAACCCCATTATTCTCCTCTGGTCAGCCAGGAACTGACCAGTCAACAACCATTTCAAGGGGTCGACCCCAGTTGGCCCAGATCCATACATATAGGATGAGTCGTCCACAAGCAGGCTGGGGTCCAACCCGAAACGAGGAGACGGGAACTTCCTTAGGCCGAATAAGGTCTCCACACCTCGATCCTAGAAGAGATCGTTTCCCGTCGGCAGCCCCAACCCGGCGCTCTTCATTTTTCCTTTCCCTTTCCCCTTTCCAGCAGCAGCAATCTTTTCGGGCGGGGGCCCACTCTGTTCGCCCATGGGTCTTTTTCCCTGACCCGCGTCCCTCTCAACCGCTACTACTCGACCAGGCGAGGGGGTCGAGGATGGCGCACGAGCCGCAGCTGGTCGGCGTGGCTCGTCGGCTCCGGTCGACTCTTATCGAGACGCAACGCCTTATTTTCACTGTCGGTTCCTTTCAGCGCGAGCCACTGCATCACTCCTTGCGCGGTTCATGATTTCGTCCCGGTCTGCAAGGAACAAATACAGCAGATGTCAAATACAGAAATGAACGTAGTTAAACAACAAAGCATGGCACACATTTCATCTACCTATCTCATAGTCATCTGCAAAATTTAGAGGGGCTGGCGACAACCCAGCCAGCACTAACTGCTGCTCCTCGAGGAATACAGTGGCCTCCATGGGACCAAACCCGACCAGATCCCTCACAAAGGTATTTGGCCAAGTAGGGGTGCGATTCCCTGGTACCTCAACCTGCCCCCCCAACCACTCTCGAGGAATGTCAAACCCCTCTTCACCCGAACGAAGAAGTAACGCTTCTTCCACTCCTGCCCGTACGAAGAGGAGGGAGCCACGAGAAACTTGCGGCGAGGTCAAGCAGTCAGATAATAAAAGCCCGACTCGTCGGTACTACCGGATCTTCGTGACATGCATAGATAGAAGAGGTTGGAAAAATTGTCGAAACTGGGGGCCTGATCGAACAGATGCATCAAAACTAAGAAACTGCAGAGAATGGCAAAGCAATTGGGTAATAGCTGAGTTATGCACACTCGAAGACCCCTAAGCAGGCCTATCATACTATCACCTAAGGGGAACCTCAACCCACATTTCAGTGCATCCTCAAACACTGTTATGCAACCGGTGGGAGCACGGTGCATTCGACCAGGAGGACCGGGGGTTAATAGTTGGTATTCAGGAGGAATATGGTAAAGCTCTCTCAGGCGCACCAAATCCGTAGGGGTCATTACGGAAACTATCTCACTACAGTGGCTCGGGGTGAATAATCTCCCACGAGATGAGGGTACTCAGCTGGGCCCAGCTTCCCCGCCATGCGCTCCGCTTAAGCTCTCGGAGCTCGAGCTACTCGAACCGGAACCACCGCCGGACAACCCACCAGAAGGAGCAGGCAACTCCCTACGCCCCTCAGACAGGGTGGCCTCACTGTCCCCCTCCCCCTCCCCCCCCGGCTACCCTCAAAACTGAATAACCCAAGCATCTTCTTCAAAAGAAAAATAAAGAGAAAGGATTCGGAGAAACGAAGAGGTGGAGGAGCACTTACTAGATACGAAGGTTAAGCCCACAAAATCTGCAAAGCGAGTGCAAAGTCTATGGAGTCTTGCAGCGAAAGATATCTCCTAAAGGCTCTCAGAAATTCTGTAGCGGTAAAAGTGAAAATAGGCAGAATCACATTGAGCATTTATAGGAAGGTGGGCACGGTTTCCCAAGCGTCCAGGCGCGGTTACCCAAACATCCGCATTAATGGACGGAGACGTCACGCCGCCCTACGCGCGCCACGATGTAACCGCTCAGCAAGCGCGTAATAGTCTGACAGATTTTCAAAAACCCTGGTCGATGGTCGCTAATGTTTGTTACTTCCCAACGCTGCTCGTCGATTCTCTGTTCGGCCTTGCGAAGTGGGGGGACTCATGATATAGGATGGCCCAAATCGGCGAGGCCTAACACCCAATCAACGACCCAGGATCCAAGTGACTCGTCGACTCTGTTCGACCAATCCAAAGGGCTATGTCGACCCTGTTCGACCAATCCACAAGGCGCTCCATGGCCCTCGGAGCTGCCAGTCCATTATCGACCTCTCCTCTCGTCGATTCGCATGTCGATCCCTGCACAGTACTCTGCCACCGCATTAAATGCGTTGACTGGCAACACGCTTCCGCATTAATGGCGCATGCCCTCCCCTCACCGTCTGACACAGTAGACGCCGCAACAGTGTACCATCTTGTCCTGCAGCGTAAAAGGACATCCAGCTAGCAATATTCAAACGGGGGAATTGACCAATTACCCCTGGTAGGAGGTTGGGGGTCCCTAGGGTAAGCCAAGGGCTTTCCTGACATTTCCTACACGGGGGAGAATATAAAAACCTCTCAACCTTGCATCTCACAGGTATGCACTCATACACTAAAAAGCCCATACATTCCGCTGCCCGATTAGAGAGGTCGAATATATACTGACTTGAGCGTCGAAGGGCCTAAGCCGAGAGCCACTCGGCTAGCCTAACGTTTGCTGTGATTGCAGGATTCCAATCCCAAACCAATCCAGAAGATCCATACCCCAGATCCGTATCCATCATCGAAATCGAACCCTCATCACAACCATAACTAGTATTTGTATTTTTTTTATGGAAAAAAAAAAATCATAAATTTGTAAATAGTGAAAAATGAAGTTTACCACATCAAATTATTTAACTTTTATACCAATTTAACATCAAATTTCACAAAATTCAAATTACTTTTCTTTACTTCCCGGCACAAGTTTGCAACATAGCGTAGGGATATAAATGAGATGAGATGATTTGCGAATAGTTTGAATTCGACAGTCAAATAAGTTGAGTTGAATTTAATAATATTCGATTTGAGAAACTTGTGAGCCAAAACAAACTTTTTTATATCTTGTATATTTTATTATATATAATAAGGTCCATAATAATAACAATAATAATTTGTTTGTCATTTGTAGAAAAAATAGCATAATTTTTTTAAAAGTTTATAATTATAAATTTTATTTTGAGTCTAAATGAGCTTCAACTATTACAAAACTATATGAACTTGAGTTCATTTGGATTTATATGAATTGAATTCAATAAGACTTGTTCGAGCCTTTGATCTTCGTCCAATGTTTTCAAAATCGGACCGGACAATGAATCGATGAGGCTACTGGTTACTGGTTCAACCGGTCGAACCGATATGATGCTATAATGACGTAATAATCATATTTAATTTTATAAATATATATATAATATTTTAATATTACCAACCGGTATGACGCCATAATGACCTAATAATTATATTTAATTTTATAAATATATACATAATATTTTAATATTACCAAAAAATAAAACTTTCAATTGATATAGAAAGAATATTATTTTTAAAAAAAATTCAACTTACTTATTTTTAAATACGTTTTTTAGAAAATAATACTACTTCACAATTAGTCAACTATGAATAAACAAAAAAATAATATTTCACATTAATTTAAGTAATCATTTGTATCATGCTTCAATTCCAAATAAAAATAAGTTTTTCGATGCTAAATATTCAACATAATTTAAGAGAGATTAAATAAAATAAAATAACAAATTAAACATAAGCATTCACATATAACTATCATTTCATTAAATTTCAGAAAATAAATTTTTATTTTAAAAAATTATATGTCCAAAATCTTTAATCATCTTCAACTCATCTTTTTTTTTTTTAACTTTTTCTTTTTTCAAAAAAATTAAAATTTTCAAAAAAAAGAAAGAGGTGAACCGGTCCGGTTTTGGCCGGTTTTCAACCGACTCTCACCAGTTTTGAGGGTTCAACCGGACCGGACTGACCTCCAATCACCGATCTGACCGGTCCTATTTTCAAAATATTGCCTTCGTTTATTCATCGAGTCAAATTTAAACTTACTACATTTGGGTTCAGGTTGACACGTTTCACGTTTGCATCCCTAGTCATAGCCCTTTCACATTCTAACAAGCAACAACGTGTAAAACGCCAAATATACTAATTACACAGCAAAAGTGCCCATTCCTCGCACGTCCCCCTACAAACAATTCAATTCCTTTTCCAATTCTCTTCCACCCCCGCCAACCCCACCCCATTCTCATTACTCCTGCAGTGAAATATAGTTTCAGTAGTTCTATTCATTTTTCCTGCGCTCAAAAAGTTGAATTCTTGATAGATTTTGATATGGAATCTATGGTGGAGGCGACTTCCGGGGCAGTGGGTGCACTGGTCAGCACCACCATTCTGTATCCACTTGATACTTGCAAGACTAAGTATCAAGCTGAAAATCGAGCCCATCAGCATCAGAAATACAGGTTCTTTCTTTTTTTATTGTTTTTTTCTTTATATCTTGTTTTCTTGTTGAGATTTCAGTAATTCTTTTATGAAACATTTGATGGCTGCAGTGATGGAGGAGTATTATCAAGAATTCTTCTGTTTGTTGTTTTCTTTTCTTATTTGTGTTGTTATCTATTTAAAAATGTGTGGTTTGCTTTTTAGTGGTGCTGTCCTTGTCATGAATTAATAAGTTTGGTTGGATGTTAGTCAAATTTGGGTGGTGAAAATGAAGGTGGGTTTCTCTTATGGAGTATTACCATTTAAGGTTTTTGTGGAAAAGCTGAAAACCTGAGAAAAATTGGATCTTGGGGGTGAAAATTTAGCTGGGTTGTTCTGGTATCCCTTTTTCTTATATTGGCTCCCATGGATATGAACCAAATTCCGTCAGTATGGAACATTTTCTTTTCCTCGGTGAAAAATAGCTTTAGTTGTTGCAGAGTAAAGCCTTCTTATCTTAGTGCGATGGGAAATTTTCCATATGGATATGTAAGCTCGGACTATCCCAAAAAGACTGGTGGATCAGCCAGAATGGTCAATGGTGGAGCTGTATGCTTATGGTGGAGCCATAAGTATCTTTTTCATTCCCTTGTGGGGATATAAAAGTTAAAATAAGGGAGCTAAAAAGTTCTATTGATGCGTAACATTCGCTTTTCCTTTCACCTTCTCTTGGAATTTTGGTCCCTTTGTGCCTCAACTAGTAGAAGTGGGTAGTGGAATTGGGTGGATGGTCTTCAACAAGAGTATTTCATGCCTCCTCCATCCTTGGCCTATCCTCTCGTTACATATGTGTTTACTAGGTTGTCAATCAGTAGTCTTATACTGCAGATAAATATGAATTTTGTGGAGGGTAATATGAATTGATTACTTTTATTTGCACAGGAACATTTCAGATGTCCTCTGGGAAGCAATATCCACCAGCCAGGTACTTTCTTTGTACCAGGGCCTGGGGACAAAGAACTTCCAGTCTTTCGTTTCACAATTTATCTATTTCTACGGATACAGCTTTTTAAAGAGACTTTACTTAAAGGAAAGTGGATCTAAATCTATTGGAACTAAAGCCAACTTGATCATAGCGGCTTCTGCTGGTGCATGCACGGTCTTAGTGACGCAGGCAAGTCAATGTTTCCATCGATTTTCTGATTCTAAACCATTCTGGTAGGATGTATGGATGATCTAATTAATAAAATTTTTGACATCTTTTACTTGAAATTGTAAATTATTGTTAAGTTTATTTCCAGTTTTGAAGCATTACATGGCTAAGAAGTATTTTACATTTTTCTTGATGGGACAGATATCACTGATCATCATCAACATCAACAATATAATGAGAAAGAAAACTTTGATGAGTTGACCATGATAAGACTTGTCCTTATAATTAATGTAATAACCTTAATGAGGACTTCCCATATAGGTCCAATGGAATAACAGCAACATGGGTGAAAACAAAAGGATTTCCTAGGATGTTACTTCTTCTCTGCCACAGTGCTTCACTGCTTACTTTAATGTTGATTCTGTTCGTATATTGAAGCCATCTAGCTGAATTGTTTAATTGACTTTTGTCGTTGACATGAATTTGATTTTTCTACTTCAGCCTCTGGATACAGCATCTTCAAAGATGCAAACAAGTGATTTTGGGAAATCGAAAGGGCTTTGGAAATCCCTCTCAGAGAGCAGTTGGAGTGAGCTATTTGATGGTCTGAGCATCTCTCTTCTTCTTACAGCAAATCCTTCCATTCAGGTTTAACTATTTGGAGAGAACTCTTTTATATCTATAAGTTTTGTTTCTGAAGTAGGGTGACTGTAAATTCCACTGAAAAAATTCTAATAGCAAATGTAATTTGTATGCAGTATACTGCATTTGATCAATTAAAGCATAGACTATTGAAGGAGAAGATGAGAAAAAAGAGAGACGAGGCAAAATCCCCAGAGGCTCTTTCTGCGTTTTCTGCCTTTGTCTTGGGGGCAGTCTCAAAATGCATTGCTACCTGTGTAACATATCCTGCTATAAGGTAAATATCTGCTCATCCAAAGTTTTTTATGAACTTTGATCCTTCATTTCAAGGACCTCATGTAATTGAACTTCAATTAGTATCATTAAGCCAAGATCTGGATTGTCGACAGGTGTAAAGTGATGATTCAGTCGGCCGAGTCAGATGAAGACAAGGATGATAAATCTCGACTAAAATCCCATAAAACATTGTCAGGGGCACTCTATGCAATTTGGGAAAAAGAAGGGATAGTAGGTTTCTTCAAAGGTTTACAGGCCCAAATCCTGAAGACTGTCCTAAGTTCAGCATTGCTGTTAATGATAAAAGAGAAAATCACAAAGACCACATGGGTCCTAATGCTTGCACTGAGAAGGTTTATGTTTGTAACACGAAACAGGTTAAAGAGCTCTTGAAGAAGTCTCTGCTCAAGTCCTATGTTAGTTAAGGAACAGGTTTTATGATCATGTCATAGCAGAGCCGCAAAGATGCTTCATTTCTGAATGTCTCAAGAAGGATTCAAATTGAGATAAATTCTCTTGTAAGAATACAATTAAGTAAGGTTTGGGACATGACTTCCATTCAGTATATGGATGCATGACCAGACATGCTTGGCAGCTTCTATTCTTATCCTAATTCATTGGATAGCAAGAATGCGTCAATAACTTGAGTAGGAGATACATATTGTTGTTGTAAAATCTTTATCCTCTTCCTCAGATTAGTGTGTGGGGGCATGGTTAGTCAGTTGAGTGTATTGTTGTAGACTTGTAAATTTCAATGATTATGGTGTTCATGTGTGAAAAGTGAAGTCCTTTACATTGGCGTTAAGAATCTTGTGTCCTAAATTCCCGTTTCTGTCCTAAATCCATAGATTAATAATCAAAATACTCCCATACAGGGACCTTGATAATGCTCAAATTCATCGCTAGATATAGGAAGTCCACTTCAACGACTACCTTAATAGATGAAAATCCCATGAGTTCACAATTGCAAATAACAAACTGTGAAAAAAAAAACAATTTAAATCCCATATTTCAATATATATTCTATCTTTTTTTTCGTTTCATATATATATGACAAGCGTTCAAAATATTTTTTTTTCCTAAAAATAATTAACTGTGCATCGGATGCTCATGATACATGTACATAAAATGGGTAGGAGATAAAACATAAAGAGCCCAAAATGTAATGTAACTTTCAAGTTTGAAGACTGTATACTCAGTTCTGAATCATATCATAATAGAATTATGGTGTTTCCTTAACTACAGTAATCTACAAACAGAGGGTACTCAAGAATGTTGCACCCAAGAAAAACAGAAATCATGCCGAGGTAATATGTTAATCAACCTTATTTATAGTAACATGAAAAAACCGATGATTAAAAACACTACAGGGCTAATGGAGGCAAGCCCGGATGCCCCATTGTCTGAATTAGTGCCAACGGAGTAACTCCCCTCTGGTGTGCTCGTTGTCAAAACAACAACTATCCAATTATCTTCAGAGCCAATTCCAATGCCACTGAACTTAGTGTCGTTTAGATAGCCTGAGTACTGTGATTTTGTAAAATTGGAAAGAACGAGACCTGACTCCAGTTTTGGAACACAAGAAGGCATTACTTGTCCGTCCCTTGTAGTGGTGACGTTCAAATGGCACTTTGCTAACAGTTTTGGGAAGTTGGAATACTGAGGTTCGGTGCCTGGAACAGTGTTAGAACCTGTGGTGTTGGTACAAGGTTGATTCTTGAACTGGTCTGCTATTTCACCGGCAAGGCATTCTGCTCTGTCGTTCTTGGTTAGAGCTGTCAAGTTTAAGGATGCCCTGTACTGATTAATTCCCTGAAGAAGATTATCTTCCTCATCTGCAATCAAAATAAGATGGAATTCTTAGTGTATAATGTAAGATCCCATAATGTCTAACTGTCGGTAAGTCATATCAAAATTAGATGAGACCCACAACATTTCTCATCCAAACATAGTTTCACTGATTGGACATAAAGAATGTAGTAAGGACCCAAAAGTTACTACTCCTGTATTAAAAGTGGAAACATTAAAACCAGATACTTTTTGACCTTTTTGTCCGTGTTTTTAACATAAAAACACAAATTCGAACATGGTTTCATTTTTACACCATAAAAATCCAATCCAATATGCATTTCAATTTTCAACATCGTCGATCTATAATATTTTGAGATTCACGTAAAAATCCATGCAAATATTTTCAAAACCTGAAAATGTTAGGAGTGAAAACCTAAGACAGAAATGAAAGCAAAAGGGAAAGGGGCCTTATTTTGCTCAAATTGTGAATTCTTTAACATACATTACGGCAGGGGTGTCGGTATAATTAACAAAACGGTAGGGGTTTTTCTCTAATTATAATCTAAAAAGGTGTCTTAATTTAGTACAATTAACCTTAACCGATTGTAATCAATTGGTTGTTCTTCAGTAAAAACATAGAATCAATATGTCCAAATTCGTTGATCATTAAGACATCAACATTACACATATTGACTAAAGTGAACGATCTGGTGATTTTGGTTGCTTGAATCTTCGAGCAGAAGACATAAAAAGAAAGGGATAAAGAACAAGAAAAGTTAAAATACAAGACACAACCACAAAATATGATGACAACTTATAAAATACATATCCCATCAACAAGAAGAAAGGACAGATCCAACATCCAGAATAACGTTCCCACAAAGCAATACTTTTATTCTGATCTCTGCCAAACTTTAAAGGCAAGTCTAGAAACAAGTTAGTCCTTTGATCTTAATTTATCCTCAATCACAACATCAAGATTTGCAGGAAAAAATATTAGTCAAAAAGATTAGATCTTTAATCCAAAAATCAAATAATTGTACTCTGAAATATCCCATTTCCTTCTAGTTCTCCCCATAAATGAACAAAAGAGAAGAACCAATCTGGGCTAAACATGATCACAAAATAGCAACAAAAGGAGCATAATGCAGTTCTTCTCATAATCCAAATCCAAGAATCCAACTACTAAAGAAAACAAGTTCTATACATATTCAAGAAAATTAAGAAAAACTGCTGATAGTAAAGAATTCAGATCTGCAATCCAAAGCAGGACATATTCAACTCACCTTCTTCTTCCCCCTCTTTACAATTACTCAAAATCTTCAGATAAAGTTGAAAAAAGGAGAAACCCTTTTGGCCCAGCAAGTTATTATATAAAAAAAAACATCAAGAAACAATGCAAATCCAAGAAATTAAACCAAAGAAAATCTTATGAACATTCAAGAAAATGATGAAATGGGCTAGCTGGAAAAATAGCTTACAACTTACCATCGCATTTGACTATGAGAATAGAGTGAAAGAGAAGAGGGAGGAGGAGGAATTGTGCGAGAGATGCCATTGCTTTGGTCTTTGATGATCTGTAGAGAAGATTCTTTCTGAGCTGAAGACTTGAGTTTGTGTACATATAGAAATAGAAATCCTGAAGACGCGGCTGACTGAACTTTCTGCGGTGTCGTTTTGTTGACGTTTCATTTTCAAAATCAATTTTTGGTGAAACTTTAGAGTAAAGCTTTTTAGAATTTTACCAAATTGGCCAAAGTGTAAGTTGGGAAATTTTTGTACCTAATATAAGTAACAACTATATAAGCTTGGACAAAATTGTGAGATCCTTATTTTGAATAGAATAGAAAAAGACTTTATAGAAATTTTTTAAATTTAAAATGTAATAATTCGTTCAATTTGAGAAAGTAACGTAATTTCAATAAATTTTGAGAGTTTTAGACTTTTAGGTGAGACGGGGATTGTAATTTATTTTACTTAAAATACAATATTTAGTCCAAACTTTTGTATCAAAAATATTTTATTATTGTTGTAAGAAGAACAATGAGCATAATCAAAACATAGAAACGAAATAAAAAACACTTGAATTGAACCTTGTACTCTGTTTGAATTTTAGATTTTGATAACAAATAGGCCAAAAAATAAATAAAAAGAAAAAGATAAAGGATAAGGCATGAGGTAATATCACTTAAAACGAGGTAAATATCTTACTTAGTATTTTTCTTATTAAAATTCAATACATAAATATAAAATGTATGTTTTATGCAGGAAAAGAGCCTTATTTAATTTAGAAGTAAAACTGAATTAGTGAAGATTTAGTTCATTAATAATGCCACTGATAATTTAGTTAGTCTAGCCACATCATGACAAAGGCTAGTACATTAGAGTATGGAAGTTTTGACAACCTTGAAGATTCATGCAATTTTTAATTTTTTTTTTTGGTACCAGGAATTAATTAATTATTGCAAGAATGTGCCCAATAACATATTACATTTAATTCAAAGTTATTTTGGTCCAATAAGTGATGGTAATGAACATTTTTGTAATTCATTCTTTTTCTTTAAGATAAGGTTGTTAGAAAAATTCTCATTTATTGAAGTTGAAATATAAATAATTTACCTCAATTCAACGATCCGTATATTCACTTAAACACTCAACTGCGTGGCATAATATTTTAACAAAAATACAATATATAGGGAGCTCCATTATTAGTTACGACCAATCCTTATTTACTAAGTGCACCTCTTTTCTTATCCATTACAATGTAATTTTATTTTTCACTTAAAAATTATAGAGATTTGAGACAATTTATGAACTACTCCTCTTTCTTCTACCCACCATGTGGGCCAATAGGACAATTTGAAATAGTTTGTCTGAGGACAAATGTGAACATCATCGAGATTAAGAAAGATTGTCTAAAAATCTTCCTAGTTTTCATCATCTTTAATCTCAAAATTGTACATATGGGCTGTCCTGTGAATGTCAACCCCTCAAGCAGCTATAAATTCAGAGTATAAACAAAACACCTTGTACCTTAAAGAAAGTAATGCCATTGAATGAGTAATAAGCACTTTGCTTGGATTCTTTTTCCTCATAGTCATTGAAGAACTTATAAAGGAAAGGCGCACAGAATATATTTTAGCTAGAAATTCCTCTATAGACATCTGACTTCTTCATCACATATTCATCAAACCAGCAGCAACCTAATTGCTGGAAGCAAAAAAACGAGAGACTCAGAAGATTTCGTTCAAATTAACTCGTAACAGTTGAAA
This sequence comes from Jacaranda mimosifolia, assembly GCA_018894105.1. Taxonomy (NCBI): domain Eukaryota; kingdom Viridiplantae; phylum Streptophyta; class Magnoliopsida; order Lamiales; family Bignoniaceae; genus Jacaranda; species Jacaranda mimosifolia. Next base: position 38,114,312 of record CM032123.1, read on the forward strand.
CGTAAACATAAACCACATGGTGTTATCTGCCATCAAGGCCTGAACTTATTCATGATAATATGTACGTATTTGATCCAAAGGATATAAGGTTGAAAGGATTAACCAGAAATTGACAAAATCTGAGAACACAAGCAGGTATGCATATACTCAGTAAAGCTTCGTTGTTCATTTAGTGCATGAGGAAAATTAGATCTGTCCGAGGAGAACATCTCCACCAGAAACTTGAAATTCAGATGGTGCTTTCTCCACATTAACAACTTTAATCTTGCCGTCAACCACAAAAGCTGACCACCTGTGCAAGAACGATACGACGAGCATCAGTTTCTCTAAAAACACAAAAAGATTAATCAAAAGGGATAAGAAATTTTAAAAAAAAATCAAGATCAGGTACCTATGTGACCGAGGGCCAAGTAAAGCGGCTGATAGATCTATCATCAAGTCCAGTTTCTTGTGGAAGCTCCCATCAAAATCTCCATAAAATTCAATCTGCAGAATGAAGATAAGATGGATTTCAAAGCATTTATCATAGTTCTCATTCTGCAAGCAGAGTATCATAAAGACAAGAAACAACGAAACAAGCTAAAGAATGAAGTAGCAATGATTCCTGGATGGATAATACAATGATTAAGCTGTAGATAAAAAATATATACTTATGTTGGAATAGAGCAACAATATAGAGCAGCATCACTGGAGTCCAGTGAGACAGCATGTAGTCACTGAAATCCGTCTACAGGATTAATTATAAAGTTAATATGAGAAATTGCAGTCCTTCGCATCAAAGTTAAAAAGAAAACAAAGTTGGTTATCATATTGTTGTGGTGGTCGCAACGAACACAAAAGTGGAATGAAACACGAAATCGTGAAGACAAGCATGAAATAAGTATACTGCCAAGGGAACTTACATTATACTTACCAATCTTTTGCAAAAGCAAAACATTTGACTCTATTCAAACACTATATTAGAGCCTTTCATCGTCTAATTTAAGAGTCAACAAAGAGTTTACAAGATGTTATGAAGTGTTTGTTACATTTTTTAAAGGAAGATCTTATAAACTCTCAAAAAAATTTTTAAAGGAAGATCTTATAAGCCCTCAAAGTAAGATAGTAGGGCTTTACAAACTCTTTTAGAAAAAGTAAAAAGTTCCTAACTTAGTCTAAATAACAAACACTTCTAATTTTTACTCATATTAAGTACAAAATTGTCATTATTAACATCTTATAAGCTCCAAAATCTTATTTTATCTAAATACTTCAAGAGTGTATTTTTAAAATAAGATCTAACATCTTATCAGTTCCAACAAAAACATCTTATAAGATATGAAAGCTTATAAGATATAAGATACCGGAGGAAGAGCAGAAGCTTCACAAGTGACTAGAGTTCTACGACGGCCAACACATTAGTACAAAGACAAACATCAATAATATGACAACATTAGGAAATGCTTCTCTCTCTCAACTGGAAAAGATGACTGACTTACAGCTTCCTTAGCCTGAAGCTTTTCTGCCCAGCCGTTCAATACATAAGGATCGTTGACAGCAACACATATCACCGAATCAATTCCCTTTGCCTTGAATTTATCAACATTGTTTTTATAGCTTGGGACATGCTGGGCTGAACATACTCCAGTATACGCACCCTAGTGAATGTAACACCAAGTCATGTAAACATAAGTAACTCAGATAGAAAATATTATTTAGTTGGGAAACAGATACATAATGCTCTTTTTTGTGGGGAAATAAAAAAGAGTTTAATTTGCTCAAAAAATTCTAATAATACTTTGTTGATCACTTGGCACAAAAGATGAACACATTTCCTTTTGTTTGATTTTAAGGAACAAGATGAAGGAAATATTTGCACAAAAATAATGTTGCCATATTTTTGCTAATTATAGGTCAATTTTATTCCTTTAATTCATGATATTCAACTACACTTATCATAATGTTAGAAATGTACACCTGTTTTGCTTGAAAGGAAAATGTGTTGAAAACCAATATCATGGCTTTCACTTTCCTCCAGAAATCTTATGTCCAATTATAACAACCAAATATGACAACTGAAAATAAATAAATAAATAAATAAATAAAAATTCGAAGGATTCATAGAACTTACAGGGAGGCCAAAGATGACAACTTTCTTGTCCTGAAAAACAAGAACATAACACATAATTAAGATACTAACAAAAACCACCTGAAAACCCTAAACAAAATCCTAAATATGAATTCAAAAAAGAAAAAATTCAATCTTTTTAGTTCGAAAAAACTCTGGGACCTTAAAAATGTCTTTGAGAGAAGTAGTGGCGAACTTGGATGAAACCCCCTCGTCCCAAGAGCGAGCTTTCTGGAGGGAGACATCCGGTGCTGCCGATACCAAGTCCGTGCCCACTGCAACCGAGGCGTACGCCCTTGAAGCTTGGAATCCATTGACCATTGACTTCATCATCCCTGTTCGCTTCAGTAATGCAGAGGAAGCCATAGTTTTTACCTTTTCTTCTACGAATTCTTCTTCTGTCCCTGTGTCTTGCAGTTGATGCTGGGATATGCATACGAGAATGTTAAAAAAGAGAAAATGATTTCTGGCTCCACGCTTTTAAGTCTGATGCTGAAATTAACGATTTTTACTAGAAAGTACGAGATTGATGTCTATGACTCGATGTATTTTCTCTTCTTTTTTTTTCAAGAAAAATGTGAAAATGATATATATATATATATATATATATATATATATTTTAATTTTTGAATAAAAATGCAAAGAAAATAAGATTATGCTTTTTTGTTTGATTTTATTATGTGTTTGGGGAGAATGAATTATTGGAGAATGTGAAATTTATTATTTGGTATATTTGTTTATGTTTTGGAGGAAACATTTTTTCAGTAGCAGTCATGTCAATGCTTTTTTTGTTAAATTTTTGAAGTGAAAATAAAATTGAGTGATTATTTAATATTAGAATAATATATAATATATAATATATATATATATATATATATATTAGAAAATATGCATTTTGAAAGAAAAATGGGAATATGTTTGGTTATGTTTCCTGGAACAACAGTTGTTCCAGGAAAACATAACCAAACAAAGCCTAATTGTCAGCACAGTTAGATTACATAGATATTTATAACTTCAACCATGATTTTGTTCGGTTTTAATAATAATTAAATACATTAACAAGTAGATAAAATTAATATTTATTTTGTCCAAAAGAGAAATACATTAAAGTTTGCCATTATAATTCTTTTTCCTTTTCTCACTAGAATACCAAATTCAAACATAGTATAGAAATTTATTTTCCTACCATCACAGAGGACTTTCTTCCATAGTTATGCCAACAGTGGCTTCTTAGCCTTCTTTCAGATGAGAACAAAATGTAAAATGTGAAATAGCACACCAAAGTATTAGCAAAACACAGTCTTCTGAAAAATTGATAAGGGACAGCAAATTCCATTCTGGAAAAATAAGGATGATAACCAGTTACAAACATATGAATGGAGTGTATCAGAGGAGAGTGCTTCACCTCCTCATACCTAAATAACTCAATTTCTCTCATGAACTATTGAGATAAGGGGTGTAAACCAAAAAGAGATTCATAACTGGTTGTCAGTGAAGTTATAATCCTCTAATTTGAATTTCACCGTATTATAATGCCGGATCTGCTACAAAAGAAAATATCTAAGGAAGAAGCAAAACTTTTAGTTCTAGATCCAACAGAATAAGCCAATCTTTGCCGTTCAAACTCCATCATGAGCTCAAATCATGTCATCTTTGTTGCATGCCACTTTTCAATGCTCCCATACCAATTCCACTGGAAAATTAAGCCAGCAAGACGCATTATACCAGCTGTAATTACCTCCACGAAGGCCATCGGATACGATCTCTGAGGAGATAGACCAGCAGTTGCAACAGAGAGTAAGAAGCCCTCAAAGTTGCAGGGAACAATAAAAGTACCGGATTGAATTCCATTCAAAGATTTCTTGGCGACTTCATCAGCTTTCATTGCGCCAGAGGAAGCTGCTATTATGCTGGTAAGTTGTGGCCTTCTTTTGGTCTCTGTCATTAATGGAGAAATTTTTCAATAGATGTCACAACAGAGGGTAAATAAAACTTACCACACCATAGGTTGCATTTCTAAAAAATTGTCAGAACTGAACATTTATGAAAAAAATGATGCAAGTGTTTTAAATCACGTGAAAAATTGTCATCTGGGCCTAAAGAAAAGGGACTGACTGTTCCAAGATTATCACAACATCTATCTTGACTAGTGCAGATTTTGAAAGAAACAAAATCCTGTCCAAAGGTTAGAATAACTTATACACATGCCGTTCAACGAACTTTAAGCACAGTATAGACTATAGATTCAATATAAAGTGAAAGATGTAATCGTGCAATCAGCAATGCAATTATAAATAACAATTCAGAAACAACCACAATCTTCTCTATAGGTTTTTCAGTTGCATAATAAAGTAGAATTATAAGTGGGATTTGGACCTTCTGCAAAGCCGGGAGTTTCAGTGTCTGGAGGGAAGATGAGGGAGACATGAATGTTGTCAGCTATAACCTCCTGTTGAAGTGCTTCTGCCAAACCCTTGAGGGCAAACTTGCTGGCTGAATAAGCTGTATAACCATAGATACCGACCTGTATCAAATTAGCCAAGCATAAATATAGAGAAATTGTAAAAAGAATAATAAAGAAGGAATTGAAATAAGATAAGTATTATGATCAGCAGTTTCCACGAAAAACTACACAACCTATGACAGACTCAATATAAAGGGACACAACTTGAGAGGCTGGAATTCATATGCAGGACTTAAGGTATGCTAATTCATACATATCTAAGTGATCTTTCTACATTTTCTTGACTTGGAATTCAGAAACTCATTTATTAAGTTCGCATATAATGACTTTCAAGATATGAAACTTAACATCTGATAGATAATCATCTATAATCATGTCTATTGCCTGCCTAACAGAGAACACTGCAAGTATCCATAGGACTTACAATAATGTTCGAACCAACTTCTTTTGCACTAAAATTTATGTAGCTACCTAGTAACAGGCTATCAGCTAAACCATATATTCCCCACATTCCTAAGCCAAATAGCTATTCTCAAGTTGATTACTCGCTCAACACAAAAGACCATTGATGCTTTATGTAACTCAACTACCTACTCACATATAAAGTATAAACCTCAAAGAAACACAAAACCTATTCTTCCACCAAACCTTAACACTTCTCAACTTCCTTTGTATCTAAAGAACTAACTAAAACATTTAAAGACAAACAACCTTTTAGAGCATTGGATACAATTAAAAGGGTAAAAAATCTCCTTTTTTTTTTTTTTTTTTTCTTTTGTGTGTGTGTGTGTGTTTAATTAACTCCGGTAATATGCATTAATTTACACATTCCCCACTAAAATCTCTCAAAGTTTCTTGAACCAAAATTCAGAAACCTACTCTTGAACCACTGGATCTGTTCTACCATACAATATATCTATCAATCAAGAACTATATGCATAAAACAAAAATAGTAAAAAAATAAATAAAACCCAAATCTGTTCTTGAGACATTTATTTCAAGTGATACCTGACCCGCCTGAGAAGACATAATAGCAATAGAACCCGGACCCCGGGCTGCCCGATCCTTCTTCATGCCGGGCAATGCGGCCTTAATCAAATGAAAGGTTCCCATCAAATTCACATCGACCATAAACCTAATCTCCTCGAGCTCTTGCTGCTCCAGCTCCTGCGGCACATACACCCCCTGGTTGCAAACGAGCACGTCGATCGGCCCGGCCTCCTCGACCACCCGCTCGATGGCATCGTAGTCCCTGACGTCAGCGCTGAAGATGCTGACATCACGCCCGGTGGCGAGCTTGATGGATTGCTTGGCTTCTTCGAGCTTGGCGACGTTGCGGGCGAGGAGGGTGACGTCAGCGCCTTGCTGGGCGCAGAGGTGCGCGATGGCGAGGCCGATGCCGCTGGAACCGCCGGTGATGAACACGTGGCGGTTCTTGATTGGGATGTGTACGGGCTTCGGGCGGACGATGAAGTAAAGAAGAAGGAGGAGACAGAGTGGGATGATGAGGATCAGAGAAGAGAAGGAGATGTACACTTCCGCCATTGGAGGAAGTTGCAGTTTTCTTGGTTTGCTTGTTAGAGTATGATGTAATTATGTCATGTGTTATGCCTTCGAAGTAAGGAGTAAAAAGGAAAAATTATAATGTAATTATGCAAAAATTAAAACATAAAAATAACATCAATTTAGGCAAAAAAATTAATATCCATTTTATCAAAATTTAAGATCCAAACACAAAAATTATGTTTTATTAACAAAAATAAAAAATAAAACAAAACTTGTTCAAAGATACATTTAAATAATTGTGATTAAATTTTGATATATATTAAAGTGAAGTCGTAATTTTTTCTTGAAAAAAGTTAAATTTGTCAAAGATGAAATTTGAAAATAGAACAAATTCTTATACATGTATTTTTAGAGATATGATAAATTAATAAAAATAATAGCTCTATACAAAATCAAAGATTTCTTTTATCAAGAGCTAGTTTTGAAATTGAGGAATATTTATGAACTCCTAATTCAAAGTTGGTTTTTATATGGAGAAACATTGTCATTTAATATCTAATTTTTAAATTTGTTGTAGCATGGATTTTCTCTATATTATTGACTTCTTGTTAAAAATTGAAATTTGATAAAAAATGAGCACCACAAGTTAGACTATAATAATTCATGAAAGAGAATACTGCACTCTCACACACAGTTCAATTTGATGCAAAATCTAATCCCACTATTTATTTTTTTAAGCAACATAACATGAAATAACATGCTATGTTTTTAAATATCTAATGATTGTCAAGTCTTAATATCTCCCTTTTTCTTTTTCTTTTTTGAATTCAGAAAAGAAAAAAGAAAAGTGAAATGTGAAAGAGCAAACTTATTTTCTCAAGAAACAAGTTTAAAGCAAGGAAAAGAGCAATTTCTTCCACATTAACTGAAAAAATTTACTTGCTAATAATATTACTACATAAATCCCTGAAAAGAAGAAAATATAGAGATCCAATACTGTTAGAGAGGCAGATATCTTAGCTGAATCCTCTCGAAAACAAATATTACAGATTTTTTGTACATAAATTGATTAATGTCTGGATCATAACATGAATCAAATTCTTCTAAGGTTATAAGACGAATCATAGTATGAGGGACTAATATTGCTATAATGGGCCATTTGAGGAAGCCCTCTTGATTTCTGATGATCAGAATGCCTTTGAAACTTTTTGCCTGAGGCTGTGAATCTGAATCTTCCTTGCTTCTTGTTTTTCTTCGTTGGATGCGATGAAAGAGGGATGAAAACTCCAGTTCCTTTGCTCTGATCTCTTTTGCAGTATGTCTGGTGATCATAGATGAGAAATGATGCTTGTGTGTTGCTGGATGGATTGCTTGAGTGAAGGCCTGCAGAATCAGCAAAAGGATTAAGGTATACAGACACATGGTATAGAAACAAATGCACCTCGTAAGATGAGAGAGGGAGAATATCTTATAAACTACCTCAAAAATTCTCTACTGTTCCTATATGAGATAAGATTAAGTATCATTAGAACCCCAGTCGAAGGATTTGAAAAACGCATATGTTCGTCACTTCCATGTTCCCATACATGGCACTAATAGTAATGACCATGTTGATATATAGACCCAATCATATCTAGGTGTTGCCCCCTTTATACTTGGGGTAGGGAAATTTGTCCTAATGAAAGTGCATTTTGCATAGTGAGACAAGAGGAGCAGTTTATAAATCAAAATTCTCGACTCCTTCAATGTGGGAAATTAACATGTATTATCAGTCTTCTTTCATAAAATCAGCATAATAAATCAAAGTTTCTAGATTCTTAGGATGGTTAAGAGAGGAGATGATGAAAGTACCTGTGATGGACACTGAGCAATTAGTGAGTCCTCATCATCATCCATGATCAGAAGTGAGATTTGCTTGCTCAGGTCTGCAAAGAAGACATCATCTTCTAGGTCCAAAGTTGCTTCCATATGTGTGTTTCTTTATGTTTTGGCCCCAGAGAAGGTTGAAATTTCTAGCTAGTTGATAACTAGCCAGCATAGAAAGGAAGTATGTTTCAGAACTTTACTTCAGTTCTGCTTCTGATACTTCTCTTTCCTTTCTAAATCTCTACCACTACCCTTTTTCTTTTTCTCTAGTTGAATAGATGCCCAAGTCTTTAAATAGGGGAGGAAAGGCAAGTGAAGGGATTCAAATTGAGTACAATATGGGCTGGGCATGTGGGTTGGTGGGTTTATCAAATTATATAGTTGGCCGAGTTGGGACTCAGATGTAATGCAATCATAACCGTTCATATAGTGGAATTCACATAGGGTCCACTATATGAATTATTATGATTGTCTCGAAACTCAAGGTTTCAGAACTTTTTTAAGAGTTATACTACATCACGGAATCACCAACTGTCTTTTTAATGACATTATCCACGTGTGGGGAAAGGGATGAGGAAGAGCTAGCAAAACAAAAGACCCACAACCCAGATATCTGATCCCAAGATAGACTTCATCTAGAGGGCATATATACAATTTGTTGGGGATATACAGGCACTTTTTCTCTCACCCACTAGTTATGGTTCACACTTCACTCTACACTTGAACACTTGAGGGCAAGAGCACATTTGGACAAATAAGCTGATGGTTTTGTTTTTGTTTTAACCTAGCAGCTGTATAGGTCAATTACTACCTTAATTATCTCAGCTTACAGAGGCCAAAATACATGAGTGATAAATTTATCAGTTGTGGATTCTTTATTCTTGTATTGGCCCTTGATAGAATACTATGGTAAGTTTTAGGTGATTTAGTTGAATACTTGAGAGATAATGCATTTTAACTTGTAGACATTTTCATGTGATTCAACTACATTCTCTTCACTCAATTATCCTCAACCATCTGATGACAAATACTGCCTAACTTTGGATTATGAGTGTGTGAAATAAGCCTATATATGCTGTATTTGAGGGGGCAAATGGCAATGGCTACTCTTAAGACAACTGTTAGAACTATATTAACTACCCATATAAGGTATTGTAAGTGACATTTCCTTGTTCTTTTTATTGATTTGTTGACCCAAAACAAACAGTAACGTGTGCCATTAGAATTCGTTAAATAAGTAGTCTTGATTCACAGTATATGTCATACTTCAAGCACATGAGCACGGCTCTAATACCATTTGTCACACTCTCAGCATGTGAGTTGCTGAATGCCAGAATTGCCTTCAAACAATTGAATACATGAGCTATGAAAAAATTTCTAAAAAGAGGTGTTCTACAATTATACGTTTGTTCGTTAGTGAAACTTTATAAAGTGTTGACGCTTTCAGTTTATAGTTTATGTAGGATAGGGCATCAAGACAGATGAAATATACTTTTCTCTAATTCACAGTGAGTGTCACGCCTAAGGTTTGCAAGCATGTTATACCATTTGTCACGCCTTGAAGCACGTAAGCTCGTTGAAAGTAAGAATTATCTCCTAATCTATCGATTGTAACGTGAATTTAGGTATACATGGATTATTTAACTAAAGTTTATAAATATTCAATATTTTAATTTTTAATTTATGTAGAATGAGGCATCACTTATTCACCTCGGAAAGAGTAAGTAAGAAATCAACATAACCAATTGGTTCCCACTTCATCAGGATAGATAGCCATGTGGATACCCTTTCCATGGATTGATAATCCTCCAAGATTCAGCTGTGCTTTCTGACCAAGATTTGAAGGACCATCAAACCTTTTGCAGCTGGCAAAGAAAGAAAACCCTCTTATCTCTTTCAGCTTATTGACTTGCACTTTTCAATTTCAGTGTACAACTTTTCTTCTCATAAAGTTAGTGAATTATACATAGCTTGTGGTCCATATTGTCACAAGATTTTCTGGCCAGCCCATCTAGAAAAGATCATGGAGCTAGGATAGCTCATTGTCATCTAGCTAGGCACTGCTGCTTTTACAGCAATTCTAAGTATTTTACTGAGACAGCTCCTTGTGGTGTGTGATAAATATTCCAACTTTCCTGGGCTAAAATGGTGGCCAAATAGAGGTTACATAGCCATTTGGCAAGTTCAGGTAGGGACCTATGATAGACAGACATAGACACGACGATATGTACATGATGTAGCATGGATACAGCGATACGATGATCTTTAACAAAATTAGGACATGACACGACTCCATAACGGCTGTTTAATATACATAATTTTTTATATTATATGAATTTTTTTTATATAATTGATAACAAATTTAGAAAGACATATTAATAGGAGTACGAAGAAAAATAAATTCTTATCGATGATTCTATCGAATTTTTACTCAATGTGATTTGTATACTACATATGAGGAAGAGAATTATTTTGGACAAAGCAATACTTTTTTTCAAGTAATTTTAGAAAATTTTATTTTTTATTTAATTCTTTTATTACTCGTACATTTTGTAAAATATATGAACAAAGGTTCATTTTCGTCCCTTCGATTGTGTGTCAGAAAGCCTTCAGAAGTGTCAATTTTTTTTAATTTTATTTAATGTATGTACACATCAAGTGGTTATCAAACATTAGTTGGAGAATTATATCGTCTGATAGGTGGGTGGGCTCAGAGCAGAGTGAGCGAAGTGAAACGAGCGAACGCAGCGATAAAAACACCGGAATCGGAGCTAACTGTTTCTTCCTTAAGGGCACGAACGGGTACGGGCCAAAAGGCCTTTGGCAAAGCCGACTCTTGTTTTTCATCCCAAGGGGAGAAAAACATAGGGAGGGCGACTGGAGAGCACCGAAAGCCTTGAAGCCGGCTTGAGGGGTTCGAAGGCGACCCCCCCAAGGATAGTTTTTTAAAGTGTCGGTGCATTGTAAATGAACTTTGCCTGAATTGCGGCCTATATTTGCTTGGCCATGGTTCTGCCTTGAGGACCACCCAGCCACACAATAAGGCAACGCCTGCATGTACAGAGTCAGGAGATCTTCAATAAACTGTTCCAAAGAATTATCAAAACCTAAATGGCAACAACTAAAGATGCAAGTAGGAGATGGAGAAAGTCAAACATAGGAGATTCAAGTATTCCAAATCCTAGGTTCCCTAGTCCATTGAGACAAACTAAAGTTCATGCGTAAACTGTATTCAATAATTTCTGTAAACTTGGAAAAAGATTATGAATCATTAACTAAAACTAGCCAAATAAAGTATCATCCATCCAAACTTGGTTTAGAAAGTATAAAGTGGACTTTTATACCTAAGTTCAAAATTCTGCTTCTGTAATCAAACGAAAATGCAGCATGCTACCTCTTCATCCTTCGGACACAATTGATGTCTTGTTGCAACATATGAACTCTGTACACTTGCAAGCAAAAAAGAATCATATACATGTCAGATGATAAATTCAAGAAGTTGAAGATCTGATTGTCTAGTGTTTGAGAAAGAGAGCGTAGAGTGACTCAGTCCATGTTCCAGGAACTCCAGGCAGACACCAGTGGCTGCAATCCAGCCCAAGTAATACAAAGATGAGTGGCCGTCTTTTCTCCTTGACAACATATGAGTTATGTTTAGTATGTTCAAACTGGATATGTCCGAATGACCTGAAATCGCTTGGGCGAATGTGCTGTATTGAGTCAATGTATCAGATGGTAGAAAAGAGGAGCTGAGCTCAGGAAGGGTCTCTAAGCGATATGTTCCACCTCACCTCCAATCTCCACTCCTGAAAAATATTTACTCTCTTTACTCAGAATAAATACAAAACACATACTTTTTCAACTATAAAAGCTTGAGTTCAAACCTGAACTGTACTGGAGCATATGTCCGAAAGAAGACCTGTGGCATGGTAAGTGCTCACTTCATGTTGTATCCATTCTGTAACTGTTTCTCAGGACTTCCTATAGGCGCTTTCAACTCTCGTATCCATTTTCACTTCTGAACCTTCTTGAAAGTAACAACCTCTGGCAATCCAAGAAAACATTAATCAGCATGTCTAGAAAGTGAATCATTGGACTGAGATAAAAACACACACAAAACATTCTAGGTTTAATGATTTTCATACTTTCAGATTACCCTCTTACAGTCTTCTCATAGTTCCACCAATGTCCTGTGTTGAATATGAGCAAATCTGCATCTCTCCATTTGGATGAAGTCCAATCCATTTGATCTAGTTTTCAAGTAGTTTGAATTTTTGGTGGAACATTGGGAGGAGGCCGGCTTTGCAGTACAAGAAAATGGGCCCTATAGTATCACAGTGCAGTTATAATCTATAAACTTAAAGACAAGGAATCCTTTGTGCTTTGGGCGATGGGGCTTTGTTAGATACCGCAGAAGACAGCTTGCAGAGAAGGGATTCCCACTGGTTTCTTTCAATTGAGTCTCCCACAAATGCTTCGCGTTTGTTAGGCAGTTTATCTAACATAACCTTTGCATCAAATCTGCTTTACAAGCAATAGATTATCATAATCAATAGACAGAGTTATATAAAGTCTGAATGAAAACTTTAATACGCATCTCAAATTAGGACAGAAGTGATGTAAAAATAAGACATGTCCTAGGTGTAAACAATTTTTGTTACAGTGTCCTCAAGCTACTAAAAACAATGTGAATAAATGAAGTAATGCTGACAGATAATTCACTGGTTGTAATCATGACACAGCAATGTAGTTCTATGTTAAGTTGAATGTGCTAAATAGCATTCAAAACTCTATAGAGGATTAGACTCCAGCAACCAAATACACACAACATAAGCTCTAATATGTTTTGCTATTCACTACAAATAGTAAATTTTGATAGAGAGTTTAATCAGTTGAATTCAAACTACAGAGCACCATAATCAAGATAAAGAACAGCAATTCAACAACTTTGTCCAGAAATTCCATATACTAAAACAAAATTGTTACTCAAAATAAGAAAAACTTAAGGTAAAAAAGACCTGGGCAAGTTGCAACCTTTGGGTTGCCACCTCCACTAACATCTGAACCCTTCATCCAAGAACCTGCAATCTCTTGATTGGTACAAAGGATAACTCTCATCCCACTCCCAATCACCATCAAATGCATCACACCCACCACTCAAAAATTCAGTCTTTTTCCTATTCTCATTCCAACCCTAATCACTTCTCACCCACAGAAACCTCAGCCCTTTGCGCCCTTCTATAATCCAACAAAAAGAAGCAAAAAATCACACAAACTGTCAGTTCAAGAATTCCCACAGAGGGTTCAAACAGCCTGAAACGCTTCACTTTCTTGTAAAAATCCATGAAACGGATACTCTCAGAGCTTTCTGCAGATGGGCTACTTCTCATTTGCAAATTCTGAGTCAAGATTCAACTTTCATACTCTTTTCGGAAGAACATATGCACATAAAGGAAAGCCAGGGTGGAAGAAAGGCTAAATAAAGATATAGGTAGAAGCAAAACAACATCTGAAATCATCAAAGCCAGTGTGTGTACTGTGTGTTTTTCTCTTTGTTCCTTATTGATTTTTGTTTTTTTATTTGGCTTCTTTACTTGTTGAAAGAGTAATGGCTGCCCATTGACTGATGGTTTTGTTCTTCTGAGTCTGATCAGCTACAAATGGAGCTTATGAAAGAGTGGGAGAGAAACGCAGCAAGGAATACTGTGGTAATAACGGTTTAAATGCAGTAATCCCACATTGTTCTTGCATCTGAAGTGAGGCAAAATCTCACAAATTTGCATGTTATTACGTGAGTATTCGTTAGTTTAAGATTTTTTTTATTAATGAATATACTAAACTAGGATGAAATAAACTTTAGTTTTTGAAATGCATAAATTTTTAAAAGCAAGTAAAGCGGTTTAGATTCTTTATTCTAATTTATGTTTTATCATCTATTTCATTGCATGAATATATGACAAGCTTGTTAAATATTTTTTTATAAAAATAATTAATTGAGAATCGAATACATTTGACATATATACATCACATTGAAATAGAAGATGAAATACGAAATGGAATAGAGGATCCAAACTGTAAATAAAAGACTTATTTTAGATCATCTACACTATATAAAAAAGAAAAGGCCCTTTACATATTCAAAGTGGCGGTTATTCCATACTACACCAAAATTTTCTTTACCAATTATACCTTTAATTTTTCAATTTAATTTCAAAAATAAATTTATCACTTAATTTTGCATTAAAAACACAAATAATATAGCGAAAACATAATAACAAAATTTATGGAATGTCTAGATAAATATATTTAACAATTTTAAACTTTTGATGTAGAAATAATTTGTTAAATTTGAGTTTATATTAATGGATACTATTGCACGCTATTGATGTGATTATTGTTAAAATTATGTTATTGCTAATGTACATTGCAAAAATTGAGTATTTTATTTATTGATATAATTTAATGTCAATAATATAATAAATTAATATGCATGCAGAAACAGCGTGCCAGGGCAACTAATATTTACTAAATCAAAGGCGCAAAATGACTTTTACATGTTTAAAATAATTACGTAGTTTTGGAAAGTTAAAACTCGAAATGTGGAGCCTAATACAAATATCCATTCTTTTAATTGAGAAAACAACTTTTTCTTATAAAATATTTATAAAAAAAAATGAGTAGTCTCCTTTATGTGTTTCAAAAAATTCATTTGAAATTTTCTTTTAAATCATCCTCACATTTATACCTTTGAGGTTTCAGTTTAAATTCAAATGATCTTAAGTGCATATGTATTTATTTATATAAAAGCATATTGTTAAGGGTAACATAAAAATAAAATATTGGTCCTTCGTTTATCTGCAGAACTTTATATTACTTTATCATGATTTATTTTGTGAGTAATTAAACAATATTTTAAATTGTCAATTTTAATTTCTTATTTGCTTTATTTTTATTTGAAAATATTAAAATAATGATGTGACATTGTTGATTTCTAACCATTATTTTTAAAAATGATATTATAAATATATATAGAATTTATACATTTCAATTATCATTTGAAGCTCCATATGCATGAGTCAATAAAACTCAAAATATTAAGACCGCATGTAGATACTAAGAGGGTGCTTTGGGTGAGCTTTAAGTTTCTTAAAACATTTTATAAAATATTTAAGAGCTTATAAGGTGATAAAAAGTATTTGATAGTTTTTTTGAAAAAAAGAGCTTATAAAATCTTAAAATAAAATGTTAGGAGTTTATAAGCTCTTTTTAAAAAAGTAAAGAGACTCTAACTTATTTTTAAATCTTAACAAGTTTCTTCATTTTTAATCATTTTAATTACGAAATTGCCATTATTAACATCTTATAAGTTTCAAAATCTTATTTTATCCAAATACTTTAACAATTTATTTTAAATATAAGATCTAACATTTTATAAGTTCTAAAAACATCTTATAAGCTTAAAAACATCTTATAAGATATAGGAGTTTATAAGATGTTTTAAATAAGTTTAACCAAACACTCTCTAAGTCAATTGATTGTTTGACATCATTATTATTTGGAAAAGAGGTTTAGGTTAGAAATAAATTTTTATCGCTTTATTTGAGTTTAAATTCCACTTACAAAAATTTATTGTTAACGAAGAATAGAAAATTCGAACATTGGAATGTACCTAAGTGTGGTACAAATAAATTAATCATTGACACATTAAACGGAGCAAAGATCTAGCACAATTTGTAAAATCGAACTATCATAAAAATAAAAATAAATTAATTGATTTTTTTTCTCCTTTGTTCAATGAATAGATATGATAATATGTTCATGTGCGACTATGTCTCGTGTTGGAATATTGGCCTGAGCAACATAAATTTGGTATTCAAACCATCTTTTTTTATTGAATTCTCTATTTTGTCCTTCAAACTGCATTACCTATTTTAGTTGCTAGAATAATTAAATGGTAAATTATATAAAAAATCACAAATAACTTTAACTTTAGACACAAAACAATCTTTCTTTTTATAATAGTATAGATAACTATTGAATAAGTAAAATGACAAATTTGGTATATTGAAATTTGGTATCATAACTTTTATTTTAGACACAAAAATGCATTCTTTTTATAATAGTATAGATAGCAGGCTTTATCAAATTAAACCTTGAAAACTTATAATTATGAAAAAAAATAATTAAGTTATGCATAATGCATCAAATAATATATTGATTGTTTCTATTAAAAAATTTTATTTTTTTGTGAATATCCCAAGTCTTGTTATGAGTTTTCTATTTATTATGAAAATTAGTGAAAAATGAGGATCACGTCATAATCTATTCAGGAACTAACTCAAGTTGTAATAAATCTCATGTCCTATGAATAGATTGATCGCAGATTTAACTCCTACAATATTAATTCAATGATCGTCTTAAAAAGAATCTCGTAGCCCTACTACGAGGAAGAAGAATTAAAATATATATATATATATACACACACTGAAAAGTAATTATCAATTAGGAAGTGCACGTTCCACCGCAAACAAGCCAAAAAAGGTAAATTATGAATACGCACGTCAAGCGACCGTTGAAATTAAAACACGAACAAGTTCCCCTCGTCAAAAAGATCACGATTTCATCCTAGGAAAGTGCTGAAGTGAAAATATGAACAAGATCCCCTTGTCAAAGATTGAGACTTCGTCCTAAGAGTTTGACATATCCGAAGATAATATATATTACAAAAGCCAAGACCCGAACAAAACGAGGAATCTGCAGTCAACAAACAAGCTTAAGAATCTGCAGGTGGTGGCGGTTGCTGTGGCCACATCGGCTGACCCATGTAAGGCCGAGGCTGTTGACCATAAACGGCTGGATCCACAGGTTTTCCCACAAACATCCCTGGAGCTCCAACAGGCTGTGGTGACATATAATAGTAAGGAAGCCCTTCAGCTGGAGCAGCCCCAGCAGGAATCGCTCCTCTGGGCATTGTCCCAAGCACCTCATCTTTCAAGTCCTCCCTGGGCACAATATCGACCAAGAAATCAAAAATGTCAGTCCTTGTAATTGCAGCCGCTATGTCGTTTTTCTGGAGCGTCCTCCTTTTGTTCTCCTCAGTGTGATTCCAAGAGCGTAGAGTCAACTCAAGGATGAACATTTCACAGGCACGGGCAAAGATAACGGGTGCTTCTGCTGATATCATCCTAACATCTTCATCTGCTTTCATGATCTTCTTGATCCTTGCCAACGGCAGGCTGTGGTTCTTGAAATCTGTCACCTGATCGATTTCTTCATATTGTTTAGCCCAAAACTTTTGGAGCTGTTGTTGCAATTGCTGTTCCTGCTGCTGATGTATGTGCTGATAACCAAGTTGATGTTGTGCCATTTGAGCTGGAGTGGCAGAAAGAGCAGTGGTTTGGGGAGATTGAGTCGAACCAGCAGGAGGGGCTGGTACTGTTGTTTGGTTAGCTTGATATGTTGTCACACTGTATGGCATCTGAGCCAAGCTACCCACCGTGCCCGTACCAGAAGCATGTCCATTTCCTTGCTGCTCCATTACAAGCGGCTGGCTTTGTGATAAAGTTGTCCCCTTTTGACTTACTAAATCATAGGTACCACATGATAAGAACAACAAGAGAAATGTAAGATAAAGGTTAGAACTGATTATATGTAAACATTGGAATAACAAGATTATGCTTGAATTTAACTCAGAACCAGTATCTTTTCAATTTTCCAGTTAGATACTACACAAGTTCTACGAAACTTTTCAAGATAACATTGTATAACCACAAGAAAGCACTTGAAATAAACATATAATGGGAAATGCAATAAGAACCAAGACATCTCATAAACCCTATAATTAGGCTGAAAATGTATTACAGTTGCTAATTACATTGGAACATAAGAAGAATCTTAGAAGCAACGTCCGAGGATGGGATATGAAAGGACTCTATCTTTTATTAAGCCTGATTTACGAGGACAGATTCTTCTGTGCTCAATCTCATGGCTTTAGACCCCGGCCTAGAACTTTCTTTTTAGAATTCCAACATTGGTTGCTACATTTACAGTTCAAAAGTCTATTTGTTTGCCATTTATAGATTATATGCATTGATAAATTTGCAAAATATCAAAAAAGGTGAGAAATTGATATTTTATGCGACTAAGATGCATCAGTAAGTCTGTTATGGTTCAACTCTAAATATATACTTTAAAAACATATACTTGGCAGGATCAACTATAAACACAAGAGTTGAGGAAGAAACAGAAGTTTCCTGAGCAAGCAGATCTTCACAGAAAGATGTTTCCCTTCTTCGTATCCCACTATTGGACTTAAATTTGATCAAGGATCACATGAGCACATGACGAAAACTGGAACAATGGCACAATTTGCAAAACTTCAGAACAGGGTTTTCTTTCGCAGGGGGGGCGAAATAAGAAACTGCATCTCATGCATGACTGAACAAATTTAGTAACTGTTAAACATGACTGTTGTTTTTCACGAAAAAACTCACCACAAAGTCCTCAAAAGCCTAGCCTGTAATCTTCTTCCAAACTCTAGTTCCAATACACAGATATCTTTATGATCTCTTCTATGACTATGGAAGAAGACGTCACCCCCTTGTATGCTTATATCCCTGAAACCAATACGTTGCAAGTCATCTCACAGGGCATGGCATAGTATGTCACCAAAAGAATCCCTCTTAAATTCCATGCAAATCCAAATAGCTAATGCACCAGCTCATTCACGACTAATACATTCTTTTGAGTCATTAAATTCTACCTAAAACTTTCCCTGTGTCTTAAGAAACTGCTTATTTTAACCAATATAACAAACTTCTACCTTATCTGTATCTTACCTTCAAACTACAGTTTGTTTCATATAACTTTGACTACAGTTTGTTTCATATAACTATGCCTCTATATTTTCCTTTTTCCTCCACCGTCCAACCACTCAAACTATGCTTTATCATAATGTCCATACAAACAGTTCAGCTCACGCTAAAATCTCAAATTTGCCTACATGTTCAAGTCAAAATATTCAAGCCCAAACATATGAAACAAGACATACTACCCAAAAATAACCTCAAACTCTGAAAATTATGTTATGCACAATTCCCACAGTATTCACAGCACTAAGGCTTATACACTCACACCCTGCCCCACCCCCACCTCCCCACACCATATACAGAGGAACAAACAAGCAAGGCCCAAATCATTACGTCTACAAGAAAATTAAACTAAAAACTTTCAGCTTCGTTTCAGCGATCAAAAAGAAAACACAAAAAAGTTAAAATTCCAGCCGAACATCTGAATAAATAACATGGCAACTACGAAACTTCACAGAAAGAAGAAGGGGTTAAAAAAAAAAAAAACACTTTTTCACCTGTGTCTTGCAGTTGAAATTGGCCAATTGATCCGAGTAGAATATAGTAATGACGTTAGGGTTTTTGGAATAAATTGTAATTCAATACCTAATTTCACGTTATGATACGTATTTATGTATATGTATGTAGTTATACGTAGTTGTATATCCCGGAGAGTCCGAGAAGTTTGGCTGGCCAACTCCATAAATTATGAAGTACCGAAACTGACCCTAGTTTTCTATTTTTCCTCCTTTACAAAATGTGGTAATTCTTTTGTTTTCTTCTTTTCTTTTTGGGTATTTGAAAAATTATATTAATACTGCACAATGAGTCCTCCTAACTTCAGGAACTCAAACCTTAAATCTCCAAATGTGGAAGATCATGTGTTTGAGCCCTAACGAGCTCCTAATATGTATATGTGTATATAAATTGAAAAAAAAAACCTTAAATCTTGAAATTATATTTTTAATTCCAACATAAAATTTTGATTAATGTTGTATGTAAATTTTTTATAGAATATTGAAGTTTTTTATACTCGTAATTGAAAATTATAATATATAAGACGGTTAATATAACTTAATTGAAGAATGAGTACATAAATTGAGAGTAAATTGAGATTGGTTGAGGCTATGTCATTGGCTAATTTTTTCATGATTCAAAAATTTAATGACAAATGGAATTTCCCTATTGGGCGAAAAAGGATAAAGGATCTCTTAATTCAACAAAATTTAGCATTAGCATTAAAGAGAATAGGTGAAAGCAATAGATATAAAGGATTCACAGTGAGAATGTTAGAAATCGCGTTGCCTCAGCACAATTCAACTTTGTATTGCAAACAATATCATCAATAACATACATTGTCTATAATAATTCAAAAAATTTAGTATTGAGGTTGTGGGTAAAGTTTGAGAAGTTTTATCTAGGGAAGATTCTATCTAAAAAATTGCTCCTAAATGAAGCTTAAGAGGGTGACAATCTTGTAGAGCACATGAATTAAATAGACTAATAGATCAACTTCAAAAGGTTAATGAGAAGAATAAGGAACAAGATAAAGCCCTTTATATTTTACCTTGCTCCTGGATTTAGTTGATAGTTTAATGATTTATTATATAGGAAAGGTACACTGGACTTGGAGCATGTGAAGACACTGCTTTTATCTCATAAAAAATAGAAAAAAGTGAAATAAGAGCTCGTTTGGTTGCTCGGGAAACAAATCATAATGGAAGTATATCTAGTGATAGATATGTGGATAGTGAGTTAGGTTCAAGGGCGAGGAAAAGGCAATGTATAATGTATGCTACAAATATCATGGTAATGGTGATAATTCGGTGGTGGAATATGATAGAGATATTTTAATAATCTCTACTCGTATGGATATTTTTTTTGGAGATGATTGGATTTTGGATTATGGATACATAATGTACGTCACTTTAAGAAGGATTATTTTGATTCAATTCAATTGAAGAAGGCACGTAATTTGTCATTGGATAATCGTTCTACTTGTAGCGTCATGGGGTATTGAAGTGGTGAAAATCAAAATATTTGATGAGGTAGTTCTACTTTATATGGTGTGGCCTATGTCCTAAAGATATGAAAATTTCTAATTTCATTGAGCCAATTGAATTCTAAGAGCTATGAATATTCAACTAGACACAGAATGTTACAAACCACACATGGCAGAAGTGTGATGATCTATACATTTGGTGACCTCAAGGGATAGTTGGAAGTGCAATGCACCAAAGAGCTTCTACTAGAATGAAGTTGGATGTGAGAGAAATCTTGTTGCACAAGAGGATGGATCGAGATGGTCCATCTCCATAGTCAACTAGTGGTGTTGACCAAGCTGCATGTGTACATTGACTGAGATGAACTAGTTGATACTAGAATCTTACTAATTCAACATGTGTTGTGATGTATTTGAACGCCAATGA
Source organism: Jacaranda mimosifolia (assembly GCA_018894105.1). Lineage (NCBI taxonomy): Eukaryota > Viridiplantae > Streptophyta > Magnoliopsida > Lamiales > Bignoniaceae > Jacaranda > Jacaranda mimosifolia. The sequence goes on from CM032123.1 coordinate 38,135,531, forward strand.
GATTTTGGTATTTTGGTTTGTATTAGAGTCATGACAATTGTAGAAATGAATAATTTTGTAAAGATAGAGACAGTTACAATTTGACTTTATTGTAAAAATAAATAATTAAGCGTGTTTATTTTTTCCTCTCTCAAGTACTATTTTTTTGTCATTAAATTTGTTTATATAAATTACAACTTTTTAATAAATAAAATTTCATACCCAAATTGCTTTCGCTTAACCCAACAAATGGATCTATCATGAGAAGATCGTATCAATACCAACTCATAGACCACGCAAGACCACTACGCGACTGCCCCTTGGGCCTTGCCTTTTGTGAGCCTGTTAATGGGCTCAGACCACCAGGCTTGGGCTATTACTTATCTAACCCAATTCTCATCTCCTCCACCTGATTTTGGACTGAGATTAGGCAAAATATTATCTATTTGCTTCCATTTTGTGTCTGTTTTTCAGCAGAGAATTTAAAGATTGGTCCTAAAATTGTTTTCAAGGAAGAATAAAATCTCGCTGCGGCCTACTTAAACCATAATTGGGCTAGTTGTACAATTCAGAAAATGGTTTCAAGAATTGAACCCAGCATGTTACATGGCCCAGGCCCAAATCAAAAGTTCCAATTTAATAATTCATCATTAAAAATTCATATAAAGCAAAACAATAAGGTAAAAATTTCATAGTTGAAAAGAAAAAAAAAAAAAAAAAGGGGTACTTTCCCCTGAAATTTTTATTTCGATAATGGCCCACATATTTCTTTTCTCTCTTTTATTTTTTTGGAGGGGGGTGGTGTGGCGTGGGGGGAACCCATATAATTCAAATCAATCAATCTATATATATATATATACATACATACATCAAATTGATTGCTCAGTCACATGAAATAGCAGTAAAATTGTACTATTGGTCCTTGTCACCTACTAATAGATTTACTACATGCAACATATTGATTGCATGGGTGTTTTTGTGTGGATGACTCTTCATGCTCTCTAGGTCAAATCCAATATCATCACAATTTGTGACCTTTTGTGTTATAATAATCTTCAAATCATATTTATGGAGTAGTTGAAGATTTAATTATGATTCTCTTAAAAAAAGAAAAAAACTCAACTTTTTTAAAAAAGACGATTGCAATAAATCAATATAAATATAATTACGTCAAATTTTAACTAATTAATTAGCCATGTTTAGGTGAAGTTAAACACAAAACCTTTCAATCGAGGAAGAGGAATACAAGTTTTTTTCCCCTTTTTTTCTCTTTTATGAGGATAATTAAATTTATTTAATTATTGTATCTAGATTTTAAATTCACTAAATACAAATAATTATATCATTCATAGTATGAAGAATATCATATCCAATAGAAAAAAGGTATTATGTAAACCTTGTTAGAGGACTCGAACATAAAATCTTAGTCATGGGCCCATCACCATACTATTAGAGCAAAGTTTCTTTAGCAAGAAGAATAGATCTTACTTAAGAGAATTTCATGTTTATCCTTGTTTTTCTCATAAACTAATCTTGTTCTTTTGGCAACTAATATGGTTACAGTAGCTGTTGATGGTCAATTAATTGATTGATATTGCCTTCACACTTAAATTTGTAAAAATTCAAATTCAAATTAAAGGATCCAAATACTGAGTGGCATTTGATTTAGGAGTGTCAATGGGGCTAGGGGTGGGGCGGGGATAGCCCCCCACCCCTTGCCCCTGCAAAGTGAAAATGCCCCCCGTTCCCATGGCAGGTACCCGTCCCCACTTCCCTAAGGGGAAACGAGTATCCACGGGTTTTATTTAAAAATTTATTAAATTCATAAAAAAACTTTAGAAATAAAAAAAAAAGTATTAAATTTTTTCAATAATGTAAATTACTTTCAAACTTAAAAAATTATCAAACATAACACATGATATTTAATTATGTTTTACAATAAAATATTAAAAGATAAATAATACATAAATATAAATTTCAAAAAATGCATAAAAATTTATCAACTCCTCCAAAGAGGTGGGGGTGCCACGGATGCTAGGAAAACTGAATGCAAATGATGAAATAAAATGAATAAAAATAGAGTTTGACATATATATATATGAAAATAATAATAATAATTTAATTATTTAAACAGGTAACGGGTACCTGCGGGGACAGGGACTGTGATCCCCACCCCCGCCCCATTTAGAATTTTGGGGACTAAATTGTCCTCGTCCCCGTTCCTGTCCCCGCGGGGAGAAAATTCTCCCCGAATCCACCCCATCGTGGAAACGGGTAATTTTGCCATCTCTAATTTAATTCAACGATATAAATCTTATATATAAAGTATGAGGTCAGGAATTTGGACCTAATGAATGCCTAACAAGCATGTGTATAAACAAAATAAAAGCCAACAGCCTTGTACATGCTAGATATTTTTTTAAAGAAAAAAACAATATGGTACGATACAATGATTTCAATTGGAATAAATTGGTCGAATCCCCACATTCACTTTGGACATTAGAATCCTAATACATATTCAAATTCAACATTCAAGGATTTGGTGATTGTCTTCATCAAAACCTAATCTTTTATTAGGTTTTGACTCTTATTAAAATGGAGGCATGGAATAGGAAAATTGACACATTTTTAGTGAGGAGGTATCAATCATATGGTCCTCAAATAACATTCATAGTACAAACATGAAGAGATATCACTAAGAACATGAAGTGCTGGACAAGAACTCCCATGTCGGCCTCATCTCTAGTGTTGTGATATCAATGTCATAGGTAGGGTTTCTCTTACAGTAAACGTGTGTAAGTTTGAACGGCTAGTTCATCGATGTTAATTTCAAGTCAAATATTACGATTTTATAACATGGGACGACAAGTTTAAATTTTTGAATGACACAATATTAGGACAACATCTTAAAATTTATGTATTTCATATGCGAACGTATTTTTCGTTGCAGTATGAATGAATCACACGGCAGTCGTTGTTGTATGGAATATAAATAATAATTGAAGTGCAATGGATGCGACTATTTATAAGGAGATTTCATAGGTCCTTTTAGGAAGTTATGGGCACGAGCGATAATCCTTTTACATTTTTTCCACCGACCACATAATCTTGATTTTAAAAAAAATAATGTGATTTAGCAATCATTGTTAGCTGATTATCCATTAGTCTTAATTGATCAATACCATAACTCATGATTTTGAAATATTTTTTTAGTTTATTTAAACAATGAAATAATTATATAATCATATTTATCAATATTATATATACTACGCTATCTCAAATTATTTTTTTCTTTGATACAATATGAGGCCGTGTGAATTTCTTCATAATCTTGATATTATTAAAATTCAAATCGCAGTATTTGTTATAACGTTCTATGTTGTCTTAATTAATTTGCAAAAAATTCATTAAATCACTTATTGTTTCACCTTAATCACACGCTAAATATAGATCTATTTTTTATATTTATTGCTTTGGAAGTTCATAAATCTTGGGGAATATTTGGTTATGTTTTTCCAAAATAAAATTATTTTAGAGAAACATAACCAAACATACACTCATTTCCCTCCAAAACACTAAATTTTTTTTCTTTCCAAAATACCCTCTCCTATCATTCACTATCCCCAAAACTTTCTCATTTTTCCATATGTACATACATATATTATAAATATATATCATATATACTTTTTATTATTCTAACAATAAAAAAATCACTTAATTCCACTTTCACCATAAAAATCCAACAAAAAGCATTGATTTGACTGCTACAATATAAAATGTCTCTTCTCAAAATATAAACAAACATACTAAAATTTTTCAAAATCAATTTTTAAGTATTCTCCAAAACATAACAAAAAATTCATTACATTCCCCAACACAACTTTCATATTCTCCAATATTACTTTCAACATTCATTTTCTCAAAATACATATTAAAATCACACAAAAAAACATAATCAAACATTGCCGTGATTTCTATTTTAAATAGTATAAATCTACTCACAAGAAAATTAGTGAAAATATCTTATTCCAACCCAAAAGTGTGACATAACACCACGAATAATATGAGTCCAAAAGAGTAAGTTAGGGGAGTCAAAGAAAAGAAATGAAACCAATGTGAATAATGCATTTTTATTTTTATTTTTTTCTTTTTCTAACTTTTATTTTTAATCAACCACAATTTTAGTGGAGTGGGAGGAAAAAGACAAAAGGGTTTTGACTTTGACCATGAGTCACAAGAAACATGCAGCTGCACTGGCCTGACAAAAATGGCCGGAATGCATTTGGCACCATCCCCAGCACGTGACTTAATACCCTTGTCTTCACACCCTTCTCTTATGGCATGTTTGGATCAAGAAATTTCGTGAGGAAAAAGAGAAGGAAATTGTAAATGTACAAAAGGTAAAGCATAAAGTTACATCATTTGAAGCATTAAAAAAAAATCTTTTATATTTTCCTCAATAAAATTCAAGATTCAACCATAGGGTTAGCCCTATTGTACAATACATTGAAATTGTTACACTCAGTCTATTTTCTAATTTGGGATGTGAGAATGTTACATTCATTAGATATTTCAAAGTTAACTATATAATAATTATTATTATATTGTAAGTGAACTGGGAATGTTACTTAGTTGACTGCATTAAGATTATTATAAGGCTGTAAGCAATTTGGGAGTATCACACATTACAAAAAAAATTAAAACATAAGTTATAATTAATCAGTAGTTGATACTGAAAATTCATACCTTTAGTCATAAAATCGACAAAAGTCGAACTCAAAGTAAATATTATCATAGCCAACCTTTATTACATTCAATCGATAATTGGTGGTTGTTTGTTTCTTTTTCGTATATGTTAATTATTTCAGGGATAATGCGTAGTTAATCTGTTGTGTTTGCGACAAACGTAATTATGAATTAATAATTATTAATTTTTGTCACTTGTTAAATTACTAGTTATAATTTATAAATATAGTTACATAATTAATTATGTAATATTTTTTTGTAATAGATATTTAATCTTTTGATAGTGATACTCAATCTGCTATAAAGACATTAGATCAACTAAGCTTAAGATCACGGGTTTAAATTATATTATGATATAAGTTCTTAAATTGCTTATTTGCATAGTGTGATGGGATTTTATTTTTATTTTTTGGAAAAAATAAATCTCAATAAATTTATAATATTTGTTTTCTATATTTAATAAGAAATATTGGCATAAACCCAACATTTCATAACCACATTATATATTTTATTTAGTTACTTACCCGTGACACAACGGACAATCTTTGCCGTTAATCTGCTGCCATCATCGATATCGCTTCTCCATCTGCTTTCCCATTTCTACCCCCGGTGCCGCAGCTTTTTACTTTCGTAGCCATTGGTGTTAGCAGCTAGTCGGCTCGGCTCGGCTGGTTTTTGCCACTTCTTTTTTTCCCCCTTTTTTATGAAAAGAGAAATGTGGGTGATAAAGAGAAGTTAACAAAAGAGAAAAGAAGAGAAGAAAAAAAAGAGTAGACACATGACAAAACCTTGAATTTTGTGTGGGTGATGGAGTGATAGTTAAACTTAGAATCTAATTTTTAATTAATAGAACTTTCTAGATAAATTATTTGTGATTTTCATAATTAATTAAAAAAATTAATTCGATACATGCATATATATATTATTTATAAATTCAAACACATAAAGGGTTCGTTGGCGTTCGAATTCCAAATGTTAAATTTATACTAATGAAAGACCGTTCAGTAAATCAACTAATGCGATATATTTACACACACATTTATGATAAAGTTAGAAAATAAAATAAAAAGTTGTGATAGAGCAATAAAAGAAAAGAAAAGAATTAAATTCATTTTCTTTTCAATTTCACTTTCTTTTGCGTACAAATTTGAGTGTATACTATTTATAGAAAATAAATAAATAAATAAATAGCTATTTTTCCATAAAATAAAATGAAATGAAAATGACATAAAGTTTATATAGATTATAGAAAGGGACACCGGGAGAGTGAGGAAATCGTTTTACTTTCCGTTGAAGCTAGTAATATAATTCTTGCATAAGTCACTTCTTCAATGGCATGCGAAAACGTACACAATGCCACTTAGTACTCCCCACCCCCCCCCCCCCCCCCCAAGTTTTAAGGTCTCAAAAGTCAAAGCCAAATATATATATATATATATATAAATAAATTAGATGCCTAAAAAATTTAAAATATATTTCACATACATTTATACATAATGAATTAATTGAATTGTAAAATTCAAATTGGCTTAGTTGAATCTCCGATGAATTGAGTGTCACATAATTGACTTATTGTTGAGTCGTTAATTGATTTAATGACATTGTTATAACATTTATATATAAAATTTTAAATTTAAATTATTATTTATTGTATTTACATATTAAATTATAATCTTAAAAGACAACTTCATGAATTTAAATTTTTTTAACATTTTTATCTTTCTAAAATTCTTATATTTTGTGGAACCAACGAAGCATGAATGTAGACATAAATTCTAATTATTCATGATCATAAATAAAGGAAACATTATGCCTCAAAAAACTAGGCTATGTTTGGTTACATTTTAGCAGAACAATTTTGTTTTGCCAAAAACATAACCAAACATATATTTTTTTCTTCAAAATATCAAATTAAAATTTTCAAAATACTCTTTTCTATCTTTCATCATTCCCAAAACTTCCTCATTTTTCAATATATATTTACATCTTTTATCATAAATATTATATATTTTATTATTATTCTTACTATAAAAAAATTTACTCAATTTTATTTTCATCCTAAAAAATCCAACAAAAAATCATTGATTTGACTGTTACAGTAAAAATTATCTCCCCCCCCCCAACAAAATACTAACAAGCATACGAAAACTCCACAAAATAATTTATTAACTATTCTCCAAAATATAAATAAAAATCTATCATATTCTCTAACCATATTCTCAAATTTTATTATCCCAAAACACATAATACAAAACATATAAAATGCAACCAAACATTACCCTAATCTTTGGTTTATTAATTTGAGGACATTTATGAATTTCATGCCCATAATTCTACCATTAAATAATCAGCTAATTTTCTTTTTCCTTTTCTTTTTCAGCTAATAAATGGCCATTAATGGCTGAAATAAACGGCAGCAATTGGCGGAAGATGAGGGTTTTGTGGCGGTGGGTGATGGGTCACAGAGCTGCACACCCCACCCCCACCCATCCTTCTCATGTGATATTCTGCTAAATTAATACCTTGAAACTTGAGCTTTGAATGAAGAGCCCTCTTGGAATTATCCCTTCCTAACCCCACTTTTTTTGACTTCTATCATTCATAATTAACAAATCCCCACCCCTTTATGTTTTTTAATAAACATAAGTAGATGTAATAATTGGACGGATTATAGCTATTAATAAATCAAATTTTAATTTAAATTTGATCTGAATTTAATATAAATTTAAAATTTTTATTTGATTATATTATATTGATCTAATATGTATATTAATGTCTATGTTATGCTATTAATATTAAATAGTTAGCTTCAAAAATAATTGGAATATTGATAAAATATCTTGAGTGTTTGAAAATATGGATGTTGAGTGAGTAGATAAATCCCAATAAAGTGAATTATATGCAACACATGTGGGCGTATAACAAAATTGTGCCATTGCGACTAAGATTTAACTGAAACTTATTTAATTCAAAGTTTTCATTAAGTTGACCCGAATTCAAATATAAGTATTTAAAAGCTCTCTTTTATATACTAAATGGGCAATTAGTATAATAACTACAAAATACCTCAACCAAATATATGAATCCATAATTGATTTAGTGTATTTACAATTTTTCAATCAAATAATCTTAAAAAATAATGAGTCGCCTAATGGCATGTGACCCAATAACATACGTCTCTCACATAATGTAGGAAGTCAGAAGTTCGAATCCAAACGGACTCTTGATGTGTTTGTGTATAAATAAATAAAAAATAATAATGAGTCAAACTTACTCAAAGATTTGTTGCATATTAAATGGGCTCTTGATTCTTCAAGGCAAAATATCTTCTCAATAAAAAATAAAGAATTGTAGTGCTATTTTCTTTGTTATCTAATAGTAGTACCATGGTGGGGTAGGGTACAAATTGTATGTAAATAAGCAGTCCTATGCTTATTCCAAGACCCAATTAGGATTTTAGGGAACATTGTCCAATTTGATTCCTCACATGTGCAATTGTACGAATAGAAATTTAGGGCAATATATATATATATATATAGAATTTTGAAAATGATAATGACAGTCATTAACGTAGGGTATTGATTGTGGAGACAGCCCAATTGTCCCTAAGAGTTTAGAGTTATAATAATCACAATAATTTAAGTGTAACTTATTGAGAATTTGATGATTTGTACTATATTTTATCATAATGAATTTTGTATAAATCTAACATTAGGGGGCAAAAGTTTGTACTATATATTTAGACCAACGTTACCATTTGTGATTTGTCGAGAAGTTGAGTGAAAATCATATAAGCTATGTTTGGAAACGTTTCTCTACTCTTACAGTTCTTTTAATATTCATTCTCCTAAAACACACAATAAACACATAATAAAATCAAATAAAAAACATATCCAAACACTATCATAGTTTTGCGGTGTTAATTTTCAAATTTGAATTTTAATTACATTTATACGAAATTTTATGAAATAAATAAATAAATAGGTTTGAAGTGAACTATTGAACACTTGTTATTGTTGCACATTTTTATTTATTAAATTCGAAATTCCAAAATTATGGTTCTTAATATTGAATAATTTGATTTTTGTAAAACTTTGAGTGCTTGTCCACTATTTTTATGTTATTTGTTTTTTTCCCCAAAATGTCCTTTTGATATTTTCAGAAAGTACTTATACAAGACGAATATAATAATTTTCCTAAGAATACAATTTCTTATTCATTTAAATAATCAATAATTTATGACTTTCAAATTATTTTGACATTTTTTTTATTATATGTTGAGAAAGGATTTTCCCTTTTTTTTCCCTAGCGCGTGTAGAAGGAGAAATGCGTTTTATACATGTCAAAAGAAATATAGGATTTGAGTAATTTGACACGTCACTTTTGTCCTACTTGATATGGGGTGTTCGAAGAAATACTAATTTGTTCTTGGTATGATTAAAGTTGGATTTATGGATATTTTGATAATTTGATTAAAAATAATGAATTAATTCTAAAATTAATTAATTAAGTAAATGGACCAGAAAGTCAAATGACAAGTCAAGCCCATAAAAAGGGTAAAAAAGAGTATAATCAAAACTAAAATCCATGAATACAATGTCCCAGGGAGAATGAGATACAAAAAATCATTTGCAAAATTTTTCAAAGTGAAAGAACTCTTGAAAAGAGCAAATCTCTCTGCATGCGTTCCTAAAAAGAAGAACCAACACTCTGCTTTTCGAAAAAGAACCTCATTTCACTTTCGAGTAGCATAAGCTTTTAATAAATTTAATATAGAAAAAACTATCAATTTGCCCTTAATAGAGGTCAAGACCCATATCTTTTCTATTGAGCCAGATTTGGGTCTTCCAAATGGATTTATTTAGACCATTGATCTAAGTACTGTAAACGTTGCAAATTACACTATTTTACTCATCCATATTTGACAATTGACACTCAGTATAATGTCAAATTAAGCTACATTTCCAAGTACGTAATCCACTTGCAACCTACACATTTTTTTTTATCATAATTTGATCATTGGAGAATTTGCATTCGCCACTCTAAGCGACTTGTAAAGCTTTGCTTTGGTATCAAGCACTAGACATCTTGATTTATTCAACCTCCGATGATCTGACAGTCCAAAATATAGATAAACAAAGGATCACTTTCGAACTTATATCATTACTTTAATATTAATTTTAGATTGAGATAAAAAAAATAGCTTTATAAATCTCGCTTGTGATCCTAAATTTCAGTATTAAGTCTTGGATTGGGTTTCATTGAGTCCTATATAATTAATTATTTATTAATCTCTTGTGTATATTTTGTTCATAATTTTATTTGTTCTACATAATAAGGTTATTGATTACGTATTATACTTTTCTCTCTAAATTTATTGCCATTGTTGTTGTTGTTGTTGTTGTTGTTGTTATATTATTATTATTATTAGTGGGGATGTGCCTCAATTCTGAATTTAAATTTTATCTCCAAAACTGACTTCTTAATTAAAATAATAATGTTAATAAACCGACATGACTGATTTTGAATTACTACTTTAGAGGGTAGCAATTTCTCAACTATTTTATATATTTTTAGAAACAATAAACATGTTATTATACAAAATATTAATCAATAATTTAATACATCCATTAATAATCAACAAATTACATAAAATTATCTCCCTTGCAATTATATATTGATGGAATTAAATATATAACAGGTTATGCGATATTATAATCATCATAGATCAACATGAAAAACATATGGTCCTATGAGAGCGTACCATTATGAGAATTCCGACAATTTATTTAATGGATATAAATTAAGACCTCAATCTCGACTGTTAAACTAAAACACATTGACTCGACTATTATTTTCAAGAATAATGGTATAAAAATATATAAAATTTATATACTTGAACTTTTATTTAAAATTTAGTACCACATCAATTTAGTCCAAAATTATGAGGGAATAGTGTTATAACTTTGGGGAAGAAAGAAGCTTATCCAATTAGTTCCATTATCAAAAGAAGTTTATAAAAAGGTTATCTTTTGTAATCTAGAAGACAAATTATTTTTCAATATGGGGCCACTTCTAAATGATTAAATTCTCTAGCCTCTTATTTTACTTTTATATAATCATTTTGTTTTGTACGAAAAAAGAGAATCACTTTTCTACTATTAAGATTTGAATTTATTATCAAAAAGGGTGTCAATGCAAAGCCTACTTAGAATCCAATGCAAGAGCTTAGTATGATAAATTTCAGTCAAGTCCCATTTAGAATCCTCCAGCATGATGATGTACACTATTTTATAAATTAATATAAAATTATTAAAAATATATTTTTTGAAATGTTTAAATAAATAAATTTATAAAACTTATAAGACATTAATGTTACTTTTGCATTTACTATGATTGTTGTGAGCAAGGAAAGCTTTTTTCTTGATCCGAACTGAAATGTTGGGTTGGTCTTTTCTCAAACTTGCGCCTAAAATTCACAAAGTATTAAGGTTATCAAAAAGTCTGGTAAAAATTCTTTGACACTCAAGTTAGCAATAAATACACTAATGTGGATAACAAGACAATAACTTGATATAAAAATCTATAAACTATATATATATGTAAATGTCATTAATGAGACTACTTATAATAATGAGGAATTAAAAAATCATATTTAGATAGTCTCATTCCAAAATTTATTTCCTCCGAATTCAACCATTCTTAACCCAAATTATTCAATAAATATATGGGTCATAATCCTATCCAAATATCAATCCGAACCCATAAAAAGTGACCCATTTAGACATTACCACATCAACAACAAAACTAGACTCTAGCTCGAATTTTATGCAATTAAGGTCCTAAACATACCATTTTTACATTAGGAAAAAAAATATTATAATATTTTATTTTCTAAAATAATTTCTTAAAGTTATACTATCAAATAAAATAATAATGAGTAACACTATTAACTATCAATCATTAATTTTAAATAATATATTATAAAAATATAAACAAAAAATATATTTTTCAATTGTTATCTAAAACTCTATGCAAATTCAAAATAAATTCATAATTAGTTTGAAATACAAGTACTAAATAATCATATATCGAACATACATGAAATTGAGTGGCAATTTGGCACATTAATAGGTCTCATACATAAAGTGCGAATTCAAGAATTTAAACTTGACGAACTCTTGATATACATATGTATAAATTAAAAAATATACATATGTATACATTCGGAAAAAAAAGGGGCTTTAATTACCAATGTACACTATTTTGAAAAACTGAAGATGCAATAATATTATTATTGTACAAGATTGTAAGATAGTCACTTTAATCAAAGATAATGATTGCACTAAGCATGATTGGTGTCCTTCATGTACAAAAAGCACGTGAACAAACATACAATAACTGAAAAAGTCACCAAACAAACAGCTTATCAATGGGCAGCTTTTGTTGATCTTTCTTTGAAATTAAATCAACTTTGAGGCAACTCAAAGCAATCATCTCTACCACAACTCTTTTACCCCTTCTAGAGATTATCTATACTACTAATGGCTTCTTTTTTATTTTTCTTTTCTTTTTTTATTTGTGTATTTTGCATATGTATTATATATACATATCATGTAGGGATGCAAAACGAGCTGAGACTTGGCCATTTTTTAGACTCGAGCTTGACAAGCTTGGGAAATTGAGGCTTGAGCTCGGCTCGAGCACTTGTTTGGGCTCGACTCAATTCATTAGGCTCGAACTTATAATCAAGTTATACGCTTGAGTTCGGCTAGGATTCAAGCTCGAAAAGTTAAATTATTTTATAAAAAAAATTAAAATTAGTACATTTTATTTTATTATATTTAAAATTAGCTATAGGCTCGAGTTTGACTCGAGCTCGAATTTGAAAATTAAAATTAATATATTTTATTATATTTTTTTATATATAAATATTTTTTTAAATAAAAAATATAGGCTCGCGAGCTTGCAAACAAGAATTATTTGGCTCGATCTCGGCTCGAAATTTACACGAACTCGAGCTCGAACACTTTTTGAGATAGCTTGTCAGGCTCGCAAACTGGTTCGGTTCATTAGCATCTCTAATATCATGTATAAGTATGGCTATATATGATCCATTTCAATTATGTGAAAGAAACATATACAAATTATATATCAAAATTATTAGACTCAACGAAGGACAAATAATTATTATGTTGATGAATTTTGCGTGCATGAGTATAGAATGGAACAGGGTTGGAACGATAGTTACATTCTAACCAATTGTAATAGCGGAACAAAGAATTTTTGACATATTTATACATAATCCACAAGAGCACAATCGTTATCCAGACCTCTAAGAAAAACATTTAGGTACGTATAAGTATGAGAACTATACCCCAAGATGTACATCTCACCGCATAAGAACATTTAACCAGAATCTCAATAATCTTACAATTATAAGGTGATTATTTTGCTTCTTCATTAAAATCAATATTTGCAAATTTAGAAATGTATTTGTTGATAAAAATAAATTATATAAAGATTTTAGGCTTCACAAGTCCTATAACTATTAAACCCTACCTTGGCTACCATGTTATGCCATAAAAAAGTGCTAAGGCAAATTATATGCAAACCCACAGTGAACTTGTCCAAATTCTAACTTTATTGATCATATAGCTTTAGGAAACAAATGGGGGCCAATGCAGTTCACTTTTGGTAAATATATTGTCCTTAACAAAAAAGTCTCATTTATCTCTAATTTAGGATTCCCACAAATATAGAAAGTAAAGTAGTACAAATCTTTGTGAAGATTTTTAATTTAAGGTTTTTGGGAAAGAAACTGTGATTAAAAGTGAAATTAATAATATAAATCGCTGCCTAAAATTAGATAGCTATTATATAAAAAATGACATGAAATTAATTCCGTAGCTATTGATACAAATTATAATTACAAATTTTCATAGCAAGTATAATTTTAAAAAAAAAAAACGAGCAACAAAAATTATTAGCTATCAACTCATAGTTTTATTCGTCGAAAGCACAACAAATTAACCATACATTATCTATAAAAAATTAATATATATATATAAAAGAACAATTATCAACTGTATATTGATTGTAGCAGGTTAGCTATGAGAGCATATAATCAAACTTAGAGGGTGTTTGGGTAAATTTATTTAAAAGGTTTTATAAGTTTCTACATCTTAGAAGATATTAGATCTTTTTTTAAAAATAAGTTCTTAAAATATTTGGATAAAATAATATCTTGGAGCTTATAAGATGTTAGTAATGACATTTTTGTAATTAATATGATTAAATTAAGCTAGCTTGTTAAAATCTTTAAAATAAGTTAAGCACTCCTTACTTTTTTAAAAAAGGTTTATAAACTTCTAATATCTTATTTTATGAGCTTATAAACTCGTTTGCAAAAAAATTTACCAAACACTCTTTAACAGCTTGTAAGCTCTCAAGCATCTTATAAGATATTTTGAGGAGCTTATAAGCTCACCTAAAGGGTGTTTGGCCCATCTTATTTAAAAAATCTTATAAGCTCCTACATTTTATAAGATTTTTTTAGAGCTTATAAAATGTTAGATATTTTTAAAAAAATAAGTCTTTAAAATATTTGGATAAAATAATATCTTGAAGCTGGTAAGATAATACTAATGGTATTCTTGTAATTAATATGATTAAAATTAAGGTAACTTGTTAAAATTTTCAAAATAAATTAGGCACTCCTTACTTTTTTAAAAAAAAAAAACTTATAAGCTCATAACATCTTATTTAAGAAACTTACAAGCTCTTTTTTTTTAAAAAAATTACCAAACATTTTTTCACATCTTATAAGCTCTCAAACATTTTATAAGATGTTTTGAGGAACCTATAAACTCACCCCAAACACCCTCTAAGTCAGGTCAATTTCATAGTTAAAATTAAAAAAATTCAACATCAATTACGAATAAATCGTAACTGATACCATAATTTCTTTGTAGTAAATAATAAAAAGAAATTGTAAGTTGTTTTAATTGCACTGAAATTCTAGAAAATATAATCAATTATTGAAAAATTTTAAATTATTTTGAAAATAAGATATGCATTTGTAGATAAATCCAATTATTGTGTCCCTATGTGTATGTCTTGTTCTTATTGTGTTGGTATCGTTGCATCCGTGCATTTTATTTCATTTCAGAACACTGTTGACATTGGATCTGAGTGCAATTAATGACTTCTTGAGCGTCAATAGACAAGATAACCAATTAGGTCTTCTATTATTGTGGTGAAGTAGTTATTTTTTCGTCTTCTTGAATTTAAAGCTTTGTTTTGGGTAGGACCCAAAAGTTGGCGCTAGAATTTAGGCTATGTTGACTAATATTTTGAAAAAAAAGTTTTTCAACTTCCAAAATAATTTTAAAAAACATACACATTCTTCAATTATTTTTTCAAAATATAAAAAATTATACTTAAAAAATTCTCAAAATTTAATCTCAAAAAGACCCTACATACTACTCTAGCCCTACCTTAACCCTACATAACACTCAAGTATATATATATATATACACACACACATTACATAAAAAATAATTTCTTCCTACAAACCCAACAAAAAAATAACTGATTTGACATTTACAGTAAAATTTATCCCCCCACCAAAACATTAATGAACAAACAACTCATTCTTAATCCATTTTCTCTATTTTCCCAAAACATAAACAAACACCTGACACTTTTTCCAAGTTTTCTCTCAAAAACTCATTCTACCAAATTTTTTCTAAAAAATGGCTAAAATGCTAGTGAACAAGCCCTTATTTTTTTTTTTGTTATGAATGTATTTTCACAAAATCATAAAGGGTATTTTTTTTTTTTTTTTTTGCGCAATGAATTGATCGAATATGTTACAGATAATCTAAAAATTCAGAATGAATTTGAATTAATATAATAGTTTGTTTTTAAGTTATTGTTGTTGAAGTACATGTTTTGGTTAATATGCAGTAATTTTTAACCACTATTTGCGAGCATAATATTATAAAATGTATTTTTCTGACTTTATCTAAAGACTCAAACTTTCTACAATATAAAAATATTAGGCATCTTTTATGAAAAAATTGCTGCAAAATTAATTTTATAACTATTGTTATAAATTACAGCTATAAGTTTTATTAGCAAATTTAGTATTTTTAAACTAACAAGCAACAAAAATTATTAGTTATCAGTCGGTAGTATCTTGTTGGAACATTATAGATTACGTATGAATTGTCTTTAGGAAAATAATATGTATGTATGTATATATATATATATATAAGAAGAAGAAGAAGAAGAAGAAGAATAGTCATTAGCTACTTATTAGTTGTAGCAAGGGTTAGATACAAGAATATTAATTTCAAATTTAATTAGGCCATTTTTGTACCTTAAATTATAAACTTTGAGCATTAATGATGAATTGATCATAGACAGTGTCTTAAATTTTTTTTAAGGTTAGGTACAAGAGTTTTTATTTCATATTTAATTAGGTCAATTTTGTAGTTAAAACTATGAACTTTTAGCATTAATTATGAATTGATCGTAACCAATATCTTAATTTTTTTTAAAGTAGTACTAAGTTGACAAATGATTCAATTATAAACATAGAAAATAGTAATGACCAAATTATATTCCAAGTAATAGGTAACATCTCAAGAACGAGGAAAGGACATTCAATTGTGAAGTACGGTCTAAGCCATCACAATAAGCCGATGTCAATTATGAACTCTTGCCCCGTTGTTAGTTTTTCTAAGGTTTATTCTTCTCATCTTTTTGGGATATTTTTAAAATAAAATACTATTTTTGAAAATATATACTATGAAAAATTATTATCTCGTCGAAGTAATGAATATAGTGATGAAATAATGTAAAATACACATAATTACACCAATTTTCAATTTCAATACAAAATTATCTGGAGGTCAAATTAAATTGTTATCACCCATTATTTTAACTATTTGAATCAAATGAAGTATATAAATAACACTTTCTCTGTCCAAATTTGTTATTCTAATTTCTTTTTTATTTGTCCTAATAAGACTTTGTTTTTAAAAATGAAAGCTTCCTTTCATAATATTTAAGTGATAATACAACATTATTAATTCTCCATTATTACTTTTAAATATTAGGGGTGCAAATGAATTGAGCTACCTCGCAAATCTCACGAGCTAATATCGATGCCTCTGTATTTAGACTCAAACTCACGAGTCGGTATGTAATTACATATTATTTTTTATTTTGTTAATAAATATATATTACATTATTATTTTTTTATTTCGAACTCGAACTTAAACCTTCAGTTATTTACAACTCATTTGACAATTCAAACTTTATCGAATCGAACTCAAGCTCAAGAATTTTCCTCAAATGCAGCCTGATTCGGCTCGGCTACACCTCTACTTTTTTTACGAAAGGAATATTATTGGTTAAAAAAATAATTAGGCTATGCCAAATTCAATGTTCGGTGGAAATTAGCTCAAATGCTGTAAAGCCCACTAGGACCAATAACTAATCAAACTATCTAAACACTCCTCAATGGGAGTAGTTAACTTCCAAAATCAAAGATAGAATCATAATTTGATAAAAACAAATTAATATTTGGACAAAGAATATATAAATATAAGGGAATATTTGATTACATTTTTTGTGTGATTTTATTATGTATTTTGGGAGAATGAATTATTGAAAAATATGAAATTTGCATTTTGATATGTTTGTTTATGTTTTGAATGAGATAACTTTTACTGTAATAATCAAATCAATATTTTTTTATTAAATTTTTGAGGTAAAAATGGAGTTGAGTGATTTTTTAATTATTAGAATAATAAAAAATATATATATGATGTGTATATATATTGAAAAATAAAATTTTTGGAGAAAAAGTAAGGATATATTTGGTTATATTTTTCAAAATAATTTTATTTTGGTGAAACATATCCAAATATTCACCTAAAATTTTGAAATAAAAAATAATCCTTTTATTTCACTAAAATGCAAAAATAGACAAAAACTATCACAAACAGGAAAAGAAAATAATCCGATGCTCCACCAGTCTTCTCATAGCCACAGGCTAAGGTACAAGACATTTAAAGCTATGCAGACGCGTAGTAGTACGTTCAGTACAAAGTCCAGAAAGGTAGGACCCACTGTCTTCACTGTAAGATTAGACAGATGAATTGGCCCCGCATGTTGTGCTCCAATCATGAAATATTGACAGATCAGAGCAATCGCAACGGGACAGCATAAAAATAAAAGGGTGGGGTCTCCCACACTGGAACTCTCCTTTTGATGCCATAATTTTCATCTGATAAGACTAGACTATTATACCAGAAATTCGTTTCAAGTCACGACGCCGTTTGATTGTTGATGTAACTCTGTTAAAAGCTGTTAGCTTGTCTTTATTGCAATTTTATCCCCCGGAAAATTATTATTTTCAATTCCACCCCACTAATTAAGTGGGGAAAAAAGAGGAAGGAAAAAGAAAAGGCTTTGTTTACTTGCATTTTGGAGAAATATTTCCCAACTCTCAAAATAATTTCAAAAAATATTCGCACTCTCCAATTATTTTCTCAAAATACAAAAAATGTATACCCAAAAAATCGTCAGAATTCAACCTCAAAAAAATCCTATATCCTTCCCTACCTGACACTCAAGCGTATATATATACACACACCATCAAATATATATATATATACACGTTACATAAAAAAATAATTTTTTCCTACAAACTCAACAAAAAAATAACTAATTTGACATTTACAGTAAAATTTGTCCCTCCACCAAAATATTAACAAACAAACAATTTGTTTTCCTTATTTTCCCCAAATATAAACAAATAATTGACAATTTTTTCAAGTTTTCTCCCAAAAACTCATTCTCCCAAATTTTTTTCTAGAAAATGCCCAAAACACAAGTGAACAAGCCCAAAGAGTTGCTAGGTATTTTTTTGACTAATTAAGAATTGTTTTATGCAAAATATGGATTTTATTTTTCATATTTATACTAATAAAGTTATTTTTTATATCAAATTAGCATTTTTAAATTGTGAAGATATTTAAAAGATATTATATGTGGGAGGTTTCGAGTTCAAATCGAATGGGCTCCTTTTGTGCATTTTATGTACACTTTGTACTTTAATTTATTTGATTCGATTTTAATAATAAGATAATATTAAATTGTTAAAGGGATGAATTCGTCATTTACAACGTTTTCTAAAAAAATAATAAAATATTAAACTTTTGAAATATGCATACAACGTACAAAGAGGTACAAGGTCCATCAATAGCAACTAAGCATGCAAGAATTAATAAATTTTGCATAATTATGACAAATTTATCATATTTGCATATCAAATCAATGCTAGTTTCATATGTTTGAAATAGAAGATCTATATTGGCCATGTTTTGTCTCAACAATAATCAAGATTGAGAATTTAGAATTTTACAAATATGAGATTTTGAATTTAAATATTGAGTATTACTTAATTTTATTATCTTATACGATCAAAACACTTATAAATTTTATATCAATTACTTTAATTGCTCTCATCCAATTATTTGTAGCAATAAGCTGTAGCTCTAATTCGATTATTTCCTAAATATGTATCTCACAAATCACATTAGTATTTACTCCTTCAGCCATACATATTTATGCGGGTTAGAAGTAACTTGATTGTTAGCAACAATGTAAATAATTTGAATAAAACAAAATTTAAATTATTTATTGACACTTGAGATGCTATGATTAAATTTTTTTTAGAACATGGAACTCTTAGATATTTTATTTTATTTTTGTTCTTTCACTCCATATATAATAACTTTTCAGAAAATTTGTTGATTATGAAGCTTCCAAGATTTGTCATACATCAAAATCAAACGACAAATGACTTTATTGTTTTCTGCAAGTGATTTGTCATACAATTTTTCGAGACACTACACTAGAAGTCAAGTGGAAAATAAAGTCACTCAATTATACTATGTAAATTCTCTAAAAATAAAATTAAATATTTCTTTCAAAGTATATCCTTTCTTTCTCTTAAAAAATTATTAAAAAAAATCCAATAATTTTTAACCATTACATTAATTAAAACTACATATATATCTTTAAATTATTATGCATCATGCCAAGCTTTTATATTATTATGCATCATGCCAAGCTTTTATATTATTATGCATGTTATTGTTATAGTGATATAAAAAGTAAAATTTATATTTTTCTTAAAGTATAATAAAATATAACTTCATTTTTAATACATTCTTCAATTCTACCTTAAAACAAACAAATCACTCTCTAAATTCTATATCCAACTCGTATTCGACAGATCGAAATTTTCATATTACGAATAAATATTCGACATTCAATTCATTTATTATGTGATTGTCTTAAATTTGACCAAAATATGAGTATAGGGTGTCATGGGGGAAGTGAAATATTTCTTGTTTGGCTTAAGTAGGCTTTCAATAAATAATAGATGCACAAAATTGAGGGGGTAAGGCCACAGTTCTATAGAAGTAAAAGGACACAATATTTTTTTTTCATGAAATTTGTACCCCACATATTGTCCTCCATAATTTCAATCATGTTGCTGTCTGCACATATGCATAATTGGGGTACACAATTCAATTATGTCATAGGCCACCACACATGCCCCATCTACTTATAAATAGTTAATTATTTTTTCACTTTATCTTTTTTTTTTTCCCTAAAAAATTTAAAATGAGTACAAATTATCTTCATTGTGAAATCTCACCAAGAAATTGAAAGACATAGCTCGTATCATATTTTTCCACTACATTTTCAATATTTACGGGCTTGTTTGTTTGTAAATTATCAAAATATTTTTTAATTTCTAAAATACAAATAAACAACACAACACATCACATTCCTCAATCCCACTATCCAAAATAAATCTACAAAAGCCCAAAATACCCCCCCAATTTATTTTTTACCCATTCCCCAATATTTAATCCTTTCATTTTTTATCTCCTCTTCCCAATCTATATATACACATACATAAATAATTTTAAAACATCAATTTTCCCCTACCAACATAATAAAAAAGTTATTGACGTGACATCTTATTCCCTTTCAAAACATAAACAAACAAATAATGTTCTCCTAATTCATTTTCCACCTACCATTCAAAATACAAATAAACAACCATCACATTCCCCAACCTAACTTCCCAAAAAATATTTGGTAAAAGTATTTTGGTAAAATACTCCAATTCATAGACAAACAAACCTAGCTTTCGTGGGTTTTTTTTTTTAAATTATTTTGAATTCAACATTAAATAAAGAAAACATAATTGTGCAAATAAAATTAACTGATCAAAAGTTTGAACTTGCAAACCCAAATAAAATTTTCAGATTTCCCCTTTTTTTTTTTGGGTGAAAATGAAAATAAAATGATTGCACAAAGTATATTCTTGCCTCAGAAGCCAAATAAATGATATAAATATCCCAAGGTAGACATTCTCCTCGTAATAAATTCCATAAAACTCGTGTAAAACAGAAAAGTAGTAAATCGAAGGATAAATAAAGCGCTAAAATAAATTGAATGAGTATTCAAGAATGAAATTAATAATTAGGTCAAGGAATGGTCATAAATTAGTCGAGATCCAGCATTTCAATTGATGATTCATCTTTTGTTCTGCTTCTTATCTTTTATTGCACTTTACTGATAAATATCGAATGAATTAAATATTTTTTAGTAGATCAAATATACACATCATGGATATCCGTAAAGTGAAAAATAAAATAGAAAATCAATTAAATAAAAATTTCAAGATTCAATAAGGGGTGACATGGACAATAAATGAGATTTAAATTCAACTAAATAAATGAAAATGACAAATTGGGAGAGAAATGGGCTTTGTTCTTCTTAAAATCCCATTCTCTTTTCATCTTTATTTCTTTTTAACTTATAAACATTATATGAACATTCTCATCAACAAAACCACAATACCCGCACTTATATCTCTCATTGTCTAAAAAGAGCATCTTTTTATATATATTATCTATCAAATACTTCCTATGATGAAAACACTAATCTAAACTTAGGATTCAAAATGGGCAACAAAGGAAAAAGCAAAAGCAAAACCAAGTAAAAAAACATTTCCATGTGTATTATGGCATCAAGACTAGTAATAAGTCATGAAACTATGAACTGAACAACCATAAAAGCCCTAACACCACTAAACTCACTGAAAGAATCAGCAAATTGATCAAGGTTCAGTCGGGCCGGGCCATTGGCGTAGATTGATCAGTCGATCGACCTCACATAACAGCACAGCTAGAGGTGTTTTCGTCACTGAACATGGCATACTGGTCGGCCCGTTCGCCCGGTGGAGGAGGGTATGGATAGGGAGGGAATGGTTGTGGCATGTAGTTGATGGCTGGTGGTGGCCGGGCATACATCATCGGCTGAAACCTCTCATTCCCGTTGGCACGCTGCTGGTTCATCATCATCGCGGCCAGTTGTTGCTGGTAGTAGGGGTTCCCTGGCATGTGGTCCGCCGGGCCAGCACCTTGGAAATAGCCCGGGCCGCCACTGGAACCACCGTTCATGGCCGAGGCCGGCAGGCCTTGAACAGCTGCAAGATTGCTCATTTGGCCCATTGGTAGATTACTCATATGGCCCATTTGGCCTACTATTGGCCTATTTCCCATCTGGCCCACACCACCACCAGCAGCAGCACTCATAGCCATCATGTTGGGCATGCCATGAGGCCCATCATTCATCCCACCTTTCCTGGGCCCATTAGCCATGAAATTGTGGCCATTGGCAGGCCCGCCACCACCACCACCACCACCACCGTGGTTACCATTCTTGTTTTGACCAGCATGGCCCCCGCCGCCACCGCCGTTCTGTCCACCACCATTCTTGCCACCTTTACCACCACCTTGATTTTGGTTTTGGTTTTGGTTTACACCATTATTGTTCCCATTTCCACCTTTCTTGCCACCATTACCACCACCACCACCACCACCACCATGATTCATCTGAACAGGAATGTTACCACCACCTCCACCACCACCTTTTTTCGCATTTCCACCGCCATTTCCACCATTATTAGCACCATTACCACCACCACCCTTCATGAATTGGCCATTCATCATATTAGGCATCATCATGTTAGGCATCGGCGGACCACCATGACCATGACCACCCATGATGGGCTTCATCTTATTCAGAGGGACATCATCCATATCATCATCAAGATCATCATCATCATAGTCATCATCATCATCAAATTCATCAAAATCATCATCACTAAAACCTTCATCCTCAGGCAAGTTGAACTTCACCGACTTCGAGTGCTGGTCCTTGTTGTTGATGGGAGGCATCTTCATGTCCTTCATAAACTGTGGGGGCAATTTCAGATCTCCAAACCCCTTCATCTGTGGGAGCTGCTGAAGCTGTGGATTTTGTCCAACTTTTGGCTGGTTATTCCCACCACCACCACCACCCTTTTGACCCTGTCCCTTGTTATGTCCACCTTTTCCATTGTCCATCTGCAGATTCTTGAACTGATTATTAAGCTGGTTTTGGTTACTGTGGTTGTTGGCCTTTGGTGCACCCCATATCTCAGCATGTTTCCCATTCTTGGTAAGCTTCTTTATGAGTGTGGCTGGGTCAACATTGCCACTAACTGTGACCCTCCCTTGTTCTGAATCTATTTTTGTAGTGTATACACCTAACACAAAAGATGACATTTAGACCAATTGGTGGAAAAATAAAGCCAAAATTGAACACCAAGAAGAACATAAAATGTACAGAAATACTCATACCAAATTTGAGAACATAATTTAGAGCCAAGAAAAAGAACAATTACCCTCAATCTTCTGCAAGATTTTCTTCACTTTTTGCTTACAGCCATCACAGTGTATATTGACTTTAAGAACACAAGTCTGCAAGTACAAGCAAAGCCAGAGAACAGACACAGGGTAAAGTTCACAACTTTATCACATAGAAGCCAAAAATCAAAATCAGGGACAAGAAATTAAAGAAAAAGAAAAAGGCAAAAACCAAAGCTTTGTCTGAATCAAACATCTACCCAATTGAATTAACAGATTAAATGTATCAACAATGACAGAAAAGAAAAAGAAAAAAGATACATGTGACAACAAAATAAATCCCATAAAAATATCTTGAGTTCAAAACAAGCAAAAACCATAAAGCCAAAATGTACACACAACACACACACTCTCTCTCACACACAAACACACATTTTCACCGACACACACACACACCATTTATCAGCAAATGAGCAAAGAGAAGAAGTTACCTGGATCTTCAAGATCTCTTCTCTACTCATTTTTCAGCCACTCAGAACACAAGTAGAAAGCAAATGTAATGAGGGTGAAAACTAAACGGGATAATAGATCTGAGCCAAGAAAGCCTAAGAAAATAATGTGCAGCCCACAAAGAGCAACAGAAAGAAAGAAGTTTAGGGGCTGTGGATTAACAACATTAAAACTTCCCTATGCTTTAGCTATGGCTTCCTCTATTTCAGAGTTTTGAGCAAGAAATACATGAGAGAGGGAGAGAGAGAGAGAGCACACTAATCAATATGTAGAGTGGTACAGAAGGGGAAACACTGCTTTCTTTGGCCTTGTGCTTTATTTATTGGTAATCTTTTTTTTTTTCCTTTTCTTTTTTCTCAAAAGCTTGGCATAGTATATTAAATTTATTGTTTCTCAAACTTTATAATAAGTGGGGTTGGGGTAATTACTCCATAAACCAACTTTTATATCAATTTTCCCCACTTTTTTAGAGATATTTGCATAGTTTTGGGCTTTTAGGATTATGACTTGGCTTTATGTAGTTTTATTGGTTTTGGCTTGGCTTGGCTTGGCTGGCTTGGCTTAACTCTTGGTGGTGGTCAACTAGTCAGCTTAGTTAACCATGGTTAGATGAAATAAAATCTGCTGAAATATGTGTATATTTATTACCAGTTGAGATGAAGGAGTTCTTGTCAGAATTTTTCCTCCCTCTGAAAGTTAGTTGATGCAATAAATTTTATTGTGGCTTATTACTATCCAAAACAATAAATAGAAAATGATAGTACATGACGTATTCTGCAGATTGCTGCAATTGGGCATCATATTATTAAATTACTATATTACTCTTTATTTTTATCCTTAGACGACTCGAACATTTTTCTTCATGTTTGATTTAATCATTTTTTTTGGAGCCCGATTTAGTCAAAGTGTTGTTCAATCGCATGATAGTTTTTTTTTTTTTTTTTCAATGAGGATCTTCCTCAAACTTATCTAAATACTACATACGACCTCGAACCCATACATATTTAGGGTTATGATTGATGCAATCGATATTGCTTTGGTTGGCGTCACCCTTTTTAGGGCTACAGACCCACACAATTGAGTCTGACTTTCAATCGCATAATAGGTATTTGTATTATGATTGATTATTCATTTTTTCATCACCGTCCTTTATTTTTTTATAGTTTTATTTATTGTCATTCTCATGATTATAGTATAAAGTAAATGCTTTAATTATAAGTAATTTGAAATTATACAGGATTTACTGACACCTCATGTTTTTAAAAAACATTTTTCTTGAGAATGTGATGAAAAATAAGGGTCCAATTCAATTAGAGAGAATCCTATTATATTTTATAACAAATTAAACGTATTTATACTCATCAAATGGTAAAATTAGTATATTGTTGCAAAAATAGAAAGTAAAAAAGGAAAAGAGAAATTGCATATTCAGGGCAAAAGAAAATAAGATATAAAATTGCATTTATTTTGGGGCCTGGGAGGAGAGAAAGCGATAGCATTTTTAATATAGTGGTAAATACAATTATTAAAAAAAAGACATAAATATATCACATTGCATAGTGATAAAAACTAGCATATCTTATAATATTGACTTTTTTTTTATTTTTGAATATACATTTCCCTCACAATAAAATAATGTTTAAGTAAGTTAGAACATAAAAATACAAATATAATGCTCTCATATAAAGGTGTGAAGATATATGATGCTATATCATAGCATAACTTGAAATAATCATGATTCTACATACTTTAAGAGAAAGGATAATTTATCATACAAGCGCATATAAATTTAATTCAATTGAAATCTTATGCTCTAATATCTAATAGTTTCATTAGATAATTCACTATTTAATTTATGTATTTAATTATTATTATTATTATTTTATTTTTCGCATTTTTATCATAAATATATTTATTGTAAAAAATAATGTGAAAAAAATATTATATACCAAAGTTAAATTGACAAACAACTAACAATACTAATCTTTTGCGTGCACATAATATGCACCTAAGCAACTTTTTCTATATGAACATCATCACAGTTAAGAACAAATCATTCCTGTTATAATCAAAGCAATATTTTGTACGATAAGAAAAATCATTATAGACACAAGCAACTTACATAAACCTAATACAATTAATAAAATAAAAGAATATTTCGTCTTTTAATGTATTTAATCAATTAAGTGGTTGACTAGTACTACATGAAATCAACTTGCTATTGAAAAAATCACACGAAAAAATGTCATTTTATGCAATAAATAGACATAAATAGTTATGCTAAATGTTTGAATTTTTGTGTGTATAACATGTACACTGATAATGCTTAATATCATTCGAAACCAATCAAATTCTACGTCCAATATTCCAACCATTTCATACCTAAGATTTTTTTATAAATCTTTAAATTCTTGTAACTATCAAAAACCTTCACACTTTGGGTAAATCATAATGTGTGTGTGTGTGTGTGGCTAAGGGTTAAGTTCCATTATGATGGACAATTTTGAAAAAGTTACTTATGGAGCATGCTTAAATGGTGGTGAAGAAAAGCACCCACCATCTTATTTTTGTTGACATGCA
This sequence comes from Jacaranda mimosifolia, assembly GCA_018894105.1. NCBI lineage: Eukaryota > Viridiplantae > Streptophyta > Magnoliopsida > Lamiales > Bignoniaceae > Jacaranda > Jacaranda mimosifolia. The sequence goes on from CM032123.1 coordinate 38,162,143, forward strand.
TTTGAACTTTGTAAATTGCTTTTGTCCTTTACTAGAATTGAGAATTCATGTATGCAAGAGAAATGTACTACAAGTCATTTTGTGATGATCTTTTTATTCTTTCTCAATTTTGCAATTCTTTGAATTATTTGGAAAAAGTTATTCACCTCTTATGTATATTGGAAAGGATATTAAATTACCTCTTTTTGTCTGCAAAATGCCTTTATACTTCCTAAGTATATAACACCATGGAGTTCACCCATATCAATGAATTCCAACCTAATTGATTGTATTCCAACTTCACTCAATAAGGTATAATGTACCTATATATTCTTTTGATACTTATTGTACCAAGGTGATGTATCATGCCCAAAAATACATGCATATGATTTTTTAAGGCAATTAAAACACATTGGAGAAACAATCAACATTTTAGTCTCCTTAGGTGTGAATACAAAAATTTTCTGAAATTGTCACGATTGTGTTCAAAAGATAAGCCATTTATCGCAGTCTGAATATGACTGATCGAATAATACCTCTTCATCACAAATATAATTGGTTTAATCAACTACCACCATAAGTATATTCAAATTCAAGACCTTAAAAAATTACGAACAGACCCATTAAGCTATCAATCTCCCTGGTGGTAAGTGCGTGAGAATATCAATATATCAATAATAACATTGTTCATCAATAAACTTCATATTTATTAACTCAATAAATGCAAATGAAGAGTACTGTAAGAATTTGCAAGACCATTATTGATTAAAAATGTAAATAAATGTGTAATTAATCTCTAATTAATGCAAACTCCCTTTGTTTGGTCACATGTTGTTGTAGGTCTTTTAATATAGACTATATAGGTGGAGGCAAAGAAAACTGTAAAATCTTGGTAGAGTTAATTTTTTCTCTAAATCTTCAGACTTTTTCTTTTTGTGAGCTAATAAGTGTTGTCCTTCTTAAAAGGCTAAACAATGATGAAACCCTTGTGCCTTTGTCCTTGTTCTTTCTGTATCTTAATTTGAATTTTTGTACCCTTTGAGGCCCAGAGGGACCCCCTTTTAGCCATAAAGTAAATGTGAAATGGCTTCAAAAGAAACTTCAAACAGCTTGTCATTCCAACTATAATAATGCTTTGCTGCTTTTGTATGACGGTCACCAAATTTCTGGATCTAGGGCATTCTTGACATTTTTTTTGAGTAATTCTTGGAGTATTTACTTTTGCTTACTATTCACTCAAAAGATTGCAATCTTAGTCTTTTACATTTGTACCCCTTCTTTTGAAATGGAGAAGAAGGTAATTGAGAATTTATTTTGATTTGTGTTGATATTGATGAGGAGTATTTGTAGAATACGGTTGATCGAAATGGATACTAAATATTTTTCGAGAGATTTCCTCCAAATTACTAGTATGACGATGAGCATCAACATGTATGTTTTATGGTTGTATCATTTTCACCTTTAACTATTGCTTTTGAGAAATGACCTGATTTGGCACATACCTTGAAAGAAGTTTTTACGGAATTCTTATCGATTAGAATTTTTACTTCTAGTTCCAACCAACGAATACTTATTCTTATATTGTTATATGAACTTTGGTTTATTGTATGAATGTCAGTTTTAGGATGATGCGGTGAAATTTGAACAGTTAATCAAATATGACTACTGGCTTTTTAAGATTAGAATTTAAACTAGTTTAGATGATTTGCTACACGTTGACGTCACGTTCATACAAAATCAATATGATACGCGTCTAATGTTAAAAAGTACTAAAATATTATATTAAAAAACATGTGTGAAATGCGAAAGAATGCAACTAAGTATGAAAGAGAAAAATCCGCGATAAGTTGAAGAAAACTACAAGTAAATATGTTGTTGAATTTTGTTTTCTTATGTTACGTACAAAGAACAGCATGTACCACATGTTCAAAAGTTTTGATTCATAATGAGAAGAAAAAATAGATTGGTGAGTCGATCATAAATATCAAACGTTTGTGATCCCATGAATATTGTGCTTGGTATTGAATGGCCAAAAAGCCTATTTATGCGGTTTTGAGTTCATATCCTATAATATATAAGCAATTTTTGTATGTTCACATTAAGATCAAACTTTCAAGACTAATATATTTTTTTTTCATCAATATTATTTGACTTCTATATATGAAGAAAGTGATTATTACGGTTTTAATAAAATCGATATTTGTATCAAAACTTATCGTACTTACAAATGACAATATCTATGTTTTAATAAAAAAATTAAAATCATGGTATTGTCTCTCACATTGATAAATATTTAAAAAAATGACCATTTTATAAACTTTGGCTAAAAAATTCATGTGCATCAATTAGATATTTCTTTTGGGTAAGTTGATCATAACTCAATTTTTAGCTGCACTTGACATGTTTCAAGACAATTCTTGTGTCCAATAAACTCGCAATCTTAGGGCATGCAAGTATGATATCCTATGAGCTTGTTATTTAGCAACAATCAAAATCCGAAACTCAATGGCTCATTTCTTCTTCCTAAAAGCATTGTATTCAAAGAAAGTTTTACTTCATAAAGAGCTCTTAATATGATTTAATGCACTGGATTTGCATAAATATCAGCTACCTTTAGGAGCACAATTTTACTAATGATCTCTCTAAAATTTAATTTTTCGAGGTTATCCCTCAATATAATCTAGGCTACAGTTAGTTTTTGTCCTTTTTTTTTTTGTTTCAATTTTTTCTCGACATCCACCATATGTAGGGTGATAACTTCATTTCGAGACTTAAAAATTTTTTGTACACGTGAAAATATCAAATAGTAAGAACTGCACCATGTTATTGTATGCTGAATAGCAAGTAGGAGTTATTTAAGATGTGAGAACATTTGCTGTCATTATGTACATTTCATACTTGGTGCAAATAAGAATTTTTAGACAATACCCCTGATATGGGGTGGCTCAAATACCTAGGCTCAAACCAAGTTGGCCCAGAGGCGCAACACCAGGCCCAATCTGGCACCCGAGGCCCATATGCATAATCGATCTGAATCGACCACTCGTTTGATGGTGCCCCATGCATAGAATGGCGTAAGGTCGACTATTGTCGACCAATGAGCTTGAGACAATATAGTACTCTGCCACCGCATTAAATGCACTAACAGGTGGCACGCTTTCGCATTAATGGCGCATGCCATCCCTTTACCGCCTGACACAACAGGCGCCGCTACAGTGTACTATTATGTTCTTAAAACCTGGAAGGGCAGTTATCTGGAAATATACAGATAGAGGAAATGACTAGTCGCCCCTTGCACAAGGGTAAGGACCCTTAGGTGTACCAAGGGCATCTCAGATAATTTCCCGGAAGGAAAATGATATAAATACCCTCAGTCTAGTCTTTATGAGGTACGCACTCATACATACACAAAGCCCCCACTCCGCTGCTCGATATCTCATCGATCTTTACTGACTTGAGTAACGGAGGGCCTAAGCCTAAGGTTCCTCGGCTAGCCTAACGTTTACTGTGATTGCAGGACTCATCCCACCTAAACAAGAATCTCGACCAGCCAGGTCGAGTCTCATTCAAATCAGTAGTTGGACCCATATCTAGCAAATCGAACCCTCACATTTGGTACTGTCTGTGGGAAACATTTGAATCCTCTATAAAAAATGGTAAACACTAGGCGAGCCCTCTTAAGAAGAGAAGAAAACAGGAGGTCCAGCTCCCCTCCCCTTCGGCAAAACCCAGAACTAAATGCCAGGGATCCAGCGTCCAACTTGAGCCTGTGGTCACTTTAACGATACCTCAATTGATGCAGCTCATCAGTGAGCAAATTTCAGCGCAGATTTCGGCCCAACTCTCAGCCTCATTGAATAGACACGCCGTGCAGCCGGAACCAGCAGTCAGTGCCACGCCCCAACCTGCGGCTCCGGAGAGAGTGCGGCCTAAGGAACGCTCTCAGCGACCGAAGTCGCGAAGGCCCCAGTCAAGAAGAGAACCAAGCCCGAGCTATTTTCCTAGAGAAGTGGTCCGCCCCCCACCACGGGAAGAGGTAGCAGACTCTGTTGATCATGACGTTCGACCCCTTCGAGCCCCGTAGCGCAATAGGATCGAACGCTCCAGATTCAGGCTAGGCAGAAATGCATCCCAGACGGATCAACAGGAATAGAATGAGGTATCCCATCAAGTGCAGTAACTGAACAGGCATCTGAAGGAGATCTCAAGGAGGAATGGAGAAAGAACCCTCCATCCAGATGGGCAACAGAGGTTCCGGAAGGAACGAGACTCACCGTTCGTTCAGGAGATCATCGACGAACGTATCGCCATCGATGCTAAGATCCCGACAGGATTACCGAGGTATGATGGCTCAACAGACCCGAATGAACACTTGATGCAGTTTGAACACATGATGCAGCTGCATGGGCACAATGAGTACATCCATGCAAAGATGTTGGTAACCACGTTTCAGGGAGTGGCCCTCGATTGGTTTGTGAAGCTGGAACCGGCGTCTATATTTTCTTATGACCTGCTGTGTGATAAGTTCCTGCATCAATTTGCGAGTAGGAGGAAAGCTAAACTCCCCCATACATACTTGCATACCATGAAACAAAATGAGGGAGAGTCCCTCTGTGACTTTTTCACCAGATTTAACACAGAAGTTTTGAAGATCGACAGCCCGAGGATTGAGTTCTTGATAGACGTGCTTTTCTTGGGCCTGAAACACAAGGAATGTGCAAACGCGCTGGTGCATAAGCAGCCCAGGTCAATGAAAGAGCTTCTTGACCTTGCGGAGAGGTACATGACCTAGGAGGAGATGAACAAGTTGAAATATGGTAGCTTGGAAGTTGACAAAAAGAAAAACAAGTAGAAAGATGACCGTCAGGTCAGAGAGGGGCGTTGTTCCCCAATAAAATGCTTCCACGACTACACTCCACTCAACCTCCCGGGGAAAGAGGTGTTGTTTGCCATAAGCATGAGAACCTGCTCAAGAAGCACAGGAAAATCACAAAAACTGAAGCCATGAAAAAATCAAAGAAATACTGTTATTTCCATAGACAGAAAGGCCATGACACGAAAGAGTGCTTCAATTTGAAAGATGAGATCAAAAGATTGATCAGATAGGCCATTTGAAAAATTTTGTCGAGGAGCATGCCAGGCCAGAAAAGGGTGGAACCGATTGGACTCCCCGTAGGAAAAAATCGGTCAACCCAAGGAAGGAAGAAAAGGGAAAAAGACCTGCCCAACAACCCGACCCACCCATTCGAGGAATCATTGACATGATTGCAGGAGGCCCTATCGGAGGAGATTCCCGCAATGTGAGGAAACAAACTCAAAGACAGCTTGACTCGACCAAACCATCCAAGGTCGAGACAATTTTTCAGCTATTGACCAGCGCTGAACCGATCTCCTTCAGCGACTCAGACCCTGACCATATGGAGAACAGGGGAGTCGACAGGAAGATAGACGACCCCATGGTGGTAACCCTCGAAATTGCCAACTTCGAGGTCAGAAGGATACTGGTCGATAATGGGAGCTCAGTGAACATCATGTTCTTGTCTGCCTTGAACATAATGAAATTGGGGAAGCTAAAGTTTGATCCAGTCAAAACACCATTGGTCGGGTTTGGCGGCTCTGAGATCATCCCTGAGGGATCCATCTATCTTTCCACTACATTTAGGCAAGGCCCCGGCAGCCGAACATTGATGATCAACTACCTGGTGGTTGATGCTCCATTTGCATACAATGTCATCGTGGGTCGATCGGCTCTCAATGTCTTCATAGCCATTGTCTCCACTTACCACATGAAGATAAAGTTCCCGACACCAGCTGGAATAGGAGAATTCTTATGTAACCTCAAGGATGCTTGGCGCTGTTACACCATTTCAGTTGACTCCAGCGAGCAGAGGAAGCGACCTGAATTGAAGTCCTCGGGGGACGCCCTAGTAGTGAAACCCGAGGAGAGACCTTCATTAAAGAAAAGGAAGCTGGAAAACACCAGGGTCAAGCCTGTCGGCGAGTTCAAAACAATAGAGCTCGAACCTGGGAACCCTAAAAAAACTACTAGGATCGGGAGTGATCTAGGGGATCAACTGGAATGCCTTATGGTTGATTTCCTCCGACACAACATTGATGCTTTTGCATGGAAAGCTGCAGATCTTCAGGGCATCGATCCCAATATCATTGTCCATTGACTCAACATGGACCCAACTCACAAGCCAGTAAGGCAGAAGACAAGAACTTTCAACGCTGAGAGGTCGCAAATCATCGAGGAGGAGGTTAGCAAGCTCTTAGAGGCAGGACATATTGTAGAAATTCACTACCTTTCTTGGCTTTGTAATGTTGTACTTGTCCCTAAAAATGAGGGAAAATTGAGGATGTGTAATGATTTCACTGACTTGAATAAAGCTTGCCCGAAAGATCCTTACCCCTTGCCTTATATAGATTTATTAGTTGATTCTACTGCTGGATGTGAACTGCTCAGTATGATGGATGCCTTCCAAGGCTATTATTAAATATTTATGGCACCAGAAGATAGGGACAAAACCTCTTTCATCATCCCCAAAGGTGTATACTATTTTTTGGTCATGCCTTTTGGACTTAAAAATGCAGGTGCAACATACCAAAGATTGGTCAACTTCATGTTCAAAAACGAGATTGGGAGGTCGATGGAGGTCTACATTAACTACATGATCGTAAAAATCGAGAAGGCCGAGGATCATCTGGCCGACCTTAGCCACACCTTTGCCATATTGAGGGCTTTCGGCATGAAACTCAACCCTAACAAATGTACATTTGGTGTACAAGAAGGCAAGTTCCTTGGGTATATGGTCAGTCAGAGAGGGATCGAGGCAAATCCGCAGAAGATCCAAGCGATCCTCGACATCGCTCCACCCCGCACAGTTCAATAAGTTCAATGTTTAGTTGGCAGGGTCATAGCTCGACTGGCCGATAAGAGCCTATCTTTCTTCAAAATCCTCAGAAATGCCAAGAAATCTGGGTTCTCGTGGGATCAGCATTGTGATCAAGCTTTGGTAGAGCTCAAGCAATACTTGTCTTCGCCGCCCATGCTCGCCAAACCCGACCTGGGAGAAGTTTTACAGCTTTACATAGCAGTGTCATCGGCCTCGATCAATTCAGTATTAACATCGATAAAAAAAGGGACCCCCCGTCTAATGTATTATGGCAGCAAGGTCTTGCATGGACCTGAGCACAATTATTTGGAGATCGAGAAGTTCGCTCTAGCCCTCGTCACGTCGGCCAAAAAGCTTCAGCCCTACTTTCAGTCCCATGCGATCGTGGTGCTAACAAATCAACCGTTAAAGCAAGTGTTGTCGAAGCCCGACACTTCAAGTTGACTCACTAAATGGGCTACGAGCTTGGGGAATTGGCATCACATTTCAACCATGGACTTCCATAAAAGCATAAGTTTTGGCCGACTTCATTGTCGAAAGACTTGACCTACCTATGCAAAATGCTAACAACATCTCCGTATGGACCTTACATGTGGATGGATCAGCAACTACGTCAAGAGGCGGGATAGGTGTATCCCTCAATTCCTCGCTTACTGGGGAGTATGATTTCGCAATAAAACTCAACTTCCCGGTCACCAACAATGAAGCAGAATATGAGGCTCTCATCACAAAAATGTGTATGGCCACAACTCGCGGAGTAGAGCATTTTGCAGCATTCACTAATTCTCAGCTGGTCGCAGAGCAGGTCGAGGGCAATTTCGAGGCGAAGGAGCTCAAAATGACCCAATACCTGTCAGAAGTAAAACAATTACAACAGTTGTTCAAGAGTTTCACTTTGAGCCAAGTCCCCCTGAGCAGAGAATGAACGAGCAGACGCGTTCTCGAAGCTCGCCAGCTCGACGAAGGGTACCAGAGAAAAGACCATAACATTTTTAGCGGCCAACAAACCTTGTGTCGGTGCCACCAATCAGAGCCTCGTCGGCTGTATCGGAGAGATAACTCTGTCATGGCAAGAGCCAATCAAACTTCACTTGAGACAAGGTACCCTGCCCACCGACGACAGGGAGGTCCGCAGACTCAGAGGGCTAGCAACCAAGTTTGCTCTAGATGAGCATGGATAGCTTTATAGGAGGTCGATATCAGGACCTCTGCTGAGGTGTCTAGAACCCGATGAGGCCAACAAAGTCTTGCAGGAGATACATGCCGGCATCTGCGGCAACCATTCTGGCGGCCGATCTTTAGCACACAAGGTTGTCCGTTATGGTTATTTTTGGCTGACTTTATTGTAGGACTCCGTCGACTTCGCTAGAAAATGCCTATCCTGCCAGATCCACTCGAACATTCAGCACCAACCAGCCACATCGATGATCAACGTTTAGATCACCTGTCCATTCGACCAGTGGGGGATTGACATAGTGGGATCTCTCCCGAAGACTTCGGGCCAGTGTAAGTTTATTATAGTGGCGGTCAAATACTTCACTAAATGGGTTGACGCCGAAACAGTCCCGAAGATCACCGATGGCCATTAAAAGTTTCATTTGGAAAAATATAATCTGTCGATTTGGATTACCTAAGGTCTTAATCTCGGACAATGGCACTCAGTTTCAAAGCAGGAACACGAGGAAGTGGTGCGAGACCTTGGGAATCGCCCAACAGTTCACTTCGGTGGTAAACCCCCAGTCTAATGGCCAGACCGAGGTTACAAATAGAATCATTCTCGACCACCTCAAGGCTCGAATAGCAGGGACGGGAGCCAGTTGGGCAAACGACCTCCAAGTGGTGCTTTGGGCTTACAGAATGACACCTCGAACAGCCACGGGCCGCAGCCCATACAGCGGTCTACGGGTCCGAGGCAGTAATCCCGTCCGAGCTGATTCAACATACAGCTCGGGTGATCCACTATAACCCGATCACAAATGTATCGGAGAGGACTCTGGATCTAGTCACTGTCGACGAGCAGCACCACACAGCCTACAACACAATGCAACGATATCGGTCGAAAATGGCAGAACGCTATAACAAGACAGTACGACCTTAGAGTTTCAAGGTTGGCGACCTCGTTCTCAAGAAAGTGGAAGTGTAAAAAAACGTCCAAAAACTTGACCTAAAATGGGAGGGACCTTACTCAGTGGTTAAAGTGTGAAAAAATAACGCCTACCGACTAGCGGATGCATCCGGCCGTGAACTACCTTGACCTTGGAATGCAGTAAACTTGAAAAAAAAAATCGTATAAAGGGCCGTTGGCACCTATTGTATCCCTTCAATGAAATAAAATTATAGCACCTTCAAACTACATGAAACTTGCAGAATCTCCTTTACACAGTCGACCCCATAGTCAACAAAACAGGCTTCGCGCCACCAAGTCGAGGCCTATGAGCCAACACCAAACAGTCGACCCCGTAGTCGACAAAACAAGCTTTACGCCGCTAAGTCAAGACAGTCCAGCCCAAGCCAGATGCTCGACTTCACAGTCGATAAAATACATAGGGCATGAACTCAATTCCACAATCATTAAGATTATTTAAAAGCCTAAAGACTAGCTACTACGCTGTCACATTAATTACAAAGAATGAATTTTGCAAAGTACAACACTTATTCGACGAAGGCCTTGAATGAATGCTACTTGATACGCTAGAGAGCATTCGCCCAAGAATTCCAATATGCAGAATAATAAACATTGCACTAATATCTGTTAAATAACATGCTTATTAACGGGAATAGCTTATACCAAAAGCAAGAATAACCATCGTCGAACATGGAATAATAAAAATACCCATTCATCCACCAGCGTTTGAAAGCCTCATCGAGGCATAAAATCACAAATCATTTAAAAGCCTCATCGAGGCATATACATCCCTTCTAAAAAACAACAGAGAAAAGCAATGATAATAAATGATCAAGCCTAGCTGGAGCTGGCAGCCTCCTCAGCATCAGGCCCGACCTCCTCGGCAGCAGGAGCAGCAGTAGGCGCAGGCTCAGGCAAAGCCACAGAAACGGGCGCAGCAGTAGTTACAGGTCGAGAAGGGCCAACAGCATCTTGCAAGAATTGTCGTTTAGGAATTGGGAAATATGCAGCGGCATCGACTGCCCCTTCTGACACCTCGAAGGCGAGATCGCCGACAAACTCAAAATCCTTAGCAACAACCTTCAGCTTTCTCTCGACTTCGGCCCGCCTTCTTTCCTCTTCAGTCAGTTCGACCTCCGGCGCGCCCTCCATCCCTGCGGCTTCGACGACCGATCCCTCAGCATTGCCTTCTTCCTTGGGGTAAGGTCGCAGCTGCTCGTCGAACAAGTGGCTTTTGCGCGACTGGTCTTCAGGTCGAAAGTTGTAGCCCAAAAACTGCAACTGCTTAACGGCCTTTTTGAATGAGTTCCGGGCGTCGTCGAGAGCAAGAACAACACTGGCATCCTGGAAGACAGAACTTACCATGAATTGTTACACAGCCTCTCAACGTACCAGCGGCAGTATTCGATTGAACTCAGCCCGGGCCTCCCCTGAAGCTGCATTTTGGCCCGCAGATCGACCAGAATCGTAACCGACCTGCAGGTCCAACTGCAGCCTTTTCACCTGCTCGTCTATTTTGGTCCTCTCCTTGATCTCCAGGATCACCTGCTCATCCTTCTGCTTGAGGTCCTTGGACAGTTGCCCTATTTATCTCTCCAGCTCCTCGACTCTCATCTGCGAAGACTCGAGCTGAGCCTTCAGAGTCTCCGTATCCCCTCCAGTCTCCAACTGCTCCCGATCCGCCAGGGCCAGCTCGGACTTACGATAGAAATTATAGCCTAGTTGGCCTACCTAAAAGATAATGCTATCAGATACTCGATCAGAATGTAATTATGCAAAAATAAGGCAGAGAACTTTACCATGTTGGCATGATAAGCCAACTCCCGAAGAGCCGCATCCTGGCTCAGCCCTATTATTCTCCTTTGGTCAGCCACAAACTAACTTGCTAATAGTACTTTCAAACGAGCAGCCTTGGTTCACCCCACAGTGTCCATGCAGAGAGAATTATGCACGACGGGGCTGGGCTCTGCCCCGAATCGAGGAGAGGGGAACTTCGGTAAGTTAAACAGTACATCATCCCCTCGATCCCCGAAGAGGTCGTTCCCGGTCGGCGGCCCCGACCCAGCTGCTTTCGCCTTGCCCTTCCCGGCAGCAGCCCTCTTTGGCGCCGGCCCTCCCTGCTCAACCATGGCCCTTTTGCACCGACCTGCGGACTGTTGCTTATGGCCACCAGGGGTCAACCTAGTGAAGGGGTTGGTGGTGGAGTAGGCGCTGCTGCGGCCACCTAACGTGGCTCCTCGACTACAGCAGCTGCTCGACGGGTCGCGGTGCCCTATCGCCACTGCTGATTCCTCTATGTTCAGGCCAGTGCCTCTGCCCTCGACCTGTTCATGATACCCACGCGATCTGCCCAGCAGCAAATTAACAACAATCAGAAACCGTAACAACAATGAAAAAGCAATAAAATTACAAGAAATGCTGTTTACCTAGCTGGTCATTCACAAGCAAGTCAAATGGAGCCGGCAATAATCCAGCCAACACTAAATGTCTCTCCTCGATAAAAACTGAGGCCTCCATCTGGCCAAACCTGACTAGGTCCCGAACAAAGGTGTTTGGCCAGGTCGGAGTAAGGTTCCCCAGCATGTCGACATGCCCCCTCCACCAACCCCGTGGAACATTGAAACCCCCCTCCACTAGAACAAACAGGTACCATTTTTTCCATTCTTGCCCATATGAAGAAGCAGGGGCTACGAGGAATTTACGGTGTGGTCGAGCGGTTAAATAATAGAAGCCCGACTCGTCGGCGCTACCAGACTTGCGGGACATGGGAAGGTGAAAAAGGTTGGAAAAGTTTTCAAAACTAGCAGGCTGATTAAACAAATGCATTAAAACGATAAAACTACAAATAGTGGAGAAGCAGTTGGGTAGAAGTTGCGTTATACACAGTTGAAAACCCCTAAGGAGATTAACCATGCTATCACTCAAGGAGAACCTAAGGCCACATCTAAAAGCGTCCTCGAAGACAGTTATACAGCCTGCAGGAAGACGATGCATTCGACTAGGCGGCCCAGGGGTCAGAAGTTGATATTCAGTAGGGATATGGTATAACTCCCTAAAACGTCTCAAGTCGCCAGGGTTAAAGCTGGATACAATTTCACTGTAGTGGTTTGGTGTGAACAGTCGACCCTGCGACAGGGGAATCTGGCTTGGCCCAGCTTCTTCCCCCTCGCGGTTGCTACTCGAGCTGCTGGAGCTGGAATCGTCACCGACGACTCACTCAAGGATCCGGAAGCATACCTAGGCCTATCAGACTAGGTAGCCTCACTATCCCTCCCCTGACTACCCTCAGAACTGCATAAGCTCAGCATGATTTTCAAAGAAAAACTAAAGGACATGAAGTAGGAGTGAAGGAGCACTTACTGAACGGAAGAACTAAGAGCAGAAAATCTTGAAAGCGAGGACGTTTGGACAAGCACTCGACTAGAAACTAATCCGGTAAAAGTAAAAATGGTTAGTTTTACCACGGGTATTTATAGGAGAGCAAGCGTGGGAAACCAAGCGCCTGTAATAATGCTTGTAACCACCACGCTGCCCCACGCGCACCGCGATGTAACCGCTCAATAAATGCGCCAAACCCTGGTTGATTTTAGAAAAACCCTGGTCAATTATTACTAGTGCCCACTAAGCTACTTCCTAACGCTTCTCGTCGAATCCTCGTTCTGCCTTGCGAAGTGGGGGGACTCATGATATGGGGTGGCTCAAATCCTAGGCCCAAACCAAGTTGGCCCAAAGGCGCAACACCAGGCCCAATCTGGCACCCGAGGCCCATATGCATAATCGACCACTCGTTTGATGATGCCCCATGCACAGAATGGTGTAAGGTTGACTATTGTCGACCAATGAGGTCAAGACAGTACAGTACTCTGCCACCGCATTAAATGCACTAACGGGCAACACGCTTCCGCATTAATGGTGCATGCCATCCCCTCACCACCTGACACAACAGGCGCCGCTACAGTGTACTATCATGTCCTTAAAACCTGCAAGGGCAGTTATCTGGAAATATACAGATAGGGGAAATGACTAGTCACCCCTTGCACAAGGGTAAGGGCCCTTAGGTGTACCAAGGGCATCTCAGAGAATTCCCCGGAATGAGAAGGATATAAATACCCTCAGTCCAGTCTTTCTGTGGTACGCACTCATACATACACAAAGCCCCCACTTCGCTGCTCGATATCTCGTCGATCTATACTGACTTGAGCGTTGGAGGGCCTAAGCCGAGGGCTCCTCAGCTAGCCTAACGTTTACTGTGATTACAGGATTCATCCCACCTAAACAAGAATCCCTACCAGCCAGGTCGAGTCTCATTCAAATCAGTAATTGGACCCATATACAGCAAATCGAACCCTCATCAACCCCTATATATGTATTATTTAACAGTGAGCACATTTCACAGTTATATATGTACATATAACCAATCTCCATCAACTATTCATGACTCAAAAATATCTCAATGCATAAAAATCCCTACCAAACACCAAAAGTTGCTCTGCAGTTAGAAAGTTACAGAAGAACATTTCACCACTCACCATCCCACATCTACAATTTGTGCCAAATATACCCCAAGATTTGGAAGTTAATTATGCAACTATTGACCTAAATTATGTAAATATGCGATATTTCAGCTTAGGGACACGAAAGATGGAGGATTCTCTAAAAATAAAATCATTATCGCACTTGCTAGCAAGAGTACGCTCTCATAGTGGGCCCACATGATGGATGATCATAATGTTTCAAAACTCGGGTTGCAAAAAAAAAAAAAATGATCCCTTTTCAAATTTTTGGGCATGGGAATTTGGGGACATTGAGTCCAGAAGTTTTTATCTATTCAAAAAAATTTCATATTGTTCACTTAGACACATGTCGGTTAAGTCAGACATGTCCCAAATGCTTTTGTAGCTATGAAGTAACATAAAGGAAGACAATGCTCAATAATGGTGAAAGTAAATAATAATGGAATTTATTCTAGGATATAAGTCTCTTAAGGTAGTTGCACAAGTGTTAATGGCTACACATTAATGGATGGTCCCCTAGGCCCATGCATTGGGTACAAGAAAACAAATTATTGTGAGTGTTACTTCACCAATATGTTGCTATCAGCCAAACTTCACAAATGCCAAGTCTGTACATCTCCTACTGCCAATTTCTGTACAAGCAAAACATTATTTTCCAGCCATCCCCCATCATTTTGGCCATATAAATAAATTTGACAGCTATATTTTTCTATTTTTTAAATAGCCAAACTCGAAAAAGAAAGCAAAAATTAACAAATCTAAGGCATTAAAATATTATGTCGTGGGTCGTTAGGACGAAGAAAAAACAAGATTATTTTTCAAGAAAAAGAATAATTTTTTTCTGAAAATGTAGACAAGAAATATTAATGACTATGGTGTAGATATGTTACCATTTTGTAATATAAAGAAGGTGAGCAGCTTATTTGGGAAGATTTCAGACAACAAAAAGCATTAGGCAAACTGTTTCCAGTCTACAGAAAAGTTTTCAGAGGAATCAGAACATAAATGGAGGATTAAGATATTATATATCCCAATGGATGTTAGGCACTGTGTTGTGAAAATTACATAGTAATGAAGCAACTAAAGGGATGAATGTGTAGTTTTACAAATAGTTCTCACTTCTACGGACATATCGGTTGCAGATTCGAGTTTACGAGGGATAGTTGAAGAACCAACCATGATCATCTTTTTAAAGAAGAAGAGAAATAATTGAAGAATTTGTGATTCTTATGAGATGGATATTGGCATATTTTGATGGAAGAAAAGTATAGTAAAAAATTTGATTTATGTAAGAATGTTTCTTAGGGAAATCTGCAATAAATTATGGATGAAAAACCTCAAAACTCAATTCATGTTGAAACCTCCTTGTCAAGGGTCACCAATTATTGTTCCTCCAAACCCCCTCCCCCCTCCCCCCACACCTCCAACTTTTTTTGTGGACATCATAACCAAATCCTGCTCTAAATATAACAATCCAACCATATGAAAATATTATTATATCAACATACAATGATGGGCGTTTATCCTGAAAACTACCTCGAAAAGTGGATGATAGAAGAGTTTATATGCAAATCTTATGTCTCTCGACTTCTTTATGCCAAACAACACCAAGTATATATTATCATCAGGTCGCCAAGTCCAGTTGCACGAACCTGTGATCCTAACAGGGCAACGTAGGGGCCGAAGCAACCTCGGTTGCACGAATCCTAACCTTAGATTGAGGGTGGGTCTGAGACCACAGGATGTACTCAAAGCAGATTGGGAACGATCACTTGCCAAAAAAAATAAAATAAAATAAAAGAGTACATATTATCATTGATTAAGAAGCAAATTGAGCAATTATTCTATATTACCCAGCTCTCATGCATGGGAAACTATAAAAAACATTTTTCTTCCTTTCATGACAAAGTATGTTTAACAATTTGAAAAAATCAATACGTAATAGGTATTGAATGAAAATCAAAGTTATAGAAGCTACATGAGAATATGTTATAACTGAATTAAACCAACAGTAACAATAATAATATAAAATCACAATTGTCTTCACCAATCTCCCCAAGTTAGGAAATATGACTGAAATTACAAGTAAAATTTCCATATTTCTTCAAATTTACAATCGACCATCCAAGAATTACACATAAAAGTTAGTCGGAAATCACTATTTCTACACAGACTACATGTTGAAAAATATATCGCGACTCTGTACAGAAGAATATTAATTATCGCGTCCATAGAGAAGAATATCAAGCATTGCTTGAAAGACTACCTAAGTGTGAGTAAGAAATGCCGCCCTTAAGAAGCTGCAGCAGCAGTATAGAATTTACACATAAAAACGAACTACTTTTCATGACTATCTTGAGGGGCATTGATCTTTATTATAAGCGGCTGGTGGAGATTTACAGCAGAGTCGGCCACCACAACCGGTGGTTCTGGTGGCACATCACCACCATCTAAACCCTCATTTTCAGCCAATGCTTTTTCTAGAGCAGTCTTTGCAACTCGTGTAACACAGATCATTAGTACGACTGCAAGCAAAGGGAGTAAAACAGGTTAGCATTAATAAAAGTAAAAGTGTGTTTGGATGAGCTTATAAACTTTTCAAGATATCGTATAAGATATTTGAAAATTTATAAGATACCATAAAATGTTCAGTAAAGTTTTCATGGAAGGAACTTAGAAGTTGGATCCCATAATATTATTTTTAAAAAAATAAGGAGTTCCTAAATTATTTTGAAATCTTAACAAGCTCCTTTAATTTTAGTTATATAATTATCAAATAGTCGTTACTAACATCTTATAAGCTCCAAGATCGTATATTATCCACACTTCAAGAGCTGACTTTTATAATAACATCTGACATCTTATAAACTCCAAAAAAATCTTATGAGATCTTTGAAATTATGCATTGAAATCAAAATAGTCGGCGAATAGTCACTTGAAACTTACTAGACACCACAAGGCCCAACGCAATAAATACCTATATCAAAGAAAAGAGTAGAGGGTCAAAAGTCAAAACAACAAAACATTGGCAAAGACGTGAAATGTTATCAAGAAAATCAAGGCCATCCAACACTTCAGCCACATTTACATATGAAGATGATAGAAGCATATGCATAGTCATGCGATCAGCAACAAAAATTTCAACATATGCCACAAGCTGTCTTGTCCAGCAACTTTTTTTCACTTGATCTACTTTTCATGACTCTTCACACATAAAATGCCGCAATAAATAGAAATTCATCATTCATATATGCCGTTTTCCTCAAGGGACCTTGCTCCAAAAGATCCAATCTTCAGAAAGTCATCATTCACATGCCCTTCTTTTATTAGCATAAATATCACAAATACAAGAACTAAATTATACCTTGTCAGTACAACTATGTTGAACTATAGTAATTATCATCCAAAAGGTCTATCACAGATGGGAAAGTTAAAGGAAAAGTCTTGGTCCAAAATATATGGAGTTTATAGGCCTCAACTCTTTGAGTATGTTCACCTTCTTGCAAAATGTACCCTCTGAAAGAACCTAAAGTCTAGCACAGTAAATGGTGAAGTTGATCATTTCCTTTCCCTAAATCTTAACTCAAAGATTATCCAGTCTCCTACGTCCGAAAAAAGAAACTGAAAATGAACAAGCCAACCAAAAGAATGAGTTCATCAAACTAAAATCTAGAAGAACAATAAACAAAAAAGCTCTTACCCATCGGGTTGTTGAAAATTCACTCCATCCATGTGTTACATCTGAAAGATCCTTCAAAGTTGTCCCGACATATACCAAGGCAAGAGTAATTGGCTGTAGAAACAACACAAATGGGCAATTACCTCATATGCATATACAAGGATATATTTCTCTCTAACCACAAGCGTATGTATGGTGCAAGCATGAGAGTTTAATAAAGAAAATATGATAGTTAAAAGGGATTTTATAAGACTTAAATTTGACACACACACGCACATATATAATCATTAGATAAGCATTGAATAAGGTTCATACCATCATGCCCAACCATGAAGCCAGCAAGTATGGAAATATTGGGATTGGAGTCACGGATAAGAGGTAGTTCAGCATGTTAAATGGAAGTAAGGGGACAAGCCGGAGCAACAAGACAATCTGTTCAATGACACAAGAATTGAAGTACATACATGCATGAGAAGGGTTTGTAAATATATGTAACATAACAACACAATGATTTGAGATTGAGAAGACACACAGACCTTAAATCCCGACCTCTGAATTGCGATGGCAACTGCATGAAACTGTGGATAGTTTTCTAACTTGGAAATAACAAAAGACCTCCCTAGCTGCACACAGTAGGAAAGAGAAGAATACAGCAATGAGTATCCAATAGACAAAAGATTTCCTATGGCTCCTACCATTTAACAGAGGTAAAATAGGAAAAGAGTTGAGGTAAAGATGCGTTGTAATAATCAAACCTTAAGTTGATATGACCAGGAAAACAAATGCTACTATAAGAGTAAAAAGAATTTACAGTTCGCCCGAGAAGAAATGCAGCTCCAGCACCTAATGTAGAACCAACAGAATCAGCAACAAAACCCACAGGCAAGCCAAAGAGATATCCACCACCCAGCTGAAAAAGAAAACAAGCAGCATAAAGGTATCAGTTCTACCAGTAAAACAAAAGATGGGAAATCTCAGACCATGTTTGCAGTCTTGAAGGCTTACCAAGAACGCAACTTGAAAGTAGAAAATAAAAACAGCTATACTTAAAGCCTGAAGAATATATCTACAGAATTGAATTATTATCATTTTGGAAATCCTAAGCATGGAAAATTGATGACAATCTAATATAACATGCAGAAAACTACTACAGAAATCAAGCATGAATTTAGTACACTTCATGATTGAAGAAAGGCATGAATTAGGGTGATAGAGGATAATTAGTTAAGAGGCACTTCTTTTCTTTTTCTTGTTTATCCAGTTATTTATTTACCTCTTGGGGGGCAAAAGGTGTCAATTCTCTACAAAAAATATTCCAATGCTGAACATTCCCTTCTTTAACTTCAAAGTGAACATATATTGAGTGAGATAATGACTATAAGAAACTTACTCTTTATAGCTACAACATCCCAGTAGACTAATGGAAACATGCAGTGCAGACCTTTGAATCTCTGATGCAATATTACTATATTAGGATAGGAGACAAAGTCTTTCTAGCTTTGAGATCTAGCTTTCCTCTCAGAAATGCATAAATCATTTGTCAAGATTTGTAAATTAGAACTAGAAATTGGGAAAGAACAACATTAGCAGAGAAGTTACTCCTTACCGTGAGTATTGAAGCTGGAACCGCCAGTATAGTTAAAGGAATGTATGCCACAGCTCTGCAAGGTTCAAAAACCATGTTGAAAGTAAAAAAAAATGAATGAAGTTCACCAGTCATGACTAAGCTAAAATAATGCATCTTCAAGGTCACAATTTCAAATGAATACCGACGTGAATAATGAGGGTCAGGAAGCAAATAAACCCCATGTATTTGATTTACAGTCAAAGAAGTTAAACCTGTGGAAACTGAGGATGAGGGGATTCAGTTTTTCTTAACTCTCATGTACTTAATGTTGGCTTGGCTTTTAACAGTGTGACAACCGCTGACATTATATTTTCCATTCATATCCTTAATGTTCACCAAAATAATCCTTTATCTGAAAATTCCAGTCATTGATCGACCATCATTTGTTACAAAAGCTGACTTTAAAAAGTAAAGCATCATTTCAAGCATATTAAGAATTACCACTACTCTGTCTGAGTCAATAAAGAAAATCCACATGTAACCACCAAATTAATGATCAGAAGAACTTATCATGCGAGAAGATAAACATGATATTTGAACTTCTCCCCATCCACTTCTTGAAAGTGGGAGTCATGTAATTTCTTATAATTTCTTTTCATATTTCATGTATGCCATCTCATATCTCTAACAAGAACCTTTAGTCACATCAGAAAAACTCTACAAGCACATTAAAATTGTACTTACAGCACGAGAGGACCCCAAGGACCAAGATCTTGCTCTACCCATGCTAAAAAGTCCTGTAACACCTGCAGAAAACAACTATTCAGAAACAAGGTTAATAAATTGTGTGTTAACAATCTTGCATCTATTTGAAACACATCTTAAAGCAAAGTTTGCGGCTAAACTAACAGTTTTCAGTTGATTTATATATTTGTCCAAACATACAACCTCAAAAATTTTTTTTGCTTGAAACAGAGAGATGCTTGAAATTGCTAAATGATCAGTAGAATATGCACGGTGATGATGATCTAAAGGGGCAAAAAATCTGCACTTCTCCACTTGGTCACCTTTTACCGCCTATTTGGTTTTAATAAAAGGCACAATGAACTTTTTCTGGCTAACATAATTGGAGGTTGAGTTAGCCCATGAAATGACGAACTTAGTGACTTATCAATCATGCAATACGGATTGTTATTGTTACAACACAATGGAGGCAGTCCGATCAGGGCTCCAAAATAAAGGCTAGCAATTAAATGAGCTCTTGTGCATAGATGAAATAACTAGAGAACTATGCCCTAAACTTGGTTAACTAACAGCTCAGAGAAATCTGTAAACAATCTATGGTCTGTGAGCTCAGAAAACTTTGACGCTTAATCAAGACAGGGTGCAAATGAACCCAAACAGACAGAAGAGACAATGAATATGGTAAGTTAAGAATAAGATGCCAAACATTCTTTTGTTTCCAGACAGGGTAAGAGAGAGGGAATTCTATCAAGTTTTCAAGCCGTTTTGAGGAAAATCAAGATTCTATTACTACAAAACCACCAAACCAACGAAGATAACATCAACCAATACCAAATCAATCCAAGAAAACACCCTAAAAAGCATAATTGTAACAAAGCCGACAAAGCCCAGATGATAGAACACCCACAGCAGTCAAAACCCCAACACAAGCTACATTAAACAGGAAAGTCGGGAAATAGAAAAGAAAAAGAAAAAACACCAATATCACTGAACATAGTCCTAGAAAACTCCAAAAGAAGCAAAAAGAAAATGGCCCAGAAGACAAAATCTGACCTTTTCCACAGGGAGAGTAAAGCAAGCAATTACAATCCCAGCGAGCAGCAACAAAAGCAAGAAAATTTTGAAAACAGAAACCCAAGTGATTTTGAAAGCCATTGTAATTGAATGTGGTTAGAAAAATAACAAGCTTTTGCGCCAAGCCCTGCAAACTTCTTCTTCTTCAGGTTCCTCTGGTAAAGGTTGCTTCAATGACAAGCGAGGCCTCCAATTTATTCACCCAAATTTGAATTGAAAACCTAAAAAGAAACAATCTTTCACCACCCAAAGAAAAACCCTTTTAGAAGATAATATAAAGATTGAGCCCCATTTAATTGGAAGATCGAAGTGTTGGATAGTTTTTGCAATTGGGTGGTTCGTGAAAAAGATTGGATTTTTCTTGCTCTTTTTAGCTTTTGCTGTAATTTTTCTGCTCTGATTGTGATTGTTTCGTGTTTGGGTTCAGTTAAAATGTCAAAACTACCCTTAACTCTTCTTGCACGTGAAGTCACGTGTTTATTGCATCACGAAATGTTTTCACTTTGTTGCCTTAATTTATTTAAATAAGCAAAGAGTTTTGTTATTTATTTGAGAAGATTACTTGTTTATTTGGAAATAAATATTGAATTGAGTTCGAGAAAGGCGCATTTGTGTAGGAATGAATTGAGCAAGTAGATTTTTTTTTGAGTTAATTTGAATAAAATGAAAATATATTTAATAACATTTCATAATCTTTATTAAAGAGCTAAAAGTTTGAGAAATGAATAATTATAAACTAACTGATATATAAGAGCTCAATTTATCAAATTCTTTAAAATTTAATTATTTTTACAATAATATTTTTTAGATATGAAAAATATTTTTAGATAAAACTATATATAAAATATAACAAATAATTTAATTTGACGAATATTTCAAATATAAAAAGTTACTTTTGCTACAACTGTAAACTCTGAACTTTATTTTTTATATTATTAATTTAAATCATTTTAGTTTTCTAGCAATATAATAGAGAATTCATTTTCAATTATTTGAAAAAATTTCTATTATATCGGACATATATAGTTGATATAATTGAAAATTTTCAAAAGCTTGATAAATGACTGTTTAAATAGCAAATAATATCAATCTTTTATATTTTTTAAAATATTTAATTAAATAATTTTATAATTGTATCGCCTAATCTATTTTAATATTTTTGTTTATAATAATTCATAAAAAGATATTGTTACATTAATTAATAATGTCGATCAAAAAAGTTTGACTGAAAGTAAATACTCATTTAATTATTTGTACATATTTATATATTTATAAAAGAAACTTCTCTATGACAAAATGATATTTTATTTTGAATTGAATATTGAAATTACCTTCCTCTTTGCTACTAGCTACACAAGACCTGATAGTCTAAATACTAGCTTGAGCACCAACCTCTTCACAAGTCGAAAACCTCTATTATGTATATAAATATTTTTTATGAATGATATCTCCTATTCTTGATCGTAAAAGACCAGCAGGAGACGTTCAAGTCGGATTCGCCTAAAGGTTAGCTTCGATAGTGGTTAGCCGCCTTTTAGGTCAGAGCTACGACCATGATAAGTCGATAGCTGCTCTCATGACCGAGAAGATTGGATACGTACGAATTTACTTATTATTTTATTCATGTATATAATATATATTGTTTTATAATTCTAAAAATAATAAAATAACTATATATATTAATAAATATAAATAAATTTTACTTATCATAGTTATATAGAACATTAAGAGACATTTTATTTTATAAAAATTGCATGTTACAAACTAAACACTGAATTAGTTATCAAATAATAACCCAATGTAAGTTATTTCATAGATAAAGTATAAAGATGTTTACATATTTACTCTAACAAGAAAACTTAACATTTAAAAATCTCAAATATCATGAAAATTATAATTATAACTTCCACATCATTAAGAAATTATATAAAAAATTCTTTACATTTTAAAAAATTTATTTTCCAACTTATCATACCAAAATATGTATGTAAAATATTCTGCTCTACTATTATTTTCTTAATTCTTTCATTATTTTATTGTTCTATAAATAATTTATAGACTTAGACTTGGCAATTCTTCATATTCCACAACTTATTTAAGTACAAATTATCTTCAAGCATAATATTAATAAATTGAAATATTCATATTATTTTATTTAATTAGTAATAGATTTTATTTCTTTAAATACTAAAAACAATTACAATTCATTTTTAATCACATGAAGTAAAATAAATATTATTATAAAATAAATTATTTCAATATTAAAATTTTTTTTGGTGCATCACATTGGGTACACACTAGTTTATATTTAAAAGGAAGAACGTGTACCGTAATAAGAGGAGAAGGAAGAATTTCAACTATTTTAAAATCAATAAGGTATGAGACGTCACATTAAATATTAATAAGATAACTTTGACAAAGTAGGTAATTGGATTTTGAAATTGAATGTTCTAAGTATGAAAACACAAATAAAAAATATATTTGCTAAAAATGGTAAAATAAACTAATCTTTTACATTTTAAATACTAAAAAATGGCAAAAATAGAAGATGAAAATAAAAATAAACAAGCCTACGACTTCTAAACTTGGCTAATATAGCAATATTAAGTCAACAAGTTGGATTCCTTCTTATAGTTGTTGACATCTTAATGGTCAATTTTGGAGAAAGTATTTTTTTTTCTTCTCTTAGTTCAACTACTCAAACTACCTCCCATCCTACATTTGGAAGTGGATTTGGATACTCAGAAAATGAATCTTTTCTTCTTTGGCAAAGTATAGCACAAAGTGCATTTCCTTTTCTCTTGTTCACTCTACATCATTTTTGCCTAATTTAAAGCATATTTTTATAAGGTCATTTTTCATTTTACAATATATTGAGTTCAACATATTCGATCCACTCATAATCATCGAGTTGTGTGAATGGTAGTAATTTTCACCACCTACCTTTCTACAATGAATTAAGTACAACACATTCGATTCATTTACTATCATTGGATCCATGATTGCACCTAATCCAACAAGAGATTTTATATTTGGCCTTTTAATGACACCCCCACTCCACCCCTTCCCTTAAAAATAATTAAAAAATAAAAAAACACTGCAAATTCCCAAGAAAAGGAATGTTTCTATCTAAGGCCCCGTTTGGTTTCAGTTCCATAGCCCCTATTTTCATTCTCTATTATTCCAAAAGTAAAACACATTATTTTTTACGTATTTTCACCCAACATTATTTTCATTTTCATTTTCAAAATATATTTTTTTAATAATCTATATATCTTATCCCAATAACATACACATCTTATCTCTCTATTCTATTATTTCTATACCTCTACACATATAACCTACTAAACTCAACATAATCATTACTTTTCCAACATTTCATCCAAATATATACCCATTTTCAACTCATTTTCACTAATTTACTTTTCAAATTTTAAAAATAATAAAAATAAAAAATAAAAATAAAAATAAAACCAAACGGGGCCTTTGTCAATCAGACAGAGGGGACACAAGGAAAATAATAATTGGACCTTCAAATATTATAATTTTCTATCCCAACTTAGAAATAGGACTGTTAATGAATCAAACATTTATCCAACAATTCGATATTCGAATTCGAATAGCAGATTCGAATTCAAAATTTAACAATTTCGAATTCGAATTCGAGTCTAATATAATATTCAATATATAATCGAATTCGAATCGAATTCAATAACATATTCGAATATATTTTATTATATATATTATTATATATTAATATTTTTATTTCTCAAAACTTAAATTTTTATAATTTATAATTTATAGTAATGAAGCCATTGAATATTATGTCAACTATTACAAGTATTTGATATTTGCTTTTTGGATAAATCAAGTATTTTTATTTTGTGATAATAATAAATGTGAAAAATCAATAAATAATTCAAAATTCAAGTAAAAAACTGAGTTAATTGAATATTTAAATCGAATCCGAATATATCAAATAATTATTCGAATCGAATTCGAGCTTTCAAGCTCAATTTAAGATTAAATTCGAATTCGATTACGAAATAAATCGAATCAAATCCGAATTCTCAGATATTTGGTTCGATTCGATTCGTTAACAACCCTACTCAAAAGTGGTTGGAACAGGAATTCTTTTAAATATGGTGGTTGCATTATCACAAGTGTCCATCAAGAAAACCTCACAAAATGTATGAATTTCTATCAAAATCTCATCATAAATCTATTCAACTTCTTCACAGTGGTAACCTCATGAATACACAAAAGAATCACACACAAAGTCAATATATAGCAATATGCTACAAAAAAGTATATATGCCCTCTCCTATTGTATCTCTTAAACATCTTCCCCTACAACTTGTATTACACCATGGCCAAAAAATAATACTGCCTCTAGCAGCTGCCCTGTCAAATTCAACAAATTTCAATGTTGCACAATGCCATTGCACCATCACAGCAAGTCCTAGCCAACCACACTTGTCCACATCAGCTGTCCAAATCAGTCGGCACATGCTTGAGCTAGGATAAGTATCGATATAACAATCATTAGATAAAGAAATAATCACACAGATTTGACACACAGCGCGTTAATCAGCACATGACCAAGCATAAGGTCGACAAAATATTGGTGTCCTATTTGGCCGTCCCTCCACTTCATCTTCAATGGAGCTCGGCCATAGTGCACCCCATCGTTGCACCGGTTGTCATAGTGCCATGGATAGGTCATGTCAAAATCATCAATGACTCCATCAAGAATCCCATATTGCCTCAACTTATCCAATACCACCCCATTGAAGGCCTCCATCTTGTGAGGATTAAAGGCCAATGCTCTAGCATAGCCACCCGTTGCCACCGTCGTCCTGTATATAACTTCAGGCGGCCTCAGCCCTCTTTTCCTCACTCCTTCCATTACCTCGGCCCAAAAGGCAGCTGCATACTCTGCCCCCCTGATGAAATTCCTGATGTTAGACCAGTACACACCGTCGTGTAAGCCTGAATTCATGATCATAGTATCAGGAACTGTGTTTTTTGAAAAGTACCCCTTCAATAATTCTCTGTAGTATGGACTGATTAATGAATTCAAGCCCTGATAATTTCCAGTATGGTTTGGATGACCATTGAATATGCTGGTGAATCTGACCACTTGGGATGGATTTCTTGGATTGGTGATGTTCATATCAAATATTCTTGGAACACTAGGAATATCCCGGACGCCCAAAATGAAGTGAAGGATGTTGCGGATAGTGTCACAATGGTTCGAATCGCCCCACCAGAAAATCCAACGATTTTTCAAACAATTCCAAGCTTCTTTACTTGAGAACAGTTTGAATGAACAATGAGTAGAATATACCCAACCGTTGCTCTCTAGGATGCCCAATGGGCCATCACACCATGGATGCTGGCATGGAAAACTTGGCTCCTGGCATCTATATCTGCCGTCATTGCTAATTGGGCAGCTATCATTCCTAGCATGTCGAGTCCATCGACCAGACCAGACATCCTTAGTATAATCAGACTTCTTGCATTGTCTTATTTCAGGCAACTGGGATGAAGAACTAAGGAACTTGATTGGAATGACACGAAGCACCTTGTCAAACACGAATCTAGCAGACGAAAATTTCAATCCTTCATAATGCCGGAACAACAAGATAATAGTCAAATTGTAATCCCCAGCAAAATCAGGATGAACTTGAAGGGAAAATGTGTAAGTGCCATTTCCCAAGTCCTTAATTGGAGGCCTAGCCTTCCATTTTTCACCAGAAAGATCGGTTTCGAAGTAGTCTCCTCCTAAACAATGAGGCTCCCCTGATTCATTCACTGCCTGGAAAACAAACTCATGGACTTCACCACTAGACAATTCAATGTTGTTCTTCCCATCCAAACTAGGAAGCCTGATATCCACCGTTCTTGAGTCCTTACAAGGCTCACCTCCTGGAGTTAACCACTTTGCGAGAAGATTAGATGAATAATTTGCCCCTAACTCAGATGAAATCCAAGAAAGAATCCTAGGAGTACTTGAAGGGATGTCCAAACCGTGGTCCTTGGTCAAATTTTCTGAAACTTGAGCGTTAATAATAGGGACATTGAGTGGCTCAGGAGCAATATTAGGATCAAGATTTTCATGGGTTCTTGCCAAACTTTGTTGGGTGAGGTTCAAATCAATATTGTGAGGCTTTTCTATATGGGAATCAACAGAAAGGTTCCTAAAGTTCAAATCTTTAAGGGTTTGCGGCAAGATTTCAGAACCATTAAACTTCAAAACAACAAAATCTTTGTGAATAATATTCATACTCAACCCATCAATCCCCCATACAATCAAGATTCCAAGAAACACCCCCACCATCAGAATCTTGAACCACCGTTGGACTATGGGGTTTAGCCCCAAAACCCATGCAAAGTTTGCAGCTTTCTCCGGCATCTGAAAATACATCCCACCAAGAAAAACAAGTTACCTACTAATAACAAAGAAATGAAAAGAAAACAAAAATAAAGATAAAAAGGAAAAAAAAATAAGCACCCCACAAACAAAATCCTCAAAACTGAAATACTATAACTATATAAAAAGGATCTTTCCCTTCCAAGCAGCTGACAAGCAACATTCCCAGTTAAATGTTTGTGTTTTCTTGGAAATATAAAACAAAGTATTATACTAAACTTACTGTTTTGCTTCAATCTCCTGGCACAGTACAAGTTTCCAAAAGTTTTTCCTCAATGCAGCAGAAAATCCTCCCCTCTCCACCCTCCTCTCTCTCTCTCTCTCTCTCTCTCTATTATATACTTTATTATTTGTAATGGAGAAGAGTTCTATAATGATAACAGTACTAACAATAATGGGAACAAGAGGCAGAAAACAAAAGCTGGAAGAAGACTAATTATAATGCCCATAATGCTCTTGAAAACTACTGATTTTACCATGAGGTCCCTTGAAGTTTCCCACCTTCCACCGACAGACAACTGGACATAGGATTCTGGCGGAGCACGATGCTTGGGATGGGTAGTTTTGTCTTTTCGGTAGTAGCATTTGCATGGCTGTTTGCAGGACCCGGGTGCCACGTGCACTAAGGTGAAACTTTATAGCTTTGGGGATTCATTTAAATCGATCATCTTGGTATTAAATAGTTAACCTACACATTTGATTTTTAATTATTTTATAAATAAAGTATTAAATATTTAATTTAATTCTCTAAAGTATTTTTTTCGTCCGCCTGAGCTGCATAGGATTTTATTCTTATAAAAAGTACTTTAACGACTAAAAAATGATGACTAATTTGACAATAGTTTCAAATTCGTCAACTTCTTCAATATACAATAAAACTTGTATTATCTAAAGTTTTTTAATATTGAGAAGAAGTACACTGTAATGGTTCCCACTAATAGTCCTATTTGATAGTTTTTAAATTCTTGACAAATATAAAAAATTTAATGTATGCCAACAAAATAATATTTTGACGAAATTCAACATTTTTATGTCTTGTAGCAGATTTAAGAATATAAAATCAAATATACAACCTATATTTACTTATGATTTGACAAAGAAAAAGTATTTTTCTCGTAGAAAATTTGGACTAAAAGTATAATAATATCTTCTTTTGAATTTTTTAAAATTAAAATTTATAATTATGTTCATTATGATTCAAAAGGCATAATTTATACTTTAAAATATAATTTATCTTAGATATATATTTCCACGATAAATCTAGTCATGAATGTCTAAGTCGATTCAAGACATGTTAAATTTACTCAAATTATGCCTAAAAAAATTCAATTCTCTAATTTTAGTATTTGAATGGGACATCACTAAAGTACTAAGAGCTAAAAATATTAATGACCGAAAATGCTAAATGTCAAAAGTATTGGCCACTTTTTGACTAATGCATGGGTGCTCCTAACCCACCACAAATGGAGCAATTAATTAATTAATTATACACTTGAATTTGCAGACAAATTATTTGATTAACAAGAATTCATATTGAAAAAGAAGTGATGATTAGTGTTACTTTTCTTGTACAATAATGATGATTGGGTACACTAAGGTCATTAGTGGCATGAATGGGACTTTCACAGTGGATGATGTGACTGCCATTTTTCCTTTAATTTTTATTAATTCTAAGTGGAATTTGCCCAAATAATGGGAATGGTTTGACCAATGGTTTGAAAAACTAGGCACCAATTGGTGATAGAACCACCATCATTCTTTTTTCAACCCTTTCTGGAATTAAGGTTGCAATTGAATTTAATTAATTTGATGATGTACAAATTTATCCCCAAATATGATTGCTTTGAGGTGATGTTCCGTCAGCACACATATCGTGGGGAGTTTTGTCCTAAAACAATGTTTTGAAAGTGTGGAAAAGAGAGAATAATTTATAAATTATTTTAAACCCTCGACACATTTTGTTGTGGAACGCTAGGTGTCATCATAGCCTCCCAAGTCGAAGGAGTTGAGACTGAGAAGAGGCATATGATCGTGGTTTCCACAGATGACACCAAAATGATATTATACGAAAATGGAGTGAGGTCATTTTCGGTAGACATCAAAATATTGGTTCTTTTCCTTTTGAACGCACACAAAGAGATCTCTGTTTCTCGAAAGTTTTTGAAAGTTCGCAATTCTATTGCTAATGATTTCATGTCCTAAAATTCTTCCTACGACCTTGTTATAGTTTTTATCTTACTTGATTTAGGCTTATTAGGATTTTTTTTTTTTTGCCCTTTTTCATGGACTTAAATTGTGTTTGGGTTCTCTGACCTTTTTACTTAATTAGTTGATTTAATTTATTTGGATATTCTTAATTAACTTATCGAATTACCTTTATAGTCGAATTTTTCCAAATTATAATCAAATCCACATACTGAGAAGTAAGTATCTTGTAATAGAAGAGTAATTATAAATCCTCTCGATTGTAATTATATCAAAATATATGAGCATATGTTAACCTAAAAAACAAGATTGTTACACATATATCTATTATTTAAATATTTTATCGATAGAAAATTATCATAAAATTATCCTAGTCATTATCTCACGTTAAGAAAATATGAAAACACATTGTTTGCAAGATTTTATAACAAATTGAGTCCCTTTCATTAATTATGGCGGCAATTGAATTTCTTATAATTTGAATATGGTATTTTTGGGGTCAATCTATTAAGAGTAGGACTACATAATTATGATTCATTTATATTAATATCTAATTGAATTAAAAAAAGGACTTCTTACGAATAGGAATAGAAAAGTATATGGAGCATATTAAATAAAAAAATAGTGTGAACAGACAAAAATCCTAGCACAGTTATTAATTAATTATAATCTAATATAAAAGAGTGATGCTCAGATTTAATACTCCCAATCTAAACTCCAACAGACGGCCCAAGTTAATTCATTTTTTTCTACAACATTGCTAAAGATAATCTCAAAATTTGTCTAATATTTAAAAACTTGAGATTTTTAAGTTAATTTATAAGTTGCTCCCCTCTTTTTTACGACACATTTTTTCAATAAAGATAAAGTTTCTACTTATACGTGTTGGCAAAGTAATATTTCTCGAAATTAAATTTTTTTATCTTTGAGGTCACGATTTATTTCCACAATTAATTAAAATAGGGAAAACAAAGACCTATCTCTTTATTTTTTTATTTTTTATTTTTTTCAATTTGAAAGAGCATTTATTAAATCAATATGGTGACATTGAGAATGCAAGCATAGATCATGTGCAGAAGCGACAGTGCACGTGACATGTGCCTTTCTTGGATAAAATCTCATTTGGCTGTACATTGTTGGTAGGAACAAGAATTGAATGAGGCCATTAGTCACAGTATCATGGTCCAACCCACAGATAATTTTAAAATAAAAGGTACAATTGTTACCCCATAATTCTTTTACCATAAAATAACAATTTCTTTTTTTATTAATATATTCCATCATAACTTATTCTTAATAATTACATTATATAAAACTTTGAACATTTTTTTTAGGATGAGCAGCAAAATAATTATATTACCATTCACTTTAACAATTAGCGGCACAATTAATTTTTTTTTTTTAAAAAGAATATGACTAATTCTTCAATTTCTCTACAGAATCTGAACCCATCATTAAATTATTGCAAAATCTAAAAGCTATTCTCTTGCATATTAAACTATAGCATGCACTAATCTTTCAATCAATCATGTCCACTCCACACATCATAATCATATTATATTCCACAAATGATAATCATAATATATTGTTACCCAATCTAAAGTAGTTTCAAATTTTCTACTCCGATTGATTATCATATAAATTTAAGTATATAGATTATTTTGATAAAATAAATTGATTGATTAATTTGTCAGGTAATATTATTCTCATACTTATATGTGTAAAATTCAAAATATAAAATTTTGGGAAGCATAGTCGTATAAATAAATAAAAAAGGGTCTACTATTTTAAGGATGAAGGGCTAATTTGATGCTGAATACCCATTTCTACAAATAGATCAGTCGCAAGTTCAAGTTCTAGCTATCTAGCTGGAGAACCAATCATATCCTTCTTTCTTTAAAAAAAAAAAAGAAAAGAAAAGAAAAGAAAAATAGTTGAAATAAACATT
Organism: Jacaranda mimosifolia; assembly: GCA_018894105.1. Lineage (NCBI taxonomy): Eukaryota > Viridiplantae > Streptophyta > Magnoliopsida > Lamiales > Bignoniaceae > Jacaranda > Jacaranda mimosifolia. The sequence goes on from CM032123.1 coordinate 38,193,310, forward strand.
TCGCAGTAGATCAAATACATTTTGTATGTTTTCGAAAGTGGAATACGTGAGAAATATAAATTAAAATAGAGAATCTGCCAGATCTAAGCTTAACCAAATAAACTCCAAGCAATCAAATGTAGTAATAATATTAATTAAAGGATCAATGAAGTGGCTGTTTCACACTCCATGTGACACACTGAAATAGCAACTCAGACAACTTTATAGCTGAAAGAACCCAACAAACAATACATCCCATTCCAAACAAACAAGTTTGGCACATTTCATCTCTTGTTAATGGGAAACTTTGTCTGAAATTTGCATATCAAGAGAAATAAAAGGTTCAGATAAAATCATTTCTGCTAAAAAAAGAAACAAAAATAATACTCCAATTTTAGCAAGCTTTAACATACAGACAATAAAAAAGAATTTAGTAAAATATGGAATGATGAAGGATAGCCTATCTAACTATGTAGGAATTGACAACAAAAGTTGAATAACCAATCAAAGAAGCTGAATATATGAAGAAACTGATTAATTCCATGGATCATCCCATCCTTTCGGTCCGTCTCTTTTTATGAAGTCTATTATGGCTTGGACAGCTTCCTCGGGTCTGTTAGATAGCGAGTGGTTTCCATATTCAATTTCGACTTTTTCAGCACCACCCATTGCCGTACACAATCTGGAAAGAATCGTGACAGGGATGACAACATTAGTCAAGTTTCATAACACATGTACCAAGTTAATCTACGAGGTATTCTGTTTAGGATGAGGGCACTGTTGGTATAATAGTTATAACAGATATATAAAGTAATTCAAAGAGTTTGAGTTCTTGCCTATCAACCAATGCTTTCTTGTCCACATATTCGGGTACAGACTCATCAGCCATGGAAAACATGACCTACAGAGAGGGCAAAAGAGCCGTAATTCCTAAAATTTGGCATATAGAAAAGAGAGATAGCATTGTATATTACGCCAAATAAATCAACATATTATGCCTGTAAATGCCTATCAGATCCTCATTCATGCTTCAACTGTGCCGGGGGTAAAATCCACTTTGTCCCTTGGAACACTGTAGGGGATTCACATGGTGCTCCCCACTCATGGATTGAAACAATTAATCCCTCCAAATTTAGATAATCCACAAAACATGAACTCTTCCACACCCAAGTTCCATAACTTTTGGTCCGCTATTCGGATTGTGAATTTTCCTACCCCATAGGGAAAGGTACTTCCCTTATTGGCTAGTTATGGGCGACGAGGGATTCGAACCCACAACATTGTGGTTTTTGGCAACATGTTCTAATCCTTTGAGCTATAGCCTCCATTCAGTCTGCACTGAGTCTGTTTCCGGAGTACTCTCAAAAACAGGAGCCTTTCCTTCTCCCCAGTCATTTTGGGTTAAGAAGACGTGAAAACAAGTTTACCTCTATAAGAATGGTATTGCTAGATTTTAATACAACTATTTGAAAGTGGTCCCTTTTGGACATCATAAAAAACAAAAAATGAAGACACACACATGGATGGATGATAATTGGTCGTTCAACACAGGGTATAATAAGAATTTTAAGGGCACTTATTTAGTCAATGTGGGTGCAATGATTTTCACCCAAAACGATTTAAGATTTAGTTCCTACTCAACAAAATTCTTGCTTTGAACAAATAATAGAGCAACTTCGAGTGCAATCAAAACAAGGCATCAAAAATCAAAGGGAACCCACCAGGGTAGGTGTGTTAGACATGTGTCCAAGTTTCTGTTTCAACTGGTCTTCACTAAAGTCGGAACTGAACATGTCATCGTCGCCATTGTATGCACAGAGTGAATGATATCTGCAAATAGCTCAGAAATGAAAAGATCATTTCGTTATTCAAGTGCACAATTCAGATGCAATCAACAATACAAATGACCTCAGTTAAAGAAGGAATCCATATTCAAATCAGTCTCACCTATAGGCAGTAATTGGAGAATCTGGATTGGCTTCTCGGGGCATCAATTCTGATCCTCGACCTTCATTTATCATCTTTGAAGCCAAGTCAATCATGGAAGCAGTTTCTGGAAGAGTGGCTCTATATTCACGGTCACTAACCGGAGCCTGAGCAGCCGATCAACAAGAAAAAACATAAAGATAACATTGAGGTGATATAGATGAGTAAGATCTTAGTAGCTTTAAAGTCACAGCTAAAATATAATACTAAGATAAAATTACATCTATCATTCGTGCGCTGGAACTGAACTCTTGCAGAGGATTATTTATAATGAAAATATACATGGAAAACTTACCTGTAAAATGGCTGCACGAACTGCTCTTGAACATGCTGCATTTGTACGCAGGTAATAGACAATATCCTACAATAGAATAAAATGAGCCTTAGTTATATTATGTCCTATATAAAGCGAAGGCCATGAATGGCATATCATCAAACTTCTTATAGATCAGCTCAAGTGCATCAAAGGTCAGATGATCGAAAGAGAACCAACTAATTACCTGGCAGCCAGTGCTGTTTCCAAGTAGTACCACACCTTCAGAATCTTCCTTGTTTATCAGATAACTTATCAATTGATCAAGCTCCATGGCATCCTTCATCCAACAGTATAACAGTTAGTTTTTCTTCTTCTTTTCTTTCTTTCTCTTTTTTTGGCAAACAAAAAACAGCATCGATCCATTGCTTAAATACATGGTATTAGAGAAGGTGAACTGGGAACTGCAATATATCAAGAAGAACTTGAGATTGATTTTTCAAATCGCTAGTTTATGAACTACAGAAATAACCTTGCATGTAGAACATAATGTCATTCTCCAGCTTTACTATTTTGTCTTAATTCAGAAGTTGGTAGAATTTCTAGAAGAGGTAACATGAATGAATTTTCAACACTTCTATGAATTTCAGACTGCTCAGTTTAGAATAATAATATAATTGAATAGATACATAAGATTTGTGATTGAAGTGATGTGTGTGAAGAAAAGTTCATACAAATGGAAATTCTGACTGATATGTTGACCTAGCCAACTTTGTAAAGTACATGGGACATGAATCAGTAGATTTTATCTACAAGAGCAGAAACTCTAATCATAATTATTGAACAAAGCACATAAAAGAAGTGACACTCCACTAACAAGTCTATAAAGAGGCATTAGAATTTAATCTATTAGCAACATAAAACAGGAACTGGACAAAGAATAAGTCACCTGTTTCAAGCTTGAGATTCCATATCCACTGTATGATGATGAAAAAAGAAATTGAACTAATGACCAACGCTCTTTCTCCAAAGCAATTGCTAAGGGCTCCAAATACCTGGAAGACTCAGAATCATCTATGTTACAAGGAAATTAATAGGAGAGATATGCATTTGATGAACTTACAGACCCATATAGGGTCGCATAAAAGTAGCTATTTACTCATGTACACTTGTTTACGAAAACGTGCACGTTTGTGTGTGTGCATTGTCTGAGTCACGTAAAAACGTTGTGCAAACATATTTCAATAACTTTATTTTGGAGCCTATTTTACTTATATCCAACTACGAGAACCAGAAGAAATATGAATCTAAATGTTGAATTCATCAAAACTCTAATCTGAAAACATGGATCAAACAAAACAACAATGCTTTCAAACCTTTTCCATCTTCATGGTGTATGACTAGAAGAACTAGATAGTGTATGATCGAATAGAAGAAATCAAACATTTTCTAACAGAATGTGATTGGATGATGTTTCTTTATTCAGACTTTTCTTCTAAAGATGGTAAGTGATTGGACAGATGTTGCATGTACTAGTTGAAGAGCAAATGCCTCAGATGGGTACTTATGCATCTGAGGAAGCCAGAAACAACCAGTACTTGAGAGATAATCAAAACCTTATGTTCTGAGAGATAATCAAAACCATATGTTCTAGACATTTGCACATTTTTTGGTACCTAAGTTGCATGACTATTATGGTTGTTCATAACAAATTATAAATTTTATGAGAAAAGTGTAGGAAGGAATTCAGAAAGTGACAAGCAAAGCTCAAATTAGCATAAACAACAAAAAGGAAAAAGAAGTGCAAACGAAGATAAATATTTGAACCAGTGTTGAATGACATACTCAGTGGCCAATAATCCATCTGTCAGCCCACCAATAAAAATAACTTGCTGTTTATAATCACCTGTTTTAAATGCAACCTGCAACAAGAGAAAGAAGAACAAGAATAGGAAAGACAAACAGAAGAGGAAGTCAGAAAGAGAAAAAAGGTGCAAGTTACCAGTTAACTTATATCAGATACAAAAATTCGAATATAGTGGCAAAGATGAAATCCAATTTAGTTGGCAAAGATATAGAAAAGGCACACAAGAAAAGATATTAAAGTTCAAATTAATATGTCTAATATTAAATTTCACATTTGAATCTCCAGGCGAAAACATTTAGCTGTCTAGTTCTGTTACTTCTCCAGTACAATCATCATGAAAGAACTGAAGCCGATAAATGTAACAAATTCATGCCACTCGAGAGCATCAATCATGATGAACTAATTCTTTGTTGAAATAGCACAATACTTATGCAACTCAAAAAACTATCTGACATAATGATTGAGGCATCAAATCACATTAATTCAAATTAGTACAAACTAGAGCAAGTTCTCCAAAGGAGGCATTCGAGCAAATAATACAGTGTTATGAAACACTAAAAACATTATAGTAGCAACACTAGTTCTTGATGACAAAAAAGTTTGGATCAAATGCACCATCACAAACACCCAGACCTATGATATTTTCTTTTTCCATTTATAATTTCAAGTCTGTCATCTATCAATTGTGATGATGAGAGTAAAGAACAACTAGGAACACTGAACGACTTCAACTTCCTAGGCTTAAGTTGCTGAAAGAAAAAGTTCTGCTATATATCTATAAAGTATTTGCCAAAAAGTATACATTTCACTTATCTATCTGAACTTCTCAGTGAAAAATAAATAAATCAACTGTCTAAAATTCATTTCTCAAATTTAATACTGAATTCTCAGGTCAGCTTCTTCAGTTTGAACTTATTCAACAATATTAATCAAAAATCAAAGCCAATCCACAGCCCACTTCCTATTTCACCGCTCAAATCTCAGTAACACTGCTAAGATCACAAACCATCACAAAACAAAGTAATGCCATCACAAAAGTTGCCCTCTGAATCTTCAATTTCTCAATTCCCCAGTATAAATGATAAAAAAATCAAATCTCAGTAACACTGCTAAGATCACAAACCATCACAAAACAAAGTAATGCCATCACAAAAGTTGCCCTCTGAATCTTCAATTTCTCAATTCCCCAGTATAAATGATAAAAAAATCAAACTGCATCCACAACCTGTTTCTCAAATTGACAGCTCAACTCTAAAATCAGAAGCCATTCCTTTGAGAACCTTGATCTCTGATTTAGTACCTTCAACTACACAATTCTCCAGCAAAAACTAACTAAATTCTAAATACAACCACAAGCCATTTCTCGAATACAACGCTCAAAGTTCGGCTCAAACAAGTAAAACTACAGAAACAAGTATAACTAAAACTAGAAAAGAACACTCCTTTTCTCACAATTTCTAAAGATTCTTCTTTTCCCCTCACCTGAATTGGTTTCGGACCATACTTAAACATCACCCCACGAAATTGATGCTTCTTGTTAATGGGTCCACTCCAACCTCCCATGCTGTCGCCAGCGGCGGCGACGGAGGAGTCGTTGGGCATCTTGGCGGTGGCGGACCGGCCGCGGACAATGCCGGAGAACCAAGAAGTGCCGGACGACGTCGTCTGCGCAGTTGCAGAGAGAGAAGATGGCGTGGAGAGATTCATATCAGAATTTTCCATTGAAAGACAAAGAATCCATTTTTCAGTAGAGAGCTAACACTTTATTTCCTCTTTTGAAATATTGAGTTGTCAATATTTATTTCTTTTGGACTAGAGAAGACTATTGTACACTTTAATTTATAAAATAAAATATATTTTAAAATCTAATTTTACTTTTATATAAATTAAAGATTTTTAAATTAGATATTTGAATTTTAAGAGTAACAACATTTATAAAAAAAATTGGTATTAATAAAGAGGGATAATGGGTAATGGCACCCAATTCAAATGATAAAACTGACACCCAAATTATTTAGTCTTTAGTTTGAGGAATTAAAATATATATATATATATATATATTGAAACTTGAATTTTTTTAAAATATAATAATGTAAAATATTTAAAGCAACTTAAAAATCAACTGCAAATTATCATAATTGAATTTTATAATTAGATTATTATTTAAAAAGATTGTTTAATAAATTAGTTTTTTCCTAATTACAGGAGATAATCATTGGGTAGTTAATAATCATAAACCTAGTATTAATAAGACCATCATTTGATAAATAAAGAAATTAAATGAAAAGGATAGTTTTAAACATAGAAAACAAAAGTACAATGTACTTTTGTAATCTGTCGCCAAATGGTATAAATATCTTATATAATGTAGGGGTTAAGAGTTTAAATTAAAAGTAGACATGGCAATGGGTCCAAGTAAACCGAGTTTTTGTCCCGAACCCGCCCCTAATGAGATGGATTAAGAGTCAAATAAACGGGTTTTGAGATGGATTACGGGTCCAAGGCCGGTTATGAGTTTAAATAAATCTAGCTTGAACCCGACCCACATAATAAATATATATAATATATTACATAAAAAATATAGAAAACAGGATATATATAATAGTGTATATATATTTCATCTTGATATAGGGTGGCCCAAAAGGCCCAATGTTCAGACAACGGCCCAGGGCCCATGAGCCACGTCGACCCTGTTCGACCAGGTAGTGGCCCCAAAAGGCCCAACGTTCAGATAACGGCCCAGGGCCCATGAGCCACGTCGACCCTGTTCGACTAGGTAGTGGCCCCAGAAGGCCCAGCGTTCAGACAACGGCCCAGGGCCCATGGGACATGTCGACTATGTTCGACCAGTCTCCCCAGGCCCAGGCGGGCTCCTCAGAGCCCTCGAATAGTATCGACCATATTCGACCCTCGTCAGGCTGATAGGAGGTCGAATTCTGCACAGTACTCTACCACCGCATTAAATGTGTTGACTGGCACCACGCCACCGCATTAATGGCGCATGCCATCCCCTCACTGTCTGACACGGCAGGCGCCACCCAGTATACCGTCCCGCCCTGTAGCGTGAAAGGACATCTAGCTGGCAAAATTCAAACGGGGGAATAGACTGATTGCCCCTTTGAGAAAGTTGAAGACCCCAAGGGTAAGCCAAGGGCTTACCTGTCATTCCCTGCAAGGGGAAGAATATAAAAACTCCTCTGTCTTGCCTCACAAGGTATGCACAAAGACACTCTGAAACTACCTTACTCCATTGCTAAATACTGCAAATACTGACTTGAGCGTCGGAGGGCCTAAGCCGAGGGCCACTCGGCTAGCCTAACGTTTACCTTGATTGCAGGATTCTCAAACATTATCAACGGAAGATCTCCACCTTAGAGGTTAAACCTAATATAGATCGGAATTGGAGTACTTGTATTACGATTCGGACCTCATCATTTGGCGCCGTCTGTGGGAAACACGGAATCCTCTGTCGAGAATGGTGAACACTAGGCGAGCCCCTTCCGGGAGGGAAGAGAACAGAAGATCCAGCTCCCCCCCACTCCGCCAGAACGAAGAAAGGACTGCTCCGGGTCCCAGTATACAGCCTGAGCCCATAGTCACCCTCACTATGCCCCAGTTGATGCAGCTCATCAGTGAGCAGATCTCCGCACAGATATCAGCCCAGCTTTCAGCCGCCTTGAACCGGCAAGCCGCGCCGCCAGAACCGGCAGCCAGCGCCACGCCCGTTCCGGCGGGGCATGAGCAAGCACCGCCTGTAGAATACTCACGGCGTTCGGGGTCCCCCAGGCATCCAGCTAGGCGAGAACCGAGCCAGAGTCGTTTTCACCGAGAGGCACCCCGCCCCTCGCCGAGGGAAGAGGTAGCAGACTCCGTGGACCATGACGTTCGGCCCCTTCGAGCCCTGCAGCGCGATAGGACCGAACGTTCCCGAGGTAGAAGAAAGCAGGATCAGCAGGAGTGGGAAGAGGTATCCCACCAGGTGCAGCAACTAAATAAACGCCTGGAGGAGCTGTCGAGGGGGAACGTGGACAGGCCCCTTCAGCTGGAGGTGCCCTCGAGATTTAGAAGGGAACGGGACTCACCCTTCACACAAGAAATCATTAATGAACACATCGCGGTGGATGCCAAAATCCCCACTGGTATCCCGCAGTACGACGGGTCCACGGACCCGAGTGAACATTTGCTGCAGTTTGAACACATGATGCAGCTGCATGGACACAATGAGTATATTCATGCAAAAATGCTGGTAACCACACTTCAGGGGGTGGCCTTGGATTGGTTCATGAAGTTAGAGCCGGCGTCCATCTTTTCGTACGACCAGCTTTGTGACAAATTTCTGCACCAGTTTGCCAGCAGAAGGAAGGCGAAGCTGCCACACACCCACTTGCACATGGTGAAGCAAGCCGAGGGGGAGTCTTTGAGAGATTTTTTTACCAGATTCAACACAGAGATATTGAAAATTGACAGTCCGAGGATTGAGTTCTTGATTGATGTGCTGTTTTTGGGATTGAGGCACAAAGAGTGCGTTAACGCTTTGGTGCGCGCTTAGCCCCGCATGATGGAAGAACTCCTCGACCTCGCGGAAAGGTACATGACCCAAGAAGAGATGAACAAGATGAAATACGGCAGCATCGAAGCTGACAAAAAGAAGGGCAAAGAGAAGGACGACAAGCAGAACAGGGAAGGACATCGGTCCCCGATTAGACGCTTTCACGACTATACCCCGCTCTCCATGACGAGGAAAGAAGTGCTCTTTGCCATTCAACATGACAACCTGCTGAAGAAGCCCCACAAAATTACAGAGACAGAGGCCATGAGGAATTCAGGGAAATTCTGCCACTTCCACAGACAAAAGGGGCATGACACCGAAGACTGCTTCAACTTGAAGGACGAAATTGAGAGGTTGATCAGACAGGGGCACCTAAAGAAATTTGTCGAGGACAGGAATCGACGAGAGGAGGGTGCCGTCGACCGGACTCCCCATAGAGAAAGGTCGGCCAGCCCGCGAAGAGATGACAAAGGGAAGAAGCTCGCCCATGAAGCCCACCCGCCCATCAGAGGGGTCATCGACATGATTGCTGGGGGGCCCACGGGAGGAGACTCCCGAAATGCAAGGAAGCAAACCCAACGGCAGCTCGACTCGACCAAGCCATCTAAGGTCGAGACGGTTTTTCAGCTTACAAACAGCACAGAGCCAATATCCTTTTCAGACGCAGACCTCAGCCACCTCGAAAGCCAAGGCATGGACCGGAAGATCGACTGCCCCATGGTGGTCGCTCTCGAGATCGCCAACTTCGAAGTTAGAAAGGTCCTGGTCGACAACGGTAGCTCAGCCAACATCATATTCTCGTCGACACTAAAAAGGATGGACTTGGGCAAGCTGAACTTTGATCCAGTCAGAACGCCCCTAGTCGGATTCGGGGGATCGAAGATAATGCCGTTAGGGTCCATCTCCCTCTCCACGACTTTTGGGCAAGGCCATCGCAGCCGAACTTTGATGATTTGCTATTTAGTGGTCGACGCCCCATTCGCTTATAATGTTATTTTGGGAAGACCGGCCTTAAATGACTTCAGAGCCATCGCGTCCACATATCATATGAAAATAAAGTTCCGACCCTTGGAGGAGTTGGTCAGATTTTATGCAATATTAAGGATGCTTGGCGCTGTTACACAATCTCCGTGGACTCCAGTGAGCAGAGAATAAGGCCACAGTTGAAGCCCTCGGGGGACGCCCCTGTAGCGAAACCCGATGAGGGAACTTCATCAAAGAAGAGAAAGATCGAAGATACCAGGGTAGAGCCGACGGGAGACTTCAAGACAATTGAGCTAGAGCCCGGGAATCCTGACAAGACAACCAAGATCGGCGCTGATTTGGGAGATTGACTAGAGTGCCTCATAGTTGACTTCCTCCGGAGGAACATTGATGTCTTCGCTTGGAAAGCGGCCGACCTGCAGGGCATTGACCCGGACATCATCGTCCACAGGCTCAATGTGCCCATAAGCCAGTCCGCCAGAAGAATAGAGTTTTTAACGTCGAGCGGACACAAGTTATCCAAGAAGAGGTAAGCAAACTCCTAGAAGCTGGCTATGTTGTTGAAATTCAGTATCCTTCTTGGCTATGTAATGTTGTCTTAGTCCCCAAGAGTGAGGGAAAGTGGAGGATGTGTAATGATTTCACAGACTTGAATAAAGCTTGCCCTAAAGATCCTTACCCCTTGCCTCGTATTGATTTACTTGTTGACTCCACCGCTGGATGTGAATTACTTAGCATGATGGATGCATTTCAAGGATATTATCAAATATTTATGGCACCTGAGGATAGGGAAAAAACCTCTTTTGTTGTCCCCAATGGGGTATATTGCTTTTTGGTCATGCCGTTTGGACTTAAAAATGCCAGAGCAACTTATCAAAGGCTTGTTAACTTCATGTTTAAAAATGAGATTGGGAACTCAATGGAGGTTTATGTGGACGACATGATTGTAAAAACAGACAGAGCAGAAAATCACTTGGCTGACCTGAATCACATATTCTCTATTCTAAGAGCCTTTGGTATGAAACTAAACCCCAAAAAATGCATGTTCGGCGTGCGGGGTGGTAAATTCCTTGATTTCATGGTCAGCCAGCGAGGCATCGAGGCGAACCCTCAGAAAATTCAAGCAGTTCTCGACATAGCCCCGCCGCGCACAATGCAGGAAGTTCAACGCCCCATTGGCAGAGTGATTGCTTTGGGCAGATTTGTAGCCAGGCTGGCAGACAAGAGCTTACCTTTCTTCAAAATCCTAAGAAACACAAAGAAGTTAGGGTTCAGATGGGATGAACAGTGCGACAAAGCCCTCCTCGAATCACACATAATCTTGGTGTTAACGAATCAGCCGCTGAAACAGGTATTGTCGAAGCCGGACACTTCAGGTCAACTCACTAAATGGGCCATCGAGCTCGGAGAATTTGACATCCAATTTCAACCGCGAGCAGCTATCAAGGTACAGGTCCTGGCAGATTTCATCCTCGAAAGGATCGACCTACCGTGTCCGAACGTCAACAGCACACACTTGTGGACTCTACACGTCGATGGGTCTGCGACGTCGTCGAGGGGAGGGATAGGAGTTTCTCTTCGATCCCCGTTAGCAGAGGGTTATGACTTCGCGGTGAAACTCGATTTCCCGATTACGAACAATGAAGCTGAGTATGAAGCCCTCATTGCAGGAATGCGCATGGCTGCCGACCGTGGGGTTGGTAGGCTAGCGGCTTTCACAGACTCTCAGCTCGTGGCGGAGCAATTCGAAGGGAACTTTGAGGCAAAAGAGCACAAGATGGCGCAGTACTTGGCAAAGGTACAACACTTGAAACAGATGTTTAGCCACTTCTCGCTAAGCCAGATCCCTCGATCAGAGAACGAGCGAGCAGACGCACTCTCTAAGCTAGCCAGTTCGGCAAAAGGCACGCGAGAAAGAACTATAACATTTCTTGTGGCCTATAAACCCTGCGTACAGTCTCCCGACCGGATCCAGGTTAGATGCCTCGACGAGTCAACCCCATCGTGGCAACATCCAATCAAACTCTATCTGAGTAGAGGCTCCTTACCAGATGACATTAAGCAGGCTCGAAAGTTGAAAGGCTTGGCGCCTAAATACGCACTAGACGAGCATGGGCAGCTGTACAAGAGGTCGATCGCCGGGCCACCACTCAGGTGCTTAGATCCCAACCAGGCGAACGAATTATTGCAGGAGGTGCATGCGGGTATCTGTGGCAACCACTCGGGTGGAAGGTCTCTGGCTCACAAGATTACCCGCTATGGATATTTCTGGCCCACTCTGCTCAACGATTCTGTGGATTTCGCTAAGAAATGCCCATCTTGCCAGGTACATGCGAACATTCAGCATCAACCAGCCGCACCAATGACCAATGTTAGTATCACATGACCGTTCGACCAGTGGGGCATCGATATATTAGGGTCACTCCCCAAAACCTCTGGCCAGCGGAAGTTTATCATAGTGGCTGTCGAATATTTTACGAAATGGGTGGAAGCAGAAGCAGTCCCTAAGATCACCGACGCGGCTATCAAGAGTTTTATATGGAAGAACATCGTGTGTTGGTTCGGGCTACCTAAGATCCTCATTTCCAATAACGGCACTCAATTCCAGAGCAAAAACACCAGAAGATGGTGCGAAACTTTAGGCATCACGCAGCACTTCACTTCAGTAGGGAATCCGCAAGCCAATGGCCAGACCGAGGTCACTAACAAAACAGTCCTAGACCACATTAAGAGCCGGATAGCAGGGACAGGAGCCAGTTGGGCAGACGATCTCCCAGGCGTTCTTTGGGCCTATTGAACGACCCCCCGAACGGCCACAGGCCACAGCCCCTACAGTCTAGTTTATGGCTCTGAAGCAGTGATACCATTCGAATTGATTCAGCACACAGCTAGAGTGATTCATTACAACCCAATAGCGAATACATCGAAGAGGACGCTGGATTTAATTACCGTAGACGAAAAGCGCCAAATAGCCTACAACAAGATGCAGAGGTACCGCTCAAAAATGGCGGACCGCTACAATAAGTCAGTCCGTCTGAGGAATTTTAAAGTGGGCGATCTAGTCCTGAAAAAAGTGGAGATTTCAAAACCAGTCGGGAAGCTTGACCCTAAGTGGGAGGGACCTTATGCAGTCATCAAAGTATGCAAGAACAACGCCTACCGATTAGCAGACACTGCAGGTCGCGAGCTACCTCGACCATGGAATGCGGTAAACTTGAAAAAATTCTTTGTGTAAACTGTTTAATTGACATCTGTTGTATTGGTTATAAAAAACAAGGCACATCACGATTGAAAACTTGAAAGGATCTGGCATCTAAGTCGAGGTCACCGACCGAGACCACCTTTGTCGACCCTGAAGTCGACGAAAGGATCTGGCATCTAAGTCGAGGCCACCGGCCGAGACCACCTTTGTCGACCCCGAATTCAACGAAAGGATCTGGCATCTAAGTCGAGGCCACCGGCTGAGACCACCTTAGTCGACCTCGAAGTCGATGAAGGATTTCCATCTAAGTCGAGGCCACCGACCGAGACCACCTTAGTCGACCCCGAAGTCGACGAAAGGATTTGACATCTAAGTCGAGGCCACAGGCCGAGACCACCTTAAGCGACCCCACAGTCGCCAAAAGTTTTCAATACAACAAAGTCGACACCTTCGATGCATATTTATCGGCTCGGCCATGCCGCCAAATTTAGGAGACCAATGCTTTACATGGTGAAAAGACCCTTAAAGATGGAAGTCGAGCCCCGATCGCAAACGCACGTTAGCTACAAAAAGGTAGCGAAACCATTTTATATTACAATTGCAAGAAGTGTTCCACAGCAAGCACTATTTGCATCCTACCGACTTACACAAGTTGGCCATACAAAATTTTAAACCAACGAAGACAAAATAACCATCCATTCGATGAAGGGGGCAAGCACAAATACTAAACGCACTTAATTCTACTCGACAAAGCAGTAGACAAACGACAATATAAAGCGAACCACAGCAGAGAATGGGCAAAGAAATTTCATTTCATAAAGCCTTAGTAAGACATATATACAGAATGAAAAGTAAAAAATACAAGGCAAGGGCCTAGCTAGAATTCCCAGACCCTTCAGCAGCAAGCGCTGGAGCCAAAACAGATGGAGGTTCAAGTGGCGCCTCTACAGATGGAGGTTCAGGTGGCGCCTCTGCAACGGGAACGGCCGCGGTAACTGTGTAGGAGCGACTGGCAGCAGAGGGCATAAACGGCCGTGGAGCAGCTGGGAAGAATGCGGCGGCATCTGCCCTGTTCTCAGAAACTTCATAGGCAAGGTCGCCAGCAAACTCGAACTCTCGGCCCACCGCATTCAGCTTCTTCTCGAGTTCTGCCTTCTGCCTCTCTTCGGGGCTCATGTCGACAGCATCGGCAGCTTCGACCTCAGCAGTATCTGCCTCGTTGACATCTTCGTCGACCAGCGGGCGTAGTTGCTCATCGAAGCCAAGGCCCATCTTCGAGTGATCCTCATTGCTGATGCCGTAACCCAGATGTTGCAATTGGGCGATGGCCCTCTTAAACGCATCCCGTGCGTCATCCAAAGCAAGCACAACACTTGCGTCCTGGAAAGCGGGGCTCACCATAAATTGTTGGACGGCCTCCTTCCGCACCTCGGGCATCACCCGAGCAAACTCCTCCCTGGCTTCGACCAGGCGCTCACTTCGGCCGGCCGCACGACCAGACTCGTAGGCGACTTGAATATCCAGCTCCAGTTTTTTCAACTTCGCCTCCATTCGGGTATGCTCCGTTACCGCCAGCACCACCTGACGGTCTTTCGCCTCCATATCTTTGGCATACTGGACGTTTGCCCTCTCAAGCTCCTCGACCCGCATATAGGAGGACTCGAGCTGAACCTTCAAGGTCTCAGCGTCCTCACCTCCCTCCAGTCGCTCCCGATCGGCCAGCGCCACCTCGGAACGGCGAAATATGTGATAGCCCAGCTGCTCAACCTGAAACACGAGACTATGTTAGAGGGCAGCTAAACGAAGGAAAAGAAGAGTTAAACAGGTAGACATCCAGGTTTCTAGATCTTACCATGTTTGCATGATAGGCGAACTTACACAGCAGCCCCGGCTGGGTTAAACCCAGGAATTTATTCTGGTCAGCCATGAACTGTGCAGCCATCAGCACTTTTAAGGGATCCAACCCAGCCAGCCCTGAGGATACCATGCTAGATGAGTCGCCCACAGCTACACATGGATCCGACCCAAATCGAGGAGATTGGAACTTCCGCAAATTAAAGAGGGCCTCGGGGCTTCGGTCCATGAAGAGCTCTTTTCCCGTCGGCATGTTCAGCCCCGTGCCCTTCGACTTTCCTTTCCCGACAGCTGCCTTCTTCGGGGGGGAGCAGCCGGCTCGCCCATGGGTCTCTTTCCCCGACCCGCGGTTCTCTCGACCTCTTCTTGTCGAGCAGACGAAGGTGTTCTGGAGGGCGCGGGGGCAGCAGTTAATCGGAGTGGCTCGTCGGCCCCCGATGACTCTTCTCGAATCGCGCCGCCTTGTCAGCGCTGCTTATTCTTTTCAACGCGAGCCAGCGCACTAGCCCTAGACCTGTTCATGATTTCGTCGCGGTCTGCACAGAATAAGCAACAGAAAATGTCAATTACAGGAATGTGCGTAAGCAAACAACAGGGTACGGCGCACGCAGTTAGTCTACCTATCTCATAATCAATGGGAAAATTTAATGGGGCTGGCGACAACCCAGCCAACACCAATTGCCTCTCCTCAAGGAATACAATGGCTTCGATGGGCTTCGATGGGACCAAAATCGACCAAGTCCCTCACGAATGTGTTCGACCAGGTTGGAGCATGATTCCCTGGTACCTCGACCAGACCCCTCGCCCACTCTCGAGGAATATCGAACCCTCCCTTTACCCGCACAAAGAAGTAGCGTTTCTTCCACGCCTGACCATAGGACGAGGAAGGCGCCACGAGGAACCTCCGACGAGGCCGAGCGCTTAGATAATAAAAGCCCGTTTCCTCGGTGCTACCGGATTTACGCGACACGCAAAGATAAAACAGGTTTGAAAAATTTTCAAAGGTCGGGGGTTGGTTGTACAGGCATATTAGAACTATAAAGCTATACAACGTCGAGAAACAGTTGGGCAGCAGTTGCGTGATGCATACTCGAAGACCCCTAAGCAGACCTATCATGCTCTCGCTCAAGGAAAACCTAAGACCGCACCTAAGTGCATCCTCGAAAACAGTTATGCAACCGTCAGGGGCACGGTGCATTCGACCAGGAGGCCCAGGGGCTAGCAACTAGAATTCGCGAGGAATGTGGTAAAGCTCTTGAACGCGGGCCAGTGCCAAGGGGGTGATGGTAGAGATTATCTCACTATAGTGGTTTGGGGTAAATAATCGCCCGCGAGAAGAAGGTACCCCGGCTGGGCCCAGCTTTCCCTCCCCCCCCCGTGCGCTGCTCGAGCGCCGGAGCTTGAGCTGCTTGAGTCAGAAAACTCCCTATGGCCCTTAGACACAGTAGCTTCACTACCCCCACCGGAAGTACCACCAGAACTGAATAGCCCAAACATTTTCTTCAAAGAAAGGTGGAAAGAAATAGAGGGGGAAGAGTACTTACTAGATTGGAAAGCTAAACCCAGAAAATCTCTGAAGAAAGCGCAAAGGTTAGTGATTCTTGCAGCAGGGAATATCTGAAGCGGTAAAGGTGAAAGCAGGCTGAATGCCAGTCAGTATTTATAACGAAAGAGGCGTGGTTATCCAAGCGTCCGCATTAATGGGGGAAACTATAACGCCGCCCCACGCGCGCCACGATGTAACCGCTCAGCAGACACGCAAAACCCTGGTCGACTTCTAAAATCCCTGGTCGAGGCACGTTAGTATTCGCTACTTCCCAATGCCGCTCGTCGATTCCCTCGATCCGCATTGCGAAGTGGGGGGACTCATGATATAGGGTGGCCCAAAAGGCCCAACGTTCAGACAACGACCCAGGGCCCATGAGCCACGTCGACCCTGTTCGACCAGGTAGTGGCCCCAAAAGGCCCAACGTTCAGACAACGGCCCAGGGCCCATGAGCCACGTCGACCCTGTTCGACTAGGTAGTGGCCCCAGAAGGCCCAGCGTTCAGACAACAGCCCAGGGCCCATGGGACACGTCGACTATGTTCGACCAGTCTCCCCAGGCCCAGGCGGGCGCCTCAGAGCCCTCGAATAGTATTGACCATATTCAACCCCCGTCAGGCTGATAGGAGGTCGAATTCTGCACAGTACTCTGCCACCACATTAATGGCGCATGTCATCCCCTCACTGTCTGACACGGCAAGCGCCACCTAGTATACCGTCCCGTCCTATAGCGTGAAAGGACATCTAGCTGGCAAAATTCAAACGGGGGAATAGACTGATTGCCCCTTTGAGAAAGTTGAAGACCCCAAGGGTAAGCCAGGGGCTTACCTGTCATTCCCTGCAAGGGGAAGAATATAAAAACTCCTCTGTCTTGCCTCACAAGGTGTGCACAAAGACACTCTGAAACTACCTTACTCCATTGCTAAATACTGCAAATACTGACTTGAGCGTCGGAGGGCCTAAGCCGAGGGCCACTCGGCTAGCCTAACGTTTACCTTGATTGCAGGATTCTCAAACATCATCAACGGAAGATCTCCACCTTGGAGGTTAAACCTAATATAGATCGGAATCGGAGTACCTGTATTACGATTCGGACCCTCATCACATCTAATAAATAATATTTTTGTGCTCATTCAATCATCATAAAAATGATGAAGGATATTAAAATCAATTAATATGGATATTTTATTTTGAATTTTAAAATATAGTGTTAAAAAAATTGGATTTTAATTTTCTATACATGTATACATAATTTTTGTGTATGTTTATTTTAATCAATTTTTAAAACATATGAATTGAAAATTTATATATTTTAATGAAAAAAAAAGGATTTGGTGGGTTGGACTCGTCGAGTTAAGAGTTTAAAGTAAAATGAAATGAGGTGGGTTTTGAATCCAAACAGAAATAGATGGGGCAGGTTTTGGGTCCTGCCAAATCCGCCTCATACCCGCCCCATTGCCGTCTCTACCACGAGCTCCTAATACGCGTGCTTGTATTTAAATGAAAGGAAGAAATAAAAAGTACAACCAGTTTTTATTAGTTGCATACATAGTCTTATAATTTGTTGATGCCTAATATCTTAATATTTTTTTAATTTAAAATAGAGTATAGACAAAAACATATATCTTCATAATTTGAGAGGATAAAGTGTTACATGCATGAAATTGACGGGCAAGTGAAGATCAACCTCAGGGGAGAGAGAGAGAGAGAGAGAGTAATTATCATGGGATTAGTCTCTTGTGTTTCTAAGGGTTGATTAAATAGGATTAATGTAAAGATAAATTATTTCAAAAAATGCTTTTAAGACTCAATATTGAAAGTGTGATCATAAGCTTAATTTTATTTAGCTTGTTTTTAGTTAATAAATATATACATATTTAATTATATACACATAAAAAAATTCGTTAAAATCTAAATTTTGAATATCACACATGTATGAGGACGACGACACTAAACCTATTATATGAACTTCATTTGCATGTTGTTAGATGTTGATGTCTTGATATATTGATGGAATTAATCATTATCTCAACAAAAAAAACAAAAAAATGAAAGAAAAATCTATCTCAATTATTTTTAACTAATATCAAAAGTTTTTTAATGGGCTTCTTCTTAATCCAAACCCCAAAACTTAATTGTATAAAGCCCATGTTCCTAATTTATTGGGTCCATGCCAAAACCTGCTAATTTAATCAAATTAATTCAATTAGAAACGGGGAAATGCTAATAAAAGAAATTAAGAGAAACAAAAGGAAAAGAGAAAAATAAAATGACGATTAATAAAAGAGCATGCTTAATTTAGGACCATGTAAATGATTGAATGAAATTAAGATAAAATAGTGCTTGAGATAAATCCTAAATCAGTCGATAAGAATTTTTGTTCTTTTACTGTGTAAGAAAATTACCAAAATAAAATAATCCTAATTTTCCTTCATGAATTGGTAAATACATGCTTATATCTCATTAAGGTGAAGTTGCACCATCCAAATTTTAATTGAGAAATTTTTTTGAAGCTTTAAATATGATAGATTGAACATTATCTCTTGGAGCCGTAATGTTTGTTTGGATCAAGAAAATTAGTGAGGAAAAAGACAAAAAAAAAGTATAAATATTAAAGTATAAAAATATATTATTTAAAATATGAAAAATATTATATATATACATATTTTTTTTTCTCATTAAAATTTCAAGTTCAAATATACTGTTATTATGGAGAAAAAGGTTTAGAAAGCTTTATTATCTTATGCTAAAATGATTTTATGCGACCAAAAAGCACATCCATATAACATATTGAAGAGATTTTTGGTGCTCTCAAATCCTAACTTTGGAATTAATCCCTTCTCTTGCCCAAATTCCATCAACCTTCCAATATAAATAAGTACTAGAGAGGTTCAATTTTCAATTTTCAATTTTCAATTTTCAGGGCTACATTGAGAAGACGCATGCGCAGTCATTAGTGAATTAAATCCAAAGTTTAATTTATCTCTCTCTCTCTCTCTCACACACACACACACACACACTAGTGGAGAGGGCACCGCGCGAGGCTCGGTATCATGTCCGGTTCATTAAATAAATAAATTGTTTCTTTTATAAGTATTATTTGAATTTTTTAAAAGCATAATATGATTATATATAAGTATATTCTTGATTTTTTATTAGGAAATTTACAAAACCTGTTATTTATAAAAAAAATTGACATGCAAAGACACTTAAATTTGTTGCTGGTGGGCTGTTGATATTGGATTCTAGTTTAGTTTTAGAGTGAAAATTTCAGGATGGATAGTTGGCTTCTTTGTCAAATTTATTACTTTCAATTCTAAAAATTTTATGGTGGGTAATTCAATTAAGCATTTCTCTTTGTGCAGCGGCTTTTGGAAAGAAAAGTATGACAGTAGCATGCTTCAGTTTGCAGTATAATCTACTAAGGGATCAATCATGGGATAAACTTTCAGTAGTAGGAATCCTCCCGTGCAATGCCCTAAAAGAAATACTAAAAAAATAAAAAAGGATAACTTTCATCACTTTGTAACTATCCAACAATCTTTATGCTAAATTCCAACATCAAATTTCCACCTCAGTTGATATATCAGTCTAGCATAAGATAGCATCTCGCATAGCATAGCAAACTTCTATTTTTTTTTTAACTATTTCATACCATCTTCTAAAATATTTCATGCTATAAGCTTCCAAAAATCAGATCCTATCTCAAACTTACCAGAACCTATATTGCTCCAACCAAACTTTTAATGTTCAGTAGTAGCAGCAATATGTAATTCCTCTAATGCATAGCATTCCATAGCATCCAAATGATAAGTATTTTTATTGTGCCTATAAACCTTGCATTGTAGAGATTTTATCTACTATTTTATAAATAATAAATATTTTTATTTTTATATTCTATTTAGTTAAACCATCGAGGATTGTAATATAGGATGAAAGTTTATATTGTAAGATACATTGTTCTACAATTCTTTGCAATTTTTTAACTTGTTATTTTGCTCGCCTAAATGACAAATCTTAATTTTCCCCCCCCCATATTCTTAGGTATCCACAAAAAGGGCTTATGCTTCTAATCAGCCATGCAAACAATGGCTTAAGAGATTTTTTGGAAATGAAATAGAATTCTATTGACCTATAGTACTATTTCATAGATCTTTGTAATTTGAGCTCTTTTATTTTTGATTTTTTTACCAATTCTTCTAAAATCAACATGATATCTTTTGTAATCAAAATGATATATTATCTATTTTTTTAAAGTTATATATTTATTTTCTATTAATAAATATAACCAATTAGATCATTTTTTTTAATAAAATACTGACGAAGTTAAGGCCCCAACTAACAAGGAAATTGACTTATAATAACTTTAGCACTTCCAAAATCATAAATCTTGATCTGGTGGTTAAGAGAATCAATATGCAGCAACACACAGTATCAATTTATATAGAAAACAAAGCAAACAAAGGAACAAACAATCTATTAATCCAGGAGGGCATGCCAACCTAGGAAATGACAGTATTGAGAGAAAAGAGACTTGGAATTTTGAGGTTTTATATCCCTATGGCATACCTCGGCAACCATATATGCATATATGTAGGCCCCCTAACTAACTGAAACAGATGTGCAAATTTATTTGGTTTAGAGATAATTTAATTGTAAAGAACTTTTTTGAGAAAAGCCAAATGAAATAAATCAAATCCTGATAGGTATAGAGTTTGATATAGATGACTGGCATCCTTTGATTTGAGTTTGTACAATGCTTTAGGACCTTGTACATAGTCTAAGGGACATAATCCATGATGAAATTGAGAAAAAGCTCATCTTTGTTTGTTGTGGAGAAGAAACGGTGCTTCAGAGAAATCACATTTGAATAATCCATCAATAGCATTAACTGCAGCTTGTGATTTTTATACCGCCTATCCTACACAACTTTCTCTGTGGCCACCGTCTCTCTAGTCACTATTAAAAAAGTTACTTTTTGCAACGGAAAAAATCTATCTCAAATCGCAACGAAAATTTGCGACAGATTATAATCCATCGCAAAACTTCATATTTGCGATGGAAAAGTCAGTTCCAAATGTTTTTTTTATGAAAAATTTTGACTGTAGTTTTGAGATGGAAAAATCTGTCGCAGAATTAGAAAATAAAAAAATAAAATAAATCCATTGCAAATTGTCAGGTGGGGAATTAAATCCCTAATTTCCTCTTTTTCTTACCTAGATAATCTCATTTGTCTTCAGGTTTTCTTCTTCCCCTTCTTCTTCTTCCTTTTTTTTTTTTTTGACTTTTCAAATCATTGAAATGGCTAGCCGGCTGGAGCTGTCGCTGGCCAGCCAATGCTGGTCTGGCAAGCGAGCTGCTGGACTCACCAGCACAGCAGCAAGCTAGTGCGGTCAGTGAGCTGTTGGCCATGGGCCGGCTGCCAGATCTGAAATTAAATTTTTTTTAATTTTTTTTAAAATTAGTTTTAATTTTTTAAAAATGCTTAATTGTTGTTTGGGTTATTGTTTTAGGTTTGAAGAGTGTATACTTTTGTATTATTTTCATTAATCGAGGTAATTTTCTTAATTATGTTAAAATTTAATTATGTTTTAGTTATCTCCATTATGTTTTAATTAATTATCTCTATTAGTTAAAATTTGATTATGTTTTGGTTAATTGTTTCCATTAATTAAAATTTGATTATGTTTTAGTTAAATTTTGATTTATGTGTTAGTTAAACTCAAATAATAATTTATTATTTTTGGTATAATAATTTGATTTAACAAAAATAATGATTTATGTATTAGTTGAAATTTGAGTTACATTTTATATTTGTTTTAAATGTTGTTATATTTGTTAGAGTTATGCTTTTATTTGAATTAAAAAATTTATTAGAATTTTGATTGAGTTAAATTTTCTGGTACTATATATTGAATTGTATTAAATTTTTAAGTTTTCATTTAATTTATGGAATTATGATTTATGAATAAATCATAATTCCATAAATTTGGTGGATTTTAGTGGAGCATCTATAGGTAAGTTTGGATATCTTGTTTTAATTTTGTATATTTTTATAGTACAATACATTAGAAATGTTTAGAATTGGTGGAATTAGCAAGAAGGATGGATGCTAGGAGAAGGGGTGGAGCCTTCTCATTTGTCGTTGATTGGTTTTTAATTGCTTGCAAGATGATGATGGACATAACGGAGAGTATTTATGTGTCATTATGTGTTTATTAATATTATTAATTATTTTCAATTAAACTGATGCTACTCATTATGTTTAGTCTTAATTTTTGGGCAATTTGGATATCTTATTTTTCGGGAGGTGTTTGATACATTATTATCTTTGTGATGACAAAATAGTCCTTGGTGAAAAATTCTTGTTAGAGGAATCGTGAAATGCATAAATGAAATAATACATGAATTTGAGGAATATTTTGATATTTACATCCAAATCAAATTTCAAAGAGGGTTGAGATTACATAATCTCACATTCAAACCCACTACTTCAATAGCTATTAAGCTCATCTATAGTACTTTGGATAGATTATGGGCCAACTACAAATATCATCTTCCATATCAAACAAGGGATTACCCTATATTAAAAACCATAGTAAATGTTAATATCCCAAATCAAACATACCCGAAATAATTTGTTTACCCACTTTATTTGTTAGGTCATCCTTTCATCCTTTTGTCGACTACTCTTCATTTTTTTTTATTTGCCAAATATATTCATCTCTAAATAATAACAACAACAACATAATACTATATTGTCCTATACTATAGTATACTATAAGCAATTACTTTCCAACAAACATACATTAATAAAGTAAATAATCAAATAGTTTTATCAAAATGAAATAATTATAATAAAATTACTTTTGCATCGTTCAAATTAAGATTTTTTTTAATGAATTTATTCCTTTACAGAATATGGATATTCATGTTGAACGTAGCTAGATGTATAATATGCTCTTGCCAAATTGAAAAGATTTTACAAGAAGTTTGTTGTTGGGGTAAAATTTTTATTGATTATGCATTCGTCCAACCTCAACATTTGAAAGGTGGAGGAATAAAGTGTCCTTGTTCAAAATGAAAGAATCTAAAATTTTTGATACCTGATGAAGCACATGTAAATTTATTAAAATATAGGCTTTAGCCTAACTATTGGTATTGGACTGCACATGAGGAGACTGAACCTCTGGATTTCAATGTATATAGGGGAGCTCCTAGTAACACTCGTTTTTATGGTGATGCCGCGAACAATAGGTATGAAAACATGGTTTATGATGCTATAGGAACTGGTTTTTATATTGATATTGATCATGAGGAAAGCATTAATCCGAACAGAGAGAAACCTCCAAATATAGATGCTTAAGCCTTTTATGACATGTTGGTTGCTGCCCAACGACCATTGTAGTCAGGTTGTGAAACTCATTGTGAGTTGTCTATGACTCTACAAATGATGTGCTTAAAATCTGACTACAATATGTCTCAAGGATGTTTTGATCGAATGGTAGAACTTATTAGATCCCCAAATCCTTCAGAAAACTATGTCCCGAATAACTTTTACCAAGCAAAGAAATTGGTTTCAAAATTGGGGTTAATTTCTATGAAGATTGATTGTTGTATCAATGGTTGTATATTGTTTTACATAATAGATGCCACTCTGAATGAATGTAAGTTTTGCAATCATCCCTATTTTAAACCAACTGTAAAAGGTCATCAAACAGGAAAGCGAATTCCTTACAAAAGGATGCATTACTTACCCTTAATTCCTTAGCTCAAAAGATTATATGCATTTTTGAAATCAGCCGAGCATATTAGGTGGCATTTTGAAAACAAAAGAAGTTATGGTATTTTATGTCATCCTTCTGATGGGTTTACTTGGAAGCATTTTGATGAAACTCATATGGATTTTGCATCTTAGCTAAGAAATGTTAGACTTGGATTATATGCAGATGGATTTAACCCCTCTAGTCAATCTGCTACACCATATTTATGTTGGCCAATTATTGTAACTCCATATAACTTGCCTCCTGAATTGTGTATAACAACTCCTTACATGTTCTTGACTTGCATAATACCTGGTCCACATAATCCTAAGAGCAGAATTGATGTCTATTTACAACCTTTAATTGAGGAGTTGAAGTTGTTATGGGAAGATGGTGTAGAAACTTATGATATTTTTGAAACAAAACTTTCAATTGAGGGCAGCTCTCATGCGGACAATCAATAATTTTCCTACTTATGGCATTTATCAGGTTGGATGACTATAGGAAAATTAGCATTCCAATTTGTATGGAGCGAACTAAGCCATTTAGATTGAAGAATGGAGGAAAAGTGTCTTGGTTTGATTGTCATCGTCAGTTCTTGCCTACAGATCATATGCTTATGAGGAATAGATATACATTTTATAAGGAAAGGACTGAACAATTGAAGGCACCTCTTAGATTGACCGATCAGCAAATATGGGAGATGATTTGTAATGTTCCCAAAATCATGGACTTATCAGTAACTTCTATAAATTACCTAAATATGATGTATCATATAGTTGGACGAAACAAAGTATATTTTGGAGTTGCCTTATTGGAAAGATAACTTGGTTCGCCATAATTTGGATGTTATATATATCGAGAAGAATATCTTTGAAAGTGTGCTTAACACCTTAATGGATGTCAAAGGTAAGACGAAGGATAATGAGAAGACAAGACTTGACTTAGAGGAATATTATAGGAGATCGGGGTTACATTTGAAACTTTTATCAAATGAAAAATACGTCAAATCGAAAGCTTGTTTCTCCTTGACTATAGATCAAATGTTGGAGTTGTGTAATTGGCTGGAGGATCTTAAAATGCCGGATGGGTATGCTTCAAATTTGGCAAGATGTTGATAAAATAAAATTGAAATTACATGGGTTGAAGAGTCATGACTGCAATGTGTTTATGCAACGGTTGCTACCAAGTGCCTTCAGTTTGCTCCCACAATGTGTGGAGGCCTTTAACTGAATTAAGCCAATTTTTTTAGGAATTGTGCATAACAAAATTATGTGAAGATAGTTTATTGCAATTGGAAAAAAATCTTCGTTATCTTGTGTAAGTTAGAACGCATATTCCCACCAATTTTTTTTTTATTCAATGGAGCACTTGATGGTATACCTACCGTATGAGGCACTTGTTTGTGGGCCTATACAATATAGATGGATATATCCTTTTGAGAGGTAAATAATCAATCTAATGTGTAAATACTATAAATATTCCATACATATTAAATATTTATAATTATATGTTTTCATTTTTCAAATTCTTACATGATTTGAAAGGCATGGTAAAAAATAAAGCTAAAGTTGAGGGATCTATATGTGAGGCATATCTAGCCCAAGAATCAACATATTTTTCATCGTATTACTTCAGGTCTCACATTCAATCAAGGAGTACGAGAAGTAAACAAAATGAAAAAGAGGGATATAATGAACAATAATCACGTACTCTGTCAGTTTTTAATCAAACTGGATTGCCTGCTGCTAAGTTGAAAGCTGCCTCATTGCAAGTTCTTTTAAATTGTGATGAAGTCCTGCCTTTTCTTGAGTAAGCTTTCCAATTCAATATAAATTTATTTTTAATTAATAAATTTCAATGAAAAAAAAAAAGAAAACTAATGTTCAAACTCAATATATTTTAGGATGTATAAAGCAACCCTTTGACATTGTTGGCCCTTCATCAGTGACCTGCAAGTAGAGCAATCTATTGAGGATCATTTTATAAATTGGTTCCAAAATTATGTAAGTATAAAAAAATTTAACATAAATAATTCTCTTTGTTAACCAATAAAACCTTATTAATTATTCAATTCCTTGCTATTATTTATAGGTGCACACTCTAGAAAATATGGTACAAAATTAATATTTGAAGGATATAGAATGGGGTCCTATGTTTTGGATGTAGGAGAAAGAACTTGGACGCTCACCTGGATTTGCAGAATCATTTATGCATACACATTCTGCATTAAATGAAAAAGGCGAGTGCATATGGGTCAATGAACATGTACAAAATACTTATGTAAGTAGTATATTATATAAAAATAAAGAAAATTTAAATGTTATGCATATGTTGATTTTTAATGTAGAAAGTTTAAAATTTTATATATGTTGATCATTCTATGTACTTCATGTATAGAATATGTTCAATAGTTGACTAGGTCTTCAGTGCCCATGTCATCTCAATTTCAGGTAAAAGTTCTAAATTATTCATTTATATTTTATCTTATTTTCAAATTGGATTATTTAATTTTTATTAATTTGTAGTAATATTATTTGTGCAGGTGTCGAAAGATACATTAGGCAGATCAAAGAAGGGAAGGATCTATGGACTTGGAAGTGAGGCTTCCTTTATTTTGAGTCATTCATATTCTAGAGGACTTCCAAATAATCTGCCCTATGAAAGTGAAGATATGAAGACATTGAAAAAAGAAATGACTATGTTGAAAGAACAAATGACGATGTATAAAGAAAAAAATATGATATTTAAACAAAAATTCATAGATATGGAGGTGATGACGCGACAAATGTTCATGCAGCAGAATAGGCATACACCATCACCATCAGTTCATCCTCATACGTCACCATTTTATCCACTTACAAATTTCTCCTTCATGGCACTAGGCTCACATTTATCTCGGTTAGAGGTATCTACTGCATCATCATTATCTATATCTCCTAATGAATAGCCACGAAGAAACATAGATGATGAGGATGATGATTGATTGACTTATGTATGAATATTTAGGTATATATTGTATTAAGATGATTACACTTTGATAATTACATTTTAATACTTTTATATAGTTGAATTTATAAATATTTTGTTTATTTAATGTTATATTTGGATTTTATGGAAGATTTATTGTTTTATCATTTGATGGTTATAAACATCATTAAATATGGTGTTGTTAGATTTATGAATATACTATTATTGATTATAGGTTTTTTTAATATTGGGAAAATGCTGCAAACTAAAAAAAATTTATAAATATTTTGCAACGAAAAAATTCTTCAAAAACTGCATTTTGCAATGGAAAAATCCATCGCAAAAAATCACCAAAAAACTGAACATTTGCAATGGACAAAAATCCATTGCAAATTATTGCATCGAAAGATTTTGCGATGGATTTTTTCTGTTGCAAATCCCAATGGATTTTGGCAAAATCCGTCACAAAAGCCCTTTTTTAAGTAGTGAGTTTTCCAAGCATTTTGCTTGCAAAAGAATGACTACAATTGATTTGCTCCCAAATACCTAGGCAAAACAAACACATTTGGATCAGATCATAAACAAACCTGAAAAAGTATTTCAAATGACCTATATACATGACACAATCCGCCATGTAACTAATTGTGTGCAAGAAGCATCACAAGCAAGGTTGTCAAAATCACGAGTCAACTCGGAAAATCGTATGATTTTACGATTTTACTCATACCCAACAAGTTCGATCCCACCTAAAACGCATTTTTACGAGCTCGGGATAAAATTGCATGCTAAAACGTAAAATCGGTAGAATCGCTGATTTAAAATGATTCTATATTTCAGGCCAAAAATAGGTAAAAAAAAAAAAGGAAGAAAAATTAGCCCAACACCAATCTATTTTGGGCCAAAAGTGAATGAGTTATAACTTAAATAAAAAGAAAACAAAATCCAGCCCAATATAACCAAAAGCCCACTAGCCCATCCCCCCAAAATAAAACAAAAAAAAAATAAAATATAACAATTAACATAATCTAAAGAGTGAAGACCCAGTGGGAAGAAACAAGAAACTAGAAAATTATAGCCGAAAAGAACAAAAGCCCTAGTTTCGGCCTCTCAATTGCCGACGTTCGACGGGAGTTTGCATCTCAAATTGCCGATGGGATTTTGAAATTTCGCATCTCAATCTCCATTTTACGGGATTCCACATAAACATTTCTCCTTTCAATTGTTTGGCTGCTCCATTTTCCATTGCCGATGGGATTTCTTGTGCCTTTGAGAAGTCTCCATTCCAAAGTCTAAAGGTATATTATTGATTGTTGTTTTTGTTGTTTCTTTTCCATTCCACATAAGCACACCAAGAAAATTGTATGTTGTTGCTGTTAAATTTGTGTTAGTTTTGTACTTCTTTCAGTTGCTGTTTTTTTTTTCTCTTTATTTTTTTTTCTTAAGTTTTTGTTTTGTACTTCTTAAGTTGTTGTTTTTCTTAAGTTGTTGTTTTGTTGTTTATTTATTTATTTATTGAGTTCTTACTATAATTTGACTTTTTATTCATATAGGGCAGTAGGTAGAATTAGGAAAGGAAATGTCTTCTTCTGGTAGTGGCAATTTTACTCCTCCTGTTGGTAGTTCTGGTCCTTATGGAAATGGAAAATTGCAAAGAAAAAATGCTCCAGGAAGTAGAACTGATCCTGGATGGAATCACGGTTATGCAGTGGAAGGAGATATTTGAAAAATAAAATGCAAGTACTGCAATAGAGCAGTTTCAAGAGGAGTTTATCGTTTGAAACATCACTTAGCTTGCACGCAGAAGGATGTTGTAAGTTGTATGCAAGTTCTAGATAATGTCAAAAATGAAATGTTTGAAATTGTTCGCAAGATGCAAGAAAACTTGATCAAGAAATATCAAGATCTTGAAGAAAAAGAGAGATATGGTGATGATTTTGAAAAAATTGGAGAGAAAAGGAAGTTTAAAGATGTGGAGGATATTGGAAATATTTTTAAGAGGAGAACAACTCAAGCCACTATCAATTCAACGATGAAGAAAAAATTGAGGGATGAAGCATGTAGAGACATTGCTAGATTTTTCTATGCTAATGCAATACCTTTCAACGTCGTCAAGAGTGAAGAATTTGCTAAAATGTGAGTCAATTGCATGTTATGGCCTTGGATTCAAACCACCATCATATCATGAACTTAGAGTGAAGTATCTGAAGCAAGAAGTGGAAACAACTCATGAGACCATTGATGAGCACAAAGTTGAATGGAGAAAAACGGGATGCACCATTATGACTGACGGTCGGACAGATAAAATGAGAAGGACTATTTGCAACTTCTTAGTGAATAGTTCCAAGGGAAAAGTGTTCTTAAAGTCTTGTAAACATATTAAATTTTTGACTAATTGAGAAGTGACACATGTAAAATAATATATTAAATATTAATTTAAAATTTTCTATTTAAATTTTGGGATATATTAAATTTAATTCCAAAAGATAAATAGTTAATTTTAATTAATAATTTAATATTTATTTTATATTCAAATCGAGCATTGATACGTGTCAAAGATGGAGCATCTTTGGACCAATTAAATTAAAGATATTTGATATTGATATTATTTTTTGATGTTTGATATTATCAAAATCAAATATATCTCTTGATATTTGATAATATCTTATCAAAGAGATAACCTTTGAAGGAGTTCAAGTTAATCAGAAGTATTCCATCAAACACCTATATAAAGAGGTGATTCCAGCTCATTTGACACAGCAAAAATTCCAGCAGACGGGAGAAACTCTGAAGGAGGCCAGCAATTCTCTTAAGTAAATTCAAGGAGATCCACGACGTTCAAGGTGTTTTTCAAGAAATTCATATATTTTTGGCATTTGATTCGAGATTAAGGTGCGAAGACCTCAAATTGGCGTTATTTTGTTCAAGAAGATCCATGAAGTTTAAGGTGTTCTTTGCGAAATCCATATATTTTTTGCGTTTGATTCGAGATTAAGGTACGAAGCCCTCGAATTGGCGTTATTCTATTCAAATCAAATTCAAAGGAGATCCACGACGTTCAAGGCGTTCTTCGCGGAATCCATATATTTCTGGTGTTTG
The DNA here is from genome assembly GCA_018894105.1 of Jacaranda mimosifolia. Lineage (NCBI taxonomy): Eukaryota > Viridiplantae > Streptophyta > Magnoliopsida > Lamiales > Bignoniaceae > Jacaranda > Jacaranda mimosifolia. Next base: position 38,223,358 of record CM032123.1, read on the forward strand.
ATTCGAGATTAAGGTGCGAAGCCCTCAAATTGGCATTATTCTATTCAAATCAAATTCAAAGGAGATCCACGGCGTCTAAGGCATTTTTCGCATAGCTCAAGATTATATTTGGAAGAGAAGAATCAGGGGATTAGATTAGAAATAGAATCCATAGTTGATTAATTGATTTTGATTTTATTTTATTTGTACAATTTTTCTTGTTTTGTAATTTTAATCTTTGCAGATAAGAAAATTTGTTGTTACAAATTTTGGCACGCCTAGTGGGACTATCTCTGCCTCTCATCTCTTTCCTTCATCAAAGATTGAAGGATCATGGCCACCAACAAGACTATTGCATTGAAGATGACTACCTCAAATTCCATAAATGCTAGAGCAAAAAGTATTGGTGTCACCACAAGGAGTATGTCCAAAAGGTCACAATCATCTTCGGAGGTAAATCATTCATTGAAGTTGCAAAAAAGGCATTACTACATGCTATTGGTACTAATGAAAGTGATGGAGACTCAAAGGAAGAATCAACAACATCCACTCTCGCTCAACCTCAAGTTCCTCAAACATAGCGCTAGTGATGGTGACAAGTGCTATGAATTTGGATGAACAAATTGCTAATTTATCGAAGATTATTGAAGGGATTATTGAAGGGCTAGCAAAATATGTCCAAAAGCAAGATTCTTAAATCTCAAAGTTGATGAACAAGGCGGATAATGCTGAGACTAGTCGCGTGATGGAGCAACAAATAAAGGTTCAAGATGAAGTCGAAACATCCACAAAGAGGCAGCTAGTTGAAAATTAAAAGCCTAAAACAAAGGAACTACAAGTTTCCACCGATGGACTAATTCCTATTGACCAGCTAAGGGAGTTTATCATGGGAACTATCAAAGATAAATTTGAAGGAAGCTCTAAGTCATTTATGACTTATTCCAAGCCATATACTCAAAGGATTGACAACTTAAAGATGCTAACTGGTTGTCAGCTACCGAAGTTTCAACAATTTGATAGCAAAGGCAATCCAAAGGAACATGTGGCTCATTTCATTGAAACTTGCAACAATGCTGGGACATATGAAGATCACTTAGTTAAGCAGTTTGTTCGATCTTTGAAGGGCAATGCTTTTGATTGGTACACTGACTTAGAAGTAGGCTCAATTGATAGTTGGGGACAATTGGAGCAAGAATTTCTCAATCGTTTCTACAGTACCCGAAGGACAGTAAGTATGATTGAACTCACCAATTCCCGCTAATGGAAAGAAGAGCCAGTCATTGATTACATTAATTGCTGGAGAAATTTAAGCCTCAATTGCAAATATAGATTGTCTGAGGCTTCAGCCATCGAGATATGCATTCAAGGGATGCATTGGGGACGTCGATATATTCTCTAAGGAATTTAACCCAAAACATTTGAAGAATTGGATACTCGAGCCCATGATATGGAGTTAAGCATGTTTGCTAGCTAAGTAGAAGGGCCACCAATTCAAGAGCCTCGTAAGTCTAAGGAAAAACAATAATTCAAGAAAGGGGGCAAACCTCTTGCTAAGGTGCAGAGTAAATAAGCTATGTTGGTGAGTGCAATATCCATCAAGTTTCGTATGAAGGCAGAAAGTGCAAAGGACGAAAGGAAGGATGTCTCCCAAGAAAGATGACAAAGAAAATTAACTTTAAAAGAGATGCAGGCTAAGATATACCCATTCCTTGATTAAGATGTCTCTGGAATATTTGATGATTTGTTAAATGCAAACCTCATTGAATTACCTGAAATGAAGTAGTTTGAAGAAGCTGGGAAAATTGATGACCCAAAGTATTGCAAGTACCATCGGTTGGTGGGTCACCCAATTCATGACTGCTTCGTATTCAAAGATAAAGTGATGCAATTGGCCCGACAAGGGAAAATCTCACTTAAGGAGGATAATGCTGCCTCAAATCATGTTGCTATCGAGATCGAAAAGAGCGTACTTGGTGATCACGATAGTGACATTGCGTGCTACGTGATAAGTGAAGAAAAGATTTCTTCTAGTGAAACATGTTTATCTGATGAAGAAAATTTTAATGTAACTGAGGAGTGCATATCGGCAATGACTTTCACTGATGAAGATTTGTTGCTTGGCTCCAAGCCCCATAATAGGCCACTGTTTGTAGCTGGCTATTCTCATGAGCAGAAAATAAATAGAATTTTGATTGATGGAGGCTCTGCAGTCAATATTTTGCCATTGCGTGTGCTGAAGGATTTCGGAATCCCCATAGATGAATTGACAAATAGTCGCCTAATGATCCAAGGGTTCAATCAAGGGGGGCAAATGACTCTTGGAATAATAAGGATAAAGTTATTGATGGACGATATGTTATCAACGGCATTATTTCATGTCATAGATGCCAAGACGTCATACAATATGCTTTTAGGCCAACCTTGTTTATATGAAAATGGTGTAGTTCCTTCTACTTGGCACCAATGTTTCAAATATTATCGAGAAGGTGTGGTAAAGAAAGTGCTTGGAGATAGCAAACCTTTCACTGAAGCTGAATCACATTTAGCAGATGCCAAATACTACACTGAAAATATGAAAATAGCTAAGGCTAAAGAACAAGAGGAATCCAAGCAATAAGATGATCTTGATGGAGGAAACAATGTTAAAGACTTGACTCCAGCATGCAGCGGTAAAGATCACATAAAGAGAGAGTCACTTTTGGTAGGATCTGAGTCATTGAAAGAATTGACGTTTCCCTTAACTAAGATTGATTTGAAGAAGCTATCCTCTCAGCCACTAAAAGGGTTTGTTCGCGCAACTCAAGGAGTCGAGAAGGAACACAGAGAATCTCTGCATCTTCAAAATGAGAGTTGCTTTGATCCAAAAGCTTATAAGCTTCTTGTTAAAGCCGGATACAATCCACAAGAACATTCCATATTGGGAAAACTCTCTCCTAAGGCTTCTGGAAAGCGAACATATGGGCTTAACACTATCCAAAAGATATTGAAGGAAAAGGATTATGGTGTTCGAAGCTCTTGAACGGGACTTAGATTTGCCCCTCAAAATCCTATTCGTATTGCGATTAGGAGAGCCAATAGTAATCATATTGTTGGAGAGGAATTTTCCTCAACTAATGACGTTTTTTATGAAAATGGGAAGAAAGTCTCGCGAATCTCAATTTTTGATAGACTTGGAAAGTGGTGGCATAAAAGAACCCATAATCAGGGATTGAATTCATCCAAAATGCCAAAGTGTTTGTAGTAGGTTAGCGAGCTAAAAAAGCTAAGGAGTTCAATTCCTTCACGCATGAAGCGGTGCTCTATTTTGAGTATATCATGTGGTAGAACTTTGAAAGTTAAACTACAAACTATTATCTTCACACAAACTCAAATGGATGAAGAAGACGATAGAGAAAGTGTGGCCTCTTCATATCATATTGTTGATAGTACTAGTCGGCCAACTAGTCAAAATATTATAGATCGTCTTTTCAAGCAAATCTCCAGGCTTGTCCGCAGCGGTTACATAAGTGAGAAAGATGGCATCATGAAGATGGTCTATATAAGAAGAAAGGGGACAAACAAGGGCATGTGTGGAATTCAAGAAGATTGAGTCCGTGGAAGATGATATTGCGCCAGTATACCATATTACTTTAAGTGAAGAATTTTCGACTGAAGAAGAAGATGTTGAAACTGCTCATCCTGAGTTCGAAGAAAGTGTTAAGGCCACTGTAGATGAATTGAAAGAGATCAATTTAGGTGGTGTTAATGACCCTCGGCCTATCTACGTTAGTGTTTCGTTGATTGTTGAGGAAGAAGAAATACATGTTGAGTTATTACATGAATTCAAAGATGTATTTGCATGGTCATACAAAGAGATGTCTGGGTTAGATCCAAAGGTGGCAGTCCATCATTTATCAGTAAAGAAAGGAACTCGTCCAATTAAACAAGCTTAACTGCGGTTTCGCCCCAACTGGTTCCTTTAATTGAAGCTAAAGTGAACAAACTCATCGAGGTTGGGTTCATTCGAGAAGTTAACTATCCAACATGGATTTCCAGCATTATCCCCGTAAGAAAGAAAAATGGCCAAATTTGAGTTTGTGTTGACTTTAGGGACTTGAATGATGCTTGTCCTAAAGATGATTTTCCATTGTCCATTGCCGAACTCATGATTGATGCCACCACAGGGCATGAAGCACTATCATTTATGGATGGATCATCCGGGTATAATCAAATACGCATGTCACCAAAAGATGAGGAGTTGACGGCATTTTGTACTCCTAAGGGTATATACTGCTATAAAGTGATGCCATTTAGGTTGAAGAATGCCGGTGCCACATATCAAAGAGTTATGTAGAAGATTTTTGATGATATGCTCCACAAGAACATTGAATGTTATGTTGATGACGTGGTTGTTAAGTCCAAAAGGTGAGAAGATCATCTCCAAGATTTGAGAAAAGTTTTTGAGCGCCTAAGAAAATATCAACTCAAAATGAACCCATTAAAGTGTGCATTTGGTGTTACATCGGGAAAGTTGTTAGGATTCATTGTTCGTCATCGAGGCATAGAAATCGAGCAAGCAAAGATTGATGCAATTTTAAAAATGCTAGAACCTCGAAACATCCATGAACTCAAAAATTTGCAAGGAAAATTAGCTTATCTTCGGAGATTCATATCAAATTTAGCTGGTAGATGTCAACCATTCAACCGTTTGATGAAGAAAGGCATTCCATTTGAATGGGTTGAAGCTTGTAGCAATGCTTTTAAGAGAAGAAAAGCTTATCTGATGAGGCCTCCTGTATTGGTCGCACCAATACCTGGACGTCCACTGATCCTTTATATTGTTGCTCAAGAATGTTCCGTTGGAGCTTTACTAGTACAAGGAAATGATGAAGGAAAAGAAAATATCTTGTACTACTTGAGCAGGATGATGATGCCAAATAAGGTGAAATACTCGCCAATTGAGAAAATATGTTTGGCTCTAATTTTTGCAATCCAAAAGTTGAAGCATTACTTTTAGGCACATACTGCCCGTCTTGTCTCAAAAGTAAATCCACTAAAATATGTCATGTCAAAACCTGTCATCTCTGATAGACTCGCGAGATGGTATCTTCAGTTACAATAGTTTGAGATTATTTATGTTCCGCAAAAGGCAGTAAAAGGGCAAGTTTTGGCTGATTTCTTGGCTGATCATCCCATCCCTACTGAGTAGGAATTATCTGATGACCTATCCGATGAAGATGTCTTGGTAGTTGAAATTGCATCTCCTTGTAAGATGTACTTTGATGGAGCATCCCACAGAGACGGAGCTGGTGTTGGAGTGGTGTTCATCACATCAAATGACGAAGTATTACCATATTCCTTCACTTTAACTGAAAATTGCTCCCATAATGTTGCTGAATATCAAGATCTGATTCTTGGGTTGGAGATGGCGGTTGACATAAAACAGTTGTGCCTTAAAGTCTATGGAGATTCTAAGTTGGTGGTCAACTAACTACGTAAAAAGACTCATTAGATGGCTTAGGGAAGTAGAAATTGAACGTGTGCCAAGGAAGGAAAATAAGCAGGCTGATGCGTTATCTAAATTGGCCTCTTCACTTGCCATACCTGAAAATGAAGTGAGAATTCCAATATGTAAAAGTTGGGTTGTACTGCTAATTTTTGAGGATGAGGATTATTAAGAAGATGAAAGCCATGTCATTCAAGTGTTTGAGATAGAGAAGGAAGATTGGCGCCAACCAATCGTGGATTACTTGAAGTACAGGAAGCTGCCTAATGATCCACGCCAAAGAGTTGATGTTTGACGTCGCGTGGCTCGCTTCATCTATTATAAAGGTGTGCTTTATAGGTAGTCATTTGATGGAGTCTTCTTGCGATGTTTAGGTGATAATGAAGCTATCCAAGCCATGGAAGAAGCTCATTCTGGAATTTGTGGTGCCCACCAGTCTGGTCCAAAATTACATTTTTGAATAAAAAGAATGGGCTATTACTGGCCGACAATGGTAAAAGATTGCATGGATTATTCTCAAAGATGTCAAGCCTGCCAATTTCACACAAATTTCATTCACCAACCACCCGAGCCATTACATCTAACTATCGCTTCATGGCCATTTGATGCTTGGGGATTAGATGTGGTTGGGCCCATGACAAAGTCTTCTACTAGGCACTTGTATATATTGGCTACAACAGACTATTTCTCTAAGTGGGCTGAAGCAATATCCCTCAAAGAAGTAAAGAAGGAAAATATTGCTGACTTTATCGGCATCAACATTATATATCGCTATGGGGTTCCTCGATACATAATCACTGATAATGGAAAGCCCTTTAGTAATAGTTTGATAGATAAACTTTGTCAGAAATTCAATTTTAAGCAGAGGAAATCTTCCATGTACTATGCCACGGCTAATGGTCTTGCTGAGGCATTTAATAAAACTCTGTATAATTTGCTGAAGAAAGTAGTCTCAAAGACGAAGAGGGATTGGCACGAAAAGATCAGAGAAGCTTTATGGGCATATCGAACTACTCATAGAACACCTACACAAGCAACTCTGTATTAATTGGTTTATGGTGTTGAAGCTATTTTACCTCTTGAGCAGCAAATTCCATCATTAATGATAGCCATACAAAAAGGATTGACTGAGGAAGAAAATGCACGCTTACATCTTGAAGAATTGGAGTCCTTTGATGAGAAAAGGTTGGAAGCACAACAAAGAGTTGAGTGTTACCAAGCTAGGCTCTCCAAGGCATTTAACAAGAAAGTACGATCACAATCTTTTCAAGTTGGAGATTTGGTGCTCACTGTGAGAATGCCCATCATCATGACTCATCGAATTGGGAATAAGTTTACATCAAAAGGGGATGGTCCTTATGTTGTCAAAGAAGTTTATACAAATGGTGCATATAAGTTGGTTGCTAAAGATGGATTAAGAATTGGCCCTATAAATGGGAAGTTCTTGAAGCACTACTATGCATAAAGTTGGGAGATTGCTCCTTGACGCAGGAGCCTAAACTGCATGTTGCTCCTTGACGCATGGGCCTAAACTGCATGTTACTCCTGGCCCGCATGAGTATAAACTGTGAACGGTACCCACCAAAGGTAGTGCATGTGGTTAAACTACTAACTTATCCCACCAAAGGGAGTGCATGTAGTTAAACTGCTAACTTACTCCACTAAAGGTATTTTATGTGGTTAAAATATCAAATATCCCACCTAGTCTAAGGTGGTTAAGCAATGGATACTCTTGGCCTGCATGAGTATAAACTGTGAACGGTACCCCCCCTAAAATATTGATTTCTTTGAACTACGTTATGACTTGATCCCTTTATTGGGTACATAGGTAGCTTAGATATTCTCTAAGTCATGAGTTTATTTTAAACATATTTTTCCTTGGTTTCATTAAAAAAAAAAAAAAGTAGTTTTTATTGAGTTTGAGTTTTTAGTTTAATAAGTTTTCTTTAAAAAAAAAATAGTTTAGTTTTTTTTTATTAAGTTTGAGTTTTTAGTTTATTAAGTTTTCTTCAAAAAAAAATAAAAATACTTTAGTTGTTTTTTATTAAAGTTTGAGTTTTTAGTAGTTTAATTGTTTATATATATATATATAGTAGTTTAGTTGGTTTGAGTTTTTAATAGTTTAATTTTTTTTATTAAGTTTGAGTTTTTAGTAGTTTAATCGTCTTTATATATATATATATATAAGTAGTTTAGTTGGTTTGAGTTTTTAATAGTTTAATTTTTTTTTTATTAAGTTTGAGTTTTTAGTTTATTAAGTTTTCTTTAAAAAAAAAATAGTTTAGTTGGTTTGAGTTTATAGTAGTTTAATTGTTTTTATTAAGTTTGAGTTTTTAGTTTATTAAGTTTTTTTTAAAAAAAATAATAATAGTTTAGTTGGTTTGAGTTTTTAGTTTATTAAATTTTTTTAAAAAAAAATAATAATAGTTTAGTTGGTTTGAGTTTTTAGTTTATTAAGTTTTTTTTTTTAAAAAAAATAGCTTAGTTAGTTTGAGTTTTTAGTAGTTTAATCGTTTTTATTAAGTTTGAGTCTTAGTTTATTTTAAAAAGAAAAAAATGTAGTTTAGTTGTTTTTATTAAGTTTTCTTTAAGAAAAAAGTAATTTTTATTAAGTTTGAGTTTTTAGTTTATTATGTTAAAAAAAAAAAATCAAAAGATTGCAAGATAGAAAAGAAAAAAAAAAGGGCAACATAGTTCATTAAAAAGAAAAGAGAGCAAAAAGCTCTAAACAAATTCCAAGCGAAAGAACTCAAGTTCTTCAATTCTTCTTTGACAGCCTCTAAGTATTCCATTGAAGTTTGCAAATTCTCAACCACTTTATTACTCAATGGAGGAGTACTCTTGATAGCAGCAATTTCCTCTTTAATCTCATGAATTTCAGCTTGAGCACTTTGGAGAAGTTGTTGTTGGTGTTTCAATGATGAAGTCAAATTCTTCTTGCGTTCCTTCAAATTATCAAGCTCCTTCCCAACACATTCCTGCTCTTCTTGGGTGGATTTAATTTGGTTCATTTCTTTGCTTTCTCTAGTTTGAGCATTATGGAGACGACTTTTGACCTCATCTAATTGTTGCGCAAGAATTTTATTGGAAGCTTTCTCAAAAAATGCTGACTTTACTTCATCATAAGCAAGGGCCTTGTCAAACAATACTTGCAATAATTCTTCCACATTGGAGATGTCAAATTTGATGAAGCCCCTCATTGATTCAAGCACAAATTGAACACTATCTTTGATAGATGAGAGGGAATCAAGTGGAGTATTTGCTATTCTCTCGCGAAGGCCATCCCATAACATTTGAAGATACTCTTTTTGATGATTAAGTACAAATGTTTCACCATCAAATACTGAGATTGAAGCACAAGGAGATGGTTGTTTAGTTTTCATATTGCGAAGTACCTCGTTTTGCATGGTTGTGTCAATTGGAACGCTGATGGCCAACAAGTTAGGTCCCATAATTGATCCTCGGCTACCTTGGGATGTCTCATCTTCATCAACATTAATAATTTCAGTTTCCAACTGAAATATTACATGATTTGAGTAAGTCAATGACCAAAATGGGGCTTATATATATATAAAAAAAAAGGAGGGAGGGGGGGGGAGGGATGAAGAAAAGAAAATAACCTCTTTGGCAAAGTTTTCTGTTGGGGAAGAATCACTTGGCTTTGGAGATCTGGGACTCTTTTTAAGCTTTTCCAATGACGATTTGCATTACTACTGCTACTCGTTTCTAAAGGATAAGGATTCCTTCTCTTTTCCTTCGAAGGCTCGATCTCTTCTAAGTTGGGAGGATTCTGAATAGTTCCAACAACTGGTCTATTCCCTTTATCAGCATCCTTGTCCCGAAGGGAAATTTTGATTGGACTCAAGTTGATTAATCTCATAATTTTTTTTTCAAAGTAATCTTCACGAATTTTAGTCCACCACTTCTTGTAAGCATCCAAAGAAAAAAAATTTGTATTAGGGGGCACACAAAGAAACCATGCTGTAGACATAGAATTATGCAAAGTGCATAAGTGCAAATAGCGAAGTCCTTCATCCAAATGGGTTGTACGAATGTCATGAGCAAGGATCCCAGGAACTTCTTAATGATATCCAAATTGACGACTGAAGCGATGAGGACTATAAAGTTCAAGAATAAAATAATTGCCTTGCCGCAAAGAAAGATAATTTGAGCGAATAGCAATAAAATATTTTTGCTCCAATTCTCTAGCCTTTCCATCATCAATATATGAAAATCCTTTGTCTTTAGTAATCATGGTGTAAGTCCAAGAAACAAAATCCCCTTTGTTAATTCTCTTATGAGCCTCCTTTGAATCATAATATTTTGCGCCTCCTTCGCCGGAACAAATCGTCATTTTAGGGCCACACATTCCTTGCCAAACTGGATAATGTGTTTTGAAGTAGTACGTCGACCAAGCATATACAAAGTGGATGGGAAAAGAAGAATGGACACGACTTGGCCTTGGGGAACCTAAAATTTTATTTAAACCATTGTAGATGCTGGCTAAAACTGGAATAGCAAGACTAATCTTCCTACCGGTGGCCATGATGCATGCTATCTTGAAAGTGCTGGGGCGTATTGAATTTATATCATTTGTAGGAAGAACAAACGAGCAAAGCCAACAAGCCAAAAATGCCACCAAATAAGTTTCTTCTCTCAAGTTCCCAGGAATTCCAAGTTTTGAAAACAATGCCTCATCTGGAGTGGACCATTCTCCATGAACACCAAAGTTGCCAAGAGGATTATGAGTTGATTTAGGCCAGACTGTTTTTTTTCTCCTTGCGCAATGGTAGTTGATGGTATTTTATTGCTTTCCAGGACCAATACTTCACCAATTTTTCCATAGTAACTTGAGAAAGTTGACCTCCATAGGCACTCATTTGAAGTAAATGATAAGCTTAAAATAAATATTTGCAGGAGTTGGGGATAAATTTACATCCTTTCTCATCAATGCCGGTAAGCTCCTTGGCACAAAGAATCACTTCATCATAAAGAATTCCTGTAATAGGGAGGCCTACAAAGTTGTGCAAATCCCATAGCGATATGGACAATTCTCCACATGAAGTTAAGAGAGTACTTGTAAGTGGACACCATGCCTCACAAAATGCTTTGATAATCTCAGAATTTCTATCATATGTGAATAATGAAGCATACACTGGATCATATATTTGTGCGGCAATTTGCTTGTGCTTGCATCGGCTAAGGACATTTTCAATCCACTCCCATCCTTTGATATAATGGAACTCGCCATTGAATTGAAGAGTTTCTCCCCACTTGGCTTTGGCCTCAATAATGCTGCAACCCAATGTTGGCAAAAGAATTGATTCATTTGATTGTTGATGATGAATTAGTTTGTTTGGAGGACAATGATGAGTTGCCCTTAAAGTCCACACCTTGGAAGTTTTGATCTCCTGGGACCACTCCTCGATATGAAGTGAATTAGTCAGTCGTGGCCACTTTGCTACGTATCTACCAATAAGTGTATTATAAGTGGTCAAAAGTGTGTTTTTCTCCATAGGTTGATTCTCTTCTTCAAGGATAATTAAATGTTGTACTCCAGCGCCAGTTGAAACATCCTTAAAGTAAATCATGGTGCAACCTACCAAAAGAAAAACTAATCAATGAAAAGGAAAAGAAGGAGAAAATAAGATGTTCTAAGAAGATTGATATACATAAAATAATCAAATAATGGTGGAAACATCATTAGTTTGATGACTTACTTGAAATATGCCCATTAATTCATACCTTGGTGAAAGAATGGTCAAGCAATCTTCCTTCAATTGCAACAATTGATCCTTGAATGAATGGGGTTGATAATTATGTGAAACCCCTTTCGTCAAATAGTTGGTGTGCGAAAACAAAGAGAGGAATGAATAATGAATGGAAAAGTGAATAAATCCACAAATCCTTAACTCAAGTTTTCAGAGCTTCTCCAATAATCAATTTGATGGAATTAATTTGGTGGAATGATTTTTTTATAGTATGCTTTGCAAGAGTTCTGCTTTGAATAAGATTAGGAATGAAATCCAAGTTCATGTTAACCTAATATCATGAAGCCAAGAGTGTTGATTTCGAAAGGATAATCAAGAATCCAACTCGCACAGTTGAGGTAAGAATCACACAAAAAGTGGGACTTTGAGTAAGATTCAAATTATCATACAGAAGAAGTCAGCCGCATAAGTTTGTTCCCAGAATCCAGTTTACTTCACAAACCTTCTGTATTGCTATTAGACACTCCCCACGGCAGCAAGTTTTTGATGGCAATGACTTAATGTAACGTGGGTCCCTTGGACAATTCTTAGCAATCTTGACTTTCTTAGCCCTGAAAATAGTCAAATTTTGAATTATACATGTGGGCCCATATATTACCTAAAAAAAAAAAAAATCTTGTTGCCATGGATTTTGCCATGAATAAGTAATTTTGGGCCTTCCATGTGAACTTTGACATGGCTTTTGTTTGGCCCACATACATTATTGAACATATATTCTCAAATGCTTCAAGTCTTGTCTCTTTTGGGATTGATTTGTACCCTTTCGTTAAGTCTTGATGTGGAGGCATTGTAAACATATTAAATTTTTGACCAATTGAAAAGTGACACATGTAAAATAATATATTAAATATGTTAAATTTAATTTCAAAAGATAAATAGTTAATTTTAATTAATAATTTAATATTTATTTTATATTCAAATCGAGCATTAGCACGTGTCAAAGATGGAGTGTCTGCATCTATGGACCAATTAAATTAAAGAGATTTGATATTGATATTATCTTTTGATGTTTGATATTATCAAAATCAAATATATCTCTTGATATTTGATAATATCTTATCAAAGAGATAACCTTTGAAGGAGTTCAAATCAATCAGAAGTCTTCTATCAAACACTTATATAAAGAGGTGATTTCAGCTCATTTGACACAACAAAAATTTCAGCAAATGAGAGAAACTCTGAAGGAGGCCAGCAATTCTCTCAAGAAAATTCAAGGAGATCCACAACGTTCAAGGTGTTTTTCGAGGAATTCATATATTTTTTACATTTGATTCAAGATTAATGTGCGAAACCCTCGAATTGACGTTATTCTATTCAAATCAAATTCAAATGAGATCCACAACGTTCAAGGCATTCTTTGCGGAATCCATATATTTTTTGAGTTTGATTCGAGATTAAGGTGCGAAGCCCTCGAATTGGCGTTATTCTATTCAAATCGAATTCAAAGGAGATCGGCATCTAAGGCGTTTTTTGCGAAGCTCAAGATTATATTTAAAAAAGAAGAATCAGAGGATTAGATTAGAGATAGAATCCACAGTTGATTAATTGATTTTGATTTTATTTTATTTGTATAATTTTTCTTGTTTTGTAATTTTAATCTTTGTAGACAAGAAAATTTGTTGTTACAAGTCTATTGATGCATTATGTATTTGCAAGACTGTAGATAAAATCTTCAGAATGATAGATGATGTAGTAGAAGAGGTTGGCGAAGATAATGTTGTCCAAGTTGTTATAGATAATGCTGCAAACTACAAAGCTGTTGGAGAATTATTGATGCTGAAGAGAAAGAAACTCTATTGGACACCATGTGCGGCACATTGCATTGATTTGATGTTGGAGGATTTTGAGAAGAAGTTGAAGGTCCATAAAGAAACAATTGCCATGGGAAGAAAATTACTACTTACATTTATGCAAGGACCACTCTCATTTCCTTGTTGTAGCATTTCACCAATGGAAAAGATTTAATTAGACCAGCTGTCACTTGTTTTGCAACATCCTATCTCACTTTGGGTTGTCTCCATGAGAATAATGGTGCTTTGATGAGATTGTTCACATCTGATAAATGGAAATCTAGTCGGTTTGCAAAGACAAAGGATGGAAAGGATGTTGAAAATGGAGTGTTAGATAATACATTTTGGAAAAACGTTATTGTTTGTCTAAAAGGTTCTTATTCGTTGATTAAGGTTCTCCGTTTGGTGGATTTGGATGAGAAACCAGCCATGGGTTTTATTTATGAAGAAATGGATCGTGCAAAAGAGAAAATACAAAATGCCTTCAACAATGTCAAGAAATGGTAAACTATCAATCTAGTTAAATTGTTTATTTGCTTTATTTAAATTCTTTATTTGATTTGTTTAATATTCTATTTGTTTAGCTAGTTGCCTTTATGGGATATCATCGATGAAAGGTGGCATAAGCAACTTTATAGGCCCTTGCATGCTGCAACCTATTACCTTAATCCCCAATTTCATTACAGTTCTAATTTCAAAGCTGATGTTGAAGTTAAATGTGGACTATATGAGTATTTGCAAAAAATGGTGCCAGATGATGAAATATCCTCCAAAATTGATCTTCAACTTGAAGATTTCAAGAATACAAGTTTCTTGGAAGCAAAGTAGCAAAAAATGCAATCAAGACAAAAAGTCCAGCTGAATGGTAGGATTCATATAGTGATGAACATCCAGATCTTAAGGAGTTTGCTATTCGAATACTAAGTTTGACATGTAGTTCTTCTGGATGCGAACGTAATTGGAGTGCTTTTAAGATGGTAAAATTTCTAAATTACAAATTGTTATCATTTATTTTTCAATTACTTGCTTGCATATTTGTTGGTTTCTTTATTTGTTTAAGTCCACACAAAGAGAAGAAATCGTTTGAAGCAAAAAATAACGAATGATATGGCTTTCGTGATGACCAACTCAAAGTTATCTAGACGGAAGCAAAGTAGAAAACCCATTGAATACAACATTTATGATCTTTCCTCTGATGATGAATGGATTGTGGAAGACAATGAGGAAATGGATATAGATGGGGAATCAAATGTTGTAAGATGATGAGATTCTAGTTGATGAGGAGATGAATGCTTTAAGTGATCCTAGTGTTGGTAATGCCTCATTAGATGATTTGAGAATTCCTGATAATGATACCAATGTCCATAATGATGAGGTTGAACTAGAGGATGAAACGGATGATGGTGATGCTACTGTTAGTTTAGATGATGCAACTCTCAAAGATTTGCTTTAATCTTTTTGCTTTGAAATGTAGAATTGAAAAACTTCTACCATCAAATGTTGGGACATGTATTAGACTTATTATCAAATGTTATGTATTTTTATTTTAGTATATTCTACATGATATATTTTCTTCCATATTTAATATCTTTACTTGTATTTGAAATGAAATTCTTTTGAACTTTTCTCATTTATGTACATATATATGTTCATATACAATTTAGGTAGTACAGGTAAAATCGCATGATTCGTGTTACGATCCCATGTTTACGATCTTTTTTCTTCCTCCCATGTCATGTCCGATTTACGTGTTTGACAACCTTGATCACAAGTAAGGTTTTAAGTCCCATTAAGTAGATAATCAAGAGAAGTAATTAATTATTCGTAAACACCATACAACTCAAGTAATTGGTAGTATTAAAAAAAATGAACATTAAGCTTTGTAAGTTTAATATTCTAATCTTTCTCATTATTAAAGTAGCAATTTTGGAGTTCAACACCCACCCATTTGGGGTCACCAGTTTTCCCTCCAATGGCAATGGGAATAATGTCACATGTGATTGGATTATTCAGATTATTCCCCTCAAACATAGAGCCATGCCATCTCCTGAAATACAATCCAAGCCAAAGCATTAATTTTTCACCAAAAATGATTTCTACTGGCATTAAGCAAATTTAACATATATGACCTCACAATCTCACATTATTGCCATATAGATGAGCAAATGATCAATTTGAGAACCATACACTGCTACAAAGAAGCGAAATAAGGAAATCCAAAAAGGACAATTTTCTCACACCAAAAAAGCATTATTTTCTACAAATTATGGCTTTAAAAAAAGCATCACATGCTAAAATACTTGAGGAGGAAACAAGAAGACTATTATCGTTTTAAAGAGAATAATTCGTCGACTAGCCAAAAGAAGCAAACCTAATTCAACATATTGAGACGTCCTACAGTTAAGGGAAAACAACTAAAATTTACCCAAAGAAAGTATCAAGGTTGACAAAGGGTACAATAACTTAAATTCAAAAGATGCTTTCATTAAAAATAAGAATCAAGAGACCAAAGACCTATGGTTGACACCAATATCAATCATTTGGCATATGCATTGCTTGCAAACACATAGGTATAAAGCAGAGATAAAAATTTCAGGAAAAATAGAAAGAAAATAGCAAAATCTACCAATAACTAATGTTGAAGAAGATACTTTTACTTTAAAGTTCACAAATTTTCTCCAAACCGGATGCATTAACAGAAAAAACCCATAAATTAGACAAGAAAAAATAAATAAATAAAAACTACAGATATGCATTCCCTCTTATGCAAAATTCAGCTCTAACCCTCAAATGTAGAAGCAAAAAACACCCATGAATATGAATGAACTCTGAGATTGCGACGGCTAGATTTCCTTTAATCCTTTCAAGAATCAAAGATCAAGCAAACAATAATGCTACCCAGGAAAATCGAGTTGAAAGTAGAGGGGAAGCTAGGGTTTTGCAAATTAATAAAAATAGAATTTAGAAGACCAAGAAAATAGGGGAAGAGAGAGCTAGAGCCTTAATGCATTGTCAGTTTTCATTTTATGGGACATGACCAAAGTTAACCATGCAAGGATTATGCCCATGATGGTAAGCAGAAACATTGCTTTCAACGGGAACTTTATGCAAAGCTGTTACATCCGCATACTTCTGGAGCTTCCAAGTGTTTGGATAGATTTAATTAATATTATCATTTCCAATTAGAGAAGAAAAACCCGTTATGTCTTTCTCATGGGTGGTTTGACATGCTACTGCATATGATTTCTAAAAGTTTAAGTTCGCAGCCTTAAGTATTGCAGAACAGTAGCTACAATTCATAGTAGAATTAAAGGAAATAAATGGAAGAAAGACCTCTGCAGATATCAAATTTTGGTAGCTGGTGCTGTGTGGCCACAAGCTAGGAAGGCCTTGAACTCTACTCCCTGCAGAAAAGCCATGCGGGGATCTTACAATTTAATGAAACCTGACTGGAGTCATTGAACAAGCTTTGCATCCAATAAATGTTGCAGATCAGAGGGCATGTGCACCGAAGGCCTCAAAAGAAGAGACATCAATGTAGCTCCAAATCAGCATGGCCCAAGTTGTCGAGACCATACATGTTAGAAATCATATGCTCTTGAGGCATTTCACTAGTTAAAGATATTGATTATGGTGGAAGTTGCAAATAAAGATGACAATTTGCATTGAGAAATTGTTGGAAGTAAAGTTAGGAGAGAAGAAGTTTAATATCACGAACTCAGCGTCACAAAATGAATTTTTTGAGAGATGAAGGTGACTTCTTTAATTTTAGTGGGATGTTTGGAACAACATAGTGACAGCTACAACAGGAAAGATTAATATAATGGAAAAAGTGAACTTTTTCTCATGTCTAGATTAAATAAAATATCCCACGAGCATAATCAAGTTCATACACATAAGCTCACAAAAAGAAGAAAAACAAGGTGTGTTCTCCTCTATTAATCACATATTGTATGCAGAAAATTTGAAAAGAACTAATAAAGCATATTTACTTTATGAATCCATGATGTTTGTTCCCAACATTCTAAGTTTCGATTAAGCATTTGCAAATTGTCCTTCAATTTACAGAACACAAAGATGTTATATTTTAGTGAGATGGATTTCAATATGTATCCTCCTAACTCCTAGTGCAGCTAAAAATTACATAGACAATGTCTTCATAGTCATCAATGCGAATTTTGAGATTCCCACCCTAAATATAGTTAGATAATGATCATAAGATGCTTGAATGTTCATTAAGTGGAAGCAACATCTAATCATATCAATTACAAGACGTCAACCCATATTTGGAAAGTAGTATTAAACTATCGTTTTTAAAATACAAAAAGGTCGTATTGATTGCAACTGTGATTGCTAAATTTCAGTTAAAATCATCCAAGCTGAAACTATTGCTATCCCAAAACCAAAAGATTTAAAATAAGCTAAAATTTCAAGAATGCTAATGTTGCAATAACTTTTACTCCGCCATAACAGGGTAAGAAAGTATAGCTACACAACCAATTCTTAAAAAAAGCAGAGTGCTTCCGTCATTTTTTGTTGAATTAAGACAACTTATTTCCAAAGAGTAATAGCCTGCTAAACAATGAACTCTCGAGATTTAAAGAATCCACCCAAAAAATGATCTAGATACATAATTACACTACTTAAAAAACCAAAAATCCAAACCTCATTGCACACAAAGGCATCGCCAAAGTTGCTGTAGGGCAACACCATCCACCGACTGCCAGGTCTATTCCTAACTCTTATTTTGGTTGGATAAGCTGTAGACTTCATTAGCGAAGAAATAACTCAAGATTCATAACAAACCCAAAGTATAAAATACAAAATCACAAAAAGGGAGAATCTTGAATCAAACTCAAGAACCTTTTCTCAAAAGCCGAATAAAGTCAATGAATCTAAAATCGAAACAAATGGCTTCGTCGCCAACGTTTCCCAATTGCAATGACTGCTTCTTCTTCGGACGCGGAGAGGATCAAAAAGAATTACTTGAGATCGAAGAAAAAAGTAGAGTTTTATGACGACACAAGAAAAATCAGCTAGGACAAAAAAAGGATGGAAGAAGCTATTTTCTTCTGACCAGAGCACAAAATGCCAAAGTAATGTACAATAAAAATAGCCCGATGCACAAATTTACCAAGTAGCCAAGGTGAAAAACGACGCCATTTTCCACACGAAAAGAGTAACAAAAAAAAGGGGAAAACAATGCTCACTTGCGGCAGAACTGTAGACACATGCATCCGCGCTTATAGTATATAATAATATATCATATATTATGTTAATAAATTTAATAAAAAATTTAATACCTCATAAAATGAAAGTAAGAATGCGACCACCTAGGTGGTTTAGCATTACATATATATGAGACGTGAAATTTCATTTTTAACTATATGGCATTTATTGATATAACATATATTCTTAAATTTGATATTCTATATTCGGTACAAAGGATGCCTGGCATAATGATTCTCAGAGTTATCAAAGAATACTCTTTTAAAATATATTGCTCCATTTGTAACTGAAAACAAGTTCATATAACTATCACGAGTGTATCTTAGGAAATCGAACTATATTTGTATGTATATGAGTATATTACTTATTAATTATGTGGCAAATTTATAATGTAAGATCCACCTTTAAATTTGATATTCCAAATCTAATACAAAAAATGCCTAGTTCAATAACTCTCAAAGCAATTAAAAAACATTCTGTTAGAACTTTTATATTGCTCATTGTAATTCAAATTAAATAGGTTTCATACAATTGTCCTAATTAAGTATGTATATCCTATGTGATCAGAAGACATTTGTATTTATAGGAGTATATTGTGTGCTTATATTACCTATGATACATGGCCATTTAACATATATTATTACCTATGTGATCAGAAGACATTTTTTTTACTCCTTTAGAGTAATGGATACTCAATTAATTGAACTCTCAAACTTGAGAGGTCTATTTATAAACATTTGAAGTTTGTCTCTAGATAAGCACAATTGTTCGAGATATCCTATTTGAATTAATAGACAAGTATCATTGAAAAGATATTGTTTGGTTATATAGAATTTTTTATTTAAGCAATCAATCTCGTTGTACAATTATATCGTTTTGTATAATCATGTAATACGTGCTAGTATAACGCATGCTACTAATAGAACACATGTTAGTACTGCTTGATCAAAACTCCATCAAACCCTAAGCTTTGATCCTTACTCGATGTGCATTATGTAGCCCTTTGTAATTTGATGTGGGTCTATGTTAATGTTTTCAATATCTAAAAGTTCAGAATGATGCAAGGTGTCCCTGATGTGGCTCGAAAGGATGCTAGGTGTCTTTGACATGGCTCCCATAATGCTATTGATCGTGTTGGGAGTAATTTAGAACAACATGATCATGTTGTTTTTTTACTCTCGTAGAATGATGGACACTCAACTGACTAAAGTCTCAAACTTGAGAGGTTTGAAGTTTGCATCTAGATAAGCACAATTGTTCAAGATATATATTCTATTTGAATAAAAATTAAGTGTTGTTAGAAACATGTTGGGTGATGTAGAATTACTTATATAGGCAATCAAATTTCTTCGCACAGTTATATCTTTTCGTATAGTCATATAACACGTGCTTGTATAACATATGCTACTAATGTAACATGTGCAAGTGATGCTTGATCAAAACTCTATCTAACCCTATGCTTTGATCCTTACTTGATTACCTAGACCTTTTTTGTCTAGGTCCATGTTAATTATTTTGAATATCCAAAAGTTTGAAAGGATGCTAGGTGTCTTTGGTGTGATTATAGTGATGCACAAGTCAGAAATGATCTCGTTTGGAGTAATTTACAGTAACTAGATCTTTTTTTTTTTTTTTTTTTTCTCACTCTAGCTCTTAGATTAATAATGGATATTCAAGTAATTAAACACACAATTTTGTCTCTGGATGGGGCACAAGTGTTCGAGATATTCTGTTGCTAGTGCTCTTTGATCAAAACTCCATCTAACCCTAGGCTTCAATCCGTACACTATGTGCATTGTGTAGCCTTTTCTGATAGCGATCTTATGAGCAAGCTATTTATTTATTAAGTCAACGAACCAATATCTATGAGCAAGCGCCAATATTTTGGCATCTTTCAACTTAAATCAATTAGCCCATATCACCTAGAAATATACTTGACGTTCAATATAATTATTTGACTTGATATCCATATATTTTATGTCCACATTATAGTCAAACTGAAAGAATCAAATTTTTTGTAGATTAATAACCTTAGTCGAATTTGAAAAATTAAATTACTTTTGAGACTAAATCTTTTTTATATCATATTTAAGATTTACAATTCATTTGGTCTAAATTCAGCTCATTTCATACATAGCAAGTTGACTACTAGCTAGTAACAATTAGTTTTGTCCTTATCTTTTCAAAATGGGTTCAAATGATTGATAGAATTTATCCAATATTGTATGTAATAAAGAACATTTATAATATTTAAGATTTTATGAATTCCAAATTTGATCAAAATTAATTCAATCTTAGCTAAAGCACGTGTTCTATATATACAAAGGCTATATATATTTGAAATTATTTACCGTTCTCACTATCTTTCAATAATGAATTTACCAATTATAATTTTTTTTTCATTTAATGAAAATATTAAATATTCTAAAAATTTAAATTTCACTTACTTTCATTCATTCAATCTCTATAAAATCCAATCTCTAATACCACATAATACATATTTGAAAAATTATTATAATTTAATTTACCAGTAATTTTTTTTAAATATAATATCAAGAATTCATAATTTAGTCCAAATGCATTAAATCTCCAGACAAACCTACCAATTTTCAATATTTTGTAGGTAGAGAATGGAAGAATACACTTACAAAATTTTGCAATTCTTAATTTCTATAAATATCTCCCTATAGTACCATATATTACACTTCAAATAATAACTTGAGTTCCCTTCAAGAACAATAACTACCATATATCCAAATCATGTCTTCTTCCTTAGTCTCCATGATGATGGGAATGGCATTCTCCATCTCCAAGGATACAAGAAGGGGGTTCGCCTTCAAAAGGGACCACCGGTTCATCATCCAGTCCAAGGCCAAGGTGGCGGTGGTCTTAGGCACCACCGGTACCGGCAAGTCTCGTCTGTCGATAGACTTAGCCACCCTCTTCGACGGCGAGGTGATCAACTCGGACAAAATCCAGGTCTACAAAGGCCTCAAAGTCATAGCCAACAACGTCACCGAGGAGGAACGCCGTGGCGTGCCCCACCATCTCCTGGGGATCATCGATCCCGACGAGGATTTCACGGCGGAGGAGTTTGTGTACCATGCAACCCTCGCCGCCGATACAATCACTGAAAATGGCCGGCTGCCCATCATCGCTGGAGGGTCCAACTCGTTCGTTAAAGCACTCGTGAATGAGGACACTGAGTTCCGATCAAAATACGAGTGCTGCTATCTCTGGGTGAACGTGGAAACGCAGATTTTGAATTCTTTTTTATCAAAAAGGGTTGATAGAATGGTGGAGCGCGGGCTCGTCGAGGAGGCGCGTGAGTTCTTCGTGCCCAGCGGGGACTATACGTATGGGATCCGGCGGAGCATTGGAGTGCCGGAGTTGGATGAGTTTTTCAGGAATGAGTCCTTTGTTGATGGGGAAACTAGGGCTAGGCTTCTGAAGGCAGCCATTGATGAGATTAAAGAAAACACTTACAAGTTAGCTTCTAGTCAGCTGCAGAATATCTTGCGGCTGGCGGAGCAGCTGGACGAGTGGCCGGTGCACCGCCTGGACGCGACGGAGGCATTCCTCCGGCGCGGCGTGGGGGCTGACAAAGCGTGGGAGAGGCTTGTTTTGGAACCTAGCATCAGAATCTTGGGTCGTTTTCTTTCTAATGAAGAAGACCAGATAGATTTGGAATCAGCTCTAAAGTACTAGTGGGATTTGTCTGTTACTTACTAATAATAATTTGTGTCCTTAAATAGAAAAATATAAGAACAAATTTGTTCGTGTCGTCGTCTTATGTTTATTTGGAAGGGTGTGTAAAATTGATATTTGTAAACCCTAGGTTTAGGGTGTTTAGGGTTTGGGGTTCAGAGTCGACTGTTGGGGTAAAGTTATGAATTTTTCAAAACATCTTGTAAGATATATATTTAAATGGTTATAAAAATATATACTATATAATATTATATTTAATAAGATTATGAAAAAAGAAGTTTATAAATTTTGAATTTTAAGATTTTATGAGCTCTTCAAAGGGGTTCTTATTTTATCTTAAAAAACTTTTTTAGTTTTATAAACTATATTAGTTATATAATTGTCATTATTAACATTTTATAAGTTTTATTTTTTTTTGCAAATAGTTAAAGAGTTTATTTTTAAAATGGATATAATATTTTATAAGTTCTAAAAACATCTTATGGAATGATGTAGGAATACTTAATTTTTTTTAAATAAATTTAAGTAAATACATACTCTTTAATTATGAACAATTTAAGATGAATCTTTTTAAGCATCATGTTGCCAATGTTTTTAAAATTGGATCGGACAAAGAACCGGCAACGTTATTAGTTACTAATTCAATCGGTTCGACCGGTATGATGTCATAATGATGTAATAATATTTTAGTATTAACAAAAAATAAAACGTCCAATGATATAGAAATTAACAATATTATTTGAAAAAATTTCAACTTATTTATTTTTAAGTAAGTTTTTTTAGGAAAAAAAAAATACTATTTCACAATTAGTTAATCATAAATAAATAAAAAATAATATTTCACATTAATTTAAATAATAATTCGTTTCATGTTTCAACTCAAAGTAAAAATAAATTATTCTACGCTAAATATTCAATATAATCTAAGAGAGATAAAATAAAATAAAACAATAAATTAAACATAAGCATTCATATATCACTACCACTTAATTAACTTTCAAGAAAATAAATTCATATTTCAAAAATTACATGTCCAAAATCTTTAATCATCATCTTTCAACTCATAATTTTTCTTTTCTTTGTTACATTTTTCATTTTTTTAAAAAAAATAATTTTTAAATTTTCAAAAAAAATAATAATAAGTGAACCAGTCAACCGGTACCGATTTGATCGGTTTTAACTGATTTGACCATCACCAATTTTTATGCTTCAATCAGACCAGATTGACCTCCGATCATCGATCCGACTGATCCAATTTTCAAAACATGGCATGTTGCATTCTACTCTTGTGCCATGTCAAAAGCACCTACCTTTCTTTTTCTTTCATTTTCATCGTATAGTAAGTTTTATACCACATCATTTATAAGTATGAATATATGTAATCAAGATCCTCTATTTTATGCTCTAGTGCATATTTTATTCTATTTATAAATAAATATATGTTTCGTGGATTAAGTATTTTTTTATAAAAATAATTAATTGGAGATTAGATCTTACACTTAGCATAAATTCATCATATTGGAATATGAGATGAAATACAGAATCCAATGTGGAATATATGAATGACTGTACAATTGAAAGTATTTAAGTAATCCTTGTAGGATCTAATGTGGAAAAAAAAGGAGTGACATTTTCACTATGATCATTTTTTTTCTATTTTTGTTTGAATAATTAAAGTTTCCTTAGTATATTCGATTTTTTGACATTAGTTCTATTATTCTTAGATTTTAACTCTTGCATCTCCAGTTTGGATAATAAAATTTTGAGATATCTATGATTAAACAGGTGTCACACAATCTTTGCGAATTACTTCATTCATAATTCAAAACAAGTATCTTTTAATTGTTACGAATATATTTTAAATAATCGAAAGACATTTCTATTTATATGAATATGTTAAGTAATTATTATCTATGTTACATGAACACAAACATGGCGACATCATAGTTCTTAAAAATTATAAGGCGTGGCACCATTTTGACACGACTTTGAATACACATAATTTTATGTCATATACGTAATATAAATGAATAAGTAATAGGATTTTAAAGCTATATTGGTGCTGAGTATAGAGAAGAAATAGTTTATCTTGATTATTTTTTAGGAGGGATGCTTATATGGTCCCGTTTGTTTATATTTAAAATTCATTTTTATTATTTAAAAATAAATTTTTTTTTTTATTATTAAAATCCAACTCATTTTTAATTCAAAATACATTTTTTGATAACCTACGTATCTTCGCTCTCTATAAAAACTTCAACAAAAATAATAATAAAATAAATATTCTCAAATTTATGTGGTTCGGTAACTATAATGCATGGTGAAATCTCTCATGCATGGGGCTTGTAGATTTTAGAACATGTGTCACGCAACTATCACAAATATATTTTAAGTAATCATAGGCATACCTATTTATATGAGTATGTTGCTTGGTTACAATCTAATCATAGTCGAGCTCGAGCCAAATAACCAAAAACACTCTTTCTGGTGGTCAATTACAATTTTTGATTTATCAAGATTTTTTTAAAAAGTTCAATAAAAAAATAATAACAAATGAATAGAATGAAAAATAAATACTATCAAATTTATATGATTTGGTAAAATCTACCACCTGTTGAGAGATCCTATTCTTTTGTTATGCAAGATTTATTAGTATAAGATATATCTTTATATTTAATATTTAAAATCTACCACCAAATTTATATTTACTTTATGGTTAATTAATATTAATAAAATGACAACTACATATATTAATTATAAATTAAGTCAAGTAACAATAACTTTATCTTGATTAGCTTCTACTTTCATATAATGATTTTTCACTTTTTTCTTGACTTATTATATTGTTTAATTAGTATTACTATCATCTCTCAATTCTTCATAATCCTTAATTATTATTGTTTTCTTATTAATTCTTTAATTATTAATTTATTCTTATATTTATTTATATGCAAATTGTGAGATTTCATATACAGATTTATAAGTTATAATTTATTTTTATGCTTTTCTGAAATTAATAATTTATATTGAAGAAATTATTTTTATAGTTTTTCAATATTATTAATTTTTACTTTTTTAATTGTTTGGAAATATCTATGTTTAATAAATAATTTTAATAATGTATTATCTTAATTCGCACTAAGGCTGTCAATGGGTCGGATTTTAATTTGAATTATCCTAATCGAGTTCGATTCAAATTTCAGGATTTTTAACTAATTAAAATATTCGATAAATCATATTCAAATATAAATATCCATAATTCGAAATAAGTAAATCAGATTTAAAGTATACAAATAAAAGTAAAGCATGGTCCCACTTCAATTCCGATGATAATATATATTTGACATGATTTAAAAAAATATGAATTTAAAATGGAAAAAGATAACACAATTATTAAGATTAGGATATCGATGTATTCTTTTTATCTACTATCTAAAACTCTTTATTCATCTTTACCGGAAACATGCGCATGCAACACATGTTGGACTTATTTCTGTTTCAATATACTGGATCTTAAGCAGAAATTTATTACTGATTTTTATTGTTGTTATGTTGATAGAATAATACGTTAATTTAGTTGGATCTCTATGTCGGTAGAAGCTTTGTAATTAATCATCATTTTAAGAAACCTTATTTAATTAAGAAGAGTTTATATATAATTTCATTTCCTTCTTTATTAGTTCCTTTTATTTTTTGGGACATATACAATAATACTTAACTAGAAATTAGATAAAATAAACAATATTGTAAACTAAAAAATACATAAGATTAATTTAAATAAATATTTTATTGCTCCTTTTACTTTTTTTTTTCTTGTTTTTTTAAGTTAACCTTCACTTTTCGTTTTGTATTTTAACAATTCTTAACCAATTAAATATATAAACATTTATTAAAAAGTATGAGAAATAGTGCATTTAAGTTTCAATTTCTTGATGGGTCCTTAATATTTATTTTTCTAAAAATTTTAAAAATACAAAAGGAAAAAACAAAAATAACCATTTACCTATTTTGTTTACATAAATATTTCATTAGATTTTAAACTTTTTTAATACATTTTAATTTTTGTCTATATTTTCATATAATATTTCATATTTACATATATGTGTATATATATTACGTTCACTTTTTATTTAACTTACATTATTAGTGTGTATGAATTTAACATGTACAAAAATAAAGAAAATTATATAGTTATTAAATGTTAAAATGAATATAAAGAGAAAAAATAAACAAAGTAGTAAAGAGAAAGGAAATTGGATAAGTACTCTAGTTTATTTGTTAAAAAGAAAAAAAGGAAAATAGATTATAAAGGAGAAATTGGAGGATGATTTTAGAGGGAAGTTAGAGGTACAAATTTTGGAGGGAAAGAAATTCAAAATGAAATAATGAGTAACTAATTTTTGGTTACATTTAATTATAAGGAAAATTTTTGGTTACATAATGTATACAACATTTGCTTTTAAAAAAAAAATTTGTTATTTGACTTAATCTTTTGCAAGTAACATTTATTCAATAAATTAATTTTACAAATTATGTAAAAATTAATTCCTCTCACAACCATGCCTTTAAAGCATCTTCATATTGAATTTTTACTTTTGAATTAATTGATAAAAAATTTGACTAAAAAAATTGTTGTAGAGATTAGAATGGACAAGAAAAAAGCAAATTTTTTTAAGATAATATTCTAATTTAATTTATGAAGCATAAGTTATTTTCAAAAGAGTAAGGACATGGGGTCCCAACTATATATTTATAAATTGAACATAAAATGATAATTTAATTTTTAGTTTTTTTTTTTTTAATCTTTCTTCATTTTTAAATAAAAGGCTTTTTCCTTTAAAGAAAATATATCTATTTGTTTTTAATTTTTTTTTTTGTAAATTAAATTTAAACATATGACATATCCCAACTTTTAATTTGGGGAATAATCGGAGGGAGGGCTTCAGAGTTGGGGGATAGGGATGCGCGGAAATTAGGGTAGCGGGCGTTTGGTAAATTTAAAAATTTCTCAAGTTTTTTCTCTTTTAAATTATTAATATTTTAATTTTATTTTACATTTTATTATTACTTTTTTAAAAGTAATGATTTCTAATGTCAATTTTAAAAAATAAACTTTAGTTAATATTTTTAAAGTTTTATAATTAATTTTTAGAAGTTCAAGACTAGAAATGTTTTCAAATTTTCTATTACAAATTAAGCATATAAAGATAAATAAAAAAAAATAAAAAAATTGTTGGAATTCCTGTTACAAATTTAAGATTTGCTTCTTTTAGAGTTTTCTTAAGTTACATATATATATATTTATTTTATGATGTCTTAAATTGTATTATTTTAATAAAAGTGCATAAATAGTGAGAAAATCAATAGCTTAAAATTGATTCAAAGTCGGTGATAATTAAGTATAAGATCACTGAATACAAAAGCCCAGCGATATTGAAGTATTGTCCTGTCGACATTCAGTGGAAGCTTTTATCCTTAAAAAAAAAAATTCAAATAGTGAAAGATAGAATTAGTAATTTATAAACTAATTCAAAAACTTAATTTAAAAAATTAACATATATAATTATGTTTTTATGATTATTTTTTAAAAAAATTAATCAATGTACTATACCAGCATTTAGTATTTATAATTAGTTTTATTTGTAAAGAATTAATAAATTTTGTTTTTATTCACAACCATGAGCTGTGGAAATTTCAAATCATTACATTATATTAGAAGCCGAAAATTGTGTTAAATTATTTTAAAACATAAATATTAAATAAATAAAAATTAAGTTACATATAAGAAAAAATAAATATATAATTAAAAATTATTATTCTTATTTGGACAAATGGAAGCGGGAAATAGATAGAATTATAGGGTGTTCGGTTTCATTTTCATGAAAGAATGAAAATTAAAAACAAACACTTTCTCACAACTTTTTTCAGCAAAAAGTACACATTTTCTTCTCAAAATCCATTTCTAAACCTACCATATCATTCTATTATACATTAATCAAATTCAAACTTGCTTTGACATAAAGTTACCCACTATTATTTTTAAATTAATAAAATATACATATATTTTAAAAAATAAATCTTTTTAAACATAAAAAATATAAATTAACCTATTTTTCAATCCAATAACCTATTACAATCATTACTTTCCAACATATCATCCAAATACATCTCAATTTCTGTTTTTATTTCATAACTAACTTTCCAACTTTTAGAAATAGCTGAAAATGGAAATGATATTTGAAAATAAAACCAAACGGACTGTTAGCTTTTCAAAAATTTCTATATTTAAGTTTTTTTAATTTTTAATTTTACACTTTGAATTTTCTATAATTAATTTTAGAGGAGTTGGGACTTCTAGTTTTGATTTTATGTTTTTATATTTTTTGATTTATTTATCTTTTTTTTTCTCATTTTATGTTTTACAATTAATCTTTTAAAAGTTAAGGCTTTGGTTAGTTACATTTTGGTTAAATTGTGAAAAATATTTTAGAAGAAATTGTTTTGGGAAATAGATCATAAGAATGTGATGGCTATTTGTTTTTGTTTTGAGATTGTTGAAAAATAATTTAGAATAAAATTATTTATTTAGAAGTACCTTGAAAGGAGAAAATTTTAATATAAATGCACATCAATTATTTTTTATCAAGTTAGTGATGTGAAACAATTTTTTATATTAATTATAAATGTAAATATATAATTAGAATGATTGGTAGATGCATGTATGTATATTTATAATAATTAACACATGATTGGAAGAAAATGATGTTATATATATGATTATTATACAAAAACATTATTATTGGGATGTTAAATATATATGAAATACTTATATACAATAATGAAAAAGTTTTAAAATTTAATGTAATAATCATTAAAATAAGTTTTTTTTTAAATATGAAATGAAAATTAAATGTTACTATAAAATTTATCATTTCAAGAATTATTTTGAATATATTATTCCCACTAACTACTTCAGTAAAACAATAAAAATAAATTATTAATTATTAAAATTATTTATTAAAAATAAATATTTTCAAATAGTTAAAAAAATTAAAAACTTAAATCAGTCTCCTTTCAAAACAAATTTCCAGCCATACCCATTACATTTTTTCCTTTTAAATTTTTCCTATCAAAAGGAGTTTCTAGTCATTTGCAAAATAAGAATTTGACTATTATTTAAAAAATGGGGTACAATCCTTAATGTGGCAACTTTTTATTGAAAATTATGGTCCAACAGGTCCTATGCTTGTTGGACCATAGCCTTCCTATAATAAGTTTTATACCACATGACCGTACAATTGAAAGTATTAAAGGCTTTGTTTGGTTATGTTTCCCTAGAACAATCAGTATGTTTCCCCAGAACAATCTGATTGTTCTGAGGAAACATAACCAAACAAAGCCTTAAATACTTTCAATTGTACGGTCATGTGGTATAAAACTTATTATAGGAAGGCTATGGTCCAACAAGCATAGGACCTGTTGATTGTTCTGAGGAAATATAACCAAATATATTTATATTTTTTCTCCAAAATACACATTTTTCAATAATATATATTATATATATATATATATTATATTTTATTATTATTCTAACATTAAAAAAATTACTTAATTCATTGATTTGACTGTTACAGTAAAAAAATGTCTCATCCAAAGCATAAACAAACATACCAAAAAATAACTTTCACATTCTTCAATAATTCATTCTCTCAAAACACATAATAAAATCAAACAAAAAACATAACCAAACAGTCCCTAAGTAATCCTTGTAGGATCTAATGGGAAAAAAGATCAAGTGCGACATTTTCCCTATGTTCATTTTTTTCTGTTTTGTTTGAATAAAGTGTCCTTAGTGTATTCGATTTTTTGACATTAATTAGTTGTATTATTCTTAGATTTCGACTCTTGCATCTCCATTTTGCATAGTGAAATTTTGAGATATTTATGATTAAACAGATGTCACACAACCTTTGTGAATTACTTCATTCGTAATTTAAAATAAATATTTTGTAATTGTTACGAATATATCTTAAGTAATCAAAAGATATTTCTATTTATATGAATATGTTAAGTAATTATTATCTATGATATATGAACACAAACATGGGACATCATAGTTCCTAAAAATTATAAAACATGACACTATTTTGACACGACTTTGAATACACATATTTTATGTCATACATGTGATATAAATGAATAAGTAATAGGATTTTAAAGCTATAATGGTGCTGAGTATAGATAAAAAAAATAGTTTATCTTGATTATTTTATAGGGGGATGCTTATATGGTCCCGTTTGTTTACATTTCAAATTCATTTTTATTATTTAGAAATTAATTATTAATAATTAATTATTATTTTTACCAAAATTTTAATTTCATTTTTAATTCAAAATACATTTTTTAATAACTTCGTATCTTCACTCTTTATAAAAGCTTCAACGAAAAATAATAATAAAATAAATAGTTTCAAATTTATATGGTTCGGTGAAATCTACCCATCCCATGAGAGATTTCATTATTTTGTTATGTGAGATTTACTAATATAAGATATATTCTTGTATTTAATGTGCAAATTCAAATATATATATATATATATATATGAAGTCACTCTTAGAGTTGCTAAAAAACATTCTCTTAACCTCTTTGAATCACCCTATTCCTAATTTAGAACATGTGTCGTGCAACTATAATGAATATATTTTAAGTAATCATAGGCATACCTATTTATATGAGTATATTACTTGGTAACTATCTAATTGTAACCGAGCTCGAGCCAAATAATCAGAAAGATCATTTTTGGTGGTCAATTGTAGTTTTTGATTTATTAAAAATTTGTTAAGAAGTTTAATAAACAAATAATAATGTATGAATATAATGAAAAATAAATACTATCAAATTTGTATGATTTGGTAAAATCTACCACATGTTGGGAGATCCTATTCTTTTGTTATGCGAGATTTATTAGTATATAAGATATATCTTTATATTTAATATTGCCCCAACAAAAAAAAAAAAAAAGAAGAAGAAGAAGATAAAATGTCGTTCTTAAAGTTACTAAAAAATATTTATTTAACCTCTTTGAATTAACTCATTCATATTTCATAACAAGTGTCATGCAACTACCATGAGTATATCTTACGTAATAAAAAAGATACCTATTTATATGAGTATATTGTATAGTTCCTATCAAACTACATTAGGTGTCACACCCTCTTTGTATTACTTTACTCGTAGATCTTAAATAATTTAAAGATATTCCTATTTATATGAGAACACAACATAATTATTATCTATGATATATGGACACATATATGATAACATTGTAATTTTTAAAAATTTTAAGACATGATATGATTCCAATACAACTTAATTTCTAATACACAAAAATAGTTTTATGGCATACATGCAATAATGTAAATGTAAAAGTAATAAATTTTTAAAGTTATATTGGTGTGAGTATGGAGGAAAAAAAGTTCATTTTGATTATTTTTTTTACGAGAGATGTTAAAATTTTTTAATATGACCCATTGATCGATCAATTTAGAAACGAGTCTAATTGTCATTGAGAATAATTTAAAATATTCAATTATTATTTTGACTCACTCAAGATAATGGACAATCAGAATGTGCCGTATCATAATTTAGAGTAGCAATATAAGAATCATTCATTTATGAGTGTCAGAATTATATTCTTTTTATATAATATAGTTATTTACACAGGTATATGAATCGTAAATTCGTTAGAATTCTTGAACATTGGACCTCACACATCATACTAGAGTTTTGCCAATAATTTGTCATTAACAATTAAGTTTATTCAATAAATAATATATATACATATATGTTATTACAAAAAAAAATTAAATATACAATTAGGGGATCTTATTCCATATGTATCAATTTGCAACTTATGAAAAAAATTTAAATAATTAAAATATTTACAAATTTACAATTTATAATTGAGTATTATAAATCTCATATGTGATAAAATCCGTATATTAAAATAATTGTTATTCCCAAAATTAAGCCCCTTTTTCAAAGAAAAAGAAATTAAATTGAGAACACTCCGAAAATAAAAACCAACTTACAGAAAGAAATTAAAAAATAAAATAATTATTTAATCACACAAGTCATAGTCTGTCTCTCCCTCTCTCTCTCTCTCTCTGTGGTGAAAGGACAATTATGCAGCTGACAAATGCGGTGGTGCTGGCGACGATGGCGTTTAGGAATAGGGGCGGTGGCCGAGGTGTATTGGGGGCGGAGATAGAGTTCGGGACGGTGTGGTGGTTCGTGTACGCGGGTGTATCCTGTTTCTTGGTTCTATTTGCGGGGATAATGTCTGGCCTGACACTGGGCCTCATGTCTTTGGGACTGGTCGACCTTGAGATCCTCCAGCGTAGCGGCACCCCTACCGAAAAGAAACAGGCCGGTTGGTCTGCTTTCCCATCACAACATAAAGTTCAATCTTAGTTATTGCTTCTGCTTGAAGTTATGATACCGTTGTATGGATAATTTGATTTTGATTTTGTTTGATTCGTGATGATTGATGCTAAGATGGCTGTGGTTGGAATTTGATTTTCTGATGAGTTTGTGATGTGGGTTCAGTTTGAAAGGAATTGGGATTGTACTGTAATAGGTTGTGCAAGGAATGATTTGGGGTTAGTATTGCAGCTTGATTATCAGGAATGATGTGAATTTATACTTCAATTTATGCACCATCTGCTGCAGTTGGGCGGTTTCGGTTGAATTGATGTGGAAGATATGTGACCTTGCTGTGTTTTTCTAGTGTTTAATGCTGAGGCTCCTTTGTTAGATATGATTTTCTGGATAATTGGATAAAGATGGAGTTTTCCGGTTAGAATTAGTAACTGGATATGTAATATTGAATTGCTGTTTCCCATTATTTCTATTTTGTCGAATCATTTTCTTAATATTATTGTTTATATGTTGCACGAAAAGAGATTAAATTTCTAGTGTGGTAAATAGATTAGGTTGAAGTTGTTATTTTATAATCTGAATTGAAGTGGATCTGTGGTTGAGTATGAGGCTGCTTTGATATTATTTGTTCGATTGGTTAAGATTGGGTTAATTGACATTCGGAAGATATGCTGTTTGTTTTGTCTGCTATACCAACATAGACTTTAATTTATCATTGGTTCTGGTTGAATTGATGATTTATTAATATGAAAAAGATGCTAATTTTGTTTGTTTTCTGGTGCTTGATCTGGTGCAGCTTGAATTGTTTCCAAGGTTTTTGATGATAACTGGATAATATAGAATCTTATTAATAAGATTAGTCACTTTTGTTTTCTTGAATTATTCTTTATGATCATTTTCCCCATCGTTGCCTTTCTACTATATTTTTAGCACTATTGCTAATGCCTCTCATATTTGGGAAAAACAGTAATATGATTATCCAAATGATGTGCATCTGTTGGGATCTAGAGGTTAGAGAATTTAGGTTATTGTTTTAACCCACATGACATAATGCACTGTTCCTTATTCGCTAAAATAGAAATAAATGAACAAAATTAAGAAGTGGAGTAATTATACTAAAATCAAATAGAAGTTTTTATAATCTCAGGAAACTATGCGATTAATGTATTGAATATAGTGACACATGACATATTCTTTTATAGTCTTTGGTAACATAATACACATTAGACTGTGATGAAGTTTTACTTTGCTTTCCAATTGGAAGTTATGGCTGGAACGGTAGATGTTATTGTTTGTTGAATTGTTGTTTTCTCCACTATCACAGTTTTCATCTTCATTGTTATTGCTGTTATAGTTACTATTACTGTAGTAGTCAGACAGTACAAATTTGCGATGATAATAGGATAAAAACGAAGATTCAGTCAGAAATAAATCATGGAATCTCAATGTCATCAACCATTGTTTTTCACTATGCTTTTGGCATTTTTGTTGTTGTTTCTAATTGCTACTAATGTTGCTGATGACAAATAGTCTGGGCTGTAGTTGTAGAATCATTTTCTCTGCTGATGTGAGCATAATTTTATTGGGTTGGTTAAACTTGAGGTAATTTTTAAAAACCCATGTCAGAATAAAGTGCTCTGTGAGGAGTTAAATCTTCTCTTTGAACCAGTGTCCTATGAGAAGTGGATCTTTTCCTTTTTGGTCCTTCAATTTGATAGTGTCCATTTTTTCAGCTGCGATACTTCCAGTGGTACAGAAGCAGCACCAGCTTCTTGTGACACTGCTTTTGTGTAATGCTGCTGCAATGGAGGTAACATATTTATGCTAATTTTGTTTGGAAAAAATATTTCTACGTTATGGAAGAAAACAAAAAATAGCAAACTTGCATGGCCTGTCCTTGTTCAATATTCTTCTGGATATTCGGTTCAAGAACTTTGTATTTCATATTTTATTGAGCATCCATGCTAAAGTTCTGATTCCATGTCATTTTGCATCTTGCAGGCCCTTCCTATATATTTAGATAAACTTTTCAATCAATATGTTGCCATTATATTATCCGTGACTTTTGTTTTAGCATTTGGAGAGGTATACATTTATCTTACGCCTTAATCTATTTTGGTTATCCGTGTTCTTTTTCATTCTAGTGATTTATTCTTCTATGATTTTTTGTTGTCAGGTTATCCCTCAAGCAACATGCACCAGGTATGGACTTGCTGTAGGTGCTAACTTTGTGTGGCTTGTTCGTATTCTGATGATCATTTGCTACCCAGTTGCTTACCCGATTGGCAAGGTAATTTGTTATCGACAATGAAAAAAGTTCCACATTACCCTGGATTCAATTGGTAGGCTTGCTGTTATCCTGAAAATCATATTAAGCGCATCTTTGAGCATGAATACCTTAAGAAACTATTATGGTGATTTGATACTCGGTGAATGGTAATGTTGCCTGAAGGACACAACATAATATGCATATAAATATGTTTTTGTGTGTGTCTATGTACTAATTTATATGTGGATGGAATTTGTCTTGGGAGACAAATTCGAGGGGGACATGGTATAGGATCATCCAGTGTCTCATATGTTTGAAACATTTCTGGCTGGGTGTGCAGGCTAGCCATTTCCCATCTGTCTCAGTTGTCCGGGTGTAGGTTTGAGATGAATTTGGATAATTTTGCATGCAATGTCTGGATAAATTGTGTCGTCTTTCTTAGATTGCTGAACTAGGATGCAGATCATTTGGCTTTGGAGATGGCTCTTGGTATAGCTAGGTGGAAAAAGAAGACCCTTATCACTGAGACACCGACCCTCATAAATATGAGATAAGGCTTGATTGACTTTGACTTACATGATTAGGATCAGGTGTGTCCATATCTCAAACTAACAATTAAGCCTCGTAAAACTAACTCTAAATATGAAAATATTTTGTGAAGAAAAATTAATAGGCTTCTTAATACTTCGAAGAGGTTTTAGGATCCAAATTTTTTTTCATGTCACACATTTTTCTTTCCCCTTGGAGCTTTACTTGTTTTGAACTTTAAGTTGTAACTTGGTTAAGTTAGTTTATGAATTCAGATACTGGATTGTGTTCTGGGACACAACGAGGCGCTGTTTAGACGAGCTCAGCTGAAGGCTCTTGTTTCTATCCACGGCCAGGAGGTAATAATGCTTCCAAGCACTCTTTATTTTTTATTTTTAAATTTTCTTCATTTTCCTTTTGTAATGGGCTCCTGAAAATTTCTATATCGGTTTAAGTTATATATATGCTGAAACTGCCAATTTCCATCTGCTGGCAATATTTTCTTTTCTCTTCAATGGCATAAAGCTGTCCTTTTGTGTTTCTAGGCTGGCAAAGGCGGGGAACTAACGCATGATGAGACAACAATTATTAGTGGAGCACTAGACTTGACAGAGAAGGTATTTAATGAAGTTAGCAGGTTGAACACTTTGATTTTGATGCCACATGGTATCGTTTTACTTTCTCTTTGATGTAGAAAGTCCTCCTCAAATTCAATGCTGGGAAACTTGGAATTTCAGCTTTTTATTCTATAAACTCCCAGTTTCTTTTGGCTTAAAAGTAATAATCAACTAGCTGAGGACTAGTCCCATCACCTTTGACCCTAAGTATTGGAATCTTCATTTGCGTGCTATTGGACACCAGCATGGATTAACTTAATCATGCTCTTCTGAGTAGAGTTTTACTTTTCTCCAGTTGCAACTATTTTAAGCCTCCTTTATTTACCTGTCAGCTTGACCAAGTAATTTTTGCTAAGTTTCTGACTTCTGAATCAATACAGCTTTTGGATCACAATGATCTTAGGGCTGTAATGTTACATCAGTAATGTAGAGTCCATTCATACAGTTTCTAGATCATGATGATCTTAATGTTGTAATGTTATAGGTATAACAGCATCTTTCCTCTGTTTTTTCCCATTCTCTGACTTATTTGCCTGCAACTTTGACCAGACAGCTGAGGAGGCCATGACGCCAATTGAGTCAACGTTTTCACTGGATGTGAATTCAAAGCTAGACTGGTAAGAATTGCTAGCCAGCTAGAAAAAGACTTATCGGCAGTGCTTTAATAGGAAAGACATTTTCGTATCTGTTGGTCTAGTCTGCTAGCTTTACAAGTGAACTAAAAAATGACACGGATGCCACATTCAACTGAAAAAGTGATATTCCTATTCAACTCTAGTGCTAATTCTACCTTGAATTTGTGTGATGGCCATGTGCTTCCCACTTGTATTAGCAACTACTTCACAAGTATTATTGTGTCATGCCTCCAGTACACCAAATACTGCCAACATGAATTACCTCTTAGATTTGACTTGGTGGCTGGTCATACAGTAATGAACTACAATGTGTACGTGGATTTTGGTGATTGAATATTATAAGAAGATTCATGCCTGTCTGTGTTTTTGTTGAAGATGACTACATTATATTTTACTTATTCCAGATATAGTACATTTTGGAAGGCTGGACTTTTTATAATTATATAACAGGCATGCATCAAGTGAAATATTGCATAACTGTTCATTGATTAGGTAGTACTCTATAGAGCATTACAAATTATTTGGCCAAGAACAAAAAGAACTTTTCAGATGCTTTCTTGTTTTCCAATAAATTATATGCAATCACAGAGCTGATCTACTTCTGGGGACTGCCATGGTGCTTGAGTCATAGTTATTGATTTAAGAGAGACATAATTTTTGCATCATCTCAGGGAGGCAATGGGTAAGATTCTTGCTCGTGGTCATAGTAGAGTTCCTGTCTATTCTGGGAACCCAAAGAACATTATTGGACTTTTACTGGTAAACTTCTGGAGACATAACATTTTCTTATTCTTTATCATAAAGGCATAACTATTAGATGCATTATTACTAGTAGGTGAAGAGTCTTCTCACAGTGAGAGCAGAAACAGAGACCCCAGTTAGTGCTGTTTCTATTCGGAGAATTCCGCGGTATGACATTGAATTCTCGACATGCTTATCGAATGTATTTTCAACTACAAAGGTTGAAGAATCATTTACACTGTTGCTTCCAGTGTTCCTGCAGATATGCCTCTGTATGACATACTCAATGAGTTTCAAAAAGGTAGCAGTCATATGGCAGCTGTTGTGAAGCCCAAAGGCCAAAACAGAAGACCTCCGTCCATTGTGGAGAAGTCTGAAGAGAATGATGTCACAAACGGGAATTCAGACTTAACTACACCATTACTATCAAAGAAAGAAGGGAAAGCAGAAAGTGTTATTGTTGACATTGAGAGGGTTCCAAGGCCACCCTCCAAAAATAACCTGACATATATTGATGCAGCGACAAATGGATTGGCTCCTTCCCCAGATGAGACTGAAGATGGTGAAGTTATTGGCATTATCACATTGGAAGATGTATTTGAAGAACTTTTGCAGGTAAAGTATACCAGTAAATTAGCTCCTCAACACCTATTCTGTATATTGTTTTTTGTCAGGAGGCAACTGACTCTGGATTTTTTTTTCACCTTTTTTTCTTTTAGGAGGAAATTGTTGATGAGACAGATGAATTTGTTGACGTACACAAGAGGTACTTGAAACTTGGAGGTTTTGGTTAAATTGCATGGTGGTTAGAGATTCAAATTCTTTAACATTCCCTCATGCTGCAGGATACGTGTGGCAGCAGCTGCAGCTGCTTCATCAGTTGCGCGTGCCCCATCAGTACGGAGGTTAACGGCCCAGAAAGGAGCTGTAAGTATACTGTTTAAGTGATCTACATAAGATATTGTTGGTTGTGAAGCCTCATATGTGAACTGGTCTGCATAAGGCAATTTTAAAACTTGCCACCGTTCACTCAACTAGAAAATCAACCGGGACAAGCGTCACTGGTTCAATCATTGGGTGAACTGTAGTCAAACCAGTGGTGTCATAAATATGTATAGATAATTAGTAATATATAAAGAATATATCAAAATAATATATAAATGAAAACATGTATAAATGTGCCAAGCCATAATAGGAATTAAAGATATACCAAAATTCAACCAGAAATCAATACATTTAACATTCTAACTTAAGATTAAAGATAAGACGATTGCATAGTCGTCCAAAGTAGTGAGCTATTCATTATTAAGAACATTACTCCTTTATTATCATGTATTTCTAATCTCTTTCACTGGACATGTGGAAAGGAGAGTACTGCAATTTTAAATTATAGGACTCGACTGAGCTTATTTATATGTTTGCTTCTGCTTGCTGCTCTAAATCCTGTCATCATTTATCTTGAATCCCACTCAGGGAAGCCAGCACAAGCAAGGACAGCCACCGAAGAAACCAGGTGAGGATGACTCCACTTCAGCAAAATTGCAAAGTAATATTGGTGAGCCTCTTCCTGGAAACAAGAGATGAAATACTTCAATGTTTGTGCCGAACCTCATACTCCCAGGAGAGGTATTGTAATTTTGGTGAGAAATGAAGACTGTAGCACGTGCAATAGATATGTTGACCCAAATTTTTTTCAATATAACGAAATTGAGGTTTGCTAAGTGCATTATAACTTCTGATTTCTTAAGGTTCTGGATACAGATGACTGCAGAAATCATGATAAACACTTTCAGGTGTTATTTCATGGTATTTAAGTTACGGTGGAATTATAAATCGAGCCCCCAGAGAATTATTAGGAGAAGTTCTATGTGCAAGCTATCTTGAAAAAGCTCGTTCGAGTTTGGTTCATTTATTCAGAAGCTGAATATATATATATATATATATATATGTCCATATGTTGTTTATATCTGCGTGTTGATTGGCTCAATATGGTTTGTTTAGGCTTCTAATATGCATAATTGGATCAGTAAAATATAAACAACCATCATGGAGCTGTGTTATATCTACTTCATTTGTTTTGATATGGCTTTGTAGTTCAGAGAGTTACTCAAAATCTAGCAATGAACGTGTAATTATTATTAAGTACATTTGACATTCTAAAATCAAGAAATGGTTAACTTTGAATTAGGTCATGCCTAGTGGCCAGTTGCTCAATGGCAGTAGTTTCATGTATAAAGTGTGAGGTTAACTCTAAATTAGGTCATGTCTAGTGGTCAATTGCCCAATGACAATAGTCTTATATATATAGTGTGAGGTTAGTAGTTCGAACTTATCAAACGCCTAACATATGTGTATAAATAAAAAGAAAAAAAGGAAAAGAAAAACTGTGATCGAGGTCATAATACTAGTGGAAATAAAATCAACAATCACTCACTCCACCAAATA
This sequence comes from Jacaranda mimosifolia, assembly GCA_018894105.1. NCBI lineage: Eukaryota > Viridiplantae > Streptophyta > Magnoliopsida > Lamiales > Bignoniaceae > Jacaranda > Jacaranda mimosifolia. Next base: position 38,262,995 of record CM032123.1, read on the forward strand.
CAAATTAGCAATATTGTTAATCAATTTCAAAAGGAGTATCGTTTTATCAACTCCAATTCTTCAAAAAGAGTTTGATATTTCCTCCTCTTAAGGTGGGGGTAGGAGCATATAGCCAGGAAGGCTTGACAAGTAAGCCTTATAAGCGGCGCAATTGGTCGTTTTCCTTCTTATCTCAGATGCGGATAATCGACTTTTAGAAAAACCTCCCTCAGCATCACAGAGATTAGTAATAAGTAATACAGGTACGTTATAGACTTCAATTGTGATAGGAGTGTCGGAAGCTCTTCAAAGAGGAAGTAGCCTCATAATAGAAAGTGATATGGGATGGCCTAAGCAGCTCGGCTCAAACCATGTTGGCCCAAAGATGCAGCGCCAGGCCCAGTCTTGCATCCGAGGCTCATGGGCTCGATCGACCCTAGTTGACCTCTGTGCTCGACCCGTGTTGCTAATCCGCTCCCAGAGCGTTGTCAGGTCGACCCTGGGATCGACCAGAGAGGTCGGAATAGTGCGGTACCACCTCTGCCGCATTAAATGCACTAACAGGCTGCATGCCTCCGCATTAATGGCGCATGCAGCCCCATTACCGCCTGACGCGGCAGACACTTCAACAGTATACTACCCTGCCCTAGAACCTGGGAAGACAGTCACCTGGAATAGCACAGTGAGAGGAGACGACTAATTGCCCCTCATGCAAGGACAAAGGCCCTCTCTAGACATCAAGGGCATCACAGATAAATTCCCAAGTATAAAAGGCTATAAATACCCCTATTCCAACCCTTGAAAGGTATGCTCTCATATATACAAAAAGCTCCCACTCTGTCTCTCTGATTATCTGGTCGACCCATACTAACTTGAGCGTCGGAGTGCCTTAGCCGATGGCCTCTCGGCTAGCCTGACGTTTGCTAAGTGATTGCAGGACTCAACCCATTCACAACTGAAAGTCGACCATACAGGTCGAACCTCACCCATAACTCCCTTCGATTCATCCTTCAACTGATCGAACCCTCATCAGAAAGAGTCTCTGTTATTGCTTCATGAGCCTTGCTATTCCTTTAGGTCGAGTTTGGCCACTTGCCATTTTGGACTCAAAGAGCTCTCCTTCGAGATGCTCTGTGAGGTTCTATTCTGCATTGTTGTAAAAAGTTTGACCCAAATTAGGCTTAAGAACCGAGCTATGAGGATCCAATCCTATTTCAAACTCTTCAAGTCCCATAAAAAAAAAGATGTAAATTTGTCCAAAAAAAGACACAAGAAAATGTGTCCAAAAAAGAACTAAAATAAAATGAAGTCAACTTTTGTTCGAGATAGATCCAACTCCCTTGTCCAATCCATCTACTCATAAACTGTCAGGTACTACAACCATTATGCCAATAATTATTAATTAATTAGATACTAAGTTGATTTAATGCTCCAATTAAGGACTACTAAATTGGATTACATATGTGTGGAGCATATTTTCTCTTTACTCCCTTTTCCCCCATTGTCCTATGGAGTAATAAATCTACCATTGAGCAGAATAGAAACAACAAATCTTGTTCATATGAACTGCACAATGAAGGATCATCAAGAGGAAAGTATCATTTTGTGCTATCTTACACATAGTTGTTCATAACATTTATATATTTTGCTCAAATCTGTGCATGATTTTACACTTAAGACTAATCAAATTTGCCACAAACTTTAGATCTTTCGTCCCATATAAGATTATTGGAACTCAATTATATCCCCAAGAAATTGGAATAAAAGTACACAAGTTTCCTCTACAAATCTCCCCATGCATGCGTGCATCAAATGCACACTACTCTTCTCATCTGACTTACATAATACATAAGTTTCCTCGACAGTTCTACAGCAGTCGACCGATCTTTTTGCACAAGAACTTGATGTTCCTCTTTCCCTCTCAATCATCAAAGCTCATGCCTTCCAATTTCCATCTTAGAAGAATCACCGAGCACTTCCACACAATATACAGACGCGTCCGTTGCTCTTGAATGTAACGCGAACACTTCTGCCATGGCCGCAGCTTCTCTGCTTGAACTGAGCCCATGATCATGTATGCAGTCTGACCCGTAAGCTGCAAGAATTGATTACTGTGTTGAAATTTTGGAAAAATGGCTTGTGGGCTTCAATCTTTTGCCAGCTAAAATGGTTTCAATGTGAGAGTGTTGAAGGAAAGTACCAGATCCTTGATTCTTGGTTGCAAGAATTTAGCAATGAAGTAGTGGTTCTGAAAAATATAAGGCTATGGTCTGGTTCTTTTATGGTAGCTAAGATGTGATCAATTATGTGACATTTGACAATGTTGTAAGAATAAGTTAGTTAGCGAGGACTGGTATATATACAGGCCTGGTTACATTTGTGGTTGAGGGCAGGATTTGGGGTTGGTTGACAGATGCTGGCTTGTGATTGGGGAGAATTTGATGCCAACCTGTAAAGGGTCCCATTGTCTGGAAAAGATGAATATGCAGAGTCATCAGTTTGTCTCCCTGCCAAACTCCATGGAAAAGGACTGGCCTTTATTTTGTAATAGAACTCATTTGTTTGTCTCAACATGCACTGGGAAATGGACTTGTTAAAAGAAAATAAAATAGTCTATCACGAGTGGATTCATTTCCACGTACTTGATATGAGTTGGAGGGATTTTCTTTGTTTGGATCACTTAACTCGATTAGGGTCAAAAAGCATAAACACTGCAATAATTGGCGATTTTCTAAAACCCTTCAACGTTCAAGACAATATGTGAAGTAGAAGTAATAAACATACTATAAAGTATGTGCAATGTGGGCATTACAAGTAAAGGTTACATACCTATCAAGTGTGACAGAGGGTGTTTGACTAAACTTATCCAAAAAGTCTTATAAGCTTATATCTTATAAGATGTTTTTGAAGCTTATAAGATGTTAAGTCTTCTTTTAAAAATAAGTTTTTAAAATATTTGGATAAATTAAGATTTTGGAGCTTATAAGATGTTATTAATGGCAATTTTGTGATTAATATACTTAAAATTAAAGGAGTTAGTTAAGAATATCCTAAAAAAAAAAAAGTTAGGAATTCCTAATTTTTTTCAAAGAAAAACTTATAAGCTCCTAACAACTTTTTTAGAAGCTTTATAAGCTCTTCTTTGAAAAAATTTACCAAACACATTTTGACATCTTATAAGCTCTCAAACAATAAGCTCATCCAAACACCCTCTTAATGTATTTATAGTAGTGCCACTTGAGATGATTTTTGGTCCATATGGCTTCATTCAATCCCATCATGTTCCCAAGATCGAACGGTCAGTTGGAATGTTCTAGGTTGGGCTTGAAAAACCATTTAGGAGTGCCGGGGGACCCTCCATCCACGGATAGACAATTTGTTAAAGAGTATCACTAAAAGGTATTTCAATAATACGACATCAATACTGTACTATTAACACGTATCGATGAGAATTCTGTCTTGAAAAAATAGTTAGAATAGTTAGAGATGAACATGTTATACATTGTTTTAAGCCCTCAGCATCTTTAGAGTAGAATTTGAAGGTAGTGTGTGTATATTTTTCCATTTCCACCAATAATTTATGTATGATAGTGAGATTGAGGTAGAGTGCTGTTTGGCATTATATTTGAATTAAAAGCTTGTGCTACTTTCTCCTGCTGCCTCTCCTCCTCTCATCCTAGATTTTTTAAAGCATAAAAGCCAGCTCAGTTATGCCAACAGCTAGCTTGTATTGTGCTGAGGATTTGGAGGAATCAAGTGGTTGCTCATTTTTATTTAATATAATCAAGAGAGTATATTCTTTATTTATTTGAAAATTAAAATAAGCTGAAAAACATATTAAAAAATAAAAAATGTTGAAATTGGATATTCACGAATTTTCTATTAATGAAGGGATAACTTTAATTAGTGAGTAATAAAGGTAGCAAATAAAAGAATTATATATATATATATATATGAGTTAATGTCAAAAAAAATCTTATCTTTTGGCTTTTGGGATGTAATTTATGAGTTGAATTTCCATTTGCTATCTCAACCTAACTTGAGGCCAATAATATTCTGCCTGTGTATATGGAAATAGGAGATAGAGTATGAGATAGTTGTCTCTTATTTAGTAGATAAAACAAAGGAAAGAAAAAAAGAACAAGGCATTTTAACCAAGAAATTATACAAATTATCCACACACAAAAAAATCCAAGAAATTATACATATTAAACTTAATTTAATTTCAATCTAACATTGCTTTCTAGTTTCTTCAAACCAAACAAATATAACAATATATAGTACTACCGTGTAAGTTTTTCATTGAGACATTTGAATTTTGGTCAAGAAAAATGGAACTATTCAAAAGCGCGCAGTTCATATCATCTAGCAATTTTTCTTTTATTTATATCATGAATAAACTTCAAATATGTTAACTACATATTTTCTTATAAAAATACTTAATTATAGATCATATACAACACTTTGCACGTATCTATAAAATAATTAAATGATGTATTAGCAGTTGAAATAAATAATTGAAAATACTAAAATAATTGCAATTTAATCCCTGCCGAAAGAAAAAAGAACTTTACGCTCTTCCTTTTGAGAAGAAAGAATTAAAAAAAATTCTACTCATTGTAGCTCCCTCCAAATCTCCAAGAAAATGAGGCCCCTTAAAACACACCACAGTTTCTTCTCCCATTTTTTTGGTGGATTAATAATTCAAGTTCTGCCTTATAGCTTTGCATGTTGACTTAGATCTGTTTTTGGTTTTATTCATGCTTCCTTATCTGTGCCTTAGTCCATTGTTTATCCTTAACCTGTTTTCTTAAAATCAGATCTGAGATCAGACAACATGAAACCATAATACTAACTTCAGGAGTTTAACAAAGGAAAAGCTGGAAAAAAAGCAGAAAATTAAACCACAACTTTGAACTATATAAGCATGTCTATAACTCTATCTTTCCATACATAATCGAAGAATGGAAAAGATTCTTCCAGTATCTCGGATCCCAGAAGTGCATGATAAATACCGCCAAAGCTCAATACTACAGAGGAAATTAAATGAAGTACTCCACATACAAAGTATGAAAATGTATCTATAATTAACTTCCCCTTAAGACCTATTCCCCAACCTAGAGTAGCTAGATGGGGAAGTAAAATTAATTCTTGTTCATACATAGATTTCTCTTATACGAAATGAGCCACTTCAAATAGTTTCATTGCTCCGGCCCATAATACGATTAATCCGGCATGGGCTACATGGACTCCTAAGCAAGCATGTGCACCAACTTTATATAAAATAATTCATAACCCAAACCCTTTTTTATTTGTTAAGTCATCTTAGCCTTTTGCTCCTGATGCTAATTTTTTTTTTGCTGGATTTTCCCTTCTTTTTTTTTTTATATGTATTTTTGCTTGCAATCCATTGGAGTAGTTGAAGAGAGTAGAAGGCAAGGAAAAAACAGTACAAATCCCAGAATTTTCTTGGGATTTTATATGGTTAATTAATTTTCACTAAAACCTCAAAGTAATTTTCATATGTACAAATCCAGCGCCTAGCCAAACACACACCTTGCACTTAGGACACAGCCTAAAAAGAAATCCTACAACAGTAAGAGAAAAAATTAAGGCATCAACAATGGCTACCGATTTTTCAAATCCGTAGCCAAGATTAGCTACCGAGGGTATTTGCTATGGACCATAGTTTTTGTAACTGTGACTACAGAATTGTAAGCATCTGATCAGCTACGGTTTGACCGAAGCTAATGCCCTAGCTACATCTTCTTGAAACTAAAGAAAAACAAACGAAAAAAAAGCAAGAAAACCTTAGTAAACTAGGTATTTTTTTAAGAATACTTGTCCCAACAAAGAAGCATGGTAACGCAAACTCTCATAATGTAGAGTCTTCCCCTCATTTGTCTCAGCATTCTTTTCCACTTGCCAAACCTCTTCTTCATACCCTTCTGATTGGTCTCACAGTATTAGTACTTGAGCACAGAAGAACACTTGGCTTATTGACCCTCTTACAAGAACTGTCACAAGAATTTATAGTACCCAAGTTTGGATCCATATGCAGACTTTTGGGGGGTGGGGTGGGGGTTGGGGGGGAGGGGTGGTGGATTGTAGGGACAGTTTGTACCCTCAGAACTCCACAGGTATATCCACATTGAATACCATTGATCATTGCCATTTGCCAACCGTGTGTGTGATCTCCATAGTTCACAAGTATGAAATTTGAACCCCACCACATTCCTTATCTTTTGCTTGGACAAATTTTTTCCTATTTGCATATGTTTATTGGGTTGAACTTTCCAGATAGACCCCAGCAGTGAACAAGAGCCTCAGATGAGTTCTAATATCTGTTGTCAAGGGGGTCCATGTATGTCTGTTAGATTGACCCTTGAACTAATCACCAAGTTGGGGAATTAGATTTCTAACTAATGAATTCATTCTCGTTAGAACATTCTTAATCAAGAAAGAACCACTGTTCAAGTGCATATGAGGGTACCTAATTTTATTTTACATTGGAGGTGTTCTGATTTTAAGATAGTTCACAAACTATTTCTTTCTTTTATCATTTGAAGCGTTTTTAGAGGACAAAACCCTTCACCGAATACGTGGTGGCAGGACAATATCTTGACACGGCTGATCCATTATATTTGACAATGAATTTATCATCATAATTGGCACTTGTCTGTAAGAATGACAAATGTTGCATCATATGCATCGTCCCAAATTCCTCAACTAATGAACTATCATCTTAACTAGTCTTACATAAGAGGAATTAAGGGTTTTGAGGCATTTTATAACATGTTCCTTCTCCGTCACCTATATCAATATTCGATGTACTCTTTTTCTTGATCTTCTCTTAACATCTAGTTAAACTATATTTGAAACTTCCCTTTTTATATTTACGTATCTTAAACCTTATTTTTATACGTACCAAGAAAATGTCACTAGACCAATTAATTACTTGACGACACTTTATGTTTATTATTAGCTAGTGCTTTACAAAATTACACTTTGATCACTCTACCAAAGTGTTCTCATAGCATAAAATTCCAATTGAGTCATTGTGTAATGCTTTTCAGGTGCCCAAATGTGTCCCCATTGTCATTGAAAAGAGTGGCAGATAAGGGTTTTTCCCAATTCGATATCTTATCTTAAGTTACAACAAAAGAATCAAAGATAAGATCTTTACCAACATTATATATGATAAAAAGTGGATGTGGAAATTGTACCACTGATATCCAGCTAATATAAGCTCAAAAATCTCTATGGTTGGGACAACAAGCTCTGGCCCTCCTGCGAGTTTTAGTCCACACCAAAAACATGGTTTGTTGGCTCATTGACAAAAACACCAATGGTGAGTCTGCATTTGTTGACAATATTGGGACAAGAATTGTTTCTACCATAGAAATTTAAAGCCCTCAATTGAACTGGTCAAGAAAAGAATCAAAGGCAAAACCAAGATACATATACTTGATTTCGGTTGTTTTGTTCCCTCTGAAATGAGGTATGGAAGGGAGCCGCTATGAAAAAGTTCCGGGAGTTATGAAGGAGGATTCGAGCTCATATTAGTCATGGGTTGAGAATGAGAATTGAAATTTATGACATCTAATCTCCCATTAATTATTCCTCAATAGCTCAGTGGTAGAGCGGTTGGCTGTTAATTAATTGGTCAAATGTTTGAATCCTATTTGGGAACATTTGATTCATTCTGAATTAATGAATTTAGAAGGGGCTTACTTTGACCGTTAAGAGTCGGAAGATGTTCCCCGTCTTTGTTTCTATCTCGTTGTATTTGATTATATTCTGCGAGATTTGAAAATGACCGTTAATGCCTCGATATAGGTCTTGGATAATCCTTTGCAACACAAACAATTCAAATGACAAGTACTAGTTGAGCTTGAATTGGATCATATTCAATCCACTTAAAAAGATGCGGATCTTGGCGTGTATGAGAATTATTGTGGTGGGGATGGGTGGACCTTTCCAGTGCCAATAGCATCAATGCTGTAGCATTTTTGCAAGTAAATAAGCTTAAGGAAGTACAATAGTGCATGGGATAAAGTATTAGCTAGTGTTATCTACAATTGTAGATGTGACTAACTGAAACACCTGAATCACAATATTCCATCTTTAATTAGGTAACAATAGGTTCAAAATTTGACACCAAACTGGGGGTGAGGGTGGGGTGGGGTTGCCACTGTTTATGATATTGTTTGAATATTGTTGCTCTTGCTTTCTTTCTGGTTCTTGAATAAGAAGTGTTATATATATTGATACATAGCTGTCAACATTCATTTTCCAGGGTCCTTTGACTGTTAGTCCTTCAAAATAATCTGAACAAACTTTCAAAATGTTGCATAAAAATCTAAAGTCTTGTCCCAAGTTTAGCAGACATAGCCTCAAATCCCTATTGCCTACTTGTTTGTATTTTTGAAAATTCATCTTTTAGGTGGAAGGTGTCAATTGCATAATAAGGAGATTTTTCATACTATGAAATAATTGAGATGTTGAGAAATCACTATCAAAAAATTAGGTATTCACTATAAAAAAATTGTTATGAAATTAATTTCGTAACTATCGCTCTAAATTTTTATAGTAAATATAATTTTTTAAATAACAAGCAACAAAAATTATTAGCTATATATGCATAGTGCAACAAATTAACTATGCATTTCTTTGTAAGAAAATCAATATATATATATAAATAATCATTAGTCATGCATCGGTCGTAGTGAAGGTTAGTTATGAAAGTATCTATTTCGAATTTGGTTAGATCAATTTTATAATTAAAACTACATATTTATAGTATCAGCTACAAATTAATCGTATTTCTTGTGTTTATTCTATCTTAGATAGCATGAAAGCATGAATATCTCTAAGTAATCCCATTTTTTAGCACCAAATTAAATAAGAAAAGGGTACAACGTGTGGAAGAATGTGAAACTAACAAAAATGTATCATTTATATGCAGAGTGTTTTTGTGAAAATAATCATTATACCTTTTGTTGAAAATAATAAGCCCTATAAATACAATAATAGATTAGAAAAAATTCTTAAAAACTAGGGGTGTCAATCGATTGAATCTGGACCAGATTAATCATATTCGAATCCAAATTTGATTGTCAAAATTTATATCTGAATTTGACCCGATATCCTATAGGATCTTTTTTAGTTAGTATCATATCCGAATTTGATGGATATCCGAAATCCGATAAAATAAAAAAAAATCGACCCAATTTAATATTTTTTCTTGCTTTCTTTTTTTCCTTTTTGAATTATATAACAAGATTATATTTATAAAGAAAATTTACGTCACATTTAAATTTTTAACTTCTTTTATTATATATTACTTCAAAAGCTAAATATTTGAATCTAAATTCCTATTTCACATTATATTAAATTAATATATTATTAATGTGTAGTGAACTATTATACATTATTATATTTGACATTTTATCAATATTCCTTTTATTTTTTAAGCTAAAGACTCAATATTACTAGCATAATATAGACGTTAATATAAATATTAGAACAATATAATATATAAATTTTATTTTAAAATTTTTATTAATATTATATATAATAGTATTAATTTAATAAACAATTATAAAGTTCGGACTCAAATCTTTAACGGATTGAGTTGCTTAATTTTATATTCAATCCACTTATTTCAAATTATAGATCTTTATAATCGAATATGATCCATTAGATACTTTAATTGGATAAATATTTTAAAATTTAAAATCGAATTTAGATAAAATCAGATCCATTGACAGCCAAATGGAAACTTATTAAGTTACTGGGCTTCGGCTTCTATCTTTGAGCCCATAGTTTATTCTATATTAGGATCTTACAATTCAATAATTGATATTTTGGGCCACCCCAATTTCTAATTGGGCTGTTTCCTCAGATTCCCTTGCCCAAGCCACTACTCTTAATGTTGGGCTAAGATGTGTGATTATATTTTTTAACAAGCCCAACTACCTCTTTCGCACATGAGATGAAGGCTCAAATACCCCAATACATTTGATTAGAGCTATTAACGAGTCGGATTTGAATCGAATTTATCATATTCGATTCAAATCCAAATTCGAATTCTATTAATAAAATTAATATTCGAATCCGACCCAAAATCCTATAAAATCTTTGTTAATCAGTAACATATCCAAATTCGATGGATATCCGAAATCCAACTAAAAAATTCAACCTGATTTATTTATTTATTTCTTTTTTTTCTTTTAAATTTTATAAAAATATTGTATTTATAAAGTAAATATATATCATATTTGAATTTTAAGAACTTTTTATTATATATTAGTTCAAAGGTTAAATATTTTAATACTAAACTTATTTTTCACATTATATTAATGTATAGATGAACTAATATATGTTATAGTATTTGATATTTTATCAATATCCCTCTTATTTTTAGGTTAAAAACTCAATATTAATAGTATAATATAGATGTTAATATAGATATTAAATCAATATAATACATAGATTTTATTTTAAAATCTTTATTAATATTATATATAAGTGTATTAATTTAATAAAAAATATTAAGGTTCGGATTCGGATCTTTAACGGATCGAATTTCTTAATTTCATATCCGATCCACTTATTTCGAATTTCGAATATTTATAATCGAATCTGATCCATTGAATATTTTAATCGGATAAAAATTCTAAAATTCGAATCGAATTCAGATTAAAATCCGATCCATTGATAACCCTACATTTGATATGAGGTTAATTTATTTTTATTTCCTAAATAAAGTGCAATGAGGTGTGAGTTATATATATATATATATATATATTTATTTATACATACATATGCACACTAAAATTCGATAAGTTTAAATTCCTTACCTCACATTAATAGTGTGAGATTTATGACAGTAAACTAAATTATCATTGTTGAAAGCAATTAGATTTGGATCATGACCTCTTTTTCATCAGGAGAGAAGTTCACTTCGACTAATTTTAATGGTAATAATCAAATGTGAACTTTTGAATATTATATTTTTGACTTTATTTACTAAAAGATGAAAAATATACAAAAATTAGAGAGAGTTTCCCTAATTTCTCAATGTAAGGATTTCCCCCACTTCTTCATGTGAATGAAAAATTTACTCTTATTTCTCAAATAAAACGAAAGCATTAAAAACCCACAAGGATTTAATTCCACATTAATTAATAACACAAAAATGAAAAAATAAAAAGGGAAATGAGCCAAATAAAATTAGCTAAGGGCTTGTTCACTTGTGTTTGGGCATTTTCTAGAAAATTTTTTGGGAGAATGAGTTTTTGGGAGAAAATGTGGAAAAAATATCAGTTGTTTGTTTATGTATTGGGAAAATAAGGAAAATAGATTGAGAATGAGTTATTTGTTTGTAATGTTTTGATGGATGGACAAATTTTACCGTAAATGTCAAATCAGTTACTTTTTTATTGAGTTTGTAGGAAGAAATTATTTTTTTATGTAATGTGTGTGTATATATATATATTTGATGGTGTGTATATATATATTTGAGTGTTAGGTAGGATAGGGTAGTGTATAGAATTTTTTTGAGATTGAATTCTAAGAGTATTTTGAATATAAATTTTTTGTATTTTAAAAAAATAATTGAAGAATGCGAATATTTTTTGAGATTATTTTGGGAGTTGGGAAATATTTTCCCAAAATGCAAGTCAACAAAGTCTAATAGTTTGCATAATACAAAGTGGGTGAACAATTCATAACGTGCGCACTCCCCCCACCCGCACGCCACCACCCAGCTAACTTGCGCACCTCCGTCTCTACCTGAAATACATTCCACCCACCAACCCTACCCCATTTCCGACCCCTTCTCCCTCCCCCTCCTCCGCTCCTTTTCACTAACATGCGCCATCACCTCTTCTCCTCCGCCATCGTCATGCCCCCTTCCTCCGCCGTCAGAAAACCCATCACCCCCAAACCCTTCTACCCCCACGCATCAAATTCCCCAAACTGCCCTTCCCTCTGCAGACACTTCCCCTCCGCCACCCTGGACCTTCTCATCTTCATCCTCGTCCTTTTCTCCGGCGCTTTCCTCATCACCTCCTATTTTTCTTACCTCTTCCAATCCCTATCTCTAATTCTTCCCCCTTTCTCCACCATCATATCCCATTTTTATTACCATTTGACTTCCGACCCACAATCCCAGTTCATCTTTTTCGCGCTATTCGTTGTCTCGTTTGTAGTTTTTATTGGATTGTTTGAGATCTGCTGTGGGCACAGGTCGCGGAAGTGTGGGAAGAATGGGTGTAAAGGGTTGAAAAAAGCGATGGAGTTCGATTTGCAGCTGCAAGGGGAGGAATTGTTGCGGATGGGCGATGGGAATAAGGCGGTGAAAGATGTGAATGGGTTGCCGTGGAAAGGGGGAAGTGAGGATAACCCGGATTACGAGTGTTTGCGTGCGGAGTTGAGGAAGATGGCTCCGCCTAATGGGCGTGCCGTGCTGCTTTTTCGCCTGAGATGTGGGTGCCCAATTTCGAAACTTGAAGGATGGGGGCCTAAACGGAGCCGGCGCCACAAGAAGTGAGTCAAATTTGGTTGAATGTTGATACTTGACTGAAAGAATAAATGTGGTTTTTATTTTGGTATTCGAATTTCTTCGAGTATGATATGATAATAGGAGTTTAAATGCCAAAATTGTGTTTCAGTTGTTTGGTTTTGCATGTTGTTATCATGCTGAACAATTGTTCTGTGTATGATATTGTTATTTGTTTTTGCCTTCTCTTTGTTGCTTAGAGTTTTTGACATTCGGGTATGTTTTAGAAGGCATTGGCTTTCAGTTTGTGGTGGAAGTTTTGTGTGGTTAGGTTTGATTGAATACTGAATTAAGTTTGATTATTATCAGTGTGGGCAGCCTGTTGGATTTGATGAGTTTAGCTATAGACATTGTTTGGCTAAAATGACTTTTACACCAGCTCAACGATGTTAAGGAGAGGATATTGTAGTTTGAAATCAAATTCATGAACTAAAATCATCCCAACCTTTTTTCTGATGTCATCTGCATTGATCCTCTTTTTCTACTTCATCATTCTATCATGAACCATATCTAAAGTTGAACCAGAAGGGTTTTGAATCTGTTTCAATAATATCATTCCATGTAATCTTATATTGCCCTCTTCTACTAGGTTTATGACATAATCATGCTTCTACCCGACCTTTGCTGAACATGCAGAGGGCATCCTAAATGATTCCCCTGCAATTTTGTTTGGTGGGCATTACCTTAACCAACGCACTAATTTGCTAACATGTTACTCCATTTCTTGTTCCCCTTTTCTTTTACCAGAATAGACTTTCTAAGTTCTAACATTTTCATCTCAATTCTCAGCAACCTTTATGCCTTCAGATGTAATTTCTTGATAAACAAACATGGAATCCCACGTAACATTGCCTGTCTTATGCAGTCGTTGAAGGTTTTCAGTTAGGAACTCCTAATCACATATAAGCCCAGTAGCACTTCATCACTTAATTTTACCAAACTAAAAAATGCTCTTCTTTTGGTATATTTTACCCATCCAACCTGCATTGTTTCTCTCCGTGTAATTTGCATGAATCATCATTTTACTTTTAGAAAAGTTTTGGCCTCCTATAATTTTTCAAGCCTTTGATATGTGTTTTTCTTTCCATTAGTGGTCGTACTAAGTTGTTCTTATGTTTTTAGTTGGAGTATCAATAATATTGGATTGATACTTTGTGCAAAAATGCATGAAAAATGTTTGCATTCAAGGCTCTCTGGTACTTTTTGTTTTTTTTTTTTTTTCCCTTCCTATTTTTAACTCTATTTTTCTTCTCTATATGCATGTATGATTTATTAATTTATTTGTTTGGTACCTGGTGCGCTATGAAGGGATAGGTATCTTTGACACTGTACAAAAACTAGTGTTCATTCTTCTGAAGTATAAGCCTTCAAAAGCTTGTTCTTCTATGTGGTGTTTAATGCATCACAGTATTCAATTTTCTTTTAGAAGCAAGCAGCTACTGGAAGTGCACGTATACACCTTTCCATTGATTAGTTTCTTGTCATGAAAATTATATTAAAAAAAGGTTCTTGCCATGAAAGGAAGATTGTGTTTGTGTATGCTACCACTATAACCTTAAGTTTCAGGCAGTTTAGCCCGACCTTGGATGATAATCTTCTCCTGGAATCTTGTGTATCTAGCTGTATTACATCTGCTGCCTAAAACTGCAACAAGTAATTGGGATGTAGATGTGAGATTAATAGGCACTAGGGGCCGTCTACCAACTTCACAAGAAATAAAAATTAAAAACACGCAGGTAATTAAGGGAACCAAATAGATACCCATTTTACCAAAAGAAAAGAAAAAAGCAAATGAAAATGTAATATTGTAAACAGAAAGAACAAATAGTAATTTTTGTCTGCTTTATTTCAGATACCATAAATTCTGTTTATGTGATTAGGAATGATACTGTGCAGATTATCATATAACCACTCATATCTTTTTATTATCCTTCTTTCCACACAGTACAAAATTTATTCTTACGGTAAGATTTGTCTGTTATTATAGTTAGCTGCAAAGAGAAACACTTAAGGTGATACATGAGATTTTTGGATTAATTGAATAGTTCAATAAACAAAATTGCTGATTTCTGCACTCTTAACTTTGGTACCCTATTCCCCACTTCATTTTATGGAGTACACTAAGATTTGGGGAGAAGAGTTTGAGACAGTATACTTGCTCTGTCATTACTGAGTTTTCCTCTCATTTGATTTATTTATTAATTTTTTCTATCTGTCATTTCTTGTTTGGCATGTGTCGCATAGTGATTTACCTTCTTTTCATTTTCAATCAGTTCAGTTTTTTTTTTTTTTTTTTGCTTGTATATAAAATTGAATTCTCTTTTATCTGATGTCAATCTTCAGGAGTCTGGCTCTTACTGGTGGAGGAGATCATCGCTGACTCTGGTGGATTGATCACTTTTGGTCTCACCTACTATTTCTTCTCTTGCCGTTGGTTTCACCTTCTTCTGAAGACTGTATCTTTAGGAACTCTTTTTAAACCTTGCCACATTATGACTTTCCCTGAATGTCTTCATAAAGAACTTAGAAAAACTTATCCACATTCTCGTGGGAGCTCGTGTCTTTCGATATACAAAAAAGGAAATCAGAAGAACTAATAAAGATTGAATTGAACTTTCGAATGTTCTCTCTATACAGTGACGCTCCATGTTGAAGGAGCATTAGAGTACATATTAATATAAGTCCATTTACAGTCTTTACATCTGGACTAGAGTTAGTTTACATTGATCTTCTGGAACTGGACATTTTTAGTTCACACATGTCGTGGCATGCTATTTTCGAAGTGTACCAATAAATGAATTCTCTCTCTCTCTCTTCACTCTAAAAGAGGAATTCATTCCAAATCAGAAACAAGTACATTAATTAGGAATGAGGGACTATGACCTTCCTACACACTTGGTTCATACGTAGAAATAGTGACTAGCAACAGAGTGAGCTGTTTGATTTGCTGAACGACAAATAAAATGAACTTCATAACTAGTAAGTTCTGATAAAGCAAATTTACAATCCTCAATAATCAACCCATAGTAAGAAAGATCAACAACATTTTGTAAAACATCATTCACAACTATCTGTGCATCTAGCTCAAAAATGATCTTAGAATGATTTGTACTCTTAACCCCGCTTAAGGCCTCCTCAAACATCATTACGAGTCATTCTCTTTTTTGACAATATATTCAAAAATACTCTCCAACGGTAAAATAATAATAAATTTTTTAAGAAATATATCTATTAAGAATATAATAACATAATAATATCACCAAATGAAATACTAACAAGATTATCTTGTGTTAATCCTTATTAGGCTCTTTAGATATATCACTTACATATTTTGGTACTAGCCGAGGGGGTAGCATATTCATCACATAAGACCTTCAAAGAACATATACATATTTGAGATTCAAGTAATACTAGCAGCAACTACATGACAGAGACTTAAAACAAAATAAGGATAGGACGGCTCCGTAATTCACATATGCCAGAATCAATATGGCAACAACTGGGAATTTCTCACAATTCATTAGCGAGAAGTCGAGAACAAAATGCAAATGAAATGCTTACACAAAATTTGGATGGCCTGAGAAACTAGAAGTCCTCGTCCATTTTGAACTCATAATTCTTGGAACTGTTTTGCAAACTTGACATAACAGAAGCCTTCTGATAATCACCCACCCTTCTTTCAAAGAAGTTAGCTTTTCCTCTGTCCAATTAAACAACAACAATCAATATCTCTTGAACTAAAATGATAGAAGTACATAAAGATAATCAGGGCCTGAAAATGCTCTAGGCACTAAAGTGTCATTTGCCATACAAAGTGATTTAGTATTGTATCTTCATCTCATAAGTGCCAATACTTACTGTAAAGATATAAATTCCATCCAATCAAAGGGATTTTCCACGTTATACTTCTTCTGGTACCCTAAAGCAACCTGAGAGGCAAAAATATTGACCAAACTGAGTTCTCCGATAACAGAAGCAATCTGTAGGTAGCACGAGAGTCTGCATGTTTATGTGCGTGGGAGGGGTGAGGGGGGGGGGAGGGGTAGAGAGAGTGAGAGAGGGAGGGGATACCAGCAGTCGATCGGCAACAAACTTTATATACTGGCTCATTAAAGTTGAATTCATGCCAATAAGTGCACATGGGAGGGCGTCACAAACAAATTCAGTCTCAATTTCAACAGCTTCTTGCACAATAAGATGAACTCTCTGCCAATGGAGTTGCTTCCGGAGTAAGCTGCATAATTGAATCAAAGGAAAATTAACCCCCTCCTGAAACAAAACCACAAGTCTTAAACAATTGCGCCAGAAGGGTTAAATTACCTGTATAGGAGGCAAGCAAAGTCACAGTGAAGACCCTCATCTCTAGAAATAAGCTCATTAGAGAATGTCAAGCCAGGCATTAATCCCCTTTTCTTAAGCCAAAAAATGGCACAGAAGCTGGAACAAAAGGAAACTACGTCAGTATAATCAAATCTTTAGAACACCAAAGGAACAACTTTCTATGATAAAAATGGGGTTGAATATGAGTTCTTCTGGATATACCTCCCGGAGAAGAAAATGCCTTCTACACAAGCAAAAGCAACAAGTCTCTCCGCAAATGAGCTTGAACTGCATGCACATTTATACCAGATGTCATTATTCATGAAAATGACTAACAAAGGTGCAAGTAAAGAAAAATGGAATACCTCTTAATCCAATTCAAAGCCCACTTGGCTTTTTTTGCAATACAAGAAATGTTTTCAATTGCATTAAACAAGCTGTTCTTCTCCTTTGAGTCCTTGATATATGTTTCCAAAAGCAAGCTATACATCTCTATAAAAAGTATGGTAAAGAAGTTCAGAATCAGAAATGTCCCAAAGAATTACCATAAGCATCACTTAAAGATCTCTACCAGAATGTATATTTTCCATAGCAGTTTGAAATCCATAAAATGCTCGAGCCTGTCAACAACCAGAAGAATCAATATCAGCCAGCTATAAAGTAATTCACAAAAGTTGCAGTAGAATTCACTTTACTCTATGTCTTAAATGTAAGTGAAAAATCATTTGTTGATATAAAAAAACATCTTTGCTCAATAAACCTTCTTTTAAGACAATATTTGACAAGTTCCAACTTGGAGAAGAAAATATCTTATAAATAGACATCAACACATCCTTAGAGCAGTCAATATCAAATATTACAATGCTATTCCATATGCTAGGAAAAAAAGTTAGTAACATAACTTTTTAAATGCCAAAATTCTGCAGTCTCGGTTTATCACCTCAGGAATTTGAACGTCATTCAAAAATCTGGCAGCCAAATTTTCCAAAACAATCCCATCTGATGCAGCGAAGAATGCCAGCACATGACTTATGAAGTGCTTTTCAGATTGAGACAAGGCTTCCCACTGTTGCACATCCTGTGAGAGGTCAACCTCCTCGGCTGAAGCCCAATATTCATGTTAAACACAAATAAGGGTACTAAAATGCAGGGGGCAAACATATATCTGGCTGAGAGAACAGAGGAAAAAAAAAAAAAAAAAAAAGAGGGCAGCTTCTATGCCAAAATATAGTACAACTAAAGAGTTACGTAAATCATATATCACATAAATTGCAGTTATACAAGTACTTTACTCAGTCACATTACATTTCTATTGAAGTACACTAATCATTCCACCGAATGAGAAGAACTATTCAACTTCACAGTATTAATATGCGACCAGCCACACCAAATATGAAAGAGAACATAAACAAATAAATCCTTCTCCCAGAAATATGGCCCAACCCAACAAGAAAATAAAGACCGAAAAGTTACATGATAATAAATTGACAAATTAACCAAGAACTGAGAATGCAAGCACACACCCTTTATCTACTAAGCACATATGAATATCCACCACTCAATTCATGCACAAATGCAAGCACCCCATAAGACTGTATGCTAATATGCAAAGCCACCTTTTAGGTCACACAATACGTGCAGTTCATGAAGACGTTAAGGCTAAAAATATTCAATCTTGAAACAAATAAGCAATCCAATTTCAAGAACCAACGGAAAGACAAACAAGAAAAAAAGGCCACACCAAAACAAACAGAAAAAAGATCATATTTTAAAACTACAACATGAAAATAAACATTATCCCATTTCCTACAAATCCCACAAACATAATTGCACATATCTTCACACATTCGTCTGTGTATATATGCGCGCAATAACATATGCATTACCAGTCCAAAAACTGGCCTCTGCTTTCTTATACATCTCCCAAAGCTGTGGGTATTTAATAGGAAACATGCAAAACTTCTGGGATTGCTCCATTAAGATGGGTTCTTCGTCCTCCTCTTCTTCTTCAATTTCCTTTTGTTGAGGCAATCGTCTCTCTGCTCCATCATTTACCAAAGAACCCATCTTTTTTTCTTTTAATTTCTTTGGCAAAAATAAAAAATAAAACTTCTCTTATCTATTATCTTCTCTTGGGGAAATGGAGGAGTGGAAACCCTACAAAAACCCCTTGAGCAAATAGACCGACAGGCTTTCCAAATTTCCTGCCAATTGACCTCGAAAAGATTTTCCTTTTTGTCTCTCAAGAAAGCACAAGATTTTCTTTTTAGGCTTTTGGCTGCGTGTCCCTTCGCATGGCCAATGGAGTCTGAGAGCCGGATTTGTTGTGTTTTCATTCTCATTTTTTATTTTTACTGTTCTAGAATGTATTTTTATTTTATTATTATTTTATGTGAGAAAATAAAAATGTGATAATAAGAGTTGTGAAGTTTTTGAGAAAAGTAAATTGAAAATAATATTTTAATATAATAGTATTAAATATTTTAATGTAATAATAATTATTATTATTATTTAATTGATTGTGGACTTCATTGTATTGAAAAGATAGAAAAAGAAATAGTAAGTTAATTGATGATGATGTGATGAAAAAATAATATTAAATTAGTAGGTATTATAGATTTTTTTATAAGTATAAAAATAAAAATGGCTGATGTTTTCATTGAAGATGATACAAACAATCGCGTTTTCTGTTTTCAGAATAGTGTAAAATGGAAAAAATATGTTCGAAAACACAAACAATCCAGTCTTTAGTGCCCATTTGGTTTTGTTTTTAAAACTCATTTTTATTTTCTTTTGAAAAAAAAAAATTATCAACTTTTTTTTTTATTTTCACATATATTTTTATTCTAAATACATTTTTTCAAAAACATTCTTAGACTCTCTCTCCATTTTCACAATTTATTTTCTCCTACTCTTATTTGTACGATTTTTAATACAAAAATACTATAATATCGAAATATAATTCATTTTTAATCATATACAATTATTTTATTTTAAATAAAATATCTAAATAATATTTTATTTTCAAACTCACACTTATAAATAATTTTTCACTATTTCTTTTCACCATAAAATAAAATTACTTTCAGAAAATAAAACCAAATGGGATTTTTCTTTTCCTTTTTTTTTTTTTTTTTTTTTCTTCCCCTTTCTTGAGTTGACATTGAGAGTGACCTTTGATGATAAGTCACACTTTGCCCCTCACGTGAAACTTTTAGCCTTTTACGGATGAGTACTTCTAGAAAGATCATGATAAGTACATAATAAAGAGTAATAATTTTCTTGAATTAAAAGAAACCATCCTCTATATTATCCAACTATTTTATAATCATAGGTGAGAACTACTCTTATTTAATTTAATAAATAAAAGATCCAAATGTTGGTTGATCTAAATATGTAAAACAAATAGAAAAACAGTGGCAATTAGGTGAGAAAATGTGATCAATCAAAAATAAATCAAGAAATTTATGGAATAAAAAGCAATGGAATTAAGAAACAAAAGAACGAAAATAATGGAATCATTGTTGAATTTTAAAAGACAGCATATTATAGTCATTAGTTAACTTAAAATTTTCTGTCACTATGATGTATTCATTACAATAATATGTAAAAATTTACAGCTATGTTTGGTTACATTTTGGGAAAACAAAAAATACACAAAAATTTTCCTCCAAAATGTCAAATTAAAATTTTCAAAATATCCTTTTCTATCTTGTATTATCCCCAAAAATTTTTTATTTTTCAATGTATATATATACATGTTATATATATCATGCATATTTTACTATTATTATTATTCTAATAATAAAAAAATCACTCAATTTTATTTTTATACCAAAAATTCAATAAAAAGGTATTGATTTGATTTAAAATTTGTTTCCTCTCAAAACATAAATAAACATACCAAATTTTTTCAAAATAATTTTTTTACTATTCCCAAAATATAAACAAACATATATCACATTTCCTAATACAAATTTTACATTCCCCAACTCCATTCCTAAAATACATAATTCATATCCAAACATTAGCTGTATTTTTCTATGCAAATTTGGACAAACTTCATTGGGACTATCTTGCCTCAAAGTAAGAAAATACTATTAAAATCCGTCCTGCAAAATTTTACTTAAAATACATAAGATACCGACACACATGCTCACACATTTTTATGCCTTTTGTCCTATTGTAAAGATGTTGATTAACATATCCACTTTAAGCAAATTTGTTCTCAAGAATTCTTTAAATCTCTAACAATAATTTAAGCATATATTATAGTAAAACATGGTATGATTCACAATCTTTCGTGAGGATTTGCGAAATTTTCTAAGGTAATAATTCTTCTCACAAGCAAGTGGAGGTTGAGCTGTTACTAAAGTAAACTCCTTGACAGCAACTTTTTACTAATTGTCTGTACTTTTTCTACTTCTCTGACGTTTGAGCTTATGCCACACTGCCTTTTCCGACTACACACACAATCCTTCCCCAGTTTTAGGCTATATAAATTCCCCAGACATGTCTAGAACTGAACCTGCGACGTAGTACTATCAAATCATTTGAGTGTTCGTATTTTCAAGAATCAAGAAAAATCCAATGTCTACTAAACAGTGCTGTGAGAACCCTCCAATTCTTAGCCCAAACTGCGGAGCAGGAGAAGTGCAGCAACTTGGAGGCTTCAACTGTTATATCAGTGGCTCAGCTGATCATTCCAAGAATTCTGTCATTTTGATCTCAGATGTTTTTGGTATGTCCTGATTTTCTTCAAGTTAGTGTAAAGTCTCTACTATCCTTTTTGTGGGATGTTTAGGGTATTTTTGATAACCCATTTGCCTGATGAATTTGGCTTATTCTTTTAGGGGTCATTAATTACTTCATTTTTTGTTTAGTTTTATGTGTTATGGTCATTGGAGATTTCACCAGCAAAAACTCTTCGATTCTTAAATCAGTGAAAGATATAAGACAGAAAAAATACGTAGAGTAAATGTGCTATTGAGGGTGAAGACAAGGGTTGCATATGTCAAAATATTTATGAATTTATTTATCAAGAGAGACGTTTAGGACAACAACAGCTAGTCCATGTGGTTTGATTTAGGTAACGGATAGAACCACTCAAGGATTAAATTTTTGAAAATCTAAATATGATATATATAAATTTTATGAAATCTATAATAAAATACTCCTCACGTGATAAACTTGCTGTTCATTGACTTGAAAATGTACATCCTGCCTCTAAAAATAAATAGAAATTGTATTTATATTTCTAAGAATTCAATCTCACTCCCAGAATAAAAAACCCAGATTCTATTATATTTCTCGTTTACTCGAATTAGTGCCTGTTTGGTTTTGTTCTCAAAGCCCTTTTTCATTTTTTATTAAAAATAAAAATAAAAAGTTATCAACTTTTTCCTTATTTTTAAGATATTTTTATTTTCAGTATATTTTTTCAAACATACTATTACACTCTCTCTTCATTTTAACTTTTCGTTTTTTTCTACGCATATTTGCACGACTTTTAATATAAAAATATTATATTTTTTAAATACAAATTATTTTCAACCATATATAGTCATTACATTTTAAACAAAACCTATAAATAATATTTTATTTTAAAAATATATTTATAACTAACTTTTCATTATTTCTTTTCATCAAAAAATAAAAATACCTTCCCAAAACAAAATCAAGTGGTCCCTTAGTTGTTTAGTAAGTGTGTTTTAGTAATGTCCCATCAAAACATAGTCAACAACTACTGCTTTCTAATTATTTACTTTCCTTGAGGAGGATCTTTGAATAATTCTCATAAGCTAAAACTGCTATTTTTCTTGATGTGAGTCGTGGAAGTGTTTCTTCCACGCAAATCTTGCAACTCCTTCACATTTTAATTTTGCTCATCTTATTTGATCTGTGCAGGATATGAGGCCCCTAACTTGAGGTAATTAATTACATCACCCTACGGCCCAATTGGCGTTATGAATATAATTGTTTCTAGGATACGGGTTTGCTATGGTTGACTGGCTTTGATGCCCATTTCAGATTTAAGATCTCTGGAAGCCATATCAGTTTCAAGTCTTTATTGATCTAATTACATTGTTTTCTTGTGCTAACAGAATGTTGAACACATTGGTAATTACAAACGACTTTACTTTGTTATTGTGCGAACTATGTTAGCGAAAAACCAGAATGATTTGCTGTTGTAGCCTAATAAAGAACCTTAGTACTTCACATATATATGGCATTTTATGTCCGCTTTCAAACATGAAGGAGGATTGCCGATAAGGTTGCTGCTGCTGGATTTTATACTGTGATTCCAGATTTCTTCCGAGGCGATCCATATGTTTTTGAGAAACCTTTCCCCGTTTGGCTTAAAGAGCATGGAACTGTGAGTTACCATTTTCCTTTCTGAAAAAAAAAAAAAACAACCATTCTCTGAAAACTATCTCAAACAATTCTTGAATTTCAGACATTGCTTACCTTAACAAGAACTTTTTTCAGACAGTGGATTATAAGTTCCCACTGATCTTCTGACCCATCTGCCAAATTTCAACATTAATAATTCCTTGACTTGAAGACAGCTTTGAATCCCTCTGCCTCTAAGAATTTTAGTTCTGCTTTTGTAGGATGAAGGATTTGAAGATGCAAAGGTATTTATTGAAGCTATAAAAAGCAAAGGCATAACCAAGATTGGAGCTGCAGGTTTCTGTTGGGGAGGTCAGTTTTCTTTTTCTTCCCCCCCCCCCCCACCCCCACCCCCCCAATCTTTTTTGCCTTTTTTTTCCACTACCAAAAACTAAGGCGCCATCTGTCCGTAGTTTTTTTTTTTTTTTTTTTAACACACGTATGCACATGAGGAGTCTGTCTGTGTTCCAACCTCCCACATTATGTGAAAAACTTATGCTACTAAGCATTAGTCTATACCTAAAAATTTATGATTTAAGCTACGAAATTGATTTAGTTAAATTTGAAGTAAATGCTCTTATAGCTAACCTTATACTACAACAAGTTTATAACTTATTGTTATTCTTTTCTTCATATATATTAATTTTTCTATAAATAATGTATAGCTACTCTGTTGCACTTTGAACTATAAGATTACGGATTGATAGCTAATAATTTCAGTTGCTTGTAATTTAAAATAATTACATTTGCTACAAAAATTTATAGCTATACCTATGAAATTAATTTCGTAACAATTTTTTCGTTATAGATATCTAGTTTTTTGGTAGCATAAAAAATATAACGATTTGTTGAAAGTGTAAACGGAATTTTGTTTCAGCCAAGGTTGTCGTGGAACTAGCAAAGCACGCTTGTATCCAAGCCGGGGTGCTGCTACATCCTTCATTTGTATCGGTAGATGATATTCAGGGTAAGATTTATGTTGTCACAAAATATTCCTCCATTTTTAGAACTAGAATTACAAGTAATTTAAGGACCTGCCTGGTTTTATTTTCACATTCACTTTTTTCATTTTCTATTATTTTAGAAATGAAAACCATCACTTTTTAGAAATTTTCACCCAACATCATTTTTACTTTCATTTTCAAAACACATTATCCAATAACCTACATATCTTTTTCCAATAACCTACATATCTTTTTCCAATAATCTATATATCTTCTCTCTCTATTCCATTATTTATATCTCTCTATTCCATTATTTATATCTCTCTCTACCTACAACCTATTAAAACCAACATAATCCTTACATTTCCAACATTTCATCCAAATACAAACTCATTTTCACTAACAACATTTCAAATTTTAGAAATGATGAAAATGGAAATAGAAATAAAACCAAACAGCCCTTAATGATTGAAAATTTTGACAATATTACAACAATTGTCAGGAGTTAAGGTTCCAATCTCAATTCTTGGAGCCGAGACAGACCAGATGTCTCCACCAGAGCTTGTGAAACAATTTGAAATTGCTTTGAATGCAAAACCTGAGGTAAAAGAACTGTTATAAATTGAAATATGGCCACACTTTTCTATTAATATTGTTATTTTTCCAATTTATTTATTTTGTTTAAAGATCATAAAATTAAGTGATATTACTTCCTTGGAAGGTTGATGGCTTTGTGAAGATATTTCCAGGAGTTTCACATGGATGGTGCATAAGGTACAGCAAAGAAGATGAAAAGAGAGCAGAAGAGGCTCACAAGGATATGTTGGATTGGTTTCTTAAGTATCTCAAATAAATCATATTGAAAAATCATGTTTAGTAGTATATTAAGACAAGTTCAACGAGTGATCTCTTGTTGTGAAAGCCATTAGGCGACTTATGTTTGTTTTTCTGTATTTTGAATCTTTTATTCTAATTCGGATTCGTATTTCATCTGTGAAAACCATTAGGCGACTTAGGTTGGTTTTTCTGTATTTTGAATCTTTTATTCTAACTCATATTTCATCTTTTATTTCATTTCATGACAACATGTCAAATTTATGTAATACACAAAGAAATAATTTTTTACTAAAATATCTAATACACTTTGCATGTACTCGTAGCATGGAATCCATGATGTTACATCATTTAAGAAATGAAATAAAAGATCACTGTAAAATTAAAAGGATTATAAGGGTCGATGGATCATATCTAGTAAGGAAGAGTATTTTGTTTTGGTTCGATCAAAGACAGATTCAGAACTAAGACTATGGGGGGAATTATAAAACATAAAAATTTAAATATAAATTTTATAATTTACAAATTCGAAATATATATCGTCATCAAAGTTGAGCACGACACTATTTTATATTATAAAATTCTTTAGTGATTGAATCAATGTCAAAATTTTAGCAGTATCTTTCTCAATATGAGTAACTAAACAATTAACTAAAATTTTTATAAAAGTATATGTGATTGACTTGCAAGTACATTCTAATTTAAACTAATTGTCGCTTCAAAAATTATTTTATTTACTTTTTTGTTATTGTTTCATTATATATTAAGTTAGAAATTTTATTAGACTAATGATCTAGAAATCATATAAGACCAAATGAAATGTCAAAATTCCTAATAGAGCAAATTACTCTATTTATTAGCAAACCTTAATGGCTCTTGGGAAATGCATAACTCTTAGGACTATTTTGGTTGGGGTGATAAAATGGGATATAATGTTTTTATCCCACCTTATTATTCATTTGGTTGGAATAATAATAAATACTCAAGTCCTACATGAAAACCAAAAGCTCATGTTTATTTGTGCAGTTCCCATAATAAATTAACCTCACACCCCTAATATATTTATTTATCATGCTAATCAAATTATATTACAATAATAAAAAAGTACTCAAATTATCACATGATAAATAATTATAAAATAACTTAAAAATCCAACCACACCAGCCCTTACAAAATATAAAATAATTTCAATTTCAAAAAGGTGCCCAACATGCACATGCAAATGAAAAATCATGTCCATTAGTGTTGGTCAATATGTGATGGCTGCCTAATGGAGTTTCTTGGAGCATTCATTTTTCTCTAGATAAATAGAATAAATAAATGATAAAATTCTTTTGATAAAAATAGATCAAAGAATCTAGTGGTAGTAGAGATACAAATGATTGGGTCAGCATTATAAAAACCCCACTTTTGTTGTTTCCATATATATTTTAGTTCTTATTTGGAATAAAAAATAAAAATAAAAGATGTGATCTATTGCTTAATTCATCACCACTCCTAGGTGTTGATGATAGATATGCAAACAAGGGTTTTTCATGAAGTGATTTGAAAGTGATAGTTTGAACAATTACTTGACCATTTTTTTTTTTAGGAATTATCCTATATGACTCAAATTATCATATACTTCTATTATTGAATGCGTGTATAATTTATTCAATTATTTACATTGATTGAAGTTGATATCTTATTAATTTATTCATAAATTAAGATCGATCTTCCATAAATTAAAATTAAATATGACTCGAATTTGTTCTCTAATATCTTATTATTTTGGAAATTCTTAAAAAGATAAACATAAGGTGACAAAGATTAGGGTTATTTTTTTTTAGAAGTTGCTATTTTTTAAGTAGGAAAAAGATGAAAACTTTGCTATAAGGAAGCTTTAATTCTTATATATCATTTGTGCTAAAGTGATTTGTGGTCCCAAATTGCATGGTTGCAATATGATTTCCACTTTGAAATGAGAAAATGAAACAAAAGAGCATAGTGGAATACAAACCATGAGTTTTTTATCTACTTTTTTGGTCAAATTTTTAAAGGGATAATTTGCATTTTGCACCCCCAAAATAGATTGATTCACACATTGCACTCTTCAATTATAAAAATAGCACTTTACACCATCAAAACACATAATCATTGGTATTGCACACCCTCCAGATGTTTCCAGCTAAAAAAGCCCTCCAAAAAAATAATTTTTTTTTCCAATTTCGTAGGAGCAAAATTGTAGAAGAGGAAAAATATTTTTAAAAAAAAGGAAAAAAAAAAACTCATTTCGTTCGTAAATCATGTTTATTGCATCTCACCTAAAATATTGGAAAAATTATTTGGTGTAAAGTGTTATTTTTAAAAATTTAAGGATGCAATATGTTAAAATGGGCTATTTTGAGGTTGAAAAGTGACAACTGAGTTAATTTGCATCACTACCAAAGAGAAAAGGGACATCCATTTTTGCAAGATTAAGGATAATCTATCCAATGTTGGTTGCACCATTGAGGAAATGGAAAAGTTGATCCACTCCAATGGTGAGCTCCTTTGAAGATTTCTTAAGTGGGAAGAATTGAATGCAATAGAGTATATATTGATATAATTTATCATATTATGAATCTTGCAATATCCCTTTTACAAGTTTGAATTAATAAACTTAGTTGTCTTTCATAAAGAAAAAAATAAATTAATGAATTTTATTAGTACTGATGATAGTCGAATAAATCTCTATTGCCAGACATAATGTCCAATCGTTTCAAGGTACTAGGTCGAGTGATCGTTTGGCTCAATGACATTAGTTTCACATATAAAATGTGAAGTCGGGAATTTGAATCTA
This sequence comes from Jacaranda mimosifolia, assembly GCA_018894105.1. Lineage (NCBI taxonomy): Eukaryota > Viridiplantae > Streptophyta > Magnoliopsida > Lamiales > Bignoniaceae > Jacaranda > Jacaranda mimosifolia. Next base: position 38,290,854 of record CM032123.1, read on the forward strand.
ACAAACTCCTAGCATACATATGCAGAAATAAAAGAAAAAAAGATATAAAAATTTTGAGGTATTATTCTGTAAATACGTAGTAGTAGGATAATTTATCCTTAAAAAAAAAGGTCACAAAAAATTAATGAAGAAAATATTTATCATCAAACTTCATTCTCCTCGAATTTTCAACACAGGACAAGATCAAATATCATCAAATGTTAACATCAAATCATGAAACCTGGCTCATCCATGTCTCAATTGGACACAAATATGCAAATTATAACATGTCTTAAAGTTTTAAATTTTTTTTTCCTCAAATTTTCTCTACCCTTTTGCTAAGTAAAAGCATCTTTTAAATATTTTTTCATTTATATTTTTAAGTTGTTTTGTCTTTATACTTAGTATTTAAGTTGTTATTGTCTATATATGCCCCAAGTGTATTTCAAGTAGGTGGACAGTTGTACAAAACATATTGTGCATACCCAATATTTAAAGCTTCCTAGTAAAGTAGTGGTGGTACTCTCTTGGGGCAACGACTGTAAGCCATGTTATATGCACATGCCACCGACCTCATGCTGCTCTATTAAATGCTCGGCTGATCAAATGTTGTTGTTCGAAGTCGTGGGTATTCAGATCAGAATGAAGCATTCTCTTTATTCAAAGAAAAAGAAAAAAGTTATTTTGTATTTTTGTTTGTATATATATATGTATAGAAAGAATTTCATTTTCTCTCTAAAAAAATAATAGTAAGATTATATATAATTTAAAAAGCTAAATCAAAATTTTCAGTGTTATGCATTTATAACTTGAGTAAAATTATCATATTCCATAAAAAAATAACATATAGAAAATGAGTTAGAGACGCTAAATTTTTCAATAAAGGCCATTTCACGAAGGATATAATGGATCACAAAAAATACGATTAAGAACTAAAAGATTATAAATTGTAGTAATGTCATATCTCAAATTTGTTGAGAAGTTTCTTTTTTATAGAACGGGAGAAAAGTAATTAATTGGAGTTCATTCATATTGTTAGTGGCTCCAAAAAAATAAGAAGTGGATAAAAGAAAGTTTCATATTCAATAAGTTCAGAAAAAAATTCATTAATAATAGATGACTTTTTTTCCTGAATTCTTAAATTAAGTCACAATCTCGAAATGAAGTATTGTCGATAATTAATGAGCTCATGTGGGAATTCATTCATAAAATCAACTCATAATCAACGAGTTCAAGGAAAAAAATCTACTCACAATTAATAAACTCGAGTAAAAAATATCTGCTCATAATTACAAATAAAAATATGAAACATGTTTTATAATAATATTGCATTTCTAATATCATTGACAACATCCTTCTATTATTGTCCTCTCCTCTTTTTTGATTGGTAGATTTTAATCTTTGTGTGGAATCTTTATATTTCACAATCCCATTATGCATTATGAATATGCATAGTAACATGTGCATTTCCTCGTGCATAACTATTCTTTTTGTGACACCAATTTCTTGTGTAGCATTGATTTGGGAATCAAACATTTTTTGTTATTACACTTAGATTCCTTTCTTTAATGTGCATATATAAGTTTATTAAATTCTTCAAATTAATAAATAATTATTTTTCTCTAAATATATAGAAACATATAATATTTTAACCTATCGACATCTACATTATCAATATTAACACCCTCAAAATTAAATGCAAAAATAAATTTTGATTGATATGTCTTAACAATATAAACATAGGGAGTGTTTGGTTATATTAAAATAATTATTCAATTTCATTTTCACTCAAAAAATCCAACAAAAAAGTATTGATTTGACTGCTACTAAAAAATGTCTCACTCAAAACATAAACAAACGTACCAAAAAACACAACTTACACATTCTCCAATAATTTATTCTTTCAAAACACATAATAAAATCAAATAAAAAACATAACCAAACATTTCCAAAACATACAAAATCTTTTTATAACTATAAGTTCTTTAGGGGGGGGGGGGGAATTTTTTAAAGTAAAAAATATCTCAAAATAGTGACTCCCCAAATTTCTTTGTATTGGTTCAAGTCATGACTGTAATAAGATATTGTCTTTTCTTTATTCCCAAGTAGAATATTCCACCATAAATGATAAATATTCTAAAATTCAATTCAAAATTAACTTAATTAATAATTATCCATTATATATATAATATTATATTATATTCTCATTTTTAGCTTTCTCCCAAGTTGCAGGCTTGCAGCAGTACAAAATACAGATCACTTCTCAAAGCTTTCTGTTCCTTTTTCTCTCTCTAAAAGATCTAAAACTGTACACATTTAAATTCTCATATTCTCTCTCTAAAACCATTAATCAATTTTTCCTCACTCCATTTTTGTTTCCTTCTCTCCCCATTTTCACACACACACGCACACTATCTATCTATCTATCTATCTATCTATATATATATATATATCTTGGATATAATAAAAATTTGTTGTAATTGGCACCCATTTAATTGATATTTGGGGCTAATTACATGTTAAAGAGATATTTTATTTTCTTGGATTAGTGCCAATTACCGGCTGAAATCCATAGATGTTTGAAGTGTTAAGAGGGGTTTAACAAACATAAATTCTAAGTGGAATTTGTCTCACGTTGCTATTGGAGATAAAGTTGTGGGGAGTTAGTGTCCCACATTGAAAATGGAACAAAAATTGTGGGAACCTTGGTAGTATAAAATGAATTGTCCCACATCGGAAATGAAATAAAGATTTCGAAAACTTTACTAATATATATAATGCTTACCTTAGTTGTCCCACATGGGAATAACTTCAAAAGTGCTCCTCTCCTAGCGCTTATAAATTAGTCTGCTGAGTGTAGACTAAAGTAAAAACAACAGATTCTCTTTTATTCCTCTCATATATTTATATAATAGTGTTGTTTATCATTTTCTGGCGACTGAGTGGTGATCTAGATGAAGCTCTTTTGGAGTGCACCAAAAGACTTCTGAGACTGTCTTATCTTGGAGGAAGTTTCGCTGCACCATTTGCACTAGTAGGGGCGATAATTTTTTCAAAGCAAATTAGATTCTAGTGATTCAGTCTGAGTTCTGTTACGATACAGAACTTTGAGATAAGTTTTCAGTTTATATATACCGATCTTTGTATTTTGTTCTTATATTCCAAACTTGTATGTTTGCTTTGGTTTATGTCTGTGCTAAATTGAATTGCAATTGAACAATTTTGGAATATCTGTTTGTCGTTTTTTGAAATATTTATAATATTATTTTTACAAACACTGCCCCGTGATTATATATTGTTTTATAATTACTTTATATATTGTTGTTTATAATTCGAACTTCCAACAATCTTGAAGAAATTATTTTCAGTGTTTGTTTAAACTGCTTATTTGAAAATGGCTTATTCATCTGCAAGTGGTTTTGGTGTTGGTTCATTGTTGTCCTCAAAAGTGGACCTTTTTGACCTGCCAAAAAAGTTTGGGGGCCAGTTTTTCAAACGTTGGCAACAGCGAATGAAAGTTTGGTTCACAATGAAAGGTCTTCTTTCGGTGATTCAGGTAACTAGACCTGAACCTACTGATACTGACCCCAAAATAGCTGATAATCTTTTCGTCACTGTCTAATGTTATCTTCAATGTATACTGCTCGGACTCGTACACCGCTAAATCGCTGTGGGATGAGTTTGACCAAAAATATAATACTGAAGAGCAAGGGCTTGAGAAGTATTCTGTTTCCAGGTTCATGAAGTATCAAATGGTTGAGGGAAAGTCTGTAACTGAACAAACACATGAACTGATCAATCTTGAGCATGCTTTTGCTGATGCTGAGATGAAACTTCCTAGGAAATTTCTGGTCATGTCGATAGTGGATAAATTTCCCAAGTCTTAGGAAAATTTTGGAATGACACTCAAACATCAGAAAGGGAAGTTGTCCTTAGATGATCTTATGATTGCCATAAGCATTAAGGAAGAACAACGGAATCAAATTCATGAAGTTTTGGTTGAGCACCTACCTAAGGCAAATGTGGTTACTGAAGGGAAGAAAAAGTTCAATAGAATGAACCAAATGAACTCAAACTCTAAAATCATAAATAAAGGTAAAATCAAGGCCAACAAGAAACCAAAAGCAAACAAACCACGCTGTAATTGGGGGCATATAGGCCATTGGGCTAAGAAGTGCCCCTCTAAGAAAGCCAAGGCTAAACCTGAGTCTACTGGGCTAGCTCTGGTCAACATGGTTGTGGGGGAACCTAGTGAAGCTAGGGCTCCAGAAACGACTGTTGATGGGTATGTTTCTTTGAAACCTTAACTCCTTTCTATTTATGAACCTTTCGATTGATTAATTGACGCTGGGGCAAATGTGCATGTTTGTGCTGATAAATTGCTATCTGTGTTTTACCAGTCTATCGATGGAAAATCTGTAATGATGGGGAACTTAAGTGCCGCCAAAGTGCTTGGGATAGGACGAGTGGACCTGAAGTTTCCTTCGGGGTGCATACTATCTCTGCTAAGGGTGCACCATGTTCCAATGATTCGTAGGAATATAATAAGTGGCTCTGTAATAGTTAGGGAAGGCTATAAACTTACTTTTAAGTACGATAAATTTGTAATCTTGCATTATGGTTCTTTTGTTGGGAATGGTTATTTGTCTGATGGATTATTCAAAGTGCGAGTTGAAAATGTTGGTTCAAGCATAAGTAACATTAAGTATTCTGATCTTTCTTTTGTGAATACTGTTGAATGTTTCACTGTTTGGCATAGTCGTTTAGGCCATTTAAATTTTGGTTATGTTAAACACATGATGAACTTAAATTTGATACCTAAACATGATATTGAAAGTAGTCACAAATGTCAAGTATGTGCTGAGGCTAAACAAGTAAGAAAACCTTATCAATCGGTTGAAAGGAATTCTGAAATACTTGAGCTTGTGCATACAGATATTTATGAGTTCAATGGAATCTTAACTAAAGATCAGAAAAGATACTTCATTACCTTTATAGATGATTGCAGTAGATATTGTTATGTTTATCTATTAAAACATAAAGATGAAGCACTTGTAAAGTTTATCATTTTTAAAACGAAGCTGAAAATCAAACTGGAAAGAAACTAAAAAAGTTAAGATCAGATAGAAGAGGAGAGTACGAGTCTAAACCTTTCGATGAATATTGCTGAAACTTTGGTATTATTCATGAAGAGACTCCTCCATACTCTCACTCATCTAATGAGGTAGCAAAATGAAAGAATAAAACCTTTAAAGACATGATCAACAGTTTGCTTTTGAATTTAGGACTGCGTAAATATATGTGGGGAGAGGCTTTGAATACGGCTTGCCATATTCTGAATAGAGTCCCTCTCAAACATAAAGAAAGCACTCCATTTGAAGTCCGGAAAGACAGAAATCCTAGCTTAAAGTATTTCCGAGTGTGGGGCTGTCTTGCAAAAGTTCTAGTCCCATAACACAAGAGGAAAAAGCTTGGCCCTAAAACTGTTGATGCGGTCTTCTTGGGCTATGTGGAAACAATCTATGCATTGAGATTTTTGGTAATTAAATCCGAAATCCCAGGCATAGAGGTTAATATAATAGTGAAATTTCGTGATGCCACATTTTTTGAGGATGTGTTTCCAATGAAAACTGGAATACCTCATGATGTTCCTTTAGATTCAGTTCTTACAACAATGTCTATTCCTGATCATGTGGAAAAGATGTCTAATGTGGGGGTTAATCCAAGTAGTTCTGGTTCAGCATCCATTGGAGCTAAAGAACTAGATGAACCTAGACGAAGTAAGAGAGCTAGGGTCGTCAAGGATTTTGGAAGTGATTTCATCACTTACAATATCGAGGATGGTCCTGTGACCTTCAAGGATGCTATGGCCTCACCTAAAGCTAAGCATTGGAAGGTAGCTATCAAAAGTGAGATGGATTCCATTGTCTCTAATGGGACATGGGAATTAGTCGATCTGCCTCTGGGGTGTACTACGATTGGATGCAAATGGATCTTTAAAAAGAAACTTAAATCCGATGGAACTATTGATAAGTTTAAAGTCAAATTAGTTACCAAAGGCTTTAGATAAAAAGAGGGAATAGACTTCTTTGATACCTATTCCCCGGTTGCTCGATTGACTACAATCTGGGTGCTTATAGCACTGGCTTTCGTATATGGTTTTCCGATTCACCAGATGGATGTGAAAACAACCTTTCTGTATGGTGATCTTGAGGAAGAGATTTATATGGATCGCCTGAGGGATTTGTAGCTCCTAGTAACGAGCCAAAGGTCTGTAAGCTTGTTAAATCCCTTTATGGATTGAAACAAGCGCCTAAGCAGTGGCATGAGAAATTTGACAAAACTATTTTATCATTTAGTTTCAGCATAAATGATAATGATAAGTGCATTTACTGTAAGGTGAAAGGTGATGACTGTATTTACTATGCTTATATGTGGATGACATTTTATTAATTGGTTCTACCATTGAGATTATCAATGAGACAAAGTCATACTTGAAAAGTAAGTTTGAAATGAAAGATATGGGTGAAGCTAATGTGATTCTTGGACTCAAGTTGATTCAGTCAACTGAGGGTATAGCTATTTCTCAATCTCACTATGTTGAGAAGATAATTGAGAAATTTAGCTATAAGGAATGTAGAATCGTTAAGACACCATATGATCCTTTTGTGACTCTTTTCAAGAATGAAAGTGGTATTCTTGTGTCTCAATTGATGTATTCTTAGATTATTGGGAACTTGCAATATCTTGCAAATGGCTCAAGACCGGATATCTCATTCGTAATTTCAAAGCTGGCGAGGTATACAAGTTGTCCCAATAGAACCCATTGGGAGGTTTTGGATAGGGTACTTAGGTATCTTAAGGGCATAACATCACTTGCTCTGCATTATGGCATATTCCCTGTAATACTTGAGGGATATAGTGATGCTAGCTGGATAGCCAAAAACTCCGGATTAATGGGTGTACAGGATATGTATTTACCTTGGGTGGAGGCGCTGTCTCCTGGAAGTTTACTAAATAGACTTTGATAACTCGGTCTACATTTAAGGCAGAGTTATGTGCTTTGGACACAACTGGAACAAAAGCTGAGTGGCTACATGGGCTGATGGTCCAATTACCCATGGTTAGTAAGCTTTTGTCTGCAATTGCAGTACATTGTGACAGTCAAACCACAATTGCAAAGATCGGAAGTTCAAAGTATAATCAAAAGAACAAGAGACACATCCAAGTCAGACTAAAGTCTATAAGGGAGCTTGTGTCTGACAGGATTGTGGCCATTGATTTTGTTGGATCCAAAGATAACATGGCCGATCCTTTGACTAAAGGACTTGAATTGCCCTTATTCCAAAAATCCAGGCTGGGGATGGGACTGAAAACCCATTAACGATGCACCTGCAATGGCAACCCAACCTACCAAGTGGAGATCCCACAAGGAAGGTTCAATACGGTATAAACAAGTTGTTGAGTGTTTCTAAGTGCACCTAAACTTGACTGATACCTTAGTATCTGAGTCTATTCCATGGCATACCTGGAAGGTGCTATTAACTACAAGTAAAGTAAGAGTGCTAACTCTGAATAGGGTCAAGTCATACTGATGAGATGCAAGCAGTGTATCCCTGGAGATGCTCAACTAAGTGGATGTAATCGTTTGGCTGCGACTAGAGGATAAGGGTTATTCCTTGAAAACATTCATGATACAAGATTGGGACACATGGCCGTAACGTGTCAAACCTAAAGATCACTGCATAGCCATGTAGCTTGTTGTTACCAATGGACGTCAACACATCCAAGGGCCAAATTCAAGGCTTAGATCCATTTGTCCCTGTGGTGGCATAAGTTGGATAACTTAGGTAAACCGGACGGTACCATTACTGAAAGCAAGTTACGGTAATCTTGATAGTCCAACACTATGGATTTGTGGGGGATTGTTGTAATTGGCACTCCTTTAATTGATATTTGGGGCTAATTACATGTTAAAGAGATGTTTTATTTCTTTGGATTAATGCCAATTACTAGCTAAAATCCATAGATGTTTGAAGTGTTAAGAGGGGGTTAGCAAGTATAAATTCTATAAGTGGGATTTGTCCCACATTGCTATTGGAGATAAAGTTGTGGGGAGTTAGTGTCCCACATTGAAAATGGAACAAAAAATGTGGGAACCTTGGTAGTATAAGATGAACTATCCCACATCGGAAATGAAATAAAGATTTGGAAAACTTTACTAATATATATATATATATATAATGCTTACCTTAGTTGTCCTACATGGGAATAACTTCAAAAGTGCTCACTTCCTAGCGCTTATAAATTAGTCTGCTGAGTGTAGACTAAAGTAAGAACAACATATTCTCTTTTATTCCTCTCATATATTTCTATAATAGTGTTGTTTATCATTTTCTGACGACTGAGTGGTGATCAAGGTGAAGCTCTTTTGGAGTGCACCAAAAGACTTATGAGACTATCTTATCTTGGAGGAAGTTTCGCTGCACCCTTTGCACTAGTAGGGGCGATAATTTCTTTAAGGCAAATTAGATTCTGGTGATTCAGTCTGAGTTCTGTTACAATACAGAACTTTGAGATAAGTTCTTGATTTATATATACTGATCTTTATATTTTGTTCTTATATTCCAAACTGGTATGTTTGCTTTGGTTTATGTTTGTGCTAAATTGAATTGTAACTGAACAATTTTGGAATATCTGTTTGCCGTTTTTTGAAATATTTATAATATTATTTTTACAAACACTGCCCTGTGATTATATACTGTTTTATAATTATTTTATATACTGTTGTTTATAATCTAAACTTCCAACAAGATCATCGCTAAGATCTAGGAAAACTCCCATTTTTCATCTGTGTATGCTCATTTCTTTTATACACTTTCTCCCCCCTAATTTTTTTTGCCCCATAAAAAGGAAGTGTTGAACTCAGCAAACCCATTAAAGATTACATTTTTATAGGGTTAATAATAATTTACCCCCCTGTAAAATATGAAATATTCAGAATGCCCCCTCGTGAAAAATAAACATACAAAAAAAACCCTTATCATTTTTAAAACCATGCAACGAACCCCCCTGAAAGCGTGGGTGTAAAACACGCGCCTATACGTGCAACTGGACTTAAATTTTTGTATATAAAAAGATGATTATGCCCTTATTCATCATCCGTTGGATCTCCTTTTAAAAAATCAACTGTTTAGATAAAATTATATTATATTTTAAAAAATATATATATATAAAACATATATATACAATATAATATATAATGTATATATATTATATATACAAGTGTATATATAATATTATCATTTATATATATACAATTATATATATATAAATGAGTACCGCCGGCAGCCACCTCCAGCAGTCGGCGATACTATATAAAATAAAATAAAATAAAATAAAATAAAAAGCGGCGGCCGCCATCAACACGGTCGCCATGGCGGCCAGTGGCCAGATCTTGTCAGATCAGTATCTGGCTAGATCTGGCCATAATGCTGCCAAGGTAGCCATGGCAGCAATAAGGTTTGGGGAGACGGGGTGGGGTGGGTGGGTGTGGGTGTGGGTTTTGTAATATATATATATATTATGATATATGTATTACATACGTGTTATATATATTATCATATATATGATAATAAATATATAAATATAACTATCTTATAAAAAATATATATGTATATAAATACAGTATATATTTTCATAAATATATATAATATTTAATTTGAAATAAATAATTAGAAAGAAAAAAATATAAATAAAATTATTTAAATTTTATAGATGAATTTATATAAAGATGGTGTTATTAAATAATTGTATATATTATCACACACACACACACACACATATATATATATATATATGATAAGAACATCATATATACTAATATATATGTATAAATATCTTATCAAAAAAATATACGTATATATTATATATATTTTAATAAATATATATAATATTTAATTTGAAATGAATAATTAGAAAGGAAAAATATATAAATAAAAGTTTTTTAAATTTTATAGATAAATTTATATATATATGTATTTAAGTATAAATAAAAAATATGTTATATATTTTTATGAAATTTAAATTTTATTTACTTTGGAATGAATTAATAGAAAGAAAGATTAATATAATTGATAAGGTAAAAATAAACATGATTTTAATTTTATAAATAAATTTATATATGTATAAAATGAGAATATATGAAATAATGAGAAATGAGAAATAATAATAAATTTATATATATGTATAAAATGAGAAATATGTGAAATAATGAAAGAAGAGAGAAATGAGAAATAAAAAGAAAAGAAAAAAATATGATAATAAAAGGTTATTTAAATTTAATTGAAAATATATTAAATGATTAAGGGTAAATTAGTCTTTTCATATTAAATTTATATTAAATGGGCAGCAAATGAGAAGGAAGCGGCGGTGTGCATGGTTTTTTAAAATACATGGCGGTTTTTTGTATGTTTATTTTTTACGAGTTGGCGTTCTGAACATTTTATATTTCACAGGACGGTAAATTATTATTAACCCCATTTTTATACTCAAAAATGAGCTGTCAACAGTTTTTTGATCGAGCCCTTTTCTTTTATCATCAAATTTGAGGTTTTCACTTGAAAATATCATCTGGGTTTTCTATAAAGTCTATCTTTTCTTTGTGCTTTTGAAGTCTCTTGTTTCCGATCCAAGGTGAATTTCAGACATTTGCTGAGAAGTAAACATTTTGTGGTTTTCGTTTTGTAGATGCTTTTTGGATGAAATATGCAGCCTGACCAGAGAAAAAAGGTACAATCTTTCAGTTTCAGCTGTAAAATAACTTGCATGAGATATTGAATTGGTCTATGGGTTTGTATACGGATGATTCTGTTGCACCGTGGTACTGATTTCTGAGTGTGAGTTGGTATTATCGTGTTTGGGTTCCATATAAATGTAACTTTTACCCAACTGGGTCCCATGGAGTACAATTTTGATGGAAAGATTTGATTTGGATGTTCCGTGGTTGGTATAGAATTTGTTAAAAGGGATTCAAGATTAGAGCAGATGCCGAGGGTTAATATATGGATCACATTATTTGTTGAGGTAGTTTTAGCCTTGTGGCTCCTAGTTGTCAAATTAAGAAGCAAATTAACGAAAATAATGGAATCATTGTTGAATTTTAAAAGACAGCATATTATAGTTATTAGTTAAAATTTTCTGTCACCAAGATATATTCATTACGATAATATGTAAAAATTTAGGGAGTATTTGGTTATATTTTTCCAAAATAATATTATTTTAGGGAATCATAATCAAACATATCCTCATTTTTCCTTCAAAACACACATTCTCCAATATATACATATATATATATATATTATATATACATTATATATATTTTATTATTATTCTAATATTAAAAAAAATCATCCAATTCCATTTTTACCCCTCAAAAACCCAACAAAAAAGCATTGATGTAACACCCCTAAAATTTGGTATTTTGAAAAAAATAAGGATTTAAAAATTAAGATGATAATTGATCGAATTTTATGGCTCGAAAAATAAATAAAAAAAGACTTGATTGTAAAAGTTTTAAATTTTGGGTGGTCTATGTGAGAGAAATAAAAGTTTAAGAACCTCAAAATAAACTAGTTTGAATTTCATTGTCCAAAAATAGGAATTTTGAGGGTCAATGTGCAAGAAATAGAAGTTGGAGGACTCAATTGAAGGCTAGGGACTAAAATGAAGGCGGTCAAAGAATATTGGGGTGAAATTGAAGTCGGTCAGAAAGCTTTGGGCTGAATTGAAAGGGCTAGAAAATATGTTTATATATATAGAGTTGAGGACAAAGGTTTGTCAAATTCTCAAAAAAGGCCCAAAGTTCACCCCATCGGCAAATCACCAAAAACTGACCGCGAAACCCAAAACCAAGACCATATTCAAGCTCCTCTTAGCTCAGGGAGCAAAACTATACCAGGCTTCATCCAAACCACCGGCGGAATCACCGGGAAGTGAAGCTCGACGGCGAGCTCGTGGCGAGGTTGGCCGTTCTCCGGCATACAATGGCTAAAATGGATGGGCTTTGGTCGCGAGGAGATGGGCATGCTAGTGGTAGGTTTAATTTTGGGTTTTGATTGGCGGTGGCAGGAGAATCAACAGTAGTGGTTGACGGCAGAGGATAGGATTTGGCTGCCGTTTTAAGCGGCCAATTGACCGGCTTACAGTGGTCGAAATCTAAAATTGGTTGGGGCATTTTGCTCCTAGCGTCGAGGTGCACCTACTGGTGGTGGCGGTTTCCATCGCCGGCGGCGGCGTGTGACGGTGTCGTTCAGGCAGTTTATGCAAAATTTGATCCTGGACTCGTCTGGGCTATTTTCAGCTTGAACTTGGGTCTCGATCCAACCCAATTTGGGTAAATTTCAATAATCAAATTTTAATTCAATTAAATTATTGGATGTATTGAATTTTTGGATAAAGTTTAATTATGACCTTAATTAAGACTGTTAAACTATGATGTAGCTTAAGGTTATGTATTAATCTTATAACTAATACTGTATTGAATTCAATCGACTCAGAGGAATTGTTAGATTTCAGTTAAAACTTTAAATAAGCTTTTAACCTTTGCTATCGACTTGTCGAGTTAAGGATGGTGGCATATGATTATCTTAAACATATGAATATCACATGGAATTTGAAAATTATGACTGAACAGTTAAGGTGACCAAGGAATTTGATGAGGACATTTAAGTACATTAAGAAATTATGATTCAGAAAACAAAATAATGTTAGTTTGGGCTATTTTACCTGAACCTTGAAATGAACAAGAAACCAGGTCATGAACTTTCCAAAAATTTAAGGATTATTGAGGCTGTTTCAAAATACCCTTAAGTTAATAAAGGCGTTAGTTGTATTTGTATTGAAGATTCAAAGGATTAATAAGATAATGACTCGAGTTATCTTATGACATTTCTCGAACTGAATAGGAAGTCAGAACCTGAGCGACCATATGACTAGGAATGCCTCTGCATTTTCCAGTTGAGTTATATTAGCTTTCTTTATTGGGGAAAGAACATCAATACTTGTTTTTATGTCCTGCCACTTGGTTCTATTGTGTTGATATTCGACGATTGATGTTTGCACTTTCTGTGCTATTCTTTGGCTTTCATTATTGATCTATCAGTCTATCTGAGTTGTCCTCTCTATTTGAAATCCTTGAGTTGCTATTATCTAAACTCCTACTTTTAATTGATACGATTTCTGCCTTGTACGCTTACACTGATACACGTATATTGGCTTTGTTTGGCCGCCCTTTTGTTAGAAATAATCGTTCATCTATACAATATTGACGTGCTGCCCTTGTATTCTCTCAGTAGTTAATTGGACCTCTCTTTCCCTTATCTGTAATTCTTGGACTATTCGCACCTAAGTCCCCTCACCCATTTCACATGATTGATTTCGTACACTACAATTCACTTCCACCTAAGTTTTGATAAAATTAATAGTTTATGAAAACAGTACTCCACATCGCTCTTTTTTCACTGAGCACTCCCATTGATATTTACTAATGTCGCTTTATACAAAATTGGCAATTGTGTTGAGGAAACTAAAAGTGATTTTCGAAATATATTGCCATGTTTCCTTGGAATGTGCCTTGTACTTATTCAGTGATGATTGATTATCATGGCAAGTGATGTATTAAATTATATGATATTGGATGTACTAAACATTATCAGTGATCACATACTTAATACCCTTGGGGGTAGGCCCTGGGATCGGTTACAAAAGACGGCTGGGCGGAACAGTCCACAGCGACAGATCTTTCGGCCGATACCCGTACAAAAGTGTACATATAATCCCTACTCATGGAGGGCTGGAGGTAGTCGGCTATGAGCAGGATCAGACATGCAGCTAGCCATGCCCAGTGAGTGATTAAGTATCTGAGCTGATCACTCGACACTTTGGAGGAATAAGGATTTTTGTGTTTTCGAAAGTGGAGTGATAAGGTAGGAGAACCACCAACAGCAAAAGTGTGAAATTGATTATTAATTTTATTTTATATTTTGAAACTCGAGTGTTTGACATGAATTCATTGATTATTCAAGTGACATGTCGACCCCTTGCGGTCGTAATCGTGATTTAAAATTCCTCTGTCAGATATAGTGAATTTGTGAAGTATCATCACTGGCATGGGATAGTGGTGAGATGGATCGCTCTAAATTTTGACTAAAACCTCCTCTCACAACTCCTGAGAATATTTATACCTCTATTTGTCTCTTATATAATAATTGTGGAATTGTTACTTAATTGTTATTGCTATATTATCTTACTAAGTCATTCGGGCTTACGTTGTTTTATTATTTCTTCCATTCTTGGCCCCAAATAGAATCAAGTGGCGACGATAGACTAACCCCGGAGACACATGAGGCAATGAGAGTGATAGAAGTCCATATTTCGATTCAAACTAGAACATCCGATTCAGGTTGTTATAAAAATGAATTACTTTGGAATTTTTGAGAAATGTATTTTCTATTGTAAAGAAGACGTGTGGTACTGTTTGAGTGGCACCTCGCCGGGAAGCAGACGCCTTCCGGTCGAGGCATTACAATTGATTTGACTGTTACGATAAAAAATGCCTCCCCCAAAACATAAACAAACATACTAAAAAACAACTTTCACATTCTCCAATAATTCATTCTCTCAAAACACATAATAAAATCACACAAAAAACATAACCAAACATTCCCTTACATTTTTCTATGCAAACTTGGACAAACTTCATTGGGATTCTCTTAACTCAAAGTAAGAAAATAATATTAAAATCTGTCCTGCAAAATTTTACTTAATATTCATAAGATACCGACACACATGCTCACACATTTTTATGCCTTTTGTCCTACTGTAGAAAATTTGATTAACATATCCACTTTAAGCAAATTTGTTCTCAAGAATTCTTTAAACATCTAACAATAATTTAAGCACATATTATAGTAAAACATGGTGTGATTCACAATCTTTTGTAAGGATTTGCGAAAATTTCTAAGGTAATGATTCTTCTTACTCTTGACAGCAACTTTTTACTAATTGTCTGTACTTTTTCTACGTCTCTGACGTTTGAGCTTATGCCATACTGCCTTTTTCCAACTACACACACAATCCCTCCTCAGTTTTAGGCTATATAAATTCCCCAGACATGTCTAGAACGGAACCTGCGACATAGTACTATCAAATCATTTGGTGTTCGTCTTTCCAAGAATCAAGAAAAATCAAATGTCTACTAAACAGTGCTGTGAGAACCCTCCAATTCTTAGCCCAAACTGTGGAGCAGGAGAAGTGCAGCAACTTGGAGGCTTCAACTGCTATATCAGTGGCTCAGCTGATCTTTCTAAGATTTCTGTCATTTTGATCTCAGATGTTTTTGGTATGTCCTGATTTTCTTCAAGTTAGTGCAAAGTCTCTACTACCCTTTTTGTGGGATGTTTAGGGTATTTTTGATACCCCATTTGCCTGATGAATTTGGTTTATTGTTTTAGGGGTCATTAATTACTTCATTTTTTGTTTAGT
The DNA here is from genome assembly GCA_018894105.1 of Jacaranda mimosifolia. NCBI lineage: Eukaryota > Viridiplantae > Streptophyta > Magnoliopsida > Lamiales > Bignoniaceae > Jacaranda > Jacaranda mimosifolia. Next base: position 38,306,376 of record CM032123.1, read on the forward strand.
TTTATATGTTATGGTCACCAGAAATTTACCAGCAAAAATCCTTCGATTCTTAAGTCAGTGAAAGATATGAGAGAGTAAAAATACATAGAGTAAATGTGCTATAGAGGGTGGAAACAAGGGTTGCATATGTCAAATTATAATTATAAATTTATTTGTAGAGAGAGTCATTTAGGACAACGGCTAGTACATGTGGTTTGATTTATGTAACAGATAGAACCACTCGGAGTTTAAATTTTTGAAAATCTGAATATGATATATAAATTTTATAAAATCTATAATAATTTTTTCATTCCTCACGTGATAAACTTGTTGTTCGTTTACTTGAAAATGTACATCTTGCCTCCAAAAATAAATAGAAATTTTATTCACATTTCTCATAATTCAATCTCACTCTCAACATAAAAAATCCCAATTCTATTATATTTCTTGTTTTACTCTCCTATAAATACAATGGCTAGCCACAATCAGATCTTCCTTATATTCGAATTAGTGCCTGTTTGGTTTTGTTTTCAAAGCCTATTTTTATTTTTTTTCTAAAAATGAAAACAAAAAGTTATCAACTTCTTCCCTAATTTTACAGATATTTTCATTTTCAGTACATTTTTCCAAACATACTATTATACACTATCTCCATTTTCACTTTTCGTTTTCTCCTACTCACATTTACATGACTTTTAATATAAAAATATTATATTTTTCAAATATAGCTCATTTTCAACTCTACATAATCATTACATTTTAAACAAAACATTCAAACAGTATTTCATTTTAAAAACACATTTGTAACTAACTTTTCACTATTTTTGTTCACCGAAAAATGAAAAATACCTCCAGAAAATAAAACCAAACGGCCCCTTAGACCTTTAGCAAGAGTGTGTTAGTAATGTCCCATCAAAACATTGTCAACAACTACGGCTTTCTGATTATTTACTTTAGACCTTGGGGAGGATCTTTGAATAATTCTCCTAAGCTAAAAATGCTATTTTTCTTGTTGTGAGTTGTGGAAGTGTTTCTTCTACGCAAATCTTGCAACTCCTTCACATTTTAATTTTGTTCATCTTATTTGATCTGTGCAGGATATGAGGCTCCTAACTTGAGGTAATTAATTACATATATCGCCCTACGGCCCAATTGGCGTTATGAATATAATTGTTTCTAGGATATATATGGCTTTGCTATGGTTGATTGGCTTCAATGCCTATTTCAGATTTAAGATCTCTGGAAGCCATATCAGTTTCAAGTCTTCATTGATCTAATTACATTGTTTTCTTGTGCTAACAGAATGTTACCAAACGGCTTTAGTTGTGCGAACTATGTTAGTGAAAAAACCAGAAAGATTAGCCGTTGTAGCCTAATAAAGAACCTTAGTACTTCATATATATATATATATATGACATTTTATGTCCGCTTTCAAACATGAAGGAGGATTGCCGACAAGGTTGCTGCTGCTGGATTTTATACTGTGATTCCAGATTTCTTCCGAGGCGATCCATATGTTTTTGAGAAACCTGTCCCCGTTTGGCTTAAAGAGCATGGAACTGTGAGTGACCATTTTCACCCATTCTCTGAAAACTATCTCAAACTATTCTTGAATTTCAGACATTGCTTACCTTAACAAGAACTTTTTTCAGACAGTGGAATATAAGTTCCCACTGATCTTCTGACCCATCTGCCAAATTTCTACATTAATAATTCCTTGACTTGAAGACAGCTTTGAATCCCTCTGCCTCTAAAAATTGTAGTTCTGCTTCTGTAGGATGAAGGATTTGTAGATGCAAAGGTAGTTATTGAAGCTATAAAAAGCAAAGGCATAACCAAGATTGGAGCTGCAGGTTTCTGTTGGGGAGGTCAGTTTTTTTTCTCCCCCTCTTTTTTCCTTTTTTTTTTCCACTATCAAGAACTAGCATGCACATCACATCAGAGTCTATCTGTTACTATTCAAACTCCTAACTTATGATACTAAGCATCAGTCTATACCTAAAAATTTATAATTTTAGCTAAATTTGAAGTAAATACTCTCATAACTAACCCTTATTAGAACAAGGGCTCATTTGTTTTGAATGATGCGATTGAAAGTGATATATAAGCAAAGTGATACATTTTAAGCTTATTATGATATAATATTTTAATTTTATATTTGGTTGGTAAGATTAATATATAAATAAATTAAAATAATATATATATATATATATATAAATCTACTATTATATCATTTATACTTTTTAATAAGTTTTTCACAATTTTTTCATTGTTCCCCATCCTTAGGAACAAGGTTTGATTGAAAATAAGATAAAAAATAGATCCTATTTGATCTTTGTAATTCTTATCACATCAAATCAAGCATTCCCTCCTTTGATCAATTTTCCAAAAGCAACAATAAATAATGTTGGGTGTAGAATTTTTCAAAAGCTTTTATCAATTAAAACAAATAAAGAGACTTAATTAAGTATGTATTACACCTAATTAAGCCAAGCAAACAAGGCCCAAGTCTATAACTGATTGTTATTCTTTTTCTTATATATATTAATTTTTTTATAAATAATGCATAGCTACTCTGTTGCATTTCGAACTATAAGACTATGGATTCATAGCTAATAATTTCAGTCGCTTGTAATTTAAAATAAGTACCTTTGCCACAAAAAATTATAGTTATAGTTATGAAATTAATTTCGTAACAATTTTTCCTTTGCAGATATCTAGTTTTTTTATAATATCAAAAATATAATGATTTGTTGAAAGTGTAAACGGAATTTTGTTTCAGCCAAGGTTGTCGTGGAACTAGCAAAGCACGCTTGTATCCAAGCTGGGGTGCTGCTACATCCTTCATTTGTATCAGTAGATGATATTCAGAGTAAGATTTATGTTGTCACAAAATATTCCTCCATTTTTAGAACTAGAATTACAAGTAGTTTAATGATAGAAAAAATTGACAATATTACAACAATTGTCAGGAGTTAAGGTTCCAATCTCAATTCTTGGAGCTGAGACAGATCAGATGTCTCCACCAGAGCTTGTGAAACAATTTGAAATTGCTTTGAATGCAAAACCTGAGGTAAAAGAACTGTTATAAATTGAAATATGGCCACACTTTTTTATTAATATTATTATTTTTCCAATCTATTTATATTGTTTAAAGATCATAAAATTAAGTGATATTATTTCCTTTGAAGGTTGATAGCTTTGTGAAGATATTTCCAGGAGTTTCACATGGATGGTGCATAAGGTACAGCAAAGAAGATGAAAAGAGAGCAGAAGAGGCTCACAAGGATATGTTGGATTGGTTTCTTAAGTATCTCAAATAAATCATGTTGAAAAATCTTGTTTGGTAGTATATTAAGACAAGTTCGACGAGTGATCTCTTGTTGTGAAAGCCATTAGGCGACTTATGTTGATTTTTCTGCATTTTGAATCTTTTATTTGGTGAAAGCCATTAGGCGACTTAGGTTGGTTTTCCGCATTTTGAATATTTATTCTGATTCGTATTTCATCTGTGAAAAGCATTAGGCAACTTATGTTGCTTTTTCTGTATTTTGAATCTTTTATTCTGATTCATATTTCATCTTTTATTTCATTTCATGGCGACATGCCAAGTTGATGTAATACACAAATAAATATTTTTTTAAAAAAATATCTAATAAAATTTGCATGTACTCGTAACATGGAATCAATGATGTGACATCATTTAAGAAATGAAATAAAAGATCGCTATAAAATTACAAGGATTGTAAGGGTCGATGGATCATATCTAGTAAGGAAGAGTATTTTGTTTTGGTACAATCAAGGACAGATCCATAACTAAGACTATAGTGGGGAAAAATTATAAAATATAAAATTTTAAATATAAATTTTATAATTTACGAATTAGAAATATATATCGTCATGAAAGTTGAGCACGACACTCTTTTATATTATAAAATTCATTAATGATTGAATCAATGTCAAATTTTTTTGCAATATCTTTCTCAATTTGAGTGACTAAAAAATTATCTTCCACTTTTCTTTTGAGTCTATTTTTGACAACTATGATTTCAAACAAACAAACTAAAAATGTCCTAATAGACTTAACCTAATTGTAAATCATTGATTGTAAATATGGGCCTAAAGTTTGTCTTAAACTTTTCAAAATTAAAATAAGTGAAGAATTAATAAATTTTTTTACTGAAATTATGAATATATATATATATATATAAACTAGATATTATTAAATATATTTATATATATATATAAAATATTGGGGAAAAAATTATTACTAAAATTTTAAAAATATATAAAAATCATTGGGCTCAATGTATTATATATAAAATAATGGACAATATAATTTTAGCAACACTCACTCCTCGTACTGTTGAAAATTTTATTTTATATATGTCCCTTCCCTTAAATCTGACTTGAAAAGATAGTATAATCAATATAATACTGACGTATGATCTTATAAAAGTATGTGTGATTGACTTGTAAATACATTCTAATTTAAATTAATTGTCGCATAAAAAAATATTTTATTTACTTTTTTGTTATTATTTCATTATATATCAAGTTAGAAATTTTATTAGACTAATGATCTAGAAACCATATAAGACCAAATGAAATGTCAAAATTCCTAATAGAGCAAATTACTCTATTTATTAGCAAACCTTAATGATTCTTCGGAAGTGCACAACTCTTAGGGCTAGTTTGATTGGGGTCATGATAAGATGTGATATAATGTTTTTATCCTACCTTATCATTCGTTTAGTTAAAATAACAATAAACACTCAAGCTCGTATCAAAACTAAAATATGTGTTTATATGTGCAATTCCCATAATAAATTAACCTGACACCCCACATGAGTTTATTTATTATACTAACCAAACTATATTACAGTAATAAAAAATCACACAAATTATCATATGATAGATAATTATAAGATAACTTAAAAATTCAACCACACTAGCCTTAGAAAATATAAAATAATTTCAATTTCAAAAAGGTGCCCAACAAGCACATGCAAATGAAAAATCAAGTCCATTAGTGTTGGTCAACATGTGATGGCTGCCTAATGGAGTTTCTTGGAGCATTCATTTTTCTCTAGATAAATAGAATAAATAAATAATAAAATTATTTTGATAAAAATAGATCAAAGAATCTAGTGGTGAAAAAGATACAAATGATTGGGTTAGCATTATAAAAGCCCCACTTTTGTTGTTTCCATATATATTTTAGTTCTTCTTTGGAATTTATAAAAAATAAAAAAAATAAAAAAAAAGATATGATTTATTGCTTAATTCATGACCACCACTCCTAGGTGTTGATGATAGATACGCAAACAAGGGTTGTCATGAAGTGATTTGAAAATGATAGTTTGAACAATTATTTGACCATGTTTTTTTAGGAATTATCCTATATGATGCAAATTATCATATACTTCTATTATTAAATGTTTGTATAATTTATTCAATTATTTACATCGATTGAAGTTGATATCTTATTAATTTATTCATAAATTAAGATCGATCTTCTGTAAATTAAAATTAAATATGACTCGAATTTGTTCTCTAATATAAGATACTTGTTTATGAGAATCAATGTTATTATTTTGGAAATTCTTTAAAATATAAACATAAGGTGACAAAGACTAGGTTTTTTTTTTTTTTTTTTTTCAGAAGTGGTTATTTTTTAAGTAGGAAAAAGATGAAAACTTTGTTATAAGGAAGCTTTAATTCTTATATATCCTTTGTGCTAAAGTGATTTGTGGTCCCAAATTGCATGGTTGCAATATGATCTCCACTTGGAAATGAGAAAATGAAACAAAAGAAGCATAGTGGAATACAAACCATGAGTTTGTTTATCTACTTTTTGGTCAAATTTTTAAAGGGATAATTTGCATTTTGCACCCTCAGAATAGATTAATTCGACACATTGCACCCTTAAATTATAAAAATAGCACTTTACACCGTCAAAACACATAATCATTGGTATTGCACACCCTGCATATGTTTCCAGCTAAAAAAGCCCTCCAAAATAATTTTTTTTTAAAATTTCATAGGGGCAAAATTGTAGAAGAGGAAAAATATTTAGAAAAAAGAAAAAAAAACTCATTTCTTAAATCATGTTTATTGCATTGCACCTAAAATATTGGAAAATTATTTGGTGTAAAGTGTTATTTTTAAAAATTTAAGGATGCAATATATTAAATAGGGCTATTTTGAGGTTGAAAAGTGACAATTGAGTTAATTTGCATCACTACCAAAGAGAAAAGGGAATATAAAGAAAAGGGACATCCATTTTTGCAAGATTAAGGATAATCTATCCAACGTTGGCTGCATCATTAAGGAAGTGGAAAAGTTGATCCACTCTAAAGGTGAGCTCCTTTGAAGATTTCTTAAGTGGGAAGAATTGAAAGCAATATAGTATATATTGATATAATTTATCATATTATGAATCTTACAATATCTCATTTACAAGTTTGAATTAATAAACTTTCTTGTCTTTCATAAAGAAAAAAAATAAACTAATGAATTTTATTAGTATTGATGATAGTCGAATAAATCTCTATCGCCAAACACAATGTCCAACCGTTTCAAGGTACTAGGTCGATTGGCCATTTTGGTTCAATGATGTTAGTCTCACGTATAAAATGCGAAGTCTGAAATTTGAATCTAACAAACTCCTAACATACATGTGCAGAAATAAAAGAAAAAAAGATATAAAAATTTTAAGGTACTATTCTGTAAACATGCATAGTAGAATAATTTATCCTTACAAAAAAAAAAAAAAGTCACAAAAAAATAATGAGGGAGATATTTATCATCAAACTTCATTTTCCTCGAATTCTCAACACAGTACAAGATCAAATATCATCAAACACTAACATTGAATCATGAAACCTGGCTCATCCATGTCTCAATTGGACACAATTGATAATGCAAATTGTAACATGTCTTAAAGTTTTAAATTTTTTTTTCCTCAAAATTTCTCTACCCTTTTGCCAAGTAAAAGCACCTTTATATACATTTTTCATTTATATTTTTAAATTGTTTTGTTTTTATACTTACTATTTAAGTTGTTATTATTATCTATGTATGCGCCAAGTGTATTTCAACTAGGTGGACAGTTGTATGTAACATATTGTGCATACCTACTATTTAAAGCTTCCTAGTAAAGTAGTGGTGATACTCTCTTGGGGCAACAACTGTAAGCCATGTTGTATGCACATGCCACCGACCTCATGCTGCTCTATTAAATGCTCTGCTGATCAAATGTTGGTGGTTCGAGGCCACGGATTATTCAGATTAGAATGGGGCGATCTCTTTGTCCAAATAAAAGAAAAAAAGAATTATTTTGTATTTTTGTATGTGTGTGTGTGTGTATATATATATATATATAGAAAGAATTTGATTTTATCTCTGAAAAAATAATAGTAAGATTATATATAATTTAGAAAGCTAAATCAAAAAATTCAGTGTTTTGCATTTATAACTTGAGTAAAAATATCATGTCCCATAGAAAAATAACATATAGAAAATGAGTTAGAGAGGCTGAAATTTTTCAATAAAGGCCATTTCACGAAGGATATAATGGATCACAAAAAATACGATTAAGAACTAAAAGATTATAAATCGTAGTAATGACATATCTCAAATTTGTTGGAAAGTTTCTTTTTTTATAGAACGGGGGGAAAAGTAATTATTTGGAGCTCATTCAGATTGTTAGTGGCTACAAACAAAATAAGAAGTGGATAAATATTAAAGAAAGTTCCATATTCAATAAGTTCATATAGAAAATTCATTAATAATAGATGATTTTTTTTTCCTGAATTCTTAAATTAAGTGGCAAACTCGAAATGAAGTATTTGCCAATAATTAATGAGCTCATGTGGGAATTCATTCATAAAATCAACTCATAATCAATGAGTTTGAGTAAAAAATCTAATCATAATCAATAAATTCGAGTAAAAAATATATGCTCATAATTACAAATAAAAATATGAAACATATGTTTATAATAATATTGCATTTCTAATATCATTGACAACATTCTTCTATTATTGTCCGCTCCTCTTTTTTGATTGGTAGATTTTAATCTTTGTGTGGAATCTTTATATTTAACAATCCCATTATGCATTATGAATATGCATAGTTACATGTGCATTTCCTCGTGCTTAAACATTCTTTTTGTGACACCAATTTCTTGTGTAGCATTGATTTGGGAATCAAACATTTTTTGTTATTATTCCTTTCTTTAATGTGCATATATAAGTTTATTAAATTCTTCAAATTAATAAATAATTATTTTTCCTTAAATAAATAAAAAATATAATATTTTAACCTATCGACATCTACATTATCAATATTAACACCTTCAAAATTAAATGCAAAAATAGATTTTGATTGATTTGTCTTAGCAATATAAACCTAGGGAGTGTCTGGTTATATTTCCCCAAAGCAACATTGTATATATTGGAGAATGTGCATTTTGGAGGGAAAATGAGAATATGTCTGGTTATACTTCCACTTTTTATATACATACATATATTGTATATATATATATATATTTTATTATTATTTTAATATTAAAAAACTACTCAATTTCATTTTCACTCTAAAAATTCAACAAAAAAGTATTGATTTGATTGTTACAGTAAAAAAATGTCTCCCCAAAACATAAACAAACATATTAAAAAACAACTTTCACATTCTCTAATAATTCATTCTCCCGAAACACATAATAAATAAATAATAAAATCAAACAAAAAACATAACCAAACATTCCCATTACATACAAAATCTTTTTATAAGTTCTTTTGGGGGGGAAATTTTTTTATAGTAAAAAATATCTCAAAATAGTAACTCCTCAAGCTTCTTTGTATTGGTTCAAGTCATGACTGTAATCAGATGTTGTCTTTTCTTCATTCCCAAGTACAATATTCCACCATAAATAATAAATATTCTAAAATTCAATTGAAAATTAACTTAATTAATAATTATCCATTATATATATATATAATATTATATTATATTCTCATTTTTAGCTTTCTCCCAAGTTGCAGGCTTGCAGCAGTACAAAATACAGATCACTTCTCAAAAAGCTTTCTCTGTCTCTCTTTCTCTCTCTAAAAGATCTAAAACTGTTTACATTTAAATTCTCAGATTCTCTCTCTAAAACCATTAATCAATTTTTCCTCACTCCATTTTTGTTTCCTGCTCACCCCATTTTCACACACACGCGGACACTATCTATCTATATATATATTTCTTGGATATAATAGAGATCATCGCCAACGATCTAGGAAAACAACCATTTTTTCATCTGCGTATTCTCATTTCTTATATACACTTTCTCCCCGCTAATTTTTTTTGCCCCATAAAAAGGAAGTGTTGAACTCAGCAGACCCATTAAAGATTACATTTTTATACTGAAAAATGAGCTGTCAACAGATTTTTGATCCAGCCCTTTTCTTTTCTCATCAAATTTGAGGCTTTCACTTGAAAATATCATCTGGGTTTTCTATAAAATCTATCTTTTCTTTGTGCTTTTGAAGTCTCTTGTTTCCGATCCAAGGTGAATTTCAGACATTTGCTGAGAAGTAAACATTTTGTGGTTTTCGTTTTGTAGATGCTTTTTGGATGAAATATGCAGCCTGACCAGAGAAAAAAGGTACAATCTTTCAGTTTCAGCTGTAAAATAACTTGCATGAGATATTGAATTGGTCTATGGGTTTGTGTACGGATGATTCTGTTGCCCCGTGGTACTGATTTCTGAGTGTGAGTTGGTATTATCCTGTTTGGGTTCCATAAAAGTGTAACTTTATCCAACTGGGTCCCATGGAGTACAATTTGATGGAAAGATTTGATTTGGATGTTCCGTGGTTGGTATAGAATTTGTTACAAGGGATTCAAGATTAGAGCAGATGCTGAGGGTTAATATATGTATCACATTATTTGTTGAGGTAGTTTTAGCCTTATGGCTCATAGTTGTCAAGTTATGATACTTTTTTAACTTTGTCCTTTCTCTCTCATAAAACTAGGTCACTGTTATAGCTGTATTCTGGTCGTATCGATTTTGTGGTCTTCTTTTTGTAGCAGATTATCATGATAAAAGCTTATCAGTATTATATTTTTGTCCTCATTGATATGTGATGAAGTGCAGTTATTAGATATTAGTTTCTGATGAAGTTCATTTGAAGGACAAAAAGTTGAGAGAACGGCTGGATTTTATTTCTCAGCGTGGGTTGAGAATTCAATCATACGATATCTCCTTGCATGATGCCTAGTTGAATGGAATATCTAAAAAGTTGAACTTTGCATTGAGAATGGAATTGAGTGCATGTGGTTTTAAAATTTTTGGCAACTTGTGAAGACAAAAGGAATGTAGCATTGTCCGTTGGATTGGAATGATTAGCATATTTTTTTCAAGAATCAATCACAGATAGGAAATGCAAGTAATATGGGTTTATTGTAATGATTAATTTCTCTCTCTTTCTCACTTGTCCTGTTTCAATTTGTCCTTAAAACGAATGATCTTTATGGTAGTTTTAACCTTTTAGGTAGTAGTAGTCTAATATTCAGTAATATGTACTGTAATTTTTTCTTGAGGTTGGTTTTCTGTCACTTTTCCTGCAAGATCACAGATGCATTGATTTGTGATGAAAATGTGGTGTTTACATTTTCATAGGTTATAGTGACTTGAAAGGTTACATTTCTACAATTTCTTTTGCATTGCTATGTGATGCAGAACACATTCTAATTGTTTATATTCCGATGACAATGTTTATTGGAGCAGGTTGAATAGAGGTCATTGTTGTCTATCTGCATATTTTGAGAATTCTATTATGTAGAATCCACCTTTGCAATGACCGCTTCAACATCTAGCAAGCAATGTACAGTTTGTATTAGAAAGCTGGGTGGTACGATATGATGCATAAGATTCTAGAAGTAAGTAATAGCGAAAACAAAAGAAAATTTTGGTCTTTGGGTGGTGATTGAAAGCTTTTATTAAGTAAGCTTTTCTAAATATTTAGTTTCTTTCTTCATCTTCAAGAACTTATGTCTGAAGTTTGTCCATTTAGACGCCTGAGAAAAGGTTCCCTTCTGTTAAGTTCACTATCTTCAGTTTCTTTTAATTCTTGTTCTTGTCCACATATGAAGAAGGTATGCTATTATTTTTCAGGCATATGTAGATGTAGATTTCTTTACAGAATATGGTGAAGGAAGCAGATACAGAATCGAGGAAGTAATTGGCAAAGGCAGCTATGGTGTTGTCTGCTCTGCATATGACACCCATCTTGGAGAAAAGGTTGCAATTAAAAAGATAAATGATATCTTTGAACATGTCTCTGATGCCACACGAATTCTTCGGGAGATTAAGCTTCTTAGGCTTCTTCGTCATCCGGACATTGTGGAAATCAAGCATATTTTGCTGCCTCCTTCTAGAAGAGAATTCAAGGATATATATGTTGTGTTTGAACTAATGGAATCAGATCTCCACCAGGTCATTAAAGCAAATGATGACTTGACTCCAGAACATTACCAATTCTTTCTTTATCAGCTTCTCCGAGGCTTGAAATACATACATACAGGTCATACATTCATTTTAATCTCCAGATATAATTTTAATGGCCCTCAGTGTTGACTGGCTTGGTTTCATCATGGTACCTCTAAGTAAAGTGTGCATACTTTTACTTTTGTCTGAAATAATTTGAGAAGGGAATTTATTGTGATTTTGTGTGTTCTAACAAATCCTGTTCCTTTATGCAGCTAATGTGTTTCATCGAGACTTGAAGCCAAAAAATATCCTTGCAAATGCTGACTGCAAACTAAAGATTTGTGATTTCGGCCTTGCAAGAGTGGCCTTTAATGATACTCCTACTGCAATATTTTGGACAGTATGATTTTTTCTTTATTTTCTCAAGTGCTGTTTAATATTCTTTATTGACTGATTAAATCTGCTGTCATTTGCATATGAAGTTGCATCTGTATTCGGAATAAGGAATGAATTTCTTATGTTTGATATTCTTGTAGGATTACGTTGCAACAAGGTGGTACAGGGCTCCGGAATTGTGTGGGTCCTTTTTCTCTAAGGTAGAAATCTCTGTTCCTTTATTACATGTGTTGCAAAATTTATGATGAAGACAAACTCCATGCATTCTTTTCGATGAGAATGGTTATAATTCTAACATTTATTTTCCTATGGTCTCTTTTACAGTATACGCCTGCAATTGATATTTGGAGTATTGGCTGCATATTTGCGGAACTTTTGACTGGAAAGCCTCTATTCCCAGGAAAAAACGTGGTTCACCAATTAGACCTGATGACTGATCTGTTGGGAACTCCACCTCCTGAAACCATTGCTAGGGTGTGTAATGTTTTGATTTATTTTTTTATTTTTTTGTTGGCTAGAACAATTCCAAATTTCAACTCTAGTTACCTTTCTTGTTTACTCGACCATATCATGTGACAGATAAGAAATGAAAAAGCTCGGAGATACCTGAGCAGCATGAGAAAGAAGAGGCTGATTCCTTTGTCCCACAAATTTCCAAATGCTGACCCCTTGGCTCTTCGGTTGTTAGAAAGAATGCTTGCTTTTGATCCTAAGGATAGACCTTCTGCAGAAGAGGTTGAATATGCTTTTCTCCACCCTAGTTTTTGAAAAAATCGGGGCGCACCACTTAATTCAAATTTATAAAAAGTTATTGTTGCGGGCTTTCAGGCTCTTGCAGATCCATACTTCCGGAACTTGGCTAGAGTTGAGAGAGAACCTTCTGCACAACCAGTTACTAAAATGGAATTTGAATTCGAAAGGAGGAGGATTACAAAGGAGGATGTTAGAGAGTTGATATATCGAGAGATTCTTGAATATCACCCAAAGATGTTGAAAGAGTACTTAGAGGGAACTGAACCTACAAGTTTTATGTATCCAAGGTATTTTAGTATCATTTTTACCCCTTCTTGGATGATTTTGCATAATTACAATCATTTATTAGAAGAACTCTTAGGATGTGAGTTCTAGAGCAACGGATCATGATTTGTCTTGCAATGGTTTCGGATCTTTTAATATCATCCTCCTTCACAGTGCGGTGGAGAAGTTCAAGAAACAGTTTGCGTATCTTGAGGAGCGTTATGGAAATGGTGCTGTTGCTCCACCTGAGAGAGAACATTCGTCATCTTTGCCCAGGTAAAAGTTCATTAATCTTTCTATTTATGCTTCATCACATACTATAGTTGCAAGAATAATGGAAATGTGGAATCACCACTATGTTCAACATTTTTGAATCATACCGGCTGCTAAAAGTTGTTTGGGTGCAGGCCATGTGTTCTATATTCCGATAACTCAAACCTGACTGCGGCTGATGTTGTCAATGGTCTTTCTAAATGCTCCATTAAAGAAGTTGAGAGGCCACCAATGGATAGGTCTTCCATACTTCCCATGACAAGATTACCTCTTCAAGTTCCTCAAAATATCCAAGGTATAACATGTAAAATAAAATTTTACTTGGTACTGATATTATGTCCAAAACGCTTGATCGCTGATTAACTTATTGACAACGACAACATCGCACTTTGGGGTCAAAATAACCACTTTCTTAGAATGTTCAAAATAGGAACATTTTGATTAAACTCTTGAAAAAAACTTTGAGGTGTGTTTTCAAGTTGCCAGTGCGTCACTGTTATTCTTGGCAACTGATGCTGTTATCACTTTTTGGTCCTTTACTTATAACGACGGTGCTATGTCAGCAAGGGGAGCTGCAAGGCCTGGGAAGGTTGTCGGTCCTGTGCTACGTTACAACAATTGTGGCACAGCAGCAGCAGTGGAAGCAACTGAACAGCGAAAAATGATAAGGAATACTGTTATGCCAGCTCAGTATATCGCTCCTAGCCCTTCTTACCCAAGGAAGCACGCGGGCTGCAAGACTGAAGGTGTTGAAGGTGTCCCTGAAGGATCAAACGGGCTGCAGCCAAAGCCTGATCTATACATGGCAAGGAAAGTTGCTACTGCTCAAGGTGGACCTGGTAGCCACTGGTATTAACTATAATGGCCGTTTGGGACAGATTCGCATTGCTGTTGGCCGGTGCTGGAGCTCTTCCGAAATATATTCGACATATTTCAGCAACAATATTTGGATGAAATAATGACAAAGTTAACTTCAAACGATGTTCAGCGATCCAGATTGAAGCCAAAGATGTAGGAGTTGAAGCCGGCGACAAAGAGATGTGGTAATCTTAGCACCATCTGAAGGATTCTACCTCGTTGTCATGATCTCATGACTTAAAACAATATTTGATCTTGTTCATTATACCTTGTATCTTTGTGTAATTTAATAATTAACACTTGCTAATCTAGGATGAATTTATGAACTCGAGTAGAACGTGGGAACTTTCATCTTCTTAAATTTTTAGGTTTTTGATGTAATAATCTTTCTGCTGCCTTCCTCTGTTGTTGGAAATTCATGCTGGTAAAAATGATATTTCACATTTTCTTTCCAGAAAAGATGACCAAATGCCAAAAGAAGCAATCATCTTAAGGTGTTATGCACCCACAAAAGCTAATTACACAATAGCTGCTGCAAAGCTGAATAAACGACTCTTGGCCGTTTAACAATAAAATATTTTTGGTGTAGAAAGTTTCAAATTTAGAATCTTTCTACATGCAAATTTCCTCAAAAGCAAAGGGAATGTTTGGTTATATATTTTTGTGTGATTTTATTATTTGTTTATTATGTGTGTTGGGAGAATAAATTATTGAAAAATGTGAAAGTTGTATTTTGGTATGTTTGTTTATATTTTGAGGGAGATATTTTTTACTATAGTAGTTAAATTAATGCTTTTTTGTTGGGTATTTGGGGTGAAAATGGAATTGAGTGAATTTTTTATTATTAGAATAATAAAAAATATATATAATGATATATATAATATATGTATGTATATATTGAAAAATAAAAGTGGAGGAAACATAACCAAACATTCCCAAAGTAATAAGCATGTTCTTTTGGGGTCGAATCGGGTTATTTTCCATAACAAATAGCTAAAAAAATTTATACTATTGCTTGGATTTGAATTTTATATGTTGATACTTACGATTTTAATAGTCATATTAATGATTTGCAGGAGATAGTTAAAGACGAAAAACTATCAGAACTAGTTTTATTTTGAAATTCAACAAGTAAATATTTTAGTCAAAAAGCAAAATATATCTTCTCTAAGACATTAAGGCTATGCTCACTAGCATTTTGGGAAAAATTTTCTTAACTTCCAAAATAATCCCAAAAAACATACACATTCTCCAATCATTTTTTCAAAACATGAAAAATTTATACAAAAAAAAACCCTCATAATTCAATTTCAAAAAAAACCCTACACACTACCCAAACTTTACCTTGACCCTACCAACACTCAAGTATATATATATATATATATATACATAAACACCATCAAAGTATATATATATATATACATACATTACATAAAAAAATAATTTCTTCCTACAAACCCAATAAATTGATTTGACATCTATAGTAAAATTTGTCCTCTCACCAAAATATTAACAAACAAATAATTCATTCTCAATTCATTTTTCCTATTTTTCCAAAACATAGACAAACAATTGGCACTTCTTTCAAGTTTTCTCTCAAAAACTCGTTCTCTCAAATTTTTTTCTAGAAAATGGCCAAAATGCTAGTGAACAAATCCTAAAATTCTTAAGTATTTTAGATTATTATATTGATATGATAACAACTATAATAATATAAAAAAAATGATATGTAATAATGAGCAAAACATCCTTAAGAAATTAGTTCAAGCATTACCATTACTTGGTGCATATGCCTCGCTTGGGCTGAGTGAGCCGGCCTCATCAGTTTTTAATGAGATGAAATTGAACGGGATTCGCCCATATGTTGTATCTTATACTTCTTTGCTCATTGCCTATGGAAGATCCCAACAACCACGGAAGGCCAGGAAAATATTTGATAGCATGAGAAGAAACAATTGCAAACTGAATTTGGTGACACAATGCACTGATTGATACCTATGGATCCAACGGCTTCCTAGCTGAAGCTGTGGAACTGCTGCATGAAATGGAGCAAGCTGGTCCGCAACCAAATGTAGTTTCTATTAGTTCCTTGTTGGCAGCATGTGGCCGCTGCCGTCAAAAGGTGAAGATTTGATTCCATCCTCAAAGCTGCTAAGTTGCAAGGCATAGAATTGAATACAATTGCATACAACTCTGCCATTGGAAGTTATATGAATGTTGGGGAATATGAGAAAGCTTTATCTTTATATAGGTGCATGAGGGAAAGGAAAGTTAAACCTGATGATGTTACTTATAATGTTCTGATAAATGGCTGTTGCAAGATGTCCGAGTACAGTGAAGCAGTCGAATTTATTGCTGAAATGAGGGATCTGAAAATTCTTTTCTCAAAGGAGGTATATTCTTCAGCAATCTGTGCCTAAAACAGGCAAGTAGTTTAGATAAGTGAACTTCTGAACTGAATTTATACGGCCACCGCTTATGTTGGTCCTAATTCGTCATTCCCTCCTCCATCTTTCTGTGCATGTATTTCCAGGGTCAACTTGCTGAAGCCGAGTCAGTGTTCAACCTGATGAAAATGGACGGTCTAGATACAGATGTCATTGCATATACAGCTATGCTACATGCTTATATCATCGCCTGTAAGTTTATACTTTAGTATGTCATTTGTGAAAGGTTGCAGTTCAAGAAAGTGGGCTAAGCTTGCTGGAAAATCTTTATGCAGAGAACTGGGAGAAAGCTTTCGAATTGTTTCAAGAAATGGAGCTGAATGATGTCCATCCAGACTCAGTAGCCTGTGCGGCAATTATGAGAACCTTCAATTGAGGATCTCAGCCCGGCTAATTCCTGTTTCTTGCTGAGTTTATGCAAGACAAGAAGATCCCGTTCATCGATGCAGTGTTGTTTGAAATGTTTTCAGCTTGTAGCATGTAAGTTTTGCTTGCTTAAATGTTCTGGTTTCGCAACTGTTCTTTTGCGGTTGAGGTGTAGTTTACAGCTTACTTGATGAATTACCTATTCAGGGGCCAATTGAACTATTAATTAAATTTGTTTGTCAGTTTAGAGCTGTTCTTATTACTCTGCTAAGAAACTTACAGTTGTGTTTGATTGAAGTTTGCGAGATTGAAGACTTTAAGTTATGTTATTCTAATGATCGAGACTTCCCTTTTGGGAATCTTAGTCGGAACTCTGAACCATCTTCTTCATTCTCTCGGAAAAGTTGGAAAGATTGACACTATGATAAAGGTAATTTTAATTCAACTGCCTTTTACTTTGTACCATTGCATAGTCAATAGGGTGTGTATTGAAGGATACATTCGAGTTGAATTGAATCGAGTGAAGCTTAGGAAAAAATTTCAAACTCAAAATGGAGCTTAACGAGTCTAATATTTAAAACTCAAGCTGGACTTGGATCCATTAAGCTCGACTTTTTGAGTGATCTTTCAACCACAGGGAGCTTGAACTCGAGTTATAAAATTATAGTAATATCACACACACACACACACACACATCTATACTGATAAAATAGAAAATTTATTAAAATTACATACTGGTTTACGAGCCCTGGATCTAAATATGGATGGCTTGGGATCGGCTCAAAATAGAGATCGAATTCAATTGAACTTGACTCGAGCTCGCTCGTGAGGGTCACGAGCCGCTCGACTCATTCGTGCACCTATATGCCTTGAGTGCTGTTTCTCAACACAATGTCAATTTCCTGGGTAATTTATTCTTGGAGATGAGGATATGCTAAGATTTAGGGTTAGATTCAAAGTAGCAAGTGATAGATTTCTACCTTCTCATCATTTACGGTTAGATTTGAGGTGGCAAATGATATATTTCTTCCTTCTAATCATCCGTGCAGTTGTTTCTGAAGATAGTCGCGTCAGGTGCAGAAGTCAACTCAACTACCTATACACTTTTATTGAAGACTTTTTAGCTACTGGGAATTGGAGGAAATACATTGAGGTAAATTCTCAAACTTCATCAGAATTCATCTTCTAGCCTTCAATTCTGATTTTATGAGAGGTAAATTCTCAAACTGCACATGCTAAGTACTGAAAGTATTCATCTCTCCTTCTACCCTTACTGCACAGGATAACTGAAACAAGTTTTTGATGCACAGGTGATCAGTGGATGGAGGATGTAGGACTGCCTCCTTCTGCCCAAATTTACGGTAACCTACTATCTTTTGCTTAAAGGAGTGGTGGAACTGAAACTGCTGCAGCCACAAGAGAACGAATAGGTGAGATGGCAAAGAATCATTTATTTTTGTGAAAGCATTTTAACCATTTCTTTGATGATAGAATCCTCGAAGAGGAAATCTGGTTATTCAATCATAGAAAGCAAAGAGTGTCTCTCTCCCTTTCCCACCAATGCATTGATCAGTAGCACGAATGCATGTGGTACCAATTTCTTGAGGTGGTCGTACGTGCACAATCTGAACCATGTTCAGATTTTGAAAGAGATGTACTGAATTACAGAAAGCACATTGATGTCGACGCTTATCCGATGATAATATAATGGGACAGAATACCACAACAGAGGAGCTGAAAGTCCCTGCACCTGTCTAAGCCAGCAGATTAGCAAGCGAGATCTTCCTTTTAAAAACAGAAATGGTTCTGATAGTCCAAAACTGCGATGCAATTTTTGCATGTTGAAGTTGTATACGACGATACTCTGTCCAAGTCTGTACATTGAAAACAAATTTCAATATAGAATACGAATTTGTTTTGGTATTTTTCTTTCATTACTTTGTCTACTTGCTTGTGATGTTCTAAGTAATTACTTTTGCAAGTTCAAGTTTAAGCCTTACCTATCAGGAAGAATCTGAACAATAATTTGATCATGATGACAAATGCTGGAATTGCTGCAATCCTTTGTAGCCTCGTAATTATGTAGAAAAGTTATCCAAGGAATTGTCGTTAGTTATTTAGTATTGTTGAGTTTAAAGATTGATCATTATTCTTGTCATGTTAGTGTCCCACATCGGTGAAATAAATAAGTTGTGATCTCTATATATGATCTTGGACAATCCTCACCTCATGAGCTAGCTTTTAAGGTTGAGTTAGGCCCAATGTCCATTCTTTAATATGTCAGTGAAAGATTGTAAAAGAGAAAAACAAAATTGTTTTATAAATGGCAAACCTATTAGAAAAAGTTTTCCAATGCCTTTCAGTAAGGATTTTTTGTTTAGGATTTATTTTAGAATACGACTTTTTTTATCATTAGCCTTAAATTAATTACATTTTTATTTAATTATGCATGTATTAATACCCAAATGAGTGTCCACTGTATGTTTTTTATTATTATGAATCGAATCTAATAGACAAAGAAAAAAAATTTAACTTCGAATAATAAGGCAATCGCAAAAATTTATATCATTGGCAAGCATAACTTTTTTTTTCTTTTTTCTTTTTTAATGATTGTGAGTATGATTGCAATGCATGATAAATATGTCATGTATGTCTTAAACATGTTGCTATATGTACAATTTTGAGTTACGATGCCATATTATATGCATAGATATTTTGTTTCTTTTTAATGATAATTTTATACATCTTTTATTTCTACTTTTTCTATCTCAAAAAAAATTATGAAGATAAACTTTATAATTTTGTTATAAAATAATTTAATAGGATTGCATATCAAAAACATTCTTGACATTTTATTCTCACTAAATCTCTACTTAAATGGTCATACTTATGGTTCCATGTCATTTTTACATACAACATCCATCCTTGATACTACTAAAATTAGAATGAGTGTAAGATCCATTTTGTACCATCATTCTTTTAATTCTCTCTTCATAATACTAGCATAGCCTATGCAATGTAAATGCTACTCATTTTCTAGTACCGCAGATTGTCTTGAGATTGAATTTGCCCTATTAAGGGAAACTCATTGCGTAATTTGTCTCTTCTACACCCTCAAATTATAGTTCAATGGCATTTTGCACTCTAAAATTATAAAATTGACATATTACACTCCGAGAATAACTTTTTCTTGGCAAATAGCATCCTAGTCACCTTTTCAACTAAAATTTACGATGCAAAAAAAGATTTCTCTAGCAAAACAAAAATAAAATCTTTTATTTGTTCTAATTTCTATATTTGTAGCTTGTGGAGAGGAGTTTTAACAATTCTTTTTGTTTTTTTTTCCTTTTTATTTTTATGAACCTATGGTGGACAAAAATGCAATCTTAGATTGAGTGCGGTTTTAGCTTTTGATGCTTTGATTTATTTTTTTTAAAATTATTATGGCTAAAAAATTGTTTGAACCTTGTTTATAAAGATTGCTTTAAAAATATGAATTTTGATTCTTTTTATCGATCTTTTAGTATTTTGATTGGTTGAAAAATAATTTTAGAATTAGTCTGTTTAAGTAAAAGAACAAAAGATCAAGGTTGCTTAAAGTGCTGCTTGAGGTCTCTCTTTAGCTGGCTATAAATGTTGCTTATTTATTTTATATGCCAAAATTTTTTTGAAGAGGGAAATAAATGATTTAATTTTTGTCTTGTTGGAAAAATCTTTTTTTCACCATAAATATTAGTTGAAAAGGTAATTAGGTGCTATTTGCCAAGGAAAAGTTATTTTCAAGGTGCAATATGTTAATTTTATAATTTTAAGGTGCAAAGTGCCACTGAATTATAATTTGAGGGTGAAAAATGCCAAAAACCCATTTTTTCATGATAGAATGGGGGCTGTGGAACAGTTTAAATCAATGTTTTTAAAATCGGATCGGACAAAGAATCGGTGACCTTACTGGTTACTAGTTCAACTGGTATCACGTCATAATGACGTAATAATTATATTTAATTTTATAAAAATATATAATATTTTAATATTAACAAAAAATAAAACTTTCAATTGATATAGAAAGAATATTATTTGAAAAATTTTCAACTTACTTATTTTTAAGTATATTTTTTAAAAAATAATACTATTTCACAATTAGTCAACTATAGATAAATAAAAAATAATATTTCACATTAATATAAGTAATCATTCGTTTAATGCTTCAACTCCAAGTACAAATAAATTTTTCTACGCTAAATATTCAACATAATTTAAGAAAGATTAAACAAAATAAAATAACAAATTAAACATAAATATTCACATATAACTACCACTTCATTAAATATCAAGAAAATAAATTCATATTTCAAAAACTTACGTGTCCAAAATCTTTAATTATCATCTTCAATTCATAATTTCTCTTTTCTTTTTTACTCTTTCTTTTTTTTAAAAAAGTAATTTTTAAATTTTCAAAAAAAAAAAAAAGTAGCGAACCAATCAGAAATTGGTTCAATCGGTACCGATTCAATTGGTTTTTGATCGATTTTGACCGGCACTGTTTTTCAGACATCAACTGAATTGGATTGACCGCCGATCACAGATCCAATCCAATTTTCAGAACACTGATTTAAATTGATGTGGCATTTTTTCATGTTCGATAAATTATTGACACAACGCAATTTTAAGATGATCATGTTCTGATGTCTTGACTGCCGTGACAATCGAGGAGAAGACAGAAAAGCTCACTTTTTTGAAAATCCCTTGTGACCCAATCTATTTCTTTTTTGTTGATACCCTCTTTTCTTGGATTTTTCATGCAGCTAATCAAGACTTATTTTATTCTTATAAAAAAGAAACATCAAAACTTTAACAGGCTAATTGCAATTTATCTCCATGTAATATACGAAATAGGCATAATATTTCCCGTAAAAAAAATGTATAAAAAAGTTCTTTATATTTTTAAAATCACACTCACCGCCACTTTTTTTTATTTGATGTCCATTGAGTATTAAAAAAAAAGAATTGTCCTTAAGAAAAATTAAAATTTACATCACTTTTATATTAATTTTACTTATTATTTTTTATCCATTCCAAATGACATAATTATTTATACTTATACAATATATATGTATATATATAAATTTATGTATAAGTGTATACATATTTTTTATTTATTCATGTATATATATTATTTATTTAATGTAATATATGTATGCATATATATAAATTTATGTATACATATCTTTTATTTGATCGAAATTGAATAACAAAGTTTTTTACTGTGGTTCTTGATGGTTTGACCATTAAATGTATACATAAATATGAATGTCATCTTCAAAATATTACTGATGCCCCAGTGCCACGAGAAGCAATGAATATCCAATCATTTCCATGCTCAATTGGTACACATTTTAATAAATGAATCTTAATTAATTTACATTATGAAATATATGTATCTTATGTTGTAAGCAGGGACAGATCCATAAATGAGAGTGTGAGGGGGTCAAAATTATAAAGCCTAAAAGTTTAAGTATAATTTTTATATTTATGAATTCAAAATACACATTTTCATCAAAATTGAGAACGACGCTCATTTACATAAAAAAATTTGTAAATGAATCAAATCAATATCAAAATTTCTAGCAATAGTTTTTTCAATATAAGTAACTAAAAAG
This sequence comes from Jacaranda mimosifolia, assembly GCA_018894105.1. NCBI lineage: Eukaryota > Viridiplantae > Streptophyta > Magnoliopsida > Lamiales > Bignoniaceae > Jacaranda > Jacaranda mimosifolia. The sequence continues at coordinate 38,328,854 of CM032123.1, forward strand.
TCAAAGAAAAAGTTCTAACACGTGCTTTCATCTTATTATGAAACATGTTCTTGAAAATATTTAAAACCAAAAAAATTCTTCCATTTGTAGCTATTGAAACACAAAGAAAAATATTCACTCACATTTATTCTTATCTCAATCTTATTAAAATCAAAATGAGAGATTTTAATTATTTTGCAAGTCCCTGAAAATTTAATTGGCTAAACTCCCGTGATGTTTTCTCAAACAAATAAAATAGGAATGCCTTAACTAGCCTATTTAATAGTCTTTACTTGATTATCTGATTGTAAATATGGACCTAAAAATTTGTTTTGTATTTTAAAAAAATAAAATAGGTAGATATATCATTAAATGATTTTAATTTTAATTTTTAATTAAAAATAAATTCAATTCAATTCAATAAATCTAGAAAAATAATTTTTAATTTAAGGTCCATAATAAAATATTTTTTAAAAATTTAATGAATGAAAATTAAAATTAGTTATTTTTAATTAATATTAAATAACTTTTTTAAATTAATTATACTAAAATTTATATATATATGTATATCTATATTTTTATAGGACCACTGGAGGCAATCTGATTGATATAGCTGTGGTGGGGTCTGAGCTCTCCAATGAGACTCAAACCTTCTTCAAGTTCACCTTTCAGTTACTGTATCTCCTGTTCTTTTGTTTTATTGTTTATGATGAGATTTTTCAAGCTGCAAGGCCACTGACTTTGACCTAACTTATAACTCCCAAAAGAAATATCCTGAATGTTCTAGAAAAAAGGCCGCGGGAGGCTGACAGGCTGTGACAGTGTGATAAAATCGATGGTGATTATCAGTTTGACGTGGTATTTTTCTTTTTTTTTCCTTTGCAATAATACTTTTGCTTGATGTGAAGATGAGAACTTATTGTTACACTATGGTATAGAAGTAATAGTGAGGAAAAAAAAAAACTATTAAGAAAAAACAGAATTTGAGGGAAATTTTAAGTTCCTCCAAATAAGAAAAAATGAGTGTTTTGCCCTTTCTCCATCTGCGAAACATTTATATACTTCCTCATTGTTTTCAATTTTCATTAAACAACCAAACGTTAAAATTTTATTTTTCTTTTTACTGAAATTTTCTTTCTTCACCAAAATTCTTAAACCAAATTTTTTTAGTGAATTTGGACTAGATATTCGGTGTCGAAATTAGAAAAGGAAAATGTTAAAAACCAAAATTTCAATTAGTTCTAAATGCGAGAAATAAATAGAAGTATTTATAGATATGAAAATTAAAAATTATAATTTTGTGTAGTATGGTGCAGTGCAATCTAAAATGTTTTCAATTTTTTGTGAATTTAGTATATTATTGAGCACATCTGAACTTAATTTTGGACTTCATTTTACATAGTTACGTCATAATTTATGGGCCTAAATTTTATGGTAAATATATTATATACAAATTATTATAATTGCTTTTGTGATTTGAAGATATTCCATAAGGATTAGTTTAACTTCGTTATATATGTGGCCATTTGGGGCTTTGGATTATCATTGTATAGATTATCATGGTGAACACAACTTATTTTATTCTTATCAAAAGAAACATCAAAATTTTAATGGACTAATTGTAATTTACCTTCATGTGACATACGAAATGGACATAATATCCCCCTGTCAAAAATAATATATATAAAAACGTTCCTTATATTTTTTAAAATCGTACTTACCGCCCTCCTCTTTTTGTTTGATACCCATTGAGTATTAAAAAGATAGAATTATCCTTAAGTAAAATTAAAATTTACATCACTTTTATTTGAATTTTACTTATTATTTTTTAAAAAATTTAATTATTTTTTATCCATTCCAAATGACATAATTATTTATACTTATACAATATATATGTATATATATATATAAATTTATGTATAAGTGTATAAATATTTTTTATTTATAAATTCATGTATAAATATATACATATATATATTTATTTATAAATATAATACATGTATACATATATATAAATTTATGTATACATATTTTTGGTTTTAGGGAAATTGACAAAAAAGTTTTTGACAATCAGCAATGGTCATTGTTACGCTTTGTTACACAATTGACAACGCAAAACAAAGGTTTCGCTGCGGCAGCGCGGCTCCATTATTGTTACACTTTGTTACACGTTGCAAATGAGAACTTAACCAATGGCCACACCCACAATTGACAACGCAAAACAAAGGTTTCGCTGCGGCAGCGCGGCTCCATCATTGTTACACTTTGCAAATGAGAACTTAACCGATGGCCACACCCCCAATTGACTATAAATTCCAAGCAAGTAGAGCTTTGATTCCCATCCCACTTTGCAACTACAAATGGCTTTCAAAGCTGCTCAATGCTACCTGAATCAAAAGATAAAAAAATCAGCAGGAGCTTTCAAAGCTCTTCCTAGTCTTCTACCCCAACTTCTTCAACGCCATTCCCCAGCCCCAGCCCAGAATCAAGATCCAGAGAATCCTAATCTTCAAGATCCAGCAGAGAATGGAGAGCCGCCGTCAACCGGTTCTGGTCATGATCCTTTTCATCAGCAATCTATACTTCTCACTCTCTGCTTTACAGCAGCCCTGGAGTCGTTGCTGGTGTTTCTCCAAATGCAGAACGAGCACAAATATTTTCTTGACTTCCCCCTCGCCTTTCACTTCTTCTCCCTCTCCATCACTTGTGCCTTCGCCACTACTTTTCTCGAGAAATTCGTCATTAGCCCCGGCGCCAGATTTTTCACTGTCCTCAGGAAAATCGGAATAGCCTTCTTTGCTGCTGCATTCATCCTCGCGATTATGATCCCCTCTCCCTTGTGGCTAAGGATCATAGTCGCCGCAATTTCCTTCTTCACAATGGTTGCCGCCGTTGTCCAAATTTATCAGTAAGGCTCGTGAGATACCAGCAGCTGGCCGGCGGTCTCTGTGGTAGGATTTTCCACTATTGTAATAAGCCGGAAATATATTTTCTACGGTTGCTTTTGTGCACGCCGGCAAGTTTACTGGCTCTGTATCTCCACTTTCTGTTTGAATGTTGTCTGGTTTTGGAATTTGATTCCGAAGAATTAATCCCATGGTTTTGGAATTCTTGATTGTGTATTTTTGTCTTAGTAGAGTCTTTTAGTGATATATTCCGATCTTCTTTCTCGTTATTTAGAAAATTAAGTCATTGATTCAGGTACCCGATAGTGTCATCACTCTTCGGACAATTAGACATTCATTTCTTAAAATCAGAGCTCTACCAACTCTCGAGAGTCGGGTCAAATGGAATATACATGATTTAGTCAACGTTTTTTCTATTGTTTTTCTTGGTGCAGCTAAACTTGTACCAAAGACATTATCGTGAAGTAAATTATTGCACTCACGTGCTTTAATATTTTTTCACTTCTAAGTTCTAACCCTGTATAAGTAAGTATACCCTACCCCCCACCCAAAAAAAAAAAAAAAATGGTAAGCCGATAGCTTTTTCTTGATAAAAAATTTGGCCAGCTGTGATTCCCAATTTTTCTCGAAGTTGAAACTCCTATCAATCCATCATTCAGCTGCTCTTTCTCGTTTGTTCCAGTACATTCGATGCTTTTCCGAAGGCTCTGCTTCTCTGTATCAAAATCCTGCGCGAACGCCTTTTTGCCCTCCTCAATAATCGCAAATCCTCTTGCCAATTCGCAGTCTTATCCATTACTTCCGTCGAATCGTGGAACCCTAAGGTTTGGGTTTCAGAGAGCAACCTTTGTAGATTCACATAGCTTTGTTTCGGTTTACTCCACAAATTCCACTATGGATGATTCTGGGAGACCCCGACTGGCACCCATTCCGCCCCCAGATAGTGCGGGCCGGGCCGAAGTCTTTCGGGCCCTCGAAGCCTCTCTGGGCACTACATTTAGTTCCCAACCCATAGTCCCGAACCCTAACCCTCTGATCATTGTGATCAGTGGTCCCAGTGGTGTTGGAAAAGACGCTGTGATCAAGAGATTGAGGGAAGTTAGAGAAGATTTGCACTTTGTTGTTACTGCAACTAGCCGGGCGAAGAGACCTGGAGAAATTGATGGAAAAGATTATTATTTTCTGAGCAAAGATGAGTTTTTGAGAATGATTGAGAAAAATGAGCTCTTGGAGTATGCATTGGTGTATGGTGATTATAAGGGGATCCCAAAGCAGCAGATAAGGGATTACATGGCTAAAGGGTGTGACATTGTGTTGAGAGTGGATATACAGGGGGCCGCGACTTTGAGAAGGATCTTGAGAAATAGTGCAGTTTTTGTGTTCTTGGTGGCCGAGAGTGAGGAGGCCTTGGTTAAGAGATTGATTGGTAGGAAGACGGAGACGAAAGAGGCTTTGCTAATGAGGGTTGCGTCAGCGAGGGAAGAATTGAGGCATTTGAAGGAGTTTGATTATGTGGTTGTGAATAAGGAGGGTGAGTTGGAGAGCTCGGTGAAGCTGGTGGAGTCCATCATTGATGCTGAGAAGGCGAAAGTGCAGCAAAGGAATGCAATTATTTAGATAACCCCCTCAAATTTTTGGTGATTATAGGTAGTGTACTGCTTGTTACACCACATTATGGAAGGAATGAATCTACCACTTATTTGATGGCTGGCTAAGAGATTATATATGGTTAAACTCATCACCACTTATGGATGGATATAACTCTTTTAGTCTGAATGGTTTGTTGGTCTGGGCATGGCTGTTCTTATTTCGGACATCTTGTCTAAATTTTTGTGGAGATATTGTGAAATAAACTCTCTTTTTCCATCATTTGTTGTCAGCAAATGACACTTTGCCCCATTTGTGCAATGGCATAGTTTTTTTGAGGCCAAACAGATGATTACTGTATCCATTCTTGCTGAATGTTGTTTCTTTGATTGGGTTGCTAATTTGCTTAAATTTTTGTGTAGATATTATGAAATCAACTTTCTTTGTCCATCATTTGTTGTTAGCAAATGACACTTTGCCCCATTTGTGCAATGTTATAGTCTTTTTGAGGCCCAACAGATGATTAATGGATCCATTCTTGCTGAGTGTTGTTTCTTTGATTGGGCTGCTAAATGCAAAATTTTGCACTTAGATTGATATTACAATTGCATCATAATGTTTCTTTGTTTCTCGTGAAACTATTGGCATCTCTCTTATGAATGTTGACTCGAGAAGATCTTGTGACATCTCAATGTAATAAAGTGGTTGATGACACATTCCTATAAAGTACAAGAATGTCAATGTAATGAGGAGGTTGATGACATATTCCTACGAAGTTAAACTTATATGCCATTGGAAGGTTACAGTTATGAACATGCAATACTCATTGGTGAGCATTTGGTATGTGGAGATATTTATACTTCTTTTTACACATGAAAATATGAGATTCAGACTCATGCGACATGTCAAGGCCTTGAAAGGTAACGAAGTACCATATGTAGGTGCCTATTTTCTTAGTAATTTAGATAAAAATGGAATTACGGTGTTGGAATCTGGGGCAGAGGTGGATGAGATTTTAGTAGGTAAATCAACGGCCAGATGATAAAAGAATGAGTCTATGGGTTCAAATTAACCAAATTGCTTCTATGAATTTTTCTCTTGTTCTATATACAGGCAAATGAATATCAGTCCATATACACTGTTTTCAGATTTAGTGAGCTACATTGAGCTAGTATCTCAGAGGGCATACATTCTCTTACTGACGTTTGATGTCAAGAAGATTAGAAATATTTGAATTGGGCAGGGAATTTTGAAGGCTTTGTTTTAGCCATGCAGGAGAATGAAACTTAATTGCGTTAGATACACGAACGAAACTGTCAGAATCAATGTGCATAGACAACCAAACAATAAACTTCAAATCTGCTAATATGATACCCTTTATGAATTGTCAATGTACTTAAGATCAGAAACAGGAGGATAGTGTATAACAATATACGATAACTATTATAAATTTATAATACATTATTGTGGTAGTATAAACAATATTTATACGATGTTAATATAACCTTTTGATGCATTACAACATCACAATACTAAGTTAGGCCTTTGTATTTTTGATACTTGAGAGGATCTAAACTGAAGTGATGCCTTAATCTATTGGCCTAAATATACCCAAATATGTACCATGAAATTTATTATATACACAAGTTCAATCGATTAAGTACCCTCGTGCTTGTATGGTGAGGTCCAAAGGTCAAATTTTAACGGACCCTTAGTGTGCATATATGTGTATAAATAAATAAATAAAAGTAACTCTTGACCTAGCAACTGAATTGTTCAAAGATACAGAAATCAATCAGGAAGATCAAATGTGACTGAAAACAATATCCCCAGCACCTGTACATGACCTGGAAAAGAATATTTTGACATGTAGTTACAACAAATGACACCCTCCAATAATCCTTCTATGCCATCAGTAGGAGAAAAGCATTCTTTGCAATTTTTCTGTTCTTTTATCTTAATATTTCCTCCCCTACCAACTGTTTCACAACCATTACCCACCAAAGTCATCTCCCACAAAATTATACACTTCAAACATATGCATTCTTTCATCGTGTAATAGAATAATCATTTGTTCCGGAAGAAGTTGAGATCCCAACGACGTAACAGGCCATCCATGATATTATTTGATGGGTTTTTGACAACTTTTACAGTGACCTTAGTACCATCAGCCATGTCAGCTTGAGATGAACTCTGATTGCCTGCTGGTGTATCACTCGTGGATGTTGCTGCCTCACTTGTTTCTTCTACCATAGGATGTGGAGCAGCCCCATTGCTCGTCTGGTTCTTTACTTCAGATGAGGGTTCCTTCGAATGAGTTATTATGTCAGCATCAGGTGCATTGTGGTTACATGTTGAAGTGTCGCTAGAAAGATTAGTTTGAGTTACAACTTCTGCAGGTGGACTAGGTTTGGGTACTATGTTTTGCTCCGGGGGTAGTATTTGAGGTGCCAGTTTAAGATCATCGGATGGTGAACTAGAAAAAGAATCCTCTTGTCCATTCTTTGGTGCCGGTTTTGGTTCAAGATCACTGCCACCATTGGATGATGGTTCCTCGGCTAGAGGGTGCCTCACATCCAGGTCCTTCAGGGACTGAAGCACAGCTTCCATGAGCATCTGAAAATTTTAGCAGCTAAATATCAGCGAATAACTCTTCTTTTCAAGGTCGAGATAGGTCAATCTCAATGAAATTCATCCCAATTATAAATTTAAAACAAAAAACAAAAACTTGCCCTTTCTTCTTCTTCAGCATTGCTGGGGAAATCTGCCAAAGTATCAAGTGGGTACTCCACATATTCATCATCATCATCTATTGATGCAGGCACATGAGGACTGGAACTGGAGAGTTCAAAGCTGATCATATTAGAAGACGAAGCCTGAGAATCAGAACCCCTACTTTCCACCTGCAGAGTACAAATGATTTTGAGACTCTTGACACTCCAAAACTGCATCTTTTTGTGAAAATTTTTAAAAAGAAAATAGTTTCCTTAGGTTCTATTTATATAATTATTAGAAACCAGCATGATCAAATTTCCTATTGGATTTGGACATTTATGAGGGTGAGAGCGAAGCTATATAAGCTTATAAAAGCAGTATCTTATGTAAATTTCAGAGCTATATATATGTCGGGTCGAATTTCACACTTTCTTTAGCAGTCATAGGAGCTACGTGCAGGCAAAGAATGACGTATAAAACTCTTCCCACCAAAAGTCAAACATTTAAACAAAAATTTTATGCTGAAATTGGTGGGAGCTACCTGGGAGTCAGGTTGGTTATCTTTGGATGAAATATCTGCAGGAACCTGAATAATAAAAACACAGCAATCAGTCATTGCTATTAGACAAAGTTGAATTGATTCAATTGGTGAACAAACCACCACATAAAAGCAATCTCACTATATCATGTAGAAATTAGAAGAAAACACAGCATGTCTTCATCTTTACTGTGATAGGAACTGTTGTGGAAACTTTTTTTCAGTAGAATTTTAACATAGCTCAAAATATTCCAAGTTTTGATATCAACGCAGATATAATTTCCCTGTCAACATTTTGACTATCATGTTAAAGAGACTTTTACCACTATCATACTCATAGGTCTTCTGGAGCGAAGTTGCCTAATGGCATCCTCAGTGCTGCAAGCTGCCGGACCTGAATTTGACCAAATATGAGCTATTGCAGCTCTTCAAGAAACAGAAGAATCAAAGTTGAGAAAGCACATAAAAAGGAGCAAAAGAAAAAATAACACACCAGCAGGGGAACCCAATAATTCGTCTGAATACTCCACGTCATGGACAGTACTCCAACTACCCTGGAGTTGTACGGAAGTCAGAGATCCAACCAGTACCATACAGTCAAAATAATAACATTGTAGAAAGAAAGAATTTACCTTGCCGAAGTAGTCGTGAGCCAAGTCAAAATATGTACTCCCTACTTCATCCTCTGGAGGTTGTAATACATTGTTGAAAAAAATACTTATAGAATCAAAATAAAATTGAGGGCGAGGCGAGTTGTGATCGCCCTCAAATTTGATTATATTCTTGTCCCCCTGCAGAATCAGACGTCGATAAATATAAGGGTCAAAATACAAGTAGAAAAAGAATGTGGAAGAAACAGGTGCAACATAGCAAATACTTGGTATACACGCCAGAACAGCCAATTTTACATTTCCCAGTAATAATATCTCCAATGTAATATAATTCATTGAATTTTCCATTAATATTACTATGTCATAATTAGGCCCGGATAAGGGTGGTTGGCAGCACAGCAATGTAGCCTAGGTTACAGAATTTTCAGAATGGGGGAAACATACATGAGAACGTAGACCAAAGAACTGTGTTGGTGAAATATAAATTGCATGGAACAGGTAAAAATGCCAAACGATCATGGAAAGAAGTTATAAAGTGCATTAAAAGAAAACATTACCCTGAACCAAATCAGAAACAAAATGGAAATGATTACAAAGTAAATAAATTACCACATAAGCATCAAATATACGATCAGAGTGATGGGGTTGTATGAAATCATCATCAATGGCATGACCAAAAAGAACTGGAACGAAGCAAGACTTTGCAACCTGAAAATATAAGTACGGAATGTGCGGTAAATATGGATGGATACATTGTAACTTGAGAAAAATAAGAGCAATATAGGCTATGTTTGACGCACGGAATGCTCATGATCTAAGATGACTGTTCGGATGGAGATACCTTGATCGTATTCAAGTTCATTATGTCAAATTTTGCCTTTTTCTGAATCGCTCTTCGCATATACTGGATTGCAAACTTAACCTACAAATAAGAAGGAAAAAAATGTTAAAGAAACAGCCAGCCAGGCTAAAGGCGAAAGAAGTCACAAAATGAATAAAAGAGATCAGGACTTCTATCTTCATTTGATATTGACATGGATGTTATATAAGCAGCATGCAAACTATGTTGATAAACTGGTTGGCTTACTGTGAATTTGGGGAGTCGAACTCTGTATGTATCGACTAGTTCCATCATCAAGTCAACCAAATCGGAGAAGGGGCTGTCCAGAACCATTCCTGCGATGGAAGGATCCTCGGCTCCATACATCAAGCTGAAAGAAGCAGAATGTTTGTCTTTTTAACACAATCCTATGACTGAGACTGATGCAAGAACTCAGGAAATTTGAGTAAAATGTAGCCATGAAAGCACATGATTTAGCAATCCTTGCACATAACCATCAAAAAGGGAAAAAATGGGTATCATATCCCGATTTTCAGGTGTTTTATAATATAACTGAACAGCTGAACCCATTTGTGACTGTTTAGGACAAGGCCCTGCTTTTCAGAAGAGATTAGTTTCTAAAGCATATCAGAGATTGGTAGCTTGCACTGATACTTGTGACAGCATGCTTCCACTCCACCCTACCCAACCATAACACGAAAGAGAGGAAAAGAAAAACAAAGGAAGGAAGAAGAGAATAGAAAAAAGGAAAGTGGCTAAGTGTCACAGGCATGCAATTGAATCCTCATAAGTATATATCAACTATCATTCGTGAATGCCTATATTACAGGCAAGAAAATATTTGTTCTCCAGACTTCAGTTCTAATTGAACAATATCCTATGGTAGAGTGAATATGTTTAAGTAACAAAAGAAGAAAATACCCACTAACCTAGTAACAGCACCCATAGAGCGGCCCCACAGACCAATCAAAGACACATTCCCATCTGCCCGCAGATAATCAACCACAGCTTTTAGATCATCCTTCTGCAAAACCAACAACACATTTCATCAGCGAAAGATAATGATAGCATCTGAAGCGATTAAGATGAAGCTAGTAATGCATTGCGGAGGTACATTACATAGCAAATGCAAGTAATCTAACAAATAAAACCTCAAAACAAAGAGAGAAGAAATGAGATCTTTTTCTGACTTCAGCTATATTCACAAGTCATAATTTCCTAGGTTCTTTTAAATCCTTTTGTTGATCTTTAGATTTAAATATGCTATTAAATTTGTGATGAAGCAGAAAAGGGGATGCAACACATTGGTGGAAATTCAGTGCTTCCCTGTCTCTCCATAAGTGCTTAGTTTCTTACTGGAACATACTGCACACACCAAGTACAGACAAGTTTTCTACTGGAGTCCTCAAAATCATTTTCTCTGTGTCTTGTATACAGTCACCTTGTTATCATACAGTTTGCTTAATTTAAATCATTTATGTTACTTCCAGTTTAACAGGTTTCTCTGAGAAGACGATCATCTAGCACTTCAACGATGTTAAGATGAGACATGATATGAGCTAATAAGGGACTTACCTCATTCCAGCCCAAGGTCACATGCTCCCCTCCAGACAGCCCCGAACCAGAGAAATCAAGAGCGAAAACAGTTATATTTGATGGCAACAATATAATAGCAGCTTCAATAGCATCTGTTCGGCAACCACTGGCAAGAGATCAAGATAAAGAGCTCATTAGTATAAAAAACAAATGACAAGGAAAAATATAAACTAATTCAAATTTGGAATTTAATGGACCAATGAAAGGCTTCAAAGCAAAATGATTCTTCCAGTTATTAGTTAAATGGTTGTATAAAGATGAACAGCAAAAGCAGCCTGAGAAACCCACCAAAATATCTATTGGTGATCATTTTCTCTTTTCGCATTTTTACAACCCCTCCCCTTATTGGACTCCTTAATTATATTTCTTGAGCACAAGGTTTAACAAAATGACTTGATTGATACAATAAATACATGCACAGCCACAAAGAATAAAGATAAGCAGATTGTATTGAAACAAGAACGCAGCTTTTATAAGAACCCTAGTAGCAAGCAGGGCTGATGGGGAAGGGGGAAACAAACTGGGCGAATCCACATTAGATTGGCAACTTCAAGTTCAATCTGTCCTGTTTAAGTGAACCAGATCTACCCAGTTGGTGGAATGATTATAATTTCATAGCTGCCAGTTTGACCCCCCCGCATCTAACTTGTCAGGCATCACCCACTATTGTAATTCTCATGGTGACAATATTAGAAGACTGACAAAAGAATTTCAAGTATTCCATCACTGGTGGTTTTTCAGTTATCAAAACTACTAACCTATTTCCATGGCAATAGATCACACAGGGCAGTAGATTTCCTTCAGGACGGATGATAGGCATGTAATGGCTACATTGGAGAACATCTCCTCGACTATTTACAACCTGCAGAATGAAAAAGCACTTATTTTTAAGGACGACTTCCAATAATGACAATCCCAAAAACTAGAACAAAATACTTCTTCCATCCATGTAGATTTGAACGTCAACATTTACTCTCAAGCTGTCCATGGATAATGTCCTTTCTTTTTCAAATATACATCTTTAGAGAAATTATCCTTCCTCAAAGTGTATAATGAGTCAAAGGAAGATCCAAAAGCTACTGACTGAGGATCAAAGATTGCAGATGGAGGTAAAACATGTGAAAGGATCACAGACCGGAAGTCTAGCCCCTTCATGTCAACTCTTATGTTTGAATGAAGGGTTTTGGAAAAGGTATAAGTTGGTATACAAGGTGCAATAAAATCTGCTTCCATTAAGTTATTCCACCCAAGAACTTATATCCCGCCAACTTACCACTGACTCCAGAATTAAGAAAAAACATGACCTTATGTTATATTTTCACAGGACCACGAAAGAAAATATATCCTGTGTATTGATGCAAGAATCCAGCCAGACCCATCCCTTTTAAGTCAAAAGAAACTTATTGACTGGCACCCCTAGGAACCCATCAATTAATTTTTAACTCAGGCAGAGAGAGAGAGAGAGAGAGAGAGAGGCACAGATCCAAGCATCACCATTAATAGCCTCTTACCTCCAAATCTTTCCTCTGGCACCACTTGCCTTTCAGCTTAAATTCTTGATCTAACAAATCATTTTTTGGATTGTATTCAGCTCTGCAATACAATAATGTAAAAAGTTGGACATGAACTATTGATATCAACGACGATAACATGCATTTATATATTGGGACTTAGAATGCAAAGCATGGCATTTGTTTGGCAAGTATGGCCTTAATTCATTCACATAAACATCATGATTTTTATTCATAACCAGTAGCAACAGAGGAAAGCAGAGTTTTGAAGACTAACAGAACCCAGAAAATTGCTTGGGGGCATTTTAGAGCATCTCTCTGAAATGTGCACTATTTCATTAAAAGCCGAATACCCAGAGACATCTTTACTTTTTGGCAATAAAACCTTGCCACCTTTCCTAGTGATTTTAGCAAAGCCACCATGAGTAAAATGCGACTACACATATATCCATAATCTATACCCATCCCCATGACTTAGACTGCTTTCCATTAATTTTATTTCAATGCATTTCTTCATGTAGTAATCAAAATGGTTATACATAAACTTCTTTGCTACTATTCAAATAAATCTTGAGGGGAAACTGGAGAATCTCATAGAGCCATGTGGTACTATATTAGCGCGTTAAAGATATAGACCTTGGTCATGAGGGTAAGGAAAGCCTCAAGCTTAACATGCATTTAGAGGTACCCCTACCAAATATATGGATAAGGAAAAATGATATACGAAGCTGCTGTTAATATATCTATCTTCCTCATTCAGTTAGCCAGCTATCCCAGGGAAAGATGAAGAGAACATGAGTAACAAAAACTAAAGTCTGCTATAATATCTTCTAAAGTCTACTGTTTATGATAAGCGCCATCAATAGATTTCTAGTTATCCAGCTCTACATTGATGATATTTCATTTCAAGAAAATTAAATTAACCTACTATACCTTCTTGAGTTAGTTGATAATTAATAGCCTTGAACCCATGGTTGGACAACCTTGTAGAGGATATAGACCCTCTTTAGGGATAACATGTTTAATGACTTTCAAACGATTAATCATGGACAAGAACATCACTATGTTGAACAGTTTTCATGTTCTTGGAGCATTTATAGCTTTAAAAATGGAATATTCAACAATATAACAGCTGCTGAGGCATTTGCATATTTGCAGTATTTGCATATTCTGAAAACATTTCCCATTTAAGTAAGCCTCCTAAATGATGACCCAGTTTAAAGAGACCTTTTGGAAACAAGTAATAATCTAACAAATGGACAGAGTTGATGAGTGGTGAAAGGGATGTGATCTTCTTCTTCAAGTATGACTTTCGAACACAACGAATCCTCACCCATTTACCTCAGTTAATATAACCCTGTTCATAAAATAGTAGGCACACATTTCTCACTCATGGAGTGCAAATCTGCCCTCTAGATGAATTAAGATAGAATTATCGATTAACGTCCCTTTCCTTTTGGGTTCTAGGTGAAGCGCTTCTGAATAACAACGGAGAATATCTCTTTTCCTGGCATGACACATTTCTCAGCTATGAGTGTGAGGTCAGTTGGCAGGTGTCTTGGTGTGCAGATGAGTAACGGTTCACATATGAAATGAACCTCCGTTGGGGTTATGGAAGAGGCTCTGGTATGAAACTAATTCAGGGCTGAACCGCAATTTTAGTGATCAATAAAGAAGTTTCCCTGAATAGCATTGAGAAAGATATCACAATGCACCAAAGTTATTAATTCACCAAACAACTGAAGTGGATTAGAAAATAACCAAAAACTACTAAAACTGTCATAAGGAATCTTTCGTGTCAATAAGAGCAAGATCACGACTTGATCTCAAGTAATAATTTACAACAAATCCATACAGAGCAACAAAAAGAATTCAAATATGCTAGTGAGAATCTAAAGTTAAATCAGAAACAAATTACTGAAGCAGTACAGAATTTGCACCCGGCTATTCAGCACTCAGAATTTCTCAAATATAAATCATAAAAGCACCTACCAACAACTTAATAATAATAATAATAATAAAAAAAGGAATTTCCATAAGAGAGTAGAAAAGACAAAACCCATTAAGAAATATACATTAGATTCCAGTTAACTGAAGACAAAACCAGAACCCACAACAATACACTCGAAGCCCATCTCGGGCTGCTACCAAGATTCAAACTTTAACCATATAAACACCTAAACTACATCTAAAATGGAAAATACATGTCCACACAAAGACACAAAGAGTAGGCTAAAAAGGAAAAGGAATCAAAAAAAAGATCAAAATTTTCTTACCTGGGTGGCCTTATAATGAAGTTGATAAGCTGTTCCATTAACAGATTCAAGCAATCAAAGATCTCTCCTTTTCCCCCACCAAAAACTGTTCCGTTTCCTCAACTTCTTTTTCAATTCAAAAAATAAAATTTAAAATTGAAACATAAACATTTCCCTTTTTCTTTCAAGCAACAGAAACATCAAAGAAAGCAAAATTATATGTTATGCTTCGATAAATAAAGTGTAAAGGTTTAAAAGAAGCAACACTATTTGGGGACAGAGAGTCAAATTAGAAATCTGCCCTCGTTAGTATTTCTTTCTTTTTTCGTTGTGGCCTGTTGCCAATGTACTCTGCATCTGGGTGTCGTTTCTTGAAAATAATAAATAAATTAATAATTAATAATTTATGATAAAAAAGAAAAAGTCTTTCTTCCCTCTCACGTGCCAAGCACAGGTTGGGCGAGTTCATTGGCACGTGCATGTTGGTTGACATTTTTCTTTTCTTTTCTTTTTTCTTTTTTTCTTTTCTTTTTGCTTTTCTTTTTGCTTTTTTTGCTTGTTAATTGAGATTGGTGACCATTGACCAAGTTGGAATTTCTATGATGTGCAAGCACAAATTCACTTGCACTTCCATTATTGCAATCTTAAAAGTTGGTTTAAGGATTTAATTTCAAGTGGTTGTTGTGATGTGGTACCAATTTGAATTCAAATTTTTTTTAGGAATTGCTAAATTGAAAATAAATAAAATTAATTTCTGACTTTATAATACATTTACTTAGAGAATCCTCGAAGTTACTCTTGTTTAGAATTGCTTGAGTTAAAAATGTATTTTGATTTATTTTTATCATTAATAACAATATTTACTGTATTAAGATTTAAATGCTGCACTATTATGTATGAAGATTCATCTTCTTATCTTACACTGTATTAATATGCTCTTAAGATTTATTATTGATACATCAAATTAATTGTTATTTTTGTCCATTTTTACAATTTTTAAGATACATATACAGTCATTGTCTAACATAAAATATAAGATTTATTACATATTAAAAAGAATTTCTGACTTAATAATAATAGAAAGGAATTTTGGAGTGAATGCATGGACAAGAGAAGATGAATTTTGGGGTAAATATAAGTTGTGCGATGTGAATTATTATAAACATATAAACAAATAAATGAGGTATATTTTTAGTACCTAGTACATGAGTCTTGTCGTAGTAATACTAGATTACAAGAACTCATTATGATCAATTAAAGCTCATGATGTCACCAAAGCTAAAAGTTCATCAAAGTAATAAATTTATTGATGATGCCTCTAACATTAATTAATGACTCAAATTATATATGATTTGACAACTTAAAATATGCATGCTATTTGAATGAAACTTATGAATAAGTATGTATACATATTAATTTTTGCCCAATTAAAGAATAACGTATATAAAATAATATGCTAGTTTTTAATTTAAATTTATTTATTAATTTATTTTGAAATTTATTAAATTTAATTTCAAAAGATAAATAATTAATATTTTAGTATTTATTTTATACTCAAATCAAATATTGACAAATATCAAAGATGAAATGTCATGCTTATGAACCAATCAAATTCAAGATATTTGATACTATATCTTGATATTTGATATTATCTCTTCACACTTGATATCATCTTTTAATATTTGGTATTATCTTATCAAAGAGATAACCCTCAAAGAAGTTCAAATCAATATGGAAGTTTCCCACCAAGCTCTATATAAAGGGAGTGACCAAGGCTCATTTAACACACAACACAAATTCCAGCAAGTGAGAGGAGCTTTGAAGAAGTCCAGCAATTCTCTCAATCAAATTTAAGGAGATCTACGACATTCAAGGCTTCTTCGTAGAGCTTATATATTTTGACGTTTGATTCAAGATTAAGATGCGGAGCCCTCAAATTGACATTTTTTATTCAAATTAAATTCAATGAGATCTGCGATGTTCAATGCGTTCTTTGCGGAGTTAATATATTTTGGGGTTTGATTCGAAATTAATGTGCGAAGTCCTCGAATTGGCGTTATTTTTCTTCAAATCAAATTCAAGGAGATCCATAGTGTTCATGGCGTTCATTGCGGAGCTCATCAAATTTCAAAATCATATTCGGAAGGGAAGAATCAAAGGATCAGATTAGAGATTAGATCCACAGTTGATAGATTTTAATTTTATTTGTACAATTTTTCTTGTCTTGTAATTTTATTTATTGCAGACAAAGAAATTTGTGCTTACACAATCAAGGTCCATTTTTCTTTGCAAATTGAGTAGTTCCAAGCTTACTCCCAAGTAGTTTGGTAAGTTCATGTCTTGTGTTCGAATCACTTCTATATATTTGTTACAAACATTTGCTAGTTGTGTGCTCTTCGGCCTGGATGTAGACCAATGTCGGCTTCTATGAACTTTACCCGACCTTTGATGGTGCTACACTGGTGGGGCCCATGCTTGTGCTAGTTGTTAAGGTGTTTGATGTGTTCGTGGTTGAAAACAAAAGTTCGGACATGACGTAACAGGAAGAGGCAAGGTCGCTACTACAACATCTTTCCTTTTTTCTTATCAAAAAAAAAAAAAAAAGGAAAAGAAAATCCAAGCTTATTTCATTGATTGGAGTTTTGGGAGTGGTTCTTCAAGGAAGTTTGGATCAATTTGACTAATTTGAGCTGATGAGTTCAATTTGATTAATTTTATATGACGTCTTTAAATTACAAAAACATAAATAAAGTTAAAAAGGTTAAAGTCACTAAGGTTGTCCAAACAAAGTTAGGATCATTAAAATCGTCCTAAAAAAAATCCTTAGATAATTGAATTAATGGTCTACTTAAAGTGGATAATTTAAAGAGATTAATAATAATACTTCAAGTTGCACGCCTTAAAGCGAACTATTGATGAGATATTTATACGTGAATGCAAAATGTTGATGATGTAATTTGATCAACATACACGTCTTTTAAATTTAGCGACTCATATTAATAGAGTTATTGAAACAAACTAAACCAATTCAAATGAGAAGTATTCAATCCTCAATTATTTTGAAAATTTGCCCATCTATGAGGGCAACTATGAAATTTTCTAAATACCCATATTACAAGTAATTGAATAATAGACCTAATTTTACTCTTCCTTTTCTGTGTGGTTGAAGTGACTTGGACTTTGATTGTATAAGTAGTTTTTCTAGGTAGAATTTCAAAGTACCCCAAGTGGGCTGTCTCTTCTTGGTAAGCATTGTGGATTTAGTGCCAAATGTAGTACTAATTGAAAATTAAGAAAAGTTTCAACTCTAATCTCAATTTGTCATCCAATGGTCCCTAAAAGTGCATAAAGAATGTCAACATTTCCAACAACCATACTCAAGCATTAATTGGATAATTGGAGCATGGCTTACAACCACACATCAATCAACCAAAAAGTGACTTGTGTACAAATGTTTAGAGATTGGATATCAATATCATTAAAGTCTTCTTATGGCCTAAATTTTTTCTGTGTGATATATCCTCGTAAAGGGATTATTTTTCAACTTCAACTACAAGTCATTTTTCACTAACATTCTCATTCAATCTTTTTACTATTTTTCTAATCAATTTCAGGCGTTTGGACTTCTAATTCTTTTCATACAACCTCTATAACTAATAAATTACAAAAAGCAATGATCTAAATATATGTATGTTGAATTATTTTGGCATAATATAAATTTTTTGATTCAATAAAATATTCGGCCAATAAACAATAAACTACAAAACTCAAGATTCTCAAGAGGGAATTATGGGGGTAGAGGGTGTTTGTATGCTACTCTTAGTATGTCCAAAATTAAACAATTGCATTAAGAAAGATGCAAGCATAGTTGAATTATTCTTGCAATCATCAAATGAACCTAAGTATTTAATTCAAGTTTCTTGTCTGAATAGTACAATACAGCACATGTAAGATAGAGAAGCCTAATCTTAAATTCATTGTATTGCTGAGATGCACCAAAAACTATTTTCCTCCACAAAACACACCACCCCTATCTACTGAGCAAAGGCCAAAAAGGTTGTCTCTATTCCTTCTTCTTTTATCACACTTGGAACCATTTCACCCAGTGGCATTCTATTTTTCTTTTTCTCTTGGGGTTGAAGCCTAGTTTTGGGCTGATAAACAACCCATTTTGCTGCAATTTCCAGGTAAGTTGGCTATCTATTTTTCAGCCATTGTCAGCTGCACTTGCATGAGAGGGACAAATGGTTTTTGAAAGATTTATTACATTAACTCTTTTGAGTTGAAAAAAGAAGTTGGAAATACAAAAGATGATAGATTTTAGGTTGCTGTCCCTTTTCAATTTATATGGGTAGATTAGTGTATTTATTGCTTTCTCCAAATGGCCTTTTTGATCTTTTCATTTATTATGATCACATTGAAACTGAAACCCTTTAGTTCTAGAGCCTCATTTTCTTGGTTTTGTCCAAAACAAGGTTTATATTTTCCATAATTACAAGATTTAAAAGTTTTTTAATACAAATATACCTTTCGCACTCATGCTTATTTTTGTTAATATCCTTGGTCCATAAGTTACCAATCCATTAGACATTAAGTTGTACAGTAGATGTCCACTTTTTTTTAGATTTAAAACTGGTACTTTAATCCCTTTTATGTGACTTAAAAAAATCCCTTTTTTCATACAGACATAATACTATGTAATCTTGTCAATTTCTGGGCTGTTTGTGGTTCCAGGCAATGCAACACTAAGAAAAGGATATCAAACTCTTGCCTAGTTTGAGCAAAAAATTGAGTCTAAGGATCTTTGTGTGGAAAATTGCAGAAAATGCTACTTAAAAAAAAAAAAAAAAATCAGTTTGGGTCAGGGATATCCTATAGCTGCCATAATAAACTGATTTGCATTTAAATATATTCCAATTCTTGGATAATACAATCCAGCATCATGATATCAGCTTTATTTGCAATTAAATTCCATATGTGCTTCAACTTTTTCAGCCAGGGAAGGTGAAAATGGCACAAATCTTGGCTCCTTCAGCACAATGGCAGATGAGAATTGCAAAGAACTCAACAGATGCAAGCCCACTGACTACAAAGATGTGGAGCTCTCTTGTTCTGAAGCAAAACAAGAAAGGGGCAGTTAGAAGCTCACCCAAATTTAAAGTTTTTGCTGTTAAGTCTGAAAACAGCACTATCAACCGTCTCGAACAGATGCTAAACTTGGACGTAAAGCCGTATACGGACAATATCATTGCTGAATATATTTGGTATATGTTCTTTCTTACATGTAGTTCTCGGCCAATTTAGTTGCTGGTGGACTTCATATTCATTTTTCTTGCATTGGTTCTTTTGTTTTAGGCTTATGGTTTTCTAGCCCTGAATTTTTTTTGATGCCTTTGTGGCAGGATTGGAGGATCAGGAATCGACGTTCGTAGTAAATCAAGGGTACCAAACGCTGATTTAGTTTCTTTCTTTCTTTCTTTCTTTTTCATTGTCCTAATTCTTGCAATATTACAACATTCCTGTTGTATTCACTTTGTCTATGTTGTTGCAATATTCAGACCATATCAAAGCCAGTTGAGCACCCTTCTGAGCTTCCCAAGTGGAACTATGATGGCTCGAGTACAGGACAGGCCCCTGGAGAAGACAGTGAAGTCATCCTATAGTAAGATCATCTGCAAAAGATATTTAGTTAATGTTTCTATATTCCCCTTTTAGACATATAATCCTATGTTAATCTACTCTGTAGCCCCCAAGCCATCTTCAAGGATCCGTTCCGAGGTGGCAACAACATCTTGGTGAGTGGACAAATTCTGTTCTTTGTGCTTCATTTTGCTCCTCCGCCGCTGAACTGTGTTGAAGTTTTGCAGTCACATAAATTTTAGGACAACACTTCTCATCATATACGTGTATGGTTTAAAACAGGTCATATGTGATACTTATACGCCAGCAGGTGAGCCCATTCCGACAAACAAGCGCTACAGAGCTGCTCAGATCTTCAGCAACCCTAAGGTTGTTGCAGAAGTTCCATGGTAATATTTCTCATTTTTCTGCCTCATACATCTTTCGTCGAGCTAGCTAGCGATGTTTATTTCATAGTCAGATTTTCTATGCTTCATCCTTACTTTTGAAAATCAACTTGAATTAGGTATGGCATAGAGCAAGAGTACACATTACTCCAAACTAATGTAAAATGGCCTTTGGGTTGGCCTGCTGGAGGTTACCCTGGTCCTCAGGTACCACAGTAAACCAATTTCCCACTTAGCAATGATTCAAAGGAAGAATTTGTGCTCAATATTTCAATAAGAGACATTGTTAATGAAGCATTAACTCGACTACTTGATCATCTCATTTTTGGTAAAACTTTGTAGGGCCCTTACTACTGTGGTGCCGGGGCAGATAAATCATTTGGACGCGATATATCAGATGCTCATTACAAGGCTTGCTTATATGCTGGAATCAACATTAGTGGTACCAATGGGGAGGTTATGCCTGGCCAGGTATCCATTCCCAACTCTTATTGTTTTCTCGAGAGAACTTGAATATCAGATATAGTCCTCTAATCATATATTGACTCAACATGTGCTTCTTGAAGTGGGAATTTCAAGTTGGTCCGAGTGTTGGAATTGAAGCTGGAGATCACATCTGGTGCGCTAGGTACCTCCTTGAGGTATGTCATTTTCATTAATTTTCATAGAAAGATGGAACAGATATTGCTTTTCAGACAAGAACCTAAGAAAAATGTGCGAATAGCATTCTTCTTAAGTTGCAAGAAGTGCAGGGAACATTGAGATCTATCAATTTCTTGATTGACCAAATGTGTCATCAGAAGATTTTGCATGTAAATATCTCTCATCTTTTTTCCCCATGATGTTGTCAGAGAATCACCGAACAAGCCGGGGTCGTTCTTTCTCTTGATCCTAAACCAATAGAGGTACTCTCAGCTGCATTCAGACAAACATTATGCTCTTTTATCACAAACTTGTGAAAAAGTATGAAAATCTGATTCACTCTCGTCCGGAATGTCCAGGGTGACTGGAATGGTGCCGGATGCCACACCAATTATAGGTATTCGTGCATTAGTATCAATTCTAGGATCTAGAATCAGCATTATTCTAGGATGCTAGTTTATGACTAAAATGTAATAACTTGTGTATTACTGATTTGAATTTGGATGTTCAGTACCAAAAGTATGAGAGAAGAAGGTGGCTTTGAAGTGATAAAGAAAGCAATCTTGAACCTGTCCCTTCGCCACAAAGAGCATATCAGTGCTTATGGAGAAGGAAACGAGAGAAGGTTGACAGGAAAGCACGAAACTGCTAGTATTGACACATTTTCATGGGTATGCTTGAAACTTCATATTCTAAACTTTAAACCTATATGCTAATGAAAAATAGAAACAAGAAAGTTCTTTCCTGTATGACTACCTAAAACATTTCACAATATTTTTCAGGGAGTTGCTAACCGTGGATGCTCAATCCGTGTTGGCCGTGATACTGAGAAGAATGGCAAAGGTATGCAGACTTCATTGCATGTTTTTGATGATAAAAAATCTGAAGAAAATTTGCGGCACCATACCTAGGACTTGGTAAAACCAGATACTAAGATGTCTGAAAGCTGCTATCCTTGCAATGCTTGATAACCGCCTTGTTTTTTCAGGTTATTTGGAGGATAGGCGCCCGGCTTCTAACATGGATCCCTATGTTGTAATTTCATTACTAGCCGAAAGTACAATCTTGTGGGAGCCAACGCTTGAAGCCGAAGCTCTTGCTGCTCAGAAGCTGGCGTTGAAGGTTTAAAGTAGATGGGCTAAAAGGGAGGTAAACAGCACAGATGAGGTCAGAGGCCAAAATCTATTCCTTTTTATAAGGCCCCTTCTGAGAGATCTCTGTAAATAAGGGACTAAAATGAGCAGTTGATCTTGCTCAAACTCAAAAATAGTTCCTCCAACTAAAGCTGTTGGGATTGGCATTCATGTTTACCTCAGACAATTCCCACAACATTTCAGTTTCATGTATGAATTTTTTTGTCTGTCTGAACCAAAAAGCTTAATCATATTTATCAGCTTTCTAAATGAAGTTTGAGCTTTCTTTGGTACATTTTCAACTCAGAACCTGATGATATCTAATTGTCCCACATCGAAAGGCGTGTAGGGTTGAGATAGTTTGTAAGCTATTCCTCCTCTCTCGCACTTTGAGGTGTCTTTATCTAAGAATAAAACCTCCCATCATATGCATATCAGTGGGAAAATACCTTGAGACAATTAGGCCTTCATATTTGAAGGCAAATTTGATATCAAAAGAACCCAAAAGGGATTCTTTTCCTCTCCATGAGGCAATCCTAAACAAGACCAGGTATTTCTTTGAACTGAATCAAGAAACACTTCTAAGAAACAATATTTCCTACCTAAGAATGGAACCTTCTGGCCCATATATATACATG
Source organism: Jacaranda mimosifolia (assembly GCA_018894105.1). NCBI lineage: Eukaryota > Viridiplantae > Streptophyta > Magnoliopsida > Lamiales > Bignoniaceae > Jacaranda > Jacaranda mimosifolia. The sequence continues at coordinate 38,351,832 of CM032123.1, forward strand.
CATATTTCTTTCTTGAACTCATATGTGAGAAAAAGAACCAGTAAAATTTCTTCTCCAAAACTTTCACAAGCCAGCCATGGCTTCTGGAGCAGGCAAATCAGTCGCATTCATTCTTTTAGCACTGAATGTTTTCCTATACTTCATCATCATTGTCATTGCAGCTCAGGCTGTGGATCGTGGCATAGAAAAATCCCAATTCGCCGGTAGGTTTTCTGTATCATATATGAGCATGACTCCATTCAAAAACCATCATCTGATAACTACATATCCTTCTGTCATATGCTACCATTTGCAGCATCTTTTGAGTCCCTCACAACCCGGATTTTCCCCATATACTATCCATTTGGCAATACGGCTACTGGTTTTGTACTCATTCTGTCACTCATTTCTGGGGTTGTTGGACTCACCACATCCATAACTGGAATGTATAATGTGGTTCAGTGGAATGCCCCAAGCCTATGTACAGCAGCTGCTGCTTCTCTTGTGACCTGGCTGCTCACACTTCTTGCTATGGGGTAAAAAAATGTTTTGGCCAATGCTTTTGTTCCTCAAAGTACTTTCATAGTAAACAGAAGGAGATAATTATGTTTTTGATCCTTCTTATGTTGGGATGGAGTCAGAAATTTTAATTTTGAGGGGCGATGTTGAAATTTTATTATTTTTAATGGGATATGATTTTAATATTAGTAAAAGTTTACATACAATAAAGTCTAACATAGATTTATGGAGATGAGGCATGTTCTATCCGTTTCTATATTAGTTTTGTTTTATAGTTTTTAGACGTCTTGATTTTAAAATCGCTATGCTCTATCTTATATATGCAACTCCTATAACAATTAACAAACAGTTGATGCCAAGGCTTCTAGACTCGTCGGAAAATTAAAAAGTTAGAACTCATTCTATGGACGACAAACAGGATTTGTTGAAATTGAATCAAAAACATAATTATTTATAAAACTTAAGATTTTAAAGTAATTTTTTCAATATTTTTAATATATTAACTAAATTAATTATATTTAAAAAGCATCAAAATATCTATATTGTCATTTTTCTCTCTTTATCTTTTATCATCTTCTAGGAATTATAATCTCTCTCTCTCCATTTTCTTCTAACTATACTATTTCTTATTTACTCTCTCCTTTTTTCCCCTTATTAAATGTGGTATCTTATATAATAAATTCAATCAAATACATTTAAATAATTGAAAATATATTATATGAAAATAAAATAAATAATTTTAATTTTATATAAATTGAAATTTTAAATATATATTTTAAATCGAATTAATAAAAAATTGTTGCACAAATAACAAAGACAATAACAACCATGCATATGTTGCAGGTTGGCATGCAAGGAGATTAGTATGGGGTGGATAGGATCAAATTTTGTAAGCCTCTTCAATATTTTTCCCCAATTTTTCCAATTCCATTATTAAAATTTAATTTAAAGAACTAACTTTTATTAAACTTTTTTACTCAGAGAACTTTGGAGATATTATTGATATTTGTGAGTGGAACTCAGTTACTCTGCATTGCTGCAATCCATATTGGTGTTGCTGATGTTGTTGCAAGAGTTGGGGGTTGATTTCATTTAATTTTTATCTTAGGGAATGTTAAATTCAATTGATCTCTATTTAATGGAAAAAAATTGAATTTCATTTGGTGTATTTATGTAATTAATATTTATTATTTTGATTATCGTGATGCAAATATCGATGTTTCTTTAAATTAGATCTTGATATATTTTATTAGAAAGTTATTGATTTATACCATTTATAATTATAAAAACTTTCCCTCTTAATTTTAAACTTACACTTTCTTTTCTTGTAACTTATTCTTGATTCACACTAAATTCTCTTATTTCTATTAACCTATACAATTTGATGACGTTGTCATTAAAATTATAATAAATTTCTAAATTAACCTCACATGTGAGATCCAAAGCACAATAAAAAATATACTTCAAAAAGAGATAATTAAGAAAGAACAATCGAGAAAGGCGATTGAGAGAAAATAATTCTTTATAAAATATGAAACATATGTGTTCGACAAAGTAAGTGTCTGTTTGGTTTTGTTTTTGAACACCTTTTTCATTTTCTGCTAAAAAAAAATAAAAATAAACTATCAACCTTTTTTATATTTTTACAAATATTTTCATTATCAAAATATTTTCCAAAAAATACTATTACACTCTCTTTATTTTCATTTTTTATCACTTTTCATTTTCTCCTACTTATATTTGCACGATATTTAATACAAAATACTATATTTTTTAAATACAACTCATTTTCAATCCTACATAATCATTACATTTTAAGCAAAATGTTCAAATAATATTTTATTTTCAAATTTAAATTTATAATTAATTTTTCACTATTTATTTTCACTAAAAATAAAAATACTTACAAAAAAACAAATCCAAACAGACCTTAAATAATAAACGCATCAAAGGAACCAATTAGCATGACAAACCTGAAAGGGTTATATTAAATATCAAAATTTTAATTTAATTATTGAATTTAGGTAATAGTTTTCATTATGCGATCCTAAATGAAGTTCTTATAGAAATAAATAATACCTATATACACATATATCATTTTTTTTTAAAAAGAAAATGCATCTAATTTCGCAATATTTCTGATATGTCTATATATATATATATATATATGTATGGACAAACATATAAATAAAAGACATCAACAAAATAAATAAGAGGGTAGCTTCCCTCCTCGTCCTCCGCCACCGTCCCCCGCCCACCGTCGCTGCCGGCTATCTCTCCAATGTACCCGAAGCCTTTCACCGCGCAGCCAAAATTACTGGTCGTATTCCCATATCTCCCTTCATTCAGAAATCCTCCAGAAATTTTGAACCGACGACTACAACACCGCCACTCCATAAAACTCAAGCTTCAAATTAAGTGTACAGAAAGCGGTAATAATGGCGCTGGGGGCGCTAATAACTGGGAAAAATGGATGCCCAGAAATCTTTTTGCTGCTGAGAAAGTATTTGGAGCAATATCTGGGGCAACCTCAAGTCCAATTGCTCAGTACATTTCTTCTCCCACCACTTTCTTGCATAATGTCGACCCCAGAATCAAGATGGTATTTTTCATGTTTCTTTTTGTTTTCTCTTTTTATATATTTTTGCAAGATTTGATTTTGTTGGAAAGCACTGAAAATTTCTGGCACTCTTGATTGGGTTGTTGTTCGGGTTTCATCTTTTGTTTTTCTCTTTCATCTGTTTGATTAGTGTGCTTGGAGATGTCTGTGTCTATTCTTTTTGACCCCCATTGATAGAATTAATGCTAGGTTTTCTAGTATTATTTTTCTTTCTTTTGTCATGTAATTTTTAGAACTTAGTTGGAGAAATGAATTTTCTTGGCTTGGATGATATTGTACTGAATGAAATTAGATTTCATACTAGTTGTGATCGATTGTTAGTTTTATTTCTTTTTCACGATTATCTTTTTCTTCTTTGCCTTTGATGATTTCTATGCATTGTGCTATGAATGTTTAAAGACTTGGTTTTTATCCTTTTCATGAGAGAGAAGTTTCATCTGCTATGACCCCTTGAAGATTTGATTTTGAGATACTGTGCTTGTCCCATTTTTCTTTGTGTTGTAAATTATTTTGTCTAAAAATGTTTTAATGGTTAAGAGTTATCAGCAAGAGACCAAGTTAGTCCCTTTGTGATAATCTTAGTACATTTAAAATGTAGGCATGGCTGCTAGCATTGGTAATTTTGCCAGCAAAGTCAGATATCACGATGCGTCTGGGAGTAGTAATATATCTAGCCTTATTGTCTATATGGATTCAGCCTGCTGAGGTGTGGAAGGTAAGGTTGCCCATGAACTTGGATTGTAAATTTATGAGGAAGATAAGAAGTTTCTGTTTTTAATTTGAATACACAGCATATATTTCTAGTTGGGGTATATTTGTAGTAATTGTAGTTGTGTTTATGCAGGAATTGCCTTATTAAATGTCCAATATTGTTGTAGGATCAATTGGGAAGAGTGACTTTGCTATGTGGTATCTTGTTTGTTTTGTTGGGGTTGAGTACTGATAGTGCGCCTTCCCTTTTATGTTCAAGAAGCCCACCATCTTCAGTGACTGGATTGCCAACTCTTCCTCAATCTTTTGAAGGTTATAGATATGTAATAATGAAGTTTGGGCCTTTACAACTTACCAGAAAAGGCTTGTCGGCTGCTAGTACAGCTGCATGTTTAACATTCACTGTAAGTCTGCCTTACTTGGTTATCTGTATTCTAGATAAGGTATATCTGTTAGTAACTATACTTGCATTTCCCTGGCTCTGTACTGCTGCTCTATTAGCCTTATTTTGAGAAGGAAACAGCAAATATTTGGCTGTAAATCAATTTCTGTTGTGTCAATTTTGTGCCCCATATTTATGATCAGCCCCCGTTTTTCCCTTCTTTTTTCTTTTTTGAAGATCTTCCAAAGTGCTAGCCTTTGCTTAACAACCACAACGTCGGAGCAGCTTGCATTTGCTTTGCAATGGTTTATTCTCCCTTTGGCAAATGTTGGTGTTCCAGTGGCTGAGGTCATCCTAACTCTCTTGCTGTCATTAAGATTTATCAGTCTTGTGTTTGATGAGGTGAGATAAGCTATGATAATTGGCTAAAGTTTGAAAGTTAATATTTGGTTTCAAATATTTGTAGATGGAGTTTCATTGTTTATATTGAAATTTTTGGATAATGTTCAAATTTCTCCAAATGTTTGCAGGTACGCAATGTGGCCCTGGGAATTGTATCTCGTAGAATAAAATGGCAACAGTTGACTACACTAGAAACAATTGATGGTATTCTCCAACACTTCAACTTCACCACCAACACTTCAATTGATGTCCTCTTTAGAAAGCTTGACTTAAATTCATGGCAAAATGCTATGTGGTCGCTCGGTCCGATGATATTCTTTTGCACGGGACAGATCTCATTGTTATTTTACTTGAAATAGCATCAACAGTAACAAGTATAGTAATAGCGAACAAGTACATGACATTGGCGACATGCTTAATCCCAATGCTTCTGTTGATAAATTTACTTCTCACATTCATATATGTATCATCTTGGTTGATTTTCTTGCAGTTTTCTTCACGTACATCCGTCGGATCTTCAAAAATATTTATAACCATGCAGCACAAATAACCCAGGTTTGTCTCTCCCCCTCAAGCTCTTAACTTTCAATTTCATTCCCTCGGCTTTGTATCATCTCTGCAAGATTTTTCTGTAACGTTACTACTTCATATCACTCAGCGCTTACTGCATAACATGATGAATATTGTATTTCACAATTAACACACGATTGAACCTAGTAAAACTGAACCGGTTTCCTTACCACGCTCCACATGATCTTTTACTAGAAAGAGTGGGACGTATGCCTGCTAATCGATCATGTTGTCAGGAAATTACAACAAGGGTAAGCATCCATGTTGAGCCTTTAGCAGATTTCTGATACCATGAGCTCTATGTTCCATAATTTTGCAGGCAATGATTGTTAGAGGTTTTCGAGGAGAATGCCATTCTCATCGAGTCTTGTTGTCAGCAGGCTTGTCTACGAAAATAGCAAACATTGTTTCTTTCTCCTGCCTTGTTGGCCTCATATGTGCTGCCACTTTGTCCAGATACATCTACCCTTGATCTCTTTACTGCTAGTATTCCGGCAAGCAGACAACTAATCTTATATTGTTGTAATCTTTTCCATACTTTAAAGTTTTCCTTATTCTTTGGCTGAGTTTATGACAGCTGAATGCTGCTGTTCTTACGATGAAATGGTAATAATATTGGTAATAATATTGGCAATAATTTTTCTAATTTTCTATTCTTGATGATATTTTATTTACATTCATTGATTGATATTCTTTTATTACACTGGCACATTAAGAATATGTTCGATTTGAATTTTAGAAGTATGAGGTCGATATTATTGGACCAAATAATCATTCGCAAATTTTATTGATATTGATTTTACAATGGGTGTCAATTTTTGTTAGAATTCATGGGCGTTGGGTTGGGCTTAACATTTCAGAAATGGGTTTGAACAGGTTGGGTTTTAAATGGATTGTATCAAATTTGGATTCAAAATGGGTTATAAGTGGGTTCAAAATGGGTCAATTCAAAAAATTTAATTAATTTAATAAATTATCTTATTATATTGTAAAATTGTATATTAAAGAGTGTAGAAGACATAATAATATTATTATGATTTTTTAAATTATTTTTTTTGTTTTTTATTAGAATCATTTTAAATTCAACCCAACTCACAATTCAACTCATTTTGAACCAAACTTACTTTCAATTCATCTATTTTAAACCATATAAAACTCAATCTATTTTGAACTCAACCCACATAAATCCAAATCAAATCCAACCCAACCCACTCATTTGCCACTATTTTTACTATTAGACACATATATGGTCATTTCTAATTCAAATTTTTGTATGGTATTTTGTTATTATTTTATTTCCATAATATTTTATTAAAAATAATTTACCCAAAATAGAAAAGCAATGTACGAAGGCCGAAGCATTGTCCAATATTAAATTAAGTTGGCTAGCTAGTTAGATTTGCTAGTTTTGGAGTTTTTATAATTAACTCCACTTTTATAAGATTGATAATTCTTAAGTGAAAATTTCTCATATTTGTTCTTTAATTTATTGGTTGAAAATTTTAAACTTTAACTTATTTTTATAACATATCATCAGTCAATTGTTCAAGTGGTACTGTATTCACATTTTACATATTTGGATTATAAAGTTTGAATTCTAACAAACTCTAAATGCACGTGTATGTAAATAAAAAAATATTTTCACAACATTATGTACTTCTACTATATTGTTTCACTTTTCTTATTTTATGTACACACTAATTCATTTTTCTGCAATATATTGACTTACTTAATATGAAAATATAATAATTATACAATTATAATTCAATTAATTGCCAAAACAATATCATTGAGTGTTAATCATATATGCCATTTATTAAAATTTACTTAAAATATTTAAAATTAATACATATTATATTGAAATATTATTAGTTTTTTTTTTATAGACACGATAGTATTCTGTCCAAGATTATGTTTAACTATAATAGAAGTTTTCTAATAAAATTTTATTTTTTTCCCCCTAGCTCACCCTTATTCAGTCAATTGATTGCACTTTGAATGGCTACTTTCCTATGTTAAATCACACTTCTCCAAATCCTACATAAGAAAAGCCAAATCTCTACACTCAAACCATGGGAAAAAAGGAAATCAAACTGTTAAAAGATCTTCCTACTCATCTCTTTCTACACACAGTCTATGCTTTCTGATCAAAACTCCAACATCCCAGAAGATGTTTTGCGCAACATATTATCAAGACTATCAGCAAAAGCTCTTGGCCGTCTCAAATGTGTATCTATGCAATGGCACAACCTCATATCGGACTCTTATTTTATTCGACCAATCTAGGTTTCTCTATACTATCAAGATTGATGAAGTCTTTGAAAAAGTCAGTTATTTTACCAAGGTTGTCTTTGATCCATACATAATGAACCCCTGAAGGCGAATCAAGGTAATGGGATCCTGCGATGGATTGCTCTTGATCATAGATGAAATGGGCTCCATGTTCCTGGCAAACCCTACAACTAGGGAGTCCAAGAAAATGATGGACTTGCTGGTTGGATTGGAACTTTGCTGCAGTGGATGTGGATTAGGGTATGATCCATCCAACAACGATTATATGGTGATTGCAATTTTCTATGTTGCAGGCTCTTCAGACAACTTTGTTTTCAGATATACCTTAAAAACTGATTCTTGGAAGAGGATTGAGGGCTCTCCTTATAAGCATGTGACTAGGTCAAGGTTGTTTGGTTGTCTTGTCAATGGGAATCTCCATTGGCTGGCAAGTTACAAGCATAGTGATGCAATGGTGATAGCTGCATTCAGTTTGGTGGATCAGAGGTTTAAGGATGTCTCTTTTCCAGATTTTCTTGCCTTCCAGCGTTATCAGCACTGTTATGATCTTGCTGTTCTTAGGGGGTGCCTATGTTTGATAGGTCGGCCTACTTTTATGCAGGTTAATATTTATATGATGAATGAATATGGGAAGGAGGGATCTTGGGTTTTGTATTTGTCTGTAGACGATCTGGTGAATATGTCGGTGTGTAGTAAGCCTTTGTATATGATGGGGGCTGGAGAAGTAATGTGGGGTGCAGATGGGGATACGTTGTTTGCATACAAACCAGATGAGTGTTTGTGGATGTATAGGGACTTGATGAGGAAGTTTTGAGTGTGGGGGGACTTGTTTGGAGACCCTTCAATCTCCTAATTATGGATGATGAGTCCAGAATGAAGGGTTGGCTAAAATGACTTAAGGATCAGAAGCATAAAGTGGACCTTAATAGTTCAGACAGGTCCACATGATCATTTAGTCTAAATATTAGTATGTTTTTGATCTTATCTCAGTCGTGTTTGAATGTATAGAATTGATGTCACTTTCTTTGAGAGAATAAAGTGTACCTCAAATAAAACCAGATGTGTTTAAGATTTTGATAGCTTTATGTCACTTCTGTAATGCTTCCACACCCATAAATGAGGAGAAAAAGAACATGCCCTTGGGAGGGAAACAACAATTGGAAATTGCTACTAATAGTCTAACAATAGTTAGAAACAAGTGTTAATTCCTTGCGGGCCGAAGAGCGAAAAGAGAAATCTGCCGAAGGAGGAACTTGCGAAGGAGGAACTTGTGTCTGATTAGCTTGCCGAAGGAGGAACTTGTGTCTGATTAGCTAGTTGGTGAAACAATAGCTTATCAAGACAATGATCAGTAGCTGGTCTGGTTCGAGAAAATGTTTAACACACTGGATTTAGACACAGCCCAATCTGCTACAGGATGTAGCAGTAGAGAATTTTCTGCAATGAGCAAAAGGATAGCCAAAAAGAACTACATTTTCATTGAACAAGATCTTCATTCAAGCACAGCTTGATTGATATATGGAACAGATAACAACTACAATCCGAGCCATGATTCAGCCCGAATACAGGTTTAATGACAAAAACTGGATGCTATTTAATTACATGGCTGAAACTGGCCAAAACTAGGTAAAAATTTAGAAGGTATATTACATCTCTAACATACATTTTAGTTTGGCCAACAGAGATTCCTTCTACCTTCCTGCATGATCTCAAAGGCGAGTTTGTATCGTTCCAAAGATGCTGCTCCAGCCTCTATATAATTCCTGGCTTCTTCTCTTAAACTCCACAACATCAAGGCCTTAAAATCTTGAGCTCCACCTGCTGAATCAGCATCTCTTAGTATGCCATATTTGGCATTTTTAGTCCATCGATGCAAGATATAGCGAGATGGGAGCTCCCTTATGTTCATTATTTGGAACACTTTCAGAGCATGCCTACAAAGAACACCTTCAAACTCAAACATTTTACAACTACAACTGATATTCAGATTAGATGCATTGAAGGCAACAGTATTCCTCTCATCAGCATTTCCACACTTCTGCACCAGATATCTACTAATGGCTCCTTCGACGTTTATCTTTATTCCAACATAACTATAGCATTCCAAAAGCTCCTTCTGGAAAACTTTGAACATTGTAATCGTGTAAAGCCTTCTGCATTGCTCTTCTATGGGGTCTTTTGTGTGCAGAACTGCTTGTAAATTAAAAGAGTTAAAATCCTCCTTCTTTTCCTCTTCGCGGCGCTGTTCCAAAGCTTTCTCATATCGTACAACAAATTCATTGAGAGGCGTCTGGGCAGTCAAAAGTGTACTGAAATATGACTTTAAGCTTCCATCGACAGGGATGCCAGCAAAGAATGTGCCTTTTATATGCAAGGGAACCCAACTTTTACGCATTCTGTACATGTCCTTAAACCACGCGTTTTCTCTCAGGTTGTATTTGTTCATAAGCATATTCCAAGCAGAATCAAATTCACTAGGTGTCTGACTCTGGAAAATGCAAGTTTCATACTCATATTTGAACTCGGCATCCATGGAGAGGAGTGCACCCACGTTCTCCTGTTCTTTTGCGAGAATTTGCCAGGCAGAAAAACGGTGATGTGTCCCAGGAAAAACTTGAGCTATTGAATGTTGAATGGCCCAGTCCTGATCAGCTATTATAGACACAGGGCGGTGCCCTGACATTGCCCTAAGCCAAGCCTGAAATATCCAAGTAAATGACTCCTGAGATTCATCTGCAACTAGAGCGCAGCCAAGAAGTACAGGTTGCCGATGATGATTAACCCCAACAAATAAAGCAAATGGCACCAAATAACTACCTCTCCTGTATGTTGTATCAAACACAATAGCATCTCCGAATTGAGTGCATGAAAATCTAGACCTTGAATCAGCCCAAAACATGTTCATGCCTTTACCCTCACGCATTTCCACTCCATAGAAGAATCCTGTATCTTCAGCTTGTCGAGATTGAAAGTACTCTAGTAGCACATTATACCAATCACTACCAATATTACTTTCTCGAACTCGTTTGACAAGGCTTAGGCCTCCATTTGTTTCAACTAAATCCAAGTTTTCCAACACACTACTTCCTTCCTCCCTATACCCCTTTGATGCAACAGTCACTGTTCTACTAGGATCTGTTGGAGTGTCAAATTCATGATTATGTTCCTTCTGAAGACGATCGACCGCCCACCTTCCTGATTCTTGTCTTTGTATTCTCATATATGCTCCACAACCAACTCTTGAGGGGTGCTGATGCCCTTCCTTAGAGCACACAAATCTTCGAGATGTAATTGATCCATCGTGCTTTGAACGGAATAACTGACCTATCCTGATCCTAAACCCTGTATTAGCTGCATATGTGTAGTAGAATTTGTAAGCTTCATTGGCAGAATTAAACTCAAGTCCTTTGTAAGGTTCACCTGCAGGTCCAACTATGCCATCCATCTCTTCCTTCTTATGGCGCTTCATATCAACAACCGCAGATGCGTCATCATCCTCATGTGATCTAATTCCTGTCCGACTAGCCCCACCAGCTGACGATCTTGGAGTTGGAAGACTTTTCCTCTGTATCCGAGGTGGACAAAGTTCTCCTGAAGCTTCAAATTCATGATTGTGTTCCTTTTTTATATTGGCTAAAGCCCACTTCCCAGAATCAACCTTTTGAACTCGTATGAAGGCTGGACAACCAGTTCTTGAGTTCGTCTGAAATCCCTCCTTTGAACACACAAATCTCCGGGAAATAACAGAACCGTCAACTCTAGATCTGTACAGCTGCCCAATCCTAATTTTGAACCCCACTTGGGTTGCATAGGCACTGTAAAAGTCCTGCGCCTCTTCAGCTGAATCAAATTCTAACCCCACATGTGGTTCCATCTTAGATTGCCCCCCATCATCACGGTGGCCATTGCTTTTTGGAACAACTAGAGCTGCTGGTTTCGTCCTGACAGTCATGATACTTCCCAACTCTTCCCTATTCATATCAGAATCTGCAGTCACCAGCAAAAATTAAAAATTACCGAAATACAAAAGTGCCATAATTTAAAATTTTGGGCACACAATTTGGACTGTGTTCAGAGTTTACTCAAACTAGACTGGTTAAAGTACATACGAGACAAAAGCCATTAAACTGCAGAGATGGAAAGCACAACTATTGCTTCAAAAGGTTCAAAACACAGCTCAATGAAGCTCCAATCACTAACCAATAGAATTGGTATAGAAAAGGAAAAATGAACACAGCCTACTAGACTTATCCTTATTAAATGCCATAAAATAATCTTGGTACGCCAACTCGACAGAATTATCTAATCATAGTACCTACATCAATCACACAAGCATTTTTTCGCAGGTCTAAGAGCAGAAAATGTAAAGTTATACATATATCAGATACCAAGCGGAACTAAGAGAACAAATCTTCAAGTATGAATGGCAGAAGGATCTTGATTGCATTTAATAGAATTTGATACTCTCTAAAATTTGAGCAAATGGGTGGCTGCAAAAATCATTTGAGCAAGCTCCTTCCCCTGACCACTGTTGCTTCTGGAATGGAAACGCTTGGTCTGCTTCATGTATTCAGGGTTCATGGAATTTGTTATATCCAGTGATTCACAAAGTAGTTCCTTTTTCCTCACACATACATATGTTCATAAAGCATTCCGAAAGTATGTTCATAAAGCATTCTCCTTTCGGAGAGGAAAAACAAGAAATTCATAATTGATCACTTACATATTGGAGCCCTAAAAACCAAATAAATTATCTAAATCAAAGCCATAGTGGCCAAATTTCGTCATGTAAATGCAATAACCTCCAATAGTATATCAGAGGAAACTCACAGATATAGATACTAATTACAAATTTAGGCACACGACTAGTTTATAAAATGCTCTGAAAGCAACTTCTGAACCAAGCACAACAACCACAATTTTGTAGATGTTAAACGAAATCATACAGCAACACCAAAAGCTTTACTTATTTTCCATAACAACAATGAAAATATATTAAAAAGGTCTCTCACTATGTAGAAAGAGGACCTTTTTCCCATAATTAACAGATTTTCACATATGAATTAGTCTATCAAGACCAGAAATTGTTGAAATTAAACAAATACCCAAGTAGATCCACTCACTTGCCAAAAGACAAAAGCTTGTCGACTGGTGATCCTTTCGTAAGTTCCCACAATACCCGGTGCTTTCTGCATCAAGTTACAAAGGCGCCATTTACACGTCCTTCATAAATATCATTTACAGTAGTTCACCATTTATCCATTAATTAGTCATGCCCAACAGCCCCAACACACAATTCCCTTAGTAAGAATTGTCATCACACGGGTCAATAAGAGAAGACATACAAATCCATAGACGTGCAGGATCATATAGAGTAAAATTTCTGAAAAATGGGAGAACCTAAATAGAAAGAAAGAAATGCACAAATAATCCTTAGACGAATCTTTCAGAAGGTATAAATAGAAAATAAAACCAACTTAGCATGCAAATTGAGAAACTAAATAGATTCCAAAAAAATGCCAACTATTTCAGCCCCCATAGCAAACATCAGAAAAACAGTCCAGTTTCAGCTCAAACACAGAAATTTCCATCCAAACAACAAAATTCAAGTCCAATCCACAAAACCAACAGAAAAAAACCCCCAAAACCGATATAAAGCAGAACTGCACAAAAAATACAACCTTGGAACGTATCAAAAACTTAGAGAGAGAGGGTTGCCCAAAAAAGAAGTTAGGGTTTTACCTTTCGCATATCCGCTGAAGCTGAGATAAAATCCCCTAAACTTAGGGTTTCTTCCACCTCGAATCCGACTAAAAATATCAGTAATTCAACGAGAACCACCTCGCATTGCAACGCCAAATCGACTAATCCCCGGAAAAACAAAAAAATCACACCTCAAGACCGAAACAGAATCCCGAAAGAACCCATCATTTCAACCAGAAAATGGATCGAACTAGAAATTAAGGTTTACAAATCAAAATTTCCGTTGTAATTTTTCTGAATTTCTTTTTACAGTGGCATTTCTGGGCTGGGGTTGGGGGTGGAGCTGAGGTGGATTTTCATTCAGTACGGTGGGCCTTTTGACGGAGAGTGAGAATGGGCGTGAGAGTTCTTATAGGGTGGTACGGAGGTGTAGGGAAAAGTTGGTGTGTCCTCTCATGATTAGTAGAAGGTTCTTACATGGTAGGACCATGAGAAGATTTTGGGCTTGTCTTTTTTCTTTCTTTCTTTCTTTTTTTTGGGATGTAGAGTAAAATTAATGAAATTGCTAATAATAATTTTTTTTTCCTATTTCAATTCAATTTAATGTTGAACTTAGGCCCCGTTTCGATTCATTTTCATGCTCATTTTCAGTTTTCAGCATTTTCAAATTGGTGAAAATTAATTATATGATGTGATGTGAAAATAAAAATGTGTTTGAATGAAATATTTAGAACTGTAATGATTATGTTGGAAATATAATAATTATATTGGTTTTAATAGGTTATAAGTGGAGAGAGATAAAAATAATGGAATAGAGAAAGAAGATATATAAGTTATTGGAAAATGTATTTTGAAAATAAAAATAATATTGAGTGAAAATGTGTAAAAAATGATATGTTTTATTTTTGAAATATTAGAATTGGTGAAAATGAGGATTGGAAATGCATCCAAACGGTATAATTAACTTGAGTTTGATATTAACAATGGGATATTTGCAATTAAAAGGGCTTATTTCATTTAAATTATTTTGTAAAAAAAATAAAAAATTATTTATTCGCTTGTCTTAATTAACCAATTTTTCTGTTTTGGTTAAATTGGCACAATTAATTAATAAAAACTATCTATTATAAACTCAATGCTTGAAATATAGTTTATATATAAGGGAGAAGAAAAATAAAATTGAAGATTTATTATTTTTTAGTGAAAAGAAAAAGAAAATTCATCTTTTTGATTCACCATATACTGTTTTATAGGGTTGTTGATTTTGAATTTGTTTGAGATACGATTAATATTTATTAATTTAATTTTTTGAAAGTGAAATGACTAATTACATGGTCACATCAATATATCAATAACAATTCAATGTAACAATCAATCATACTGGGGCAATTAGTAGAAATTTGATACTTGTAGTATCTTGAAGTCATAAAATATTTGGATGAAGTTATAAACTCTTTAAAATATTTTATAAGATATTTAAGAACTATAAAATATTATAGAATCCAGTTATTTTTTTATAGAAAAAATGTTATAAATTCCCAAGATTTGTAAGTTCTTTGAAGAAAAAGTAAAAAAATTCTGAATTTATTTTTAAAATTTTAACAAGCCCTTATATTTTTAACCATATTAATTACAAAATTATCTTTATTAACATCTTATAATTACAATTTTGCTCCCCCCCCCCTCCCCTCCTAAATGCTTCACCAGTTCATTTTTAGAATCGGACATAGCATCTTATAGATTTAAAGTACGCCTTTACAATAAAAATGAGCTTATAAGATATTTAAAAATAAATATCAAACACCTAATTAATCTTAATTGTTTGGACAAGATTAACATCTCTGCCATTGGCTATAAGAACTTTCTTCAGCATTTGAACACACTAGCACAAATCTCCTTTTGTTATCCAACCAGCCCAAGATCCACAGCACATTTTTGCTAAGTTAGCATAAATTTATTAACCTTAGCTAGGATTGTAATCATATAAAAAGGCAATCAATAATCTATCATAGCTAGGATTTCATTACACTATGACAAAAGAGAATTTAATGGAACAACTTTCTCTTAATGAATTTGGACTTTCTTGAATAGTATCACTGTTTTAGCGACA
This sequence comes from Jacaranda mimosifolia, assembly GCA_018894105.1. Classification (NCBI taxonomy): domain Eukaryota; kingdom Viridiplantae; phylum Streptophyta; class Magnoliopsida; order Lamiales; family Bignoniaceae; genus Jacaranda; species Jacaranda mimosifolia. The sequence continues at coordinate 38,367,120 of CM032123.1, forward strand.
GCCTACAGTTTACTACTGTACTTACTCCATGCGATCAAGCACAAAAGATAAATTGAAGTAGGAAAAAGGCGATACACAGATGACCTTTTGTTGCCAGTTTGGCAGATACATTGTTCTTACACTATGACTTCTCTCATCGAGATTTAGGGCATGCCAGGTTCATTTGATTCTATCCAGCAATTTGTTTGAGTCCTCTGGTACATTGTAATCGACTTTACAATTGAGGTAGAAGGTACTATCTTCATGCATGAAGGGCTGGGGAAAAAAAAAAGGAAAAAGAAAAGAAAAGAAAACACACACACACGAACATAATAGTCATATGTTAAAATCTATGAGATAGTAATCCGTAGTTATAGAAGATGAGTGTATATATGTAAATAGTAGTCACAAAGTGGAAATTTTACCTAAGGTATAAGGTTTGGAAGCCGAGATACTCTCTCTATTTCCTTGATTATCATTTCCTTCTCCTCTTCAAATTCATCATCTTCATCACCTGTAATAAACTCTATGTATTTAGTGGGGACAGACAATTTAGATCGTTCTTTTTCCAATGAAAAAAATCTCGAGTAAAGTCTCTGTGCGTAGTCGATTTGTAACGAGTAATCCTATGCAACAGGAGAAGTTTTGAACTAAAATATTCTTAACCTTTGCCAGCTGATAGATTGTGGAGCAATGTTAACAGCTTCTCATGATTCTTCGCCATGATAACTTTTATATCTTGAGGTTTATTTGGGTTAGCCACAAAAACCTGCAGATTGAAAAAAGAATTATAAAACAAGGTTGAATATGAAATAAATGAAACTGAATGATTAGATGTAAGGAACAAAAAGAGAAATAGAACTTATAACAAGATGTCATAAAGTATAGCTTAAGTTTTTAAGAAAGAAGCTTATAAGCTAGGTATTTGGATGTGTATTACCTTGAAAATATGGAAGGCAGATATTTGGATGTTTTTGCTTGAATCCTGTATGGAAAGAATTCAACAAGAGAAAATTATGCTCTAAAATAATTCAACAAAAAATTTAAAGTAACATTTAGAGCAATTTTTCTCTTACAGAATTGCATCAGTTTTTCTTGAAGCATGGTGATGCATAAACAAGCTCACCCAAAAGTGTGATTTATGATGTTGATCTTCATTAGCTCAGCATGTTAGGCATCTTTATAGAATTTTACAAATTGGTACTTTCGAGTATTAAATACCTTCAGCAACATCATCATGACTTTTAAGTGGTGAACCTCTGCAATATAGCGCTTCATTATATGGGAATTTGGAGATTCCAAAAGAAAGTCCAAGAGAAGCTGAAGTAATTAAAATTAAAATGTTAATTCAGGGAACAATGAGAAAAGGCCAGGCTAGTCTATAAAAATAACCAACCTTCAAAGACTGCCTTCTGGTCACATAGTTAGCAGATGTCAAGAGTTTTTCATATTGCTCAAAAAACTGAAAAAGGTTAAGATAAGTAGATGTTTCCAAAAGAGAAATCAAGATAAGGACACACTAACAAATGCTGCAATAAAAATGCATACTTATTAAGGAATAGAACGACATTAGGTCAAATTAACTTCACTCATGTTGAAAGGACTTAGTTATTGAATTCCTTATATCCTACATCAACTGTAATACTGAGAGAGATTGGGCAAAACCTCATCATAGTGAGTAGTCAGGAATTCTGAAACTGCAGGTGGATGTCTAGTGAGCAGATCCTGGCAAATTTAGTCCTATATGGTAAATAATAGCAGAGAAATATTTCAAGAAGATTATGAATACAAATGTGAATTAATAAACAAGAGATTTGACCTTAAACGTAGAAAATGCGTCAGAGGAAACATCAAAATATGGTAGCTCAACAAATTTGAAGAACAACCCGAAGCTGGGAGACTCCAATATGTATCTGAAGTAAGATTCAGGAATTTTATGTTGTGAAAGATCTGTAATATAACATAAGGCTTTTTCTCTCACTCACTTTTTAGCAACACTAAGCGTGAAACTTCTACAAGGACAGAAAGGGACAAATGAAAAGAATATCTCTTACCTTGCAAGAGTTGGCAATTTGATACATTCCCTCAGCATATTCCCACAGTTCAGAGCAATTTCCTTGTTATCATAGCTGCTTGCCAAACACAACAGTAGGTATTATTTGCCATAACATCATTCTGATATTACAGGACAAAATCAACTGTATCAATTGAATCATCATAATCATATGAGGGCTAGAAAATGAAGGTAAACAAAGAGAAAGGCACAACAATAACAATAAGAGACTGATCCATGTGTAAGCCTGAGTTTACTTGCACACTCCTTATTCTGTAAATATTCTTGTTGGACAAAACGTTCGCTATATATCGTTAACCATTTTATTGTACACATAAAGGAAAAGGGAAAAACTAAAAAATAGTAATGTGGAAAGAAAAACGCATCATTTAGAAATTAACAGTAATATATGCAGATTAAGAATCTCAGGTTTCTTAAGCTAAATTACTAGTAGCTTGAGTTTTTGGTTGAGCAATACTTATTCTGCAACTTCATAAAAAAGATACAATACTGAACTTTCTAGAACAGCAAAAGCAAAATGCCAGATCAAAAAGAAAAACAGCTAGTGTACAGATAAAGAGACTCTCACCAAACAACAAGGAAATCAAGCAACTCTAGATGGTTCTCCATGTATTGTGCACAGCAAAATACTGAATCAACCTTTTGCTTCAGCAATACAGACCAACAGTGGACTAAATTTTTCCTAGTCTGTTCAAAGATAAAATTTCTTAATCAGAGAATTATAGAGAACAGATCTGTACACATTTACAACTTCTGCCATAATTTTCAATACTTACTTCCCATCCCAGAATGGGTAATGCATTAAAAAGAAGAGGAATAACATCTTCATCACAGATTTCAAGTGTCAGCTGTGAAATCTGATCTGCACTTGGCTCAACTTCACCATCTCCGGACAACATAGTTCTCATCGTCATTATGTTCTTCTCGACTTCCTCCAAAACCTGTAATAAAGTAAGACAAATACAAAGGACATGACTGATGCCACACACCAAACGTCAGACTGACAAAAAAAATAAAAATACTGCACTTCCTCGAATCATTGTACACATGCGCTCAATAAACTAAAATATAGGCTTTGAAATGCTTGGCTTTATGCCATTCAACAGCTGGTTTCCCTGTTTCACTTCAGTTCAATGTCACTGCTTTCTTCAGCAAAGCATATATAGAACTAATTCTCTTCACCGCCAACAGAAAGACAACATAAAAATAAAAGATTAACTCTAATTTTGAATCATATAGGCGCATACTACACGAAGTATTCATCTAGCACAAATTATTAAATCGATGAACTGATTTAGTGAGTCCATGATCAATAAACAAATCATTGAGTTGCTTCTTCATCAGTCATAATCACTTCAATATAAAAATAAATAAATAAAAACAATAAGCTGGATAGAAGTTCCACTCTTTCCAACTAGTTTTCTACATCATTCACCTAATGCAACTTCTTAACATATAACACATAATATACACAGAGGTATACACACACACAAATACACGTAAATACATCCACGCACACACGCATACACATAAATACATGCACAAATACACATTAAGTCAGAGATTTCAAAATGAAATGTAAATCAAACGATGTAGCATTCAAAACCAAAACAAAATAACAAGAAAAATTAATAAAAAGAAAAATTAATATTATCTTAAGTATAGGCGCATACTACACGAAGTATTCATCTAGCACAAATTATTAAATCGATGAACTGATTTAGTGAGTCCATGATCAATCAACAAATCATTGAGTTGCTTCTTCATCAGTCATAATCACTTCAATATAAAAATAAATAAATAAAAACAATAAGCCGGATAGAAGTTCTACTCTTTCCAACTAGTTTTCTACATCATTCACCTAATGCAACTTCTTAACACATAACAGATAAAATACATAAAGGCATACACACACAGATACACATAAATACATCCATGCACAGACACATACGAGTAAGTACATGCACAAACACACATTAATTCAGAGATTTCAAAACGAAATGCAAATCAAACGATGTAACATTCAAAACCAAAACAAAATAACAAGAAAAATTAATATTATCATAATCTCCACACCGTAACAATCCAACAAGCGCCACAAATGAATCGCATTTATCGAAAATAAAATTTTAACAATTCCTGACAGCAACAATACAAAAAAGAGGTTCATTCTTTTTATAAAAAAAAAGAAGAATTGACCTTTTCCCGGGCTTTGACTTCAGCTATAGTTTTGGAGTCGAGCGCCATGAGACTATCGTTGATCGCCTTCACCAATTCCTGAGGAGTTCTGGGCCTTGATTGCTTGAAAAATGAGAACGACATTTTGTTTTATTTTTTATTGAAAATTGTGAAATATTTCTGATTATCAAAAAAAATTCTTTAAATTTTTTGTAACCTTCTTAATTTTTGTTTTATTGTTTTCTTTTTCTTTTTGGGAAATGGAGTTTTAATTTGTGGGATATTGATTCATTCATAGTTTTTTCAGTTGAATTCGCGTGTTTGTTGAAATAGCGCGAAAATGCTAGTTTTTCTGTTGAGTGTAGAATCGCGTTTTAGGACTTCTCTTTCGCATTTCTGGATATCTATCATCTATGTTATATATATATATATATATATATATATATATTTTTTTTTTTTTATTTATATATATATGAAAGCAAAAATAGAAAAAGAAAAAAAAAAGGTCAAAAGTCCCTTTTAAAAAAAATGAATAATGAGTAGTTATTCAACTAATTTTTATGGAATTCGAACTTATAATCAACTTGTTTGTAAGAATGAAAGTTTATCGCCAAGCAGAAAAATCAATAAATATGAAGAGTTTATAACAAATGCGACACAAATTTAAATCTTTACTAAACTAAAAAATCATTAGAATTTTTTTTGTGAATCCTACAATTTTATACAGATGATTTCTTTTTAATCAAATTGGAGAGATAGATTAATTGAAATATGAACAAATTGACCTAAAATACTATCTAAATATAAAATTATTTTGCAAAACACACGGCTTAATCATAAAAAGGGAGAACAGAAAAAAAATAATAAATAAATAAAGATCGTGTTTGTTGTATTTTATTTCAATAAAATTAAAAATTAGTATTTTTGTTCAACTTTGAATGTCAACGTATGAATTGATATGAATTTTAGAATAAAAACTAAAAAGTAACACTTTTTTGTTATGTAAATAAAATTTTTAAAAATTATTTTGTTGAATGAAATATTAATATTTTACTTATTTATTTTTTTATACTTTCACATTTCACACTTAGTAATTTTTAAGGTACTTTGTTTTATTTTGCCCAGTGGATTATTGTCTAAATGACATCCATCTCCTCTATTAAATGGGAAGTTTTGTATTCGACTCGTAATTGACGTGTTGTGCATTTTATGTTGAAAGGATAATATTCGTCATTTGTAATGCTCTCTCAAAAAAAGTGCTTCATTTTATTTTCAGAAGCTAATTTTGTACAAATATTACCCCAATGGATAATTTAATTTAAAAATAAAAGTCATTGTGTTCAAGAATCAAGATTTTAAGTGAATTATTCATTTTTAAATATATATGTCAATAATTACTTCACCAATGGACCTAGGCCGAAATAATGAGCTCTGTTTTGATTGGGCCTTGATGGTAATCCAAACTAGCCCAAATAATAATCCAATGACATCAAAATCAGCCCAATTGTATAGGTTTAATCAAAAGCAAAGTGCTTTAATATCAATTATAGTTAACTACCCCCACCCCCCCCCCCACCCCCCAAAAAACAAAAAAAAACCCAACCAAAGAAAAAAGGGTCAATATTAATTTTCTACACCAAAAATCCGTTTAAAGAGAAAATTATTTAATAAAATAATTAATTACATAGCTTTTTTCTATGTATAAGAATTACTCTTAAATGATACATTATCGTGTCCTATATCGAAGGAGTCAAGTGACTTAAAATAGTTTATAACTTATTTCTTTTTCAGCTCTCATCTTTCGAGTCGCCTTTTCTCAAAGAACAAAACCTCCTACCAGATATGTGTAGTTGGGACAATATCTTAATGCAGCTAAATGTTCATATCGATGACGGATCTTATTAAAAAGAGCTTATAAGCTCTTTTTAAAAAAAATAAGAATTTCCTAACTTATTTTGAAGATCTTAACAACTTAACTTAACTTTGATCATATTAATTACAAAATTGCTATTTCTAACATCTTATAAGCTCCAAGATCTTATTTTATCCAAACACTTTAAGAACTTATTTTTAATAAAAGATCTAACATCTTATAAGCTCTAAAAATATCTTACAAGATATAGGAACTTGTAAGATCTTTTAAATGGATTTGTTGAAAATGTACGCACTGACACGACATCAAGTATATTGAATATTTTTGAGAAGAAATACATAAACTTTTTATTTAAATTTAATAGTTTCATATTAAATAGCACTTAATCCTTTTATTTTCTTACGCAACCTATATCTTATATGATAACATACGTTAGATGATATTACACAATCTGATTTCTTTAGAAATTTTTTGTCGACTAATTACTTATAAGTATAAAAGTAAATCTCATGTTATGGTATTGTACTTTTTAAAGTCTACGTATAATAAAATCTTTTTGTACTGATTAGTACTCTATCAAATGTACAATGTGCATCATCCAACTTATAATTGAAAGCATACACTCAAAATTAGAATAAAAATGTAATCATTGCTACCATTTGTACAATTCATTGGCAAGTTCTAAGCCTAAAGACCTTAATCATATTGTTTTCACATAGATTAATCTTAATCTGATTGATAAAATTAAAATAATATCTTTACTAATATATGAAGATGTGTCCATAATATGAGATGATGAGTTTTATATTTTTATATAATTCATGGGCACAAGAGCAAATTATTGGTTGACAGTAGCTACATGCGCAAATGAATACAAATACGGCCCACACAATTTTTGAAAATTCTGATATGGCCCCTCTAGTTTATAGTATTATATTTGTTCACCACCCAATTTACCAAATTTACTGTTTACACCCTCTAAATTGGAATTTCCATGTGGCATCAATGAAGGCTTTTCAAATTTCTTTTGATTTTGTGGAAGAGGTAATGCCCAACCCATTTATTCAAAATATAAAGTAATAAGTATGTCTTTTTTCATGAGACAATCTAACATAATCAATTTAATTTTTTTCATCTAAACTTTTTTTTTTACTAAATTAAATAAAATGTAGCAAAGAAGACCATCAGTACACATACTTATGGATTTTATTTTTTTTAATATTTTAAACAAATACAATATTAAGATCTTTATGAATTGGTAGTTTTGGGGAGAAATCTTATTTTTACTGAAAGCACCCATCTTTATAAAGGTTATGATTCTATCAAATTATCGTTCTCACTACTATTCGAGCTTTTATAATAATCGGCTAAATATTCTAACAAACTTTAATAAAGTAATATTTTATGAAAACTATAATTCTTACATTTTTTTTTTCTTTCGTATTGAGAAAGCATTCATTCTTCATTCCAATTTCTTTTCTCAAAAGATTTCGAATGGTACGTTCAAAAAATTGGTAAGTTCTACAATTTTTATTCAATTTCTCATCGAGTGAAACTTTCATTAGTACGGGTCAATGGAATAGCTTCGACCTCTGATATCCATACAAAGAACATGACGACTACAAAGGATTCAAAATATATCTAGAAGCTATATTTGTTAACAACTGTGCTGATCAAATTTTAAATAATACAACAAAACAAACACCTAAATTCCATTATATTCACACCGACAAAAGTTACTGCACAAAAATCAATAGTTCTCTATCAACAATTACTACAAGAACTCTCTTGTGGCACAAACTACTAAACATTATCATGCATATATTCAAGTAGCTTAGTATCTTGAATGGATAGATATATGGAAGCAAGAAAATCTTGATGGCTGGGGTTGAATGGATTTTGAGTGAGGGCTTCAAAAAGTAGACCAATAAATTAAGGTAACTTTTGAAAGAGGGAAGAGAGTTTGGAGGAGGGGGAACATGATGGCCTCCATGCTTACATATCCATGCCTAAGGTCTTGACAATATTATCAAATTAATCCTTCTAAAAGTTACTCAAAAATGCCCCCTTTTTTTAATGCCATGAATCTCTTGGAATTCTCCCTATTGCAAATCTTTCATATGTATAATTTCTCTCCCCTCCTTTTTAGTTTAAAATTCTTGATTTTTTCTCATTAGGTCAATGTTACTTATTTATTTAGCACCTTAAATTACTAGGGATGATGGCATGTCTTATGTCAGCACAACTAAGGAATTAGTACATTCTAGACATGTTAACTATGAATAAGTATCCTATACCATTTGAAAACCATGACTAAATGGAAGTATGGGACCAAAGGATTTTTTCATAAGAGTAGTAGTGTGGATTGTGGAAATACATTTATCTCGTCTCATGTCCCAATCAAGGATTTTTGTTTAAGGTGGTTTAATTAACATTAAAATATATGTAAAATGATCTTATTACTTATATATACGAAAAGACTAAATGAGGTCTAACTCGGACACATAAATTAATATTACTATGAGACCTATGTACTCGAGAACATCAGAGGATTGTCTACTATAAATTTAGAACATTGTATTATAATTTATTCTTGTACTTTTGAACTCATGTAGTCATCACAGTTTATGAATGTTTACATAAATACTCTTGATTAAAATGTTTATACAAGATACATTTTGATTAAGACTTCATCTTCAAATTTCTTGATAATAATTTTAAACGTGATAATAAATCAAAACGCAGAATGGAGAAGTAACATATTTAAAGCCCTCCTGATATGGGTGTACGACCTACGTCCCATCAAAATCAAATATATTTGGAATGGCCTTTGTAGCATTGAGTTAATAATAAAATAGGTCCCTGACCAAGAGTTGTACCTAATGTGACATATTAATTTACCATGTTTCATTAAAAGATTCAATTAAAATTTAAAAATTACAATAAATTAAATAGACATACAATACAAATTCAAATTGTATGATCCTAATAATTTGATTCTTAAATTAGTAAATAGCCAATTACTTATAAGATATTACCTGCCAATTATTAGGTACTACTGAATTGTCGTTTTGTTTTTTAATTTAATTACACATAGCTCCTAGAGTTCGTTATGCTTTAAATTTTGGATGTCATACATGAATGTATAAGGACAACATTATTGGATCAATTGACCATTCAACTACTATTAAATTATAATAGAGAATCATTAAATTACAAATAATAATAATATTTATTTTCATAATATCATTATATACATTCTCTAAATCCTTTTAAACCCACTTAAATATTACCCAGTGAGATTAGTAGGATGAAGTTTTCAGATAGAATGACTATTGGGGGAAAATTAATAATACACACACACACACAAATGAAAAAAAGAATGAAACATAGAGAGTTGAAGGAAATTATGGTTTGCGTGGAGCAATCAATAGAGATTCGGTGTAGGAATTAAAAGGGCATGAGAGAATGATGGAGCGTGTAAGGTTTTCATCCACTTCGAGAGATTTGCTTGTTTGCAGGGCTCGAGGTACAGTACAATGAGTACTCTTGCATACACATATATACATATATATATGTGTGTGTGTATATATACACACATACATGTGTGTTTGTGTGTGTTTTTGTCTGTGGGGGCAGGCATTGGATTGGGGGGGAAGGGAGTGAAAAGAAGGAATGTGTGGGAAGATTATATGTAAGCACTTGAAAGCTTTCTAACATGTCTTGTTTGCTTCAAAATCTTGGATGAATGAAAGCTTGCAACTATGAGCAATCATTAGCGTTTGGGGCCTCTCTCAATATATATACACACACATATATATACATACAAAGAGAATCGACTCTTTAAATTCAATTTTGGTCTTTTATCGAGAAATTGAGGGATATAAGATTTGAATATATATGTATTTCTGAATTTTCTTTTAAAGGGCATTTTCAGAACAAAACCCTCTATTAATATACATTGATGTAATAATATTTCAATAAGATTGGATCTTTAGATCAGTTGATGATAAATATTATATATATATATATATATATAGAAAGAGAGAGAGAGAGATGAGATGAGATGAGATGAGAAGGGGGAGAGAGAAGATTGGCTTCTCTTTCTTGGGGCACAATTAGTGACTAGAATAGATTGTGATAAGGGATTGGAAGAATTGTCTGCAGACTAAATAATTGAAAAGAGATAAAACCTTATGTGCCTATTGTCAAATGATGTCAATCAATTGAATTCAAACATGTAATAAGGTGAGTAATTAATTTTTTTGCCATGTTCTAGGAGGTTTACGTTTTGTATTTGTAGCATTTTAAAGAAATAGTTCTAAAATACCTTAAAATTAAATATATTGAAAATTATTGTTGGAATTGAATTTCATCAAACCTAACCAATCATATTACAAGAATAATTAATAAAAATATTTGTTTTCTAATTAGCACTAATCTTAAAATGCGACAAGTACAAATTACTCATTTTATGAATATTTTTAATATAATTAGACCAGTTCGATATAGAATTTCACAAAATCAATGAAATTTTTTCAAATAGGTTTTAATTGGAACTCTAGTTATCATAATTATTATTCACACACAAGCATGTGAGAAAGTGCCAAATTAGTGACTTGGTAGGTGATACACATCCCCAACTCTAATTAATTAATTTAATTTTAGGGCAAAACTCTAATTACTAAGTGTGGTGGGCACCACTCATGCAAATATTTTGGCGCATGGCATTGTAGCGCTCACAAATACATGCATCTCTTATATATTGCACATATTGCTAAAAACGCAATTATTTATTTTTTAAAAAAAGATTAAAAATTAAAAATTAAAAAAAATTCACATGTGTGTATAAATGTATATGTGCGCGTGCAAGCATGTATGGCGGCTAAAAGTCACTTATAACCCTCTAAAATTGTCGCCCTATGTGTTTGTTGGTAGGGACTTTATGTTTGCAAAATTTGGTTCAAGTTTAGATTAGCTATGGGCCTTGCTTGCCATGGAGGTAGGGCACATACTTAGATCATGTGTAGTTTCATGGGGCTTTGTCGGGGCATATTGAAAAGGGGTGGTCGGAACTTATTTTTGTATCTATTTCTTTCATGCAGGAGTTTCACTGTATGTTGAGTCAGCAGTATTATAAATTAAAAAAATGAAAAAGAGTACTATCGATTAATTCTTATCCAGTATTGAAAACTTGTCGATAAAGTTAAATTCAAAGCTCAAAAGTTTAACTTTAAGACTTAAAGCTCTGAGCATGAGTTACAGTAAAAAATTTATGAATTAACATACTTATAATGTGCTCAAGATAGTTTAGGTCTTCTATTTAAATGGTTGATCATAGTGATAGGTATTCTAAATCATAAATCATAATATATTTGTAATTATATATTTTATTTGAAGTTAGTTGTCCATCAGCTATAGATAATTTTTTATAAATCTTTTTTCCAAGCATGACTTAGGTGAGATAAGAGAATGTGACCAAAGGAATACGTGGGCCCACGTTAAGATTAAGTTCGGACGAAATTTTATCTTAGATCATTTTGTAATAAGTAAAACATATTGCGGTTATTCCATTGCTGACCCTTGAATTACATGAGGCAATTTTTTTTGCCGCTCATCCTTAACTCGATGTAATAAACAGATCAAAAATATTGAACTTAATCCATTCCAAAATTTCATTCTTATTTTAACCTTAGTCCTTCCAACTTATCCAAATTCAAACCTCTTATAATCTTAGGGGAAGATTTTCATTTCACCTTTTGATGTAATAAAAAAAATGGTACGTAATTTTTGTTACACTTTCCAAGCAAGATTTGGCTCAAAAATATGCTCACCTTTGTACTCAAAAGTTGTAACTTTGTAAGTAGTTGACCATTTCTCTAACCCCACTAAAACACACACACACACATGTGGATGTGTGTGTATTCTAAGTTTTATTTATTTACTTTATTTTGTGTGTGTATGGAAGTTTGGTGGTAGGCGTGCAGCAGAATGTGGTCATAATGTGAGTGTGCCATCATACATTATGAATATCATTTTTCCATGTTTTCTATATACAAACTACAAAAAATAATAAATAAAAAATAAATAAATAAAAATATTGATTCTAAATACTCACAATTTGGAATCATTGTCTACCCAACTCTTCCAATCCATTCTTGTTGCATACTCACTTTCTTTTTCTTTTTCTCAACTTTACTATCATATACATACTCACTAGAGATGGATATACTTGTATGTATCATTAGAGTTGTGTCTTTCTTTTTTTGAACTAAAGCAACTTAGAAGCTAAAGGAAAATTTTCTTTTTCTTAATTTCTTTCCTTTTTTTATTTTAGTATATTCTTTTACATACTTCCACTACAAGGAAATAAAATTTTAAATTGAACTATATTGAATAGTATTCTATTAGTGAGTGAATTGTGATTGAACTTATGCCGCTGGTCATCTAGTCTCCCAGGCTTTTATTTGATCGTAAAACGATTATAAAAATTGTATATGTCGATTGACTTAACTAGCTAACTTCGATTATAAGTCAATAATATGCCTATCGACTAATGATTGCGATCAATAGTGATTGATTGATTAGCAATCGAACTAAAAGTCGCATACTAACAAGAACAATACGAGGATTTTTCGACCATGTTGTTCTACCATAATTCGCTCACAATTTTCATTTAACAACTGACTTTTTTGATAGTCAATTTTTTAACATTTTTTTTAAGCAGTATTTAATAACATTCGATTATCTTAGAATCAAAACTTAAATCTTACAAACCCTAATATGCAAGAGTAAATCCTTACTCTTAATTCAAAAGTTTCAATCAAGAAATAATAAAAATGCAATACAAGAAGCACAAAAGTGATTGGGGTGGCATGTGTGGTTCACATACCCCCCCCCCCCCCCCACCCACAAAACACCAGAAAGGGGGGGGGGGGGGGGAATTAATGGATATTCTAATTATTTTTGTTGCCACGCCTGATTCCTAGTGAAACATTTTTATATATATATATATATATATATAAATAAAATAAAAAAATCTTCAAATTTTCTGGAAACAATCGATGATTTTTGGGCACGACTAACATTCTTTATGCACACCTGGTCACTTATGTAATGACATAGTTGTCCCTTTCAACCAGTTGTTTTCACACACTAATTTTCACTTCTTCCTATGATTAATGTGGAATTCTACAGTTCTAACTTTCAACTGTAAAAACAATCTCTCTCTCTCTCTCTCTCTCTCTCTCTCCATTAATCAATAATTCCACGGAAGCAACCAATTAATATTGTATAGAAAGATGAGTTGATATTGTTCTCTATGAAGTATTGATTAAATATAATTCTTGATCATGTAAAAAATATTTGAAAAAAATATAAAAGAATCTAATTATTAATAATATTCAAATCCATTGTCAAATAGTCAAAACCTAATTATGTAATGTTGTTTGATCGGAATCATAACTTTAGCGATTGATGGTGTTTAAATTTGTAATTAGACATCGAAAGCTCGTCTTTAGAAAGTATTAGCCTTCAATGTCTAATTACAAATTTATACACCATCAATCGCTAAAGTTATGGTGCCGATCATACAATACATTATCCTATTGTATATGTGTTGGGAATTTTACTCTTTCGTAAATGCACTTAATTTAATAAGGAAGAATAAGTATTTTATTATTTGTCTCAAATTACTCGATTCCTCTAATATGAACTTGATATGGGATTAAAAAAGGACTATTTATCCAAGCCCACAATTGTTTAATGAAACCAAATTAATGGGCTATAAGCTCAGGCTAACATGGTTACTCTGGTAAAATTAAAGGTTCTTATCATGTTAAACCCAATAACTAAATATATTTGACTTAGTCAAATTTTAGGACTCATCATTATAAATACCTATAGTTACAGGACTGATGGGTATACTATTTATTTTAATTCCCAATAATTCTCTTTGCATACGACTCTCTTCTATCGAATATTGATTTGATCGTAAGAAAATTTTTGTGGAGGAACACATTAACGTTCTCAACGATTTGTTGGTGAACTCAAGATTTGAAATAAAGTGAATACCTAAAAAAGTTTGGGTTCGAGTTCGGATTATGAGCAATTTTCCTATACCCACGTACCAAAACTAAAGCTTTGTATCATCAACAATCAACAAGTACACCAATTATTCAAGTGTGACCAGACTTAGGATATATATATATATATATGATAAATACCTAATATGATATATATTTATTATATACATGTATTTATATACACTAATATCTCCATACATATATAATGTCTTGTCATGTTTTCCTTTTTTCTATTAGTGTAGTTGGGTTGTGGGGCTATCCTTGAGAGCACCCCATACAAGGGAATCAGCCTGATGCCTCTCCTTAGGAACTCTAATAATTGATGTCATGCATTGAAGCATCTAAGTATATAATTATGTTTCTATTTCTCTAATTAAGTAGATTGGGCTAATCAGGCCTATCAATTTGCTCAATAATATATCCAATACATTGCCAACAAAACTCTCAAAGAGTTCCACAAGTTCAACTCAATATTTTTCAAGTAAATTTAATTTAATTTTAAATAAAATTTAGTCTGAATCGAAGGTCAATTGAGGCGCGAATTTAAATTCAAGTCACGTGTGAACAAAAATATACTTAATTGACTAAAATTATAAAATATATGACTTGGTATGCATAACAAATTTTAAAAATTTTAAATAGAAGATGACTAAAATTATAAAATATATTCAAAATATTTGCATGGAATTCCTATTAAAAAATTTAAATTATAACTTCCACGAAATCTAACATAATGAGATACATTGTGAATGTGCATAAATCATGTGTACACCACACTATACTAAGAAGATGGTGCCACTATAGGAACACCTTTTTGAGCAAAAAGAAATGATGTCAAAATTTGAAAAATAACAACACATACCATGCATGGTTACAAATACGAAGATATAGATAAGGTATTTAAATATATTTATAATTTTTTTAAAATTTGAAGAGACAACGTGACCAGAATACAACTATCTATTATATATCTTTAAAAAAATATAAACACACAAATACATGTATATACACACATATCTCTAAAGAGTTATTTGATAAGTCATATTTCGCTAAAATTCTTACTAAAACTCTTTGAATTTTATTTAACAAATCTATTTCGATTCAATTTTTTTTATTTTTAATTTAATTATTAGACACATCAAATTGCATATTTGATACATGTTACTGTCGTGTTCATATGTATCTAACGCATATCCAATACCGCACAAGTAATATTTCAAATAATCAATTGATTAATTAATTATAAATTTAATCCATCTAATACTTTGGCATAAGTAAATGCACAATTAAAAATTTGAATCTTTACCCCTTTACACTCACTTAAATATTAATTAGTTACTCATTTTCAAACTTTATTGAGAAAATATTGCAAATTTTTGAATTTTCTCAATATAAATAAAAAAAAAGAAAAAGAAAAAGAACAAGAAATGTGGGAGCTAGGCCATGAATTTAGATTGATGTTGTTGTCTTCCAAAAGATCTCACAACACACAAAAATAACCATCATCTTGCACTCATTATGCCTGCAATCATTCTTTTTAGTTGCCTCACCAGCATGCACCCCCACCCCATCCCACCCCATCCTACCCCCACCCCACCTCTTCTTCCCACCTATATATACACACTCTCCTGTACCAGCCCCAACACCTCCAACTTCCCTTCAAAACACACACAACACACACTAAACAAGCTATTTTACACCAATACACCAGTTCAAATTATCTTCTTCCATCTGATTTATATAAAATCACATATAATTTGCATTTCTTTTGTTAATGGCGGTTTCAGGCTTTGAAGGGTTCGAAAAGAGGCTCGAGCTGCACTTCTTCGGCGATGATCCGGCCACCGGAAAAGGGCTCCGGCGACTGGACTTTTTCTCGTTGGAGAAAGTATTGCATGCGGTGCAGTGCACCGTAGTCTCTGCTGTGGGGAACGAATATTTTGACTCTTATGTGCTATCTGAGTCGAGCCTCTTTGTGTACCCAACTAAAGTCATCATCAAGACTTGTGGGACCACTCAGCTGCTCAAATCCGTCCGTCCGTTGGTGGACTATGGTCTTACATTGGGACTTACTCTCTGTGGGTGTAGGTACACCCGTGGCAGCTTCATTTTCCCCAGTGCACAACCCTACCCTCATACAAGCTTCAAGGAAGAAGTTGTGTACTTGGAAGAAAATCTGCCTAAGAATCTTTCATGGAAAAAGGCTTCTATCATGAATTCGAAATCTTGTTACAAGTGGCATGTTTTTACTGCCTGTGATGAGGAGCACATGGTAGATATGGTTGGCGCGCATGCGGATGATTTGTACACAGTGGAAATTTGCATGACTGAGCTGGACCGGGTTTTGGCTAAGAAGTTTTTCCGCCGGTTCAATGATGGGAAAACCGGTGACTCGGCTGGAAGGGAGATGACGGAGGTCACCGGCATAAGCCAAGTCAATGAGAATGCTCTTATTTGTGATTACGCATTTGATCCTTGTGGTTATTCAATGAATGGAATTGACGGAAATCGATATTCAACGATACATGTTACACCAGAAGATGGATTCAGTTATGCTAGTTTTGAATGTGTTGGCTCAATTTACGATGATAAGGAGGAGATTCTCGAAGTCTTGAAAAAGGTGGTAAAGATTTTTCGACCTGGGGCACTGTCAATATCGACAACCTGTGTTGCTGGGTACGAGGTGTGGAGAGGAATGTCGAAGGCAATCGAACCACTAGGGATGAGATTGAGGAGTTGTGCAGCTGATGAGTTTCCAAATGCTGGAAGCATCGTTTTCCAAACATTCACCACTCGTCGAAAATAGGGCGGCGGAGCATGACTGTGGGAGTGGTAGTGCAATGGTGGTGGTGGAGGTGGACATGCCAATTTGTTTAAAAGAGTAAAGAAGTGGTGCATGGGAGAGATTAGAGGGGAACTCTCTAGGGCTTAGGTGGAATTCTTTTTTTCTTTTGTTTTCTTTTTTAGGAAATTATATAAATATTGGTTGTGCATGCCAATTGATGTCATTTCATTGCATGATGATCAAATGTGGGGTTGATTTTGTCTAGAAAAGATTATAAAAGAAAAAAAAATGGGGCAAAAATTAGTCATAGAGAGATATGAGGTTGGAGATGGTGTGTTATCATCATAATATTGCACCCCACTTATATGTGGCACGCCTAGAAATTTTTGAGGTTGGAAGTACATCATAGTTAGTGGGGGATCTATGCATGAAAAGTGCTCATATTTATGGTTTTGATGTTTATATGAACTTTTTACCCTCTTTTTTCTCATGCTTTGTTTCCATCTAATTGATTTACTATTTTTCTTTTTCTTTTTTGGTGAAAAATATTACAAAGAAAATCAAAATAAGCTGCATCTAACAACAAAAACTGCAAAAAAGATAGCCACGCAAGCGAAAGTTCAAACAAAGAAACATTTATGATGGGTAACCGTGTAATCAAAAATGAGGAAAAGTATAGTAATCAATAAAATACTTTGAGAAATTAAAAAATAAGTATAAACTCAGAGATTCTATTAAAAAGTGAATTTTTTTTTATAGAACGAGGATAAAATATTATAATTTTTTATGGATAAGAGAAGACCAATATTAATTTTGATCAAGGTCAACAAGCATGCCTAAAACAATAGTATAAAAAATTTCTATAATCTTTAGTAGGTTAGATTGCTGACTTCAATTTATTTTAAATGGGCTCACCCCCATGCAATTTGTTTATACACCAAATTTATTTAATTCATGCATGCATTTTGAGACCAAGTGTGCTTAAGCATGCAATGAGCTAATATTAAATCATATCTACACACAAGAAATAGACAATTATTAGTACTTTCAAATTCGTTGACAAATATTTGCAAGTTTTTTTAATTGTATAAAATCGCAATTTTGGGTGTGGCAAGAATAATCCTAGACTTAATTTCGCGTAAAAATAAAAGGATAACACTTTTTTTTCAACTCTTTTTTATTTTTTATTTTTTCATTTAGATAAAGACTATGTACCATATGTTTTTAAGTTTTTTGTTTCGATTGAGTGGTCAATCGATCGAATGATATTATTTATTTTTGCACGTGTAAATGAAAATATATAAAAAAAATTATACTTGTTTTTTCACACTTAGAATTGGGCCCAAATTGTGGCGTTGTTGCAAAATATTTGAGAGTGTAGATGAGTTCTAGAGCTGGGCTAATAAAATAATTAGGGGTTTGGGCCTTGCGATGACGCCCAAGTTCTAAAGACAATGTTGTTAGAAGATAAGCAAAAGGTTAACTCCCCTCTAATAAATCTATCAATATCTATTAATAGTTGTGGGAGACTAATATCTTCATGTAAAAATAATTCATAAAAGAATGAAGAAGTGTCAATTATAAGTTCTTTTACATTTATGAATTATATACTAATTGTATATTATTAATATTTATTGCTGACACTGTCTAACTTAAGAGAAATGATTAATCAATAACTAATCACTTAGTCTTGACACTTATGGGAGTATAGCTACGTAATGTCAATTGTCGACTTATACAATTTTTTGCATTGTTAAGTATATAAAAAAATAAAATTGTGTCTCTGTTAATAGCTAGAAACTTTGACATAACTGATAAGCGTTTCATTTTAATAAAATATAAGAGACGATGAATGATTGCCACCATTTATTGTCAATATCATACTTTAATTCGAGAGAAACATAACTCACTGAGGACTTTGCTTATAGAGGTACGATTACCTCATTTCAAACTCTCGCTTAATATGTGCTTTAAGTTATTAAGCATATAAAAAATAAAATTATATGAAAACTATAGTTTATTGAATAATATACCTCTATTTAATGTTTTCAAAATTGGACCAGACAAAGAACCGGTGACTTTACTGGTTACTGGTTTAATCGATTGGACTACTGGTTCGATCGGTATGATGTCATAATAACATAATAATTATATTTAATTTTATAAATATATATAATATTTTAATATTAACAAAAAATAAAACTTCCAATGATATAGAAAGAATGTTATTTGAAAAAATTTCAACTTACTTATTTTTAAGTATGTTTTTTAGAAAGGAAAAAAAAATACTATTTCACAATTAGTCAACTATAAATAAATAAAAATAATATTTTACATTAATTTAAGTAATAATTCATTTCATGCTTCAACTCCAAGTAAAAATAAATTATTCTACGCTAAATATTCAACATAATCTAAAAGAGATTAAATAAAATAAAATAATAAATTAAACATAAGTATTTATATATAATTACCACTTCATTAAATTTCAAGAAAATAAATTCATGTTTCAAAAAAGTACATGTCCAAAATCTGTATTCATCATCTTTCAACTCATAATTTCTTTTTTACTTTTTAATTTTTTTAAAAAAATTAATTTTAATTTTTCAAAAAAAAAAGGAAAAATAAGTGAACTAGTCAAAAATCGATCGAACCGGTACTAGTTTAACCAATTTTTGACTGATTTTGACCGACCCATCCAGTCATCAATTTTATGCTTGAATTGGACCGAATTGGTCTCCGATCACCTAATCGACCAGTCCGGTCCAATTCTGAAAACACTGCCTCTATTTGACTGTTAAAAAATTTCTATTACAAGCACTAAGATTTTGTTGATTAAAAAGACTAATGAAGAAAAGGTAACGAGAAAAATGAATTCATCCATAATTTTTTTTTTTTAGAGAATGTTACAAATGACGGAAATTATCTTTACAACAAGTCAATATAATTCAATTATCAAATAAAGAAGATTATTCTTACAATAAGTTAATAGAACCAATTATCAAATCAAGTAAATGAAAGTACAAACTCCATAATCAGATGCACACATAAGGTGCACAAAGGAACCCATTCGAATTCGAACTCGAGATCTTCTACATAATAGAGGAAACTAATATCACTGGACTACAAATCAATAAAATTTTAAATTGATATAATGTAACACTTTTTATTTATCAAGATTGTTATATTATGAAGGCGAGTGATAAAAAATTATTAATATATATGATTTAATAGTGGTTGATTAATCGAATATATTATACCTAATTCATTAGATTGATCTTGACAACTGAATTACGACAAAATACTTTTTCTTTTTCTTTTTCTTTTGAGATCTGATTTATGCGGCGATAAAATTTGAAAAGATTTTCAATCAATTATTAGCCCAAATAAAAAAAAATTATAAAAATGACACTATTAGTTACACCTTAATGTGGTGGGGCAACCTTTGGTCACATTGAAATCTAGCTACCAATTTCAATGCAACATGTCACTTCAGTAAAGTTAGTGGAAATTTATTACCTTCACTTTATATATAATAAACAAGAATTATAAAACAAGGGCGTATCCTTTTATGCTAAGACATTTATTTCGGTCAGAATCAAAGACAAGTTTGGAAAACTAAACAAGGCCAGAAAACTAAACTTAAGGAAGGAAATTAAAACTCTTTCTGATGCAGAAGATCCTATTAAAGGCAACTGCAGAGCATACTGAATTTTTAATAAGACGGAGATGGTGGCGGAATAGTAAGATAGCGGATATAGATGACAATTCTTAAAGAAAGAAATATAACAACTAAAGAGATAATAAGGAAAATTAGAAGAAATGCTTCTAAGAGGGAAAGCAGCATATTATTGATTCACTCCCAACTCTCGTTACATTCTGATACAAATTCATCCCTTTATATAGAGGGAGAATTAACAAACGACAAACTTACAACAGTAGTCATCAGACAACAAGTACAATAATTTAAAAACACTTTTAGACAAACACAAAAGTAAAGGACAATAATACAAGAAAACGACAAAAGGAAAAGTAAAGCAGCCTGCCAGCTTTATCACTGAGTCAAAAAGCCAGCAGGAAATGGGCCAAACACCACGTTTGATGTGTTTTGTGATGGAGTCTGACTCAATGGATTATTCAGGTCAAAAGTGATTTCAACCTTTTCCATCCATTGGCTTTCCAGCTCATAAGGGTCATGTGAGTCCATCATGGCGTCATCAACAATTTTCTCTTTACCCTTATCTGGTGAAGAAACAGCAGAGGTGAATGGAGAAATAACTAGAAAAGAGCATGGAACAGTAGCAGCAACACATTGGAAAGACTTATTATGAGATAATGAATTCCAATTAGTATTAAAATAAGTCTTCGAACATCCCCACATATGCGCTGGCGTGGTTCTATTGAATTCTGAATGAAACTGCTCAAAATAGGCTCTAGCATTATTCTGCAGTTTTATGGCATATTTAATAGGTATTTGTTTCCACAGAGTGTCTTCTTCAAATCTGGGCTAAATCTGGGGTGGAACAACAGAATTATTCCCTACCATTTAATGTAACATGTTTGATGTTTTCTTGTTTTCCATTGGGAGGAAAGGGACATAAATTAAAGTGGGGGGAGCATAAAAAGTTGCCACCTTAATAGGTGGAAGAATACATGGTTCATAATTGTGAGAAAATAAAAATGAAAGAGGAAAAGACTTGGGGCCATTGTTCTGAAGTATGTTAAATAAAATGTCAAGATTAATGTTTATTTGAATGTCTAAGTTATCATTAATTTATTTTAATAATCTTGTTAACCAGTACGTGATATACTATCAATTTTATTTTATTTTTAATTTTATGTATGAGTGTTCGTTCGATACAAACCGAATCGAATCAAATTAAAATTTCGGTACACCAAAATATTTTACCAAATAACGAACCGAACTGTTTGGTTCGGTTCGGTTCGGTTAAAACTGATTTTTTTTTTTGGTTCGATTAAAAACTGGAATATTGAATTTTTTAATTTTTAATATTAATATTAATATATATTAATTAACAATTCAGTAATTCGATTCGGTAAATCAGTACAAAAAATCGAAACCCAACTGAATACCGATTTTTTTTTTTAAAATAACCGCATACCGAATCGAAATATTCGGTTCAAACCAAAATTTCGGTTACGGTTCGGTTCGATCGATTTATCAAACTGTGAACATTCCTAATTTTATGTTGCTATGATTATCAATTAATTGAATGATTTATAAGCATGTAATATTTTGATTATTCAAATCATATGATTAAAATTTTATCTGTCTTGTTAAGTGTAAAATCTGTTTTATAAGAACCATATTATTAAAAGAATTGAATCATCTAAATCTTGAAAGCCATCTAAATCAAATAAATAATGCCCTTCAAAGTTCCATGTAAAAGATGACATTTGAAGAAGACTTTTCTATAGGTGTAAGGTCCTATCACAAAATTCTTGGAGAAGTTGTGTAAATAAAGAAGACAACCCAAATGGAATATCAATGTTTTTTGAGACAAAAAGATAAGAAATTTGACATTTTGAGTGCCCTAGGAGATGGATTCATAATGTGATGTGAAGTGGATTAATGACCATATAGTAAATCTATTGGTCAAGATTATTCAAGGGTTTGAAATATAAATTGTATATTTAATGATAATACTTTATTGTAGAAGCTATAATATTTCCTTTCCACTAAAATTTAGAACTAAGTTAGGTGGTAAAAAATGAGTACCACCTTCCTAACTTTCTTCAATTCAACATATTACTTCAAGAATGAAATAAAAAATTTTTTACCCCTCGACTTGTACCTATTATAATAATTATTTTCAATCCAGATTTCTATCTAAAAATTCTTCGTAACTCATTGTTTTCTATCTTTTTCCTCTTTTTCTGTTAAAAAAACTAAGGTAATGTTTGGATATGAATTATGTATTTTGGATTATGTGTTTTGGGAGAATGAGTTTTGGGAATGTGAAATTTGTGTTAGAGAATATGATATATGTTTGTTTATGTTTTGGAAACAGTAAGAAAATAATTTTGGAAAAATTTGGTATGTTTGTTTATGGTTTAGGAAGGAACAAATTCTACTATAGCAGTCAAATTGATGTATTTTTGTTGGATTTTTGGGGTAAAAATAAAATTGAGTGATTTTTTTATTGTTAGAAAAATAATAAAATGTGTATATATATATAATATATGTATGTATATATTAAAAAATGAAAAAGTTTTAGGGACAATGAAAGATAGAATATGGTATTTAAAAAATTTAATTTGACATTTTAAAGGCAAAAATTTTGTATTTTTCATTACATTTTGGGAAAACAAAATTATTTCCCCAAAATGTAACCAAACATAGCCTAAGTTAAATTCCTTTTATTATATACATTATAAATCATAATGCGAGGAACAAGTCACGTAATAGCAAATGACAATCACGGTAAATATATTGTTTATGTGGTTAAACAATAATTAGAATACATAATTTCAAGTGATATGATAAGGATACATAATTTTTTTTTAATAAAAATTAACTGAAAAATATTAGTAGAGACTATGGGTGTCAATTTGAGTTAGAACACATGGGTTCAACCCAATTCATATGATTTTGGGTTGGGTTGGGCTCAATATTTTAGAAATGGGTTTGAGCGGATTGGACTTTAGATGAGTTGTATCAAATTTATGTTCAAAATGGGTTTTAAGTGGGTTCAAAATGGATCCATTAAATTTTTTTAATTAATTTAATAAAGCATCCCATTATTTTATAAAATTATATATCAAATAGATTGTAGAAGGTATAATAATATTAATATGGTATTTTGAATTAATTCTTTAGAATAAGTAAATTAAATCAATTTTTTGTTTTCTATTTGAACAATTTCAAATCTAACCCAACTCACAACTCAATTCATTTTGAACCCAACCCACATAAATCTAAATCAAATCCATTCATTTGCCACCCATAGTAGAGACCAAATTCTATATATATGAATTAAGAAGATGAAAATACTTCGAAATATGGAGTGATATTCTCAAGTGCTGAAATTTTGGGGGTAAAAAATACCATTAGCCCATTTTCTTAAGGGCCCCGTTTGTATTTGATTTTTGGAGGCTTTTTTATTTTATAATGAAAATAAATAGTGAAAAGTTAGTTATAAATTTGAATTTAAAAATAAAATATTGTTTGGAGTTTTTATTTAAAATGTAATGATTATGTAGGATTAAAAATAATTTGTATTTGAAAAATGTAATGTTTTTGTATTAAAAGTCATGCAAATATTAGTAGAGGAAAATAAAAAGTGAAAATGGAGAGAGAGTGTAATAGTGTGTTTTGGAGAATGTTTTGAGAGTAAAAATATTTGTAAAAATAAAAAAAAAATTAATAATTTTTTATTTTTATTTTTTTCAAAAAATAAAAATTATGTTAGAAAACAAAACCAAACCGGAACTAAAAGATTTCTTCCTTGAAGTACTTACCTTGACATTTAAAGTTTTCCTCCCCGCTTGGCTATCTTGCTTGCTTGATTGTACTGGCAAAAAGTACCATCCCCACTGCGGGGCCAGAAGAAATTTGACGAAAAGCAACTTCTATTTTATGATCAAAGACCAGTAAAAAGCTTATCATAGTTTTGCTTGTTGTATAAGGGTTGATTTTGGGGTTTTTATTAATTTCCATTCTTGAAAGCAGGAGTCTTTCTCATGTCAACTCAAAATTCTTTCTTCAGTGTGATCATTTCTTGTTGATTGGGTTATTCCAATCTTGATTGCAATATTTTCTTGAAAATAGAGAATGAGAGAAATGAAATAAGAGGCCTTTATTTTTTCATTTCTTTCTCATGAACAAGAATGCAGAGCCTTATCATTTGGTAATCACCATTCAATTCCAAGAAAACACACTTCGGGGGGTTGCCTTTTTCTTTGTACATGCAAAACCCATTTTATAGTTTCATCTAAACTTCGAAATGTTGGAATTAGGGAGGCCATTTTCTGCAAGAATCACTTTTCTTTGTGGGTTTTAATTCATCTTTTTAAGCCCAAGTTTCTTACACAACTTTTCTCAAGCAATTGGTCTGCAAGGCAGATTCTTTTGTTGTTGTTGTTACTGTTGGAGAATGGGTTCTATGCATGGAAAATGTTGCAGCAGATATCCATCATCGTCTGATGGCGATGACAAGGAAGAATTGGGTGTATATAAAGGTCAGAGTACTCATATTCTTGCGAATAGGTCTTTAGAAGTTGTTGATGTTCCTTCTCACAGATTCAGGCTAGCATATTCTGTGCTAACTCAGCGTGGTTATTACCCTGATAGCCCTGAAAAGGAAAATCAAGATAGTTATTGTATTAGAACAAACGTTCAGGGCAATCCAAATGTGCATTTCTTTGGTGTGTTTGATGGGCATGGTCAGTTCGGCACGCAGTGCTCTAATTTTGTTAAGGATAGGCTTGTTGAGATATTGTCGAATGATGCTGCATTGTTGGATGATCCTGTCAAGGCTTGTAGTGCTGCATTTTTGGCAACAAATGATGAACTTCACAACAGTGATGTAGATGATTCCTTGAGTGGTACTACGGCTGTTACAGCTCTTGTGATTGGGGATAAGCTTTATGTGGCAAATGCGGGGGATTCTAGAGCGGTTTTAGCGGTCAAGGAAGGGAATAAAGTTCTTGCTAAGGACTTGTCGTGCGATCAGACTCCGTTCAGAAAAGATGAATGTGAGAGAGTGAAACTTTGTGGGGCAAGAGTTTTGAGTGTTGATCAAGTGGAAGGGCTTAAGGATCCTGCAATCCAGTGTTGGGGGGATGAAGAAACTGGAGGCGGTGATCCGCCTAGGTTGTGGGTTCAAAATGGGATGTATCCTGGGACTGCATTTACAAGGAGTATTGGGGATAGCACGGCAGAGACGATAGGTGCGATTGCTGATCCGGAGGTGTCAATGATGCAGCTTACGTCTAGCTATCCTTTCTTCGTTGTTGCAAGTGATGGGGTCTTTGAGTTCCTATCCAGCCAAACCGTTGTGGATGTGGTACATCTAATTACATTAGTACTGTAATTTTATATATCTAAGTGACTGCAGAGACTATTAGTTGTACATCTTCTTGATCTTTTTGCCGTCCATGCAGGTGAACAAATATGACGATCCCAGGGATGCTTGCTCTGCTATTGCTGCAGACTCATACAAATTATGGTTAGACCATGAAAACCGGACAGATGATATAACAATCATTATTGTACAAATTAAAGACTTGACTAATGTATAAATAATTGGATTCTTACTTCTAATAGATCATGCCATTTCTAATCTAAATTCTACGTTTGGTTAATTATTGTGAAGTGGCTATTCTATTTGTGATGATTATAATCCTTAATACACTATGATTATTCCGGTTGCTAAGAGACGCACTGGTGTATGATTGGTTTACTTCTATGGATTTGTATGGGTGACATTTCTTTATAGTTTCGCCCGTTCTGTTTTTGGGACAGGTTTGAAAGCTTCATGTTTTGTCATTGAAGCCTGGCAACACACAAGCATCTATCTGCTAGGCAAGTGTTGCTACATTGAGAGGCTAATGGGAAATATTGAAGCCATCTCTGCCTACAGTAGCAAATCCTGACTGCATTATTTTCGCTTTTCTATGGTCATATTTTTTTCGCATTTAAATTCCCGATATATTTCTTCAACTGCAATAGCTAGGTGTTGATGCTATTAATGGATGTGGTGGCGAAATATTCAGTCCAATGTACTGAAGACGGAAGGGGGACTCCAGATGCATATTTGACTTCTCTCAGTTGGATGATTTCTTTGATATTTTCATCCCATTTTTCCAGTGGACGAAAGCCCAGATATTATCGCACATGCACTATTATCTCAATTTTGTGATGATAGTTATTCTTGCTTGTGAATTTGCAGCTGTTCCATCCCCCATCCCCACAACAAGAAAAGAAATTTTAAAGGCAAAAACCAGTCTTGTAGTATTTTGCTTTACATATAGCATATCTTTTTTCTCATGTTTATAGCTGCAGCTACAGAGAAGAATAAGAAGAAGCTCCCGTTGCTTTTTCTGTCTCAATTTGGTGCTTACCAATTAACATCATCCTTAAATTGTGTTTCTATCTTGGTACTTGATCTTTTTGTTGATAGCATGACATGCGTTTCAGAAGAAGAGTTTAAGTTGAAGGTGAAGCTCATCCTTCTCTTGTTGCAGTCCGATTTGCAGACATATCGCAGCTGTGTTGAAAAGCAAGACGGCAGATGATGATTAGGTGCAGTGAAACGTTGTGTTCTACCAGAAGAAGGCTTCTATTTCATAAAATTCTGCTGCTCGTTTTTGGTAAGATCATTTCATAATGGTGCAAAATGTTGATAAGTAGTATTATAAACGGGACGAAGGAAGCATTGAACACACACACACATATATGTTTCTATGGTAAGTTTTTGTTGTCTTGTAACTCTTGAAACCCTTGAGGGTAGATCTACAAGGCTGTTGCTGGAGGAATTTTATTAAAGAACCTTTTTCTAACTCTTTTTAAGGTCATTTATTCTTAAACATGAATATTAGGACATGATCCCCATGAATATGCGAACATATCATATTAATGTCCCATTTTGATGATTATCTATGTTGTTAAAGCATTGATTTTCGTTGATCAGATCGAGCACATAAGCAATGAAGAGAGCGTTTTGCAAGAGCCATAAGGTAAATTTTGGGCTGTTTGGTTTCATTTTCAAATCTAATTTTTACATTTTCTACTATTCAAAAAATGAAACACATCACTTTTTATACATTTTCACACAACATTATTTTCTTTTTTATTTTCAAAATACATTTTCTAATAATCTATATATCTTCTTTCTCTATTCCATTATTTCTGTCTCTTTCCACCTACAACTTATTAAAACCAACATAATCATTACTTTTCCAACAATTTATTCAAATACAAACTAATTTTCAACTTATTTCCACTAACTAACTTTTCAAATTTTAGAAATGATGGAAATGAAAATTGAAAATGAAAATAAAACCAAACTGACTCTTCTTACTGGTTCATGGGAATGAAAGCAGATGGTATGGGCAATGCTGGGAAGGAAAACAGAAGAAAAAGGTGGTAAAAGAGATGGGAATTGAGTGTCTTGGAGGGAGGTTTAAGAGGGTCGATTTAGAGTTTTTTAGGATTTTATTTTATTTAAATTAAATTAAAAACAGTAAAGATTGAGAAACTTTTTATTTTTTATTTTTTATTTTTTTTATGGAAAGCAAAGATTGAGATTAATGCTATTATAAGAGTTGAATTCAAAACTCTTTTTATAAGTGGTGGGGAAAATAACATTTGTGATGCGTATGAATTTCTGCACATCAATAAAGATTGATAACAATGCTTACATACATATATTGGAAGTCTGTTAAAATTTGTTTGTTAATAAATTGGAGTATTTTGTCAAAATAGTTTTGGGAAAGTGGGGGTTGGGAAATGTGATGGTAGTTTGTTTGTGTTTTTGGTGGTAGGTGGAAAATAAATTGGGAGAAAATTGTTTGTTTGTTTGTTTGTGTTTTAGGATAGGACGAAATGTTACATCAATAATTTTTTTATTGGGTTGGTAAAGTGAAATTAATATTTTAAAATTAATTATATGTATATATATAGATTGGGTAGGATGGACAAAAATGAGAGAGTTGGATATTGGGGAATGGATAGAAAATGAATTTTAAGCGTATTTTGGGCCCTTTTGGATATATTTTAGATAGTGAAATTGGAAAATGTGATGGGTTGTTTGTTTGTATTTTGGAAGTTGAAAAATATTTTGGCAATTTACAAACAAACAAGCCATTAGTGTTCGAATCCTTGACTCCCACTTTATGTGAAAGATTTATGTTGTTGGGCAACTGGCCGTTGGCCCGATAATATTCATTTAATAAATTAATTATTAAATAGCTTCGATATTTCTAAATTAAGAACAAATGACAAATCACAATTTCTATTTGAATTTTTTAACATAGCAAACTCAAAATGAAAGTAATTACAAATAATTTAGTTATTTAAAAAAAAAAAATTAATCCTATTATTAAATATCACTTTTGTCAATGTTATCGTATATAAATATAAAACTTCCCAAATATTGACATTTAGAAGATGGAGAACACATTATTATCCAATTTTGCCATGGCATGTTCCATACATAAAACGTGGAAATCATTCAAAATCATGCCAATAATCCTAATTTTTATAAAATGAATTTTAAATAAACTTCTAATTATTATACACATTAATCCAAAGAGAGGTGAAATACGATCGTTTAATTATTATTAATTATAAAACAAATGAATGCATGGCACGTGTATATGTATGTACAAACTATGTTTGAAAAATATTAAATAATATATGATTAAATAAATAATTAAAACAAAATAAAATCTTTTTTCCCCCAAAAAAATGAGAGTGAGAGAGAGAGAGAGGGGAGAGTAAATTCAATGGGAAAATATTAGAAAAGGCTAACAAGGAAGAAAAAAAAGGGAGAAAGGAAGGAAAAATAAACACACACAACTATCAATAATCTCTTTGCTTAAATCCGATTCTCTTAGGTTTATCAGACGTTTGATTGCTGAAAATCGTAAGCTCAAAATCCGGTATGAATCGATCATGTGAATTAGCCCAAGAATTATAAAAAATCTCGCAATTATATCACTCTTTCTGGGATCTTCACCATATGTATAAAAATTATGTCTTTTTATGATTTTGCGATATGGGACTTTCTCAATTTTGATTATTTTGATCTGTCGGTTGGTTTGGATTGGGAAGTTGTTAGTATGCATTTTTTTTTTTGGATTTTTGTTTCTGGGTTGTGTTTGTTTTCGGTTATTATTTGATGTGTGTTTTTTAGATGCTGAAATATTTGGTTATTCTGTTGTTAGTGAGAGAAGCAGAGTGTTCTGTAAGTGTTTTATTAATCTGATAATTCGGTCGTCAAATGCATATTCTTGGTTTGGATTGAATGCTAGTGAATTTGTTTTGATTGAGCTGGTTTATAAATGAAAAAGATGATTGTACTATTTTTTTAAGATTTGTTTTTCCTTTTTATGCTTTTGATTTGTTTGCGTGTTGGTTTCAGCATTGAACTTATATTGAATATTGTAGAGTTCAAATGTAAGATGATCTTTCAGTTCTGTAAGATGGAATATTGAATTTGGTGAAGTGCCAAAATTTTCCTGCTGTGCAGATAGGTATGGCGTCAATGGTTGCGAAGGCTTGTAGCAGCACTTCTAGTCAAATGCCGGCTCTGACAGTCCAAGAAAAAGGAAGTAGGAATAAGAGAAAATTCCGGGCAGATCCGCCGTTAGCTGACCCCAATAAGATTATTCCTTTACCTCAAAATGAATGCACTAGTTTTGAATTACCTGCTGATAAGTTTGAGATCATCCCAAATCATGGTCATACAAATGAGGGTGATACGTGTTGTGTGAACCAAGATAGTTCTGATGCTTTGAAACTCGACCTTGGATTGTCATGCACTGTGGGAACATCTGAGGTAGGACCAAGCCGGCCAAGAGTGGAGATAGATGGATCGGCCGATGAGTTCCATGATGCTGATTGGAGTGATCTTACAGAATCACAGCTAGAAGAACTTATTTTAAGCAATTTGGACACAATAATCAAGAGTGCACTTAAACAAGTAATTGCTAGTGGTTACAGTGAAGAAGTTGCTAATAAGGCTATTTTGAGGTCTGGCCTTTGGTACGGGTGTAAAGACACAGTGTCAAATATAGTGGAGAACACACTAGCATTTCTTAGAAGTGGCCAAGGCGTTGACCCATCGAGGGAGTATTATTTTGAGGATTTGCAGCAGATGGAGAAGTATATATTGGCAGAGTTGGTTTGCCTCCTAAGAGAGGTTAGACCTTTCTTCAGCACGGGGGATGCAATGTGGTGTTTGTTGATATGTGATATGAATGTGTCGCGTGCTTGTGCCATGGATAGTGATCCTTTGGTTAACTTCCTTGGTGATGCTACTTCAAATGGAAATTCCTCCATTTCTGCACAGCCTCAGTTGAGAACAGAGCCAAGAAGTTTGGAATCCAATATTTCGATTCCTTGTAAACCAAATGCACCAGTTGCTTATACTCGTAAATGTCCCTCTGAAACATCTTCAGCTCATGTTGGACCTAGCTTGCAATCTGAGGTAGCTAATGTAACAAATGGTCCTAACATGAATCCCAAAACTTCTTTTGCTCTGAATGGGCTTGTTCCGAATGAAGAATGTCAAAATTCTATATCTAATATTAATGAAAAACCCTTTAGTGCAGCAGGAATATCTCAGAGTACAGCTGCAGAGGAGAAGGTTGTGGGCAGTAGAAAAGTTTCCGGAATTAGCAAAAGGGAGTATATTCTACGTCAGAAATCAATTCATTTTGATAAACATTACCGTGGTCATGGTTCTAAAGGCGCATATAGAGCAGGGAAACTTGGTAGTTTTGGTGGTCTAGTCTTGGATAAGAAACTTAAGGCAGTAGCAGATTCTACAGGTATAAATGCCAAGAACCCCTCATTCAAGACTGACAAAGCAGTTGGGTTTGATATGCCTCAGAACAATGTGAATTATAACTTCTCAACTAGCACTGGATTCACTTCAGTGTCAACATTTGGTTTGCAGACTACCAATGGCAGTTCATTACCTGTGGTCCCATTCAGTTCCTCACCTTCATTACCTGTTGCTGATACTGAACTTTCTCTCACATTCCCTGCCAAAAACTTTGCTAATCCAATGCCCATCAGCTATAACACTGAGGCTACCAATTGTGGTTATGTTGGTTCTATGAATGAGAAGTCCCTTGGGCAGTGGGTCCCACAAGACAGGAAGGATGAGATGATTATGAAGCTGTTTCCAAGAGTAAGGGAGTTGCAAAATCAGCTCCAAGAATGGACAGAGTGGGTGAATCAGAAGGTCATGCAAGCTGCTCATAGACTGGGGAAGGACAAAGCTGAACTGAAGACACTTAGGCAAGAGAAAGAAGAAGTGGATCGGCTCAAGAAAGAAAAGCAAACATTGGAAGAGAGTACCATGAAGAAACTATATGAGATGGAAAATGCTCGGCGCAAGGCTAATGGGCAGGTAGATAGAGTTAATGCTGTGGTCCGCAGGCTTGAAGTTGAGAATGCTGCATTAAAGCAGGAACTGGAAGCTGCAAAACTACGTGCAGCTGAGTCAGCTGCAAGCTGCCAGGAGGTGTCAAAGAGGGAGAAGAGGACCGTGATGAAGTTTCAGTCATGGGAGAAACAGAAGACTATTTTTCACGAGGATCTTGCAGCTGAGAAGCAGAAATTGATGCAGTTGGGACAGAAACTACAGCAGGCTAAAGATGCACAGTCTCAAGCCAAGGTACGGTTAGCTTTATACCTTGTTTACTATTGCATTGGTGAAGCTGAGCACGTATTGGTATTGTTCATCTGAGATTGGGCCTGCTATAAGATATATGTGGCAAGAATGAATAGACAGCCGTGAAATACATACTGCTAATGTCTGATTGAGAGGGAAACTGAATGTAATGGTATACACATATTTTCCGTCACTGATGCAAGCATATCTTTGCTGTTTCTTATGCCTGCATATATGTTACTTATAACAGTATAGTATTGCTCATCTATATAATGGGGATACTCAAGTGGACAAGCCGTCAATCAATGTACAGCCACTGTGGGGATAGGGGTAAAGTGTCTTGCTCTATGATTTATTGAGCAATATCACCATATTGTACTTGTTAGTACCCGCATATGGTTGGGGCCATGGCAAATCTACGCGCTTTTCTTAGTGGGGGTAGTCTGAACATTAATTAACGTGCGAGACCGTAAACTTTAAAAGAAGGATTTAGTTCCTAATTTGTAGCGGAAAAATGAAATCTTCATTCCGCAATTTGGATCTATATTCTTGATTGGACCAATCTTTCAGTCGTTGGCTTTTTCATCATGACCATTGGTGTGTCCGCATTTTGATGAACGCAGGTCAGATTGAACCAGGAAGAGAAAGCAAAGGACGA
Source organism: Jacaranda mimosifolia (assembly GCA_018894105.1). Classification (NCBI taxonomy): domain Eukaryota; kingdom Viridiplantae; phylum Streptophyta; class Magnoliopsida; order Lamiales; family Bignoniaceae; genus Jacaranda; species Jacaranda mimosifolia. Next base: position 38,400,122 of record CM032123.1, read on the forward strand.
ATTACTTACACAGGCCAGTTCGTTTAGAAAAGAAAGAGAGCAAATTGAAGTGTCTGCTAAATCCGAGGAGGAGATGATCAAACTGAGAGCAGAAAACAGTCTACTCAAATATAAAGGTGATATTGAGAGGCTTGAAAAAGAAATTTCTCGGCTCAGGCTGAAGACAGACTCATCAAAAATAGCTGCTCTTAGAAGAGGTATAGATGGGAGCTATGCCAGTAAAGTAACCGACTTCAAAAACACTCCAGCCCTCAAAGACTCCGCTATCTCTTACATCTCCAGAATGGTGAATCTTCAAGACTTCAACGGGAATGGAGGGGTGAAACGGGAAAGAGAATGTGTGATGTGCCTATCTGAGGAGATGTCCGTCGTATTCCTCCCGTGTGCACATCAAGTGGTATGTACAACCTGCAACGAGCTACACAAGAAGCAAGGAATGAAGGACTGCCCTTCCTGCAGGAGCCCAATCCAACGACGTGTCTGTGTACGTTATGCTTGCTCTTAAGCTATTTTCATAGGATGAGATTGAGTTCTCTTAATAATGATTTGTGGGACTAATCCATAATAAATAGTGTACTTGGAGATGATCTCTTCTTATGTTCAGACAACTAAGCTTGGTTTATGTGAGTGAAACCAAGAATGGAAGAAAAAGGAATGGGTTGTGTCAAGTTTGTTACTGTGCATGGTGGTTCCCCTTTTCATTGACTAAATAGTTTGGCTTCTTTCTTATGTTTGTAATGCATGCATTTCTCTTGGAGCCCAGATACCGCAAAATCATTCTTTTAAATTGTGTCCTAGTAGCTCAATAACTTGAAGGGAGTTGATTTAGGTTTGGTTTACTCAACTCAATGGAAGTTTGGGAGTATTTCACATCTTAAGAGATTCAAGAAGTATAGAGGAATATTCTACGTCAACATATCCCCATGCTTTATTACCGCACTATTACATTAGGAAGAACTGAACAATATGTCAAGACAAGAACTCGGCTTAACTTAGTTAGCAAGGCAATATCCCGCATGTTAATGCCTACATAAGCACAAACCCCCACACTGGGATAAGAAAGAATCTGAGTCTGGACAACAAGGCAAGAACTCGGCTTGACTTGGTTAGGAAGGCAATATTCCGCATGTTAAGGCGTACATAAGCATAACCTCCATAGCAGGACAAAAAAGAATCTGAGTCTGGACAGTGGGCAGTGGAGAAGACGGTTCATAAGATTTTTTGAAAGAATGATACTCTAATTGAGATAATAAAAAACCTATTTCAATGTGGGAGAACACTAGAAAAAGAAGAGGTTTTTAGGTATTGAGAGGATGCATGCAACATTTTCTATCCAGAGCTTATGAATCAAATTCCACTATGGAACTTGCAACTAATTTATGGAATGTGTTGATCCAATAGTTACTTCCTAGTAGGGTTGTCCATGGATTAGATTTAATCCAAATTTGATTTGAATTCGATTTAATTATTTAAGATTCTTAACAAATAAAATGTTCGACGGATATGATTCAAGTAAAAAAATTTACAATCCGGAAGAAATGGAGCGAATATGGATATGACTCGATTCGATTCATTAATAATCTGAATTCGAATATATTTAGTATTATACATATGTATACACAGAGTCATATATTAATGCTAAAGTGGATATTTGGATGAATGGAGAAATGAACTCCTATGCAATATATCAAATCATATGTTTTCATATAAATGGTTAGATTTTAAACTTATTTACATCACTTGTTTCTCTATTTTTATAATAGAAAATGATGCAGAAAGAATAATGAGTAGAAGCCGAATACCATGATATGGCAAGAATGCAATGCAAATCTCAATTTGATCAACATGACTTTCTTTTTTTATAAAACTTTAAGTCTATAATTGGTTGATTAAAGAATCAAGTATAACTATATATTTGTAATGCCAAATAAGTACTATTATCAATAACGGAACTTAAAATGCAATGATTTGGTGAATGAATGTAAATAAATTAAATTCTATTATTGCTTTTAAGTGATCAATAAACTTGAAATTTTATTCGTTAATTTGTATTGTATTTATTTAAGGATGACTGTTTTGAATTTAAATTTTATTAAATCTTTAGAAAAATAATAAATATATGATGATTTTTTAAGTATTCGGATCTACATTTTTTGGATATCCTACGGATGTCTAATTTTTATTTGGATTTGAATATGATTACACCAATTACAAATCAGATAGGATCTTGAGTCGAATTTGAATATGGCATATTTCTTTTAGAATTGAATTTAGATCCAGCATGATTTCATTCGAATCCGATCCATTGACAACCCTACCTCTTGAAAATTTGAAATGATGTATTTTCACAAAGCTTGATGGTATGTAAAAGTTTGAAAATTTAGTCTTTGGGGCTAGTTTTGGACCAAATGCATCTATAGCCAATTTTTATAGTTTTTCTGCAAATACTAATATTTGATAATTGAGTTTAGATCACTTTTTCATTAGTTAAACTTGAGTCCCAAAACCAAATCCATGTGTTTAATATTAATCATGTACGATAATAAAAAATTAATTAAGAAAATTAGTAATTTTTGGATTGAAGTATGCATCCAAATAAAAGAAATTTCTGTCAAAGTGAACGTGGAACTCAAATTCAATTTTGAAAATTTAACTTTAGCACTTGAACAAAAATAAGATAATATCATTTATTTTGAGTGTTTAGGGAATAACGTTTTAGGGAAAATATTTTGAAAAGTAGTTGGGTTAATATAATGCATATTTGATTCTATTTTAGAAATTAAAAGAGATTGTTTTGAAGTAGAATGGTATATTTAATTTTATTTCGAGATGAGACAAATTATACTATAGATGTTAAATCAGTATTTTTGTGTCTGACTAGTAGGGTGAAAAATGATTTGATATTATTATTTATATATGTAATTATAATATAAAATATATATACATATATATAACAATTATGTCTGCCTAAAAGAATGAAAAGAAAAATTATTGAGATATTTCAAAGTTATCTTGGCTATTTTGAAAAAATTAAAAAAAAAAATCTTGATTTTATTTTTTCGGAAGGAAAACATTTTGAAGAATATCGAATATGCAAAGCTGTTGATTTTCCATTATTTATGTGCAATCTTTGGTTTGGCCAAAATGGATCTTAGCTAAGGTAATGCTTGGATATGAATGGTATGTTTTGAATTATATATTTTGAAAGTGGGTTGGGAAATGTGAAATTTGTGTTAGAAAATATGATGTATGCTTATTTATATTTTGAAAATAATTAGAAAATTATTTTAAAATTTTTTGATATGTTTGTTTATGTTTTGAGAGGAGACAATTTTTCATGTAATAGTTAAAATAATGTTTTTTTGTTAAATTTTTGGAGTGAAAATAAAATTGAATAATATTTTTTATTTTAAAAATAATAATAAAATATATAATATGTATATGTGATGATTGAATATAATTTTTCAATTGTAAAAATAATGACAAAATATTATGATATGTATATAGAATTTTTGATAATAAACCAACTGATTTGAAGAGATTTTGGGAATTATTATGTGTTGTTTTGACGAAAAAGTGATACATATATTTGGTTACATTTTGCCAACATAAATTTGTTTTGGCAAAACGTAACCAAACATAGCCTAAGATTTCCTTGAGTTGGTTTACATAGAAACGCACTAATAATAGTGCATTATGTTTCCTGCAATAATTGGCCTTATGTAATGTGCAAAATTTGTATCTCCTCCTCAAAATATGCAATAGTTTCTAGGGCATCAAGGATTTGAAAACTAGCCATCACCCTTGGAATTCTTGCTTGTCAAACTCAACTAATCACATAATAAGTATTATTGCACTTATCATATAATTTATATCTCTGCATTCAAGTAATCACATAATAAGTCTTCGTAATTGCACCTATCATATAATTTATATCTCTGCATAAAATATATATCAATCACACATGACATAAAAACAAACTTAATTCCCTCATTATATAATTTACTTCCGCTCGATCAAATTCAGTCTGAACTAGAATTTCCAATATCGTCTCTAGAGATGGAGCCAAGGGGGCTAACAGGGGCAGCCACCCCCCTCAAAATATTAAAACTTCAATTTTTTATATTAAAAATTTTAAAATATTACACTTTTATTATCCTCAAATTATAAATTTGTCTCTCCTCTTATTGAAAATATGCCTTTTGCCCATTGTACATCTTTGTATATATATGAAATAAATATATATATATCATATTTTTGATAATTCAGAATTTCACTCTCATAAAAAAAATTCCGGCTCCACCCCTCATTGTCTTCTATTTAAATCATAATGAACTCATAGGATGCAAGGATTCAGCTCTCTCCTCAAATATTTGAGTTCAAACTTGGTGTTTGTAATGAATTTTTTTCTCTTTTTCTTTTCATGTAAGAGACTTCTTGGTATACTTACCATAATGATCATTTGAGCAGCAAATTAACTAAAACAAGCAAATTATGAGATGAAAATGAATATGAAATTTGTTAGTTTCATCTACTTGGCCAGCCAAACAGCAGACAGATTCCAAGAAGCTGCCAAAGCCCAAAACCATGGATGAATCTCCTGCCCTGTGCAAGCACACAAAACAAAAATGCACACTCCCTACGCAGGCATTATCCTGTTCAGGTTCAAAGGGACTTTCTCAGCCTGCTCTGCTCGTTGTCGTGGCCGCCAACCGGCCAGGCACTCGAGCAGATACAGACACCCCCGGTGCATATTTTCATCAATGAACGAGTAAAAGAAGAATCATGTAATAGAGAAACCAGACGAAGAACAGTTTTCATTACTAACGACTCAAGGGCATTTTCAAACATGATCAGATATAGATGTTTTTGTCAAGATGTTCAGACATACTAGAAGCTGCTTATTCACTTACCTACTAGTGCTTGAGGTTTCTAAAACCTAGTCCTCAACTTGGCAGCCATTCATCATAGCTCCGACATTCTAGGCCATATCGCAGAAGAAAGGTCTGTATTGATGAGAAAGATAAACCAAGAAATATGTCAGAGAGAGGATTCATAAAAACAACAAAGGAAAAATGCTAAAACCAAATTCTGTTCCTCAAAACCTAAGACAATGGTTCAGGTTATTGGACCTGTTCTTTGAATCAAATGGAACATGTAGAAGTATTCTTTAAGGACAGGGAACCAAGAAACATATTTTTTTCAGATAGATTTTCCTTAGAAACAGCCAAGTAAAAATGGAGAGTGAGTTGTTTGAGCTTTGATCACTTTCTTGACATATTCCATAAGTTGGCTAAATTAATGTAATAGATTTTTACTCACCTTTAGCCCCTCATGGAGTTTATATAATCTTCTGGCAGGTAGATTTCTCCACCAATTTCACCATGTTGCTCCCCACTGACAGTTTTCTTTGCAGATAGGAATTCTTTACTCATAGCATCCATACCATGCCGGACTGCTTCCTCAGCAGTCCCATAACCATGCTCCTCAGCATATTTTCTTACATCCTCAGTTATTTTCATAGAACAGAACTTAGGCCCACACATAGAGCAGAAATGTGCAACTTTTGCACCATCAGACGGCAGAGTTTCGTCATGAAAGGACATGGCAGTCATGGGGTCCAATGACAAAGCAAATTGATCCATCCACCGGAACTCAAATCTTGCTTTGCTTAATGCATCATCCCAAGCTTGAGCCAGGGGATGACATTTTGCTAAATCAGCAGCATGTGCAGCTATCTTATATGCTATAACCCCAGCCTTCACATCATCTCTATTCGGCAAACCGAGATGTTCTTTAGGAGTGACATAACAGAGAAGTGCTGTCCCAAGAGCGCCAATATTGGCAGCACCAATGGCTGAGGTGATGTGATCATATCCGGGAGCAATATCGGTTGTCAAAGGTCCAAGAGTGTAGAAAGGTGCCTCATTACACCATTCTAGCTGTTTTTGCATATTCTCAGGAATCTTGTGCATCGGAATATGTCCCGGCCCTTCATTCATTACTTGTACATCTTTCTCCCAAGCTCTGCGAGTCAATTCTCCTTGAGTTAAGAGCTCGGCAAACTGAGCAGTATCATTTGCGTCGTATATGGATCCAGGCCTCAATCCATCACCAATTGACAAGGATATATCATATTGATTACAAATGTCTAGGATATCATCCCAGTGCTCATATGCAAAGTTCTCTTTGTGATAAGCTAAGCACCATTTTGCATGAATGGATCCGCCACGAGAAACAATTCCAGTCATCCGCTTAGCCGTTAGTGGGATGTATCGGAGGAGGACTCCAGCATGGATTGTAAAGTAATCAACGCCCTGCTCGGCTTGCTCAATCAATGTGTCCCTGAAAACTTCCCAGCTGAGATTCTCCGCAATGCCGTTCACCTTTTCCAGTGCCTGATATATCGGCACAGTCCCAACAGGCACAGCAGAGTTACGAAGAATCCACTCACGAGTCTCATGGATGTGACGTCCTGTGGAAAGATCCATTATAGTATCAGCACCCCACATTGTTGCCCACTGAAGTTTGTGGACTTCTTCTTCAATGGAGCTTACAACAGCAGAGTTGCCAATGTTAGCATTTACTTTCACTAAGAAATTGCGTCCAATGATCATTGGCTCCAATTCTAGGTGCTTCTTGTTTGAGGGGATGATTGCACGACCACGAGCAACCTCAGATCTCACGAATTCTGGGTCGAGTTTTTCACGAGCAGCACAGAACGCCATCTCCTCAGTTATGATTCCCTGCTTCGCATAGAACATCTGAGTATACCTAGGTCCACCCAACTTCTCCCTTCTGTCAATCCACTCCTTCCGCAACTTGGGAAGCCCTGTTCATCAAACCATTCCAAATAATATAAGCAGCAGAAAAATGCAATCCTAAGCTTAACAATTACCCACACAGCCTATTTGGAAACTGTAGCAAACAGAGTAAAATGCCAAAAAGAATGTTGAGATGGTAAAACCATGCTCTGTAATGATCTAAGCTGAAGATAAGACCATTACTTTGAGAAGATTAAAGTTGGCTATAGGTCAACCAATTTGGTTACTACATAAGCTTACCAACGCGTGGGCTGATGTTTTGTGGACCGCTAGTGTCATAGGTGTCGAAATGCGGTTCATCTCCTGCTAGGTGGATTCGTCGGAATGGAACCCTCAGTAGATGACCAGATGGCTCATGAATGACTTCCCTGGAAAGCAATTTCACCGCATTAGACACAAGTAAAACGAATCAAAAGATTTAACAAACTCAAATAGAGCCGGATTGCACAAAATATTATAGAAGAATAGCCCACGTGTATTCTTTAGTGCTTCTAGGGAAACATTCCTCAAAGGATGGAAGGGGAAGAAAATCAGGAGCATTAGGATCCACTGTGTGCTTCCGTTGCTTAACCCTCTCTTCGTTAGTAGACGGTGGATCAAAGGTTAATGTAGCTTTGGGGCCCGAAAACACAGCTGGAAGGATTTCCTTTTTCTGAAAACTGGCAACATGTCCATTCACATCAATCCCATTGTAGAAGGAGCTGTTGAGAAATTTCCGGGAAGTAGAGTGGTTTCTGTTGTTGCAGACTGCTGAGGCCAAACTAGTTTGCATGGATGCCATCTCTGGGATAGCAATAAAGAAAATGACAGAAAAAGATTGCAAGTTATAACAAATTTAATTTATGATAACATGAAGAAACAATTAACACAAGCTAAATTGCAACCAGAATAACAAACATAGCAGGAAAAAGCAGACTCATATTACTTGAACACCAAAATTAGCAATAAAACTCAGTTCTCTTTGTTGCTTCTTAGTAAAAGCAATCAACTTCATCCTTATACATGAGAAAAGAAATGAAATACCGCCTTCAAACCTTAATTTAGCTAATAGCAATCGCCGAAGAAATTATCATCAAACAAAACAACCCAAGAAGCTTACAGCCTCAGAGCATTGTTAATACATAAAAGATATCAACCTATGTATATTATCAAAAACCACCTTAAAATTTCCAAAAGAATGAGACAGACGTTGAGAAAAACAAAAAGAAGTAACATCTTAACTAATGGATTGACAAGCTACAAGGAGAATACAGCCCATGATCTTACAAACTTCAGAGTGATTATAAAGAGAGCCCTTAAAAAATTTGGTCATAAAGTGAGAGAGAATCATAAGAGTGCCAAGCCAAATTTTGAAATATTCTTAGAGAGTATCAAATAAATGACCAAAAAAAAAAAAAAAAAAAACATCTTTTGTCCAAAAATTCTATTCTGGCATGTCGTCTGAAATTCAAACTTGAAACCACATTCTTGAATTATGTCTAAAGAACCATAAACCCTGCAAAAACTTCAAATGCTTATCAACCCTTCTCAAGAAAAGAACTCACCAAAGTCCCAAACACTGAACAAGAAAAAGGGCAGCCCACTATTTCAATTGAAGACACAAAGAACATGCAATTGTAACCACACTAAAATTAAGCTTAAGCAGATAAATAAGTTTGAAAAAAAGAAAAGGGAAAACAAGAACCTCAACCTCAACCGATGAAGCTTATCTGGTTAGATATTTCTGTATGATTGAAGGAGTGACTGAACTGATATTTTTTCCTTCCACTCTTGTGGGTTCTTTATAGCCCAGTTAAAAAGGCATCAAGAAAATGGCAATGAGTCAGCAAAAAGGATGGGGGTTTTTCTGGACTATAGTTATTACAAAAATATCTCCATTTCAACATAGGTAGTAAGTGAGCTGGAATATTAAACCACAACACAACAATGTCATGAAATAATTTTTATATTTTTATGAAAATTGTGTGCATTTGAATATATAACATGAGCCGCTACAAAACAACAAGAAAAGAAAGAAAAAGTGGAGATGGGGACTAAGGGTGTAAAATGAGGTCGAGTTATTCATGAGCTGGCTCAATTATTATTCGATTCGAATTCGAATTCGAGTTCGAGCTTTGATTTAGTTGTTCAAAAGTTCATGGTCGATTCGTGAGGTTTTTTATTTATTTAATTTTAAAATATTTTTATATATTAATTAAATAATTATTATATATTAATAATTTACTTATTTTTATTTTTAAATACTTTCTATATGTTAATTAAATAGCTATTTATATTAATAAATATTTTTTTATTTTTAAATATATATTTAATGTTAAATAATTATTATATATTAATAATTAAATTTTATTGAGTTGGGTTGAGCTTGAGCTCGAGCTGAAAATACTAAAATCGAGCTCGAGCTCAAACCTTTAACAGGAGACTCATCGAGTTCGAGCCCAAAAAAATTTTCGAGCTCAACTCATTTACAGCCCTCTGGGTACTTGAATTGACCTTGTAACTTTTGCCTTGTTTATTACAATTTGGTCTCATTCATCACTAGGTTTTAACATTTAGTCTCATAGGGCTTGTTCTTTTATGTTTTGGCCATTTTCTAGAAAAAAATTTGGAGGAATGAATTTTTAGAAGAAAATTTAGAAAATATGTCATGTGTTTCTTTTTGTTTTTGTTTTTGAGAAATATGAAAAATGATTTAAGAATGAGCTGTTTGTTTCTTTATGTTTTGAGAATAGACAAACTTTACTGTAGATGTCAAATCATTTATTTTTTTGCTAGGTTTGTATGGTGAAAGTAATTCTTTTATGTATTATATGTATATATTTTTATAGTTGAATTATGTGTGTATGTATATATATATATATATTTGTAAGGATTGAAATATGAGTATAATTAATTTAATTGATTATTTATTTTAAAATTTATATTTTTATAAATTTAATATTAATAAATGATGTATTATTTGGTTATACTATTAAACATTAATTATTCATGAAATCATATAACTATATTTTAATTATAAAAAAATTAGCTTATATCATAATTGTTAATATCGAATTATAAAAAAATTTAATTACTATACATTAATTATAAACTAATTACTGTTTATTAATTAAAATATAATTATTTAACTATTTATTACTTACAATTTATGTACAAATAAAAAACTTAGTTATTTATTAAAATAAATAATTTTTAATAATTTATATATAACACTTAATAAAAATTCATCAAATTAAAAAAATAAATAATATTATATTTTAAAAAATTACATCATCTTAAATTATTTATTAAATAAATAAACATAATATTTAATTATACGTAAAATATGAAACATAATTAATATATAAATAATAAGTTATTTAAATAAATTAATTTAATTAATTTAGTAAGTTATTTAATTATTTTAACTCAGTATTTAATTAATACATTATTTAGTAAATAAATTACTTAGTAATAATCAAATAATTTTACTTAAATTTAATTAATTATCTCAACAATTACTTTAAGCATATCAATATTAATTTATTAAACTTAATAGATTATTACATAAGTACCACCCCACAATCAAATTTTTTATTATATTTTTAAATAAATATGAAGATTAATATTAAATGAATAATATTTTTTGAGAAGATTAATTTATTTATTATATCAAATTAAAACATCTTGCCTTATTTATTAAATGAATAAATATAATTTAATTAATACATTAAATATTAAAGATAACTAATACATTATTTAATTAATAAGTAAATTTAATTAATTTAATATGTTATTCAATAAATAAATCATTTAGTAATATCATAAATAATATCTAATCAAATTTAATTCATTTTTTCAACAATTAATTTAATTAAATTTGTAAACACAAGTTTTAGAATTTTTTTTACCAAGTAAAATTTTAATACTTATATATATGTATGTATGTATGTATGTATGTATATATATATATATATATGAATGAGTGAAGTGGGAGAGTGATAAATAAATAAGTAATGTGAAAGATAGAGTGAGAAAAGTGAGGAGATAGATATTATTTTTAGGGTGTAGGGTTTTTTGGGTGAATTGGGAGGGGTTTCCTATGTATAATTTTTGAGTTTTTTGGGAGAAAAGATTGAAGAATGTACTTCCATTTTAAATTTTTTGGGGGGTTTGAAATTTTTTTTGGAAAAATATAAAAGAATATAGCCATAGCTTTTGATTTTGTCACTTCAAACAAAACTTCCACTTTTAATCATCGTTGAGTTAAAAATGATATGAGGTTGTCGTATTTGATATGTTATATGTTTATGCAAAAAATATCATTATTATACATAAATATTTTGTTTGAATTATCATATTTCCAAGAATAAATAAATTTTATTTTAAAGAAATAAATATTAAACAGTTAAAAGTCAAAATACATTTGAAAGAAAGCAAACTAAGACCATATTTATAAAGAAATTTACTCTTTGAGTTGACTACTGTTTGGTTTCATTTTCTGAAGTCATTTTTATTTTTTAGTGAAAATACACAGTAAAAAATTAGTTAGAAAAAGTATTTTAATGGAGTTGTGTTTGGATGTGTTATTTTAAATTGTAGGATGTTGTATTTGGATGTTGAGTGTTTTTGTATTAAAAATTGTGAAGTTTTTGAATTTGAATTGATGATGTGATGTGTAATTATTTGAAAAAATAATATTATAATTTGAATTTATAATATTTTTGTGGTGAATTTTGTTTGAAAAGTATTAGAAAGATAAAAAAATAGATATAGGTAATAATAAGGAGGAGATAGGTATGCAAATGGAGAAAGAATGTAAAAAGAAATATTTTGAGAATGAAAATGTATGAGAAAATGGTATAGAAGTTGATAATTTTTTATTTTTATTTTGAGGAGAAATAAAAATAGCCTTAGAAAATGAAAACAAACGGGGGCTAATTGTCCATGTGTGATAAATTTCTAAAAAGTGCACTATGAAATACAATAATATTTAAGAAAAATCTATTATTTTTTTTAATATATATTTTTATGGTAAAAAATTCATAAAATTGTTTTTTAATTTAGAAGACCATCAAAAATTTCTATGGAATCATAATTGATTAATTTGTCTTTCTGAAAAACCATTACTCATCTAGTTCAAAAATTATTAAACCTCAAGGGTAATGTGTAATTAATAATTTAATTTTTTTCAAATAAAAAGTTGGTCCAATGAATTATTTGAACAAAAAAATGCTTTTGTGCTTTGAATATAATGTTATTTCAAAGGATTTTTAGCCTCTTTTTTCTAAGAATAAAAATTAGAGGGATGGATTAAATTTTGAAAGAAAAAGGAAATGAAGGGTACTAAATAGAAAACATATTTAAGAGATCAATATGCAATTTTGCCTAATGAAAATATCCAAACGACGTCGGAGTATCTAATCAATTGAACGTCCTGTAGGCGAAAGCAACCATCCCCGTCAAACCCTACACCTCTGCCGCAGAGCCGCCACAGCCACCGCCGGTTCAACCCGAACCATCAGAGGAGGGCATCTGATATACATGGAGAATGAGGAGAAGAAGAAGGAGAAGTACGAGAGCTATGTGGTTGTGCACAACATAGCTAAGAGGCACAACGTGGGGACGCTTGCCCGCAGCGCCACCGCATTCGGGGTGGCGGAGCTAATACTAGTGGGGCGGCGCGACTTCAACGCCTTCGGCAGCCATGGCTCCACTTCACACCTCCAGTTCCGCCACTTCCACTCTCTGTCTCTTGCCCGTTCCTTCCTCAAGGTTACAACTCAAGCACCCACATTGTCATATATATGTGTATTATATGTATAAATGCATATATACAATATATTCTCTATATATTTGTATATGGTTATTGCGTTTTGAGCTGAAATCTTATTTCTAGCTGGTTTAGTTTGAAGAAAAATTCAACCTTTTTGCCGCATTTCCTCTTTTTTTTTTTGGTAACTATCTCGATTTTTCTACCATGAATCTTCTGTCTCTGTGTTTCCGTATTACTTCAAAAAAAAGAAAATTTCATATTTTGTCTATTTTCATTCTGATATTGCAATCTCTCACGTTTTGTTTTTGTTTTTTTTTTTTCTTCCGCTATGAATCCTGTGTGTGCAATGAACATTTGTTCATATTATGATGTACTTTTTATTTGAATTGTAAATCAGGGACTGGTAGAGAGTAACTTGAATTTAGGAAACAAATGAATTCTCTGTTGGAGAATATTTGCTCTCTCTTTGATATTAAAAGTTTTATCTCAACTTTTAGGCCTTTGTTGGCGACAAGTTGAAATAATTCACATCTTACTGACTGGCAGGGGGTAACTGAATATTTAGTGAATAATAAATTCTCTGTTTGAAAGAATATCTGGTTCTGTCTGATCATCAAGAAATATCTGTTCTTCAAGTCTTGTAGTTTTTGAGACTGCTTATGATTTTTTTTTTCCCCAGTTGGCTAATGAAATTTGTATGCTCCGTGTGAAAAGAGTTCATTTGTGATTTAAAGGTTAACTGTGAATTCTGGTTCATGGTGTTGATTTATGTGGATTAATAGTGAAAGTCGTACACTGCGTGCAGGTCTTGGGAATTTTATTATTGTTCTAATTTGGATTCTTTATGATGTTCATATTGATTAGGAGAGAGACTGTGATATATGTGGAGTGGAGATTACAGATAATGCTATGGCAGTGAATGAGCATCCTTTCAGGAAGAGTACTGCCTTTCTTCTCGGAAATGAGGTTGGGTACTGATTTCAATTCCTTCTCTGGGAAAATTCGGCATCAGGTTCTAATACCTTGTGATTAACCAAGGCCGTTGATATAGTTGGGAAAAGAAAAAACACTTATTCTAAATCATGCGAGTGAAAATGGATGAAAATCTTACAAATGCTTTCAAGTTCACTCCCTTTATTGATGTGGATACACAAAATTTATGTATTTGATTAGGACATGAACTGAAGTGTGTTTTTGCATGTTGGCATATATACCATGCATGCTTTAGTTGAAGACTGCATTTTCTTTCCAGTTTGTGCTAAAACTAACTTTGCTCTGCTGTCATTCCATTTGTTTTTGCTTAGGTTAAACTTTATGTCTTGATACCCTGTATGGAATGTGGATTTTCTGTTATAGGGAACAGGGCTTTCTGCTAAAGAGTGTGAGATATGTGACTTTTTTATTTATATTCCACAATATGGCAGTGGCACTGCTTCTTTGAATGTTACTGTGGCAGCTTCCATTGTCCTACATCATTTTGGAGGTATGGTCATCAATTTTGTCAAGCTTACTGAATAGGCGTTCTATACTAGTAAATGCCTGGTATTACGCTATATGAGGATGGGCATCCTTGCAACTTGCAAATTTGAACCACCTCACATGCTAATTCACTAGGCCTCTTTTAGTTTAATCAGTATTGCTGTTGTTTTACCAACGCTAATATTGTTCTGTAAAGGAATAGATGTCCTTGGAAGTTGTATTTGCACATTCTGCTTTCTTTTACTCCTGCCAGTTCATTTGAACACTTACTCATATGCTGTACTATTAGATGAAAGTTTGCATTGGGCCTTAGCAAAGCAGTCCTAGGAGTTGGAAGGTTGTTGAGAATCCTGGTAATAGTAGAAATACTAAAAATCTCAAAAACTCATCAGACCAGCAGACAAAAATGAAATATTAGTTTCTCCCTTTCTGTGATTCAAATAGCCAACACAAGATAAAGTGGAAGTTACATATAATGGAATCATTATACGTAAATAGGTAGTATTATGAAAACGAAACTTTCATGGTAATGTTCAAATGTAAAAGGTACAAGTCTGAGGCTCCATAGAGGTAAATCTACGTATAATCCAGGGACTGGTTATTGTTTGTGTGATGACTATGACTTTAGTTAATTGTCTAGTAATTTATCTATTTCTTTGTCCTTCTAAACCTAGCATCACACCACTTCTTTTTCTAGGATTAGTAAAATTGTTCTCTAATATATTGATTTTTCGAAATAAATTTCAGTTTGGGCAGGATTCTCCGAGAGAACCCGTGAAGGAAACAAGTTTCTTTTGGCCGAAAAACCTGCTAACCAGGTGAGAAGAAATTACTGCACAGAAACAGCAGAATCAATTGCTGAGGAGCGCAAACTGAGAAAGGAGCATGCCTCGAATGGCTTTTTTGATCAGAGCGGAAAAGATGAAGCTCCTTCCAACCTTTTGGATACATTATTCGACTCATAATGTAAAGAAATAAAAAACTACCAATTTCAAATCTTCACCAACAAATTGCTACTTGGATGGCTGTAGAAATAGCCCACCACATTGACAGTAGGTTTAGGCTATCATCATAGAAGACCGTGACTATCAGTTGCAAGTGTTGGGCAATTCCAAATATTGCAAAACGAATGTATCGCATCTTTGATGAAGTAGAAATTTGCCTCGAGCATAATGTATAATGCTAGATTCTTGATACTTATGAGCTATACATACTCTGCATCAACAGCAAAAATGAGTGTATTTTTGGATAGTTATAGTACGAATTTGTTCATTGTTGAAGATGTCAATGCAGTAGAGCATAGCGTGTGTGCGTGTGTGGTATTTGCTGCGTTAGTTGTGCCTGAAGATGGCCTTTGATTGCGGCCTTACATCAAATGTTGTTGAGTAGGTAAGCATAGTTTGACCTTTAATTTGTCAGAAGCATCACTTTCTTTGATCTTTGTTGTTTTGAGTGCTGAGTCTGAGTTCTTCATACTTTATTATCAGAAAAGGCAAAGACAAAAGTTTCAGTTCAACAGCTTCTGCTTGTTTTTATCTCATCATCTGCTAATCTACTTCTTATTGAAATCAAAGGAAGAAAAGAGGCCCTTGTGGTGTGGGGGAGCTGTTACATAAATTAATGTGATGCTACCTATTTCATTTGTCTTTCCATTAATGTTGACTAGGAATCCAAGAAAAGTCTATGCTTAAACAGAGAACCCAAAAAGAAAAGAATCCAAGGTTTCTTTCTCAAGAAAATGTACTTGTTATTGGCTGGGCATCACCTAATACTCGACATGTCAAGTAGCAATTTTTGTTGCCTACGCTAGCTCAAAAAAGGTAGCAGTAAATTACTATCTATATTCGAGTGCATGGATAGCAATTTTTGCCACCCACACTGACCTGAAAAGTTGGGTACTCAAATTATTAACCAATACTAATATTATGAAAAAGTATACGCTCGGTAGCAATTCTTGTTATCTACACTAACTCAAAAAGGATAGTAGTTATTACCTAATATTCAGGTGCAAGATCTATCGAGTAACAATTTTTGCTCAACGCTTACCTGAAAGAGTCGGGTATTCAAATGCCAGCTAATACGGATCGAAAAACTATGTACGTGGCCAACTAGGTGCCCGATATATTTGTATTATAAACTACCCAATTTTCATTTTTTTTTTAATTATCAAATTTTCCTAGAATGCCCTTGTTTATTAGAGAAGGAATTCTTTCCAATGCCCTTATAATCATTCAAAAAGACAACATTTTTTGGTTCATAGAATATGAGGCTTCTCTTCATATGATTGGAAAATTGTGGACAAACCATCATAAGATGACTGATTGAGATCATATTTAATAACAGATGGAAATTGTAACCTTTCAACTGGTTATAATTTCAAATTTTATATACAAATTAAATAAAACCTAGAATTCTGGCCCCTTTTCCTCTGTTTTACATAAATAATACTATAGTGGAGGCTACTTAATTGAAATCTTGGTTCTTTTCTTGTTCAATAATCACTCTTCCTATTGTAGTAAACATAAAAGTCCTGTTTCACTGGTGGGAGTTGGTGTATGTAGTAGTCATAGAAAAAGAACCTGCATAACAATAGAGCCCTCAGTTTGTCAGCCTTTTAACTTAGTTTCTTTGGAGCAGTTGGGATAGTTCTTTGACTCTATATCCACTTTTCCTATCACATTTGCTAGCATTTTTCAATATATAATGAGTTCTTTACATATTCCATCATTTGCCATCAAGAAAGAACCATTCAGAACCCAATTAATCAGTGATTCTTTTCCCATGAAATCAAGAAAGATTTCACAGTTTTTATGCAGAAACCAGTTATCTTACATATTGTATGCTCTTAGCAGGAGATTTCGACGCCTGTTTTCAAGGATACCTTGGCTGGCATGGCGACGTCGAAGGCCTAAACTTGTCATCAGGAGGCTGGGAAAGCTGAGTTCAAAAGTCCGGCTGAGGAAGAAACCAAAAATCTGCTCTTCAGTTCATCAAGATGGTGAATTTATGCAAAGGCCTATTCGGCTTGCCACTTTCAATGCTGCCTTGTTCTCTCTTGCCCCTGCTGTCCAAAAGTCCGAGGAATCAGTTGTTTTCATTCATGACAATCCATTGAAGCCCGCGAATGTTCTACCAAAAGGGATCCTCAAACAATCATCTCCACTCCATCCCATGATAAGTATGTCTGAAAAATCGAAACCAAAGGTTTCAATAAACCTTCCAGAAAATGAGATTTCATTAGCACAGAATAAGGTTATTACTACAGTTGATGATTCATTTAGTTTCCACAACAATAGCCTTGCTCCAGTGAGGTCTCCAATATGCTTGCCTGCCAGTTTCTATGGAACTAGAACAATTTTTGATGTGCTCAAAGAAGTGGATGCTGATATCTTGGCTTTACAAGACGTGAAGGCCGAAGAAGAGAAAGATATGAGGCCGTTATCTGATTTGGCTCGCGCCTTGGGGATGAATTATGTGTTTGCTGAGAGCTGGGCTCCTGAGTATGGCAATGCTGTACTGTCAAAATGGCCTATTAAGAGGTGGAAAGTTCAGAAAATCTGTGATGACAAAGATTTCAGGTGCTTTTTTCACTTTCCTCTGCCCTTTTTGTTGATTGTGGAAACTGCCAAGTTTTAGAAGCTTTTTTCCCTGATATTTCTTGCTGTAAAATTAGCACATAAGTGTTTGTCTAAAGTTTGTACAGTTTGATCTAACATCATTCACCTAATCATGGGACAAAATAGGGCCTTCTTTGCTTTAGAAATGTACTACCAATGAGATAAGTTGTAGAATTCATTATCAGAAAGAAAATTGCACTTGCAGACTAAGAGGGTGTTTGGCTAAACTTATTTAAAGCATCTTATATATGATGTTTTTGGAGCTTATACGATGTTAGATCTTATTTTTAAAATAAATTGTTGAAATGTTTGGATAAAATAAGATTTTAGAGCTTATTAAGTGTTAGTAATGACAATTTTGTAATTAAAATGATTAAAAATAAATTAGCTTGTTAAGATCTTAGAAGATAGAAATAAGTTAGGATCTCCTTTTTTTTTTTTAAAAGAGCTTATAAGATGCTAACATCTTATTTTAGAATCTTATAAGCATTTTTTTAAAAAAATTTACCAAATACTTTTATCATCTTATAAGCTCTTTTAAGAACTTTATAAGCTCACTCAAACACCTCTAGGGTGGTGTTTGCAAGAGATTTTGCTTTTGGAAAAGTGAAAAGTTATACCGAAAGTTAAGAGTGTTACAAAATAGTAATTGAAAGTATTGATAAATTGTAGAAATTGAGTGATGACATCTTATAAAATGTTTTGAGGATCTTACAAGCTCACCCAAATACCCTCTAAGATGGTGTTTGCAAGAGCTTTTGCTTTTGGAAAAGTGATTCTGAAAGTTGGGAGAAAAGTTATATTGAAGGTTATGAGTGTTACAAAATAGTAATTGAAAGTATCGATAAGTTGTAGAAATTGAATGAGGACATCTTATAAGATATTTTGAAGACCTTATAAGCTCAAGCAAACACCATCCTAGAGCTTTTGCTTTTGGAAAAGTGAAAAGTTATACTGAAAGTTAGGAGTGTTGCAAAATAGTAATTGAAAGTATCGATAAACTGTAGAAATTGAGTGAGGACTGCTTTTAGCTTTTAAAAATGGGGGGAGGGAGGGGGGCTTAACTTCAAAGAATGAAAAGTAGAAGCACCACTTTGAAACACTCTAAAACAACTAAAATTTAACTAAAAGTTGAAAAACACTTTTTTGAAGTTGTTGCAAGCAGTCTGTAATACAGACAGCTCGTTTGATGCAGGAATGTGATAAAGGCTACTATTGATGTACCGTGGACAGGGGAACTGAACATTTACTGCACCCAACTCGACCACTTGGATGAAAACTGGAGGATGAAGCAGATCAACACAATAATTCAATCAAACGATCAACCCCATATTTTGGCAGGAGGACTCAACTCTCTTGATGCCGCAGATTACTCATCGGAGAGATGGAATCACATTGTTAAGGTAATAACTTCATTACATTCCAATCCATTCAATAACAACATTAAATGTTTCTAAACTTTGTTATTGCATCATGCCAACAGTACTATGAGGAACTAGGAAAGCCAACTCCCAGAACTGAAGTAACAAACTTCTTGAAGGGAAAAGAGTACACAGATGCCAAAGATTTCCCAGGGGAATGTGAGCCAGTAGTCATGATAGCAAAAGGCCAAAGTACAGAAAACTAAGTCCAAGATCTCCCTTCTTCATCTTATTCTTAACTATAATGTCTCCATTCTTTTTATGACAACCTAGTACTATTTCTTGTCTTGAAGCAGATGTACAGGGGACATGCAAGTATGGCACTCGGGTCGACTACATTTTGGGCTCACCAGTCTTGCCCTTCACGTTTGTTCCTGGATCTTACTCGGTTTTTTCATCAAAAGGAACCTCTGATCACCATATAGTAAAAGTTGATTTCATTAAAGCAGCAAATAGTGATCAGAAGAGCAAAAGAAGACAGAAGAAACTAAAACAAGGAGTCCTAAGACTAACTCATTCTTGTTCTTCTAGAGGTACTTGGGACATAAGTTGAACTATATTGAGTTCAACAAATGATTGCCAAAACTCAGCTGCGCTAGAGGTCGAAGCGTACAAGTAAAATACTCTCCCTTGAAATGGAGATCATTCCCATTTGTTCTTTTTCACAAGTTAGCAAAAACTTAGGCTGTCTTTGTCTTGAAATTATGTCACTGATCAAAACGACAGGACCGACTGTTCTTCATGTGTAACAGAAATTATTACATTGGCATAGGATTTTTTGAGTCTAGATGCTGCTGTTATATTGGCTTGAGCAGCACAAGCTTTTCGTAAGGTTATGATTTGTTTGAAATCTGCTCAATTACGAATGAAACAAGCTACTTTCAAGAACTTGTCAAGATTCCTGAGCACTTGATAATCAGTTAAAAGTTCTTATATAAGAAGGCCACTTTGTCCCTCCAATTTAAAGTCAATTTCCTTATGCTTTAGAATTTGCGTCTTTTCACATGGGTTGAATTTGACCCTTTTTGGGCCCAATTATTAGAATCAATTGGATCCTCAGCTATATACACATGATATCATTTTATTAAGCCACCTAATGTAAATATGATATACTTATATTAGTCCCGATTATAACTATCGCAACAATGACAAAATTATTTTTTTATTAATTATGAGCACTTCTAAATGGGTCTCAGAAACACCTCGTTTATCTAAACTTTGATAAGATTTTCATTAAAATAACCTCAAGATCTTACTTGTGTTTTCCTTTAGGTTAAATTCTAAGTTCACCTCGATTGAATAAATCTCATTAACTAATCAAATAACAGTTTAAATCTTCTATTCTATTTTCTATTGTATCTCTTATTCCATTTTACTAATATATGACACGTGTGTTAAATATTTATTTTTAAAAAAATTACTTAAAAATCATATACACTTAACATAAATACAACATATTGGAATAGGAGATGAAATAAAGAATGGAATAGAAGATCCAAAGTGATCAAACGAATCCTGAATAGACTAATGTTAACAAAAATCTATTGAACTACGTTAAATCAAGATCATTAAACTCAAAATAAATAAGTCAAGATTGAACAATAAAACAAAAAGTCAAGACCTAAGACATAGTAATATCAGAGCTTGTAAAAAACATATTTTTATAAAATAATTAAATTTTAAAGTAGAAAACATTCTTTACATACAAAAACATATGAAAACATAAAAATATGTTACAGCAGAAAACAGAATCCTCAACCACTTATAATTCCTTACCAAAATAATTCAACCAATAAATGTCATAATCCATAAACAAACTTCTTCACATATTCAAACCACGCCACCCTTAAGCTGAACTCGAAGACGGATTAGCTGAGCTCTCCCCGGAAGAGTACCCTATCCCATGGCGCTTATTCGGGAACAACACAAAAACAGAGCCGGAAACCGTCCCAATCGCCGGCGGCAAAACCATCAGCAGAACCTTCTGGGTAGACTCAAACGACGGATAGAAGCATTCCACAGAGTTGGGGTCCAAAAGTGCCACAACAGCAAACACAATCAACGAGAAAAACGCATGGACAAAGTCCCCAAACCGGAGTTTATAGGCCGACAAATCTTGTCCCGGCGAAGAAGAAGGCCAAAGACCCGTTCTTGTGGCAATGCCGTAGTGCGTGTTCCCCTGGCCGTCGACGTAGCTGTCGGTGAAGGAAGAGAAGCAGCAGGAGAAGCCGCAGACGGCGATGAGGATGGATGATAAGTACTTGTTGATGGGGTGGCAATGGCCGTTGTTGGTTAGGACAGGGTTGAGGAATTGGAACAGGAAGACTGTGCCTGTAGGGAGGAGTTTGATGAGGTTGGCTATGCCTGTGAGGGTTGATTGAGCTATGGTTGGGGTTGTGTTGGTGGGCTTTGAAGACATGTTTTTAGTGTGTGTAATGTGTGAGGTTTTTGAGTTTTAAAGTTGTTTTAAGTATCTTACTGTGTGAATATGTGTGAGGTTTTTTATTTTTTGATGAGTTATGGCATTGAGTTTGTGAGATTTATATAGTTGGGGTGGTGGGGAAGGTGGGGGTGGTGTTGCTTCTAAGGAAAATGGCTTGAGCTTAAGGCAAGAAATTGAGAATTGTTTTTGCTTTTACTCTTAGGAACGTGACTTCAAGATTTTGAGGGGTGTGCAAGTTTCAAGTTGAGAAATTCTTTGTGGTGAAGAAGTAGTTGTTTTGATAATAATTTGGTTTTACTTAATATTATTGTCAGTTAAAAATATCAATTATAAATTATACTGTAAATTATGATAGTAGTGATTGTTTCGTATGGTCATTAAAGTCTATCAGAACTTAGAAATTTTTTATTTAGATTAAACGGTTAGTCTGAATTAAATTTTATTATTAATGAGTCTAGTATAGACAAATTTTTAAAACTTGAGGGGTTGAAATGGAAAAATTACATTTATTTGGAGAACAAAATTGACTTGACAAGAAATTAAATATAGCATGTAAGTACTAACCGTCCATAGTAAAGTAGTCCACCATTTGCTTGAGGGCACAAGGATGTATAGCTTATCACTTCATATGTTATAAAATTGCAAGGAGGATATAATAATTAGGAAAACCACTTTGGATTATTTTAGCCATAATTCTATTAATTCACGTTTGATTTTGATATTATAATCACTAATATCAAGCGTCATGGACAAAAACTCAAGAGATGAACTATAAGAAGACTTGTACTTTTCTTTTTAAAAAAATTAAAAAAAAATAGATGGTCTAATATTACTTGGAGCTTGAGTTTGTCTATGTGTCAAGATAATGCCTAAAGGGAAGTATTCGTATCATAATCACCTTTAATTAGAGGATAATTTTTTTTATAAGCAATTGCTAAAACTTAATAATTCCAGCATTACTAATTCATTAGTCGATGTCGAAACATTTGACAAATTCATTAGTTGAACATATCCACTTATTGTTGCATATGCTATGTTTACATTTGTCTAGACAATGTTAGCACATATACAGGTAGTGGTGGCAACCGTATCGTGTTGAGTTGTTTTGTGTCGGATTGAAATAAGAATATTATAAAATTTTGTTCAATTCAAACTCAACCCGAAAAGTATTCAACCCAATAAGCCTCAATCCCAACTTTACTCGAAAATTTTCGTGTCAACCCGAATCCAACCCATTTCAACGGGTTATTTTGTATTGTCATTAAAGTTTATCACGACTTTAAAAAAATTTCATTTAAATTAAACAGTTAGTCTAAATTAAATTTTGTTATCAATGAGTTATGATATAGATAACGTTTTTGAAGCTTGAGGGATTAAAATGAGAAATTGTATTTATTTGGAGAACAAAATTGACTTGAAAAGAAATTAAATATAGCATGTACGTACTACCCGTCCATAGTAAAATGGTCTACCATTCGCTTGAGGGCACAAGTATATATGTAGCCTATCACTTCATATGTTATAAATTGCAAGGAGGATATACTAATTAGGAAAACCACTTTGGATTATTTTAGCCATAATTCTTATTAATCCACGTTTGATTTTGATATTATAATCACTAATATCAATCGTCATGGACAAAAAATTAAGAGATGAACTATAAGATTTGTACATTTCTTTTATAAAATAAAAAAAAAAAAGAGTTAAAAAGCAATAGATGGTCTTATATTACTTGGAGCTTGAGTTTGTCTATGTGTCAAGATATTGCCTAAAGGGGAGTATTTGTCATCATAATCACCTTAATAAAATAAATAAAAGTAAATTCGATCATAATAGTCTTTATTTAACTTTTAATATTAACAAGTTGAGTGACTTGTAGATCAATGACATAAGTCTTTCATATAATATACGATGTTAGAAATTTGGATTCTATAGAATTTTTAATGTGTGTATAAATAAAAAAAATTAAAAAAAAATCATCCTTCACCTTCTAGAGTCAATTACAATTTAGTCCCTCTTTTAGTTTGTTAATGCTTTAGTTTTTCTTTCAAATTTTCAAAACTATTAGGTGATCTTTGTCCACTTCAATTCAAATCACTCCTAGCGCAATTAGCATTACTCCACCATTTTTCATTTTTTTTTTTAATTTTTTTGAATCACCATTATTAATTTGAGAAAAACTAGTCTTGACACCCTCTTTCTTTCCATCTCAATTTGTACTCCAATAAAAAACGTAGATGATAGATAAAAAGCACCATTCATGATGCAATTTGAATCTTTTATTTCAATTTAATTTTACAGTTTTTTACACCCTTTTCTCCCCGTTTAAATTTATACTTTACACTTCCAATCAAAATTTATATGGTGCATAAAAAATACCTCTCATGATGCATTTGATGCACTTTAAATTTTCTATTTCATAATTTTTATATTCTCTTTTGTCTATCTCAATTTATATTTCAAGCCTCCAATCACAAAGTATATGATTGATAAAAAGCGCCATTTCTAATGCAGCTTGAATCTTCTATTTCAATTTCCATTTTAAAGTGCCCATGAGGATCTCAAGAGGCTACAGAAATAGTTCAATAAGCTCATCTTTTGGCATGCGCCAAAGTTATGGTGGAGAAAATTAAAATAGATATTTGTTGTTCAATTTTCATACCTTTCACCAAACACAGACAACTTTCCCTCCTTCCCCGTTCAAAGGCTTTTTCTCCCTAGAATTATAGTTCTCAAAACTACCAATTTTCCAAAATTTGGCACTGGAGGGCATAAGGGACCAAAGCTCTTCTTTTTTTTAAGGTGGGCCAAATCGACTCCAATCTAATCTCAGTAGCCCTCGTGACCTCAAACTCATCCCCAATCTAGGACTAGAATTGGTGCAATCAAAGTTACTTCAACCCCCACATCACCCCCACCAAGATCACAGGTCCGTACAATTAGACTCGGCGACATAAGGGACAAAGTTACTTGGTTGTTCATTAAGCTTTGATCACCAAACCTTTTACCACCACAGGTTGAAGATTTAAGTGATAATGAAATGAAGTAAATCTCCTACATCCATTCAACAATGCAGAGGTGGGATGTAAACATACATGGTTATAGCATTAGAGACAACAATGCACGAAGCATCAACGGTGATGATGAGAAGGTTGTTATCCTCAATGGATGAACCAATGGTGATGATGAGGAGCCGAGTCGTGATTTGACTGAATAGCATTAATCTTACACGTCAAATATAAAATCGAAACTTCAAACAGAACCAAAGCTTGATCCCATCCCCAATTCCAAGTTGGAAAATTTTACAGGAAAAACTCACTCTTAATCCATAAAATCTAATGCCAACAAATTTGAAAACAAGAAGTTGATGAGCCACGATTGGGAGTTAGAAAAGAGGGCTAAGGTCAAAATAGATGGATTGATTTCTCGTTCATTTCGCCATATCAACTAATATATCTGTAAGATTCATTTGTTCAACAAAATTTTTTCCATTCAGATGTTCCATCGTTCCCACGCTTCGTCCTTAATGGTTAGGTCAGAATTCTTCATACTTCTTCCACACTTGGAACTTACAGATACACAACAAACACAGAAAAGATGCGATCCACCAAACAAGATGAAAACCAAAAAGAACAACTTGCGCAAATGGTTTATACTAACTATAAATATATATTATATTATTACTACTAATAATTTTCAATAACAATACAACTCCCAAGAACCCCCACAACAGTATAAACACAACTGGGCTACGAACATAGCACATTTAATGCCCATATTGCATAACAATTATGTAGTCTTCCCCAAATTCTAACAACCCAAGTACCCTTTTATAATAATAGCTAAATACTAGTGGTCTTACGAGTGAAAGAAGATGATCTTCCACCAAATCCACAGCCCCATAAAATGATTTAAATTGATGAATACAGAAACCCCCAAGAAAACAATGAAAAGAACCAAGATAGCTAGAAACCTGACCATCTTAGACTATGTCGCTTCTCATTTTTGCTCAGAATTTCAGATTTTGTATATCCTTTCTTCCGTGTTGTTGAAAAAATATCTACGGATAGAAATCTAGATCCAGGAAAATCTGAGCCCAGAAAGCGAATTCCCGAATTTTCTCCATCAAATTTGCTCCACTATTCGAGACGAAGTAAACGCCTCAAGTCCCTCGTGGCCCCGTCCTCGAACGGCGTGCTCTTGCAATCATTTGTGTCCTTTTTGTTGAAAAACGAGGGCAGCGGGAGAGATCGAGGAGATGGAGACGAGAAAAACGCTGATCCGGCGTAAATGTCGGAGGGCGGCGGAGCAACCAGACGGATTTGCTTCGGTACCATTACCGGCGAGTCGGGTCCTATTCTCACCGTGCCGCCGAGAACCGCTAGACCGTTGTCCGGATTTCGGTTCGGCGTCTCAGCTCCTCCGTCAGTGATTTTGGGGACGAGCGAACCCATCGACTCGCCTCTTCTTAGTAGCGTCACCTGCCCCATGACGATGCCGCCGTTGGTGACGTCAGCCCTCCGCCGTGGATCGGCTACAGCACCATGACTAGATTTCTTTGTCTCCACCGCAGCGGCGTTAAATTTCCTCTTATCGGGCTTCAGAGAAGCCCTCCTGTGTTGCTTCCGGTTCACGACTAAGCTCGTCAGGTTTCCGTTCGCCGGGAAATCTCTCCGGCAGTGCGTCGGATGCACGCGCAATCTTTCCACCAACAAATCTTGGGGCCTCAACACCTCCGTTGCCATTTTTTCACTCCCCAAAACGAATCGAAAACAATATAATAGAATTTATCCTAATAAATACTTTTAGAATCAAAGGGAACCCAAAAAATCGAATTCCCTGATACAAATTAGGGTTTTTTGAAACAATTGAAAAGGAAAGAGAGAACAGAAATATATATACAATAATTTCCTATTTTTATCTGCAACTCCTCTTCCTCAATTGGGGAGGGAGAACCTGTTTCCTATTTTTCTTCTGTGAGAAATATTCCTTTTGTAATACAACGTTGAAATGGGAAAGCGGAGTGACATATATAGAACAATAGAGAGAGAATATTTAGAGAGAAAGTAGTTAAATTGCACATTTGGTAGTTTATTTTAGGGACTCATGTGTTTTGGCACCACACTTTCCAAAATAATTACATTCACCTCTTATATAGTTTATTTTCACATTTAATTTTTTTGCAGAATTCATACTTTTGTATTCGTACTTTAGACATATATATTTACAAGTTTGCTACATTCATCTCTAAAAGCATTTGAAAATGATCAAGAATTAAGAAACTATTAGTAGTGTAATGTAAAAAAAAATCATCCTCCACGTATCTACATTTTTTATGATTCAAAATTTGAAAATATTTAACATTGTATATATAAGAGTATTTTTTCATTTAAATAGAAATACCATCCATTCTAAAAATTTTGAACACGCTTCACACGACAATGAATCACTCGTCTTTGTGTTAATATAGACATCCACTACTCATGAAAGTAACTTTATAAGTTTTGTTGTAAAAACATAGCAAATTTTTTTTTAAAAAATGATAATGCTATGGGTAATGATTGACAAAATTGGACCCAAACCAGGCCTCATAACCTATGGTCTATGGACAATATCTGGCAACCAAAAATTTCATCAACCAAGGAAGTCGACATCCAATCTGAACCTGACGCGCCAGTAAATGGGCTAAGTGCAGCGTGTAAAATGGCGTGCTGGACTTCATCGACCTCTTTTGGTTGATTGATCCAGGCAAAGTTGCATTTAATGTGTTCCTGGTCACACGCAGTCTATCATCTCTATATTAAATGCAATCGAACCAATAGTTTGCCCCATTAAATGGACCATCAGTCAGCCCACCACCACATTAAATGCAAGGATATCCTCTATATCTCCAATAAGCTTATTGTCCGCCGGCTGACAAGTACCTTAAGAAAGACCTTAAAGGTCCTTATAAACATAGTTCCATCTCATTAACTTGTAGGGAGTAAACGATTATTTCGACTTCTCCCTTGACACTATAAATACCCCCAGCATGCAAAATTCTTAGGTATACTTTCTCTCATATTTTGGCCCTTATTTTGTTGTTTTCCTCTCGTTGAGTTTACGTTCACTTAAACATCAAAGGATTTTAATTGAGGGCCACCTTGACAAACCTCACTTACTTTCTTTGACTATAGGGCTTGATCGTACCTACAACTGCTCCTTGAGGTTAAGTTCCTAACCAATGAAGACAACTCACTCACCTACTCATTAACACCCATACAAAGTTACCTACCATCATATAGTAAAATATGTCTAATTAAAAATAAACACTTCCCTCGTATTTATATATGAGATTTAGAATTTGAACAATTAATAGACATCTCTACTAGAAGTTCTTTACTTAATCCAAACTTAACGCCACGTATCCCTTTTATTTTTTCCATTCAAAAGTTAACGACAAAGTGTCAAGGAAACTTATGCTACTAATTTAGAAAGTATGGTGCCAAATGTGCTAATTCTCATAAGTTAGGGTACTAAAGTGCAATTTTGTGGAGAGAAAGATGTGGGCGTACGTGGTAACACACCGAGTGACCGACCTTGGGGGACGCGTGGACAAATCAAATAGAAGGAATAAAATTTAAGAGAAAATAAATAATAATTATTATTATTATGGAAAAGATAAAAATAAATGGGCCGCCTTCTTTGATTAAATTTTCAAGGGTGACTAGACCGGGTGTCCGGGTCATGAATGTGGGGCCCGTTTGTTGATTGCTAACAGCGTCCGGTGCTTCTGTTAGTTAGAGTTTTGTCGTTTTGTGGGGAGCCCTTATTTTTGTGTGGTGCAGTTGGACTCATGCTTTTGTTTTTGTCACAAATAATTTCTTTTATTTGATTAATCGTGTTCCTTTAAAATTGTTGTATATTATTCTAAAACATGTATTTCTTAAAATAGCTGAGTATATTTTAATTGATATTATGAGTTAAAAAATTAGATTTTTTTGAAAAAAGAATGTATGTTCTAGATGAATATTGATAGTTTTATTTTTCAATTTTGAAAATATTTTGAAAAAAATAAAGCCAAACAAGAAGTTGGGAATATGAATACTACTCAGTCCATAATATTTGAGTAATCATAATCTTTTAGTTGTTATTTCTTTGTGTTATAAATAAAAAAAAAAACCATTTAGATATATTTTCGTAATTATTATTATTTTTTTATTTTTTGCTAAATTCAAAAAGTGAAAAGTTAATTATGGTTTAAATTTAAAAATAAAATATTATTTGGATATTTTGTTTAAAATAAAATGATTGTCTAGGGCTGAAAATGAGATATATTTGGATATTATTGTGTTTTGATATTAAAAGTCGTGCGAATGAAAATAAGAGAAAATAAGAAAAAAAATTGATAGCTTTCCATTTTTATTTTTTGGAAAAAATGAAAGAAAAAGTGTATTGGGAAAGTGAAAAGGTGATGTTGTGGAATGATAGGTCCGATACGACTATCTTACCTTTTATCTCTACAAAATTTTAAAATTAAAAATTAAGAATTTTAATTATATTAACAATTTACCTTAAATATAATAGTAAAATACATGCAAAAAAAATTATTCTAAATAATTAAATATTATTTATGATCATGTCAAACGAGTTTTATGTATGCTATCAATATAGGAAGGGGGGGGGCATAGTTGTCAATTTTATTGAGTTCGATTTTCAACGTCAACCAGATAGGAAGAAAGGTAACTGCATACAACTGGAGGAGAGGTAACTGGAGATAATCCAACCCGTGTTTGGTTCCATTAACGGCGTTAAACAATAACGTTGAAATGCCATTTCTCGTCTTTATTCGGTGTGGGGACGGCAAATTCTGCAAGTTGAGCTGAAATCTGTCAGTGGGCTGTGCTCCAGTTACATGTCGGTCATTTTTTTATATGTTTTCTCACTTGCTTTCGTACCACGTGGAGGTGTGAAGAATTTTATGCAAAATGTAAAACAGTGTACTATTTGTTATTTTATTTTATTTTTATTTATTTATACGTTGAAACTTCTTAACATTAAATTTTACATCCGAGTTTTATGTTATTGGGCTAATTAACAATTCGATATTTCTATATTTACAAGGTGAAAAATAAGGAAGTCAAAATTAAACTTAACTTATGTTAAATGATCAATTGGTCCGGTTACATCATCCTCGCACATATGAGTGTATTGTCTGAGTTTAAATCCCAATGAATTCATTTTATGTGTATATGCATAAATTAAGAAAAATTATGTTGAAACATAGGAAATTTATTATGAAAACTATGAAATAATAGTAAAGTAATTCAATAAAAACTGACAATAAGATTTAACGTGGTTCGTCGATGTGCCTAATCCACTCGATAAAGAAAAGAATTTTATTGATTTCAAATCAAAGTAATAAGTATAACTTGAGTCCCACAAATCTCACAAGAGCACCAAACACCCTCTTTCTAAACTCCGTATCGAGAAAACTATCTTAAAAGTAGTTAGAATCACTCGTGTATGTTCTGTCTCGATTTGTCCCGAAAGAAAACTGCTTAAATACCTGCGAAAGAGAGTCCTTGACCCATGGGCCTTGCGCCGCGTGCTGGGGCATGCGCATCCTGTTTCTGTTTCTGAGAATTTGCTGCATTGTGGCATAACGATCCGCACCAGTGCCCACAAATCTTGCGCCCTGGCGCACGAAACTCACGCTAGGTTTCCGGGTTCCAATGGTATATGCGCCAGGGCACGACATTCCTCGCCAATGTCGCATTTTCTGCTGCCTGTTCTTCGCCCAGCCGCTTGCTTTAGCATGCACCTCCTTGTGCCCCGGCGCATGGCGTCCAGTCAACGCGCACTGAGGTGTGCTCCTGAGCCCATTTCAACCACTTCGCTCAATTTCTTTCGTTCCTTGTCAATTTTAGCCCAATTTCAAGGTAAAATCAACAATTTTCCACATTGACTTGAAATTAACCATCCATCTTCTTTGTCCCTGCCCCCAAAAGGATCATTTATCTGAGTCTACAAATGTTGATAAAATTCAAGCAATGCTCGAATTTGATTCCTAGAACAGTCTTAGTCAACATATCTGCCATATTATACTTTGTCCCAACTTTGTCAACCAAAATAACACATTGAGATACCATATCCCGGATAAAGTGATACCTTACATCAATGTGCTTTGTTCTCTCATGAAAAGCTTGATTCTTTGACAAGTGTATGACACTCTAACTATCACAAAACACGATAATAATATCAAAATCCATACCCATATTCTCAATCAGCCCCTTTAGCCAAATGCCTTCCTATACGCCTTCAGCCAAAGCCATGTACTCAGCTTCTGTTGTGGACAATGCAATGGATGACTGCAAAGTCGCCTTCCACCTAACTGTACAACTTGAAACACAAAATATATACCCAGTCATGGACCTTATGTTATCCAAATCTCCAGCATAATCCGAATCCACATAGCTAATAATTCTAGCAATAGAATTCAATTGACTATACTTCAAACATCTATCTGCAGATCCTCTCAGATACCTCATGATTCATTTCATAGCCTGCCAATGAATCTTTCCTGGCTTGTGCATGTAGTTACTCAGAACACTGACTGTATGTGAAATATCTGACCTAGTGCACACTATGGCGTACATCAAGCTACCCACTGCACTGGCATATGGCACATTAGACATGTGTTCCACCTCCTCGTCAATACTCGATGATAGATCTGATGAGAGCCTGAAATGAGCTGCAAGTAGCGTACTAATTGGCTTGGACATGTCCATCCCAAATCGCTCAAGTACTTTCTCAATATAATGTTGTTGAGACAAGTACAACAATCCTAGGTGTCTGTCCCGGATGATCTCCATGCCCAATATCTTTTTTGCACCGCCCAAATCCTTCATCTCAAATTCTTCAGTTAACTGAGCCTTTAAAATGTTGATCTCAGATATGTTTCTAGAGGCAATCAACATATCATCAATGTACAACAACAAATATACGAGAAGGCTATCACTGTGTTTTTTATAATGTACACAACAATCGTAAATGCTTCTAGTATATCCTATCTTGGTAATAAAAGCATCAAACCTTTTATATTACTGCTTCGGAGACTACTTCATGCCATATAAAGACCTCTTCAAGAGAAATGGTTGATTTTCTTTCCCGAAAACAACGAATCCCTATGGTTAGCTCATGTAGATTTGTTCCTCCACCTCACCATATAGAAACGTTGTTTTCACATCCATCTGCTCAACCTCCATATCAAACAGAGCTACCATGGCAAGTAAAACATGAATGGAAGCGTGTTTTACGACTGGGGAGAACACCTCATGGAAGTCAACTCCCTCTCTCTGAGTAAAACCCTCAGCAACCAATCGTGCCTTGTATTTAGCATCTTCAACCCCAGGAATCCCTTTCTTTTTCTTGTAGATCAATTTGCAACCAACAATCTTCTGTCCTTTAGGTACATCAACCAGTTCCCATGTGCTATTCTTGTGTAGAGACTCCATCTCTTCACTCATAGTTGCAGCCCATTTATCATAAGCTGGTCGGGAAATAGCTTCATTGTATGTGACTGGATCATCACCTACAAACTCCTCGGCCGAAATCAAAGTATAAGTAACCATATCTAAATATGCAAACTGCTGTGGTGGTTTGATCTGCCTTCTCTCTCTATCGTGAGCCAAATGATAGTTCTGTAGTGAATTGTTTTCTTGCTGCTGATTAGGTGATAATGAATTTTCATCAGTTTCATCTATCACCTTTTATTTTCCCTTTGAAACTTGTGTGGTGTCAATTTCAATCTCCACATTCTCCTTAATGCCCTGTTGACTACTTTGGGGCTGCTCCACCTTCTTCATCGTAGCAGACTCATCAAATGTCATGTCTCTGCTGATAATCATTTTGGAGCCCTTATTATCATTACACCACAAACGATAACCCTTGACTCCATCTGCATAGCCTAAGAATATGCAATTCCTAGCCATTAGCTCAAGCTTCCCATCCTGGACATGAGCATAGGCTAGACACCCAAATACTTTTAGATTTGAGGAATCATCAGGAGACCCGAACCAAACTTCTGTTGTAATTGGCATCAAATCAATTGGGATTTGTGTTTAATTACATGTTCAAGAAGAGTTTAAATCTTATAGATGGATGCCAATTTGGTTGGAATCCATAAGTGTTGTGTAAATGTGAAGGGGGGACAAAAAGGCAAAGATTATGTATGTGGGGGAAATCCCACATTGACTATGAGACAAAGTATAGGAGAATAAGTGGGAATATAAAAAAGCTTTTAGTCTGATCCAAAATCACTTATCCCACATTGGAAATTTACCCAATGGGAATACACCATATATGTGGTTTAAGTATTGATGCTTGATAAAGTATCAATTAAGAAACTCATGAGGGTGTGCCCAAATGCGCGCTACCGCCTCTCGCCCGTCCTGACCCAGCCCGGCTCCGCTCCAGCTCAGGCTCGGGCGAATTGTCTTGGGTCTCAAGTTAGTCTTTTTGCAGAAAATTTCAACTTTTATCTAGAATTTTATTTAAATTTGAATTTTAAATTCAAAATAGACATTACAGAAACTGCTGACCATTTCTGCAATTAGAGAAACTGCCAGCCGTTTCTGCCGTTACCAGGTTCATTGTATCCGATCTAGAATAAATCTGGACCAGATTACAGAATGAACTTGGACATCCTAATGCCTCCTCTCACACCTATATAGAGTTGTTGCTGGAAATATACAAAAACACAAAAAACCAAGTTATTTCTTCTTTCTCTCTATTCTCTCACATAGTGTTGCTTATCAGCTTGTGTTTGGCAACTGAGTGGTGTTCGAAATAAAGCTTCTTGAAGTGCACCAAGACGCTTCTGGATTGTCTTATCCTGGGGTAAATTTCGTTGCACTCTCTGCACTGGTAGGGGCGATAATTTCTTCAAGACAAACCATAGATTAGCGATTCAGTCTAAGTTCTATTATTATACAGAACTTTGAGATAAATTCTTGTTTAATATACTGATCTTCTGTATTTTCTTCTGTTATATTCCAAATTGGTATGTTTGCTATTGGTTTATGTTTCTATTAAACTGAACTGCAAAATTGGATATATATTTGGAATATATGCATTGTTGTTTGCTATTTTCTGATATATCTTGAATTCTGATTTTACAAACACTGCCCTTATTTTTAAACTGTTTTATAAACTATTGTTTATAATTTGTACGGACAACAACTTTCATTGGTGTCTTGCAGTCCAAAACAGTCGATGGTGATCTATTCACCAAATAACAAACAGTGTTAATCGCTTCTGCCCAAAAATTCTTGGACAATCCGGCATTAAAGAGCATCTATCTAGCTCTTTTCAAGATAGTCCTGTTCATCCGTTCTGTAACTCCATTTTGTTGTGGTGTATGTATAACTGTGCGATGCCTCAAAATTACTTATGTGTCACAGAATTCCTTGTTGCAGAACTCCAATCCGTTGTCATTCCTCAAGTGTTTTATCTCCTTTCCTATCTGCTTCTCGATCAAATTTTTTCATTGCTTGAAGTTGACAAACACCTCATCTTTATGCTTCAGCATGTACACCTATACTTTCCGTGAGAAATCATCAATGAATGTCAGCATGTACCTAGCAACTCCCTTTAAAGAAACCTGAGAAGGCCCCTAAAGATCTGAGTGAATGTCATCCAAGGTGCCATTGGTCCTGTGAAGTTTAGCACCAAACTTCACCCTGTGTTACTTGCCAAGCATATACTGCTCGCAGAAATCCAACTCTCCAATCTTCTCTCCAGAAAGCAAACCTCATTTGCTCAGTTCTGACATCCCCCTCTCACTCATATGCCCAAGCCACATATGCCACAATCTCGTATATCATTAACTGATGAAGAAACCACTGTGGTACCAAAAACTGTGTTACCTTGCAATATGTAAAGGTCATTCCACTTGTCTCCCATCATGATAAGCAATGCACCTTTGGAAACCCGCAGAACTCCATCTCGAGCTCTGTACTCACAGTCATTCTTGTCCAGAGTACCCAATGAAATCATATTTTTCGTCAGATCTAGAACATGACGCACATCTATTAGGGTCCTTATTATGCCGTCGTGCATTCTGATACAAACTAAGCCAATTCCTATAACCCTGCATGAAGCATCGTTTCCCACAAGCACTTTACCACCATCATATTTTCGATAAGTGGTAAATTAATCTTCTCATGGACACATGTGGTAGGAACAATCATTATCCAAAATGCACTCCGAACTTAGTAAACTCTCAAGAACGTTGAGAACAATCCCACCATCATATTCATCCTCAATAATTTATGCAACATCATCCTGTTTCTGATCAGAAGTTTCACCTGCATCATTCGCCTTTCCTCGTTTAGGATAATTTCATTTTCAATGTCCATTTCCACTGCACTTAAAACATTTGTCGCCTGTTCTAAGCTTGGTTCGAGACTTTGATCGACCTTTACTTCTTCCCCTTTCTCTCGGTCTCCTCTTCGCCACCAATCCTTCCCTACTTTCACTATCGTTACTACTTAGGACATATTTTCTCAATTCGTTAGAATTCAATGAGGCCTTCATATCCTCCATTGAAATCGTATCTCTCCCATATAGTAAAGTAGTAATCAGGTGCTCAAAGGATTTTGACAGAGAACACAAGAGAATTAATGCTTGATCGTCATCTTCAATTTTTACATCTAAACTAGTGATATCCAGAATCACTTTATTGAAATAATCAATGTGTTGAGTAATAGATATACCTTTCTTCATTCTCAATGTGTATAACTGCTATTTCAAATACAACAGATTTGTCAGGGACTTCGTCATATAGAGACTCTCCAGCTTCGTCCACAATTCTACTGGCATATTTTGCATGGCGACCTCTCTAAATACATTATCTACCAATGATAACACCAGAGTACCGTAAGCCTTCCCCATGAACTCATCATTCTCCTCGTCTATCAGCGTCTCTGGCAAGAAATTCTTGCCCTCTAACACTCTCTGTAAACCTTGTTGACATAGGAGGGCGTGCATCTTCATCTTTCATAGCCTAAAGTAGTACTTCCCATTGAATTTCTCTACCTCATACTTCATGGCTGACATCTGATCTAACCTGCTCTGATACCATTTTGTTGAAATTCATGATGATCTATTATGAAAACTATAAAATAACAGTAAAGTAATTCAATGAAAACTAACAACAAGATTTAACGTAGTTCGCCAATGTGCTTAATTCATCCGACAAAGAAAATGATTTTATTAATTTCAAATCAAAGTAATAAGTACAACTTAAGTCCCACAAATCTCATGAAAACACCTAACACCCTCATTCTAAACTTCATCTCAAAAAAACTATCTCAAAAGCAGTTAGAATCATCCATGTATGGTCTATCTCGATTTATCCTAGAAGAAAATTGCTTAAATATCCGCGAAAGAAAATCCTTGGCCTAATGGGCCTTGCGCCCACACATCTTGCTGCTGTTGCCGAGAATTTGCTGCATTGTGGCAAAATGGTCCGCGCTAGGACGCACAAATCTTGAGCCCTAGCGCGGGATTATAGCTCGATGCGCACCTTAGCAAGTGGAACTCGTGCTAGGGCGCCGGGTTCCAGTGGCATTTGCGCTCGAGCGAGATACTTCTTGCCCCTGGGAGCACGTCGCGTTCTGCTACCAGTTCTCCGCCTAGCCGCGTGTCTTGGCGTGCACTTCCTTGCGCCCCGGTGTGCGGCGTCCAGCCAACGTACGATGGGGTGTGCTTCCGAGCCCATTTCGACCGCTTCGCTCCGTTTCACTCCATTTCTTCCATTCCTTGTCAATTTTAGCCCAAATTTTAAGGGAAAATCAACAAATGATATCTAACATGTCAAATGGCATTGCAATCACACTTATATATGTATGCAGTCTAGAGTTTGAACAACGAATTCTTGGTCAGGATGTTGTGTAAATAAAGAAAATTAAATTTAACCCACCAATTCAATCATGACCCATCCAAAAAGAATCAAGTTTAGGTTTGATGTTTTCAAGTTTAGATTCAGGTCGGATCCGAATTCGATCCCCCTAAAAGAAGTTGAATTGTATTACGAATCTATCTGTTAAACCTGAAAACAAAAAGGGGGTGACCTTCCAACTGAGCAAATCCATCCCACTTGACCCACTTTAAAATAACTAGGACAAGCAAATCTTAGATTAAAAAAAGCAAATCTTAGATTAAAAAAAATCAAAAGTTATCTTTTTGTATTTGGAGCAATTGTGGACAACATGACAAGTGTTTTTAAAGTTATTATTCTTATTGGACCTTAATGGATATATAATGGTAGTGTTAGTAGATAATTGGTATATTAATCAAGGACGGACTTAGGTGGGCAAGCAAGGGCCATTGCCCCCCAAGTTTATTGTAATATATATAATTTTAGTAATAATTAATTTAAATAATTTATTAAAAATAAGAAATCATTTAATATTAATTAAAAGTAATTAATTTTTAACTTGCATTACTTAATTTTTTTAAAAATTAACTTTTACCATGGTCCTTAATAAAAAATTAATTATCAAGATTTATTGAATTAAACTTAATTTTATTTTAATTAAAGATAAAAATTACAATCAATTCATGAAATCTTTATCTATTTTATTTTTTAAAATTCAAAATAAATTCTTAAGTCTATATTTACAATCAAGTAATCAAGTAAAAACTATTAAGTTAGACCGATTAGGGCATTTTCATTTTATTTGTTTAAGAAAATATTACGAGGGTTTAGCAGATTAAATCTTAAGAGACTTGTAAAACAATTAAAATATCTTGTTTTTACTTTAATAAGATTGAGATAAAGAGATAAATATAAGTGAATATTTATTTTTATTTTTTTTATATTTCAACATCTATAAATGAGATAATTTTTGTTGCTATGAATATTGACAAGAACATGCTTCAAAATAAGATGAAAGGTAATTTTTTATCCAATTGTTTAGTTACTTACTTATATTGAGAAAAAAATTATAAAAATTTTTTATATTAATTCAATCATTTATAAATTTTATGATATAAAAGAACATCGCACTCAACTTCGTTGAAAATGTGTATTTTGAATTCTTCATAAATTATGAAAAATATATTTAAATTTTTAACCTTTATAATTTTGCCGCCCACACTCTTATTTTTGAATCCATCCCTTTATTAATCTTCTATCATTTAATGTTGGTGTACGTAATTGATTAATTTTGATGTTATTTGAATGATGACTGGAATTTGATTGATCATATTGGTAGGAAGGTTGAATTAAAATGTTAACTTTAATGTAAATTTAAAAAATACAAATTTAAACTTTTAGTCAAATATACTGTTGAAATTTATAAATATGAAAAGTGAAATATATAGATCAGATTGTGTTAGATTTATCAAGTTATTAGGCGACATGATTAACAATTAGTCAATCGAACATAACTCGATTTTTTATGAACTAGGTTAAAATTGAACCTTTTGAATTTTGCATTTGGTGATATTGAATTTGGGTCGATATTTTATGTCATACACATATATTAACCCAACATGCATCCAACATATCCATTCATATTGAAATTCCTAGTAAAAAAATAGAGGGGGGAAAAATCTATATAAAAGTAATAAATACTTAGGAGCGTATTATTAAGATTATTAAAAAAATATTAAAAGATTTTTATATCAAATAAATTATGTAACATAAATCTTTTTTAAGATAGTTTTATTTTAAAAAAAGAAAAGGAGAGAAAGAGATTTGCCTTCAAGAGTCTTTATGTTCACCAAAAGGAAGATATGTAATTCGATTAATTAACTATTCAACATTATTGAGTCCTAACCTAAGCAACAAAGGATTTAAGCATAAATTATTGTATTAAGATTTCATTTTTCAAACATTAGATGGCCAGCGATCTCGAGTTCATTTTCTCTGTTCTTCACTGATCGACGCTGCGCAGTGGCTCTAGCTTCAGGTACTTTATTTTTATTTTTCTTTTCGTGGGTTTTCAAAATTTTCTATTTTATTGGGATTTTCGTTTGCATTTTTCGATTATTCGCAACTTAATTTGATTGAAGAAAGAAAGGGCTTGATGGGTCTCTCAGATTTACTACCAATTTTACGGATTCTGAGTCAACTTTATCGCTTCAGCAAGTTTCGAGACTCGGTTTGTTTCATCCGCTATTGCATTTTTTTTCTAAATGCAGAAACTATTCTGTTTAGTTGAATTCAAGGGCACGTTCCATCCTTTCTGCTTGTCACGCGTGGTTACTTATTTATTTATTGTTCTTCTCACATTTAGATATGTTTTGCTCCTTTTTTCTTTTTCTTTTTTTTTTTTTGAGAGTTATTTCAATTTCATTATTTTTAGAGTTGTCTTCATGCCCATTTATATGGTTAGAGTTTATAAAAGCTGGATTAATTGTAAAGAAACTAAGGGATCAATGTTTTATGCTTGTGATGTTAGAGACAGTAGTGTGGAGAAAGAAAGAAATGGGGTTAGATTTAGAGGGTGTTTGGCTAAGTTTATTTAAAAAGTCTTATAAACTTCTATATTTTATAAGATATTTTCGAAGTTTATAAGATGCTAATCTTTTTTTGAAAAATAAGTTTTTTAAAGTTTTTGGATAAAATAAGATTTTAGATCTTATAAGGTGTTAGTAATGTTAGTTTTGTAATTAATATGATTAAAATTAAGAAAGCTTGTTAAGATATTCAAAATAAGTTAAAAACTCCTTAATTTTTTAAAAAGAGCTTATAAGTTCCTAACATCATATTTTTGGAGCTTGTAAGCTCTTTTTTAAAAAAAATTAGCAAACACTCTTTAATATCTTTTAAGCTCTCAAACATCTTATAAAATGTTTTGAGGAGCTTATGAGCTCACCCAAACACCCTCTTAGCTAAACTTATTTAAAACATTTTATAAGCTCCTACATCTTATAAGATGTTTTTGGAGCTTATAAGATGTTAGATATTATTTTTAAAATAAGTTGTTGAAGTGTTTGGATAAAATAAGATCTTGAAGCTTAAAAGATGTTAATAATGGCAATTTTGTAATTAAAATGGTTAAAAATGAAGG
Organism: Jacaranda mimosifolia; assembly: GCA_018894105.1. Lineage (NCBI taxonomy): Eukaryota > Viridiplantae > Streptophyta > Magnoliopsida > Lamiales > Bignoniaceae > Jacaranda > Jacaranda mimosifolia. Next base: position 38,439,726 of record CM032123.1, read on the forward strand.
AGTTTGTTAAGATTTTAAAAATAAGTTAGGATCTTCTTATTTTTTAAAAAGAACTTATAAGCTCCTAACATCTTTTAGGATCTTATAAGTTCTTTTAAAAAAAAATTACTAAACACTTTTTATTAACTTATAAATTCTTAAACATCTTATAAGATGTTTTAAAGAGCTTATAAGCTCACCCAAACACCCTCTTAGTTTGTTCAATTGAGTCCTCATTCATGGTTTGAAGAACAGGGAGTAGATGTAAAATTATAGTTTGTTTTGAGTTTACTCATATGCTACTCATATTCTGATTCGACATTTGCTTTTGTTAAGAGCTCATAAAGTAATTTTTCAGCTCATTCGATTGATTTCTAGGAGCTCGTTACCTTGATAAGCATTTTGGTTCCATTGTTTTACCCATGTCGATGCTGAAAGAGGATGATGCATCTTCTAATTCGGAGGTAATCGTTGCTTCAGTCGTTTCTTGTGGTTTAAAAGATTTCGATTTGTTTTCCTGTTTCCTGGTTTTCATTTTTGTGTAATTTAGTTTCGGACATCTAACATATGACGATTTGGGGTTCACAAGTGGATTCCTGTTAACTCCTTCATTGGTATATAGAGAAAATAGTTTGGTTGAAGTTGTTTGTTGCAGATAATAATGAACTTGTACTGTGAAAAAATAGGCCAGATGTGCTTGATCAGGTGAAATTTTTGAACTGGAATTGCCCTTCCAGTTCTATTTATTACATATGCTGTTCGACTGAACTTGTTTTCGTTTGGCTTCTCCTTTGTGAAATTCCAAGACCCAAAATATCCTTCATTTTAGATTCGGGCTTATGGAATTCATTCATTTTGAAAGTCTAGTGGTTGAAAGCATCATTAGCTTAAATTCTGATCCGTGCAGCATGGGAAATGTGGAATCTCATGTGAATTTGCCGTTGGTACACAGCTGTGCTGAATTTGCCTTCAACTTTTCTAACTTTGATATGACAAACTTGTGCCCCTTGCTTCGTTCAATAACTATATTGTCCGACTTATCTGGATGAAACAGTAACTACACGTGCCAAGGGTGTGGTGAATATTAGATTGTATTGTGATAAACTTGACTGAGATTTGTTGTTCTTGTGTTTGATTTGCAGTTGTTATCAGACATCTTCAGAGAACTTGTTGATTCTATTATTGTTGATGTTGCATCCGAGTCGCACAGAATAGCAAGGCTAGGACTTGACCGTAATTTAGATCAACAGGAAGAGGAGTTGAGGTTGTCTGCGGAAGCACGAGCAAGGGCATCTGATCCAAGCCATAGTGGCGAGGCCAATGGCAAATACGTCGTCGATATATTCGGCCAAACTCACCCTCCAATTGCAAATGAAATATTTGAGTGCATGAACTGTGGGAGATCTATAATGGCTGGAAGATTTGCTCCTCATTTGGAGAAGTGCATGGGCAAGGTGACCTCCTTTGAACTCATGACCCTTCAAATCTACTTAAATAGAAACTCAACCGAACTGTTTGAGTATTGTGTGAATTATTGGAAATAAATATTGATGGTACCTCGTCTTGTCCTACATCGAGAAATCAAGAGGAATGTGGTTTGAATATAAGATCCTTGACGTCACCCTCTGTTCACATGCCTTTTCCTATGGACAAAACACCCACCAGATGCATGCTGGCAGGATAGTAACTTGAAGCGGCTGAGGGCATTCATACCTAGCGACTGATCTGGTTATCATCACATATGTTTGTGTATTAGAAATTAACTTAGCTGCATGATATTTGCGTGTAAGAATTTGATAGAATCTAATGTGAGTTGAATTCTTGGACGGCTTTTGGGCTACAGGGTAGAAAGGCTCGTCTCAAGTCAACAAGAAGTACGACAGCTGCACAGAACCGGTACTCACGAGGAAGCCCTCTTTCGAGTCAGTCCTCTTACTCAAATAACACGAGCATGAACCGTTTATCGAATGGAAGTTCTGGAATTGCAGGTCATGAATATTCAAATGGCACTTTGGGGGAGTCGTGATGTGAGACAGTCAGCCCAAGATCTAATTAAGGCCACGAGCATAAGGCCCTTCCAGCCCAAAATTCCCCAGCAAGAGAAAGAACCAAACTCTATGGTCAACCCCAGTTTGCAGGATTCCCCACTCAATGTATTTACTCAGGAACAGATGGTGTTTTTGGCTCATAATCTGCTGATTTTTTTTCTTTTGAGCAGCAAGCAGACATCTTGGAGGTGATGAATGAAAACAGAATTTTATGTAACTAATTATGGTGCACTTGCTATTAGAAGGGCCGCAGTCAAATTCCCATATTTTTGCAGGGTAGAATCAATTTTGCACCCTCAGTCATCCCTAATCATCGCTTCGAACTGGGGGTGTAACAAGTTGAGTTGAGCCGAATCGAGTTGAGTTTGGAAAATTTTTTAAGTCTAGTTCAGCTCGGTTCAATAAGCTCTAATTGTAAAATGAGCTGTAAATAATTGTGAGTTCGAACTCAAAATAAAAAAATAGTAATATAATATATATTTATTAATAAAATAAAAAATAATATTTAATTATATGCTAGCTCGTAAGCCAACTTGCGAGTCTCGAGCCTAAATATAAACAGTTCGAGATCAACTTGAAATGGAGTTCGAGCTGGATTAAGCTTGAGTCAAGTTAATTTGGCCTTAGCTTATGACGTTCGTGAGTCGATTCAGCTCGTTTGCACATTTACTTTGAACTCGAGCTTTATTTGAGTTGGTTGGCCATAAGTAGGTTCGACTCATATATATTGAAAAAGATAAATTTAACCTCAACAAACCATAAAAATATTCCAAAATAACATATTTAACGAATATCAATGTGGAAATAAATTTCATCCTTTCCATTTTTTTAATTTCCATACTTGCATGCATAATAATATTTCATTAAAAATCAAATTTCAAATCTTATATTTTCATGTATGAGGGCGATGTTATTTAATCAATTGATCAATTGATAATTCAATCTTCTCATACCTATAAACAAGTCAGCAACATTACTATTCTTCCTTCAATATAATTTTTTTTGTGTATTTTATACCTGGATAAGATATTTTAAGTATAATTAAACAATCACGAACTCTTTAAAAATTGCCATGTGAGATGTTAAGCTATTTAAATTGGTGATCAAAATTAATTATATGTCACATCAAATCAAATTAGATCAAATTAAATTAAATTAAATCAAATCAACAACTTAAGTAAGCATGATATTATAAAATATTTAAGTATTTTATTTAATCAATGATGGTATAATAGACGTTTAAGATATACCTACCAACCCAATGAAAAATTTATCTATAATAACTAACACGAGATGTATATGTAAATTCATTATATTAAAGCACACACAGAATAAGTCAAACAACGACTTCTTTATCCCAATATTTGATTCCTAAAATACATTAGTGGCTACCATGTACTCATTCACACTATATAAAAACCCGAATTAAATTAAAAAACACACACACAAAAATTTGAAAAAGGAAAAAGGGAAAATAGACAGGACAAAAAAAAAGATGTCGGAAGAAGGCAGCTCGAAGTTCGATCTCCCCGAGGAACTGCTGGAGGTTTTACCCTCTGATCCATTCCAACAGTTGGATGTGGCCTGGAAGATCACCTCCATTGCCCTGTCGACACGTGTCAACGCCCTCGAATCCGAGGCGTCAGCTCTCCGACAGCAGCTCGCTGACCGGGACGCCATCATTTCCGGGCTCGAGTCCCAGCTCAAGTCGCTCGACTCCTCGCTCGGCGAGGCAGAGGATAGGCTCGTCGCAGCTCATCAGAAAAAGGTTGAGATTTTGAACCTCACATGCTTGCAACTCGAACCATATTCGCTTCCCATTTCAAATATTTGATTTCGGTAAATTGCAAAACTAAATTGTATCTATGGTCAACTCGTAACGTAAGAATAGAGTTTGGCATATTAAAATACAACTAGAACTCATTAAGAATTGCATAAAAAGAAAAGACAACAGTCATTGAGAAACACAATCACTACCGATGGTTGTTTGCATACATGCATAACGCATGTACTATGCAAGCAATCATCAATGCTATGTGTTTCTGAGCGGCCACTCTCATTTTTTTCGATTTTTAATAAATCACTAGAAAAATACAGTTAGCATCAATAATTGCTTGCATTACGTCTGTATTAGTATTTCATGCGTGCGCCATGTAAGTTCCACGCAAACAATCACTATCATTAATCGCAATTTTTTTTTTTTAATAAGTTTTGATTTTATTTTAATACTACCTCAAATTTCGATCTTGAAACTTGAAATGGTCATAGCTATGGTTTTAATTTTGCAATTTTTCCATTTGATTATAATTCTTATTGTTTATTTGATTTGGGTTTTGCGGATTGGCAGGAGAGCTTGATGAGGGAGAATGCGGAGCTGAGCATTACTGTAAAGAAGCTTAATGGAGATGTTGCCAAGGTATGGCGTTGGTTGACTTTTTTTCCGATGGTCAACGGTCTCTTGATCACTTTGACTTTAATCATTAGTAGCACAATTTGTTGTTGTTGTTTTTTAAACATTTGAGATGTTGGAGTTGAAGCACTGCAAAATTTCTTGAAGATAGCAACTAATTAATCTGTCTTAGTGCTCTAATGGAGGGATTGAGTTTAATACAATTTGAATGCATGACATCATTAATTTTTCAAAAAATTTAGGATATTACCCTCTCTATTTTTAATTCATTCATTTTATTCATCTATGTTATAGGATAAAAAGATAGGGACTCCGATATGAGTATTCGATATATATATATACATACATGTATTGTATGCATACACATGGAGATATGCAATTGATAATAAATTTATACATACATATCTTTACAAGTATGAGGAGAAATAAGTTGAAATAAATTATTGTATTTATATACAATGTAAAGAGATGGTAATTTGGAATAAGACAATATTCTTTCCTTTCAAATAATTTTAGAAAATTTTGGTGTTTTATTTAATTTTTATCACTCATTTGTTCGAAACGTGTTGGAGACATTGCCGATTATGTGTCTGATATGTCCTGTTGGAGTTTTGTTATTCTTTTTTAATTCGTACGTGTACAGGGTTAGTATCGACATCATGTTGTGTCCCACACTGTGCGAATGATTTTTTGAAGTGCATCATAAGTTATAGCTGATGGCTTCACCATTAGGATTCATGGTGCTTGATTTATACGAACCGTTTTCTAACCTTTGTCTAGTTCCTTCCTGTTTATAACCATTGTTCCAGCAATTACCATTATTAATTACAGCCTTTGCTTTAAGGATGTAGTAATGATCAGCTTTAGATCCATGTTACCTGAGGTCGAGAGGGCCTGAGCAAAACAATCACCTAACATATGATGCTGCCCTGTCGGGTGGCCTGTGGTCCAGTAGCACAAGTCTCTCACATAATGTGGGAGGTCAGGAGTTCGAACCTGAACGAGCTCCTGATGTGCGTGCGCGTGTATAAATTAAAAAAAAAAAAACATATGATGTTGACCTTTTGCATGTAATCTTATTGCCAAGATGATTTTTTTTTTTTTTTGTGTTGAGATACTTACAGTTTTAGTTGTTTCAGTTAGAGGCCTTCAGAAAGACGCTCATGCGGTCACTTCAAGAGGACAACGGCAATCCTGTAAGTAAATCAGTTCGATATATAGATTTATATATATATATATATATATATGGATATAGGAACAGATAAATGCTTCGATTGCTCATTTTCAATTTTTGTCTGATAGGCAAATGATCCAGCGGTTGTTGCCCCACGCGTGCCAAGCAGTTTAGGTTTGCATATTTGATTTTCTACCGATACCATATTTTATCTCTATACAGACTATTCTATTTACTGAACTTAATTTATGCTTTTTAAGAAAGTTCAATTTTTAAATAAGTCATCGATTATTAGTCGATGGTAGGATGATAATAGCTACTCTCCAAGTTATAGATTTATCTCTACCAGAGAATTTTACTGAATAATTTGTTTGAATTGTTTCAGAAGACGATCCTGTGTTACTGCCGATCAGAACAACTTCTATGCATAGCCAATTCTCTGATGCTGGAAATTCACACGCTGAAGAGATTGAGACCAAAGGTATGCTTCCTAGTATATGTTCCCTACGTATCCAGATCAATTCTATTATTTTTAGTGGATTTGGGTCTGGCTATGGGTCTAACCAATATTAACTGTATTTGGGTACGGTTATTTTTAATTTTTTATGTGTCTGAGAAAATATCCTTGTTGAAAGTGTGTTACGCATTTTGAATCATCTATTCTATTCTTTATTTTAATTTGTTGTATTTATGTCAAATGAATTTGATTTTCAATTAATTATTTTTATAAAAAAAATATTAATACACATATTATATATTCATAAAATAAAATAGGAGATAGAATAAGAAATGAAATAGAGTATTTAAACTGAAATAGAGTATTTAACAAACTCATGATATGCATGCGTGTGCAAAAAAAAAAAAGTTTATGAGTCTTATTGTTACCTAAAATTCTTTCTTGCCATGACGTACCGCAGTGAGGCCTCGCACATCACATGGCGTGCTGCTAGCATCCCAAACCAGCACGCCTCGGCTTACACCTCCGAGTTCCCCTCGGACTCTATCTGCATCTGTATCTCCGCCCAGGACGCCAAGACCAGGGTCTCCAAGACAGCACCCAGTTTCATTCTCCACGCCATCGAGCCAGTTTGGTTCAATGCCAAGCTCGGATTCAGGATCTCAATCGGGTTAGTTATCAGAACTTAGTGCTTTCCGTTCTCTTTTATAATAGCTGATCAAGTTCAAAAACGGTGAATGATCTTGTTTTCAATGGATCGAACGGATTGAGAACTTATATTTAGAGGGTCTATGGATGAGTTTATAGTCTCTTTTTAAAAGCTTATAAGATGATACATAATGTTTTGAAAAGAATTTATAAACTTCTAAAATAAGATGTTTGGATTTTATAAGCTCTTTCTAAAGAAATAATTTATTTTTACAATCTTCAAGCTTTTTTAATTTTAACTACTAGTCGTCGTGGCATGCCGTTCCTGTGTGCATATTAATTTATTATATTATTGATGCTAATTATATCAATAAATAATAAAGTACTCAATTTTTTATAATATATATTAACAATAACATAATTTTAACAATAATCACATTCAATAGCATACAATATTAATTATCTATTAAGATAAACTCATATTTAGTAAATAATTTCTACGTCAAACATTCAAAAGTATATAAAAATTTATCTACCTAGCTACACATTCCATAAATTTTGTTATTACGTTTTTATCATATTATGTGTGTTTTTAAATTATAAATTAAGTGATAAGTTCACTTTCCAAATTAAATTAAAAAATTAAAAGTATAATTGGTAAAACAAATCTTGGTGTAGCTTGGCGTAACTGCCATTTTGGATGTGTAAAGAGTTATTAAGTATAAAATTGTCATTATTAACATCTAATAAGCTTCAAGATCTTATTATATCCAAACATTTTAAGAGATGTAACATCTTATAAACCCCAAAAATATATCTTAATTATAAAATGTAGGAACTTATAAGATCTTTTAAATAAATTTAACCACACTCTTTTACCAGCAGTTGGAGGAAAAAAGTTGCTCATAATCAACATGCTATCATAAAAACATGTTTGCTGCACTTATTCATCACAATAATTGCTTACTTAAAGAACTATTCGCGCTTACACCAGGAAAAACCCGTCTTGATGGAAAAGAATTCTTTCGCCAAGTCAGGTACTTGACGCTTCTTACATTCTTAAATTCCAAAAATTGGAAGTGTTTGTATCTATCAACTTTGTATATTAATTTTTTCACGAAAAAAAAAAAAACTGTCTGATTATTCCTATCTATCTGCTATATGTTGCTGATTGTCTTGTAAAAATTACTTGACGGATGAAGTTGTTAGGTCAGTTTAATCAATTTTGTCCTTGCGCTTCGTAGCGCGCTCTTTGTCTGAAATCTCGTTCGTTTCATCAGAAACCGGTTATCATACGAACACTTTGGGGCATTTCTAGCGAACGTGAAGGAGCTGAATTCCCAGAAGCAAACAAAGGAGGTATTTGACCCACTACAAAAAAAAATGTTATATCAGTGACAAAATAACAAGTGACAATGTAAAAATTGTCACTAATGATGCATGTTAAGTGACAGTAGCTTTTATTTTGTTACTAGTGATGTTTTTTATGTGACAATAATTTTTGTTTTGTCACAATATAGCTCGTTAGTGACAAAAACTAATGTTTTAAGTTGATGCCATTAATAATTAGTGACACCCCTATGCGACAACCTGGTGAGAATAAAAACTGTTACTATAATTTATGGTAAGATTTTCATTATCACTAAGTTGCGCCATAGGAGTGTCACTAATAACCAGTGGTAACAATTTAAATACTATTATTGTCACTATTTAATTTGTAAAAATCATTAAGGAGACAAAGCAAAAAAATTTGTCACCTAATATATAAAGTTAGTGACAATTTTTTATTGTCACTCATTATTTTGTTACTAATTTATCTTTTTTTTGGTAGTTTTATAAGATAAGACAGATAAACATTTTTTTCGCCATTTCTTGCTTCCTCTTTATTTATTTTTGTTCTGATAAGAATATATCGCCAACGTCGACCATACCTATTTTTTGATGATTTTTATTTAATTTGATTATATTAGGAAACCTTAAAGAAGGTGGATGAAATCTTCGGACAAGATAACAAGGATCTTTACGCCATTTTTGAGGGACTGATTACTCGTAATTTCCAGTCATGAGAGGAAATGTATGTATGAATCTGCGTTTAAACATTTAGCATTTTGTGTGGATTTTGATGTGTAATTATTCTTTGTATAGCAAGCCATCCTTCTTTTTTTTTTTCGTGACCATTGTAATAAATGGAAATTGCAATTTATTTGTATAAATTACAACATTTCATTGTCCTTTTTCAATAAAGGAATTATTTGTAATTTTTTTAGGTGTAATGGTTTTCTTTTTCTCCCATGCATTCAAATACATGTCATTAGTATTTACGCACATGCGCAGCAAAGATTTAATAAGACGAGTTCTCACATATAAATGTAAAGCTCGATCAATTGACCACTCGGCAAATACATATTATTCAATACATTTAAATTTCAATGTAAATTGATCAAACACGAATGATTGCTAATATATATGTGATGATAATTAGATTGATCCGTCACTTACACTAAGGTCCCGTTGACATGAAATTGATAAGGGATTTTTGGCTTGAGAAAAGATACCTCACCAAATGCGTGTCGGTAGAACAATACCTCGATGAGGTTGATCGTTCATATTCACTCAAGATGGACCCTATATTTCAAATGGGTTTAAGCCCACCACGGATTTAATTAGTATAAATGTCAATTTCAACAGTTGAAAAAGACATCTAAATACTCATTTTTTAAACTCGAGCACTATTTCTTGGACTTGTTCTAAGAGATGAAGCCCAAATTTCATCAATTCTGTACATCAATTTGATGTTAGATTTTGAGTGGAAAAAAAAAAAAGGACAAAGAAAAGGCAAAATATTTAAAACATAATAGAAAATTATTAAAAAAATTTAAGCCAACAAGTTATCAATTTCTTAATTTTTTTTATTAAAATATAAATTTCAAGCATCGTGCTACAGAAAAATACTAGCATTTATCCTTTTTTGAATTAATTTAGAGATCATATTCACACAAAAAATAAAGAATGAAACCATTAAAAAAAATTCCCAAGTTCTAACCAAACTATCTATATAGTAGTCATTGAATATTCTAATGTTTCACAATTTTTTTCTGCTGTCCATAATATTTTAAATAATTGTGATATACAACAAATATTTACATCCATAACATAAGGTTGGACTACTATAATTAAAACAACTTAAAGGGTCCTCGGCCTCAAATATTTTTGTATGACTTGGGTGGGGAAACTTTTTTATCTTATAAAATAAAATAAAAAAATAAAAGATTCGGACAGTTGTATTTTTACTTTTGTTTATGCCAAATATTTAAAAAATACATATATGAAAGTGAAATTTGTGCCAAATATTTTGTGGGCCCCACCACTTTGCATATTGTATTTTATCAATATTATTGGTCACACAATGATTTGATGGAACTCCATATGTCCACAAATGGTAGTGGACCATTAATTAAAATGGATTCCCTTCTATCATCATATCATAAACACAATAAACTTAAAGCAATTAGGTGCTCCTTCAAATGATGCTTATTGGTCTTGTCCAAAAGTTGGAACAATGACATACACTACCTAGCAAGCATAAATTCTAACAATGTATCACCCTTTTTATTGATCAAATTCTAATCAAGAGTGCTTGAACTTTTAAAGCATAAGAAGTAATTAGAAACGTTACACTATGTCTCAACAAAAATTCTTCAAGACAGTAAATGGTGACATGACTTTGAGTATCCACACCATTTTAATTCAAATGTCAGAACTAACTATATATAAATCAATTCTTATACTATGTTATCAGCAGTGATATGATTCTCGATGTTTGATGTGAGACACTCTGGGTAAATAAATAGCTTTGATTTGACGTCACCAAAATCATTCACAAAATAAATAAGTATTGCTTGAACCAAGTCTAGAATAAAATTTCATGATCAGGAGATACCAAAATTAAATGAATGACAACGAATTTCATTAGGGACTATAGTGATAGCGATATACTAGATTGTGATCGGGTTAGAAAATATCAAACGTCCTTTTTGGAAAACAATGAAGGTGGAATAAAAAATAAAGAATTTGAGAAAGAGGAGGCACACACAAAAAAAATTTAAACGAATATCCTTTGTCAAAAATTGTAATCGTTTTCAAAGAATATGCTTCCATCTAAAATTATTTTAAAAAAGAAATACATAAATAGCTTGCTTTCTTCAATTCCGATTATATACTTCCTACTCAATAATAGCATTCAAAAATGAATGAGAAAAACAACAAGTATAATCGATGAGAAATTAAAATATTGATTTTTTTGTTATTTTTTATATTTATCTTTGTGTGAGGAATTTCTTGTCATTTTTATTAAATGGGATAATGTCATAAATGGTCCCTAAAGTTTTAGTTTAGAATCACTTTAGTCCTCAAACTTTAAAACTTCCTTTTTTAGTCCCTAACATTTGGATTTAGTTTCAATCTAGTCCTTAAGTCCACTTTCTGGCAACTTTTTAAGGGAAAAATTGTCAATTTATAATTGTATGTTTCACTTTAATCCCTATATAAAGTTTTATGTTCCACTTTATTCCCTATATAAGATTTTATGTTCCAATTTAGTCTTTATGTTACTTTTTTTCTTTTCTTTTTTTTCTTTTTATAAATATATGTGCATGTGTATATATATAATTGATACTAATATTATTATTAACATTAAATAATATATTATTGTATATTAATATCATTTGTGATACTATTATAATTAATAATATTAATTGTATGATTAGTGATATATTAACAAATATTATAAATATATGTGCATGTGTATATATATAATTGATACTAATATTATTATTAACATTAAATAATATATTATTGTATATTAATATCATTTGTGATACTATTATAATTAATAATATTAATTGTATGATTAGTGATATATTAACAAATAAAGTAAGATAGGGACTAAATTGGAACATAAAATCTTATACAGGAACTAAAGTGGAACATAAAACCTTATATAAGGACTAAAGTGAAACATACAACTATAAATTGACAATCTTGCCCTTAAAAAGTTGCCGGAAAGTTGACTTAGGGACTAGATTGAAATTAAATCCAAACGTTAGGGACCAAAAAAGAAAATTTTAAAATTTGAGGACTACAGTGATTCTAAACTAAAACTTTAGGACCATTTATGACATTTGCCCTTATTAAATTTCTAACCTTAATATCCACATGAAAAATAATACATCATGGGATGGTATCATGTACTTACATGGTGTGACCTATCACCTACTTTCTCTTGAGTCATATATAGTACAACTCTTTTCTTGCTTGATACTATTGCTGCTTAAAGTGGAGCCATTAATACATAAAATCTGATACTATGTTATCTGACAAAGAAGCAACAGCATTCCAAGGTGATTAATCCAAGGCTTTCTTAATTAATAATCTTGTACTTAGGACCAAAGCAAATGATTTAGCCAGCATTACAACCACATGGTACCATTAATTCTAATTTGACAACGTAGTCCCAACCTGTATGTCTTAGTTATTCTTCTTTTTTATCTAACATTTTTGGACATGCTTACATAGAAAATTTCCTAGTGTTGATTTGCTGAGTAGGTTTGGTCCAATATCAATTAATTACACCATAAGTGAAGTGTAATTGTGTTGTGAGCGATCATTTTCCTTTTCTTTCTCTTTTTTTTTTTCCTCTTAGGTAAATCCACTTATTTATATAGTAGGATCAAATGGGATACTTAATTTATATATGGATAATTATAATTATCTGAGATTGAAACTTCCTAAAAATTATACATTCATCTTTTACGTTGTGCTATTTTTAAAAAGTTATGAGAGTCTGAGTTTTAGAGAACTACATGCATTTATACAATTAGATCACGTGGAATATTTTATATATAGATATATAAGTATGATTGTTTGGAACTTGAAGTGTCGAAACATCCTAAAAGTTACATCTTCACCTTTCAAATTGGGCAATTCTACTTTGTATATTAGATAACTATAGGTATTTATATAGAATGATCAGACGGGATTCTTTGTACTTGAATAATTTTGATTTTTTGAGACTCGAATGCTATGTTTGGATCAAGTAAGATAGTAGGGAAAATAAAAAGACAAATACAAATGTGCAAATATTAAGGCACAAAATTACATCTTTTGGAGTGTAGAAAAAAATTTCCTTCTCATTTTTTACGTTAAAATTCAAAATCCAAACATAAGAGAAGTGTCAAAACTTCCTAAAAACTATACCTTTGAATAGCTTAGAGGGTGTTTGGGTGAGCTTACAAGTTCCTCAAAACATCTTATAAGATGTTTGAAAACTTATAAGTTATTAAAAAATGTTTGGTAAATTTTTTTAAGAAAGAGCTTATAGGCTCTTTTAAAAAAAGTAAGGAGACCCTAACTTATTTTTAAGATCTTAACAAGCTCCTTCACTTTTAATCATTTTAATTACAAGATTACAATTATTAATATCTTATAAGCTCCAAAATCTTGTTTTATCCAAACATTTTAACAATTTATTTTAAAAATAAGGCCTAACATCTTATAAATTCCAAAAATACCTTATAAGGTGTAGGAACTTATAAGATGTTTTAAATAGGTTTAGTCAAACAGCCTCTTAAATTAAAAGTGTAATTATGATGCGATTGATCACTTTCATTACATTATGAACCAAAGACACTTATCCTATAATCAAACTTGGTTATTCTTAAGAGATCATGGCCATTTGGGTCTTAGAGAATTACAATAATTTATGCAGGTGAATTAAATCAAATTCATTATAAATTGATAATTATTATTATTCAAAACATAAAATCTCGATTTTTTTTTTTTTTTAAAATATACATTCAAAACATGGGTGGATTGAAATCTCCCATGATTATTAAGTATGAATTGGCCTCTGAGATTGATTTTATATATTTAATATTGCAAGGACAATACAAAATCCATTGTATCTGATTAAGTAGTTCTTGGCTTGTTAGGTGTAAAGAAATTGTAATATTTAATTGTATGAAAGATTTGATAAGAAATCGTGCTAAAGTGCCTAACGCTATTAGTATTATTCTTTTTTAATTTGATTCAACGTGAATCGTGGGAGGGCCCAAGAAAGCAAGACTAAGACGTGTTAGCTTTAAAGAAAATTTGATGAATAATCCCTTGGAAAATTAATGTTCCAAGTCATGGGAATTTTGACTCAATGGGAATCTCCAAACTTGATGTGGTGCTATGTTATGTTATTTGTCACTAAGCCAAAGAAAACATCACTATTTTCTTTTGCATTAGGATTATCAATCTCCCAATGGGTACACTTGTAAAATTTTTGTATAAATTAAATGGAGTCATGCATTATAAGATTATTGGATCAAATAAAGATATATGGTAAAAGAATACTTATGTTATAATTGAATATTCGTCAATAAACCAAACATTTATGTCTAATGCTAATAATGGTTGATCTGACCTTAAAGGATTTCGGACCATTGAAGCAGATCGAACTAGCGAAAGCCAAGTACAATATTTAAGACTAAGAATCAAAGATATATTTGAATTCAGTTAGGTTTAGGAGTTCGAGTTATAGAAAGAAATACTCCTCTTCGGAACAATATATAAAACTAGCTATATTTAGGTTACATGTACTCGTTGGTCTAAGTAGAAATTCAAGTGTATGTATAGAATAGAAAATTTTGTAGCCTATAATTTAGTTAAATGGGCTCAAAAAGAGGATTGAAGCTCCTTAATACCTCTTAATCTTTTGTGCGTACAAGTTTTTTGTGATGGGAGTCATCCCCTTATTGACTCTATTTCTTAAATTGTTTGATTAATAGAAGTTGCTTAATTATCAAAAAAAGAAAAGGGGGTTACTTGTACTTCTTTTACACTTTTCCAATTTGAATTTATGCTATCTCCTTTCAGAAGCAATATGTTTCATTGAGTCAAAATTCAAATTTTGAATCTTATTCTCATTTATGTAAAAGTTAAGGTCACTAACTTCACAAGTCAATTGATACCCATAAAACCAATAAATTAAAAAACAAAATAGAGTAGAAAATTTAGGTTACAATAGTAAGGTAAGGCATCAAAATTCCAAGAGAATGATATGTTAAATAAATGAGAAGGTGACAATGAGATGCTGCAACAAAGAGTGGGCATCTAGAATTTGCTTCTTATCCTCCTTTCCTTGGATAAATTTCAATTATTCTTCTATGTTTTTTAGGGTATATAAGTGGTGGAAAGTAAAAGAGAGATTGAAAGTGAGAGCATCAAAATAAAATTTATTTAAAAAAATTATATATATATATATATTAAAATTTTGAGTGTTACTTGTGTAGAGTAATAAACTTGGACAAAATCATAGGCCATTAATCATTTATGAGTAAACTATATTATGTAGTTACCTTTGTTGTAAGTACAAAAATAAAGGCAGCAAAATTGATTGGAGTTCAATCTACATAGGTAGAATCAAGATTTAATCAAAAGATATTTATATATTATAGTAATTTAAGAATATTAATATATAAAAATTTAGTTTAGTCAAATAATTTCCTTATCTGTTTGACTAAATAAATTTAAAGTTCGAAAAATATTAAATACATTTATAAGTAGCCAATTAATGATTTTTTTCTTAACAAGATTAGAAAAATAAAAATGATTGACTAAATTAATTTTAAATTTGAAAATTCATTTCTTTATAGTGATTTGAGAATATTAATTTATAATAATCTACTTTAGTTAAATGTTTCTTAATTTGTCAAATTAAATCAATTTTAAGTGTAGCTCAATGGCTTGTAGCCCAAGTGGCATCCATTTTCCCTCTTAAGTGAAGGTCTTGTGTTCGACCTGTAATTGGCGCATTTTGCAGTTTGTGTTGTTTATTCTTTGATTATTTGATTTTAAAATAGAAATATATTGCTTCGTTGAAATTGAAAAGATAACATTTCGTCATTTGTAGTGTTCTCTAAAAAAAATTAATATTAAGTGTGAAAAATATTACATGCATTTAATAATTTTCCTAACAAAATCAAAAAGAAAATCATTAAGGGTCCGTTTGGATTTGTTTTCTAGAGGCATTTTCATTTTCTAGTGAAAATAAATAGTGAAAAGTTAGTTATAAATTTAAATTTGAAAATGAAATGTTATTTGGAGGTTTTGTTTAAAATGTAATTATTATGTAGAGTTGAGAATGAGTTGTATTTGGAAAATGTAGTGTTTTGTATTAAAAGTCGTACAAATGTGAGTAGGAGAAAATGAAAAGTGATGAAAAGTGAAAAGAGAAAGAGTGTAATAGTATATTTTGGAGAATATTTTAAAAATAAAAATATTTGTGAAAATAGAGCAGAAGTTGATAGTTTTTTATTTTTATTTTCAAAAGAAAATGAAAATGATATTTGAAAATAAAACCAAACGGGCACTAACTAAATCAACCTTAAATTTGAAAGTTCATTTAATACCTTATAAATACATCAAATTTTTAAGCAATTAAAAAAATTTACAATTAATAAAAATTAAAATTTTGTCAACATTATATTTTTAATATTATATTTTATATAAAGAGTGAGGGGTGGAGTGGGGGCCCAAAATGGAGATTTGGAAAGGCTGAAATATGGTAGTGGCTGTAAATTCAGAATATGTATGATTTTACACAGCATAAATCCCAGAAAGAATAAAAGCCAAGAAAAAAAAAATGAGGAAAGAGTAGACTCCAAAAATTTGTACTCCAAATCACCCAAAAACCGGGGGGAAAATTGGATCTTTATCTCTACTGCTGCTGCTGCAGTCTGTCTGCAACACATTAAGTTCACCAAACCTTTTTCAAGCATTTATATCCCTTTGATTGTACCACTTATACCTCCAGATCTCCCAGTACCAATAGCTTTTCACCATTTTCTAACACCAAGAAAGAAGGCGAAAAAAAAAAAAAAAAGGAGTCCTTCTGCCATGGAGGTGGAACAGCTGCAGAGAAGTTTTCTTGAATACGCCTGTTCCTTGTTCCGCGAGGTAAAAATAGATTAGTCTTTATGGGTTTTTTTGGGCGGGATTGTGTTTTGTGTTGGATTTTTCTTTATTTTATTTTGGCCTTTTTTCTTTGTGGGTTTTTGATTTTTGATGTGTTTTTTGTTGGTGGCGGGTTTGAATATTTTGAAGGGTTTCTTGGATGGTCAGTTTAGTCAGCTACAGCTGCTTCAAGATGAGAGTAACCCTGATTTTGTTGTTGAAGTTGTGTCCCTTTTCTTTGAGGATTCTGACAGGCTTCTCAATGATCTCACCATAGCTTTGTAAGCATTTCTTAATGATTTTGTTGTTTAAACATGTGTTTTTATTAAAATTTGAAATCTAATGGATAAGATTGCTTATATGTATGTATGTATGTATGTATGTATGTATAAAAATTTAATATTGAGGCCATTGATGCAGAGAACAGCAGAATGTGGACTTCAAGAAGATTGATGCTCATGTTCACCAGCTCAAAGGAAGCAGCTCCAGGTATGGAACAGAGCTTTTTTCTTCTGATTTTATAGTTTTTTCTTATTTTTCCTTTCTTCTTGTTTGGGGGTGGGTGGGGTGGGGTGGGGGGGGTTATAGATGCATAGCAGACAAAATAAGAACTTTCTAGACAACCTCACTGCAGATCCTAATGGGAGTTTGAAATTTAGAAAAATGGGTAGCTCTGTGAAAATTATAGTGCTAATTGACATTTCTTGATTTGATCACTCATCAAGTAGAATCCTTATACATATTACATAGTTATTTGGAAGTAACATGTTTGCATGCAGCATTAAGTATTAAGTTGGTTTTTGCAAAATACAAGGACAGATTTACTGGGAATTCTAACAGGGTTATTACCGTTAGATCATCGAGTGCTTGTAATAAAATTCAGTGTTTTTGGTGTGGCAGCATCGGTGCTCAACGAGTCAAAAACACCTGTATTGCGTTCCGCAGCTTCTGTGAGGAGCAAAATGCTGAAGGGTGAGAATTTTGTAGTTTCTCCTTTGTTTCTTGATCTTTCCAAGTTCAGTATGTGGAGCAAATCAGATTAAGTATACTATGGATAAGCCATTGAATCTGCAAACTTTTTTGCGTTTTTAGATGCTTGAGATGCTTGCAGCAAGTGAAGCAAGAGTACTTACTAGTCAAGACCAAGCTCGAGGCACTATTACGGGTGTGTATTCCAAATCTTACCCTCTCAAAAAAATTTTGAAAATACAAATAATGATTTACATGCTAAAGTTGTTCTCTAGGATGCTTCTTATTATTGCACTTGTGTATTTTACACGCGTCGAAGAATCAAATTCTCATTTATTTGATGAAAAACGTGTCAAACATACGGAGAAAACGACATCCCAAAATGAGATAAAAGATCTAATACCTTATTCTTAAATCTCGGGTTCTTTTTTCCATAACCTGAGGTCGGCAAAAGAAGAGATAAGAGGGCCTTACAGAGAGTGTTGCCAGAAATCCATAATATGGTCCAACCACAACAACGAAATTGATTATCGTTGTACATAAGGATATTGGATTACCTATCAGAAAAGATTGAAAAATAGTCACAGACGTACATTATATCTTTTTTATTGCAATTTCTGGATTATTATATGCCGGTTTTTGAACTTCCGCAGATAGAAAAGAACCATAAAGAGATAGACTAGAAACGACATCTGTAGCCGAGTAAATGTACAATCTGAGTTTTGGCTTTTGTTTTTTCAGTTGGAGCAACAGATTGTGGCTGCTGGTGGAGCAATTCCTATGTTGAGTGAGTTCTGCTGAGCCAAATGCAGAAGTTACATAAGGTGGTGCTGTTGGTGGAGATACTTTTGTTAGTCCTCTGTGGCATATCATTTTGCTGAAGTTTAAGGTTGTCCAATCTTTTGAGGTTCTACTTGTATGGATTTTTATCTTAAAAGTGACTCTCCTTGCTATGAACAATGGAAATTTCTCTAGTGGTGATGCTTTGGATTATCTTGTTACTTTCTATTATCACAATGTGTTTGGATTTTGGATGGATTTTAGTAGGAAAAAATAAAAATTTTAAAATAAAAAGTACAAAATTTGAAAGTGACCTTTTTATTTCTAACTTTAAGCTTCAAACATAGAGTAATAGTCTATGTAACTCATGTGAACATGTTGACAAAGTATATCTAAATTTACTGAATTCACATACATTAAACGATGCTATTGAAGGTTACGTCATATTAATAGAATATAAGTAGAAAAACTAATGTCGCATAAGCATGTGCATTATGGGTGTTTATGTGGGTTAGAATTCATGGGTTCAATCCAACCCATATGATTTTGAATTGAGTTGGACTCAACATTTTAAAAATGAGTTTGAGCAGATTGGATTTTAGATAAGTTATATAAAATTTGGGTTCAAAATGGGTTCATTAAAAAAATTTAATTAATTTTATAAATCATCTCATTATATTGTAAAATTGTATATTAAATAGAGTGTAGAAAGTATAATAATATTAATATGATCTTTTGAATTAGTTTTTTAAAATAAGTAAATTAAATCAATTTTTTTGTTTTCTATTAGAATCATTTTAAACCCAATTCAACTCACCCAACAATCAATTTATTTTGAATTCAACCCACTTTTAATCCATTTATCTTAACTCATATAGAACCCAACCCACATAAATTCAAACCAAACTCAACCCAACCCACTCATTTGCCATTACTAATGTGTATTAAAAAGTCCGACTACTAAATTCAGTTGTTGAGTGGTCAATTAACCAAATAACATCGTCTTCAAACATATAAGTATGAGGTTGAAATTTTCAATTTTAAAGTGCCTTTTAGTAAATGGGTGTAAATAAATAAAATAAAATAAAAACTAGAATGCCATCCTTGTGAATTTTTTAATACTTGAACAAAATTATTTGATACGCTCATACGAATTTTTCTTCTCAATTCTAGTCAACTTTAGGTATAGGTTTAACCGCCAATAATTCCAAATTGCAATATAATATAATTTTTTTCCTTAAATTAAATAATTCTAGTCAACTTCATAATCTTATCCACTAATAGTTCCAAATTACAATAAGCTCTACAATAATTTCCGCACAACTTCTCCTATCAAAAGATTACAATATTCTTCTTTTATACTAAATAATATCTGATCAATTTTTTAAAATAATAATTCCTAATCAGTTTTAGGTGTAAAATTTACCCACTAATATTCTAAAGTTCAACAAACTACAATAATTGTTTCCACGTCTCAAGCAGACAGGCTTCAAACATGCAATCTTTAGTGATCACAAACAACCAATTTAGCCATTTCTTTGCAAATTGGAAAAACCAAGAAAACATAGGTAATATTTAGATATGAATCATGTGTTTTGGATTATGCGTTTTGGGAAAGGTTGGGGAATGTGAAATTTATGTTGAGAATGTAATATATGTTTGTTTATAGTTTGGGAAGAGTAAGAAAATTATTTTGAAAAAATTTGGTATGTTTGTTTATGTTTTGGGAGGAGACAAATTCGATTGTAACAATCAAATCAATGTCTTTTGTTGGATTTTTGGAGAGAAAATAAAATTAAGTAATTTTTTTATTATTAAAATAATAATAATAAAATATATATGATTATATATAATATGTATGTATATATTGAAAAATAGGAAAATTTTGGAGATAATAAAAGATAGAATAGGGTAATTTGAAATTTTTATTTAGCTTTTTGGAGGGAATTTTTTGTGTGTTTAGTTACATTT
Source organism: Jacaranda mimosifolia (assembly GCA_018894105.1). Taxonomy (NCBI): domain Eukaryota; kingdom Viridiplantae; phylum Streptophyta; class Magnoliopsida; order Lamiales; family Bignoniaceae; genus Jacaranda; species Jacaranda mimosifolia. Next base: position 38,460,161 of record CM032123.1, read on the forward strand.
TGGGAAAACAATTTTTTGTTTTCCCAAAATGTAACCAAACATAGCCATATATTTTTAGTAAAATTAGTGCCATTAGATATCTTATTATAGCTAAAACTGACAGATACCAAAAAAATATTCAACACATAAACAAATTTATGATTTCTACATAACAACTACCATTTGTTATTGTACATACATTTTGACTGATTCTTCATCAGACAGCAATAACAATTGTACAAAAAGAAGCAAGCAAACGGGCTACATTGTTACAATATTGTCTGAAGAAAGTCTAAAGGGTACTATAAGGAGAGGTGGGCACGAAAATCTTCCTGTCAATATGTTATGTAACAAAGTTGTTTATGTACAGATGAAAGAAGAAACCCCTTATGGGCCAGAAGTTTGATTGACACTAATGGTTGTCGAACAAACACCTCTGGAAAGTTGTGGCTATCTGGCTGATCCTTTGAGGGTGGAGGACGACTGCGCATAGTCCACAACAAACACCAACGGCTGTGATTGCAATGAGAAGAGGTCTTGAAGTCCAAAATCTTCTTGTTAATAATCGACTGCGAGACTTTACCAGCCTTTCCTGAAGATTAACATTCATGATCACCTCTCCTTTTAGAAGAGGAACTGTTGCATCTTCGTCTAGAGATGGTGAGGGCGCACTGAGCCGCAATATACTCTTCAACATTCTATGCATACCCTGAAAAATATAGTCACCGTCCTCATCTATCAGAACAGAGAAAGGAATGCCGTCTGCAAGTATTAAGAACTAAAACAGAAAGAAAGAAAGATGATACGGCTTTTTAGGTCGGACACACAGATCAAAGGAAGAAATTTGTATAGATTAATCGTCTAAACTGATATTAGTCTGACCCGGATATGAAAGTTATGTCCTCAAAACATCCAGCACAGGAGTCTGTATAGCATTTTAGCTTTTCTACTAAGGGTAATTTATAAATTTTTTCAATCAGTAGCAATGGAGAAGTAACAATGATTCAATATGTTCATATTCATCAATAACATTGAATTACTAACACATTGCATTAATTAGCAAATGATTGAGCATTCATAGCAAGTCACAAAATATGTCAAGACATTTTATGTACCTGATTAGTAGCTGGAACAACAGATAGAGTAGAATTTTGGGAGCTGTGACCATAAAATTTTCCATTCAGTGCAGGTGTCACTGGGAGATCTTTTTCCTGTAATTTCTGAGCAAGCTTACTTTGTGCAAGATCTATATTTTTCTGTAATAACCTCATGTCCGAATCAGAGATACCAGCCACCAAATTGTTGTCCATGGAATATTTCAAAGAGCAAAATACTCTCTCCAAAATGACGTACGACTCTTTTTCTATCAAAAAGTTCAACAAATCGTTAAATCTTCGTATATGGGAAGATGCCAACTGTTGCTCTGATGCAGGTTTCTTCAGCAACCATGCTACATCTAAAACAAACTCTGAGAAATGCGCTTGTTTTAAAGCAAAATCTTCACATGCAGGCCGTGGAGAAGGCGGCTTTTGTTCATGGGAGTAGAGAGGTATGTCAAACTTTCGTTGCAAGATCTCCATTTCTGCACAGGTTTCTTTGTCACCAACAAGAATTGGGATGAAGTTGGATAAGCCAGACTGGTTCTCAACCTGCAGAGGAAGCCCATCCATGTAAAGAAGAAATACAATCATAACTAGATACTTAATACTTCTTGCAGCAACCCATGTAGCAGTTTCATCTAAAAGAATTCCATATGTAATAAAATTGAAACCAACATTGCCCCGTAGATTTCCCAATTTTTGTCACTGTTGAAATCAATAAGGGTTTATTTTGCTTTAGAACACCCAAGAAATGGTGGTGGAACAGAAATTAATATTATTGGGAGTTCGCCTACGATATTGCTCACCACCAAATTTAGCAACCCCCCTCATAACATGGCAAAAGTTTTCAGCTCCAATACCTGTGCAGCAACCTTAGGCTATCATGGAGATTATGAATCATTTAATTTAGATAACATAATGCAATCTTCAATCAGGAGAATTTTTCATTTTTCTAATAAGTTTGAAGTAAGTTTCTCAAAGTTCTCATAAAATAAGGATGGAATTGATGTACACAAAGAAAAATACAGTGGAATGTTGCATTTCATGTCACACACACGCAAATCTACAAATCAAAATCATTGATTCCCCAAGTTTATAGATGCACAATGAAAAAAAAAAAATTCTTATTTTTCTACAAATACTGTTATTCAATATAAGTATTAAATTGCTAGTCAAACACATATGAAGATACTCAAAACATACTTTAAGTTGGTGCTAATGACATTTTATAAATTGTACAAGCATCCAAATTCCAACTTGTTTTCTGACATGTTAGCACAATAAAAAATCTCCAAACTTAGTTGTATAAAAAGCAGAACTGGTATCTGTTATGTGCAAACGGGAAAAGGTAAAAGTGAATCATATAGATATCTCACCTCAATAAAAGCTGGGCCAAAGAGATCTCTATCAATTTGAGGGACATATATCTTCACTAATTGATGATCAGCACTGCTGGCATCTTCTTTCTCACAACAGAAAGATGAAACACAAATATTATATGCTAGGTACCGTCCAGCAAACGAAACAAGAAACCTGACATCAGCATTGAAAAATCATTTAGGACCATCAATTTTAATATAGACACCAAAAGAATAGAATAGAAAAAAAAAAAAAAAAAAAAAAAGGAAGTGTCAATGCTATCTAAAACCTAAACATAAAATGTAAATGCTTCCCATAAAAATTAACACAAACTATGAACCAAATCTTCCTACGAACCCATTCAGAATTTAACTTGGCATCTAGCACCCCAAACAGCATGAGTCTCAACATTTGACAAATGATTTCTCACTAAAAAATTATGGTTTGGTATCCACACAAGATTAACAGTTCCGTCAAGGTTTGCTTGATCTATTAGAATCCTTTTGTTGCTCTCTATGGGGTGCCATTCATTGTTCAAAACTAGTCAAGGCACTCTAGATATGATTGTCTTATCACCTATCTTAACATCTGCAGAGATTGCAGCCAGATACAAGTATAGTCAATCAATCACACATTATGCAGTAATCTGCAGTTACACAACTGATCTCATTATCTCAAATTTATCAGCGCCAATCCTTCTTCCTTACCCTTCCACAGTTCCACATTTGGGTGCAGGAGGGGAGCTAGAGGATACAAAATGTTCTCAAAAAGAATTAAGTATAAAATCCATTTTGTGTGCCATTATTCCTGATCCAACAGACAACACAGTTAAACGAGCGCCAATTCTGGCCCAAAACAATTCTTCTTTTCTTTTGCCCCTCTTCACCCTTTTCAAGCTCTTGCTACAGGGTCCAATTAATTAATATTGTGGACGCATATCTGGGTATCAGAATGTATCAGACAACAAATCAAGCAACCAGAGTGTAAGTTATAAAGTACAAAGAATTGAAGTGTAATATGATCCCAAACTTGAAAATAACAAAGATATTGCATAAATAAATAGAAGAAACCTGCACAAAGACAATTTAGTAAAACTTTTCTCCCAAAATAATGCATCATATCATACCGAAAGTTTGATTGAAGTAGATAAGTTCCACAGGCCACAAATTCCATTGGCCTGCCGGCCTCAAAGCACATCGGATAAATATAATGAAGCTTTGGAGCTTGATCCTTCACTTTGATTTTCACTACTGAAGTTGCGTCTGACAAGGATCCAACAAAATATTAGAAACATATTACAGTAAAAAAGGGTCTTTGATTATTATCGATTAAATAAACATTATCCTGATTCCAGCAAAATCTGTTTCACTTATTCCACTCCACAGGAGAAATCACCAACCTATAAGATTACTTATCATTGTAACAAAGAAACTTAAAACATTTCCAGATTGGTTTTCCTTATTCATGATGTGTGCGCTCGCGTCTAATTACTTTGTTAAGCATCCATGCTTCTAAAATAGGATATTAACTCAATGGCTCATCAGTTCTTCATTGCAACAAATTCCTCAGTATACAAACTTAAGTTGTAATCTATGGCAAAATTGGTAATGGAAAAAGTAAATCAATGATCATTTGTTGTTTATCATTCGATAAGTAATCCTTGGCACAAAGATTGGACTGTTGTACCGATTAGCATTGAAACCTAAAAGGCTAAGAGATTAAGAGAAACAAGCAAAAAACTACCAAAAGAACATAAACAAAAAAAATTCAATTAGTGATTAACAAAGCTCAACATTCCGAGAACAGTTTTCCAAGCAAATTCCTAAAAGGACAAAACTAATCCTTCTATCTCAAATTCCTAAAAGGACAAAAATCACCCTCTCACTTACATAATGATGTGTAACAAACAAGCTGTCAACCACTATTTTAAAGAGCAAAGCATAAACATACCCAAAACTTTTACTCTGTATCAAGTCAAACTAGCACAATAATTTTTGGATGACGATGTATTACATCAGCATAAGAAAATGCAACTTGCTTTGTAAACTACACATGGTAATTATTAGCCAACTGACCTTTTGTAACCCGAAAGATCATGTCATTCAGATAAACATGCATTGTGCCTCTTCCAGACAACATGCTCCCAGGTGAGGCAATAAGCTCTTTTATGCATAGAGCTGGTTCCTTCAATAACTGCTCAATGCAAAGTTATTAGATAAGTAGACCCATAAAGAATTTATTATGCTTGCATTTTATCAAATAGTAACAAGCTACGAGAATCAATAACAACAAAAGACAAATTTGCAATAACACTTTTTAATGCATTTTATCAGGCAGTAAGTTGTTCACTGCTCCTACACACAACAATATGAAGGAATGCACCAATCACCAGTTCCCCTTATTGAGGATCATACAGACCAAGAACCAGCACATTCATAGATAGAACAACTTTGAATTTCAAATATCAAACTCCACAGCCTTCATATATATATTTACATATTACATTTTATGAAACTAACTTGCAACATTTGACAGATACTGGATAATGAATAAAAGATCATCTAATTTATTAAAATAGTAATAGGAATAAGAGGTTGAGATCGAGAGCACCTTAAGCCACACTGGTTTTGGCATTGCAATAAAAGCTGTCAAAATTGTACAACCAGGACGGATATACCCCTCCAATTCAACAGGCATGCTAGCCAACCATTGAAATATCTATAAATTCAGGAACCAGCATGTTAGTTAGAACACATCACATCTTTTTAATATAAAGAAACAGTTATCTCTCTCCTTGTATACTAAACTGCAATAATAATTTTTAGAATACTTGATGTCGAAGTCGTCGAGGAAACTCTGCTGGATTCCAGTCATAGAGCTTGAAGGAGATCCGGCCAGCAGGGCACTGCAATTAATATCAAAAGCATTGCATATTAATCTAAGCTAGATTCATTGGAACAGAAATAAAAGACAGAATGCAGCAATGGCGAATGAGGCATACCACAGAGGAAAAAGTACTCTTGTTGTCACAGTAGGATGGAGACCGATCATATTTTGGATTCTGTTTATTTTGATCCATATGAATTTCACCAGAGGTGGCAAATGATACAACACTATCACTTTGGAGGTTATGAGAACCAAGAGCTGAGCATAGTGCAGAGACATGTCCATCTGATTCCACCAATATTTCCCTTTCCTCAATCTGACTGCTCACACAATTACCATCTGGACCAGCAAAATTCATTAGGGCAGCTAACCACCTCAAAGTGCAAATCTCTAAACACATGAATGGTCATAACAAAGCAAAAGCACAACAAGGAATAATAACTTCCCCTAATTCAAGACTAGCAAGAGTTTATCTCAGAATCTTTGCTCAATTTACATGCATCATGTCTAAGAGAAGAAAATAAGAGACATGAGAAACAGTTGGAAGAGGGGAAGATTGGAACCCCTTGGTATATAGCTGTTATACCTTTTCCAGTGTCATCATCACCACTAACATCATCAGCCAAGATAATCTGTTGAGATTCCTTTTCCATGCCTTCTTTAGAATCATTAGGTTTTCTTCGACGCCTGTTATTGTGCCGTTCTAATTTCCTCCTACAACTACGTTTACCCTCATCAAAATCTGACAAGACATGGAACCTGCAAAAGTTGTACATGTATTAGCATGATATTCCAAGAGCAATTAAGCGACCAACCCATTTTCATCTATAAAAAATAATGCAATGCAGCGTGTTTTTCTTTTGATAGATGATAGATCTAATGCCTTTACAAGAGAAAAATAAACTATGTTGCTACTGTCATCTACTTTTTTTCCACTGTCCACTCTCAATAATAATTTGAAAACCCCTACAACTTAGCCTAGAATCTTGCTGAACCCAAACGTATTGCATATTCACACGATTCTTTCCCAAAATCCACCTGATAAGCATATGTACCTCTCGATTCAACCAGCAACCCAGTTATCAAACTGAGCTTCTATACATCTTGATAAATAACCAAATCTTGGGCATCCAAGTTGAATGAAAGCATAACATCACAACATTTAGACAAAAAATATATAATATGCATGTTAAAGCTAACTTTAATCCTTTCCCAGTATCCAAAACACATCTCACCAACCATACAACAAAGAAAACACAAACATAAGCATGACTTCACCATGATAACCTATTCCCACATAATTCTTAAAATATACTATTCATCAGAAGGGAAAAAGAAAATTAGAAGAAGAATAGAGAGCTAAGTTTGCATAGTTCATTACCAACTTGATGAAAAAAACATCATAGAAGCGTAACTATGCACTGATCTCCCCAAACTATTGATTATCAAAATAATCCATAAATGCAGTAACTTCTACAGACATAACTAACTTTAAACTTACATGTTTACGTAATTAACTCGATCAAGAATTTACCACATCATCATAACTTGATGACGAAAACAACATACATGCAATAAATACGCCATTAACCAATCATTCAAACATCGAGACAGCTCATAAATGTGCCAAGCGATAAGGGAAAAGATAAGAGGATCTTACTTTCCACACTGCTGGCAATATCTCTTGCTCTCCCCATCAAGCACCACGGCGCTCGCATTCGCACACTGCAAACAAACTCGGTGCCGCCTATGATACCCTTTAAGCTCACTAATATCAGCCTCACACCCAGGCACCTGGCACCTTGCTGGGCCCCCACCCGAAACCCTTATAGGTCTCGACCGCTTCTTCCCTGGAAGCGCAGACTCCTCCTCCTCCAACTTCTCATCTAATTCGGGGCATGCACACGGGATCCGACCCGCCAAGAAATTCGAGCACACCAATCTCGGGTCCCTTTTCCTGACTCGACCGGGCTTATCCCGACCTGAATTCTCCGCCTGTTGACTCTGATCAATCCCGGGTTGTTCTTCGGGTTCGTGCTGGGGGAAGGATATGCTGAGATTTTCATCGAGGTTGAAGTCAAGGAAATCGGACCAGTCGAAGTGGGATGAAGAAGTGGGGTCATCGGAGGGAATTTGGAGCACAGCCGAGGGTACCTCGGGTATTCTGGGTTGGCTGGCTGGAGATGGGATTGGGGATGGTGGGTTTTGCTGCATTTTCCCTTTTGAGACTTTGGGAGAAGACCAAGAAAATGGGAAGTAAATGGGATCAGGGGTTAGAAAATTCTCTCCTGTGTGTGTATTTTGGAGAGGCGTATGGGTCGGACTTCAGAGGGTGGGTGGCGTTAGGTGGTGACACGAAGACGTTAGATTCTTTACCCAGTTCAGGGTTGGGGGGTAGGGGTGTTATTTGAATAATTGATTGGTGGAGAATCAAATTTTTTTTATTTTTTTTCTTTCTCCTTTATTTTGCTCGTTTTCTAGGTCTAAATTTCTTCTCTGGCCTTATTTGTTTGGTTTAATTGAATGTGATACATACATAATTAAATCTCTTTCAATATTTGTTTCAATTGAAAAAAATTCTTGATAAATTTTAGGTCTAATTTATTATTGCTTTTGAAAAATGGATTCAAGAGAGGAATGCTTGATTTGGTGTGATAAAAATTAAAGAGATCAAATAGGCCGTATTTTTTATTTTATTTCGAAATAAACCATGTTCCTAAGAATGAGAAAGAATGAATAAATTGTGAAAAACTTATTAAAAAGTCTAAAAAATATAATAATAAATTTATGTATTATATTTTAATTTATTTATATATTAATCTTACTAACCAAATATAAAATTAAAATATTCCATCATAATGGGCTTCAAATGTATCTATTTATTTATATATCACTTCTAATCATATCATTCAAAGCAAACGAACCCTATATATATGTATGTGTTTGTGTGTGTATATATATATATATATATATTTGCAATTTGGCATCACAAAATATGTTTTTGGTTTTTACTTTCATGAAATTTTACATAGAAATTTAAAATAAATGTCTTCCAATTTTTCATTTTAACACTAAAAATATATATCAAAAAATCTCATGTAATTTATACATGAGTTTATAAAATTATATCACTAAATTATTTTCAAATATTTTGGTGAAATTTTTAATTTTAAAATAAAGTTGAGCAGAATAATAAAATTGTATAGCTTATTAAATACTAATAATTGTTATTTTATGATTTACACAATCAAATTAAATAAATTCATTAAGATTTTTAACAAATCATTAAAGTCACCTTATTTTTTAAATAAATTTCTAGACTTATTTATTTTCCCTAAGAATTTTAAATATAGTCTTGTGATGTTTTTCAAAAAAATTAAATGTGATAAGAAAAAAATCATAATTAATAAATGCCAAATCTTAATTACTATGTATTTGGCACAGTCAAATCAACATTATTTTAAAGAATATTCCCTTTTCAGCAAAACTCATGGCCATTAAATTATTCCACGTTGATTATGACTTAAAATATTTTGTTGACCAATCGCGATTCGCCACCATAGTCAAATGACAGCTGCTAACTTAAATTTTTTTTATTTTTTCTTGAAATTATCTAAACCATATTTGAATTCACAAATTCAGAAATTAGTAATTTCAAATTTATGATAATAATTTTTTAAAGTTTTTTCTTTTACAATTAAATCTTTTTAAGTTTGTTAGAGAAAATTATAAGGTACTACTGATTTGGCCATACTTTACTCATGGGTTATAATTTTTATAGTATAAAATAAAATTATTTTTTATTTTTTATATTGTACTATATTTTAAATAATTTCAGTGTACTTTATGGATGGTAAAAGTGGAGTACGAATGTGCGGATGGCAAATAGTAGTTGTAGAATGAATTATAAATTTATAATTATGATTTTATTTTTTAGATTTAAATTATTTCTAAACAAAATAGTATTTCTAAAACCAGCCCCAATTTTGGAGTAAGTTTTATTAATTTAAATTAAAATAAATTTTCCAATTAAAAACTAGTTTTAAAAAGTACAAGGGAATGTTTGGTTATGTGAATATTTAAATATGTTTCCCCAAAACAAAATTATTTTGAGAAAACATAATCAAACATATCCTTATTTTTCAATATATACATACATATATTATATATACATTATGTATATTTTATTATTATTCTAAAAATAAAAAAATCACTCAATTCAATTTTTACCCAAAAAATTCAATAAAAAAAATATTGATTTGATTGTTACAATAAAAAAATATATTTTGCAAAACATAAACAAAATACAATTTTTACATTCTCCAATAATTCATTCTTCCAAAACACATAATAAAATCGCACAAAAAATATATGTTTTGGAGAATAGTTAAAAGAATTATTCATTTTCCCAATAGAAATGAATGTTGAAAGAATTATTGAAAAAAATGCGAAAGTTGTGTTGAGGAATATAATTAATTTTTTGTTATGTTTTAGGGAATAGTTAAAAAATGAGTTTGGAAAGTTTTGGTATATTTGTTTATATTATGGGGAGATGTTTTATATTGTAGCGGTCAAATTAATATTTTTGTATTGGTGTTTTGGGGTAAAAATGAATTTGAACATTTTTTTTATTGTAAATATAATAATAAAATATGCATAATATATATATATATATATAATAATTGAATCTAGAGAGAGAGAGACTGCTGAAAGGATGGGACAAGCACTGTGTTTGGTCAAACTTACGGGGGACTGAAAAATGAATGGAGCATTTGGTTATTTTAGTGGAATAATAGGAACTTTTTAAAAATATTAATAATTGTGAAGAAATTGAAGCAAAATAGGCAACCCCGAAACAATTCTGTTATGGAAAACACTTCCAAACATTGTCCAAAATTTAAAATAAAAAGAAAAAAAGAAAAAATAACTTTTGTTGTTGGGCATAATGCTTTCACGTGCTACATTCCCGAGTCGCTCATTATTTTGGCATATTCATTCAGTATTTGTTGCGAGAATGGAATATGGGCGCAAAGTTAGTTTTATCACTTTATGGCACTACCTTTTTTTACCTTAATTTATTTATGATAAAACCCCACATTAACAAGTTTTTTTATAAAGTTAGTGCAAAAGTTATGAAAAAGAAAAATTAAAAAGGCCCTAAAAGCAAGCCCTAATCATAATTCACTTTATAATCCACTTAATTAATTTCTTGAAAAAGATATAAAGTATAGCAATGTTTCTATTAAAGAAATTGATAAAAAGTCGAACTAATCCATCTTTTTTAAAAAGTGAATAATTTTTAAGATCTCGTCTAATTTTTATTTTTTATTTATATAATATTTGACAGGACAAATCCACATTATATTGACGAACATTGATAATAATTTGGGTAATAATACTAATAATAAGTTATGAACATAGTTTATACTTAATAATGTAATAATGCAGTAGTTTTTTATATTTCCTCTTTTTTGAAAAAAAAAAAAGAAGAAGCTTTTTTAGTATAAAACTTTTTTTAATATATGTTAGAATATAATACCTAAACGTGGTCGAATCTTTACATTTAATTATATTTAATGATTGATCTAGTCATTATCATTATTGATGTGTAGTAGTTTTTTTTTTTTAAATAGAATATTTTTTTATATAAAATTCAGATGGACGAATGGATAAAGCAAAAGAGAAAAAGAAAAATGATGAAATTAAAATGAGGACACCTAAATTCTAAAATGGTGAGAGTGAAAGGGACAGGTGACCAAACAAAACCACATTATCATAGCTTGTAAGGCATATAATGTCGAAAACATGTCCTCATACTGAGCCCACAAGCTTATGCCTGGCAAGTGGCCTTTTTTCCCCTTTTCTTTTTTTTCCCCCTTCTTCTTCCTTTGGCATGGGGATCGACCCAGTCTAATTTGAGTACCTTCACAGCCTCGAACTCACCCTCAATTTATGATTAGAATTGGTGCAGCCGAGGTTGTTTCGCCCCCCACATCACCCAATATAGGATCACAAGCCCGCACAACTGACAAATGGTTGTGGTTGATAGTTGATAGTTGATAGCTTGGCACATGTGTTTTCTTCAAAGTATACTAAATTGAAGTTACATGTGTTTGGCTAAACTTATTTAAAAGATTTATAAATATTTATATTTAATAAAATATTTTTAGAGCTTATAAGATGTTATTGATAGTAATTTTATAATTAATATAATTAAAATTAAGGAAACTTGTTAAATCTTAAAAATAAGTTAGAAGCTCATTACTTATTTAAATTTTTTTTATAAGTTTCTAATATTTTATTTTATGCTATAAGCTCTCTTTAAAAATAAAAAAAATAATAAATATTTTTTTATATCTTATAAGCTCTCGAGTACCTTATAATTTGATGAGCTTATAAACTCATCCAAACACCCTCTTAATCTCCACTATGTTTAAGCTAAAGTTGACCATGTTTGATTTGTATTACTAAGATGTATTAAACTTTTTTGTAGCATGTAATTTTATCTTTGAGTTATACAATTAAGGTGATGGGTTTGGAGCATATTAGCTTCAGGTCCATGTTGAGTTTGCACTACAAATAATATTAGGGTTAGTTTAATCTCACTCTTACAGATGAGATTGATAATTTAGCTGGTATATTAAACTGCGATACGATAAATGTATATTAAATTACGACATGATAAATTGATAAATTACTGCAAACTCAAATCAATTCAAATTTTGTTATGGAGTGTTGCACATATTGGCGCATAGTCGCCAATTTTCAATGCTTTGGCACCAAAGTTGCGCATATTGATATAAAAAAAATATATATATATATATGTTGTGCTTGCTTTAGGTGCCATCGATGGTACTATATTGTATATAATCGGTACCTAGTCTGGTTGCCGTAACACGTCTAGACATCATTGGCGACTATGCGCCAATATGTGCAACACTCCATAACAAAATTTGAATTGATTTGAGTTTGCAGTAATTTATCAATTTATCATGTCGTAATTTAATATACATTTATCGTATCGCAGTTTAATATACCAGCTAAATTATCAATCTCATCTGTAAGAGTGAGATTAAACTAACCCTAATATTAACACGTCTAGACATCATTGGTGATAGTAAAATAAACCTCGACACCTATGCTCCATCACTTTTGCATGTATGTGCTAATGTTGCGCATGTTGGCACCCAAACTTGTTTCCACAATGCATTCAGGCACTATTTATGGCAATACATATGCACAACATTAGCGCATACGCCCCATTCCATGTTTTCTTTATTCATTTAGGCACAAATGTTATGTTGTGCACATCAATATCCAGTATGTGTAATTATCGAAATAATTCATAATTTATTGTCCGATATCATATATTAAATGAAAGATGGAGCTGATATATCATGGTATGTTTGTAGTAATCTAATGAAACAAATAAGACATTGCATTACAAGAGATTGAGACAGCTACTTATAATTTACCACAAGTTGAAACTAACAAAATTATCAATCTCACATATCAAATGTGACCATATGCACTAGCAATGATTTCGTTCGTCAAATGTGTTTTTATCTTTGTCATTGTCTTATGTGTGAGAATGAGAATATAATTACACCAACAATATAAAGATTTTGAAAAAAAAAATTGAAAATAATATTTGATTTAATAGTACTCGTTCTCTAATTTTTTATGTGAGCTATCAATTAAATTGTGTTGAAATAAAAAATTATTATTTAATGAGTCCCATTTTTTGGGAAAAAAAGACATTACTTAATTAATTTTGAATTATTTTGGAATAAGAAATTGTCATCAAATATAGCGTAGGACCCATTTTTGGATGATGGAAAAATAAACAATTATAAAGTTAGTTAGTGAGTTTTAGTTATTTTTAAATTAAAAGTAATTTAGATTTGAATATGATAGTTATTTTTATGCAAATAAAGAAATTAATTTAAATAGTCATATTTTATTGGTATAGAATAGTGAAAAATGAAAATGATCATTATATAAATACAAACAATAAAGCCTTAGTATTTTTCAATTGAGTTGGCCATCAAATATAAGTTTATTTCAATTTGAAGTCATACAACTTCAAATTCATGCCCGAATTTATGAAAAAAAATGGTCTTACAAATAAATTAAAAAAACTTAAACTTTTAAAAATTTAAAACTTAATTAAAATTACACAATTTCAATTAAACATCATTGTGTTATATATACAATAATATAAATTTGATTGAATCACAATCATTGTCTCAAGACCAAGTTTTTTATCAAACCTGCCAAAAATATAGATTAGATTGATATTATCCTTTTTTTTCATACAGATAATTAATTGACAAACTATTATTATAAATGAGTTTGCACTTTAACATTTTTTAAATGCAAAAATAATGAGTTAAATCAATTAAATTGTCACCTTTGCAGTAGGAGGTTCTAAATATATCAATTTAAAATTTAAATAAATTTATTTTATTTTATTTGTATATAAACACACATTAAAAGTTCATTAAATTAATAAATTTTAAAAAATATATATGTGTGTGTGTATATATATATATATGTGTATAAGTGTGAGGATGCTGCAATCCGACGATTTAAATTCAAATTTCAAATGAGTGTTTTTTGTCCTAAAGGATCAGAGGCCCAAAGATGGCTATTCCGACAAGGCCCACTCTCTGATCCAAGAAATAATTAACTCAAAGGGCCGACCTGTAGCAGTATTTCAAGAACTAAAGGGGAAATTTTGTAATTATGCAAAAATAAAGAGACAATTGTGCAATTTCTCTCACTCCCTCCAAAATTTCCTTCAGAGACACACACACTTATACATCGAACAAGCACCACTCGGCGCCTCTTATTATTTTTCTGATAGGGTTAGGGTTTTTGGTATCCGGACTGTAATTAGGGTTTCAACTCACGGCAAAAAGAGCGAAACTAGAGAAGAATTTATGGCGAGGCACCGGAGCACGAGCCGAAGCGGAAGACGCAGCAGTAGCCGTAGCCCGGTGAGGAGAAAGCGTTACGACGATCCCCGAGGCCGCCGCCGTGATCGCCGCTCTCCTGCCCCCTCCGGCCTCCTTGTTCGCAACATTTCTCTCAGCGCTAGGTCTCTTCCTTTTTGAGCAAAACTTGCTTAATAATAACGTAGATTTTTGGCTTTCAAAATTGTGTAAGTTCTGTGAGGAAGTTTTAAGAAAAGTGACTATGGAAAAAGAAAAACAAGTTATTAGTATCGCTTGTCATCAAAAGGAAGAGAGAAAATAGCGGTAGAAGTCATCCATATTGATACGTTTTCTGTTGAAAATGGATAAAACGTACAAAATTGATAAGAACAGGTGGTATTGTCAATGTGGTTAAAGAATGACTGGCATAATTGCTTCTTATGAATGATTTGGAATCGACTAATATTGATAATTGTAATGAGAGAGGCTTGAAACTTGGAGTTTAAATTATATAACATGATGTGAATCCTGTCAGATTATTACTTTTGTTGAATAAGTATGAACTGGAAAGCTTTTGAACTTCTAGGAGAAAATCAAATTGGAGGCCCGTATTTTTCTTAAATATAGATTAAAAGGCCAAAAGTCTGTGTCAACTTTTCAGAATAGTAATTCATTGATTTTGATCTCTTGAATCTAGCTTCCTCGGTGATGGTTAGGATATCAAGGTGCATGGGCAAATGAAGCAATTACTGATGAAATACACCAAGTGACAATTGATTCTTGAGCATGCGAATGTAGGGCAAATGACTTATTGGAATTTCTGATGCTTCCTTTGGACTTCACTTAATCTAATTGTTAAATTGTCATAATGTTGCTTTTTCTCATATGATGCAAATATATGATGTTTGAACCTGAAATTTGCCAATCTTTTTGCCCTTCAATCTGTATCTGTGAAAGGGGAATTGATGATGGTTATGTACTTGTTGTGAAGGCCTGAAGACCTTAGGGTTCCTTTTGAAAGATTTGGTCCAATAAAGGATGTTTATCTCCCCAAGAATTACTACACAGGGTATGCTTCTTGTTTACGCCTTTCAAGACCTTTTAATGCCTTATTTGGTGCTATCTAAATTCATATTCTCGTTATATTTGGTAATGAAAATGCAGGGAACCTCGTGGCTTTGGATTTGTCAAGTTTCGTTATCCTGAAGATGCAACTGAAGCAAAAAGCCACCTGGATCGCACAGTTATTGGTGGCCGTGAAATAAGGATTGTTTTTGCTGAGGAGAACAGGAAAACTCCTCAAGAAATGCACAGAGTTTCTCGCCAAAGGTTGTAATTGTGTTATGGATAAAACTTGTGGCTGCATTTTTTCCTCCAAATATTTTAATAACATGCTTTACTGGTTCCTAATTTGTTTTCTTTTGCTCTTCCTTTGAAGCTCTCGGGGAAGCTACAGGAGACGGAGTCCATCAAGGTCCCCTAGACACAGATATCACTGTTAGTGGAAATTTGTGCTCTCTCTCCTTTGGCATCTTATTCCCGAATTTGTTAAGAACATGCCATAAGTCTTAAGAGTTGTTCACATGAATAAATGTTGATTGATGCAGCATCTTAGAACAACAAAAAATATATAAGCTTTTTGCATATTATATTTCTAATCATCTTTCTGAAAGGTTGTGGTTGCTTATGTGACAGCTGATTCACGCTCCCCTTCACCAGCAAGGCGTGATTCGAGGTCTGTTCTCTAACTTTTGCAGAGAAAGCTTATTTGTTCTTGAAATCGTTTATTTTCCACCTAAAGTTATGTCTTGAATGTTTTTATCTAAAACATTAACTTCTCAGAAATCTCGCTGTCATTTTTATTTGCTTTGTGACAGTATTTCCTTTTCCTTATCTTGAGTATCAGATTGTTTCTGATGGTTGAATGTGATAATCATTTGAGTTTCTGGTTTCTGTCATATTAAGCAGTTAATGCTGTGTGCATGGATGAATAGCCCATTGGCTGAATGGAAATATTTTTCTTATCAAATATCAGGCAACTCTTGTATCGTCTTCCACATCCCTATGTAGCTGAGATGTCTGATAATGTATTGTTAATGTGTCTGAGTTCCTTCTTTTCCTTTTCTTTCGGGTTAAGAAGGGGGTAAAGAGGTTTGCTGTAATTTGCTTTTGACGTGTTTTTACCAGCTGCTTTTCTTTCATTAAGAATTTCTCTAGTTTTAGCCATAAGTAGATCTGACAGGAATGTTCATACTTTTTGTCTTGGTTTCGTTTTTTAAAGTATACATTGGGGGTTCATTGATTGATTTGGACAATGCTGTATTGTGATTTTCAAAGCCATTTATGCGCAATAGTGGAAATGTTGAACAATTAAACACATAAGATTGATGTTTTGTTCTATTTTGGAGTGTTGGTTCATGATTGAAAATTTTACCTAGTGTTTTGAAAGATAAGTTTTTACTTCTTCCACCTTCAGGGATTCAATATATGATCACTTGTTGCTGGGTTTTTCTTGGAATTATATTTGAGTTTCTCTTAAGAACGTGTTGCATGTCTTCAGTGGATTCGAATGACACATCTGCTGATGGCCTTATCCATGCAGATCTAAATTGACAAAGAGAGACATAAAGAATTCAAGACTAATAAAGAGAAATGAGAAAAGCGAT
The DNA here is from genome assembly GCA_018894105.1 of Jacaranda mimosifolia. NCBI lineage: Eukaryota > Viridiplantae > Streptophyta > Magnoliopsida > Lamiales > Bignoniaceae > Jacaranda > Jacaranda mimosifolia. Next base: position 38,477,090 of record CM032123.1, read on the forward strand.
CATAGAGTCAACGAGTACTTGCTTTACGTTTTTGTCAATGCCTCTCCAGAAGTTTCTAATTCCAATTTGATCATGGATAACCTTCAAAGTTCCACGGACTTATGTTTATTTATGCCTTTCGGCTTGTAAAGTTTTTGCCTTGCATTGGACGGCCAACTTTCTTGGTATGATGTCTGAAATAATTACAGGATTAGAAAACTTATATTTTTATTGTTTAGCTTGTAAGTTTGATTTCCTAATGTTGCATACTATCCAGTTAAAGAAAGAATCTAGAGCTTATATTTGGCCAAAGAAAGAAATCATCTTCAAAGAAGCAAAGCCTTTCAAAGTTATTATGATTGAAGTATGGTGAAATGCCCAAGAAAAAGATAGTATGAGGTTTCTAATGTTGGGGCAAAGACAGCTTGGAAGTTTTCAGTTGCTGATGAACCTGTACACTGCTATAAAGCCTTAAACAGTCTGGATATCAAAGTTTATAGTTTTTTCCAGAAATTCTGAAAAAGATGCAGGTAAAAGTCATGCTTCAGTCATTAGATATTCCGGGCGAGATTCCCTTGTTTCATGCCAGTGCATTTGAGATTGAGTTTTGGAGTTCTATCAAGTAATGACTTGGACAGGTTACCTGTATGAGATCCGAGATTGTATCGGCTGTTTGATGTGTTTACTGTCTGGGTTTCTTATTTTTACTTGAGGTGCTTGGGGTAACTGTTGCAATAATTTGTAATTGTTTGCTTATTGCTCTTTCTGTTCAATAGAGACAGGGGCTATAGAGCCAGGGATGAGTATTACTCTCCACACCGATCAAGATCTATGTCTAGATCAGTTTCTCCTACGGATGACAAAAGGTACAGGTCTCGTGAAAGGTCCCCAAGGCGATCCAGATCTTTCTCCCACTCTGTTTCTCCACATGATGAGGAAAAACATAGGCCGAGCCGCCGCTCCCCAAGTCCTAGAGAAAATGGCCAGGCTGGTCATGCACTGAGCAGGTCTCAGAGTCCAAGAGGGAACTCCAGGAGTCAGGCCAGGTCTCCTTCTAGATCCTACTGGTCTGTATTGACGTGGTTTTTGACTTAGTTGAAGGAGAAATAATTTTTTTTTTTATAAAAATGCAATCATCTTTTACCTGTCATAATATTTGATTTCAAAGTGAGGGGCTCCCTGGTCAAATCTTCTTGGCAGATTGAGATATAAAATCTTTTTCTTGCATTTGCTACCATATCATTACCACTGCTGCACTCTTTTCCTTGCATGCTTCCAAATATCGCCTGCTGCAGTTCAATATAATTGCTAACTCTGAACTTTTGTTCTGCTGTGCAGTCCTCGCTGATGTTTTGGTTGGTTTTGTTGCTACCTTTCTTTGGAAGTTTGACGTGTGACATCATAAATGGCAACTGCGAGGGGCAACTATGTGTCTTCTGTTGCTCTGTTACTTTAATACTTAATGTAACTATATTCTGCTAGAGATTTGATGCGAGGAAGTGATATTCCTGGACGCTTACTTTTGTCACTAGTGTATAAGGTCCTTCTGTGTTTGCAGTTTTACCTGTAGTGTTAGGTACTCCTATGTTTGCAGCTTACCTTTTGCACCAGTATAACTCAAAACAGACTTATCATTAATCAACTCGGATGGTTATAATCTCTCTACCCTCCCCCCCGCCTCTCTCTCTCTCTGTTTTCTTCTCTTTTTCTTTGTTATATACACCGGAGTGGGTTGAAATGAATGTGAACTTGGATGAATGCCCATGTTTTTGGTGACACTATACATTTAATTTAAATTCACGGTGTAGAGCTATAGGCAGTAACGTTTATGATTTGAATCAGGCATGTTTGCGACTTACGGTAGGTAAAGATGGGCTTTGTTTGGTTGTGAATAGGGTTATTTTGCCAAAATGGTCTTTGGGAAGTGGGGTTGGGGAATGTGATTGCTGTTTGTTTATATTTTGGGTGGTAGGTAGAGTGTGAATTGAAAGAAAATTGTTAGTTTGTTTGTGTTTTGGGATGTGACAGTCATCAATAATTTTTTTGTTGGGTTGGTGATGTGAAATGAGTATTTTAAAATTATTTATATGTAGATTGTATGAGTAGTAGTATGTGTATGTATTTGTAATGATTAGACAATTTTTTAGAATTTTGGGAAATGGGTTGGGAGTGTGAATAGTAGGGATATTTTTGGAAATAAATTTTGTATTTTAAAAATGAGATTGGGGAATGTATAGTATTTGTTTATTTAAATTTTGGAAATTGGAGAATGAATTGGGAGTTCACATCCAAACAAAGCCATAAGGTCTTGGCAAGGAGTAGCACGATTTTGACTTGGTACGTATATGTGTGTGGATTTGGATTTGGTAGCAAGAAAAATATTTCTGATTTAATATCTTTATGTACCACAAGAAAAAATATTAAGCTACATCTCAAATTTAAATTTAATTTCACGTTACATTTGGATATATATTTCTGCCCGAATGACATATTTTGAGATTTCTAATTACATTTTCTACAGAGCCCTTTTACCTCTTTTTTCCTCCAAGCTTAGGTTATAAAAGAAAGAATCGAGAAGGTATAAGTAGCAATTCATTCTATTAAGGGATAGCTCGTGATGTTTTATTAATTTATTATGCGCTTCTGTCTTCAGCACTGGATAGACTTTATATAATAATTGTCTTAGTTCTATTATATCTCTTGTTTCATTTCTTTTGAAACAATTACGAACACTAATTTGGTTATAAATCTACGACCAGAAATTTAATGCAAAATTACAACATTCAATGTGCAATTCTGAATAATTTCAATTTTTAATTATTCAATCATTTTATTTTACCAAATTTAATATTAGTCAGATTAATCAACATTTATATGTTTCAATACTACAAGATGATTTTATTACTACAAAGACCAATTTTGGCACAAACACATTGACACGAAGTACATGAACATTTAGCACTAGAAAACGAAACTTACTTAAAGGGGCAAAAGGGTCTATTTATATTCATAATACAAGTAAACTTATTTTGATTCCTTGGTACAAAAATACTTTTTTCTCTTTGAAAATTATTACACATATTATTTTTTTGGTAATGTTAATATAACTACAATTTCAAATATAAATACTTAAACTATTCATTATTAGTTAATTAGATCAAGAAATATTCTTTAAATTACTTATCATTCCATTTTTTAAAATAATAATTAAAATGAACTCATCAATATCACTGATAAATTTATAATTTTAGAATGAAGGAAGTATTTATTTCTAAAAGAAAACATTAGTATAGAAAGTAAAAACTAAGGCTTTGTTTGGTTATGTTTTCCCAAAATAATATTGTTTTGGGAAATTATTTTGGGGAAATATAACTAAATATATCCTCATTTTCCCCCCAAAATGCACATTCTACAATATATACATACATATATTATATAAATACATTTTATATTTTTATTATTATTATTCTAACATTAAAATAATTACTCAATTCCATTTTCACCCCAAAAATCTAACAAAAAAGTATTGATTTAATTGTTATAGTAAAAAATATCTCCCCCGAAACATAACAAAAAATAACTTTCACATTCTCCAATAATTCATTCATAATAAACACATAATAAAATCAAACAAAAAACATAATCAAACATAACCTAATATTGTTATGCAATAGGCAATATAAAATGGGCTGGGCCAAAGACTACAGCACGGCCCCAATACACACGGGTTGAACTCTAAAATCTTCTTCAACTTTTCACCTACAGATCTAGCTCTCTCCCTGTGTCTATCTTTCAATCGCCATTGGTAATTATCTTGCTCCGTTCTCTGCTACGCGGATTCACACGCACGCACTTATATGCACTAATTTTCTCTATATATCTCTTTTCAATACCCGCACGCGTGTGAGTGCTCAGACATTCTGTGTGAAAATGCATTGCGTACCAAGTGTTTGATGTTATTCCTCATAGAGGCTTTCTCAAAGATACAGTATTCGAATTGAACTTATCTTTTTTCTTGTATTAGTTAGAGTATGCCCGTTGTAGTTTTCATAGTAACGGTGTGGTATTTTGTTTTGGGAAAGGGGTGGGAACTGAAAACAGTGGCCTTTTTCTCTTGATTCTCCGTGATGTTAATTCTTGGGAACATTTGAATCAATGAAAAAAGGTGCAAGGAGATGGGGGTTATTAATTTTTGACCATATACATAGTGATATAAGTTTAAATAATATGTGCCTATGAAGTTTTAGAGTTTCTTTTGTTAACACATCAGGAGCTTTTGTTGTGTAATTACTAATCTTGGGATATGGAAAAATGAATTGTTTTTATGATTACTTGTTTCTGCTTGTGTTTGTTGTCCTTAATAGTTGAAGATGGGGGACAAAAAGAAGGCTGGTGCTATGTTGGTGAGGCTGGTTTCAGCTGCTGGGACGGGATTCTTCTATGTGGTGAAGAAGACCAAGAGGCTCCAAAGCAATAACGTGAAACTTGAGTTTCGAAAGTACGACCCTCGTGTGAACCGCCATGTTTTGTTCACTGAGGCAAAGATGAAATAAGTTGAACTCGTGTTTGTGGACGACATGTGTGTTCTTAGTAGTCGTTTTTGTCTTTTGAATTAATGCTGTTATTGTTTGCGTGTACAACTGTTCCATCGAAGTCGCCTAGATAGATTTTATCACATCTAAATATTCTCTGTTGTTCGTATAAATTGGCTTCTTATAGTGATCATTACCTGAAATTGTGGAATTGTGCGTTGCGGTTGTTGTCGATGGCTGTTGTTTATTGAGATTTGGTCCATCTTGGCTAGTTGTTCATTGAGATTTTTAGCTGACTTTCTAGCTTTTCCATCGCCCAAGTCCATTAGATTAGATGGCTGCTGCATATTTGCTTTGACTTTTGGCTACCTGTAAGTCTTGGTTACTTGAAATTGGCCTCTTTAAGGATGCAACTTGAGATGCTCTGCTAGAGAGGGTGCATTATCTGATATATATATATATATAATATCCATAATATATGCTTGATACTGGAAAAGTGGCTGTCTTTAATTCAAGCTATTAATGGTGTGAATCTAGAATACTGCAATCAGAGTGCCAGATATTTTTTTTTATTTTTCCTTTGACTGAATTGTTTTTTCATACCTGGACTTTCTAAGTTGACTGAAGCAAGTAGGGAGGCCAATCTGTTTGGTCAACTAAGAAGACTTTTACTTGGAAAATACATTCAGCAAAACCAAACTTGTCAATGGATGAATGCATTTTTTTTTATTTTTGGTCTTATTCTTTTACTTTTTTACTGCTTGTGCCGTAATCTGATGTGAGTGGAGGGTAGTTGTATAGATTTTCTCTTGTTCATGATGGCTGAGCAAATTTAAAAAGATGATGTCTTTCCTTTATCTTACTGAAACATTTCATGCTTTTATTGAAATTTATATGAGCAGAAGCAGAACTAAACACTTGATACTTACTATAGATAGAACTGATGCTGATTGAAGGAAATACCTACTTGTTGAAGAAAATTTATGAATTTGACTATTCTAAGATGTTAATTTTTTGTTCATTGTTTTTTCCTTCTTTACAGACAGTTGACTGTAGAGTTTTATGGCATTAATAAATGCTATCATTCCTGTGGAAATTTGCTCAGGTGGTTAGTTCATAGCACCTCATCATGGACTGCTAAGATATCCTATATGGCTTGGGGGCAGATTTTTCTGTCCTAAATGATAAATTTTCCAAGTCTTTGGTCTATCCTTGAGTTAATGCCCAATCCCTCTGCTGTCTCTGTTCCTTCCTTGTTTAATTTTCTTCTTTATCCATGAAGAAGTTGATTGATCTCCAGTGATATTGATTGCTTGTTGAATTTGTTGCCCTTTGTTGGTCACTTTTTTCTACTTCACTTGTATCACGTGGAAGTCTATGTGAAGTTCTATGATTGATGATTCCCTCCATTTTCTCCATGCTGTACTGTTAAGCAGGTCCAATGCCATAGCTGTTGGCTGCTCCACTTAAATAGTTGCATGCAATTAGGCATAATTACATATATTGGCAGATAACACAGCTCCAATTGGGGATGTTAATGGGTCGGGTTCGGGTGGGACAATACCACCCCCATCCCCCGCCTCCATCTCCACGACGGGTATTCAAAATATTTGTGAATATTCACTAGCATTCATTTAAGAATATATATATTTTTTGAATACATAAGCTTTTACATAAGTATGCAGAGAGAAAAATTAATCACTAACTTATAAAAATATTTTAATAATGATCGTGCTAAATAAATTTAAAACTCAAAGTCCTTACAATTAAAATTGAAATAAATTATAAATCAAACAATATTGCAACTTCTTGCACTAAAATGCCAATTATCTCAATAAGATCTTTCAAATTGATTCTTGATGGAACAACCAATAGTGCAAACTTTACTCTGTGCAAATATATCTAAAAAGAAAAACTTCATTTCATTTCATACATAAGAGTATCTGAATAATTTATATTTAACAGATATGAATATCTATGGGCATGAATAGCACTATACCGGCTTTTTCTTTTGCCTCAATTTATTAAATAAATAAAATTTTACGTTTATTTTGTCTTTACAGAATAATATATCCTCTATATCCATCATGTATCGAACAAATATCTGCGAGTATGGATAAAATTGCTATTTTTAGGTAAAATTGTTTGAGTTTTTGGATTATATGGACCAAGAATCTTGCCTTTTAAGGGTTCAAAGATTGGACACTTTGAAAGATCAATTTCCCTTCAAGTCTAGCATGAAGGTCATGTGACAATTGTCCTAAAACACTAATATAAAAAAACTTGGATGCGTTTAATTTGTAAGGGCCAATCATTTCAACTATTTGTATAATTGCATTTCTATTTGCATGTGAGATATTTCTTGCAGGTTGCAAGCTCCACGTATTAATTAATTTTGATTATTTAACATGGATTCCAAGACTTTCAAATAATGAAATAAATTGTGTGAGGTGACAAACAATTCTACGATTTGCATGTTATGGATTTTATGCAGGTTAAATAATTGTGATAATTTTCAAATTTCAAGACTTTTTATCTTTACTGGCGTAAATCAAGTGCTATGCACGGTATATTTTCTTAATTAAATTAAACTAAAAAATATAAATATCCAACTAATGGAAATAGATATGAACACTTTATCTACTACGAACTTTTGTAGAGGATTCACGACTTTAATTTCACATAAAAAATATACATTATGTACTATTTCAAAAATATTTTTTTAGTAATAAAATTATTTTGATCCAAAAAGTTGAGATCCATTATTAGCTTGAATATTTTATTTCAAATAAAGAAGGAGTTCAAAAATATATAAAATATTGTTTAAGAAATTCTTGTTGCGTATACAAAAAATAATAAATAGAGATAAAACTACAAAAAATATGTAACACATCAAAATAGGATATTTTAGAGAAACTTGGGTTATTTAATTAATCAAATAAAAAGGATTTATAATGAATAAATAAAACTAAATTAATTAATCAAAATGAAAAAAATTAAACAGTACTTCTTCAAACCAAGTAAATATGAAAAGGGGAAAACTGGTGCATATATGAATATGTATATAAATTATACACACATTATTCACACACAGGTAACCTGAAAAATATTGAATTAATTTGATAAAGAAAAAACATGATAAACACCACAATAAAATAATGAAAGTGAAAATAATAATAATTTCTATAAAGAGAATTGAAAAGAAATTATATTTCAAACATGATATTTATGGTCCAAAATAGAGAAAGAAAAACATATGGATTTAGAGAATATTGAATAGAAAAATTCATCCAACAAAGAGGAGCTATAATGAATTGCAAATTAAACCAAATTACTACAATTGACAAAAGAAGAAGAAGAAGAATAAAATAAAATAAAATAAAAGAACAAGACTTGCAACTTAAAGAAGTACCTTATACATCTTGGTAAAGGTTCAAAACTCCCAAATGGCAAAAGTGAATGTGGAAATAAAGGGAAAAAATTAAAAATAAGTTGGATTGCAAGTAATTAAAAAGAAAAATACTTTGTAATCTTCTAGATTTATCACTATTAAAGGTAGGACACCTATTTACAAACTGCTTTAATATCTTTTATTATCAACAAAATATTTATTCATCACATATACACATACATCAAAGGGGGGAAAAGAGAGAGAGAGAGAGATCTAATGATAATTGAGCAACAAATGCATCATGATGTTACGCTCTCATGCATATATTAAAAATGTATCAATATAAAAATGAAGAAAATATGAATGTAGATACATGATGTAATGAACATTCACTTGAGACTTTAGGATGAAAAAGATTTTATTAGGTTTACCTTAAAGAAGAAGATGAAGAAAAATAAAGAGAAAAAATAGAGAAAAAATAATAATAATCCTTTTTTGGTTAGTACAGAAAAATAAGAAATGATTTACTTTATGGAATGAAATTTATAGAATAATTTTTTTGTAGGAGTGTTTAATTTGGTGCTCATAAAATATCTTTTGAATTTTAAACTCATCAGTTGAGATAAAAAATTATGATTATGAATATTTTGAATTATTTGATGAGATAAAAATATATGATTCAATTTTTGGATAAACATGAAGTCATGTTTTAGTTATAATAGATAAGTTGATTATATTAAAATAAAAATAAGAAAAATCAAATTAATAGCCAATGAGATTTTTCTTAATTTAATTAACAAACTCAAAATTCTAAAATTCAGAATTTGGTTAAGATTGCACAATTGTGGTTCCACACCGTTGTGCTATATATAATGGTATAGATATGAATTGTACTACGAATAATATAGAAATAAAATGTAAAAAGAATAATTGTAGAATAACAAAATTTATATACAAAGCAAATGAAATATTTATCTATCAATCTTGTAATAAATTAAATTTATAAGATATAATTTTTTATAAGATTACTTAATATGGTACTTATAAAATATTTTTTAAATCATAAACTTATTTAGTAAGATAAAAATATGATGATAGATATTTTTTGAATTATCTTATGAGATAGAAATCTATATTGTAATTTTGGATGAACACAACATGATATTTTAGTTATAATAGATAAGTTGTTCATATTAAAATGAAGTATAAAAGTAAATAAATAACCAGTGAAAATTTTTCAACTAAATTAAAAAACTCAAAATTCTAAGAATTTGACATTTGACAAAAATTACACAATTAGATTAAAATTTCACAATTATGGGTTCCACACCATTGTGCTATATATAATAGTATAGATATGAGATATTTTTTTAGTCCTGTCATATAATTACTTGTGATTATCTGAACACGCAAATTTATCTACATAGGATAGGAGAGTTTTGTTGTAGATGTTGTCTGATTTGTATCAATACAACATAAATATAATAACACAATTTATATAATCATAATTTTACAAAATTATGATTTGCAAAAGCGATAAGTCAAACCACATAATAAGTAAACACAAACTGAATTAATACAAAGCCATAATATTTGATGATATCATAAAGTCATGATTCTCTCTATATACGGTTTACATAGTTATATTGCCAAACAACATAAGGTCTTATAAAATTATAAAATAAAAAAATTTATACTCGCGACCTCTATGTGGTAAAGAAAAAATTATGGCCTCTTTATATAATATCAAAATATGATAGTTCTAAAATATTATGGGCCACTGAAAAATAATATAAAACACCATAACTCATAGAATAATTAGGCCAATATTGATGAAATGAAATAATCAAAAAACTTATTAAATAAAATGATGTTAAGGCCATACAATGATCCGAAATAGATACATGAGATTTTGACAGTTCTTTCCTATAATTAATTGTGATTATTTCAACACACGGATTTTTAGACTTTTTGTACGTACATGAGATTTTTTTTATAGTTCTATTATATAAACTAATGTAATTATTTCAAACTGTACATGATATTTTCTGCAATGATCTCATTCGTAGTTCTATTATATAAACAACTATAATTATTTCAAATTGTATATGATATTTTCTGCGATGATCTCATTTACAGTTCTATTATGTGAACAACTGTAATTATTTCAAACTATACATGATATTTTTTGCGATTTCATCTTATAATTGATTGTTATTATTATTATTATAAAAATGAACTTCAAAACTTCTAATCCTACATGAGATTTGTTGTTTTCTTCACACAAATAATTGTGATTATTTTAAAACATGAATTCCAAGATCTTCAAATCAATTATTTTGACTTTTACTTTTATATACATATACATATCAAAATTTGTTGAAATTAAAATTTTAAATCTCATACATATAAATTAAAAATAATAATATTGAATCAATTCACCGCCCTAAAAATAAAATAACTTAAGCCTACATAGGTGCTTTGTCTTGGTACATGATATTGACATCCTCCAATGCACAAAGATGAAGGCTTGACAAAAAACTATTGGTTCATAGACTATTGCCAACACTATAGCACTTTCATGGGGTTTCAATCCAAGTGGCCAATTAGTTACCACTAATTGTGACAAGAGTTAGTGCCAACATATGGACTTGCAAATATTATATAGTTTTTTTTTTTTTTTTTTTTGTCCCTCATTCCAATTTCTTTATGTTACTTCCAGGTCAACCATTAACTTAATTAATTTGCATGATAGATTTTGATAATTGAATGACTATATAGTGTATATTTAATAATTGAGTAGAAAAATGGTATGCTAGTTTTTTTGGTTATTTTTTCTCTTATTTATAGTTTAGCATTTTTAAAGCTCAAAAATTGCTTGGTTTTCAGGTAGGAATAAGAATATATTTGGACTATTTGTTTAAAATTTTTGTGTGTAGTAAATATAAGGATGAGGTTTATTAAAATTTGTAACTTTTTATAAGTGAAAAGATGTATTTTTTAGTATAGGTATAAAAATATTTAATAGTAATGATGTGATCTGTGAGTATTTTATGTCAGATTTGGTTTTATTTTTTGTTGCATGTAATAATAGAGTAGTAGGACACGTGTGGAAAAAATTATAGTATTTTTGGTTAAAAAAAAGTAAATTAAATATATTTTTAATTTAAATTTTTTTGAAAAAAGTAAAAACTTTGTGCAAAGACAAACAAACAATCCATTAGTGATATATTTTCTAAATATTTTTGTAATAGCAATTTTAAAATTTGATAATTTTTAGATACATTAAGCAAAATTCTATTTTTTTAAAAAAATTCTTTGCATTATACTTGAAAAAAAATAAATCAAACATGTTTTCTGAAATTAAGGAATATCAAATTAATTTCTTAACTTGATCGATCAATTTTCACCAATCAAGAATTGATATATATATATATATATATATATAGATATATTCACATTTTTAACATGCTTATCAAATGATGAAAAACATTTTTCACAAAATAAAAACTCCACACACAGCTCGCATTAAATTATGAGGTCCCATCAAAATGAAAAGGATAAGAAAAGAAAGCAAAAAAGAAGAAGAAACCCAAAATCTTGAAAACATCAAAATTCTTTTGTTAAGCATGAAACACATTAGCATTTAATCACAATTTTTGACTCTAAATGAAAAACATGCCTCTAAGGAGAAAAATAAAATAAAATTGAATCTTGGAGAAATTTCAAAGACATCAAATCAACTGATAAATTGGAACAACCCCCCCCCCCCCCCCCCCCCCCCGCCCCCCCACTTTCATCCTCAGTGGAGGTATACACACATTATCATATCTCTCTATCCGTTTGTGATTTCTGCTGAGGTGGCCCAATGGGAGCATGCCCCTCCACACTGTCCTCTTACATTGATTCAGCCCTTACTAGTATAAATGCCTAGACAGGCTGATACGTGTTGTTCACTTTAATACCCCACAACATGAAGGGCCATTGTTTCTGTACTCTGTATTGATATCCCATCAATTTCCTTGGTTCTTGAAGAATCCCTGAATTTGCTCTCACTCTTCAAAAATCCCACCATTTTCACTTGGTTTGTTCTTGAGAGTTCAAGTGCAAACAGCCCACATATAATTTTGATATAGGGAAGGGAAATAGAGAGTAAAGTTTGAATCTTTTTGAGAAAAAAGTAGAGTGGAGTTGGCATCTCTTTTTTGGATATCAGTATTCTTTGTCTTTCAGTAATTTTAGTGTGGTTAAACAGTGTGTGTATGTGATGGCTCTGTGTACATTTTCGTTTTCTGGGAATTTGAGCAAGGGAGTGATTGCAGATGCTCAAAAGCACACCACTTTGTGCTCTCAGTGGCTACATGGGGTGGATCTACAGTGCCAATTTGTGTGCAAGAATAACCAGGTTTGAAAGTTTTTCATCTTCATTAATCATGATTTGAGCTATAAAAGAGAAGTTTTTCAGTGATTTTGAGGATTGTCAAGCTGCTGTTCTTGGAATTATCGAAAAAAAAAAAAAAAGAAGCTGTTGTTCTTGGATTATTTATTTGATCTTGTTAATTTATCATGTTTGGTGGTCTAGCTTGTTTGGATTGTTAAGGATTCATGTATGATTTTTGTTCGTTGCATCTGTTGTTTGCTAGGAGGAGTAGCTTTATCTTCAGCTAGCTACAGTTTAGGACTGAAAAAATTGATTGAAATGATTGTCTTGTTACTGTTAGTTGAGGAAAAGATCATCTGGGATTTGTGCATCATTGTCAGAAAGTGGGGAATATTTCTCACAGAAGCCTCCAACTCCTCTCTTGGACACTATCAACTATCCAATTCACATGAAAAATCTCTCTATAAAGGTATATATTATGCATTTAAAGTACATCTAAAAACATAAAACTATTTTGATCTTAGAAAGTAAAGTAGTTATTTACACTGTGTCTCGATTTTTTTATGCAGGAATTGAAACAACTTGCAGATGAATTGCGATCCGATGTTATTTTCAATGTCTCCAAGACAGGGGGCCATCTTGGTTCAAGCCTCGGCGTTATTGAGCTCACTGTGGCTCTTCATTATGTTTTCAATGCTCCTCAAGATAGAATTCTTTGGGACGTTGGCCACCAGGTGATGGTTCTTTCCATAATACCATGGCTTATGAACTTATACATGCTGAGGATTACTATAATAATTGCCATTGTTGTGATATTCTGGCTTTATATGGTGCAGTCTTATCCACATAAAATTTTGACCGGAAGAAGACACAAGATGCCGACTTTGAGACAAACAGATGGTCTTTCTGGTTTTACAAAGCGGTCTGAGAGCAATTACGATTGTTTTGGTACTGGTCATAGTTCTACAACTATTTCGGCAGGACTTGGTACAACTTTATTCTACCTCATAAAGCATTGAGATATGTAATAGAACAAGAATCCATAAATTAGAACCGATTTTAGGATCAGTAAGTTTGGCATGGTATTTTGTGTGAATGAATGTCGGTAGTACTTTGTAAATAACGACTCGTCCAATTTGCTATAAACGTATGCCATTTGATTAACTGATTTTTGTGATGCTAATTATATGCAAGAGCCTAGAATTAGTTTTGTTTCTTGATTTTGATCCTTGGATTTCTTGGCCGAGCAGGGATGGCTGTAGGAAGGGATCTACAGGGAAGAAATAATCGTGTAGTGGCTGTGATAGGAGATGGTGCTATGACTGCAGGTCAGGCCTACGAAGCAATGAACAATGCCGGCTATCTTGATTCTGATATGATCGTGATTCTTAATGACAACAAACAAGTTTCTTTGCCCACTGCTAATTTGGATGGCCCAATTCCTCCTGTTGGGGCCCTAAGTAGTGCTTTGAGCAGGTTGCAGTCCAATCGACCACTCAGAGAACTAAGAGAAGTTGCCAAGGTTTTATTATTATAAATGAAGAATGTAAACTTTAAAAAGAAAACTTATACTATCTCTAGATTATTATTATTATTATTATTATTATTATTAATTCTTGATTTGTTGTGGTTGAAACCCTTTTTCAGGGAGTTACTAAGCAGATTGGAGGGCCTATGCATGAGCTTGCAGCAAAAGTAGATGAATATGCTCGTGGGCTCATCAGTGGTTCTGGATCTACACTGTTTGAAGAGCTTGGACTTTACTATATTGGTCCAGTAGATGGTCACAACATTGATGACCTGACAGCAATTCTTGAAGAAGTTAAGAATACTAAAACAACAGGTCCAGTGTTGATCCATGTCGTGACAGAGAAAGGCAGGGGATACCCTTATGCTGAAAAAGCTGCAGACAAGTACCATGGTAAATTTTTAGCTAAAAAATATGGAAAGTTTGTAATAGGATGAAGTTGTTCCTAAGATCTTTTCAATGGACTATTAGCAAAAATTTTGTGGTTCATTTCTCAGGTGTGGCCAAGTTTGATCCTGCAACTGGAAAGCAATTCAAGTCCAGTGCTCCTACTCAGTCCTACACAACCTACTTTGCTGAGGCTTTGATTGCAGAAGCTGAAGCCGACAAGGATATTGTTGCTATCCATGCTGCAATGGGAGGTGGGACGGGCATGAACCTCTTCCAACGTCGTTTTCCCGCAAGATGTTTTGATGTTGGGATAGCCGAACAGCATGCCGTTACTTTTGCTGCTGGTTTGGCATGTGAAGGCATCAAGCCCTTTTGTGCAATCTACTCATCCTTCATGCAAAGGGCTTATGATCAGGTAGTTTATTTCAGTCTCAATAAAACATTATCCCGGATTGCTTTTTGAGCTTGCAGAGTTCTTAAACAAAATGCTCTTGGTCCCATTATCCAGGTAGTGCATGATGTGGATCTGCAGAAGCTGCCTGTGAGATTTGCTATGGATAGAGCTGGCTTAGTTGGGGCAGATGGTCCGACACATTGTGGGGCTTTCGACGTTACTTTCATGGCATGCCTGCCAAACATGGTGGTGATGGCTCCTTCAGATGAGGCCGAACTGTTTAACATGGTTGCAACAGCTGCTGCTATAGATGACAGGCCAAGCTGTTTCCGTTATCCAAGAGGTAACGGGATAGGCGTAGAGCTTCCACCAGGGAACAAAGGAATCCCCCTTGAGGTACTCCAAGAATCTACTTCTGCTTTCCTAATACTAAACAAGATAAGAGTTTTCTTGACTTTCCATATTCTCTTCTCAGGTTGGTAAGGGCCGGATATTGATTGAAGGAGAGAGAGTGGCTCTCTTGGGTTATGGAACGGCCGTTCAGAGCTGTTTGGCTGCAGCCGCCTTGGTAGAAACTCACGGTTTACAGTTGACAGTTGCTGATGCTCGCTTCTGCAAGCCACTGGATCGCGCTCTTATCCGCAGCTTGGCTAAATCACACGATGTCTTGCTCACCGTGGAAGAAGGGTCAATTGGTGGCTTTGGATCTCATGTTGCTCAGTTCATGGCCCTAGATGGACTCCTTGATGGAAAGTTAAAGGTAAAAATATTTCAACACTATTACTAAATATTCCATCACCAGGGAAATGCATTAAATGATCAAAGATTCACTTGGAATAACATGAAATTCAACAAAGATGTTCATTCTTTGCATTTGAAACTTCTGATCTCATACTTTATATGTAAAATATATGTCACTGGGTCAATGGCCACTGAATAGAAATAATGCCTTACACGATCAAAGATTTACTCGGAATGATATGAAAATCAGCATAGATCGATATTCATTCTGTATATATGAAACTTCTGCAGTGGAGGCCACTTGTTCTTCCTGATCGATACATCGACCATGGATCCCCAGCCGACCAGCTGATGCAAGCCGGACTGACGCCATCCCACATCGCAGCAACAGTTTTCAATATACTTGGCAAAGCAAGGGAGGCTTTGGAGATCATGTCCTAGATATCAGTTCAAATGTTCAAAAAAAGACATCCTTAAATATCTGTTTCTTCTTCAATTTGGTTAGCTGTAAAATCTGGTCTTATTTAGTAACGGCACGAAGCCGGAGAACTCTATGTAGATTACATAAAGAGAAGATATAGAGTGGAGCATAACTCCTTGTACCTTTGTACTGTTGATGCAGGGTGTTGTGTAAAGAAACTTGCATTTGTTCAAGAACTCCCTTTGTGTGTGTGTGTGTGCGCAAATATTTCCTTCTCAAGATTGCAGTTTGAAAAATTGGAGGGGAAATGTGGTCAAATAAAGAACTCTTTGGATCCTTTATTTTATTCCATATTTCATCTTCTATTCTAATTCATAAATATTCAATTCACTCATTTTCTATAAATGACTATATGGCCATCTCAGTTGGTGTTCAAAAAATCAAATCGTTCATTGAATCGAAAAATTTACCAATTCACAGTTCATTGGTTCAAGCATTGGTCAGACTGTAATTAAACAATTATTAAATCATGACATCATAATTACAAAATACATATTGGATATTTTATATATTACTTAAAAGTCTATAAAATACCAAACATAATACATAGATAGTCTAAATTATATTGTTCAACTTCATGAGTTAGAACTTCTTAGAAGAGATACAGGGCACATGATTTGGGCAACGGGACCAATTTCTATGTAGCAAATTAGGGCTATCAATGAATCGGATTTTAATCCAAATTTTAGAAATTTTATCCGATTAAAATGTCTGATGGATTATATCCGATTATAAATACCCATAATCTGAAATAAGTGGATCGGATATGGAACTATACAATCCGATCCGATAAAGATCCGAGTCCGAATTTTATTAAATATATTATTAAATTGATAATTATATAGTATAAATTATATTAATAAAGACTTTTGACTGGAATGCAATATATGTGATATTATAATTGATAATGCCCTAATTTTTTTATTTCTTTGAAGCAATTAATTTAATAAAGTAATTATATATATACGTATGTTTCATATTATAGCCTAAAGGCTAAATACACAATTTATAATGGCTTATGCACTATAAAATATACATTACCGAATGATCAATTTGATACAACCCCCATGGATTATGCCTTAAATCTTTAGCTTTTGCAATGATACGATAAAAAGTTATGGAAAAAAATCTAAATTAGAGCTCTCTCAGCTTTGTAAATATTATATTTGGATTAAAAGGTAATCTTGAAATTTCATATAACATGTCTTATAAGACGGTTCTTTCTAATAATATAAAAATTTAAAGAACGTAAATTTTTTTTGACTTTTTTATCGGGTTTCGAATTTCTATAGGATTCGAATATGGAATTGACATGCATAAATCCTATAGAACTCGGATTCGAATTCAATTATATATACATATTGTCGAATTCGGATTCGAGTTATCATGATTTGATCAAAATCCGAGGCAAATTTCACTTCAGCCCTAACCATTTCATCATTTCATGTAATTATTGTTGGATTTCATTTCCCCATAATTGGGCAGGTTGGCCCAATTAGGGCGGGCTGCGCCGGGCCCACCATGAACCCCGCGAAGCTTTTTCTGCGATGAGCTAAACTCTCTCTCTCTACACTCGGCAGCGATAAACCCTAAAGATACTAAAGATATTACCCCCAAAACCCTCTCTAATCACTAGGTTATTTAGATTTTACTGGTTACTTTTGCTGTAAATCTCTATTTATTAGTCTTTAAATTGTTTTATATTTGAGATAGTTCAGATTTCGGAGCATTTTCGCGCTAATGCCACGGTACTCATATCTTCATGTTATTGTGTGTGGTTTCGTATACAAATTTTTGGGGGCGTTTTTGGATATTGGTTTCAATTACTGGAAGAATTGTTTTTTCTTTTTCGCTTGCAGGTACTACTGTGATTATTGCGACACTTACCTGACTCATGATTCTGTAAGTCTTTTTTGGTCGAATTCTATGTTTTTTGAGGTTTGATGTTAGCTTAGTTGGTTTCTGTTTTTACTTGTGGCTTATACTTAGAATGTGATTTATTTTGGGCCACTATGTTTTAGATTTCTTTTCCTGATTAAGTCTGAAGACTCGTTTAATCACATTTTTAGTAAAGTGAGTTGTTTTATTAAGCTCTGAATAATTGATTAAGAAATTTATTTATTTATTTTAAAAGTTTATTTTGATGGATTACAGCAAAGTTGCGTGAAAAGCAAAATCAAAATAATGCATGTCTTTCAAAAATTTGATCTCGTTACTTTTCTTATTGGTTATATGTGAAAAACCAATTCTTAAAATTGATAGCCAAATGTTATGGTCTTTATCATTTCTACTTAAGTTCTTCTGTGACTGTTGATATCGGTTTGGCTGTGTGCAGGAATATAATTTTATGAATGTGAAGTGTGGGACTGTGATAGGATTTTCTGATTCACTCAAATATTTGTTGCCAATAACTCTTCTTTCTATTCTTTTCTTAAATATTTAGTTTCACTTTGGCGTGTGTTGTACTTGTATGTGGTTTAAGCTTTATTTATTGTAGTACTCAGTTGTGTCTTTTTTCGCGGGGGACTGGCTGCGCTGGAATGTAGCTTTGGTTGGTGCGTGACAGTGTGAAAGACTGGGTCTCCAGATGCTCCATGGAACATACTTCTAAGCTTGATAGAATGATAGATAGAAGTGCATCCTGTCACTGGCCTATTATGAATTAGCTTGGAGTTGAATGTGCTGGAATTTTTTATGTCACATAGGTGATGTAACCCCATTAAGTCATATTTACCAATATCCTTTAAGAATAAAACGGAAGAAATGCTAATCTGTGACCTATTTGCATGGAATGGATGAGAATGTGTTTTAAGCATCTAGTCTATGGAAATCAAGAAGCCACTTGTGTATGCTGCATTTAATCTTTTTCTTATCTTTATCTCATACTGTTGTGTTATCATATGTTGTGTGCTCTGGGCTATAATCCGTTTAAATTCTCGTGCTGAGGCTTCAGCATGGTCTTCTGCACTGTGCTTGTTATCTAAGTATAAATATTTTCTGATATTATCTTTATTTTTCCAGCCTTCTGTCAGAAAGCAGCATAATGCTGGTTACAAGCACAAGGTATAGCTCTTAACAATGAAATGATTACAAGCACAAGGTATAGATTTTAAATGAAGCCACAAGATGTAGGGGGTTTAAGGCGTTGAACCCCAACCTGTAGATTTCCAAATGAAAGTCAACCAAATTACATCTTGAAATCAGAAATTAAACCATGGGAAAAACAATTCCCTAAGGACTTATGCTATACAATCTTTGAGCAAGAAGCAAGATAAAGCCTATTATCAACATAGGTGCTTTCTATACAAAAGACAAAATAGACAAAAGAAGATGATGCAAGCCATGGTGATCACTTTGTGCGAATGTAAGGGATGGCAAGTTCCTCAAGGCGCTAGTTGTTTGGCTTTCAAAGGAAGATCTTGGAATTCCATAGTAATCTCTTGTTGAAGGGAAGACGCATGTTTTGCGAATAAATCTGCCACCTAGTTGCCTTCTCTGAAAGTGTGAGTGAAAGACAGTCTGAGGCGAGGAATCAAACTTCTAATACCTCAAATATGTGAGTGAGTGACCAATGGTGGTGGATGGCCTTTTCAATGAGATGAATAGCAAGCTTAGCATCACATTCCACCAAGATGTTGATGATGCCCCTGTTAAAACGAAGATCCAAGCCGGTTTTGATAGCATGAAGCTCCGCATATAGGCTGTTCACATTACCTAGGGGTTTAAGATAAGCAAAAATCACCCTGCCCTCATCATTTCTAAGTATCCCAGCCACTCCAGCACACCCCAGACTGCCAAAAACTGACCCATCAGTGTTTAATTTGTAGCTACCGCCAACTGGTTTCTCCCATCTAACAATGCAACAAAAATGCTTAAGTTGAGGCCGAGGAAAGACCTCGAACTTTTCAGCCAGGAATCTGTCCCCACGCCAATGTGTATCAATAAACAAACCAGCCTTAACACCCACAAAGATATAGTTTTTAACACGCCAGATGATGCGTTGAGCAGAGGGAGGAAGGTTTTTGCGTTTGAAATCATTGCGGGTACACCAAATGAACCACAAAATGAGCATCGAAATGAGTAGGCGGACATGAAGCCTAGCACCAGGCGGGGCACTACTTCTCCATTTTTGAAGCATTAACTTCACCTCAGAGGTGTTAGGCAACTGAACTTGAAATGTTTCAGCAAAGTAATGCCAAACCTTAATGGAAAGCAGGCAGTTTATAAATAAGTGGCTGGAGGTTTCTTTCTCTGGGCAGAAGCAATACTTAGATGCAAGAGTTATCCCTTTTTTTTGGAGTTTCTCATCAACTGGAATCAAATCATTGATTAATCTCCAAAGAAAAATAGGAATTGTCGGCGTGAGAATGCGGTTCCGACACTCCGAGATAATACCAGATTTTGAACCCTTCTTTTGAATACTTTGCCAAGCCCACTTCGATCTAAAAGTTCCATCCGGGGACAACATCCAATAAGGAGTGTCATTCACTCACAATTTCAGAGAAGGCAACTCGGTGGTAGATTTATTGGCAAAACAGGCGTCTTCACTTCAACAAGAGATTGCTATGGAATTCCAAGATCTTCCTTTGAAAGCCAAACAGCTAGTTCGCCTTGAGGAACTTAGCATCCCTTACATTCGCACAAAGTGATCACCATGGCTTGCATCATCTTCTTTTGTCTATTTTGTCTTTTGTATAGAAAGCACCTATGATGATAATAGGCTTTATCTTGCTTGTTGCTCAAAGATTGTATAGCATAGGTCCTTAGGGAATTGTTTTTCCCATGGTTTAATTTCCGATTTCAAGATGTAATTTGGTTGACTTTCATTTGGAAATCTACAAGTTGGGGTTCAACGCCTTAAACCCCCCGCATCTTGCGGCTTCATTTAAAAAAAAGAAAAGGAGGTGATTAGAGTATTAATTCATGTAACCATTTTGAAATTTTATCACCTTTATTGATGATGAATATACATCGGTGTCCAGGCAAACATAAGGGCTTATTACGAAAAGTTTGAAGAACAGCAAACCCAAACATTGATTGATCAGAAGATCAAAGCGCATCTTGGGCAGACAGCTGTATACCAACAGATTGGTGCAGCTTATAATCAACATCTTACTGCTTTCCCTGGAGGACGGCCGCGCCTACCTGTAATACCACCTCCTATGTTACCTCTTCCAGGAGCAGTACCACCCCAGTTGGCTCCGGGTATCAGGCCTCCTGTTTTGCCAATACCTGTTCCTGGTGCTCCTGGTAAACCACGTACAATTTCTTTATGAATTACATAACTGATAGCCAGTTATTATCTTGTTGTATTGTGATCTTATCAATTAATGATCTGAATGAAAGTTTGCTAGTCCATTTTTGGCAAGAGCACGTGTAGGCTTTTTTAAATGAAGAAATAGTTCTTTGGCTTAGCCAACTCAAAAGAAGTTTGGGGTAGCTTTTGTTAAATTGAGGTGGTGGATTTATCATCTTTGTTTCTTCCGCTTGATATCAGGTTATGCAGCTGTTCCAATGGTGCCAATGCAGCCCCCACCTGCTTCTTACTTGCCCCAACAACCCAGCAGGGTGCCGGCTCCACCAAGTACAACTATCCCTTCACCAGTTCCAGGAGGAGGCGCACCCCCCAGCTCTAGTGGTGTGCTACCTGCTGCAACACAAATGTACAATGTTAATCCCACCGGAGCAGCAGCTGATGCTGCTGCAACTACAGGGGGATATTCTTATCCACAAGCCTCTCAGACTAGTCATTAACATATACGAAATGGTATGTCATTCATAGTCCTACTTAATGCTTAGAATATAATTTTGTCCTTGCATGATTGACAATTTATATCTGCTATATTTTTAGTTTTCAAGTAAAGAAGAAAGGCCTCACTGCAAAGAATTTGTTTGCATATTTTCTTTATTTCTTGCATTAGAATCAGTTATGATGTTGTTTCCTGGTTGAGAAAAATGGTGGACAAATAAGAGAGGCAGAGAATATATATCAGACATAAAATTGAACCTTGGCTGTAAGCCTTTTTCTTCCTTTATCCTCCTTGTCCGGGTCTGGGGATCTTGATGGCTCACCCCATGCTGCTGGGCTAAAAAGTTGTGAGATCAACTGAAACCTGATGATTTTGCTGGATTGGTTAACTTATGATTAAGGAACAATCAAGATACTTCAAATTACTATAACCCATTAAGTTAGCTGTGAATTATTTCTTGACGTAATAATATTGCCTTTCTATGTATTTTGCAGGCTAGAATATTCAGGACTTCAAGTTGTGCATCCTTATGAAATCTGTACTTTGCCTAGCTACTTGTCTAATTCTCTCCTATCTCTGCTTCCGAGTCTTTCCAATGACTTGGTGGCTTCTTGAGTAGTAATTATCTGAGCACTTCTCTAGAACATGCAGCGGAATGTGGTATTTCATCCCAGAGAGACATTTGGATGCAACTCTATTGAGAATTATGTTACTTGACTTGGCTAACTATGAAAACTGTGGATTCTTAAATTAGTCTTTACTCATTAAGTTGATCGTTGGAATTGGTACTCCATATGAATTGGCTACGTTATCAGGCCATGTTCTAATGATCAAAAACACCAAAGTTAAAGCAGACTCATTTGAAAGCTTTAGGCATCAACCTTACTTCTATATGGCTGATTTATTTGTCTATTGATAAGTAGCCTTTGGTGTATGCTACCCAATTGCATTATTTTCATCAAATTTCAGAATGCAGCACTTGGAAAGTCAGCATGCTGAGGGCCTGGCCTTCCAGAATCCAATGCCACTGGCCCTTTGATGTGTATGTTCTTAGAGGTCTCGTGGCTTTTTTCCCTGTAGCACGTGTTGCTTACAGCTTCTGAAGGTGAATCGTCTCAAGAGACAATAACCCGTTGGCTGGACTCCATTGTGTCTTGAATTTCATGTGAGAAGTGGCAAGAAAAATAAGTTCCTGAAAGTAGTCTGCTCTCCCCTGTTCTTTCAACAGAATAAATATCAAATCTACAAATTCTGGTTTCTCTTCTGTTATTTTGGTATATAAGTTTTTCCAATTATATTTAAGTCAATTTCAAAATTATTAACCTCATATTTTGCTGGTCAAAAACCAATTTATCTCCTGCTATAGTAGCTTTTAATGTATAATCGATAGTCATTAATAAATACGATTGGTTATCAATAAACAATCATACAAATACCGAAAAAATTTCATGCAACATAGTGAAATTAAATTTGTATTCATCTGATATTGATGTAACATAGTTTTCACCATTTGGTTATAAAGCATGAGATGCATGGCCTATAGTTTAATGATATAAGTTTTCCACGTGATGTAGAAAGTCAAAAGTTCGAGCGCTAACAGACTTTTGATATGCATGCATGTGTATAAAAATAAAAAAATAAAAAAAATCGTGAGATGCGCAGTTTCCGCTCATAATGCATATAAAATGGTGAATTCATGAAGAAGAAAAAAATTATAATTATAAATGCCCAACAATAACTACCAAAAAGAATAAAATGAATGACTTGATAAGTAAACATACGATATTAACATAGGAGTGCCTTCATCTTGGATAACATATACACATAAGCCATAATGCCATACAAATCGATAATTTAAATCACAGCAGATTGAAACTGACACACCAGATGAACAGTTATTTTGTAGGATAAACCTAGGATTTTGTTACACATTGATATTGATTCTGCTTTTTCACCCATATTGTGGAACGAGTCCTTTTGACACGATCTGCAAAAAGTCGATGCCTGCCAACAGGAAAACAAGCATTCACAGTTCACACATATAAAAAAGAGCTTTGGCACCCAAGTTCACATAAAAGCAAGAACAAGAACATGGTACAGTTGGATAAATTGGATACATGGTCATATCCAGTAGAGATTAACGGCACAATTTCCGTGTTGCACAACAAGAACCTGAGTTCAGATAAAAAGTGGATGCAACCAGAATCAGGCAGAGAAACGAACCTTTCGTACTCTAGCTTCTGTTTAACTATACCATTCAATAGCAGCTCTGAGCTATAGACAGCACCACCTGCAGATAAACAGCCAATGAAAAGTTTGTTTTTCATTTTGAGCTAAGAGTGATAGTTTGAAGGGAGAATATTTCAACCTTTCTCAAGAAAGGGAACACAGACGTCATAGTCTTCTTCACAAGATAGAATTAACAGATCATCTGGAAGTTTTTCATCCTTCAGTACAGATCTGCCGAGTCTCTCAACTGCCTGAGCATGCAATGAGCGTTAGTATATAGTATTCAGAAAGTTCCATTGGGAAACATAGACTGAAATTTTGGTATAGCTTATCCCATTGTCTTCATTAGAATAATTGAGCTAAATATTCAAGGAAAAAGAAAAGGCAAAAAATCCAGGAAAACTACTTACCAAACCATGAACCGCCTTGACCAAGTTCGCTAGAATATCTTTACCAGGCTTTGTATTTGGAGTAACCAAGACTTTTGTTCCCTGCACTCAGATTGTGAGAGAACTGTAAAGTTACAGAATCTCATTTTAGCAACAATCAAGTATTTACCTGTAAAAGTGGATGTTGGCATGCTCTTGAGAGAGAAACTGGTAAGGAGAAGCCAAACTCCCTTTCCTTTTTGGCATCTCTAAGTATGTAATTTTTCTCATCAATAAGACAATTAGCTTCTCCACAACTTTCAAGCCATAAGTGAGTAACCACTGGTTTTCCAGTAGCAATTGCTTCTAGCATATTCCTCGTGCGGACAAATTCGTCTGCCACAAAATGTGTGGCATCTGACATAGAGGATGCAACTGCACCCCCCAGTCGAGCCAATATCTGTAACAAAAACATAACTAGATATTTTACTTGACATATTAAGTTGCATGAGTAAGCAAGCAAGTAAAAATAAGAAATACCTTTTTCTGCTGCTTGTCAATGTCCGTATCCAGGTGCTGGCTAAACAAGACTCTTACGTTTGTGATATCTTTCCTCTTTCTAGAGTCTTTCACTGCACAGTTTGGTCCAGGTGTGCCGGTTACTAAATCGTTAAGTTCTTTCATAAGAGACAACCTCGAGAGGTTCTTTCTGCAAGATTGTCTGTGATATTCATCCCCCATGCAGATAGGAGAAACATTGTTTACTGGTGTTGCACAAGCAGCAGGTGTAGCAGAAGTTCGAAAGGAAGTTCCACATCTTTCTCTTGGTGATGCTTCTAGTCTGCCATTTGTTTCTGCACCTTCAGCAGATGCCTCAGCATCACTTTTCTTGTCACGTTGGTTAGATGTGCTGGCACCAACCCCATCATTTAAAGTTGCCATCATATTCACTTGATCAGAATCACGTATAACAGCACTGTTCCTTGCACTTTCATTGGCCACATTTTGGTGTAAGAGTATATTTCCAGAGTGGGTATCTAAAGAAGACAATGCTGCACCGTCACATGCAGGTGAGGGATCTGAATGATTTCTGCTGGGAATGGAAGAAGTACTTGCAGCAACCTCTCTTGATCGTTTTAACCTCCCACTAGATCGTGTTTCAGCTTCATGTGCAACAGACAACGTTGCTCGCCGAGATCTTTTTCCTCGTGGATTATCTACTGCATCAATATTTGAAGCTCTAGATGCACCAAATGTTTTTCTCAATTGCTTAATCCCGATTGATCCAAGCTTTCTAACTTTCTCAATGGTGACTATTTCAGCATTTCTAATGTTGGTAGTGGTCCTCCTTTTTCTGAGGACACGACCGCTTATCAGATCATTTATCTCCTCCCTAGAATCATTACCATCTGCTTTTAAACGATTTAACTCTGCGCATTTCCTAGTTCGATGAGCCACAGACTCAGAAAATTCAGGTTGCTCCTCCAAGTGATGCTTCTTCTCAGACCTTCCACCAGTTGATTCTATTCCATGATATGCCAGCCTCCTTTGTTCTGCTTCCCCTTGCACCATATCATGTTTCTTCCTAATTCTTTTGGACTGTTTTGGTGAAAGAGAGGACTCATTATTGGTCCTCTTCATCTGTTTGGCTTGTCTAGTAACAACTCCAACAGTAGCAGGATATGGCATTTTGGGGGTGAGAAGTCTTTCTGAATGAGCAAGTCCATTGCCCGATTGATTTTTTTTAGTAGCTTTTGTCATTCCGTGGGCTTCTTCATTAGGACCATTACTATCACTGCCAGCCAAGTGTGCCTGAAAACACAATGTCTCCATTGCTTCAGCAGCCATTTGGGTATCAGGACCTATACCCATGTCTGGAACATCCTTGTCTGTATCATTATCTGCCAACTTGGGCCCAGAAACCACATTTGACTGTTCATCCAAATCCTTCACAAGGTTCTTATGGAATCCGTCTTCTCCATGATAAAGTGGTTTTCCCTTTGCTCTCAGTTTATGCAACATCAACCTTGAATCCGAGTGAAATGAATCCCCTAATTTATTCTTAGTGTACTTCTGTTCTTTTTCATCTCCATTATCTCCAACCGCTTTGACACTTCCAAGGTTAGGAGACCTACGTTTCCTAGGTTCAGTAAGGCAACTCCGCTGTGGACCTCCCTTGTCGAAGAAAATGTCTTTTTTCTTTAGGAAAAATTCTCCCCCACCATCATCTTCACGAGTATCATCCCAATCATAAATTCCACGTTCCCCATCTGTGCTTTTGAGAGTAGAACTCTTGGCCAAATCTCGAGAACCTTTTGCAACAGAGACAACTTTTGGTTTTACTGCATGATGAACTTGCGTGCCAAAGCCTCCATCATATTCCATGACATTAAGATCAAGAAACCTGTCCACAACCTCAAGTGCATGGGCTTGTGATAGCTCTCCTGGTTCCTGAGAATTGCAATAGCTCAATCCTGCCAAGCAATCTTCAGAAGCTGGCAACTCGGGGATGTTAAGAGCATCATCCGTGTTCTTAATGTCAACTTCTGACCGACCAACTTCAGCAACTTTATCCTCTCTGAAAAGTTTCCTCATGGCTGTACTACCCACTTTGCATTTGTTCAAATTTTTCAGTTCCCCACCGTGTTCATTGTACTCATTGCTAGACTTCAACAAATATCCAACAGGAGATGAACCATCTTGTTCGCATGGTTTTTGTTCTGCAGAAGATTTGTCACTACTAGTTGTACAGAAATTGCCATTAGCTCCTCGAGCACGAGCTGCCAAACCAGATGCTCTAATTGATGCAGCACGGATTGAGGTAAATTCTCTGCAGACTGATCCTGAAACAACATGATGTCTCAGCCTCATCAACAAAAGCAACAGCTTCTTATCAACAGATGCCATATATTTTTCTGAATTGAGCAATTTAAAAACACAAGAAGGATATTAACTAATGAACCTCAGAGTGGCCACTGAACCAACCATTCTAAGACTAGAAAAGCTTGTCCAGTAGGAACACAACAATGAGAAGAAAATGAAAAAACACCAAGAGTCAAACACTGAGGTTACAAGTGCTTGTCTTTCTTTCACTCAGCTGAAATTCGCCCGTGCTGTATACTGAAGGGTTAATGATCCCTTGTCCAAAGGGCAAGGATTGGATGAATAAATTTAATGCTCAAATGAACATGATAAATAAGGTATCATAATCAAAAGTATAGTATACACTAGACAACCACTGTATCACAAATAACCCTCGAATTGTATGGATATAAATAGGGGGAAAAGAAAAAAAAACTAAGGCTATTTTCGGTTACATTTTGCCAGAACAAATTTGTTTTGGCAAAATGTAACCAAATATATAGTTTACTTTTTTGCCAAAACAATCACTATTAATCCCAAAATACCCCTCAAAATCAATTAACTTATTACCAAAAACCCCATATACATACATATACATATCATAATATTTTATCATTATTTTGACAATTAAAAAAATCATATCCAATCATCACACATACATATTATATATTTTATTATTATTTTTACAATAAAAAATATTATTCAATTCCATTTTCACCACAAAAACCCAACAAAAAAAACATTGACCTGACTGCTACAGTGGAAATTGTCTCCTCCCAAAATATATACAATCATACCAAAATTCCCCAAAATAATTTTCTTACTATTCGCAGAACATAAGCAAACATATATCACATTCCCCAAAACATATAATCCAAAACACATAATTCATGTCCAAATATTACCTAAATCAATAACCAAAAAGCATACAATTTCACCACATATAAACAGAAATAACCTGAATTACGTTCTTCATTAGTGTATATCTCAAATGGAACTCCAGAAACATTAGAGGCTTCTTTGAGATGATAATTATCAATGTTGTCCTCCAATCCAACTGCACCATTGCCATCAATTCTCACAGAGTCATCCTGGGACAATACTTGGGTCTCACATAAAGCCTCAGTTTCATTTGGTCCATCACATTCGCTAACAGTGCCAGCTTCAGCATTAAACTGATTCAATAACTCAATAGGTATATCATTCATGCAATCAAGATCATCTAAGACTTGAGTTTCCCCACCATGATCCACCACTTGGGTTTCCCCAGCAAAGTCCAACAACTGAGTTTCAAATGCATCTTCCAATAGACAAGTATCATCAACAGGCATTGTATTGGTGAGATATGGGGAATCATCAGCTCCATCACCTTCTAAGAAACCATCTGACACATTACAAAAACAGGAAAGCTCCATGTTACTTACTAAAGCAAATCAACCCAGAAACCGTATAACTCGACAACATCTATTATTCAATTGAAAATTGATTAGCAAAAAATGGAAAAAAAGGATCACTAAACTTTATAAGGAAACTGCAATAACAAAGGGAGCACAAAACTGCTCCAGAATTGCTTCTCTTGAAGACAGTGTGCCAACACGATGATGTTTGTACAATTACTTGTATAAAAAGCATTAGTTTAAGAAGAGCACTTTTAAGTTTGATTCTGACCATGGTTGTAACCATTTCAATCAATACATTAATAACTAACAAACTAAACTACAAAAGCTAAATAATCAGCTGGTTTTCCACTCTATCACACTTCCATTATAGCAATCATAAACCCTAAACCATTAAACAGTACAGTTCCCAGCATTAAACAAACTATCTTCTTTATACACATAAAAATACTCATTTACTAATAAAAATCCCAAATTACTAATTAAATATATTTTTCTCGCATTCAAATCGAATTAACCTAACAAATTGTTCCATCAAATCAATTAAGGGGAGGAAAAAAAAAGTGTGTGTGTGTGTGGGGGGGGGGGGGGGGGTGTAGAAGAAGAAGAAGAAGAAGAGGTAAACTACAGCATAAAGTGACCCTAACAAATTACTATTATTATCAGCGTTAAAGACATAATCTTTGTCGAAAAACATAAATCTTTATCACCAAAAGACCTAACTTTATTGAGAAATAACAAAAAATTCGGATACCAACATCAGAACGCAGAAACTCTAAATATTTTCGCTACTCCAATAAGTCAACGAAATGTAAAACTAATTTAACCAAATAATAAACCATAAAGAGGAAAAAAGAATTACCGGGACAAAATTGACTGTCAATTCGCTGTGTAGCAACATAGCTTAAATCCACACTCAAATTGCTCTTTCTTGAATGATTATCGTTGCGGTTTTCGTCATCTTCAAGACGCCCCATTTCAATTCATCTGCAAATTCAGAGAAAAGAAAGAAAAGGGAGATGAAATCTTAAATCTTTCGAAAATGGAAAGGAAATTAAAATTTATAGATAGAAAAAATTAAAAAAGAAGAATTTACAGGATTTAGCAGAAGGCAGAACAATGATCCTATAGTGGGACTGAGTGTGTAAAGAAGAAAGCCACGTGGGGGCGCACGTTAAGGCCGGGGCAGAAAGGGAAGATCGAGGGAGGATTTGGGGGTGGAGTGCCCTTATTTAGGATTTTGGAGGGAAAATCGAACCCTAAAAATGTCATACGATGCGGGTCGGGTCGGATAAATTTTGGTTTATGAAATTTGAAATAGTAACATAAATTTTACTAATTTCTCTTTACCGATTAATTTAATAATGCTTCCTTTGAATTTATTTAAATTTTTGATTAATTTTTTAGGGATATTTTAAGCATAAAATATTATCGTAATTCAAAAATATGTATGAAGAAAAAGGTATTTCTTTTTAAAATAATGTAATTAATTTTACCATGATATTTTGATTTTAATAGATAATCACTTATTCTTGAGCATTTTTTTTATATTTCTATATAATTAGAATAAAAATTATCATATAAAAGCATATAGTTGAAAAATAAACCAAAAAAATTGATTAATAAAAATTGAATATGTGGGGAGAGCCCATTTGATCTATAGATTCATTATTTTAATAAATGAGCCCAAGGAAAGTACATGTTTGGTTATGTTTTCATTTTTAATTTTTATTTTTAATATTTTTAAAATTTGAAAAGTTAATTAGAGAAATTTAATAGAAAATGAATTTGTATTTGGATAGTATGTTGGAAAAGTAATAATTATATATAGTTTGATAGGTTGTAGGTGCAGAGAGATAGTAATAATGAAGAAGAAAGATGATGTGTATAAGTTATTGAAAAATGTGTTTTGAGATAAAAGTGAGTTAAAATATAGATAAAAATGACGATAAGTTGTTAATAATTCATTTTCAAATAGTAAGAAAGGATGAAAATGTGTTTGAAAATGTAAACAAACTAGCTGTGATATAGGATGGCCCAAGTGCTTTGGCCCAAACCAGCAAGGCCTAGGCCCAGTGGGGAATGGCTGCCCAATTGTCTCATCGACTTTCACTCGACCAGATCTGCACAGGCCCAGTCAGGCTTCCTCGGCACATAGCACTCCTTGACCTCAGTCGACCTTGTCGAGGTCGAGTCTTAGATCGAGACCAGTACAGTACTTTGTCACCGCATTAAATGCACTGGCAAGCGCTACGCTTCCGCATTAATGGCGCATGCCATCCCCCTCACCATCTAACACAGCAAGCGCCGCTACAGTATATTATCTTGTCCTTGAAACCTGGAAGGGCAGCTGGCCGGAAATATTCAAATGGGGGAAATGACCGATTACCCCTGGCCCAAGGTTAGGGGCTCCTGGAGGTACCCAAGGGCTTCCCGGACATTTCCTAGACAGAGGAAGGATATATATACCCTCAACCCAGCCTTCTAGAAGTACGCACTGATATACACCTAAAAACCCATACTCCTCTGATTAGTTCTTGAGGTCGAATTCTACTGACTTGATCGTCGGAGGGCCTAAGCCGAGACCTCTCGGCTAACCTAACGTTTATTATAATTGCAGGATTCTTTCCCTAACCCAACAGGAACATAAGCCATCCAGGCCAAGTTCCACCCTAATTCAAACCCGTATTCCTATCCGAAGGATCGAACCCTCATCAAGTTGTAACAACAATTTTAATAAATGGTTCATTTCAAAGTGAGATCTTCTTGGCGACGTTAAAAATAATTGATTATAGATTCTATTTATTTAAGTATCATTTAAATAAAATTGAGAATTATTAATTATTTATAATCATGTTACTCTTTATTAAAAGTAGTAGGAAAACAAAAGCATTTAAACAAATGCTATAAAAAAAATATTTTATAAATTTCCATCATATTATAAAATATTTTTAAAAGCTTATAAATTTAGTACGCATCCTATGATCAGACTAGTAAAATCCCTTATAGTATTTTTAAGGACAAACTTAGAATCACACTAATGTAAATATTTGACAAAGGAATCAAAGGTTGCTGCAAACTTCACTTCCAGTTACTGGTGACAAAATTCTTACATAATAACGTAATAAAACTATAATAGAGTGGGAATCAGCCAAGTTAACTTGATAGCAAAAACTTGCTGGCACAGCAGCTGGATCAAGCTACTAAATGCCTTACAAGGCCACTATCCTGTTCTTCTCTTAGCAGAAAACTTGGTCTATGATGCGAGAATCTAACAAACTCTTCGGCTTAGTATCTGCAATCGCCTATACTTCTGTTAGAACAATATACATCGTTCTTGCCCACAAGCTCTGTTTAAAGGGCTTTTGTCCTGAATCTTGAATTCCACAGCCAAATAGACAGCCTTCGGCTCAGTTCAAATCCCGGCTGATGTTTGAGAATTTAGACACATCAATGCTACTCAAATTGTCAGGCAAAGAAGCAGTGTCGAGTTCAAAGAATGTTTTGATGCCATTTAGACCTTCTTTGCTCGTCATCTGGAACGAAGGAACCCTATGGGAGAATCTGAATCTGTCCTTCACTGGTATCAGTTCCCGTCCCTTTCCTTCTTTTCTTCGACTGAAAAGAGAAGAGAAGCCTTCTATCTTAATCAAGAATGCAACAGACACACCAACATCATTGTAATAATCTGTCAAGATTTCAACTAACTCAAACTCATAGACTTTATGGTTGTCTGGATTCGAACACCAATTCATATCCCAGTTCTTGAAGAGAGCCCAAGTTTCACCCTTTCTAGGATATATCTCATAAATGTTTCTTAAGTTGATGCCCTTTTTCCAGTTTACTAAATGTGAGAAAATCGCATGATCTTCAATGCTGTCTGGGTATCCAAATCTCAATTTCCCACAAGAAGCAGGCAAGCCCTGATATAACCATTTTCTTTCCTCCACATTATCAGGACATGGTTCCAACCAAGTAATCTGCAGCTTGAAATCTTCTGAGACAACCTTATTAATCAGAGCATAGAATCTTGGCATTGCATCCAATGTATCATAAGTAGCCCATATTTGTCCCGGTTTGAAACATCTTTTGGCCCTGTCTTTATCAAAATCATTAAACTCCGGATCAGGATATTCAAGAATCTTCTGGTCTAAAGCAATCCCAGAAGCTGAATTAGCTGGAAACTGAAAACTTTTTGCAGAATTCCCACTATCATCCACTGATGCACCATTCTTTTCCCTCTCTTTTACTCTTCTCTTTCTATTTGGCAAACTCTTTCCATTCTCCTGAGTCTCAGAAGCAAATTGAGCTCTCTTTTTGCCCTCTATATCAACCTCTTGTGCAGAAACATTGAAAGATCTACTGCATTTTGACCTTTTCACTCTATGAACAACATCTACTTCATCATCACCGTAGATTTTTCCATCAGTATTATCATCATCATCTCCTACAACTCCATCTTCTGATGATGCCACATTTTTCTTATGATTTCTCATGGAACCCTCAAACCGGCCCGGCCTATTCCTTTTATTCAACTTCCTCCCCTCTCTACCATTAGGCCTATTATTGCTGCCCGGCTGAGACCACTGGCGTTTCTGCTTATTCCCAACTCTTGAAGAACCATTTTTCCACAACTCTTCCAAGACCTCAGCCCTACATCTACTATCATACCACCTCCTTTTCTCATTATCCGCCAGCACCGTTTTCGCCTCACGGATCAACTGAAAAGCATCAGCCGCTCCAGGAAACCTGTTCTTATCAGGATGAAGACTAAGAGCCAACTTATTATACTGCCTCTTTATTGAGGCCTCATCAGCTGTTGGCTCAATCTTGAGAATCTTATACCAATCCCTCTCATCTCCACAGACCCTTTCTTCAGCAGAACAATGAACATCACAAACCAGGATCATCTGCACGAGATTCTCTAAATCAGGGCAGAGTTTCTGGGCTTTTAGAGCAAATTTCTGGGCACCCACAAAATCCATTTTTTCCATCTTTTCCAGGGCAATATCTTTGGCCCTGATGGCCTCCTCCTTGTTGCAATATTCCATTAATAAATATCACTTCCAATATAGACACACAGTCACAATCAACCCTCTGAATCACACAGAATCTCTATCTGTAATCAAATGATGAGACTTTTTTCCCAGTTTACTTCACAAATAATCACAGAAAATTCATCATCAACTATTACAAGATATATGAAAGCATAAACCAAGAATGCTTGTTACCTGTATAAATAGACTTCCAAGTTATAGCATGAATAGGAAACCCATGACGCTAAAAATTCATCAATAGGACTGCATTCTAAAGAATCCTACTGCAAATGGAATTGTTTTTGAATTGCATCACATGCTATAGGGTCCTGAAGATATGGACTAAACATAGAAATGGGCTTTTGGTTAGGCTTTAGAATCTTCAAGAGAAAGGAAAGAGAGGAGAGTTAAACTATGAAACTGCCCAATGTCTTTTCCAGCCCGGCCCGCTGTAGGATGGCGCCCTAATGGTCTCTTCTAAGCGGGTAGGGTTGGCCTTGGGAGGATTTTGAATTAAATTGACTTGGATCGAATCGAATTGACCCGGGTTGAATTTTGACAATGATAATGGATCTAAATTGAGTCTAATAAAAAATAATAATAAATTTTATATTGATTTTAAATAGTCTTTATTGGATTACAGACTTCAAGTGATTTTTCTTAATACAAAAAAAAAAAAACGATGTTTTAAAAGTCAAAACCATATTTTGTGGGAAAATTATGGTTAAATCATTAAACATATTAATTAAGAAAAAGAGGTTATATTAAATTTTACAAAAATAGCAATTTTTCTCACACTTTATGCGTGCGCTATTATTTTTATATAAAATTTGGTTTTTTTATTTAAATCTATTTATTTAGATTTTAAATAAAAAAATTTATAATAAAATGGTAATAGTGAATTATAGAGTGAATGGTTGTAAATAGTATCTATTGCATAAGTTGTAATTATATGGAATAAAAAAGAATAAAATAGTAAAATTATAGGTACATTATTCGAAAATGTACAAGAAAAAGGAACTGGTGTTTTATTAGTAATATAGATGTTATTTTAAAAGCAAAATCCTATTTTTGTTTCTCCTTTCATTCTTCTTTCTTAAAAATTATCAAATCTTGACTTAATTACTATTTGTTATAAATCTACCCATTACGTTTCAACCAAAAAAAAATAAAAATGCAATCCATTGTTTATTAAATTGGGGGATAAAATGGATAATATTTGAAAAAATTACAAGACAATTGAGGTTTGTATTAAAATACTTTCTTCTTTAAATAAAATTGAAAATATTTAAAATTTTAATTAAATTAATAACACAATCAAGTGTAATTTCAAGTATTTTGTCAAATTTTAATATTTTTATATATAAATTAACGACTGTCATCCCCAAGTCCAATTAAATATTATTTCCAAATTACAATTGTTTCAGATAGAATATGGACCCACTCCATTTGCTGTGGGTTCTGAAATTATAAATGAATGTTAAAACAAATTTTAAGTTTTAAATTTTGAATTTGGCCGGATGCATTTACTAATTATATGTATTTATATATACATGAAATTCACATACAAAATATAAATAAAATATTCTTATACATATAAAATAATAACACTGTACTAATAAATCATTTGTTGATTCAAATATTTATAGAAGTAATTTTTATATTTTAAATGTACAATTTTCAAAAACTAAAGAATGCACAATAAATTTATAGAAACTAGTTCTTTACTAATAAATTTATAAGAACTACTTCATTATTAACAATATTATTTTATCATATTCAAAAAATTTATATATATATTTTTTAATAAAAATATATATATTTTTTATACTTTCAAAATTAAAAAACAAATTTAACCTGAGGATTTCAAATTCCACAGGTCGAGTCTCCAATTCATAAAAATCTTACCTTAGTACAAACTTGTCAGAAACCTGTCTGGATACCATCCCTAATCCATATGCAGTCCAATTATACATGCTTTAATGCCCCCTTTTGAGTACGTTTAGATTGTACGGTGTTTTATGAATACATATCCATTTTAATACAGTTTAGATCTTCTATTCTATTTTATATTTCATCTTCTACTTCATTTTATGAATATATATTAAGTCTATAGAATATATTTTTTATAAAAACGATTGATTGAAAATCAAATACACTTGTCATATATTCATCAAATTGAAATAGGAGATAAAATATAAAACGAAATAGAAAATCTAAAGTGATTTCCATAGGTCCAAAATTAAATGTTTTTGAAGTAGAGATCCCTCATGGGGTACAGTCTCTAATTTCAAATTACAATCCATATAGAATGGGAGAACCAAAAGAATGATACAAAAAAAAAAAAAAAAAAAAAGAACCTACACATTAAAGGTCGACGAATCAAGTTTTCAACCACATAACCTACAATATTAACCAACGAGATAAGTTGAATTCTTGGAGGCAGCAAAATATTGAATTCATGTGCCTCCAGTAGAAGGATTTAATCCCTTTGTGAAAGAATTACCAGGAGGAAGGAAATCAGACATCATCGTACCAGAAGAGAAACATCGACAGGGAAGCCAAAGAAGCTCTCGTTGTCAATAATCTTCCATAATTTTCTTAAATAGTTGCTTTGGAGCTGTAATAAGATGACACACATGTAATAAGCTTAAATGAAAACATTGCTTGAAAGCAGGAGAAGCTCTGTCTTAAGTTCTTCGTTACCTGGCAATCCGGTAAACCTTTCATATTGTTCGTATGCCTGTCCGATGAACATTTCAACTCCTGTTACGATTTTGGCTCCCGCTTCGTCAGCTTCACGCAAGAGTCTAGTGATTTTGGGAGTGTAGACGGCATCAAAAACGAGCTCGTAATATCTCAAAGCTTCCTGCCAAATGATAAGATTGGCTTTAGTTTTGTTTGATATGTTACCAATGCATTAGAGCAAAAAACCATACTTCTAGTCTTCTAGTTCTAGTGGAACGTCTTTCAGAGAGATGGAGGCGTTGTGAAAACATCCACGCCAAAATATGGCTTTCAAATCAAGTACCGAATTAGTGGATTCAGCCAAATACGCAGAAAGAAAGCAACTCATAAAATGGTAGTTTTTGCCCATTTTCGTTAGGCCATGAACAGAATCTATGTATCTCAACCGGTGGAAAGAAAAGAACCAAGAGAAGAAGAAAGAACTGATTTCTCGAAACAAACGAAAGATGGAAACATAATATTTAGACTGAAAGAAGTTATGCAAATTACATGGTGAGTGGGTGTAGCCCAGGTGTGCAAGAATACAAAACATAATTCCATCTCAAACAGGTTAAGACATGCTCAAATTATAGACCTTTCATGCGGAAGACTTCTATTTCCGACAAGCTCAAGATATTGACTTCCATAGGAGAACAATTCTATTTTATGATATATGTAACTGGAGCTGTTGAGATGCAAGGACAAATAGATGTGACTGATAACATTAAGGACATAACTAACCTTGGAAACAGGCGTCTCTTCAACCTTCGGTTGCATCCCGATAGAAGTTGTGTTTGCAAGTACCATTCCAGCCTCAGGATGGAAGTTACCTAGATCAGCAAGAGACAAAGCCTGTCCTCCTACAAGCTCAGCAAGTTCTCTAGCTCGATCTTGCAGAAAAGAAACGGGTTAAAAATAAGAATAACAAAAGAACATACTTAATCTACATTTCATTATAAGTTAACCTCTATGAATTATGACAAAATGCTCAGGATACAAGGCATTTACATGAGGTTCCTCTTTACGAAAGTCTCCGAGAGGGCTTAGAGGGTGTTTGGCTAATCTTATTTAAAATATCTTATAAGCTCCTGTGATGTTTTTGGAGCGTATAAGATGTTAGATTTTTTTAAAAATAAGTTCTTAAAATATTTGGATAAAATAATATCTTGAAACTTATAAGATGTTAGTAATGGCATTCTTGTAATTAATATGATTAAAATTAAGGTAGTTTGTTAAGATCTTCAAAATAAATTAGGCACTCCTTACTTTTTTTAAAAAAGTTTATAAGCTCTGAACATCTTATTTTAGGAGCTTTTAAGCTCTTTTCGAAAGAAAAAAAATTACCAAATACTTTTTCACATTTTATAAGCTCTCATACATTTTATAAGATGTCTTGAGGAGCTTATAAGCTCACCAAACACCCTCTCAATTGATCCATGGGCCGTTTGTCTGCTTGGCTAGTAATACATGGGGTAATTCATGGATATTTGCCCTTTGATTATCAAGGAATAGAGGCTTTACAAATAAAGACCGATGATAAGCATTCACTTGATCTCATTTTATATGTATACAGTTACCAAATCGGGAGTATGCATGCATTTGCTCATGATAGTAGTTCTAGTAGATCGATTTTATCAAAAAAATCCAAATTTTACAAGAAAAAAGCAGACAGAGGAAGTCTAACCATATGTACGATTAGCAATCACAACCCTTGCTCCCTTTTCTTTTGCACCATAAGCAAGTGCCTTGCCGGCACCACCAGCACCAATGACTATAAACAGTTTACCAGCCAACGGTGACCTCATTCCACTGACTCCTCCATTTTGAAAACCTGCCCAAGAAAGGTATCAGACTCAAGAACTTCAACTCTGGACAAGTGATCTGGTTGACGAGAAAAATATAGAAGAAAACCTAGTAGGCCACTCTCAATCGCAGAAATTGCACCAACATAGTCTGTATTATAGCCAAGCAGCTTCCCATCAGTAGGTCGCCTGATGATGCAATTAACCGCCCCTATTGACTGGTAACATTAACAAAAAAAATTTAGATGCAACAATATAAACACAGAGAGCCCTGACAACATTGATTATCATCAGTCCTTAGCCTAGATAGATTCGGCCAACTACCTTTGCAACAGGATCAACTTCATCACAACAGGTAAGTGCCACTTCCTTATGAGGAATAGTACAGCTGTCATAGTTAAATATTTGTTAAGCTTACCTCCATAGTTTACTAGTAAAATTAACTTGTAAGGCAAAATCATGGTAATATGGCACAAAATCATTACAAGGAGCACACAGAAATGGGAATGCATGACAAAGAGGCCGTTTGGTTATGTTTTCATTTCCGTTTTCCATTTTCAGCATTTTTAAATTTGAAAAGATAGTTGGAGAAAGTGAGTTGAAAATGAGTATATATTTGGATAGATTGTCTGAAAAGTAATGATTGTATTGGGGTTAGTAGGTAGTAGGTGGAGATATGTTAGTAGTGGAAATAGAGAAACAAGATATATAAGTTATTATGGAATGTGTTTTGAGACAAAATGAGTTCGGATTTTGTTGAAAACAGGAGAAGTTGTTGATAATTCATTTCCAAATAGTGAAAATGAGTGAAAAGGGATTTGAATATGAAACCAAGTCAGGCGATAAAATAAAGAGAAAATATGAGGAATAAATAAAGAGATTAAACTTTTGAACAGAACTAACCTGAAACCACAAAAATCTGAGGAGGAATAGGTCTCAAAGAATTTTTGAACATCATCCACCAACAAAAGTATAAACACTCCATTAAAGCCATCTGCTTTAAAGGCTCTATTATATAATTTGGGTGATTTGCTGTGACCGACCGGCTTCCCAATGATCCCAAATACCTTCGTATCAGAGTCGATCGATCTAAAATTGTATAAATTAACCAAATCATCAATTGATGGCTGCCCAGGAGCAGACACCTTTCCTGCTTCCAGAGTGCCAAATGTGAGGTATCCACCAAATTTAGGGCAGAGTACCCTAGCCAACAATCCCCTCTCTCCCATAACCATGGCAATAATCGGAACCTGAAGATTAAACTAGAATTTTAAGGTGAAGATTGAGAAGCTGTAATGCCCGAAGCACTATACTGTAGCCACATATTGAATCCAGTTAAAGAATAAAGAACACTAGAAGAAAAAGGAATATGGAAACAATATGATGAAAAGGATATAATTGCTATCCGTGCTCGAGTTAGTATCTTAGAGGGAGGCACAGGTAAAGAAACTAAACGGACTGATATTGCACACATGATCGAAAAGACAAACATATTTTTTCAAATCACAAAACTTTGGAGGCCCTCTTTCATCCTTAGCCTTGATTTTACATATTGCTGACTGGTTTTCACATCTATAAACACATTTATGATGTTATAAAAAAGTGCAACTTAGATACTCACTTGAGAATGAACTGTTATTTGGAGAACTCGTGCACAATCCGTAACATCTAATGCTGTTGTAGCAAATTTAACTATGTCGGCTCCAGCTGCTTGTATTCTGGCAACAAGGTTGCCCAGCTCCTCAATTGAAGGAGTATTATCATAATTGTGGGAAGAAACTATAACTTTGCATTTTTCGGGCTTATTTCCACGCATAAAATTGTTGAACTCGTGAACAGCCTGCAAAGAATTAGTCACTTTAAGATACTATGTAGAACTTAGAACACAAAGAGCAAGGACCAGAAAAATCATCTCACCTGAAATCTTGGGATCAAAATCGATTGAGATTATCTTGCAAATATTATGTGCCTATTTTCTAGTTGTTTCTAGAATACAGGGATTGTTTACAGAGACCAAAAAAAAAATTTACCTTGAGCTCAATGTCAATGTGATCGGCTCCCAACTCCATGGCCAGTCTAAGCGCATTGAGACGACTCTTCTCATCACCATCATACTCACCACCTTCCCATGTAGGTCTGGTAGAAAGCATGAAATCAGAATCTCGAAATAAATATGTTCCCAGTGTCCAAAAGGTACAAGTATGTTATATGAAATAATTGGTTACGACAAATAGACCCAACATACATTAATAATAATAATAATAATAAAAACCAAGTGAAGTGGCACCAAAGATTTTTCAAATTTCTCAATCACCTTTCGCAAGTTTTTCTAGAAACCACTTACGGTTATGTGAAGTTGGTTGCTTATAGCCAATATATCATGATCATCTACAAGCAACAAATTAGGGTGATCTAGGTAGCTATTTAGGCATTAACTCTAATTTTCTGAAAATAGATACATGATGCAACATTTAAAATGTAACGAAGTGACATATCAAGGAAGATGATACTGAAATCTATGGTAGTTTCAACAGAGGTACTAAAAGGAACCTCCATTATAGCCTTCACTGAATCATGACGATAATTGTTGCCAATTCATTTCCTACACTACAATATATTGATGAAGTTCGGGAGAAAAATAAAAAGTCGACATAGATGAATTCCAAAAATTTAAACTTTCATTGAGAGATCAAAAGCATTTGAAACACCTTTTCAAATCACCTCCTTATTTATCTTTCCTATGAATCTCCTCCTCATTATTTCAAATCACCGGCTGAAGTTCATCACCACTTTACTCTCTCCAGTTAAATAATCAAAAGAACTTAGTGCTCTCAACGTACTTACAAACAATTGCAATGGCAAAGTGAAATTATAACAAAACAAGAAACTTACTAGTTTTGGCCTACCTAAGTTAGATTCCCTCTTTATTCTGCACAACGTCATTATCAGACAAACCTTATTGCTACAACTTCTCGTCTTCGACACTATATTCTTTTATTTCCTTGCTAATTATTTGACTGGCTAAAGTTCATCACTGTTTTCATTTCTCCGTTAAACAAATCACACATTTCATTTATAGCAAACAACTTACTTAACTAAGAGATCATCTCCAGAAACCATAATTCGCACACTTCTAACATTAAAATCAAAAACATATAAATTCACAAAAGGAAGCTGATTATCAACCTGTAAGTAAAGAGAGTGGGCAAAGGGCATTCTCTGATTAATTTTTCGATATCAGCATAAGGATTGAAATTCTTCAGGTAATCCAACCTAACTTCCACAAGATCAGCTCCCTGTAACTTTGCCTTGTGCATCAACTCCACCATTTGATCCACTGTGTCAGCCATCAGTGGTGCACATATCAAAGTCTGGTTCTTCCTCATCCCAGCCACCCGGCTCTCCGGTTTTTTCACGCCGGTTTCCACTGCCTGAAAATCCAAAAAAAAATATAATAAGAATCTTCAAAATCTCAATTTTTTTAATAAATTCATATGGGGTTTTGCCAATTGAAAAAACAAGAAAAAAGAAAACTTTGGCTTTAACTTAATATCTAAGAGAGTGTATGGGGAAGATGCAAAATTCCCAAACAAATTTAGTTCCTAAGATACCCAAGCTGCCAAAACAGAGGATAATGGCAGAAAATAACTCTTCTTGAAAACAACTAGTAACCAAACAACACAAAAAACTAGAAGAATAGGAAACATTAAAAGAAATTAATTAACAAAGAAGCAAGCTTTGTTGGCTAATTGCTTTCATTTCCTAGAGTGTATCAACCACCAGCCAAAAGGGTCAACAATACAACATACAAAGAATAAACAGAAATCAAATACACTAACTTTAACCCAAAAAAAAAAAAAAATGAAATTCAAAGAAGGCAGAATATAATATAATAGAAAACGCATTCTGGGATGCTTACAAATTCCATTTTTTTTTCTCTTGTTGGTGTGAGTATTCTATGCGAGGGGATGGGAGATTCCCAGCTTATAAT
Source organism: Jacaranda mimosifolia (assembly GCA_018894105.1). Classification (NCBI taxonomy): domain Eukaryota; kingdom Viridiplantae; phylum Streptophyta; class Magnoliopsida; order Lamiales; family Bignoniaceae; genus Jacaranda; species Jacaranda mimosifolia. Next base: position 38,519,069 of record CM032123.1, read on the forward strand.
GGCTGGCGCCCTCAAGGCTTCAGAGTCGTGTCAACGTGAATTATGTGTTTTCTCCGTGTACTGGGTTGTATCTATAGTGTATGTATCTGCTGTGTGTATAAATGAATCACAAGGACAAGAGATTGAGGGTTGGAAAACAAGTGGGATTTGGGTGGTTTGGTGGGAGGGTTGAAGATGGCTGCTGGTGGGGTTGGTGAAAGTATTATCAAGTTTTGTCATTAATGGCGTGGTGTTGGTTGGTGAAAATACTCTCAAATTTTCATCTTTTTTGGTGTGGTCATTCTAAACCTCTCAAAATCTCATCTACCTAGAAAAAATCCAAATTCCTTAAGTAAGGGAATGATTGGTTATATTTTTTTGTGTAATTTTATTATGTGTTTTGGGAGAATGAATTATTAAATAATGTGAAAGTTATCTTTTTGTATATTTGTTTATGTTTTGGAGGATAAATTTTTTACTGTAGCTGTCTAATCAATGTTTTTTTATTGAGTTTTTTGAGTAAAAATAGAATTGAGTGATTTTTTTCATGTTAGAATAATAATAAAATATATATAATATATGTATGTATATATTGAAAAATGTATGTTTTGGAGGAAAAATGAAAGTATGTTTTATTATGTTTCTCAAAAATAATATTGTTTTGGGAAAATATAACCAAACACTTCCTAAATCTTTTAGGAGAATAAAGTGTTTGATGGTAATTTTGGTCAAATATTAATTTGTGAAAACTATGAAATTGTTCTTGCTATTACGAAAATTTAGGGAATGTTCGTTTTTTTTTTAGTGTGTGTGTGATTTTATTATGTATTTTTTGAGAATGAATTATTGAAAAATATGAAAGTTGTGTTGGGGAATGCAATTAATTTTTGGTTATATTTTGGAAAATAGTTAAAAATTGATTTTGGAAAATTTTGGTATGTTTGTTTATATTTTGGAGAGAAACTTTTTTTACTGTAGCAATCAAATTAATGTTTTTTTGTTAGATTTTTTGAGTAAAAATGAAATTGAATGATTTTTCATTATTAGAATAATAATAAAATATATATGATAATATATATATGTATATATATTAAAAAAAAGGGGAAAGTTTTTGAAATAATAAAAGATAGTAGATGGTATTTTGGAAAAATATGAGAAAACCTTTTTGTGTTTTGAAGGTCTAAACCTAAATTTCACATTTGTATATGCGAGGGTGATACCGTTAAGCCAACTAGTGGCTCAATAAGTAATTGTAGTTAATGGATATTCAAAATATCCCAATGATTTAGTGAATATTTAATAAAAAAAAATGTATGATTTTCAAATTTTGCTAACATTTTAAAAAGTTCAAGATCACCAAAGTTTGTGTTTGGTTAAATGTATAATATATAGTATAGGAATTAAATCTATTGCCTAATCCATTTTCACTAATTGTTATTTTTTTGTAATTTAAATTCTTTAAAGAGGGTATGATGAATTTGAAAATGAATATGTCATTAAAAGTATGTTTAGTCAAATCCATACTACATTACATATGAAAATGCCACTTTAATAACTCATTATTGAGCGTTGACGTAAAAAGGGTATTATTAACTATAATTGCTCAAGTAAACCAAACACCAATTTTTGATAATTTTGTTATTTATAACCGTTGATGAATAATCAACGATAGTCATGGTTTTCAATTCATCTATATATTTAAAGAATTCAATATATATACATATACATGTGCATATTGCACGTGCCTAAGAATATATTTATTTTTTCGACATTTATTTTTTCAAACTATCTTTTAAAAAAAATATTAATTAATTAACGTCAAGCAAATAATATGCAGACGTGAATATAAAATGGTCATTTTAAATTATACATATTAAAAATACACACGAACCAAAAAATTTTTGAATTAGTGGAATACAATAGTTATTTAAAATATCAATTTTAGATCGTAGAAATATAGATTACATCCTCTTTTGAAAATAATATTTATCAACATATTTAATAATATGGTTAAATTAATTTTGTACAGTATCTCAATCCATATTTGTTTTTAAGGTAAGAGCTATTAAATATTTTATAATGCCACTCATAATACGAAGGTTGCATGTTATTTTAAAAATATTTACTAAAGTTTCAAAATAATTTTCTGATATCTTAATTAGTAAAGTTGATCACCACAAAAAACCAAAAAGCAGTTTATACATAAAGAAACACAACTAATAATAATTTAAATAAAAATAATGAATATTTTCATATTGTAAATATCCAACAAAGGTAACATATATTTTCATACTACGAATAATGCCTACTTTATATACACATTATATTCAAAATACGTACTTTTTTTTTTATAGAAAAAATAAAACACGTACTTCATCTGATTTAAATTATGTATTTTATTTGCCTATTTGATATACTAATTATACGTATTAAAAATCATTAGTAATATACAACCACACAATTTGTATTCTCCAAAATGAAATTTTTGCATGACATATATTAACATTTTTATGAGAACCTATATATATGTTTTTAGTTCAATTGGTAATTACTATGAGATCCGTTTAATTAATGTTACATCCATAACAATCTTAATTATAACATCCCAGGGAGTGTTTTAGTTATGTTTTCCCCAAACACACTTATTTTTCCTTTCAAATACTAAAATAAAATTTTCCAAAATATCCTCTTCAATCTTTCATTGTTCTCATTTTTTTTTCCATTTTTCAACATATATATCATATATAATTTATAATTATTTTTGCAAAATTACTCAATTCGATTTTCACAAAAAAAAAAAAAAAAAAAAACTCAATAAAGAAGCATTGCTTTGACTATTACAATAAAAAATATATTTCCCCAAACCAAAATATAAACAAACATACCATAACTCTTCAAACCAAATTTTAACTATTCTCCAAAACATAATAAAAAATCCATTACATCCCTCAACACAACTTTCACATTTTCAAATTTTACTTTCAACATTCATTCTCCCAAAATACATATTAAAATCACACACAAAAAAACATAAACAAACGCTGCCCTAATTTTCTTTGGACTTGGCACAAGGAAAGAAACTAATGTACAGGATATTCTTCCACTAATTTCTCTACCCATAAAAAGATTGCCCCCTCAGTTGGAGACAAATCTACATGATAAAAGTAAGTAGCAAGTTCTTTGATTATTTGAGGAAGCGTGTGGAATTGGACTTCTTGCACCAACCACAAATTTTGAGCTATTATTTCATGTGGACATTATAAATGTCCAAAAGCTTAAGCACTATCTTAGGCACCATCTTTTTCTTTTTTGTCTCTTTGTTCTTTCCATTTTTGGTAAACACAAGACTAAGAAAGAGCCACAAACTTAATAATCTTCTTCTAAATAAGAGTCAAAATTTAAAATAGTCCCCCACCAATATAACTATTATTCAAATGACAAGACAACCTTAAAACCCTCGGAGGTGACTAATTCATGAACAACTGCGACAGAACACACATTATGAACCACATTTAATTCAAATAATGTATAATGCCAAAAATATAAAATCAACCTTAAAATTTCTCCACTTCAAAAGCGACTGTTTATCGATTAGAGATGAGCAGATGACCCATTAGTGAACACTGAGGTAAAATACTAAATTTGCACTTTGGCCCACATTTAATTCAGACAAAGTATATGGTTCTCAACCATAAAGATAATATAATGATATCAACCGTTTAACTTGCAAACGCAACTCAGCCACCATTGGATTTAAAAGATAGCATTAAAGGTTGTAATTACAAATGAAAGCCCATCCGATCCAAACAAGCCTTTATTAAGAACCCTCTAGATAGCATATGATAACAGTCCTCCTCTCACAAGTAAACTGGATAAAGGATAGTAGGCCATTACAGAAGTAGAGTGAACCAACTGGTGTGTTCTTCAGCCCTGGAGACCAATGATTCCTGCACAACATCAGCAAAACCATAAATATTGTGACAATGTAGCAGCAGCGGTCAGTTACGACCCATTCACATCGTAGCAGTAAAATTTCGATGTATAAATTCAAGAAGCAAGATTGAACCTCAACATCTTTCCCATTGTATCCACAAGTCAGTCAGCATAAAAGCAATTGCAGATTAAGACACTCGGAAAGAACTCGTGTTTGGTTTAATTTTAGGCACTCGTCGTTAGAGCCACATATAACTATTTCTGGCACTTCTCTGTAGATGAAATGGCAGAAAATACACTTTTGTATAACATTACAGGGACTCGTATAAAATGCCAAACCAATTATGTGAATCTGATGTTAACCATGTGAAGTTGCAAGATCACATTTGAATTTTGACATTGTAAACAAAAACTTCCGTGCACTGATATTTTTCAATGGTGTAAAAAGATAAACTCCCTATTTTCCTTACCACAAGCAATTCTTCCACCAGCATTTCCAGTGCTTTTGCTTAGTTCATGTCCACCTGAATCAGCAATGGAAGTCATCAAATGGGCGTGCAATTTGAAACACAAAGGAGCTAATTCCAATACAATGATAACTTCAAAAAGGATATTGTTCAAATGCAACAGTGATAGCAACAATTGGGGTGCTGAAAATTGTGCTTGCTCGGTGGCCCAATCAATCAAAAAAGAAAAGAGAAAAGAAAGAGAGAGAAAGAAGAGGAAGGGGGGGGGGGACCAAAAATAAATGTATAAGAGTGTGTGTTTCTGAAGTTTCATGATGGGCATCCCTTCATAATCCCACTTTACGAACAAGTTATTTTCAACATTAAGTTCTTGCAGAGAGATGTCTATTTGGTATTTACTGCCAATAATAACATATATGCATTATGGCTAGTTTGAACTTTCTCTCATCTACTACGTTAGTCAATCCTGTATCTGAAGAGGCAGGCATTCATACTGCCACTTAAGCAATTAAATTACTTTTAAGCGAATGGTAATTAAGCTTCGGCAAGGAGATGCCTAGATCCATAAGCATCAAAGCTAATTTGATTAGCACACGAAACAGAGGAGACTCACCCCTTCCAAGATCATCAGGATCAGTATGAACAACTACAGCTCTTCCGACTATGGACTGTGGTCCTGAAAGCGGTATCTGCAAAAATTTCAAAAAGCTTATGAAAATTAAGCCAGAAGACCACTTGAGATATCTATAGGAGATGGCATGGAAGAATATAAACCTGCTTGTCAACAATGGTGAAAGCAGCAGTCCCTGAAACAAAGAAAAGCCAAAAAAGGAGAGAATATAGATGTCACAGTCAGGACACAGAACACAAAGTAATTATATTGTGCGGCACTCACAGTGTCAAATGAATCCTAAGCACGGCCCAAAACATAATGCCCAAGAAGCAGGATACAGAAACTTGAAAGCCAGAAAATTTGAACCCCAATATTTTTGGCAAAAACTTTTGCTAATATTCAGAAATCCTTGAAAAGCTAATATGCTTTAAAGATTAAAACAGGTTGCTGCTCAAAAGCAGATGCATAAACATAAATTGCCACTTAAAATGAAGATTAGGAACAAGAAATCGCCAAGAGACTTGCTCAAAAGAAATATTTTAGGAAAGGGGCTATTCCCTCAACAAATAAGAGTTTTCCAGAGAATCCTGGAGATATTTTTCTACGAACTCTATTTCATATAAATTAACTCAACAGGGAATGGAAATTGGAATTTTTTTCTTAAATAAAATGAGTCAATATTTGAGTGGGGTTAATTCAAATTATTCCTACGTGTTATGTTTTATTATGTATTTTATTTATTTTTCGCACAAAAACACTTTTAGTATTCCCCGGCAGAAAGAGATTTCCCCAAGGACAAAGAACTTTTTTAACATAGATGTTTTTCAAAATGATAAGTGTGCAGAAAATTTTTTCATAGAAAACGACGGTAATTACCATCTTCTCCAGCTGTGATATTACCAAGGTCACCAGCATGGCGAACCTCATCATCAGGAGCACCATGCTCTTTGCCAGCTGGATTGAAGTGAGGCCCTACAGATTTGAAATTACCAGAATATGAGCAAAACTTCATTAAAAATGTAAATAGATCCAGCCAACAAGTATTTCACACACACAATAAAAGCCAGTAAAAATACATTGCAAGAGAAATTACCAGTTGACATACACCCGTTGGTGGTGTCACCAAGGGCATGCACGTGAAAGCCATGAAGCCCGGGCTTAAGGCCAGAAACATTTCCAGTTACAGTTGTTGGGCCTGTAGCATGGAAGAAAAAGCATATAATCATCCATCGGAACTTGATAAATATGACATTGCACATGGTGTGACGAAAATGAAAAGTACCATTTCCTTCCTGAGTGAAGTAGATGGTTCCACTAACACCCTCGCTGCTGCTGAGCACTGCGACACCCTTCACCATGGTTGAATGTGTGTGATCTACAAAATTAATAACGACAAAACTTTACTAGTTAGATAAAATAAACCAACCAAAGCAAAATCATGCTATACAAAGCGAATTAAGGAGTAAGGATGCAGAGGATAATACACACTCAGCAAAATTAAATGGAATTAGTTGTCAAATTAGAAACCTATAACTCAAATTTAAAAAAGATAAAGAAAAACGCCTCATGAGCTCTTGCATTCATAAAGACTTCTATCGCATACAATACATGTGGGCATTCTTTTGGTGAATACAAGGATCGATTTTAATCCATATCGCTAATTACTATGAGACAACTGAACTTAGGAGACATCAAAGGTTTAATTCAATCATGAGTATCAAAAAAATTATTAAATTTTCAATTAACCACAATTTTTTTTTTTTGGGGGGGGGGGGGGGGGGGGAGGCGGGGAGCAACATACGAAAGCTACTAAAATACTGTAAAGCTTTAAAAATATTTGCATCCAAAAAATGCTCCAAACACATAAAATAACAAGGCCAGTTTTGAAAACAATAGTTCAGAAAAATGGACTACAAAATTAACCACAATCTTGAGGCTCCAATCTAAACCAAAATCTCTGATGACACCACATAATTCAATCCTTATCTGATGATTTAAAAAAATAAATTCAAAAATAAAACTGGGCAAATTAATACAAGCATAATATAAACGATTCACAAGTGAGCTACTTATAACACACTGGCAACTGGCTTTAAAAATATTTGGGAGGGGAGTGGAAAAAAAAAAGCATAAATCTAGCTAATCTCATCTAGAGTTATACTGATTACAAAAAACTACCAATGAATTCAGCCCATCATTAGATTATCACTTCAAAAGATAAATACTAACAAATATATATATATATATATATATAATATCCATACATATCACTCTGTGAGAGAGACAGAGATACAAACGTGAAACTAAATCTATCTTCAACCAAAGTTGATCAAAAATAAAAATGAGCAACGTAACCAAATACTCATATAAAAGATCAACAAACAGCTTGAAGATCAAGCTGAGATGAATCCAGAAGTCAAAAAAAAAAAGCAACACAAAACACAACACTTCATCCCATATATCCACAAATTGTGAATCAATCAAAATAAAAAAAGAAAAAAACAGAATCAAATCAATAGACGAAACAACTACATACAGATATGTTTCAGTCAACATCTGTGTGAAATTGGGTTGCAATTCCTTAAAGAAAATTCTTTACCTCAGAGCACCCCTGCTGTGTATATACAGTAGATAGAGACTGACAATGAGAAGAAGATTCTAGCAGTGAAAAATGTTTACAAAATGAAGCGGTGGGTAGTTGTGGGGTTATAAATTTATTTCTTTGATCTTGTTTTTCGATTTTATTTGTTGATCAATTTCATTTGATTGACAAATGTGCGGTCACTGATGATAGTGCTGATTCTATTCCACCAACCTTTAAATTGCACCGCCATGCGCTTCATTGAGTGTGGGATTTATCACCAATATAATCAAATGTACATAAAGTAGAGATACAAACGAGCTAAGTCGAGTCGAAGTGAACTTTAACTATTTTTCAAACTCAAAACTCGAGCTTAAATCAAATGTATCGAGTTCAAGCTCAAAAAATAAAGGTTCGAGCTTAACTCGATTAATTAGGCTTGTACTCATAATCAATATATAAGCTCGAGCTCAAAAAATTAAATTATTTTATAAAAAAATTTAAAATTAATATATTTTTTATAAAATCAAGTTATAGGCTCGAGTTCGGAAAGTTAAATTATTTTATAAAAAAATTTTAAATTATTATATTTTATTATATTTTTTTAATTAAAAAATATAGGCTTACGAGCTTGCGAATAAAAATTATTTGGCTTGAGCTCGAACACTTTTTGAGCCAGCTTGTCATGCTCACAAACTAGCTTGATTCGTTTGTATGCCTAATATAAAGTACATTTAGATTTTCTTTTAGGGTCATTTACTTTGCTTGACGATGTGGGATTTGAGCCACATTCCACATCATCAAATGTTTACTTTGCATTATTTAAGCCCATTTGTTTTTATTTTCAAGCTCCATTTTTATTTTTATGTGGGAATGAAAATTGAAAACAAATATTTTCTCGCAATTTTTTTGAGAAAAAATACAATTTTTCTTCTCAAAACTCATTTCTAAACGTACCATATCATTATATTATACATCAATCAAATTCAAATTTAATTTAACATAAAATACCCATTATCATTTTTAAAGTAATAAAAGATACATATATTTTAAAAAAATAAATCTTTTTAAATATAAAAAAATAAATTAACATACTCTTCAATCCTATAACCTATTCTAATCATTACTTTCTAACATTTCATCCAAATATATCTTAATTTCTATTTTATTTCATGACAACTTTCCAACTTTTAAAAATTGTTAGAAATGAAAATGACTTTGGAAATAAAACCAAACGGGCTGTTAGGTCTTGTAAATAAGCTGGAGCCCACAATTGTGTAGACTAAGTGAAGGATGGCCTATCCGGCCCAAAAGCTATGATAGTTTTATCCCAATAATGGCCAAAATGAGATGATGGGTGAAAATTACAATTTATCTCAACTATTCACAATTAATTACACCAGTATACCCACAGACTAAATGGTGCCGCAACTTCAAAGAACTTCTGATTGTGGCGCCAATCAAACAGTTAAAAAAGAATTAAGAATATATTTATATTAAAAAATATATTTATATCTTAAAAATATTTTTAAAATATATTTATATTAAAAATAATTAAAAAACCTATATATAATTGTAATTATCTAATGATATTAATAACAAAATGGAAAAAATTACTTTTCTTTCTTTGAATTATAAGATTTTATTTTCATATGTGGAGATGTTGTATTGGAATAGAAGATAATTAATTTCTTTATGTTTGGAAAAAATAAGAAATAGTTGGATGTTGAATTGAAATGGAGAAAATTTAATTTCTTTGTGCTAAATAGGAAAATATTTTAATTATGGGTACTTTAGTTTTTTATAATTTATTTACAGTATTATAATTCTTCAAAGTTAATATTTAATACAATTATCCACTTTTATCATTTATATAATCCCGCAAAAGTAAACATAATTAAAAAATCTATGTTTGGTTACATTTTGGGAAAACGAAATTGTTTTCCCAAAATGTAACCAAACACACAAAAAATTTCCTCCAAAATGCCAGATAAAATTTTTCAAAATACCCTCTTTTATTTTTCATTATTCCCAAAACATCCCCATTTTTCAATATATACATACATATTATATATATATACATCATACATATTTTATTATTATTCTAACAATAAAAAAAATCACTTAATTCCATTTTCACCCCAAAAACCCAACAAAAATGCATTGATTTGACTGCTACACTAGAATTTGTCTCTTCTCAAAATATAAATAAACATACATCACATTCTCCAATCCCACTCTCAAAACTTATTCTCTCAAAACACATAATCCAAAATATATAATTCATATCCGAACACTACCAAAATTATCCTAATCACACTCTTCATTCCTCATTTTATCATATCACCCCACATCCCATATCACAAAGTAAATGGGTCTTAATGATTAAAAAGTGTGGGATTAATGTTTTGGATTTATTTCATATTATTATAAGGCATTTTAGAAAAATGTATTTCGATAAATGTAGTTTTGAAGAATGTGTAAAAGAATATAAAATATATTTGAATTTGTTTTTGAAATAGTTGACATGAATATTGTCCACAAAAATTGCATCTTGTTACATTTATGAAAAATACGTTTTTTTTTATGTAAGTGTAATCATTATAAAATATAATTATATTTACGTGATTAATGGTTAAAATAATTTATAAAAATGTATATACTGATAAGAACACTATTTAACTTTTTAGTATTTTTTTGTGAGGAAAAGAAAGTTGTGTATTAGGAAAAGAATCTTTTAATATTCATTTTATTTCTAATTTAATGATTTATTTTTTTGAATAAAAACTAAATTATATCAAATGTATAGTATATTTAATTTTATTTTGAATAATTGTGTAAGTGTTGTGGCAAAAGTTAGAGTTTGATAACATTTAAGAGGATGTATATATATTATTTGTGTTAAACATTAAGTATCAAAAAAAATAGGATTAAGATATCTTTATTAAACTTTAACAAAATTAGGGAAAATAGTGAGGAAAGAAAAAGGGAAATGTAAAGATGCAAATATTAAAACATAAAATTATATTATTTGAAGCATAAAATAAAAAATAAAAAATAAAAAAATAATTTGCATTTCCTACGTTAAAATGCATGATTCAAACATAGGCCATGTTTGGTTGTGAATTGGGTCATTCTCCCAAAATATTTTGGGATAATGGATTTTGGGTAGTGGAATTGGGGAATACGATAGTTGTTTGTTTGTATTTTGGAATAATGAATTGAGATAAAATGATTTGTTTGTTTGTGTTTTGGAGAGGGACAAAATGTCACATCAATGACTTATTTGTTGGATTTGGGGGTGAAATGAATATTTTAAAATTGTTTATATATAGAGAGAGAGAGAGAGAGATTGTATGAGTAGTAGTATATGTATATATTTGTAATGATAAAAGAATGTGTGGTGCCTTGAAAAATGGTGTGGAGTTGGGGATAGTAGGGATTTTTTGGGAATAAATTTTATATTTTGGGAGTGAAATTGAGAAATGTATAGTGTTTATTTGTTTAAATTTTAGAAATTGAAAAATATATTGAGGATTTACAACCAAACAAAGCCACAGGTCTTGGTGGCAAGTGATTTGACCTTTTATGCTTACTTTTTAATAATGTCTAGATTCATTGTATGTAATTAATTTAAAAACAAATAAATAGATTTGGGTGTTAATTTTTGTCTTTTATATTTTACCTCCAACACTCCATACCCGATATTATTTAATTGAGAATGACTTAATTATCCTAATTTATTTTAGGTGATCTTTTTCATTTTTCAGAAGCAAAATAATATTTTTTCTCACTATATTTTTTATACACTATATTTTCAATTCTTCTATCTTTTAGCTCTTCTTCTGTGTAAATTGTGAAAAACTCTAACAAACATAGCGTACAAAGATAATAAAAAATTAGTACAACTCCAGAAAAGTACTCTACATTGTTCAAGCCCACAATACATAAAATATCTTCACACTTCTTGATTATTATAATTTTAGTAGCAATTATGTGTATTTTTATATTTTTAATAGTGATTACATTTATTTTGATTTATTGTGAAGTTTATAATATTAATCTTTTATTTGATGGATTATCTGAAAAATAGTGGTGGGTGTATTTTTTCTTAATGAATTTATTGTGTTTTCTATCTTTTACTTATTATTGTAAAATCATTTACAGTAGTTGGTTGCAATTTTTGAAGTTTGTGGTTGTGTGTTTGTGCTAAACTAATTCCAATTTTAGCTTTATATATTTAAAATTATTAATTGTTGAGTGCTTTTTTGAGGATAAGAAATAAATAAATAAAAAAAATGATTTACGGTTGTCTTGATCGTATGAACAATAAAAGAGCAGTTAAACTTGCACAATAAATCAAACCATCCTATTTCACTATCACGAAAATTTTTGTTATTTTGAGTATTACATTGTTTTTTTACATTTTTTTTATGTAAAAAAACAAATTTTCATTTTTTTATGTTGCAATCTACAAATTGGATGAATCCTTTAACAATTTATTAGAAAATTTTGTTTTTCATTATTTATAAATTGACCTCCATGTTCTTTAAATATTTTTTTCTTGAAGATATTTTATGAATTACTAACATGTTTTAACTAGATAAACAAGGATTAATTTATAAAAAATATATTATAGAAAAACAACATAGAGAAAATTAAATAAAGTATTAGTTTAAGAAATGTAGTTTATGAGTGAGAAAAATAATAATTTTATTTGTGAATGAAAGAAAAATATAGAGGATTAATAAATTAGGGTATATGAGACATTAGTAATTGAAAAATGTGGAGTATGGAGTGCATGAGGTAAAATATGTAGTGCAAAAAATAACACCCCCATATAAATATATCATTGTTTGGTATTTCGATGTTGATATTTTCTTTATTATAATATTTTCTCTATTTATCATCTTTATTCATGAGTGTCGAATAATTTTCGTCTGACTTCTTAACTACTTTAACCTTTATTTTGGATGTCTGAACCTGTCACTATATTTCGCATTAAGAGCTTTAGAGCCCGTTTGGTTTATTTTCAATCTCCATTTTCACATTTTTCACTGTTTCAAAAATAAAATATATTATTTTTTATACAATTTTATCCAATATTATTTTCATTTTCATTTTCAAAATATATTCTTCAATAATCTATATATCTTCTCCTAATGACATGTATATATTCTTTCTCTCTCTATTCAATTATTTATATATCTCTCAACATACAACATATTAAAACTAATATAATCAGTACATTTCCAATATTTTATCTAAATACAAACTCGTTTTCAACTCATTTCCACTAACTAATTTTCACCAATTTGGAAATACTGAAAACTGGAAATGAAAATAAAAATGAAACCAAACGGGGGCTAATAGGGTGTTTGGTTTCATTTTCAATCCCCATTTTCATTTTATATGGGAATGAAGATTGAAGACAAATACTTTATCACAATTTTTTTCAGAAAAAAGTATATGTTTTTTTGCCAAAACTCTTTCTAAACCTACCATATCACCATATTATACATTAATCAAATTCAAATTTGATTTGATATAAAGTACTCAATATCATTTTTAAATTAATAAAATATACATATATTTTTTAAAATATTTTTTTTAAACATAAAAATATAAATTAACCTACTTTTCAATCCTATAACTTATTATCATAATTACTTTCCAACATTTCATCCAAATGCATCTCAATTTCTATTTCTATTTAATAATTAACTTTTCAACTTTTAAAAGTGGCTGAAAATAAAAATGACATTTGAAAATAAAATCAAACGGGCTGTAAGCTTCCCCTACTTACATTATTTGGCACCGTCTGTAAAAATATTTTTATTTTGATTACCTCATAACTCTAAATTACATTTTGTATTTATTTTTAATGGTAATTTAAATCATTACTAGAGAAACACACATAAGAAAAAAACTCAAAAGTTTTTAAGTGCCCATGAAATTATACACAAAAACATAGTCAAAATATTACATTATGTAATACCGATTGGACAACTGAAAAACAACAAAAAAGAATTTTAAAATTTTGGATACCGTTTGGCTACAGTCTACACTGCCCTTTTTCATTTCTCCCAAATTTGAATTTCAATCACTCCTTTCTACCCGCTCTCTCATCTTCTCTCTCTTCTACTCTCAACGCCAGACAAACAACATCAATTCGCTTAGATTTGGAGCAGCCCAAGCATGAATCATTACCACATCTATGAAGCCATCGGCCGAGGAAAATATTCGGTAATTCTAAGTTAGATATTTATTTTTGTTTGTCAGAGAATTCTGATTTTTAGGTGAATATTAGATGTGTTATACGGGTTTATCTGGAACTGTTCGGTGTGACAGTCTGTATATAAAGGAAGAAAGAAGAAGACGATCGAGTATTATGCAATTAAGAGCGTGGATAAATCTCACAGGAGCAAAGTTCTTCAAGAAGTAAGCATTCGTACTGATGGTCTTGGTATATCTAAATGTTTATATGGCCTAATTTATCGGGTAATGCTGTACAATTTGATTTTCATGCATATTATATCTTTTTCCCCCCAAGATGCATTTGAGTTAGCTAATTGTCAAGTGGGTTGCTGTTAAATTTCTCTTTTAAGCTTGGAGTGGGTTGCTGTTAGATTTTAGTTTATTTACTTGCTGATTCTCTGTAAGCACTTGAAATTTGGACATGGCGCGGATCCCTCTACCACGGGAAATAGATTTGAGACCTCAGTGGAGAAAACAGCAGTTCATCAGAGTGCTGAAATTATACTTTCTATTTTTTTCTTTCTATAATTACCTGGTAATTTTGAAGATATGGTGTTTTTCATTTTATTGAAGCTGAATAACAATAGATCCATGCTTTTTGGTGCAAGAAAAGGGTCCTTATTGCTAATAATAGGATATGGTGTTTTCCATTTTATTGAAGCTGAATAACAATAGATCTATGCTTTTTGGTGCAAGAAAAGAGTACTTATTACTAATCATAGACCTTAAAACACACTTTAAGAATCATATAATTTGTTTTTAATGTTTCAAGATATGACACTATTGATGTTATGAATACGCGGTCACATATTTATATCTCATGTTCTTGCTTCCAAGTTGTACTGTCGAATAATCTACCCAGCCCCTGTTTCCACCCAAAAAAGTCACAGATTATTTCTGTGCGGCACTTGCAGAGATGCAAATGCCGGCTGCACCTGACTTCGTTTGGTGCCCATATCTCTGATTATTGGAGCCAGCTTCTAATTTGGGTTGCCTACCAACCTGCCAATCTATACGTGAACGGCTCTATTTAAGTCTTTACTTTTCAAGTTTCTGAGCCTTATGCTGGTCAATTAGCAGAGCACCTCCAAAACTAAAGAATAGAATATATTCAAATGTTTTTGAACAGTGATTTTGTACAAATCTTTAGTAGATAAATCCCCTTTGGAGAAATTTTGACTTATACAAGAAGTCATGCATGTATGTGCATGCTATTTTTTTCCCTATATTGATTTTCTGCTTTAGGACATTCTTTGGTTATTTTTTGGTTACAGGTGAGAATTCTTCACACTCTGGATCACTCTAATGTGCTAAAGTTCTACTCATGGTAAGATTTTCTGCATCTGGAGATGTAGAATATTCTTTCTTTGGGCAAATCAATACAAGTTGGGATTTCATTGATTACTATAACACAGATGACATCTTTAGTGTCAATTTGGATTCTTTACTTGTTTTCCTTTTTTCCGTTTACTGACATTGTAGGTATGAAACATCAGCTCATTTGTGGTTAGTTTTGGAGTACTGTGTTGGAGGAGATCTACTGACTTTATTGCAACAGGTAATTGATTGTTACTTGTTAGCTAGTCAAGCATCAGGACATGTTCGAACACATCAAGATGCTAGCAGATTTCCTGTTGTTTTGTCCCTAGATGTGCATATTAATTGGAATAAGATATGTATATCTTTATAACCTAGTTTATTAATTCCTGTTCTACGCCTTTTCCAATTAAAAAACAAGAAGACTGTCCTCTTGAAAGTATGAAAGGCGAAAGGTCATGATGAATGCCAGCCAAGCTGGCTTTCTTGGAGTTTCGATTATGCTTGGTAATAGCAACTACCCCACTCAATCAAATAGTTTTATGTAATTGAGTCTATTTAGGTTTAAATATTTTAGTTGTTAAAACACTATGGCTTACTACATGTATTTTCTCTCATGGCACAAGCAGAAGCTAGAGCATGTACTATGTGTTCTATATAGGACATGATGTCACCTCAGCTTGTTTGGCTTGATACACTAAGCGCATTGTACCCCACTTGTGCTTGAGCAAGAGCCATGTAGAACCAAACGTTCTTTTATTTGCTTGCTCACTTAAAAGTATGATTATTAATCAACTCACAGTGGGGAGTTACATCTTATGGTTGGAGTGTTCTCCTCTTGTATAGTTGCATACTTCTCTCACCAACTCTGGATTTTTCTCTTGGAACTTATGACTAATCTCTAATTGATTTAACAATGATTTATGGCTGAATGACAGGATGGCAAGCTTCCTGAAGATTCTATACATGATTTGGCTCATGACCTTGTTAGAGCTCTGCAGTAAGAATCAGAGTTTTGCCTCGGACTTTCTGGTTCATTATTGCAACTAAATGTTTTTTTCAATTATTAATGGCCTCATAAACAGGTACTTGCATTCAAAGGGAATTATTTACTGCGACTTAAAACCATCAAACATTCTACTGGATGAAAATGGACATACAAAGGTATTTTGTTTCCCCTCCCCCACATAGATTATTGGGAGTGTTTGGGGAAGAATTCTCACAAAAAGCTCCCCCTAATATTCTTTACTGCAGCTATGCGACTTTGGGTTAGCGAGAAAGCTGAGTGACATATCTATGACACCTTCATCCCAGGTGGGTTTTTAAGGAAGTGCGGCTACCTGATACAGCTAAATTGAGTTATATAAGGAAATTGCAGTTGTGTTTTTATGTATTACTGTGTTCTAATTTTTTCCCTTGAATCTTCTATTATGTTTTAACTTGCATGCGTAGTTACCACAAGCAAAACGTGGAACTCCGTGTTACATGGCTCCTGAATTATTCCAAGATGGGGGGTTCCATTCATATGCTTCTGATTTCTGGGCTCTTGGTTGTGTACTGTATGAGTGCTATACTGGCAGGCCTCCATTTGTTGAGAAGGAATTCACTCAGTTGGCAAAGTCAATTCTTTTAGATGCAACCCCTGCTCTTCCTGGAACTCCTACTCGTCCATTTGCAAATTTGATAAATTCTCTCTTGATCAAAGATCCAGCTGAAAGGATACAGTGGCCTGAACTTTGCAATCATGCTTTTTGGAAAACAAAATTTGTTCCATTAACATTACCTCCTCAGCCTGCTTTTACTAACATGATTGAGCTGTCTTCTGAACCACGTCTTACTGAACGCAATGGAGATAGACCTCTTCGAAACAAGACCCCACCAAATACTTCTGGAAAAGATTCAAGAGCGCCTGGTAAACAAGATGAGAATTTTACTGCTGGAGTGAAAGGAGAAGAAACACCAGTCAAGGGTGTGTATAGTGGCCGTAAAACTCAAACCAAACCTTCAGGCAGAATACCTGATGGAAAGCACAAAGATGCTTCGAATAATACGGGCGGTGTGAACCTCCTAAGGCTTTCAAGAATTGCAAAATCTAACCTGCAGAGGGAAAATGAGAAAGAGAACTACCGAAGGCCGTTACCTAATAGCTCTAAGAATGATGCAGAAGTCAAAATTGAGAATAATGATATGGAACTTGATTTTAATGAGAACACAGAAGACGAGGGTCACGATGAAACTGAAGGCTCTGACAATGCAGCCTCCACCACTGAAGATAATTTATCAACTCCAAGCAAGTATGAGGGGAAACTTGAAGAGATAAACAATATAATAAGCCAGTCAGACACATCAAATGGGGTTGACACACCTTCAATGGATGACTCAAAAGCACGAGAACATGATTTATCTTCAGACCACATGGACGTCATCCCGGTAGCAGCTACTCCACCCAGTGCTAGTCCTCAACTGAAGGCTCCAAGGATAAAAGATGTTTCTGGGCGTGCCCTTGACTTTGATGCGACAAAATCATCTTCAGATCTCTCAGAGGTGCTATGGCATCCATCTGATCTCTCAGTTAGACCAGTAATGCCTAGCAGAAAGTTTGATAAAGGATCAGATGCAATTCCTTCCCTTCCATTTCATGCATTTCCCCCATCCGATTTTACTAAAATGCCTAAGGATAAAGTGGATGTTCTGTATCATAGAATTGTAAGCATCTTGAATGGGAACATCAATGGGGAGAAACAAAATGTGATTAGGTACCTTGAGATGTTAAGCACCAATGCTGATGCGGCCAATGTTTTGACCAATGGGCCAATAATGCTACTTGTTGTCAAAATGTTAAGGCAATCTAAGGCTTTGTCTTTGCGTGTACAACTGTCATCACTTATAGGCCTGTTGATTCGCCATTCCACTTTCATTGGAGATGATTTGGCAAATTCTGGAATTTTAGGTGCTCTAACTGATGGACTCAGAGACAGACAGGAAAAAGTGAGAAGGTTTTCTATGGCTGCTTTGGGTGAGTTGCTCTTTTACATATCTACTCTAAATGATTCTGGTAAGGATAATAATCCCCAGGAATCTCCATCCAAGGACAGCCGACCCTCTTCTAGCTGGCAGGTTAGCTTCTTTTAGTATTGCCATGACTTGTGGAACATAGTAATCTGATCTGATCTGTTTAATTTTCTTTCTTTGCCATCATATATCTGAGTCTGATCTTAATAATTAATAATATTCAAGGGATCTATCTTTATCTCTTACTGTTATTGTGCTCAAAGTTATTTATGTTTTCTTTGCTATGTTTATATTTGTACCCATTTCTTAGAACATATCTTTATATGATTTGTTAAAGCAATTTTCTCAATCTTTATTCAGGTTCCAAATTCATTAATCTCTTTGATTTCATCTGTCTTACGGAAAGGAGAGGATGATCTTACCCAGCTTTATGCTCTAAGAACAATAGAGAACATCTCTAGTCATGGAGGATATTGGGCCACTCGTTTCACCAGCCAAGATGTAATTAGCAACCTTTGTTATATATTTAGGGCTCCAGGAAAACAAGAGAGCATGAGACTCACTGCCGGATCTTGTTTGGTTCGTCTAGTTCGTTTCAGCCTGCCTAGCATTCAACAGGTTGTTGAGAAACTTCCACTCAAGGACATTTCTTCCAGCCTTTTCAAGGGCCATCAACGTGAACAGCAAATCTGCTTGAACCTACTAAACATGGCACTGCTTGGAAGCCATTTGCTCACAAATGTTGGGCGTCACCTTCTTCCATTAATGGAAGATAAGAATCTTGTTTCAAATCTTGTGTCTCTTATTGAGCAGGGAAGTGAAGTGCTGAGGGGAAAGGCACTCCTCTTTGTGGCTCTACTTTGTAAAAATGGGAAGAGATGTCTCTCACATTTTTTTTGCAATGCAAGATTATTATCAGCTGTGGATAGGCTTGCCAAAGAGAAAGATAAATATGTGCAGCATTGTCTAGATGCGTTTGTGCATGCTGTGGTGTCAACTTTACCAGGTTTGCTGGAAACTATAACAGGAGATATCCAGCAACTTATGGGAGGCAAACGTCATGGGCAGATTGCTGGTTTGAACAGTCGAAGTTCTCCAAAGAACAGCATTCCTTTCTTTCCTGTGGTTCTCCATCTTCTAGGGAGTTCTTCATTTAAGCATTCAGTAATCACTCCACAGGTTCTACAGCTGGTTGCTAATCTACTTAAACTGGCAGAATCGCCTTTCCTGGTAAATAATTGAAAACTGAAGCTGTTATCTTTTCTTTTGTGCTTTTCTGCTTATCAACTTCTCTCAAGTTGTGTAGACCATCAATGCTTTTGCCATGTAACATAATTGTCTATATGCTGGGTTATTCTTTAATTACTGGAAGAACAAACTATGAAAAAGTCAAACTTCATTTGCCCAAAATCCAAGATCAATCATAATCTAGAGCAGAGTTCCATTAAATGTAGGCTTTCTTAACTATAATATGATCTTCAAGAGAGTGGGATGTACTATTTTGCAGCTTATAAGCATGCTTTATTGATTACTTAACTTCAAGCTCATTTTTGCTTGGCATGCTTGTAAACATTAATAGGATGAATTTCTTCGATACCGCACTTCTTCGTAAATTCAAATGCATTTCATTGCCTATTAATCTCAGTATACCCTTCCAGATTTCCTATTGTATATTTCTTTTTAGTGATACATTACCTTCCATGCAATGAGAAATGAATAATGGACATAAAAGGTGTTCCCCTGCTATTACATTCTGCTTTAATTCCCACCAAATATTTCTCTGTACTCTTCCCTGCACAGGCTACCTATATTCATTCTATGCTCATCTCTTCAAGTAAATTATACAATAATAAATGCTTTACGAATCTGTATATTGATGGGATAATTCCATCTCTAACTGATTGTCACCTCACCTCTGCATTATCTAATATCGTCATCATATTTTCTCGAGACATTTTCAGCTTTCTGCATTGATTACTTTTGGATTTTTGTTTACAAGGGCTTGTCTATATCTTATGTAACACAGAATTCGTTCTCTACAAATTCGAATTTACCATGGAACTTATAAGACATAATCAGTTAATGGATTGCAATATGATGTCTACTTTATCATTTGATTTCAGGGCAGGGATGACTTTCAGATAACTCTTCTGCGAGTTCTGGAATCAATCTCAGAGGAGCCAGCAGCAATCAACAATAGCCCCATCATCTTCATCCACCAGCTTCTTCCCAGCCTGGCTGCTCTATACAAGGGAAACAAAGATGGAGATGCCCGATTTTTATGCTTGAAGATTTTCTTTGATGTGATGGTCCTTTTTCTAGATGAAGCATCAGAGGACGAACAAAGGCCAGAACATTTGAAGTCCATTTCTAATGTTCACTTCCTCCCTCTCTACCCATCTTTGATTGAGGATGAAGACCCCATTCCCATGTATGCGCAGAAACTGCTTGTGATGCTAATTGAGGCCAATTACATAAAGATCTCAGACATTCTTCACATGAAAGCAGTCTCTCAGTGCTTTGAATTTCTGCTGGACGACTTTACGACCATAAATGTAAGCAATGTAATGCTTTGCTTGGCTCTGGCATCTGCCCCAGAACTAGAAACCAAAATCCTCTCCCAACTAAAAGTAGTGAGAAAGATTGGAAATCTTTTAGAATTCGTATACGCCAAGGAGATGGAAGATTTTATTGAGCCAACACTTGGTCTATGTAGGGCATTCCTTTTACGCTCCATAAGCTCTAGGACAGGCTTTGTGTATTCAAAGCAACCCACACTCTTATACGATGGTTCTGGTGAAACCATTGCTGACCAGCAACAGTGCATAAAAGATATAATAGATTTTGGTGGCAATGTTGGAGTCTTGCTGGAACTGAGCAAGTCCTGTGAGGTCAATATTGCAGATTTGGCCTCAGACTGTTTGGTTTTATTGTTCAAGGCAGCTCCAAGAGAAGCAACCATGAACCTTCTCATGAATCTCTATAAGGTTTCTGTGTTTCTTGAGTCTGCGCGCCATGGTATCTCCCACTTGGTCATAGAACGCATTCTGCATGCTCTTGGTTTTTCTTGCCGACAGTATCTATTGCATTCTATGATACTGTCCATTTGTACATTGGATTTGGCAAAAATTGAAGCTATTATCTCTGATCTCAGAGGTTCTAGCATAAAAAGTATTGCTGATGCCTCCTCTCGGGTGGCACTGGAGTTGCAGAGGATACCTCGCTAGGTTTGTGTTGTTCCTCTACTTCTCTCTCTTTTTATTTATTTATTTATTTACACACGCTCACACCAAAAGTCTACTAGATTCGAACCTCTGACCCCACACAAGTACCTTACTTGTGAGATAAATACCACTCGGCGTTCTTCTGCTTGCTCATTATATTTTCATCTTTGGCATCAAATACAGAAGAGTTTTCCTTTGCGAAATTGGGGCTGATTGTTGATTTGCTATCTTGTAGGAACCAGAATCTATAAAAAAAAAAAAAGCAGGATTGTCAACCCTGAACGTGCATCAGCTGCATTAGCAGAAATGGTGAGAGTCTCTATGCACTTCTTTTTACTTAATACAATATCTATGTACTATTTGTATTATAACGTGTTGAATTCAACACAATTTCTTGTTCTTTCAGCACCAATATTTTGTACACAAATTATGAACACAATATGCAGTTTCAATTTTGTCGTGGATGTCTGATTCTGGTGTTGAATTTATTACCATCTTTTTTTTTTCCTGGAGAAATGGAATTTCCATGATAAAAACAAACCCACTGCCAGGTTTGAAAATATAAATTCTTGTTGCATGGCCAAATGGATTTTGGTTAACTTCTGTCAATTGTAAAATTAGATATTGATAATGGAGGAATTTTTAAAAGATGTAAATGCCCCTATTTCTGATCAAAATCTCAAAAATGCTCTAAGGATCCGTGTCTTTTCTAAATGGGTCGGCCTTACCGCCCGACATGTACCCGTGGGACAGAATGATCTTGACCCTCCATATTGGGACACGTGTACATATAAGATAATATCCATGTTAGTCAAACAGTTTTGGACTAGGCATATGATCAACTATAAATACACTTTCATTTATTACTAGAAGGGGCAACTAATCACATCTGATACCCATTTATATATCAAGTATTCAAATGTCCCTACCTTCTGATTTTTAGATCCACACTTGTTTCTACAAGTGAGCCCAATAAACCCTCATCCGAGCCCTTGTCTTTGGTCAATTTCTCAACTATTGACAAATATACTGTTTGTCATTTCTTGTGACATCAAATATACACATACACAAGAAATTAGAAATTAGAAAAGAAGCAAGCCCGTGAGACGAAGTTGTTAGGGTTAATTTGAAATTTGTGGCTGCTAAGTGGTAACAAACACTTTGGACTCCCTCTTTTTTCTTGGAGTGTTGATGACATAATCCATGTAGCTTTGACAGAAATAGCACATTGGAGGGTTGAATTAATAGTGATTGTGCCAAAAGTTAAAAATCATTGCAACTGAGGAATCCATAGGACAATTGACAAGTGAAAAGTTTTCTTGTCTAAATTCAATTTATTCAAGTCCAACAAATTATTTACTGTTTTTATTAAAGTATGAATCAATTACATAATAAGTACAAATATCAATAGATTTTGCCATTAACATAAAGATTGAATTTAACTGATTCAATTAATTATATAATTATTTTTACTATATAATGAGTCATTATTTTCATCGAAATATGAATTAATCATATGATAAATATAAACTCATTAATTTTATGATCAACATCAATTTGGAGAAAAAGAATCCAAATTAAATGCTCATGTGGCTTGGCTATGTTTGTTTTTATTTCCTCAAAATATTATTCTTTTGAGAAAAATAAAAACAAACAACTTATTTTATTTTTCAAATCACTCAAAATAATTTAAATTATTCCAATAAACCTTTCTTTCACCATTTCACAAGATAGATGTAATCATCACACACACACACACATATATATATATATATATCATTTCACGTTTATCATACATAAAATAATAATATAGATCATATCTTCAGCGCATTAATCAGAAAGAAAAGTACTGATTTTATATATAGGGTAAGTTTGATTGGAATGATAACACTTTATCCCACATTGTCGTTTGTTTAGTTAGAGCAACAATAAACACTCAAATTCACATAAATACCAAAAGCTCGTGTTTATATGTACAACTCTCACGATAAATTAATCGTCACCTCATGTATTTATTTATCATGATAACCAAATAATATCACAGTGATAAAAAAACCATACAAATTATCACATAATAAATCATCATGAGATAACTTAAAAATTCAACCAAACTAACACTTACAATTTCATTTATTTCCTCTCAAAATAAATTTAAACATACCATTTTCTTCCAAAATAATTTCTAACAAATTTTCCAAATAAAACCAAATATTATCTTGGGTTTTTCATATTACCCACCCCTACTCCCCCATCACGGGCTAGAAAGGGAATCATGCGCCAATCAAGCATTTCAAAACCAAACTCCCTCTTACGCAAATCATTACCATTTTCACTAACAAACAACCTTAACATCTTCCCACCTGTCCACCACATGCAATCCATTATACATATATTCATCATCAACTGCCCAATGATCACAAATTCTTGTGACACTTTACCCCATATTGATTCCAGTAAACCCCCTTTTCCCTCTCTTCATTTCCTCAATCATAGCAGCCCAAAAAAAAAAATTCTCCATCAAATACAACTCTGATCACCTTTACCTTCAATATTCCACTATCATTACAATGGCTTCCTCAGTCTTTCTTGCAGCAGCCATTACTACAACCTTTGCAATTGTAGTAGCCTCAGCCCCACTACCAATATTGCCTTTAGAAACTCCCACTATTTCAAATCCTCCACTCTCTCCATACCCAGAACTCCCACCTGATATTGCTCCTCTCTTGCCGTCGGCCGGCGGCGCGGCCCATCCTCCGGTGGGATCATTGATGCCCACAATTCCCTCCAGCCGGAGCCCACCAAATCCGGACATCATCGGCTCCGCCGGTCTTAATACAGCCTTTGCACCGGCTGGATCATTGCAAGAATCATCTGCAGTGCCGCACATTTCAGTTAGAGGGTATAGAGTTCATGTTTTCTTGAAGTTCTTGGCTTTTTGGTTAGTGCTGGTTTTCATTGTGTGAGGTGCTGTACTTTTTAAGACTACCTTTTTCTTTGTCTTTTTTGAGCTTTGAAGTTGATGTATTCTATTCTTTCTGTAGTATATATGATAATGTTATGTCATTTTCTTGGGATCTTGTCATTTGATCTTGGGTTTCTTGCATCTTAGTTAGTTTACCTTTGAACTTAAAGCGCAAAGATGTTTAGACAATGATAGGTTGAACCCATTTTCAGTAGTGGTTCGTGAATAAATTATTTTTGTAATAATTTTTTTTTTAATTTAATTAGTATTTTGGTAGGACTGTAACGACGAACTCATTCTTTCAACAGTAGTTATAATTTAAAGCAAATATTTTCATAATAACATAAATTAATATGCAGGTCGTCCCTTTCACATCTTTTTCCAATGAAAAGGATATGCAAGCGAAGTTGAAAGTTGGGTTGTTGAAATTTAAAGCCAAAAAGGGAGGAAAAAAAAAAGAGAAAAAGAAAAAGGTTGTCTCCTTTCCAGTTAAGTAAATTTGTCGGGACATTGGTAATATAGCTGGAGGGTGTTGTTAATATCAAGTGGGAGTGGGCATGTGAAAAGGGCCAACTTATATTACTGATAGTTTAAAGTTCACATGATTGTATCAGATCACTGTATATTGCTCTGCAAAGTGTCCTGGTTTCATCATGACTAGTGTATAAATAAACACATTATTTATGTAGGGTGGGTACCCACCCCCAAGGAGAAGAGAAAAGAGAGAGTAAAAAAAGACTACCTCAGATGTGGGTTTTTGGTTCTGTGTGTGTTTTTTCTTCTTTCTTGTGGGGGCTGCTTGGCTGTGTTCTTCTGTCAAATGATTTGGGGTTCTTCTGCGGCAATATTTTGAGTTTCCAACTTACCATAAAATTCTCGTTCTTGAAAATGTATACCTTTTTGAATTTAAAAATCGATGGGATTTTAGAATTTTTTTTTATGACAATTATTTTTGTGTATACTTCTTTTAATTGATCCATACCATACTTTATTCTGATAAAATGATATTTCTTTAGGTACTACTCATCATAGGTACATTATTGGGAGCTTAGATCACTGCAACCACATACATATAGCGCTCTTGGATGCTTTTCTTGCCTAGGTAGTATAGGTGTTGGTTGGGTTGGGGGGCCCCGGGGTGGGGGGGGGGGGGGGCTCTTATTATTTCACCTTTTTATGAAAAAATTCATGTCATTCACTGACTATTCAAATTGGATTTGTGAGTCATAAATGTGTAAATAACAATACCATATTATTAAAATCAAATTTGTTATTTCCCCCTATTTTTTAATTAAATTATTTTAAACTTTACACATTTAGTGTCTACTTTAATTGCTAGTCGTTGGTCTTAAAGGGCCACTAGTGAAGGTTTTTATAGAACTACTAGCCTTTGGGGTTAAAGGGATTTTTGTGAGGGCTTTTATAAATAAGTTAAGTCTCAGGAGAGCTGGATAATTAACCTAATAAAACAACATTAACATCCAACAATTTAAGCGTCGGACCGATGAACCGGTAAACCGCTTATGATTTAATTAAATCGGAGCAATTTTTTCATTTAATTTTTAATAAAATTAATTTTTTTATTTTTATTTTTTTGTCTAAGTATAAAGTTTGAAGGCTAAGGTATACTTCACAAGCTATTTAAAAGTAAAAAAAAATCTTGGTTTAGTGTTTAGACTTTAGAATTAACTCATACACTCTCAACTTTAAACTTTAGACTTGAGATATTTAAATTGTTGTGATCATTTATAATATGAATTGTGAAATTTGGATTATGATGTTAGACAATATCATTTAAACTCTTTATGTTTTATATTTTGACGTTTTATTAATTTTTATGTAATATAGATAATATAAATATATACATATATTTGATAATTATGACGTCACGGTTCAATTGCAGTTCAATTACAGCCGATCAATGATTGAACTAATGAACTATGAACCGGTAATTTTTCTGATTTAATGAATGGTCTAATTTTCGAACACTGCTTGAGAATTCTTCCATTTTGAAGTTTCTACATATAATTTCTTATCTCCAAATTCTCTTTGAGACTCGATATTTATAACTTTAAATCTTGTTGGGCTTCTACCCATTAAAATTTTTCCTTTTCTCTTTAGGGGCTTAATTAATCTTTCGGGCTCTCCAACCCCCTTAGGGCCCGTTTACTTTGTGATATGGAATGTGGGATGCAGAGTAGGATTATGATAATTTTATATTTTTGATTAGATGTTTACTTTGTGGGATGATATGAATAATAAAATTAAATTATTATTTTGAGAATGTTTACATAAACATGAATTATAAACTTGGATAAATTATAAAAGACTAAAGTACCCATAATTAAAATATTTTTCTATTTAGCATAAAAAAATTAATTTTTATCCATGTCAATACAACATCCAACTATTTTTTCTTTTTTCTATTTAGCTTAAAGAAATTATTTTTTCTCCATTCCAATACAATATCTTTACACAAATTATATATATCGATTTTTTTAATTATTTTAATATAAATATATTTTTAATATTTAAAATTTTGTAATTATTTTAAAAAAATTTGATTAACGCCGCAACCAAAAATTATTTGAAATTGTGGCGCTAATTAACTAATAAAACCATCCCACCTCAAAGGTGGAATGTCTCGTCACTCATTTTGTCAGCATAATGATGGGCTGACAGCTTTATACAAGATTTCAATCACTCAAAGTAAACATGAGATAACACAGAATGTTGGCCTTCATCCTGCCTCATCTCTCAAAGTAAACAAGTTTAGTTAACTAATTTCAGATTTAATGTTATTTTTAGCGAATTTACCAAATTTATCTTAAATTCAATTTTTGTCATATCAAATAGCAATGAGGTTGAACAAAAATAGTGCTATTGCCTGTATGCAGTTATTTTGGATTATAAAGACTAATAAATTGTTGCAATTGAAGGCAAAATGGTGCACTGCAAAGGGTTGTGAAGAAAATATTACACTGCATCACATAAGAAATGACCTTATTCAGCAATTCTTTAACCATACATTAAATATTAAAAATCACTCAAGGCAATGGCTCATGTATCCACAACTCGAGAAAGAGTTTCTTCCCACAGAATGATCATTCCATCAGATGATCAAACATGTAAAGAAGAAACAGAAACTATATAACTTATAGATATAAGCCGTCGAAGTATAACAGGAAAATGAAGACAGAACAACCTAGTTCCTTAAAAGAAATCCAACATAGGACCATAAACAACTAGATAAAGTACTGATTATCCTCAATATACCAGGCAAACAAAGATATTGCAAAAAAAAGAAACTTCCTATGGGTGCTAAAAAATTTCTCGATTCTTCACTTATTCGCGATGAGATCCTCGATGAGATCTGCTGCTTCTTGGACGGTGGTGATGCTCTGGGCGCTGTCTTCCTCAACGCTGATCCCAAATTCCTCCTCAAGTCCCATGACAATCTCAACCTATATGGCGATCAAGTTCAAGTATAGAAGTTAAGAAAAACGAGCCAATCTTATAGTGGGGGTGTGTTGCTAAGAGGAATAAATGTGATACACAAAGCTTTCGGGTCAAAAGTACCCCCAAGCATCAAGTTTCCAAAGAAACGTTCCAAGCTAAATTTTATGGATTTTGTTTGAGGAGGTGTTTGTTAGCATTTGGTACATAAAAATAAGCACATTAGTTACTCATTATGTGTGAACTCTTAAATCAGTTCAAAATGGGATTACATGAAAAGTTAGTATGTTTTAAGGATGTTGGATTACATGATTGCATATCCACACTGCAGCTTGAAGTCTATTATACTCACAAAGTACACACCATATATTCTACATAAAAGAATATACGTCAAATCAATAGATATGAGAAATACACGCCGCTACATTTTTATTGTTGATATTACAGTAATAATTTGAAGTCAACCATTCTGGATATCTTATGCAGAGATAAAGCTGATGAAAGCTGGAATAAGTAGACTAGAGAAGCCAGAAATATGACTACATGAATAATTGCAATAACATTCATCTCATCAAGTATGTTCAGTATATCGCTATTTGAAATTTGGTGCCTAGTTTAAAAAGTTTATATACTGAAAACATGGGTGCTTGGTATTATCAAACATGTAATAATCCACATTAAATATCACACCTTTAGAGTTCAATTTTACCAGATGCCACTTAGGCACTAAGAGTTTTAAAAATGAGACCATAACAACCTTAAGGGGGCAGCAAAAATATATAAGTATATACAAACTAATGTAAAGATGTTATGAAGAGAAAACAGTGAATCAATTGAAAATTATCATGCAACTATGCAATTATACACACACAAATGGAAAGTAAACCACAACATTATCTAACAGCAGAAGCATTACCGTGTCAAGAGAATCAGCACCAAGTTTTTCAAACTTTGACTCCCCACAAACTTCACGATGATCAGGAAGAGCCAATTGCCTTCTCACGATTTCAATCACTTTTTTCACGGTCTCTGGTTTGGCCTGCTCAAAAGAACCATTCAGAATGGTAACTAACATCATGCACAGTGTGTTTGCAATTATGCTGCATATGTTTGTAGAAGAGATTGACAAGGTAATAATCAATTTGATGCACAATATTCTATAATCACTCCCCCCCCCCCCCCCCAAAATGAAAGTAATTCCAGACCAGAATGCCATAGGTTTAAATTGAAACCTTGTGAAGTGGCTAAAAGAAAACCCAGCGAATAAATATTTCTGAATTATGAAGAGAAAAACTAGACTTTGAAAAAGAGAGACATGGATTAGAAATTCCAGCCTGAAATTTTTGTCACGTACAAAAGTCAAATTAATATTGGAATGAAATGCAACCTCTACTGGTGCATAGTGGTAAAGAAGACTCTTTCAATTCGGCGGAATATGAACTATAACTACATCTTGCCCTCCTCACATGAAGGGCAAATATAAGGGCCCTGCAAAAGATGGATGCAACTGATCCGCTATGCATCCCATGCACATTAATCAGATACATCCCAAAGTAAATTGCACATCTATGATGCTTTGACTAAATGGAAACACTTTGCATGCTTTTCCCGATAAAAATTGAAATGTTGGAAGCTTGATTACAAGCGGCCATGTGAAAAGTAAAGCAAACTGTGAGACATTTAAATGATGGAGGAAAAATAGATGACGGTTAAAGTTATCTTACCGCACAGGCAACTTGGAAACGATGAGTCCGCAACCTATGAGAAGGGAAGCCATTTCCACTGAATGAGAGTGAAGCCTTCCTCAAATTTGAAACCTGTTAGAATGCGAAAATATAACATCAGGGAAGGCATAACGGTGTGGACAGAGGAATGCGGAATGAAAACATGTAATCATCAAACGAAATTAATCTAGAAATATCCTAATCCATGAACAATCAAGTTGGTTGAAGGGAAAATGAACTAACTACAACATTATTCAAATATCTTTCTGACTTGAGATTTCGTTAATGTTTTATTTGGGCTGGATGTAGGAATCTACAGTGAAAATGGAGCTGCAGAATTTTCTAAAAATGTGCAATGCAGCTGTAAATTCACAAAAGAACCATAACTATTGCACCAATATTTAGGACAGTCCTCTTATGATGTTAAGGTGGTCAGATGAATTGCTGGGAATTTTAGCTGAAAATAATGCAACACAACGTTGTTTGCACATTCCATAATAAAAAACAAATCAGGAATTCAGGAATCATGATTCATGTATGGATACTCACATAAACATGTAAGCCAGTTCGGGTCAGGGGCTTGAAACTATAACAGCAAAACATGCCTTAATGGATCCATAATTAAAAAGAGCTTATATGTAAACAATTCCAATATATTGCATGCATAATTTTTTTTATTAATTTATTTATTCTTCTCCACCCACCACCCACCCCCACCCCCACCCCTCCTTCTTCCAACATTCTGTGCATAGATTTATTAACTAAGCTCAAACTTATGACCACAGACCTAAAACCCATATCAACAAACTGATTTTTTATTACTGTAATGAAAGAGAGGGGGGGGGGGGGGGGGGGGGGAGGGCATTAAATCACTTAGAAAGCCTGTGAACAATGAAAAATATTATATTTTCAACATGAAAATCAACAAATACGTATATAAAAAATTTAATAACCCAGAATCCATTTGAAAAAGAGCAATGCTCTTACACCTAGTCGATAAATAATGAAACATTTAGAAATAAAGAACATAAACCAGAAAGCCCTACAACCCCATGCATATTCTTTAATAGAACAAAAACCCACTAGCAAATATCAGATTTTTAAGCAAAAAATCATCTGCCCAACCGCCAAAAGAATCATAACCAAACAAAAACCCAGAAAATTTTCTGAAAGAAAAATATCCAGTCTCCAACACAAAACTGCAAAAGCACACGGACACACAACAAAGAAGCGGAAAATTGAATATATAGCAAAGAAATCAACCTGGTTTTGCTTGAATGAACAAGAAACAGAGGAGAATGAAGCAGAGGGAGCTGTAAAAGAAGCCATTTCTAATGGGATCAAAAGAGAACAGAAAATAATGGATCCGAAAATTTCCAAAAAATGAAAGGGACAGAAGAGAGAGTGGCGGATAGCACGAAGAGCGTGAAAACTGTTTGTATGGAGACCGAATAAGTTGTTCGCTGGAGACAGAGAAGAGTCCTGCTGTTTTATACACACTTTTTCTTGACTTGGTTTTCTTCTGCACCTTTGTTTGCTCGTATCGAAATAGGAGCGTTTGGGTGCGGGTTTAACGGGATCTTTGTCTTTGATTGGGTTGGATTATTTATTTTTTTATTATTTTTTTTAAGACGGGGATGTCCAACCTACTTTGAGTACCCTACGACTTTAAATTCATCATTGATTTAGAATTAGGATTCGTGCAACTGATACTGCTTCAGGCTCCACTAGGACCATAGGCCCGTACAATTGGGCTCGGCAATGAATTTGGTTAATTTTTGGTTATGCTTATGTTATATGGTGTTTTAATTTATATATTTGGAAAGCAAAATTTAGGGAAAATTGAAGAATATAATGCATTTCTATTTATGATTTGGGGAAAATGTAAAAAATATTTTGAGAAATATTTGTATGTTTAGTTATATTTTGGGATGATATTATTTTATTGTTGATGTTAAATTAATTATTTCTTCATCTTGTAAATGGAGTTGAATTAAACTCTTATTGGTGGTATCATTTTCATATATATAAATTTGAACTTTTTACATGTATATGGGTGTGTAAATTAAAAAAGAATATATGTATATATATATTTTTTAAATTAACGTAGAAATGTGACACTTAAGTGCTTAAATTTTTTAATAAAGTATAATGATTTTAAGTTGAAAGTATTATATTATTAATTTAAATGAAAGAATACTTTGAACAAAAAAATTGCTAAAAGAAAAAAAATGGTCCTTTGTGGTCATTCATAGAGAGAAATAAGAACATTTAATTATGAATATATAAAATATAATTTCTCAAAAATATTTATATTGCCCTAACGTCACGAAACGAGTCCCAATTTTAATAATTTACAGAGATAAAAATATTTTAAAAAATAAAAAAAAAGTTTTAAAAAGGTTTTAAAAAATTAGAAGAAAAAAATTAAGTTTTTTTGCTTGGTGCATAAAAATACATGTTTTCCATTTTGTTGGCCATCTACAATACCAAATAACTATAAAAAAATTTGTTATTATTCAATTTTTAAGCCTTTTTTGAATTTTAGGAAGGAAGTTGTTGAGCAAACTCTAACGGTAGTTGTTCAATTGCATTACAATTATTATTCTTTGCATATTTTACTTATTTACTAAAATGCCCCAAAATTTTGTGAAAATGCAAAAGAATATTTACTTGTCATAAAATAACATAAATGTTGCAAATAATATAAATATATATATTTATTTTTATTTTTTTTGAAGTAGGGGAATCGTCTCCAATTTACTCTGAGTACTTCTTGCGGCCTCAGACCCACTCCCAATTTAGAGTTAGGATTCGTGCAATCAAGGTTGTTTCGGCCCCCCACATCGCCCCCACTAAGGTTACATGCCTGCGCAACTGAGCTCGGCGATTGACAAATAATATAATTGTTAATAGAACGAATATATACTTGTCCTAAAATGAAAGAATCGTGAAAAATAATAGTTAAAAGAATCTAGATATGGGTTATTATATTATTCTTATATATTATACTTTGTCTTATCTATCACTTTTTAATTTTTTAATTCCATAGTGTTTCAATTTTTATTGGATCCTAGCATTGTGAGACACTTATTGCATATGTTAAAATTTTTAAAATATAAAATAAAATAAACTAAAATATTATTTATTTTTTATATACTAATACAATTTTTTATAGACATCACTTTTTAATTTAATGAATATATACTTGTCTTGAAATGTCCCTAATTTTATCTTTTAATTCCCATAACTACAATTTATGCGTCGAGTTTAAACAAATTATGCGCACAATTGTATAGTCCATCCATTTTGTATCACACTTTAATCATAAGTTTTTATTTTTATTTATGTATGAATTTAAATAAATATATGATTATTATTAATAAATTTGTAAAAATTCTAGCACGCGCACAAAGTATGCAAATATTACTAATGTAAATTGAAAAAAAAAAAAATAAGAGCATTCTAAATACATCATTCAATTTTATTAATATTATAGAAGTGAAAATTTGATAGTATAAATATAAGATTTTTAAATATCTTATTCAAAAAAGAGTTGAATATATTTTTTAATTTCTAAAGACAAGCACGAGAAGCTCACCCAAAATGGTTTAATGCAAATTTAAGTTTATTCTGCCTAGTTGTCTTGAGTTGTGTCATGAGTGTTAATTGTCACATGGTGAATTTTTCTCATTATTTATTTACTATCACATCATAAATAATATTATGATTTATGTCAAATAATTTAGAAAAATTCATATACCTTTATTTGTATAAAAGCTCATTTCTATATTAAGTAATTAACCCTCCACCACACAGTTCGATAATAATAATAATAATAATAATAATAATAATAATAATAATAATAATAATATCATTTGAGTTTAGCTTGATAATAAAATATTAAGTGGGAGGTCTTGTGTTCGATCTGTAATGGGTGCGTTGTGCACTTTATGTGTAGTTTATACACTTTGATTATTTGATTTGAAAATAGGGATTTATTTGATTTGAGAATAGAAATATATTGCTTTGTTGAAAAAATATCATTTCGTCATTTGTAATGCTCTTTCTTAAAAAAAAAATAAATAATAGCTTGATAATAAAATCAATTTTTTTTTTCTCAAAAGAAGTAACAAGTTATCTCAATGATTTGAGTCATACTCTGATTCTGTCCCAATTACAAAAGCCAAAATTCATTTTGAGGGTATTATATAAAAAGTAATTTTTATTTTTAGGAACAAAAAATGACTTATTTGCTAATCCAAGATTCACAATATCCATTTTTACTTCTTCTGAATTCATCAAGAAAAATGAATTGATCACCTTTACAATCAAGTTGGATGTTCAATTAGTACAAAATAATAGATTTTATTAAAAGATAGGAATTATTGATCGAACCCTAATCGAAGACTTAATTATTGCTAAAGAATGATAATTGGCGTTTCACATTATTACTTAATTATTAAAACATTCATAAAAATATACATCGATTAAATACTTTGAACAAACGTAATTTGATCATTCATGATGAAATTTTTTAGTATGAATCTAATTCGATCAAACTTGATATTATATTAAATAATCAAATTTAGTCACACTTTTACCTAATCATATAACAAATATAATTATTCTGACTTTTTGTTCGTAATTTATCATTTTTTAGTGGGTTCAATTGAAACTAGAATTTTATAATATTACAATAATTTTCATTTTTTTAGTATTTACTATATAGATATTTGTTTAATAATATACATATAACTAATAAATTAATTTTAAGCCAATCTAGGCTTGTGGGTTTAGACTTTAAATCCTAACCATGGATGGCCTATATCTTCACTATCATCAATAGCATGTAAGAAGAGGTTGGAGAGTAAGCTATCAACATTCAAATTGAATGCCCTAATAAATGTTGTCACCAAATTCTCACTTCAACTTCAATAAATAGATTTGATGGCAAATGCCTAATTAATAAGCAAAACTTGCCCATGTAAATACTCTATTAGTGTATAAATAGGCTTGATTCCATCAAATTATTTTAGTTTATAAATAATTATGTTGACTTCAACTCATAAATAAACTTCACCATTTAAAGTAAGATTTACAATCTGAGGTACTTTTTTATGATAATATAGAATATTAATAAGGTAATTTTGATTTTGCGAGGATAAATATGTAGTTTGATAGTAAGTTCTCATTCCTGCAAACAGATCGATCGTAGATTCGATTCTTAAAAGATAATTTAGGAACTAGTTGCGATCTTCTCTATGGAAAAACGCTTTCGATTTGATTATTTTGGTTGTGAGGGCTCGTTAATTTACTCGATTAGATTTCACTTTAGCAGACAACTACAATGACGACTACAAATGGAGTTTATCTACTAATACTTAGTAGACATTAGATCTAACTAATAATATTAAATACAATTTGTAAATAATAACGTGAATTATGGCCTATTTTTATATGGGGTTTGGGGAATTTTTGTCATTTGAGCATTTTAGGTGGAAATTTATTGAAAATGTCACGTGATATAGAGAGATTCTCTTAATTGAAAAGAAAAGAAGATGGGGGAAACACAGGGGATATGCGAATATAGAAAGGTAAGAATTAAGGAAAGACTAAAGAATAAGAAGATTCCCAAACACGGCCTTAGATACAAAGCAGATCAGCTACTAATCTGTAGCACAACTGGCGATTTGGTACAACCGCTCCTCAGCGTGTAATTATCTGCAATAGACCAAACGGCAATGGCGCATAATCAGGAGTACATTGTGGACGGGACTGCCCTCGTGTAGTATAATCTTAATTATTTCTTTCTACAATTACAAAACTAAAATGCCCATGAGTAACAAAATGAGGCAATTTTAGGTCAATGTGATTTATTTATTTTTGGTTATCAATCTATGGTCTGTTAAAGTATTATCTTCTATTTGGAGTTTGCTGTATTTTTATCTCAGAACGATTTACAAGCACTCAATTACTTTAATGATGCTATGTATTATCCTACAAAAAAACTTTCGACTATATTAATGATATTAAGTCTTGTAATTTCTCTTTTGTCACCTTTTAATATATTTTTCATAAAAATAAAAGTCTTTTTCATTATGAGTAAAATTGGTGAGATAATATTTCATGTAAAATTGGGTCTCCTACACTTAATGATGGATTTGGGGATCATTAAATGGCATTGTCAATTGCATCGACGATAATATACCTCTGCACAATGCTCTCCAATTTGGGGAGGGGGGGGGGGGCGTTTTATTTGACTTTATATTTCATATTGAAAGAGTTGAGAATTTTGAATTAATTTGTAGGCTGCTTTCTCTTTCTCACTCATCGTGATGCCTCAACGCCTTTCCATGAAAACAAAAATTCCCATCACAAGTGTCAATGAGACATTACTCTACAAAAATGGGCATTTCATATTTGGCTTTAAATTTAAATATCTTTATATTATTTTTAAAAATATTTTGCGATGAAAATTAAACATATTACATAAACCAACAAGTGCCTAATGTTGATTACATTATCTATAACACTAAAAGTGCCCTACCTTAATACTCTCTCGAGTTTCATTGTTATTATGTGCTTATTTTTATTTGCTCTCTACATTTACGTCAAAACCTCCCTCTAACTTAAGTTTTGAGAAAATATTGGTTGGAACACCCCCAATAAACCAAATATCTATTTTTGGTTTCAGATCATCCCTTAGTACGGTTAGTTTTTGAATCCAAAATTTAATCATTCATGAAATATTGAATCGCTGAATATATATTTTTAAAAAATACTATAAAGTACTTATTGTCGATGCCGTTTAAATTTATTTTCAGATACGAAAAGACAATTACATAAATTATTGTCTCATTATAAAATTTTATAATAAAAAATCATTTCAAAACAAATTCTCACACCTCAAAGATAGAGGTGTCAAAACAAGCCGCGTCGACTAGCCGGCAAAAAAAAAAGGCCTAGCTCGACTTGTTTAATTCTTTAATATGAGTTGGATTGGACCAATTCACTTGAAAACTCATCCCAAGCTGAAATTTTGCAGCTCAGGGATCGACTCAACTCGCGGACCATGAAGGACTGCGGGCTAACCTTCTTAGCCCACAATAATTTTTTTTAAATTTAAATTATAAATTATTAATTTATAATTTTTAAATTACAAATTATTAATTTTGAAAAATTATAAATTTATAATTTATAAATTAAGAATGTATAAATCAATAATTAAGAATTTATAATTTTTAAGTTATAAATTTATAAAAATTATAAATTAAGAATTTGCATTATTTATGTGTTAGTGGTGGAAGAATAATACCAAAGTGTATCCAATTCTTTCACACATTGCTTGAGATGCACTCGCACCTTTTCAAATGTCGATGGTGGCATCCGAGAGTGCCTTTAGTGTGGGCAAGTGCACATTGACCGATACAAGATCACGGTTATAACCCAATTCGATCAAGTTTTGTATTATTTGGAAGAATTGGCTAGACCAAGAGTATAGAAACAAAAAATTGAGATAGGTGAAGACCATATTGCCTTCATTTGAAGAAAACGATAAAGAATGGCTTGAAACCGCATCCACCACCGCATCTCAATTCAAAAGCGATTTAGATCACTTGAGTGAACGATC
The DNA here is from genome assembly GCA_018894105.1 of Jacaranda mimosifolia. Lineage (NCBI taxonomy): Eukaryota > Viridiplantae > Streptophyta > Magnoliopsida > Lamiales > Bignoniaceae > Jacaranda > Jacaranda mimosifolia. Next base: position 38,556,228 of record CM032123.1, read on the forward strand.
GGTTTTTCATTGGGCATATTTAGATGTTTAGATATTACAAAGTTGTTTATTTCTTTTTATTATTATATTCTTTCATTTAGAGGTTTGGTCATATCTACCTCTAGGTAATTATTGTTTCTAAATTTATGATGGGTAGAGGGGTCCATGCCTAACCCCTCACTATTTTATTTGGTGGTATTTTTGAAAAAATATAATTGATACAAAAAATTAATATAAGTATAAATTTTTAAGTTTTTATAAAAATTTAAGTGTTGTAAAATATTAATGATGTGGACAGAACAACCCGAGCTAAAAGCACATATTAAGCCTGTTACAATTAGAGTTGGGCTTAGATACATCCTTTCTTTCAGCTAAGCTGGCTCCGATTGGCCGAGCTGAACCCATGGGAAGGGCCGAGCTAAACTCATGGGAAGAGCCAAGCTAAAGCCAAGGGTAGAGCTGAGCTGAAGCCAAGGGAAGAGCTTAGTTGAAGCCAAAGGTAGAGCTGAGCTGAAGCCAAGGGAAGAGCCGAGCTGAAGTCAAGGGATGAGCTGAGTTGAAGTCAAGGGAAGAGTCGAGCTAAAGCCAAGAGTAGAGCCGAGCTGAAGTCAAGGGAAGAGCCACGCTTCACTCAGATTTGCTTTGGTTCCCATAGTGCCATTCACGATCGAAAAAAGAGGAACATGGGCTATACGTGGCTCTATTTTATTGATTCAATTGTAACAAGATAATGAGTGTTTTAGTGGGTAGTTATGAACCCAAGTAGTGAGATGTTTAGTCACACAAAAAGCCTTGGTAAAAAGTTGTGATGGAGATAGAGATTAATACTGAGACACTTGAGAAAAGAAAGAAAGTTGTTCTTGTTTTTGTTGATTGATGCTTTTACAGATTATTTTTGTGCATAAATTTGGCGCCCTCTGTGGGAACTGGATTAAGAGTCAAGAATTGAGAATGAGTAATTCAGGAGATAACGGAGAGACAAGTATGAGGATGATGATGCAGAGTGAGCAAACAGCCATGGCCGCCACAACCCCGCCTCCAGTGGCTGCGGCGTTAATGACTGTTACGGGAGGAAAAATCGCCCAATACCTCCAATGGTGGGACAAATGACCACTGAGCAGTTGGCTAACTTCTTGTGGTCGACATTTGGCATCATCACTTTTACTCAGTTCGCCAAAGCGATGCACGCAACACCCCTGCCGATGCCACCAGGCCCCATGGTCATTCCCTATCTGTTGGGAATTATACTCAATATTCCATCTCCCAGTCCGGTGCCTTTTCCCCCCACCCTAGGGTTGGTCAACCCCGTGCTTTCGGCAAGGGTGATAGCCACGTTGGTGGCACCTATGCCTGTGGGTGGAACCATCGCTCAAAGTCCCAAGGCAGCCCTTGTTTCTAGAGCAGTCGTGCAAGGCATGGTGATAGCTGGACCGCATCTCACCAATAATCCGAGATTGTTTATGGGGGGAGGGCAGGAGGCAACAGTGGCATCTGTGGGGGGAGTATTGGATGAGCCAGTGAAGACGGGGAGCATTTGCCATTTGCCTTAGGAGATTGATATGAGGATCCCCACCTATATGGTAGGAGATGCAGAAGCGGTGGCGGAAAGTTAGGTGTCGGTGAGGCCTGGTCTGGACAAGAAACAAAAGGCCCAGGCAGACTTGGCGGTAGAGATGGAGGAAATAAGAAGAGAATTGGGTGAGATAAGGAGGGAGATGGAGAGAAAGGTAGGGGAAGAGGTCAAAGCTTCGCCCTTTGTTGAAGCCATACTATAGGATCCCTTCCCAAGGAATTATAAGTCTTTCAGTATGCCCAAGTACGTGGGTACTGCAGACCCTGCTGATCACCTATGCGAGTTCGCAAATTTATCCCTATTGTATCAATTATCGGATGGAGTAAAGTGCAAAGCCTTCCTTACTACTCTGGGAGGAGCTGCTCAGAGGTGGTTTTGACAATTGCCATCCAAGGTCCATTTATACATTTGACGAATTCGCCCAAAAGTTCCTACATCAGTTCACTAGTAACAAGCAATATCGGCGGAGTGCACAGAGCTTGCTCTCCTTTTGGCAGGGAGAGACTGAGAACTTGAGAAGTTTTGTTAGGCGATTCACCACAGCTGCCTTAGAGGCCCCATCAGCCACTCCAGAGTTGCTGGGCGGTGCCTTTGCCCAAGGACTTCGACCTGGCCCTTTTTTCAGGTCTTTGAGCAAAAAATCGACTAATAATTATGACGAGCTCCTGCGGCGTGCGGAGAAATATATTCATGAAGAGGAGGATAGTGAGGCGAAGGAGAAGGAGCTGAGAGAAAAGAGAAAGGAAAGAAGGGAAGATTCTATCACCAAAAGACCCAAGCAGGAAGAGAGGTTTAGAGCAACACTTGTACGGTAGGTGAAGGCTCCACTGATGATGGGTCCCCAGTTTGAATATTACACCCTCTTAAGGCTGCCAAGGGAGCAGGTCATATAGGCTATTGAGCATCTCAACCTACTGCAGTGGCCACGCACCCATAGAGACCCTTCGAGGCGTCCCAAGTCGAACAAGTTTTTCTATTTCCACAACGAGTATGGGCACATGACAGAAGAATGCGATCATCTCCGGAATGAGTTGGGGCAACTTATGCGAGATGAGCAGTTGAATGAATTTGTAGATATGGCTGAAACTGGAAATAGGTACGGACGCTCAGCATAAGCTGTGCATGAGGGACTGCAGAGAGCACGTCAACTTGATGAGGAGAGGGACACTAATAAAAATAGGATGGTCAAAGGGGTGATCCATATGATTTCAGGAGGCCCAGCCGAAAGGGACACTTATTGGGCCAGGAGGGCTAGGGCCCAAGCTGCGGCGCACATGAACATGGAAATTGCTTCTGTCTCCAGTAATAGCGACATCCTTGTTATTCAGTTCAGACCGGATGATTTGAAAGCCTTGCATCTACCTTATCAGGATGCCTTGGTTATTACAACTATGATTGCAAACTTCGAAGTGGCCCGTATTTTTATTAATAGTGGTAGCTCAGCCGATATCTTTTTCTATGACGTTTTTCAGCAGATGGATCTGGAGAACACCATGCTGGGGCCTGTAAAGACATCGCTATTTGGGTTTTCAGGAGAGGCAATCAAACATAGGGGGCGAATTTCCTTACTGATCTCTCTAGGAACAGAAGTGTATCGGAAGACCTGTATGGTAAACTTCTTGGTAGTTGATGCTCCATCTGTGTATAACGTGATTTTTGGCAAACCTATGCTGCAGCTCTTCCAGGCGGTAGCTTCCCCATACCATATGAAATTGAAATATGTGGTGGGGAATGGTAGGGGAAGTGGTGGGAGATCAATATACATCCCGTAATTGTTATGTTGATGTAGTGAGGAAGGGATGTAATAAGGATGGGGATGTAATAAGGATGAGGATGTCGTACACAAGCATATGCAGAATGGTTTGGGTATGCCTTTGATGGCAGAAAGGTAGCAAAAGCTTGAACCAGCAGGAGAGCTCTTATCTATAGAACTGGTACCAAGAGATCCCAGTAAGATCAGGCAGATAGGCTCCCACCTGGAGACAAATTTGAAGGTAGAATTAATCACTGCATTGAGAGAGTATGTAGGCATCTTTACTTTTTCTGTCAGGGATCTTACAAGAATAGACCCCAGAGTAGCCGGGCACAAGCTCAATGTTGACCCGACTGTTAGACTAGTCAAGCAGAAGAAGAGGCATTTCAGTCCCGAGAAAGACCGTATCATTCAGCAGGAGATGGAGAAGCTTCTGGAAGCCGGGCATATTGTGGAAATCCAGTTCCCAGAATGGATCTCCAATGTGGTGTTGGTACCAAAGCATGCACACAAGTGGAGAGTGTGCATAAACTTTAGGGACTTGAACAAAGTTTGTCCTAAGGATTTCTATCCTTTGCCCAGGATTGACTTGTTGGTAGATTCCAATTCTGGGTGTGAGCTCCTCAGTATGATGGATGTCTTGCAAGGATATCATTAGATTCCCCTCAGCTCGGAGGATCACAAGCAGAGACTAGTAGATCCGATATTTAAGCATCAGATCGGCCAAAACGTCGAAGTATATGTTAACGATATGTTGGTAAGGAGTGTGAGCCGAGTTGACCATGCAAAAGATTTGAACGAGACATTTGAAACTCTGCGCAAATACGGGATGAAGCTCAACTCGGAGAAGTGCGCCTTTGGAGTGAAGGGAGGCAATTTCCTAGGCTACCTGGTGATGGAGAGGGGGATCGAAGCAAACCCAGAGAAAATTCGAGCTATCATGGAGATGAGCCTGCCCAGAAACATGAATGAGGTCCAAAGGTTGGCGGGAAGGATAGCCGCTTTGAGCAAGTTTATATCCCGCTTTGTCGACAGAAGTCTCCCCTTTTTTGGGATATTACAGAAGGCAAAAAAGTAGCTCGGCCTTGGAACGTGCATAATCTTCGGCGTTTTTACACGTAATTTCTTTTCGTTGAAACTTGCATTACTAGTTCTACCTTACATTGGCATTTGTTTTTGTTGAGGTTTAGTCCTAAATAGTTTTGATTTCTTGTAAGTTGTTTTGAAGTTTAGTCATTTATTCCTTCCCCAATACTGAAAATCAGCTCGGTTGATTTGATATGTAATGGACGAATGTCCAAGTAAGAGGCGAATGCCCAACTAAAAATCAACTCGACTGATCTGATATATAATGGATGAATGTCCAAGTAAAAGAGACGAATGCCCAACTGAAAATCAGCTCGGCTGATCTGATATGCAATGGACGAATGTCCAAGTAAGAGGCGAATGCCCAACTGAAAATTAGCTCGGCTAATCTGATATGCAATGGTATCAGCAATGGACGAATGTCCAAGTTAGAGGCGAATGCCCAACTGAAAATCAGCTCGGCTGATCTGATATGCAATGGACGAATGTCCAAGTAAAAGAGGCGAATGCCCAACTGAAAATTAGCTCAGCTGATTTGATATGCAATGGACGAATGTCCAAGTAAGAGGCGAATGCCCAACTGAAAATCAGCTTGGCTGATCTGATATGTAATGGACGAATGTCCAAGTAAAAGAGACGAATGCCCAACTGAAAACCAGCTTGGCTGATCTAATATGCAATGGACGAATGTCCAAGTAAGTGGCAAATGAAAGGCGAAGGCCCATCTGAAATCAGCTCGACGGATTTAATATGCGATGGACGAAGGCCTAAGTTCAGCTCGACTTGGATGTTTAAAAAAAAAAAAAGCTAGCAAAAAGAAATATTTTGTCGAGCTACACGGGCATAAAGACCAATAGCATGGCCAAATTTATAGCCGAGCTGATGGCCTAAAGAGCTTCTCCTCAGTGCAGTCGGACACTGCAAAAAATGATGGAATAATGTAAATAAGTTAAATGGAGGAAAGCAAATCTTTATTCATCCTAAAGTCTTAGTACAAAAGGGGCATTACAATAGTTGCAAAGCAAAATAAGAGGCCTTGACATGTTGGCCTTTGGAAAGCTAATCTTTAACGTCAAGGAAAAGACAAAGGGGGAAAGTCAATTGTGGCATGGAGGGCATCCTCAGACGTGCCAGGGGTAGTCTCTGCCGCACTGTGAGTGGTTTTCTCGGCGCTAGGAGCAGTCTGTGCAGCATTGAGAACAGTTGTCTCGGTCGGGTTCTCGACATCAAGAGGAACAAGCTGTTCATTCAGCTCGACCATAACATGTACCTCGATTGGGGTAGATGGCTCGGCAATGTCTCGTTCATCTCGCTTAAACTGATAGCAACAAACTTGGCATCTGTAAGGATTGAGCTTAATATACCTTTAGCCCGGGCTTGATTATAGTTTAAACTACTTTGAACTAAACTTGAGGGGGGGAGACGTGATGTAGACATAACAGTCAGAGCTATAGGCACACATTAAGGCTGCTACAATTAGAGTTGGGCTTAGATACATCCCTTCTTTCAGCTAAGCTGACACCGATTGGTCAAGCTGAAGCTAAGGGTAGAGCCGAGCTGAAGTCAAGGGAAGAGCTGAGCTGAAGCTAAAGGTAGAGCTGAGCTGAAGCCAAGGGAAGAGTTGACTTTAGGGAAGAGCTTAGTTGAAGCCAAAGGTAGAGCTGAGCTGAAGCCAAGGGAAGAGCCGAGCTGAAGTCAAGGGATGAGCTGAGCTGAGCTGAAGCTAAAGGTAGAGCTGAGCTGAAGTCAAGGGAAGAGTCGAGCTGAAGCCAAGAGTAGAGCCGAGCTGAAGTCAAGGGAAGAGCCACGCTGCACTCAGATTTGCTTTGGTTCCCATAGTGCCATTCACGATCGAAAAAAGAGGAACATGGGCTATACGTGGCTCCATTTTATTGATTCAATTGTAACAAGATAGTGAGTGTTTTAGTAGGCAGTTATGAACCTAAGTAGTGAGATATTTAGTCACACAAAAAGCCTTGGTAAAAAGTTGTGATGGAGATAGAGATTAATACTGAGACACTTGAGAAAAGAAAGAAAGTTGTTCTTGTTTTTGTTGATTGATGCTTTTACAGATTATTTTTGTGCATAAATTAAGAATCACATAAATATAAATTATTAAGTCCTTTAAAAAAGTATAAGTTTTGAAAAAACATTAATAATCATATAAATATAAAAATTTAAAAATTTTAAATTTATTTTAAAATTAGAAAAAAACTGCGAGCTGGCCAGCCTAGCCTGGCTCATATATAAATCGACTCACCTATATAGTTGGTTGATTTTAAGTTGAGCCGAATTTTTCAAATTTCAGCTTGTTAAGGTGCAAATTGTGAACAACCCGCATGCTGATCCAGCTCAAGACCGCCATAAATCGTCTGTCAAATGATCTGGGCTGGCTCGACCCAACTCATTTGACACCTCTACTCAAAGATGGACAAAACTTACTATTACCCCGATAAATTTTCCTTTGTTGTCAAATCAGCCATTAAAATGTAGATTAACTACTTAACACTAATTAAGTACGGGTCAGGTGTAATTATCACATGCCGTTTGATCCTGCTTGTACGTTGGTTCCAATGGCATTCTGGCTCAGAGCTCTCTACTGCACCAAATCATTTCCCAAACCCCCCCAATTTTTTTCGCTTAAATTCTACTCCGTTTCTCTCGGTGAAAACGGAGAAAGTCTTACAGTTTTTCGCAAAAATTGGCTCTAGTTTTTCATCTCACCTGCTTTCTTCCTCTCCAGATTTATCTCAACGAGTTCTTGTAATTTTGGCGGTTTGAATTCGAACTCTCCGGCGTCGCATCAACGGTAAGTCTCTTCCTTCACGTTTCTGTGTGCGCAATGGTTTATGTTAGTTCGTGCTGCAATTGTGTTGGACGTCGTGGATTTCAAGTTTTGATTTGCTTTGGTTGGTACGGTTGTTGACTTTTGAGTCTAAATCCTTTGAAACTCATAGTGATTAAGTTGGAGATTTTTAGCGGTAGTCCCGTTTTCGTGGTCGGTGTTATCGCTGGCTATACTTTCAGTTATTGGATCGTGCTTGCTGAAGATGAAGTAATGAAATTTGTTTTATGCTAACTGAAAGTGGAAAATATACAAAATTTTCTGGTCGGTTCTTTTGTTTGGCATTAATTATTGTGATATTACAAAATTACGTGTATTTTGAAATGCTTTCGATTACGGAAGAGAATGTGAAAATTTGTGTTGTCCGATCATTGTTGCAGTTGTTTACGTTTTACATTAAGCATGTATACTGTTGTCATGTGTAATTCCTCATATTGTTTATATTTTAAGACAAATTTATTAGCTAATTAGAAAAAAATTGAAAATAAATTGCTCATAAATGTTGAAATGGCGGAATTTAGAAAGATGTGCATTTCAGAATTGAGTTACATTTTTTGTTTTTGCTCAGTTCCTGTGATATTTCAGGTTTGAATAATTATGAATACTCAACTACTGGAGATTCAGCCTTGTGAACTCAAGTTCATATGTAAGTAACTTAAACAGTTGCAATAACATTCGGCATATAGTTGTATTACAACATTTCCTTTTCTGTTTTGGGCCTCTAATTTGGTTAATGCCTACAACTTATTGTAACTGAATTGATCTGTACACATTAAATGTGATTATAGCATGCTCTCTTACTTTATGACATTCTGAAAGAAAATTCATCTGGAATAAGAAGCTGCTTTTGAATTTGCATGAAATGGAGAAACTGATTGGATTATCTTTATTGTGCTCAGGATTGGGCCTTATGCTAGAACTTACAATATTCCCATTGATTCCATAGAATTTTCCAACATTGCCATGTCACGAACTCCTTGCCATTAAACACATTGCTATTGAATCCACTATACTAGGTGTCACAAGGGAAAAAAGGAGTATGGTTGACTCTGCAAAATTTTTAGCCAGCTGTGCGGCTTAGTTGCGCCTAACTAGTCAGCCTAATGCCAAACACCTACCTTAAGCTTGGTTTTGTCAGAATTGGGGAAGTTTGAGTGCATGTATGCGGGCACACAAACAATTTATGCACACACTTGTACAAAAGTAAACGCACAATAAGTTTATGGGCCTCGCGTAACCTTGCGCTTGTATTATTTCCCTCAAATGAATACATTACGTCGGATTTTGCCTAAGGCCTGACGGAACACTCATGCATTCTTGCTTTGTTTTGCTTGTGCTTTGAGTTATGAGGTCTTTGGCTATTTATAGGCAACAAAACTATGCAGTTGACATCCCAACTGCTAGGTTAAAGATAAATTACACTTGACACCTATCTAGATGCCATTTTAAGGTGTTTGACTCATTCCAATTTGCCACTATCTGCATAGTATCGTATGCTAGCTGCGGCCCATGATTTGCCCACTAAGCAGCCGCCTGATTGAGTGGTTTAAACCACGATACCACATTTTTAAGGCCAGCTTTTGTTGGTCTCCGAGGCCTTACTCAAGCTTATCCTCTCAAAGCCAACGTCCCTTGAATAGTTGAGCATTATCTCAACTACTTGCCTAAGTCAAAGGGCCATCATTTGCATCAGCCTGCCAGCAAGAGTCAAGGGTTATGCTTGTGGCTGTTTGTGCGCTCAAGTCCAGCGCTCGCCACTATCTACAAGTTCCCCACACACTGTCTGTAAATCTCGCACATTTGTCTGAAAATCCTGCGCTCTGTCTTAACCATCCATGTGCCTTGTGCCAGTGCGCGTGCTGGCTTATTGCTTTGCGTCACTACTCCCAATGCCAACAGTCTGAGTGGATGTCCAACGCACACATTGTCTCTAAAATTTTTGCATATTGTCTAAATGTTGGTGCGCGCAACCCAATTTGCTTGCTCACGGCCGTCTAGCGCCCACAATGTCTTGGTGCCGCACCATGCCGGCACCTGTGTGCCCGTTTGTGCCCGGCACGCAACATTGTCTAACCTACGCATGGCTTGGTCTATCTTGCTCAACACTTAGCCAATTGCTTTCACCATGCTCACCACCTTAGTCCACCGCCAAGTCATGATCGGGCCAATTTGATGCCTACGTTTTGGGTGTAAGAGACCTCCCCCACCAAGAGAATCCGACGTCCTCATCGGAGCAAGGTCACTCCATGCAACCAGAACCTGCTTAACCCTGCAAGTTCTCAAAAACAACATTAGCACACCTTAACACTTATATTACTGATCTTCTTGTTCATTAATTTGTTTCCAAGTCCATTTTGAAGCCAACTTTTGCTCCATCAAGTAAATTGCAAGTCCTTGCAAACAGCAAAGTTTAAGTTCAGCAAGAAAACAAAAACCTCACCTCCTACCTCCTTTTCGTTGCAAATGTGGATGCTCCACCAAGCCATCATCAATTCTGGAATATCGTTTCCAACTTAGTGATCACTGCTATGATTACTTAGTGAATCTTTTTCAGTCACGAACTTGAAAACATACTCCCTGCATTCGCACTGCCACAGTTTTAGAACCTAAAGAATTTTTATGGGATTTACTGGATTCCGAAAAATTGAGCCAAAGGGCCATAACAACTCATTGCTGCCTACATGTTCCATTTATCTGTTGGTTGAATTTTAGCTAAGTCCTCTTAGCCCAGTTTTTGGTTCCAACTTGAAAACCGTCATCAATTCTGGAATTCCGTCTTCCAACTTAGTGATCACTGCTACGATTACCTAGTGAATCTTTTTCAGTCACGAACTTGAAAACATACTCCTTGCATTTGCATTGCCACAGTTTTAGAACCTAAAGAATTTTTATGGGATTTACCTCAATGGATTCCGACAAATTGAGCCAAAGGGCCATAACCGCTCATTGCTGCCTACATGTTCTAGTTATCCGTTGGTAGAATTTTGGCTAAGTTCTCCTAGCCCAGTTTTTGGTTCCAACATGAAAACCGTCCAACCTACTTTGCAAGTCAATTTTTGGCAACGCCATTATGGCAATGGATTCTGTCATAAGGTACCATAATCCGCACTTCCCCGCACGGAATTATCTAAACTTGTTCAAGTCTCAATAATGCACCTATCTTCACACAAGGCCATTTTAACGTTTGCACCAAGCAAGCCACATATGAGAAAAACATTGCAAAAAGATAAAGTTTAGAGCTTGTTACTTAGTATATGTTTGAAGCCGTCAAGTGGTACAATCCTTCCCGCAATCGCCCGGTGCCAAGGACCAACTTGCAGCAACATGGGCCCACCATTGATGGACTTTCGCCCAATCTTTTCAATTTTACGATTGGGATGGAGCTCCGAGTTGCTCCTCGGAATCTCCAGTGATTTGCCATCCATAGAATAATTGCAGCAAACCCACATTTTCAATTACACCATCCTCTTCTGCTTTCATCTCTACAACTAAAGCGTCAATTTTTCTCACTTGGGGCAATGGCACATCAAGTGTCTACCCCGTAAAGGTAACATTCCTTCTTGGCCTTATCACTCGTCAAGCTCAGTCTTGAGGTAGCTGTCACCTCCTTTGTTTCCTTCTAGTGGAATAGCTTTTTGCTTGTCCCCTTGTCCTTCCTAGACCCTACTTTTTCGAGATTAGATGAGTCCAGGACACCAACATTACAGTTTAATAATCAGTCAACAGTAGCAATGGTAGTTGGCCTATCATAAGACCTTGTCCTCGTAGCTTATCTTGTGCCCAAGGTAGCAATTCTGTCATAAAGTTAAACAATGTGTCCTCTTCGAACATATCTTCCACGTCAAGCAGTAGAGAACTGAATTCCTTGATATAGTCCCATAATATCCCTTTATGCCTTAAGTTCCTTAAGGATTCCCTTGCAAGTCAAAAAACGTGTTGTAGGGTAGGAAGTGAGCGTTGAATTCTGTTTTCAGTGCTTCCCAATTCCCACGAGCCAATTCTGCCATAACCAGCACTAAGATCATCTGTCATGTGAGTATGCCACCACAGTTTGGCGTCTCCAATGAGAAACATGCTTGTTATGGACTCTCTCAGAATACAACACCTTTGCAACCTTAAAATATGCCTACATGTCCCACAAGATGTTCTTAAGTTCTTTGGCATTCAATGGGTTTGGGATTGGGCACTTTTACCTTGAATAATGAGAGCTTGCTTTCGAAACCAGCCAACACCCTCTTAATGAGGCTCAATTCATCATTTACAGCATCTAATTTCGTTTGAACGGCATCAGTCCCAACTTTCTTCCTCCACAAACAAAACTAGCTTTGCCTTAATTGAATCTCGCAACCTGCCATCGTTTTTTGCAAGCCCTCAATTGGTCGTTGTATCTCTTGGATTTGAAGAAAAAAGGGCCACCGTTTGCTCTTCCAGTAGTTGTCGAAGAAAAGCTTCAACCAGCTGCATCCTTGTTGCATCTTTGTCTTTAGATCAAGGATTGCTTCCCTTCTTTCATCTGTCATGTCAAGTTTATCTGCCTCTAGAACCCAACTAGGCTCTAGTACCACTTGTCGCAAGGGGAAAAATGAGTTTGGCTGACTCTGCAAAAATTTTCACCTGCTGTGTAGCTTAGTTGCACCTAACTAGCCAGCCTAATGCTGAGTGCCTGCCTTGCACTTGGTTTTATTAGAGCTGTGGAAGTGTTTTAGTGAATAGATGTGGGAACACACATAATTTATACACACACTTGTATATAAGTAAAGGCACAATGAGTCTACGGCCCTTGCTAAAACCTTGCACTCGTAGTATTTCCCTTAAATGAATACAGCACATCGGATTTTGCCTAAAGTTTACACACAAAACTCATTACTCTTGCTTCATTTCGCTTGTGCTTTGAGTTGTGAGGTCCTTGGCTATTTATATGCAACAAAACTATGTGGCTGACATCCCCAACTACTAGGTTAAAGATAAAGTACACTTGTCACCTATGTAGATAATATTTTAAGGCATTTTACTCAATCCAATTTTCCACTATCTGCATAGCGTGCTTAACCATCTACCAATAGCGCCCCATGATTCGCCCACTAAGCAACCCGCATGGTTGAGTGGTTCAACCCACGATCCCATGTTTTTAGGGCCAACTCTTGTCGGTTTCTGGGGCTTTATCCAGACTTATCCACTTAAAGCCAACGTCTCTTGAAAAATTGGGCATTATTATCTCAACCACTTGCCCGAGTGAATGGGTGTCATCTGCACCAGCCCGCCTGTAAGGCCTAAAATCTGTAAATCTGTTGATTGGGTCAAGGGTTATGCTTGTAGCCATTTGTGCTCTCTAGTCCAGCGCTCGCCACCTGTGCACATATCTACAAGTTCCTTGCCCACTGTCCACAAATCTCGCGCACTTGTCTGAAAATCCCATGCACTATCTGAACCATTCATGCGCGTCATGCCAGTGTGTGTGTTGGCTTGCTGCCCATGTGCCACTGCGCCTAATGCCAACGATCCACGTGAATGTTCAGCACACTGCCTCCGAGTTTTTGCACACTAGCCGAATGTTGGCGTGTGCAGCCCAGTGTGCTTGCTCACACCCGTCTAGTGCCCAAAATGCCTTGGTGCCGCACCATGCTGACACCTTTGCACCCGACACGCAGCACAGTCCAACCTGCGCCGTGGCTTGGCTCGTCTTACCCAACACCAAGCCAACTGCTGTCATCATGTGCACCACCTTGGTTCACCTCCAAGTCATGATTGGGCTAACTCCAACATTTTGGGTGTAACACTAGGACAACACCAATTTGCACTTAATTGTTTGTGTTTTGGGTTGATTGGGTTAATTATGTTTTATCAGGTGGCTTGATCTTTTGCTTTTCATATGATGTTTTATTTCCATTTCAGCATCTTGTCTGTGAAACTAGGTTACTGTTTATTTCTGCTTATTATTTCTCTGCTGTGGCATCCATATCTTCATATGATCTATCTGATTTAATCATTTTTTATTATATATCTGCGTTAGTATCCATATCTTCATCGTTTCTATCTGATTTATTCAGTCCTTCAATTAATCATATAAGTATCACTTGCCTGACATGCCACTGATCTTCTGTAGTTGAGGTGAAGAAACAGTGTTCTTGCGCAATTCACCTTGCCAATGTCACTGACCAGTATGTTGCTTTCAAGGTTAGGTTTCCAATCTTGTACTTGTGCACTATCTTCATGTGAGGTCAATATCTTTGGAAAGAATTTATTATCTGATTGTACAATTAGACTGGTTCATAAAGAATTTTTCCCATTTCTACAATAAAGACAGTTTGAATACAACTTTTCCTTTTGAAAGAGAGATTAGTGAATGGCTATATGATCATTGTGCCAGGTGAAGACTACATCCCCTAAGAAGTACTGTGTGAGACCCAATGTAGGTATAATCAAGCCAAAGTCAACATATGATTTCACAGGTATTTTAGTTTGTTTCCTTGTTTATATCCATATTTTGTGTTTAGCTCTTTGTTTTTTCTGGAGATGAGGACGGCATGGCCCTCTGAGTACTGTGTCACGCCATGTCTCAATTATTTATAGATACTAATTTAGTTGCTGTTAGTGAACTCAGAAGATTACTTTTTGTTGTATTACCATAAAATTTTCTTGGATATCTAAATGTTTATGCATATTTGGCAACATTATCTGGTGCCAACCTTTTCTAGCGTTAGATTGTTAAAATAGTAGATACTTGAGTGAAATATTGCATTTTTTTTTTGACTAATTTTTGATGGATTTTGTTTTTTTAAAGTCTTGACATGGAACTTTGATGCAGTTACTATGCAAGCACAGAAATCTGCTTCCTCTGAGATGCAATGCAAGGATAAATTTCTGATTCAGAGTACGGTGGTACCATTTGGCACAACAGAAGAGGAGATTACACCTGGCATGGTGAGATTGCATGTTTTTCATTCTCTTTTACCTTGCCTTTTCAACTGTTGATGAGATACAAAAGGTTGTCATTAGTGTTCTCTTATCCTTTTTCATCTGGCAGTTTGTAAAAGATGGTCAAAAATATATTGAAGAGACCAAGCTCCGGGTTGTTCTTACTAGTGCACCCAATTCTCCAGTAATGCCACCAGTACATGGAGTTTTGAAGCAAGAAGCATCTTATGAGACTGCATCACCAAAAGAGCACCATTCACCTGTTTTGCTGCCTGTCAATGGACCTTTAAAACAAGAACCATCTTGCGAGGCACCAATACCTGAAGATAAATTGCAGAGTGGAGTAAAAAATCATCCCCCTCACGATTTGGTGAGAGAACATCATTTCACTTCTTTGATTTTGCTTGGTAGACAAGTTTCAGGCAACTTGTACTATTCTTCTGCCTTAATCATTTGGTCAGATCCCATTTTTAACTATTTTGTTGATTAGGGGACTGATTTGACTCTATCAAATATTTAACAAAGTTGCACGTTTTCTTTTTCATTTGTATGAGAAAAGAAATGCAAACTATTTGTAGTATCATGTCACCAAGCAGTCTTTCACACGTTCCTTGTTTGCCTAAATGAGTTTTTGTTAGTCAATCCATGTAAATTTTTTAACTATACCTTCAGGGATTATTGTAACTACTTCCATAATCTGAATTCCAAACTTCAAAAAGGACTGTTATTTTGAGTCAAACATATTGATAATTATTTCATGAAACATTACCCTCATCAAATTACGAAATTATCTGTGTTCTGCATGCAGCTAATTAAGAAAGTGGAGGCAATAAAAGATGTTAAAACCATGGAAGAGTCTAAATCTTTAAAGGTTATGGATGGGATGAAGTTGTTTCCTGCGAAGGTTGAGGAGTTTAATCTAGAGAGAGATGAGGAACCGAAAGGAGTGAAAGATGTGGAAGAAGCAACGTTGAAGCTATCGAGGGATATTGAGGAACTGAAATCAAAGATTAGTGCCATGGATTCCAAGCTATTTGAGGTTAGTGTTTCGTCCCTTGATATCTATATGTAGAAATGTAGAGCTACATTGTAGTTTCATGCATTGAAGTAGAAACATTGTCAAGCTCAAATTTTGGTTCACCATATTGTCTGCTTGCTTGTATGGGGGTAATATATCTGCTAAACAGAATGAACTGTACACCTGTAGACTGTAGCCACAGCTGAAACTGTTGTGTGGGTTTGGGAGTAAACGTTTCATTTGAACTCTATGCACAAGATGGGCACCAGAAATCCAAGCTCTATATAAGTTCCGTTAATCAAGTTTAAGTGGTTGGAGTGGACTAATGCTCATCTGTTGCATGATTCCACTGGAATCTGGAAATGCTAAGGACAAACAATTCTGTTTTTCCTTTACAGGCAGAGCACACCATTATGAAGCTAAACGAAGAAAAGACCAGCACCATTGAGGAAAAGGAAAAGTTAAGGCAAGAACTGGTGGGTGAATTTGCGTACTTCTTATCTTCTCTTTCTCAATTAATAATGAAATTAATAATGCATGTGATAACCACCATCTTCATATACCATCCCTACTTTCTTAAGATGGTTGAACAGATTAGTGATGGCAGAGATCATTGTAATGGTTTTCTTAGCTGTTTCTCTTCCGGGGAACTACGCTTGTATACACTATGATTCTGCTACTTATTGAGCTTGCCGACTGGACCGCTTAGAAAGATAAAAGTACTTGATAGAACAAGTTGAAATGACATTTCTTTTTATCACAGGTGGTGTTGAGGAGAAAGAGTGGTTCGAGAAAAATTCGAGTTGGCTTTCCCCTATTGTTTGTCTGCATGGTTGCACTTATCGGCCTGATGATCGGATTCTCATTTCGAGCTTAGTGCTTGGATATATGAAGCAGGGAGTTGCTACAAAGGTAAGAAACGTAGTTCAACACATGCCACCATACCATGTAATAGGATATATCTAGTGACTCACCTAAACTAAACACTCAATCCTTCGTATGGTAGTTGTAGAAGTCTCTCAAATCTGAATGTATAAAGAACTGATTTTATCTAATCAAATAAAAAATTTGGAGTTTCGCTTTTGTCTCCGGATTTGATGATTCTACAGTGGAGGACAATTTATTCTTACAAAAAATTCACAGTCCATGCTACTGCTGTATTTGTGGATATTTCACGCTACCAGTTGGGTCATTGAGATGCATATATACAGGTATAATGACACCCAATTCCAAAACAAAAGTAACAGCAAAATTTCATATTACACTGTATTTGACGACTATTTTGGAGAAGTTACAATCCAAACAAACATAATAATTACATCATGACTATATATGACATGTAAATTACATTGTACCTTGGTTACAAAAAAATATACACCGATTTGGTGTTTCAGCAAAAAAACATAGTCAGGGGGAAAAACCTCTCAGACCTCCCAAGTATATGCTTTGGGTGGACCACTACTCAACACAAACAGGAGCTGAAATCAGTATATCATAATTAAACAAATAATTTTGCTTATCTATACTAATCTAGATATACCCCAAACAGAGGAAAAACCGAAAAACAAAAAAAAAAGAAACAAATAGAAATTAGAGCAACTTTGATCAAAACAACAAAACAAGAAAAGAAACCCCAAAACTGATTTTCTGCCGTCCACCCAGCAGGGAGAGGGCGGTAATTTAGTGCAATTAAGTACCTTTTTACTGTTTGGCTTCCTCTGGCCAATGATTCGCTCTTTGTTCCGTAGGAGAGGCTGGTACATATGGGACGAAGCCACGCCCACCGAAAACAGGACGCATGAAAGCATCATCGAATTTTCTCCAATAGTAGTGGACTGTACGAGTAGGGGTTGTCAATAGCATCCGTAGACTGCTTGGACGGACTCTATTCTGGCCACCATGAGCTTCTGAATCGTGTCCGTTTACAGGGAAAAGATCGGCTTCAGAATCCTGGCTTTCGCCAAGAAGTGGCACAGTGAAGGACTTAGGGGTGACTGGTTCTGAAGAGACCATTCTGTTTAGCTGTTTTGATGAGGGCATCAAGAACCTCACCAGGGGTTTTGTTATCAAGCCAAAGACCTGCGTGCATGGATACGAAATGGATAATGCAAATATCCTTTTACACAATTACACCAAGGGAATCACAAGGATATAGAAACAAAGTTCTCTTCTATTCATTACAAATTTTCTCTCCATTGCTTGCAGGAGTTTAGGATGACTTACCACTGTGCTGAAGAGCACGATTGTTATGGTACTGGTAATCAAGAGAGCATTTCCACGTAACTGGGTGTGACCTGCCCTAGTAAACTGCACAAGCAAAATTAACGAGTCAGATTGATCCAACATTTTGGAATGTACCACCACCATTGATCCAACATTTTGGAATGTACAACCACCACCGCTTGACACTTTCCCTTAAGAGGCAATTAGTTTTCGTGACAGAATGCAGCATGACTATCCTAATTGAAGTACAGAGAGTTGAAAATTTACTTGGTTGTAAGCAAGGGCCATTGAAACAGCACCACGCATAAGACCAGCCCACCATATTGTAATCTGTGAATTGCAATTGGCAAAATTAAGAGATAGGTCAAGTAAATAAAAATCTTGCACACTTGAAATGCGGATTCTAGAGTTCATACTTGCTGCTTAAATCCGATTTTCTCATATGGAGACTTCTTGGCCAAGTTAGACAGAAACGACAATGGGAAAACAAAGGCTGCTCTTCCGAGCAAAACCAATCCCAGTAGAGTTGCACTGACAGAAACTGAGGTTTTGGGGCTGAAAAATGAAAGAAAGCAGATAATCTAAGAAAAATCTCAAAGCAAATATTACATAAAGCCCAACTTAATTGCATAGGTCAGGAAAATAGTACGACAAGTAAATTCATCTTTGTGCGTATTTCCACAAAAACACACTAACACTCCAGAGTCCATACCTGTCAGATACGACTCTCCACTTCTCAATGTCTAGAGCATCCATGCCAACATAAAGAAATATGAATATCTCAGCAACCAGTGACAATGTTGCAAAGGTGTGCCTGCATTATAGTTGAAGACATACTTCAATAAGAAATGTAAACTAGTACCTAGGGAAAGGGAAGCAGCAAAAGGTACAAGGTGATTAAATGGACTTATATCTTAAGGTAGTATCATACTTAGTGGTAACTCTCGAGTTCTCTGTCACATTATGCCAGGTGTAATGTGACATCACAATCCCACAGAAGAATACGGTGAGGATACCGCTTAAGTAAAATAACTGCAAGACACCTCTGGGTTAGAGAGTTCATTCCAATCATTCAAGGGTTTGAAACTCAGTATTGGTCACTAAAAGATAGTGTCAAGTTCAAAAGCTCCTTATCGGTTGTTAGAAACTTACTTCCGCCAACATGTATGAAAGGTAAGCCATGAGCATCATGATTGCAACCTCACGATCAGTAGAATGCCTGTAGTTGATCAGGGAATCAGTACATAGATCAGAGAATCTTTATTAGCAAAGCAAATATGTTATCCACCAGTCAGCATCTTAATATTTGATTCATTTTTTCTGTTCAATATCAAATTAATGAAGTAAAAGATGTGTAAAAGGTTTCTTAATTTCATGAGTGGTTAGTTGCTATATGATAAACAAATCAGCTTTGCATCTATGATTAGGCAAAATTACTTCTCTTGTGAAATACTAATTTCCAATTTTTAGTCGAAGTTCTATAGGAGGCAAAAGCGTGTCATAGTCACCAACCTTCCAAAATAGAGTTTCTTTATGATGTATGCGCTAAGCAGTCCAGACTGCAGTGAAGACAGATGTTAGCATTAGTAATTAAGACTAGTTAAGAAGCTTAGGTGAAATTGCGGAGAGAGAGAGAAAGTGGAAGAAGCCTCACCACAACTCCCAACACAGTGCTTGAGATAAACAAATAAATAAAGTTTCCAATTAGCTGCAAAGCCACACTGGTATTGATATGGGACAGATCAAAATTCTGGACTGCATTGAAAAGCACCACAGATGTAGCATCATTTACAACTCCTTCTCCAAATACTAGACTGTACAGTAGTGGTGTCTCATCTTGACTTAGCACCTGCAGCATTATAAAAATATTGCATCAGGCCAGAAAGAAGTTTCTCAGTGAGGATTTCAACAGCAAAAAGCTAATAAATGCACCTGCAATGTGCAAACAGAATCTGTTGCAGCAAAAATGGCTCCAATTGCTGGAAACAAGCAAGCACCATTAGGAACAGAAATAAATAAGAAAGAATGTAATATCATAATTGAGAGAGAGAGAGAGAGAGAGAGAGAGATTTACCGAGATAATCTCCAATTGCGAGATTAATTCCCATTTTTCCGAAGAAGGCAATAGCACCTGCCACAACATTTAGAAAATTTAAGTAATATTAGTCATTTTATAATTCATAGTATTTCCAGATTTCTGAAAAAGTTATTCTTATTCTGCTTCTTTTTGACTTCTTTCTGTCCATTTCAAAAGTTTCCTCACATGAGTACACACCAAACTTCAGTAAATTGTTACTCATGCATGTTTTCCCCAGAATAGTTATATTAGGTTATGGTAACATGATATGAAATTTTACTATTCCGAAATTACACAAGGAATGAGATCGAATAGCAATTGAAAAACTATACATCGAATCAACCATGCCAAGTATTCATGAATACTCTTTCACAGTGAAAGGAAATTTTCTTCCAGTTTAAAAAGGAGAAAGGCTGACAACAAGCTCAGCCATTTTAAGTAAGATTTTCAGTATAAAATCGGTGGTGGTTGCATTGTAGACTCCACTTCAAATGGAAAAGCATGCATGAACCAGCTCAAAGAGAGTTTTCTCTTTCCACAGTGAAGGGATTCAGTTCAAAACGTAAAGATTGAAAAGAAAAATGAAAAACACCGGGCAATCAAGAATCATATCAGTGAATCAAGAGGCAAGAAATTCCTTCTTTGCGACGGTGGATATCCATAGATTAAATGAACTAAACAAGGTAGAAGGCCACATACCCAATGATATGATGATGAAGGATATCAATGTGCCAAGTGCTCCAAACAGCATTATAGTCATGAAATTGCGAAAGAATTGTTTCTTTTTAACCTGGAACCTGATTAATGGATTAAGGCAAGATAATGGAACTCAAAAACACCATACGGAAAAACCTTACATGTCATGTAAACAAAGTGAAATAGATTGGATATTGATAAAATATACGTAATTAGCAATTTATAAGTAATGCTGGGACTCGTCTGGATATTTAAGGGTGAAAAAGAATTAGGCTTCACTCCCACTCAAAAACACAGCAGAGATGGGAATACTCAGCAGAAAGTTTTTCATCTAGGAAAAAGGAGTAACCAGATTTTTCAGCATTAAATATTTTTAGATTTTGTCTTAAATACATTTTACAGTTTCAGTATCAATCAAATGAACAAAGGATGAGACTTGGGAATCATCAATAACCTCAGGAGGTAGTAATGGAAAGCAGACCCCCTCATGAATGCATTCGGGTGTTGCAGCTTTGCCTCTAAATTATAGGCAATTCTGGAGGTATAGTTTTCATTTTTCAGAAGTTAGATGATTTCTACAATACGCAAATAGTGCAGTCAAGTATCAGAAAAGGAATGACTAGTTGCATAAATGAAATTCAAGGCCAACGTAACAACCATTTTTGATATCACAAATTCACAAGCAAATGAATTTAGGGGTACCCCAAATTTGTGGAGTTGTTTCTGCTGCAGAGTTGTATCGGTATGATGTAGTTGTTTTCTTGGATATTAATAATTTTAAGTTATCCAAATTAAAAATTTCATAATGGTGTTCAAGTCCCAGACTGCAACAGAACCATAATATAACTCTTATAATTTATGCTAAAAGTCATATGATAGTTACATCCTCACTAATGTGCTCCCAAAACTATGGAGGCACTCAAATACTTGGCACTATAAAAGAATGGTCCATTGATATCTTGCAGCTAATACATCAGGAGGCAAAATGGAAATAATTCAAGATATGCCCATGTCCCAAAAACGAGAAGTGTAGTTGCAAATACTCAACTTACCCAGCATTAAAAATGATTGGAGGAAGCAGATAAATAAAGAAAAGGTCCTCGCTGAACACCAAAAGATGGGAGCTTTTCCCTCCACTTATGAGTAGAATTAAAACTCCAGTGCCCACACCCTGTCATTTAAGTTGGTAATAATCACTTAAATGCACAAAAACACCTATATAAATTAAAATACATCATCCAAATCACAACTTCTCACCAGCAAAAGCACATAGCATAATGTGTAGAGCATCTCTACTTACAATTATAAGGGCAGTGATTGATTCATTCATCCAGCGATTTTCCTCCAATAGATGACCGAGTACGATACATGCACAAAGGAGAGTGACAAATATCGTAATTGAGACCACTGAAGTATGGTCCGAGGTTGAAAGACTAGTCACTGTCTCTGTCATAGTTCCTGAGTCAAACTCCAGTTCTTCCAATACTCAATTTTACCAGACAATATTGGGAAGCTCAGCAGATTTCTTCAATATTTTGAAATTCTGGATTCAAAGATTCAAGCAATAACTTCAAATCAGCTCTAATGTGACAAATTATCCTGCAATAAGGACTAAAGTACACCTCTCATAGTTAGTTACCATATCAAATAACAGAAGCTCTCAATTCCACGTGCATACATTTCCATACAGAATGTTGCACATTTCTACTTATTAAATGTATAAGTAGTTATAGACAAGATAACGCACAGCAAATGTAGTAACTGCATGAACACATGCCCAAATCAAAGCTTTCTGCATAATTACTTCATTGATACACAATCAATAATATGCATATTCTTGAAGAGATACGCATCAGAACATACAAAGAAAGATACGCATTAAACACATGATACGTTGCATATGACGTGCTGGATCCAACAAAACCACATCAACTTTGTACATGTACTTAATAGGTCGACAAGCCAATCAACGTTCAAAATCTTCTTAAAATCAAATTCATAAGGACACATCCAACATACAGGTATGTGAACCCCCGCACAACAGAATACTACATCCATCCACATTTGAATCTCCCGTTAGCTACAGCAGAAGGCCAAGCTATCTAATTCTCGTAATGATTTTTAACACTTTTCACATTATAGATCGTTCAAAACTATAGCATTCATTTATGTTTTTGATATAATTCAAATACTTTGTTAACTAAATTAACCAAACTCTTAAAAATTGCATTTGAAACAAATATACAGCACTAACAAGACATCTGCTTAGGAAGGGAGGAAAATAGCCGTACACCACGACCGCATGCACACACACGAAGTGATTGATCAAACCGCAACCAAAAACCAAAAGCTCTCCTGCATATTTACGTCATTATATCCAAAATCATGCAGACACGGCCACATGATGCATAAATGAGCACAAAAACAATCCAAACAAAACTTATCCGCATAACTACTTCTCTAGATGCATCGCAAAATTACCTGCGGAGTTCGAGAAAAACACATCAAATTCAAACTCCGAACTCCGCACGCGATCTCAGCCTACAAACTCCAAATGCAAACCAAATTACCAATAACGAAAATGCTTTTCCTTTCAGAGAAACCACCTTTCCTCCCAAACTTCACAACAAATCCAAGCCAACCAGCTCAATATACCGCAGAGAATGGAACCGCAGCCAAACACGGATTTGAATCCGTGCTTTTTCAATAAAAGCAAGCAGAAGTGAGAAAATTCAAGTCAAAAACAATTTGCTCCTCCTTTTTTCAAACACATATAGGAAAAGTTGAAGATTCCAGAGGAGTTTCACCAATAAATCACGGATTCTGAGGCTGCTTTGAGAACTTTCCTTAAAAAAATCTCCGGCATTAATGCTTAACGAAAAAGTTGGGGAGAGAGAGAAAAATTGTGGAACTGTGCGTGGCGGGTGACAGAGAGGGAAAATCGACAGATGAATGGAGGGTCCGTTGAAGGGGAAATAGATTTATATACACGTAGTGGGGCAGATCGTGGGAATGAAAATGACTGTAGCTAGATTTACAATATACAAATTAAGGGGGAAATAAAAGAAAAGAAAGGGAAAGGACACGTGGAGTGATGGATGATCGTTGGTCGGGGCCGACCGGGGGGCTTGAGATGATCTCGACCGTTGAATTTTTCTTAAAGAAAAATAATTTATATATATATTTTACTGATTTTCCAACTATTTTTCATTTCATATGATTAAACCAACAGTCCATTTTTTTTAAAATAAAATACTTTTTCATATTTTATTTTAAGAGAATTACTTTTATTTTTTATTCTTTTTTTGTGATTCGAACTAACGATTAATTTGTTTGCAGATAGGAGCAAGATACCTTAGCTGTAACAACATGATGTATGGAATTAAAGTTTATATTAAAAGATTTATTTTTAAATATTTTTATGTTTATTAAATGGAAATTTTGAAAATTTGGTGTTTATTAATTAGAAATATGTGAAAAAGTAAGGTTTTGTTTGGTTATGTTTCCCCAAAATAACATTGTTTTAGGGAAACATAACTAAATATATCTCTATTTTTTCTTCAAAATACACATTCTCCAATATGTACATATATATATATATTATATTTTATTATTATTCTAACATTCAAAAAATCACTCAATTCCATTTTTACCCCAAAAATTCAACAAAAATGCATTGATTTAACTGATACAGTAAAACATGTCTCCCCCAAAACATACACAAACATACCAAAAAATAACTTTCATATTTTTCAATAATTCACTCTCCTAAAACACATAATAAAATCAAACAAAAAACATAACCAAACATTCCCTAAATATTAGTTAATGGAATAAAATATTTATTTATTATTATTTTTTATTTACTTTTTGGGTGGTGGGCATTTTTATATATTTGAAAGTTTTTAGAGGGGAAAGTAAAAGAATGGAAAAGGAGGTTTGTGGCTGTGGTTAATGATTAAAAGCAAATCTTGGAATAGCTTTTTTGTGTGCAATGTTGGAAAAAGAGGCAACCATAGTCCCTTCAATGTGTTTGATGTTATATTTGGCATTATCATTTTGCAATTTTAAGATTCTTGTCAATTTTTGGATATATTTTCTTGTTTTTACATATTTATAAGCTTTTATAATTTGGAATGAATTAACATATGGGCAAAAAAGATAAATATTATACACTTAATATTTTTTATAGTAATTTCGAACTGATCGAAATATATTTGATTACAGGATTTCGCGATATCTCATAAGAATATATCCAGAAAAATTATGATAGGGTCATTAGTGTTTCTAGAAATATATATATATATATATATATATTGGTCTACAAAGATTTAATTAATTTAAAAAATGAAAAAACATTATGAGAAAGTTTTAATCTAAAGGTGAATTGGGATACATCAAATGATTATTGGGACTTCCATTGATGGAATGTGGTTTGTTATAGTTCCCAACCTTATGCAAAAGTAGATTCTTGGTTTACTCATTGCACTCGTGAGTATGAACACTAGCAAGGCTAATTGAGTGCTTGGGCATTTCTCAATCTTTATAGTCTTTGTTCCATTTTCTATGTTGGAGTTGTTGTCTAGGTTTGTTCACAATATTACTTAAGTTTGTATTTATTTTTATATTTAATAATAATAACAACTAAATTTGTCATCAAATATAAGTAGATAAATCGATGAGTACGAGATTTGTATTTAACATCATTTCTTGCTTGGCCTTTTAACACAAAATTTTTCACAATCCTTTTCGGATACCTTTGCTGATATGAGTCTTATTCTTATTTTGGAATTTCTGATATCTGAATTTTTTAGTCTCGTTTAAAAAAGGATTGACGAAAAATTTTATAATTATGAATTTGATATATAACAATAGGCAGTACTTGGATACAATTCAAAACCTATTATTATATGTTTGCTATAACTTTTTTATTTTTAAATTTTTTTTGTGCTCAAATAATTTCTCTTTATCCAAGGTAATGAGTTTCAATGCATTCGCATGCTGATTCGGGTACACCAACATATGTCCCTCTTTAAATATTTCAGTTAAAAGTTATGATGATACATAATCTCTTTCGTTATGATGTAGTCGAGATACATAAAGCTCGCACGTATATTTCTATCACTCACTTACATTTCAAAGCGTCTTTTTAAAATAAATCCCCACACAAAAACATACTAACAGGACAATACGCCAATCACCTCCGACTTACTATGTTTTTCATTGTCAACATCAATAATACACCCGTAGCCAAAATGAATTCACTTGTCTTTTGGCAATATTTTTAGTGAATACAAACACAAATTACTCAAACTCTACCAAATTTGGAAAATAGACACAGTCCTTATCTGATATATATTCTAACAGTCCCGTATACCAATTGAACATGAAACCTATATACATAAATGGTTTCCCACTTTGCTTATATCTATATGTATAGGTATAGATATGTCTCATATCTATATAAGCAGAGCTGCTTTTCTGTTACTCACATGATAATTGAAGGTTGGGTCAGCAGATAGCAGGAGGACCACGCAATTTTATTTTGTCTTTTTTCAGGAACAAAAATTAAATGGATGTTGAGAAGCCAGTTGTCCCCGGGTACCCTTTGAGGTAAACTTCATCTCTCCTTTTTCAGTTGGATCTTTTTGCTATTTGAAAAGTTGATCCACAAAATGATGTGGACAACACTAAAAGTTTCAAGAGTCTTCTTTGTATTTCTATTCTTCTGCTCTTTGTTTATTTAGGGATAGATGGGAGAGAGAGGATCACATGTGATGCTTAGTCTAGTTGGTTCAATCCTTAGGGCCCGTTTGGATTTATCTTCGTTTTCGATTTTCATTTCCATCATTTTCAAAATGTTAGAAAGTAGTTAGTAAAAATGAGTTGAAAATGAATTTGTATTTGAATAGATTATTGGAAAAGTAATGATTATATTGGTTTTGGTAAGTTGTAACTAGAAAGAGATAGAAATAATGAAACAGAGAGAGAAAATATATAGATTACTGGGAGAAAATATATATAGGCTATTGGGAAATGTGTTTAAAAAATGAAAATGAAAATAATGATGAGTGAAAATGTGTAAAAAAACAATGTGTTCCATTTTTGTAATAGTGAAAAATGTGAAAATGAACTTTGAAAACGAAACCAAACAAGCCCTTAAACTTTTCATAAAAAGTGTCATTGATTTGAATTTATTTATGGTAATAGTCCATAAATCAGTCATATATGTGATAGAGAAGCTTCAATCTAATTATATTTTGATGAGAGTATGATAATAAATTCGTCTTTTGTACAGTAGTTATGACTGAAATTGAATATTCCACAGCAACGAAAGATTTCTATGTTCACATCAAATGAGTTTGGTATGCTACTTTCGGTAAAAAAAAAAAAAAAAAAAAACTAGCATAGCAAACTCCTCTCTAATGTTTCATTTTAAAAAAAAGATGTATCTCCATCTGAACATTTGGCTTGTTGCTACACTAATATATGTATCGAATAGTAATTATTGTTCATAAAATAAACTTGTCACGCATTATAATCTCATCAAATAACTTAGGTGACAATATATTATAATATTTTTCTTTTGTTTTAGTATTAATAATTCAATTTTGAATGTTTTAGTGTTAGAATTTATTAAAATAGATTCAATTATTTCACGAGATAAATCTAACAAAAAAGTATATATCTATGCATATTATGTGATATGAAACTTTTATATTGAAATGCTCCTACGCTAACAAATGAGAATCACTTAACTTATGCCTCAACTTTAATTTTTAATCCAAAAAAGCATAAAATAATAAAATTTAGAACAAAAAACCTGATAGTATACGCAAAAAGAAAGAGATTCATAAAATAATAGATACAGATAAAGCTTTATCTATTTACTTTAATTTATACAAAAGGATATATACATCTCAACAAGAAAAGAATCAAATAAAAAAAAGGAAAGAAAGAAACCAAAATTACCCATTTTGAAATCGAAAATCTAATTGTTTAGATTGATATTTTCATATAATTTCTTCAAATTCATTAAAATTTCGGGAATTGATTCTTAAATAGTCGTTATGACTTATGGGAAATATTATTAGATTTTACATGTGTAATTTATGTTCCTATTATTCCTTTTAAAATCAAGATTCAAACTATAATTTTTTTAATATTTTCCAAATTAACTAATTAAGAGATATGGGGTTGAAGAATTTGATGAAATTTTTTAACGTTTCCAAAACTAAAGAGATAAGATTAAGAATTTGATGACATGGGAAAAACAATGACCAAATTTAAATTAAGAATGCGCACCAACTAATCTGAAAAGATCAATATATATATCAAATTTAGTCAATTGAATTTCATTCCTAAAACTTTTTTTACGCTATGTCGGTATTTTAAATATTATTCTTTTTTGACAAAAAAAAAATTCAACTTTGAAATAAATTAAGCATGGGATAGTGAGAGATATAGAATATTTTTTTCAAGTGGTTACAAAATTGAATTTTAAGTTTTAATTAGTCAATTGGTATGTCACGATTCTTTCTTCATGATATATATATATATGTATATATTATTTTTTCTCCTCATGTAAATATATTAATGATTAACATGTTGGTCGTTATCACACATCACCTGATGTGTCCAAACTCTCTCTCTCACACACACATGCAGGAGGTTGACAGCGGCAGCCGCCCCTCAAAAAAAAATTCAAACTTGATTTTTTATATTAAAAAATTTAAAATATTATAATTTTGTCATCTCTTAAATTAAAAAATTATCTTTCATTTATTGAAAATATGCCCTATCTTTATCGTATGGATTGTTTTGAAACTACATGTTTTGAATTACTAGCATATATGATGAAATAATATATATATATATCATATTTTTTGTAATTCAAAATTTCATTCCTCATAATGAAAAATTCTGACTCCGTTCCCATATATATATATATATATTTATGTAATAAGTCTAAATGTGTCATTTTACAAAGTACAGAATATTCAAAAATTAAAGATTGTTGCCAAAGGTGGATTTAACTAAGTAAATGACCATAAACTCTTCCAAAGGCTATATTTGAGCTATATTAGGATATGGCATATTTATGTGTTCTAGTGCTAATTTAGGTATTCTTTATTTTATTTCAATCAATCAAGTGTAAGGCTCTTAATTCTTCATGCTTGATATAAATTATTAACTAAAGTAGCAAATGTAATTGAAAGTGGATATTCGTCTTTTGTAAGAATATAAAGAATTTAACAGAATTAAAAAAATAATTTTATTCATTTATTTCCCAAGATTTACATTGTGTAAGTACGAGTGAAGTATTTATAAAGACTAAAAAAAATACGATTCTCACTGATAGAGTCTATACTCTTAAAGTGATCTTTCATGACTTTTATAATCAATTTATTCAATGTGTGAATTTCACAAGCTTTCGCAATTGCATCAATACCCATTGATAGAGAAATTATAAGGTAAATTTAAAATGTTTTAAAATATTGATAAAAATTTGATGAAGAATTTAATAATTTAAAAAAACATAAAATATTAATAGCTATAAAGTAGCTTTTGAAGAAAAGAAAAAGCAATAAAAAAATCCTTATTTATTCGTTGAAATTCTTAAAATTCCTTCAATTTAATCATATAACTAAAGCACTTAATGAGTTGCGAAACTATTTTATTTAAAGAAATTATCGTTAAAGTGAGTAACATTTTATAAGCTCTAACTACTTAAACACACTCTTAATTAATTTATCTAATTATGAGATGGAACTCTTCTACTTTAAATATTTATTTTTCTAAAACAACTTCTATTCTTTAAATTAGAAATATTATTATTAGACACCCATTAATTATTATCCCATTCACCAACAAAATAATCAAATGGGGGGACCAAAATGTCCAAAGTAACCCCCAAATGGAAAAACAATCAAATGGGACCAAAAAGCATAAAAGCACCCCCACAATGAAAGCAAAACATTGTCAATGGCTTCCCATCACTCAAAAGTGGAGAATAAATGTTGTACATAGTACTTCTACATCAATCATCATATGCACCATGGGAACTCAACATACTTTAGTGGCTTGTGGGCACTTTTGTCTTTTTCTTTTACCTTGGAAAATAATATACAAATGTGCACTCTTTGTGGCCAAGTTGTGGCAGGCAAAGGCCATGATTTCTGCCTTGGTTAAGACAGACAAAGTGGTTATTTTAATGATTTGGATTTGTTTACAATGACTTATATGAGGGTCCTAATTGTCCATATGATTAGATTCACTTGTCATGTTAGGGTATGTGCAAGGAACCTAGGTCCTATATTTATCAATTGATGGTCCCATAATATTTAAGGTAGTTATGTAATGTTGGGCATGCATAAGCAATAGAACATTTATGTTAAAAATGGGAGAAAAATGAATGAAGTAATAGAGTGCTTGGCCTAGCTCTTATGTCTTTGTGGTACTTTTGAGTATGTCTTTTATCATTTTGTTGGTGCATTAAATTTGTCTTGAAATGTTTTAGATACCAATAACAAGGAATGGAAGTGCTTTTGAGATAGATCCCAATTGTTAGGATTTGACTATAAAGTGAATAGTTAAAGCTTAACTATCGAGTGATCAGTAAATCTAATGAAATCATCAGAAAATTTGAGGTATGAATCTTTGATCTTATTGAACTCTTAGGGCTAGTTTGCTTTGAATGATGTGATTAAAAGTGATATATAAGTAAATGGACATTTCAATCCCATTAGAATAGAATATTTTAATTTTATATTTGGTTGGTAAGATAAATATTTACATAAATTAAAATATGATATATAAATTTACAATTATATCCTTTATAATTTTTAATAAGATTTTCACAATTTTCTCATTCTTCTCCATTCTTAGGAACATGATTTAATTGGAAATAAGAGCAAACATAGGCCATATTTGATCTTTGTAACTCTTATAAAACCAAATCAAGCCATTTTGGCCTGATCTACGAACTAGCTTGACCCATGATACCATGTCAGGCCGTAAAGGTATCATGAGCCATAAAAATATGAAGCAAACAGAAAATAAAGCTTGAAAATGGATCTATCAAGCCTTAATATTTGAAGCAAACAAGCCCTCAATGAGTATGTACTAGGGTTGTAAATGAGCCAAGCTTAGCAAATATTCCAAGCTTTTGAACTTATTGAGCTCCAAATTTTAGGCCCAAGTTTGGATTTATTGATAAATTTCGAGATTGATGAGCTTATAAGATGTTAAGCCACAATTGAGCTAGAGCTGATCGAGCCCGAACTTATCAAACATCTTTCACACTCAATTGTTAAAGTCTGATTATCGAGTAGTTAATAAATTTAATGTATTACTGAATTCTTAATGTGAATGTACGTATGTGAATAAAAAAAAAATATTAGGGTTTGACTCGATTTTTGAAAATTAAGTTTAGTTAGAATTCTTACAATTCTTTGTTTTTATTTTTAGAAGCCCTTTACAGATTATAGATCGTTGATGCATAAATTCTACATAGGGCATGTTTTATACGACTAGTTCTACTTTAATCATTGTACCTTTGGATTTGCGTCAAAAGAATTAAGCAAATTCAATTTGAAATACAATAGAAGTTGTATAGTGCAAGTTCAATATGAATTAATTTCAGAGGGGTTGGTTGAAAAATGGCTTCATAAATGTTAATTTGTTACAAAATATTGTAAATTTGTGATTTCTATAGAGGATTCTTGCAGAAACTACACAATAATAGTTATTGAGCCAATTACAAGTTTCTGTTGGGCCACTCTGTTTGGTTTGAAAATTTTAATGGCCCAAAAATAAACAAATAAATAAACCGAAAAAAGAAAAATAAAATTAAAGAAATATAATATTTCGAGTTTGTGGGAAGGAGGTGGTCAACATTTTTCTTATTTTCTCAAGATTTTGTGAGGAAAATAAATTTTTTCTTATTACATTATAATTTTCTTTAATTTCTCTATTCCTTAATATTTTTCTTGTCAACCAAACAATCAAAATTATTCTTTTAATTTTATATTAAAATTTTTGTTCCAAACATAATGCTAAGACCTGTTTGGCTAGTTGGTCCAAATGCAAGGGGGAGTGCAAGAGAACAAAGTAGAGATAATTCCAAGCAGTGATAACACCATCAAGATTTTGAGCCATATCTCTTCCCTTCTAAAGAATTCAGACGCCTTTTTCTACCCCATTCTTGGGCTCAACTTCAAATGGGAATTGGGCCTCATTTAAACACTTTATTTTTCTCTCAAAGGAACCAAAAATCACTTGGGATTAACTTAGCTTAACTGCTCTATTTACACAAAACTCTAAGCAGTTTGCATATGGAGATTATTTCCAGGAAGGGACTCACCAATGTCACCCTCTTCCACTGGTAGATCGTCTAAGCTTTGAATCGGTTGCTTTAGCTGCCGAACAAACTGAGTGAACGCAGGGAAATGCTCAGGAGAAAAGAAATAAGCTCCCATTCTTCGATAAGTGAACAAGTCCACAACTGCATTTTCATCCAACAAGTTCTTCTTGATCTGTTCGAAACCCCTGGAAATGCCTGAGGCGAACGAGTTTTGGCTGGAGACCTCCAATCCGTGGTTTCTGCAAGAAGATGTTATTTGGGCGAAGAGTTTTTCTGGGCTTGATCTTGATTCAACCGGCTGGTCCTCATCTGGTAGGTCCATCCCAGGGAGTATCATTTTTGAAGAATTTCTTGAGAAAATTTCAGCAACTTTGTTATAACCGTCTCTGTTGGCCGTGTTATAGTAACCTGCTGTTAACTCTGATGGGTGGGAAAGGGTTTGATACCACGAGTGCATCAGAGGGACTTTACCAGAAACTCTGATAGAAGCATCTTTGAAAGTTGAGGCGGCTAGTGACAAAATGCGGTCTCCATGAGATGTCAGCTGAGTGGAATACCAAGAAAGGAAAAAATCGCCGTATGGGGTCTCCCAAGATCCGCCGTTTTCTTTGAAGAAGCCGTCTGAGATTGGATACTGGTTGCAGGCTGGGGCATCATGGGGACCAGCAAGTCCCCATAGAGGATGTCCGTGTTTTTCAGCATGCTGCTTCAGATTTCTGAGCATATATTTGTCGTAACACTGGAATTCTCCAGCTCCATGATAACTTTCGCCCTTGGCTGGCCGATGGTGAGATGGATAACGAAGCTCACCGTCCGGTCCCATACCAACTGATATGCCCTGTAACAGATGAAAAGATGTACTAGAATCAGCAATGCGTGTGCAAATTTTGAATAACATAGGCCACATTTTATGCCTGCTAACAGCTGAGAATTGGAACCATAACTAGGCATGTCAATAGGTTCGGGTAGACCAGGTCCCCACCCGGAACCTACCAAGTCAAATAAACGGGTTTCGGGGTGGGTTAGGACCCGGCCAAGTCTGGGGTGGGTTATGGGTTAAGTAAACCCACCCCACATAATAAATATATATAATATATTATATATAATATATGTACATAGAATATAAAAAATTAGGATTATAAGAGCATATATATATATGTATTTCATCAAATAAATAATAATTTTGTACTCATTCAATCATCATAAAAATTATAAAGAATATTCTAAAATCAATTAATATGAATATTTTATTTTAAATTTTAAAAAATCGTATTAGAAACTTATTGTATATTGGATTATAATTTTCTATACATATATACATATCCTTTGTGTCTTAATCAATTTTAAAAACATATAAGTTGCAAAATTATATATTTTAATGAAAAAAAAAAGAAAAAAAGAAAAATGGGTTTGACGAGTTAGGAGTCTAAAAAAGCGAGGCGGGACCAGTCCCAGGTCCAAATAAAAGTAGGTAGGACAGGTTTCGGGTCCTGCCAAACCCACCCATTGCCATCACGAACCAAACGTGGAATAATATGCTACTTGATATCCACCACCAAATATGCGGGCCAGCCCAAACTTTTGCCAAATCCAGCACTGTAGCCCAAACTAAAGGATATTGTAATCTTCTCTCCCCCCCCCCCCCCCCCCCAACAAAAAAAATGCATTTTGACCAATTTGAAATGTCATACTTATCCCTTTGACTTGAGAATAGATTCCATCTACACCCTTGGAGCATGACAAAAATAATAAATTTGGGGCAATTATGTGGAGGCAATTATGTCTTTTGAATATTAATATTACATATCAAACACTCAAATGAGATTAAGACAGATTGTTGTGGCAAGCAATTGACATCCTTATCTTCAATGTCAACCAGAATAATAAATTTGTTAATCTCAATATAATCTCCTCATATTCAAAACTCCACTACTATTAACGTTCTGAATCAAAAGTAGCCAATGGAATGTGAGATAACCTTACCGTGATTGTGGAGCCGATGAAAGGTGAGAATGCAGACTTGAAGTTCTCACAAAACTCTTTGTAAACTTCAACCGGCATCTTTCCATCTAAGACAGGAAGATCATCCACTGCTAAAGATAGACAATCTTTATACGGCTGTCCTGAGCGATCAGTAAAGTAAATACTCGGTTCCTTTTCGCCAATTTGAGAAATCCATCGTGGAAGTGGAATTTTGCATTCTTCAGATGCATGAAAACATAACGATACATGAAGTTTAAGGCCCAATTTTTGGACCATCTCCACAATAGCAAGGTAGCCTGTCCACTGATACTTCCCCATGGCTTCCTTTTCAGCTATTCCCCACCATAACGGCAGCTCCACACCATCTACTCCCAGTAATTTCAAGGCCTTCAGCCCGGCAGCAATTGCTCGTTCGTGGTTTATTGTATTTGACTTGGAGACAGTATCAAGAGGCAGACCGACAAATAATTTGACACCATCAACCTGCAATGTGAGGCAAAAGCATTTCATATATCTCTTTCATCAATTTGTAAACACAAAAAAATCGTCTATTATGTTTATATGAAGTCAGAACATTAACAAACGGAGCACACAAAACACCCAGAGCTTCAAGAGTAATGCCATCCAGAAATAGAGCAAAGCTGCATCAATCTTTAGCCAAGTTTATTAACAATTCTTTAAGTAATTTTCAGGTGGAAATATCATCAAATAGAGCCGATTCACAATTCGACTTCGACAAAGATTATATCAAATAGAACAACTTCTAAACTCAAAAAGTGTCATGTAATACAAGTTAAAAAATCAGATATAAAAAGGGATGAAAGTGAGACTCTTCTTGAGCTTTTGAATATTTAATTTCCTTAGGTCCTTTTTTTGTCAATGGACATTTGCTAAAGACACAAAAATGTGACATCTTTAGTTATTTCAACATACTTTTAGTACATTTTAGACCTTAAATTGAGCCATGGAATGTAAAACCATAACCAATTCCAAAAACCCCACAAGGAACAGGAAAGTACCAAAGATTTTCCCTTTTTTAATCAGTTCCTTCAACATCACCAAACACACACACACACACACTATTACTTCTAAGAAGAATTCCACCAGAAGCAACACATTAATGGAAGAAAAACCATGGAAACAAAAGAACATGAAAAGTTTACCAAACATTTCATACAATATGATTAACACAGAACAATAAATATTTCCATTTTTCTCCACTTTATATAAAAAGAAAAGGCAACATTTACTGGAAAATACCAAAAAATAAAAAAGGAGAGCTTACAGCTTTGGTTCTTCTAATTTCTAAAGCTCTCTCAGAAATTACAGCAGCTCCATTTTGAGCAGTGGCAGAGGCTTTGAGATTAAAACCAACAGCAGACTCTGAAGGCCATGCCAAGCTTTGACTTTGGCCAAAATTGCTTACCTTTGAATTATTATTCTTCAAACTACAGATCTTAGCGCTCAGATTCTTGCTAAAACTACAAAACCCCACATCACCATTTCTTCCTAGATTCACCTGTGAGCTTCCAATCACTGAAAGTTTCATATTCAACAAAAGCCCAGATGACAAAAGTAATTTGCAAGCAACAAGATTGAA
Source organism: Jacaranda mimosifolia (assembly GCA_018894105.1). Classification (NCBI taxonomy): domain Eukaryota; kingdom Viridiplantae; phylum Streptophyta; class Magnoliopsida; order Lamiales; family Bignoniaceae; genus Jacaranda; species Jacaranda mimosifolia. The sequence continues at coordinate 38,591,341 of CM032123.1, forward strand.
TCTTTATGGTATGGAGGCCCAAATATTTCAAGAAAAAGAAAAAGAATCTCCGAAGGTTCAAGAAAATGGATGAAATTCTGCAGAGATTTTCTTGTTTAATGGGTTCTGGATTTTGATTCCAATGAAGTGAATAATGGGGAAAAGGGTTTGGATTTGGAGTTGTGAGATTTAAGTAGAGAGCCGAAATAAGTGATGAAAATGTGGGAACTTTGTGTGCGGATTTATAGAAACGGAATGAAATGTTTGAATGGTATTCTAAAATCTAAATAGTAAGGCAGAAAAATAGACTATATTTTTTAAAGAAAACCAAAAAAAAAAAAAAGAAAAGGAAAAAAGATTGTTAAATATTTTCTTTTATTACTATTTTCATTTTTAGTGATCCAATAATTTATCCTAATCGATCTAGATATATATATATATGCCGAGTGGTCTATGGCCCAGCAGCATAAGTCTCCCACATAATGTGAGATGTTAGGAGTTCGACTCGAACTCCTTATGTGCGTGTGTGTATAAATAAAATATATATATATATATATAATTATGTTCAATCTTCTAACTAAATGGATTGAAAGCTATTTAATAAAGAAATTGTCTAATCTTTTTTTATTATATATTAAACTTTTCTATTATACAAAAGATTTATTTTTGTGGATCACAATAAGTTATATATTGTTCAATATTATTTCTTTGTACTCAGCAATTTTATTTTAATCTATCCAAAATAAATTACTTTATGTTTTTAAAAGAATTGGAATAGACAACATATGGATAAAGAGAATGTTAAATATTTTCTTTTATTACTACTTTCATTTTTACTTTTTTGTAATCCAACAACTTTTTTTTTACTCGGTTGAGAAGAAGTTACTTTTGACTTCCAAATAAATGAAGTAAAAACATTTCGAATAATATAATTTATCAATATCTATAATTCAAAGTAATTTTTTTTTCATTCTTTCGCATTAACGAATTAAAAACGCTTAGAATAAAATGGAATTATTTCATTTCTTTGAATTTGATTAGAGTTCGTTTGCCAGGTGTGTTTGAATTAGGCATCATACGCATGACTAGGATAAATAGTAGACCACTTTGTATTCTATCTAATGTTTGTTTGCATATTTCAAAATTTTGATATTCATCTTTGATTGTTTGCTTAGCATAATTATCCCATTTGATAAACTATAATTTATTTTCAACTTAGGCTGGAAAACATATCACACATCAATGCCTTGATATACAAGCCAAGTTTGACCTTAAATACATGCTATGCCTTAACTGTATCAAAGACTTTTAAAAATAAACCAAACATTGAGATTGAATTAAACTATATATTTATTCTGTAATATCCAATCAAGCAAACAAGCTCCTAGAATATCCAAAGAATAAGACCAACCATCAATATGTGGAATGGATAATTTTGTAATCTATTTGAGGATTCTTAATATACAAAGCGCTCATCTCCATGAACCAAGAATTCTCCTCAGGGGCGTTTGGATTTATTTTCTAGAGGTATTCTCATTTTTTGGTGAAAAGGAATAACAAAAAGTTAATTATAAATGTGTTTTTGAAAATAAAATATTATTTGAATATTTTGTTTAAAATATAATAATTATGTAGGGTTGAAAATAAGTTGTATTTGGAAAGTGTAGTGTTTTTGTATTAAAATTTGTTCAAATGTGAGTAGGAGAAAATAAAAAGTGAAAATGGAGAAGAGTATAAGAATTTGTTTGGAAGAATATTTTGAAAATAAAAATATCTGTAAAAATTAAGGAAGAAGTAGATAACTTTCTATTTTTATTTTTAATAAAAAATGCAAAATGAGCCCATAACACAAAAACAAACTAACGGTTACTTAATTTGGATTATTACATTTGGATATTGTTGTAATTAGGGGTGTTCACAGTTCGGTCAACCGGCTGAACCGAACCGAAATAAAAAATTCGGTTTGTACCGAATACCAAACCAAAAATTTCAGTTTGGTATTTGGTTCGATTTCGCTTTTTTGTACCGGTTAACCGAACCGAACCGAATAATCAAATTTTTAATTAATATATATTGTTAATTAAAAATATATAATATACATATTAATATACTGTTAATTAATATATATATACTGTTAATTATATTATTAATATATATTGTTAATTAATAAATTATTTGTTAATATATATATATTAATAGTAATATTAAAAGTTGAAAATTCGGTATTTTGGTTATCAACCGAATTGAATCGAACAAAATTTCGATTTTAATCGAACCAAACCAAGTAGTTCGATATAGCATTTTGGTGTACCGAAATTTCGATTCGTTTTGTACCGAATGAATACCCCTAGTTGTAATTGAAAACAAGAATGTACTTAAATGACCCCTAGATACTGACCTGACACGTGGCAGAAGCCCATTTGCAAGATGACTGGTTGCTGACTCAGTTTCCATGCCTCAAATTTTGTGCAGTAGCATTCATCAAGATTCTTGGACTTGAAAATTGAAATTTTATTATTACTGACAGCCTATCACAATCTCAGCTGCAAATGGATGTGGATAAGGTTTGGTTTATAGTATTAGGTGACTTGTCATTGCTCATATTTTTGAAAATTTTAAGGTAATATTATTTTTTTTGTGGGTTAATATAACTAGCATAACATGTGATGGATCTATTAGTCTCATGTTATTGGTTTCTGAATTATGATTTTTAAAATAATTTGAAAAATTATATGTGTACTATCAAGATTGTAACAGATAATAAATAAATTTTTTCCAAATAAAATATCGGTTAATTAGAAAAAAATCCCTAATCCTACTTTCATTTTAGTGATCAGTCCCCATTTGAATTTTTACACACTAAACTCTCTACTTTTTCACAAAATTTAGAAATCACTCCCCATATCTTTTAGAAAGACACATATATCCTTGTAGTTAGAGAAAACAACAAAAATACCTGAGAAATGCGTTTTTCTCTTCAAGAAGAATGCTTTCATTTATTTTTTTTTCTAAAATCGACGACTTCTCCAAGCGGCCAAACAAAAGGGCGCGAAATCGTTCCTCTGCCATTGATGGGAGAAAGAAAAAAAAAAAAGACACCAAAATTTTTGCCATTTTTTTTGTGACAATGGAAGGAGAAACAATGGCAACAAGAAGCGAAATACAAAAAGAAGTGATAAAAAGAAACAAATGTATGTTTTCTGCATTTACAGTTTTAAATGTCTGTGATTTTTCAGTGTTATATTTATTTATTGTCTATTTTCTCATGTTTAGGGTTTTTATTTCCTATTTAGTTGTTAAACACTTGAACCCAATTGATATATATAATTTTATTTGTGAAATGGGAAGTTTTTGATTTGTACTTGAAAGGCATGAAAGTTGTACTTCACTTTTTTGAGGTTTATACTTCCTTTTACCCGAAATTATACGGTGAAATTATCTAAAAGTGGTAGTATATTATTTGTGGTACAAAACATCCAAGCTTGCAGTACACATTAAGCAAAAGTGTAGTATATAATCTTTATAACTGTAGTATATTTTAGAAGCAAATGTAGTATAAATATTCAAACTTGCAGTACACATTAAGCAAAAGTGTAGTATGTAATCTGTATAACTGCAGTACATTTTAAAGGCATTTGTAGTACAAAATATTCAAAGCTGCAGATTAAATGAAATTATAGTATATAATTTGTGTGCATACAGTACATTTTAGAAGCACCTATAGTACAAAAGTATTCAAGCATGCAGTATACATTAACTGAAAATGTAGTATATAATTTGTGTATCTGTAGTACATTTTAGAAGCAACTGTAGTACAAAATATTTAAGCTTGTAGTATACATTAAATGAAAGTATAGTATATAATCTATGTAAAGATGAGCTAAATTCATACGGTGCAAAAAGAGATCAGAGTTGAGTTGGGGCACCGCATACACTTCAAGTCCTTATGTATATGTTGATAAGGACGTCAATGGATCGAGTGGAGGAGAATGTCATGTGTCGCTCATTGGAGAAGAATGGCAACCTTGACTTCAAGGGGCATTAAGAGCGACAAGGCGTTGTCGGCTCACTCGGTAAGGCGAAAAAAGCCCATGAGTAGAGACTCTTACGAGGTTCGGTTTGAAAAACTGTTTCAATGGCATATTCCTTAAGTTATGAGGATGCTTCCCACCAAGTTTGAAGTCATTCCGTGTCCGTTTGGGCACCGAACATTGAGGGCGACCTGGAGTGGTCTTACTGCACGCAGGTAGTGCAAAGATGCATTGAGCAGAGTGGCTTGGAAAATGAATTTTGTGAAACTGTTTCGGTGGGGTGTTCCTTGAGGTGTTGGCAACGTTCTCACCAAGTTTCACCAGTAGACGATTCCGTTTGGATAGGAAACGGCGAAGATGTTTAGAATGCAGCAGTGCAGTGGCAATGCTGGAATTCCAGCTTATTGCGAGTGTAATTACTGTTTCATGGAGAATCGGACGGGGCTGGAACTTTGTGGAGTTAATGTATAAGCCGAGAGCTATCCAACGGTTCAAGCGGCAAGTGATTTGGACGCCGGGAGAGGAAGTTGCGAAAATATAGTACAAAACATTCAAGCCTATAAATTAAATGAAATTATAGTATATAATCTGTGTATATGCAGTATATTTTATAACCATCTATAGTACAAAAATATTCAAGTGTGCAGTATACATTACTGAAAATATAGTATATAATATGTGTATCTGTAGTACAGTTTAAAAGCAACTGTAGTACAAAATATTTAAGCCTGCAGTATACATTAAATGAAAGTGTAGTATATAATCTGTGTAACTGAGTACATTTTAGAAGCAAATATAGTATAAACATTTATGCTTGCAGTACACATCAGGCAAAAGTGTAGCATATAATCTATGTAACTGCAGTACATTTTAGAAGCATCTGTAGTACAAAACATTCAAGCATGTAGATTAAATTAAATTATAATTTAATATTTGTATATATGCAGTACATTTTAGAAGCATATGTAGTACAAAAACATTCAGGCATGTAGTATACATTAACTGAAAATGTAGTATATAACTTGTGTATCTATAGTATATTTTAGAAGCAATTGTAGTACAAAATATTTAAGCCTGTAGGGTTTGAATCATACTTTGTATGTACATACATATGTAAATTGAAGCATACTTTGTTTATAATATTATTTTGCATGTAAGTATAATTTTCCATCAAGTATTTATAATATTTTGATTTCAATACAATATGAGGGAAATGAAATATAAATGTAGAATGAACAAAGTATAAATGGTGTTATGTTGAAGTACATTTCAATTCAATTGAAATTGAACAGTGAATTTGAGTACAATATGATAGAAATGAATTACAAATATAGAAAAAATAAAGTATAAATGGTGTTATGTTGAAGTACACTTCAATTAAATTGAAATTATGTAGTGAATTTAAATACAATATGATGAAAATGAAGTATAAATATAGAACAAATAAAGTATAAATGATGTTATATTGAAATACAGTTCAATTAAATTGAAATCGAGCAGTGAATTTGAGTGCAATATGAGGAAAATGAAGTACAAACGTAGAACAAATAAAGTATAAATATTGTTATGTTAAAGTACAGTTCAATTAAATTGAAATCGGACAGTGAATTTGAGTATAATATGATGGAAATAAGTACAAACGTAGAACAAACAAAGTATAAATGGTGTTATGTTGAAGTACACTTCAATTAAATTGAAGTTGGACAGTGAATTTGAGTACAATATGATGTAAATGAAGTACAAATATGGAACAAACAAAGTATAAATGATGTTATGTTAAAGTACACTTCAATTAAATTAAAATCGGGCAGTGAATTTGAGTACAATATGATAAAAATAAAGTACAAATATAGAACAAATAAAGTATAAATGGTGTTATGTTAAAGTACACTTCAATTCAATTGAAATCGGATAGTGAATTTGAGTACAATATGATGAAAATATAGTACAAATGTAGAACAAATAAAGTATAAATGGTGTTATGTTGAAGTACACTTATTGCAATTGAATAATTAGTCTCCAATAATTGTAGTGATAGTCAAGTACAATATTTTGAGATTATCATATCAGATGAAGTACGTATTTGTACGGGTTATAGGGTAGATATTATTATCAAATGCTCATTTATTTACATCTTTGAAAACATAAGTATTCTTTACATTACTGCGATTGATAACATTCATTCGTTGAACATTAGTGGTTAACACTTTAAAACTTTAATATTATTTTATTCATATAATAAATATTACACACATTTTTAGAGTTTGATTATTAATTACTGAGGCTTAAAAAACAAATCATGGAACAAATTTTAATTCAATAATATTAGTAAAAATATTAAGAAATGGAGTACATAATGGCCGAAATGAAATACAAATGTCGTGAAATCAAGTATAAATATTTCAGATTGAGGTACGAAACGCTGATACAATATCCATTTGCTAACTTCCACGCTAAACAATTACATTATTGCCAAAAAGAAGTACAAATGTCATGAAATCAAATACAATTCTACCAAATTGGGGTACAAAAAAACTGATATCCCGGACAACATGGAAAAATGTCAATTTCACGCTAAATCAAATACATAATTGCCGAAATGAAGTACAATTGTCATGAAATCAAGTATAATTCTCCTAGATTATGGTGCAAAATAACTGATATCTCCGACAACATACAAAAATGCCAATTTCACGCTAAATCAAATACATAATTGCCGAAATAAAGTATAATTGTCATGACACCAAGTATAGTTCTCCCAGATTGGGGTACAAAATAACTGATATCTCGGACAATATACAAAAATATCAATTTCACGCTAAATCAAGTACATGATTACCGAAATAAAGTACAAATGTCATGAAATCAAGTATAAATCTCCTATATTAAGGTACAAAATTTAGCTAGATTACTTATTCTTTGCAGGTTCGACGATTATGCCATGTTCTACCACACCTTTTACACTTAATTACACGTTTCTCAATTTGTGATGGAATCCTCTATGTCCTTCTATGCCCAGGTTGAGATCGGCAATCAGGTGCATTAATGACGCCATCATCATCTAGAGGGAACATATGCATATCATACGTAGGAATAGTGTTTATCACTGCTTGGTATGCTTGTTGATACATCTCAACTCGGTAATATTGATCGGTAAAGTCATACGATGAAAGTGACTTTGACTCGAGAGTACAAGTTTTGATAAAATAAAGTAAAATTTTGGAACACTTGAAGTATAGAACTTCAATGAATATAGTATAAGTTTAGATAAAATGATGTATAAAATGAAGTATAATTTTAAAAAATAGAAATACAATTTTTTATAAAGTGAAGTACAATTTCAGAATACCTGAAGTATAAAACCTTAGCAATTGCAACACAATTTTTGAATAATCCATTAGTAAAATACTTGAAACTTAAATAATAGATTCAGATAACTGAAGTACAAGTTCAGAACACTTGAAGTATAGAACTTCAATGAATAGAGTACATGTTTAGGTAAAATAATGTATAAAATGAAGTATAATTTTAAAAAATAAAAGTACAATTTTAGATAAAGTGAAGTACAATTTCAGAACACCTGAAGTATAAAACCTTAGTAATTGCAGTATAATTTTTGAATAATTCATTAGTAGAACACTTGAAACTTAAATAATAGATTCAAATAACTGAAGTATAAGTTTATATAAAATAAAGTACAATTTCGAAACACTTAAAGTATAGAACTTCAATAAATAGAGTACATGTTTATGTAAAATGAATTATAATTTCAAAAAATAGAAGTACAATTTTATATAAAAAGAAGTACAATTTTAGAACACTTGAAGTATAAATCCTTAGCAATTGCAATACGATTTTGGATAATCCATTAGTAGAACACTTGAAGTATAAAACTTAAATAATAGATTCAGATAATTGAAGTACAAGTTTACATAAAATGAAGTACAATTTCAGAACACTTGAAGTATAGAACTTCAATGAATAGAGTACATGTTTAGGTAAAACAATGTATGAAATGAAGTATAATTTCAAAAAATAGAAGTACAATTTTAGATAAAGTGAAGTACAATTTCAAAACACTTGAAGTATAAAACTTTAGCAATTGCAGTACAATTTTTGGATAATCCATTAGTAAAACAATTTAAACTTAAATAATATATTCAAAACTAAAGTACAAGTTTAGATAAAATGAAGTACAATTTCGAAACACTTGAAGTATAGAACTTTAATGAATAAAGTACAGGTTTAGATAAAATGAAGTACAAAAGAAAGTATAATTTCAGAAAATAAAAGTACAATTTTAGATAAAGTGAAGTACAATTTCAAAACGCTTGAAGTATAAAGTCCTAGCAACTACAGTATATTTTGGTTAATTGATAAATATAACACTTAAAGTATATAACTTCAATAAATATAGTACAATCTTTGATAAAATGAAGTATAATTTCAGAAAATCAAAAGAATAATTTTATATAGAAGACGTATAGTTTAGGAACACTTCAAGTATAAACTGCTAGAAGTTGCAGTACAATTTTGGATAATCCATTAATAGAACACTATCCATTAATAGAACACTTGAAGTATAAAACTTACATAATAGAGTACAATTTCAAAACCCTTCAAGTACAAAACTTTACAAACTGCAGTACAGTTTAGATTCTATAGAAGTATTACCTTAAACCATCACTGCTCTTCTTTGCACTGCTGCTTAATTCATCCTTTCGGTTTACCAAGATGTCAACAACGTTCATCTTCAATGTCAAATGTAGTAAGACTATATTCATGACACCGTCATCATCAGTCAAATTCATGTACAATTTTTGATGTGGAGCTATGTATTGCAAACTGAAGTGTTCGGCGTTGATTTCACTCCATTTTCTTGCGAGATTAATGTATATGTCCATTAACTTGATTGAACACTCCTACTTCACTACTGGTTGACATTGTCAGAAAAATATAAGAAACTCAGAAGCAACTGAGAAGAAGAAGAAACCCGAAAATGATGAAAATAAAAAGAGAAGAAGACAATGCAACTATCGGGTTGGTGGTTTTTGGTTCTAACGTTATTCTCATTCCTGCTGTGGAGCTTGTTGCATTTTTTCTGTTCTTTCTGTTTCTAGTATGATAGGGTTTACTATTTGCTTGTCCGGATGAAGAAGAAGTGAGAAAAAATTAATGAAAAATATTATTTTTAAGGGTATTTTTGTCAAATTAAGTGAGTGGGGAGTGATCTCTAAACTTTTAACAGAACTAGGGAGTTTTTTCTAACAAAAATCAGGTGGGGACTGATCACAAAAGTGAAAAGTGTGTTTGGTACTTTTAAATAAGTGTCCCATAAAATATCTAACACATAATAATATGTGATCTTGAAATTATTTAACTACTCCCGAATCGTATGATAGGGAGTTAATTAAGCCAAATTCTTCGACTTTCTTGATTAACGAACTATACTCCTTTCCAAAAAATTATGGGCTTATTTCGACTGAATATGGAAGTTTAGATGAGAGTTGAAAATGTAAAGGTAATGTTTAGTTATAAATTGTATGTTTCGTATTATGTGTTTTGGGAGAATGTGTTTTGGGAGTGAGATTGAGAATGTGATCAATGTTTGTTTACAGGGTGTTTGGTTTCATTTCCAAGCCTCCTTTTCATTTTCATGTGGGAATGAAAATTGAAAACACATACTTTCTCATAACTTTTTTTAGAAAAAGTACACATTTTATTCCCAAAATTCATTTCTAAACCTACCATATTATCCTACTACACATTAATCAAATTCAAATTTAATTTGACATAAAGTTATCCACTATCATTTTTAAATTAATAAAATATACATATATATATATTAAAAAATAAGTCTTTTTAAACATAAAAAATATAGATTAACCTATTTTTCAATCCTACAACCTATTATAATCATTACTTTCCAACATTTCATCCAAATACATCTCAATTTCTATTTAACTAACTTTTTAACTTTTAAAAATGGTTGAAAATGGAAATGATCTTTGGAAATAAAACCAGACGGACTGTTATTTTTTTGAGGAATAGTTAGAAAATTAGTTTGAAAATTTTTGATATGTTTGTTTATATTTTAGGGGAAGAAAAGTTTTACTGTAGCGATCAAACCAATGCTTTTTCGTTGGATTTTTTGGTGAAAATGGAATTGAGTAATTTTTTTTATTATTAGAATAATAAAAAAATATGTATGATATATGCATGCATATATAAAAAATGGGAAAATCTTGGGGATAATGAAAGAAAGAAGAGGGTATTTTGAAATTTTTAATTTGACATTTTAGAGGGAATTTTTTTGTATATTCGGTTACATTTTGGCAAAATATAGCCTTTTGTGTTCAATTTTATATTATTTAGGAATTGAATGCTAAATTATATTATTACTTTAAATTAAGAGGATATTTTTTTTAAACGAAAAAAATACCCATTTTAGAAAATGAGTTCTTCAAAACATATAGAAGAATAAAATAAATTTAAAACAAATGAAATATTTAAAGAAAGAACAGAATACATATGGTTTAAATCATGAAGTTGCATTTTCCAAACAATGCATGTGCTTTTGTTTTTGTTTTTATTTTTGTCTCTAAATTAGAAAGAAGGATTGGCGTCAACATTATCTAGACACCTAAGCAGTTATAATCATTTTGACAACAACTTATATCTAAATTATTTAAGCTGTGATTATAACCTCTATTAAATTTGGGTTTCAAATAATTTTTGTTTATTTTTTTTTTATTTATTTATACATACACACGTATATAGTTAGACTTTATTCAATTTTGAATTTTTAACTTTACATATTAAAATGCAGAATGATGTACAAATTTTAAAAAAAGAAAAAGAAAAAGCAATTGAATAATAGTCAAATTCAGTGGTGGAATAAATATTTAAAATTAAGATCAATTATAACAATAATGAATAATTATTTGGTATTTCTCGTATAGTTTCTTCATAATAAACGTACCAAACCTCATTTTGATGGTTTTCATAAATACTAATAATTATATCACACAAGTTATATGAATGAGACCTACATGCATGTGTAATTCCCATATATTGCATGTCTAAATTAATATGATACAAAGAAATATAAAAAATGTACTAAATTTAGTTGATGGGGTTGTTAAATTGGTCAAATTCGAACTCAATTATTTCTATCCACCAAGTGATTGGATAGATCAATTCGATATTAATCGAGTACGATAACTGTGGCTAGGACTTGAAAAAACACATAAAAATTCTCTGATCTTGGAGTATTTATAATAACTAGGGGACATGTGATCCTATCACATCATACCCCAACAAACACGTGGAACAGGGTTATGTGCAAACGATGAACGATTGAGATTATAGGTTGAACATTCAATTTAATATGACCCATGAAAAAAGATACAAATTTTCAAAAAAAATGATATTTGACAGTCTAAAGCGGTAAAATCATAATTTTACAAAAATGATATTTGACCGTCTAAAGGGGGAAAATCATAATTTTACATGTCACTAGGATGCCATAATCAATAAGCGATGGTGTAAAAAAGGAAACCCACCAAAGAAAAGGGTCTCCCAAAACTAAATTATGTTGCAAGATAATCCTTGACTTCTAAATGATGGTGTGCTACTAAGGGATTGAGATCTTTAAAGTTTTAAATTATACCTTTTAGTTATGTCTAATTATATTAGTTTACCAAATTGAACTTTACGAACCTAAATTTATGAATTCATTTTGTGTTGAATTTTATGTACATCAATTATATTAACCATATTAATAATTTAAAATTCTATAATAGTTCTATGTGAAAGTAAATAATTAGAAATAATCAATAATATTAGCAATTATATTTAAGAGATAACCAAATAATACAATTTATATTACTTAAGGAATTAAAATCATATTTTTAATATAAATGAACTCGAATTTGAGCTCGAGTTCAATACTTTTAAGTCTATCTCAACCACGAATATTTTATAAGTTCAATATCCTTCGGTTCAAATTTAACTAAAACCTAAATATTTTTAAAAATTCATACTCAAATTTGACTCATTTGCTGTCTATTCATTGAGATGGTGAATAGTCAAAGATACAACCTCAAATAAGAGTGTCAACGGAACGGAACGGAGTAGGGCGGGGGCAGGTACAGCCCCCAGCCACCCGTCCTCGCGAGACCAAAATGGCCCCCCGACCCCCACAGCAAGTACCTATCCCCACTTCATCGTGGAGAGACGGGTACCCACAAGTATCCACGAGTTTGATAAAATTCATAAAAAATTTTAAAAATAAAAAAAAGTACTAAACTTTTCAAATGGGCAAATTGCATGACACCCCCTGTGATATTCGCAATTGGTTCATAATCCCATGTGAAATAGGAATTGGCAAGAAACCCCCCTCTATTTTCTAAAATCATGTAATGAGCATCCCTCGAAAGGTTGGTGTCATTCACGCGCGGGTGTGCACGATTTGGTATGCATTTTTATGTATAAAAAGACGATCTTGCCCTCACTTATCATTCGCTATATTTTTTTTAAAGAAATCAACAGTTCAAATTAAATAATATAATATTTTTAAAAAATAGATAATATATTATTATATATATAATATAATAGATATATATAATATTATTATTCCCAACCCCAACCCCAAACCCCCCCCCCCCTCAACCCCCCCAGCAGCCATGGCAACGTAAGACGTAGCTGCCATGGCAGCATCAGACACAGCGGTCATGGCCACCGCCGCGTGCATAGGGCCCGAATTGGTGGGACGGTCGCCATGGCTGTCGTGCTGCCGGCAGCCGACGGCCGTGGCAGCCATGCCCGGCAACTTGGCAAGCTCGGCTGCCGGAGCAAAAAAAAGAAAAAAGTGGCCTGAGCCCGCCGAGCTGCGGGAGCCAAAAACAAAAAATGAAAAAAGTGGCCGGATCTGACCCCACTATGCACTGCTGCCATGGCATGGCTGCCATGGTTGAGGTTGAAGGAAGAGGGGCGGGGTGGGTAGGATATTATATTATATATATGTTATATAATTATTTATATATATGTATATAAATATAAATAAAAAATATATTATATATTTTTACAGAATAAGTATTATTTAATTTGAAATGGAGAAAATTTATATATATATATATATTTTGGTGAAAAAAATATATGTTTTTTTTTGGTAAAACATATATATATATATCTATATTTATAGATGTACATATATTTTATATGTAACTATAAATAAAAATATATTATATTTTTATAAATATTATATATTCTTTAATTTTAAAAGAATTAAAAAAATTTATATATGGATATATATGATATGTATAAATAAATAATATATAATATCTTTATAGATAAATTTATACATGTACATATATTATATAAGTGTAACAAAACTATGTTATATATACTTTTTTAAAATTATTATGCATAAACTTATATATGTATACATATTTTTTATATATAAGCATAAATAGAAACATATTATATATATCCTTTTTTTAAATATTAAATATTGTTTAATTTTAAAAGAATTAAAAAAATTATATATATGGATATACATGATATGTATAAATAAATAATATATAATATATTTATAGATAAATTTATATATGTATATTATCTAAGTGTAAATAAAAATTATATTATATACTATTTTAAATATTAGACATTATTTAATTTGGAATAAATAAAATAATTTATATATTACATATAAATAAAAAAATACATATGTATATATTTATACATAAACTTACACATGTATACATATTATATATTTAAGTATAAATATAAACATATTATATATCCTTTTTATAAATATTAAATATTATTTAAGTTGAAATGGAAAAAAAATAATTAAAAAATTATATAAATAATAGATAAGATAAAAATTAATATTATTTGAATTTCAGTTTTAGTTAAGGACAATTTTGTCTTTTTACTACTCAATATACATCAAACAAGAAACAAAAGCCTGTTGGGTCAAATGAGCAACTTTCAATTAAACACACGGGGGTTTCTTGCCAATTCTTATTTCACAGGGGATTATAAACCAATTGCGAATATCACAGGGGGCGCTATGCAATTTCCCTTTTCAAATAATGTAAATTACTTCCAAAATTAGAAGATTGTCTTACATAATGCACGATATTTAATTATGTTTTACAACAAATATTAAAAGATAAATAACACATAAACATACATTTCAACAAATTTCAATAAATAATACTTTTAATAAACCCTATTTTTTAGTGTTTGAGGTTGGAAAGTTAAACATATGTGTTGTATGTAAGGACAAAATAGTAACTTAATTAATTTAAATGGCGGGTACCCACAGGGATGGTGTCTGTGATCCCCACCCCTGCCCTGTTAGCAATTGGGGATAAAAATTGTTCTCATCCCCATCTCTATGGTGAGAAAATTCTCTTCTTATCCGCCCCATCACATAAAATTCCCTATGGATACTTGCGGGAATAGGTAATTTTGACATCCCTAAGCCCAAAATCCATTGCTGAGTATGTTGAGCCCGACTAACCTACCCGATCAACTGCAAAATGACCCATGAACATATTGCAGGAGAAATTATATGCAAAACCAATTCATCATCTAGACTAATTATGGTAACACTCATTTCTTCTTAGGGTAAGAATCTATATAACATTGTATGCTACAAAGTGCATTAATGAAGGACTTCTTTTCAAATAAGGTGGCCATAAACCAAGATAACATTGTGCATTGGAGAACAAAAAGACAGTAGCTAGAGGAATACCTGCTGAACCAAAACACAAAGGAATAAAATAGAAACTAAAACAAATGACAGAGAGCATCAACTATCATAACTTTGTCCATAATACATAAAGGATCTTAGGACCATCAAGATTCAAGGACAACCAGGAAAATCACAAAGAGATAATAAGAGAAAAGGGCGGGCACAAAAAATATAGCAGAAATGGAATTTATCGAGAAAAAGGAAACGATCATATGCAGAACATAAAGCACGAAATGCTACATTATTTGAAGCAATATATATATATATATATATATATATTCCTCGTTGAAATCCAAGGTCTAAACATAGTGATGAAGTGCCGGTTAATGAGTAAAGGGCCGTTTGACTTAAAAGAGCCAAAATGAAATGAATGAACTAATGCAGATATAGTTTATGGGGCACCAAGCTCAACAATGATATATAAACATGGACAACAAGAGAAATAAAACGCCTGCTATATACAAAAGAAGGGGAGGATTCCTCTGGTATAAATGCAAAAAAACTAAGATAAGAATGGTATAGAAAAGAAAGAACTGAGTTTAACTTTTACTTTTAGTGCTTCATTAATGATATTACATTCTTGTCATTGGAAGGAAGAAAAAATGTGACATTAACATACATAAGAATGTTCTCATGATTCCCAAAAAAATAGTAGAAACAAGGAATGAGGAACAGAAGATATTTTTACCTCTTAAAGAGTTTGATATTTTCCCGGCTCAGACATAACACACAAATTTGCAGTGCTTGCACCTCCATGTGTTGATCTGGCAGCAAGTATATAGGATAATATGCTATATTACATGTTATCTTTCTCGTTATTCCTGGTGGAGTTCTTGTCTTTCCGATAATCCTTCTTTGATGGCTTTGATTTTCTTCTTGGAGCACCGACAGCAGCAGGATCAACCAATGGGCCGGACCAAGTTTGAATAGGCTCTTTGGCATATGAGAAGTTCATGGAAGTGAATGGTACATCGGGAGGATCAAAGGATGGCTCAATGTGATGGGATGAGCCCAAAGGATAACCAATTCCTCCGTCCTGGTGAGGAGGAGGAAACTTTTCACTTTTGCTCTTTGCATTTGCATGGGTAATTAAGCGCCGTCTCTGTTTCATGAAGGCAAAAATAAGTTACTATAGATCAACAAAATAGCCTTTCATCCTCCGGTCCTTGTAGACAAACGTTCATAAGCTAAAAGCACTATCATCCCAACTAATATGCACTAGATAGTCCCATCCAGTAAGTATAGGGGGCAAGTACCGTCAAAAAGATTGAGATACCATATATGTTTACTTTCCTAATAATAAACTACCTCATTGAGTATTCCATTTTTTCGGAATATTATTTCTTTTCCTTCCATTTTCCTTATATCCTACACAAGTATATGTGAAAATTTGAAGTCGTGCTTCCATGAAAAGATGATAGCAGCCCCATAGAAATTATAGTAGCAATTTTACTCCAGTGAGCCATGAAAATTGAAGAGGTAGAATCGTTCTATCATCATCTTAGAATATGGCGAATTCCATATCAAATATCAACCTAATATACAAACAATGATGATGTCGAAAGTGTTGAATGCTGATGTTTCTCAAACAGGAAAACAAGTTTCAGAAAGATATGGCAGTTGTTCCGAAAAATACCAAGGCAGGATCGCGTAAAATTTGTTTTCCTGAGAGCATTTATAGCATATGAAGGTGAGAATAAGAAGAATCAACAGACAAATATAATACTGGGTGATACTTATTAAAAGGCATACATCAATATTGGCTTGCAGCTCAGCATTGGCTTCAGGAGCAGGCATTGCCCGCACTCCCCGATCACGTGTGCGTGTTTTCTTCGCACCATCAGCTTGAGCTTTACCAGCAGCTCTTAACCTGTAATCACATAATTTGTGTCAGGTTTTAACAGAAATTTAACTAATCTCACAACAGATCATCTAGTTAACAGTAGAAAGCAGAATAAGCAACCAAATGGATCTAAAAGCATGCCAATTTGCAAAAGCATATCAAATAGATGCATATTATGTATTCAAATTGAAATAAAAACGCAAGTGTCATGAGGGTATATAAGGCTAAAGAAAAAAGTTATTTTCAGACCTTCGAGCTTCTTCATCACGACGCTTAGCATCCATCTCCTTACTTGGTGGATATTTAGGAAGGCTGGAAGGATCACATGCATAAGGCTTGGTTGTGAACAACTGTAATAGGGAAAGATAACAACTCATCATTCCCAGCAAATTGTATCAAAAAGATTAGACAAAATGCAAAGGGTGCCATATCAGGGTCTAAGAAAATGAAATAGGTGGGCAGAACACATTTCATGCATGTTTCCAAAAAGGACAAAAAATGGTGAGAGAGATGCAATTACAGAGTGCCGAAAAAGCTATGCAGAGAAATTACATAAAGAAAATAGTGCTCTTGATCTTATTGAGAAACAGGGGTTGAGATTCAGAAAGAGAAAGAGAGAGAGTTTACTTCGCTCTTTAGTGCAGCTGTAGCAGTTTGACGCTCACTTGGATCAATTGCAAGTAGAGTATCAATTAAAGACAATGCAGATGGTGGAAAATCTTTAAATGTCTCCTTGATGCATCTTTTATATGATTGTTGGGGTTTGAATATGGTTGCATGAGGAAGCTTTGACTTTTTCCAATACTCGTCTGATGGAGAACCACATAACTTGAAAATCCTGTGCAGCTGTTCCACCTAAGCAAGTTTATAGTACTTAATCACTGCTATAAGGCCAGTGGCCATGCAAATATGCTATGCTAACTTCAAAAGTTTCCTTGCTCTAACATAAAGAAGCCTTCAAATTTAACCCAAAAAGCTTCATAGCAAGAATCCAGCAATATAAGTGCACAGGTCATGCTAAGCCATTGCACCATAATGTAGTACTGTTAAGGCAAACGTACAAAAAAGTCTGAATTTTAAGATTAAAAAATTTACCTCGGTCCTCCCGGTCATGATGGGCTTCCCAGCAAATAGCTCAGCTAAAATGCACCCAGCACTCCACAAGTCCACACCTACACCATACTCAGTGGCACCAAGAAGCAGCTCGGGTGGCCTATACCAAAGAGTAACCACACGACTAGTCATGGGCTGCTTGTTATTAGGGTCGAAGGTGGAAGCCAATCCAAAATCAGCAATCTTAAGAACCCCCCCATCATCAATAAGGAGATTTGACCCCTTAATATCACGATGCAACACATGGCGGTTGTGGCAGTGTTCAAGACCAGACAATAGCTGATGCATGTAGCATTTGACCTATCATTTCAATCACAAAATGCAAACATGAGGAAAAAGCTCCATTACTCCACAAGCAAAAGCTTGGGGTCTAGACCTCGCCTAAACCTAGCCTGTCAATATCAAAAAATAAAAAAAAAATAAAAAATAACAAATAAAACGAGAGCAGAACACCACCTGAGGCTCTGTAAACTTGATTCCAGGGCTAGAAGCAAGGCCAGCCAGATCATGCTCCATATAATCAAATACAAGATACAAACTACATGACATCCTTGAGGTCACCAATCCGTGCAATTTCACAACATTTGGATGATCCAAACGGCGCAGAATCAATATCTCCCGGGCCATAAACCTCACACTCTCAGGTTCCAAGTTATCAAATCTAACCTTCTTCAATGCAACAATCTTTCCCGTTATGGCATCTCTAGCTTTATACACATTACTATAAGTACCTTGTCCAATCTAAACACAACCAAAAAGAACAAAAAAGAATTAGGACACGAACTAACATAGAAAAAAAATGGGAGCTAAACCAATAAACTCTTGCCTTATCAATTTTTTCAAATGAATCAGCACGACGAGGTGTCCATCCGTTGATTGCCTCTCCCGCCACAGCAGAGAGCCAAGATGGCCATCCAGCAGCCACTTGCTCGCCATGGATGTGCTTAGGGGGATTACTTAGCCTTGGATTTGGCCTTGACCTCCTCCTCTCACCTCTTGGCCGCCGTGCATTCTCATCCTTTCGCTCAGCATCCTTCTTTACACCATCATTCTGAACTTCGGCAGCAGCAGCAGCACCTCCTCCGCCATCACCCTCCTCCTCCGATTTACTTACTGAACCAACTACTACTTTCTCTTTTCTCCCAGATGGCCCGGACAACTCTTTCTTCTCTCTCTTATCTCCCTCCGTTCCAACTACAACATCACCACTAGGTGGCTCAGTCGATTGAATCTCTTTCCCAAAAACACACCCCATTTCTCAATAACCCAAAACCTCATTTCTCACCACATAGCACACTCTGGCACCACATTCAAAAACCCACCAAAATATCACCAATCCGGAAAACAAACCAAACAGTCAAGATTCCACAGCATACACAAAAATTGAACTCCCAAAGCAGATCAAACAAACATCCCTTTACTCAGTGCAGGACCTGAAGAAATTCAATAGCATAGGCACAAGAAAATTCAAATTTCAGCAAAGAAACCAAATGGGCCGTAATTAATCAAGCAAAAAACCGCTCAGATGTACATCTCAGAACGAACTAATCAACAAACCAAAAATATCCAAATATTATCGAAAAAAACCCTAGCATTACTGCCCGAAGAAGTAGAAGTAGCAATAATTGAAAGCCCATAATTCAAGGAAGTCAAGAATAACAAGCTAACAAGACAACATACCTACAAAAAGCAAAGACAATAGTAGAACAGCGCGAAATATTTAGTAATATATTGCGCCTTCCTTTTTCTGCTTCTTTTTCTTGTGGGATTGAAGGAAAAAATCAGACAGTAAACTAAAGTTCGCAAAGTTGAATTTCCACTTTCCACTTTGGTCAGAAAATGAAAAGAACCCAAAAAAAAAAAGAAAGAAAAATGTATCGTGTTAGCGTGAAAATATGAGTGGGGAAAATGATCAATCAGCAGATCTGCGCTTGTGAGTGTACAATTTGCTCATATTTGTCTCGAATAAAATATAATAAAATCTAGAGAGAGAGAGAGAGAGGATTTTGACCTGGTGAGAAATGAAAATGTTTTACTTATGAAAATATTTTACTTAGTCAAAAGAATTTCCTCTAATTATTTAAAAAAAAAAAAAGAATTTCTTCCTTTCTTAAAAAATATATTTTTATTATTCTTTGGCTCCCTCGTTTCTTGTTATGTTTAAATTTAAATATTGTGGAAGTTGATAATAAGGTTTTATGTGGTTAAGTTTGAGTGATTTTACAAAAAATTAAATATTTTTTAATATTTTTTGGTCAATAAAAGATAATTTATATTATTATATTTATAAATTTAAATTAATCTATACCAATTATGTATGATCCTCTGACTTCTAAAGATAGCGGTTGATATGATGGATTAGAAAATTCCTATTGGATATTATTTATTGTTACATAATTGTAATACAATTAAACAATACTATTAAAAATATATTAGAAAATGCCCATGGGATATTGTTTATTATTACATAATTGCAATGCAATTAAACAATTAAATTCTCACTAAAAGGAAATTTTGTGGATTAAAAAATTTAGATTGTTAATAAAAATGTCGGGATATTCTTACTAATTTTAGGGGTGTGTGTATATATAAAAAAATTAAATATATATATATTATAAAATTGTCTCTGTACATTAGAAAATATAAATTATCTAGATAGATCAACTCAATTTGAGCAGATTGATCAAGTGGAGTAGATTAATATGCACCTTTAATTGAATTTTTTTAATAAAATCTAATATTGCATATAATATATTTTTGAGAAAATGTATTCTTGTGTTTTTCCTTTTTTAGAGAACATATTTTTGTGAATATATTGTTGTTTTTTTTCAATTTATGGTTTATATCACGAGTCGCTTATTAAATTTGGATTATGGCATTAATTTATATTCCATTTGAACATTTGGCACACCTATTAGAATTATATTCCTGAAAAATTATAAATCGCATAGAATTCATTAATATAGATTAATTGTCTTCTAATGAGATGTTAATGAGGGAAAGAAATTTTGAACCTCGTACTAATTGTAACACAAATGATTTAATATGATTTAATCGAATAAATTGTCTCTAATAGACATTCAACATAAAATAATTTAGTTGAAATGACCCTCGATACTAATCAAAGGTCATATAAATTAGTGATTGCGTTGATTTTCTTAGAAAAGAAATATATATTTTAATACCCACAAAAAGTACTTGTTAAACTATATATTTTTTAATATTATTTTATCTTAATTTTTTAATCATGTTTATTTATTTATTTGTATAAAATTATATTAAGAGTCAATCTCATTTTCAGGTCTCCATCTCCAGCAACTAAAAATTCACATAGATTGGTTATTTGATCACTTTCACTTGATATCTTTCTACCCACTCTAAGCAAAAAGCATAATCAAACAAAAAGCAAAGCCAAGAATACACTTCTTTAAATAATGACAATTGAAAAAGATATTTGAAAATGAAACCATTGGTGACAAAGGGTAAAAATGACAAATCATGTCCATGTGATTATTCAAGTTGATATACAATTTGAAGATAAAATTAGGTTGATCAAGATGCTAATATTATTTTTAAAAATTATTTATATAGTATTTTTATAGGGACAATGTATTAGAGGATCTTACTCCAATATTCTAGCATAAATAAATATTCCCTTTATTCTAGAAAAAACAAAATTGTCTAATTATTTTACATTGTTTCCTATGATTTTAACAATGTAAAGCCTCAAAAAATATAATAATACTTAAAAAAATTATTATGTATTCTACTATTACATTCAAAAACATAATCGAGTTAACTTTATAAAAGATATTTAATTATAGAAGGAGGTGGTAAACTTAAATATCTTGTTAATAAGTAAATCGTGAGCATTTCAATGATGAATTTCAGGTTATATTTGAATTTAAAATAACTTCATTGAATTTGTATGGATAATTTCATGTTATAATGAATTTTAACTTCTCAACCTCCCATTTTGGGTAATTCATTAAGTTATTACAATTGATTTCAAATATTAAAGCCATTCTAGATTTTCCCTAAATTCTTCATTCAAAATCCAATTTCCAGCTAAACACAACCTTGGTAAAAATAACTTTCAATTAGTTGAGTTTCTTCTCAATTTGAATATGGTTCAAATTTAAAAGACAATATCATGGTTTATATAAAGATCTCATGAAATATAATTTGTTGAGTTATATAATTTAATTGTAATAGTATCCAATAAGAAACAACCATTGCAGATAATATCACATAACCACATGGATATTGCAGTGCAATTAATCTTTTCATGACTAACATGTGAAGTTCACATGATAAATGATTATAGTTTTTTGATATTTATAAATTTTACGATCTCTAGAAAAACTACTGACGAATAGCACAAACATTGTAAGATAGAATATAGTAATAGAGACGATTAGCATTTTTTCTATGCTATTTAGTAATAACCCCCTAATTTAGCATTAAAAACTACTTTTTCTTCCCACATTTGGTACTTTTGAAAACACAATGCATCCATAGGGAAGCATTTTTCTATGAAAAGGGCCCTTATGTATATAACTAATAAAAGTGTATAAGCCTTCATTACAAGAGGCCAACAATCATGGTTTTTGGACTATTTGCACATTCAAGGATTGGCACACTTTAACATTATCAAGCATGCAAAAACTTTCTCATCAATATGCTTCCAAAAATCTAACCATAAGGAGACACATTTGGTAATGCTAGTGCACGTACTAATTTAGTAGTCAAGAAGTTTGATTGGTCTTAGACAAAAATATTGATGAACTAGCATTTATCAATATGCATCTAAGCATATAGTAAATATACCAAGTTATCGCTGCAAATTCTGAAATATTAATAAGCGAACATTCATTAAAATATAAATAAATATAAGGATTTTGTAAGGAATATTGTGCATCAGTCTTAACATCTTTATAATAAAAATTGAGAAATATATTATAATATTGAGATTTTTTAGTCAATTACTATGTATTATTTGTGTTTCAATAGCATTTATGAGTTCACTTATATAATATTTTTTTCAAATTTTATTATACACGATTGTGCGTATGAGAAAGTGAAGATTTATTGATTTTACTTGAAAATCAAACTATGTAATATACGGAAAATTTAATGGTAAAATTGATCTATGTTTAACCCTATGATTGGGGGGG
Source organism: Jacaranda mimosifolia (assembly GCA_018894105.1). Classification (NCBI taxonomy): domain Eukaryota; kingdom Viridiplantae; phylum Streptophyta; class Magnoliopsida; order Lamiales; family Bignoniaceae; genus Jacaranda; species Jacaranda mimosifolia. The sequence goes on from CM032123.1 coordinate 38,614,252, forward strand.
GGGGGGGGGGGGGGGAGGTTCTAGAAAAGTATTTTCAAGTACATTACCCTTACTTGATTTTTCTTTTTGTTTGCTCTAGATAAACTCTTTTCAAATTTGTCAATTTAAGATACCTTGATAGCAACCCACTATATGTAAGAAAGCAATAGTGGGCTAACATTTGACATTGACACAATGTGTCACTTCAATTGTGGACAATCTCCAACCATATTCAAAATTACATAGAAATTCAAACTTAGCTTATCCATAAATGACAAATTAGTGGATATCACTATTCCAGGTTGTCTTAATCCCAATTTCAACCACAAATTAAATGATAGAGATAATTTAAATCAAATCATGGCAGGACTGAGTTGTTAAGGTAGGTAAAACTTTGCTCCGACTGTATATGTAATCATATTTCTCAATCATGGATTGGATGCTGCGTGTTTGGTAGCAGGTGAAAACAGCACCTAATCGACAAGAATTATTAGGAATAGGAATTGATTTTGGATCATGATTACCGTTATTGGAATGTGAATTAATTATTCTTTGGAATAAATTAATATCAAACAAAAAAAATTTAAAATTTGATTTTGATATGGGGTAGGTCATGAACGGAATACGATTCTTCCAATTTTATTCTTTAGTTGATATTAAAGAAAATATGCAGAAATGCTTTGTGTTTGGTAGCAGGTGAAAACAACACCTAATCAACAAGAATTATTAGGAATAGGAATTGATTTTGGATTGTGATTACCGTTATTGGAATGTGAATTAATTATTCTTTGGGATAAATCAATGTCGAACAAAATTTTTTCAATTTTGATTTTAGATAGGGTAGGTCAAGAATGAAATACGACTCTCCCAATTTTATTCTTTAGGTGTTAATATTAAAGAAAATATGCATAAAATATTTGTACAAGTATAGTTTATACGAACTTATAATTTTACAAAATTATTTTTTATCAATTTTATTATTATTTTTTTTATTAATTTGTTTTGAAAAAAAATGTTGAAATTACTCCTTATACCGTAGGAAAGTTATGTGGAATTTAATTTTCAAAAATTAATTTTTTTCCTTTTTTTCTGGGGGGCGGTCTCATTTTTTATTTCCTTACCAAAATCTTAAATTTAGACTTAGCGTAAACTCAATAAAAGCAATGGCATTATGTCTTTGAAGATAATCCTAACCTAATTCATCTTACACAAGGTTTAACTTTGTTCACTAACTTAATCAATTTCTTACAACTTAATCACATAACTATTTTCCCAAGCAATTAACAAACACTCTAGAATTTATGGGACAATCTCTATCATGATAAAAAAAAAGTGGCATATATAGGTGAGAGTTTTAGAACAAGTTTAAGCATTTGAGAAATTAATTCTATAAGAATTGATTTTAGTGTAATGATTCTTGCAATTGATTTTGCCAAATTACATTGCACTAAAAGAATTTTGCCTCCACCACTTGGATTTATGTGTACACACTCAGAATCAATGTCATTCTATCTGATCGAGTTTAATTCTCTCATGAATCAACTATCAATTATGACTGTCCAGTAGCTTGTAGTTCGAATGACATCAATCTCCCCTTATTATGTGGGGGGTTTTGTGTTCGATCATAAATAGTTGCATTGTGTGTGCCTTGTTAGTAATTTATACTTTGATTGTTTAGTTTGAGAATAGAAAAAATATTGATTTATTGATATGATGATAAATTCATCATTTGTAATACTCTCTCTCTCTCTCTCTCTCAAAAAAAGAGAAAAAAAGAACTATCAACTATGACTTATTTTAAATTATTCATTATATATACGTGGCATTATTTTAAAATGTCACAAAAATTGAACATAATAGATTATATATATCAATATCCTCATTAAATATCCTCAATTATGAAGTGATAAAAGTATATATATTTTATTATATATCGAATTATGTAAAAACGACAATTTATTCTACAACACTTATGTTTTGATAATTTTTGTTGGGACCGTCCCCCTCACAGCGATCCTAACTCTATTTGATTTCAAGTTAAATCTTTTTAACGGGTCTTAAAAAGACATAACGAATAACTATTATTTTTTCAATTCAAAATAATTAAAACACACAAATATTTTTTTTAAAAAATAAAATTTTCCTTTTAAATTTACACTAAGAATTCTCCACTTCAATGTCCAAATATCACATTGAAGTGTGCCATTGACCTAAATAGACCAAAGAAAAAAGAAAAGGAAAAAAAAAACCCAAAAGATTCCATTCTGTGCAGTTTCCCGGCCTCCAATTAATCACAATAATAATAGCTCAAAGAAGGAGAAAATTTTTTCTTCCTCTTATCTTCTCCCACTTAATTAATCTGAATTTCGGAAATGATTACAGCCAAAATATGCATTACGAGCTGCCATGGATTCGTAGGGCATTGGCAAAAGCAGAAAATGCTGAATTCTGCCTTTTTAAGCTACCCGAATTCCGCTTATCCTTCTGTTTCATTTGCCGGGGGATTCAGTTTTGCTGCTGTCGGGCGAAGCCATTCTACGGCGTTTTCGGTCAGGGTTAGTGCTTCCTCCATCACGGGTACGGTCTCTTTCTCTTGCACACACACACACACACAGGTGTTTGTGTGTGTGTTCTTTTGGTAATTATGTTGAATTCTTGCATCTGTTAAAAGTTTGTGAAGATTATACCTAAAGCATTGTGTATAAGGGTACTGCATTGTGCTATTGTCATTATGTATATATTACTTTTGTAGTTGTGGTGATTGGATGATTAGTAATGAAAGTAAATCAGAATTTATGTTTTGAGTGAAGGTTTGATGCAGAATTATAGTGTGTTTGTTTGTATATGACTCCAAGTTATATGTGATAAATATTCTATTCGTATGTATAGTTTCTTTTGACCTTTTCCCAAATATAACCATATGATAATAATGCAAAGGTGTTAATGAGATCCATTAAGTTAATGTAATTCGTCATGGTGAAGGTGCGTCGCGCGATAAATTGGAAGCTTCCTCTACAGGGGTGATTGGAGCTAATGACTTGTTAATTGTGGGGCCAGGTGTGCTAGGACGCATGGTGGCTGAAAAATGGAGAGAGGTATTTTTGTGCCAAGAATCATGATAAATCAACTTGTCTGCTGTGAGTCTCCTTAAACAAGTGATGTGATGTAATCGATGTAGTGAATAGTGGTTATATCATGTATTGTTGGAGAAGATTTGTTGTTTCTGAGTTGTTGGTTGCAACAATGTTCTTGGAGATAAAAGTTTCCAAATAATATCTGTCCCACTTATCTGAGAACATATTATTCCTTCAAGCTTTTTACTATTATGTGTTTCTGGGCATTTTGGCAATTGTGTTGTATGTGAAAATGGACATATATGCCTAGGTGCTGAACACTGTCAATATTTTACTGAAGCAGGAACATGCAGGGTCTCAAATTTATGGACAGACCTTGACAAGCGATCATCATGATGATTTAATAAAAATGGGGATCATTCCATCTCTTAAGGGAAGCCAGATGACTCATAAGTTCCCTTATGTGATTTTCTGTGCTCCTCCATCCAGAAATCCTGATTACCCTGGTGAGGTCAGGTATGCATAAAAATGCATTTTCTACATAACTTCTTCAAAGGGTAATCTGTAGTTCATATCATGATTTGCTATTTAAATGCTGTATGGTTTGGGGCTCCCTTTGAAAAAATGACAGCTAAGAGTACACTGGTAAATCACTTGCAGCATAAAACTTACAGCCCTATAGAGGTTTCTCTTTCTGGTTAGCACGTGTATTAAACAATGCACTTGCCCTGATTTGAGGAGTTCAATTGATTTAGAATTTGATCAGTATCATACTGTGGCATGAAAAGAACATGCCTGTCTTTGCTGTTCATAATTTATTTGTTACAAACTGTTAACTTCTTACTTTATATAATTTATTGCTATGTTAATAAAAATTAATGCCAATCTATTTTACTGCCCAAATCATATAAATAGGGAAGCGACTTTAAATTGGAATGGTGAAGGTTCTTTCCTATTTACTTCAAGTTCTGCTCCCTACGATTGCAATGACAATGGATATTGTGATGAGGTACCTCATCTGGCATTAGACAACTTTCTGTTGGGAACACTTTTCATTTGTTCCATCTACAATTTAACAGAAGGTTTTCCCTGCTGAACTATGTAATTAGATCTAGTTTAGCTTATATTCTCTTCAATCCGAAACATTCATTATTACATTACTGATTAGTGATTATCATTTCTCTATAGGACACTCCAGTAGTACCAATTGGGAGGAGCCCCAGAACAGATAAGCTACTTAATGTGGAGAAAGTAGCGTTGGATGCTGGTGGTTGCATTGTTAGGCTGGCTGGACTTTACATATCCTTTTTGTTTTCTAATGGTAAATGTTATCTCTAACAGGCACTTTAGTTCTAGTAATAGCAATGAACTATATAGACAACCTCCTTAACTTGCAGTACAAAGCAGATAGAGGTGCCCATACATACTGGTTGGAGAAAGGTACTGTTGATATTCGGCCTGATCACATCCTTAATCTAATACATTATGAGGTGATGCTCCACATTCAGTAAACTCTTCTCTGTTTCTCTCAGTCTCAGTCTCTGTCTCTCCCTTTCCATTTATAAATTTACCTTATTGTTGCACGCTTTGTTATCTGTGGAGTTTTGTTGATGATTGCATATTTGCTTCATTATGAAATTTGAATTAATCAACAGTTTCTGTAGGATGCGGCTTCGCTTTCAATTGCCATCTTAAAAAAGAAACTTCGTGGCCGGATCTTTCTTGGCTGTGATAATAACCCTTTATCCAGGTTATCTTGTTCAACTAAATAAGTTTATCTGTAAATGATTTACGGGTTTTACACATAAGAAAACAGCGTACATACGGTTACACTTTTGCATTGTTATTGTATGTTTTCAGGCAGGAACTGATGGAATTGGTTAATAAGAGTGGAAAATATAGCAAGAAATTTGAAGGTTTTACAGGTGAGGCTCCCTTTCTTAGGATTGTAATTATTCTGAATTGTGATAACTTTTCTCCTTCAAGTGGTAAAGTTCTCTTGTGCCTCTCGCAAAATCCATGTTCTAGAATTGCAACTTGGTTATGATTTTTATTTTTGCAGGAACAACCGATCCTTTAGGTAAGAAATTAAACAACTCAAAAACTCGTGCAGAACTAGGATGGAAGCCAAAATATCCTAGCTTTGCCCAGTTCCTTGAGAGTCTGTAAGAAATTTTTGTAGCCTACCTGTTGTCTGAGATGGCTTTTTGGAGCAAGTGGTGTATATTGATCAATCATATTCATACCTGATGTATTCCCTGTGAAGGCATTGGTATCTTTGTGGTCATAACTATGGCTTGATGCGCACAGGATAATTGTGATGCCTCATTAGTCTGAGAGTTGTGACTGATTGACAATCTATCTGTTCTTTGACATCTTTGATTTACCTAACCCTTGATGACATTATTGAAATCCTTGACCTCAAATGTACTCTAAACATAAGCAATCCTTAGGGAGGAAGCTGCTGCGGCTTGTGGAATTTGAATAACACAACTGCTTAACATTTTTCTGTGGACTTTTAACTTTTGTTATTCCAGGAAGTGCTTCTGTGGTTTCTGTTCTCATTTGCTTATGTTTCCTAGATGATTTAACTATCATAATGTGCCTACCAAGAAAAGGTGCAAAGCTTCTCATGTATTAGTTAAATTGTTGAAACACTAGTCTGGTTACATGCATTTTGGAGTTATGCATCCTTTTCAATCAGGGCTCAGGCAATTTTCATTCCCACCTACAGAAGCGACCATCACCATATGTTAATCGATGTACAGTCTTATGCCCAAAGATTCAATCTATGCGGCTCAGGAAGCTGATTTTATGGTTTCAGGATGGATATGAAAATGCATTTTAGCCAGACTGTATAGGCCTTGAGAAGAAGAAAGAAGGAACTCTTTCATTGAACATCATAGTTGTCTACTGAAAGACCCGGAGATGCCAGTATACGACTAGCCGGTCGGTGTCGGGTCGGCCCCTGAGGCAGTTCTATCCCACGTTGGGAGGAACGAATGGTGGGTTCGGTCCACCACCGGCCCTGCCCGTTGATGACCGTTATCCGTATTCCACGATCAAAAGAAACTCTTGATAATCACCTATAAGAGCCGCAAGGTCAATGAGACCGAGCGGAAATAAGAGGCTTATAAGTGGGAGATAATCAGTACTTTAATAAGAATGTTTATTTTGTTGCATTGAAGAATTATGACTTTGCTAGCGAATTCATATGCCTTCAAGTGGAAAACTGGAGTCAATGTTTAGCCAAGAGTACATCTACCGAACAGAATGGAGTTCCGCAGTCTTGTTTAGGACCTTATCATTTGATCCATTCTCTTTATACGTTACTTCCACAGACAGAAAAACACAGGAAAATCTCAGCATCTGAACTGGGAAAATATTGAATTATTCAAAAGAGAAAAAATTTCTCTGTTCCACATTTCTTGTTTCTATATTTTTTGGGATCAGAAGAGTGTTCATAGGTTTATGTAAATGCTAAAAGTTTTCTCCCTTTGATTGGGAAACTATAATTTAGATCAGTGAAGTATTACAGTTAGTACAGTTGGCTTGGTGTTATTTTTTCCTGTCCACATCCTGGTCGCTTTCAATTGTGTAAGGAAGCCTTTTTGTGAACTGCAGGCCTTTGTTATGCATGTGTATTTCTGATTGCAGAGCTTAGACATTTTGTGCTTGTAATAATACAATGGTTGTATCTGTCTGAACTTTCTCAGCTTATATATTGTCCCTAATGTTGACTGTTTTATCTTCTTTCTTTCTTTTTTTTTTCTTTTCTTTTTTTGTCAGTGTCTAATTTGACATGTTTCTGCACTTCCTTTTCAGTTTCAGCTGGCTTCTCATTTCACTTTTTGACCAATAGTCATCAATTTCTTCATCTATGATCCTTTTAGTTCTTGATATCTGTTCCTAGATGCTTTTTCCTATAGCTAATTAGAGTTGCTTTCCTGGTAACTATTTGCAATTAAATAAAATTCCCTCTTAGCTTCTTAGGGCCCGTTAGGTTTCATTATCTATACCCATTTTTATTTTCTCCTCAAAATGAAAATAGAGATTTATCAACTTCTACACTATTTTCTCGTATGTTTTCATTATCAAAACATTCATTTTTACATATTTTCTCTTATTATTACCTATATCTATTTTTTTATCTTTCCAATACTTCTTCAATATCATTCACTGCACAAAAATATTATTTTATATTATTTTTCCAAATAAGTACACATTACATCATCAATTTAAATTCAAAAACTTTCTTCCTTTTAATACAAAAACACCCAACATCCAAATACATATTATTTTCACACCTATATAAACCTATCATTTTAAACAACACATCTAAACACAATTTCATTTTCAAAAATACTTTTTTAACTAATTTTTCACCATGCATTTTCACCAGAAAATGAAAACACCTCTAGAAAATGAATCCAAACGTGGCCTTAGTTTCAAAATTATACATATTTTTTCTGGTAAGTTATTTTCGTCTCAAAGTCATCTCTTTTTATCGGTCAACTTATTGGAATTTGATGACATTATCAAAAAAAGGTTTTAATACACTTTCAACCTATTAATCCCACAGATATTGATAGAGCAGCCAACAGAGAGGATGGTTCATTAGGGCAAGAATTTATTTTCCAGAAGGTGTGCCAATTCGTTGACTAAAGAAGAGACTTTGGAATATTTGAACTCCAAAACCTACTTTTGAATGTAAAGTTCAACAAATATGCATCAAAGTCTTCTTTTCCCCTGTTTAGCTTTTCTTCTTGTTGTCTACCTAATTATTTGGCATAGGAGTTGTTACACTTTGCCATTCAGCCAGCCAAAAATAAAATTAATTTATACCTTGCCCTAACTAATACGCATTGATAAATAGTTTAGTTGTTAGAAACAGTTAGATAAGTCAGTTAAGTGTGTCAACCTCCATGCCCCATCTCCAACCTTAAAATATAAAAAATAAGTACGAAGAATAGTGTATTTTTTCTTGAAATAATACATAATCTACCCATGTTTATATATAAGTGATGATGCAAAAATTTATCTTCAAGTATAAAATACACGTTTTCATAAAGTATTGTCTCGTTGGCATATATGTTACTAAAAGGTACATTAGTAAATGATAAAGGGGATGATTTATAAGATCCTTTTAAAGTATCTGACTTTTTCAATGTAAGACATGATTTGATATCATTAGAAGCCCCATTGAGAGGGTTTAAGAAGAGACATATAACCATCATTCCCACATACGCCGTTACCTGATGATGTCCAAATTCATAGTTAGACATAAAAGAGCTGTTCCGTAAAATATTTTTCATGCCATCACACATAATAGAAATTCTAATAATTTATAAATTACCTCAAAACCCCCAATTCCTTCCGTGCAGACTAAGTATATAACATCTACCAAAAAAAAAAAAAAAAAAAAAAAAAGAAAAAAGAAAGAAAGAAAGAAAGAAAAAGGGGACCTCTGCTATTTTTATACAGATAATATTGAAAGAAAACAACTATTATAAGTGGAAAATTTGAAAGATGACCAAACACCACTCAATAGTAGAGAATCATCTGCCCAACTGTCTCAAAGTTGATCATATTAATTCTAGCATATTTCTTTTCTCTACAAATTCATCAGTAGTAAACTAAACCAGAAAACTTAGACAAGAGATCTCAATAATGGCTTGTTGCTGCCCATCAGATGATGGTGGTGGTGGTCTAGACTTCATGACTATATGCTTCTTGATTGTCCTTTTTCTAGTCTTGATGATGATCTTCTCCACACCACCACCAATGCAGGGCTATTATCCACCAAGACGTCGAGTTTTTGTAGTCCACAGGTTCCCTAGAATTGGATAAATTTTCAGTATCAATGAATTTGTGGTACCATCTTGAGCATACTGTATTTTGGTTTTGAATTCAGAGGGGAAAAATCTGTATATTCAGGTCTGTATTTCTTTGAGAAAATGAACATTTCTTGAAGAGAAACAAAGAAATGAAGTGAAATAACTGGTGGGTTGTCTGTTGTTTGATCTGGTTGGTCATTTTTGCTCTACTTCTTAGCATGTCTTCTGGGTCAGCTTTTCCTCTTATGTTCTCAATTTCTTGATCAATCTATCTCTGTTTTTCTCTTTCTTTTCTTGGTTTCTGATGGACATTGAGGCAACTTGACATACTTCAACTATATTTTGGCATCAATTTTCACACAAGGCTTATGTTGTACCTTTTCATAGAACAATGGAATTATTGTGTCTGATTTGATTATTGATGTTGTAAGAATGAAATTCTAAAGAAATTCAAGCGCAAAACAATGATACAATATAAAATTTAACGTTGTTTGATTTCAACTGAGTAGCCTACATTTATAGTGCAAAAAGAAAAGAAGTGCCACTAAGTTTCAAACTACGAAGCATACAGGTTTCTTGATTTCTAGTTTCAGTCTCACTTACCAGACTTCCTCACATTTCTTGAAGAGAAAACAATGAAATGAAATGAAACAACTGGTGGGTTGACTGTTGTTTAATCTGGTCGATCATTTTTGCTCTACTCTAGCATGTTTCTGGATCAAATTTTCTTCTCATGCTCTCTCTCTCTCTCTTGTTGAGATATCATGCTCAATTATTATTATTATTATTATTATTATTATTATTATTATTATTATTAAATGGAAATTAAGGATGAAGAGGCCAAGTTTGTTTTTGCCATCAAAAGATAAGGTTCAAGTGGCAAAGTTCATATTGAATTCTTCTAACAAGAAACAAAGTTCAATTTTGCTTCTTTTACTAAGAGAAGCATATGGAATTGTGTACAAATTGTGGTGTCTATATATATATGTGTGTACTATGTATTTGTAAGAACAATTGTAGAAAGAGATAGAAGGAGAGAATATAGCATGAAAGGGCCACAATTTTGTTACAAAAATTGTGAAGTTAGCCACAATTAATTTTAAATTGTGAGAAGTGATAGCCGCAAAATTGTGTGTAATTTTGTGAGGAAGGTGCCAAGAAATTTATTTCTTGAAATGAGAAATTTTGTATTAGCCTCTAGTCCAGCTAGAGAAGATTTTTTATATTACCCATTATTTTTATAATGGAAGTCCATTTTATTCGGGTCTATATTTCTAATCATACAAATTCTTGAGTTATTTCCTTTTGTTATTTTTCTTCTTGTTACGTTTTTCACAAAGAGGGAGATTCGATCATACTAATCTGCTGCGATATTATTATCGTGTGTATCTTCCAACAAGTGGTATCAGAGTTAGATTCTTTCAGGCTAGCTGTGCAGAATCATGGAAGGAAAGATACAAAAGATGATTAGTCTCAACGGCACCAACTACCACATATGGAAGAATAAAATGAAGGATCTTCTATTTGTGATGAAGTTGCATCTACCAGTGTTTAGCACTCAAAAATTGGAAAATAAAATTGATGAAGAATAGGAGTTTAAGCGTGAACAAATGTGTGGTTTTATTCGGTAGTTTGTTGAAGATAATGTTTATAATCATATTTGCAGTGAGACACATGCCATGACTCTGTGGGATAAACTTGAACAGTTGTATGCTTTGAAAATAGGCAACAACAAATTATTTTATTTAACAAAGCTGATGCAGTTGAAATACTAGGACGGGAATTCACTGGCAGATCACTTGAATGAATTTCAAGGGATTGTGGACCAGCTTTCTGGCATGGGAATTAAATATGATGATGAAGTACTTGCTCTTATGGTATTTACATCATTGCTAGAGTCATGGGAGACTTTGAAGATTTCTCTGACCAATTTTGCTCCAAATGGTGTTGTAACAATGGAATTAGCCAAAAGTGGAGTCTTGAATGAGGAGATGAGATGAAGATCGCAAGGGACTATTTCTTCTCAATCAGATATCCTAGCTATAACCACCAGGGGAAGAAGCCAGAGTAGGGTTTCAAAGAGCCTAGATAAAAGCAGAGGCAAATCCAACAAATACACCAACGTCAAGTGCCATTACTGTCACAAAAAAGGCCACATCAAAAGGTTTTGTCGAAAATTTAAGAAGGAAAAAAACCAAGATAGAAAAAGAGATGACAGTAGTGATGATGATAGAACTGTTGTCGTTACAGATTCATTTCTTATTCTTTTGGAAAATAATTTTGTCAATATAGCTCAACAAGAAATCTGTTGGGTTATCGACAACGGAACTTCTATTCATCTCATAAGGAGTTTTTTTCCATCATATACACCGGGAGATTATGGTGTTGTCAAAACAAGTAACAATGGCATGGCTAAAGTCATTGGAGTTGGAGATATTTCCTTGGAGACATCTACTGGCACCAATTTGGTTTTGAAAGACGTTAGACATGTTCCAGATATATAGTTGAATTTGATTTCTACAGGCAAGCTTGTTGATAAAGGGTTTTGTAATACTTTCAATAATGGTCAATGGAAACTCACTAAAGGTTCTCTAGTGGTGACTAGAGGAAATAAATGCTCCACACTGTATTTGATGCAAGCTAAGCTCTCTAAAAGCATAGTTAATGCAATAGAGAATGAGAATATAGTTGAATTGTGGCATAAAAGGCTTGTCCACATGATTGAGAAAGGTATGTCACTGCTTGCCAGAAAGAAAGCTCTATTTGATGTAAGAAATGTGCACCTGAAGAAATGTCCTCACTGTTTGGCTGGGAAATAGCATAGAGTCTCCTTCAAGGATTCCCTACTTTCCAGAAAGAAAAATTTGTTGGAACTAGTACATTCAGATGTGTGTAGTCCCATGAAGATAAGATCACTGGGTGGTGCTTCGTACTTTGTAACGTTCGTGGATGACTATTGTAGAAAGATTTGGGTTTATCATTTGAAGACGAAAGATGAAGTGTTTGATGTGTTCAAGTAGTTTCAGGCCTCAATTGAAAGATAATCTGGGAAGAAGTTGAAGTCTATCCGTACAGATAATGACAGAGAATATACTAGATCATTTCATGATTATTGCAAAAGTCAAGGAATCCAGCATCAAACTACACCTCCAAAGATACCACAGTTGAATGGCGTAGCTGAAAGGATGAATAAAACGCTGATTGAAAGAGTCAGATGTCTACTTTCTCATGCAAAGCTACCCAAAACATTTTGGGGAGAAGCATTAAATACAGCTGTACATGTACATAATCATTCTCCATGTGTTGCTTTACAATTGGAAGTCCCAAAAAAGTTTGGACTGGAAAGGATATCTCTTATAGTCATTTGTGAGTCTTTGGATGTAAAGCTTTTTGTTCACATTCCCAAAGATGAGAGGTCTAAGCTTGATGTCAAGACACAACAGTACGTGTTTATTGGATATGGTGAAGATAATCTTGGATATCGCTTTTATGATCCAGTTCATAAGAAGTTGATTAGGAGCCGAGATGTTGTATTTGTTGAAAACGAGACCATTGAAGAAATTGATAAAGTCTCCAAGTCTGATGATGACTTGATAGGTTTTGATGCAGTTCCTCCAATAATGATGCCAAGACAAGTTGGAGATGAGGCTTGAAATAATAAGCAGAGTATTGGTGAAGATGATGCTTTCACTCAGAATAAGCCAGATGATGATAATATTCATACTCACCCACATAAACTACAGGCTTCTTCTATCCCAATAAAAAGATCTTCTAGAATTAGACAACCCTCTATAAGATACTCTATGTTAGTCTAGTGTATGGAGTTCAGTGATCAAATAGGCGAGGTGAGAACTGGGCTCTCTTTCTTTAAGACGAATTAGCCCAGCACTGGTGCTAACAGAATAGTGGCTATTGTCTCCCAAGATACAACGATTGCTCAAGATACAAACCGTCTTATTTTTAAGACCTTCAGCGTGATGAACTCTCTTGTTATGATTTCGGATTATGCAGAATTTTCTGTATGCAGAATGTATGTATGCGTATGTTCTAGGACAGATCAGATGTAAATTTATAGAGCTAAATTTTTGTTCAAATCCAGCAGCCATTCTTCAATACTCCTACAATCTCCAAGATAGCCAGTACCAATTTTCAATGCTGCTGCAGTCTCCAATGCAGCCAGTTTGAAAGGTGGTTGGCCAGATTCATTGGTTAATTGCTGGAGATTGAAGGATTATGTGTATTTAGCTTTCCTATGAGCTGATAATGATTTTCTAGAAATTTGATTTCCAAGACACTGAATAGAAGTTTGAAGGGTGTTGTGGATTTCTATTGGGCCAAGAAATTCAGATGGAATTTGGTCCAAAAAGATTAATATTGGACTAGGCCCAATTCCATTCAATTCTGACCCAAGCCCAAGCCCACACTACACCACACCACTCCACGCCCAAGCCCAGGCCCAGCCCAGCCGAGTTGGCCGGACGGCGGCGGCAACGCGCGAGTGTGGGTTGGATTGAACTTGCTACCACGTAGGTCCTATCCCTTCCAAACACTTGTGGTACCCCTAAGGTGCCCATCCCTTACCTTTACACTTGAATCATATATTCAAGTCTTTCTTCTATTCATTTTCCAATGTGGGATGGAGTTTTACTCTTCCTATACCTTTAGCTCATTCTTTAGTCTTCTTAGTCAACCTTCAAGTAGCTCACTTGACTATTAATTTCTCATTCACCCAAAATTGGTTTTGGCCACTTAATCACACTATCGTCATCTACCCGCAGCGTAGTTTACGACGATCACCAATTTCTTAGAAAATAATATTTGAGCATACTTAAAAGTTTGGTCAAAGAAGACAAATTTTCAAACACTCTATAGACGAGTATGTATTGTTGACTGATAGAGGAGAACCTGGAAGTTTTGAAGAAGTTATGGAAGATGAACACAGAGAAAAATGGATTAAAGCTATGCAAGATGAGATGAATTCCTTGATTGGAAATAATACCTTCGAGATAGTTAAGCTACCTAAAGGTCAGCAAGCTTTGGAAAATAGATGGGTGTTTTGGATTAAACATGAAGAGCGTAATCGACATCCATGGTACAATGCTAGATTGGTTGTCAAAGGTTTTAGTTAACAGAAAAGAGTTGATTTTGATGAAATTTTCTCACCGGTGGTGAAAATGACATCAATTCGGATAGTGTTGGTATAGTGACAAGTTTTAATTTGGAAATTGAGTAAATGGATGTGGAAACAACCTTTCTTCATGGTGATTTGAAAAAAGAGATTTATATGGAACAACCAGAGGGTTTCAGGGTTAAAGGAAAAGAGGAGTATGTTTGTAGACTAAAGAAAAGTCTATATGGATTAAAACAGGCACCAAGACAGTGGTATAAAAGTTCGAGTCAGTTATGGGGGAGTAGAACTATAAGATGACAACTTATGACCACTGCTTGTTCTACTGGAAATTCTCTAATGTTGATTTTATAATTCTTCTACTCTATGTAGATGACATGTTGATTATTGGTAGGAATGCTTCTCGGATTGATGACCTAAAGAAGCAGTTGAGTAAATCTTTCTCCATGAAAGATTTAGGACCAACAAAGCAAATACTTGGCATGAAGATTGCTTGGGACAGAGTTGCCAAGAAGTTGTGGCTTACACCAGAGAAGTATATTGAAAAGATACTTCAAAGGTTCAACATGGATAAAGCTAAAGTGGTTAGTTATCCTCTTGGAAATCACTTTAAGCTTAATAAAGATCAAAGTGCTTCTACTAAGGAAGAGAAGATCGAGATGGAACTAGTTCCATATGCTTTAGTTGTTGGTAGTTTAATGTATGCCATGGTATGTACACGACCAGATATTGCTCACATAGTCGGAGTTGTTAGTTGTTTTCTTTCCAATCCAGGAAAGAAACATTGGGCTGCTGTGAAATGGATTTTCAGATATCTTCGGGGTACTTCCAGACTTTGTTTATGTTTTGGAACTGCTAAGCCTATATTAGTTGGATACACTGATGCTGATATGGCTGGTGATATTGATTCTTGAAAGTCAACCTTGGGCTATTTGATTACTTTTTCAGGGGGAGTGGTATCATGGCAATTGAAGTTACAAAAGTTTGTTACATTATCTACCACAGAAGTTGAGTTTATTGCTGCAACGGAAGCTTGCAAGGAAATGTTATGGATGAAGGATTTTCTCCAGGAACTTGCTCTTTATTAGGATAAATATGAGTTATTTTGTGATAATCAAAGTGCTGTGCATCTTGCCAAGAACTCTTCTTTTCATTTGCGATCCAAACATATTGATACGGGATATCATTGGATTAGGGACGCATTGGAATAGAATTTGTTGCACCTTGAGAAGATTCATACCAATGATAATGGATCGAATATGCTGACAAAAAATTGTGCCAAGAGAAAAGTTTGAACTTTGCCGATCAATCGCCGGGATAACAAGTGCTCCATATGAGCGTGAGGGGGAGAATTATTGAGATATCATGCTCAACAAGTAATAATAAATGGAGGTTAAGGATAAAAAGGCCAGACTTGTTTTTGCCTCCAAGAGATAAGGTTTAAGTGACAAAGTTCATCTTAAATTCTTCTACCAAGAAGCAAAGTTCAATTTTGCTTCTTTTACCAAGAGAAGCATATGGAATTGTGTAGAAATTGTGGTGTCTATATATATGTGTGTGTAGTATGTATTTGTAAGAACAGTTGTAGAGAGAGATAGAAGGAGAGAATATAGCATAAGAGGGCCACAATTTTGTTACAAAAATTGTGAAGAGTTAACCACAATTAATTTTAAATTGTGAGAAGTGATAGCCACAAAATTATCTATAATTTTGTGAGGAAGTGCCAAGAAATTTATTTCTTGAAGTGAGAAATTTTGTATTAGCCTCTAGTTCAACTAGAGAAGAATTTTTTGCATTACCCATTATTTTATAGTGGAAGTCCATTTCATTCGTGTCTATATTTCTAATCTTACAAATTCTTGAGTTATTTTCTTTCGTTATTTTTCTTCCTGATATGTTTGCACAAAGAGGAGATTTGATCCTGCTAATCTACTGCGATATTTATTATCATGTGTATCTCTCTCTCTCTGGTTTCTGTTGGATATTAAAGCAGACTGACATTCTGGGCTTCCCATTCTTGTCTGAGAACATACTCCCAAGTACATTTAGCAATCCATTTTCACATGCTTTTTGTAGAACAGTGGAATTGTCTCAAACAAAAGCAAAAGATTTGTAACTCCTCTGGCTTACAAACTGCCCTGAGCAAACCTGATGTCCAAATTCTTACAAAATGTTTAGAATTCTTTGGCCAAAATCTGCAAATTAACCAGTTTGCTCTGAAAAAATTCAAGCGAAAAACATTCATCAGAATTTTTCAATCCCAGTTACTAAATCCACTGAGCATATTGATTCATGGGCCTGAGATTTTCCTTTGATATGTGAGAGAGGATTCACTTTTTGTCCATTATGGCTTCTAAAAGTTCAGATGAATACTAATCAGAAAGTGTTAGGACAATGGACTGTTCTGAACCAAATATGAACCAGTCATTTGGATCCTGCCCCTTGATAGAGGCATTAAGCTAAAACTTTTCTGCTAAGATTTTTCTTTTAAGTTTCTCAACTTTGTTTAACACAATTTGGTCTCTAAAACTTCTATATTCTTGAATCCAAGGAAATGCGATTTGGAACCCCCTTCAGCTGCAATTGATTTACACTTTGTGGGATAAGGTGGATTTATTGGTAATATTTTTTTTCTTTTTTGAGAAAAAAAAAAGGAGAGAATCAAAGTTGGTTCCCCGGATTACCTTATATGGGATTCGAACTTGCCACTAATCTGTTAGTAAGGATGAAACTATTATATTGATAATTTTGTAGTTAAAGAGTCTGGTAAAAGAAAGTTGAAAGTTCTATGGTTAAATATTGTTATCATTTCAAGGGAAGGAAGTGTTATAGGTGGCATTGGCAAGAATATTAAAGAGGAGATGTTTGGATGTTACAAAGTTGGAAACTTTATGTTGTAATTGGCATCCATTTAATTGGTATTTGGGGTTAATTATACGTTTAAGAGAAGTTTTATTTATTTGAATTAGTGCCAATTATTGGCTGGAATCCATAGATGTTTAAAGCGTGAAAGAGGGGTACAACAAACATAAATTCTATAAGTGGGATTTGTCCCACATTTGAATCAAGATAAAGTTGTGGAGACTTATGGGAGTATAAAATATTTTTTTGGTTAGTGTCCCACATTGAAAGTGGAACAAAAAATGTGTGGGAAACCTTGGTAGTATAAAATACTAATCAAATTATCCCACATTGAAAATGAAAGAAAAATATGAGAAACTATATTAGTATAAAACTCTAACCAATGTGTCCCACATAGGAATTCCTTCAAAAGTGCTCCCCTCCTAGCGCTTATAAATTAGTTTGCTGAGTATAGACTAAAGGTAGAACAACAAATTCTCTTTTACCCCTCTCATATCTTTCTATAATAGTGTTGTTTATCATTTTTTGGCAATTCAGTGGTGGTCGAGGTGAAGCTTTTTGGAGTGCACTAAAAGGCTTTTGAGATTATCTTATTCTGGAGGAAGTTTTGCTGCACCCTTTATACTAGTAGGAGCGATAATTTCTTTTGAGGTAAATCAGATTCTGGTAATTCAGTCTAAGTTCTGTTATGATACAAAACTTTGAGATAAATTCTCGGTTTATATATATTGATATTTGTATTTTTGTTTTTATATTCTAAACTAGTATATTTGTTTTGATTTATGCTTATGTTAAACTGAATTGCAACTTAATAATTTTGGAATATCTATACTACTTTTTGCCGTTTTCTAAAATATTTATAATATTATTTTTACAAACATTGCCCCGTGATTATAAACTGTTTTATAATTACTTTATAAACTACTGTTTATAATCTGTACTTCCAACAATATTAAAAAAATTATCTTTTAGTGTTTGTTTAAACTGCTTATTTGAAAATAACTTCTTCATCTGCAAGTAGTTTTGGTGCTGGTTTATTGTTGTCCTCAAAAGTGGACCTTTCTGGCTTGCCAGAAAATTTTGGGGTCCAATTTTTCAAATGTTGGCAACAGTGAATGAAAATTTGGTTCACAATGAAAGGTCTCCTTTTGGTGATTCAAGTGACTAGACCTGAACCAATTGATACTGATCCCAAAACAGCTGAAATAGATGAGTGGACTGAGAAAGATTAGTTAGGTCAATGGATAATTTTGTCATCACTGTTAAATGTTCTCTTCGATGTATACTGCTTGGACTTGTACATTGCTAAATTACTGTGGGATGAGTTAGACCGAAAATATAATACTGAAGAGTATGGGCTCGAGAAGTAATCTGTTTCCAAGTTCATGAAGTATCAGATGGTTGAGAGAAAGTCTGTAACTGAATAGACACATGAACTGATCAATCTTGAGCATGCTCTTGCTGATGTTGAAATGAAACTTACTGAGAAGTTTCTGGTCACGTCCATAGTGGATAAATTTCCCAAGTCTTAGGAAAGTTTTGGAATGACACTCAAGCATCAGAAAGGAAAGCAGTCCTTGGATGATCTTATGATTGCCATAAGTATTGAGGAAGAACACCAGAATCAAACTCATGGAGTTTTGATTGAGCACCTACCTAAGGCAAATGTGGTTACTAAAGAGAAGAAAAAGTTCAATAGAATGAACCAAATGAACTCAAACTCTAAAACCATAAATAAAGGTAAAACTAAGGCCAACAAGAAACCAAAAGCAAACAAACCATGCTGGAATTGTGGACAGGTAGGCCACTGGGCTAAGAAGTGTCCCTCCAAGAAAACCAAAGCTAAACCTGAGTCTGCTGGGCTAGCTTTGGTCAACATGGTTGTGGGGGGAACCTAGTGAAGCCAGTGCTCCACAAACGACTGTTGATGGGTATGTTTATTTGAAACCTGAACTCCTTTCTATTTATGAACCTTTCGATTGGTTATTTGACACTAGGGCAAATTTGCACTTTTGTGTTGATAAATTGCTATTTCTGTCTTACCAACCAATTGATGGAAAATCTGCAACAATGGGGAACTCAAATGCCATGCGTGGACCTAAAGTTTTCTTCGGGGTGCATTATCTTTGCTGAGGGTGCACCATGTTCTAACGATTTGTAGAAATATAATAAGTGGTTCTGTAATAGTTAGGCAAGGTTATGAACTTACTTTTAAGTTCGATAAAGTTGTAATTTTTGCGTTATGGTTCTTTTATTGGAAAGGTTTATTTGTCTGATGGATTATTCAAAGTACGAGTTCAAACATAAGTAATATTGAGTATTCTGAATTTTTTTTTGTGAATACTGTTGAATGTTGCACTATTTAGCATAGCCGTTCAGGCCATTTAAATTTTAGTTATGTTAAATGCATGATGAACTTAAATTTGATACCTAAACATGATATTGAAAGTAATCACAAATGTCAAGTATGTGCTGAGGCTAAACAAGTAAGAAAACCTTACTAATCGATTGAAAGGAATTCTAAAATACGTGAGCTCGTTGCACATATATTTGTGAGTTTAATGGAATCTTAACTAAAATTAGAAAAGATACTTCATTACCTTTACAGATGATTGCAGTAGATATTATTATGTTTATATGTTAAAACATAAAGATGAAGCACTTGAAAAGTTTATCATTTTTAAAATCGAAGCTGAAAATCAAATTGGTACGAAACTTAAAAGGTTAAGATCGGATAGAGGAGGAGAGTACGAGTCTAAATCCTTTGATGAATATTGTCGGAATTTTTTGGTATTATTCATGAAGAGACTCCTCCATACTCTCCCTCATCTAATAGGGTAGCAGAATGAAAGAATAGAACCTTTAAAGACATAATCAACAGTCTGCTTTTGAATTCTGGACTGCTTAAATATATGTGGGGAGAGGCTTTGAATACAACTTGCCATATTCTGAACAGAGTCACTCTCAAATATAAAGAGTGCACTCCATTTGAATTCTGGAAAGGTAGAAAACCTAGCTTAAAGTATTTTTGAGTGTGGGGCTGTCTTGCAAAAGTTCTAGTCCCAAAACACAAAAGGAAAAAGCTTGGTCCTAAAACTATTGATGAGATCTTCTTAGGCTATGTGGAAACAAGCTATGCATTGAGATTTTTGGTAATTAAATCCGTAATCCCAGGCATAGAGATTAACACAATAGTGGAATTTCGTGATGCAACGTTCTTTGATGACGTGTTTCCAATGAAAACTAGAATTCCTCAGGATGTTTCTTTAGATTCAGCTCTTACATCGACATCAACTCCTGATCATATGGAAAAGATGTTTAATGTGGGGGTTAATCAAAGTAGTTCTGGTTCAACATCAATTGGAGTTGAAGAACTAGATGAACTTAGATAGAGTAAGAGAGCTGGGGTCGTCAAGAATTTCGAAAGTGATTTCATCACTTACAATATTGAGGATAATCCTGTGACCTTCAAGAATGCTATGGCCTCATCTGATGCTAAGCATTGGAAGGTAGCTATCAAAAGTGAGATGGATTCCATTGTCTCTAATGAGAAATTGGAATTAGTCGATCTGCCTCCGGGGTGCATTGAGATTTGATGCAAATAGATCTTTAAAAATAAATTTAAATATGATGGAACCATTGATAAGTTTAAGGCCAGATTAGTTGCCAAAGACTTTAGACAAAAAGGAGGAATAGACTTCTTTGATACCTATTCCCCGGTTGCTTGATTGACTACAATCCGGGTGCTTATAGCTCTAGCTTTCATGTATGGTTTCCCGATTCACCAGATAGATGTGAAAACAGCCTTTTTGTATGGTGATCTCGAGGAAGAAATTTATATGGATCAACCTGAGGGATTTGTAGCTCCTGGTAATGAGCAAAAGGTCTGTAAGCTTGTTAAATCCCTTTATAGATTGAAACAAGCGCTTAAGCAGTGGCATGAGAAATTTGATAAAACTATTTCATCATTTAGTTTCTGCATAAATGATAATGATAACTGCGTTTATTATAAGGTTAAAGGTAATGATTGTATTGTACTATGCTTATATGTGGATGATATCTTTTTAATTGGTTCTACCATCGAGATTATCAATGAGGCAAAATCATACCTGAAAAGTAAGTTTGAAATGAAGGATATAGGTGAAGCTAATGTCGTTCTTGGACTCAAATTGATTCGATCAACTGAGGGTATAGTTATTTCTCAATCTCACTGTGTTGAGAAGATAATTGAGAAATTTGGCTATAAGGAGAGTAGAATCGCTAAGACACCATATGATCCTTCTGTAGCTCTTTCCAAGAATGAAAGTGGAATTCCTGTGTCTTAATTGAGGTATTATCAAATTATTAGGATTTTGCAATATCTTGCAAATGGATTGAGACAGGATATCTCATTTGCAGTTTCAAAGCTGGTGAGGTATACAAGTTGTCCCAATAGAACCCACTGGTAGGCTTTGGATAGAGTACTTCGGTATCTTAAGGGTACAACATCACTTGCTCTGCATTATGGCAGATTCCCTGTAGTGCTTGAGAGATACATTGATGCTAGCTGGATAGCTAAAGACTCCAGTAGTAATGGGTGTACAAGGTATGCATTTACCTTGGGTGGAGGCGTTGTCTCCTGGAAGTCTACTAAACAGACCTTGATAACTCGGTCTATATTTGAGCCAGAGTTATGTGCTTTGGACACAACTGGAGTAGAGGCTGAGTGGCTGCATGGGCTGATTGTCCAATTACCCATGGTTAGTAAGCCTTTGTGTGCAATTGCAATGCATTGTGATAGTCAAACCACAATTGCAAAAATTGAAAGTTCAAAGTATAATCAAAAGACCAGGAGACACATCCAAGTTAGATTAAGGTCTACAAGGGAGCTTGTGTCTAGTAGGATTGTTGCCATTGATTTTGTTGGAGCCAAAGACAACATGGCCAATCCTTTGACTAAAGGACTTGAGTTGTCCTTATTCCAAAAATCCAGGCTGGGGAAGGGACTGAAAACCCATTAGTGATGCACCTGTAGTGGCAACCCAACCTACCAAGCGGAGATCCCACAAGGAAGGTTCAATGTCGTATAAACAAGCTATTAAGTGTGTCAAAGTGCACCTAAACTTGACTGATACCGTAGTATCTGAGTTTGTTCCTGGTATACTTGGAAGGTGCTGTTAACTTCAAGTAAAGTAAGAGTGCTAACTCTGAATGAGGTCAAGTCATACTGACGAGATGCAAACAGTACATCCTTGAAGATGCCCAACTAAGTGAATGTAGTCGTTTGGGTGCGACTAGAGGAAAAGAGTTATTCCTTGAAAACATTCATGATATAAGATCGAGACATATGGTCGTAATGTGTCAAACCGAAATATTACTGCATAGCCATGTAACTTGTTGTTACCAATGGACGCCAACACATCCAAGGGCCAAATTCAAGGCTTAGATCCATTTGTCCCTTTGGTGGCATAAGTTGGATAACTTAGGTAGTGGTTTAAACCGGAAGGTTTCATTACTGAAAGCAAGTTACGATAATCCTGATAGTCCAACACTATGAATTTGTGGGGGATTGTTGTTATTGACACCCATTTAATTGATATTTGGGGCTAATTACATGTTAAAGAGATGTTTTATTTCTTTGGATTAGTGTCAATTATTGGCTAGAATCCATAGATGTTTAAAGCGTGAAAGAGGGTTATAACAAGTATAAATTCTATAAGTGGAATTTGTACCACATTAGAATCAAGATAAAGGTGTAGGGACTTGTGAGAGTATAAAATATTTTTTTGATTAGTGTCCCACATTGAAAGTGTAACAAAAAATGTGCGGGAAACCTTGGTAGTATAAAATACTAACCAAATTGTCCCACATTGAAAATAATAATAAAAAAAAAGTATGTGAAACTATATTAGTATAAAAACTCTAACCAATGTGTCTCACATAGGAATTTCTTCAAAAGTGCTCCCCTCCTAATGTTTATAAATTAGTCTGCTGAGTGTAGACTAAAGGTAGAACAACAAATTCTCTTTTATTCCTTTCATATCTTTCTATAATAGTTTTGTTTATCATTTTTTGGCAATTGAGTAGTGGTCTAGGTGAAACTTTATGGAGTGCACCAAAAGGTTTCTGAGAGTGTCTTATCCTGGAGGAAGTTCCACTGCACCCTTTGCACTAGTAGGGACGATAATTTCTTTAAAGCCAATCAGATTCTGGTGATTTAGTCTATGTTCTGTTACGATACAAAATTTTGAAATAAGTTCTCGATTTATATGCATTGATCTTTGTATTTTTGTTCTTATATTCCAAACTGGTATGTTTGCTTTGGTTTATGCTTAGTTAAAATGAATTGCCACTGAATAATTTTGGAATATTTATACTACTGTTTGTTATTTTCTGAAATATTTATAACATTATTTTTTCAAACATTGTCTCATGATTATAAATTATTTTATAATTACTTTATAAACTACTGTTTATAATATGTACTTCCAACACTTTACTCTATATTTGGATCTTGGATTTAGTGAGACAAAAATGAATTCCCATCTCATTTTCTTATCTTACATGCTTGACTGCTTTTCCCTGCAGCTGTACCAGACAGGGATGCTGAAAACGACAATTTGAGAACATTGATTTAACTCTTGATGAAGGTGTTGAGATGAACTAAGATGAAAAAGTTTGTTAATTCAATCAACCAGACAAAACAATCAACAACTATACAGAACAAATACAGATGATCCTAGTTTTTCCCAAAGTACTGCACAAGAACACGGCTACATACATATGCACACACAAAAACATTTCAACAAGAAACACAAACTGATTCAGCCAAAACGATTCCTGGAACTGACCGCTCCATGCCCGTTTCTTGGATATTCTACTTTGGAATTTTCTTGGACAGGGAGTAAACCGCGAGCAGAACCAGCAATGCCAGCACGATGGAGGCGAACAATGAGACAGCAACAGAAGCGCCAAGATGCCTGCAGAAATCATCGTACATGTTGCAAATCTTTCTCCAGCCAACGTGGGAGTTGCCCTTCAGACCTATGTAAGAAACTGCACCTGCTGCTCCAGTTGCTGCAGCCACAATTCCTAGTAGTGGCTGGAAAAATAAAAATTGCCCTGTTAATATTTTTGCCTTGACAGTTTTTCTTGCAAGGATTCATAGTAGATTAGGACATTTGTTTGGTTCCTTGGAGCTTACCACATCAAATATGACAAAATGGGACAAGACTTGGGGACAGCAGCCCGGTCTTAGGAGGGCATAGAAGGATAAGAGGGTGGTAATGATGCTGTACAAGCCTGCAGTTGAGAGTGCTGCTACAAGGTATCTGCATCATCATCAATGAAAATTTATTTTTATGCACTAATTTGAGAACCATTTTTTTTATTTTTTTGAAAAAAATAAATAAACGGTTCTAATCTAAAACAAATCTTGAATAGATATAAGTTTTTGGCAAGTGAATTAAGCATCTTAATTTGAGGGTAATTAAAGTTGTGGTGATTGGATGATTAGTAATTAAAGTAAATCAGAATTTATGTTTTGAGTGAAGATTTGATGCAGAATTATAGTGTGTTTGTTTGTATATGACTCCAAGTTATTTATGATAAATATTCTCTTCATATGTATAGTTTCTTTTGGCTATTTCTCAAATATAACCATATGATAATAATGCAAAGGTGTTAATGAGATCCATTAGTTAATGCAATTCATCATGGTGAAGATGCATCGAGGGATGAATTGGAAGCTTCCTCTACAGGGGCGATTGGAGCTAATGACTTGTTGATTGTGGGGCCAGGTGTGCTAGGACGGATGATGGCTGAAAAATGGCCAAAGTTATTTTTGTTCCATGAATTATGATAAATCAGCTTGTCTGCTGTGAGTCTCCTTAAACAAGTGATGTGATGTAATCAATGTAGTGAATAGCGGTTATATCATGTATGCTTAGAGAAGATGTGTTGTTTCAGTTCTTGGTTGCAATAGTGTTCTTCGACATAGAAGTCCCCAACCCCCAAGAAAAAAAGAATCTGTTTCGGTTAATTAAGAACAAGTTGTTCCTTCAAGCTTTTTACTATTACATGTTACCTGGCGATTTTGCAGTTGTATTGTATGTGAAAATGGACATATATGCCTAACTAGATGCTGAAAAATGTGAATGTTTTACTGAGGCAGGAACATCCAGAGTCTCAAATTTATGGACATACCTTGACAAGCGATCATCATGATGAGTTAATAAAAATGGGGATCATTCCATCTCTTAAGGGAAGCAAAATTACTCATAAGTTCCCTTATGTTATTTTCTGTCCTCCTCCATCCCGAAATCCAGATTACCCTGGTGAAGTCAGGTATGCATAAAAATGTATTTTGCATGTAACTTCATTAAAGCCTAATGTGTAGTTCATATCATGATTAGCTATTTAAGTGCTGTATGGTTTGGGGCTTTCCAAGCAATATGCCGATGAACTTGTAAATCACTTACAGCATAATACTTACAGCCCTATAGAGGTTTCTGTTCCTGGTTGCTAAGTTATTAAATGTTATACTTGCCTTGATTTTAGGATTTCAATTGATTTTGAATTTGATTAGTATCTTACTGTGGCATGAAAAGCACATGCCTGTCTTTGCTGTTCATAATTTATTTGTTAGAAACTGTTAACTATTTACCTTATATAATTTATTGTTGTGTTAATAAAAATTAATACCAATTTATATTACTGCGCGAATCATATAAACAGGGAAGCAACTTTGAATTGGAATGGTGAAGGTTCTTTCCTATTTACTTCAAGTTCTGCTCCCTACGACCGCAATGACAATGGATATTGTGATGAGGTACCTCATCTGGCTTTAGACAACTTTCTGTTGGGAAAGTACAACTTAAGAGAAGGTTTTCCCTGCTGAACTACCTAACTAGATCTAAAGTAACTTATATTCTATTCAATCTGAAAAGTCATTGTTACATTACTGATTAGCGATCGCCATTGCCCTAAAGGACACTCCAGCAGTACCAGTTGGGAGGAGCCCCAGAACAGATAAGCTACTTAATGTGGAGAAAGTAGTGTTGGATGCTGGTGGTTGCATTGTTAGGCTGGCTGGGCTTTACATATCCTTTTTGTTTCTTAATAGTAAATATTATCTCTAACAGACACTTTCAAGTTCAAGTAATAGAAATGAATTATATAAACAACCTCCTCAACTTGCAGTACAAAGCAGATAGAGGTGCCCATACATACTGGTTGGAGAAAGGTATTGTTGATATTCGGCCTGATCACATCCTTAATCTAATACATTATGAGGTGATGCTCCACATTCAGTAAACTCTTCTCTGTTTCTCTCAGTCTCAGTGTCTGTCTCTCCCTTTCCATTTATAAATTTACCTTATCGTTGCATGCTTTGTTACCTGTGGAGTTTTGCTAATGATTGCATATTTGCTTCATTATGCAATTTGAACAGTTTGTTAATTCTGTAGGATGCAGCTTCACTTTCAATTGCCATCTTAAAAAAGAAACTTCGTGGCCGGATCTTTCTTGGCTGTGATAATAACCCTTTATCCAGGTTACCTTGTTGAACTAAATAAGTTTATATGTAAATATTTACAGGTTTTACACATAAGAAAACAGCGTACATACGGTTACAATTTTGCATTGTTATTGTATGTTTTCAGGCAGGAACTGATGGAGTTGGTTAATAAGAGTGGAAAATATTACAAGAAATTTGAGGGTTTTACAGGTGAGCTCCCTTTCTTAATTCTTAGTATTGTAATTATTCTGAATTGTGATAACTTTTCTCCTTCAAGTGGTAAAGATCTCATGTGCCTCTCGCGAAATCCATGTTCTAGAATTGCAACTTTGTTATGATTTTATTTTTGCAGGGACAACGGATCCTTTAGGTAAGAAATTAAACAACTCAAAAACTCGTGCAGAACTAGGATGGGAGCCAAAATATCCTAGCTTTGCTCAGTTCCTTGAGAGTCTGTAAGAAACTTTTGCAGCCTACGTGTTGTCTGAGATGGTTTTTTTGGAGCAAGTGGTGTATATTGATCAATCATACCTGATGTATTCCCTGTGCACAGGTTAATTATGATGCCTCATTAGTCTGAGAGTTGTGACTGATTGACAATCTATCTGTTCTTTGACATCTTTGATTTACCTAACCCTTGATGACATCATTGAAATTCTTGACCTCAAATGTACTTTAAACATAAGCAATCCTTGGGGAGGAAGCCGCTGCAGCTGGTGGAATTTGAACAACACAACTGCTTAGCATTTTTCTGTGGACTTGTAACTTCTGTTATTCCAGGAAGTGCTTCTGTGGTTTCTGTTCTCATTTGCTCATGTTTCTTAGATGATTTAACTATCATAATGTGCCTACCAAGAAAAGGTGCAAAGCTTTTCAAGTAATAGTTAAATTGTTGAAACACTAGTCTGGTTACATGCATTTTGGAGTTATGCATCCTTTTCAATCAGGGTTCGGGCAATTTTCATTCCCACCTACAGAAGCGACCATCACCATATGTTAATCGATGGACGGTCTTATGCCCAAAGATTCAATCTACACGCCTGAGGAAGCTGATCTTATGGTTTCCGGATGGGCATGAAAATGCATTTTAGCCAGACTGTAAAGAGGCTTATAAATGGGAGATAATCAGTACTTTAATAAGTCAATATTTATTTTGTTGCATTGAAGAATTATGACTTTGCTAGTGAATTCAGATGCATTCAGGTGGAAAATTGGAGTCAATGTTTAGCCAAGAGTACATCTACCAAACAGAATGGATTTCTGCAGTCTTGTTTAGGACCTTATCATTTGATCCATTCTCTTTATATGTTACTTCCACAGACAGGAAAACATAGAAAAATCACAGCATCTGAACCGGGAAAATATTGAATTATTCAAAAGGTAAAATTTTTCTCTGTTCCACATTTCTTGTTTCTATATTTTTTGGGATCAGAAGAGTGTTCACAGGTTTATGTAAATGCTAAAAGTTTTCTCCCTTTGATTGGGAAACTATAATTTAGATCAGTGAAGTGTTACAGTGAGCACAGTTGGCTTGGTGCTATGTTTTTCTGTCCAAATCTTGGTCACCTTGTATTGTGCATGGGAAGTGTTTTGGTGAACTGCGGGCCTTTGGTATGCATGTGTATTTCTGATTGCAGAGCTTAGTCATTTTGTGTTTGTAATAATACAATGGTTGTATCTGTCTGAACTTTCTCAGCTTATATGTTGTCCCTAATGACTGTTTTATCTTCTTTCTTTCTTTCTTTCTTTGTTTTTTTGGTTTTTTTTTTTCAGTGTCTAATTTGACATGTTTCTGCACTTCCTTTTCAGTTTCAGCTGGCTTCTCATTTCACTTCTTCACCAATAATCATCAATTTCTTCATTTATGATCCTTTTAGTTCTTGACAATTGCTCTCTTTTCTTTTCTTTTTTTTTTTTTTTGCCCCTTTTCTTTGGGGAGGGGATCGTCTTCAATCTGATCTGAGTACCCATAGTGGCCTCGAATCCACCC
Source organism: Jacaranda mimosifolia (assembly GCA_018894105.1). NCBI lineage: Eukaryota > Viridiplantae > Streptophyta > Magnoliopsida > Lamiales > Bignoniaceae > Jacaranda > Jacaranda mimosifolia. The sequence goes on from CM032123.1 coordinate 38,642,618, forward strand.
TTGATCTAGGGTTAGGATTTGTGCAATCGTAGTTGCTTTGGTCCCCACGTCGCTCCCGTTAGGATCACAGGCCCGCGCAATTGGGCTCGACGATCTTGATAACTATTCCTAGATGCTTTTTCCTGTAGCTAATTAGAGTTGCTTTCCTGGTAACTATGTGCAATTACATAAAATTCCCTCTTAGTTCCTTAGTTTCAAAATTATACATATTTTTTCTGGTAAGTTATTTTTGTCTCAAAGTCGTCTCTTTTTGTTAGTCAACTTATTGGAATTTGATGACATTATCAAAAAAAGTTTTAATATACTTTCAACCTATTAATCCCACATGTATTGATGCAAGAGAGCAGCCAACAGAGAGGATAGTTCATTAGGGCAAGAATTTAGTTTCCAGAAGGTGTGCCAATCTAATATATATAGGCCTTGTTTGTTTGGCTTGATTAGGTGTGATACATACCTAATCAAGCATCTTTTAATGTTTGTTTCAATTGATAAAAGCCCTTGATAAATTCTAGGCCCTACATTATTTATTGTTGCTTTTGGAAAATGGATCAAGGAGGGGAAGACTTGATTGGGTGTGATAAAAATTACAAAAATTTAATAAGGTCTATTTTTTTTATCTTATTTTCAATTAAACCATGATTCTAAAAATGGAAAAGAATGAGAAAATTATGAAAAACTTATTAAAAAATATAAAGGATGTAATAGTAAATTTATATATTATATTTTAATTTATTTATATACTAATCATACCAACCAAACATAAAATTAAAATATTCTATCCTAATGGGCTTAAAATGTATCATTTGCTTATATATCACTTCTAATCACATCATTCCAAGCAAACGAGCCCATAGAGTAAAACATTGTTCAATACTATTTTAAGAATGTTTATTATGTGGCAATGATGTGGATAAGTTATTTTTATCCCATTTTGCCATCTCAACATTTTTCATATATAATTTGCTATAAAAATTAGTTATTGTATGATTAATATAAAATACTATCTTATATTATTTTTTTAGTAACTCAATATCTAATATTGTAAGTATTTAATATATTTATATAAAAAATAATATATATTAGTTTATGTATGCAAAGTACCAATTATTGTGTGGAATTTAATTTTATAGCTCTGTCTCTCTCTATCCATATATATATGTATGTGCGTGTATATATAACAAATGTTAAAGTTATTATATAAATAGCTAATGTGAGTATGTAAATTTAGCTATTGACATATTTACGCTAAATATTTAATTTTTTTATTTCATAAATTTAGGCATTAAGTCCAGATAGTAGTTTTGACATTTTTTATATTTTGAAATGGTAACATTTCCTATAACTCTTGCTATGTTTAGTTTGAACATTTTTGTCTTAATTTAATATTCCCCAAAATATATTTTATTCCATAATTTGATATTTTAATTAAGTTAAGCTCCTTAATCTAAGCTCATAATCCCTACAAATAATGTATGCTAAAAATAACTAAACATACAATACACTAATATTTAAAGGTACAAATATAGAATCATTTGTTTGGTGAGTTAAATTCTATTTGTTTTATTATGCATGTATTTTATAATTTTTATATGATTTGCTAATATTAATAATTTTTGTATGTTTATGAGCCAGCTTAATTTACAAAAGGAATTTGAAGTCTCGACTTTGTGGTAAATTAAAATTGTAGATATATTTTTCAATTTTGATCGATTCTTTTCACCTTTTTTCATATTATGATTTTCCTTTAACCTGTGATTTATTTATTTATTTTACTATTTTATTAGTTCGATGTTCGAAAAATATTTATAATAAAAATTTTGTTAATTTTTATAAATTATTATTTTTGTTCAACGTTTATGATATTTTAAAAAATATCAATATATAAATTATAATTAATACATATTGAATATAATAAAATTTTAAATTTTAAATTATTATTCGGTGCAATGCATGGGATCAAAGCTAGTTTGTAGACTAAATCGGAAACTTTGAAATATTTGAACTCCAAAACGTACTTTTTGAATGTCAAGTTCAACAAATATGCATCAAAGTCTTCTTTTCACCTGTTAGCTTTTCTTCTTGTTGTCTACCTAATTATTTTGGCATAGGGGTTGTTACACTTCGCCATTTAACCAGCCAAAAATGACAATTAATTTATATCTTGCCCCAACTAATACGCATTGATAAATAGTTTAGTTGTTAGAAATAGTTAGATAAGTCTATTATTGATCTATGTCAACTTATGTGAGTGTCAGCCTCCATGCCCCATCTCCAACCTTAAAAATTAAAATAGAAAAAAATATATATGAAGAATTATGTATTTTTTCTTGAAATAATACATAATTACCCATCTTTATATATGAGTGATGATGCAAAAATTTATCTTCAAATATAAAATATGCATTTTCATAAAGTATCGTCTCGTTGGGACATGTGATGGAAATTTTGTCCTTACTAATAGACACATTAGTAACTGAAAGAGGAGATGATCTATAAAATCTTTTCGAAGTGTCCGATGTTTTCAATGTAGGACATGATTTGATATCATTAGAAGCCCCATTGAGAGGGCTTAAGAAGAAACATATAATCATCATCCCCACAGACGCCGTCATCTGATGATGTCCAAATTCACGGTTAGACATGAAAGCGCAATTTTCGCAGAGTATTTTTCATGCCACCACACATAGCAGAAATTCTAATAATTTATAAATTATCTCAAAATCCTCAATTCCCTCCATGAAGACTAAGTATATAACATCTACATTAAAAAAAAAGAAAAAGAAAAAGGGCACCTCTGCTATTTTTATGCAGACAATATTGAAAGAAAACAACTATTGTAAGTGGAAAATTTGAAAGATGACCAAATGCCACTCAATAGTAGAATCATCTGCCCAACTGCCTCAAAGTTGATCACATTATTTCTAGCATATTTTTTCTCTACAACTTCATCAGTAGTAAACTAAACCAGAAAACTTAGACAAGAGATCTCAATAATGGCTTGTTGCTGCTCATCAGATGATGGTGGTGGTGGTGGTCTAGACTTCTTGACTATATGCTTCTTGATTGCCCTTTCTCTAGTCTTGATGATGATCTTCTCCACACCACCACCAATGCAGGGCTATTATCCACCAAGACATCGAGTTTTTGTAGTCCACAGGTGCCCCAGAATTGGATAAATTTTCAGCATCAATGAATTTGTGTTACCCTTTTGAGCATACTTTGTTTTGTGTTTGAATTCAGTGGGGACAAATCTATTTGTTAAGGTTTGTAGTTCTTTGAGAAAATGATCATTTCTTGAAGAGAAACAAAGAAATGAAATGAAATAACTGGTGGGTTGTCTGTTGTTTGATCTGTTTGGTCATTTTTGCCCTACTTCTTAGCATGTTTTCTGGGTCAACTTTTCCTCTTATGTTCTCAATTTCTTGATCAATCTACTTTTGTTTTTTCCTTTCTTTACTTGGTTTCTGATGGACATTGAGGCAAATTGACATACTCCAACTATATTTTGGCATCAATTTTCACAAAAGGCTTATGTTGTACCTTTTCATAGAACAGTGGGATTATTGTGTCTGATTTGATTGATTGATGTTGTAAGAACGAAATTCTAAAGAGATTCAGGCGCAAAACAATGATACAATATAAGATTTAACGTTGCTTGATTTCAACTGAATAGCCTACATTTATAGTGTAAAAAGAAAAGAAGTTCCAGTAAGTTTGAAGTATACAGGTTTCTTGATTTCTAGTTCAGTCTCACTTTACCAGACTTTCTCACATTTCTTGAAGAGAAAACAATGAAATGAAATGAAATAACTGGTGGGTTGACCGTTGTTTAATCTGGTTGATCATTTTTGCTCTACTTTAGCATGTTTCTGGATCAAGTTTTCTTCTTATGTTCCCATTTCTTGATCTCTCTCTCTCTCTCTCATTGAAATATCACGCTCAATTATTATTATTATTATTATTATTAAAGGGAGGTTAAGGATGAAGAGGCCAAGTTTGTTTTTGCCTTCAAGAGATAAGATTCAAGTGGCAAAGTTCATTTTGAATTCTTCTATCAAGAAACAAAGTTCAATTTTGCTTCTCTTACTAAGAGAAGCATATGAAATTGTATAGAAATTATGGTATCTATATTTATGTGTGTGGTATGTATTTGTAAGAACAATTGTAGAGAGAGATAGAAGGAGAGAATATAGCATAAGACGGCCACAATTTTGTTACAAAAATTGTGAAGTTAGCCACAATTAATTTTAAATTGTGAGAAGTGATAGCTACAAAATTGTGTGTAATTTTGTGAGGAAGGTGCCAAGAAATTTATTTCTTGAAGTGAGAAATTTTGTATTAGCCTCTAGTTCAGCTAAAAAAGAATTTTTGTATTACCCATTATTTTTATAATGAAAGTCCATTTTATTCGTATCTATATTTCTAATTCTATAAATTTTTGAGTTATTTCCCTTTGTTATTTTTCTTCTTGTTACGTTTGCACAAAGAGGGAGATTTGATCCTCCTAATCCACTGCGATATTTATTATCATGTGTTTCTCCCAACATCTCTCTCTCTCTGGGGTTTCTGTTGGATATTAAAGCAGACTGACATTCTGGGCTTCCCATTCTTGTCTGAGAACATACTCCCAAGTACATTTAGCAATCCATTTTCACATGCTTTTTGTAGAACAGTGGAATTGTCTCAAACAAAAGCAAAAGATTTGTAACTCCTCTGGCTTGCAAACTGCCCTGAGCAAACCTGATGTCCAAATTCTTGCAAAATGTTTAGAATTCTTTAGCCAAAATCTGCTACTTAACCAGTCTGCTCTGAAAAAATTCATGCAAAAAACATTCATCAGAGTTTTCCAATCCCGGTTACTAAATCCACTGAGCATACTGATTCATGGGCCCGAGATTTTCCTCTGATCTGTGAGAGAGGATTCAATTTTTTTCCATTATGGCTTCGAAAAGTTCAGATGAATACTAATCAGAAAGTGTTAGGACAAAGGACTCTTTTGAACCAACTATGAACCAGTCATTTAAATCCTGCCACTTGATAGATGCATTAAGCTAAAACTTTTCTGCTAAGATTTTTCTTTAAGTTTCTCAACTTTGTTTAACACAATTTGGTCTCTAAAACTTCTATATTCTTGAATCCAAGGAAATGCGATTTGCAACCCCATTCAGTTGCAATTGATTTACACTTTGTGGGATAAGCTGGATATATTGGTAATATTTATTTATTTTTTTGAGAGAAAAAAAGAGAGAATCAAAGTTGGTTCCCCAGATTACCTTCTACGGGATTCGAACTTGCCACTGATCTGTTAGCAAGAATGAAACGATTATATTGATAATTTTGTAGTTAAAGAATCTGGTAAAAGAACGTTGAAAGTTCTAAGGTTAAATATTGTTACCATTTCAAGGGAAGGGAGTGTTACAGGTGGCATTGGCTAGAATAGTAAAGAGATGTTTGGATTTTACAAAGTTTGAAACTTTTTACTCTGTATTTGAATCTTGGATTTTAGTGAGATAAAATGAATTCCCATCTCATTTTTTTAGGCTGTGTTAAGATCAAGTGCTTACCATTAGGCTAAAAGTTACAGCTGTTAGCAGAGGCGTAATTTTATTTCCTTATATATTTGGCAGCGCAAAGTACTGTATAAGGCTACGGTCGACTTGAGGTAGCAGCGGCCATAGGCTGGGAAGTTAGTTCCCGAGTCAAATGATAATGCGGATAATAAATTCAACAATCTCCCTTCCAGTAGCAGCCTGGGGACTTGAACCAATAACCTCGCTCTGATACCAATTGTTAAGATCAAGTGCTTATCACTAGGCTAAAAGTTATAGCACCGTACAAATCTACAATCGGCTTGAGATAGCTGCATCCTATAAGTGCCATAAGTGGGACGGTTAGTCCCCGAGCCAAAGAATGATGCGAATAACAAATCCAACATACTGTTTGGTCTGCAACTATACCGGACAGGGATGCTGGAAACTACAATTTGAGAACATTAATTTAACTCTTGATGAAGATGTTGAGATGAACTAAGATGAAAAAGTTTGTTAATTCAATCAACCAGACAAAACAATCAACAACTATACAGAACAAATACAGATGATCCTAGTTTTTCCCAAAGTACCGCACAAGAACACGGCTACATACATATGCACACACAAAAACATTTCAACAAGAAACACAAACTGATTCAGCCGAAACAATTCCTGGAACTGACCGATCCATGCTCGTTTCTTGGATATTCTACTTTGGAATTTTCTTGGACAGGGTGTAAACCGCGAGCAGAACCAGCAATGCCAGCACGATGGAGGCGAACAATGAGACAGCAACAGAAGCCCCAAGATGCCTGCAGAACTCATCGTATACGTTGCAGATCTTTCTCCAGCCGACATGGGAGTTGCCCTTCAAACCTATGTAAGAAACTGCACCTGCTGCTCCAGTTGCTGCAGCTACAATTCCTAGTAGTAGCTGGAAAAATAAAAATTGCCCTGTTAATGTTTTTGCTTTGACAGTTTTTCTTGCAAAGATTCATAGTAGATTAGGACATGTTTTGATTCCTAGGAGCTTACCACATCAAATATGACAAAATGGGACAAGACTTGGGGATAGCAGCCAGGTCTGAGCAGGGCATAGAAGGATAAGAGGGTGGTGATGATGCTGTACAAGCCTGCAGTTGAGAGTGCTGCTACAAAGTATCTGCATCATCATCAATAAAAATTTATTTTTATGCACTAATTTGAGAACCATTTTTTTTTTTTTTTTTTTTGAGAAAAATAAATAAAAGGTTCTAATCTAAAACAAATCTTGAATAGATATAAGTTTATGACAAGTGAATCTGATCATTAAGATATTTAATCTATGCAGACATATTCTTGTGAAAAATTCTGAGTGCAAAAATATGGAATACAGAGAATATTGTGTAGACCAATAAGTTTATGTTTTTGTTGTTGTTGTTGTAGTCTCCCACCAACTTGCAGCTGTGTTATTTGTTTGATATAATAGAAACAAAAAATTTAATTATAGTGATATTAATTAATTTAAAGTAGCTTTAGATATTAAATATTAACTTAAAAATCAATAACAATCTTTCCACATATAAATAATTTTATGGTGGACATGACACATGAACTCAATAAGTGTAGAGCCGAATCTTTGGTTATATTTTTTGTTTGATTTTATTATGTGTTTATATGTGTTATGGGATAATGAATTATTGGAGAATGTGAAAGTTATTTTTTGGTATGTTTGTTTATGTTTTGAGAGATATATTTTTTACTCTACCAGTCAAATCAATGCTTTTTTATTGGATTTTTTGGGTGAAAATGAAAGTGAATGATTATTTTAATGTTAAAATAATAATAAAATATATATGATATATAATATATGTATGTATATATTAGAGAATGTGCGTTTTGGAGGGAAAATGAGATATGTTTGGTTATGTTTCTCCAAAACAATGTTGTTTCGGGGAAACATAACCAAACAAAGCCTTTATTTTACCATTTTTTTCTCCTTTTTTTTTTCCCTTTAGAAAGTAATATAAGCTAAGCATCTTAATTTGAGGGGTACTACAATTAAAATAGTGTTTAGTGTATCCTAAAGCTCGTTAAAATATTTTATAAAATGTTTGAAAATTTTAATTCGATACAATATGCTCTAGTATATCTGTTTGGTAAAAATTATTTGAATTGAGTTAATATATAAACTCTCAAATGAGATGTTAACATTGGACTTATAAACTTTTTTTAGGGAAAAGAAAAAGATTCCAACTTATATACTTTAAAAGTTTTAAATTATTAAATTGTGAAATTATCATTATTATTGACATCTTTTGAGTAAGATATATTTCATTTTATTTAAAAGATTTAAAAAAATAGAATTTAATATCCTATAAATTTTGAAAAATTTATGAGAAATTGTCTAATGTTTTAAAGAGTTTAATTAGGCAAGTAGTCTTTTGGTTTCAATCTAATTAACTTAAAATTGTGAATTCTAGAAGACAAAAGATTAGAGAGAAAGAAATTAAGGGAGAAAGATAGAGACTATATAATTAATATTTTAGTTCAAAAATTATTGGTCATGCAATCATGTAAGAATTCAATCAAAGGTTGATTATTGCGTGGGAAAAGTGTGAAAACAACCTTAATTTTCTTTATTCTTTTTTTGTCGTATCAAGTTAATTATTAGGTGAAATACTTTAAATAAATATTAATATAATTATCACATACAATCCAACTATTCTAAATCCTACAAAAATAAATGGATAACAAATCAAGTAATTATCTTTCCATTGAAAAGCAAATTAACTAGGGATAATATTTATTTATTAAAGTTGCAAGATAAACCTAATACTTATTTATTATATTAATTTCAAAAAATAATGAAAACTTGTACGACCATAGTTTTGATTTTACAATTAAAATATTTAATTCTTGAATTTATTCAAAATAGCTTAACCACAAAGTATTCGAGAATCATGATATTTAATTGATCATAAATTTTTTTATTATCGATGCCTTCTAATAATAATAATAATAATAATAATTTGAGCATGCATGCACAAAAACACATAAACAAATAAATTAATAAATATTCATGCCCATACAAATTCTAAACTTACATGAGAGCTGGTGAGTGATTGAATTTGGCTGGCACTTTAGCTTGGAAAGGAGGAAATTGTATTGGAACTTTTTTTGTTTGCTTGCTAGTAACCATGACCACCACAGCCACCACGGCCGCGGCAAACACTAAGAATCTGAACACCACCTCCGCCACGGCAAAGTAATCAGTCGGTGGTGCATCGCCGGGAGTTTTGACCTCCGGTGGTGGTGCCACCGCCTTTTCCACCTCCGGAGGTGGAGCTTTGGCCACCTTTTCTGGCTCCGGTGTCGGGGCTTCCACCACGTTCTCGGATTTGGGTTCGGGTATGGATGCGGGTGCCTGTGTCTCGGAGGAGGCCATGCTATATATAGTATGTGTGTGTATTTGTGTGTTTTCTCCTCTTTCTAAGTGTTGTTGAATAGTGAGTTTAGTGTGGGGATTTGATGATTAGGGCATATGAATGTGATATATATAGAAAGGGATGTGTTAATATGGTTGGTGTTTGGTTGGAATTTCCCACACGCCAAGTGATATTGTAGTACTTGGAAAAGTTATTTGTTGTTTATCTTTTTTAGCTATATTATATTTACTAATAAATTGTCACAATTAGGATTGTATTATTATCTTTCAAAAGAAACCTATAGTCAGGACGGAACTAGAATTTTTTTTTATGGAGAGGCGAAATTTTGAACTACCAAAATTATGATATATATATAATATATATTTATTTATTTCATATATATACAAAGAAGTACAATGAGGCCAAAGGCATATTTTCAATAAGTGGAGGGGCAAATTTATAGTTTAAGGATGATAAAAGTGTAATATTTTATAAAATTTTCATATAAAAAAATAAAGTTTTAACATTTTGAGGGGGCGGTTGCCCCTGTCAACCCCCCTGGCTCCATCTCTGCATAAAGTACTATTATCATGATGTTAGCTCACTGGATCTTGGAAATCAATTTTTGGACAATAATCATGATCAATTTAAATATTTTATATAGGTGAAATTTTTTATAAATTATTATGCTGGTCGTCTCCTTATTTTTTTTATATTTTTTTTGAAAAAAAGATGAGTCCGTAATAGAATATTTTGAATTGTATTATAAGTATTATGAAATAGGCTAATTCAATTATATGTTCTTAGCGACATATATGGCATGGATTTACTTTTATATATAATAGATTTTATTTCCCATGTTCAAAAATTAAGAAATTTAACTAATTTAAAATATATTTATTTAGTTTACATTCACATAAATATATGTATATGAAGTTCAAATTTAAATTTCAAACCACACGTTGCATTAGGCACAATTTAAACCTAGAAATGTTTTTCAAAAATTTCACTTTTCATCGTAACTAGACCTATATGAGATGTAAAATAAAAATATTTATAGATTATGAGCATTTCAATTTTTTTTTAAAAAAAATTTCCAATTATTTTGCTTAAATCATCATTTGAAAATCCCAAGTTATTTTTCAGTCGTTAGCCCAATCAACTCTAGGAAGCGGGTTATCTTCCAAACCAATCAATGATTATCATATTATCTTTTAATTTTCATACAAATTATATAAATGTGAAGTTCAAGAATCTCAATTTCCTCCACAAATTAAATAATATTTTTGCGAAAAAAGACACTAAGAAAAAAAATATTAATAATTTCAATTTGCTTATTTGGGCTAATCTTTCATTTGATTTCATAATTGAACAAAAATTGCATTGATACATTTTATGGCCCTGAATATTAAGAATTGATTAAATTTTCACAACTTAATTGTTTAGATTATACTTAAATTTATTATTGAAAAATCTAGTTCCGTAAAGTATTGTTTTATTGGTACATATTACTGAGAAACTTTGTTTTTAAAAAAAATGTTTCAACGAGTAAGAATGTCACAGTTTATAAATTGTTTTAAAACTTCTAACTTCTTCAATGTAGGATATATAAGATTAATATTATCATAAGCCTTCCGATTAAAAAGTTTGGGGCGAGATATATAACTGTCATTTTGACAAAGAGTGATATCTTATGATGCTAAGTTTATTATCAGACATGAAAAATTAATTCTATAAGATATTATTTCATTGATACGCATTAATGAAGAACTTTATCTTAAAAATGCATCTATAAAAAAGAGAAACAACTTATAAATTATTTAAAAATTGTAACTTTTTAATTATAAACCAAATTTGATATCATCTCCAATAATAATAATAAATTGTGGGGCTATCTAGACTCTAAACAATTAATAAACCTTTTTTTTTTTAATTAATATCATATACTATGTTGGTTGATGTGGGCCTTGCAAGTTGCAACCCACAATGTTGCTGGTTTTTCTAATTGCTATATATGTTTGTAAACTTCTTCAATGATTGAGGTTAACATTTTTCTCCCATGATAAGTGACAACCATTAATTAGCCATTCCTCAAATGATTGATTTCAAACTAGAAAACCATAGGGGAATATTTTAAATAGGTTTTTGAATTTTGAAGGCTTTTATTCCTATAGCCAAACTAGTTTAGCAATATTTTTATAGATAAAGGCAATTTAGTTATTTAATCTGTATTTATTTGGAAAAAAATTAAAATTGTTCCTAAGATTTTTAATTCTTCATATTTATTTGGATAAATTTTAATAATAATAATCTATATAATTAAAAAAGGGATCTTTACACTCACAGAATGACAGTTATCTGATTGCTCTATCAAATTGTTCTTTACCAAAATTATTACTACAATTATTTTATAACTCCTTTCTTCCACTAATACAACCAATTAAAACTTCCTTCCACCTACTCGTGCTTTCAATTTTCCACTCATGCTCTTAAGTATTTTTAAAATTTTGAAAAAATGTGGATTGAAAATAATATTTTAATATAATAGTATTAGTTATTATTATTTAATTGATTGTGGGCTCTATTGTCTTTAAAAAATAGAAAAAAAAAATTGTTTAATAAGTTAATGGATAACGATGTGATGGAGAATTAATATTAAATTTTATGAGGGTCCCATTATCTCTAAATGATAGAAAAATTAATACTTAATTAATTAATGGATTTTAATTATTTTTAAATGAGTATGTATTATAGGTTTGAAAATGATGATTTATATGTATAAAAATGAAAATGGAAATGAATGATGTTTTCATTGAAAATTGTACAAACAATCGCGTTTTTTATTTTTCAAAATAGTGTAAAATGAAAAAATGTTGTTTTAGAACACAAATAATCCAATTCCGAAAATACTTTCTTTTCTATATACAAAGAGTAAAATAAACACATTTTTAGATTTCTTTTTGTCAAAATTCTGATTCAAAATATCTGTCCGAGCGAGTCATATTCAAAATCTTAATCCAAATTAAAAATACCCCAATTCCCGAAATCATTTTCAGATAGTCCCACAAGAAACCAAAATTTTACTTCCAAATACTTATAGAACTTAATAAGAAAACATCATCCATATGCAACACTTGCAAAATAGGAAAAAGATAAACTAAATTTAAGAAATTATTTATATATGAAATTTACATTTAATTTAAATTGAAACTATTTTCAGCTGGTGTAGGTATTAATTCGATCCGTGCATATATGAAAAATAATTTTATTTTGACTATTTTGTTTTATACATGTTCTTAGAGTAGGGGCGTAAACGAGCCAAGTTGAGCTCAAATATAATAAGCTCAAGCAAGCTTAATCTCGACTCGTTGAATAAATAAATGTTTGGGCGAACCTTATCGAACTCAATAAGTCTTGCCACAAGTTAATAGAAGAACTTGATTTGTATAAGTTTGAATGAACTCGAGTTCGTATAAGTTTGAATTAGTTCGAGCTTATTTAGGCTCAAAACAAAATTTATAATTATAAATTTTTCAAAAAAAATTGTTATTTTCCTAAAATAACAAACAAAATATTAATATTATTATCATTATCATCTTTATGGACATTATTATATATAACTATATATACAAAATATGAAAAAGCTTATTTTAACTCGTGAGCTTTTTCAACCGAATATTATTAAGCTCGTTTAACTGATGAACTCGAACTGTTACCAAATCTTCTTGTCTCATTTATACCCCTCGTGTTTTTTTTGACAATAAGGTTGAGTGGGTTGTGGTTCAGTGTCATAAGTCTATCTTATTATGTGGAAGGTCAGGAGTTTGAACCCAAATGAGTTCTTTATGTGCATAATAATATACAATTTGTACTTTAATTTACGTCATTTTATTTTATAATAGGATAATATTATCTTATTAAATTGATATATTTATCATTGTAAGTTCTTAAAAAAAAATAATAAATTGGAAGTACATCTTCATACGAAAAGTACAAAAATCAACTAAGAAATCAAAAATCAAACTGTCTCACCTAACTAAACACGTCATTATGAACGAGCTCTTATCCATTAATTTCTACTTGGTAGCTGTGAAGTCCTCATTAGTTGATCCGAAATCTATGTGCTTAGCATGTGAATTTACTCTTTTAACCCGTGGTTTGCAGTGATGTGGATCTTGTCTTTCAATATTCAAGTAGCTTTCGTGGGGATATTTAGATGGTGTTTGGGTGAGCTTATAAGTTTTTTAAAATATCTTATAAGATGTTCAACAGTTTATAAGTTGATAAAAAGCGTTTGGTAAATTTTTCTAAAAAAAAATTTATAAAATTCTAAAATAAGATATTAGGAGCTTATAAACTCTTTTAAAAAAAATAAGAAGACCCTAGCTTATTTTTAAAATCTTAACAAATTCTTTCATTTTTAGTCATTTTAATTACAAAATTATCATTATTAACATTTTATAAGTTTCAAGATCTTATTTTATCCAAACACTTCAACAACTTATTTTAAAAATAAAATTTAACATCTTATAAGCTTCAAAAACATCTTATAAGATGTAGGAGCTTATAAGATGGTTTAAATAAGCTTAGTCAAACACCCTCTTAGGGTATGTTTGATTACTTTTCTCAAAATAATTTCTCTTCTATCATTCAAAACACTAAAATAAAATTTTCCAAAATACTCTTTTTTATCTTTCATTATCCCTAAAATTTCTCTATTTTTCAATATATAGATACATATATTATATATATATCATATATATATTTTTTATTCTAATAAAAAAAATCACTCAATTCTACTTTTATCCCAAAAATCAACAAAAAATTATTAATTTGACTGCTACAGTAAAAAATATCTCTCTAAAAACATAAACAAAACATACCAAAACTCTTTAAAACCAATTTTTAGCTATTCCCCAAAATATAATAAAAAATTCATTACATTCCCTAACACAACTTTCACATTCTCCAATATCACTTTCAACATTCATTCTCCCAAAATATATATTAAAATCACATAAAAAACATAATCAAACATTGCCTTAGACTTTCTAAACAAATAAAGGGAGCGGACATAGTTCAAAACTATTGTCGACCAATATAAATTCGCCTTTTTACAACTTTGTATTAAAGAAAGAACGTTTGACCCTATTCTTACAAGGTCAAGATCAAAGCAATTGGAAAGAATTGCGGAAAAAAAATACATACATCATCAAACTATAAAAATACATACATATAATATATAAAAAAAATCACTTTCACTCTACAAAACCAACAAAAAAGCAACTGATTTGACATTTACAGTAAAATTTATCTCTCCCCAAAACATAAAGAAACGAATAATTCATTCTCAAATCATTTTTCATATTTCCCCAAAACAAAAGAAACACATGGCACATTCTTCAAATTTTCTCCCAAAAACCCATTCCCCCAATTTTTTTTCTAGAAAATGGCCAAAACATAGAAGAAGAAGCCCTAAATTTTGGGCTTTAAGTTAAATAATTTATAAGATTGATGAGGGTTCGAATCGTGACACAGGTACTCCGATTCCGATCTCTATTGGGCTTAACCCAAAGGTGGATATCTTCCGTTGATGATGTTTGAGAATCCTGCAATCAAGGCAAACGTTAGGCTAGCCGAGCGGCCCTCGCCTTAGGTCCTCCGACGCTCAAGTCAGTATTAGATTCGTCTCCTAATCTTGAGCAACGGAGTAAGGTAGTTTGAGAGTGTCTCAATGCATACCTCGTGAGGCAAGATAGAGGAGTTCTTATATTCTTCCCCTTGTAGGAAATGACAGGTGAGCCCTTGGCTTACCTTTGGGGTCTTCAGCCTCCTCCAAGGGGCAATTAGTCTATTCCCTCATTTGAATTTTGCCAGCTAGATGTCCTTTCATGCTACAGGACGGGACGGTATACGGTGTGGCGCCTGCCGTGTCAGACAGTGAGGGGATGGCATGCACCATTAATGTGGTGGCGTGGTGCCAGTCAACGCATTTAATGCGGTGGCAGAGTACTGTGCAGAATTCGACCTCCTGTCCGCCTGACGGAGGTCGAATATGGTCGATATTATTCGAGGGCTCTGAGGCGCCCGCCTGGGCCTGGGGGAGACTGGTCAAACAGAGTCGACGTGTCCCATGGGCCCTGGGCCGTTGTCTGAACGTTGGGCCTTTGGGGCCACCGCCTAGTCGAACATAGTCGACGTGTCCCATGGGCCCTGGGCCGTTGTCTAAACGTTGGGCCTTTTGGGGCCACTGCCTAGTCGAACGGGGTCAACGTGGCTCATGGGCCCTGGGCCGTTGTCTGAACGTTGGGCCTTTTGGGCCACCCTATATCATGAGTCCCCCCACTTCGCAAGGCTGGTCGAGGGAATCGACGAGCGGCATTGGGAAGTAGCGAATATTAATGTGTCTCGACCAGCGTTTTGCGTGTTTACCGAGCGGTTACATCGTGGCTCGCGTGGGGCGGTCACGTCGTGGCGCGCGTGGGGCGGCGTTATAGTTTCCCCCATTAATGCGGACGCTTGGGTAACCGCACCTCTTTCTTTATAAATACTGAATGGCATTCAGCCCGTTTTCACTTTTACCGCTTCAGATATTCCTTGCTGCGAGAATCACTAACCTTTGCGCTTTCTTCAGAGATTTTTTGGGTTTAGCTTTCCAATCTAGTAAGTACTCTTCCCCCTTTATTTCTTTCCACCTTTCTTTGAAGAAAATGTTTGGGCTATTCAGTTCTGGTGGCACTCCGGGTGGGGGTAGTGAAGCCACTGTGTCTGAGGTCCGTAGGGAGTTTTCTGACTCAAGCAGCTCGAGCTCCGGCGGTTCGAGCAGCGCACATGGGGGAGAAGCTGGGCCCAGCCGGGTACCCTCTTCTCACGGGTGATTATTTACCCTAAACTACTATAGCGAGATAATCTCTACCGTCACCCCCTTGGAACAGGCCCACGTTCAAGAGCTTTACCACATTCCTTGAGAGTTCCAGTTGCTAGCCCCTGGGCCTCCTGGTCGAATGCACCGTGCCCCTGCCGGTTGCATAACTGTTTTCGAGGATGCACTTAGGTGTGGTCTTAGGTTTCCCTTGAGCGAGAGCATGATAGGTCTGCTTAGGGGTCTTCGAGTGTGCATCACGCAACTGCTGCCCAACTGCTTCTCGACGTTGTGTAGCCTTATAGTTCTAATGTGCCTCTACAACTAACCCCCGACCTTTGAAAATTTTTCAAACCTGTTTTATCTTTGTGTGTCGCGTAAATCCGGCAGCACCGAGGAAACGGGCTTTTATTATCTGAGCGCTCGGCCTCATCGGAGGTTTCTCGTGGCGTCTTCCTCGTCCTATGGTCAGGCATGGAAAAACGCTACTTCTTTGTGCGGGTAAAAGGCGGGTTCGATATTCCTCGAGAGTGGGCGAGGGGTCCGGTCGAGATACCAGGGAATCATGCTCCAACTTGGTCGAGCACATTCGTGAGGGACCTGGTCGAGTTTGGTCCCATCGAAGCCACTGTTTTCCTCGATGAGAGGCAATTGGTGTTGGCTGGGTTGTTGCCAGCCCCATTAAATTTTCCCGCTGATTATGAGATAGGTAGACTAACTGCGTGCGTCATACCCTGTTGTTTGCTTATGTACATTCCTGTAATTGACATTTTCTGTTGCTTGTTCTTTGCAGACCGCGACGAAATCATGAACACGTCTAGGGCTAATGCGCTAGCTCGCGCTGAAAGGAATCAGCAGCGTCGACAAGGCGGCGCGATTCGAGAAGAGTCATCGGGGGCCGACGAGCCACGTCGATTAAATGCTGCCCCAGCGCCCTCCAGAACACCTTCGCCTGCACGACAAGAAGAGGTTGAGAGAACCGCGGGTCGGGGAAAGAGACCTATGGGCGAGCTGGCTGCTCCCTCCCCGAAGAAGGCAGCTACCGGGAGGAGGAAAGGGAAGTCGAAGGGCACGAGGCAGAATGTGCCGACGGGAAAAGACCTCTTCGCGGACCGAAGCCCCGAGGCCTTCTTTAATTTGCGGAAGTTCCTGTCTCCTCGATTTGGGTCGGATCCAGGTGTAGCTGTGGGCGACTCATCGAGCATGGTAGCATCAGGGCCGGCTGGGTTGGACCCCTTAAAAGTGTTGATGGCTGGGCAATTCCTGGCTGACCAGAATAAATTCCTGGGCTTAACCCAGCCTGGGCTGCTGTGTAAGTTCGCCTATTATGCGAACATGGTAAGAGCTAGAAACCTGGATGTCTACCCGTTTAATTCTTCTTTTCTTTTGTTTAGCTGCCCTCTGATATAATTTCATGTTTCAGGTCGAGCAACTGGGCTATCACATGTTTCGCTGCTCCAAGGTGGCGCTGGCCGATCGGGAGCGATTGGAGGAGGGTGAGGACGTTGAGACCTTGAAGGCTCAGCTTGAGTCCTCCCAGATGCGGGTCGAGGAGCTTGAGAGAGCAAACGCCCAGTATGCCAAAGATATGGAGGCGAAAGATTGTCAGGTTGTGCTGGCGGTAATGGAGCAGACCCAGATGGAGGCGAAGTTGAAAAAACTGGAGCTGGATATTCAATTCGCTTACGAGTCTGGTCGTGCGGCCGGCCCAGGTGAGCGCCTGGTCGAAGCCAGGGAGGAGTTTGCTCGGGTGATACCTGAGGTGCGGAAGGAGGCCGTCCAGCAATTTATGGTGAGCCCTGCCTTCCAAGATGCAAGTGTTGTGCTTGCTTTGGATGATGCACGGAATGCGTTTAAGAAGGCCATCGCCCAATTGCAACACCTGGGTTACAGCATCAGCGATGAGGATCACGCGAAGATGGGCCTTCGCTTCGATGAGCAACTGCGCCCGCTGGTCGAGGAAGACGCCGACGAGGCAGATACTGGTGAGGTCGAAGCTGTCGATGTTGTCGACATGAGCCCCGAAGAGAGGCAAAAGGCAGAACTCGAGAAGAAGCTGAATGCGGTGGGCCGAGAGTTTGAGTTTTTCGGCAACCTTGCCTATGAAGTTTCTGAGAACAGGGCAAATGCCACCGCATTCTTCCCGGCTACTCCATGGCTGTTTATGCCCTCTGCTGCCAGTCCCTCCTACCCGGTTACCGCGGCCGTTCCCGTTGCAGTGGCGCCACCGGAACCTCCATCTGCTTCGGCTCCAGCGCTTGCTGCCGAAGGGTCTGGCAGTTCTAGCTAGGCTCTTGCCTTGTATTTTTTACTTTTTATTCTTGATATATATGTCTCACTGAGGCTTTATGAAATGAAATTTCTTCGCCCTTTTACTGCTGTGCTTCGTTGTACATTGTCGTTTGTCTACTGCTTTGTCGAGTAGAATTAAGTGCGTTTAGTATTTGTGCTTGTACCCTTCATTGAATGGTTGGTTATTTGCTCTTCGTTGGTTTAAACTTTTGTATGGCCAACTTGTATAAGTCGATAGGATGCAATCAGTGCTTGCTGCGAAACACTTCTTGCTATTGTAATATAGAATGGTTTCGCTACCTTTTTGTAGCTAGCATGCGTTTGCGATTGGGGCTCGACTTCCTGCCTTCAGGGTCTTTTCACCATGTAAAGCATTGGTCTCCTAAATTTGGCGGAACGGTCGAGCCGATGAATATGCACCGAAGGCGTTGACTTTGTTGTATTGAAAACTTTTGGCGACTGCGGGGTCGCTTAGGGTGGTCTCGGCCGGTGGCCTCGCTTTGATGTCAAATCCTTTCATCGACTTCGGGGTCGACTAAGGTGGTCTCTGCCGGTGGCCTCGACTTAGATGTCAAATCCTTTCACCTTTTCAATCATGATGTGCCTTGTTTTTTATAATCAATACAACAGATGTCAATTAAATAGTTTACACAAAGAATTTTTTCAAGTTTACCGCATTCTATGGTCGAGGTAGCTCGCGACCTGCAGTGTCCGCTAATCGGTAGGTGTTGTTCTTGCACACTTTGATGACTGCATAGGGTCCCTCCCACTTCGGGTCAAGCTTCCGACTGGCTTTGAAACCTCCACTTTCTTCAGGACTAGATCGCCCACTTTAAAATTCCTCGGATGGACTGACTTATTGTAGCGATCCGCCATTTTTGAACGGTACCTTTGCATCTTGTTGTAGGCTACTTGGCGTTTTTCATTTATGGTAATTAAATCCAGCGTCCTCTCCGATGTATTCGCTATTGGATTGTAATGAATCACTCTAGCCGTGTGCTGAATCAATTCAGATGGTATCACTGCTTCAGAGCCATAAACTAGACTGTAGGGGCTGTGGCCTGTGGCCGTTCGGGGGGTCGTTCGATAAGCCCAAAGAACGCCTGGGAGATCGTCTGCCCAACTGGCTCCTATCCCTATTATCTGGCTCTTAATGTGGTCTAGGGCTATTCTGTTAGTGACCTCGGTCTGGCCATTGGCTTGCGGATTCCCTACGGAAGTGAAGTGCTGCGTGATGCCTAAAGTTTCGCACCATCCTCTGGTGTTCTTGCTCTGGAATTGAGTGCCGTTATCAGAAATTAGGATCTTAGGTAGGCCGAACCGACACACGATGTTCTTCCATATAAAACTCTTGATAGCCGCGTCGGTGATCTTAGGGACTGCTTCGACTTCCACCCATTTCGTAAAATATTCGACAGCCACTATGATAAACTTCTGCTGGCCAGAGGTTTTGGGAAGCGAC
The DNA here is from genome assembly GCA_018894105.1 of Jacaranda mimosifolia. Lineage (NCBI taxonomy): Eukaryota > Viridiplantae > Streptophyta > Magnoliopsida > Lamiales > Bignoniaceae > Jacaranda > Jacaranda mimosifolia. The sequence goes on from CM032123.1 coordinate 38,662,172, forward strand.
CCTAATATATCGATGCCCCACTGGTCGAACGGCCATGTGATACTAACATTGGTAATTGGTTCGGCAGGTTGATGCTGAATGTTCGCATGTACCTGGCAAGATGGTTATTTCTTAGCGAAATCCACAGAGTCCTTGAGCAGAGTGGGCCAGAAATATCCGTAATGGGTTATCTTGTGAGCCAGAGACCTTCCTCCCGAGTGGTTGCCACAAATACCCGCATGCACCTCCTGCAATACTTCGTTCGCCTGGTCGGGATCTAAGCACCTGAGTGGCGGCCCGGCAATCGACCTCCTGTACAGCTGCCCATGCTCATCTAGTGCATATTTAGGTGCCAAGCCCTTCAACTTTCGAGCTTGTTTAATGTCATCTAGTAAAGAACCTCAACTCAGATAGAGTTTGATTGGATGTTGCCAGGATGGGGTTGACTCGTCGAGGCATCCGACCTGGCTCCGGTCGGGAGACTGGACGCAGGGCTTATCGGCCACAAGAAATGTTATAGTTCTTTCCTGCGTGCCTATCGCCGAACTGGCTAGCCTGGAGAGTACGTCTGCCCACTCGTTCTCTGATCGAGGGATCTGGTTTAGCGAGAAGTGGCTAAACATCTGTTTCAAGTGTTGTACCTTTGCCAAGTACTGCGCCATCTTGTGCTTTTTTGCCTCAAAGTTCCCTTCGAATTGCTCGGCCACGAGCTGAGAGTCCGTGAAAGACGTTAGCCTATCGACCCCACGGTCGGTAGCTATGCGCATTCCGACAACGAGGGCTTCATACTCAGCTTCATTATTCGTAATCGGGAAATTGAGTTTCACCACGAAGTCATAACCCTCTGCTAATGGGGATCGAAGAGAAACTCCTATCCCTCCCCCCGACGACGTCGCAGACCCGTCAACGTGCAGAGTCCACAAGGGTGTGCTCTCGACGCCCAGACACGGTAGGTCGATCCTTTCGAGGATGAAATCTGCCAGGACCTGTGCCTTGATGGCTGCTCGCGGTTGAAATTGGATGTCGAATTCTCCGAGCTCGATGGCCCATTTAGTGAGTCGACCTGAAGTGTCTGGCTTCGACAATACCTATTTCAGCGGCTGATTCGTTAACAACAAGATTGTGTGTGATTGGAAGTAAGGTCGCAACTTCCTTGCTAATAAGATGAGGACTAGAGCGAATTTTTCAATCTCCAAATAGTTATATTTTGGCCCCTAGAGAGCCTTACTACATAGTAAACGGGGCAAGGGTTTCCATCTTTTATTGCAGTCAACACCGAACTAACGGAGGCTGAAGAGACAGCCAGATATATCTGTAAGACTTCTCTGAGCTCAGGTTTGGCGAGCAGAGGTGGTGAAGAGAGATATTGCTTGAGGTCGAGGAGGGCTTTATCGCACTGTTCATCCCATTTGAATCCCAACTTCTTTGTGTTTCTTAGGATTTTGAAGAAGGGTAAGCTTTTGTCTGCCAGCCTGGCCATGAATCTGCCCAAAGCAATCACTCTACCAATGAGGCGTTGAACTTCCCGCATTGTGCGTGGTAGGGCTATGTCGAGAACTGCTTGAATTTTCTGAGGGTTGGCCTCGATACCTCTCTGGCTGACCATGAAACCAAGGAATTTACCACCTCGCACGCCGAACGTACATTTGCCGGGGTTCAGTTTCATACCAAAGGCTCTTAGAATAGAGAATGTGTGATTCAGGTCAGCCAAGTGATTTTCTGCTCTGCCTGTTTTTACAATCATGTCGTCCACATAAACCTCCATTGAGTTCCCGATCTCATTTTTAAACATGAAGTTAACAAGCCTTTGATAAGTTGCTCCAGCATTTTTAAGTCCAAACGGCATGACCAAAAAGCAATATACCCCATTGGGAACAACAAAAGAGGTTTTTTCCCTATCCTCAGGTGCCATAAATATTTGATAATATCCTTGAAATGCATCCATCATGCTAAGTAATTCGCATCCAGCAGTGGAGTTGACAAGTAAATCAATATGAGGCAAGGGGTAAGGATCCTTAGGGCAAGCTTTATTCAAGTCTGTGAAATCATTACACATCCTCCACTTTCCCTCACTCTTGGGGACTAAGACAACATTACATAGCCAAGAAGGATATTGAATTTCAACAACATAGCCAGCTTCTAGGAGTTTGCTTACCTCTTCTTGGATAATTTGTGTCCGCTCGGCGTTAAAAACTCTCTTCTTCTGGCGGACTGGCTTATGGGCAGGGTCTATGTTGAGCCTGTGGATAATGATGTTCGGGTCGATGCCCTGTAGGTCGGCCGCTTTCCAAGCGAAGACATCAAGGTTCCTTCGGAGAAAGTCGACCATGAGGCACTCTAGTTGATCTCCCAAATTAGCGCCGATCTTGGTTGTCTTGTCAGGATTCCCGGGCTTTAGCTCGATTGTTTTGAAGTCTCCCGTCGACTCGACCTTGGTATCTTCAATCTTTCTCTTCTTTGATGAAGTTCCCTCCTCGAGTTTCGCTACAGGGGTGTCCCCCGAGGGCTTCAACTGTGGCCTCCTTCTCTACTCACCGGAGTCCACGGAGATTGTGTAACAGCGCCAAGCGTCCTTAATATTGCATAAAATCTGACCAACTCCTCTAGGGGTCGGGAACTTTATCTTCATGTGGTATGTGGACGCGATGGCTCTGAAGTCATTTAAGGCTGGTCTTCCCAAAATAACATTGTAAGCGAACGGGGCGTCGACCACTAAATAGCTAATCATCAAGGTTCGGCTGCGATGGCCCTGCCCGAAAGTCATGGAGAGGGAGATGGACCCTAGCGGCATTATCTCCGATCCCCCGAATCCGACTAGGGGCGTTCGGACTGGATCAAAGTTCAGCTTGCTCAAGCCCATCCTTTTTAGTGTCGACGAGAATATGATATTAGCTGAGCTACCATTGTCGACCAGGACCTTTCTAACTTCGAAGTTGGCAATCTCGAGAGCGACCACCATAGGGCAGTCGATCTTCCGATCCATGCCTTGGTTTTCGAGGTGGCTGAGGTCTGCGTCTGAAAAAGATATTGGCTCTGCATTGTTTGTAAGCTGAAAAATCATCTCGACCTTAGATGGCTTGGTCGAGTTGAGCTGTCGTTGGGTTTGCTTCCTTGCGTTTCGGGAGTCTTCTCCCGTGGGCCCCCCAGCGATCATGTCGATGACCCCTCTGATGGGTGGGTGGGCTTCATTGGCAGGTTTCTTCCCTTTGTCATCTCTTCGTGGGCTGGCCGACCTTTCTCTACGGGGAGTCCGGTCGACCGCGGCCTCCTCTTGTCGATTCCTATCCTCGACAAATTTCTTTAGGTGCCCCTGTCTGATCAACCTCTCAATTTCATCCTTCAGGTTGAAGCAGTCTTCGGTGTCATGCCCCTTTTGTTTGTGGAAGTGGTAGAACTTCCCGGACTTCCTCATGGCCTCAGTTTCTGTAATTTTGCGGGGCTTTTTCAGCAAGTTATCATGTTGAATGGCAAAGAGCACTTCTTTCCTCGCCATGGAGAGCAGGGTATAGTCGTGGAAGCGTCTAATCGGGGACCAACGTCCTTCCCTGTTCTGCTTGTCGTCCTTCTCTTTGCCCTTCTTCCTGTCAGTTTCGATGCTGCCGTATTTCATCTTGTTCATCTCTTCTTGGGTCATGTACCTTTCAGCGAGGTCGAGGAGTTCTTCCATCGTGCGGGGCTGAGCGCGCACCAAAGCGTTAGCGCACTCTTTGTGCCTCAATCCCAAAAATAGTACATCAATTAAGAACTCAATCCTCGGACTGTCAATTTTCAACACCTCTGTGTTGAATCTGGTGAAAAAATCTCTCAAAGACTCCCCCTCGGCTTGCTTCACCGTGTGCAAGTGGGTATGTGGCAGCTTCGCCTTCCTTCTGTTGGCGAACTGGTGCAGAAATTTATCACAAAACTGGTTATACGAAAAGATGGACGCCGGCTCTAACTTCACAAACCAATCCAAGGCCACCCCCTGGAGTGTGGTTACCAGCATTTTTGCATGAATATATTCGTTGTGTCCATGTAGCTGCATCATGTGTTCAAACTGCAGCAAATGCTCACTCGAGTCCGTGGACCCGTCGTACCGCGGGAGACCAGTGGGGATCTTGGCGTCCACCCGATGCGTTCATTAATGATTTCTTGTATGAAGGGTGAGTCCCGCTCCCTTCTAAATCTCGGGGGCACTTCCGGCTGAAGGGGCCTGTCCGCGTTCCCCCTCGACAGCTCCTCCAGGCGTTTATTTAGTTGCTGCACCTGGCGGGATACCTCCTCCCACTCCTGCTGATCCCGCTTTCTTCTACCTCGGGAACGTTCGGTCCTATCGCGCTGCGGGGCTCGAAGGGGTCGAACGTCATGGTCCACGAAGTCTGCTACCTCTTCTCTCGGCGGGGGATGGGGTGCCTCCCGGTGAAAACGACTCTAGCTTGGTTCTCACCTAGCTGGGTGCTTGGGGGACCCCGGACGCTGTGAGTATTCTACAGGCAGTGTTTGCTCATGCCCCGCTAGTGGGGGCGTGGCGCTGGCCATCGGTTCCGGCGGCGCGACTTGCCGATTCAAGGCGGCGGAAAGCTGGGCTGATGTCTGTGCGGAGATCTGCTCACTGATGAGCTGCATCAACTGGGGCATAGTGAGGGTGACTACGGGCTCAGGCTGTACACTGGGACCCGGAACAGTTCTTTCTTCATTCTGGCGAGGTGGGGCGGGGGGGAGCTGGATCTTCTGTTCTCTTTCCTCCCGGAAGGGGCTCGCCTAGTGTTCACCATTCTCGATAGAGGATTCCGTGTTTCCCACAGACGGCGCCAAATGATGAGGGTTAGAATCGTGACACAGGTACTCCGATTTCGATCTCTATTGGGCTTAACCCAAATGTGGATATCTTCCGTTGATGATGTTTGAGAATCCTGCAATCAAGGCAAACGTTAGGCTAGCCGAGCGGCCCTCGGCTTAGGCCCTCCGACGCTCAAGTCAGTATTAGATTCGTCTCCTAATCTTGAGCAACGGAGTAAGGTAGTTTGAGAGTGTCTCAGTGCATACCTCGTGAGGCAAGATAGAGGAGTTCTTATATTCTTCCCCTTGTAGGAAATGACAGGTGAGCCCTTGGCTTACCTTTGGGGTCTTCAGCCTCCTCCAAGGGGCAATTAGTCTATTCCCTCATTTGAATTTTGCCAGCTAGATGTCCTTTCATGCTACAGGACGGGACGGTATACGGTGTGGCGCCTGCCGTGTCAGACAGTGAGGGGATGGCATGCGCCATTAATGCGGTAGCGTGGTGCCAGTCAACGCATTTAATACGGTGGCAGAGTACTGTGCAGAATTCGACCTCCTGTCGGCCTAACGGAGGTCGAATATGGTCGATGTTATCCGAGGGCTCTGAGGCGCCCACCTGGGCCTGGGGGAGACTGGTCGAACAGAGTCGACGTGTCCCATGGGCCCTGGGCCGTTGTCTGAACGTTGGGCCTTTGGGGCCACTGCCTGATCGAACATAGTCGACGTGTCCCGTGGGCCCTAGGCCGTTGTCTGAACGTTGGGCCTTTTGGGCCACCCTATATCAAAGATGTTCTCATTTTTTTATTTATTAAATTTTATTTTTGTGTAAATAAAATCCTCACTATATATGCAGAACCAATAATATTTTGTGGAATTGAATTTTTTTTCTTATATAATTACAAATTTGAATACAATCAATTTGCATGATTTTAAGCGCTTTTGAATCTATTATGACAAGTGGGGCCACATAGCATATATAAATATATATGTATATGCATATATACAAAGAGAGCGAGGAAGATTATTTGCTATATTAATTGATCAAGATTTTATAAGATGATAGAAAATGTATTTGACATTTTCTAAAGCAAAACGATTGAATACATTTTTAAAGAAATCCAGATTTAACCTAAAAGGAGCAATTATTCTTTGAGCTAAGTCAACAATATATTAGACAATCCACAACTTGGTTAAAATTTGCTTTCAAAAATATTCATCTTTAGTTGTACTATTTAAGTAGAAAAATATATGAAATACCTATAAGGCAATTCTTGGGCCTAAGGCCCAAGAAATAAATCTCAGCTAAATTAACTTAGGACTGGGCTGGGCCTAGAGAGGAACATGCTAAATCAATGAAATTTTATTTAAATGGCTAGTACGAGGTTATAAATTTTTTTAAACAAAATAAGTTTTGAATTCAAAATTTGTTCAAATTGTGAAAATGGGATTCCAAAACTCTTCAAATAATAAGGTAATGTTTGGTTATAAATTTTAAGTTTTGTACTAAATGCTTTGGGAGAATGAGTTTTGAGAGTGGAGTTGGGGAATGTGAGGTTGTATTGGGAATATGGTGAATGTTTGTTTATATTTTAAAAAATAGTTAGAAAATTATTTTGGAGGGTTTTGATATGTTTGTTTATGTTTTGGTAGGAGCCAATTTTTACTATAGAGGTCAAATCAATACCTTTTTATTGGATTTTTGGGGTGAAAATGGAATTGAGTAAATTTTTTTTAGTAAGAATAATAATACAATATATATTATATGTATGTGTATATATATATATATATTAAAAATGAGGAAGTTTTGGGGATAATAAAAGATAAAAAAAGGATATTTTGAAAAAACTTAATTTGACATTTTAGAGGGAAAAATAATGTATATTTGATTACATTTTGACAAAACAAAATTGTTTCGCCAAACCTAAGGTTTTTTTTTTCTTTTCCTTACCTCTCTCTCTCTCTCTCTCTCTCTCTCATTCTCATATATATATATATATATACTAATATCATATATACTAATCGTTGTGGCTTATTGTTTCTGTGTGCGTTGTTTTGAGAATATAAATGGACAATTTGGTTGAAATTACTCTTCTGTAGCTGATAGTATCACCGATACTGATAGAAATTGAGAGTATAATTGGGGATACGTGAGTCATAAATAGTGAATTTTAGATACATTAAAATGAGAAGGCCCCATTAAGCTTTAATGAATAAGTTTATAATAAATAATTTCTAAATGATTTTTATGTATATGATGTAATCATGTCACACTTCTTAGCCCAATCATGGGGGTTAATAATATTACAATAATCCTATACTAGATAAGTGCTTGTAATTTATTTTTATTTATATTTTTTTTTATGTATATGATGCACACATACCATTCCCATGTCTCTCTGATAGTGGGCATATAATCTATACAATGTAAAATTAATTGAAGGGTGTTAACAACTAATTTTGTGTATTATTTTATAAATTGACAAAATTATCTTCATTCTAAAAAAAAATATTAATTATAAGGCAGGTTTCTTTTCTTTGTCTTCCTCTTTAATTTTTTTTTCCTTTTTTTTAAATTATTTACTTTTACTTTTATTATTTTATTTATTTTAAAACTTAAATAAAAATATTAAAAATTATAATAATATATAAAAATATGAAAAATGTATTTTATTTATTTTATACTATAAATTTAGCACACTCATAAAATGTATTAAAGATTACAATATTGAATTACTAAAAATTAAAGAGCATGTGTCTTTTAGCTAGCACAAAGTCAAACCATTTAATGAGAACAAACAAAGCGATCAACTGCAAACTACTCCAATAAAGTGAACCAATCAATTTCTCAAAAAGATTTTATATAAGGAACTCAATAATTTATCCCTATTCCCACCTTTCCATCACTCTATTATTTGAAAATTAATTTTGAATTATTGGCTTAAAGCTTAAGAGTTTCTCAAATTTCAGCGTATTCAGGTCCATTACGTTGTTGTATTTCTACGTACAAATACTTTTTTTAATCGAATAATTATTAATGTAATTAATAATAATTTTTAATATAAGAGTGAAAATTAATACGAATACATAATCACTTGAGGACCAACCTCAAGGGCATTTTAAGAGAAGCAATTTTGAGACAAGCAATTTGGACCCATTCATGTCTATAAACTTTTATATATCATCAAACGGTTTCTAGTGGTTGTAATAAGCATGAGGACATCTCATACAACAACTACTCAAAAAGACAGGTGAGGGGCGACCAACATAACAACTCTCTCTAAACGTAATTATAGAAGTCCCCCACCGCTGTGGAATGTTCAATTTGAGACATAGTTACTGCTCATAGGGCGAGTTCATCACCACAGCCCCACTGAAGCGTCAGTCATCCGATGCCCCTCCATCACAAAGGTGACTGATTCGCAAACTATTACAACCGCAAGGGAGTTCGAACCCATGACCTCCTTATGGGATGTAATGGCCCATTTCCAACTAAGCTGTCACCTCGGTGGTCCTTGCAATATTCATTCGGATATATAAGAGAAAACTCTCAAAATTACATTGAAATAAGATCCTTGTAATATTGATCCTCAACCAGAAACAAGACGGAGAGAGTGAGAGGAAAGTGGATCCAAAAGTCCTATATATATCAGCAAAGTGACAAATACTTTTCAGTATGTATCGATGTAATCTCTTACTCAATAATTTTGAATGATTGTATACATTATACTTAATTAAACCATATGTCTCTAAATAATCATAAATATTAATATGTTTGAATGCATTTTTTTGCGTATTTTCTTTATCACATGCACGCCGAGTGTTCATTAAGTTCGTATTTTCATCCTCACATTTTACATATAAAATTTATACCGTTTAGCCAAAAGCCACTCGACATGTGTTTTTACCTTCTTCTTTTTTATTTTATTTTATTTTTTGCAGGGGATCGATCCTAATCTGATTTGAGTATCTCACGACATCAAACCCACCCCCAATCTAAATTGGGATTAATGCAATCAATGTTGTTTCAGTCCCACATTGCCCCCGCTACAAAGCCGTACAACTGAATTCGATGACCGACACGGGTTTTTACTTAAATATACACACATGCAAAATCCCCGGACCCCCACCCTCACCACTACCCCTACCCCTACCAACTTTCCAATAATGAACTCCTATATATCACCATGCAGTATACCATCAATTGATCAACATGTGCATGCACATATGGGTACGACTTTATGACTCACCCCTTCCCCTCAATACAGCCAAACATCAAATTCTTCATTTACACCTTTCCTTTATATAACTCACTCCAAAAATTCACTATTTCTTCACATATATCTTTTCCAACTTGAAATCCCTCTTTTTTCTTGATTATTTTCACAAAAAAAAAAAAAAAAAATGGATCAATACAAGGAGAGTGGTACAACAACATACGGTAGAGAGAGAGAATCAGCGGCGGCAAACAAGAGACGATGGGATTTAATTCTGAGGGTTGCCGCGGCGGTGCTCAGCCTAGCAGCCGCGGTGGTTCTCGGCGTTGATAAGCAGACGACAACTGTGGCGCTGACGTTGGTTCCGACGCTTCCGGCGGTGGATGTTCCAGTCACCGCTAAGTGGCATTACTTGTCAGCCTTTGTGTAAGTCTATAAAGCTAAACACGTGTACTTTATTTTATTTAAGTTATATATTAATGTTTTGTATTTTTTTCAAGTACATGTATTTATTTTTTGTTATTTTAATTTGAGTAGGATGGAATTTTTTGAAAAAATTATTAGTAATTTTTTTTTAATTTAGTAAGGACAACTTTTGAACAACTTAAATAAATAAAATTATTTAATTTGAACACTAAATGAATATTTATTCCAAATTATTTGAAGGCCCAACTGCCCAAGGACTACAGGCAGTTCTCGATTGGGTCAATCTCTATCTCTCATTTTCATTAAGTCATGTCAAAAAAATAGAAATATATTAGGCTTAAGGCACATCCACCCATATAATTAATTTTCTAATTTAAACTATGATTAATTATAATTTGTAGCAATATATAGATATGTCACATATAATTAATATTGAGTATCAAATGATGGTTAACCCTATTTTATAGACCAATGAATGACGTGAGTAATTAATTTTTGTGTTATTTAATTTATTATAAAGTAATTGTTAAAAGTACTTCCCTAAATCTTGTGGTCTAAGTTCGTTGAATATTTATGGTATAAGTACTAAAAAGTATACTTTTAGATACATTAATTTATTAGTTAGATTTCACGATTAATGTTTATTTATTTTTCTAGCCTCTATATTAATTATCATTTAGCTTAATTATTGAAAATTTGACCATATATTATACAATATAATAAATCACAAACATTAAAGAAAATTTGTCAATCCTATGTCAATTATTACCACAATAAAAGTTGTCTAAAGCTAGAAGTACTATTTTAAAGGTCATTAGTTAAATAAGTATTATTTTTAAGAATGATTTTAATTTAATAGTATAAGTTTCACCTATGAACTGTGAGACTAGATGTTCAAACTCCAACAGATTCCTAACATGCATGTATTTATACCATTATAAAAAGAAAGGCTATTTTATATCTAAAGTGGAAGTTATTTAGAGAATTCAGCACAAAAAGGTGGTATGAATACCAAATTTACCAACATTTCAAATATCTCCTTTAAAAGTAATGGTTCAATAAGGTCACAATTGTACTTTTCACAAAACCCACAAATTCATATTGTCAAAATTTCATTTTCCATTATTTTTTTTGTCATATCAAAACATATAACACAATTTTAACTTTACTCATATAATTTAAATTATTTCATGTATTAATTCTAAATGATTCAATAAGTAGTTTTATGCGTGCAACAACTGCTGGTATAAAGAAATAAATAAAAAAAATTTCTTATTTTTTTTTCTTTTTTTGGGTCATTTTGTTCTATTTTAGGTATTTTATGGTGACAAATGCTATTGCATGTGCCTATGCGGCCATCTCATCGCTACTCATATTGGCAAATAGAGGTAGAAAGAAAGGAGTTGTTACAATGATCATCGTTTTTGACCTAATTATGGTGGCGCTGCTCTTTTCGAGCATCGGCGCCGCCGCGGCTGTTGGCCTTATTGGCTACGAAGGGAATTCGCACGTGCGATGGAACAAAGTGTGCAATGTGTTCGGAAAGTTTTGCGATCAGGGCGCCGCAGCTTTATGCCTCTCTGGAATTGCTTCATTAGTGTTCTTTTTGTTGGTACTAATCGCAATCTTGAACATGCATAAGAAATATTAGGTCAGAAGCGAGTGCGTCGAATTAAGATTTATAGGAAATATGTACTAATAATTAGGTTATATCGATATGTCAATGTTAATTTTATTATGTATTGATTTTGTAATGGAAAGACATTTTGAGCTTTCCTTTTCTTTTCCTCCCTCTTTTTTGTTTCTCTTTCATGTAATGAACTGTGTGTGTGTGTTGTTTCGGACTTTAGAGGGTCTAAATTCAAAATTAGGGCTATTAATGGATCGAATTTTAATTTTAAATTCGATCCGAATTTTAGAATTTTTATTTAATTAAAATATTTGATGAATCAGATCCGATTATAAATATTAAAAATTCAAAATAAGTGAATTGAATATGAAATTAAACAATCTGATCTGTTAAAGATCCGAATCCGAACCTTAATATTTTTTATTAAATTAATACTCTTATATATAATATTAATAAAATTTTTAAATAAAATCTATGTATTATATTGACCTAATATTTATACTAATATCTATATTATATTATTAATATTGAGTTTTTAACCTAAAAAATAAGATTAATATTGATAAAATGTCAAATATAATAGCATATAATGGTTCATCTATACATAAATATAATGTGAAAAAGGAGTTTAGTATTCAAATATTTAATTTTTGGACTAATATATAATAAAAAAATTGTTAAAAATTTAAATATGACATATATTTATTTTATAAATATAATATTTTTATAAAATTTAAAAGGCCAAAAAGAAAGGGAGAAAAAAAAAAAGAGAAAAAAAATCGGGTCGAATTTTGGATATCCATCGAATTCAGATTTGATATTGACTAACAAAAAAATTACAAAATTTTGGGTCGAATTCAAATATAAGTTTTATTAATCATATTTGAATATAGCAAATTCGATTCAAATTCGACCCATTGACAGTTTTATTCAAAACCAAGCTATAGCACAGGTAGCATAAGCCCAGCCCAGATGGCCCAATTTGAGGTGGGAGAGTATTTCAAGTAGTATTATTATTTTATTATTTCAATTAGATAGAATTCCCATCAATTTTAGGTGGCTTCTTGGGATTTTGCCAGGTGTCTTGATCCTAAGTTGTAATTCTAAGCCAATCTTCTAATTGAATCGGTTGGATCTCGACCCTTGGAAAAAAGGGGACGAACCCTCTTGAAGTGTGTGGTGTATTTTGATAGCTTGGAGGATATTCTTGTCAGTTCCCGACTTACTCCACATCACAGCCCTTTCGTTAAGTTCAGGCTATGTTTATTTTTATTTCTCCAAAATAATTTTCTTTTAGCAAAAATAAAAATAATTTTTTTTTATTTTCTTCAAAATATTCAAAATAAGCACAAAATATTTCCGATACCTTCATTTACTCTCATCAAGAGAAATATAATCCCACACACACACACACACACACACACACACACACATTATATATATATATATCACATCTTACATTACAATTAGGATTGTAAATAGATATTCGAAAATTTGTTTACCGTTCGCATTCGTTTTCGTTTATACAAAATTTATGCGCATCCGTTTAAAGCGGATATTATCCGTATTCAATTAGTAGGTATCTGATTATAAACGGATACAAATATGGTAAATACATATCCGATCCGTTTAATATCCAATTCAAAAATATATTTATTAAATAATATATTATTTTTATTTTTCAATAACAATCTTATAATCCATATATGTATATATATAAATTATAATTGAAGAATTGAGAAAAAAAAAGAATAAATTTAAAAAATTATTGTCATATAGAGAAAAAAATTAAAAAATAAAGTTAATCAACATAATTATTGTTGATTGACTTTATAATTAATACACTACCATTATTAATATTAATTAGTACTAATAATTAATTATAAAGTCAATTATTAATTAGAAATTGTGCTCTTTGTTTGATTAATTTCTTTTTAATGAAATTGTATAGTTCATTCTATTAATTAAAATATGTATTTGTTATAAGTTCATAAATTCACTTATTTGAATATTCGTAAATAGATATCTAAATAATTATCATTGAATATAAATATCAAAAAAATAATTTGAATACGGATAAGTATAATCAAATATGAATGCATCTAAATAATTATAATCGAATATGAATATGTCTAAATTCGATTTATATCCAATGGATACAAATTTGGATATTATTTTTAAATATCCGTCAAATCCGTATTCGTATTCAAATATTTAAAAAGTTAAATAGATGTGAATATGAAAACAGTATATTTAATACGAAAACAATGACATAAACCAACATATTCGCCCACATTAATTAAATAAAAATGTACTAATTTGATATTTATAATATTGATGAGGGTTTGATTTCGATAATGAATAGGGATCCGGTTTGAATCACGATCCACGGTATTGATATTCTGGATTGGTTTGGGATTGGAATCCTGCAATCGCAGCAAACATTAGGCTAGCCGAGTGGCCCTCGACTTAGGCCTTCCGACTCTCAAGTCAGTATATAATTCGACCTTTGAAATCGAGCAGCGGAACGTAAGGGCTTTAGGGTGTATGAGTCGTACATGTGAAAGGCAAGGTTGTGGGTTTTTATACTCCTCTCCCTTGTAGGAAATGTCAGGGAAGCCCTTGGCTTACCCAAGGGGTCTCCAGCCTCCTGCCGGGGGTAATTGGTCCATTCCCTCGTTTGAATATTGCCAGCTGGATGTCCTTTCCTGCTGCAGGACAAGATGGTGCACTGTTGCGGCGCCTGTTGTGTCAGACGGTGAGGGGAGGGCATGCGCCATTAATGCGGAGGCGTGCTGCCAGTCAACGCATTTAATGCGGTGGTAGAGTACCGTGCGAGGCTCGAATTTTCAGATCGACCAGGATAGGTCGACACAGGTCGAGTAGCTCCGAGGCCATAGAGCGTCTGTCTAGGCATGAGGTGGATTGATCGAACAGGGTTGACGGGTCACTTGAGTCCTGGGCCGTTGATTGAGTGTTGGGCCTCGCAGATTTGGGCTATTTTGGGCCATCCTATATCATGAGTCCCCCCATTTCGCAAGGTCGAATAAAGAATCGATGAGCGGCATTGGGAAGTAGCGAATATTAGTGACCATCGACCAGGGTTTTTTGAAAATCGACCAGAGTATTGCGCATTTGTTGAGCGGTTACATCATGGTGCGCGTAGGGTGGCGTGACGGCTTCACCCATTATTGCGGACGCTTGGGTAACCGCGCCTCCTTCCTATAAATGCTTAATGTAATTCTGCCCATTTTTACTTTTACCGGTTGAGAATTTCCGAGGGCGTTTAGGAGGTATCTTTCGCTGCAAGACTGCCTAAACTTTGCGTCCGCTTCGCAGATTTTGTGGGCTTAACCTTCATATCCAGTAAGTGCTCCTCCGCTTCTTTGTTTCTTCGAATCCTTTCTCTTTATTTTTCTTTTGAAGAAGATGCTTGGGTTGTTCAGTTCTGAGGGTAGCCAGGGGGGAGACAGTGAGGCCACCTTGTCTGAAGGGCGTAGGGAGTTTCCTGCTCATTCTGGTGGGATGTCTAGTGGTGGTTCTGGTTCGAGCGGCTCGAGCTCTGGGAGCTCGAGCAGCTCGCGCGGTGGAGAAGTTGGGCCTAGTCGGGTACCCCCTTCTCGCGGGCGATTATTCACCCCAGACCACTATAGTGAGATAATTTCAACAATGACCCCTATGGATTCGGTGCGCCTGAAGGAGCTTTACCATATTCCTCCCGAATACTAACTATTAACCCCTGGGCCTCCTGGTCGAATGCACCGTGCTCCCGCCGGTTGCATAACAGTGTTCGAGGACGCACTCAAATGTGGGTTGAGGTTCCCCTTAAGTGATAGTATGATAGGCTTGCTTAGGGGTCTTCGAGTGTGCATAACTTAACTATTACCCAACTGCTTTGCCACCCTCTGTAGCTTCCTAGTTTTGATGCGTCTGTTCGACCAGCCCCCCAGCTTCGAAAATTTCTCCAACCTGTTCTATCTCTGCATGTCATGAAAATCTGGTAGTTCCGACGAGTCGAGATTTTATTATCTGATTGCTCGACCTCGTCGCAAGTTTCTTGTAGCTCCCTCCTCTTCATATGGGCAGGAGTGGAAGAAATGTTACTTCTTCGTTCAAGTGAAGGGGGGGTTTGAGATTCCTCGAGAGTGGTTGGGGGGTCAGGTCAAGATACCAGGGAATCGCACCCCTACTTGGCCAAACACCTTCGTGAGGGATCTGATTGAGTTTGGTCCTGTGGAGGCCACTGTATTCCTCGAGGAGAAGCAATTAGTGCTGGTTGGGTTGTCGCCAGTCTCTCTAAACTTTCCAGATGATTATGAGATAGGTAGATGAAATGTGTACCATACTTTGTTGTTTAGCTGCGTTCATTTCTGTATTTGACATCTGTTGTGTTTATTCTTTGCAGATCGGGACGAAATCATGAACCGAGCAAGAATTAATGCACTGGCTCGCGCCGAAAGGAGCCAGTAGCGCAGATAAGGCGCTGCGTCTCGACAAGGGTCAGCTGGAGCCGACAAGCCACGTCGGCAGGCTGCAGCCCCAATGCCATCCCTGACCCCCTCGCCTGGTCGAGCAAAAGCGGTCGAGAAGGCCGCGGGTCGGGGAAAAAGAACCATGTGCGAGCAGAGTGGGCCCCCGCCCAAAAAGATTGCTGCTGGAAGGGAAAAAGGAAAATCAAAGATCGCAGGGTCAGGGATGCCGACGGGAAACGATCTCTCGGGGATCGAGGTGCGGAGACCTTATTCAGCCTGAGGAAGTTCCTGTCTCCTCGATTCGGGTCGGACCCCGGTCTGCTTCTGGACGATTCGTCCTCTGTGTATGGATCTGGGCCAACTGGGGTCGACCCCTTGAAATGGTTGTTGGCTGGTCAGTTCTTGGCTGACCAGAAGAGGATAATGGGCTTGAGTTAGCTCGAGGCGCTTTGCGAGCTCGCGTATCACGTGAACATGGTAAGATCTCGTAAGCTGTAAGCTTGTGTAATCAATTTTCCCTGCATGGATAGTAATGACTTTTATGTTTCAGGTCGGGCAAATCGCCTACAATTTTTACCGCAGCTCCGAGCTGGCGCTCGCTGATCGTGAGCAGTTGGACACTGGCGGCGATGCCGAGATGTTGAAGGCCCAGCTTGAGTCATCCCAATTGCGGCTCGAGGAGGTGTAGAAGGAGAATGCCAAATACGCCGAAGAAATGGAGGTGAAAGACCAGCAAGTCTTGCTGGCGGTGACTGAGCAGACAAAGATGGAGACGAAGTTGAAAAAACTCGAACTGGATATCCATGTCGCCTATGAATCTGGTCGGGCGGCTGGCCGAGGCGAGCGCCTGGTTGAGGCCAGGATAGAGTTCGAGCGGGTAGTTCCGGAGGTCCTCAAGGAGGCGGTGCAACAGTTCATGGTAAGCCCCGCCTTTCAGGATGCGAGCGTGGTGCTGGCCTTGGATGATGCCCGAAGTGCTTTTAATAAGGCTATTGCGCAAATGCGGCACCTGGGCTATGCGGTTAGTGACAAAGATCGCACGAAGATGGGCCTTGCTCTCGACGAGCAGTTGCACCCAATTGGTGATGAAGAGGTCGACGAGACTGAAGCCGAGGTAGAGGCAACGGAGGAGGTCGACATAACTCCTGAAGAGAGGCAAAAGGCAGACCTCCAAAAGAAACTGAAGGTGGTAGGTCGAGAGTTTGAGTTCATTGGCGACCTTGCCTATGAAGTCTCCGAGGGCCGGGCCAACGTTGCATCTTTCTTCCCAGCCGTCGAGTGGCTGTTTATGTCTTCTGCCACCTGCTCATCTCGCCCAGTCACCGCGGCTGTGCCCGTTGCAATGGCACTGCCTGAGCCTCCGTCTGCTCCTGCTCCCGTATTACCAATCGAAGGGTCTGGCAGTTCTAGTTAGGGTTTGTAATACTTGTGTTTATTTTGATGTGCATGCCTCATTGAGGCTTTTTGAGAATGAAATAAAGTTTGTAGGCTTTCATCAGCCGGCCGTTCATTTTCAAACGTTGTTTTAAGCCCTTGTAGAGCTAGTTTAAGCAAGTCGTTAGGATATAGTTGGTGCTTGGTTTTGGAGCACTTTTTGCTGTTGCAAGATGGGTTGAACTTTGTTGCCATTTTTAATTAGCAAAGTGTAAATTGAGTTTGTCGATGGAGCTCGACTCCGAGCCTTAGTGGCGTTTCTGCGAAGGGTGACGTCGATTTTGTGATCCTGCCTCAGGGGCTTCGACGTCACTTTGTTGAGAATTTTTGGCAACTACAGGGTCGCCTTAGGTGGTCTCGGCCCGTGGCCTCGACTGGGTGACTTTGAGCTTTTCGTCGACTAAGGGGTCGACTAAGGTGGTCTTGGCCAGCGGACTTAATCATCTCGGCTTGATGTGTTTTAGCCTTTGGTCGACTACGGGGTCGATTAAGGTGGTCTTGGCTTGTCGCCTCGACTTGATGTGTTTGAGCCATTCGTCGACTACGGGGTCGACTAATGTGGTCTCAGCTTGTCGCCTCGACTTGATGGGATTAAGTCTTTCGTCG
The DNA here is from genome assembly GCA_018894105.1 of Jacaranda mimosifolia. NCBI lineage: Eukaryota > Viridiplantae > Streptophyta > Magnoliopsida > Lamiales > Bignoniaceae > Jacaranda > Jacaranda mimosifolia. Next base: position 38,679,691 of record CM032123.1, read on the forward strand.
ACTACGGGGTCGACTAATGTGGTCTCGGCTTGTCGCCTCGACTTGATGGGTTTGAGTCTTTCGTCGACTACGGGGTCGACTAATGTGGTCTCGGCTTGTCGTCTCGACTTGATGGGTTTGAGTCTTTCGTCGACTACGGGGTCGACTAAGGCTTAACTGTGGTCGTCTCGTGGTTTTTAATCATGATGGAACTTGATTGTTCTTTAATCAATACAAAAGATGCCAATGAACAGCTTATACAAAGAACTTTTTTAGATTTACCGCATTCCATGGTCGAGGCAGCTCGCGACCTGCAGCATTCGCTAATCGATAGGCGTTGTTTTTAGACACTTTGATGACTGAGTACGGTCCTTCCCATTTCGGGTCAAGCTTGCCGACGGGCCTGGACACTTTCACTTTCTTTAAGACGAGATCACCCACCTTGAAATTACGCGGACGTACCGACTTGTTATAGCGGTCCGCCATCTTTGAGCGGTACCTCTGCATTCTGTTGTAAGCTGCTTGGCGCTTCTCGTCTATAGTTATTAGGTCCAGTGCCCTCTCTGATGTATTTGCTATTGGATTGTAATGGATCACTCTAATGGTGTGCTGGATTAGTTCTGTCGGGACCACTGCTTCAAACCCATAAACTAGGCTGTAAGGGCTATGACCTGTGGTTGTTCGAGGGGTGGTTCTGTAGGCCCAGAGGACTCCCGGGAGGTCATCCACCCAGCTAGTTCTCGTCCCCGCTATTCGGCTCTTAACGTGATCAAGGACAGTCCTGTTGGTCACTTCGGTATGCCTATTGGCTTATGGATTTCCCACTGAAGTGAAGTGCTGCGTAATGCCCAAGGTCTCGCACCATCTTCTTGTGTTTTTGTTTTGAAATTGGGTGCCATTATCCGAGATGAGGACTTTAGGCAACCCGAAACGGCAAACAATATTCTTCCATATGAAACTCTTGATGGCCGCATCAGTGATCTTCGGGACTGCTTTAGCTTCCACCCATTTTGTGAAGTACTCAATGGCCACTATGATAAACTTCTGCTGGTCGGTGGTCTTGGGGAGCGAGCCGACTATGTCGATGTCCCACTGGTCGAATGGCCAAGCAATATCAACATTTATCATTGGTGCGGCTGGTTGGTGCTGGATGTTCGAATGTACTTGACAAGATGGGCATTTCCTAGCAAAGTCAACAGAATCCTTCAACAAAGTCAGCCAGAAATACCCATATCGCGTGATCTTATGTGCTAGGGATCGGCCTCCCGAGTGGTTTCCGCAAATGCCTGCATGTATCTCCTGCAGCACTTCATTCGCCTGGTCGAGATCTAAACATCTGAGCGGCAGTCCTACAATCGATCTCCTGTACAAGTGTCTGTGATCATCCAGCGCATATTTGGGCGCTAAGCTCTTCAGTTTACGAGCCTGCTTATCATAATCGGGTAAGGTACCCTGGCTCAAATAATGTTTGATCGGGTGCTACTAAGAATGGGTTGCTTCTTCGAGGCACCCGACCAAACCCGGGTCGGGGGCCGAGATGCAAGGCTGGTCGGCGACAAGAAATGTTATGGTTCTGTCTCTTGTGCCTTTCATCGAGCTTGCCAGCTTGGAGAGCGCGTCTGGTTGCGCATTTTATGATCGGGGGACTTGGCTAAGTGAGAAATCTCGGAACCTCTGACTTAGTTACTGGACTTTCGCAAGATACTGTGTCATTTTATGTCCTCTCGCGTTGAAGTTTCCCTCGACCTGCTCCTTGACCAGCTGTGAATTGATAAAGGCCGCTAGCTTATCGACCCCGCGGTCTATGGCCATGCGCATTCCTGTAATGAGTGCCTTATATTCAGCTTCATTATTGGTGACTGGGAAGTCGAGTTTTACTGCAAAATCATAGTCTTCAGGCAGGGGGGATCGGAGGGATACGCCTATTCCTCCTCCAATAGATGTCGCGGACCCATCAACGTGTAAGGTCCACCCAGGTGCGTCCTCCATCTGTCGAACCGGGAGGTCGATTCTCTCGAGGATGAAGTCCGCTAGCACTTGCACTTTTATTGCTGCTCGAGGTTGGAACTGGATGTCGAATTCTCCTAGTTCGATAGCCCATTTCGTGAGTTGACCTGAAGTGTCTAGCTTGGACAACACCTGCTTTAGCGGCTGGTTCGTTAGTACCACAATTGTATGGGATTGGAAATAGGGCCGCAGTTTTCTTGCTAATGTGACTAGGGGCAGTGCGAACTTCTTGATCTCCAAATAGTTATGTTCGGGCCCCTGAAGAGCCTTGCTGCAATAGTAAACTGGGCAAGGGTTTCCAGCTCTCATCGTTGTTAACACTAAACTAATGGAAGCCGAAGAGGCCCCCAGATATACCTGCAAAATTTCTCTGAGCTCGGGCTTGGCGAGGAGAGGTGGCGAAGAGAGGTGTTGCTTGAGGTCGACCAGAGCTTGATCACATTGTTCGTCCCATTTGAATCCTAATTTCTTTGTGTTTCTCAAGATTTTGAAGAAAGGTAGGCTCTTGTCTGCCAGCCTAGCTATGAACCTGCCCAAAGCAATAACTCTGCCAACGAGGCGTTGGACTTTCCGAACGGTGCGAGGTGGAACGATGTCTAGAACTGCTTGAATTTTTTGCGGGTTGGTCTCAATTCCTCTCTGACTGACCATATATCCAAGGAATTTTCCTCATCGAACCCCGAATATGTATTTGTTAGGATTGAGCTTCATACTGAAAGCTCTCAGAATGGAAAATGTGTGGCGCAGGTCGACCAAGTAGTTTTCTGCTTTCTTTGTTTTCACGATCATGTCATCGACATAAACCTCCATTGATTTTCCAATTTCATTCTTGAACATGAAGTTAACTAATCTTTGGTAAGTTGCTCCGGCATTCTTAAGTCCAAACGGCATAACTAAAAAGCAATATACCCCATTGGGAACAACAAAAGCAGTTTTATCCTTATCCTCAGGTGCCATGAATATTTGGTAGTAACCTTGAAATGCATCCATCATGCTAAGCAATTCGCAACCAGCCGTGGAATCAACAAGTAAATCAATACGAGGTAAGGGGTAAGGATCCTTAGGGCATGCTTTATTCAAGTCTATGAAATCGTTACACATTCTCTATTTTTCCTCGTTCTTGGGAACAAGTACTACATTACAAAGCCAAGAAGGAAATTGGATTTCTATAATATAACCAGCTTCTAAAAGTTTGCTAACCTCCTCCTCGATGATCTGCGCCCGCTCGGCATTGAAAGTTCTCTTCTTCTGTCGGATTGGCTTGTGGGCAGGGTCCACGTTGAGCCTGTGGACAATGATGTTGGGGTCGATGCCCTGCAGATCAGCAGCTTTCCATGCGAAGACATCGATGTTGCGTTGGAGGAAGTCGACCATGAGGCACTCCAGTCAATCCCCCATATCAGCTCTGATCCTCGTTGTCTTGTTGGGGTTCCCTGGTTCGAGCTCAATTATTTTGAACTCTCCTGTCGGCTTGACCTTTGTGTCCTCCAACTTCCTCTTTTTCGATGAAGGTCCCTCCTCGGGTTTCGCTACAGGGGCGTCCCCCGAGGCCTTCAATTCTCGTCTCTTTTTCTGCCCGCTAGAGTCCACCGAGATTATGTAGCAACGCCAGGCATCTTTGATGTTGCATAAAAGCTCACCAACTCCCGCGGGGGTTGGGAACTTTATTTTCATGTGGTATGTATGCGATGACTCTAAAGTCATTAAGGGCTGGTCGACCAACAATGACATTGTAAGCAAAAGGGGTATCAACCACTAAGTAGTTGATCATCAAAGTTCGGTTGCGATGCCCCTGCCCAAATGTAGTGGAGAGGCTAATCGACCCTTCTGGTATAATTTCTGATCCCCCAAATCTAACTAGGGGAGTTCTGACTGGATCAAATTTCAGTTTGCCCAAGTTCATCCTGTTTAAGGTCGATAGAAATATGATGTTTGCCGAGCTGCCGTTGTCGACCAGCACCTTTCTCACTTCGAAGTTGGCGATCTCAATGGCGACCACCATCGAGCAATCGGGCTTCCAGTCCGCGGCCTGACCCTCAAGGTGGTCTAAATCTGCCTCAGTAAAAGAGATCGGCTTGGTCTTGGTTGTCAACTGGAACACAGTTTCGACCTTAGATAGTTTGGTCGAGTCGAGTTGCCTCTAGGTTTGCTTCCTGGCGTTTCGGGAGTCTCCTTCTGCAGGCCCCCCAGCAATTGTGTCGATGACACCTCTGATGGGCGGGTGGGTTTCACGGGCTGGTTTCTTTCCCTTGTCATCTCGTCGCGGGCTGACCGACCTTTCTCTACGGGGAGTCCTGTCAGTCGCCCCCTCCTCTCGTCGAGCTCTCTCCTCGACAAACTTTTTCAAATGTCCCTGCCTGATCAGCCTCTCGATCTCATCTTTCAGATTGAAGCAGTCCTCGGTGTCGTGCCCTTTCTGCTTGTGAAAATGGCAATACTTTCTGGACTTCTTCATAGCCTCAGTTTCTGCAATTTTTCGAGGCTTTTTATGCAGGTTATCATGCTGTATGGCGAAGAGTACTTCCTTCCTCGGCATGGAGAGTGGGGTGTAGTCATGGAAACGTCTGATTGGGGAGCAGCGCCCCTCCCTATTCTGCTTCTCCTCTTTCTCTTTGCCCTTTTTCTTGTCGGCCTCTATGTTGCCATATTTCATTTTGTTCATCTCCTCCTGGGTCATGTACCTCTTTGCGAGGTCGAGGAGCTCCTCCATTGTTCTTAGCTGCATGCGCACCAAAGCATTGGTGCACTCCTTGTGCCTTAAGCCCAGAAACAGCACATCAATCAAAAATTCTACCCTCGGGCTATCTATTTTCAACACCTCGGTATTGAATCTGGTGAAGAAGTCCCGCAGAGACTCGCCCTAAGTCTGTTTTACCGTGTGCAGGTGAGTGTGCGGTAGCTTCGCCTTTCTCCTGCTGGCGAACTAGTGCAAAAATTTGTCACATAACTGGTCGTATGAGAAAATGGATGCCGATTCTAACTTCACAAACCAGTCTAGGGCCACGCGCTGGAAAGTGGTCACGAGCATCTTTGCATGTATATACCTGTTATGCCCATGCAGCTGCATCACATGCTCAAACTGTAGCAAATGCTCATTCGGGTCCGTGGAACCGCCATACCTCAGGAGCCCGGTGGGGATCTTTGCATCGACAGCAATGCGCTCATCGATGATTTCCTGGACAAAGGGGGAGTCCCGTTCCCTCCGGAATCTTGAAGGCATCTCAGGTTGCATAGTCCTGTCTGCATTCCTCTTCGAGAGTTCCCCCAGGCGCTTATTCAGCTGCTGCACCTGGTGAGAGACTTCTTCCCACTCCTGCTGGTCCTAGTTATGCCTGCCTCTGGAACGCCTGGCCCTATCGCGCTGCGAGGCTCGAAGGGGCTGAACATCATGGTCTACGGAGTCTGCTACCTCATCCCTCGGCGGTGGGCGGGCTGCCTCCCTTGAAAAACGACCCGAGCTTGCTTCTCTTCGGGGTGGACGTCTAGGGGACTCCATCTCTGTGCGTACTCTTCTAGCTGTGCCCTTTCTGGGCCTGCGGGCTGGGGAGTGGTGCTGGCCGCCGGCTCTGGCTGCACAGCATGTCTATTCAGTGCGGCAGAAAATTGGGTAGAAATATGTGCTGAGATTTGCTCGCTGATGAGCTGCATCAGTTGGGGCATTGTGAGAGTGACTATAGGTTTCGGCTGCGTACTGGGTGCTTGTGCGTCTTGTCCTTAGTTCTGGCGGGCGGCAGGAGAGCCAAATCTCCGGTTCTCCTCCATCTCTGATGGGGCTCGCCTAGTGTTCACCATTTCGATAGAGGATTCAAGCTTCCTACAGACGGCGCCAAATGGTGAGGGTTCGATTTCGATAATGAATAGGGATCCGGTTTGAATCACGATCCGCGGTATTGAAATTCTGGATTGGTTTGGGATTGGAATCCTGCAATCACAGCAAACATTAGGCTAGCTGAGTGGCCCTCGGCTTAGGCGCTCTGACGCTCAAGTCAGTATATAATTCGACCTCTGAAATCGAGCAGCGAAATGTAAAGGCTTTAGAGTGTATGAGTCATACCTGTGAGAGGCAAGGTTGTGGGTTTTTATACTCCTCTCCCTTGTAGGAAATGTCAGGGAAGCCCTTGGCTTACCCAAGAGGTCTCCAGCCTCCTGCCGGGGGTAATTGGTCCATTCTCCCCGTTTGAATATTGCCAGCTGGATATCCTTTCCTGCTATAGGACAAGATGGTGCACTGTTGCGGCGCCTGCTATGTCAGACGGTGAGGGGAGGGCATGCGCCATTAATGCGGAGGCGTGCTGCTAGTCAACGCATTTAATGCGGTGGCAGAGTACCGTGCGGCGCTCGACTTTTCGGATCGACCAGGACAGGTCGACACAGGTCGAGTAGCTCCGAAGCCATGGAGCGCCTGTCTAGGCATGAGGTGGATTGATCGAACAGGGTCGACGGGTCACTTGGGTCCTGGGCTGTTGATTAAGTGTTGGGCCTCGCAGATTTGGGCTATTTTGGGCCATCCTATATCAAATATATATACCATTCTACTTCAGACAAAATCTCACAAATATAAACCACATTCCTCCAATTCACTATATAAAATATTTTCTCTAAAATATTTAAAATAAATATAAATATTTTCTTATTTAATTGAGTCAATTCGTCTCTCTTGAATGATTCAATCTATGATCCAATCTCGATTTTCCAACAATTCACACATTTTATTGGTCTTACCACCAAAAGAAGGAAAAAGACAATTCCCATATTCAAGGGGGGGCTATGGATAAGTCAAGAATATGAAAAACCTAGACAATTCTATATTTCTCGACTCTCTCGAAGGTCCAAAATAGAGCCATAGCTAAGAATATATGAATTAGTTTTATATTATTCAAAAGTTGAAAATTATTAATATATATATATGTATTTGAAAATATTATTTGTTTTTAACTTATCTTAAACCTACTGTATTCTCTTTATCACATCAAATAAATTAAATTCAATTCAACATAAATATTCATTATCATTTCAACATCTTAATCATTTTTTTTCCATACCAAATATTGAAATACAGTTTCATTGTTATATCCAAGATTATAACTAATTTGTTCAAAAATAATGAAAACTAAAAAACAAAATAAAAACAAAACCAAAATCAAACGGGCTCTTAGAATAATTTATATTTCTCAACTCCTTCAGCATAAATATCTATATTGTTAATAAAATATTAGTTCCCATTTGATGTGTTTTCAAGTGATGTATGTAAAGTTTTCATTTTTATATTTTAATTTTCAAAGCTACATATAGTAACTACCGAGATACATATTACCATTTTATCATAACTCTTTAGTTTTATTAAAATAAAAAATTAAATAAATATATTCAAATTGTTAAAACTTAATATTATATAAAATATAAACAAATATTTTTATTCAATTTATATTATAAAAATTTTAGAAATTTAACCATGTGAAAACATAGTAAGAAAATAAAAACCCAAATTGAGTTTCTCTACGGCTATGTTCCACAAGTTTTCTTCCTTTCATTTCTTTGTTCATTGTATTTGGTCACAGTCCAAATTAATAGTAAGAGAATGCTGCTTATATATTGAAGCATAACATGTAAACTTCAGAGCCAACAATTTAAATATTCTATTTCATTCTCTATTCCACCTCCTATTTCATTGCATAAATAAAGCCAAAAAAGATTTTCTCTATATATGTTTTTTCAACTTCAATAATTATATATGTAAATATAACTTGAGCTTGAAACCAAGTCGAGGGCTCCTCTTGTCCCTTATTCACTCCTTTACGATTTTAAACTTATGCCTTCCTTTGCTCCGTTGCTGGGCCTTCTACCTCATTACACTTTGGGTCCTCTATTTAATTTCATATTTCATCTTTTATTCTAATATAATATATATGTTAAGTGTATTTGATTTTCAATCAATTATTTTTATAAGAAAATATCTAATACACACCATACATCCATACAGTAAAATATAAAATGAAACATAAATTGAAATAAATGATCTAAATTGACCTCATCAAGATCCATTGAAGAAAACGATGACTAGTTAAAATCTATCAAGAAATTTTCATCACGGCACTTTCCTAAAACGGACTTTCATTTAAAAAGAAGTTGACCTTTTTTGGTCCCATCAAAAGACAAGATGGAAGATAGACTTGAGAGGGACACATCCTTTCTTTTTCTCCTTTGTTCCCCCCCTTTTTAGGGCAGGGAATCGTCCCTGCTTTGAGTATCTCGCGACCTCAAATCCACCAATGATCTAGGGTTAGAATTCATGCAATCTGAGTTTAGCCTGTAATCTTAGTGGAGGCGATGTGGGGGTTGCTTCGGCCCTATGTTGCTCCCAAAAGAATCATAGACTCGCACAACTAGGCTCGGCAAAAGAAGGACACATCCTTAACATTAAATCTTTTAAAGAAGAGTTACAATCATATAAAAAACAGATATTCAAAACAAAAAAAATGCTTTCACATTCTTTTGGGGTTTTTCGTCGTGTTTTATAATCAAACATTTTATATTTAGAACCAAACACAAAATAATTAGCAATAGAAAAGAAAGAAACCAGCTCAAATTTTATTCATCAATCAGAAGAACAACATAGAATTATCATAACTGGAGTACTTCATTGCAGCAGCCTCTATTTCACCAACTGCTTGAATCTTAGCGTCCTACGAAACTACACTTTCAGCTTATTATTCTTCAGACAAAGCTGCCACAGCTCCTCAGCCGTTTCATCCAAAACTTGCCCTTCTTCCAACCTCATCTTCATGCTCAATTCTTGAGCTCTACGCCTCAGCCCTTCTCCACTCTTCTCCAAAACCACCTTCTTTATCGCCTTCGCCATCTCTTCTCCCTTAAAAACCTCATCATTTTCACTTCTCACAACCTCAACACAGCCACCGGCCGCTAACAACATCCTCGCATTGATACTCTGATCGACTCTCATAGGCATAGCTATTACCGGAATGCCAAAATATATGCTCTCCGTTGTAGAACTCCATCCACAGTGACTCGCAAAAGCAGCAGTACTAGGATGTCCTAAAATGTCGGCCTGCGGAGCCCATCCCGACAAAACAAATCCTCTGTGTTTCACCCTGTCAAGAAATCCCTTAGGAAGTGCCTCTTCTATGGTAACTGTCTTGTCACCAAGTGGGAACCTTATGATCCATATAAAGTCAACCTCAGAAATCAAAAGCCCTTTTGCTATTTCCTCAATCTCTTCCCTGGACAAGAAGTGCTCACTCCCAAAAGAAATGTACACAGTTGAGTGCTGTTTTTTCTTACTTAGCCATTTTAGGACATCTGAATTGATCTCCTCAGGGCTGTTGTCTATTACAAGTGGACCAACAGGGACTACTCTTTTCTGGGACACATTAGAAATGTAATCTAAGTACTTCCCTTCAAACCCTCTACTTGTCTTCAACAGGACAATATCAGAAGACAGTTTGTAGTTCACAAAAATGACATCTTTATCCTCCTCAAAGACATTAACATACAAGAATCCAATCAGATCATCTATGCTTTTCTTCTCATGGGCCTCAAGAGTTAATTCTTGGAACGGAAAGTTGTCGTTGTTCGAGGAAGCATAGTGATGATGGACATAAGACATCATGGCTGCACCATAAGAGGCAAAATGGACAGAAGGAATACCATGTGATGAAGCAAGCTTTGCAGCCCAGGGTTGGAAGATATCATACATAACTAAATCTGGCTTGAGAGTACTTATGATGTCTGAGAAGCTTGAATCTGCTGTCTGAAAGTGCTTGAGAAGGGTCATAACAAGATCTGATGGAAGATTCTTGGTTGTGTGGTAGTGTGGAGGAAGTTCATGGGATGGCTGCAAATGGAGTTCTACTATTTCTATGGAGTTTTCTAGCAAGTTCCTTTGGATGAAGCTTCGGATTGAACTGAAGTTGATGGCAGTTGAACATAAGTATATCTGGAAGTTTTTCCTCTTCAAGATTCTTTTGGCTAGCTCAAGGTAGGGGAATATGTGGCCATGAGCCAACCATGGGAACATCAAGATCTTGAAAATAGTTTTTTGGGAATCCATTAATGAAGTTTGGTTCTACTCTTTCTCTTTGATCTCTTTATAGTCACCAACTCTTTGGGCTGAGGGGGTTGGGGGGGGGAAGGAGGAGGTTTTCATCTAGTAATTGAACTCATAGGACACATCTGCCTAACTTGACCAATCTAAGATCTGACTTCAAATTTTAAGGATTGTTTACTTATTTGCTTAAATTATTAATGCAGCATATGTTGTCTGACTTTCCCACTTTTATTAACCATTAAGTCAATGTACATAACTATTAATATATATATTACTAATTACTAATATATATAAGAGCGAATTTCCCTGCTACAACAAGTTTTTGTACGGCGGACCCCATGGCTAACTTTTTTTTTTTCGCCTTCTCTTCTTTGTGTTTACTACATGTTGCTGTTGTGTTGTCTTCCTGTATTCCACGTGTCTCCGCATGCATTCATTGTGGGCCGCCAACACAATCTTGTGCTTATTCTGTTCTTCTTCTTCTTCTTTCTATTTTTTTTTTTCGTCCAATCTATGTTGTTGTTGTTGGCAATATGACGTGGCTGGCAACGTTATGTCTGAAAATAATTAACTCATAATTTTATAACTTAATTTTCTTTATTTTATTTCTTATTTCATCTCATAAATATATGTCATGTGTATTATATAAATTTATACAAAAATAATTAATTAAAAATCAAATACACTTATCATAAATTCATCAAGTTGAAATAGAAAATAAAACACGAAATAAAATAAAAGATTTAAAGTGTAGTCTCCATGGTTCTAAATTCTAATAGTTATTTAATTCAGTTTTTTGTATGTGAAGCTAGATTCACACATCTGAGACTCACATACCGATGAAGAGTACTACTCGTATGAAAATGATATATAGGATATATTTTATACACTAGATCATTGACTTTTTTCTATTTTTTTTTTACTATTCTAATAATTTTTTAATTATCAAATAGATCATGTGACCAAGCAAACAAACATAATAAACCCAGTGGGCAATTCAGTTGGGCGGTGCTCCAAAGATTAGTGTGTATACATATATGTCTATATATATATATATATATATCTGTCTATGTGAAGTGTGGTTTGAGTAGTCAACCTTGTGTGTGACAGCTTACGACCCGTTTGTTTTCATTTTCAAATTTCATTTTTATTTTCTTCTCAAAATGAAAATAGAGAATTATCACCATCTATACCATTTTCCCAAATATTTTCATTTTCAAAATATTCTTTATTATATTATCTCTCCATTTTCATCCTCTTTTTCAACTCATATTATTACCTTAATCATTTTTTATCTTCTCAATACTTTTCATACACCATTCACAACGAAAATATTATAAATTCAAATTTAAATTTAAATTATAATATTATTTTTTCAAACAATCACACATTGGATCATCAATTCAAATTAAAAAACTACACAATTTTTAATACAAAACACTCAACATCCAAATACATCTCATTTTCACACTTATATAAACCTATAATTTTCTTCAACACATCCAAATAAAATTTAATTTTCTACAACAACTATTCTAACTAACTTTTCACTATGTATTTTCACTAAAAAATAAGAATGGCTCCAAAAAATGAAACCAAACCAGCCCTTAGCTTTTAATTTTCAGAAGTAAAGAAAGTATTAGTTTTCTCTCTTGATTGCAGAAAGTATGGAGCTTTTTATTTTGACTTAAAATCAATTGCATGAATTTCATCATTTCATGACATTCTTGCCCATCTTTGTGATGGAAATTTCCCTATGTGTGTATATATATTGATGATAGTTGATATTTAATTTTATTCCACATAAAAAAATAAAATAAAATTTTTGAGACAATTTATGAAAATTATCACTTTTTTTCTGCCGTCAATCTCTTCTCCATTAAATACTGCATCTTCCTCTCTTGGAACCTACACACCAATACCAGCCTTACTAAGATCCTAGTGTTTCCAAAACATATTGAGTTTCATGGGCATATCTATAAGCTCTATCTTCCAGAAAAGGCCGTCTTAAACCTTTAAATTTTGGAGGCCTCAAAAAGAGAAATATAAGACTTATTTTTTTAATATTTTAGGCCAAAAAAATATAAGACCTTTAATTTAGAAGTCTCCTACTTTTTTTTTTTCAAGCCTAGGTCTAAGAAAAAGTTTAAAGCCAAAATTATAAAAAATAATGAAAACCGAAAATGAAAAATAAAAAAAAAAAAACCAAAATCAAACAGGCTCTTAGAATATTTTATATTTCTCAATTCCTTCAACATAAATATCTATATTATTAATAAACACCCGTTTCCATTTAATGTGTTTTCAAGTGACGTGTCTAAAGTTCTCATTTTTATATTTTAATTTTCACAGCTACATATAGTAACTACCAAGATACCTATTAGCATTTCATCATAAATTTTTATTTTTATTAAAATAAAAAATTAAATAGATATATTCAAATTATTAAAACTTCATATTATATAAAAAATAAATAAATATGTTTGTTCAAATTACATTATAAAAATTTGAGCACATATTTGAAGTGCGATAATTTGCGAGTTGAAATTTAACTATGTGAAACCATACTAAGAAAATACAAGACCAAATTGAGTTTCTCTTTGGCTTTATTCCATAAGTTTTCTTCCTTTGATTTCTTTGTTCATTGTATTTGGCTATAGTCCAAATTAATAGTATGAGAATGCTGCTTATATATTGATGCATAACATGTAAACTTCCAGGGCTAACGATTTAAATTTTTTATTTCATTCTCTATTCCACCTCCTATTTTATTGTATAAATAGGACACAAGTATTAAATATTTTCTTATAAAAATAATTGATTAAGAATCAGATACATTTGGTATATGATAAGGAAGAATTATTGAAATACAGAAATGCCTTCATACTTACTTAAAATCGCAAGATGGCCTTAGGGTCCGCGTCTTTTTAGATGGGTTAACCCGACCACCTGACCTAGGTCCATAACCCAGAAGGATCCTAATCATCCGAGGCAGCCACTTGACGATCAGAAAGATGGACACTTGGATCCAATAGTATCCTGCCATCTGAATCGTTAACTATAAATACCCCATCATTTATTGCAATGGGGGACTTTTGGCCAATATTAAACACATACCCATATCATATATTTTCCTACCTTATGATATGTACACCTCGACCCAGTTATACCCTTCGACTCGAAAAATGCTCACCCGAGCTCCCATCTTTGGTCGACCTTTTGACCATAGACAAATATACTAGTTGTCATTTCTTGCGACATCAGTAGGCGCCGTATGTGGGAACTTTGGATTAAGTGTTTTGCATCCTAGATGTGGAAGGATACATGGCAGCTACATTTGGCAAGAATGTGGAGACATCGAAAATCTGAACTAGCTTACCTTCACTGCAATAGTCACCTCCATAGGCTTAGCCAGAACCGGTAATAGGTATTACTAGGTCGGAGCTATAGGCTTTGATAGAAACAGTGACAAATCGATTTGTGGAAAGGAGGTTGGCAGGAGCTGCAACAACTCCACGGCCTTCGTTCCCAAGGTAATTGTTCCGGAGGAACCTTCAGATCGTGATAAGAGAACCGAAGTAGTGGGAAGCGGATACTCCAAAGAAGATGAAAGCTATCAGAAGGAGTTAGATGAGGAAGCAACAAGCATGCAAGTGAATAGAGGTGAGAGAACTCTAAGGACATATGTGAAGAGTAAAGTCTCCGCAGAGGTGCAAGAGATTAATGACCAAATGGAATGGTCGAGCCAAAGGTTGAATGAGATGAAGAAGAAAGAGCAGCATGAATCCACTCTGTAAAAGAGAGGCTCTCCATTTGGTGCAGAAATCCTGATGAAGACAGTTCCAGTGGGGTTCAAAATACCCGAACTTTCGAGGTACGAGGGAAAGTTTGACCCCCAAGAGCACTTGACAGCATTTGAACATGTGATGCAACTGTACGGTTTATCGGATGCCATTAACTGTAGGGTGTTCATCACTACCTTATGTAGTAGAGCACATGAATGGTTTACTTTTATTGGTCCCTAGGACTATAGTGACGTATGACTAGTTATGTAGAAAGTTCTTATACCATTTTGCTAGCAAGAAGAAGTCCAAAAGGCCAGCAACGTACCTGTTTACCATCAGGCAGAAGAAGGATGAGACCTTACGAGCATTCATAAGTTGCTTCAACAATGAGATCCTGTAGGTCCCTAATCTCAAGGTAGATATGATGGTTAGTATCCTAATTCATGGTCTTAAGAAAGAACTGCTAGCGTCTGCATTAGCCCGAGAACCACCTCTCGATGTCGAGACCTTGATGGAAGTGGCTGAGAGATATGTGCACAAGGAGGAGATGAATGTGATAAATTATGAGGAGTGGTCGAAGCTCGTCAAAGGAACAAGGTCACAGAAAAAGGAGGAGATGGGTAAACCTTAGTTTGAAAAAGACCGCCGGAGGTCCCCATCCCGACCAAGATTCAACCACTATACACCCTTGAGGACAACCAGAACTGAATCCATGTTTACTACTGCTTCATCAGACATTATTAGGTAGCTGGCTAAACAGCGGTCCACACCTAAGAGGAACTCGAGAAAGTATTGTGCTTTCCACCTGGATAAAAGGCATGATATAGACCACCATTTAAGAGACGAAATAGAAAGGTTGATAAGGCAGGGATATCTAAAGGAATTTGTGCAGCACTCGCGTGGGGATTCCCGGGAATGGCAGTAGGATAGTGACCAACCCCACAGTAGGTCCATAGTCCTCACAAGAGGTATAAGCGGGGGAAATACCTAAAGGTGAATAAGGCCCAAGATCCAAGGCACGATGACAACTTCCTAAGGAAAGGGGTGATAAACATGATAGCAGGATGACCCACAAGAGGAGATACACGGAATGCTCGGAAGAGATATGCTCGGGTGGACCGGAGGAGCCCACAGGTCTATACGGTCGAGAAGGATACAGAGCCCATAACATTTGATCACAGTGACTTGGAGGGGGTCGTATTGCGGCATGATGATCCCATGGTGGTAACTGTAGACATAGCAAATTTTTCTGTGCAGAAAGTGCTGGTGGACAATGGTAGTTCTGTGGATATTATATTTATGAGCACTTTGAAGAAAATGGACTTAGACGTCACGACCATCAGACTGATCAGCACCTCGTTGGTGGGTTTTGGAGGAACAGAAATTGTGCCCCTCGGGATCGTTGACCTCCCTACCTCTTTCGGAGTAGAGCTGAAAAGAAGAATGATCATGTTGAAGTACCTAGTAATAGATTGCCTTTTTGCCTACAATGTGGTGCTGGGGTGACCAAGCCTCAACCAATTTCGAGTTGTCGTGTCAACATATCACTTGAAGATGAAGTTTCCAACCAAGGCAGGAATTCGGGAGGTCCAATGTGATCAGAAAGCTGCGAGGGTATGTTACAACATCTCGTTAACAAGAACAAGATGAGAGCAGAACGAAAGTAAGAGCATAAGAATTGAGGTGGGTCAACAATTGGAATTGCCTGTAAGTGTTGAACAAGAGGACAATAAGAAGAGGATGATGGAGCCTTTCGACCACCGATAGGTAGAGCTCCGACCTAGGGACCTGAGTAAAACTACACGGATAGGTATGCAAATGGGTGCCAATTTGAAATTTTGATGATAGAATTTCTCAAAGAGAATGTAGATATCTTCGCATGGGGGCCGACATATTTTAAAGGTATAGACCCCAAAGTCATTGTTCACAACCTCAATGTGGATCCCGATGCTCGGCCTGTTCAGCAAAAGAAGCGTAACTTTGGCGCTGAAAGAAACAGGGTGATAGAAGAAAAGGTCAGGAAGTTATTGGAGGCAGGCTTTATCGTGGAGGTGTAATTCACTAAATGGCTATCAAATGTTGTAGTGGTCCCCAAGACAGGTTGGAGGTGGAGGATGTGCACAGATTACACAAATCTAAACAAAGCGTGTCCCAAAGATTCTTATCCTTTGTCGCGGATAGATGCGTTGGTGGACTCTACAGCAAGATGTGCTATCTTGAGCATGATGGACGCATACCAAGGCTACCATTAAATAAGTATGGCTCCTGAAGACATGGAAAAAACGGCCTTTGTGGTTGAGAATGAAGTGTATTGCTATCGGGTCATGCCATTTGGTTTGAAAAATGCAGAAGCAACATACTAGCAACTCGTGAACAAAATGTTCAAAAATCAAATAGGTCGTACTATGGAAATCTATGTGGATGACATGTTGGTCAAAAGTGCCCAAGATGAGGAACACATAGAACATCTGAAAGAGGCTTTCAACATCATGCAATGGTATGGTCTAAAGCTGAATCTTGCGAAATGTACCTTTGGAGTTAGAAGGGGGAAGTTTCTCAGATATATGGTTACTGAGAGAAGAATAGAAGCTAATCCTGAAAAGATACAGGCTATCCTAAAAATGCCATCGCCTAAAAGTGTTGGGTAGGTACAGCAGCTGGCAGGTCGGATGGTGGCACTAGGAAGGTTTATAGTCCATGAGGTCTTCTGTCTTGTTGGGATCAAGGAGGTCGACATCGAAGTCATCTTTCAGCCCGCCAAGTTTTTTGAGTTGAGATTGACATTTGTAGAAGTTGCTAATCCTTTCGAAACTAGCTTTCTAGGCCACCGCCAAAGTAAAGACCTGGGATTGCTCGAAGTCCCTCACCTCAGTATGACGGGCGTCGCGGAGTTGTTTCTTGAAGGAAGCTGAGGTCGGATACTCCTATAGCCCTTTCTTTCGCTCTGCTTCGAACTCTAACTACTTAACAACCTCCAGTTGTGAAGACAATTTTTTGAGGTCATCCTAGGAGGAAGACAACTCATATGATCTATCTCTTTCTTCAGAAGTTCCACTTGACGATTTCTCTCGACATCAATGGAATCGCGAGCTACTATTTCTTTCTTTAAATTATCCATCTCCTCTTGTTGGTCGGCGAGTTGTGCGTCAGCAACTACTCAACGATCGTGGAAGAAAGTGCATTGGAGAGCTACTTAGCGAGCGAAGGCGGCAACCTAAAAGGAACCAAGACAAAAAGAGGAGGATTACGACCTTCGAGGAGATGGCCTATGCAGAGCAAAACTAAAACAAATAAAGGAGAAATGGAATTTAAGAAAAACTTACCTGCATAAAGTTGTGAGCAAAATACTCCTCGGCCAAGCAAAAGTGTGTTGACATCAGTAAGGCTTGGTCTTGCTCACGTAACATGTTGTCGTAGAGGTCGTAAGATTCACCTCCAACCTTACTGCCCAAAACAGAAGTGATGTTAGCATAAGGTCAAGGTACGGCGGCGTTCTGATGGGCGATGAAGCGTAAGACCTCCAATATGTGAGTTAATCGACGTGCCCCTTCTATGGCCTCATTTTCGATGGGGGGAATAATTGGAAGTGGGGGGACGTTCATTAATGAAGGAGCTTGCGAATTGGCAGATACACCGATACCATGCCGACGTTTGATACATATGGTCGGACCACCAAAAGGTGTGGAATGACTATCCGAGGATTGCTCTGCTCCTACCTTCTTCTTCCCTTTGTCCATCGAAGGGTTTTCAACATGCTCACCTGTCATTAGGTCTACGACGGCCAACTCCTTAGAGGTCGGATGAACGGTCTGGAGGGGAAAAGGGTCCAAAGGGACCATATCAGCAGCATGTTAAGGGTCACATCTATCGAGGCTAAGACCATATCATCCGATGGGTTCATGGGTGTTGAACCCTCATCCAAGGCAGCAGTGGAAGCCCCCCCATCGCTTTTGCATTTTTTGGCTGCTATGATTTCAGCTTTCTTTTGCTTCATTAGATTGGGGGTCATCAACTTTAGAGCCATCATTTTGCAGAAAATAACCAAGTAAGAATAAAGTTAGGAGGTAAGTATAAAAAGAGGGCAAAAACAGTTATAGTGACCAAGTATCTTCCTAGGTCAAAGCCTAGCGGGAGAAAGATCGACAAGTTTGAGGGTCTCTTCATTGAACAAGGTGGGGAAGTCGAACCATTGAGTAGTTAAGAGCTCATCGATGAAACCTTCATCCCAAAAAGGCTCGTCGTTGGAAGAAAAAGTTGTCTTGCCACTCACGGGGGACATTCCAAGGACATTCTTTATAAAAATAATTGATTGAGAATAAGATACACTTAGCATAAAATAAGTTGGAATAGAAGATGGAATGGAGGATCCAAAGTGTTTTAATTATAATCAAATAACATTTTATATTTAGTGTCAAACACAAAATAATTAGCAATAGAAAAGAAAGAAATCAGCTCAAATTTTATTCATTAACCAGAAGAACAACATAGAATTACCAGAACTGTAGCACTACTTCATTGCAGCAGCCTCTATTTCACCAACTACTTGAATCTTAGCGTCCTACGAATCTACACTTTCAGCTTATTATTCTTCAGACAAAGCTGCCACAGCTCCTCAGCCGTTTCATCCAAAACTTGCCCTTCTTCCAACCTCATCTTCATGCTCAATTCTTGAGCTCTACGCCTCAGCCCTTCTCCACTCTTCTCCAAAACCACCTTCTTTATCGCCTTCGCCATCTCTTCTCCCTTAAAAACCTCATCATTTTCACTTCTCACAACCTCAACACAGCCACCGGCCGCTAACAACATCCTCGCATTGATACTCTGATCGACTCTCATAGGCATAGCTATTACCGGAATGCCAAAATATATGCTCTCCGTTGTAGAACTCCATCCACAGTGACTCGCAAAAGCAGCAGTACTAGGATGTCCTAAAATGTCGGCCTGCGGAGCCCATCCCGACAAAACAAATCCTCTGTGTTTCACCCTGTCAAGAAATCCCTTAGGAAGTGCCTCTTCTATGGTAACTGTCTTGTCACCAAGTGGGAACCTTATGATCCATATAAAGTCAACCTCAGAAATCAAAAGCCCTTTTGCTATTTCCTCAATCTCTTCCCTGGACAAGAAGTGCTCACTCCCAAAAGAAATGTACACAGTTGAGTGCTGTTTTTTCTTACTTAGCCATTTTAGGACATCTGAATTGATCTCCTCAGGGCTGTTGTCTATTACAAGTGGACCAACAGGGACTACTCTTTTCTGGGACACATTAGAAATGTAATCTAAGTACTTCCCTTCAAACCCTCTACTTGTCTTCAACAGGACAATATCAGAAGACAGTTTGTAGTTCACAAAAATCACATCTTTATCCTCCTCAAAGACATTAACATACAAGAATCCAATCAGATCATCTATGCTTTTCTTCTCATGGGCCTCAAGAGTTAATTCTTGGAACGGAAAGTTGTCGTTCGAAGAAGCATAGTGATGATGGACATAAGACATCATGGCTGCACCATAAGAGGCAAAATGGACAGAAGGAATACCTTGAGATGAAGCAAGCTTTGCAGCCCAGGGTTGGAAGATATCATACATTACTAAATCTGGCTTGAGAGTACTTATGATGTCTGAGAAGCTGGAATCTGCTGTCTGAAAGTGCTTGAGAAGGGTCATAACAAGATCTGATGGGAGATTCTTGGTTGTGTGGTAGTGTGGGGGAAGCTCATGGGATGGCTGCAAATGGAGTTCTACTATTTCTATGGAGTTTTCTAGCAAGTTCCTTTGGATGAAGCTCTGGATTGAACCGAAGTTGATGGCAGTTGAACATAAGTATATCTGGAAGTTTTTCCTCTTCAAGATTCTTTTGGCTAGCTCAAGATAGGGGAATATGTGGCCATGAGCCAACCATGGGAACATCAAGATCTTGAAAATAGTTTTTTGGGAATCCATTAATGAAGTTTGATTCTACTCTTTCTCTTTGATCTCTTTATAGCCACAAACTCCGTGGGTTGGCGGGGTGGGGCTGGAGGAGGTTTTCATCAACTAATTGAACTCATAGGACACATCTGCCTAACTTGACCAATCTAAGATCTGAATTCAAATTTCAAGGATCTAACCACATCTGCCCTTCAAACTTGACCGTTAGTTCAGAAGTCTCGTATTTTTTATTTATTTATTTTTCCAAGCTTAGGTCTAAGAAAAAATTTAAAGCCTTTAATTTGGAGGGTTTATAATTTAAAGTTACAATAATAATTAATTGAGTACAATAAATAAAAAATACAAATATATATTTTATTACTTTGATTCTCCTATATCTCCTCTATCCTTTTAAGTTCTTATTGTTTTCCTTGTCAAAATCCTGACTACTTCTTTTACAATACTAAATATTTAATAATTTTTCTCTTTTCAATATCAATCACTAAATAATGTTCCAATATTAATTACTAAATAATATTAACTTTAATCATTCACTGTAAGTGAAGATATTAATTCTTATTAATTTATTGCTTCGCTAAAAGAAAATTTTCAAAATTGAAACTAATAAAATCTCCTAGGTCAACAATGTCTTGCAAAAGATTGAATGAAATGGTTATGCTATCAATTAATGAAAAAGAAATATTAAAATAAATTAGTTATAAAAATATAAGTAATAATTTGCATCTTAAGAAGCTACAAAAATAAAAAATTGAGGTAGCAATATTTCATATGCAAAGTTTTTTCTTATAAAGTATGAAATGCTAGGTGTACTAAAAAATTTCTTGTAATACTTAAATTTTTATTAAATATATTATTAAAAGCCTCAACTTCATATTTTATCATAAACTTTTAATTTTATTGAGATGGCCTTGCTATGACCAACCCCAAAGATATGCTTTCATTAAAGAACTCCACCCACAATGACTAGGACCTGTAGCGTCCATCCCCACACAACTAACCCTTTTGTCTTTCATCCCATCAAGAAATCCCTCTTCTATATTGATATACTCCGTTAAGGTATAAGGGCCATATAAGCAAAAAGTTCAATAAAATGTCTAATATAACTAATCAGAATAACGTATTAAGTCTACTCAAAATGGACCCCCTAAGCCTCATGCGCTCAAAGTCGATCAAGAATTCAACTAATATAAATACAAACTTTTACAGTCAAAATATATCTGAATACTTTTTTTATAACTCGATCATTATTTCTAATCATGTTCGTTCTTGAAGTAGAAACCCACTATTTAATAATTTACATAAAAACCCTTATATCCGATTCCGTGTGACATCAGCTACTAATTGTCTTCTCCCCAGCAGGAAATCTTGATGATCCACATAAAGTTAACATCACAAAGCTCAAGCCTTTTTGTTATTTCCTCCATCTCATTCTTGGACAAGAAGTACTCACTACCAAAACAAACGTACATAGTTGAAAGCAGATCTGTCTTGTTTAACATTCTCCTCATCTTTCTTATTAACATCTGTCACAAGTAGACCACCAGTTAAAAAAAAATTTCTTGCACACAACAGAAACATAGTCTATCTATACTTACCTTCAAACCCCCTGTTGGTCTTCAACAGAGCAAAATCAGAGGATAGTTTGTAATTCACATAAAGAACATCCTCATCCTCCCCAAAAATCATTGCCATACAAAACCTGTAGTTATTATTTTTTATTGTGGGGACTTTAAATATATTTAGAATCTTCTGTAGTTGAACAACTCTGTGATGGCGCTATACAAAATCATGGCTGGTCAGCCGGCTTTTCGTTTCTTTATTAAATAACTTGAAACATCCATTTTTCACTAACTATTAATATTCCAGAAACTGTTAATATGATCATATATAGTTTGTGTCTGTATGCTATGACTTCTTAAGTTCTAGGAAAGATATCATATTTAGGGTTTTGTTCCTCCTCCATTCATGGATTCAAAACAAACTATTTTCAGGGCTTTAATGTTCCCATGGTTGGCTCATGGACATATATTCCCCTTTCTTGAACTAGCCAAAATGCTGTCCAAAAGAAACTTCCACATATACTTCTGTTCCACAGTCATCAACCTTGATTTTGTCAGAAAAAGTCTGGACAAAGATTCATCTGATGATGTCTCAATAGAACTAGTCGAACTCCAATTGCCATCATTGCCTGAACTTCCTCCACAGTACCACACCACCAAGAACATAACACTCCATCTCATGCCAACCCTGATGCAAGCCTTTCAGATGTCAAGCTCAAGCTTTTCTGATATAATCGCCAATCTAAAGGCCGACTTGCTTATATATGATGGATTCCAGCCATGGTCTGCAAAGCTGGCTTCCTCACTAGCCATTCCTGCTGTTCACTTTGCCACAACAGGTTCGACGTCGTTTTCCTTTTTTCACCATCTGCATACACATAATATCTTTATGGTATTTGAAATAAATCTCTTTAGCATTTTCTTATATGCAAATATTTTATAGAAACACCAAGTATGGAATAGCTATGCTTGATACTTCATTAGTCTAAACTAAAACTTTAAATTGTTCAGTAGATTCATTTAGAGGGTGTTTGGCTAAACTTATTTTAAATATTTTATAAGCTCTTACATTTTATAAGATATTTTTGGGACTTATAAAATGTTAGATTTTATTTTTAAAATAAATTGTTGAAGTGTTTGAATAAAATAAGATCTTGGAGATTATAAAATATTAATAATGACAATTTTATAATTAAAATGGTTAAAAATAAAGAAGCTTATTAAGATCTTAAAAATAAGTTAGGGTCTCCTTACTTTTTTAAAAGAGCTTATAAGTTCTTAACATTTTATTTTAGGATCTTCTAAGTTCTTTTTTAAAAGAATTTACCAAATATTTTTTATCAACTTATAATTTTTTAAATATCTCATAAGATGTTTTGAAAAGTTTATAAGCTCATTGAAACACCCTCTTAGTTACATGTGTTTCGATAATTTTTATTAAGCTTGAATGATTGTCTATTAGAAGATCTGTTAGTCAACAATATTTTCTCGATGTAGTGGATTATTCAAATTTTCATCAAGATTGGACTAAGGGGGTAATCAACTTACTAAATAAATGTTCATTCTCACAATAGGAAATATAAATGAACCAAAAATCTCAATGCACAATTGCACATACCTTTTTGTTGATGTTTTTAAAATCGGACCGATAAAGAATCGGTGATTTTACTGGGTTATGATGTCATAATGACACAATAATTATATTTAATTTTATAAATAAATATATATAATATTTTAATATTAAAAAAATAAAAATATATACGTACTTCACTCTTATATTGAAAAAATTATACGTATATTAATTACATGCTTCTTTTAAATGAACTACAATGCTATATATTAATTAATAGGATATTTAAGTTGTAAAATGAAGTCGGTGGTATGGGACTATTGCATGCAGCCGAATGAAACACGATGTTATGCTTGAAAATAATTAACTCACAACTTTATGACTTAGTTTCCACGGTCAGAATTCTTTATTTCATTTTATAAATGTGTATTAAATATTAGATATTTAAGTGATATAATACTATAACACTATATCTTAAATAAATTATAATAATATATATTGATTAATAGGATATTTAAGTTGCTCATTAATGAAAGCAAAGATGATCAGAGGCGCAATGCAATATGACGTTGCTGGCACGAGGCTACTGTAGTAGATTGAAACGCAACATTGTGCCTGAAAATAATTAACTCACAACTTTATGAGTTAGTTTACTCTGTCAGAATCCTCTATTTCATTTCTTATTTCATCTTATAGATAAATGTCATCTGTATTACATATTTTTATATAAAATAATTAATTAAAAATCAGATACATTGGACATAAATTCCTTAAACTTGGAATAAAAGATGAAACTTGGAATGAAATAAAAGATCCAAAGTGCAGTCTCCATAAGTTCTAAATTATAATAGTTATTTAGTCTGTTTCTTTGTGGGGGTTGGCTATGGTCCGATACCTATAATTTTAACCTAACATCCTATATGCCTTAAAAAATTGACAAGTGTGTAAATACCTTTTTTAAATTAATAGTAATTAAGTTAATTTACTATACTGACCTTTTTCTAATTCATTGCCTTACAATTAAGGGGCTGGGCAATGAAAGTTAAACAGTATGTTTGAATTTTGTATACGGTTTCCAATTCAATTTTGCTTTTCAATTAGAGAGGGCGGCTGCCTAGTCAAGGCGCAGTGGAGACCGGAAGGGAAAGAAAGGGGCTTTGAAATTAATTTCATGATATTGATGGAGTACATGGAGTATAGGTTGCATACCTTGACAATGTATGTATTATCATTAAATATTAATTTAATATTATTCAAAATTATTAATTTTTACTTATTTTATTTATTTAACATTATTCAATTATATTGTCCAAAATAATTTAATTATATTAAAATAATTAAAGTGACCAATTATGTATTTAAAAGTATTAAAATTATTATTGTTAGTTTTAAGTTATTATATTATTTTAATATATTTATTATTTTAATATTATGAAGTCTATAATTTAAAATTATAAAATTATATCTGTTAAGAGATGGATTTAGTTTTTATTTTTATTATTTTTATTTTTTCTTATTTTATATTTTTATTTTATTTTATTTTAGTATTAAGGTAATAAGATAAATATTATATATTTCATATTTTATAACTCCATATTTAATTTTGATAAATTTTAATAATATTAATATATTATTTTTTGTAATTAATAATACTAAAATATATAATTATTATATAACTTTTATATTAATTTTTATAATTTTTGATAAATTTTTAATATTACTTATTCTTGCAAATTAATATATTTTTTTATTTTTTATTTATTGTTTTTGTTAGTTAATAATTTTTTTTACTTACTTATTGTTATTTTATATAGATTTATTATTAGAATAAATATTTTATTTATTTTAAATATCTTTAATTCATATATGATTATTATTTTACTAAATAATATAGTTTAATTTAAAAAAATTATCTTTTTTAATTAATAAATAATTTAGTTAAAGTTACACATATTTAATTGTTTTACTTATTTATTCTTAATTAATATAGTTTTTAATTTTTTTATTTACTGCTTTTGTTAATTAATAATTTTTTTGACTTATTTATTGTTATTTTAGATAGATTTATTATTAGAATAAATATTTTAATTATTTTAAACATCTTTAATCCATATATGATTATTATTTTACTAAATAATATAGTTTAATTTAAATATTATCTTTTTTAATTAATAAATAATTTAGTCAAAGTTACACATATTTAATTTTTTATTTATTGTTTTTATTAATTATTAAATTTAACTAAATTTTATTTATTATTTTAGATAGATTTATTATTTGAATAAATGATAAATATCTTTACTGTAAATATAATTTCTATTTTAATAAATAATTTAATTAATATTGTTTAATATGTAACTCAAGTAATAAATATTTTATTATCTAATATTATCAGATAAATTTAATTATATAAGTAAATTATTTTAAATATATATACTATTTAAAATTATATTATATACTATTTTTTATAAGGATATTTAAGGTATTTCATATTAAAAACTATTTTACTTTTAATTTAATTAGAAAATGTTAGTATAGTAAATTAACTTAATTACTATTGATTTAAAAAAGGTATTTACACACGTGTCAATTTTTTAAGGGATGTAGAATGTTAGATTAAAACTATGGGTATCGGACCGTAGCCAACCCCTTCTTTGTGTGTGAAGCTAGGTTCACATATCTTAAACTTGCTTACCAATGAAGAGTAATATTTGTATGAAAATGAAATATATAGGATATTATTTCATATACTAGAGATCATTGACCTTTTTCTATTTTTTCACTATCCTGATAATTTTTTAATTATCAAAGAGATCATCAAAGACGTGTGTGTGTGTGTGTGTGTGAAGTGTAGTTTGAATAGTCAACCTTGTGTGTGACAGTTGCGCTTTTAATTTTTAGAAGTCAAGAATGTAATAGTTTTCTCTCTTGATTGCAGAAAATATGGAGTTTTTTATTATTAATTCCTAAGTAATATTGCATTAAACAAAATAACATAAACTTACTAGTGACGCTCTCGTTTAAGTATCTTGCTTTGGAAATAATAGGAATGACAAAATAAAATAATAATTTTTAATTTACCATATATATAAAGAATAAAAAAAATAAAATTGCACAAATATATTTTTACGTTCCAACGATTATAATATTACAATAATATTTTATCACGTGTGTCCACTTTTGATTATAAATTTATTACAGTAACACACTTCCAAGTTTCTAAATCTCACTAAGTGTATTTAAGTCAGTAAATTATAACTATTTTTAATTAAGGGCAAGATAGAAAATTTACTTAATTTTTTTGCCGACATCATCATTTTCCATCAAAAACTCTAACGGAAAGGGCAATTTGGTAAATTGAATATTTACAGAGGGGAGGTATTGGTAATTTTGAAAGTTCAAAGGGAGGAGTTAGTAATTTCACTATTTTAGAAGGAGTGTAGATGCAATTAACCCTTTTTATTTTGATTGGAAATCAATTGCATGAAGTTCATCATTTAAATGGCATTCTTGCCCATCTTTATGATGAAAATTTCCCTATGTGTGTGTATATATATTGATGATAGTTGATATTTAATCTTATCCCACATCAAAAAAGTTGAGAATTTTGAGATAGTTATAAAAATTATCACTTTTGTTGTGACTTCTATCTCTTCTCCATTGAATACTTCATTTTCCTCTCCTGGAACCTCCGCACCAGCACCAGCCTTACTAAGATCCTAGTATTTACAAACATATTGAGTTTCATGGGCATACCTATAACCCTAGGGTGACTCTATCTTAAAGAAAAGGCCGCCGCTTTAAATCTTCAAATTTTGAAGACCTCATATATATATATACATATATATATATAAAAGGCCTCAAGAAGAGAAATATAAGGCTAATTTTTTCAACATTTTTTGGCCTAAAAAAATAAAAGACCTAGCTTAGGCCTAAGAAAAAGTTTAGTCTTTAATTTGGAGGGTTTATATATAAAGTTACAATAGTAATTATTTGATTACAATAAATCAAATATATAAATATGAATTTTATTACTTTGATTCTCCCATATCTCCTCTTATCTTTTTAAGTTCTTACTGTTTTGCTTTGCAAAATCCTAGCTACTTCTTTTCCAATGCTAAACATTTAATAATTTTCCTCTTTTCAAAATTAATCACTAAATAATGTTAACTTTAATCATCTTTCACTATAAGTGAAGATATTATTTCTTATTAATTTATTGCTCCGCTAAAAGAAACTTTTCAAAATTGAAACTAATAAAGTCTCCTAAGGTCAACAATGTCTTACAAAAGATTGAATGAATTAATTATGCTATCAATTAATGAAAAATAAATATTAAAATAAATTAGTTATAAAAATATAAGTAATTATTTGCATCTTAAGAAGCTACAAAAAATAAATAAATTAGGTAGCAATATTTCATATGCGAAGTTTTTTCGTATAAAGTATGAAATGCTAGACGTACTAAAATTTTTCTTGTAATACTTAAATTTTTATTAAATATATTATTAAAAGCCTCAACTTCATATTTTATCTTAAATTTTCAATTTTATTGAGACGGCCTTGCTATGGCCAACCCCAAAAGATATGCTTTCAATTAAAGAACTCCACCCACAATGACTTATAATTGCACCAGTACTAGGATGTCCTAAAATGTTGGCCTGTAGTGTCCATCACCACACAACTAACCCTTTTGTGTTTCATCCCATTTGTCTTTCATCCCATCAAGAAATCCCTCTTCTATATTGATATACTCCATTAAGGTATAAGGGATATATAAGCAAAAAGTTCAATAAAAAGCCCAATATAACTAATCAGAATAACATATTAAGTCCACTCAAAATGGGCCCCTCAAGTCTCATGCGCTCAAAGCCCATTAAGAATTCAACTAATATAAATACCAACTTTTACAGTCAAAAGATATTTGAATACTCTTTTTATAACTCGATCATTATTTCTAATCGTGTTCGTTCCTGAAATAGAAAGCCACTATTTAACAATTTACATAAAAACCCTTATATCCGATTCCGTGCGACATCAGCTAGTAATTATCTTCTCCCCAACAGGAAATCTTGATGATCCACATAAAGTGAACATCACAAGGCTCAAGCCCTTTTTGTTATTTCCTCCATCTCATTCCTGGACAAGTACTCACTACCAAAACAAATGTACATAGTTGAAAGCAGATCTGTCTTTTTTAACATTCTCCTCATTTATTATTAACATCTGTCACAAGTAGACCAACAGTAAAAAAAAATTTCTTGCACACAACAGAAACATAGTCTATATACTTACCTTCAAACCCGCTGTTGGTCTTCAACAGAACAAAATCAGAGGATTGTTTGTAATTCACACAAAAGACATCCTTATCCTCCCCAAAAAGCATTGGCATACAAAAGCAGTAATTATTATGTTTTATTGTGAGGACTTAAAATATATTTAGAATCTTCTGTAGTTGAACAACTCTGTGATGATGCTATACAAAATCATGGCTGGTCAGCCGGCTTTTCGTTTCTTTATTAAATAACTTGGAACATCCATTTTTCACTAACTATTAATATTCCACAAACTGTCAATTTGATCATAGTTTGTGTCTGTCTGCTATGACTTTTTAAGTTCTAGGAAAGACATCATATTCAGGGGTTTGTTCCTCCTCCATTCATGGATTCAAAACAAACTATTTTCAGGGCTTTAATGTTCCCATGGTTGGCTCATGGACATATATTCCCCTTTCTTGAACTAGCCAAAATGCTGTCCAAAAGAAACTTCCACATATACTTCTGCTCCACAGCCATCAACCTCGATTTTGTCAGAAAAAGTTTGGACAAAGATTCATCTGATGATGTCTCAATAGAACTAGTGGAACTCCAATTGCCATCATTGCCTGAACTTCCTCCACAGTACCACACCACCAAGAACATACCACCCCATCTCATGCCAACCCTGATGCAAGCCTTTCAGATGTCAAGCTCAATCTTTTCTGATATAATCGCCAATCTAAAGCCCGACTTGCTTATATATGATGGGTTCCAGCCATGGTCTGCAAAGCTGGCTTCATCACTAGCCATTCCTGCTGTTCACTTTGCCACAACAGGTTCGACGTCGTTTTCCTTTTTTCACCATCTGCATACACATAAGACCTATGATACTTTCCCTTATCAAGAAATATACCTTCATGATTACCAGAAAAGGGATCTGATTGCTCAAGGGGTGTCGATCAAAGTTGCAGACATCGATGAGGGCTTTGCTTTTGGTGTCTTAAAACTATCTTGTGACATTGTTCTTATTAAGAGCTGCAAAGGGGTTGAGGGGAAATACATGGACTATCTCTCCACCTTGTGCCAGAGGAAAATTGTGCCTGTTGGTCCACTTATTACAACAGATGAAAATGCTGCTAATTCAGACATCATGGATTGGCTAAGTCAGAGGAGCACGTCTTCAACTCTGTACATTTCCTTTGGGAGTGAAAACTACTTGTCTGAGGAGCAAATGCAAGAAATAGCAAAAGGGCTGGAGCTAAGTAAAGTGAACTTCATATGGGTTGCCAGATCACCTGTTGGAAGTGACATTCTTCCACGGCCTGAGGGGTTTATCGACCGGGCGAAACACAGAGGGAAAGTCTTGCAGGGATGGGCACCACAGGCTGCAATATTAGCACATCCAAATGTAGGTGGATTCATGAGCCATTGTGGCTGGAGTTCCATCACAGAAAGTATATATTACGCCGTTCCGGTTGTGGCCTTGCCTTTGAAGCTCGACCAGCCGGTGAATTGTAGGCTAGCGGTGGAGGCCGGTTTTGGCGTGGAGGTGATCAGGGATGAAAATGGACAGTTCAATGGAGAAAATGTGGCAAAAGCTATAGAAAAGGTGTTTGTGGAGGAGAGTGGAGAAGGGCTTAGGCTTAGAGCTAGAGAATTGAGTGAGAAGATGAAAATGGAGGAAGAGAAGGCATTTTGTGAAGTAGCAAAACAGCTGTCAATAATTTGTATGAAGAAATGGGAAGCAACAGAAGAAGCAATATCAGCCAGCAGGGACGATCAGGCAATGGAAAATGGTTTAAATTTTTAAAGTTTTTTTTTTTTTTTTCCCCAATCAAATTTCCTTTTTTTCTTGATGAAATTGGAAGGAAAGGAAATCCCTCCCCCCCCCCCCCCCCAAAAAAAAAGGGTTGTTCTTTCTCCTAGAAGGAAAATAAATAAATTCTTCATTGCGCTTCTAATTGCCGTAATTGATATTATTATTGTGGAAATTTTGATTATATTGCGGCATGACAGAGTCAATCTTGATTCAGCCAAAATTCGGTGTAATACTGAAATAAAAGATCTAAAATATTCTTCTAAGTGTTTTTTGAATTTTACTGACATCGCAATTTGTGTTTAATTTTATGCTGTGTGCTTTGTGGGCTGGTTATTTTTATTACTTTGTTGAAATTAAACTTTAAATTTTATGACATGAAATAAAATCACTTATTTTTATGGGGGAAAAAAAAAAAAAAGAAAACACCTTCTTCTTCTTATAAAGTGCTAAAGTTAAAAGATTGTGAATATGCATGGAGATATCAATATACGGTGCGTGTACAAAAAGAGCAGCAACGTTAGAAAAGTAATTTTTTTAATTTTTAATTAAAATACATTTTAATACGTATATATATATATATAACAATAAATTATATGGCTTATGTGCCATTGTGAATATATGCAAAGCTATTTTTTCTCTTAATGTGCTTACAAATAATTGTATGAATATTTTGAAATTTTTATTATATTAGGTAGAGGTTCCTTTGAGTGGAAACAATCAAGAGAGTGCATAGAAATGTCCACAATATAAATAAAAAGAGAAAGTAAAAAGACAAAGTCAATGACTCGTGGAGAATAAAAAATGAGACTACATGGCTGTCATGAAAAAATAATTAGCAATAACATAATATGAAAAATCATGAATCACAACCTAATATTGAATCTTAACAACATATAAATTATACAATACCTAAGTTTTAATTTTGTGTTTATTTTAATTTTTTATTATTTAGAGTATATGAATTTTATTGTTATATTTAAATGGAGAGACCAATCCACCTATACTCACATGTAAATTTTGTATTGCTATTTATTTCTTGACAGCTAAGTAGAAATTGTTCACACACATTGACTTTAGAATTAGATAATTTAAATTGGATCATCAATTAATATACTTTTATATGTATGCAATTATTTTCTTATTTTTTAAAACTTATTTTTCTGTCTAATCTTTTACCTAGCTCTTATTTTTCCTTAAGCATTAAAAGATTTTTATTCAAAAAATGTAGCAACTCTAACCTATATTTGATTTCAATATAAGAGAATTCGACATAATCGTGTGATTGGAAAAATACTTTTCCGAACTCATATCAAATACTCTTTCTTTACATGTTCGAACATAATTATAAATAAATCAAGTTGGGTCAAACGTGTGCTGTTCAAATTTGTTCAAATTTTTATTGAGCTTTAAAAATTATGTTTATTTGCTCTGATTGTTAATCGAATCGAGTTTGAATGAGTTTTGATTAAGTCGATTATAAATCAAAATTTGATATATTTTTATATATTTTATTACTTCATCATTAATTTATTGGAGATAGTATTGAATCTCAAATCTTATCAAATGGGAAAAAAATGTGATCGAACTTAGTTTGTTATGTTTAATTAGTTAGATGTTGAGTTTTACTAAACTTTTGCTGATCAATTCTGCAATGAGTATCATACAATTATGAATATTTCTGACAAATTTATGAATACAATCTACTTTTGATGTCCATGTTCAAAATCCATTTGTTAAGTTGATGAATATTTCTGACAAATTTCATATATATTCCTATTCCACTTTTTTTAATTATCTTGTTAGTTCTGATAATATATGAACCTCTTTCTATAATAAAATCGAAAATAAATTTTTTTTTTGGTCTAACTAACTTGAATATTGATAAATATTTTAAGATAAAAAAATTTTCAAATTTATTTCAATTTTTTGAGCACAAAATTTTAATCTTGTTTCGTACTAAATGAGCGCAAGTCCTAAAAAATAAGACTGTCAAGTTCAAGCTCGTAATTGCACATGCATTGAACTCGTACTCTAGCTTTAAATGTTATAAAACTCAATTTGAATCCAACCCATTTACAAGAATGGATTAGGGGGGCACACAGGGGCTACTATCCCCTTCCCTGACATTTTATATTTTTTTTAATTTTAGTGATAATTTTTATTATATATATTTAAAATTTTAGCAATAATTTTTATTATTTTAACTACTTTAATTTTGAAAAGCGTAAGACAAATATTTAGACTCATATTTACAATTAAATTAGGCTCATTAGGGCACTTATATTTTACTTATTTGAAGAAATGTTTACATGCATGAATCTAACCAAAAAAAAAATCTTTACAACTTTATAAGGACTTACAAAATAATTAAAATCTTTCTTTTTTTTTTTTATTTCATTGAGATTGAGACAAAGGTAAGTGAATATTTTAAAATAATAATAATAATTTTTGAATTTAACATGTATTTATTTCTTCTCTTTACTTAGAATAATATATATTATTTATCTTCATTCTATAAGTTTATAATATAGTTTAGATATTTATTTATATACATCATAAGATATATATTACTGACTTATTGTACAAAAGAAAGTGGGCTTTTAAGCTTTGGGAAAAGAATAAAATTTATTGTAAAAAAAAAAGCTTAAAAATAAGATGAAAGATGATTTCTTAGCGATTGTTTCATTACTTATACTGAAAAAGATATTGCTAAAAGTTTTGATATTAATTCGATTATTAATGAAATTTATGATATGAAAGAGCGCTCAACTTCAATGACGTCATGTATTTTAAATTCATAAATTATAAAATTTATATTTGATTTTTTATGTTTTATAATTTTTATGTCCCTCCACCACAATCTCAGTTTTGGATCCATCCTTGCCCATTTACATCCTAGCATAAATCAACATTAAAAACCAATAAAAAAGAAAATCTCATTCAAAATGACAACATTTTATTCTTTATTTATTAATTATTTTTTTCCTTTTTCCCTTAAAATACAAGAACCAAATATGTAATACAACATAAGTGAATTACAGAAAGATAGAAAAGCCACACTTACTTATTATATATCGCATGCAACAAAAGTGCATGCATTTATAATCTATTGATAATATTCCAAGTATGGATTATCGCCATGCATATTGTTAGACCCATAGGGCACCCGCCCTTCTGAGCATGGGGATTAGGGATCTGTTGAGATAAACACAAACGGCACGCATGGATCGGGGTCGGGGTCGGGGTCGGTGCCGCGGCCGCTCTGAGAGAGCCCCTGCTCGATTTCTCGGCCACCTTTGATCTCATGCCGCCCATACACCTTTGGAATATTGGTGCCAAAGTCATAAAAGAGGGTCTTCATGGTGTGGCTCATTACGTCTGAGCTCCTGCTCAAGGTTTTCTTGTTGATGATAAAGATAAATTTATGTGTGTGTGTTTAGATGTGTGGAAAATGGTGGAGACATTTATATAGATCAAGTGGGGTGGGGTGGGATGGGTATGATGGATTAATTGGAATTTTAGATTCTATATTTCAATTGATATTTTAAATTTTATTTTACTTCATGACACAATACAGGTGGATACTGATGAATGGATTGGTGTTATCGGCCATTAGAATGTGATTCGATTATTTGAAAATTAAATTTGATTTGATCTTTTCTATTTTTGTACTATAAAATTAGAATTTTTTTGTGCATACATTAGTTCCTAGTTCGAGGTGAAGTGGTTATGTAATTAACTCTATAAATTGATGTGCTTTTTTTTATTTATTTAAGGCAGGGGGATCGTTCCCAATTTGATCTACAAATTCCTACGGCCTCAAATCCACCCCCGATCTAAGGCTAGGATTGGTGCAATGTAGGCAAATTAATTTTGTTGAACCACATAAGTTTATGTCTATTTCATTTTTCATATATCGAGTATTACCTTTATCATTAAATTTGTGGATGTGATTTGTGGGTTCATGATAAATTAAATCTCATATCCATATTGCTTCCTCTGTATGCCCAACATTAGGGTTGGAATATTTTGATTCTATATGTTACTCGATATTTTATCTTTCATTTCACTTTGAACATGTGTCAAGTGTATAAATTCACGAAAAAAGAATACTTAAAGAAATATTAAATACAATATATGCATCTATTCGTGCAATTGAAAAGGGTCCCTTTGATTATTCATTCATTTATTATTATTATTTTTTTGGGTTTTTTTTTTATTTGACAATGTAAATATTTCTTAATTGTTAAGGACAATATTAAAGATGAAATGCTTTAAGTAGTCCATATAACCTATTGGTGTACGCATCTTTCCAATTAGAAGAATTTGCTTTGTTGGAGATATGTGAATTGGATTTATCCAATTGGACCTTTTTTTTAATGCTTTTTTTTCCTTTCGCATCAGGTTCACCACTAAAAATAAAAAATTGATCACAAACTTTAAGTGTGGAGTTGAACATTTGATATTTTATATGTCCTTAAGATTTGTGTAATAATTTTACATATTATTTTATTGCTAATTAAATATTATTTCTTGCCAACTATATGGAATCATTTTTATTGTTCATGTTGGTAAGAAATAATTAGTATTAATATAATATAAAAAAATTATATTTATTATTGATTAATTGGTCAAATGGTATTGTCTTCACATTTATAGGTATGAGATTTGAAGAATTTTATTTATTTATTTATTTATACACACGTACGCTAGAAATTTGATAAATATATTTATTATTGATTAATTGATAAGTGATACCGCCCTCAACGTATGTGGTTGAAGTTCAAACTTAAAAGATTTTAGGTGGATGTAAGTAGTAGTAGTAGTAATTTAAAAAAAAAAAAAAAAAAAAAACTTTTTCCTCAACCAAAATAATTGGAGATCTTCAAAAATTGCAACCAAAATAATAATAATAATAATAATAATAATAACAAATTTTCAAAATCTTATAGCAGTCTATTCATTGCCAATCTCCCACACACAAGGTGTTCTTTTTTTTTTTTTTTTTGAGAATATTACAAAAGACGAAGTTTTTCCTTTCAATAAGTTAATATTATCATATTATCAAATTAAGTAAATTTAAGTACAAACTGTACAATCAAATACACATAAAGTGCACAACGACGTTAATTTAGATCGAACATGAGACTTCCAACATAATAGAAGAGACTGATATCATTGGATTATAAGTCACTGGACACACAATGGTGTTTTTTAGAGGATAGCGTACAATGAATGTTGCATATATAGATATATAGATATATATTATATTTCGTTGACTATGAATTTCAGATGAAGCAAATTTTTACATTATTATTATATATGATTCTAGAGTGACTTTTACATGTATATTTAAAATAAAAAAAAAAAGAAGCCAAAATTAAAAGAAATTGATATATTATTTCAACCTTATTTTGTACTTTATTTATTGATATTAAGCATGATTTATATGAGGTGGATATATATGTCAATTGCCACATTGTATGTGAGAAGCAATTAATCGATTATATAGTTGACTTTGAAATATGGTTTGATATCCCATAAAAAAGTTACTTTAATTGTTTGGTTGGTCAGAATTGATAATATAAGAAATTTTTAAATTTACTAACATACCCTTAAAAAGAGATTGTACCATCAAAATTGCCCCAGCAACATTAAAAGCAATAGTTGATATATTTGATTCTTCTCAAAGTATCATTTACACTGAAATGTTCTGTTATTTCTTAATCATTTTAAGGTAAAAACTGAAGGCTACTAATTGAATTCAATTTTAATTTTCTACCAATTTAAATTATTATAATGCTATTTCTAATGTAATTTAGGGAAGAAAAAAAATCATGGATCTAAACTAATATGTATTTAGGTAGTCAAATCTTATTCTTGTTTAGTATAAATAATTTTAAATTAGTTGATTTATTTGGAAATCTTGAAAAATACAGACTCGATCTTTTTATTGTGATATTTGTGAAAGTTTTTTTTTTTTTTTTTTTTCTGAACATTACAACTAATTTAGTATACTATTGTGTTGAAATTTATCTATTTAGTGGAATAGTAAGAGGGTTTTTTTTTTTCCCCCTTTTTATAAATGGGGGCAAAACTCTCATTGTCTTCTTTAATTAGTATACCTAGCAAAATTGCGCTTGATACTAGATCCCACCTCATCCATATATATTCCAATATCTTGTTGGATTGAAAATCGACCATAAATTTATAAAGGCCAACATTTTTGAATCAAACAAAAAATTAGACTGAATAAACATTACATCCATCTCAATCATTATAGCTACCGAACTCGCACTTTGGATTCTTTACTTTAGTGTTTGTTTTATCTCATATTCCAACTTGACGTATATATATTAAATGTATTTCATTGTCAATCAATTATTTTTATAAATAAATATTTGATGCACATATCATATATTTATAAAATAAAACAAGAGATAAAACACAAAATGAAATAGAAAATTTATTGAACTGTCAAACTCACAACATTAAAATACAAGATTCAAATATAACATAAGTGAATTATAGAAAGATAGAAATACCACCCCCGCTTTACCAGTATGGATTCTCTATTCCAATATATGTTTCATCTCCTATTTCATTATATGTATAGATAACCACTTTGGATTCTCTATTCTTCTATGTTTCATTTCTTATTTCAATGTGATGTATATATGTTAAGTGTATTTGGTTATCAATCAGTTATTTTTATAAGAAAATATTTAATACACCTGTCATATATCCATGCAATGAAATAGGAGATGAAACATATATTGAAATAGAGGATCTAAACCGATGTACAACATATGTATTAAATATTTTCTTATAAAAATAATTAATTTATAATCAAATACATTTAGCATATATATATATATATATATCACATTGAAATAGGATATGAAACACAAAATGAAATAGAGGATCCAAAGTGCCACTTTACTTATATCACTTTGAATCATCTATTCTATCTTCTACTCCAACTTGATGTATTTATGCAAAGTACATATGATTCTCAATCAATTATTTGTATAAAGAAATATTCAATACACTTGTCTTATATTCATATAATGAAATATGAGATAAAATAGAGAACGGAATAGAACATCTAAACCGTACTTATATATTATCCCATCCAACAAAAGTGCATGCATTACTTAATTAATATTAATTCCAAGTGTGCATATATATATAAATTGTGTGTGTGTGTGACGTTAGATCTAGAGGGCACCCGCCCTTCTGAGCATGGGGGTTAGGGAATTGTTGAGATGAAGGGTTATGACTTCATTTGCTCCTCCGACCAACTCACCACCGATATACACCGTCGGCACGGCGGGGTTGCCGCGGAGCTGCGAGAGCCCCTGCTCGATTTCTCGGCCACCTTCGATCTCATCCAGCTCGTACAGCTTGGGATTGGTGCCCAATTCATAAAAGAGGGTCTTAATGGAGTGGCTCATTACGTCTGAGCTTCTGCTAAAGATCACCAGCCCATGCTGAGGAGTACCCTCGCAAACCATTTTATTCATCTTCTCGGCCGCCGCCGCCATGAGTATATTTGCAGAATTACAATAAGGTTTCTTACTTGTAATGGATGATCAGACTATGTCTTGATGATAAAGATAAATGTATATGTGTTTTTGGTGTGTGGAATATGGGACTGCGTGGAGACATTTATATATAGAAGTGGGGTTGTCACCTCAGGCCCGCATAGGAATGGTAGTGGGGCGGATTTGGGGTGGTTTAATCTGCCCCATATCCCACTCCGTCCTAAAAAGATCCCGTCCTATTATGTCCTGTCTTATTTTGTCAAGTTGACGGGTTTAATTCGCCAATCTAAAAAAAATTAAAATTAATCAATAAAAATATTAAATCAAAATTATTTAACAGCAATTAAAATTTAAATTTCAGATAAAAAATAAAAAATTCATACAAATAAAATAAGATTTTAGAAGCAAAATAAAAAAATATATAATAAATTAGAAAAATATAAGATTCTAGTGGAAGTGGGAACCCTAATCTATTTGGACTTTATTTTTAATTAGAAAAATATAAAATAAATTATTATTATTATTATTATTATTATTATTATTATACCGAGGGTGGCGGGGTGGGGTGGGGTGGGGCGGGTAAACCCCATACTGCACCCCAAATAATTTGGGCTATGAAAAGCGCACCAAATACCTCGTTAAGCCACCCTAAACTCATCCCATTCAAGATGAGTTGAGCTCGGGTTTGTTTTTTGACCTATTCCATTGTCATCCCTTGACCCGCAAGCACATTAAATGAGAAAATTATTTTTAAATTAATCGAGTTCGTTCTAAAATTAGACCATTATCAATTTACTAATTTGTTCAAATTAAAAAAAATATTTAATAGATACACATTATAAATTTTTTAGTCAAAACTTATATGCTAGTCATTCTTTTAATATTTAGTGCATGTTAAATCATACATTATTATGAGTAGGGTGGTGTATTGATATATCAATGTCATCGGGTTTGGAATATTTTTGGATTGTTTATTTTTATTGTATTTTATTTTTTATTTTCATTTTAGAAAACCATGTAACAAGGTGGGTATTGGTGGATTGTGTTATTGAATTTGGAATATTTTGAATTTTATCTTTTATTTCACTTCAAGACATGAATGAGTTATTGATAAACAGATATTATTAATGAATTCGAAATGTTTCGGATTCTATATTTTTATTGATGTTTTAGCCCTCTTTCACTACGAATATGCCTCAAGTGTATTTAATTTACACTAAGTATTTTTTTAAGAAAAAGTATTAAATACTCTTGACTATACTTCTTTGGAATCATTTCTTATTTTATGTAGGACAATATTAAAGATTAAATATGTTTGAAGTGAATTAATTAGTCCATATAACTTTGTGGTGTGCGTATCTTTCCGTCTAGAAGAATTTGATGTGTTGGAGATGGATTTATCCATTTGGGATCTCTTTTTCTTTCATTTTTTATTTTTCCTTTCGCATCAGATTCACAAAGGGAGAAGATGGAAAAGTACAGGCAATGGGGTGGAACTTGGGATGCAAACGAAGCGAGCTAACTCGCGAACCTGACTAGCTGGTTCGCAAAATGTTCAAGCTTAAACTCGAGCTAAATAATTCTTGTTCGCAAGGCTCATGAGTCTATATTGTTTATTTAAAAAAATATTTATATATAAAATAATAATAAAATATACTAATTTAAAAAAAATTATAAAATAATTTAATTTTTCGAGTTCGAGCCCAAGTCGAACTTGAGCCTATAGCTAAATTATGAATTCGAGCCAAGCTCGAGTCTCAATTTTCTAAGCTTCTCGAGCTCGATTCTTTTGATTTGAGTTCGACCTCAAGCCTAAAAAAATGGTCAAAGTTTGGCTCGACTCGACTCATTTGCATCCCTAAGTGGAACCACTTCCACAAAAAAGAAAAAAAAAGATATATATATATATAGAGAGAGAGAGAGAGAAGATGACCACACACTTTAGTTATGGAGTTGAAATTTTGGTATTTTTATGTTCTTGAGATTCATTAGAATGTGTAATTATTTTTCATATTACATATTGTTACTAATTAATTTTTTCTTGCCAACCATATGGAATCATTTTCTATTAATGTTTCTGATGAATTTTTCAAAATATTTCATATAATCATTTGTAAACATTAAAAATATGTGGGAAAGGGAAAAAGTAAATAAATGGGTCATCAATTGTAGTCCACACTAATTTTTTATGATACGCATAAATACATGAGCTATTAATTGAGGCTTACACTTATTTTTTGAGGCCATATAATCCCAGTAGATTAGATCCAATAATTAAATATATCTAAGCTAGTCAAGTTTTCGGACTCATCATTTTTATAAATACATCTACAAGACTACGAGGTAAAAAATATTTATTTTCCAATTCATAGAATTCTCTTTGGATACTACCCTCTTTCTCAAATACTGACTTGACTGTCGAAAGGTATTCAACGGCGAACACAACTGCATTCCTACCGATTTATTCTTGAGTGCCAAATTTGATCCCAAACGGGTCCCTAATAATTTATTATTGAGTGTCAAATTTAATCCAGAGCATGTAATTCAAGACATCTAGGTCTAAGCCAAGAATGAATTTTTCTTTACCCACACCATATATATTTGCAATGGCATGAACCGTGTCTTTTTTTTGTGTATTATCCAATGTTGGGATTTATTTTTACAATTAGAATCACCATAAATCATAAACTTCTCACACACAAACATAAGACAACAACGATAGATTTCGATTTCAACAAATAAAAACAATTGATACACAGAGCTTACAACATATGCGCGCATATTAGAATGTCATAAAATTCAAAGAGCACTTGCAAGGATATTCTCAATTCCTTACGTCATAGTTGTAGCAAATCCTAGTTCCATCAAGCTTATTTCCCCCATGCCTTAACATAGTCAAAGCACAAATTACAGTTCTTCTTGGTGAAAAGATAACATTATTTCTTGCTCATGTTTTAATTTTTCCATTCCTATTTCTGGTCAAGAAAATAGGCAAAACCAAAACAATCTTCAAGCTGAAAACTCAAAAGCCATTTTTTAATCTTGCTGTTTCTGTTGCTGCCCATTTCTTCATACAAATTCTTGACAGCTCTTCTGTTACTTCATGAGATGCTTTTTCTTCCTCCATTTTCATCTTCTTACTCAATTCTCTAGCTCTAAACCTAAGCCCTTCTCCACCCCCTTCAACAAACACCTTTTCAATAGCTTTTGCCACATTTTCTCCATTGAACTGTCCATTTTCATCCCTGATCACCTCCACACCAACACCGGCCTCCACTGCAAGCCTAGAATTCACCGGCTGGTCGAGCTTCAAAGGCACAGCCACAACCGGAATGGTGTAATATATACTCTCTGTGATAGAACTCCAACCACAATGACTCATGAATCCACCTACACTTGGATGTGCTAATATTGCAGCCTGTGGTGCCCAGCCCTGCAAAACTATCCCTCTGTGTTTCACCCGGTCGATAAACCCCTCAGGCAGGGGAAGAATGTCACTTCCAAGAGGCGATCGGGCAACCCATATGAAGTTCACTTTACTTAGCTCCAACCCTTTTGCTATTTCTTGCATTTGCTCCTCAGAAAAATAGTTTTCACTCCCAAAGGAAATGTACAGAGTTGAAGACTTACTCCTCTGACTTAGCCAATCCATGATGTCTGAATTAGCAGCATTTTCATCTGTTGTAATAATTGGACCAACGGGCACAATTTTCCTCTGGCACAAGGTGGAGAGATAGTCCATGTATTTCCCCTCAACCCCTGTGCAGCTCTTTATCAGGACAATATCACAAGATAGTTTTAGGACACCAAAAGCAAAGCCCTCATCGACATCGTCAACTTTGATAGACTCCCCTTGAGCAATCAGATCCCTTTTCTCGTAATCATGAAGGTAGATTGCCTGATAAGGGAAAGTATCAAAAGTCTTGTGCGTGTGCAGATGATGAAAAAAGGAATTCGACGTTGAACCTGTTATGGCAAAGTGAACAGCAGGAATGCCTAGTGATGAAGCAAGTTTTGCAGACCATGGCTGGAACACATCATATATAAGCAAGTCAGGCTTTAGATTGGTGATTATATCAGAAAAGCTGGAGCTGGACATCTGAAAGGCTTGCATCAGGGTTGGCATGAGATGGGGTGGAATGTTTTTGGTGGTGTGGTACTGTGGAGGAAGTTCAGGCAATGATGGCAGATGGAGTTCTACTAGTTCTATTGAGACATCATCAGATGAATGATTGTCCAAACTTTTTCTGACAGAATCAAGGTTGATGGCTGTGGAACAGAAGTATATGTGGAAGTTTCTTTTGGACAGCATCTTGGTTAGTTCAAGAAAGGGGAATACATGTCCATGAGCTAACCATGGGAACATTAAGGCCCTGAAAATAGTTTGTTCTGAATCCATGGATAGGTGAAGCAGCAAAGCCCTGAATGGCTGAATCTGATGTCTTTCCCAGAACTTAAAGCATATAGACAAGGATGGTAGTTCCAAGGCAGGCAACAAGAAACCAGCCTGCCAGTCGCCAGAATTTTTTATTTTCCTCCTCGGCAGCATCACCAACTCCCGAGAACTAACAACATTGACCCACCAAGAAATGGGAAAGGTTTGGGTCTCAAATGGCCCAATAGTAAAACAATTCTCTCATAACTTAGTTAGGACTTTCTACCATTAAGTACCCTCGTATCTACATGATGGTTTTCAGCCAAGGAGAAGGTGTCATTCAAATATTGATACCACTGACATGTTGAGGCAGACAACACATGAAGAAGGAGTTTGACAAATTTAACCCCATCCAATAAAGAAATACTATGAAAATATACTTTATGTATTTTTTAATATAAAAATATGTTTGCAAGATGGAAATCGCTATTATAAGTAACCATTCAAACAAAAAAATCGCTATTATAAACATCGCTTCTCATATGATACATTTAAATATATGCATTTCTTAATAAAACCAGTTGCCGTATAAGATAAGTATTACTTGGTTTTATTTCTTTTAGTTAAATATTATTTTATTCATTGCATTTTAATTATTAATATATTTCATAATAGTAAGAAATAATATTATTATATACATGTGTTTCCTACAACTAATTGCCATTTTAGAGAGCAATTACAAGGTTTTTTTGTTATTTAAATATTATTATTAGAATTAGTCTCCACATCAAACAAGGACTACTTGGTTTTCGTTATTTAAATAATGTTTTAGCAATTACATTTAATTTCTAATATTTTTCATAATATTAAAAAATAATATATTTAAATAAAGACATTTATTACTAAAATATAATTGCGGAATTTTAAATAAGACAATGATAAAATAGTTGCTAGTCAAACTAGTGATTTCTTATTTGCTCATCATTTTCTATACAGAAATTCATTTGTCTTGTACTTTACCTCACAATCATACCTCTTGAATGGTACAGATTGAATTATAATAATCCAACGGTTTGAAATCGTCAGGTAGATACGACACCTAGCTAACGATAGAAAGCCCGAACTTAGTTCTCATATGAAAAGTTTTTCACTTTCTGGATTTCCTTAAAGGTGTTTATAAAACTGGATAAAGCTACTTAAAGTGCTTTAGCCAGTTTACGGCAGATGATGGCATATTGATATTCATTAAGTGAAGAGAAATAACCTACACCAAGAAGGATTCATCAAAAGAAAGAAAAGAAAAAGCCTACTATCAGAAGACTGCAGGAAAGCACGAGCAAAAAAGTGATATTTGACTCCACCTGAAGTGGAATCAGAAGTATCAGTCCTTTAGATGATAAACCGAGTAGCATTCTCAATATCAAACATGATAGTATTTCAGAGAATATCTGTGTGTGTGTGAGTATGAAATGAGTGTTTATTTTTCTATGCATCTGTGTTTGTGTCTGTGTGTGAGAAAGATATTACAGATCGGTCTCAAAAGTCTCCTAATTTTTATTTTTTTTTCAAGTTTAGGCCTAAAAAAAGTTTAAAGCCTTTAATTTGGAGGGTTTATTATTTGAAGTTACAATAGTAATTAATTGATTACAATAAATCAAAAATATAAATATAAATTTTATTATTTTGATTATCCTATATCTCCTCTTATCTTTTTAAGTTTTCCATATCAAAATCCTGGCTACTTCTTTTTCAATACTAAACATTTAACAATTTTCCTCTTTTCAATATTAATCACTAAATAATGCTTCAATATTAATTACCAAATAACATTAAGTTTAATTATCTTTCGCTATAAATGAAGATATTATTTCTTATTAATTTATTGCTTCGCGAAGAGAAATTTTTTAAAATTTAAACTAATAAAATCTCCTAAGGTCAACAATGTCTTACAAAATATTGAATAAATCAATTATGCTATCAATTAATGACAAAGCAATCTTAAAAAAGTATAAGTGATAATTTGCATCTTAAAAAACTATAGAAATAAAAAAAATACGTAGCAATATTTCATATGCGAAGTTTTTCCTATAAAATATGAAATGCTAGATGTACTAAAAATATAATTTTCTTATAATATTTAATTTTTATTAAATATATTATTAAAAGCCTCAACTTCATACTTCATCTTAAACTTCTAATTTTATTGAAACAACCTTGCTATAACCGAAACCTCAAAATATAATATGCTTTCAATTAAAGAACTCTACCCACAATGACTTATAATTGCACCAGTACTAGGATGTCCTAAAATGTTGGCCTGCAGTATCCATCCCCACGCAACTAACTTGTCTTTCATCCCATCCAGAAATCCCTCTTCTATATTGACGTACTCCATTAAGGTATAAGGAATATATAAGTAAAAAGTTCGATAAAAAGCCCAATATAACTAATCAGAATAACGTATTAAGTCCACTCAAAATGGGCCCCCTAAGCCTCATGCGCTCAAAGCCCATCAAGAACTCAACTAATATAAATACCAACTTTTATAGTCAAAAGATATCT
Organism: Jacaranda mimosifolia; assembly: GCA_018894105.1. Classification (NCBI taxonomy): domain Eukaryota; kingdom Viridiplantae; phylum Streptophyta; class Magnoliopsida; order Lamiales; family Bignoniaceae; genus Jacaranda; species Jacaranda mimosifolia. The sequence continues at coordinate 38,724,145 of CM032123.1, forward strand.
GAATACTCATTTTATAACTCGATCATTATTTCTAATCGCGTTCATTCCTGAAGTAGAAGCCCACTATTTAACAATTTACATAAAAACCCTTATATCCGATTCCGTGCAGCATCATCTACTAATTATCTTCTCCCCAACAGAAATCTTGATGATCCACATAAAGTTAACATCACAAAGCTCAAGCCCTTTTTGTTATTTCCTCCGTCTCATTCTTGGGCAAGAAGTACTCACTAGCAAAACAAATGTACATAGTTGACAAAGCAGATCTTTCTTGTTTAACATTCTCCTCATCTTTCTTATTAACATCTGTCACAAGTAGACCAACAGTAAAAAAAATTTCTTGCACACAACAGAAACATAGTCTATATATACTTACCTTCAAACCCCCTGTTGGTCGTCAACAGAGCAAAATCAGAGGATAGTTTGTAATTCACATAAGGAACATCCTTATCCTCCCCAAAAATCATTGCCATACAAAACCTGTAGTTATTATTTTTTATTGTGGGGACTTAAAATATATTTAGAATCTTCTGTAGTTGAACAACTCTGATGATGCTATACAAAATCATGGCTGGTCAGCTGGCTTTTCGTTTCTTTATTAAATAACTTGGAACATCCATTTTTCACTAACTATTGATATTCCACAAACTGTCAATTTGATCATAGTTTGTGTCTGTCTGCTATGACTTTTTAAGTTCTAGGAAAGACATCATATTCAGGGGTTTGTTCCTCCTCCATTCATGGATTCAAGACAAACTATTTTCAGGGCTTTAATGTTCCCATGGTTGGCTCATGGACATATATTCCCCTTTCTTGAACTAGCCAAATTGCTGTCCAAAAGAAACTTCCACATATACTTCTATTCCACAGCCATCAACCTTGATTCTGTCAGAAAAAGTTTGGAAAAAGATTCATCTGACGATGTCTCAATAGAACTAGTAGAACTCCATTTGCCATCCCTGTCTGAACTTCCTCCACAGTGCCACACCACCAAAAACATACCGCCCCATCTCATGCCAACCCTGATGCAAGCCTTTCAGATGTCAAGCTCAAGCTTTTCTGATATAATCGCCAATCTAAAGCCCGACTTGCTTATATATGATGGGTTCCAGCCATGGTCTGCAAAGCTTGCTTCATCACTAGCCATTCCTGCTGTTCACTTTGCCACAACAGGTTCGACGTCGTTTTCCTTTTTTCACCATCTGCACACACATAAGACCTATGATACTTTCCCTTATCAGGAGATATACCTTCATGATTACGAGAAAAGGGATCTGATTGCTCAAGGGGTGTTGATCAAAGTTACAGACGTCGATGAGGGCTTTGCTTTTGGTGTCTTAAAACTATCTTGTGACATTGTTCTTATTAAGAGCTGCAAAGGGGTTGAGAGGAAATACATGGACTATCTCTCCACCTTGTGCCAGAGGAAAATTGTGCCTGTTGGTCCACTTATTACAACAGATGAAAATGATGCTAATTCAGACATCATGGGTTGGCTAAGTCAGAGAAGTAATTCTCCAACTCTGTACATTTCCTTTGGGAGTGAAAACTATTTGTCTGAGGAGCAAATGCAAGAAATAGCAAAAGGGCTGGAGCTAAGTAAAGTGAACTTCATATGGGTTGCTAGATCACCTCTCGGAAGCGACATTCTTCCCCTGCCCGAGGGGTTTATCGACCGGGCAAAACAGAGAGGGATAGTCCTGCAGGGATGGGCACCACAGGCTGCAATATTAGGACATCCAAGTGTAGGTGGATTCATGAGCCATTGTGGTTGGAGTTCTATCACAGAAAGTATATACTACGCCGTCCCAGTTGTGGGTGTGCCTTTGAAGCTCGACCAGCCGGTGAATTGTAGGCTAGCGGTGGAGGCTGGTGTTGGTGTGGAGATGATCAGGGATGAAAATGGACAGTTCAATGGAGAAAATGTGGCAAAAGCTATTGAAAAGGTGTTTGTGGAGGAGAGTGGAGAAGGGCTTAGGCTTAGAGCTAGAGAATTGAGTGAGAAGATGAAAATGGAGGAAGAAAAAGCATCTCATGAAGTAGCAGAGGAGCTGTCAAGAATTTGTATGAAGAAATGGAAAGCAACAGAAGAAGCAGTATCAGCCTGCAGGGATGATCAGGCAATGGAAAATGGCTTGAAGTTTTAGCTTCTTTTTTTTTTTGATGAAATTGGGAAAAAAAATTCAGAAAAAAAGGGAAAAAAAAATGTGCTAGAAATAAAGTTGTTCTTTCACCAAGTAGGAAAATAAATAAATTCTTCGTGGGAAATTGTTTTTTTTTTTTTTGTGTGCGGAAGGAAAAAAAAAAAAAAAGAAAAAAGTTTCTTCTTTTTCTTCTTTTGAAGTGCCAAAGTTACAAAAATTGCAAAAAATGCATGCATTTGTCAATATATGATGCGTGTATAAAACAAACAGCAACGTTATAAAAATAAAATTTTTTAGTTCTTAAAAATATATTATTATATGCACAATTTTTTACGTCAGTAAAAATAAGCTAGTGCAATATGAAATTTATGATTTATTTTAATTTTAACTACAAAATTAAATCCTAAGATTGGAGAATATATAACAATAAATCATATGGCTTATGTGCCATTGTGACTATTTGCAAAGCTATGTTTTCTTTTAATGCTTACAAATAATTATATGAATATTTTGAAAATTTTATTAGATTAGGTAGAGGTTCCTTTGAGTGGAAACAGTCAAGAGAGTGCATAGAAATGTCCACAATAATAATAATAAAATTACTATATAATAATAATAATAATAATAATAATAATAATAATAATAATAATAAAATATATAGTTATTATATATAACTATATATACAAATTAAAATATAAAAAAAAAAATTAGGCTCGTGAGCTTTTCGAATCGAATATTATTATAAAATAGTATTTATTTTTTTTACTTTGTGTTTCATGAGAGAGCATAGGGATTAAGCTAGAACTAATGTGCCTTAATAAACCAAATTAATTATGACCCTGAATGTTCATCGGCTCATTTATCTCAAAAAATTTCATAAAATTATTTTTCAATATAAAAATAAGGGACATTAAAATATAAAAATAAATTATTACTTAACTAATTAACAAATTTTAGATATTTTTAAATTATTAGATATTTTAAGTTTGAAAATAATAATTATATGTATAAAAATGGAAAAGAATGATATTTTTTATTGAAAATAGGATAAATAATTCTATTTTATATTCTTAAAATAATATTAAAGGTTCCATTCTGAAATTATTGGAGGACCCATGGTTTGAGAAATAGAAAGAGCATCTGGATTTCACGCTCAACACCCTCTTCCAAATCTAACTTGAGTGATTTGCTCAATTATCGACAGATCAAGCTTGATTAAAATTATAATTCCTTTTTGTATTGGGTTTTTTAATTTTAATTTTTTATTATAAATAGAGATATTTATTTAATTACCAGAGAGGACCATCGTGGAACTTATGATATTCATGGGTATTGTGAGTACAAGTGGGACAATACAAAGGGGTGGAGTCAATATCTCATCTCTTTGGTAGTTATGATAGGGATTGTACAAGGAGTTTTTGACTTGAGTTTGGGCTCGTCAAATTCAAGAGTTGATTTGTACTGGTAAAATTCTATCATAATTGAAAAAAGAAAACTCACGTGGATGTAGGCGAAATTTTCCGAATCATGTAAATCTGTATCTGTTTTATTTTTCTATCTGTTGGGTATTATTTTTATCATTAACTTTATGAGTGTGATTTATAAATTCCTGATAAATTAAATTTCATGCCTAAATTACTTCCGTTGTGCTTCAACGTACCACTTAAATTTGTTTCAACGGTAGAATAATTAAGGGACGGAGTGGTGGAGACTTTGAAGCAATGTTTTCACACAATGGTTAAAGGAATAGCAAGAGACACAAATTTTCTACAAGTATTGAAAATTACTAAAGTAAAAATAAAAAAAATAATTAGGTCTCCACCTAATTATTTTGTCATCCACTTAAACTCTTTTTCCTCGAAAAGAATCAAAAATAATAAAGTAACTCAATAATGCAATCAAAGAAAATCAATTTTTCTCAATGTCTGTTGGATTAATTATTGAGAAAATTTATTAATGAAATAAATTACAGGGTTTTTGAGCATTAAATAAATAAAAATGTAAGTGACAACATAATGATATGCTTATGTTCATTTATATAACAATCACGGTTATTTCAAATTTATTCTATCAACTAAGATTCATTATGTTATTAATTTAATTAAAAAATAAATTCTAAATATAATAAATAGATTAATTCAATATTTAAATTCTATATATTAAATATAAATATATGTCCTCAAATTCTATCACGCACAAAAAAAATTATTTTCTATTTTTTCAAAAAATTTCAATGATTTTTTCTATTTTCCTTAATTTTTTTTCTAATTTATTGGTATTTTTTAATCAATTAAATTGATTAAATATATATTTTTGAGCTGAAATCCAAATTCTGTCATGCACCAAAAGAATGTTTTCTATTTTTTCAGAATTTTTCAATGTGTTTTCCTAATTTTTCTTAATTTTTTATAATTTATTGGTATTTTTTAATCAATTAAATTATTAAAAATAATTAAATAACTATTTGTTAATTTAAAATAAAAAATAACATTATATTTGAATTTATCATAATTTTTTAGAAGTCCATACAAATTTTCACATTAAAATTAATAACAAAAACTTCAAAAGTTGAAAAAGTGTACTTCCTCAAGTTGGGGGACATTGTCATTGTGCCTCCTTCAATATATAGTTTAATTTTCAATTCAACCCCTATTTCCAATATACATTTAAAAGGTAAAGTTAAATAATAATAATAATAATAATAATAATAATAATAATAATAATATTTAAATGGAGAGACCAATCCAACTATACTCACATGTAAATTTTGTATTGCTATTTATTTCTTGACAGCTAAGTAGGAATTGTTCACACACATTGACTTTAGAATTGGATGATTTAAATTAGATCATCAATTAATATATTTTTATATGTATGCAATTATTTTCTTATTTTTTTTAAACTTATTTCTCTGTCTAGTCTTTCACCTAGCTCTTATTTTTCCTTAAGCATCAAAAGATTTTTATTCGAAAAATCGAGTGACTCTAACCTTTGTTTGATTTCAATATAAGAGAATCGATCAGCTTGCACCTAAGCTTATTTTCGACACAATCATGTGACTAGAAAAATATTTTCCCGGACTCATATCAAATACTCTTTCTTTACATGTTTGAATAGAATAATAAATAAATCGAGTCAAGTCAAACGTGTTACTACTTAAATTTATTCAAATTTTTATTGAGCTTTAAAGATTATGTTTTATTTGTTTTGATTGCTAATCGAATCGAGTTTGAATGAGTTTTGATTAAGTCAATTATAAATTGAAATTTGATATATTTTTATATATTTTATTACTTCATCATTAATTTAGTGGAGATAGTATTGAACTTCAAATCTTATCAAATGGGAAAAAATGTGATCAAATTTAGTTTGTTGTGTTTAGCTATATAATTGAGTTTTACTGAACTTTTGCTGATCAATTCTGCAATGAGTATGATACAATTTGATTTATTTTTCAATTCCACATTTGATGTCCATGATCAAAATCCATTTGTTAAGTTGATGGATATTTCTGACAAATTTCATATATATTCCTATTCTACTTCTTTAAATTATCTTGTTAATTAGTTCAGATAAAATATGAACCTCTTTCTATAATAAAATCGAATTTTTTTTTTTTTTTGTCTAACTAACTTGAATATTGATAAATATTTTAAAATAAAAAAAATTTCAAATTTATTTCAATTTTTTGAGTCTAGAATTTTAATCTTATTTCATACTAAACGAGCTCAAGTCCTAAAAAATAAGACTGTCAAGTTCAAGCTCATAATTGCACATGCATTGAACTCGTGCTATAGCTTTAAATTTTATTAAACTCAATTTGAATCCAACCCATTTATAAGAATGGATTAGGGGGGCACGCAGGGGCTACTATCCCCTTCCCTGACATTTTATATTTTTTTTTAGTTTTAGTGATAATTTTTATTATATATATTTAAAAGTTTAGTAATAATTTTTATTATTTTAACTACTTTAATTTTGAAAAGCATAAGACAAATATTTAGACCCATATTTACAATTAAATTAGGCTCATTAGGGCACTTATATTTTATTTGTTTGAGAAATGTTTACATGCATGAATCTAACCAAAAAAAAATCTTTACAACTTTATTAGGACTTACGAAATAATTAAAATCTTTCTTTTTTTATTTCAATGAGAGTGAGACAAAGGTAAGTGAATATTTTTAAAAAATAATAATAATAATTTTTGAATTTAAAATGTATTTACTAACTTATTGTACAAAATGAAGTGAGCTTTTAAGTTTTGTGAAAAGAATAAAATTTATTGTAAAAAATAAGATTAAAAATAAGATGAAAGATGATTTCTTAGCGATTATTTCATTACTTACACTGAAAAAGATATTGCTAAATTTTTTTACATTAATTCAATTATTAATGAAATTTAATGATATGAAGGAGTATGCAACTTTGATATTGTCGCGTATTTTGAATTCATAGATTATAAAATTCATATTTGATTTTTTATGTTTTATAATTTTTATGTCCTTCCACCACAATCTCAGTTTTGGATCCGTCCCTGCCCATTTACATCCTAGTATAAATTAACATTAAAAACCAACAAAAAAAAAGTCTCATTCAAAATAACAACATTTTATTCTTTATTTATTAATATTTTTTTTTCTTTTCCCCTTAAAATACAAGATCCAAATATATAATATAACATAATTGAATTATAGAAAGATAGAAAAGCCACACTTACTGGGGGTTGGTTAGGGTTCGACACCTATAGTTTTAACATAACATCATATACCTCTTAAAAAATTGACACATGTCCAAATACCATTTTTAAATCTTTAGTAATTAAATTAATTTACTATACTAACATTTTCTAATTAAATTAAAAGTAAGATAATTTTTAATATGAAATATCCTTATCAAAAGCTAATATATAACTAAAACAAAAAATAATTACCTACAAAATAGAAAAAGAAAAAAAAATGTAAAGAGAATTTCACAAATTGTGAGTAATAATACTGTGACCTGCGTTATTACCGCACGGCTGAAACGATTTCTGTCCAAAACCACGCACGCCCCACAATTGGCCGCGGCCGTTGACGGACGTGGCGTGCGCTTCTAATTTCCGTTGACGGACGTTGACGGACGTGGCGTGAGCTTCTAATTTCCGTTGATGGATGTGGCGTGCGGTGTGAAAAACAGAAATGTTGAAGGACGTGGCGTGCGGGGTGAAGAATTAGAACACTAGTGGTGGGGGAGGGCAATTCGATATTTTCAATTTGGGACGGAGGGTTGAATTTGTTTAATTTTTAAAAAAAAAAAAATTATTTTATTTTATAGGCAATTGTGTTTTGTTTTGTTTTGTTTTGTTTTTTGTTTTGGTTATATATATTAACTTTTGATAAGAAATTGCCGGTTGGGGGTGTTTGAAGAACAGAAATTACTTTTCATACGTGTATGTTGAATTTGGGAATTGGGGATAGTGGATTTAATTGGTTTAATTTATAAAAAAAAAATCTTTTTCTATTTTTTAGGTAATTATATTTTATTTTTTGTTTTAGTTATATATTAATTTTTGATAAGGCCATTTAAGATACTTCATATTAAAAATTATTTTATTTTTAATTTAATTAAAAATGATTAATATTGATGAGGGTTCGTTTTGCTGGATTAGGATCCCGACTAGAACGATGGTAGAACTTGACCCGGATAGTTCATGTTTCTATTTTGTAGGGAAAGAATCCTGCAGTCACAATAAACGTTAGGCTAACCGAGTGGCCCTCGGCTTAGACCCTCCGACGATCAAGTCAGTAGGATTCGACCTCAATAATCGATCATAAGGGTATGGGCTTTTTGGTGTTTATGAGTGCGTACACCTGAAAAGCAGGGTTGAGGGTATATATATCCTTCTTCAGCTAGGAAATGTCTGGAAAGCCCTTAGCTATCTCCCAGGGCCACTAACCTTGGGCCTGGGGTATTTAGTCATTCCCCCTATTTGAATATTTTCAGCCAACTGCCCTTCCAAGTTTCAAGGACAAGATAGTACATTGTAGTGGCGCCTGTTGTGTCAGACGGTGAGGGGGACGGCATGCGCCATTAATGCGGAAGCATGGCGCCTGCTAGTGCTTTAAATGCAGTGACAGAGTATTGTACTAGTCTCGACCTCAGCCTCGCCCTCGACCAGGTCGACTGAGGTCGAAGATTTCAGCAGGCCAAGGGAGCTTGACTGGGTCTGTGCAGATCCGGTCGAATGAAGTCGATGAGACGTATGGGCCCTGCATCCGGTCAAGTGAAGTCGATAAGACATATGAGCCCTGACTCTCAGTTGGGCCGCCGTCTCCCGCTGGGCCTTGCTGGTTTGAGCCCAAGCATTTGGGCCATCCCATATCAAATATAGTAAATTAACTTAATTATTAATAATTTAAAAATTATAAGACGTTAAGTTAAAATTTTAGGTATCGGACGATAACCAACCCCCACTTACTTATTATATATAGCATGCAACAAAAGTGCATGCATTTATAATCTATTGATAATATTCCAAGTATGGATTATCGCCATGCATATTGTTAGACCCATATGGCACCCGCCCTTCTGAGCATGGGGATTAGGGATCTGTTGAGATAAACACAAACGGCATTGATGGGTCGGGGTCGGGGCCTCTCTGAGAGAGCCCATAGATCGATTTCTCGGCCACCTTTGATCTCATCCAGCCCATACACCTTTGGAATATTGGTGCCAAAGTCACAAAAGAGGGTTCTTCATGGTGTGGCTCATTACGTCTGAGCGCCTGCTGAAGGTTTTCTTGTTGATGATAAAGATAAATGTATGTGTGTTTGGATGGGTGGAAGATGGTGGAGATATATATATATATATATAGATCAAGTGGAGTGGGTAGGGGGTGGGGTATGATGGATTGATATTTTAGATTCTATATTTCGATTGATATTTTAAATTTTATTTCACTTCACGATACAATACAGGTGGATACATACTGATGAATGAATTGGTGTTATTGGCTATTAGAATGTGATTCGATTATTTGGAAATTAAATTTGATATGATCTTTTTCTACTTTTGTACTATAAAACTAGAAAAAAAAAAAAATTGGTATACATTAAGTTCCTAGTTCGAGGTGAAGTGGTTATGTAATTAACTCTATAAATTGGTGTGCTTCTTTTATTTATTTATTTAAGGTAGGGGGATCGTCACGTATTCCCGCGGCCTCAAATCCCACCCCCGATCTAAGGCCAGGATTGGTGCAATTATAGTTGCTTCGGGCCCCACATCACCCCCACTTGGATCACAGATCCACGCAACGAAGCTCGAATATATAAATTGGTGTGCTTATTGATTATTCGAATAACACTTGTGGAACTCGCGATACTCATGGAATAATTATTTTGAATTATGAGTGGGATAATACAAAAGAGTAGAGTGAGTATTCTTTTGGTAGTTTGAAGATTAGTTGTACAAGGTTGTTTTGGGTCATGGATTTAGATATGTCAAATTCAAAAGTTATATCGTATCAGTAAAATTATTTCATAATAGAAGAAGAAAACTCCTATAGACGTAGGCAAATTAATTTTGTTGAACCACGTAAGTTTATGTGTGTTTCATTTTCCATCTATCGAGTATTGCTTTTGTCATTAAATTTGTAAATGTGATTTATGGATCCATGATAAATTAAATCCCATATCCATATTGCTTCCTATGTGTGCCCAACATTAGGTTTGGAATATTTTGATTCTATATTTCAGTTGATATTTTATCTTTCATTTCACTTTGAAAAAGCATCAAGTGTGTGTATAATTCACAAAAAAGAATACTTTCTTAAAGAAATATTAAATACAATATATGCATATATTCGTACAATTGAAAAGGTTCCCATTGATTATTCATTCATTTATTTATTTATTGGGTTTTTTTTGGTTTGACAATGTAAATATTTCTTAATTGTTTAGGACAATATTAAATATGAAATGTTTTAAGTGAATTAAGTAGTCCATATAACTTATTGGTGTACGCATCTTTCCAACTAGAAGAATTTGCTATGTTGGAGATATGTGAATTGGATTTATCCAATTGGGCTTTTTTTTTAATGCTTTTTTTCCTTTCGCATCAGGTTCACCACTAAAAATAAAAAATTGATCACATACTTTAAGTGTGGAGTTGAACATTTGATATTTTATATGTCCTTAAGATTTGTGTAATAATTTTTCATATTATATTATTTCTAATTAAATATTATTTCTTGCCAACTATATGGAATCATTTTTATTGTTCATGTTGGTGAGAAATAATTAGTATTAATAAAATATAAAAAATTATATTTGTTATTGATTAATTGGTCAAGTAGTATTGTATTTACGCTTACAAGTATAAGGTTTGAAGGTTTTATTTATTTATTTATACACACGCATGTCGGTGGTCCGATAAATTTATTATTAATTAATTGATCAAGGGATATTGTCTTCAGCGTATATGGTCGGAGTTCAAACTTAAAGATTCTAGGTGGGTGTAAGTAGTAGTAGTAGTAGTAGTAATTTAAAAAAATAAACTGTTTTCTCAACCAAAATAATTGGAGATCTTAGTAATAATTTAAAAAAATAAACTGTTTTCTCAACCAAAATAATTGGAGATCTTAGTAATAATTTCAAAAAAAAAAAAAAAACAAATTTTCAAAATCTTATAACAATCTATTCATTGCTAATCTCCCACACAAGGGTGTTTTTTTTTCCTTTTTTTTAGAAAACATTACAAATTGTGAAATTTTCTTCAATAAGTTAATATTATCATATTATCAAATTAAGTAAATTTAAATACAAATTATACAATCAAATATACATAAAGTGCACAACGACATCCATTTGGATCGAACATGAGACCTCCCACATAATAAAAAAACTGATGGCACTGGGTTATAAGCAACTAGACACACAAGGGGGTTTTTTAGAGGATAGCAGCGTACATAGAATGAATGTTGCATATATATATATATATTATATTTCGTTGAATATGAATTTCAGATAAAGCAAATTTTTACATTATTATTATATATGATTCTAAAGTGACGTTTACATGTATATCTTCAAAGGAGAGAAAAAAAAAGGCAAAATTAAAAGAAATTTATATGTTATTTCAACCTTATTTTATACTTTATTTATTGATATTTTTTCTTTTTTTCTCTTTGTTCGTAGGCCACCGCGTTTGGTTCAATTGACATGATTAGGCATGAGGTGGATATATATGTCAATTGCCACATTGAGTGTGAGAAGCAATTAATCAATTATTTAGTTGACTTTGACATGTGGTTTGATATCCCATAAGAAAGTTACTTTAGTTGTTTGCTTGGTCAGAATTATAATATAAAAAAATTTAAATTTACTAACATACCCTTAAAAAGAGATTGTACTATCAAAATTGGCCCAGCAACATTAGAAGCAATAATTGATATATTTCGTTCTTCTCGAAGTATCATTTACACTGAAATGCTATGTCATTGACTTATTGTACGAAATTAAGTGCGCTTTAATTTAAGCTTTGTGAAAAGAATAAGATTTATTGGCAAATAATGTTGTCAAAAATAGACTTAAAAATAAGATGAAAGATGATTTTTTAGTGATTGTTTCATTACTTATATATATTGCAAAAGATATTATTAAAAATTTTGATATTAGTTTGATTATTAATAAATTTTATTATAAGAAAGAGTATGGCTCAACTTCGTCATGTATCTTGAATTCATAAATTATAAAAATTTATATTTGATTTTTTTATATTTTATAATTTTTATCAATCTTCTCCACAGTATCAGTTTTGAATCCGTTTTTGTCCATTTACATCTTGGCATAAACATTAAAAACTAGTAAAAGAAGAAACAAATTCTCCTTCAAAATAACAACATTTTATACTTCATCTATTTATATTTTTGCCCCTTAAAATACAAGATCCAAATATATAATATAAGTGAATTATAGAAAGATAGTAATAGTGCCACACTTGCTCATTTTATACACACGCACACACATCAGGAGGTCGCTCGAGTTCAAACTCCTGACCTTCCACATTATATGAGAGACTTATGACATTGGGACACAGAGCACTCAGCATATATATATATATATATAACATGCAACAAATTAAAGTGCATGCATTAATCTATTGATAATATTCCAAGTATGGATTATCGCCATGCATATTGTTAGACCCATATGGCACCCGCCCTTCTGAGCATGGGGATTAGGGATCTGTTGAGATGAAGGCTCATGACTTCATTTGCTCCTCCGACCAACTCACCGCCGATAAACACAGTCGGCACGGGGGGGTTGCAGCCAAGACGAGAGAGCCCCTGCTCGATTTCTCGGCCATCTTTCATCTCATCCAGCTCATACACCTTTGGATTGGTGCCGAAGTCATACAAGAGGGTCTTAATGGTGTGGCTCATTACGTCTGAGCTCCTGCTGAAGATCACCACCCCACTACCAGAAACCATTTTAGTTATCTTCTCGGCCATGCCAGTGTTTGTTTGCAGAATTACAAGGCTTTCTTGTAATGGATGAGACTATGTGTTCGTCGATGATAAAGATAAATGTATGTGTGTTTGGGTGTGTGGAAGATGGTGGTGTGGTGGAGATATTTATATAGATCAAGTGGGGTGGGGTGGGGTATTGATGGATTGGTCTTAGTGGGTTCTGAATATTTTTAGATTCTATATTCCAATTGATATTTTATTGGTGTTATTGGTTGTGATAATGTGATTTGATTATTTGAAAACTAAATTTGATATGATCTTTTCTATTTTTGTACTATAAAATTAGAATTTTTTTTTGTACAAAGTTCCTAATTTTAGGTGGATTGGTTACGTAATTAACTCTATGAATCAGTGTGCTTATTGATTATTAGAGTAACACTGATGAAACCCGTGATACTTATGCAATAATTATTTTGAATTATGAGTGGGGTAATACAAAAGGGTGGAGTGAGTATTCTTTTGGTAGTTTTGAGATTAGTGTACAAAGGTATTTTTCGTCGTGGGTTTGGAATTTGAATATGTCAAATTCAAGAGTTATCTCGTACTGGTAAAATTGTCTCATAATAAAAGAAGAAAACTCACGTGGATGTATGCAATTTTTTTCAAACTACGTAAGTTTATGTGTGTTTCATTTTCCATCTATCGAGTATTACTGTTGTTATTAAATTTGTGGATATGATTTGTGGGTTCATGATAAATTAAATCTCGTATCCATATTGCTTCCTCTATATGCCCAGCATTAGGTTTGGAATATTTTGATTCTATATTTCAATTGATATTTTATCTTTCATTTCACTTTGAACATGTGCCAAGTGTATATAATTCACAAAAAAGAATAATTTCTTAAAGAAATATTAAATACAATATATGCATATATTCGTGCAATTGAAAAGGGTCCCTTTGATTATTCATTTATTTATTTATTTATTATTTATTTGGGGTTTTTTTAATTTGACAATGTAAATATTTCTTAATTGTTTAGGACAATATTAAAGATGAAATGTTTTAAGTGAATTAAGTAGTCCATATAACTTATTGGTGTACGCATCTTTCCAACTAGAAGAATTTGCTATGTTGGAGATATGGCATATGGGAATTGGATTTCTCCAAATGGGGTTTTTTTTTTTTTTTTTTTGCTTTTTTTTGCCCTTTCGCATCATGTTCACCACTAAAAATAAAAAAATTGATCACATACCTTTAAGTGTGGAGTGGAACATTTGATATTTTATATGTCCTTAAGATTTGTGTAAAAAAAAATTCATATTATTATTTCTAATTAAATATTATTTCTTGCCAACTTTATGGAATCATTTTTATTGTTCATGTTGGTAAGAAATAATTAGTATTAACATATATGTTTATTATTGATTAATTGGTCAAGTGGTACTGTCTTCACACTTATGTGTGAGGTTTGAAGGTTTTTTTATTTATTTATACACACGCACGCGTAGAGGTCCAATAAATTTATTATTGATTAATTGATCGAGTGGGACTGCCCTTAACGTATGTGGTCGAAGTTCAAACTTAACAAATTCTATATGGGTGTAAAAAAAAATAATAATAAATAAATAAATAAATAATAATAATAATAATAAAACCCAACAAATTTTCAAAATCTTATAACAGTCTATTCATTGCCAATCTCCCACACAAGGGGGGTTCTTTTTTTTTTTTAGAGAACATTACAAATGACGAAGTTTATCCTTTTAATAAATCAATATTATCATATTATCAAATCAAGTTAATTAAAGTACAAACTATACAATCAAATACATATAAAGTGCACAACGATGCACAAGGGTGTTTTTTAGAGGATAGTTTACAATGAATGTTGCATATAGATGTATATATTATATTTCGTTGAATATGAATTTCAAATAAAGCAAATTTTTACATTAGTATTACATATGATTCTAAAGTAACTTTTACATGTATATTTTAAAAAAAAAAAACATTATTTAAAGAAATTAATATATTACTTCGACCTTATTTTATATTTTATTTATTGATATTTTTCTTTTTCTGTCTTTTGCCGTAGGCTGCGTTTGGTTCAATTGATATGATTAGGCATGATTTATATGAGTTGAATATGTATGTCAATTGCCACATTGTTTGTGAGAAGCAATTAATCAATTATTTAGTTGACTTTGACATGTGGCTTGATATCCCATAAGAAAGTTATTTTAGTTGTTTGGTTGGTCAGAATTGATAATATAGAAAAATTTTGAATTTACTAACATACCCTTAAAAAGAGATTATACTATCAAAATTGCCCCGCAACATTAAAAGCAATAATTGATATATTTCATTCTTCTCAAAGTATCATTTACACTGAAATGTTATGTTATTTCTTAATCATTTTAAGGTAAAAACTGAAGGCAACTAATTAAATTCAATTTTAATTTTCGACCAATTTAAATTGTTATAATGCTATTTTTAATGTAATTTAGGAAAAAAAATCGTGGATCGAAACTAATATGTATTTAGGTAGTCAAATCTTATTCTTGTTTAGTATAAACAATTTTAAATTAGTTGATTTATTTGGAAAACTTGAAAAATACAGATTCGGTCTTTTTATTGTGATACTTATGAAAGTTTTTTTTCTCTAAACATTACAACTAATTTAGTATACTATTGTGTTGAAATTTATCTATTTAGTGGAATAGTAAGAGGTTTTTTTTTTTTTCCTTTTCATAAATGGGGGCAAAACTCTCATTTTCTTCTTTAGTATACCCAGCAAAATTGCGCTTGATACTAGATCCCACCTCATTCATATATACTCCAATATCTTGTTGGATTGAAAATCGGCCATAAATTTATAAAGGACAATATTTTTGAATCAAACAAAAAATTAGATTGAATAAACATTATATCCATCTCAATCATAGCTACCAAACTCAAGCTTTGGATCCTCTACTTCATTGTCTGTAATTTTATCTCATATTTCAACTTGACGTATATGTGTCAAATGTATCTCATTGTCAATCAATTATTTTTATGAATAAATATTTAATACACATACCATATATTCATTAAATTAAATAAAAAAAATAAAACACAAAATGAAATAGAGAATTTATTAAACTGCCAAACTCGCAACATTAAAATACAAGATCCAAATATAACATAAGTGAATTATAAAAAGATAGAAATGCCAACCCCACTTTACCAATATAGATCATCTATTCTAATATATATTTCATCTCCTATTTCATTGTATAGATGTTGATGAGGGTTCATTTTGCTGGATTAGGATCCCGGCTAGAATGATGGTAGAACTTGTTCATGTTCATGTTTTGTAGGGAAAGAATCCTGCAGTCACAATAAACGTTAGGCTAGCCGAGTGGCCCTCGGCTTAGGCCCTCCGATGATCAAGTCAGTAGGATTCGACCTCAATAATCAATCAGAAGGGTATGGGCTTTTTGGTGTTTATGAGTGCGTACCCCTGAAAAAGCAGGGTTGAGGGTATATATATCATTCTTCCGCTAGGAAATGTCTGGAAAGCCCTTACGTATCTCCTAGGGCCACTAACCTTGGGCCTGGGGTATTTAGTCATTCCCCCTATTTGAATATTTCCAGCCAACTGCCCTTCCAGGTTTCAAGGACAAGATAGTACACTGTAGCGGCGCCTGCTATGTCAAACGGTGAGGGGGACGGCATGTGCCATTAATGCGGAGACGTGGCACCTGCCAGTGCATTAAATACGATGGCAAAGTAATGTATTGGTCTCGACCTCAGCCTCGCCCTCGACCAGGTCGACTGAGGTCGAAGATTTCCGCAGGCCGAGGGAGCTTGACTGGGTCTGTGCAGATCCGGTCAATGAGACGTATGGGCCCTGACTCTTAGTTGGGCCGCCGTCTCCCACTGGGCCTTGCTGGTTTGGGCCCAAGCATTTGGGCCATCCCATATCATGGGTCCCCCCACTTCGCAAGGCTGAACGAGGTACCGATGAGAAGCGTTGGGAAGTAGCGAAAACGATACTGCTGACAGTCGATCAGGGTTTTTGAACAGTCGACCAGGGTTTGGTGCATTTATTGAACGGTTACATCGTGGCGCGCGTGGTACGGCGTGGCGGTTACAGTCATTATGGCAGACGTTTGGTTTACCGCGCCCCTTCCCCTATAAATATCCACTGTAATTCTGGCCATTTTTACTTTTACTACTTTAGAATCTGCGTGAGAGCTTGTAGAAAAAACTCTTGGGTGCCCAGGGTTTCTAAATCTAACCTTCGCGTTCACTCCCCCAGTTTCCTGCATTTAACTTCCATTTCCAGTAAGTGTTCCGTTGTTTTTACTTCTTATCGTCTGCTTTTCTTTTGAAACATCATGCTGGGATTATATAGTTCTGAGGGTAGTCGGGGGGGGATAATGAGGCTACCCCGTCCAAAAGGCATAGGTATCTCTCTGCGGCATCTGACAAGTCGTCGCCTGATGATTCTAGTTCCAGCAGCTCGAGCAGCAAACGTGGTGGGGAAGAGGCTGGGCCTAGCCAAGTACCCCCATCGCGAGGTCAATTATTTACCCCCAGTCAGTATAGCGAAATAATGTCTACTATGAACCTTGGGGACTTGAGACATCTCAGAGAGCTCTATCATATTCCCCCTAAATACTAGCTTTTAACCCCTGGGCCACCTGGTCGAATGCATCGCGCCCCTACGGGTTGCATAACTGTGTCCGAGGACGCCTTTAGGTGTGGGCTTAGGTTCCCTCTAAGTGACAGCATGATAGATCTGCTTAGGGGTCTTCAAGTATGCATAACCCAGCTTCTGCCCAACTGTTTTTCTACTCTCTGTAGCTTCATAGTTTTAATGCGTCTGTTCAACCAACCAGCTAGCTTCGCAAATTTTTCCAACCTGTTTCATCTTCCCATGTCTCGTAAGTTTGGCAGTACCGACGAGTCGGGGTTCTATTACCTCACTGCTCGACCTCGTCGGAGATTTCTGGTAGCCCCCTCCTCTTCGTATGGTCGGAGTGGAAAAAATGCTACCTTTTTGTTCGAGTGAAGGGGGGTTGGATATTCCTCGGGGTTGGTGGAGGGGGCATGTCGACATGCCTGGGAATATAACTCCGACCTGGCCGAACACATTTGTGTGGGATCTTGTAGAGTTTGAACCCATCGAGGCCTCTGTCTTCATCGAGGAGAAGCAGTTAGTATTGGCCGGGCTGTCGCCGGCCCCCAATAGATTTTCCTACTGATTATGAGATAGGTAGACTGGGTGTGCTTTGTACTTTATTATTTGTCTATCTTTGATGATCTGCATAGTTCTTTGGCTTTGACTTTTGTTGAATTTGATGTGCGCAGATCAAGAAGAGATTATGAACAGATCAAGAGTCGAGGCGTTGGCCTGAGCAGAAAAGAACCAGCAACGCAAGCGGGGCGCTACCTCTCGTCGAGAGCCCTCGACAGACGACGAGCCGCGTCGATTGGAGGCAGCTACTAGCCCCTCGCCAACCTCCTCATCGGGTCAAGCAGTAAGAACCCCGAGCGGGGGCCCTATCGGTCGAGGCAAAAGACCAATGGGAAAGCAGAGCAGTCCTCCGCCCAAGAAGATTGCCGCGGGGAAGGGCAAAGGAAAAAGCGCAGGGTCGGGGATGCCGACAGGGAATGATCTCTTTGGAGATCGAGGAGCCAATGCGTTATTTAATCTACGAAAGTTCCCGTCTCCCCGGTTTGGGTCAGACCCAAGCCTCACCGTAAACGACTCCTCGAGCTTGCTTGCGTCGGGGCCCACCGGGGTGGATGCTTTGAAGGTGCTGATGGCTGGTCAGTTCTTGGCTGACCAAAAAAAGATAATGGGCATGAGCCAGGCTGCTGCCTTCTGTGAGTTCGCATATCACACTATCATGGTAAGATTTCATTTTCTACGTCTCTGCATATTTATACTTTTCTTGATTTGACAGTGGTGACCTTTTTGTCTCAGGTCGGGCAACTGGGCTACAATTTCTACCGCCGCTCTGAGCTGGCCCTTACTGATCGAGAGCAGTTGGATGCTGGCGGTGATGCTGAAACTTTGAAGGCTTAGCTGGAGTCTTCCCAACTGCGAATCGAGGAGCTGGAGAAGCAAGTTAGCTAACATGCCCGGGAGATGAAGAAAAAGGATGAACAGGTCCTTCTCGCGGTGACGGAGCGGACCAAGATAGATGGAAAATTGAAAAAACTGGAGCTAGACGTGCAAGTTGCCTATGAATCTGGTCGGGCTGCTGGTCGGAGTGAGCGTCTGGTTGAGGCCAGGACTGAGTTCGCTCGGATATTACCCGAGGCCCGTCGGGAGGCTATGTAGCAATTCGTAGTTAGCCCGGCTTTCCAAGATGCAAGCGTTGTGCTGGCTCTGGATGATGTGCGGAACGCCTTCGGCGTTCCAGAAGGCAATCCAACAAGTGCAGTTTTTGGGCTATGTTCTTTGGCCTGAGGATCGCTCCATAATGAGTCACGCTCTCGACGAGCAGCTTCAACCATACCCCGAGGATGAGGTCGATGCCGAGGAAGTGCCCATCCAGAAAGGGTCGGGGGTCGAACTTTCACCCGAAGAGAAAAAACGGGTGGAACTTGATGAAAAGCTGAAGGCAGTGGCCTGGGAGTTCGAGTTCACCGAGGACCTGGCTTTCGACGTGTCAGAGGGAAAAGCCAATGTGACTTCCTTCTTCCTGGCTACCGAGCGGCTATTCCTTGAAGCTGCAGCTGGCTCCTCTCGGCCCGTGACTGCCGCCGTCCCCGTCGCCATAGCGCCGCCCGAGCCTCAACTAGCCTTTGTTCCATCCAGTGCACCTGCCCATGCCGCCGCTCCTAGCAACGAAGAAACGGGCAGCTCGAATTAGGCCCAGTTGTCTTTTTGTTCCATCTTTTTGTTTCATTTTAATGTATACATGTCGCCCGATCAACATTCTGGTCGAGTTGTTGCCTCCATGAGGCTTTTACTTAGTTATGTACGAAGTTTGCCTCGGTGAGGCCTTTATTGCTCTCATGCATGAAATTCAATTCGCAATTTCGCTCATTACTGTGTTTCTCCTCGTGCCGTTCATTAGAAGACTATTTGTTTTTATGACTTACCTTTCGGTTCTTGTATAGCAAGTTGCAAATAATCCAGTGGGATAATAGTTAATGTGCGATTTTGGAACACTTTCGCGATTGTAGTATAGGTTAATGTGCGAGGTCGGCGTGCTGGCTTCCATGACGGAATCGACTAAGTGACCCTTGTCAAAGGGTCCGCTTCGATAACGTTGAGAGTTTTCGTCAACTATGGGGTCCACTTAAGTGGCCTCGACGCTCAAGCCTCGACTTGGTGGCATTGAGATTTTCTTTGTCGACTGCAGGGTTGACTTAAGTGGTCTCTGCACTTTAGGCCACGACCTAGCGGCGCGGAGCCTTTTTGGTCGACTGCGGGGTCGATTGTCTTGTCTCGGAACGGTGGCCTCGACTTTGCAGCGTGAAGCCTTTTTCGTCGACTACGGGGTCGACTGCTTGGTCGCGGCGCAATGGCCTCGACTTGGTTAGCACAATTTCCCTTGGTTTGAACGCGGTGCAATTTCATTTCTTTGGGTGATACAAAGGTCATCGATAACCAATTATACAAAAAACTTTTTCAAGTTTACTGCGTTCCAAGGTCAAGGTAGCTCGCGGCCTGATGCATCAGCCAGCCGGTAGGCGTTATTTTTAGATACCTTGACCACTGAGTACGGTCCTTCCTATTTTGGGTACCTCCACTTTCTTGAGAACGTGGTCTCCCACCTTAAAGCTACGCGGTCGGACCGACCTTAAAGACATCAGATTCAGCCATTCAGGGCTTTGCTGCTTCACCTATCCATGGATTCAAGACAAACTATTTTCAGGGCTTTAATGTTCCCATGGTTGGCTCATGGACATATATTCCCCTTTCTTGAACTAGCCAAATTGCTGTCCAAAAGAAACTTCCACATATACTTCTGTTCCACAGCCATCAACCTTGATTCTGTCAGAAAAAGTTTGGAAAAAGATTCATCTGACGATGTCTCAATAGAACTAGTAGAACTCCATTTGCCATCCCTGTCTGAACTTCCTCCACAGTGCCACACCACCAAAAACATACCGCCCCATCTCATGCCAACCCTGATGCAAGCCTTTCAGATGTCAAGCTCAAGCTTTTCTGATATAATCGCCAATCTAAAGCCCGACTTGCTTATATATGATGGGTTCCAGCCATGGTCTGCAAAGCTTGCTTCATCACTAGCCATTCCTGCTGTTCACTTTGCCACAACAGGTTCGACGTCGTTTTCCTTTTTTCACCATCTGCACACACATAAGACCTATGATACTTTCCCTTATCAGGAGATATACCTTCATGATTACGAGAAAAGGGATCTGATTGCTCAAGGGGTGTTGATCAAAGTTACAGACGTCGATGAGGGCTTTGCTTTTGGTGTCTTAAAACTATCTTGTGACATTGTTCTTATTAAGAGCTGCAAAGGGGTTGAGAGGAAATACATGGACTATCTCTCCACCTTGTGCCAGAGGAAAATTGTGCCTGTTGGTCCACTTATTACAACAGATGAAAATGATGCTAATTCAGACATCATGGGTTGGCTAAGTCAGAGAAGTAATTCTCCAACTCTGTACATTTCCTTTGGGAGTGAAAACTATTTGTCTGAGGAGCAAATGCAAGAAATAGCAAAAGGGCTGGAGCTAAGTAAAGTGAACTTCATATGGGTTGCTAGATCACCTCTCGGAAGCGACATTCTTCCCCTGCCCGAGGGGTTTATCGACCGGGCAAAACAGAGAGGGATAGTCCTGCAGGGATGGGCACCACAGGCTGCAATATTAGGACATCCAAGTGTAGGTGGATTCATGAGCCATTGTGGTTGGAGTTCTATCACAGAAAGTATATACTACGCCGTCCCAGTTGTGGGTGTGCCTTTGAAGCTCGACCAGCCGGTGAATTGTAGGCTAGCGGTGGAGGCTGGTGTTGGTGTGGAGATGATCAGGGATGAAAATGGACAGTTCAATGGAGAAAATGTGGCAAAAGCTATTGAAAAGGTGTTTGTGGAGGAGAGTGGAGAAGGGCTTAGGCTTAGAGCTAGAGAATTGAGTGAGAAGATGAAAATGGAGGAAGAAAAAGCATCTCATGAAGTAGCAGAGGAGCTGTCAAGAATTTGTATGAAGAAATGGAAAGCAACAGAAGAAGCAGTATCAGCCTGCAGGGATGATCAGGCAATGGAAAATGGCTTGAAGTTTTAGCTTCTTTTTTTTTTTGATGAAATTGGGAAAAAAAATTCAGAAAAAAAGGGAAAAAAAAATGTGCTAGAAATAAAGTTGTTCTTTCACCAAGTAGGAAAATAAATAAATTCTTCGTGGGAAATTGTTTTTTTTTTTTTTGTGTGCGGAAGGAAAAAAAAAAAAAAAGAAAAAAGTTTCTTCTTTTTCTTCTTTTGAAGTGCCAAAGTTACAAAAATTGCAAAAAATGCATGCATTTGTCAATATATGATGCGTGTATAAAACAAACAGCAACGTTATAAAAATAAAATTTTTTAGTTCTTAAAAATATATTATTATATGCACAATTTTTTACGTCAGTAAAAATAAGCTAGTGCAATATGAAATTTATGATTTATTTTAATTTTAACTACAAAATTAAATCCTAAGATTGGAGAATATATAACAATAAATCATATGGCTTATGTGCCATTGTGACTATTTGCAAAGCTATGTTTTCTTTTAATGCT
Organism: Jacaranda mimosifolia; assembly: GCA_018894105.1. Taxonomy (NCBI): domain Eukaryota; kingdom Viridiplantae; phylum Streptophyta; class Magnoliopsida; order Lamiales; family Bignoniaceae; genus Jacaranda; species Jacaranda mimosifolia. The sequence goes on from CM032123.1 coordinate 38,746,491, forward strand.
TACAAATAATTATATGAATATTTTGAAAATTTTATTAGATTAGGTAGAGGTTCCTTTGAGTGGAAACAGTCAAGAGAGTGCATAGAAATGTCCACAATAATAATAATAAAATTACTATATAATAATAATAATAATAATAATAATAATAATAATAATAATAATAAAATATATAGTTATTATATATAACTATATATACAAATTAAAATATAAAAAAAAAAATTAGGCTCGTGAGCTTTTCGAATCGAATATTATTATAAAATAGTATTTATTTTTTTTACTTTGTGTTTCATGAGAGAGCATAGGGATTAAGCTAGAACTAATGTGCCTTAATAAACCAAATTAATTATGACCCTGAATGTTCATCGGCTCATTTATCTCAAAAAATTTCATAAAATTATTTTTCAATATAAAAATAAGGGACATTAAAATATAAAAATAAATTATTACTTAACTAATTAACAAATTTTAGATATTTTTAAATTATTAGATATTTTAAGTTTGAAAATAATAATTATATGTATAAAAATGGAAAAGAATGATATTTTTTATTGAAAATAGGATAAATAATTCTATTTTATATTCTTAAAATAATATTAAAGGTTCCATTCTGAAATTATTGGAGGACCCATGGTTTGAGAAATAGAAAGAGCATCTGGATTTCACGCTCAACACCCTCTTCCAAATCTAACTTGAGTGATTTGCTCAATTATCGACAGATCAAGCTTGATTAAAATTATAATTCCTTTTTGTATTGGGTTTTTTAATTTTAATTTTTTATTATAAATAGAGATATTTATTTAATTACCAGAGAGGACCATCGTGGAACTTATGATATTCATGGGTATTGTGAGTACAAGTGGGACAATACAAAGGGGTGGAGTCAATATCTCATCTCTTTGGTAGTTATGATAGGGATTGTACAAGGAGTTTTTGACTTGAGTTTGGGCTCGTCAAATTCAAGAGTTGATTTGTACTGGTAAAATTCTATCATAATTGAAAAAAGAAAACTCACGTGGATGTAGGCGAAATTTTCCGAATCATGTAAATCTGTATCTGTTTTATTTTTCTATCTGTTGGGTATTATTTTTATCATTAACTTTATGAGTGTGATTTATAAATTCCTGATAAATTAAATTTCATGCCTAAATTACTTCCGTTGTGCTTCAACGTACCACTTAAATTTGTTTCAACGGTAGAATAATTAAGGGACGGAGTGGTGGAGACTTTGAAGCAATGTTTTCACACAATGGTTAAAGGAATAGCAAGAGACACAAATTTTCTACAAGTATTGAAAATTACTAAAGTAAAAATAAAAAAAATAATTAGGTCTCCACCTAATTATTTTGTCATCCACTTAAACTCTTTTTCCTCGAAAAGAATCAAAAATAATAAAGTAACTCAATAATGCAATCAAAGAAAATCAATTTTTCTCAATGTCTGTTGGATTAATTATTGAGAAAATTTATTAATGAAATAAATTACAGGGTTTTTGAGCATTAAATAAATAAAAATGTAAGTGACAACATAATGATATGCTTATGTTCATTTATATAACAATCACGGTTATTTCAAATTTATTCTATCAACTAAGATTCATTATGTTATTAATTTAATTAAAAAATAAATTCTAAATATAATAAATAGATTAATTCAATATTTAAATTCTATATATTAAATATAAATATATGTCCTCAAATTCTATCACGCACAAAAAAAATTATTTTCTATTTTTTCAAAAAATTTCAATGATTTTTTCTATTTTCCTTAATTTTTTTTCTAATTTATTGGTATTTTTTAATCAATTAAATTGATTAAATATATATTTTTGAGCTGAAATCCAAATTCTGTCATGCACCAAAAGAATGTTTTCTATTTTTTCAGAATTTTTCAATGTGTTTTCCTAATTTTTCTTAATTTTTTATAATTTATTGGTATTTTTTAATCAATTAAATTATTAAAAATAATTAAATAACTATTTGTTAATTTAAAATAAAAAATAACATTATATTTGAATTTATCATAATTTTTTAGAAGTCCATACAAATTTTCACATTAAAATTAATAACAAAAACTTCAAAAGTTGAAAAAGTGTACTTCCTCAAGTTGGGGGACATTGTCATTGTGCCTCCTTCAATATATAGTTTAATTTTCAATTCAACCCCTATTTCCAATATACATTTAAAAGGTAAAGTTAAATAATAATAATAATAATAATAATAATAATAATAATAATAATATTTAAATGGAGAGACCAATCCAACTATACTCACATGTAAATTTTGTATTGCTATTTATTTCTTGACAGCTAAGTAGGAATTGTTCACACACATTGACTTTAGAATTGGATGATTTAAATTAGATCATCAATTAATATATTTTTATATGTATGCAATTATTTTCTTATTTTTTTTAAACTTATTTCTCTGTCTAGTCTTTCACCTAGCTCTTATTTTTCCTTAAGCATCAAAAGATTTTTATTCGAAAAATCGAGTGACTCTAACCTTTGTTTGATTTCAATATAAGAGAATCGATCAGCTTGCACCTAAGCTTATTTTCGACACAATCATGTGACTAGAAAAATATTTTCCCGGACTCATATCAAATACTCTTTCTTTACATGTTTGAATAGAATAATAAATAAATCGAGTCAAGTCAAACGTGTTACTACTTAAATTTATTCAAATTTTTATTGAGCTTTAAAGATTATGTTTTATTTGTTTTGATTGCTAATCGAATCGAGTTTGAATGAGTTTTGATTAAGTCAATTATAAATTGAAATTTGATATATTTTTATATATTTTATTACTTCATCATTAATTTAGTGGAGATAGTATTGAACTTCAAATCTTATCAAATGGGAAAAAATGTGATCAAATTTAGTTTGTTGTGTTTAGCTATATAATTGAGTTTTACTGAACTTTTGCTGATCAATTCTGCAATGAGTATGATACAATTTGATTTATTTTTCAATTCCACATTTGATGTCCATGATCAAAATCCATTTGTTAAGTTGATGGATATTTCTGACAAATTTCATATATATTCCTATTCTACTTCTTTAAATTATCTTGTTAATTAGTTCAGATAAAATATGAACCTCTTTCTATAATAAAATCGAATTTTTTTTTTTTTTTGTCTAACTAACTTGAATATTGATAAATATTTTAAAATAAAAAAAATTTCAAATTTATTTCAATTTTTTGAGTCTAGAATTTTAATCTTATTTCATACTAAACGAGCTCAAGTCCTAAAAAATAAGACTGTCAAGTTCAAGCTCATAATTGCACATGCATTGAACTCGTGCTATAGCTTTAAATTTTATTAAACTCAATTTGAATCCAACCCATTTATAAGAATGGATTAGGGGGGCACGCAGGGGCTACTATCCCCTTCCCTGACATTTTATATTTTTTTTTAGTTTTAGTGATAATTTTTATTATATATATTTAAAAGTTTAGTAATAATTTTTATTATTTTAACTACTTTAATTTTGAAAAGCATAAGACAAATATTTAGACCCATATTTACAATTAAATTAGGCTCATTAGGGCACTTATATTTTATTTGTTTGAGAAATGTTTACATGCATGAATCTAACCAAAAAAAAATCTTTACAACTTTATTAGGACTTACGAAATAATTAAAATCTTTCTTTTTTTATTTCAATGAGAGTGAGACAAAGGTAAGTGAATATTTTTAAAAAATAATAATAATAATTTTTGAATTTAAAATGTATTTACTAACTTATTGTACAAAATGAAGTGAGCTTTTAAGTTTTGTGAAAAGAATAAAATTTATTGTAAAAAATAAGATTAAAAATAAGATGAAAGATGATTTCTTAGCGATTATTTCATTACTTACACTGAAAAAGATATTGCTAAATTTTTTTACATTAATTCAATTATTAATGAAATTTAATGATATGAAGGAGTATGCAACTTTGATATTGTCGCGTATTTTGAATTCATAGATTATAAAATTCATATTTGATTTTTTATGTTTTATAATTTTTATGTCCTTCCACCACAATCTCAGTTTTGGATCCGTCCCTGCCCATTTACATCCTAGTATAAATTAACATTAAAAACCAACAAAAAAAAAGTCTCATTCAAAATAACAACATTTTATTCTTTATTTATTAATATTTTTTTTTCTTTTCCCCTTAAAATACAAGATCCAAATATATAATATAACATAATTGAATTATAGAAAGATAGAAAAGCCACACTTACTGGGGGTTGGTTAGGGTTCGACACCTATAGTTTTAACATAACATCATATACCTCTTAAAAAATTGACACATGTCCAAATACCATTTTTAAATCTTTAGTAATTAAATTAATTTACTATACTAACATTTTCTAATTAAATTAAAAGTAAGATAATTTTTAATATGAAATATCCTTATCAAAAGCTAATATATAACTAAAACAAAAAATAATTACCTACAAAATAGAAAAAGAAAAAAAAATGTAAAGAGAATTTCACAAATTGTGAGTAATAATACTGTGACCTGCGTTATTACCGCACGGCTGAAACGATTTCTGTCCAAAACCACGCACGCCCCACAATTGGCCGCGGCCGTTGACGGACGTGGCGTGCGCTTCTAATTTCCGTTGACGGACGTTGACGGACGTGGCGTGAGCTTCTAATTTCCGTTGATGGATGTGGCGTGCGGTGTGAAAAACAGAAATGTTGAAGGACGTGGCGTGCGGGGTGAAGAATTAGAACACTAGTGGTGGGGGAGGGCAATTCGATATTTTCAATTTGGGACGGAGGGTTGAATTTGTTTAATTTTTAAAAAAAAAAAAATTATTTTATTTTATAGGCAATTGTGTTTTGTTTTGTTTTGTTTTGTTTTTTGTTTTGGTTATATATATTAACTTTTGATAAGAAATTGCCGGTTGGGGGTGTTTGAAGAACAGAAATTACTTTTCATACGTGTATGTTGAATTTGGGAATTGGGGATAGTGGATTTAATTGGTTTAATTTATAAAAAAAAAATCTTTTTCTATTTTTTAGGTAATTATATTTTATTTTTTGTTTTAGTTATATATTAATTTTTGATAAGGCCATTTAAGATACTTCATATTAAAAATTATTTTATTTTTAATTTAATTAAAAATGATTAATATTGATGAGGGTTCGTTTTGCTGGATTAGGATCCCGACTAGAACGATGGTAGAACTTGACCCGGATAGTTCATGTTTCTATTTTGTAGGGAAAGAATCCTGCAGTCACAATAAACGTTAGGCTAACCGAGTGGCCCTCGGCTTAGACCCTCCGACGATCAAGTCAGTAGGATTCGACCTCAATAATCGATCATAAGGGTATGGGCTTTTTGGTGTTTATGAGTGCGTACACCTGAAAAGCAGGGTTGAGGGTATATATATCCTTCTTCAGCTAGGAAATGTCTGGAAAGCCCTTAGCTATCTCCCAGGGCCACTAACCTTGGGCCTGGGGTATTTAGTCATTCCCCCTATTTGAATATTTTCAGCCAACTGCCCTTCCAAGTTTCAAGGACAAGATAGTACATTGTAGTGGCGCCTGTTGTGTCAGACGGTGAGGGGGACGGCATGCGCCATTAATGCGGAAGCATGGCGCCTGCTAGTGCTTTAAATGCAGTGACAGAGTATTGTACTAGTCTCGACCTCAGCCTCGCCCTCGACCAGGTCGACTGAGGTCGAAGATTTCAGCAGGCCAAGGGAGCTTGACTGGGTCTGTGCAGATCCGGTCGAATGAAGTCGATGAGACGTATGGGCCCTGCATCCGGTCAAGTGAAGTCGATAAGACATATGAGCCCTGACTCTCAGTTGGGCCGCCGTCTCCCGCTGGGCCTTGCTGGTTTGAGCCCAAGCATTTGGGCCATCCCATATCAAATATAGTAAATTAACTTAATTATTAATAATTTAAAAATTATAAGACGTTAAGTTAAAATTTTAGGTATCGGACGATAACCAACCCCCACTTACTTATTATATATAGCATGCAACAAAAGTGCATGCATTTATAATCTATTGATAATATTCCAAGTATGGATTATCGCCATGCATATTGTTAGACCCATATGGCACCCGCCCTTCTGAGCATGGGGATTAGGGATCTGTTGAGATAAACACAAACGGCATTGATGGGTCGGGGTCGGGGCCTCTCTGAGAGAGCCCATAGATCGATTTCTCGGCCACCTTTGATCTCATCCAGCCCATACACCTTTGGAATATTGGTGCCAAAGTCACAAAAGAGGGTTCTTCATGGTGTGGCTCATTACGTCTGAGCGCCTGCTGAAGGTTTTCTTGTTGATGATAAAGATAAATGTATGTGTGTTTGGATGGGTGGAAGATGGTGGAGATATATATATATATATATAGATCAAGTGGAGTGGGTAGGGGGTGGGGTATGATGGATTGATATTTTAGATTCTATATTTCGATTGATATTTTAAATTTTATTTCACTTCACGATACAATACAGGTGGATACATACTGATGAATGAATTGGTGTTATTGGCTATTAGAATGTGATTCGATTATTTGGAAATTAAATTTGATATGATCTTTTTCTACTTTTGTACTATAAAACTAGAAAAAAAAAAAAATTGGTATACATTAAGTTCCTAGTTCGAGGTGAAGTGGTTATGTAATTAACTCTATAAATTGGTGTGCTTCTTTTATTTATTTATTTAAGGTAGGGGGATCGTCACGTATTCCCGCGGCCTCAAATCCCACCCCCGATCTAAGGCCAGGATTGGTGCAATTATAGTTGCTTCGGGCCCCACATCACCCCCACTTGGATCACAGATCCACGCAACGAAGCTCGAATATATAAATTGGTGTGCTTATTGATTATTCGAATAACACTTGTGGAACTCGCGATACTCATGGAATAATTATTTTGAATTATGAGTGGGATAATACAAAAGAGTAGAGTGAGTATTCTTTTGGTAGTTTGAAGATTAGTTGTACAAGGTTGTTTTGGGTCATGGATTTAGATATGTCAAATTCAAAAGTTATATCGTATCAGTAAAATTATTTCATAATAGAAGAAGAAAACTCCTATAGACGTAGGCAAATTAATTTTGTTGAACCACGTAAGTTTATGTGTGTTTCATTTTCCATCTATCGAGTATTGCTTTTGTCATTAAATTTGTAAATGTGATTTATGGATCCATGATAAATTAAATCCCATATCCATATTGCTTCCTATGTGTGCCCAACATTAGGTTTGGAATATTTTGATTCTATATTTCAGTTGATATTTTATCTTTCATTTCACTTTGAAAAAGCATCAAGTGTGTGTATAATTCACAAAAAAGAATACTTTCTTAAAGAAATATTAAATACAATATATGCATATATTCGTACAATTGAAAAGGTTCCCATTGATTATTCATTCATTTATTTATTTATTGGGTTTTTTTTGGTTTGACAATGTAAATATTTCTTAATTGTTTAGGACAATATTAAATATGAAATGTTTTAAGTGAATTAAGTAGTCCATATAACTTATTGGTGTACGCATCTTTCCAACTAGAAGAATTTGCTATGTTGGAGATATGTGAATTGGATTTATCCAATTGGGCTTTTTTTTTAATGCTTTTTTTCCTTTCGCATCAGGTTCACCACTAAAAATAAAAAATTGATCACATACTTTAAGTGTGGAGTTGAACATTTGATATTTTATATGTCCTTAAGATTTGTGTAATAATTTTTCATATTATATTATTTCTAATTAAATATTATTTCTTGCCAACTATATGGAATCATTTTTATTGTTCATGTTGGTGAGAAATAATTAGTATTAATAAAATATAAAAAATTATATTTGTTATTGATTAATTGGTCAAGTAGTATTGTATTTACGCTTACAAGTATAAGGTTTGAAGGTTTTATTTATTTATTTATACACACGCATGTCGGTGGTCCGATAAATTTATTATTAATTAATTGATCAAGGGATATTGTCTTCAGCGTATATGGTCGGAGTTCAAACTTAAAGATTCTAGGTGGGTGTAAGTAGTAGTAGTAGTAGTAGTAATTTAAAAAAATAAACTGTTTTCTCAACCAAAATAATTGGAGATCTTAGTAATAATTTAAAAAAATAAACTGTTTTCTCAACCAAAATAATTGGAGATCTTAGTAATAATTTCAAAAAAAAAAAAAAAAACAAATTTTCAAAATCTTATAACAATCTATTCATTGCTAATCTCCCACACAAGGGTGTTTTTTTTTCCTTTTTTTTAGAAAACATTACAAATTGTGAAATTTTCTTCAATAAGTTAATATTATCATATTATCAAATTAAGTAAATTTAAATACAAATTATACAATCAAATATACATAAAGTGCACAACGACATCCATTTGGATCGAACATGAGACCTCCCACATAATAAAAAAACTGATGGCACTGGGTTATAAGCAACTAGACACACAAGGGGGTTTTTTAGAGGATAGCAGCGTACATAGAATGAATGTTGCATATATATATATATATTATATTTCGTTGAATATGAATTTCAGATAAAGCAAATTTTTACATTATTATTATATATGATTCTAAAGTGACGTTTACATGTATATCTTCAAAGGAGAGAAAAAAAAAGGCAAAATTAAAAGAAATTTATATGTTATTTCAACCTTATTTTATACTTTATTTATTGATATTTTTTCTTTTTTTCTCTTTGTTCGTAGGCCACCGCGTTTGGTTCAATTGACATGATTAGGCATGAGGTGGATATATATGTCAATTGCCACATTGAGTGTGAGAAGCAATTAATCAATTATTTAGTTGACTTTGACATGTGGTTTGATATCCCATAAGAAAGTTACTTTAGTTGTTTGCTTGGTCAGAATTATAATATAAAAAAATTTAAATTTACTAACATACCCTTAAAAAGAGATTGTACTATCAAAATTGGCCCAGCAACATTAGAAGCAATAATTGATATATTTCGTTCTTCTCGAAGTATCATTTACACTGAAATGCTATGTCATTGACTTATTGTACGAAATTAAGTGCGCTTTAATTTAAGCTTTGTGAAAAGAATAAGATTTATTGGCAAATAATGTTGTCAAAAATAGACTTAAAAATAAGATGAAAGATGATTTTTTAGTGATTGTTTCATTACTTATATATATTGCAAAAGATATTATTAAAAATTTTGATATTAGTTTGATTATTAATAAATTTTATTATAAGAAAGAGTATGGCTCAACTTCGTCATGTATCTTGAATTCATAAATTATAAAAATTTATATTTGATTTTTTTATATTTTATAATTTTTATCAATCTTCTCCACAGTATCAGTTTTGAATCCGTTTTTGTCCATTTACATCTTGGCATAAACATTAAAAACTAGTAAAAGAAGAAACAAATTCTCCTTCAAAATAACAACATTTTATACTTCATCTATTTATATTTTTGCCCCTTAAAATACAAGATCCAAATATATAATATAAGTGAATTATAGAAAGATAGTAATAGTGCCACACTTGCTCATTTTATACACACGCACACACATCAGGAGGTCGCTCGAGTTCAAACTCCTGACCTTCCACATTATATGAGAGACTTATGACATTGGGACACAGAGCACTCAGCATATATATATATATATATAACATGCAACAAATTAAAGTGCATGCATTAATCTATTGATAATATTCCAAGTATGGATTATCGCCATGCATATTGTTAGACCCATATGGCACCCGCCCTTCTGAGCATGGGGATTAGGGATCTGTTGAGATGAAGGCTCATGACTTCATTTGCTCCTCCGACCAACTCACCGCCGATAAACACAGTCGGCACGGGGGGGTTGCAGCCAAGACGAGAGAGCCCCTGCTCGATTTCTCGGCCATCTTTCATCTCATCCAGCTCATACACCTTTGGATTGGTGCCGAAGTCATACAAGAGGGTCTTAATGGTGTGGCTCATTACGTCTGAGCTCCTGCTGAAGATCACCACCCCACTACCAGAAACCATTTTAGTTATCTTCTCGGCCATGCCAGTGTTTGTTTGCAGAATTACAAGGCTTTCTTGTAATGGATGAGACTATGTGTTCGTCGATGATAAAGATAAATGTATGTGTGTTTGGGTGTGTGGAAGATGGTGGTGTGGTGGAGATATTTATATAGATCAAGTGGGGTGGGGTGGGGTATTGATGGATTGGTCTTAGTGGGTTCTGAATATTTTTAGATTCTATATTCCAATTGATATTTTATTGGTGTTATTGGTTGTGATAATGTGATTTGATTATTTGAAAACTAAATTTGATATGATCTTTTCTATTTTTGTACTATAAAATTAGAATTTTTTTTTGTACAAAGTTCCTAATTTTAGGTGGATTGGTTACGTAATTAACTCTATGAATCAGTGTGCTTATTGATTATTAGAGTAACACTGATGAAACCCGTGATACTTATGCAATAATTATTTTGAATTATGAGTGGGGTAATACAAAAGGGTGGAGTGAGTATTCTTTTGGTAGTTTTGAGATTAGTGTACAAAGGTATTTTTCGTCGTGGGTTTGGAATTTGAATATGTCAAATTCAAGAGTTATCTCGTACTGGTAAAATTGTCTCATAATAAAAGAAGAAAACTCACGTGGATGTATGCAATTTTTTTCAAACTACGTAAGTTTATGTGTGTTTCATTTTCCATCTATCGAGTATTACTGTTGTTATTAAATTTGTGGATATGATTTGTGGGTTCATGATAAATTAAATCTCGTATCCATATTGCTTCCTCTATATGCCCAGCATTAGGTTTGGAATATTTTGATTCTATATTTCAATTGATATTTTATCTTTCATTTCACTTTGAACATGTGCCAAGTGTATATAATTCACAAAAAAGAATAATTTCTTAAAGAAATATTAAATACAATATATGCATATATTCGTGCAATTGAAAAGGGTCCCTTTGATTATTCATTTATTTATTTATTTATTATTTATTTGGGGTTTTTTTAATTTGACAATGTAAATATTTCTTAATTGTTTAGGACAATATTAAAGATGAAATGTTTTAAGTGAATTAAGTAGTCCATATAACTTATTGGTGTACGCATCTTTCCAACTAGAAGAATTTGCTATGTTGGAGATATGGCATATGGGAATTGGATTTCTCCAAATGGGGTTTTTTTTTTTTTTTTTTTGCTTTTTTTTGCCCTTTCGCATCATGTTCACCACTAAAAATAAAAAAATTGATCACATACCTTTAAGTGTGGAGTGGAACATTTGATATTTTATATGTCCTTAAGATTTGTGTAAAAAAAAATTCATATTATTATTTCTAATTAAATATTATTTCTTGCCAACTTTATGGAATCATTTTTATTGTTCATGTTGGTAAGAAATAATTAGTATTAACATATATGTTTATTATTGATTAATTGGTCAAGTGGTACTGTCTTCACACTTATGTGTGAGGTTTGAAGGTTTTTTTATTTATTTATACACACGCACGCGTAGAGGTCCAATAAATTTATTATTGATTAATTGATCGAGTGGGACTGCCCTTAACGTATGTGGTCGAAGTTCAAACTTAACAAATTCTATATGGGTGTAAAAAAAAATAATAATAAATAAATAAATAAATAATAATAATAATAATAAAACCCAACAAATTTTCAAAATCTTATAACAGTCTATTCATTGCCAATCTCCCACACAAGGGGGGTTCTTTTTTTTTTTTAGAGAACATTACAAATGACGAAGTTTATCCTTTTAATAAATCAATATTATCATATTATCAAATCAAGTTAATTAAAGTACAAACTATACAATCAAATACATATAAAGTGCACAACGATGCACAAGGGTGTTTTTTAGAGGATAGTTTACAATGAATGTTGCATATAGATGTATATATTATATTTCGTTGAATATGAATTTCAAATAAAGCAAATTTTTACATTAGTATTACATATGATTCTAAAGTAACTTTTACATGTATATTTTAAAAAAAAAAAACATTATTTAAAGAAATTAATATATTACTTCGACCTTATTTTATATTTTATTTATTGATATTTTTCTTTTTCTGTCTTTTGCCGTAGGCTGCGTTTGGTTCAATTGATATGATTAGGCATGATTTATATGAGTTGAATATGTATGTCAATTGCCACATTGTTTGTGAGAAGCAATTAATCAATTATTTAGTTGACTTTGACATGTGGCTTGATATCCCATAAGAAAGTTATTTTAGTTGTTTGGTTGGTCAGAATTGATAATATAGAAAAATTTTGAATTTACTAACATACCCTTAAAAAGAGATTATACTATCAAAATTGCCCCGCAACATTAAAAGCAATAATTGATATATTTCATTCTTCTCAAAGTATCATTTACACTGAAATGTTATGTTATTTCTTAATCATTTTAAGGTAAAAACTGAAGGCAACTAATTAAATTCAATTTTAATTTTCGACCAATTTAAATTGTTATAATGCTATTTTTAATGTAATTTAGGAAAAAAAATCGTGGATCGAAACTAATATGTATTTAGGTAGTCAAATCTTATTCTTGTTTAGTATAAACAATTTTAAATTAGTTGATTTATTTGGAAAACTTGAAAAATACAGATTCGGTCTTTTTATTGTGATACTTATGAAAGTTTTTTTTCTCTAAACATTACAACTAATTTAGTATACTATTGTGTTGAAATTTATCTATTTAGTGGAATAGTAAGAGGTTTTTTTTTTTTTCCTTTTCATAAATGGGGGCAAAACTCTCATTTTCTTCTTTAGTATACCCAGCAAAATTGCGCTTGATACTAGATCCCACCTCATTCATATATACTCCAATATCTTGTTGGATTGAAAATCGGCCATAAATTTATAAAGGACAATATTTTTGAATCAAACAAAAAATTAGATTGAATAAACATTATATCCATCTCAATCATAGCTACCAAACTCAAGCTTTGGATCCTCTACTTCATTGTCTGTAATTTTATCTCATATTTCAACTTGACGTATATGTGTCAAATGTATCTCATTGTCAATCAATTATTTTTATGAATAAATATTTAATACACATACCATATATTCATTAAATTAAATAAAAAAAATAAAACACAAAATGAAATAGAGAATTTATTAAACTGCCAAACTCGCAACATTAAAATACAAGATCCAAATATAACATAAGTGAATTATAAAAAGATAGAAATGCCAACCCCACTTTACCAATATAGATCATCTATTCTAATATATATTTCATCTCCTATTTCATTGTATAGATGTTGATGAGGGTTCATTTTGCTGGATTAGGATCCCGGCTAGAATGATGGTAGAACTTGTTCATGTTCATGTTTTGTAGGGAAAGAATCCTGCAGTCACAATAAACGTTAGGCTAGCCGAGTGGCCCTCGGCTTAGGCCCTCCGATGATCAAGTCAGTAGGATTCGACCTCAATAATCAATCAGAAGGGTATGGGCTTTTTGGTGTTTATGAGTGCGTACCCCTGAAAAAGCAGGGTTGAGGGTATATATATCATTCTTCCGCTAGGAAATGTCTGGAAAGCCCTTACGTATCTCCTAGGGCCACTAACCTTGGGCCTGGGGTATTTAGTCATTCCCCCTATTTGAATATTTCCAGCCAACTGCCCTTCCAGGTTTCAAGGACAAGATAGTACACTGTAGCGGCGCCTGCTATGTCAAACGGTGAGGGGGACGGCATGTGCCATTAATGCGGAGACGTGGCACCTGCCAGTGCATTAAATACGATGGCAAAGTAATGTATTGGTCTCGACCTCAGCCTCGCCCTCGACCAGGTCGACTGAGGTCGAAGATTTCCGCAGGCCGAGGGAGCTTGACTGGGTCTGTGCAGATCCGGTCAATGAGACGTATGGGCCCTGACTCTTAGTTGGGCCGCCGTCTCCCACTGGGCCTTGCTGGTTTGGGCCCAAGCATTTGGGCCATCCCATATCATGGGTCCCCCCACTTCGCAAGGCTGAACGAGGTACCGATGAGAAGCGTTGGGAAGTAGCGAAAACGATACTGCTGACAGTCGATCAGGGTTTTTGAACAGTCGACCAGGGTTTGGTGCATTTATTGAACGGTTACATCGTGGCGCGCGTGGTACGGCGTGGCGGTTACAGTCATTATGGCAGACGTTTGGTTTACCGCGCCCCTTCCCCTATAAATATCCACTGTAATTCTGGCCATTTTTACTTTTACTACTTTAGAATCTGCGTGAGAGCTTGTAGAAAAAACTCTTGGGTGCCCAGGGTTTCTAAATCTAACCTTCGCGTTCACTCCCCCAGTTTCCTGCATTTAACTTCCATTTCCAGTAAGTGTTCCGTTGTTTTTACTTCTTATCGTCTGCTTTTCTTTTGAAACATCATGCTGGGATTATATAGTTCTGAGGGTAGTCGGGGGGGGATAATGAGGCTACCCCGTCCAAAAGGCATAGGTATCTCTCTGCGGCATCTGACAAGTCGTCGCCTGATGATTCTAGTTCCAGCAGCTCGAGCAGCAAACGTGGTGGGGAAGAGGCTGGGCCTAGCCAAGTACCCCCATCGCGAGGTCAATTATTTACCCCCAGTCAGTATAGCGAAATAATGTCTACTATGAACCTTGGGGACTTGAGACATCTCAGAGAGCTCTATCATATTCCCCCTAAATACTAGCTTTTAACCCCTGGGCCACCTGGTCGAATGCATCGCGCCCCTACGGGTTGCATAACTGTGTCCGAGGACGCCTTTAGGTGTGGGCTTAGGTTCCCTCTAAGTGACAGCATGATAGATCTGCTTAGGGGTCTTCAAGTATGCATAACCCAGCTTCTGCCCAACTGTTTTTCTACTCTCTGTAGCTTCATAGTTTTAATGCGTCTGTTCAACCAACCAGCTAGCTTCGCAAATTTTTCCAACCTGTTTCATCTTCCCATGTCTCGTAAGTTTGGCAGTACCGACGAGTCGGGGTTCTATTACCTCACTGCTCGACCTCGTCGGAGATTTCTGGTAGCCCCCTCCTCTTCGTATGGTCGGAGTGGAAAAAATGCTACCTTTTTGTTCGAGTGAAGGGGGGTTGGATATTCCTCGGGGTTGGTGGAGGGGGCATGTCGACATGCCTGGGAATATAACTCCGACCTGGCCGAACACATTTGTGTGGGATCTTGTAGAGTTTGAACCCATCGAGGCCTCTGTCTTCATCGAGGAGAAGCAGTTAGTATTGGCCGGGCTGTCGCCGGCCCCCAATAGATTTTCCTACTGATTATGAGATAGGTAGACTGGGTGTGCTTTGTACTTTATTATTTGTCTATCTTTGATGATCTGCATAGTTCTTTGGCTTTGACTTTTGTTGAATTTGATGTGCGCAGATCAAGAAGAGATTATGAACAGATCAAGAGTCGAGGCGTTGGCCTGAGCAGAAAAGAACCAGCAACGCAAGCGGGGCGCTACCTCTCGTCGAGAGCCCTCGACAGACGACGAGCCGCGTCGATTGGAGGCAGCTACTAGCCCCTCGCCAACCTCCTCATCGGGTCAAGCAGTAAGAACCCCGAGCGGGGGCCCTATCGGTCGAGGCAAAAGACCAATGGGAAAGCAGAGCAGTCCTCCGCCCAAGAAGATTGCCGCGGGGAAGGGCAAAGGAAAAAGCGCAGGGTCGGGGATGCCGACAGGGAATGATCTCTTTGGAGATCGAGGAGCCAATGCGTTATTTAATCTACGAAAGTTCCCGTCTCCCCGGTTTGGGTCAGACCCAAGCCTCACCGTAAACGACTCCTCGAGCTTGCTTGCGTCGGGGCCCACCGGGGTGGATGCTTTGAAGGTGCTGATGGCTGGTCAGTTCTTGGCTGACCAAAAAAAGATAATGGGCATGAGCCAGGCTGCTGCCTTCTGTGAGTTCGCATATCACACTATCATGGTAAGATTTCATTTTCTACGTCTCTGCATATTTATACTTTTCTTGATTTGACAGTGGTGACCTTTTTGTCTCAGGTCGGGCAACTGGGCTACAATTTCTACCGCCGCTCTGAGCTGGCCCTTACTGATCGAGAGCAGTTGGATGCTGGCGGTGATGCTGAAACTTTGAAGGCTTAGCTGGAGTCTTCCCAACTGCGAATCGAGGAGCTGGAGAAGCAAGTTAGCTAACATGCCCGGGAGATGAAGAAAAAGGATGAACAGGTCCTTCTCGCGGTGACGGAGCGGACCAAGATAGATGGAAAATTGAAAAAACTGGAGCTAGACGTGCAAGTTGCCTATGAATCTGGTCGGGCTGCTGGTCGGAGTGAGCGTCTGGTTGAGGCCAGGACTGAGTTCGCTCGGATATTACCCGAGGCCCGTCGGGAGGCTATGTAGCAATTCGTAGTTAGCCCGGCTTTCCAAGATGCAAGCGTTGTGCTGGCTCTGGATGATGTGCGGAACGCCTTCGGCGTTCCAGAAGGCAATCCAACAAGTGCAGTTTTTGGGCTATGTTCTTTGGCCTGAGGATCGCTCCATAATGAGTCACGCTCTCGACGAGCAGCTTCAACCATACCCCGAGGATGAGGTCGATGCCGAGGAAGTGCCCATCCAGAAAGGGTCGGGGGTCGAACTTTCACCCGAAGAGAAAAAACGGGTGGAACTTGATGAAAAGCTGAAGGCAGTGGCCTGGGAGTTCGAGTTCACCGAGGACCTGGCTTTCGACGTGTCAGAGGGAAAAGCCAATGTGACTTCCTTCTTCCTGGCTACCGAGCGGCTATTCCTTGAAGCTGCAGCTGGCTCCTCTCGGCCCGTGACTGCCGCCGTCCCCGTCGCCATAGCGCCGCCCGAGCCTCAACTAGCCTTTGTTCCATCCAGTGCACCTGCCCATGCCGCCGCTCCTAGCAACGAAGAAACGGGCAGCTCGAATTAGGCCCAGTTGTCTTTTTGTTCCATCTTTTTGTTTCATTTTAATGTATACATGTCGCCCGATCAACATTCTGGTCGAGTTGTTGCCTCCATGAGGCTTTTACTTAGTTATGTACGAAGTTTGCCTCGGTGAGGCCTTTATTGCTCTCATGCATGAAATTCAATTCGCAATTTCGCTCATTACTGTGTTTCTCCTCGTGCCGTTCATTAGAAGACTATTTGTTTTTATGACTTACCTTTCGGTTCTTGTATAGCAAGTTGCAAATAATCCAGTGGGATAATAGTTAATGTGCGATTTTGGAACACTTTCGCGATTGTAGTATAGGTTAATGTGCGAGGTCGGCGTGCTGGCTTCCATGACGGAATCGACTAAGTGACCCTTGTCAAAGGGTCCGCTTCGATAACGTTGAGAGTTTTCGTCAACTATGGGGTCCACTTAAGTGGCCTCGACGCTCAAGCCTCGACTTGGTGGCATTGAGATTTTCTTTGTCGACTGCAGGGTTGACTTAAGTGGTCTCTGCACTTTAGGCCACGACCTAGCGGCGCGGAGCCTTTTTGGTCGACTGCGGGGTCGATTGTCTTGTCTCGGAACGGTGGCCTCGACTTTGCAGCGTGAAGCCTTTTTCGTCGACTACGGGGTCGACTGCTTGGTCGCGGCGCAATGGCCTCGACTTGGTTAGCACAATTTCCCTTGGTTTGAACGCGGTGCAATTTCATTTCTTTGGGTGATACAAAGGTCATCGATAACCAATTATACAAAAAACTTTTTCAAGTTTACTGCGTTCCAAGGTCAAGGTAGCTCGCGGCCTGATGCATCAGCCAGCCGGTAGGCGTTATTTTTAGATACCTTGACCACTGAGTACGGTCCTTCCTATTTTGGGTACCTCCACTTTCTTGAGAACGTGGTCTCCCACCTTAAAGCTACGCGGTCGGACCGACCTTAAAGACATCAGATTCAGCCATTCAGGGCTTTGCTGCTTCACCTATCCATGGATTCAAGACAAACTATTTTCAGGGCTTTAATGTTCCCATGGTTGGCTCATGGACATATATTCCCCTTTCTTGAACTAGCCAAATTGCTGTCCAAAAGAAACTTCCACATATACTTCTGTTCCACAGCCATCAACCTTGATTCTGTCAGAAAAAGTTTGGAAAAAGATTCATCTGACGATGTCTCAATAGAACTAGTAGAACTCCATTTGCCATCCCTGTCTGAACTTCCTCCACAGTGCCACACCACCAAAAACATACCGCCCCATCTCATGCCAACCCTGATGCAAGCCTTTCAGATGTCAAGCTCAAGCTTTTCTGATATAATCGCCAATCTAAAGCCCGACTTGCTTATATATGATGGGTTCCAGCCATGGTCTGCAAAGCTTGCTTCATCACTAGCCATTCCTGCTGTTCACTTTGCCACAACAGGTTCGACGTCGTTTTCCTTTTTTCACCATCTGCACACACATAAGACCTATGATACTTTCCCTTATCAGGAGATATACCTTCATGATTACGAGAAAAGGGATCTGATTGCTCAAGGGGTGTTGATCAAAGTTACAGACGTCGATGAGGGCTTTGCTTTTGGTGTCTTAAAACTATCTTGTGACATTGTTCTTATTAAGAGCTGCAAAGGGGTTGAGAGGAAATACATGGACTATCTCTCCACCTTGTGCCAGAGGAAAATTGTGCCTGTTGGTCCACTTATTACAACAGATGAAAATGATGCTAATTCAGACATCATGGGTTGGCTAAGTCAGAGAAGTAATTCTCCAACTCTGTACATTTCCTTTGGGAGTGAAAACTATTTGTCTGAGGAGCAAATGCAAGAAATAGCAAAAGGGCTGGAGCTAAGTAAAGTGAACTTCATATGGGTTGCTAGATCACCTCTCGGAAGCGACATTCTTCCCCTGCCCGAGGGGTTTATCGACCGGGCAAAACAGAGAGGGATAGTCCTGCAGGGATGGGCACCACAGGCTGCAATATTAGGACATCCAAGTGTAGGTGGATTCATGAGCCATTGTGGTTGGAGTTCTATCACAGAAAGTATATACTACGCCGTCCCAGTTGTGGCTGTGCCTTTGAAGCTCGACCAGCCGGTGAATTGTAGGCTAGCGGTGGAGGCTGGTGTTGGTGTGGAGGTGATCAGGGATGAAAATGGACAGTTCAATGGAGAAAATGTGGCAAAAGCTATTGAAAAGGTGTTTGTGGAGGAGAGTGGAGAAGGGCTTAGGCTTAGAGCTAGAGAATTGAGTGAGAAGATGAAAATGGAGGAAGAAAAAGCATCTCATGAAGTAGCAGAGGAGCTGTCAAGAATTTGTATGAAGAAATGGAAAGCAACAGAAGAAGCAGTATCAGCCTGCAGGGATGATCAGGCAATGGAAAATGGCTTGAAGTTTTAGCTTCTTTTTTTTTTTGATGAAATTGGGAAAAAAAATTCAGAAAAAAAGGGAAAAAAAAATGTGCTAGAAATAAAGTTGTTCTTTCACCAAGTAGGAAAATAAATAAATTCTTCGTGGGAAATTGTTTTTTTTTTTTTTGTGTGCGGAAGGAAAAAAAAAAAAAAAAGAAAAAAGTTTCTTCTTTTTCTTCTTTTGAAGTGCCAAAGTTACAAAAATTGCAAAAAATGCATGCATTTGTCAATATATGATGCGTGTATAAAACAAACAGCAACGTTATAAAAATAAAATTTTTTAGTTCTTAAAAATATATTATTATATGCACAATTTTTTACGTCAGTAAAAATAAGCTAGTGCAATATGAAATTTATGATTTATTTTAATTTTAACTACAAAATTAAATCCTAAGATTGGAGAATATATAACAATAAATCATATGGCTTATGTGCCATTGTGACTATTTGCAAAGCTATGTTTTCTTTTAATGCTTACAAATAATTATATGAATATTTTGAAAATTTTATTAGATTAGGTAGAGGTTCCTTTGAGTGGAAACAGTCAAGAGAGTGCATAGAAATGTCCACAATAATAATAATAAAATTACTATATAATAATAATAATAATAATAATAATAATAATAATAATAAAATATATAGTTATTATATATAACTATATATACAAATTAAAATATAAAAAAAAAATTAGGCTCGTGAGCTTTTCGAATCGAATATTATTATAAAATAGTATTTATTTTTTTTACTTTGTGTTTCATGAGAGAGCATAGGGATTAAGCTAGAACTAATGTGCCTTAATAAACCAAATTAATTATGACCCTGAATGTTCATCGGCTCATTTATCTCAAAAAATTTCATAAAATTATTTTTCAATATAAAAATAAGGGACATTAAAATATAAAAATAAATTATTACTTAACTAATTAACAAATTTTAGATATTTTTAAATTATTAGATATTTTAAGTTTGAAAATAATAATTATATGTATAAAAATTGAAAAGAATGATATTTTTTATTGAAAATAGGATAAATAATTCTATTTTATATTCTTAAAATAATATTAAAGGTTCCATTCTGAAATTATTGGAGGACCCATGGTTTGAGAAATAGAAAGAGGATCTGGATTTCACGCTCAACACCCTCTTCCAAATCTAACTTGAGTGATTTGCTCAATTATCGACAGATCAAGTTTGATTAAAATTATAACTCCTTTTTGTATTGGGTTTTTTAATTTTAATTTTTTATTATAAATAGAGATATTTATTTGATTACCAGAGAGGACCATCGTGGAACTTATGATATTCATGGGTATTGTGAGTACAAGTGGGGCAATACAAAAGGGTGGAGTCAATATCTCATCTCTTTGGTAGTTATAATAGGGATTGTACAAGGAGTTTTTGGCTTGAATTTGGGCTCGTCAAATTCAAGAGTTGATTTGTACTGGTAAAATTCTATCATAATTGAAAAAAGAAAACTCACGTGGATGTAGGCGAAATTTGCCGAATCATGTAAATCTGTATCTGTTTTATTTTTCTATCTGTTGGGTATTATTTTTATCATTAACTTTATGAGTGTGATTTATGAATTCCTGATAAATTAAATTTCATGCCTAAATTACTTCCGTTGTGCTTCAACGTACCACTTAAATTTGTTTCAACGATAGAATAATTAAGGGACGGAGTGGTGGAGACTTTGAAGCAATGTTTTCACACAATGGTTAAAGGAATAGCAAGAGACACAAATTTTCTACAAGTATTGAAAATTACTAAAGTAAAAATAAAAAAAATAATTAGGTCTCCACCTAATTATTTTGTCATCCACTTAAACTCTTTTTCCTCGAAAAGAATCAAAAATAATAAAGTAACTCAATAATGCAATCAAAGAAAATCAATTTTTCTCAATGTCTGTTGGATTAATTATTGAGAAAATTTATTAATGAAATAAATTACAGGGTTTTTGAGCATTAAATAAATAAAAATGTAAGTGACAACATAATGATATGCTTATGTTCATTTATATAACAATCACGGTTATTTCAAATTTATTCTATCAACTAAGATTCATTATGTTATTAATTTAATTAAAAAATAAATTCTAAATATAATAAATAGATTAATTCAATATTTAAATTCTATATATTAAATATAAATATATGTCCTCAAATTCTATCATGCACAAAAAAAATTATTTTCTATTTTTTCAAAAAATTTCAATGATTTTTTCTATTTTCCTTAATTTTTTTCTAATTTATTGGTATTTTTTAATCAATTAAATTGATTAAATATATATTTTTGAGCTGAAATCCAAATTCTGTCATGCACCAAAAGAATGTTTTCTATTTTTTCAGAATTTTTCAATGTGTTTTCCTAATTTTTCTTAATTTTTTATAATTTATTGATATTTTTTAATCAATTAAATTATTAAAAATAATTAAATAACTATTTGTTAATTTAAAATAAAAAATAACATTATATTTGAATTTATCATAATTTTTTAGAAGTCCATACAAATTTTCACATTAAAATTAATAACAAAAACTTCAAAAGTTGAAAAAGTGTACTTCCTCAAGTTGGGGGACATTGTCATTGTGCCTCCTTCAATATATAGTTTAATTTTCAATTCAACCCCTATTTCCAATATACATTTAAAAGGTAAAGTTAAATAATAATAATAATAATAATAATAATAATAATAATAATAATAATATTTAAATGGAGAGACCAATCCACCTATACTCACATGTAAATTTTGTATTCCTAGTTATTTCTTGACAGCTAAGTAGAAATTGTTCACACACATTGACATTAGAATTGGATGATTTAAATTAGATCATCAATTAATATATTTTTATATGTATGCAATTATTTTCTTATTTTTTTAAAACTTATTTTTCTGTCTAATCTTTTACCTAACTCTTATTTTTCCTTAAGCGTCAAAAGATTTTTATTCGAAAAATTTAGTGACTCTAACCTATGTTTGATTTCAATATAAGATAATCCAACCTATACCGAAGTTTATTTTTGACACAATCATGTGACGACTAGAAAATTATTTTTCCAAACTCATATCAAATATTGTTTCTTTACATGTTCGAATAAAATTATAAATAAATCAAGTCGAGTCAAACATGTTACTGTTCAAATTTATTCAAATTTTTATTGAACTTTAAAAATTATGTTTATTTGCTTTGATTGTTAATCGAATCGAGTTTGAATGAGTTTTGATTAAGTCGATTATAAATTGAAATTTGATATATTTGATATATTTTATTACTTCATCACTAATTTAGTGGAGATAGTATTGAACTCCAAATCTTATCAAATGGAAAAGAAATGCGATCAAACTTAGTTTGTTATGTTAATTGAGTTTTATGATCGATTCTGCAATGAGTACTATACAATTTGATTTATTTTTCAATAATGTCCATTTTCAAAATGCATTTGTTAAGTTGACGTATATTTCTGATAAATTTCATATATATTCCTATTCTACTTCTTTAAATCATCTTGTTAGTTCAGATAATATATGAAGCTCTTTGTATAATAAGATCCAAAGTAAAAAATTTCTTTTGTCTAACTAACTTGAATATTGATAAATATTTTTAAAATAATTTTTTTTTCAATTTTTTTTCAATATACTTTTGGAACTTGTTTCTTACTTAAATGAGCTCGAGTCCTAAAAAATGAGACTGTCAAGTTCAAGCTCGTAATTGCACATTGAACTCGTACTCTAACTTTAAATTTTATTAAACTCAATTTGAATCCAACCCATTTATAATGACATATTAGGGAGGCATGCAGGGGCTACTATCCCCTTCCATGACATTTTATTTTTTTTAGATTTAGTAATAATTTTTATTATTTTAACTGCTTTAATTTTGAAAAGCCTAAGATGAATATTTAGGCCCATATTTACAATCGAATAATTTATAGTTAAATTAGGCTCATTATGGCACTTCTATTTTATTTATTTGAAGACATGTTTACAGGAATCTAACCAAAAAAAATCTTTACAACTTTATAAGGACTTACAAAATAATTAAAAATTTTCTTTTTTTATTTCAACAAGATTGAGACAAAGAGATAAAGGTTAGTGAATCTTTTTTTTATTAAAAAAAAAAAATTTTAATTTTTGAATTTAACATGTATTTACTTCTTCTCTTTACTTAAAATAATATATATAATGTATCTTCATTCTATAATTTTATAATATTTTTTGGGTATTTATTTATATGCACCATAAGATATATGTTACTAATTTATTGTACAAATTTAAGTGTGTTATTTTAATTTTTTATGGTTTAAAGTATATGAATTTCATTGTTATATTTAAATGGAGAGACCAATCCAACTATAGTCACATGTAAATTTTGTATTGCTATTTATTTCTTGACAGCTAAGTAGGAATTGTTCATACACATTGACTTTAGAATTGGATGATTTAAATTAGATCATCAATTAATATATTTTTATATGTAAGCAATTATTTTCTTTTTTTTTTTAAACTTATTTCTCTGTCTAGTCTTTCTCCTAGCTCTTATTTTTCCTTAAGCATCAAAAGATTTTTATTCAAAAAATCGAGTGACTCTAACCTTTGTTTGATTTCAATATAAGAGAACCGATCAGCTTGCACCTAAGCTTATTTTCGACACAATCATGTGACTAGAAAAATATTTTTCCGAACTCATATCAAATACTCTTTCTTTACATGTTTGAATAGAATAATAAATAAATCGAGTCAAGTCAAACGTGTTACTACTTAAATTTATTCAAATTTTTATTGAGCTTTAAAGATTATGTTTTATTTGTTTTGATTGCTAATCGAATCGAGTTTGAATGAGTTTTGATTAAGTCAATTATAAATCGAAATTTGATATATTTTTATATATTTTATTACTTCATCATTAATTTAGTGGAGATAGTATTGAACTTCAAATCTTATCAAATGGGAAAAAATGTGATCAAATTTGGTTTGTTGTGTTTAGCTATATAATTGAGTTTTACTGAACTTTTGCTGATCAATTCTGCAATGAGTATGATACAATTTGATTTATTTTTCAACTCTACATTTGATGTCCATGATCAAAATCCATTTGTTAAGTTGATGGATATTTCTGACAAATTTCATATATATTCCTATTCTACTTCTTTAAATTATCTTGTTAATTAGTTCAGATAAAATATGAACCTCTTTCTATAATAAAATCGAAAAAAAAAAAATTTTGTCTAACTAACTTGAATATTGATAAATATTTTAAAATAAAAAAAAATTCAAATTTATTTCAATTTTTTGAGTCTAGAATTTTAATCTTATTTTGTACTAAACGAGCTCAAGTCCTAAAAAATAAGACTGTCAAGTTCAAGCTCGTAATTGCACATGCATTGAACTCGTGCTCTAGCTTTAAATTTTATTAAACTCAATTTGAATCCAACCCATTTATAAGAATGGATTAGGGGGGCACGCAGGGGCTACTATCCCCTTCCCTGACATTTTATATTTTTTTTTAGTTTTAGTGATAATTTTTATTATATATATTTAAAAGTTTAGTAATAATTTTTATTATTTTAACTACTTTAATTTTGAAAAGCATAAGACAAATATTTAGACCCATATTTACAATTAAATTAGGCTTATTAGGGCACTTATATTTTATTTGTTTGAGAAATGTTTACATGCATGAATCTAACCAAAAAAAAATCTTTACAACTTTATTAGGACTTACGAAATAATTAAAATCTTTCTTTTTTTATTTCAATGAGAGTGAGACAAAGGTAAGTGAATATTTTTAAAAAATAATAATAATAATTTTTGAATTTAAAATGTATTTACTAACTTATTGTACAAAATGAAGTGAGCTTTTAAGTTTTGTGAAAAGAATAAAATTTATTGTAAAAAATAAGATTAAAAATAAGATGAAAGATGATTTCTCAGCGATTATTTCATTACTTATACTGAAAAAGATATTGCTAAATTTTTTTACATTAATTCAATTATTAATGAAATTTAATGATATGAAGGAGTATGCAACTTTGATATTGTCGCGTATTTTGAATTCATAGATTATAAAATTCATATTTGATTTTTTATGTTTTATAATTTTTATGTCCTTCCACCACAATCTCAGTTTTGGATCCGTCCCTGCCCATTTACATCCTAGTATAAATTAACATTAAAAACCAACAAAAAAAAAATCTCATTCAAAATAACAACATTTTATTCTTTATTTATTAATATTTTTTTTTCTTTTTCCCTTAAAATACAAGATCCAAATATATAATATAACATAATTGAATTATAGAAATATAGAAAAGCCACACTTACTGGGGGTTGGTTAGGGTTCGACACCTATAATTTTAACATAACATCATATACCCCCTTAAAAAATTGACACATGTCCAAATACCATTTTTAAATCTTTAGTAATTAAATTAATTTACTATACTAACATTTTCTAATTAAATTAAAAGTAAAATAATTTTTAATATGAAATATCCTTATCAAAAGCTAATATATAACTAAAACAAAAAAGAATTACCTACAAAATAGAAAAAGAAAAAAAAATGTAATGAGAATTTCACAAATTGTGAGTAATAATACTGTGACCTGCATTATTACCGCACGGCTGAAACGATTTCTGTCCAAAACCACGCACGCCCACAATTGGCCGCGGCCGTTGACGGACGTGGCGTGCGCTTCTAATTTCCGTTGACGGACGTTGACGGACGTGGCGTGAGCTTCTAATTTCCGTTGATGGAAGTGGCGTGCGGTGTGAAAAACAGAAATGTTGAAGGACGTGGCGTGCGGGGTGAAGAATTAGAACACTAGTGGTGGGGGAGGGCAATTCGATATTTTCAATTTGGGACGGAGGGTTGAATTTGTTTAATTTTAAAAAAAAAAAAAAAAAATTATTTTATAGGCAATTTTGTTTTGTTTTTTGTTTTAGTTATATATATTAACTTTTGATAAGAAATTGCCGGTTGGGGGTGTTTGAAGAATAGAAATTACTTCTCATACGTGTATGTTGAATTTGGGAATTGGGGATAGTGGATTTAATTGGTTTAATTTATAAAAAAAAAAAAAAATTCTATTTTTTAGGTAATTATATTTTATTTTTTGTTTTAGTTATATATTAATTTTTGATAAGGCCATTTAAGATACTTCATATTAAAAATTATTTTATTTTTAATTTAATTAAAAAAGATTAATATTGATGAGGGTTTGTTTTGCTGGATTAGGATCCCGACTAGAACGATGGTAGAACTTGACCGGGATGGTTCATGTTCCTATTTTGTAGGGAAAGAATCCTGCAGTCACAATAAACGTTAGGCTAACCGAGTGGCCCTCGACTTAGGCCCTCCAACGATCAAATCAGTAGGATTCGACCTCAATAATCGACCATAAGGGTATGGGCTTTTTGGTGTTTATGAGTGCGTACACCTGAAAAGCAGGGTTGAGGGTATATATATCCTTCTTCAGCTAGAAAATGTCCGGAAAGCCCTTAGCTATCTCCCAGGGCCACTAACCTTGGGCCTGGGGTATTTAGTCATTCCCCCTATTTGAATATTTTCAGCCAACTGCCCTTCCAAGTTTCAAGGACAAGATAGTACATTGTAGCGGCGCTTGTTGTGTCAGACGGTGAGGGGGACGGCATGCGCCATTAATGCGGAGGCATGGCGCCTACTAGTGCTTTAAATGCGGTGACAGAGTACTGTACTAGTCTCGACCTCAGCCTCGCCCTCGACCAGGTCGACTGAGGTCGAAGATTTCAGCAGGCCAAGGGAGCTTGAGTGGGTCTGTGCAGATCCGGTCGATTGAAGTCGATGAGACGTATGGGCCCTGGATCTGATCGAGTGAAGTCGATGAGACGTATGGGCCCTGACTCTCAGTTGGGCCGCCGTCTCCCGCTGGGCCTTGCTGGTTTGGGCCCAAGCATTTGGGCCATCCCATATCAAATATAGTAAATTAACTTAATTATTAATAATTTAAAAATTATAAGACGTTAAGTTAAAATTTTAGGTATCGGACCATAATCAACCCCCACTTACTTATTATATATCGCAAGCAACAAAAGTGCATGCATTTATAATCTATTGATAATATTCCAAGTATGGATTATCGCCATGCATATTGTTAGACCCATATGGCACCCGCCCTTCTGAGCATGGGGATTAGGGATCTGTTGAGATAAACACAAACGGCATTGATGGGTCGGGGTCGGGGCCTCTCTGAGAGAGCCCATAGATCGATTTCTCTGCCACCTTTGATCTCATCCAGCCCATACACCTTCGGAATATTGGTGCCAAAGTCATAAAAGAGGGTTCTTCATGGTGTGGCTCATTACGTCTGAGCGCCTGCTGAAGGTTTTCTTGTTGATGATAAAGATAAATGTATGTGTGTTTGGATGGGTGGAAGATGGTGGAGAGATATATATATATATAGATCAAGTGGAGTGGGCAGGGGATGGGGTATGATGGATTGATATTTTAGATTCTATATTCCGATTGATATTTTAAATTTTATTTCACTTCACGATACAATACAGGTGGATACATACTGATGAATGAATTGGTGTTATTGGCTGTTAGAATGTGATTCGATTATTTGGAAATTAAATTTGATATATCTTTTTCTACTTTTGTACTATAAAACTAGAAAAAAAAATTGGTATACATTAAGTTCCTAGTTCGAGGTGAAGTGGTTATGTAATTAACTCTATAAATTGGTGTGCTTCTTTTATTTATTTATTTAAGGTAGGGGGATCGTCACGTATTCCCGCGGCCTCAAATCCCACCCCCGATTTAAGGTCAGGATTGGTGCAACTATAGTTGCTTCGGGCCCCACATCACCCCCACTTAGATCACAGATCCACGCAACGAAGCTCGAATATATAAATTGGTGTGCTTATTGATTATTCGAATAACACTTGTGGAACTCGCGATACTCATGGAATAATTATTTTGAATTATGAGTGGGATAATACAAAAGAGTAGAGTGAGTATTCTTTTGGTAGTTTGAAGATTAGTTGTACAAGGTTGTTTTGGGTCATGGATTTAGATATGTCAAATTCAAAAGTTATATCGTATCAGTAAAATTATTTCATAATAGAAGAAGAAAACTCCTATAGACGTAGGCAAATTAATTTTGTTGAACCACGTAAGTTTATGTGTGTTTCATTTTCCATCTATCGAGTATTGCTTTTGTCATTAAATTTGTAAATGTGATTTATGGATCCATGATAAATTAAATCCCATATCCATATTGCTTCCTATGTGTGCCCAACATTAGGTTTGGAATATTTTGATTCTATATTTCAGTTGATATTTTATCTTTCATTTCACTTTGAAAAAGCATCAAGTGTGTGTATAATTCACAAAAAAGAATACTTTCTTAAAGAAATATTAAATACAATATATGCATATATTCGTACAATTGAAAAGGTTCCCATTGATTATTCATTCATTTATTTATTTATTGGGTTTTTTTTGGTTTGACAATGTAAATATTTCTTAATTGTTTAGGACAATATTAAATATGAAATGTTTTAAGTGAATTAAGTAGTCCATATAACTTATTGGTGTACGCATCTTTCCAACTAGAAGAATTTGCTATGTTGGAGATATGTGAATTGGATTTATCCAATTGGGCTTTTTTTTTAATGCTTTTTTTCCTTTCGCATCAGGTTCACCACTAAAAATAAAAAATTGATCACATACTTTAAGTGTGGAGTTGAACATTTGATATTTTATATGTCCTTAAGATTTGTGTAATAATTTTTCATATTATATTATTTCTAATTAAATATTATTTCTTGCCAACTATATGGAATCATTTTTATTGTTCATGTTGGTGAGAAATAATTAGTATTAATATAATATAAAAAATTATATTTGTTATTGATTAATTGGTCAAGTAGTATTGTATTTACGCTTACAAGTATAAGGTTTGAAGGTTTTTTTTATTTATTTATACACACGCATGTCGGTGGTCCGATAAATTTATTATTAATTAATTGATCAAGGGATATTGTCTTCAGCGTATATGGTCGGAGTTCAAACTTAAAGATTCTAGGTGGGTGTAAGTAGTAGTAGTAGTAGTAGTAATTTAAAAAAATAAACTGTTTTCTCAACCAAAATAATTGGAGATCTTAGTAATAATTTAAAAAAATAAACTGTTTTCTCAACCAAAATAATTGGAGATCTTAGTAATAATTTCAAAAAAAAAAAAAACAAATTTTCAAAATCTTATAACAATCTATTCATTGCTAATCTCCCACACAAGGGTGTTTTTTTTTCCTTTTTTTTAGAAAACATTACAAATTGTGAAATTTTCTTCAATAAATTAATATTATCATATTATCAAATTAAGTAAATTTAAATACAAATTATACAATCAAATATACATAAAGTGCACAACGACATCCATTTGGATCGAACATGAGACCTCCCACATAATAAAAAAACTGATGGCACTGGGTTATAAGCAACTAGACACATAAGGGGGTTTTTTAGAGGATAGCAGCGTACATAGAATGAATGTTGCATATATATATATATATTATATTTCGTTGAATATGAATTTCAGATAAAGCAAATTTTTACATTATTATTATATATGATTCTAAAGTGACTTTTACATGTATATCTTCAAAGGAGAGAAAAAAAAAGGCAAAACTAAAAGAAATTTATATGTTATTTCAACCTTATTTTATACTTTATTTATTGATATTTTTTCTTTTTTTCTCTTTGTTCGTAGGCCGCCGCGTTTGGTTCAATTGACATGATTAGGCATGAGGTGGATACATATGTCAATTGCCACATTGAGTGTGAGAAGCAATTAATCAATTATTTAGTTGACTTTGACATGTGGTTTGATATCCCATAAGAAAGTTACTTTAGTTGTTTGCTTGGTCAGAATTATAATATAAAAAAATTTAAATTTACTAACATACCCTTAAAAAGAGATTGTACTATCAAAATTGCCCCAGCAACATTAGAAGCAATAATTGATATATTTCGTTCTTCTCGAAGTATCATTTACACTGAAATGCTATGTCATTGACTTATTGTACGAAATTAAGTGCGCTTTAATTTAAGCTTTGTGAAAAGAATAAGATTTATTGGCAAATAATGTTGTCAAAAATAGACTTAAAAATAAGATGAAAGATGATTTTTTAGTGATTGTTCCATTACTTATATATATTGCAAAAGATATTATTAAAAATTTTGATATTAGTTCGATTATTAATAAATTTTATTATAAGAAAGAGTATGGCTCAAGTTCGTCATGTATCTTAAATTCATAAATTATAAAAATTTATATTTGATTTTTTTATATTTTATAATTTTTATCAATCTTCTCCACAGTATCAGTTTTGAATCCGTTTTTGTCCATTTACATCTTGGCATAAACATTAAAAACTAGTAAAAGAAGAAACAAATTCTCCTTCAAAATAACAACATTTTATACTTCATCTATTTATATTTTTGCCCCTTAAAATACAAGATCCAAATATATAATATAAATGAATTATAGAAAGATAGTAATAGTGCCACACTTGCTTATTATATATATATATATATATATATATTATACACACGCACACACATCAGAAGGTCGTTCGGGTTCAAACTCCTGACCTCCCATATTATGTGAGAGACTTATACTATTGGACCACAGAACACTCGGCATATATATATATATATATATATAACATGCAACAAATTAAAGTTCATGCAGTAATCTATTGATAATATCCCAAGTATGGATTATCGCCATGCATATTGTTAGACCCATATGGCACCCGCCCTTCTGAGCATGGGGATTAGGGATCTGTTGAGATGAAGGCTCATGACTTCATTTGCTCCTCCGACCAACTCACCGCCGATAAACACAGTCGGCACGGGGAGGTTGCAGCCAAGACGAGAGAGCCCCTGCTCGATTTCTCGGCCATCTTTCATCTCATCCAGCTCATACACCTTTGGATTGGTGCCGAAGTCATACAAGAGGGTCTTAATGGTGTGGCTCATTACGTCTGAGCTCCTGCTGAAGATCACCACCCCACTCCCAGAAACCATTTCACTTATCTTCTCGGCCATGCCAGTGTTTGTTTGCAGAATTACAAGGCTTTCTTGTAGTGGATGAGACTATGTGTTTGTCGATGATAAAGATAAATGTATGTGTGTTTGGGTGTGCGGAAGATGGTGGTGTGGTGGAGATATTTATATAGATCAAGTGGGGTGGGGTGGGGTATTGATGGATTGGTCTTAGTGGGTTCTGAATATTTTAGATTCTATATTCCAATTGATATTTTATTGGTGTTATTGGCTGTGATAATGTGATTTGATTATTTGAAAACTAAATTTGATATGATCTTTTCTATTTTTGTACTATAAAATTAGAATTTTTTTTTGCACAAAGTTCCTAATTTTAGGTGGATTGGTTACGTAATTAACTCTATGAATCAGTGTGCTTATTGATTATTAGAGTAATACTGATGGAACCCGTGATACTTATGCAATAATTATTTTGAATTATGAGTAGGGTAATACAAAAGGGTGGAGTGAGTATTCTTTTGGTAGTTTTGAGATTAGTGTACAAAGGTATTTTTCGTCGTGGGTTTGGAATTTGAATATGTCAAATTCAAGAGTTATCTCGTACTGGTAAAATTGTCTCATAATAAAAGAAGAAAACTCACGTGGATGTATGCAATTTTTTTCAAACTACGTAAGTTTATGTGTGTTTCATTTTCCATCTATCGAGTATTACTGTTGTTATTAAATTTGTGGATATGATTTGTGGGTTCATGATAAATTAAATCTCGTATCCATATTGCTTCCTCTATATGCCCAGCATTAGGTTTGGAATATTTTGATTCTATATTTCAATTGATATTTTATCTTTCATTTCACTTTGAACATGTGCCAAGTGTATATAATTCACAAAAAAGAATAATTTCTTAAAGAAATATTAAATACAATATATGCATATATTCGTGCAATTGAAAAGGGTCCCTTTGATTATTCATTTATTTATTTATTTGGGGTTTTTTTAATTTGACAATGTAAATATTTCTTAATTGTTTAGGACAATATTAAAGATGAAATGTTTTAAGTGAATTAAGTAGTCCATATAACTTATTGGTGTACGCATCTTTCCAACTAGAAGAATTTGCTATGTTGGAGATATGGCCTATGGGAATTGGATTTCTCCAAATGGGCTTTTTTTTTTTTTTTTGCTTTTTTTTGCCCTTTCGCATCATGTTCACCACTAAAAATAAAAAAATTGATCACATACTTTTAAGTGTGGAGTGGAACATTTGATATTTTATATGTCCTTAAGATTTGTGTAAAAAAAATTTCATATTATTATTTCTAATTAAATATTATTTCTTGGCAACTTTATGGAATCATTTTTATTGTTCATGTTGGTAAGAAATAATTAGTATTAACATATATGTTTATTATTGATTAATTGGTCAAGTGGTACTATCTTCACACTTATGTGTGAGGTTTGAAGGTTTTTTTATTTATTTATACACACGCACGCGCAGAGGTCCAATAAATTTATTATTGATTAATTGATCTAGTGGGACTGCCCTTAACGTATGTGGTCGAAGTTCAAACTTAACAAATTCTATATGGGTGTAAAAAATAATAAATAATAATAATAATAATAATAATAATAATAATAATAATAATAACCAACAAATTTTCAAAATCTTATAACAGTCTATTCATTGCCAATCTCCCACACAAGGGGGGTTCTTTTTTTTTTTTAGAGAACATTACAAATGACGAAGTTTATCCTTTTAATAAATTAATATTATCATATTATCAAATCAAGTAAATTAAAGTACAAACTATACAATCAAATACATATATAAAGTGCACAACGATGCACAAGGGTGTTTTTTAGAGGATAGTTTACAATGAATGTTGCATATAGATGTATATATTATATTTCGTTGAATATGAATTTCAAATAAAGCAAATTTTTACATTAGTATTACATATGATTCTAAAGTAACTTTTACATGTATATCTTTAAAAAAAAAACATTATTTAAAGAAATTAATATATTACTTCGACCTTATTTTATATTTTATTTATTGATATTTTTCTTTTTCTGTCTTTTGCCGTAGGCTGCGTTTGGTTCAATTGATATGGTTAGGCATGATTTATATGAGTTGAATATGTATGTCAATTGCCACATTGTTTGTGAGAAGCAATTAATCAATTATTTAGTTGACTTTGACATGTGGCTTGATATCCCATAAGAAAGTTATTTTAGCTGTTTGGTTGGTCAGAATTGATAATATAGAAAAATTTTGAATTTACTAACATACCCTTAAAAAGAGATTGTACTATCAAAATTGCCCCGCAACATTAAAAGCAATAATTGATATATTTCATTCTTCTCAAAGTATCATTTACACTGAAATGTTATGTTATTTCTTAATCATTTTAAGGTAAAAACTGAAGGCAACTAATTAAATTCAATTTTAATTTTCAACCAATTTAAATTATTATAATGCTATTTTTAATGTAATTTAGGAAAAAAAATCGTGGATCGAAACTAATATGTATTTAGGTAGTCAAATCTTATTCTTGTTTAGTACAAACAATTTTAAATTAGTTGATTTAGTTGGAAAACTTGAAAAATACAGACTCGGTCTTTTTATTGTGATATTTATGAAAGTTTTTTTTCTCTAAACATTTCAACTAATTTAGTATACTATTGTGTTGAAATTTATCTATTTAGTGGAATAGTAAGAGGTTTTTTTTTTTTTCCTTTTCATAAATGGGGGCAAAACTCTCATTTTCTTCTTTAGTATACCCAGCAAAATTGCGCTTGATACTAGATCCCACCTCATTCATATATACTCCAATACCTTGTTGGATTGAAAATCGGCCATAAATTTATAAAGGACAATATTTTTGAATCAAACAAAAAATTAGATTGAATAAACATTATATCCATCTCAATCATAGCTACCAAACTCAAGCTTTGGATCCTCTACTTCATTGTCTGTAATTTTATCTCATATTTCAACTTGACGTATATGTGTCAAATGTATCTCATTGTCAATCAATTATTTTTATGAATAAATATTTAATACACATACTATATATTCATTAAATTAAATAAAAAAAATAAAACACAAAATGAAATAGAGAATTTATTAAACTGCCAAACTCGCAACATTAAAATACAAGATCCAAATATAACATAAGTGAATTATAAAAAGATAGAAATGCCAACCCCACTTTACCAATATAGATCATCTATTCTAATATATATTTCATCTCCTATTTCATTGTATAGATGTTGATGAGGGTTCGTTTTGCTGGATTAGGATCCCGGCTAGAATGATGGTATAACTTGTTCATGTTCATGTTTTGTAGGGAAAGAATCCTGCAGTCACAATAAACGTTAGGCCAGCCGAGTGGCCCTCGGCTTAGGCCCTCCGACGATCAAGTCAGTAGGATTCGACCTCAATAATCGATCAGAAGGGTATGGGCTTTTTGGTGTTTATGAGTGCGTACCCCTGAAAAAGCAGGGTTGAGGGTATATATATCCTTCTTCCGCTAGGAAATGTCTGGAAAGCCCTTAGGTATCTCCTAGGGCCACTAACCTTGGGCCTGGGGTATTTAGTCATTCCCCCTATTTGAATATTTCCAGCCAACTGCCTTTTCAGGTTTCAAGGACAAGATAGTACACTGTAGCAACGCCTGCTATGTCAGACGGTGAGGGGGACGGCATGTGCCATTAATGCGGAGACGTGGCACCTGCCAGTGCATTAAATGCGATGGCAAAGTAATGTACTGGTCTCGACCTCAGCCTCGCCCTCGACCAGGTCGACTGAGGTCGAAGATTTCCGCAGGCCGAGGGAGCTTGACTGGGTCTGTGCAGATCCGGTCGAATGAAGTCGATGAGACGTATGGGTCCTGACTCTCAGTTGGGCCGCCGTCTCCCACTGGGCCTTGCTGGTTTGGGCCCAAGCATTTGGGCCATCCCATATCATGAGTCCCCCCACTTCGCAAGGCTAAACGAGGTACCGATAAGAAACGTTGGGAAGTAGCGAAAACGATACTGCTGACAGTCGATCAGGGTTTTTGAACAGTCGACCAGGGTTTGGTGCATTTATTGAACGGTTACATCGCGGCGCGCGTGGTACGGCGTGGCGGTTACAGTCATTATGGCAGACGTTTGGTTTACCGCGCCCCTTCCCCTATAAATATCCCCTGTAATTCTAGCCATTTTTACTTTTACTGCTTTAGAATCTGCGTGAGAGCTTGTAGAAAAAACTCTTGGGTGCCCAGGGTTTCTAAATCTAACCTTCGTGTTCACTCCCCCAATTTCCTGCATTTAACTTCCATTTCTAGTAAGTGTTCCGTTGTTTTTACTTCTTATCGTCTGCTTTTCTTTTGAAACATCATGCTGGGATTATATAGTTCTGAGGGTAGTCAGGGGGGGATAATGAGGCTACCCCGTCCAAAAGGCATAGGTATCTCTCTGCGGCATCTGACGAGTCGTCGCCTGATGATTCTAGTTCCAGCAGCTCGAGCAGCAAACGTGGTGGGGAAGAGGCTAGACCTAGCCAAGTACCCCCATCGCGAGGTCAATTATTTACCCCCAGTCATTATAGCGAAATAATGTCTACTATGAACCCTGGGGACTTGAGACATCTCAGAGAGCTCTATCATATTCCCCCTGAATACTAGCTTTTAACCCCTGGGCCACCTGGTCGAATGCATCGCGCCCCTACGGGTTGCATAACTGTGTTCAAGGACGCCTTTAGGTGTGGGCTTAGGTTCCCTCTAAGTGACAGCATGATAGATCTGCTTAGGGGTCTTCAAGTATGCATAACCCAGCTTCTGCCCAACTGTTTTTCTACTCTCTGTAGCTTCAGAGTTTTAATGCGCCTGTTCAACCAACCAGCTAGCTTCGCAAAATTTTCCAACCTGTTTCATCTTCCCATGTCTCGTAAGTTTGGCAGTACCAATGAGTCGGGGTTCTATTACCTCACTGCTCGACCTCGTCGGAGATTTTTGGTAGCCCCCTCCTCTTCGTATGGTCAGGAGTGGAAAAAACGCTACCTTTTTGTTCGAGTGAAGAGGGGTTGGATATTCCTCGGGGTTGGTGGAGGGGGCATGTCGACATGCCTGGGAATATAACTCCGACCTGGCCGAACACATTTGTGTGGGATCTTGTCGAGTTTGAACCCATCGAGGCCTCTGTCTTCATCGAGGAGAGGCAGTTAGTATTGGCCGGGCTGTCGCCGGCCCCAATAGATTTTCCTGCTGATTATGAGATAGGTAGACTGGGTGTGCTTTGTACTTTATTATTTGTCTATCTTTGATGATCTGCGTAGTTCTTTGGCTTTGACTTTTGTTGAATTTGATGTGCGCAGATCAAGAAGAGATTATGAACAGATCAAGAGTCGAGGCGTTGGCCTGAGCAGAAAAGAACCAGCAATGCAAGCGGGGCGCTACCTCTCGTCGAGATCCCTCGACAGACGACGAGCCGCGTCGATTGGAGACAGCTACTAGCCCCTCGCCAACCTCCTCGTCGGGTCAAGCAGTAAGAACCCCGAGCGGGGGCCCTATCGGTTGAGGCAAAAGACCAATGGGAGAGCAGAGCGGTCCTTCGCCCAAGAAGATTGCCGCGAGGAAGGGCAAAGGAAAAAGCGAAGGGTCGGGGATGCCGACAGGGAATGATCTCTTTAGAGATCGAGGAGCCAATGCGTTATTTAATCTACGGAAGTTCCCGTCTCCCCGGTTTGGGTCGGACCCGCGCCTCGCCGTAAACGACTCCTCGAGCATGCTTGCGTCGGGGCCCACCGGGGTGGATGCTTTGAAGGTGCTGATGGCTGGTCAGTTCTTGGCCAACCAAACAAAGATAATGGGCATGAGCCAGGCTGCTGCCTTCTGTGAGTTCGCATATCACACTATCATGGTAAGATTTCATTTTCTACGTCTCTGTATATTTATACTTTTCTTGATTTGACAGTGGTGACCTTTATGTCTCAGGTCGGGCAACTGGGCTACAATTTCTACTGCCGCTCCGAGCTGGCCTTTACTGATCGAGAGCAGTTGGATGCTGGCGGTGATGCTGAAACTTTGAAGGCTTAGCTGGAGTCTTCCCAACTGCAAATCGAGGAGCTGGAGAAGCAAGTTAGCTAACATGCCCGGGAGATAGAGAAAAAGGATGAACAGGTCCTTCTCGCTGTGATGGAGCGGACCAAGATGGATGGAAAATTGAAAAAACTGGAGCTAGACGTGCAAGTTGCCTATGAATCTGGTCGGGCTGCTGGTCGGAGTGAGCGTCTGGTTGAGGCCAGGACTGAGTTCGCTCGGATATTACCCGAGGTCCGTCGAGAGGCTGTGCAGCAATTCGTAGTTAGCCCAGCTTTCCAAGATGCAAGCGTTGTGCTGGCTTTGGATGATGTGCGGAACGCCTTCGGCGTTCCAGAAGGCAATCCAACAAGTGCAGTTTTTGGGCTATGTTCTTCGGCCTGAAGATCGCTCCATAATGAGTCACACTCTCGACGAGCAGCTTCAACCATACCCCGAGGATGAGGTCGATGCCGAGGAAGTGCCCGTCCAGAAAGGGTCGGGGGTCGAACTTTCACCCGAAGAGAAAAAGCGGGTGGAACTTGATGAAAAGCTGAAGGCAGTGGCCTGGGAGTTCGAGTTCACCGAGGACCTAGCTTTCGACGTGTCAGAGGGAAAAGCCAATGTGGCTTCCTTCTTCCTGGCTACCGAGCGGCCGTTCCTTGAAGCTGCAGCTGGCTCCTCTCGGCCCGTGACTGCCGCCGTCCCCATCGCCATAGCGCCGCCCGAGCCTCAACTAGCCTTTGTTCCATCCAGTGCGCCTGCCCATGCCGCCGCTCCTAGCAACGAAGAAACGGGCAGCTCGAATTAGGCCTAGTTGTCTTTTTGTTCCATCTTTTTGTTTCATTTTAATGTATACATGTCGCCCGATCAACATTCTGGTCGAGTTGTTGCCTCCATGAGGCTTTTACTTAGTTATGTACGAAGTTTGCCTCGGTGAGGCCTTTATTGCTCTCATGCATGAAATTCAATTCGCAATTTCGCTCATTACTGTGTTTCTCCTCGTGCCCTTCATTAGAAGGCTATTTGTTATTATGACTTACCTTTCGGTTCTTGTATAGCAAGTTGCAAATAATCCAGTGGGATAATAGTTAATGTGCGATTTTGGAACACTTTCGCGATTGTAGTATAGGTTAATGTGCAAGGTCGGCGTGCTGGCTTCCATGACGGAACCGACTAAGTGACCCTTGTCGAAGGGTCCGCTTCGATAACGTTGAGAGTTTTCGTCAAATATGGGGTCGACTTAAGTGGCCTCGACGCTCAAGCCTCGACTTGGTGGCATTGAGATTTTCTTTGTCGACTGCAGGGTTGACTTAAGTGGTCTCTGCACTTTAGGCCACGACCTAGCGGCGCGGAGCCTTTTTGGTCGACTGCGGGTCGATTGTCTTGTCTCGGCACGGTGGCCTCGACTTTGCAGCGTGAAGCCTTTTTCGTCGACTACGGGATCGACTGCTTGGTCGCGGTGCGATGGCCTCGACTTGGTTAGCACAATTTCCCTTGGTTTGAACGCGGTGCAATTTCATTTCTTTGGGCGATACAAAGGTCATCGGTAGCCAATTATACAAAAAAAAATTTCAAGTTTACTGCGTTCCAAGGTCGAGGTAGCTCGCGGCCTGATGCATCAGCCAGCCGGTAGGCGTTATTTTTAGATACCTTGACCACTGAGTACGGTCCTTCCTATTTTGGGTCGAGTT
Source organism: Jacaranda mimosifolia (assembly GCA_018894105.1). Classification (NCBI taxonomy): domain Eukaryota; kingdom Viridiplantae; phylum Streptophyta; class Magnoliopsida; order Lamiales; family Bignoniaceae; genus Jacaranda; species Jacaranda mimosifolia. The sequence continues at coordinate 38,785,543 of CM032123.1, forward strand.
TCCCGACAGGCTTGGATACCTCCACTTTCTTGAGAACGTGGTCTTCCACCTTAAAGCTGCGCGGTCGGACCGACCTGTTATAGTGATCCACCATCTTTGAACGATATCCCTGCATCGTACTATAGGCTGCATGGCGTTGCTCGTCGATAGTGATTAAATCTAACGTCATCTCCAATGCATTAGTTATCGGGTTGTAGTGGATCACCCTCGCTGTGTGCTAGATTAATTCTGACGGGATCACTGCCTCCGATCCATAAACTAGGTTGTACGGGCTGTGTCCTGTGGCTGTTCGAGGGGTTGTCCTGTAAGCCCAAAGGACACCCGGGAAGTTGTCCGCCCAACTGGCTCCTGTCCCCGCTATTCGACTCTTGATGTGGTCGAGAACAGTCCTGTTGGTAACTTCAGTCTGTCCATTGGCTTACAGGACAATTTGCGAAGCTGGCGGGTTGGTTGAACAAGCGCATTAAAACTATGAAGCTACAGAGAGTAGAAAAACAATAGGGCAGAAGCTAGGTTATGCATACTTGAAGACCCATAAGCAGACCTATCATGCTGTCACTTAGAGGGAACCTAATCCCACACCTAAAGGCGTCCTCGAACACAGTTATGCAACCCGCAGGGGCGTGATGCATTCGACCAGGTGGCCCAGGGGTTAAAAGCTGGTATTTAGGGGGAATATGATAGAGCTCCCTGAGACGTCTCAAGTCCCCAAGGTTCATAGTAGACATTATTTCTCTATAATGACTGGGGGTAAATAATCGACCTCGCGATGGGGGTACTTGGCTAGGCCCAGCCTCCTCCCCACCGCGTTTGCTGCTCGAGCTGCTGGAACTAGAATCATCAGGCGACAACTGGTCAGACGCCGCAGAGGGATACCTACGCCTTTTGGACGGGGTAGCCTCACTATCCCCCCCTGACTACCCTCAGAACTATATAATCCCAGCATGATGTTTCAAAAGAAAAGCAGCCGATAAGAAGTAAAAACAGCGGAACACTTACTGGAAATGGAAGTTAAATGCAGGAAATCGGGGGAGTGAACGCGAAGGTTAGATTCAGAAACCTCGGGCACCCAAGAGTTTTTTCTACAAGCCTTCGCGCAGATTCTAAAGCAGTAAAAGTAAAAATGGCCAGAATTATAGTGGATATTTATAGAGAAAAGGGCGCGATAAACCAAACGTCTGCCATAATGACTGTAACCGCCACACCGTCCCACGCGCGCCACGATGTAACCGCTCAATAAATGCACTAAACCCTGGTCGACTGTCAGCAGTATCATTTTCGCTACTTCCCAACGCTTCTCATCGGTACCTCGTTCAGCCTTGCGAAATGGGGGGACTCATGATATGGGATGGCCCAAATGCTTGGGCCCAAACCAGCAAGGCCCAGCGGGAGACGACAGTCCAACTGAGAGTCAAGGCCCATACGTCTCATCGACTTCACTCGACCGAATCCAAGGCCCATACATCTCATCGACTTCACTCGATCGGATCTACACAGACCCAGTCAAGCTCTCTCGGCCTGCGGAAATCTTCGACCTCAGTCGACCTGGTCGAGGGCGAGGCTGAGGTCGAGACCAGTACATTACTTTGCCATCGCATTTAATGCACTAGCAGGTGCCACGTCTCCGCATTAATGGCACATGCCGTCCCCCTCACCGTCTGACACAGCAGGCGCCACTACAGTGTACTATCTTGTCCTTGAAACCTGGAAGGGCAGTTGGCTGGAAATATTCAAATAGGGGGAATGACTAAATACCCCAGGCCCAAGGTTAGTGGCCCTAGGAGATACCTAAGGGCTTTCCAGACATTTCCCAGCGGAAAAAGGATATATATACCCTCAACCCTGCTTTTCAGAGGTACGCACTCATAAACACCAAAAAGCCCATACCCTTCTGATTGATTATTGAGGTCGAATCCTACTGACTTGATCGTCGGAGGGCCTAAGCCGAAGGCCACTCGGCTATCCTAATGTTTATTGTGACTGCAGGATTCTTTCCCTACAAAACAGGAACATGAACCATCCAGGTCAAGTTCTACCATCGTTCTAGCCGGGATCCTAATCCAGCAAAACGAACCCTCATCACCATCCAACAAAAGTGCATGCATTACTTAATTAATATTAATTCCAAGTGTGTGTATATATATATATATATATTGTGTGTGTGATTTTAGATCTAGAGGGCACCCGCCCTTCTGAGCATGGGGGTTAGGGAGTTGTTGAGATGAAGGGTTATGACTTCATTTGCTCCTCCGACCAACTCACCACCGATATACACCATCGGCACGGCGGGGTTGCGGCGAAGCTGCGAGAGCCCCTGCTCGATTTCTCGACCACCTTCGATCTCATCCAGCTCGTACACCTTAGGATTGATGCCCAATTCATAAAATAGGGTCTTAATGGTGTGGCTCATTACGTCTGAGCTTCTGCTAAAAATCACCAGCCCATGCTAAGGAGTACCCTCGCAAACCATTTTGTTCATCTTCTCGGCCGCCATGAGTATGTTTGCAGAATTACAATAAGGTTTCTTACTTGTAAAGTTGTAATGAATGATCAGACTAAGTACTGATGATAAAGATAAATGTACATGTGTGTGTTTTTGGTGTGTGGAAATGAGACTGCGTGGAGACTTTTATATAGAAGTGGGGTTGTCACCTCAGGCCCACGAGCACATTAAATGCGACAATTGTTTTTAAATTAATTGAATGTATTCTAAAATTAGACTATGATCAATTTATTAATATATTCAAAAAATAATATCTAATAAATGCACATGATTATAAGGCTATATTCTTTTGACTTTTTCCAAAAAAAATTCATTCTCTCGTAACAATTATAAAATGGGTATACGTTCTCCGATCCTTCTTCCAAAAAATAAAATTTTAATACCCAAAAAACCCTCACAAAACACTTCCACAAAACCACACACCCTAACCTGACCCTACCCTTACACCCCACCCCCCTTTGTCTCGATCCTACTATCTCTTCTCTCTCTCTCACTCTCTCTCACAAATACACACACACATCCATTATCCAACAAAAAATATACATATATATTACATTGAAAATTTACTTTCACCCTACAAACCTAACAAAAAAGCAATTGATTTGATATTAACAGTAAAATTTGTTTCCTCCAAAAATATAAAGAAACAAACAACTCATTTTCAAATCATTTTTCATGTTTTCCCAAAATAAATTAAAAGAAACACATGGCATATTCTCCAAATTTTCTTTCAAAAACCCATTCTTCCAAAATATTTTCTACAATTTGCCCAAAACACAAGAGAACAAGCCCTAACGGCCCATTTGGTTTCATTTTCTGGAGCCATTTTCATTTTCTAGTGAAAATATATAGTAAAAAGTTAGTTAGACAAGTTGTTTTTGAAAATGAGTTGTGTTTGGATGTGTTGTTTAAAATTATAGGTTTATATAGTTGTGGGAATGAGATATATTTGAATGTTGGGTGTTGCTTGTATTAAAAGGAAGAAATTTTTTGAATTTAAATTAATGATGTGATGTGTAATTGTTTGAAAAAATAATATTATCATTTGAATTTGGATTTAATTTTGAATTTATAATATTTTTATGGTGAACATTGTTTGAGAAGTATTGAGAATGTAAAAAGTAAATATAAGTAATAATAGGGGTTGAAAAAAGGTATGAAAATAGAGAGAGGATGTAAAAAGTAATGTTTTGAGAATGAAAATGTATGAGAAAATGGTGTAAAAATTGATAGTTTTCTATTTTCATTTAAAGAATAAAATGAAAATAGGGTTTGAAAATGAAAACAAACGGGCTGTAAGTTTTTTAGCCAAAAGTTATATGCTAGTCACTCTTTTAATATTTAGTATTTGTGTAGGGTGATGTACTGATAGATGAATGTTATAGGGTTTGGAATATTTTTGGATTGTTTATTTTTATTGTATTTTATTTTAGAAAACCACGTAACGAGGTGGGTATTGGTGGATTGTGTTATTGGATTTGGAATATTTTTGAATTAATTTTTTATTCTAATTGATATTATATTTTTTCACTTCACTTCACGACACAGGTGGGACACTGATTGATGGATTGGTGTTATAGGATTTGGAATATTTTGAATTTTATCTTTTATTTCACTTCAAGACATGAATGAGTTAAGGATAGGTAGATATCATTAATGGATTCGAAATGTTTTGGATCCTATATTTTTTTTGGTATTTTAGCTTTCTTTCATTACGATCATGCCTCAAATGTATATAATTAATTTACACCAAGTATTTTTTTAAGAAAAAGTATTAAATACACTTGACTATACTTCTTTGGATGTTTCTTTTGGAATCATTTCTTATTTATTTAGGACAATATCAAAGATTAACTATGTTTTAAGTGAATTAATTTGTTCATATAACTTTGTGCTGCACTTCAGATCTTCTATTTTATCTTCCACTCCAACTTATTGTATTTATACTAAATGTATCTATTTCTCAATCAATTATTTTTATAAAAAAATATTTAATACACATATCATATATTTAAAAAATAAAATAGGAAACAGAATAGAGGATTTAAACTGTTTGTGGTGTACATATCTTTCCATCTAGAAGAATTATTGGAGATATGGGAATTGGATTTATCCAATTGGGATTTTCTTTTCTTTTTTTCCCCCTCTTCCCTCTTTCGCATCAGATTCACCATGGGAGATGATGGAAAAGTACAGCCAATGGGGTGGAACCACTCGAGAGAGCGAGAGAGAGAGATGACCACACAATTTAGTTGTGGAGTGAAATTTTGATATTTTTAATGTTCTTGAGATTCATTAGAATGTGTAATTATTTTTCATATTACATATTGTTGCTAATTAATTATTTCTTGCCAGCCATATGGAATCATTTTCTATTAATGTTCATTGGCAATGACTTTGTTGGTTGTTATTGAGCTCCACTATTTCTATTCTAAGGAATCTCTAACTAATATGATGAATTTTTCAAAATATTTCATATAATCATTTGTAAACATTAAAAATATAATCATGCACATATATTGGTGTGGGTACGGGAAAAGTAAATAAATGGGTTATAAATTGTAGTCCACACTTATTTTTTATGACACACATAAATAAATGAGCTCCAATTGAGGCATATGGCTATAAGCCGAGCTCGAGCTGAGCTTAGCAAAAGTTTCAAACTCAAGTTCGACTCATTTTAAATCACACAAGCTTGAGCTTGAATTCGAGCTCATCGAGTTTCAAATTTTAGGCTCAAACTCGAGCTCGATGAGCTCATAAGATATCGAGCCACAATCTAGCTTGAGCCAAGCTCGAGCTCATCCGGCATATTCTACATTCAACATGCGAGCTTGAGCTCAAGCTCATCTAGCTTAATTTAGTCATCACTATTTTTTGTGATACTCTCGAATAATACTTTGTATTAACAAATCCACAGCAACATCAATTTTTCTAAAGGTCAATCAATTTTTTATAAATTTTAAGTAAGATTATTTTTTTGACTTTTGAAGTTTCAACATTAAAATATAAAAATAAATTTGTTAAAATAATGGTGAATTTTCATTTCATACTTGTATTATTAAATTTGAAAAAATGCAGTAATCATATATATATATATAATAAAATGAAATTTTATTATATAATTATATATTTTTATAAAATTATTTGAATTAGAAAATTTACAATTTTTTCAAATATATCATGCTATTTATTTTTAGTACTTTACAAATTTTAAATTAGTATCTTATAAATTATTATTTATTAATAAGTAATATATAAGTGAATAATTGAATTATGTTTTGAAAATTAACTCAATATGTAGCACATATTTATTGAATATTATTTTTATATATTATTTTAAAATATACAAGGGCTCGTGAGCCGGCTTGCGAGCCTTCCAGCCACCATCTTAAAACTCAAGCTTGGCTCAATTCCAAGCTCAAGCTCAATAGTCTCGAGTTCGAGCTGAACTTTTCCAGATCAAGTCGAGCCAGCTCGCGAACCGGCTCGGCTCGGCTCGGCTCAACTTACACCCCTATTGAGGCCTACACTTATTTTTTGAGGCCATATAATCCTAGTGGATTAGACTCAACAATTAAATACATCTAAGCTAGTCAAGCTTTAGGACTCATCATTATTATAAATACATCTACAAGACCGCTAGGTACGCAATGTTTATTTTCCAATTCATATAATTCTCTCTGCATATTATTCTCTTTCTCTAATACTGACTTGATTGTCGAAAAATATTCGACGGCGAACACACCTGCGTTTCTACCGATTTATTCTTGAGTGCAAGATTTGATCCAAAGCGGATCCCTAATAATTTATTCTTGAATGTCGAATTTAATCCAGAACAGATACTTCAAGGCATCTGGTTCTGAGCCAAGAACGAATTTTCCTGTACCGACGCCATATATATTTACAATGGCATGAACCATGTGACTTGTTTTTTTGTGTATTCTCCCATCTTGGGATTTATTTTTACTATTAGGATCACCACAAATCATAAACTTCTCACGCACAAACATAAGACAACAAAGATAGATTTCGATTTCAACAAATAAAAACAATTACATACAACATATGCACACATATTTTATTACTTCATCACTAATTTAGTGGAGATAGCATGAACTTCAAATCTTATCAAATGGAAAAAAATGTTATCAAACTTAGTTTGTTGTGTTAATTGAGTTTTACTGAACTTTTGCTGATGAATTTATTGGAAATTGGTCTTCTTTGATCAAATTTTTAAGAGTGCTCAAGATATTAAATTCTAAAAAATTGGGGATCGTCGTAAACTAAGTCGCAGGTGGATGACGATAGTGTGTTTATTTGGCCAAGACCAATTTCAAGCGAATGAGAAATTAATGGTCAAAATGAGCTGCTTGAAAGTTGACTAAGAATACTAGAATAAGCCAAAGGAATGGGAGGAGTGAAAACTCTATCCCACATTGTAAAAGGTGGACTTGAATATATGTCTCAATTGTGGAGGTAAGGAATAAACCCCTTGGGGGTATCACAAGTGTTTGGAGGGGAGAGGACTTACATGGCAGTGGGTTCAATCCAACTTGTGCGCGCGCGCACCGCCGCCCGCCCGACCGGGCTATGCCTAGGCGTGGTTTGGCTTGGTGTGGTGTGGTTGTGCGCTTGGGCTTGGGCTTGGGTTAAATTGGGCCTTTAGTTTAATGTTAAATTTTGGACTAAATCTGGCCCAGCAAGAAATAACCTTCAAACTTCTAAAATTAATTTTAGCTTATCTAGAAAACGAGTGGAATTAATTTTAGCTTATCTAAATCCTCTAGCAAGTGTACTTGGACTGCACGAATTTCCAACAAATGAATCTGGATTGTGTCCTTCAACTTTCTGCTTTAATGTTGGCTGCTTTGGAAACTTGCAGCAACATTAATGTCATTAATGACCATCCTTTCGGCTGCTACTTTGGCACTATATAAATATCAGTCCCAGATAACAGATATGCATGACAAGTCATACAACATAAATCATACAACATACTACAACCATTTCAGTATAGTCCTAAGAGTTCAGTATGCTTAACGTTAGAAGAGATCAGATGGTTTATAGTGCTGCTATCGTCTGAATTAGTCGTTATATCTTGGAAGACGATAGCCAGTTGTCGTTCGCACCAGTGCGGGGCTAATTCATCTTAAAGATAGAGCTCTGCTCTCGCCTCGACTACTAAATTCTTGTTGATCACAGAAATTTTCACACACCGTACCAATAATTCTGCAATGAGTATCATATAATTTGATTTATTTTTCAACTCTACATTTGAATGTCCATGTTCAACATCCATTTGTTAAGTTGATGGATATTTCTGACAAATTTCATATATATTCCTATTCTACTTCTTTAAATCTTGTTAGCTCAGATAATATATTGTTAGTGTGTTGTGTGAAATTTCTGTGATCAGCTAAGAATCAAGTAGTCAATGCGAGAGTGAAGCTCTCTATCTTTAAGACGAATTAGCCCCGCACTGGTGCTAACGGAATGCATCTATCATCTCCCAAGATACAACGACTAATTCAAACAGTAGCAACACTACAAACCTTCTGACTCTCGAACTTTAAGCATACTGAACTCTCAGGACTATGCTGAAAATGTTGTATGATTGTATTCTATGCTTAATGATGTATGTCATGTCATGCATATCTATTATCCGAGATTAATATTTATATAGTGCCAAAGTGGTAGCCGAAAAAGTGGTCATCAATGTTGCTGCAAATTTTCGAAGCAGCCACCATTAAAGTAGAAAGTTGAAAGACACTGTCCAGATTCATTTGCTGGAAATTCGTGCAGTCCAAGTACGTTCGCTGGAAGATTTAGATAAGCTAAAATTAATTCCACTTGTTTTCTGGATAAGCTGAAATTAATTTTAGAAGTTTGAATTAGGGATGGCAATGGGACGGGACAAAATCCGAACCTTAGCTCAACCCGTCCCGAATGGGACAGGTATGGGTGGGATTTTTCTAACCCGAATTATTTGGGGCGGGGTTTGGGGTTTGCCGACCCCATACGCCGCCCATAATAATAATAATAATAATAATAATAATAATAATAATAATAATAATAATAATAATAATAATATATAATTTATTTTTTATTTTTCTAATTAAAAATAATGTCCAACTATGCTTGATGAAGAGGAAGATGTTGAAGAATGAGGGATGAGTTAATTTCGATGAGGATTAGAACTATATGGTGGAAGTTTGTTGGACTTAAAAATTTTGAGTTTTTTTTTGTTTCAGTTTACTGTCAAACTCACAATGTATAAAAATTTGGATGTTGTGTTGGTTATTACTTTAATTCTATTTTTATCTCCTATTTTGCTTCTAGAGTCTTATCTTGTTTGCATGGATTTTTTATTTTTTATACCTGAAATTTGAATTTTAATTGTTGTTAAATGGTTCTGATTTGATGCTTTCATTAACTTATTTCAATTTTTCTAATTCTTTAACCCAACATGACGAGGCGGGGCGGGATATGGGGTGGTGTATTTTCTCTCTGGACGAGGTATGGGGCAAGCCTAACCCTCCCCAAAACCGCCCCACTGCCATCCCTAGTTTGAATGTCATTTCTTGTTGGGCCAAATTTAGTCCAAAAAATTAACATTAGACTGAAGGCCTAATTTAACCCAAGCCCATGATCATGCCAAGCCCTGCCAAGCCGGAAGGGCGGGCGGCGGTGCACGCACGTGGGTTGGATTGAATCCACTACCATTTAGTTCCTCTCCCCTCCAATCACTTGTGGTACTCCCAAACTCGAGCCTTAAAAAATGAGACTACTGTCAAGTTCAAGCTCGTAATTGCACATTGAACCCAAACTTCAACTTTAAATTTTATTAAACTCGACTTTGAACCCAATCCATTTATAAGGATGGATTAAGGGAGGGGCATGAGGGCATGTTGTCCCCTCCGCTAACAATTTGTATATATTTTTTCAGTTTTAGTAATAATTTTATTATATATTTAAAACTTTAGTAATAATTTTTATTACTTTAATTATTTTAATTTTAAAAAGCCTAAAATAAATTTTTAGATCCATATTTACAATCAAATAATTTACAATAAGGTTAGACTCATTATGGCACTTCTATTTTATTTGTTTGAAAAAATATTTACAGGAATCTAGTCAAAGAAAACCTTTACGACTTTATAAGAACTTACAAAATAATTAAAATCTCTCTTTTTTTACTTCAACGAGATTAAAACAAATAGACAAAAGTAAGTGAATATTAAAATAAAACAAAAAAAAAAGGAAACTTTTAATTTTTGAATTTTTTTTAATTTAACATGTATTTATTTCTTCTCTTTATTTAGAATAATACATATTATTTATCTTCATTCTATAATTTTACAATATCTTTTTGGTACTTATTTATATAAAGCATAAGATATATGCTATTGACTTATTGTACGAAATTAATTAAGCGTGCTTTTCTACTTTGTGAAAAGAATAAGATTTATTGGCAAGTAATATTGTCAAAAATAGACTTAAAAATAAGATGAAAGATGATTTTTTAGCGATTGTTACATTACTTATATTGCAAAAAAGGCAAAATTGCATTTTTAGTCCCATACATTAGGGGGGTGCAACTTTAGTCCCACGCTTTTGTGAAATTTAGAAAACGTACCAAAATCTCAAAAACGTTGCAAAGCTGATCACAAAAGTCAATTTCCATCCACAATTTAACGGAGAAAGAGTGCGTGGTGCATGTGGCCATTTGATGCGCGTGGCTTTTGTGGAAAAATTGCACTTTTAGTCCCATAGGTTAGAGGGGTGTGCAACTTTAGTCCCACGCTTTTGCCAAAAACCAATTAAGCTCAAGAGGCAGCATTACAAGGTAAAAAGCACTTTCTATGGTGAGACTAGTCATAACAAGAAGGGATGTGACTTGAGAAAACAAGCAGAAGAGTTTGTAGCTGAGCTTGATGGTATTGATGAAGATCCAAGGGGAGAGGAAACTAGAATGCCAACTCAACCACTACAAAAGATGACTGTAATTTTCATTCTTTATTGAATTTCTTTAGTGATTTTCTTGCTAATTCATGAATATTATACAATAACCCTTTATGTATATTTTTGTGCAAATTTTTGTTAGGGAAATACAATCTGCAATTGTACCTAAGTTCCCTTCAAGTTTTTCCTCTATTTTGTGCCAATCCAGACTCTCACTTATTCATGCTTTTGCTCATTGCTCAATTGTGAATTTTGGAGCATCTCAAAGATGTCTGATCCTTGATTGAATTGGTGGTTCAAATTAAGTTATTGTGAATTTAGGGGTGGCAATTTGGGTAAGTCGAGTGGGTTCGGGTTGGATTGAATTAGGGGTATAACATTAATTTCCTCAACCATAACCCAACCCAACATGATAACAACCTGAAAATGCTCAACCCTAACCCCTAATTGTCACCCCTAATTATGATGAGGTATTTTCCTATCTCAGTTCAGAAGCTTTTCTATAAAATTTGGTTGTTTTTTCTGTATACTTGGTCCATCACATAATATATGGTTGCTTTATGGGATGTGCATGTGGTGTAGTTGCATGGTTGCTACATTCCATTACACCATTAAGCAACTAAATACAAAAGAATTTCCTATCTATTAATAACACAATTCCATTCTGATTATGCTAAAGTCTAAGAGCTGGAGAATTAGGCCCAGGCCCACTTTAGTTGACCAGGAAGTTTGGTTGGAAATGAATGTGGTAATGACAGCGGGTTCAGTCCTGCAACCAAGCAACACACGTAAGGCTAGTTGAGAAGGCCCTCAGCTAAGGCACTTCGACGCTCAAATTAGTATAATCGACCAGAATTTAGAGCAGCAGAGCAAGAGCCAAAGTTATAGTGAACGTACCTCATGCCACAGTTGCAATGGGGTATTTATAATCCTAAGTGGGAGATCAAAATGTTCATGGTACCCTTGCTCTTGCAGGGAGGACCTTTGTTCTTGCATGAGGGTTTTTAAGTCTTTTCCTTGTCTGGAATCCCCCTTCCAGGTGGCACGCCCTCTATTCTTTTGGGATATGGTGGAGATCTCTGCATTTAATACTGAGGCAAGCCGTCTGTCAATGTATTTAATGTGGCAGAGTGGTCGTTAAGTGCATTTAATGCGACAACGACAGGTGGCAAAAGAAACCTTCTTGTAATACAGGTCGACCTATTCTGGTCGAGAAGTCTCCCCAGCCATGGGTCTCTCCGCCCACTCTGGTCGAATGCATGACTTCTTCGGGTTGACCTATTCTAGTCGAGATGTCTCCCCAGTCGTGGGTTTCTCCGCCCACTCTGGTCGAATGCATGACTTCTTCCGATTGACCTATTCTGGTCAAGAAGTCTCCTGGTCTTGGGTCTCTCCGCCCACTCTAGTCGACCAATTCTGGTCGAGATGTCTCCCCAGTCGTGGGTCTCTCCGCCTACTCTAGTCAAATGCATGACTTCTTCAGGTTGACCTATTCTGGTCAAGAAGTCTCCCTGGCCGTGGGTCTCTCTGCACACTCTGGTCGAAAGCATAGCTTCATCGGGTTGAGATAACTCTCTGGCAGCGTGCCTTTCAACCATAGCCTAGTCGATTGAAAGAAGACTGATAGCCTTTATTGGTCAATTACCCAGTGTATTCTTGGGTCTAGGTTGGTTCTATTAGGCCTGTTGGGCTCGTCTTACTTCCCCATATCACATTCCATTACAATTCAAAATCAGGAGCTTGTTTAAGCTAATATTCCTACACCCACAAGCTCCAATCAAGATACAGAAATATAATATAATAATTAAGTGGCATTTTTTTCCACATTAGCAAAATAGAAGCAACATCTTTCTTCTTCCAACATAACACCATAATTGGCTTTTTTTTACCTGTGACCCCTTTTGGCAAAAGCATGGGACTAAAGTTGCACACCCCCTAACGTATGGGACTAAAAGTGCAATTTTGCCACAAAATTGCCACCAAATTCTATTACCAAATGGCCACGCGCATCACACGTGCTTTCTCCATTAAATTGTGGACAAAAATTTATTTTTGGGACCAACTTTGCAACATTTTTGAGATTTGGGGACGTTTTCTAAATTTCACAAAAGTGTGGGATTAAAGTTGCACACCCCCACATATAGGACTAAAAATGCAATTTTTCCTTGCAAAAGATATTGCTAAAACTTTTGACATTAGTTCGATTATTAATCATGAATTTTATAACATGAAAGAGCATGCTCAATTTCGTCATGTATTTTGAATTCATAAATTATAAAAATTTATATTTTATATTTTATATCTTTCATCCCTCTTCTCCACAGTGTCAGTTCTAAATTAAAAACCAGTAAGAAAAGAAACAAATTCTCCTTCAAAATAAATTATAGAAAGATAGTAGTGCCACACTTGTTTATTTATATATATATATATATATATATAACATGCAACAAATTAAAGTGCATGCATTAATCTATTGATAATATTCCAATTAGTATGGTTATCGCCATGCATATTGTTAGACCCATAGGGCACCCGCCCTTCTGAGCATGGGGATTAGGGATCCGCTGATATGAAGGCTCATGACTTGAGTTGCTCCTCCGACCAACTCACCGCCGATAAACACAGTCGGCACGGCGGGGTTGCAGCCGAAATGAGAGAGCCACTGCTCGATTTCTCGGCCACCTTCGATCTCATCCAGTTCATACACCTTTGGATTGGTGCTGAAGCCATTAAAGAGGTTCTTCATGCTGTGGCTCATTAAGTCTGAGCTCCTGCTGAAGATCACCACCCCACGCTAACCACTCTCGGAAACCATGTTACTTATCTTCTCGGCCATGCCTGTGTTTGTTTGCGGAATTACAAGGTTTTCTTGTAATGGATGAGACTATATATGTGTTGTTGATGATAAAGATAAATGTATGTGTGTGGAAGATGGTGGTGTGGTGGAGACATTTATATAGATCAAGTGGGGCGGGGCGGGGTATTGATGGATTGGTCTTAGTGGGTTGTGAATATTTTAGATTCTATATTTTGATTGATATTTTAAATTTTATTTCACTTCACCATACGATATAGGTGGATACTGATGGATGGATTGGTGTTATTGGACTTTATAAAATTTGGATTCGATTATTTGAAAATTAAATTTGATTTGATCTTTCTTTTCTACTTTTGTTCTGTAAAATTAGAATTTCTTTTGTATTAGGTTTCTAGTTGTAGGTGGAGTGCTTAAGTAATTAACTCTATGAATCAATGTGCTTATTGATTATTAGAGTAACACTGATGGAACTCGTAATACTTATGAGATAATTATTTTGAGTTATGATTGGGGTAATACAAAGAGTGGAGTGAATATTCTTTTGGTAGTTTTGAGATTAGTGTACCAAGGTGTTTTTAGTTGTGGGTTTTTGAATATGTCAAATTCAATAGGTATCTCGTATCGATAAAATTATCTCATAATAGAATAACAAAACTCACGTGAATGTAGGCAAATTTTTTCGTACCACATAAGTTTATGTGTGTTTCATTTTCCATCTATCGAGTATTACTTTTGTTATTATAAATTTGTGGATGGAATTTATGGATTCATGATAAATTAAATCTCGTATCCGTATTGCTTCCTTTGTGTTCCCAACATTAGGTTTGGAATATTTTGAATTATATATTTCAATTGATATTTTATCTTTCATTTCACTTTGAACATATGTCAAGTATATATAATTCATATAAAAGAATACTTTTTTAAAGAAATATTAAATACAATTAGCATATATTCGTACAATTAAAAAGGGTCCTTTGTTTGTTTATTTATTTATTTATTGGTTTTTTTTTTTGGGTTGACAATGTAATTGTTTCTTAATTATTTAAGACAATATGAAAGATGAATTGTTTCAAGTGAATTATGTAGTCCTATAACTTATTGGTGTGCGTATCTTTCCATCTTAAAGAATTTGCTATGTTAGAGATATGGGAATTGGATTCATCCAATTGGGATCTTTTTTTCTGTATGTTTGTTTGTTTTTCCTTTCGCATCAGGTTCACCACGCTAAAAATAAAAAAAATTGATCACACACTTTAGGTGTGGAGTTGAAAATTTGATATTTTTTTATATGTTCTTAAGATTCATTAGATTGTGTAATTATTTTTCATATTCTATTGTTGCTAATTAAATATTAGAATTAATTATAAAGACCTTTCCTGAGATTTGACCTAATTATAAAAACTATCCTTGAGGTTTTCGAAATTACAAATACCTCCCTAGTATTAACTGCCAATTAGACAACGTAACGGAATGAACGAAATGAACATTATACCCTCACTTATTCTAAAAAATAAAAATAAAAATCTACTTGAAAAAAAGATATTCTGCCCCTCTGCTTATGAAGAATACAGAGGGGCTTATTCCCCTCCATTGCTGCGTCTTTCCCCTCCCTCTCACCCGAAAGTAGGGGTGGGCGGGGGTTGAGTACCCCCCTCAGGGGTACCCGCAGGGTATCATTTTTTTATGCTCGAGTTCCGACTCCAGGGGTACTCGATACCCCCAACCCCCCTCCCCCAATTAAATTTTTTATATATTTTTAATAAATAAAAATAAAAATTTTGTTAATTTATTATTTATTTTCATCGTGAACCAATTAATAGCACTACATTTCATTATTCACAAGTTCTAAATCCCACTTAAATATATAATTTTATAACTTAAATATAAACATTAATGTCTAATGTATGATATACATAATATATTGACAATAATATTTTGTCAATATCATCATCATCCTCTATTCATCACAAATTAACAATTCAACTTCACACTTCACATTTTCACAATATCACAATAATATTTCATCACAAATTACAACTCACAAAAGTATTAAATCCAAACATTTGTACAAATTCCGAAATAAAACCAACAAATTAGTTATTATTAGTTATTTGGGTAATGGGCTATTATTAGTTATTTGAATTTCTTTTCTTGGGTTGGGCTTGGGCTACTAAAGTGAGTCCAAGTGCTTGGGCTTTACAATTATTTTTCAAGTTTCATTCAAAAACCTAAAACCCAAAATGATGGCCCAGAACACTTCAATTAAATGTACAATCCTTAATAATATAATAAAAATAAAAAAAATGATCGGGTATCGGGCACCCTAAGACAATACCCAAAGCTGACCCCCAAATTTTTGGGTACCCCCATAAATACTTGTTCGGATTTGGGAATTAAAAATACTCAACCGGAACAGGAAATACCCGATATGGTCGTGTCAGGACGGGTCGGGTACCCTCAAACCCGGATCCGAATCCCACCCCCACCCGAAAGCCTTATCCATTTCTGTTGGTGGTGCATGTTTGTTTTTCAGCCACAAAACCTACAAGAAAAACTTTAGGTTCTTCATTTTCTTGCACACCAAATGATGTGGCCATGAAGTTTTTCAAACATTTTATTTTTTTAGGCGAAAAAGGCACGCAAAGGTATGGGCAAGTCTTATTACAACTATTTTTCCTTGTTTTGTGTTAGATTAAGTTAGTTTTAGTGAGATTTTGAGTTGGGCTTTACTATTTTGTGATTTGATAGAGTAGGTGACTTATATTTCTCCAAAAATATTCTTTTTTGTGGTTTTTAATACAATATAATATTCTTCAAAAAAAAAAAAAAAAGATACAATATTATGTGTGGGAATGTTTATATGATGAATGCATAGCTTCATTTTGCATGATTTGATGTTCTTTATACATACATATATATATATTATTTATAAAAAAAAATCTAATTTTTCATTTAGACACCAAATAAAAATCCTAGCTTTTGATTATTGTACTCATTTTTGCTGTTATTGAAAAAAAAATTGATGTTGTTTAGAAAGAAACCCTACCTTTAAAATAGAAATTTTACATCCTTTGAAAGAAACTCATTCTTGTCTTTTGATGTTTTGTTTAGGACAGAAATTTTGTGTAAAATATAATCAAGAATGGTGTTAGTTCTTATATATATGATATGAAGAATAAGCCCAATCACATTATTGTTCTTTTTTAATCATTATGTAATGTTATGCTTCATATTTTCTAGTTTTCATATTCTGTAAGTGGGGTTTTTGTTATATTGAAAGGTGTTTGATGTTTGATTTGAAATATGTATCAGTTTCAAGGGTGTTAAATGTAATGTTATAAACTTTGTATTTTGATGTTTGACACCGTATTTGGATGTGGAGAGTGTTATATGTAATGTTGTAAACTTTGTATTTAATTTGTAATCAATAGAAATGTGGAGGGTGTTAGTTGTAAGATCCTAAATTTTGAAATTCTTCTATTCTATTCTATATATCTTAAGTGAAATGGCCATGTTGCTGCTACTATTGAAGATGGCTTTGTTGTTGTTTTTGGAAATGCCCCTGCCGCTGGAAATGGCCTTGTTGATGACAATGTTGACTATGATGATGGATTTTATGCCACTTTTGATAGAATTGTAGAATCAATTGTGGTAAGTGCAAGTGGAGGCGAAGGTTGTATATAGAGTGGAGTTAGAGGAGGTGATGAAGCTAGTACTAAAGGAGTTGATGAAGTTGGAGGGGGGTTTGATGATGTTGTTGGAGGACAATGATTAATGCAATTTATTTTCACTATTTTTCGTTATTTTAAAATATTTATTGATGACCAAGTACATAATTTTTAGTTGATGTTGCTGTATAGCCCTTTAGAATTGTACAAGATTTTATTATGTGAAGAAAATTTGTATAGGCTATGACATTTGAATGACTGATTGAGTAGTTAAATATGAAGTAGTTTTTGGCTATATACTTTGTGTTCAGATATAATGATTGGACTGCTATGTTTTTAGTTTTCTGAAACTCAATATTACTGGCTATTCAAAGGGATCTTATTGAAAGTTATTAACTTGACGAGGGAAGGTTAATGTATTATAGGTTTTTGCAGAAGGGATATATGTAAAAATACGTTCATTTGAGTGTGTTATATGTAATTTGAAAGTTTACAATAAATACTAAAATAATATAAATAAATAAAAATATTAATTAATTTAATTTTAAATAATAGTTCATTATTTTGAATTAATTATTTTAATTAATTAATTTCCAACGTTACATTAATCATTAGTTTAATTTGTTACAATAACCCCTTTAAAGTTTTCACAATTACAAATAGATCCACATATGCATGAAACACATAAGGGTATTTCGGTCCAACAACATGGTCAACGGTTGAATCCATGTAATTATTTATTAAATACATACATACATATATATATATATATACTTTTTGGATATTTCTTTTGGAATTGTTCTTTAATTATTTAGGACAATATTAAAGATTAAATATGTTTTAAGTGATTTAAGTGTAGTCCATGTAACTTTGTGGTGTACGTATCTTCTTTTTGGAGATATGGGAATTGGATTTATCCAATTCTCTTTTTCTTTTTTCTTTTTTCTTTTTTCTTTTTTTTCTCTTCCCTCTTAGGTGTGGACTTGAAAATTTGATATTTTATATGTTCCTAAGATTCATTAGAATGCGTAATAATTTTTCATATTATATATTGTTGCTAATTAATTATTTCATGCCAACCATATGGAATCATTTCCTATTGATGTTAAGAGGCAATAAGTACGATTGTTGTTACTTTAGACCTTTTTAAATTTTTATGCTCTCTCTTGACTTTTTCAATTCAAAGGAACCTCTACCTAATGTGATGAATTTTTAAAAATATTTATCATTTATAAGAATATAATTATGCATATATATATATATATATATTGGTGTGGGTACTGGAAAAATTAATGAGCCATTAGTTGTAATCTACGCTTATTTCTTATAATATGGATAAAAAATTAGGTCACTAATTGAGGGTTGCCCTTATTTTTTGGGGTCAGGGAATTCTAGTTAATTGAGCGCAACAATTAAAGATATCTGAGTCTAATTAAATTGTACAAGTTACGACTCATCATTATAAATAGCCCTAGTTATAAGATTGCAAGGTATGCAATTTTTAATTTTTAGTTCTTTATAATTCTTTGTGCATATTACCATCTTTCTCAAATACTGATTTGAGTTTTGGAGAATTTTCACCAACAAACATATCTACATCCCTAACGATTTATTGTTGAATGCTAGATTTAATCAAGAGCAGATACTATCCAAGACGGAATCATAAACTTATAACATACAAACATAAGATAATTAATAAAGATAATTTTTTATTTCAAATTGATACACAGAACTAATAGTGGCAAATGGATGGGTTGGGTTGGGTTTATGTGGGTTGGGTTTTATATGGGTTAAAATAGATGGGTTGAAAGTGGGTTGGGTTCAAAATGGATTGAGTTGTGAGTTGAGTTGGATTTGAAAAGGTTCAAATAGAAAACAAAAAAATTGATTTAATTTACTTTTCTCAAACAATTAATTCAAAAGACCATAATAATATTATTATGCCTTCCACACTCTATTTAATGTACAATTTTACAACATAATAAGACGATTTATTAAATTAATTAAAAAAATTTAATGGGCACATTTTGAACCCAGTTAAAATCCATTTTGAACCTAAATTTGATACAACATATCTAAACTCAACCCGCTCAAATCCATTTTTGAAATGTTGAACCCAACCTGGTCCAAAACCATACGAATTGGATTGAACCCATAGGTTCTAACTCAAATTGACACCCATATACAGAACATACAAACATACAACATAAAATTGATGCACGCATATTAGAATGTCAATAAAATTCAAAGCACACTTAAAAGGATATTCTCAATTCCTTACTTCATAGTTGTAGCAAATCCTAGTTCCATCAAGCTTATTTTCCCCATGCCTTAACATAGTCAAAGCTCCCTAAAAGCACAAATTACAGTTATTCTTGGTGAAAAGACAACATTATTTCTTGCTCATGTTTTAATTTTTCCCTTCCTATTTCTGGTCAAGAAAATAAGCAAAACCGAAACAAACTTCAAGCTGAAAACTCAAAAACCATTTTTCAATACTGCTGTTTCTGTTGCTGCCCATTTCTTCATACAAATTCTTGACAGCTCCTCTGCTACTTCATGAGATGCTTTTTCTTCCTCCATTTTCATCTTCTTTCTCAATTCTCTAGCTCTAAACCTAAGCCCTTCTCCGCCCTCTTCCACAAACACCTTTTCAATAGCTTTTGCCACATTTTCTCCATTGAACTGTCCATTTTCATCCCTGATCACCTCCACACCAACACCAGCCTCCACCGCTAGCCTACAATTCACCGGCTGATCGAGCTTTAAAGGCACAGCCACAACCGGAACGGTATAATATATACTTTCTGTGATAGAACTCCAGCCACAATGGCTCATGAATCCACCTACACTTGGATGTGCTAATATAGCAGCCTGTGGTGCCCATCCCTGCAAAACTATCCCTCTCTGTTTCTCCCGGTCGATAAACCCCTCAGGCAGGGGAAGAATGTCACTTCCAAGAGGTGATCTAGCAACCCATATGAAGTTCACTTTACTTAGCTCCAACCCTTTTGCTATTTCCTGCATTTGCTCCTCAGACAAATAGTTTTCACTCCCAAAGGAAATGTACAGAGTTGAAGACTTACTCCTCTGACTTAGCCAATCCATTATGTCTGAATTAGCAGCATTTTCATCTGTTGTAATAAGTGGACCAACAGACACAATTTTCCTTTGGCACAAGGTGGAGAGATAGTCCATGTATTTCCCCTCAACCCCTGTGCAGCTCTTTATCAGGACAACATCACAAGACAGTTTTAAGACCCCAAAAGCAAAGCCCTCATCGACGTCTTTAACTTTGATCGACGCCCCTTGAGCAATCAGATCCCTTTTCTCATAATCATGAAGGTAGATTGCCTGATAAGGGAAAGTATCAAAAGTCTTGTGCGTATGCAGATGATGATAAAACGAACATGCCGTCGAGCCTGCTGTAGCAAAGTGAACAGCAGGAATGCCTAGTGATGAAGCAAGCTTTGCAGACCATGGCTGGAACCCATCATATATGAGCAAGTCAGGCTTTAGATTGGTAATTATATCAGAAAAGCTTGAGCTCGACATCTGAAAGGCTTGCATTAGAGTTGGCATGAGATGGGGTGGTATGTTTTTGGTGGTGTGGTACTGTGGAGGAAGCCCAGGCAATGATGGCAAATGGAGTTCTACTAGTTCTATGGAGACATCATCAGATGAATGTTTGTTCAAACTTTTTCTGACAGAATCAAGGTTAATGGCCGTGGAACAGAAGTATATGTGGAAGTTTCTTTTGGACAGCATTTTGGCTAGTTCAAGGAAGGGGAATACATGTCCATGAGCTAACCATGGGAACATTAAGGCCCTGAAAATAGTTTGTTCTGAATCCATGGATTGGTGAAGCAGCAAAGGCCTGAATCTGATGTCTTTCCCAGAACTTAAAAAGTCAAACCATATAGACAAGAATTGGAGTTCCAAGGCAGGTAATAAAGAAACCAGACTGCCAGAATTTTTTATTTTCCTCCACGGCAGCATCACCTACTCCCGAGAACTAACAAGATTGACCCACCGAAAAATGGGAAAGATTTGGGTCTCAAATGGCCCAATAGTAAAACATTGCTCTCAAAACTTAGTTCTCATATAAAAAGTATCTATCACTTTCTAGAGTTCCTTGAGGGTGTTTATAATTAACTGGATGGAGTTACTTAAAAGTGCTTTGCCAGTTTGCTGCAGATGATGGCACATTGACATTCATTAACTGAAGAGAAATAACCTATACCAAGAATGATTCATCTAAAAAAAAGACAAGAAAAAGCCTACTATAAGAAGAATGCAAGGAAGCAGAAACGAAAAAATGATTTTTGACTACACCTGAAGTGGAATCAGAAGTATCAGTCCATGAGAGCCAAATAGGGTAATGAACTTGTAGAACAAGAAAGAAGATTAAAGCATAATTTCACTGCTATAATTTAAAGAAATAGCAAACGGAGTCGACTTTGGATTTTCATTATTTTTGTAAGCTTCGTAAGTCGGACAAAAAGTGGGGAGTTTTGTAGTACTCTCAATGCCTCTACAGCTTTCAGACAGAGAATAGTAATTGGATGTTTGTCTCACAGCACCGATAAATGCTTCTTCCCCATTTGAAGCTAATATCAATGACAGGCATAATTTTAACTGATCAGACTTCTAAGATGAAACTGCTTCTTTTCCGGTTAACTCTTGCATGTTAACATTTGCTTCTACACCCAAGCTTCGTAAAGCATTGATCAGCGCAGAAATATTATTTTGTAATGCTGCAGCAAATGCCTGGACAAGACAACAAAATAAGATTTTCACATGCATCCTTCATCAACTCCTCCAAAGGCTAATTATAGCTAGAAAGAATTATTGCAGTTGCCTAAGAAGCCAACTGTATCACCAAGCATGATATGTGTGTGTGTGTGTGTGTGTGTGTGTATAATGAGTGTTTATTTTTCTATGCATCTGTGTTTGTGTCTGTGTGCGAGAAAGATCATTACAGATCAATCTCAAATCCCTTCCCCCCAACCCCAGGGTGAAAAGGAACGTTGGAATCCTTTTTAGAGTGAAAAGAAAGGAACAGGACAGGAGTACCTTTCTGTTCTCCTCCTTTTGATTCTTTATAACTTCCAAAGGCCATTCGCCCACTAGCTTTTGAAGTTCAACCATAATACTTGGTCTTCTTGCATCGAATAGAGTCTGGACATAGAAATGATATTTTCTTACCAAAAATCCTAATGATATGGAAGAGGTTTTTTTTTTAAAAAAAAAAAAAATTAAACAAGAATTATAAATTCCATTTTAAAATTCATATTTATTTTTTCCTGCTAGAGGTTCAGAACCATGCAACTCCTTATTCTCTACAAACATAACATGTACAGCAAGAAAATCATCTAGGTTAACATCTAATCCATTTAGATCAAGACCAGAATAATACTGGACTTTGATAGAGTGGATACTTGCTTGACCTGAATTTTGGATGGGCGGCCACTAGGGTATAACTTTGCATTAATGCTGCAAATTCAATCAAGATATAAATTACCTGATATAGTACTTGAATTATTGCAGCAGCACTTTCAGGCTTATGCTCGAGAAGAAAACCCTGGAAACAATGTCAAGATCAATACTAACTCCATGCTCAAACTACTGTGCAACCAAACTTTAATCTTAATACATATTGGCTTTACAAATACATATTACATCGAGAAAGAGAAATCAAGTTCGACAACGACATTTTCAGTTACTGGCAACCACACCATCCAAATGCCTTCAGTAAACAATTTTACAATTAGAAAGAATGTGATATAAATAAGAGTTACCATACATTCAATTAATTTCTCTTGTCCAGTAATATTGATGTTGCATTCTCCAGTTATCTTGACATAAAATATAGCAGTTACGAATGTCATTCACTACAGCAAGAATTACAACTCTCCTTACAAAAAACAAGCACATCACATGTGGTAAAAATTAAGAATGATCAAGAAATCTTGTGTAGGGTTAGATTAAAATGCTTACAGTTCTCAATGGCCGATAAATAAAATTTCAACCAATGGGCGTCTGGACGATAACAGATGAATTACCTTAGCACAGGAGAACCCAGTTGAAACACTATGCTGCTTCAGAGCTTCTGACCTCCACTTCTCAATCTTCCACAAGGACTCAACATCTCCTACAAAGGAAGTGTTAATGCATCAGCCTTCACTCTTTTTTGGGGGGCTTATGCGAACCATCAGATAAAAATCATGGAGATGACATATCTATCATGGAATGATGTGAAGAATAAAACTCTATGAGCCTATAAAAGCACCCATAACTTAGCCGATTACAAATTTACAACAAACGAGAAAAAGAGGCGCACATATCAAGAAAGTGGACTCTAAGGAAGGGGGGAAAAACAAAGAGTAGAAAACCTTTTTTGGCAGCAAATTCCATCCAAAAGTCAAAGGCAGTCTGTCTAAGGCTTACTCCAGACTTGACAAACCTTTTTCCATATTTGGACATCAAATCCCATCTGTCTGCGCTATAACAAATGCTGCAAAAACCAAATACAGTAGGAAAATATGAATATCCAAGTGGAAAGGACGAGCAATTTTTTTTTTTTTTCCTTTTTTTTTGTTGTGGGGGGGGGGGGGAGATGGGGGGGGGGGGGGGTGTGCAAAAAAGGACACATGGCTAAATGTTGGAAATTAGCACCAATTGTTAAAGCTATTATTACTTCTCTGCAACATAGGAAACAGAAAAAATTTCCTCAGCCACCACCCTTACAGGTATATGTATGTCAGCTCATGAAATTCATTGTAAAACAAAGAAGACAGACTAAAGATAGAGAAAATATAAAATATAAGTCCACAATAGCGAAAGATTAAATGCATACATTCATTAAGACAAGTAAGTCTAGGATATAAAGAAAACTGGAAGAATTTTCTGCTCAATGTATACCTGAAAACTATATCTGCCGTGCGAGGTTGCAAAGGTAAATCATTCTTCTTCACAAGTTTCATTACTTCGACCATGAGTTTCACATCATTATGTTGTTTAGCATGCAACTGCATCCATGAAACAGGTATTTTTTTCTATCTCTGTACAAGCATCCAAAGACAAAATAGACAAAATAAAAGCTCAATAGAACACTTACATACCAGCAGATGATGTGCAGATCCAATGTCAGGAGTTAGTCCAAATAAATTATGTTTCCACAGTGCCTTCTTAGCTGTTTGCAAATAGTATCATAAATATTTAGATCTGGCGATGAGAAGCACACAAAAACCATAAAATACCAGAAGAAAAAAGATAGTGGATCTCTTTCCATCAAAAGATGTCATGAATACATGTATACAAGAGAATAGCAAATCATGCAAATTTCAAATTTCAAGGCAATGACTTCCACCATAGAAATAGTCAACCAAGATAAAACTAAAACGCAATTTATTTTTTTCAGTTGCAATTGGAACAAATAAGACAATAATGATATATTGATGCCAAGTACTAGTAATATAATTCTTCCATGAATTTCTAGGAAGTTCAAGTGCAGCTTTTCCAAATCCATATTCTTCAAAAAACCAGGGAAGGAACCAAGTCCCACATTTGGCAACACGTGATTTACAAATTGCCACAATTTACGGCAGATATCTTAATTCATGTCCAGAACAACAAAGAAGATATGCAACATATTTATATGGGCCAGATGAAGCATCAGGAAAGTGTGAATAAATAAAACATCATAATAAAATGAGGTAGTTATTGCTGTAAGCATGAGCTTGGTGAGTGACACCATGGTCCTGCAGCCACATGGAAAAAACTAAAATTGAAATATAGCTTGGCTTAGTAAGAAATCTGAGTTTCCTCCATACAATACAATAATTGATTGGTTTTTCTAATTTAAATATCCAATTTCCACATTATGATTAATAAATCACATTAAATATATAAGGGCTGTTATTATTCTTACCAAAGTCAATGGCTCCTGCTCGAACACAGACCTTTGTAACTTCTCGACAAAGTGCACTGTTAAAATCATCAGGTATCCGAAGATTGGAAAGTCTCTGCAGACCAAAACAGAAATAAACATATATATAACATGAAAACAAAACTGATCAAGCTAAATGCGGCACTGAGATGAATAACCACTAACAAATGTACGAAGTTTCTGCAAAATATCGAATAGGAGCTTAATATCTTCATGGGTAGAACATTTAGCAATGAGTGACCACAACCAAGCATTTGGAGGTGCAGTTCTTTTCTCTGCCACACAGTTCAGCATCTTACCATACACTTCCCTCACCGTGTCTGCATCAAGAACAATGAAAATGGCCTATTCACACTAAATAACCTTCAAACTTCAAGATTCTTAAACCAATAAAATCTGTCAAAATAAAGTAACCACCTGCAGAATCATTTTCAGTCACTCTTGCTTCTGAGGAAAACAATCTAATTGGCATCACCGATGACGATGGAATTTGCACTATATCTTTTTGGCAATTTAATTCAATACTTGACGTATTTCCACGGATATTGTCTGCAAGTTTTCACATTCCATCAGAAAATTACTTTGCATGCAAAATATAACTTAGGAAAAAAACTTATATCAAATGTCCAAACACACACAATTATGACCATATTACATGGCATATGAGAAACAATGCACGTATGCAAGCATCAACACGCAATAAAATTCTAATTTCTTTCCTTATTGTAAGGCTTAACCCAGCAGTGCAGAAACAAAATTATTCCATGATTAATTCTTTCAATAGTTCACATATACTTTCTATAGGGCACACAGCATCAGAAAATTATCCAATGCGCAATATATTTTAACAAAAGAAAATGTAATATCCAAACAAACGAATTAATTATGTGCAAAAAAATACTCAGCACATATTTCAACATTCAAACTTAATGGATTTCTGATTTCCCACTCCACGCCTCCCATTTGCCACTGAATTTTTAGTAAGATCAAAACCAAACAAAAGAATATAATAACTCCACTAAACTCAATTATACTCAAACCTTCTGCTTCCTTCACCAAAAACCGAATCTTCAAATTCTTCATTTCAAACTAATTAAATGATTTTTCTCGTCGCTCACTCTCATGGTTCTTCTCCTATCCATTGAGAGCTATCATTGGACACCATAAAAGCCATATAAAGTACCTTTGAACAAGACGCCGGAGTGAAAGCGGCGGCGCGGAGGAAGAGAGTAGCTGAATTCGCAAACATTTCCAAGAGCTAATTCCTCAAGCTGAGAAGAGCTGACTCGTTCCGCTGAATTCAAGACACTCGGCGAGTGGATTTTCAAAACCCTAGCCAATCGGCGTGATTTCGTTATTACTCCAATAGCTTGCATTTTCTCACACTGGCGGAGAGAGTGAACAGAGAAAGAGACGGAGAGAGAATTCTTAAAGTTGAAAATGGCTGCGTTTACAATGCCAAACAACGCCTTAGGGACGGAAGGTGGGCTTGGGCTTGGGCTTGGGAAAGCAGATTGGGCCTGATCTTGATAGCCCAGTGGAGTCAGGCTTTTCTGGGCCTATTGAAAAAAAATATAAATTAACTAAGGTCTAAGTGTAACTAAGTAGCATGTGGCCCAATTGCATGAGCCCCACACATAATGTAGGAGGTCAGAAGTTCAAACCCGAACAAACTTCTAATGTGTGTGCTTCTGTATAAATAAATAACTAAGTGTAAAAATATGAAATAAAATAAAATAACACATGGATTTTTACCTAGTTTAAGAATTGTTTAAATATATTTCACAATAATCTATTGTTTTAATAAATCTAATTTTCCATTTTGATTAATTTAAATCTCTTGGTAGAGATTTATCTCGTACAAAAATGTAGGCAAATCATTCCTTACATTTAAAAAATAAGTAAAATTGTTTCGACTTAAAAATTAAAGCGGTAAAAATTATCATATTAGTACCCCAAAAAAAAAGTTATATGATTATTTGAACTTATTAACTAGCTTATCTTAAATTTTGCAGAAATTTTGAACCTATTTGGATAAAGATAAATAATCATATTTGTTCGAATTTCTTCTGAAAAAATAACACATCTTATTGTCTATATGATAAAAAATAAAGACAATATTACCAGTCCTGTGACATGAACTTTGAAACCAAACTGGAAGAAATAAATCATTAGCTCATCAGTCAAGTCCAATATTGCCAACATAAAAAAGAACATAATATTTATTTACACTATAACACAAGATATTCACATATAAATGAATTTTGTTTGAAATTATTGAGAATATATATGTACAACATGCCCCTCCCAGTCCCATCCTTGAGCTCAAGTACCCTCAAGGCATGGCACCTCCCAATAAAATTCAATGGTGATTATCTGCTCAATCTTATCTTCACTTTTCTGGAGAAAATAGGCATAATCAATATCTACAGAGAGTTGGCCTCATCGCCCTTATCAATGTTCAGTTTCAAAATAGATGTTGAGGGATCCTTGGATAAGATGAGATTTCCACCAGGATCTATTCTTCCATAATCAGCTACACGAGGATCCATCACAATTTTGCATCCACTCAATGTACCACATCCCATTTTAACACCGTAGTATGTCAAGTGGTCGGAGATACTGTTTCCGCTCACTGATCTGCAAAAGGTTCTAAGAAAATTGGCACTTGGCAGCAGTTTTTGCAAATATAGACAATTTGCTTAAGTAATTTATGAACTAAAGACATTCTTATGAAAAATTGGTTACAAAGTTTGAAGGCTAATTCTTCGAAGATTTAGAGCAAAAAGTTATGTGGTGATAGTCTTAAATGATAAGGCAATATGAAAGTGCTACTCTGATGTCAAATCCAAGCGAATAACGGAAGCTAAAAGATTATCAAGTCGCTGCTAAAATTTCTGAGTGAGCTAATAGGGAAATACTTGCCTGCTACAAGTTGGATCTTCACCGGAATCATCACAAACCTTCTCAATTGTATAATGCAAAATTCCAAATCCAATATTGTGAAGCCAGACCTACAACCAGAGAATTTTATAATTCAAGGAGCAAGCAATAGGACAGAAATTGGGAAGGAGATATACAAGATAATGACTAATAAGTAAATTTGCTAAAAGAAGTGGTAGAATGGTCATTAATTGTAGGGCATCTGTGCAGTCAAGAGAAGAAAGATAAACAAATTGAAGTAGTAAATTATCTTGGGTTAGAAAAACTTGGAATTTTAGATATAGCAGGATGAAGAAAAGCTGCATGAAATGGGGTTGGGGGAGACAATTTCTGCCTCAACTTAGGAAACTTGAGAAAAATAAAGAGTTGTATATTGCTGGTTTCATCATGTTAGATATACTCCTTGAGAAAAAGAAGGTGACAATGCATGACATAAACGAGCATGGCTATTCAACAGGTAACTCAAGAAAAGTGGCAAGCTACTTCAGACTCAATACATAGATACAGATAGCTCAAGAAGATTAAGGTTCATACATATTATATGTAAGCAAGCTATCAAAAACCATTACCTCCCTAGGGAAGTGATGGTACGTCTTTTGCGGAAAATAGTAGTAATAAGGGGGCAAATGAGGTACAATATCGTGTCCATTCGTGACCCTAATGGTATTTGGCACCACTTGGCTGTAGTAGGATGCAAAAGCAGCATTGCCAATCCTAGGTTGCCCAAATGTCATCACCTGAACATTCTGCTCCCCAAGGCTCAGCTGTGAATATGACAAGTACTTAGTGGAAAACTCCAAAAAAAGAATGACAGCATTGATTAATCACAAACACCATACATACAATCTAGCGCGCAAGGACATGTTGAACACACATCTCAGGACGTAACTATGCAGAAAAATGGGAATCTGCTAATATAATAGATGGGCAGATAATAAATGTAGCTGTCCTGTTAATCAAATTCCAAAATTCTGAAAGTGCTAAAGACCCAAACCTTTAGGACTTCAAAACACAGGTTCTAGCTTTTCAATTGATGCTATACCAAATGAACAGGCTATGGAAGGAATCATTTATTGACTATTTTAACTATAGCAGAACACCTACAGCTCTTCTATCCTCTTAGAACAGGATAGACAAAATAAATATAATCCACATAGCATATACTAAAGGCCAAAATATATACTAATGATACTGACGAATTAAGTTCAGATAATTACACGAAGATCAAGTCCACAAAAAGCAGCTATCGCTCCTCCCATTGAGTGCCCAGTTACCATAATCTTAATGTCTCCATATAAGTCCTTTGCTTTTTGAACAGCATTTAAAACTCCAGGTCGTAATGATGTGTTGTGGTAAGCCGAATAGAAACCATGATGCACCTGAATGGAAAGAAGATAAAAACATGAATACACATGGCAAACACAAAACCTAACATTTTTAAAAGAAACAGGGAGGAATAAGCTTAGTTGTGCACATACCATTGCATCATCAGCTCCAGGGTAATCTATATCAAGCTGCTTCCAGTACAAATCTTCCACCCAGTTCTGTATACTGCAAACGGAATACAGAATAAAATGAAAAGAGAGAGAGAGAGAGCTAAACAATTGTAGGACACCATAACAGTTGTGAATTAAAAACAAATCCCTATAGAATCTGATGGTCCATTAACCTCACAACCAGCATCAGCTAGTAGCATATGGAAACAAAACTCTTGTATATTTCAACATGAAACAACTTAAGGTGAAGCAACTGATCATGGTGAGGATGAAGTACATCAAGCACCAGAGAGGTTGAACCTGGTTCCTTGAGTTCCTCTGAATGCAATCACAGTGGCATTAAGATCTGCCGCAAACCCAACAAATCCCTATACCAGACGATTAATTATACTATGTTAGGACCTATAATGAGAAAACAGAGAAAGAAAACTCTCCTTTGCAGCAAAAACAAATAATCAAAACAAAATTGCAAAAGAAAGATACGGAAAGTTTTGTAAAAACATTTCCCCAACCTGTAGGCAACGCTTCACATCAACAATAAGCTCTATTATTTCAAAACCCTGAAATCCAAGAACAAAGTGGAATCAATCCCACTATCAGGGGTAACGAATGGCTACTTCGTGTAGCCTGGTCTAACGTTAGCAACATTATGTAGTATTACTTTACCTCAGTTGGACCATTACATCTTGAGCAGGTCCAAGTAAACAACTCAGTCAAGTCTGACTGATATACCTGTAAATGCAAGACTTGTTAATTGTTATCTATAGTTTATCAATGCCCCACAATCAACAAATATCTACCATACAATCAGGAAATCCGCCACCACCATAATGAATATAACCCATCACATGACAAAATTCACTTGACCAGGAAAAGGAAAAATGCAACATATTTATTTGTTTGATCAGAATTGTTTGTTAAACAACTCACTTATCTCCCAATCCACATGAAACTTCACTTCAATCTTCAGGGCCAAGCATAAAAAACAACCCCAAGCAGCCATATATTCAGAATTTGAGAACATAAATACATGAAACTTGACCCTACTCAATAATCACATAATGTAGTTTAGACCAAACTTACAGCCGAAGCATATTGCACCAAAATTCTCGCAAGTGTGCGATTGTAAGACGCCAACTCATGCTGCTGATGATGCTTGTGGTACACCTTCACCTTCAATTCTACAACCAAAAGCAAACATTAAAACTTGATACACGAACCAAAAATCAAAAGCATGATTTTTTTTCAATAAAATTGAGCTACTAAAAAAAAAATACAAAAATATACATATTTGAAACAAATTAAGCAAATGATAAGCAATGATTATTCCTCCACATAAATACATTAGCAGAGTGAGCTTTTCACAAAATTGAGCCACAAAAGGAATTCATCATACATCACATTAAAGAATATCTTCATCAACATTCAACTTAGTCAAAATGCTCCAATAATTATTAAAACCTGGAATTTAACCAATTGATACCTCTACCAGATGAAAGGCCAAACAAACATATCAAAATTCCCACAATCAACAAAGCCCTTCTTTCCATACCTGCCAGAGACAATCACAGCACAAAATATTGAAGCCCTAAATTAAAATCAACTACACCTCCAATAATTATGGAAAATTTTAACATGGGCTAAAAAAAAAAAAAAAAAGAAAAAAAAATATAGACCGGGCTGGATTCGGGCTCCAATTCGAACCGGTTATGAGTTTTCCCGGCGTAGTAAGCAGCAAAACGACGCCGAAAAAACGACAAGCCCTTTTTCCATTGGATGGGATGATAGGATAAATTGGTATGGAAAAGAAAGGAAAGTACCATCGTTTGAAAATGATTGATAAACTTATTTTCCGAAACTGCCCTAAATAAAATGATTGTCTTGGTACTTTGGGGTGAGATATTGATGTTCAAGTGGGGTTTGAATGGGAACTTTGGAATTAGAAAATTTTTATAGCAACTCTGTTCAAAAATTAGTTGTCGTATGTAGGGTGTGCATTCGATTTTAATCATACCATTTGGTCGGTCAACCAAATTTTTTGATTTCATGCAATGAAAAGTCAAAGATTGAATCGAAAATTATTAATCGGTTAAAATTGATTGGATTTTGGTTTCCGTTTAACGATCAAATTCGAATTGGTTCGAGTATTTTTTTTTTTTTTTGTTTTATATAAATTATATTTTATGAGGGGGTCGAAAATGTGGTTGGTTACTTTAAATTGAAACCGACAGCTCTATATAATATGAATAGAACAAAAATATGTACTCATAAGTCATGTATAAAATGAATATCGCAATTCATGTCCCCTTAAATCCACTTGATGTTTGAGATTAATAATTTAAAAATACTTTTAATGTAATTTATCATTTATGGATATTGTAGAAGAAGAAAACAATGTGTGATAACAAATTTTAACAATCATTTAATAAAAAATATATCATTTATAATGAAATTGATTAAGAAGAATTAGTAATATGCTTTTTTTTATCCAAAAAGAACTATACTTTGTATTTCTAGTAAATAATGAATTATTACAATACAATTATTATATATATTGCATTTAAATGGGTATAAAATAAAAAATAGAAAGTAGAGTGTTAATTTAGTAAATATATTATTACCAATTGTTTAATATTTTTTTCTAAAAAAAATCAAAATAGTTGAGTTCGGTTTAACTTACCAAAAATTGGCTGGTTTTTGGTTTGTTTAAACCAAGTTTAACCATATTTTTTATTCGATTTTTTGTTCGATTTTTACTAACTAGGCAAAAAAATTGGATCAAACCGGAAATTGATTTCTTTTAGATATATAACCGCAAATTGACCAAATACACTTTGATTCGATTTTTTTTATTTTCTACTAATTTAATTGATTTTTTTTTTCTTTTCCTTTTTGGCACACCTTAGTTGTACATGGTCATTATGTACATAAATTTATCTTACCATATATAATATTAACATAATTTATAATAATAAACAATAAGAAGCTCAATATTGCAAATAGTATAAATGATTAACAATGCAATTTTAATAATAACCACACTACATAATATGTAATACTAATTCTTAATTAACACAAACCTATATTAACCTTATATGATAAGAACTAATTCTTAAATTAGTTTAAAAATAAAAAAATAAAAATACTATTATGACTTATTTTTTCCCTTTTGTCCACACCATAAAATATAAGGAATTACATGTAGAGCATTTAAGGTTTTTTCTTCTCCTTTCTAGTTCATCGTTGTAGACAGAATTTTAGGTAAATAAATAAATAAATAAAAAGAAGTTGATGAAATTAATTTTAGGGAAAATATAGTAGGCTTGAGAATGGGGAAGAAAAAAAAACAACCTGTGAATTAATTTTACGAGGATTAAAATTACATTTGAAATCTTAAAACATTCAAAAATATAATTAGTATATCAAAAATTAATATAATCATGTTAGAACCATCATTTTGTGAGTGTAAATTTTTTTTTATTTTTATATAGTATAAATATCAAATAGTGCAAACTTTACATCAACAAAATCATATAATTAATCCATTTGATATTTTCAAAGTTAATGCATTTAGAATTTCAATGGGTTTGGTTGGTCTTAACAAATACATTTAATGTAATATGGATTAAACTTTAAAGATTAGCTTCATCAAAATTAAAATTTAAAACTTTTTAATAAAAAGGTAACCATTGAATTTCATTAAATTATAAAAAAAACACACACACACACACATTCATTAAATTTAAGTAAGCTTGACTTAATTAATAATTTCTATATGTATTATGTGCATTTTGAATCAAATTTTATATGGTTAGATCAAAATTTAGCTTCACCAAATTTGGAATTTATAACTTTGTAATAAAAGGTAAGTATTGGAATTCATTAAATCATAAAAAAGAAACACATATATTAAATTTAAGTAAGCTTGGCTTTATTAATAATTCATATTTGCATTATGTGCAATTTAAATCAAACTTTATATGGTTAGATCCAAAATAATCGTTTCGTTTTTCATAAATTCATCTGTACAAAATATAGTACAACAAGAAAATAAATAATTAGAGTCGTTGATATTTCAACATATAGTCAATTAAAAAAAAACTAAGCACTTATGATAATTTAAGAAATCATATCTTCTAACATTTACGTATTAAAACAAAGAATTGTGCATATCATGACCAAAAAATAAATAAAAATTGTAGAATTTACAAAAGGCATTTGATAAAATTCATCAAATTATAATAATAAGAACGACTAGTGACATAATTAATTTTTTTCGTTATTCTATTGATAAAAAAATATTTGTTTTTTTTTCCCCGCGCATTAAATTCAAGACTCCTGGAAAACTTCATTCGTATTGAATACAATTTAGAACTTACATGTCAAAATCAAATCTAAAATTAATTAATTCTTTTACATATATTCATTTATGACATGTGTAATACAACAAGTAAATAAATAACCAACATAATCATTTAATAAATTTAGATTGTTATCTGATGTGTTCACTTCTATTAGGGTCATTGCTTGATTTTGATTCTAAATCCTATTTGTTCTGATGCCCAATACTCTTGTCTATTATTTGTACCGCTCCGTTGCCTAACTGTATTGTTATTTGTACCATTTTGTATCATTATCTGTTGCCTTACCGGCATACTTGTTTATTTGTACAATGTTAAATGGTCATGCTCGCTTAACTGAATCTGTTTACTAATATCATATTGCCTTGACAGCATGCTCATGTTGGCTTAGCTGAATCTTTTTACTGATATCACAACATTTCTGTATTGTTATGTATTGTTTAGGCATTTTTTTATGTTAATTAAGAAATTTCATATTGCAACAAAAAAAACATATACGTATTGAAAAAAAAAAATTCCCTCTTGAACTATCAATATTTAAATTAAATCAAATTTATTTCGAAGCTCAAGTCACAAAAAGGCCTCCATTAGGATCTTAAAATTTCGACCCGAAGGCCCAACCCAATTGGGGGGCAACCCCACATGTATGGCGGGAAATATTGGCATAAATCCAAACCCGGTTGTCCACATACCGACCCCTTTTTTTCTTATTCGGTTGCTCCATTTTTATTATTCATTTCCACTGGGAGGAGCGCTTTTTCTATTTATTTTCTTTTTCGTTGCTTCATTTTTCGGATTCATCAAATTTATTTTCTCTTCGAAGAGGAGAAGATTGGCGAAATGGCGAAAACCTCGAGAGAAGAGGAGTACTCCGACGATTCCATGTCCAATTCATCGGCGGAGGAAGAGGCGGTCCAGGATCAGGCCAATGATGAGGAGGACGAGGAGGAGCTCGAGGCCGTTGCTCGGTCCACCGATGATTCCGACGACGACGAGGAGACATCCAACGACGCCGCTGAAGAAGCGGACGACAATGAGGTTTGTTTGAGTGAGAT
Organism: Jacaranda mimosifolia; assembly: GCA_018894105.1. Classification (NCBI taxonomy): domain Eukaryota; kingdom Viridiplantae; phylum Streptophyta; class Magnoliopsida; order Lamiales; family Bignoniaceae; genus Jacaranda; species Jacaranda mimosifolia. The sequence continues at coordinate 38,820,306 of CM032123.1, forward strand.
TGGGTTTTGTGCTAAGGTGATTTAGTAGAAAATATGTGTATACATGTTTTTTTTGGTTAATGCTTTGTTTCAAGTGGATGACGGTGGAGATGTGACGGCGGTGTCTCCTGTGTGAGGTTTACTTCGTGTCATTTGACTGGAAGATCACTTTTTTTTAATTAATTTGTTTACGTTTTTAGTGTAGCGTGACAGGTTTGTGTGTTTGGGTTTGTTTTGATTGAATTGATCTCCGGTGATTTTCTGCTATTTGAATTTGGTGTTGATTCCATGTGAAATGAATGTGTTTGCATGAGCGAAATAGGGTTTCATCTCTGATCTTTTGGGATGCTTTTAGTTACCTTTTTCTATGTTCTAAGTAAAAGATTTTACTTGTTGCATGTATTTATTTTTCGTCGTCCAGCTTTCAAGACTATTGAATAACTTGAACATGGAGTAGGGGCGTATTTAAAGTGTTTCCCAGTTTAATTTTACTGGATTTTGTAGTCCTTTTAAGATTTGGTTTTAATTGTTCCATGCATTTCTGGGCAGTTCAGTCATCAAAACTGTTAAAGTGTTTGAAAATAAACAACTAAAAAGAATATAAAGAGTAATTTTTGTTATTTTTCAGTTTAGTTATGTTGAGATCCGGAGCTACATTACATGCATCAATGATTGAGTGATCATTAGTTTGTGGTGTTTTTGTATTATTTTGCAGGAAGACAATGCTGTTGCAAATGAAGCTGCGAAGCGGGAACAAGCCAGACTCAAAGAAATGCAGAGGATGAAGAAGCAGAAGATACAAGAAATACTTGATGTCCAAAATGCAGCTATTGATGCTGACATGGTGTGTTGTCTGTAAAAAGATTTATTATTTGACGTCATCACTATCGTTTTCTATCTATGAGATTTTACATTTGAACTGGTTTATCTTGGACAGAACAAGAAAGGAAATGGTCGTCTGAACTATCTCTTGCAGCAGACTGAGTTATTTGCTCATTTTGCTAAAGGTGATCGGTCTGCTTCTCAGAAGAAGGCAAAAGGAAGGTGAGTAATGTGTGTATGTGTGTGTTTTTTCCCTTTTCCTGGTTAGTGTTGCTTCCAGCTGGGCTGCGTAGCTTGACATTTTGGAGTCCCTCACATTCAATCACCTTGTTATTTTCAGGATTTGGATATATAGTTTGTGATTGGTTGTGGAAGATTTCCCGAAGTCTCATCTTTTGAAATAAGTTTTCCCCCAACCTTTTGTTTTTCTGTGAGGTTTGAAGAAAAAGAAAAATAGGAAAATCATCGAAAAGAATTTTGCATAAAAAAGACATGCCACTTCAGCTGTAATTATTACACTTTCATTTCCCGTCCAAACAAATTCTCATAATTATTCTCATTTCTCTAAACTACTTTTTTTACATCTTTCTCTCAAAATTCATATATTAATATGGAAACATGAGCAATCTTAGTCGTATTCTTTTGCAGTAGGCCCGATTACTTTATTGGGTGGGATGACTGATGAGAAATGATTGATATAGAAGGTGGTGATATGTACACCTGCGAAAAATTCCATCCGAATTAGATGAAATCTGGGAGAAGCAGCCCCTGTTGGAGCATACCTAGTACCACCGACCAAGGGATTGGCATCCTGCTTGTCCGGTAGCAAACAAACTTTGCTTTGGGTATAGAAAGTAAATTATGATTACAAAGAAAAGAAATCTATTTTGGTAGAAAGAGAAAAACATTAAGAGAGGTGAAGTTATTCAAACTTGAAAAACCTACTTTGGTAGAAAGGAAAATACACAACAGAAGCAGAAGTTAGTCAAACCCGATAATTTTATCGCTCGAAATTGATCTTTGATTTAGCGTCTAATATTGAAGGAGTGAATCAGTGGTCGTTTGAACTCTGCAATGCCCAACTCACTCAATGAAACCTCTAAAGTCTTCGATTTACCATCAACCTTCCCTTCGGATGGGCCCGAACATTTTTGGTTTCTTGTTCAAAATGAGGTCAGTTGGGTTTGAGGAAATATATGGTAAATTTTCAGTAAGAAGGTTGGGTATTAAGGTAACTTGACATAGTAGATATTTTATATCCTTCTATAGGCATTGGTCATCTCACTTCTCACATGGAATTGGTTATCCCACTAATGACAGGGCCTTCATTTTCACCAAGGGCCCCCATGTGTAAAAGTGAACACGAGTTGTGGTTGGGTAACTCTTCATATCCGCCCTCTCAAATGCACTTTTACGAGTTGTATGGTGCTATTTTCTTCTGGTGGGCTAGTGTAATTAGAACTTTGGTGTGGGCTCGTATCATACCACATATGGTTAAGCATCTAAGATGTTGACCTTGCTTTGCAATATAATCTTTGTAGATGTGATTTTCTATGTTGTTTTGTAAGGTAGAATAGACCACTGTTTTGAATAGGGTTGCAAGATGAGTTGAGTATGTTTGTGAGCTCAGCAAATTAGCTCGACTTGAACTCGAGCTCTTAACGAGATGAGTAGCGGAGTTTGAGCACAAATATAGGTATTTGAAAGCTTGCATGCAAACTCACGAGCTGCTGCTTCTTCTTCTTCTTCTTCTTCTTTTTTCTTCTTCCTTCTTCCTTTAAATATTTAGTTTTGTTATGGATAACAGTTACAAAGCTAATAATACTATTATTTCAGTAAAAATATAGTGAGATTACTGATATTTTTATATATTAATATTAAATTAAAAAGCATTTATTGAAATAAAATAAAACAATAGGATTTCACTACTACTACGAGTAGTAATATATTATAACAGAGTGAAAATGTTAAAAATTATGTGTTATTTTTATTGATAAGATATAACAATAGCGACGATAAGGATGATCAAAGAATTAAAAAAAATAACAATATCACATAAAATAATTAAAAAATAATTCAAATTAATTTAAACATTAATTTTTTTGTATTTGAGCTCAAGCTCAACAGTTAACTTTACAAGTTTACTGAGCTCTAGTTTGAAAGTTTTTCCAAAGCTCGACTCAAGCTCACTCATTTGCACCCCCTAGTTTTTGAGGTGCTCACTTTGTTCTCAGAAAGTTAGTTACTAATTTTAAAATTTTAAAGGGTTGAAAGAAATGTGAGAAATCACTGGACCTTTCTGAAGTCCTGAAAATAATGGTATCATTCTGTTAATTTAATCATTGCAGGTGTCTTCCTTATTCCAGGGAACAGTAATTAATTTAACACATCCACTTTCAATAATTCTCCTTTTTTTTGTCATTTAATGATTCATTAAGGTTAATTGTGGACTATGAAGATTGCAGTATGTTGAGACAATTAATGGGGCTCCCAAATAAGTTTATTTCCCTCATTTGAAGTATATAGATGTAGGTTTACGTTAAATCATGTGATAAGTTTTTCTGTCCTTCCGATCGTAGTCAACCAGGCACTTTAGAATGAGTTAAAATGAGTTTTGCTTTCTACGATTTGGTTGTGCATAAGGCCAATTTCTTTGCTAAATTTATCTAAAAAACTTGTTGCTGTTTTGGTATTCAAATTCTGAAGTTGCTCAATTACTGCCGAGAGACAACTCATCTTATACTTCGCTTTCCTTTTTCTTTTCCTCCTTTTCCCATTATTTTTTCTCCTTAAGCCTCTTTCCTTTGTCACCCCTAAGGACGACAATCATATTGCCTACTGCACAGAACTGTTCTGTCCATTATCTTTTTCTTTGTTTTCTTTTGTTTCTCCACCATGGGCCGTAGAATTGTTAAGCAGGGGAGTGATGACGAGTCATGGCTGTGTGACTCATTGGCAGTAGGATTATTCTCCTCTTTTTATCTTTTTCTGTGTGTTACTTTTGAGGCAAGGAGACAGCATCTTAGTGGAGCGAATTTTATAGAAGTTGATAGATGGTGATTAAAATGTAGTTTTTGAGAGTGAGACAGAGAGAATTAGTGGTGGTGCTGGATCAGTTCAAGAGGAGTTTGAGATGGGTAGTGTGAAGAGAACAAAGATTGCAGTGCTTTGGCAATGGGGTATTGAGGCAGTGGAAAGAAGATACTGTTAAGAGAAAGGAAACTTCACATTGAGGACTTTGTAAATTGTTAAAATAGTATTTTTGTCAACTTCACTAAATTCATATTCTATTAAACTAATACATCTTGCATGGCTAAGAGAGTTTGTATTTTGAAATTTAATCTATTGTTTCATATGTTCTCCAATCGTACTTTGCAGGGGCCGCCATGCATCCAAGTTAACTGAAGAGGAAGAAGATGAAGAGTATCTCAAAGAGGAAGAAGATGGCCTCTCTGGGACCGGCAATACGAGGCTAGTGGCACAGCCAGCTTGTAAGATGATTTTGTCCCCCCTCACTATTTTAACTGCCTTCTCTTTCTTTCAATTAAATTTTACTGGATTGTGATTTATTGTTTCAATTAATGGAACGGTATGGTGATATACAATTTCATGGTCCTAGACTTACATGTAATTTGTATTTTATTAATATTTTTGTATTTTTGAACAAATCACTGCAAGGAAAAATATTATTAGTCTAGAAATTGCAATATTGGGTAGTATCTTATATTTATTTTCATGATGTACGATCAATTACTTCTGCATATTTATCTTACAGGTATTCAGGGAAAGATGAGGGATTACCAACTTGCTGGTTTAAATTGGCTAATACGACTCTATGAGAATGGCATTAATGGAATACTTGCTGATGAAATGGTATGGAGAGATCCTAGTATATGCATCACTCATTGCATCAATTTAAATATCAATGATGGTTTTGTTGTTTTCAATTTAGGGGCTTGGTAAAACTTTGCAAACCATATCCTTGCTGGGATACTTGCATGAGTTCAGAGGCATTACAGGTCCTCACATGGTTGTCAGTCCGAAATCCACACTTGGCAATTGGATGAATGAAATTAAAAGGTTTTGTCCTGTTTTGCGTGCTGTGAAGTTTCTTGGGAATCCTGATGAAAGAGTAAGCCTGCAGTATCAGTTGGGATATTGCTTTCCTTATCTTCTGTTGCTACTTTTCTTAACCACAATTGCTTGATCTTCCAGAGATATATACGTGAGGAATTACTAGTTGCTGGCAAGTTTGATGTTTGTGTTACTAGTTTTGAAATGGCCATCAAGGAGAAGTCTGCCTTGCGTCGATTTAGTTGGCGCTATATCATTATCGATGAAGCTCATCGGATCAAGAATGAGAATTCTCTTCTCTCAAAAACAATGAGACTTTATAATACTAACTACAGGCTTCTAATCACTGGAACACCACTTCAGGTATTGTTTTAATAATTTCCAGTGGTTAAGTTCCTCTGTGCTCCTGTTGAATTTTGAAGGGACGTATCATGTTGTCTTGTGTTCGTCTCTATGTGAGTTATAGCTTCAAGTTTATGTTTGCTATTTGGATGGTTAATATGTTTTTGGAGCCTTGTAGCCCTTCTCTTCCTGGTTGCTCGATCGGAAATCTTCTTGATCTTCACTTCTTGAATGGAGCTTGTGAATTTTTTTGGTAATATGTACTAACTGTAACAGCTGATGAGTGCTTTAAAGTTTCATACTTCTTAAAATTCTTTGGGGCAATTTAAGATAATACAGTATGGAGCTCCACTAAATGGAAAATTGCCTGAAACATTTATTACATGATTTCTATGAAGAATTGCTTTATCATGTGGACTAAATGGAATATTGATTGGCTATTTGAACATTCACTGCGCATCTTTTTCTACTGTACTAGAGGCCAATTTGTATCCACTATAGTTTGAGGATACAATTGATACACAGCATTCCTTTTTTCTGGTCCTATCCATTTCTAGGATATTCTGTCTGCATCCATATATGTATTGTCTGTGCGTTGGTGACGTGGTATTTATTTGCAGAATAATCTTCATGAACTCTGGTCTCTCCTTAACTTTTTGCTTCCGGAGATATTTAGCTCGGCTGAGACTTTTGATGAATGGTTCCAAATTTCTGGCGAAAATGATCAGCAGGAAGTTGTCCAGCAACTTCACAAGGTATACGCTGGTTTTATGATTTATGCAGATGCATTTTTCTCCTGGTAAAAACGATCTCTCTTATTTGATGAGATATGTATTGTTTCACATGCAAAAAGAACTCATGTATATGTTTGAAAAGTTAGAACTGTGTGGGACTTTCAAAGACGTATTTGAGTATGCCAGTTATTGTCACTGGATGATATCAACGTTTCACATTGCATCTTTTTTTACCATACTAGTTGGCATGTTTTAGAATGTGACAGATTATAAACTACATTTTCAGACTGTTATGCACTTATGCTTCTACTCTTGGCTTTCATAAATGTACTTCATTTGCCATATCTTGTCCACCACTCATGGTGACTCCTGTAATACCAGAACCTAGTAGTTGTCATCTGTTGCTATGCATTATGCTGCACTTATATACTTATTCATGACTTAGTGTTCTCATAAATACAGCTGATATCTGATTATTGAAGCCTGTATTTTCTTATTGCTGGGTGCAGAAGAGAGTTGAGTTAATAGATCTACTCTTGCTTGGACAATTTCTTTGTATGATAGAGGTTGTTCTTTTTTTGGTGATCAACTAGGTTCTTCGGCCTTTCCTTCTCAGAAGGTTGAAGTCTGATGTCGAGAAAGGTTTGCCTCCCAAGAAGGAGATGATACTTAAAGTTGGTATGTCTCAGATGCAAAAACAATACTACAGGGCATTGCTGCAGAAAGATCTTGAGGTTGTAAATGCTGGTGGAGAACGTAAACGTCTTCTTAATATAGCCATGCAACTGCGGAAATGTTGTAATCATCCATATTTATTTCAAGGTGCCGAGCCTGGTCCACCTTATACAACTGGAGAACATCTTATAGAAGCTGCTGGTATGTTCTTTCTTCAACATCTGGGAAAAAATGATGATTGTTTCTGCAACTGCCCCTTTATTATCTTTATCTTTATTTTTGTAAAATATGGTGTGAATTGCAGGCAAGATGGTTCTTCTTGACAAGTTGCTTTCAAAATTAAAAGAGCGTGGTTCTAGGGTTTTGATATTTTCGCAGGTTGGTTATCTTGACCCCCATCTTCTTTTCTCTGTAGTTATTTATTCTTTACCAGCCTGAAATATTTTCAATTAATTGTCATCAATCTTTTCTTAATTTGTCTGTTTTGCATATTTCCTTTTTCTGCTTGGATTTCCCAAGATTAATTCCATTTGATTGTATAAACAGATGACAAGGCTGCTGGACATTCTTGAAGATTACTTGATGTTACGTGGATATTATTATTGTAGAATTGATGGAAATACTGGTGGGGAAGATCGAGATGCTTCCATTGAAGCCTTCAACAAGCCAGGGAGTGAGAAATTTGTCTTTCTACTATCAACCAGAGCTGGAGGTCTTGGTATCAACCTTGCCACTGCTGATGTTGTCATTCTTTATGACAGTGATTGGTGAGGCTTTTGCTCTTTGCTGCGCCAAAGGTTAACTTGAACATAACAAGTATTGACTCTGGTTCATTGCAGGAATCCGCAGGTTGATTTGCAGGCTCAGGACCGTGCTCATAGAATTGGACAGAAGAAGGAAGTCCAAGTTTTTCGGTTCTGCACTGAGGTTTGTCTGGTTTTCATACTAATGGAGTTAGAATAAATCACTTGGAGTCATAATGTGCTCATGATTTGTTCAAATGAGTTTTGGACAGTACACCATTGAGGAAAAGGTGATTGAAAGGGCCTACAAAAAACTCGCCCTTGATGCTTTGGTTATCCAACAGGGGCGGCTAGCAGAACAGAAGAGTGAGACTTGCTTATCACTATATTGATTCCTTTCAGTTGACTAGACTATACCAAAGTTATATAATAGCTAAAATTGGATTTGTTTATGCTATGCAGCTGTTAACAAGGATGAGCTGCTGCAGATGGTGAGATTTGGTGCTGAAATGGTTTTCAGTTCCAAAGATAGCACAATAACAGATGAAGATATAGATAGGATCATTGCCAAGGGAGAAGAGGCAACTGCTGAACTTGATGCCAAGATGAAAAAATTTACAGAAGATGCCATCAAATTTAAAATGGATGACAGTATGCTTCTCACTACTAACCTTATTATTCTAGATGCTTATTTGTTATTCATTCTTCTGGAATATTTCTCAGTTAGTGAGACTAATCCAAAGCTGTTGGACATTCTGCAGCTGCTGACTTGTATGATTTCGATGATGAAAAGGTGGAGTTACTGTACTTATGCTGACTTTTGTGACTTTTCATGTTACTCTTTCTTTAGTTGACTATTGTGACTTGTCATGTTACTCTTTCTTTAATCTCATTTTTTCTTTGTTCTTTCCTGGTTGGTAAAGGATGAAAATAAATTTGATTTCAAGAAAATTGTAAGTGAAAATTGGATTGAACCGCCAAAGAGAGAAAGGAAGCGCAAGTATGTTTCAATTGCTGAAATTAGACATTCATGTATTACTTGTAGTCAGTCAAATAATGCACTTTTAATGTTTCTTTAGCTACTCTGAATCGGAATACTTCAAGCAGACAATGCGCCAAAGTGGTCCTACAAAACCCAAAGAACCTCGTATTCCTCGCATGCCACAGTTGTAAGCATTTTTGGTTCATTTATCTTTATCTGTTTATATTTATGGTTTCGGCAACTTAACATGTGTTATCTTTTACAAGGCATGACTTCCAGTTCTTCAACACACAGCGTCTTAGTGAGTTGTTCGAAAAAGAAGTTCGTTACCTTATGGTGGGTGTCTAGGCTACTCTTAGGATTTTGTTTTATGTATCTGCTTGCAATATGTCTTATTTGTTTACTGTGGCTTGGCAGGCACATCAGAAGAATAAAGTGAAAGATACAATAGATGTGGATGAACATGAAGGTATTTTCTTTTTATTAAGAACACCTTCTTTAGTGTCATTTTTCACTTAGTCTCTTGATACACTTGTCTATTCAGATGTGGGAGACCCTTTGACTGCTGAGGAGCAGGAAGAGAAGGAGCGACTGCTGGAAGAAGTATGTTTCCAAGATCTTATACATGACTTCAGAATTATGTGCTTAGCTTCACCTAATAGTTGTCATATATAGGGATTTTCAACATGGAGCAGAAGAGACTTCAACAGTTTCATCAGGGCCTGTGAAAAGTATGGTCGACATGATATCAGAGGTATTGCTTCTGAAATGGAAGGGAAATCAGAGGAAGAGGTTGAAAGATATGCAAAAGTTTTCAAGGAAAAGTACAAAGAACTGAATGGTAAGCAATAAGCTGTTAGCTTCTACTTGATGCTTACAATTAAGAGATTTATCAGTTCTATTCGTCTTTGCCACCAGACTAGGGGAATGCTTTCATTTTGTTCACTTGGAGATATTTTTTTTAGGTGGGAGGTAGATTTGATATTTCAGGAAGTGTGGTTAACTCATTTATTTAGTTTTTTCTATGGTTACGTGAAATGTAGACTTTCTATAGAAATATAAATAACAATTGTATGTTCTAATAAGATCAGTTCCCCAATTCTCTTCCCCGGGCAGTGAGTAGATTCTCTTTGAAGAATATGAATTTTGTTGTAACTCTGCGATGATTTCTTTTGGCCTTTCTTTGCATCTGAAGCATGATACTAATTTGTGAATATTTTCCAGAATATGATAGGATTATTAAAAATATTGAAAGAGGAGAGGCTAGAATTTCAAGGAAAGATGAGATCATGAAAGCTATTAGGAAGAAATTGGATCGCTATAAGAACCCATGGCTGGAATTAAAGATCCAGTATGGCCAGAACAAAGGGAAGCTGTACAATGAAGAATGTGACCGGTTCATGGTTAGATTTCTTATTATCATTTTAGCTCTTTTCTCTTTTTTTCTTTCTTATTGTGTCAGAATGATCATACTGGTGGTTATGATTTCTCAGATATGCATGATTCACAAGCTTGGGTATGGGAACTGGGACGAGCTGAAGACAGCCTTCCGTACTTCCCCATTGTTTCGGTTCGATTGGTTTGTGAAGTCTCGTACTACTCAAGAAATCGCAAGGAGATGTGATGCACTTATTCGGTTGGTGGAGAAGGAAAACCAAGAATATGATGAGAGGGAGAGACAGGCTCGTAAAGAGAAAAAACTTGCCAAGGTATGCTGATCATCTGTTTATCACTCTGACTCTCGTTTTGCTTAAAGGTCAATAAGACATCTAAAGCAAACATATGCACCATCTTGATCGACAACTGTTTATTCTGTACATGACCCTTGGCTGCATTTGGTAACCTGTTATCCATTGTAGTCTAGCCGGGAACTGTCCCCCGCATGGGATTATTTACGAATTATAGTATGACAGCAATATTTCCCCTCCTATTGATGTTTGGCTTATAAAGTCTCACTTTCTTGCTCCTAACAGAATATGACCCCATCTAGGCGTGCTGCTGGAAGAAGTGCTGCAGACAGCCCTCCTTCGACTCTGAAGAAGCGGAAGCAATTATCAATGGATGACTATGTGAGCTCAATGCGTTATTGCGTATAATTATCTAACAATTTTCACTCGACTGCATTTTTCGTGTATAGGACTAAACCAGATATCTGTGGTTTTTTGGCAGGGAAAGAAAAGAAAATGATGTGTGAATCATTTCGCCTCCTCAACCCAAATGGCCGCAAGCCACTCCAATTGTTTATGCCGGTATTGGCACATTCTTCAGCCTAGGGGCAATATATATTTTAATGAGTTGAAACCATTAGCGTACGGACTAGTTCTTATAGACAGTACTGGACAACATGTAATGAAGTATGAGTATTTTACTTAGCTACTATCAATCAGAACCTTGAAATTTTTATGATTTGAAAACCTCCGTGAAAAATGGGGCTTGTGTATGAGGTTTTCTATCTTTTCTGAATCACAAGGTCATGCAAGTTGAGCTGCTGTGGGACAGCAGCAAAATATCATACATAGCCCTCAAATGATACCTGAAATCACTGGAGGAGTTGAGTAGGGCAGGGACATAAAGGCCAATTCATAATAGACACATGATTTACAAAACCCTCTCTATAAGCCGAAAATAGGTCTGACTGAAAAATCCATACAAATTGGGAAATTATATGACTACAGAGAATGTGCCCAAGGGGACTTTTGACATCCAATCCAAACCCAGTAAGCACTTCGATGCATGGACATGCAAACATTTGGAGCCAAAAAAAATTAAGACATTCTTCCCAACTCTCTTCCCTATTACAACAGACCTACTACATACATAGATTATTAACATGGCATCCCCCAAACCCATCCCTTGTTCCCTGCATAACTAGCTCTCCATGATTGCGTAACAGAAACATCATGCCCATGCTGAGTTACCAGAACTCTGGGACAGCGAATGTTGTCCTTGTGTTTTTCCTGGTCGAATCTTGAAACCTGGTCATAAATGATGCATCTCTGGACTGGATTTCCTACCTCTCCATGATGATCCTAGGAAGGATGATGATAGACTTGTGAGATCATTCGTTTGTACCATCGAAGCTGCCCATGGCATTTGCCCTCTTTCTCTCCCTCCAATTCTCCCCCCACACTTTGGCCTCAGCAACCGCACGTTCTCTGTCCAGGTCCCGGTTCCTAGGAGTTTCTCTTGCTCTACCTGCACTGGCGGGGCTGCCTCTTTGAGAATCAGAACGTTCTGGCTCATCCAAACCCCATTTCCGCCCGGACCCACCACCAGTTTCAATCCTTCTCAACTGTGCACCAGAATTGAACTCCCTGGCAGAGTCTCTCTTCCTGGAATCAGGTGAATTCTTGTGAATAGAAGGGGAACCATGGTGGTCTAGGTTGTCCATTCCATCAGATGTAGTATTCCTCCTTTCATCCCTATGCCTTGGTGTAGATGGACCGACTTTGTTACTGTGTGTGGAAGATGCATTAGGATCATAAGTTTGGGATGCCAAATATGTTAAGGCAGTCACAACGTCCCCAATTAGAGGTCTTGTGGCCGCTTGCTCTTGCAAGCACATGGCAGCTACTGCTAACGCTTGATAGAGTCCACGCATAGGGTAATGGCCTTGTAATAGAGGGTCAGCCATTTTTGGAAACTTCCTTCGGTCCTTGAAAAGCGGCCTCGCCTGGCAAGTGAACAGTAGAACTCAGGTTGATATTACACATCTATCATTTTCATATATTATTTCGTAAAAGAAAAAAGAACCACATACCCAGGCAACAAGATTATGCTCTCCTGCACCACGAGCATTGTCAATAGCCTTTCGGCCTGTGATGAGTTCAAGTAAGACGACTCCAAAACTGTAAACATCAGATTTCAGAGTGAGTTGACCAGTCATGGCATATTCTGGAGCACAATAACCGTACGTCCCCATCACCCTAGTAGAGACGTGAGTTTTATCGCCAACAGGACCCAGTTTTGCAAGTCCAAAATCTGATAATTTAGGGAAAAATCCCTCATCAAGAAGGATGTTGGAAGATTTTAAGTCTCTGTATATGACTGGCGGATTGGCTTTATCATGCAAATATTCTAATCCCTTCGCTGCACCAGCAGCAATCTTCATCCTTGTGTTCCAGTCCAGAGGTTCTTTATCTGGTGGAAGATCTGCATACAGACACCATATGATTAAACAGGTAGGTGAATAGAGAAGGCGTTTAACTACTGTTATTGCAAAACAATGTCACAGCCAGTGGGAATGTATAAAATCCAGTTTCATTCAAAATAAACATCTCTTCTATGCAGAACATATAATTGCCGGCAGCAAGCCTATGGATGCAAAAATTGCCTCCAAACCCATCAAACGCAATCCATAATTGGATTATAAACCAATAGGCCAAAAGAGATATCCAATGGTCGCAAGGAATCCTTTGGCCCATGCTCATAAGTTGGTTAGTGTTTTCTTTGTTATTCTATGTGGGAGGTTACCACATCATATTCAACACAAATACAATCACTTCTAATATCATTCAGATTCATAGTTCTGTCCCATTACCTACTTAAATTTAAGGATAGTTTATTGGAAAGAAAGTTTTATTTATTAGCTACAGACGAGTTCATGAAAGCTAGCTACAAATAATGATGCCAGAATGATCTAAAAGCTATAGCCACATGTAAATAAAATTGTTGCTAGAACAAATTGCTTCATTGATTTTCTCCAAGTAGTTCCTTTGCAGGGTTTGTTGGAGGTCTTGCAATAGCCACCGCACCTCCTCCACTTACGGCAATTTGCATAGCAGTTCCCAAATATTACTTCCATACTCCGAATGTGCCTCATTTCTCTGTCTTTTGCTTTCAATGGATGGAATTTACAACTAGAAATATCTCCTAGCTTCATAGATTGTTCACTCTCAAAAATACCACCTTGAATCCATATACTTACTAAGAGCTCGGTCTTTTCTTTAGAGGAACTAAAAGTGAGCTCATGGCAAAGATGAAGGGCCAAAAATGTAACAAGCCTAAGTTAGAATAATATTTTTTCTTACAACCAATATAAAGTTGTCTAGTATGGATTTTATGCAAAGATTTAGGTCTTATTGTCTACAGACATGAAAAACTCAAAGTGTTCATGATGTTTGAATACAAACACAGCCTAGGAGAAGACAAGAATAGATAACTAGCGAGAAAAAGGAAATGCAGATGAGAGAAATGCGAACAAACATTTCCTCCCAAACATTATTACTGATTCAGCGTTCTCTTTATTTACACTCACAATATCTCGCCATTATCTGGTTTGTGGTGTGTTTAAAATATAACAATTTCATAACATATATATAACCTATAAGTTCTTCAAATGTTCAGGTCACCAATGCCATTGCTTTGTTTATTTTATGGGCCACGTTTAATTCAAATAAGAATGCAAGAATACTGAAGAAGAAAATATAAATGGGTATTTTAAATGACAACTAACCATGTAAATGATCTTCTACAGATCCCAAAGGCATGTACTCATAAACAAGAAGACGTTGATCGCCATCAGCACAATATCCTATCAAGTTGACGAGATTTGGGTGGTGTAAAAGGCTAAGCATGAGAACCTCCACCAAAAATTCTCTATTCCCTTGAAGGCCATTCCGGTCAAGTTGTTTAACTGCAACCACCTGCACACGCAAACATTTTCCAAATTCCAACACACGAGTTAGCGTCTTTTGAAACAAAAAATGCAACATCATAACAATAATATGATGATTTCATTTATAATGAATATATCCCACCTGTCCCGTGCTTTCCAGTTGACCTTTGTAAACTCGTCCAAACCCACCTTCACCAAGCAAGCATTCTGGTCTAAAGTTCTTCGTTGCTGCAGCAAGCTCACGAAATGTAAATGTTTGTGCAGCAATATGGGGTGTTGGCTCTTTCGGAATTCCTGCTTCCTTTCTAGAATCAGTACTATTCCGAGCTTTCGATTTATCTAGAAAACCCAATTTAAAAGCCATGAGTAAAAATACAGGAGTCTTTTTAAAATGTTTGAATGATCTGGAAGTTGTGAAAAATCAACCTCTGATACAATTACAAAAGGACTTTACTTTATAATATGAAACTAGAGCATTTGTGCAATGCTCTCATTTTACATCCTTGATCCATCCACTTTTAACAACCACAAAAACAATTTGAGATTTCGGTACAAATGCATTCCAATATTTGCAACTCAGAAAATGGATTCTATTTGAAGAGCAAATAACTGCAGGCATAAGCTAACACCAACCCCTCAATTGGGATCTAATTCGAGATTTTCTTTGAGAGGTATCGGGAAAGAATTGGAATGGAATAAGATCGAATCATACAGAAGAAAAGGTTCTCTGTCGAACCTTCTTCCTAGATGCTATTAAATCCACTGCTAGAACGGAAGAATTCCCAGCTCTTGCCTTAGTCTGCCTACTTGTGCAGTGTTGACTAAATGCATACCAAAATCCTTCGGCATCCCAAGTTTCCAACTACTAAAAAGACATCTACATTACTCACCCCATCTCTATGATAGATTATGAATTCTACTTTTTGGAAATTATTCTTCAATTAACCAACAGGAGTCTTATGCATTCTTTTCTATGGTGTTCAAAAAGAATCTGGATCAAGTTCAAAACCAGCAATATGATAACATCTCCAGAACCTCCAATTTACTCTAAGAAAATTAAAAACTGAAGAAAATAAATCATAAGTAGCTGGACAACATAAGGATCAAACTAACTAACAAACCTTTTCTTAAGCCAAATTCATCAAAATCACCAAAAATAGGAGAAACCACAGATCAACAAAAAGAATAGATCTCCCTATCATGCCATCACAAAACAACAAAGAAACCAAGCACAATAACTCAAATTCAACACATTCAACCACACTTATCAATCACCAAAATGAAATTAAATAACAAAAGGAAAAAAAAAAAAAAAGAAAGAAAGAAAGATAATACTAAATTATGTACCTGAATTCACTCTATTCACATGGCTGTTAGAGTGAGCAGCTGAACCTTCTTTAAAAGACTCCTTTTTAGCCACTTCTTTCACTCCATTATTACTGTTATTACTATTTCCTTCATTCTTTGATGATCCAAAGCAGGGAAAGCACCCACCCATATCAACTCAAAAAAAACAATGAACCCACCTCAAAAAAGCCCTCTTTATACCTATTTGTATATTTTCATGCACACAACCCTTCAACATCAACAGTCTCTTTTCTCAGCTTTTCAATGAGCCCATCTCATAAAAATCCGATCTTTGGAGTTTCTCTGGGAGATTTTTAGTCATAGGCAACTTATCGATCATCCCAATCAGCTCAAGATTTTAGATCAGCACACTGCTCCTTCTAATTCAAAAGCAGATCACCAAATCGAAGAAATTCTTGATTCTTGAAGAGAAAGGTAAAGAAAGAGAGAAAAAGCTGAAGAACAATGAGAAAAAAGAATTGAATCCAATAAATATTATGGAAAAATTTTAAAAAAGAAAAATAAATTGCTGTATGTGTGTGTCTGTGGGGTTTTTATATGTGGAAATAAAGAAATGGGATAGTGGTGAAAGTCAAAAAAGAAAAGATTTATCCTTTTTGGTAATATTAAATTCTGTAACAGGGAAATTAGGTGAATCTTGTCAGCATAATCTTCTTGGAACTGTGTAATGAGCATAATCCCAAGTCTAAACTATTTGGGGGGACATGGAAGGAATTGACTACATCTCTAGGGGCATAATTGTAATTTGACAATAGTTTTGGAATTCATTTAAATGTTTTTGTGTGTAGAAGGGACTTCTCCTTCAAATTTTTGGAGGGGAAAAAAATAAAAAATTTATTTTTATTTCAAAATGTTAAACTAAAACGGCGATTATAGGGGGCAAAGGTGGAATTTTCTCACCTAAAATGTGTAGCATTTGGAAATAGTATTATTTTTGCCAATTTGAGACTTTTACTTTTGCTAAATGAAAAATTCATCTTTATTTCAAAATTTTAAATTAAAACAAGTTAATTTGGGGGCAAAGGTTGGGAATTTTTAACTAAAAAAATTGAGTAGCAATTTGAATTATTATTATTATTTTTACTAATTTGAGTTTAAATTCTTTTACTTTTAAAGGGCACTTATGCCAATTAACAGTCTTGGACATTGTAGCTTAGTACAATATTTGGTGCCAAAATTATAGCAAGTCACAATATTGTACACATACTAAGAAGACTTGTCAAATCACTGTTAAAACAAATTTTTTATAATATGTATTTAATATTCTACACCTTACTACTAATGAGTTTTTTTATGTAATTCACAAAAATTTGTAGGAAAAAATATGTCCTATTTAATTATGGTTGTTCATTTGTATGTGTTTTACATGGATAATCACGAAGTTTTTATTTATTTATTTTTATTTTTTATTTTGTGTTAATTTGAATTTTGAATTTTTAAGAGTTTTTTTTAGCGTGTTGAGTCTGGTTTATTTGACTTGTGAGACTTTTGTAGCAATTTTGTCCCCTTATAAAGAAATTATAAAGTGTTAACTAAGTTAGGGGCAAAATTGTTTCTAGAAATCCTATAGAATAATTAAGTTAGGGCATTTTTTGTATGAAGTAGTTTCTTTTATACCATCCTCAAATTTAGGTGTCATACAAAGGGTATGCCATTTCTTGGATCGCAGAAAAAAATTATGTGTTTCTTAATTTACAAAAAATATATATAATAAGAATTATTTTTGAAAATACATACAATAATTATATAATAATTAAAACAAATTTCACAAGAAAATCTTGACTATTAGCATTCATTTCAACATATGAATTGAAAATTAAAATATTAAAGATATCAGTTTATCTATAAAAAAGCTCTGCACAAGAAAAAAAAAGATTGAAAAAATAAAAATTCACAGCATATAATTTTTTTATATCATTTTAGAAAAAATAACGTACCATAACAATAATATAGATGAAAAGAATAAAGTTAGAGCAATCCCAAAATAAAAGATTTTATTTGTCAAAAACTACTGAAAATAATACTGAATTTTACTATTATTTTTAATTTTTAACTATACTCGATAAGATAAACTCAAGAAAGAAATAGCTATAGTAATTTGAACATAGCAAAGAGGATAAAAAGAGTTGATAAATGCATCACAAAATCACAAATATAATTTATTTTTTAAAAATTATTATATTAATTATCAAGATCATAATATGATTGTGCCAAAAATTAACCTAACTTATTGAGGAATTTGCGTGGCACAGTGGACCGTTGTCGGCCGCCTAGAGTGTCCTGGCCTAACACTTGTCTGGTCTCTTTATAAGTCAATTCACATTTTATTTTTATTTTTATTTTTATTTTTATTACTTTTTATTTTGGCTCAAATCAATGTCTTATATTTGGGCAATAAATATGAAAAGTTTGAGCCTATTTGTATGATGATTCATATATTCTAGAATGTTCTTTCACAATTGGAATCATATTCTATATTCCCAATCAATTGTCTATTCATATAACTACTAACATGTCCATTTTTTGAAATTTTGACTTTAGTATTTTTGTAGGTCTTTGGGATTATATTAATTTAATCAATTATATAAATTTGCAATAGATCTTGAGACCATTTCTTTGACATGTTTTGAAAATTTTGTTCAATTAAGCAAGTACATAAAAAAAACCCCACAAAATAATGAGTAGGTTGGCAAGAAAAATGAAAATCACTAAGAAATTCTCTTAAATATGATGATCGCCTTATATTTGCAGATCGTGAAATGGGAATTTATTGATTACCACTCCTTGAATGAAAGAAATATTTGACCGCTCATTTTGTGTTGTATCTGCGCAAATAGCATGCAACGAGATTTCTTTCTTCTTCTTCTTCTTTGTCGTCGTCGTCATCGTTGTTTTGTCTCCTGAGAAGAATTTTATATCAAGTTGATTAATACCTACTATAGATCCACTAAATTGTTGAAGGATTCCGCTTGAAAGAAATTTACATAAAAACAAATTACGAACACTAGATCTTAATTTGTGCATAATATAGATCATAGTATCAGTGCAATTTTCTTTTCATTCTTTACTCAGATACATTTACATTTCAAAGTAAACTAGCATATCAAAAACCTAATTAATCACAATGAATAAATTTAAATCAAAGCAACTCCTCTAAAAGGGTGGAAAAACACTACAATTTGAAGTATGTTTGCTTTGTAATCATACTATACACATGAGATAGAGAGTAGTTCTCTTAGCTATAATAATACTTTCACCAATAGTCCTTGCAAGAACAATAACCATTCTTAAAATGGTGAAAACGGCTCCTATCCCTAGCAATGATCTCCCTATTGAATATCTTAGATATTAGCTTTGTAGCAGAATGGCAATTCCCACAAACTCTTAGGTTTTTAACAATCCTTAAGGTTGTCCCACGCTTTGTGCTGATCAAACCAAAAGCAATAGCCAACTTCTCACTGTGCTGACTCAAGACACCTTCTTTCCATTCCTCATCCACATCATAGTACACCTCAGATGTGTCCGGTACATGTCCGGACATTTCCAGAAGCCTGTTGACTTCTTCTAACATCTGATAAATCTCGGTGGTCCTAGGATGTGTCCGATCGCTGACAAGAAACTCATGTACTATGCTGTCCACCTCAATGGAGGTGGAACCCGGAACTTTCTTCAATCCCTTGTCGTTTAGAAACGTTCTTATTCTTGCAACGTCGTCCCATCTGCCAGCCCCTGCATAAATATTCGACAAAAGCACGTAAGCACCAGGGTTATCGGGTTCCAGTGCAAAAAGGTTCTTAGCAGCATATTCACCCAACTCAAGATTCTTATGGATTCTACAAGCCCCAAGAATGGAACCCCATATGGCTCCATCGGGTTCCATTTCCATTCTTTCTACTAATGCCATTGCTTCTTCAAACAATCCTGCTCTCCCCAAAAGATCAATCATACATCCATAGTGTTGCAACTGAGGGGAGATATTATAATCGCGGATCATTGAATTAAAACATTCCCGGCCAAGATCCACCAAACCTGCGTGGCAACAAGCTGATAATACACTAACAAAGGTGATTTCATCTGGCTGGAATCCTTCTTCAGCCATTTCTGAGAAAAGCTCAATAGCCCTGCTTGCATCTCCATGCATTGCCAATCCTGATATCATGGCATTCCAGGAAGCCAAACTTTTGGTTTGCATGCCATAAAAGATTTGTTTGGCAGCTTCGATATTTCCACATTTGGCATACATATTAATGAGAGTTGTCCAAAGAGTTACATTGGGGAAGTCCTCATAATGCTTTTCAATATAAGCATGTATCCATTTACCAAGATCAAGGGCGCCCAAATGCGCACAGGCTGGGATAATATTTAGGAAAGTTACATCATTAGGCTCTACATTATATAGCTGCATTTGATGAAAAATTGCCAGGGCATCTTTATACTTGCTCATTTGTGTATAACCACCAATCATAACATTCCATGAGACAAGATCTTTTTCTTGTATGCCATCAAACAAACTTCGTGCCATGTTAAGGTCACCACACTTTGCATACATATCAACCATTGCATTAACTAGCCGAAGATTTGAATCATGCCCATGTTCTTCAATCCAAGACCGAACCAAATTCCCAGTTTCTGTTGTGCCCAGGTGAGCACATGCAGAAAGAACGCTTAAGCAGGTGCTCACATCAGGACTAACTTTTGCTTTCCTCATCTCTTCAAACAAACTCAAAGCCTCATCAAACTTACCAATTTGAGCATACCCAGATATCATGGCATTCCACGACACAACATCTCTAATGGGAATAGCATCAAACAACTCACGTGCTTTATCAACATATCCTCTCAACACGTACCCTGTGATCAATGCTGTAAAAGACACTGCATCTCTAAAATTACTCTTATCAAACACCACTCTGGCATCATCTAAATCCCCATGCTGAGCATACATGTTAATAAGTGAAGTATGTACATATACGTCATCTTGAAGCCCAAATTTAAATACATGGCCATGGACTTGTTTTCCTGTACATGCTGTCAGGAGCTTTGTGCAAGATTTAAGAAGGAAAGGAAATGTATAAGAATTTGGTTGAAGACCAAAGAACAACATGTTTACATAATAATGTAGAGCCAAACTTGGGAAAGAGCTTAGAGAAATTCCACGGATCATCGTGTTGTATATAACATGGTTGGGATTGTGAATGGAGTTGAAGATTGACATGGCATAAGAAAGATTACCGTATGGGTTAACGGCACAAAACTCTACTAGTTTGCTTAGTGCAAATTGGGTGTTGTGGAGGCCGAATTTGATGAATTGAGAATGGATTTGCTTGAAGTCTTTGATGCTTTTGCATTTGGAGAGGAGGGCAAGAGATGGATGAATCTGGAGGATTTCATAAGGTGGATCTGAGGAGGCAGGGAGGAAGAGTAAGAGATTGGAGGATGATGCTACTATTGCCATATGGTTCTTCTAAAACCACTACTACGGAGTACCTCAGTGGAATCGAAACAGACCTTATCAAAATAGTTTCATGAAGAGGTCAATGTTTGTAGCAAATGAGTATGATAACTAATGCCCAAATGTTACCACATAACACAGTTCCATGAATTGATTACAGGGAGGGCCATGTAGAGTTCCCCAGTTCCCTGGAAAAACCAAATTACGACATGATTAGGCAACAAAATTTCAACTTTGCTGAACAAATAATCATGTTATTATATTTACATCTACTATGCATTATTGCCCAAGAGACCTCTTCATCACACTTCAAACAACTAAGCTATGTTGCAATAAACTTCTTGATCCAACTGGCCATAGCCCAAGAGGCAGAAGTTTCGGAATATGTTCTTAGCTCAAAATACAACAACAAATTCACAATGCTATTGTCTTGCATACGGAAAGTGCAAAAATGCTTTATGCTTGCTTTTCTATGTTTATCAACAACATCGATAACTCTTAATATATATTCGGCGTAAACAAACAAAACTCCTGAGAACAAAGCATATAACTTAGTCTGCACAACCAACTGAACATATTTCAAGCTAATTCTAAGTGATATCAACAGCTTTAGAGCAAAATCAACAGAAAGTAACCAAATCCCAATATTTTTTGGGCAAAAATATCCCAGAAAATTACAACAAAAGAATTGAATTTCAGCAGCTAATTAAGAAATTTTAATCAATTGTCAGCAGATATAGAGCGCCATCACCACAAATTCCAGTAGTTCTATATAACCTCAGCAAATGCCATACCTTCATCAGTTAATTATGGTGAAAAATTCGTGATTAAGTGAGTTTACAGGACTTAATATCATGAATTCCAGCACTTAATTTCTCATTATGAAGAAAAATCCAAGAATCTAACCACCTAATTATAAAAACTGTTCAACAGGTTCACATCGCATTTTAGTAATCTCCCGCAAATTATCACTAAATTTCACGAAAAAAAAAAAAGAAGAAGAATGGATAAGTGATGGACAAATGGGCACCTGGAAGACCGAATGTGACAGTTACTTCACCGGCTTTGAAAAGTATCTGATTCTCTTCCCTATTTCAACCGAATTTCAGATATGATGAAGTCGCGTTTTAGGAAACAGCGACTTCGCACCTTGAACATCAAATTTATAATTGAAAATATTTTTCTTATGCATTAGGGCTTGGGGATGGACTATCTTTTCATTTATATATTTGATCTCGTCAAATTTGAATTCCCAACTACATACTTTATTAGACTAATAGGAGAACTGCTATTCTTATATGCTAACAAGTTTTCTTGCTAGATGAAAATTTGGATGTTTACAAATTTCTATCTTTAATGCGCTACTCAATGTCACTCGTCTTAGATCCTTGAATTAGTCATGTTTGCTCAAAATCTAAGTGCGTCTAGCATGTAATTTTTTTTTTCGATCTAAAAAAATTAGCAGAGTATGCGTGTTTTGGTGGAAAATATATTAAATTAGGTTGACGAGCAATGAAATGAAATACGCATTGTGGGGAAAATATTAATCCATATATTTGCATACGAATCATAATATTTGCTAAAACACCTATTAGTCTCCTGAATATTAGGTTATTAAATTGGGTTTAAACCTCCACGACTCCTCCCTTATATTGTCAATTTCTTTTCTTCACATATTCATGGTGCTATTATTTTGTAAATCTTGAAAACCCACTTCATATTTGAGGAAATAATATGCTCCCAATCACAATATCAAGGCCCTTAACAATGTTAGCTACCTTAAAAAAATGTGACCTTCACAAGTTCTCTCATCTATATAATTCACATAGCTTAGATGAATATGCTCTTATCTTCTTGTTTTGTGTAGAAAACATGGCCTTATTGAGCAAGCATATATTCATGGGTGAAAAAGCATGAAAAACAAGCATTTATGAACAGTTAAAAGCATATATATGAAGGAACCAATATAACCTCCCTTGAGAGACAAACTTTTAGTGAGCAAAGAATCTATCTTTTTTCTGATAAGGTCACTTTCCTCCTCTGAACGGGCGCTTCCTAAGATATGTGGTTGGTCCTTCTCAGCCGGCGATCGCTGCTGTACCTGTTGCCGCTGCCGTGCCCGAGCCAGTTCCGATCGCCATTCCCTCGAGCGATGAGCTCGAGCAAGCCATTGAAGAAGGTGCTCGAGCCGCTGGCGATGAGGGTGCTAGGTCGAGCTAAAGTTGTTGTTGCTTAGATATTGTAGTCTTTTCTTTCTTTATGCATACTGAAGGTGCTTCAAGCAGACGTCGTTACATGATTCATTATGTATAAATGAATGTTTTCTGCATTTAAGCAAGTGTTTTGTCGAGCTTTTACATTGACTGTCTTTGTTTTATTGCACATATGCATTTGGCTCTTAGCTAAGATTAACTCAAGGCCCTTGTCGAGGAAATTGTAAGTTATATACAACTTGATGAATCAGGGATAGTAATTTTTCACCCCGTGCGCGCAATTAAGCAACAAAATTAACAACTTTTACGCTTGCAAACCGTTGCGTCAATTGCTCGGTTAGACAAAGTAAATTATTTAATGGTAAACTTTGAGTAGTTTAGGGACTACGTGGTCGACTAACTGGTCTTGGATTGGTTGCTAGAATCTAGCTTAGTTGACTACGGGGTCGACTAATTGGCCTTAACTTGGCGGCTAGAAGCCTGCTTGGTCGACTACGGGGTCGACTGTTTGGTCTTGGCCGGGAAGCCTTTGACTTGGCGGCTAGAAGCCTGCTTAGTCGACTACGGGGTCGACTGTTTGGTCTTGGCTGGGAAGCCTTAACTTGGTGGCTAGAAGGCTGTTTGGTCAACTACGAGATTGACGGTTTGGTCTTGGCTAGGAAGCCTTGACTTGTCGACTAGAAGCCTGCTTGGTAGACTGCGAGGTCGACGACAAAGAGTTTTGTGTAAGTTTTGTATTTACAGAATGCGTTGTAATTTTTTATTGCTGCTAGGGAATACAACGGAGGCCGATGGCCGTTTTACACATAGAATTTCTTTAAGTTTACAGCGTTCCAAGGTCGTGGTAGTTCGTTGCTAGTCGGTAGGCGTTGTGCTTTGACGCTTTGATCACTGAGTAGAGCCCATCCCACTTTGGGTCAAGTTTTCCTATATTTTTTGATACTTCGACTTTCTTGAGGACGAGATCGCCAACTTTGAAGCTCTGGGGTCGAACTGTTTTGTTGTAACGTTCCATCATTTTAGACTGATATCGCTGCATTGTGTTGTAGGCTGTGTGGCGCAGCTCGTCGATAGTGATTAGGTCAAGTGTCCTTTCCGTTGCATTTTTGACTGGATTATAGTGAATCACTCGGGCTGTGTGCTGGATCAGCTCGAATGGAATTACTGCTTCAGAGCCGTAGACCAAGCTATACGGGGTGTGGCCCGTGGCTGTTCGCGGTGTGGTCCTGTATGCCCACAGCACCCCTAGGAGGTCGTCTGCCCAACTTGCTCCTGTGCCTGCTATTCGAGCCTTGAGGTGGTTGAGAACTGTTCTGTTCGTGACCTCTGTCTAGCCATTAGCCTGGGGGTTCCCTACCGATGTAAAGTGTTGGCTGACTCCCAGGGCCTCGCACCATTTTCTCATGCTCTTACTTTGGAATTGAGTGCCGTTATCCGAGATCAGGACTTTGGGCAAACCGAATCGACATATTATGTTCTTCCAGATAAAGCTCTTGATAGCCGCATCGGTGATTTTCGGAACTGCTTCGGCTTCTACCCATTTGGTAAAGTACTCGACTACCACGATGATGAATTTGCGCTGACCAGATGTCTTGGGGAGAGATCCAACTATGTCGATCCCCCATTGGTCGAATAGCCATGTTATCTGGACATTGACCATCGACGCAGCTGGTTGGTGCGGTATGTTCGAGTGGATCTGACATGATGGGCATTTTCTAGCGAAGTCGATTGAGACTTACAATAGGGTGGGCCAAAAATAATTGTAACGGACAACTTTATGTGCCAAAGATCGACCATCGGAATGGTTGCCGCAGATGCCAGCGTGAATCTCCTATAGCACTTTGTTTGCCTCTTCGGGTGCTAGGCATTTCAGCGGGGGTTCTGATATTGACCTCCTATAGAGCTGTCCATGGTCATCAAGAGCAAACTTGGCTGCCAAACCTCTAAGCCTGCGGGCCTCCTTGTCGTCGTCGGGCATGGTCCCATGACTCAAGTAGAGTTTGATTGGGTCCTGCCAGGAGGGAGCTGTCTCTTCGACCCATCCGATGAGACTATGATCGGTGGCTGCCTTCCCAGGTTTTAGGGACAGGGTAGAACACTGTTGACGCGCCTGCCGCGCCAGGCAGTAAGGGTCGGCATGCCGCCTGTCAGTGCATTTAATGCGGCAGAGATGGTACTGTGCTCTGCCGACCTCTCTGGTCGAAGGAATGATCAACCTAACAACGGATTAGAGAACGGATTAGCGGTATAGGTCGACATATCGACCCGCGACCTTATACGAGGCCTGGTGGAGTGCTCATTTGCCTGGGCACGCCGTCGGATCTTCGAAGTCGACTAGGATCGATAGCGCCAATGGGCCCCAGGTGCAAGATGGGCTTGGTGCTGCATCTTTGGGCCCACGAGGTTTGGGCCGAGCCACTTGGTCTGTCCCATATCACAATTGAATGTTGAATTAGTCATGTATGCTCAAAATCCAAGTGCATCTAGAGAGTAATTTTTTTCTTCGATTTAAAAAAGTTAGCAGAGAATGCATGTTTTGGAGAAAAATATATTAAATTGGGTCGAGCAATGACACGAAATACACATTGTGAGAAAAATATGAGGCCGTATATTTGCTGACAAACCATAATATCTGCTAAAATACGTATTAGTTTCCTAAATATTAGGTTATTAAATTGGGTTAAAACCTCCGCAACTCCTCCTTATATTGTCAATTTCTTTTCTTCACATATTCATGGTGCTATTATTTTGTAAATCTTGAAAACCCACTTCATATTTGAGGAAATAATATGCTCCTAATCATAATATCAAGGCCCTTAAAAATGTTAGCTACCTGAAAAAATTGTGACCTTCACAAGTTCTCTCATCTATATAATTCACATAGCTTAGATGAATATGCTTTTATCTTCTTGTTTTGTGTAGAGAACATGGCCATATTGAGCAAGCATATATTCATGGGTGAAAAAGCATGAAAAACAAGCATTTATGAATAGTTAAAAGCATATATATGAAGGAACCAATATAACCTCCCTTGAGAGACAAACTCTTAGTGAGCAAAGAATCTATCTTTTTCCTGATAGGGTCACTGAATCACAAACCAAAGAGATGGTGGGATCAGGTATATATTTTTGGCCTAAGTTTATTTTCTTTAGGGAATCAAAGGAGACATGAGTCATGTATGCCCCTAGAGCCTTGAAGGGCCACATAAATAAGACAACACTTGCAAGAATATGTAAAATTTAGTGTCATTTCAGATTGGTTTTTGTTGTCTGAGAATATATTCATTCATTCATTAATTGAAATAACACTAGCAACATCTTCACAGAAATGACATCATTTTTTGCAGAATTACTTTAGTTCAAGCCAAGTAGAGGCTGCCGAATTTCGAAGTTGATTCCAAAGTAGGTGGGCATTCATTTGGATAGCTCAGAATCTTCACATTTTGGCATATAGCCTATCTGTTGCTGTTTGTTTACTTTTCTGATGCATAGTCATTGTGTGTGAGGCGTCAGGCCGGTGATTCTCTTGAGCACATTTGAGTAGCCTCTACAGTTAAGTACAGTTGAAAAAGACAAATGACTTTTTGCACCCCATAAAGTAAGATATGTGGCAGAAAATATTGGGCTATTCTTACTATAACCACATCATGATAACAATCTTGAAAGAGTGTTTTTAGCTGTGATCAAAGAAAAGGCTGAGTTTTATAAGCTTTTGCTCATACTTAGAGTGAAAGCTGCTTGATGATGTGCCTAAAAGAAAGGAAAAACAGAGAGTTTATGATGTAGTCAAGAGTACAGCAAGAGTCTACTGATACATCCTCCATACAGTAGCAAAAGCCGCGGACCTAGCGAAGTGGGAAGAAGGGGAAAGAGGCTTAGAAAATTGTACAATCTGAGTTGGCCTTATTCTTGATTCATATTTTGAGTACTAAAGCCATAAGGCTCCAGCATCTTTAAGCATCTTCTTGAGAGAGCCATTGAGCTGAAGAGTCATCACAGTGTTAGCAGAGCCAACAAGCTTCCCACCGATGAATACTGCTGGGACGGAAGGGCTGCAGCCTAGCTTCATCAGAGCCCACTCCATTTCTTTTCCTCTGGAGTCCTCATCGATCTCATGGATCAGAGGGCTCACCCCTTGCTCATAAAACAGTCTCTTGATAGCATGGCACATGCAACAAGTACTCTTGCTGAAGATCACCACTGCTTTCTGTGAAGAGATTTTAGCTATACGATCCATTCGACCAGATTAAATGTCAGAAGTTCTTCTGATGCAGAATGCAGGAGTTTAAACTAATGGAAAAGGCAACTTTTGGACTTGGTTTATGATGGTGAGGGTTCAAAATAATGTATTTATAGAGGAAAATGAAGGTGGTGTTTTTGGTTATTAGAATTGTTTAATTGAAAGGAGAAAAGGGATTGATAGAAAAAGATGAAAATTCTTTCAGATATTTGGATAGATGCTAGAATAAATCACCTCCCATAGTCTGAAATGACATCTGTGGTTCATTACATGTTACAGATAATTAACCAGACTTTACCTAAAGCAGATTCACTATATTGTTTAACATTATATTTTTTTTCAAGATAGTACGGTGCCTAGTTTCTTCGTCTGTCTTTTCATGTGAATATAAGGTATGTTACGTGCTATCTTGTGATCTTGGGAGTGTTTAAGAAGAATGTCACCTTTAGTATTGGAAGAAAATTGAACATGAGAGATTCTGATAAATTTGGACAACAATTACATCAGCTGATAGTGAAATGCGGCGAAAATATGCTTTAGGACAGTGATCCATGTGCAATGTTGGATCAGATAGAGCATCTTCAATATGTGTCTGCAAAGTTTTAAGTGAAAGTGATCAACAATGAACAATATACATGTCAGAAAAGTTGCTATGATATTAAGTTCATACATCACAAAGAAAGTCCTCAAGTTTTTATTACCAGCTGACAGATGATCATCTCTAGGAAGTTTTGCTGCCATTGATGATGTCAGATCTTATCTGAGGGCTCCCCCCACACCCCACATAAAAACAAAAATCTTAAAAAGAAAGTTTGTCATTGAAGTCCATCCATAGAAATAAATGTTCAGCAGTCAGTTTTGTATTGATATATTCAGATTAATATTGAATTGCGTCTAAGTTTAAAAGTTCCAATATAATGCCAATAGCATCTTTTTAGCAGACAGATTGTTAGGATTGATACTATTATACCTCCTTGACAAAAATAAGAATCTATTTTTTAAAGAATAATGGCCTAACTGAAGATGCACCATAGGAAAAGTTACCTATGGAGGAAAATTCAGTTTTGTGGCTATGGCTGGCCTTATCCACTTGATATTTGATTCATTGTGGATCATATATGGAATGACTATTTTCTCATGTCATAAAATGAGAAATTTTACTTAGAAAGCTTGGAATTTAATCTGCTATTCGCCTTCTCTTTTTTGGCTTTCTAAAGGGCAACATCTGATAAGTTCATGCATATAACCACTGACCTCACAGATTCCTCTGATGACAAGAAATCACCATAAAACATTCCCATTCATTGCATGCATACGTGTAAGATAGAGACATTCTTTGTCCCACTTGCGCCGGCCCAATATACAAATGAATAGTCCAGAGTAGAGAATACTTGCAGAACACAAAAAAGCCAATATGCACACAGTCTATAGTAGAAGCATCGATTTGGAATTTTGTCCTAAAATCTGAAGCCATTTGTCAATCAGTAAGGGCAGTGAAAGTATAGCCCCTTTTGGATTAGAGTATAGCATCCTTTTGGTCTTGTTTTGCTGTATGAATTTTCAGATGTATGATCTTCAAAACATCTTTTTTTTATTAATTAAATGAACTTTAAGGCATTAAGGGCAGTGAAAGTGGATTAAGTTGCATTTGATTCTTGTTTTCATAAATTTCATGACTTGCTAATCCATAAAAGATTGTTATTCAGTTATTACTTACTGATAAGCTTAGAAAATGCCATAAAATTTATATATCTAGAATGAGTTTTTTCAGAACTTTCAATTTGAGACCAGGAGTTTGCCTTCAAAACAGGACAGCATCGATTAAGGTGAAAATAGATGAAAACTACAACTGATGTCTTACAAAAGACAAGTAAGACCTCTAGTTCATCTTGTACCTCATAAAATCCGGTACTCAGATACAAGAAAAGAAGCAAAGAAAAAGGAAAGAAATGCTAGATACATATAGCTAGCTGTCTTATTCGAGCCAAATCTTGATCTTTTTACTGCTATTCTAAAGCCACAGAGCTCCAGCATCTTTGAGCATCTTATTTAGTGATCCATCAAGATGAAGAGTTAATATGTCGTTAGGCGAGCCCACATACTTTCCACCAATAAACACCGCAGGAACAGATGGACTGCAGCTGAGTCTCATCAGGGCACACTCTATTTCCCTTCCATCCATCAGCTCGTCTAGCTCATAGACCATAGGACTCACGCCTTGCCCGTAAAATAGCCTCTTGATAGCATGGCACATGCAACATGTACTCTTGCTGAAGATCACTACCGCGTTTTGTTTAGCCAGTTTTAGCACACGATCCATTGTCCAATGAAGAGTATAGAAAGAATGAGGAAAACGCTTCTGTTGTCAGAATGAAGACAATATAGGAAAGTTCAAACAGTTGAATCTTGAATTGCTGCTAATGCTGTTTTGGTTCGGATTTGCTGATATTTATAGATGTGGTTAGATGAATATTTGAATTGTTTAATGAAAAATTGATGGAAAGGAGATTGAGGAAAGAGGTCAAAATTCCCTGATATCAAAGAATATATGCTGTCCTTATATAAACATATAATGCTCTTAACCTCAAGTGATATGCTCAATATTTTTTAGTAGCTTCAAAATATAAAAAATTCTTGAGATAAACTCTGGTTTTATTCATACTAATCTGTTAGCAGATAATATGTAGTACTAAACTTTAAGGGAACCTTAGAGATAAATAAATAAATTGCAAAGATACATAGGCTCCTGGCCAGAACAATCACTTGCTGCTAAAAGGAGATTCTGGCCAAAAAGGAAGACAACTTTTGACTATAAGCAAATTTCTGGACAAAGCACCAAGAATTGAAAAAATATGCAATCCTTGTCAGAAAGCATCTTTTGCTGTACAAATTTTTAGCATATCCCCAAAGGGCTCACCCCTTTCTCATAGAACAGCCTCTCAACAGTCTCTGAAGATCACCACTGCTTTTTGTGAAGAGATTTTAGCTATCCGATCCATTGACCAAATTAAATCCCTTAGATGGCAAAAGTTCTTTTCATGCACAATGCAGAAGTTTAAACTAAGACAACTTGATGGAAAAATACAACTTTTCGACTTGGTTTATGATGGTAAGGCTTCAAAAGCATTGTATTTATAGAGGAAAATGAAGATGGTATTTTGCTCGTTGGAATTGTTTAATTGGTAAGAAAATGATGAAGTTTCTTTCAGATATTTGGATAGATGCTAGAATAAATCACTTGCCTTGTCTGAAATGAGAACTGTCTTTCATTACATGTTACAGATAATTAATCAGACTCTACCTAAAGCAGATTCACATATTGTTTAACATTATTTCTCTCAAAATAGTAGTACACCTAGTTTTTTCATTCATCTTTTTATGTGGATATAAGGCATTTTACGTGCCATATTGTGGTTGTGTGAGTGTGTAAGAAGAATGTCAACTTTGATATTGCAAGAAAATGATAGATGAGAATCTGATTAACTTAGGCATATAAAGAAAAGGTGGCACACTTGCATCAGCTGATGGTGAAATGTGGCGAAAATATTCTTTAGCACAGTGATCCATATGCATGTTGGATCAGATAAAACATCCTGAATGTGTATCTGCAAATTTTAAGTGAAAACGATATTAAGTTCTTACATCATAGGAAAAAGTCTCCAAGTTTTTATTACCAGCTGACAGATGATCATCTCTTGGCAATTTCATTGCCATTTATTATGTCAGATCTTATATGAGGGCTCCCCTCTAAACCCCATCCCACCCTACAAAAACTAAAATCTTGAAAAGAAAGTTTAACATTGAAGTTCATCCACAGAAATGTTCTGCTGTCAGTTTTTTATAAACATATGCAGACTATATTCATGACATTATAAGTTCAGAAGTTTCAAGATAATGCCTATAGCATCTTTTAAGCAGACAGATTGTTAGGAATGAGAATATTTATACCTCCTTTATGTAAAATTGATAACAAGAAGAATCATATTTTTTACAGAACACTGACCTAACTGAAGATGCACCATTGGAAAACGTAAAATGCAGAGGAAAATTCAGTTTTGTGGCTGTGGTGGCTGTGGCTGGCCTTATCCACTTGATATTTGATTCGTTGTCGATCATATATGGAAGGACTATTTTTCTGATATCACAAAATGGTAAAGTTTATTCAGAAAACTTGGATTAAATCTGCTCTTCGCCTTTTCTTTTTCAGCTTTCTAAAAAGCAACATCTGATAAGTTCATGCACAAAACCACTGACCTCACTGATTCCTCTGATGACATGAAATCACCATAAAACATTCTTATTCATCCCATGCATACGTGTAAGAAGCAGAACATTCTGTCCTACTTGCGCCGGCCCAATATTCCTTGTACAAATGAATAGTCTATAGTATGGAATACTTGCAGAACACAAAAAAACCAATATACAGCAAAAGTCAATAGTAAAACCATTAATATGGAATTTTTTCCTAAAATCTGAAGCTATTTGTCAATCATTAAGGGCACTAAAAGCGGATTAAGGTGCATTTGATTCTTGTTTTCATAAAAATTTCATGACATGCTAATCCATAAAAGATTGTTATTCAGTCTGTGCTGATAAGCTCAGAAAATGCCACAAATTTATACATCTATCATGATTTTTTTTCAGTTTGAGACAAGGAGTTTGTCACTGTTCAAAACAGGACAGCATCAATTAAGGTGAAAATAGACGAAAACTACAACTGATGTCTTAAAAAAGATAATTAAGATCTGTCGTTTATCTTGTACCTTATAAAACCTGGTACTTGAATACAAGAAAAGAAGGAAAGAAAGAGGACAGAAATGCTAGACACATGTAACTAGCTGGCCTTATTTGAGCCAAATCTTGATCTTTCTACTGCTATTCTAAAGCCACAGAGCTCCAGCATCTTTAAGCATCTTATTTAGTGATCCATCAAGATGAAGAGTTAATATGTCGTTGGGTGAGCCCACATATTTTCCACCAATGAACACTGCTGGAACGGATGGACTGCAGCCGAGCCTCATCAGGGCATGCTCTATTTCCCTTCCATCCATCAGCTCATCTAGCTCGTAGACCATAGGACTCACCCCTTGCTCATAAAATAGCCTCTTCATAGCGTGGCACATGCAACACGTACTCTTGCTAAAGATCACTGCTGCATTTTGCTTAGCCAATTTTAGCACACGATCCATTGTCCAATGAAGAGTATAGAAAGTATGAGGAAAACGCTTCTGTTGTCAGAATGAAGACAATATAGGAAAGGTGCAAACAGGTGAATCTTGAATTGCTGCTAATGGTGTTGAGGTTCGGATTTGCTGATATTTATAGATGT
This sequence comes from Jacaranda mimosifolia, assembly GCA_018894105.1. NCBI lineage: Eukaryota > Viridiplantae > Streptophyta > Magnoliopsida > Lamiales > Bignoniaceae > Jacaranda > Jacaranda mimosifolia. The sequence goes on from CM032123.1 coordinate 38,852,875, forward strand.
GGTTAGATGAATATTTGAATTGTTTAATGAAAAATTGATGGAAAGGAGATTGAAGGAAAAGGTCAAAATTCCTTGAGATCAAAGAATAGATGCCGTCCTGGTGTAAACATGTAATGCTCTTAACCTCAAGTGATATGCTCAATATTTTTAGTAGCTTCAAACTTCAAACAAATTCTTGAGATAAGCTCTGATTTTATTCATACTAATCTGTTAGCAGATAAATATGTAGTACTAAACTTTAAGGAGACTTGAGAGAGATAAAAAAAATTGCAAAGATATATTGGCTCCTAGTCAGAACAATTACTTGCTGCTAAAAAGAGATTCTGGCTAAAAAGTAAGACAACTTTTGACCATAAGCAAATTTCTAGACAGCACCAAGAATTGAAAAAATGTACAACTCTTGTCAGAAAACATCCTTTGCTATACAAATTTTTAGCATATTCCCAAAGGGCTCACCCCTTTCTCATAGAACAGCCTCTTAACAGTCTCTGAAGATCATCACCACTGCTTTCTGTGAAGATTTTACTATCCAATCCATCGGCCAAATTAAATCGCTTAGACAGCAAAAGCTCCTCTGATGCACAATGCAGAAGTTTAAACTAAGACAACTTGATCAAAAAATACAACTTTTGGACTCGGTTTATGATGGTAAGGCTTCAAAAGCATTGTATTATTTATAGAGGAAAAAGAATGTGGAGTCTTGCACATTAGAATTGTTTAATTGGTAAGAAAAAATATGAAGGTTCTTTCAGGTATTGGATAGATGCTAGAATAAATCACTTGACTTGTCTGAAATGACACCTGTGTTTCATTACATGTTACAGATAATTAATCAGACTTTACCTAAAGCAGATTCACATATTGTTTAACATTATTTTTCTCAAAATAGTACAACATCTAGTTTTTTTGTCCATCTTTCCATGTGGATATAAAGCTTCTTACGTGATATCTTGTGATTGTGTGAAGTATGTCAACTTTTATATTGCAAGAAAATAGATGAGAATCTGATAGATTTAGACATATAGAGAGAAGGTGGACACACTTGCATCAGCTGAGATGGGAAACGTGATGAAAATATGATTTAGGACAGTGATCCATTTGCATGTTGGATCAGATAGAACATCCTGAATGCATGTCTGCAGATTTTAAGTGAAAATGATATGAAGTTCTTACATCATAGGAAAAAAAATCCTCAAGTTTTTATTACCAGCTGACAGATGATCATCTGTTGTTGCCGTTGTTTATGTCAGATCTTATATGAGAGCTCCCCCCAACCCCCCCCCCCCCCCCACACCCCACACACACACACACACACAAAACCAAAAATCTTGAAAGAAAGTTTATCATTGAAGTCCATCCACAGAAATGTTCAGCTGTCAGTTTTTGCATAGACATATGCAGATTGCAGACTAATATTCATTACATCCTAAGTTCCAAGATATGCCAATAGCATCTTTCGAGCAGACAGATTTGTTAGGAATGATAATATATGCCTTAATATTGAACAACAAGAATCATATTTTTACAGAATACCGGCCTAACTGAAGATGCAGTTTTGGCCGGCCGCCGGCCTTATCCATATGAAATTTGATTCGTAGTCGATCGTATGTAGAAGGACTATTCTTCTCACATCACATGGGGAAAGTGATAAAGTTTAGACAGAAAACTATAACGTAGTCTCCTATTTCCCCTTTTCTTTTTCTGCTTTCTTGTTTAAGAACAAAATAGCAAACATCTGATAAGTTCATGCATGTAACCACTGGTCTCACTGATTCCTCCTATGGTATGAAATGACCATAAAGCATTCTTATTCATCGCTTGCATATGTGTAAGAAGCAGACATTCTTTGTCCCACTTGCGCCGGCCCAATATCCCTTGTACAAATGAATAGTCTATACTAGAGAATACTTGCAGAACACAGAAAAGTTAATATACAGCAACAGTCTACAGTAAAAGCATCAATGCAGAATTTTGTCCTAAAATTTGAGGCCATTTGTCAATCACTAAAGGCAGTAAAAGCTGATTAAGGTGCATTTGATTCTTATTCTCATAAAAATATTTTGACATGCTAATCCATGAAAGATTGTTATTCAGTCTATATTTCTTGCTGATAAGCTCAGAAAAAGCCACAAACTTATATATCAATCATGAGGTTTTTTTCAGTTTGAGACAAGGAGTTTGTCGCTGTTCAAAACAGGACAGCATCGATTAAGGTGAAAATAGACGAAAACTATAACTGATACCTTAAAAAAGACAAGCAAGATATCTAGTTCATCTTGTACCTCATAAAATCCGGTACTCAGATACAAGAAAAGAAGGAAAGAAACGCTAGATACATATAGCTAGCTGTCTTATTTGAGCCAAATCTTGATCTTTTTACTGCTATTCTAAAGCCAGAGAGCTCCAGCATCTTTGAGCATCTTATTTAGTGATCCATCAAGATGAAGAGTCAATATGTCGTTAGGCGAGCCCACATATTTTCCACCAACAAAAACTGCTGGAACGGATGGACTGCAGCCTACCCTCATCAGGCCACACTTTATTTCCCTTCCATCCATCAGCTCGTCTAGCTCGTAGACCATAGGGCTCACCCCTTGCCCATAAAATAGCCTCTTGATAGCATGGCACATGCAACACGTACTCTTGCTGAAGATCACTACCGCATTTTGTTTAGCCAGTTTTAGCACACGATCCATTTCCTAGAAAAAGAGTATGGAAAGAATGAGGAAAATGTTTACGTTGTCAGAATGAAGACAACAGGTGAATCTTGAATTGCTGCTAATGGTAATGGTGATGAGGTTTGGCTTTGCTGATATTTATAGATGTGGTTAGATGAATATTTGAATTGAGGAGAAGGGTCAAAATTCCTGGAGATCAAATAATAGATGCTGTCCTGATGTAAACAAGTAATGCTCTTAACCTCAAGTGATATGCTCAATATTTTTGTAGTAGGTTCAAACTTCAAACAAAGAATTCTTGATATAAACTCTCATTTTATTCATACTAATCTGTTAGCAGATAAACATGCAGTACTAAACCTTAAGGGAGCCTTAGAGATATGTAAAAAACTGTAAAGATATATACATGGGCTCCTACACCTAACAATTAGTTGCTACTAAAAAGAGATTCTGGCTGGAAAAGTAAGACAACTTTTGACTATATTCAAATTCCTAGATAAAGCACCAAGAATTGAAAAAATATACAATCCTTGTCAGAAAGCATCCTTTGCTGTCCAATTTTTGGCATATTCCCAAAGGGCTCACCCCTTTCTCATAGAAAACCCCTAAACAGTCTCTGGAGATCATCACCACTGCTTTCTGTGAAGAAAGTTTTGCTATCCAATCCATCGGCAAAATCAAATCCCTCAGACAGAAAAAGTTCTTCTATTGCACAATGCAGAAGTCTAAACTAAGACAACTTGATGGAAAAATACAACTTTTGGACTTGGTTTATGATGGTAAGGCTTCAAAAGCATTGAATTTGTAGAGGAAAAAGAATGTGGTGTTTGCTCATTAGAATTGTTTGATTGGTGAGTAAAAATAAGAAGGTTCTTTCAGATATTTGGATAGATGCTAGAATAAATCACTTCCCTTGTCTGAAATGACACCTGGCTTTCATTACATATTACAGATAATTAATCAGACTTTACCTAAAGCAGATTCTCATACTGTTTAACATTATTTTTCTCAAAATAGTACGACACCTAGTTTTTTCATCAGACTTTTCATGTGGATATAAGGCTTCTTATGTGCTATCTAGTGATTGTGTGAAGTATGTAAGAAGAATGTCAACTTTAATATTGCAAGAAAATGATAGGTGAGAATCTGATAAAAATTTAGACATATAAAGAGAAGGTGGACACACATGCATCAGCTGATGGTGGAAGTACGTGGCCAAAATATGCTTTAGGACAGTGATCCATTTGCATGTTGGATCAGACAGAACACGAATATGTGTCTGCAAATTTAAGTGAAAATGATATTAAGTTCTTACATCATAGGAAAAAATTCCTCAAGTTACTGTTACCAGCTGACAGATGATCATCTATTGGCAATTTTGTTGCCATTGATGAAATCAGATCTTATATGAGGGTTCCCCCTAACCACACGCCACCCCACCCCGAAGAAACCAAAATCTTGCAAAGAAAGTTTATCATTGAAGTCCATCCACAGAAATGTTCAGCTGTCTGTTTTTGTATAGATTTATGCAGACTAATATTCATTACATCCTAAGTTCATAAGTTCCAAGAAAATGCCAATAGCATCTTTTTAACAGACAGATTTGTTAGGAATGATAATATTTATACCTCCTTTATGTAAATTGGCAACAAGAAGAATCATATTTTTACAGAAAACCGGCCCAACTGAGGATGCAGTTGTGGCCGGCCTTATCTATTTGAAATTTGATTCGTTGTCGATCATATATGGAAGGACTATTCTTGTCATATCACATGGAGAAAGTGATAATGTTCAGACAGAAACTGGAATGTAATCTCTTCTTCCCTTTTTCTTTTTTGGCTTTCTTGTTTAAGAACAAGAGAGCAAAAATCTGATAAGTTCATGCATTTAACCACTGATCTCATTGATTCCTCTTATGATATGAAATGACCATAAAACATTCTTATTCTTCGCATGCATACATGTAAGAAACAGACATTGTCTGTCCCACTTGCGCTGGCCCAATATCTCCCTCTACAAATGAAAATTCTATACTAGAGAGATAAAACCAGTTACAGAGGACATTCTGCCACCTTAAAAACTAATAGTAAAAGTGTCGATATGGAGGAATGTTGTCCTAAATTTTGAAGTTTTTTTTCTTAATCATTAAGGTCACCAAAAGCTGATGAAATTGCGTTGGTTCTTGTTTTGATAAATTTCATGACATATTAATCCACAAAAGGATTGTTATTCAGTTTATTACTTGCTGATAAGCTCAGAAATGCCACAAATTTATCTATCCAGCATGAGTTTTTTCAGATTGTTCAATTTGTGACAGAGAGTTTCCACTGTTCAAAACAGGACAACATCGACTGAGGCGAACATAGACAAAAACTACAACTGATGTCTTATGAAGCTATATTACAAAAGATAAGCCAGCTCTGTAGTTTATCTTGTACCTCATAAAAGCCGGTACTTTCACACCAAAAAAAGAAGGAAAAAAGAAGACAGAAATGCTAGAAACATATAATCAGTTGGCCTTATATGAGCCAAATCTTGATCATTTACTTCTGTTCAAAGCCACAGAGCTCCAGCATCTTTAAGCATCTTATTTAGTGATCCATCAAGATGAAGAGTTAATATGTCGTTAGGCGAGCCCACATATTTGCCACCAACATAAACTGCTGGAACAGATGGACTGCAGCCGAGCCTCATCAGCGCACCCTCCATTTCCCTTCCATCTGTCAGCTCGTCCAGCTCATAGACCATAGGGCTCACCCCTTGCCCATAAAAGAGCCTCTTCATAGCATGGCTCATGCAGCACGTACTCTTGCTGAAGATCACTACCGCGTTTTGCTTAGCCAGTTTTAGCACACGATCCATTTTCCAATGAAAAGTATGGAAAGAACAAGGAAAACGCTTCCGTTGTCTGAATTAAGACAATATAGGGAAGTGCATACAATTGTTGTTAAGTCTTGAGACAGTAGACTTGGATGGAGCTGAGATTATGGATTTGCTGATATTTATACTTGGAAGTGAAGATACATATGGTTAGTTTGATATTTGAATTGTTTAATGAAAAAGGTCAAAGTTCCTTGAAATCAAGAATAGATGCTAAAAATGTGGTGCTACTTAGTAGGTTTGAAACAAGAATCTCTTGAGATAAATTCTCATTTTTATTCATACTAATCTGTTAGCTGACAAATATGTGGGACTAAAACTATAAGGGAACCTTAGAGATATGTGAAACATTAAAGTTATGGGCTCAGAGCCAGAACAATGAGTTGATGCTAAAAAGAGATTCTGGCTAGAAAAAGTAATGAACAGTTGACTTAGTGCAAATTTCTAGAGAAAGCACCAAGAATCAAATATAGAGTGATGGACAATTCTTGACAGAAGACAACATTTTTTAGTATATTCCAAAGGTTGACATGTTATGGATAGACCTTATAATATGGAAAAATAATGGGAAAATAATGAAGGATAAAACTTAAAATGATAGGTAATTCATGTGGTTTCAACTCAATTGAAAAACTTAGATTCACAAGCAAAGACAATAAGAAAGTGTTTGCAACAATTTTAGAAAAGTGTTTTCACTTTTAGTCGTTATGAAGTGTTTGAAAATAGTTCTTTTATTTTTAATTCTCTAGATTTAAGAGGGAAAAAAACTTAAAAATAATTATTATTAATTTATATAACTTTTTGATACTTTCCGCTGCTATTTTAGGTGCTCTCATTTTTCACTAGAACTTTTTCTATGACTTTTCACTTTTTCAAAAATAAAAGCTCTTACAATCATCTCTGAAATTTAGTATAATGATTTTCGTGTTTTCTTATTCAAATCCTCTTTATACCCAACTCTCTCAATTATAAGTATGAACACATATATAAGGTGCCCAATTAGGGTGCAATCGGGTTGAGTCAAGTTTGGCAAAAAAATTTAAGCTCGAGCTCAAAATATATATATTAGGCTCGAACTCAAACTAGTACTCAACTCGATAAGACTCGAATTTTCAAATGAGTTGTAAGTAACTGCTAGTTCGAGCTCGAAATATAAAAATAATATTTAATTGTATACTGACTCTCAAACCTTGTGTCTAGTTACAAATGGCTCGAACTCTGCTCTTTCTATTTTGATTCGATAGAACCTAATTCAATTATACGGTGAATGAATTATCCTTATCACATGGTTAAGATACAATTTTAAAAGAATGATCAATCATAAGATAAGTATAATAATTAAGTTCGATCAAATCATATACAGAATAGAATTTTCTTCACTTGCTGGAGTGGACCACAAAAGGAATTTGCAAATATTTAGTATAGCCATGAATTTTTAAATAATTGTTACTTTTGCCCCAATTTTGTCGCAATGAACTCAAGTTAGGGAAAACAGTTATTAGGCATATTTATGGAAGAAGTCAACAAATAGTAATCACACACTTGTGTATAGAATGATCATTTCAAATCTTTTATTTCATTTCATATTTCATGTCATATTTTAATTTGATGAACATATATCAAATATATTTAATTTTTAATCAATTATTTTTATAAAAAAAATATTTAATATATCTGGCACATATTCATAAAATGAAATAAAAGGTGAAACATGGTACTGTAAAATCAAATATACCACAATTAAAGCGGAAAACCACATAATCCAGCTCATGATTCACCGTCAAAAAATTATACATTTAAATTCACTTGAAATAATAGTAATTATAAATATCTTAATTAAGTTACAGTAACGGAATCACCTACTTTATCTTAACGATAGCTCAATATTTCATGCCGACAAAATATAATATATGATATTTTAAAGACGATAATAAAAAATATTGTTCTTGTAAATAAAATATTGATCCACAAAGAAATATCCATATTTTTAAAGATTGATGAAATCTATACGTAGATAATAATGCATGCATGTTTAACAGTCCAGGAAAGGGGCCGAAAGTTTGATCTTTGATACAGATTTAATGCGATCTCATCAAAAAAGAATCATAGAATTTCCCAAAAAGATTCTTGAATAAGATTTTGGTAGAATATTTACGATATCATAATAATTCTAGAAACAAATTAAAATAATGCAACTGTCTATATAACCTGCTATTTATTTTTTTATTTTTTTTATTTGTAGCAGCATAAGGAATAATATATATGGAGAGAGCAACTTGTACATTTTCTTTTTTTGGTTGCACTTTTACCAGTGTCTATAATTGGATCTTAAAACTTAGTGAGGGAAGAATTTCCTTTTCTTTTTTTAAAAAAAAAAAAAAGAATATATGTATAGGTATAATGAGTGTGAAAGATATATATAGGTATGGATTTAATGATTAATCTTTAAGGGGAATAGAATTAAGATTTAGGGTTAGTGGAAGAATAGTTTATTGTATGTTGGATTCTATCGTGAATGAATACAATGCACTGTTATATTTCGTGTTGTAATTAGCATTATTATTAAAAATAATAATTTGAAAATATAAAAAAAAAAATTCAATTAGCAATGTCTATAATTGGATCTTAAAACTTAGTGAGGGAAGAATTTCCTTTTTAAAAAAAAAAAAAGAATATATGTATAGTTATAATGAGAGTGAAAGATATATATAGGTATGGATTTAATGATTAATCTTTAAGGGGAACAGGATTAAGATTTGGGATTAAGTGGAAGAATAGTTTATTGTATGTTGGATTCTGTCGTGAATGAATATAGCACATTGTTATATTTCGTGTGGTAATTAGCATTATTATTAAAAATAATAATTTGAAAATATATAAAAAAAATTCAATTCTAACCTAAAATTTTTTGGACAAATTTCTACTCAATTCAATCGAAAATGGATCTCTAATGCATGACACTTGCAATGTCCTTTTCCCTCTCTCCATTATGACTCCCCCTTTGCACACATTTTCCAATTCAAACTCAAAAAATTATTTCCTCATTCTCTCATTGTCATTTCCTTACCATCCAATTCTATTCTCTTGAAGATTTTCTTTAATAATGTCACAACCCCAACCCTCTCATGATTATAAACCCTTCCCTCTTGTTAACCCATCTTCACCCGATCGATCTTCAAAATTCCCCGATCCAACACGATGGCCCCCGTCTCTCAGCCCAACGACAGGCCGAAAGAAGCAAGCAGAACCCAGGTGGAGATAGCGGCTGTGGGGCCGAGATGCGGTGGAAATAATGAACCCACCACCAGGGAGAGACCCTGGCTGGAAACCTTTGACACTGCCCAAGAATCAGCTTTGGCCTATGATAGAGCAGCCCTTTCCCTCAAAGGCACTCAAGCAAAGACTAATTTCACATACTCAACTGGTTTTCACTCTCTTTTGAATCCTTACCATGAATTTCAAACTTCTCTATATATGTCAGCCTCGCAAGCTGGTCCAATCAGAGAACAACACCTGTCATTCCCATGAATTTTCACCACCTAATGATGGCATTAACAGTTTCCTTAATCTCTCCAAAACTGACACAAATTCTGGATATTTGGATTGCGTAGTTCCCAAGAACTACTTGAACCCTTCCAGTTCTTCTTCTACCAATATTGCTGCTACCGTCTGGCTTTTGGCTCAAACTTCAGTTTTTCAACAGAGGATCACAATAATCCTGAGGAACCAATTGGCTGTGGGTTATGGGACATCAACAATCAGTCCTTGGAGTTGAGTTCTGTGAACTTTCAGCCATGACAAATAACCCTTTGCTAATGGGTCAAAATATGGCAGATCAGTTGATGAATCAAACAAGTGGAGATACTCCAAATTCTGAGATGATGGGCACTCTGATCTCTTTTGAAGGATATCCCATTTTGAAGAAAAAAGAAATAACAAACAGTACTTAATAAAGAGATGGGAGGGAAGAGCTTCTCTAGATTCTTTGATGTATTGATGATAAATTTATGAAAAGAAGTATTCAAGCATTCACAAGTACATTAACTACATATCTTACATAAGAAAAGGCAGGAATAAATTGCCTTGTAATTTTCTTCCACAACAAAGCCCCAAGACAAAAAGGGGAACAACAACACACCTCCATATTCATATTTCCCTAGCTGAATTGGGATGAGGTTCTCCCCAGTGAAGGAATGAAAGAGAGGTGTAAAAACAGTTAAATGCAGGTTTTGAGAATGGTGAGAGCATATCTTTTTCGTTCCGAAAAAGATAGCATAAATAGACACAAGCAACTCCAAAATTTGAGCAGTGATGCAGATTTTACCTGGAACGGGAGGTCGGTTTTGGGTTCTTGTTATTCAAAGACTAGCTGATAAGCTAAATGAGGTGTTGGGAGATCTTTTGATGGGTATGTATCATTTATTCAAAATGGAATTCGATTGCCATATGATGACAATTATGAGCTGGTTGAGATTAGGCATGGCATAGAGGATTTGCACCAAAAATTTAAGTTAATAAGATGCATCAATCCATTTATTCAGCTAGATGTGCGAACTTCACCTCCATGACTCGTGCTACTGCCACCAGTTGGGGTAGAACCCAGCCCAGACTGCTGAAGAGTAGACTGAAGAACAGGCCTACCTTTGGAGAATATTGAACCTACTGAAGCACTTGAACTGTTCATGGAAGACATCTGTGATGAGAAGGGATCTTTGCTGAGAAGCTCGGGCCTCAAGTCTGATGAAGAGGATGATGGAGCCAAAGTTGCATTTGTAGATCCGACAGGGTAAGGAGCCACGGGCATATCAGTCAGAGATGATGTAGATGGACTATAACTTAAAATTCTCATCGGGTGATCAAATTTGCATGAAGGGCCAAATTTGCATATTCCATTTTGAGCATAGTGAGAGCAAATTGGTGCACCCTGAAAAACAATGGAAGAAAATTAAGATAGGCATAATCCTCGAGTATATACAATGTACAAGGATACAACAGAATGCAATAGCGGCTCAAATATAAGATCGGGCATAAAAACATATTGGATACATCTATGCATTTGTAGGTGTAGAAAAGTTGGAGTGAAAGAGAAAAGGATGCATGCATTTCTGCAGGAATGGTAAGTAAAACTGATAATGTTATATCTATGTGCTTAACAATTAACCAACTTGGTGACTTTTCACATACTTCACAAGATTATATTACAAAAGACTGGTAAGCAACCATTCCAGGGGAAGATTAGTATTTGTTTTATCATAATACAAAAAACATTTCTTGATTGAAGGAGGAGCTACCCCCATGATCTCTTTCAAAACAAATCTAGTAACAGAAAAATGAAGCAGGCACAGCCGCACAGGTGCACGGGGTATATAAATAATTAAATGCATAAAATGAAAAGGAAAGATAAACATCTCAGAGGTTCATCCTAACATCATTACAATTCTAAAAGAAAGAGATATTCAATCATTTAAGAAGTTGAATATTCACTAGGGTCATATATTTTGTCCATCAATCCATTGAGTTATTGCATGCAGCAATCTGATTTCGCAAGTAATCCATTTTTAGTCAAGTACTTCACTAGAAGAAACAATACTAGGAGTAAAATTCAGATACCCGCCCATTAGCGTGCGTTAGTTCATGTGACTGAAGCAGTTTTCTAGTATCACCATGCATATGAACCCTACAATCACGCATATAAGCAAAATGAACATGGATACCTTGTATGCAGATGACTTATTCTTTATGTACAAATAATTCCAAATTATGCTCCCAAAACTAAGAAGAGGGTTGAATTCTTACTGAGCGTAAAGGAAGACCCATCGGACTAAGTAAAATATTTGTTTGTGGTGCACTCCACTCTGGTGGATGATGATATTTACATGAAGGACCAAATTTACAATCTCCAGTCCGCATATAATACTGACATTCTGGTTGACCAGGTCTTTGGGGGAATGCATGTTCTTTTGGACTGCTGCTTGAGGGGCCAGCAGAAGAAGTAATGGAAAGGTATGGTCCTGTGTATGCAGTTGCTGAAGGAGATAACTGTGTTATCCCATAAACTGAGCTTGCACCAACAGTGGGTTGAGTACTTGGTGTGGCCACAGGACTAACTGGTGCCTGTACCATGTTCTTCTATAGTTTAGTACAAAATAAACATATCTACAAGAACCTTCAGATCAAATAAACAGCTTTCAGCAACACCTACCGGATAAGGAGTCCAACCAGGAACAGGAACAACTCCTGGAGGAAGAAGCATATGACCATAACTTCCAGGAACATAGGAACCTTGAAGCATGGCTGGCCTAGCAACTGGCCAGCTGCCGGGAATTACCCCATACTGTTGAGAAGATTGAACAGAAGGAGATGGCATAGATGGATAAACTGCAGGTGTAGGCACAGCTGCTGGAGCAGCCAAAGGCCCAGGTCCAGGGGCTGGGGGTGGGGTTGGCACTTGTATCCCAGCTGGCTGTGGATGATGAAATTTACAGGTGACACCAAACTTGCATTGTCCTGTTTTCACATAATATGAGCATTCCTTTTCCCCCTGCAACAAGAACTCCATGAGACAGCTGAATACTTCAAGAATATTATCTTAAATGAAACCATAAATGATACACCAGAAAAAATAAACAAGAACCAAAAATTTCAGTGCAGCAGACCAGTCGCAATGGATATCCATAAAAATTGAGCGAGATTGGGGCAGAAGATCCAACTCCGTGCTTTGGATGATGATACTTGCATGAAGCACCAAATTTACACATTCCAGTCCTCATGTAGTACTACAAAATCAGTTCAAAGTGCATGATTTGAACAAAATGCAAAATTTTATTAAACAAAAAAGATTCTACAATTCAAAATAAAAGACAATTGGCTGTCACAAATAGAGCAGAGGATTTTAGATTCATGACAGTGTAGCATGTCATGAAGATGAAATTATGAAAATGCATAATGCTAATAACAACGTAGCATGTCATAAAGGTACGTCTTAGTGCCAATACCTGACTACTTCTTGATAATTAAAAGAAATTAATAACAATCATGACAAGATACATTCAAAATGGATAGCATGATCAGCATTCTAACGTAGTTAAAATAATAATTAGGTTTTTTTCGTTTATCCTGTTAACAAACAAATCGATGTCATGATCTGATATGCAAACAGTGAAATGGCAAAACACCAAAGAGCATAACTTTTCCCAGCAGAAATACAAGGAAGAACATTGGCGATCTGAGAGATTCTACTAAATGAGCATGAATTAGCCATCCAAATAGTGTAAACCTGAAACAACAACAACAACAACAACAACCACACCCACCCACCCACACAACAACAACAACAAAAACACCCAATTCATGATCAACATGAGGAAAATTTCTCTTTCAAAACTCAAAAGAAGCCACTAGCTGATGAATGCCACACCATAATAAAGCAATAGAAAACTTAAAGATTGATATGAGTCGAACTCTACAATTAGATCAGTATGACACTGTCATAAGATCTTTTGTTGAGCCAAAAGAAAGATAAAGAAGAAATTGCAATCAGGAAGCTGTGACAACGTGCAGATGAAACATGAGAAACAAAGACTATCTTCACATCTTTTTTGTTCCAGGAGTTGTTTAGCAAGTACTACAATTTGATACTGCTTTAAAGGAATTGAAACAAACTAGTCGAACATCCATGGTGAAAAGGATGAATTTAATAAAAAGATGAAGTCAACAATTCCTATAAGAAAATACTGCAATTAAGGAGAAAAATTATACATTTCTAGCATTCACCATGCTATCAAAAATACAAACAGAACAAGATGAATCCATGGTCAACAACAAATAAATTGCTTACTTTACAAAAAGTAACTATCTACAGCAGAATCTAGCAGCTACATATTCACATCAACCACTAAAACAAAATCTTGCATGATTCCATCGTATACAGTTGACACAATAATACAAAGTTTAAATGGGAAAAGTAGAAAAAGAAAAAGAAAAGAACATGAGTCAACTAATGATCTTTTAAAACTGATACCAAATGAAACAAAAAGGAAAATATCAGCCAACAAGCAGAAGAAGCACCATAGATCACTAAGAAATGCTCGGTAACCCATAGATAAACAGGAAACAGACAAATTGATTAGGGATCATAATGCGACAAATGTAATTTTGCCAATGTCAAGGATCAAAGGCCAGTATCCTTAAACAGACAGTAAGCAGACAGGTTAGTTAAAAGGCATGGTGCAGTAAAAAGAGTAAGCTCATATCAAGCATTCACCGGCAGATTCTGCATATTCAGCATAAAAATCAACACTTCAGCATAATGGAAACAATCATCCAGTTACATATTATAGAAACCACGCAAAGTTAAAAGACAAATACACAATCAACTGACAGAAACTCTCTACAGAACCAACAAGAAGATGAATTAATCATCAGGCAGCACAATCTAAGAGTTGCATGTTTCCACTTTCCACAACATCAATTAATCAACGAAGGCACTAAGTTCAAAAGGTAATATGCAGCAATTACATTTATGTGCCATATATTATGTAATAATTTACATATTTTACCACATTTAGGTCACAGTATTGTGCCTATACACCTGCTGAAGGTTTAAACATCCCACTTAATTGCATAAATATACAAAGATTTAGCCCCAAAATAGGAAAATAAGCCTCAATTGTATACCTGACAGACAGGTTGTCCAACACGTTCTGGGTACTCACCTCCACCAGCCCGTAAAGTTCCCATTGCCTGAGATCAGGTAAGAACAACTACATTTAGTTAATGCATGTTCAACGAAATGATGTGATCATCCAAAAACATAAATATTGTCCTACTTCTTTTTCACCAAAACCATTATCAACCTCAAAACAAGAAAGACTCAATTTTGACCCAATTACCGTCAAATCCATATTAAACGTCTTAATTCAATTCTACATGTGTGCACCAACTTGATATTATAATCCAAAATGCAAGTGCTTTGCCAAATCTTGATTTTAGCCAATACCTCCATGTCCACTTATAAACCACTAGTTCAGCTAAATGCATGGTTGTCCAATTGATGTGGTCATCTAAAATGTAATTGTTTAACCCAATCTATTCCATTTCTATTTCATTAAACCACTGTAAACCCCCCAAAAACGAGAAAGACTCAATTTTACCTAAACTAGCATCAAATCTACATAAAACCCCACCAAAATCCACTCTTGAACTCAGTGATCACACCAATCATGCATGAAACAGTAGAAACTGAAATATAAAGCTCAAAAATTGGGGGTTTTACCGCACTACGGTCACGAGGATGATTGAACCGGCATCGATTGCCATACCCACAGAACCCGGTCCTCAAATAATAGATACAGTCAGGCTCATCGGGCCTCTCAGGGTACGATTCGGGCCCTCCACCGAGGCCCAATTGCCACATAGGCTCTGCATTCACAATATCAAGCCTCAAAGCAATCAACATTACCAAAAATCAAGCTAAAATCAGTAAATTTAACTCAAATTCAAGTGAAATTCAAATGAAATTCAAATGTAACTCGCCTTCTAGCCCGGTTTCACCTCCCGACGCCGCCCATTCCGTCACCGGATCCACCGGCATCGCCCCCATTGCCTGGGTCCCACTATACCTCTCCATACACACACAATCTCTCCCCCTCAATATATATAACACAGTATATATAAATATACGCACTATACAAGCAATTCGTAAATATATAATGATATTCACAGAGATAATATACCACTGAACAATATATATGCAACCGTATACATATATATACACACACACAAACAAAAACACACAGTTGTTCGTGTGATTGTGTGACAGGGAAGTGGTCTGATCGAGTGGGGGTTTGGTGGTTTTAGAGAGAGAAACAAGTTTATAGTGTTTTTTCCTTTTCTTTTCTTTTTTTAATTATTTCAACACTCAACAGTCTTTTATATGATTCACTCACACTCAGTGTGTGTGTGATTTTTGTGCACTTTTTATTGACTCTTTTTAAATATATTTTTTATTCTTTATTTCTTCTTTTGGTATTTTTCCTTTTTTCTTTTTCTTTTTTTCTTTTGTCTGTTTTGTCAGTTTTATTACGCGCCAAATAGGCGCGCCTAACAGTAACGCCCCCACGCCCGATGCCATCACTATTTGGTGGGTTGGTGATATGTAAAGACCTTTTAGCCCTTATGAGATTTTTAATATTTATATAAATTTTTAATTCCATTATTGTCGTATCTAACAAATGTTAATCATTAATAGCCATAGGCCTATGACAACTACCAGTCAAACAGTAATATTGATTTTACTTCTTTCTATTTTTCGTGAATTAAATTGAAATGCATGCAAATAATTTCTATCGAATTGTCGAAAAAAAATATACTGATGATGATATTTTAACAACGTATGAACAAAGAATCTCTCTTGATAAGAAATAGGTACAAAATAGCTTTACGTGATGATGAATAACTATTTCTTTTTATAGTTAAATTGGTGTGTGTATATTCGTACATCTTAATACAATATGTTCGTGTGCATTTAACATATGAATTTACACCCTTGTTAAAATTTTATTTATTTTGTTTGCTTCTAATGTGGTCCACAAAAGTTGTATTTTTATACGGAAGAGTTACTTTCTTTTTGTGCACTTAAGTCCAATATCTTTTGTGCATACAACACCTGAACTCTCGATAATTTATTATTGTTTTTTTTTTTTGTTTTTGTTTTATTTTTCTTTAAATTCAAAATTTTATCAAGTATTAAATTATTTGATATATTATATTTCTACTTAAGTATTGAAACCTTGAACTGCGAAATTACCTTTCTACATTATTTATTCTGACGAAAAATATGTATTTTTTAGATCCCAAGTGAATTTTTTTCAAACTCGAAGAATCTTTTCCATAATTATTTCTTGTACATGTGTGAAGACAAACGAATAAAGGGGAGCAAAAAGTTGTGTGGGTACCCTCCTCTCCAAAAAAAAAACAAAAAATGGGATAGTTTTAAATAAAATGGCATTTTAGTCATTTAATTTTTAATTATTCTTTATTTTCATCACTTTTTTTTTCTCCGTGAAAATAACCCCAAAAAATTCTGATGCAGACACCACGGAGTATTAAGTCTTCTTATTCGCCAATGCAAAGGAGACACGTCGCCGTCAAAGCCCATAACTCGGGCAATAGTTTAACAAGCCCCACTACGCATTATTTGCGCGTGGTCAAACATGCGATAGTTAAATTTCAAGATTTTTGGACTTGTTTGTATGTAAATTGGAGCATTTTGTCGAAATATTTTGGCAAAATAGTTTTTGAAAAGTGAGGTTGGAAAATATGATAGTTGTTTATGTTTATTTTAGGTGGTAGATGGAAAATAAATTAGGAGAAAAATGTTTGTTTATTTGTACTTTGGGAGGGAACAATATGTCATATCAATAAATTTTTTGTTGTGTTGGTAAAGTGAAATTGATATTTTAAAATTAGTTATATATGTTTATATATAAATTGGTAGGGCGACAAAAAATAAAAGGGTTAGACATTGAAAAATTAGCAGAAAATGAATTGTAAGTGTATTTTGGGTCTTTTTAAGTGTATTTTGAATAGTATAATTGGAAAATGTGTGGGTTGTTTGTTTGTGTTTTGAAAGTTGTAAAATATTTTGGTAATTTACAAACAAATAAGTCCTTTATTTTTATTTCGTAGGCTAATTATAAACTAAATTATCATTTGTTGATTTAATATTGATTGCTAAAAGTTAATATTAAGTTACTACTTATGAATTTATAAATTAATTTTGAGTATCATTTATTCTTTACGTACTTTATGATTTTACTGTAAAATTATTGAAAATATTTAATAAATACCTAGAAAAAATAAGTTAGTTATACAACAATATATATATAGTTTTTTTTTTTCACATTGTACGCATTGTCCCACGTTACGAGAATTGATCATACTTTAGGGCTAGGCTTCGATTCAAGAAGTTCGAGTTCAAATAACTTGGATTGAGTACCTAGTCTTGATACCGACCTAAAAAATTAAGTACTCGACATGTTTGAGTTTGAATATTCAATATTTTTATTTGTATAATTATTTTTTGCAAATGCTAAAATAAATTGGTTTATGAAAATGGTTTGACAAAGTTTTTAAATTATGGAGGCCAAATTAGGTAGAATTCTTCAATGATTAAAGTCAAACATTTTATTATAAATTGTAATTAAATATTCTCTTTTTAAAAATAAAAGGCATTCCTTCTTTTGGTGTATTTTAGAGTACTCTTTCTAAAATACTTTTATTTTTTATTTTTTGTTAAAATTCATCATGTTTATATAGATTAAATACTACCACTACCATATAATCATTTTATGAAAGTTATACATATTTTTATTTATTTTGAGTATTTTTCTTCGTAGTTTCAACTTTTTTTTTTTTTTTGCATATATAGTTTCTCCCAATCTACACTATGTTTTACTATTATCTATATTTTTTTTCAAAGTTATATGAATGAGTTTTTATTTGTCGTTAATTGATTACTTTTTTTCTTTATTGCAGCAAATATTTTCAAATCATTATACTTCCACAATACGTTTAGTGCCTGTTTATTTTTATTTTCTAAGCCCCTTTTTCATTTTCTCTTGAAAATAAAAACAAAAAACTATCAACTTCTCCTTATTTTCACAAGCATTTTTATTTTCAACATATTTTCCCAAACGCACTATTACACGTTTTCTCTCTATCTCTCAATTTTCACTTTTTATTTTTTTTTACTCACATTTGCACGACTTTTAAGACAAAAATACTATATTTTTCAAATACAATTCATTTTCAACATTATATAATCATTATATTTTAAACAAAATCTACAAACAACATATTATTTTCAAAAACACATTTATTACTAACTTTTTACTATTTATTTTCACCAAAAAATGAAAATACCTTCAAAAAACATAATCAAACAACCCCTTAATTTTCTCTTTTACTAAATGTATGGACATTGAGTATGCATCGATTGCTAATAATAATTAAGAATGTGTGTTACAATCGCTTCAAAGAGAGTGGGGAAATTAATTAATCAGTTAAAAAAAAAGAAAAATTAACTCAAGTGATTGAACATCATGTGGAGGTTTTTTCAGTTAAATTCTGTTTTGCTGGTAATTTCACGATCCCACGGCTGAGATTCGGTCTTCAAAACTGACGGCTGGGATCTAGCACATGTCATTGTCTCGAAACGATGACGTGCTGAGATGGTAGGTGTCAAGTCCATAAATGCATGTGTTTGAGGAATTATTACTGGTTACCGGCAACCTTTTCTTCAAAATTTATTATTTTGCAATAATAGAATCATTTTTTTTTTCAACCAAAAAAGAAAAGAAAAGAAAAGAAAATATCACTTGTACCATACAATATCACTTTAAATTTACAAAAAATTATTCTTAATTTATATTTTTGTTGTTGACATATCATCAGAAATTTTTAAATTTAATTTCTATTTTAATATGTAATTGACTTATTGTGCACTTTTTAAATCTTGAAACCTAATTGACGGAAAAAAAAATCAAGAAATAAAAAAAAATATGATGAAAATACATTTTTATTATTTTTAATGAAATAAATAAATTCAATAACAAATTTGAATAATTTATTTTTACCATTTTTCAATTAATATGATTAATTTGAAACTTATTGAAACTAAATTCATGGATATCTACAAACACTTTCTCTTTGTTAGAATTTAATTTTACTCAATTTAGAAAAATATTTAATTGTTAATTTTGTAATAAATTATCAAAATACGAAATATATTAAATTTATCTTTTTATTTAATTTTTTAATATAACTATTCTCAATTTCAAACAATTCAAAAATACAAATTTCATAAATTCAAATCTCACATCACATCAATTATATCATTATAATCATTACACTTTATCTCACAACTAACACAATCTCATTTCTCGTTCTTATATCTCTTAACACCAAAACAATCTCAAAATCTCAATAACATGAAAAATGAAGCATTGCCTCACAAGCAATCACAATCTATATGAAAATGGGGGAGAAATTGATGATTCTCTGATTTTATTTTTAGCATAAAATAAAAATAGGTCCAAAAAACAAAAACAAATGAGCCATTATAGGATTATATGTGATTAATAAGTATATAGTTCATTATCTAAAAAATATATCAATACTTTGTTTATTTATTTGGATTACTAATTTGGATATCATAATTTTAATACAGTCAGCTTTTTTGGATGCTTAGGATTGTAACTTATAATAAATGTGAAATGTCAATTTCACTCCAATTTTATTTTAATAATTGAATTATTTTCATTGGAAATGTTTAAATATATGTAGTATTGTAGTGAGTAAGTTTCTATTTTTAATCATTTTTCTTAAATAGTTTATAATTTATTATTACCTAAAAAAAAGTTGATTTTTATTTTGAAAAAATAATTTACTTTCAAATTGTATAAATCCATTGAATTATTTCGCAAATTAAACTATTTATGTTTAATATGTTCGCGGATATTAATTTATAATTTTACAAAATAAATTCATGTTAAGCATAAATTTATATTTGAAAATTATTATTCATTTTTCAATTTACCAAAAAAAAAAAAAAAAACAGTTCACTTATGAAATTTTATTATCATGGAAGAAATAATTTTTATATAAAAAATTATATTTTTTAGATAAATATTGTACAAAAAGAATCTTATAAAAATAAATTTAATTAGGCAAATGATTTAGAGTTTTGTTAAAAATGTAGTTCTATAAATCAAGTCTTAGTGATATTTACATATTTGTTAATTAAGTCTATATTTAGTTATATGTAGGGATAATTTCGTCATTTGATACATTAATCTCAATGTTTCTAATTCTAGGGTTTTTAATCACACAAAATGGTGAGATACACTATCCCAATAATTTAGAATAAAATACTGGACTTTTTTTATTAATTGTGAGCTTTAATTGTGACAATCAAACAATTAATTACATTGAATTATACATATATTCTACACAATTCTACCAAGCAAACGAACCCTTACTCTCCTTTATAATATTTTTTGGGGACTTTGTCTTGATATATATATATATATATGTAAAATTTTACTTGATAAAGTATTCGTGACTAGCACTGAATTATAAATATGAGAAAGTTTGATACTGAAAATTACTTAGAGCCCATTTGGTTTTATTTTCACAGTTCATTCCCAGCATTTTTACTGTTTAAATTTTGGAAAATGTTTGGATGATCCCATTTCCAAGGAACAATTTTTCAATTCTCATTTTTATTTTCACATTCTCCAATAACTTATATATATTTTTCCAATAATTTATATATTTTCTTTCTCTATTTCATTATTTTTATCTCTCTCCACCTACAACCTATTAAAACTAATATAATCATTATAATTCCAACATAATCATTACATTTTCAAATATTTCATCCAAATACATTTTCATTTCCACATCACACTACATAACTAATTCTCACAATTGTAGAAATGATGGAAATGGAAATAAAACCAAACAGCCCCTTATTATTTGCTTTTTTAATTGAATAAAACATCGTGAGATATGTGAACATAATTATATAGTTTAAGTTTGAAAGCAGTGGTTCGATTCAAATAGGTACGAACAATGAGAGTCGAAATGATTAAAATTTGATTGATTCTTCATTATTTTGGATAATTTATGGCATATCTAATTCCTGATAGCAGAGATAAGGTTAGAGTCGTACGTTGAGATGGCCTAGCAAAGCCCTTTCGAAACTCAAGTCAATGATAAATTGAATATGTAAGGTTTGAGAAAATATAAATAATTCAAGTAAAATCCTACAAATGGATGAATAATAAAATACTCGATGCACGAATAATGACTCAATTTGAAGCATAAATGTCTTACAAATTTAAAGATCGAGATTTATCAATCCTTTAAATTTAATTAGATCGAGTTAGATAGATGCGGGCAAAAATCTATACTATTATATATAGTACAACGGTGTGGCACCCACAATTATGCAATGTTGACCAAATTCTAAATTTTTAGAATTTTGAGTTTTTACTTAAATTTTAAAATTGATTTTTGGTTATTAAATTTGATATATTCCTTTTAAAGATATCTAGATTTTGATTAGAGCAAATTAATCTTTGTTTATTTCTAATATCAAAAAATGATTGCATATTATCAAAATCTTTTTCATCTCTACCCTGAATATGTGGAAGATTCATTGATCATTTGAATTGTATAATTTGATAAGTTTTTCATTATTTTCTATTATCTTTAATAACTAATTTATATTTATGCCACTATATATAGAGTGTTCTGAAAGCCATTTTATTAATATTCTTAGTTTATAGCATTTTTTTCACTATATTCATTGTCTACCTCTTTATTTCTAGCATTTTTCTCTCTCACTTTGTGTGCATCTTTATTTCATTCTTCAAATTGTTTATTGCTTGTATTAATAATAATAAGAAGAAGAATTACAAAGTGTTTTAAATTTTTTTACTAATCCTCCATATAAGTATTGAAATTTTACAAAATATTCGATGGATCAAATCTGATTATAAATATCTCTAATTCTAAATAAGTTGATCGGATATGAAATTAAGCAATCTGATTTGTTAAAAATCAGAATTCAAACTTTAATAAATTTTTATTTAATTAATACTCTTATAAATAATATTAATAAAAAATTTAAAATAGAGTTTATATGTTATACTAATCTAATATCTATATTAATATTTATATTATGTTATTAATATTGAGTCTTTAGCCTAAAAACAAAAGAAATACTGATAAAATGTCAAATATAACAATTCACCTGTGTATTAATATAATATGAAATGGGGATTTAATATTCAAATATTTAACTTTTGGGCAATATAGAATAAAGAACTGTTAAAATTTCAAATATAATGTAAATTTACTTTATAAATACAATTAAAAAATAAAAAATATTAAGATTGGGTCATATTTTTTTTTGTTTTTAATCAATATTCATTGAATTTGGATACGATACTGACTGACAAATATCCTATAAAATATCGGGTCGGATTCAAATATGAATTTTGATAAACAAATCTGGATTCAAACATATGGCTAATTCGATCCAAATCCGATTCGTTAAAAGCCTTACTGCACCATATCAATAAAAATTAAAATATTATCTTATATTTGAACTCTTCACACCAAATAATCAAAAAATATTTTCCTTAATAACATACCAAACAATCAAAGTGTTAAAAGAAACCGGAAGAGCGGGTAAAAAGCGTGGTTTGTTTGACTTTGAGACGTACGTTGAAAGCGTGGCCGCCATCGCAGATATCGCACTTTTCAAGTTGGGTGGGTGCGTTTAATCGCATGTTACTTTTGGCCGCATTATATCATAATCTCCTCAACCATGTCAATGCGTCGGCGGATCATAGATTTTGTTAATATCATTAATGCCTAAGATATCAATAGGTCCCACCTGTAGATTTTAATTTTGAAAAAGGGCCATGCCAACCACTATACATATATATATTTATTTATTTATAAATTATACAACATTTTATATGTGTGTATATAAAAAAAATAATCTAAATTTGATCCCTAAATTTGAAAGATCAAGCCATTTTTTTATTTTCTATTTATTTATACATATGCGAGTTCTAATTTTTGTAGGTCCGTACCTTATATATCACTGGGGCTGTCAATTAAGCGGATTTTAATCTGAATTCGATCCGATTATTTAAGATATTTAACCGATAAAAGATTCGACGGATATGATCCAATTAAAAAAGTTCGTAATCTGAAATAAATGGAGCAAATATGGATATGGCTCGATCCGATCCATTAATAATCTGAATCCGAATATATTTAGTATTATACATATGTATAAACAAGGTCCGATAATAATACCAATGTGGATATTTGGATGAAGGAAGTAATGAACTCTTATGCAATATATCAAATCATGTATTTTTCATATAAATTGTTAGATTTTGAGCTTATTTACATCATAATTACATCACTTATTTTTCTATTTTTATAACAAAAAATGATACGAGAAGAATAATGAGTAGGAGCCGAATGCAATAATATGGCAAAAATGCAATGCAAATATCGATTTGATCAAAATGAGTTTCTTTTATAAAACTTTTAGTTTATAGTTAATTGATTGAATAATCAAGTATAACTATGTATTCATAATGCTAAATAAGTACTATTATCAGCAACAGAACCTAAAATGTAACGATTTGATGAATGAATGTGATTAAGTTAAATTCTATTGTTGCTTTTAAATGATCAATAGACTTGAAAATTTATTCATTAATCTGTTGTGTTTTTTTTTTTTTTTAAGGATGATTGTTTTGAATCTGGATTCTACTAAATTTTTTAAAAAATAATAAATATATAATGATTTTTAAAATATTCAAATTAATTCTTTTTTGTATATCCGACTTTTATTTGAATTCGGATATGGTTATACCAACTACAGATCTGATGGATCTTTAATCTGGCATATTACTTTCAGATTTGGATTTTGATCCAGCATAATCCGATCCGAATCTGACCAATTGGTAGCCCTATATATCACATTTTATGTGTGAAACTTATGTTATTGGATTAAAGGCCACTCGACAATTGAGTCCATTTGTTTGTATTTTTATATTAAATAAAAAGCATTTTTATTTTGATTTTTGTATAAATAAAAATGTATTTAGAAGAATTTCGTGAAAACATTAATGTGTAAGTATAAGAATTCAAATATATTGAATAATAATTTTTTTATATTGAATTAGTTTAATGATTTAGAGGATACACTATTGACTTTATATTAAATTCAATTAATTACGTGGTTGTGGTGATATAAGAATTGAAAATCAACATAGGTATAAATTTTTTGTTAAAAATAGATAAGATAAGTACATTCCTAAATTTTTAAATAATAAAAAATGTAAAAGAATTTCTTTTGAATATATCAATTACATAGCCTAAGGACATGTGTAGTTTATGAGTTTAGGTAGAATATATTCAGTACAACTTCTCTGATGTAAATTCTTATTTACTTTGTTGGCTGTAGGCCCACGAAAAAAGTTAGATCAAATATAAAATCAACAAAAAATAGGATGAATATGCGTAAATCACATATATGCATAGACGGAGGCAAGGAGGTTGTCAGGACAGTCGCCATCCTCAAAATATTGAAACTTGATTTTTTATATTAAAATTTTTTAAATATTATAATTTTATCATCCATCAAATTATATAAAATTACCCTTTTGTTTATTGAAAAAATGTCCTATTTTTATCGTATCCATTGTTTTGAAACTACAGGTTTTGAATGATTAGTATATATGATGAAATAAAAAATATGTCATATTTTTTGTAATTCAGAATTTCATCATTCATAATGAAAAATTCTAGCTCCGTCCCTGCATATATGCAATGAACTATGAAAATTTCCAAACAGTATTGAAGTAAAAATCACATATATACTTCTCTTTTTTATTTGTGAAAGGTATTTTAGTCATTTTAATATTTACCCAAATTTTATCATCAATCGAAATAAATAATTAATAAAAATATCTAATTTATCATTCGTCTTATCTCACAAAGGAAATATATTTTTTAAAATACAAATTATCCTAATTATACTGTTCATTATTTATTTTGTCGCATCACTTTACATTCCACATCATCAAGTAAATGAATCCTAAATATTTTATTAAGGAAAAAGAAACACGTTGAGAACTAATAAGAATTTAATATTTTTGTTTACATTAAAAATAGAGGGATTGGGTGTGTACTAAAGAGGAGGAAGTAAAAGAGGAAAAAGGGTCTACGCATGGGGCCTTATATGGGGCCCACAAAAATGGTTGTGATGTGGGTCGGTTTTATTGAAATTTATTGTAATGAGGTACAATGTCAACAATTCATATTATTATTTTAATTAATATTTTATTATATATGTTTTAGTTTATAAATATATTTTAAATACACATAACTCACAATGAAATATTTTTATGGAAAAATATTGATTACATTTAACATGATAATGTAAAATATAAAATAAAAATAATGATATAAAATGTTATGAATGTTCTCATAAACTATTTAAAAATTGTCTCATGTATAAGGATGTGAAGTAGTTAGGTTTCTCAAGTAGGTATAAGTAACTAAACCAAAAGTTGGACATGCTAATAGTTTTAGTCCCGAACGAGGACCATAATATGGATAAATGGCTAATTATTTACAACTTTATATATATTTGTTTAAGCTTTTTAATAAAATTAAAGCTTTCGTAAGTGTATGTTACTTTATATATATATATATATATATTGAATTTGTAAACTAATTAATGCATTAGAAAATTATATTTATCTTTTAGATATATCAATATGTAGGTAATATACATTCATTTATATATATATATATATATGTAAATACATATCATATAAATACATGCATGATATGTAAAAGAATATATGTTTATAAATAACATTTTGAGTCATTTCCAAATATTAAAATTTAAAATTGATTTATAGTATCAAAATATCTCTAAACTTAACAAACACAAATTCTAGCTGAACCCATTACCAATTACCATCCCTGCTTGTACAATAAAATTTGTATATTTAAAATTTGGCTTGTACTATTAGTTCTCATTTTTATATTTAATTTTCAAAGTCAAATACATTTTCTTTTATTTTTTTACTTTACACACGCCAATGATTCGTTAAGGTTCAAATTTAAAATCTCACAATCATATTTGCGATACCGATGTTGTTGCACTTATCAACCACTCGATAATTTAGTTTTATTTTGTGAGGATTAAAGTTTAAACTTATTTAAATTTGAAAAAAGTAGTGCAAAAGTGACAATGACAAAATTACACAATTCTCAATTTGAATAATAATTTGGTATTTAGTCATATCTAGGGTTGTCAATGGGTCGGATTCAGATCAAATCACGCTGGATTTAAATCCAAATACAAAAGTAATATGCCAAATTCAAATCCGATCTAAGATCATAGGATATGTGGTTGGTAACCATATCCAAAATCAGATAAAAATCGGATATTCATCGGATGTCCCAACAAAATCCAAATCCGAATACTTAAAAAATTATAATATATTTATTATTTTTCTAAAAAATTAGTAAATCCAAATTCAAAACAACCATCCTTAAAAGAAATACACAACAGATTAATGAATAAATTTTTAAGTCTATTAATAACTTAAAAGCAATAATAGAGTTTAATTTAATCATATTCATTCACCAAATCATTGCATATTAAGTTTCGCTGCTGATAATAATACTTATTTGACATTATAAATACATAATTATACTTAATTCTCCAATTAACTAATTATAGACTCAAATTTTTATAAAAAAGAAACTCATTTTGTTCAAATCGAGATTTGCATTGCATTATTGCCATATCATAGCATTCGGCTCCTACTCATCATTCTTTTCGTATCATTTTTTGTTATAAAAATAGAGAAATAAATGATTTAATTATGATGTAAATAAGCTCAAAATCTAACAATTTAAATGAAAAAACCTGATTTGATATATTGCATACGAGTTCATTACTCAATTCATCTAAATATCCTCTTTAATATTACTATAGAACCATGTGTATACATATGTATAAAACCAAATATACTTGGATTCAAATTTTAAATGGATCGAATCGAGCCATATCCATATTCACTCTATTTATTTTGCATTGCGAATTTTTTTAATTGAATTATAACCGCTAACTATTTCATTAATTAAATATTTTAAATAATCAAATTGAATTCGAATTAAAATCGGTTTTATTGACAGTCCTAGCTATATCAATACTCCTGAGACTTTGAGGCCCAAAAGCTTGTGGGGCTTGGACTTTTATTTTTGAAAGGGCTTAATAATCACAAGTATGTAACTTTGAGAGAATGCATTCTCATACAAACTAATTTCAACACCAATAGACATATGGGCAGTGGGCTTAATTTTAAACTTTCTTAACAAGATTAAGATTGGCTTTCCTTTCTATGTAAGATCACAAGGCCTATAATCTCACTACTAAAGGGTAAAAATGCTAGGTATATTATTATACATTGTAGTTTTGTAAAATAAATTTAAATGTGAGTAACCTTCTATAATGTTATTTATGATTAGATAGATTATAAAGTCAAATATAGTTTTAGATTGTGTCTTAATGTCTTTTTTACTATATATTTTACAAGTAAAATAATTTTTATGGTAGTTAAAAACTCATCGCATCTCTATTTATTGTATTTTACTTAATAAGTTATTTCAGATTTGCCTTATATAATTTGATTGTTAGTTGCTATGAAATACATTTTCCAATTATCAACCAATAGTTGTTTTGCTCTAGAAGGGTAAAGTTTTGCATAAATATAGTTAACTTCGGAAATATTAAAATGATTGACATTTCAATGATGTTTTAGGGGGGAAAAAAAGAGAGTATCTTTTGAAGAAGTATTTTGTGTTGTTTAGTTTGGAATTTTAATGAAATTGATCCAAGATTCTAAGATCTTTAGTTGGTATACTCATATTCGAATTCAGATAAAAGTCGGATATTCAAAAAAGATCCAAATCCGAATACTTCAAAAACCATAACATATTTATTATTTTTCTAAAAATTTAGTAAATCCAAATTCAAAATAGCCTTCTTTAAAAGAAATATACAGGTTAATGATAAATTTTCAAGTCTATTAATCACAAAAGCAATAATAAAATTTAATTTAATTACATTCATTCCCCATATCATCGAATTTTAAGTTTTTCTACTGATAATAATACTTATTTGGTATTATAAATACATAGTTATACTTAATTCTTCAATTAAGTAATTATAAACTCAAAGTTTTATTAAAAAAAAAAAAAAAACTCATTTTGATCTTGCATTCTTGCCATCTCATGGCATTTGGCTCATACTCATTATTCTTCTGGTATCATTTTTTGTTATGAAAATAAAAAAACAAGTGATGTAATTATAATGTAAATAAGTTCAAAATCTAACAATTTATATTAAAAGCACCTTATTTGATATATTGCATATGAGTTCATCACTTTTTAAATCCAAATATCCACTTAGTATTGCTATAGGATCATGTGTATACATATGTATAATGCTAAATATACTCGAATTCGAGTTTTTAATGAATCAGATCGAATCATATCTATATTCGCTTCATTTATTTCGGACTATGAACTTTTTTAATCAAATAATATTTATCGAATATTTTATTAATTAAATATTCTAAATAATCGAATTGAATTCGAATTAAAATCGATTTCATTGACAACCCTAGCTATATTAATACTTTTGAGACTTTGAGGCCCAAAAGCTTGTGGGCTTTCAATTTTATTTTTGAAAGGGCTTAAAAATCACAAGTATGTAACTTTGAGAGACCACATTCTCATACAAACTAATTTCAACACCAATAGAATTTATTGACATATGGGCTTAATTTTACACTTTTCTTAACAAGATTAAGATTGGCTTTCCTTTCTTTGTAAAATCACAAGGCCTATAATCTCACTAATAAAGGGTAAAAATGCTAGGTATATTATTATACATTGTAGTTTTGTAAAATAAATTTAAATGTGAGTAACCCTCTATAATGTTATTTATGATTAGATAGATTATAAAATATAGTTTTAGATTGTGTCTTAATGTCTTTTTTACTATATATTTTACAAGTAAAATAATTTTTATGGTAGTTGAAAACTCATTGCATCTCTAATTATTGTATTTTACTTAGGTTATTTCAGATCCTCCTTATATAATTTGATTGTTAGTTGCTATGATATAAATTTTCCAATTATCAACTAATGGTAATTTTGCTCTAGAAGGGTAAAGTTTTGCATAAATATAGTTAACTTCGGCAATACTAAAATGATCAACATTTCAATAGTGTTTCAAAAAAATAAAGTATATTTTGAAAGAAGTATTTTGTATTGTTTAGTTTGAAATTTTAATAAACTCTGGGTGCATGTGCTAGTAAATTAAAAAAAAAAAAAATTATTTTAATAAAAAAATAAAAATGAAAAAACATATGTCATTACATTATTTTTTCTGAAAGAAAATTATGATGATGTTATATTTTATTAGATCTACTTTTCTATTTTCATCTATTTACTAATTTTAATCAAGAAATTCAATGAGTAAAAATGAGAAGAAAAATGTAAATGTATAAAAATTAAAATATAAAGTTATATAATTTGAAATATGATATATATATATTTTAAATATTATCTTCGCTAAAATTCAAAATGCAAATATAGGGTAATTTCTCACAATCCAAACAAAAGAGCTGGCAATTGGACCAAGGACCAGTAAATTCAAAACTAGATAGACTAGAACTGGAAAATCCAATAATATGAGGACTAAAATGAAAATATTGTCCAAATGTAGGGACTTCGCCCGCAATTAAACAACCCTTTGAAAAAACAAAATCTGAACGCAAATACAAATACAAAGAGTAGAGTTTCGCGGTTATTAACCCCCAAAAATTGAAAAATAAAAAATAAATTCATTCTTCTTCCCACCTCTCTCTCTCTCTCTTTCTCTAAGACACTCTCCTTTATCTCTCTAAAATCTCTTTAAGTTTCTCGCAAAATATCGTAATCTCATATCTTCGGCTAACAATCGTTCAGAAATTCCTAATTTGGAGCTTTGTGCAATGGTGTGAATTGAATTTATCTGCAAAGGAGCAATAAAGGTGTGCTCTTTTTTTTTGTTTTTTTGGTGATCTTTTGTTCTTAATTTCGTTTTTAACGATTTGAATTTGAGTTCTACATAGCTAGGTTTTGAAGTGATTAGCTTTTTATTCTTTTGCTGGTGATTCCTTTTTTTTAGTCTGGCTATCGCCGATCAATGGTGTGCTTTTTAAATTTTTTGGTCTTTTGTTTGTTTGTGCTGCTAATTTGCGTATTGTTTTGCATCTGAGTAAATTTGGTGAGTTGCTTGTAAGTTTCATTTTCCGCGCGCGTGATTTTGCTGGAAAATTGTAACGGTTATTAATTTGGGTGTTCGAAGTATGTTTAGTTTTGAATTTTGCGGAGTTTTTTATGCTGCGTGGTTTTGAATGAACCATGTCAGGTCTTTGTTTGGAGTGTGTACACGTGATGGTATCGTTGCTGATAGTTAGATTTTTTTACTTATTCTGTTTCAAGTTGTTCCAAAAAAATTGATTACTTTTTCTGGCTAGTTCTCAGCGTGTGTCTATATATATACATATGGCAAATTGCTTTCTGGGGTGGCTTTATTTTTAGGGTTTTTCACATGAAATGGTATGACCAATATTGTTTTTGTTTTGCTTATCTCACATGGCCTCGATTAAATTTGAAATTTCAAGTCAATTTTAGACGTGGAAGTTGGTTTTTCAAATGTGTGTTTGCTGTTTTGTTGCTCGCCTTCAGCTCTTCAGTGGCTGGTGCCTTTTTAATTGTGCTTCTGTGTAATTGTTCCAATGGCATGGACTATAATTAATTTCTGGTGGGAAACTGAAGTGATACTTCGAGACTATAAGAATTTCAGCAATTTTCATTTGTCAATAGTTTGCCTTTATTGTTTATTATTGTTTTAAATTTCTGATCTTCTTGCTACTCGTGTCTTGGTATTTGTTCTTTTTTAGCTGATAATGGGGCCGGCAAGAAAATCTAGAAGTGTGAATAGGCGGTATATCAATGAAGTATCTCCTAGCAAAGATGGTGATAGTGCTAAAAGAAGCAATAGCCGAGTGAGTTCTCTGGTTTAACTTTTCAGTTTCCTGTTGCAATGAATATGTCTGAACTCACTTCTTGGTCATTGCATTTTTAATGGGTATCTTCTTCTTGGTGGTGATGTGGTTCTCTCTTTTCACATATAGTTGCCCACAAGGCAATGACCTCAGATTGAAAATTCTACATGAAGTCTCTCACCATTTGCCAAAACATTCTTTACTTGTTATTGAAATACCCTACGTCGTTTAGTTGCTTTATAAAATTGGTCAGCAGAATTTTATAGAATAAACAGGCTAGTTTTACATTTCCATTTTTGCTGTGCATGTGAGACAGACTAGCTGTTTGTAGAATAGTAGAAAGCTCTTTTCAAAACTCTAGAACTAAATCTCTGATTATTGGGGTTGGTCCTCTGCATCGGGCGACACCACTCAGAAAGAAGAGCCAAATCTTACAGGTGCAAGGAATTGCGACAATTTTTGAAATTGTGTACAAATGATGAGTCAACTTGCACATTCATAGACTGTTATTGTTGTTTCATTTTTTTTGCATTCAACATTGACAGATAAAAATGGCTGTTCGGTATAGTGAGAATTTTTTTTTCAAGTCAATGGATTATTGGCAGCTTGAGTTCTTATAATAAGCTGCCGGTATCCAGCACAATGTCCAGCTGAGAATTTGTTACAGTCATACTATTCTTTTTGCAACATGCATGTAGCTCAAATAAATGGTTATTGTGCACCTTTACATCTATTGATTGACTATTTCATTATCCTTTATTTCTTTCTTCTCCTCCTTGTTCTTCTTTTTCAGAAAAGAAAGTTGTCCGACATGCTTGGGCCTCGATGGGCCACGGAAGAGCTAACTCGTTTCTACGATGCATACCGTAAGTATGGTAAAGATTGGAAAAAGGTTAGTTTAACTTTATAATTGATCAACTGGCAAATAGTTACTTGCCTAAATGGTATGGATTTGTTAATTAAAGTATCTTCTTCAAAATAGTGGTCTTTAAAATTGTTGCAGTTACCTATATCTCAATAATAATAAATCAAAGCAAAGTTGCGCCTGGCATTATTCTTGTAATTATTTCAGGGATTGTCCTACTTAATGAAATAATCTACTTTGACTGCCAACAACTTATTTTGCTGCTGTATGGTTACAGGTGGCTGGTGCTGTGAGAAATCGATCTTTAGAAATGGTGGAGGCCCTTTACACAATGAATAGGGTAAGTTTGGTTTTGTTTATTCTTCGACAGTAATGACTAGATCACTTTTCTATTATTTCGATGGATCAAGCTCATCACACCTACTGATAGCCTGTTGTTACTTCACACAGCCTTTATGCCTAGAAAGTAGAAAGCACCTCCCTTCATGGTCCATAAAAGAATTAGTTCTAGTATAAAGCATAAACTGAATTTACTTTTAAAGATTCATTGGCACTAAATTTACTACTTTAAGATGTTGACATCAGATAATCTTATTTGTCACATATCTATAGTTGCAATAATTGTGAAATAGATCCACAGTCGTGACTTGAGAGCTTGGATAACAACAGCATGTAGAACGTTGAAATGAATAAGATTTTAGGAAGTTGTGTCTATGCATAGTATTGAGATGTGGTAGGTCCTTGGAGAACGGAAAACTGGATGGTCTGTCACATAACAGCCATGTCATTCTGGGTTCTGGTTATATAGATCACCAAAGTGCTACTGAAATTTGCTTTGTTAGTCTGACAATAAAGGATAACATGAACTGATATAAGGGTCTTTCAGATTGTACTGACCCAGGACTTATAATTTTAACACAAAATTTCAGTTTAATTCCCATTTGTACATTGTCCAAAAACTTCTTTATCCACATGTGGGCTATATTGGATTAAAATTGACACTAACCTAAACTTTAGAATTTGGAGTTTTTCACATTGAAGAAAATCCCAAGTGAGGCCACACATGCTGATGCTTCAACTATAGTTGAATTGTTTTAACTATTTTCTGCTCTTTAATTTCAGGCGTACTTATCTCTTCCAGACGGAACTGCTTCTGCAGCTGGGCTGACTGCTATGATGACTGATCATTACAGCAATTTGGTGAGACTATTTTAATTCAGATAGCAAGCTGAATGTCTACAAACGGAAATTCTTTTGTTGAATTCATGTTATGAAGTACTGAATAGTTCTTTATAATATAAATATTCGTGAAAATGTTAGTACAAGCAGTTAGGAATTGTCAAATCCTTACCTGTATGCTCCACATCTCATGTATGTGCATTCCATGGCTGTCTACATGTGCATGTTTTCTGTCCATTTATCTGGAATAAAAGTGGAATTTGTTTTGAAAAGACTGTATTGAACTACCAAAAAATTTGGGGTTACAATTTAAAGGCATATCTTACTTTTGACTTCCTGTTCTCTGAATTCTTGTTTAAAATCAATTGAAATCGAGTAGCAATCACAGCTCATAAATCTTTGGCTTGTGTGTGTGAGAAAAATCATATACCTTTCGAGTTACATTAAGTATACATCAATTGTCTACTAAATTTGGTGAACATAGTTACTGGCTTCTTCTGATGCCTGTGAATACTAAGTCAGATTGATCTTGGCTTGACAGGAAGGAAGTGATAGTGACCAAGAAAGCAATGATGGAGTAGGATCACCTCGAAAGACTCAGAAGCGTGCTCGTGGCAAGGGCCAGCCTACTACGTCTAAAGCATCTGACAACCAAGTTGTCTCGCATTCCCAGACAGCTGCAACAAATTTTGGTTGTCTGTCATTGTTAAAGAAGAAACGCTCTGGAGGTATGTTAAAACAAAGTTAAATCAAGCTCTGGAATATGAAGGTTACGTGTGAAGTCTCTTTACAGACTGAAGCTTTGTTTTGTTTCATGTGTCTTTGCTGCATAGATTCTGTCTCATTTCTATTTAGATCACCTAGGTGTGAGAGAAGCTTACAAATATATAAAACTTCAAAACTGTGTAAGCATATGTTACAGTTTCCAGAATATTCACATGCCTACTCTAGATTATTACTTTGTACCTAAATATCCTTGTATATATGCATAAGAAAAATTCCCTGGATGTCCCTCACTTTTTCATTCCCAAATCCTCTGCTGGCCCATGGTATGGCATATATGATCTCTGATTTGATGTTTTATCTTACTTTGTCCACATTTTTGTATCTTTATCTCTCACTGCAATTGACTATTTTTAATTTTCAAAATTCAAAGGACTTCCTAAATTTTCTTTTCTTTTCTTTTTATTTTTTCCTGCTATTGCAACAGCACAACAAGATGTCATTCTGGTAATTTATCTATTTGAGTTTTCTTCAGGAAGCCGACCTTGTCCTGTTGGCAAAAGGACACCAAGGTTCCCCGTTTCATTTTCATATGAAAATATTAATGGGGAAAAATATGTTTCTCCTACTAGGCAAGGCTTGAAACTAAAGGCTAATGCCAATGATGATGAAGTAGCTCATGAGATAGCCATAGCTTTGGCAGAGGCATCGCAAATAGGTGGTTCGCCCTTGGGTTCTCGAACGCCAAGTAAAAGAGCTGAAAGTGTTATGTCATCACCTTTGAGGCATGCTCAAAGAAAGGTAATGGTTTGACCTGATTTCATAAATAATTATTTCTTTCACCCAACTTACTGCCCTACTCTTGGTTACAGCATTCTCCAGCAGAAATGGCCAACACCAAGGTCTTGGCTTCCAACATGGATGAAGAAGATTTAGAAGGAAGCACAGAGGCTGACACTGGTGAATTGTCTTTGTATAAGCTTTCCATGATGGAATCTATGAGCGTTGGTACAGTGAGAGAGAACGCAAGAAAACTTGCAGGGAAGAAGTTTGAAATTGATAATAATAGCGAGAATCATTTGGATGACATCAAGGAAGAGTGTAGTGGAACAGAAGAGGATCAAAAGTTTGGTGCAACAAGAGACAAGTTTGATGTGGAAGTCACTGACGCCAAGGTTTCTAGGCCCTCCATGCAAGGTCACAGAAAAAAGAGCAAAAAGGTTCTTTTTAAAAGAGGTATGATAAATTTTTTCATTTCTTCTGTATATGTTCCAAATCCTTGTTTGTGGCTCTGAATCATTAGGTTGTATGTCATTCTCTAACTGGGTCATGGGAACTTTGCCCCTTCTTGATATGTTGTAATGTAAAATTCTTAATGAATTAGGAACGAATACTCTTAGATGTTCTAAAAATAAGTGGATAACATGTAGAACTTGCAGTTTTATTAGTGTTCTATGGTTTAATAATATTCTGTTTTCTACTTTTATTCTCTATTGGTTCGCATTGACTCTCATGCTTCACAGAATACATTTGTAATACATGAGCGTCTTCCACACAAGGTAATTAATAAACAGATCAAACACTGTGTTGAATGTGGAGATGTTGCATATCTCAGGTATCTAAGGCCCCATTTGGTTTCATTTTCATTTTCAATTTTCATTTCCATCATTTCTAAAATTTGAAAAGTTAGTTAGTGAAAATGAGTTTGTATTTGAATGAATTGTTGGAAAAGTAATGATTATGTTGGTTTTAATAGGTTATAGGTGAAGAGAGATAGAATAATGGAATAGAGAGAGAATATATATATATAGGGAGAATATATAGGTTATTGGAGAATGTGTTTTGAAAATGAAAATGAAAATGATATGGGTGAAAATGTGTAAAAAGTGATGTGTTTCATTTTTGGAATAGTAGAAAATGAAAAAATGGGCTATGGAAATGAAACCAAACGGGGCCTAAGTTTTTGGGCTGTTGAGAGGCCAGACATATTGTCATATAGATTGTCCTTTTCCTCTTGAAGATTTACTTGGTCATCAGAAATAGAGTTTCCATAGCATATGCTTTTTTATTTGCCCATATCTCCAGATTAAGATATGCTTGATCTCTGTAGATGAAGCTCCTGCCTTTGATGCCCTGCAAACTCTTGCTGATTTGTCATTGATGATGCCAACAGAAAATGAAGATGGTAAGTAATCTACATCCACCTTTTCCTTTCTTAAACAATTTATAATAGCTGAGATTCGCTGCATTCATCTTAATTCATCCTTCTGGCACAATTCCCTCAGAATTTGCTAAAATTTTAGGATTCTATTGATGAAATCACCTCAGAAAACATTTATTGGATATGGTCTAGATGTGCTTTGCAATCAATTGCAGTCTGGGGTATGTTTGTTTGACTTGGATGCAGTTCATCACTTTTGGAGTTTTTCTAATCCATCTTTTTTCCACCTTGATGAAATTATGCAGTTTATGAACTATATCTGTATTGGTTAATGTGATTATTTGATTTCTCAGTCATCAGCATTTACATTATAAATTTAATTTTTTATAGTAAATTATTCAACTAGTTTCCCATTCATCAGAGTCAAGGGTGCAGTTTAAAGGTGAAGGCGATGATCATGTTGATGAGTCGGTGTCATTAGAAGCTCTGCCCATGAACCAGAAAAAAGAAAAACGTAGATATTCAGGTGTAAGAATGAAAGGGTATCAGCCAATATCAAGTTCCAGAGTTGCTTCCAGTAAAACATCAAAACCTGGAAAAGGTTCAGTTATTGATGTTAGTTCTGTTCCTGAAGAAACTCAGGATCCTTGTCAGTCTACCACCAAAACAAGAAAAAGACAAAAGATGCAAGTGTCTAAGGTCGGTAGACATAAAACCCCTCTTTCCCTTGCTCAACATTGTTGTGAATCACATTTTAGCATAGTTAGTTTTGTTACGAATAAATTTTGCAGATTCAAAGAACTGAAGCTCATCCTGATATTCATCTTAGTGAATCTCCTGGGGTTGAGGTACTTTACATATGCTCTATAATTTACCTCTTTTTATGTTAACATTGTGGCTTTCTAAAAAATAATGGAACTTCTAATTTCTTTTTATTCGGGCATATATTAAATGAAGTTTCTAAATTTTGAAATTGTAAAATCTGGAATTAGGTGTTCTTTCAGTAACTTTGTGGTGTTCATTGATGCTGTGATGTTCTACTTGTCTTATTCCTTTGAATTCTTCTTCTTTATTGCAGTAATATAGGCTATGTTTGGTTGTGAATTGGGCCATTCTCCCAAAATATTTTGGGAGAATGGATTTTGGGTAGTGGGGTTGGGGAATGTGATAGTTGTTTGTTTGTGTTTTGGGTGAATGAATTGGGAGAAAATGGTTTGTTTGTTTGTATTTTTGGGGGGGAACAAGATGTCACATCAGTGACTTTTTTGTTGGGTTTGTGGGGTGAAATGAATATTTTAAAATTGTTTATATATGTGTATATATAGATTGTATGAGTGGTAGTATGTGTACATATTTGTAATGATGAAAGAATGTGTGGTGCCTTGGGGAATGGTGTGGAGTTGGGAATAGTAGGGATTTTTTGGGAATAAATTTTGTATTTTGGGAGTGGGATTGGGGAATGTGTAGTGTTTGTTTGTTTAAGTTTTGGGAGTTGGAAAATGTATTGAGGGTTTACAACCAAACAAAGCCATAGTCATTAGAAGGTATATTATTTATTGACCTATAATAGGACTGTCTTCTGCCAAACAATTTCCTTCTTTGGTTGAGAGCTGTTTGAACTATGATACTTCTTTCTTCTAGGCTGGAGATGCAGGGAAAAAGATAATGGCCAAGAGTAAGAAATCTTCAAAAAGTGGTTCACCGAATTTGATGAAAAATTCAGAAAATTCTTCGAGTCCTGATCTACGAAAAGAAGCGAGTGACTCAGCCCAATCAGCTGTACAGGTGCCTGTGGTTAACCAGGTTAACCTACCTACTAAAGCTAGAAGCAGGCGTAAGATAGACCTAAAAAAACCACATGTTCAGAAAGATTTGACATTTCCTGATAAAATCTCAAATGAGCAAAGTAATATGCCTTTTGCTTCACTCCATGATGGAGCACCTAGTTTGAAGGTTAGCATTTTCCAATTCCTTCATATATGGAAGTTAAATTAGTCAATTATTAACTTCCATCGACTGTATATTGTGATACAGGAAAAACTGTCCAGTTGCTTGTCGAATCCTGATCTAAGGAGATGGTGCACTTATGAATGGTTCTACAGTGCAATTGATTATCCTTGGTTTGCCAAAAGGGAGTTTGTTGAATATTTGTATCATGTCGGATTGGGTCATGTGCCAAGACTAACTCGTGTAGAATGGGGTGTCATAAGAAGGTATATGCCTCTATTTTCAATAATTTAATTTGTTGTTGTTGATCATATTAACCTTAATGGGCGGAAGTATGATAATGATGCATCACTGTTTACTCTAATGGTAAAGCAGCTCTCTTGGTAAACCACGACGATTTTCAGAGCAGTTCCTGAAGGAAGAAAAGGAGAAGCTAAATCAGTATCGAGATTCCGTTAGAAAACATTACACCGAGCTTTGTGAAGGTGTTCGGGAAGGATTGCCAACTGACCTCGCAAGGCCTTTATTGGTTGGACAGCGTGTCATTGCCATCCATCCGAAAACAAGGGAGATTCATGATGGAAGTGTGCTGACAGTTGATCATTCTATGTGTCGGGTTCAATTTGACCGTCCCGAGCTAGGGGTTGAATTTGTCATGGTAATCAACTTCGTGACTTGTAGCTTGCGCTCATTGATCCCGTTGTATGTGGATTTTTTCACTTTCAGTCACACTATCATAAAGAAATGTAGATTCTATTTTTGAAATTCTCTAACTATGTCTGTTGTTGCCTTTTAACATTAGTTTTCACCATGTTAATCTGAATATTACTTGAAGTGTTCAGATCAAGCCCTCAGTACTAACTTCCTTCTTCTGAGCAATTACTGCTTACAAAATAAGCACATCTGGAAAAAGCTCCATGCTCTTATTCTTTTCATTGCTGGTGAATGTTGGGGTTTTTTCTATTGATTTTACTAAAAAAGAGACAAGTTTGGGTTAAATTTGAATGTCAAATATATCTGCTCAAGGAATTATGCAAATGAAATAGTTGAAACATAAATTGTTATTTCCTCCCACAGAAAGTCATTTTTGGATCTACATAGCCCAACAATATTTTGCAGTTTCTAACCATGTACGACTATAAACAAGTACACTTTTCTGGTGTGAAAGTTATACCATCTATTCCACATGCATGTTACCATGTGTAGCTGTAATAGCAAACATCCAGGAATATCATGCTTGGTGCGTGAACTTTTTTTGGTCCAATTGTGTATCCTTGTGTAAATTCTAATTAATCATCTGCTAGTGGTTCCGTTGTTTTATCTCTGATATGATATGGTTTATGCTAATCTGTGCGCTACAGAGAAATGATTTTTTGTGGGAATAATTTGAAGCAGCAGCATTTCTGCTATTTTATAATGCCTTAGCATTTGCTGTTTCCTACTAATCACTGATGTTTGCATCCTTTATTCTAGGTACATTCCTTTTCCTATTTGCTTTTGTTTCTAATTCGAAGAATGCAATCTTTTACTTTGGCAGGACATTGACTGTATGCCTTTGAATCCTTTTGAGAATATGCCTGCATTGCTTGGAAGGCAAACAATTTCTGATAGGTTTTTTGAAATTTTCAATGAACTGAAAATAAATGGACAAGCACAAGAATTCATGAAGCTTTGCCCTGGTGACAATGTGGATAATGCCAGGTGTATATCTCAGCTGTCTCCATTAGCCAATCCTGCCAATTTGTTGAAGCAGACACAGGCATGAGTCTTTTCTAGTTCTGATGCTAAATTTTTTGAATTATATATTCATCTTGACTGGTGTTTAGCTTCACAGGCAGGCACAAACTATTGACAGTTGCCGCATTTTCAAAATTATTCTGTATAAGAGTGTTTGAAGAAGCTTTGGAACTATTCTTAAGTCAGAATTTGATTTCTGTTGCCTTGATTGCATTGTTTCATATTCTGGTCCATGCTAGCAAAACATAAGAAGTTCATTATGAACAGGAGTATCTGACTTGTAATTTCTGTTCACCAGGCGGCTTCTACAAATGCTAATGTGCAAACGAGGATTGAAACAGCGAGTTACCAACAAACAGCATATTCTGAGCCTAGTACACTGGCTCAGATCCAGGCAAAGGAAGCTGATGTTCAAGCTCTTGTTGAGCTGACTCGTTCTCTCGATAAAAAGGTCATCAGCATTCACTGGCTAATCCACTCCACTTAACACTCTTTCACTTGATTGTCTGATGGTTTATTCTTCAAATTTGTAAATTTTCGGACACCATTCTTTGTTGCTTCATGATCATTCTTCCATGTTTCCTTAGACTTCAATTGTAGCTTGAAAATTAGAATCTTTTTCATCACCATTAATGCTACATGTCAACTATTGGAGCTTCTTGCCGTGTACCAGAATTTCATTGTGTAAGTGGGCTCATTCTTGTGTTCTTTTGCGTAGGAAGCTGTTGTCCTGGAGTTGAGGCATATGAATGAAGATGTCTTGGAAAATCAGAAGGATGGTGATAGCTCTTTGAAGGACTCCGAGTCATTTAGAAAGCAATATGCCGCTATACTTATACAATTGAATGAAGTCAATGAACAGGCATAAGTCTCTATACAGGAAATTGAAACCTACAATTTTTATTTTTATTTTTAATTTCAATTTCTAATATTAGACACCCTTTCTTTTTTCCCTTCCTGGACAGGTTTCTTCTGCTTTATATTGCTTGAGACAACGGAACACATATCAAGGAAACATTCCTGTTGCATGGCCTAGGCCAGGCACCAATCGAGCTGATCCCAGTGGTGAATTGAGCTCTTTTGACCGTTCTGCATGTCAAACTCGTGAATCAGGATCACATGTGAATGAAATCATTGATAGCTCGAGAACCACAGCCCGGACAATGGTCGATGCAGCCGTGCAGGTACACAAAGGCATTCAACTCTGTGTTTTAAGTGCTCTCCTTTAAAATCTTATGCTTCCCCATGTATTCTGATGCATGTCAGGGAGTCAAGTCGTTGCAAGCCAGAGTGTTCCCATTTTATTTTGCATCACCAAAAACTGTCTACAGAACTCAACTAGTATAAATTTCAATGAGTTTGCAAAAGTTGAATTCTACACCTTGGCATCCTTAATGTGGCGCACTGGTGACTGTTATTGTCAGCGTAATATAATAGTTGTAATAATAACAATAGGAATATATGGACGACAATAACCCTGTGCGTGACCCAATTCATTTTTGATGCCAAAATATTTTAACCAATGATGTATCACAAAGATGCAGACGAATTACAGGAGTCTACATTTGAACCTTTTGTGACAGTAACTGCTTGCTATCATATTGATTTTTCAAGAATTGTCCTTCTATTTTTCAGGCAATGTCATCACTCAAGGGTAGGGAGGACACCATTGAGAAAATTGAGGAAGCTATAGATTATGTAAACGAACAGCTTCCCACGGAGGACTCCAGCACGCGCGTGGTAATATCCTCCACCTTAACCACTTAGCTCACGGTCCTTCATTTTGTCGAGATCCATTAGTATTATTAACATGAAACTTGTTGCAGGCACCTGATCCTAAATCCACAAATGCATCCAACATTGAGGCACAGATGCCTTCAGAGCTGATCTCTAAATGTGTTGCAACTTTGCTTATGATTCAGGTGAACTATACCAAGCAAGCAAACCCAACCCCCCACCCTCACCCACCCCTCAGTGTCGTATTTTTCTTCCTATGCCGGATAATTTCAATCATTTGTGTATAATTGCAGAAATGTACAGAAAGGCAGTTCCCTCCATCGGATGTGGCACAGGTACTAGATTCTGCCGTGACAAGCTTACAGCCGCGGAGCTCACAAAACCTTCCAGTTTATACTGAAATACAGAAGTGCATGGGTATCATCCGGAACCAAATAATGGCACTAATACCTACCTAGTGCCCGTATCCCCCAGATGAACATAACTTGGGGATCTATCTTGTAGATAATTTAGTTTGCTCTTCGTTCAACAGGTAACTGCTTTTCGGAACTTATTATTGCCAATTGTTTGCATGAACTCTAGCTAGTTTTTTCTGGTTTGCTTTGACTTAACTGCCTGCAATTTACATTGAGTAGTAGATGCCATTTTCCAATTTGTAGATTGATTGGAGAAAGATGGATGAACTATGAGTTCATGAAATTGGTTAATTATCAAGTTGTCAATTTGGCAATTTTCTATTTGAATATGATGTTTGATCTTGTTTATCATATAACAAAGCGCAAAGGTGGATTTTATTTTTCAATGTACGGTT
Source organism: Jacaranda mimosifolia (assembly GCA_018894105.1). NCBI lineage: Eukaryota > Viridiplantae > Streptophyta > Magnoliopsida > Lamiales > Bignoniaceae > Jacaranda > Jacaranda mimosifolia. Next base: position 38,895,338 of record CM032123.1, read on the forward strand.
GTTGATTTACTTCATGGGCAGAATCTCTAGTTCAAATCCAAGGTGGTCTATTTGACCTAGGGAAAAGGATAGAAGGAGAAGCATCTAACTATTTTTTACACGCTCCATTTAACTTGGGAATATAGCTCAATTAGTTTATAGTGTTTAACAAGCAATTGATACTTTATGATTCAATGTTTAATATTTTTTGTTGTAGTAGTTCTTATATATCGAACAATCGAAATGCGATCGAACTTATTTCTGTACTTATGAATTTTATTGGAATTCGAAAAGATATATTGGAAGAATCGGTTAAGTTATAGATACAAACTTTTACAAAGAGATTTACATGGTGTATCTTGTTTGGGTAGCTTGTCATCAAATTTGGGATAAATCACATTTGGCATCCTCTGCTAACAAACACGCATAATGGTCCATGCATTTTAGGATCTTTCATTTATGTAATTTAAATTATATCATACAAATGTCAAAAAAATCTATGTATTTGTTTCTTTTCCATTGTCTTAAGAAATATTAATACATTAAAATCATCCAAATAAATTTATTTTCAACTGTGGTAGAGGTAACTGAATAAAAGCAGCAAAAATTGTTTGCCAGAGAAGAGCGCCATGTATTTATTTCTTTTTCAATTAATGTGGCATAAACTATCAATTAAAGGGAACAACTTTTAACTATTAATTTTAGCTAGAAATGCTTTATTACCTTATAGAATTTAAATGCTTTTGAAAGATATTAGTAATAAGAAATTACAGACTAGGCTTATTGTGTGGGCCCACTACATACATGGACTTGAACAAAATGGGCCACGGGCCCAACTTTTCCAGCAACAAAAGGCCCACTGGAGAAGAATAATTTTAAATCTACCACCACTTTAACAGGGTGACCAAGACTGATTTTAGACCCAAAGCAATGCCAAGAATTATACATCAGGGAAAAGAAAGGGGAAAAGCAAAAAAGAACGAAAAAAAAGAAAAGAATCATCCAATCACCATCCCTATTTTTCTTATTTTCTCCCCCAATTTCTATTGCAGAAGCAGCAAAGAACTTTCTGCAGCTGCCATACTTTTTTCTTTTCACAAAAATTTAGAGCTACAGACATAAATTAGGCAGCGACAACCACATCAACTTACATTCCTCATCTTTCAGCCTATTAACTTAAAACCAGGCCATGAATGCGAAAAGAACAATCCAAAGTAATCGCCGGTCCCTTTGTTGTGTTGTTTAACTACCCATGAAAAACCGGAAAACATCGCCCACTGTAATGATACCTTCTACATTCTTGCTTCCAGCTTCGACGACAACAAGCCGCCTCACCCCTGACAACCAAGAAAGTAACTAAACAAAGGAAAAGCCGTCTGTACAAGAAATTCAAGAAAGAGTTGTATTGCAATGAACGTGACATCGATCTGTATGTATATGCGGATTGTTCGAAGGAAGGGTAAAATAGTAATTGGCAAGTATGGGGCCAGCTTAAAGAGAAAGAAGAGAAGCTAACCTGGCTGAGATAACCTCTCCAAGACCTTATGGATTGGATCGGAACGCAAGCACATAACACATCTTTGGTTGTTGGACCCATGTGCTGAAAAGGGGTCATCTCTGTACTGCAGTGCCTGCATTTTCGAAAATTGGCCAAGTAAATAACAAATATTGAAGAATAAAAAGAAAACTTCTGAAACTCTGTAAAAAAATCAGATTTTTTGCAAAAGCAGAAAGGAGGCTAAGGATAATGCATAGATCTCCATTAGCCAGTAGCCACACGCATTCCCCAATTAATTACATCATAACTATTTATGTCACAAACTAGAAAATATATCTATGGTAAAAGATGTTCGTTGTGTCTTTCATTTCCTCATAAGGAGAGATTTATCTAAGTCCCTTCAGAATCTAAAAATAAATATTTGTAACAGTTCATTAAAGGAGCACAGAATTCTAACAGGATTAGTGCACTTACCTGATGAACACTTGTTTCTTCGAGGTTAATGTGTGTATAAATTTTGTTCTTTGCTAAAGTAGTTATGTCACTGGCAAAAAAAAATGACAAACTTATTGGTACCACAGAAGTTGGAGAAAACAATTCACATACCACAAGCATGAGCGATGGCACGTATTACCAACCTTCGAGAATATACATCCAATAAAGAGTTGTTATCATCGACAATTGGAATTGAACTAACTTGCACTGCACAGTGAGACATGTCACATAAGGAGAGATGTAGATATCCACAGTATACATTGTAAATTGGAATATGTAATATGAAATGAATGGGGAATAGTTACTCCAGATACTCCATAAAATGTTTATGCCTACATAGAAAGCACTTTGACGTTGTTTTCTTTTTCCATCGAACTGCTTAATGTAGAATCTACATATTCTATGCAGAAACTGTAGAAGTCAAGAAGGATCAAGTTCGGACGACTCCAAGGAGTACACCAGTTTTCAGAGCATAGCTGGATACCTTGAATTAATAAATTCAATGCTGCACTAAGTGAAGCACTAGGACTCAACGTTGCCAATGGCTGCCGATTGGGCTCTCCAATTTTCGGAGCCCAAGTGCCCAAAGGGATTGCACAAATTGGCAATTGAAGTACTGGTAATGAGCTTGGTGAATGCTTAAAAAAACGGCAAATACCTGCAAAGCAACTAAAATGTTAATCATGAAGGCAATATGACCACTTATTTCTACTCCTCAGACTTATTACTCGTCAAAGAGACATTATTTTCTGGACAATAATATAGATGCACAATCGAACAAATAAGAGGCTGACTCGTTTTACTCACATCTCAGTATTCCTGAAAGTGAAGCAAGATGTAACAGATGTGGGTTTGAGGCACCTGCTGAAGGAGAATGGATAACGGGAACTGTGGCTACACCATTTTGCAAAATCTTCAAAGCAACTTCCTTCAAACTGTCATCTGGCCCAGCCTGAAAATCCTTGTCAGGTTAACCTAAATGACTATCCTATATGCTAATTCCAGTGTAATGCTTGCAGTGACATAAAACTTTTGCAAAACTATCAAAGCATATTTGGGTATATGAAGGGCATTCAGGGATGTGTCTAACAACAAATATTGTGAAGAGAGCAAGAAGAAAATTTTGAAATATGTAACATAGTCTTTCCTCATTGACTGAAGACTTGTCCATTCCACAAATTAAAACTCAATAAGATGATATAAATGCTTGGATAATCAAGGCAATACTAAACTAAACAACCAGAAAATTCAAAAATGCTTTTCTAGTATGGTGGACAGCTTCAATCATCCTAAGGGTGCAAACGGCCAGGATTCTACTTATTGTCTAATCAGTATTAGTTTCAAATATGAAAACGATCTCTGTAGAAGACAGAACTAATATAGCAATTATCCATTCCATCCATATCTATGAACTAAATTTTCAGATGACTGGTCCAGGTGCACAATTTCACATGCTGACATTCAGCACATCCATATGAAGACTTACTAGTACAAGCTTTCTGGAAACTGCACCTCCTTGCCCATTAATTTGACTATTAAGATATGACTTTGCTTCTTTCCAAGCAGATATAGTATGTGTCTCCAACTCTTCCTCAGTCAAATTGGATCCATGACGGCCAAGCTGCCACACACATTGAGAACATCAAGGAAACACATTATAAGATTTTGGACAGCATATACCAGTAAAAACAGAGAGAAACTATGCCCCAAAATAAAGAGAGGTCATATCATTTTGCAAAAGATCTATGATTTGGTAGTTAGCATTGATTATCACCTATTACGAACTAATCAACATCCCACAATGACACATACATGGAAAAAAAGTCATAAGACAAATGGAAGTAAAAACAACATAAAGCCATCAACTGCACAGAAACAGAGTTCGACAGGTGACTAGGAGTCATGCATCAAAATCCAGTGGACTTCTACTGAAACACCAATTATTTGGATGATTCAAGTGCTTTCTTTTCCCAGAAAGTCTCCCATTTTAAAACTAGAGAAAATAACTATATGAACCACAACGATAGTTGCTCAGGGTTATTACTGTACTTAATCAAATTTTATGTCTAGTCAACTGCAACAACTAACCAATCCAATAATTTTCATATAATGATATGTTATCAAATTAAATTGCAGCACTAGATCACAGTCATGTTACAAGATTAGATGAACCTTTTATCATCAATTGAAAATGATACATTCTTAGAATATCCAAACTCATATTGAAATTTCCTAGTTTCCTTCTAACTTATTATCAAGATCCAACAAAGTGAAACAAAGAATAGATACAATTTTGCATGTTTTTTGCATTGAAATTTGAAGGGCAACAACTAACAAATTAAGAGTTTCAGATATATACTAAAACATTACGTAATAACCTTTAGAACCACGTCATCGCTCTGGTAACAGGTCTACTCTAGTTAAATGGTGAGAATCCAATATAAGATTATAGGTCTGAATGTTCTGCTATTTGAATAAAGTTCAGAACCACCAAATCAATGAAGAAAGTTGGTCATTTTTTATAAAACCACATCAATTCTAAATCAAGGTCATAATAATAAGCAAAGATTTAAACAGTGTAACAACTAACAGATAAGTTCACCATATCTTGGGGGGGGTTGGTGGAGGGATGGGGCTGAAACAAGATAGATATTATTCACTACAAGATAATGACAGAAAGCTCAGTTTAGCTACCTCTCTCATAATCAAAATAAAATCCAGTGGACTGAGAACTCCAACAAATTTCCCATTCGAGAAGTCCCATAAGGGTGCCGCAGAGATTCCCTGAAAAGAATTGTTGGTTGAGAACAGTTGTAAATCTGCCGAATGTAAAGTAGGTGAAAGCATCAGAAAGATTGGACAGACTACAAATAAAACCAACAAACCGACTTGCAAGGGGAAAGTTACAGAGCCTGATTCTTATAGACAATAAGGGACAGTTACTCAAAGATGCGTTTCCATCAGATCCTTTTAAGAGAGAGAGTGCTAGTATTAACAAACAATATTTTCAAGCAAACTTGATATCATTGCTCAGAAAGCAAAGGTTAACTATTCAACTCAACATTCAATAATTAATAAAGGTACCTGCTCATGCAGAATATGAAATGCTTGCTTTACGGGCAGTTCAACATCCAAAGCAATAACCTGCAACCAATCCAAGTAAATCAATCAAATAATTGAACTCAATATGAAGAGATAACATAAGGACAGACAAGGATCATCCAAACCTTCCCGGATTCAGGGAGCAACTCATAAGCCATGTGTGTCGACATGAATACAGCTATACGATGCCGAGAAATCTCTAAATCTGCCTCTGATATTGTTGGAAAGGGATCAGAAGATGTACCATCTGGCAGATGAACCTGAGACCAATATGTTAAAAAGATTGACTGCCAAAGTAGCCACACAAATTAATTTCTGGCAATATGATAGCACAGTGCCTCAAACATTTGGAGATGGCTGCAGTTGAAATCAATTTGATGGGAAACCATAATATCTGCATATATAGAAACTACAAGCTTCTTTCCATCTAAATATTGAATGTTACGTGCTTCCAATACTTCAAACAGGAAATGAAATATTCTCAAGTTCTTTAACATGCCATAAGCTTCCATATTCTGATTAGTCATTGCCACTTTCGCCAGAAGCAGTAATGAAGTCTAAGGCATAATAGCTAAACAAGCTACAATTACCCCAAAAAAATGCCAAACCTATTATTCTAGGATTTTTGCTGGAACATGCTCAACTTGGAGAACTACAACGCAGGAAAAGATTTGAAGAACATGAAAGATACACATGGCTACTCACTTGATGTGCATAAAATAAAAAAGGTTTTTTTGTTGGCCCACGTTATCCAAACAATAATTCAGACTTCCGGTTGAGAAAATAAAATGATATGAGATAATTATAAAAAAAGTAAAGATGAGTGCAGTGATATCATACCGTGCGCTGAAAGGCCTCATTATCTACATCCATGCTGGAACTAGGACCAGAGGGAGGCATTTGTGGGCTTAGCATTGAAGTAAGGTAATCAGATTCCCTTGTTAAGAGGATAGTGTTCACTGTTCCAATGTTACTACTGATAAAAGGCTGATGCTCATCATGTCTCCATTCACCATCAACCACAAATTTGTACTGCAAATAAAGGAGCAGTAAAAATGACACAACTCCACAAGCTAGTGTTCCATGAAAACCACACATCTTCTGTCAAAATTCAAATGTTTAGGAAAAATAGAAAACTGGTCTATTTGAAATAAAATGGATACACACCATTCCCTCTAGGATTTGTAGTTAGGGTACTTAACATACTGAGATTCCTCAAAAGTATACGCATCATTATATAGCCAGGCATAGCTATTAGTTAGGAATCAAATGCACGTGCTTTTTGTATCCAAGCTTGCACTTGACAACAGTATAAAATCACATGTTATCTTTATAAGGAAAAATATCAGGATGTGGATTAGTTACATAAGGGAATTTTGGAAAATTTACAGTATCACGACTTTGTATTGGAGAAGTGAATATTAACTTAACAAAGGTAGACTGAAAAAAAAAAAAGAACCAAAAAGAGCTGAATGAAAAAATAGGATGAAAATGAAGTACAAAACTCATCCCCATGGGCCCCCCTCCATGATTAGATTCTTCTCATTTTTACTAGCTCAATCCATACAATTATGGGTCACAGATCATTCTTAAGGTGAGCACCTTCTGACCACCTATAATGTTCACAAGTTTTAGTTATCAACTGAATTTATTGGTATTTACATTAACTTGAGAGTATTTGCCCCCACCTATAATCAACTGCAAACTTAACAAATGATTAAAACCTCCAGCATATTCTTATTAATCCAAGGTATATAGTTCGTTACCTTGCCAGCAGCCACGTGGATATACGAGTGCAGAGTGCCTTTACTTTTAGCTAATTTTTTAACCTAATCACCTTCCACCTGCCGAAATTTCAAACATTTATTCAATACCTAACAATTCTGGCATTTATATTTACTGTAGAATACTTAATTCTCCTCTTTAGTAGAGGACTGTCTTGGCAAGTGTCGTGAAGGCCACACTGTATGTTATAACCATCAAACAGCATTCAAGTTCATAACTAGAACATTATTTTCATTCTCTGAGCAAAACAGAATCATTATTTATATCCATAATTCAAAAATCAATAAATTAGGAATACGTTAAAGGTCAGCGACTCTCCCAACTCATTCACAATTAGTCAACCTCAGAACATAAGGTCAAAAAAGGGGAACGGAAACAAGGCGACAATAACGGAAAAAAGAGACAAAAGTATGTCTCTTCATAGCTAAGGATCAGGGTGGCTATCCTACACGATCACGTGATCAAGGACTTTATGATGCAGAAAAAGCCAAAGGAGCATGACATAACCTACCAAACGCACGTGAAATAACATGTCAAATACGTCATCCCTAGGAAAGACCAAATTAACTGCTGATCTATTGCCATCTAAAATTACGTGGTTATTTCCGGTCAAAATTAGATCTCCCTCAGGTAAGTAAATTTGCATTCTGTTTGATCCTTACAAACAATCACATGCCCTTCTCCGAAGAAACACTAGAAAGCTTCAAGAACAAACACCAACCTGGTGAAAACCGGGCGGCAGGCTACAAATTGTCTGAAACACAGTAGGGCAACCCTCAACCGGGGTCATTGGCCATTGCGTCCACCTTTTGGAAAAATTACCATCAATATAAGACTTAGCATAGACACATCTCAAATCACAAAAGAATATCGTAATGAAACCAAATGTAACAGGATGGTAATAACTTTAAAATGCTAATTTGCTCTCACCCTGTAAACGAGCCACTGATATACACAATTCTCCCACCATAAGGCCATACAAACCGCGTGGGAATCAACACCATCCCACTTTCACGCGAATAATCCATACCAGGAGGATGCATTCACTCCTTCACAATTCCAAATTTCCCAAAGAAACACTTCCCCAGAAAAAATCCTAGCATTTGCTAGATTGAGAATTCAACAGCATCAACAAACTCAAACAATTATTGCAAGAACCCAGTAACCGCATTCAGCTAAAAACCTCAAAATTCAATGGAAACTACCCGACAGCTTCCAAAATCATATTTTGATGGAACACCAACTTCTCGTTGAATCTACAACAGCCTTAATTATAGAGCCAATGCTAAATTAAGAAAAGAATAATATAAAACCCTAAATATGGAGGGGGGGGGGGAGAACAAAAAAAAAAAAATGGTACCCAAATGCAAAGCAGAGAGCATCAAAATGAAAACCTGTTGATAAATCGAAAGAATTTAGGGTATGTAATAATAGGAATCAATGGGAATATTTGTAGAGAGAAATTTTAACCCTAACCCTAAATATTCCCGTTTTGAATATTATTCAGGAAAAAAAAAATATATGGTGGAATAAATTATTAGCTGGGGCCCATATTGTGAGATTCCCATTCAGTTGTCAAGTCAGCATTCTCCTGACTGTTAATATTTTTCCCCCTCATTTTTATAAACAAGCATTATTTGGATTTAAAATTTTTATAGTATTAAAATTCACAATTTTCAAACTAAATGATGGATTAAATAATTAAAATTTATCTCCATATATATTCCACCTTGCTCTCTTTTTCTTCTTTTATTCAATTTCCTTTCAATATTTCTTATTTAATTTGTAATTTAAGGGTGTCAATTCGGGCATATTGTGTGAATTCGGGTTGGATTGATGTAAGAGTATAACATAAAAATACCAAATTCAAATCCAACCAAACTCGATACTAAACCCAGAAGGCTCAATTCTAATCTAACTCACAAAAAATCGAGTCAAGTTAGGGTTGACTTGATCTTCTATCAAGTCACTCAACAACCTGATAAACCTAACCTAACCCAACCCAAACCAACATGATCTATATATTTTATTTTTTATATTTATAAATTCTAATATTATAATTGAGTAGAAGTTTGATCTACCAATAAAATCTATAATTCTATATAATCATTAAGGTCTAAAAAAATAAGAAACATAATAACTTTAAAACTTTCATGTCCATAATTACTTCAAATATAAAAAAGTAATAAATCATTGTTCAATAAACAAATTTGATGACAACCAACAATGCATAATTAACTACTAAATAGTAAAAATTAAAATTCAACGACAAAAACATCAAATTAAAGTCCAAAGACAATTATGATAACAACCATCAAATTCGAAATCTTCTTTGCATCAATATTTACTTTCCTCCGTTAATTCCTAGCTCAAAACTCCACAAACATATCTCTTTTTGATGTGTATTGAAAATTTTAAGATTTTTGAAATTTTGGATATAAAATAGTTCTTGGTTTAGATTATTAGATATAAATTTTTTAAATTTAAAATTTCTTTTTAATTAGCCAATTATTTTCGAGTTGGGTTGGGTTGGGTTAGGTTTGTTCAGTTATTTGGGTCACAACTTGTTGTTTTTAGATTTAGCGAGTTGATCCAAAACCAACCCAACCTTATTCCTTTTTCTCATGTTAGTTCCGCGTTCGACCCAATTTAACTCAAACCCGAAAACATGTCAAACCCAAACTTTATATTTTTTAAGTGGATCATTGTCTGGTCATCGAGTTGGTTCGATTTTGATACCCTTAGTTATAAACAATGAGTTTCTAAATTTTTTATTTGACATTTGAGTTGCGACATTCAATTAAAGTTAATATATGAGGGCCACGTTTGATATAAAATTTAGATAATAGTGGCTATTGTAATAGTGGGTAATTGTGTGAGATTGGTTATTTATTATTCTGTTTGATATAAGAGATTGACATATACATTAGACACCATTTAAATCTTCAAAATCTCATGTGATGTGTTTGATACTCACTACTAACATTGTTTTCCAAATTTGTCCCTATTAATGTGATATAATAAAATAAAAAACACACACATAAAGAATTATTTTAAAAATTATATTATTTAAAATAATTTCAATATTATATATATAACAACTAAAAAATTTAAAAATTAAGAATATGAATTAAAAATATTATTATCTACACAGTATTCTCTAACTTTTTTGAGATACAAAATTATTAATTATATTTTTATAATTGATTTCATCTAACATTCTTTTTTAATTGATCATCATAGTTAGCTCATTTTATTTTTCTCGAGACATTGACAGATTTTACTAATTTTTAAATTTTGGAATGCTTATTTTGAAAAAAGAAAAATAAATTGAGAAATATAATCTCGATATATAGTAAATGTGAATTAACACTAATATTATTTAGTCATTAGTATTGAAAAAGAATGAATGAGATGTGGTTTTGATAATTAAAAGGATAATGGAGATTTAGGAAAATGAAAATTAATAAAGTATAAACTTATATTTTTAATTTAGGAAAAATTTCAAAATGAAGGCACATTCTCCAAATTATTTATGTTATTACTATACAATTCATTTATTGAATAACATATAAATTAATTAAATTTACTTATTAATTAAATAATATATTAGTTATATTTAATATTTAATAATATATTAATGAATTATTATATTTATTCATTTAATAAATAACTTAATATATTTTAATTTTATATAATAATTTGATTGTAGGGTGATATTTATTTAATAATATATTCAATTTAATAAATTAATATTGATATGTTTAAAGTGATTGTTGAGATAATTGATTAAATTTAAGTAAAATTAGTTGATTATTACTAAATAATGAGTTAAAGTATGTAACTAACTTATTAAATTAATTTAAATAACCTAAAAAAAATTTAGTTGAAAATTTTTCTTAATTAAATAAATTAATTTAACTAACTTGAAATTCCTCAACTAATAGTTGAGGACAAAGACGTAAATTTGGCCCAACATTTCTTTCCTTCTGTGGATGCAGCCCAGAGGCCGCTACTTGAATAACGGCTAATTGAGTGAACAGCATCGAGCCAACGATTATTTGCGGGGTGGCCCGCTGCACTTATTTTGTCTATCAAATGTGTTGTAATTGAATATTAGATGCGGTAGTATGGAGTAATAGACAATATCAAACTTGGTACACTTAAGTGGAAACTTTGATTTTCCTATAGGAAATTATTAATTAACAACATTTGTGGTACTCTTGATGTATGTGTAAAAGTTTCATAATATAAAATATACAAATATTTTATTTTTTTTCTATGTGTTACTGTAATTTTTAGTATTCTCAGTACATTTATTACATTTTTAGGATAAGTTAAATGAAAAAATGAAATATGAATTCCACTTTTTGCACTAATAAAAATGAAATTGTTGATGAAAATATTAAAATAATGTTTAATATTTATAAACTTGTTGTTCAACAATAATATTTATATAATTGTTATTATATCCACCAATCATGCTATGTGAAATCAAATAATAGAAAAAGACTTAGCGGTTACGAAGATTAGAGGATAATAATAAAATATATATATAAATAACTCAAAACCACATTAAAACGAACCAGCACTTTAAGTGTGGTACAAAATTATAAATAAAAATAACTAAATAAAGTCAAGTTTCTTCACCAAATTAAAGATATTGTTCATTAAATTAATATTGCATGCCAAGGTGCAAAAATAAAATTTCATCTGAATAACTTGCCAAATACAGATTACATGAAATTTTTTCATATTTAATATGATAATATAAATCTTTTACAATAATTTAAATTTTTTTTCCATGCAAACACGCTATACCTTTATAAATGCAAAAATCTATATCAAATACCTTTTATTTTTAGGGGCACTTATTTAAAAGTACCAAACACACTTTCAAAGTTTGTGATCAGTCCCCACTTGATATTTGTTAGAATAAACTCCATAGTTTTGTTAAAAGTTTAGAGATGACTCCCTATTCACATGATTTGACAAAAATGCGCTTAAGTATAATATTTTTCTTTCATTTTTTGTCACTTCTTCATCCGGACAAGCAAACAGTAAACCCTATCATATGCTCATTACCAGAAACAGAAAGAACAGGAAAAACGCAACAAGCTCCACGGCGGGAATGAGAATAACATCAGAGCCAAAAACCACTAACCCGACAGCTGCATTGTCTTCTTCTCTTTTTATTTTCATCATTTTCGGTTTTCATCTTTTTCTCAGTTTCTTCTCAGTTGCTTATGAGTTTCTTATATTTTTCTGACAATGTCAACCAGTAGTGAAGCAAATGTGTTAAATCAAGTGTTAGGGAGTTGCCGCTACAAAGACCAACTCCATATAATGTCAATAAAGGATAGTATGACCTTAATGGATATGTACATTAATCTCGCAAGAAAATGGAGTGAAATCAACACTGAGCACTTCAATTTGCAATATATAGCTCCACATCAAAGATTGTACATGAGTTTAACTGATGACGATGATGTCATGAATATGGTCTTACTGCATTTGACATTGAATATGAACATTGTTGACATCCTGGTAAACCGAAAGGATGAATCAAGCTGCAGAGAAAAGAAGAGCAATGATGTTTTAAGGTAATACTTCTACAGAATCTAAACTGTACTCCAGTTTGTAAAGTTTTGTACTCGAAGAGTTCTGAAAATGCACTCTGTTTATTTGAAAATCTTTCTATACTTGGAGCGTTCTATATTATACTTCATCTCACAAAAATTATACTCTATTATGTAAGTTTTATACTTCAAGTGTTCTACTAATGGATTATCTAAAATTGTAGCGGTTTAAACTTGAAGTGTTCCCAAATTGTACGTAATCTATATAAAATTATACTTTCGATTTTTTGAAATTATACTTCATTTTACGAAAACTATAGTTGCTGGGTTTTATACTTCAATTGTTTGGAAATTGTACTTCATTTTATACAAATTTGTACTCCAGTTATCTGAAATTGTACTTCATTTCACAAAAATTATACTCTATTATTTAAGTTTTACACTTCAAAGTGTTCTACTAATTGATTATCCGAAGTTATACTGCTATTGCTAGCGGTTTCTACCTGAAGTGTTCAAAAACTATACTTCTTTTTATCTAAAATTGTACTTCATTTTTTTGAGATTATACTTTATTTTACAAAATCTTTACTCTATTCATTGAAGGTCTATATTTTAAGTGTTATATTTATCGATTATCCAGAATATACTACAGTTTCTAGGGCTTTGTACTTCAAGAGTTTGAAATTGTACTTCACTTTATCTAAAATTGTACTTTTATTTTTTGAAATTATACTTTCTTTTGTACTTCATTTTATAGAAAACTATACTATATTCATTGAAGTTCTATACTTCAAGAGTTCTTATATTGTACTTTATTTTATCTAAACTTGTACTGAACATTATCTGAGCCTATTATTTGACTTTGAAGTTTTCTACTAATAAATTATCTAATTTGTAATGCAATTGCTAATGTTTTATACTTCAAGTGTTCTGAAATTGTTCTTTACTTTATCAAAAATTCTACTTCTGTTTTTTAAAATTGCACTTCATTTTATACATCATTTTACTTATATCTATACTCTTGTCATTGAAGTTCTATACTTCAGGTGTTCTCAAATTGTACTTCATTTTAGCTGAACTTGTACTTCAGTTATCTGAATCTATTATTTAATTTTGAAGCGTCTACTATTGGATTATCCAAAAATTATACTGCAATAGCTAAGGTTTTATACTTCAGGAGTTCTGAAATTGTACTTCGATTTTCTGAACTTATACTTTAGTTTTTACATACTTTCACATAAATCTGTATTCTTTCATTGAAGTTCTATACTTCAGGTATTCTGGAATTGTACTTCACTTTGTCTAAAATTGTACTTCTATATTTTGAAATTATACTTTATTTTATACATAATTTTACATAAACTTGTACTCCAGTCGTTGAAGTTCTATACTTCAAGTGTCCGAAATTGTACTTCATTTTATCTGAACTTGTACTTTAATTATCTGAATCTATTATTTAATTTTGAAGCGTCTACTAATGGATTATCCAAAAATTATACTGCAATAGCTAAGATTTTATACTTCGGGAGTTCTGAAATTATACTTCACTTTATTTGAATTTGTACTTCGGTTTTCTGAACTTATACTTCAATTTTTACATACTTTGACCTAAATCTGTATTTTTTCATTGAAGTTCTATACTTCAGGTGTTCTGGAATTGTACTTCACTTTGTTAAAATTGTACTGTAATTTTCTGAAATTATACTTCATTTTATACATAATTTTACATAAACTTGTACTCCAGTCGTTGAAGTTCTATACTTCAATTATCCAAAATTATACTTCATTTTATCTGAACTTGTACTTAAATTATCTGAATCTATTATTTAATTTTGAAGCGTCTATTAATGGATTATCCAAAAATTATACTGCAATGGTTAAGGTTTTATACTTCGAGGGTTCTGAAATTGTACTTCACTTTATCTGAAATTGTACTTCGATTTTCTGAACTTATACTTCAGTTTTTACATACTTTCACATAAATCTGTATTTTTTCATTGAAGTTCTATACTTCAGGTGTTCTGGAATTGTACTTCACTTTGTCTAAAATTGTACTTCTATATTTTGAAATTATACTTTATTTTATACATAATTTTACATAAACTTGTACTCCAGTCGTTGAAGTTCTATACTTCAAGTGTCTGAAATTGTACTTCATTTTATCTGAACTTGTATTTCAATTATCTGAATCTATTATTTAATTTTGAAGCGTCTACTAATGGATTATCCAAAAATTATACTGCAATAGCTAAGATTTTATACTTCGGGAGTTCTGAAATTGTACTTCACTTTATTTGAAATTGTACTTCGGTTTTCTAAACTTATACTTCAATTTTTACATACTTTGACCTAAATCTGTATTTTTTCATTGAAGTTCTATACTTCTGGTGTTCTGGAATTGTACTTCACTTTGTTAAAATTGTACTATAATTTTCTGAAATTATACTTCATTTTATACATAATTTTACATAAACTTGTACTCAAGTCGTTGAAGTTCTATACTTCAATTATCCAAAATTATACTTCATTTTATCTGAACTTGTACTTAAATTATCTGAATCTATTATTTAATTTTGAAGCGTCTACTAATGGATTATCCAAAAATTATACTGCAATGGTTAAGGTTTTATACTTCGAGGGTTCTGAAATTGTACTTCGATTTTCTGAACTTATACTTCAGTTTTTACATACTTTCACATAAATCTATATTTTTTCATTGAAGTTCTATACTTCAGGTGTTCTGGAATTGTACTTCACTTTGTCTAAAATTGTACTTCTATATCTTGAAATTATACTTTATTTTATACATAATTTTACATAAACTTGTACTCCAGTCATTGAAGTTCTATACTTCAAGTGTCCGAAATTGTACTTCATTTTATCTGAACTTGTACTTCAATTATCTGAATCTATTATTTAATTTTGAAGCGTCTACTAATGGATTATCCAAAAATTATACTGCAATAGCTAAGATTTTATACTTCGGGAGTTCTGAAATTGTATTTCACTTTATTTGAAATTGTATTTCAGTTTTCTGAACTTATACTTCAATTTTTACATACTTTGACCTAAATCTGTATTTTTTCATTGAAGTTCTATACTTCAGGTGTTCTGGAATTGTACTTCACTTTGTTAAAATTGTACTTCTATTTTATGAAATTATACTTCATTTTATACATCATTTTACCTAAACTTGTACTCCATTCATTGAAGTTCCATACTTCAAGTGTTCGAAGTTGTACTTCATTTTATCAGAACTTGTACTTCAATTATCTGAACCTGTACTCCATTCATTGAAGTTCTATACTTCAGATATTCTGAAATTGTACTTCACTTCTTTTACTTCTGTTTCTTAAAGTTATACTTCATTTTATACCTCATTTTACCCAAATCTGTACTCTTTTCATTGAATTTCTGTACTTCAGGTGTTCTCAAATTGTACTTCATTTTATCTTAACTTGTACTTCAATTTTCTGAATCTCTTATTTAACTTTACAATGTTCTACTAACGGATTATAAAATATTGTACTGTAATTGCTTGCGTTTTATACTTCTATTGTTCTGAAATTGTATTTCGTATATTTGAAATTATACCACAATACTGAATTATTCTACATATTGTACTTTATTTTACCTAAAATTGTACTTCATTTGTCAACCTCAAGGGATGCAACCGAGGAGGAAATTGGTTCGACCAATGCATCGCACAATGAATTGGCTTTAATTAGCAACTCAATTAATGCATGGAGGAATTGCATATATGAAGAGGGTCAAACATTCAAGGATGCTCAGGAGTTCAGAATTATGCTTAAGAATTATGCAGTGTCTACTTTGCGGTCATTTAAATACAAGAAAAATGATAGCAAAAAAATCATAGCCGTTTGCAGTGATGAAAATTGCAAATGGAGAATCTATGCATTAAGGCATGAGGCTAATAAATTATTTGGTATTCGAAAATGCAATTTAGAGCACACATATGGTGAGGCTAATCTTCGGACAAGGGGATATTCTAAAGCCAATTTCGCTTGGGTTGCTAACGTAGTGAAGGATAAATTGACATCGGAGCCATGTTATCGGCCCTCTACCATATTGAAAGATATCCACAGAGAATACGATGTGGAACTTAGGTACCATAAAGCATGGATGGGTAAGGAATTAGCTATGTATGACATCCATGGAGTTGAGAAGGGATCTTATGATAAGTTGAGGTGGTACTGTGATGCTGTGAATAGGACAAACCCTGGAAGTATTGCAGACTGTGAGATTGACCCAATCAGTTGAAAATTTCGTCGGCTATTTATATGTTTCAGTGCCTGCCTTCTTAGTTTTCTCAGGGGATGCAAACCATTGATATTATTGGACGACACCCATATTAAAAATAAATACAAAGGAGTCTTACTCAGTGCTGTCAGTAAGGATGCTAATGATGACTTATTCACGTTAGCATATACAATTGTTGACTCTGAAAATGATATTAATTGGTAGTGGTTCTGCTTTAAGCTAAGAAGTGTCTTAGATTCTGAATATCTACCTGGCTTATCAAAGTTTACTTTCTTCTCCGATCGACATCCAGGTCTTCTTAAGGCCCTCCCTATGATATTTCCCGGTAGCCACCATGCATATTGCTTGAGACATTTAGTGGATAACTTTAAGAAACAAGTAAGCATACTTTATCTTTGTTTGTGAGACAATTATGTGAAATAAACTCTAATTCATAACATTTAGCACATTACTGTTCTATTATTCTAAATTCAGGTATTAAGGAAGTACCCTCTACATAATAAGAAACATTGGTGTTCTGTTTTTATGAAAGCTGCATATGCGCCTACAAGGCAGGAGTATACCCGACATATAGACAGCATCTCAGAGTCAATGCCGCTTGCCAAAGACTTTATTATGCAGTCTGACCTACCATGTTGGGCAAATTCCTTATTCAGTGGAGATCGATGGTGGGTAATAAACAATAATCAAGCAGAAAGTTGGAATAATTGGGTTAAACCAGCCCGATTTATGCCAGTTGCAGCCATAGTTGATCACATACGCATGCAAATAATGGTTATGATGCATGATAGACGAGAAGAATCTCATAAGATGGTGGGTCAATTATGTCCTAAGCAAAAGAAGAAGTTGGCAATCAATCATATGCATTCTCGTAACTTAAAAGTTGTCATGTCTAGCGGTTGGAGCTTTGAGGTGATTGAGCAAGATAAATCGTATGCTGTAGATTTACATAGCAGGGTTTGTTCATGCAGAGCATGTCAGATTGATAAAATACCATACAGACATGGTTGTGCTTGTATCGAGTCAAAGTCACTTTCACCGTATGACTTCACCGATCAATACTACCGAGTTGAGATGTATCAACAAGCATACCAAGCAGTGATAAATTTTATTCCTACGTTTGATATGCATTTGTTCCCTCTAGATGATGATGACATCATTCACGCACCTGATTGCCGATCTCAGCCTGGGCGTAGAAGGACACAGATGATTCCATCACAGGTTGAGAAACATGTAATTAAGTGTAAAAGGTGTGGTAGAACAGGGCATAATCGTCGAACTTGCAAAGAATCAGTAAACTAGTAGAATTTGTACCTCAATCTGGGACAATTGTACGTCATTTCTTCACATTTGCACCTTACTTGGGCAATGAGGCAGGTGATTTAGCGAGAAACTAGCATTCTTGCATGTTGTCCGAGATATAGTGGAATTTTGTACCTCAATCTGGCATAATTGTACTTCATTTCTTCACATTTTTACCTCACTTAGGCAATAAGGCAGGTGATTTAGCGTGAAACTAGCATTCTTGCATGTTGTCCGAGATATAGTGAAATTTTGTACCTCAATCTGGGACAATTGTACTTTATTTCTTCACATTTTCACCTCACTTAGGCAATGAGGTAAGTGATTTAGCGTGAAACTAGCATTCTTGCATGTTGTCTGAGATATAGTGGAATTTTGTACCTTAATCTGGGACAATTGCACTTTATTTCTTCACATTTGCACCTCACTTAGGCAATGAGGCAGGTGATTTAGCGTGAAACTAGCATTCTTGCATGTTGTTCGAGACATAGTGGATTTTTGTACCTCAATATGGGACAATTGCACTTCATTTCTTCATATTTGCACCTCACTTGGGCAATGAGGCAGGTGATTTAGCGTGAACTAGCATTCTTGCATATTGTCCGAGACATAGTGGAATTTTGTACCTCAATATGGGACAATTGCACTTCATTTCTTCACATTTGCACCTCACTTGGGCAATGAGGCAGGTGCATTCTTGCATGTTGTCCGAGACATAGTGGAATTTTGTACCTCAATATGGGACAATTGCACTTCATTTCTTCACATTTGCACCTCACTTGGGCAATGAGGTAGGTGATTTAGCGTGAAACTAGCATTCTTGCATGTTGTCCGAGATATAGTGGAATTTTGTACCTCAATCTGGGACAATTGTACTTCATTTCTTCACATTTTCACCTCACTTGGGCAATGAAGCAGGTGATTTAGTGTGAAACTAGCATTCTTGCATGTTGTCCGAAACATAGTGGAATTTTGTACCTCAATCTGGGACAATTATACTTCATTTCTTCACATTTGCACTTCACTTGGGCAATGAGGCAGGTGATTTAGCGTGAAACTAGCATTCTTACATGTTGTCCGAGATATAGTGGAATTTTGTACCTCAATCTGGGACAATTGTACTTCATTTCTTCACATTTTCACCTCACTTAGGTAATGAGGCAGGTGATTTAGCATGAAACTAGCATTCTTGCATGTTGTCCGAGACATAGTGGAATTTTGTACCTCAATCTGGGGCAATTGTACTTCATTTCTTCACATTTGCACTTCACTTGGGCAATGAGGCAGGTGATTTAGCGTGAAAGTAGCATTCCTGCATGTTGTTCGAGATATAGTGGAATTTTGTACCTCAATATGGGACAATTGTACTTCATTTCTTCACATTTGCACCTCACTTGGGCGATGAGGCAGGTGATTTAGCGTGAAACTAGCATTTTTGCATGTTGTCTGAGATATAGTGGAATTTTGTACCTCAATCTGGGACAATTGTACTTCATTTCTTCACATTTGCACTTCACTTGGGCAATGAAGCAGGTGATTTAGCGTGAAACTAGCATTCTTACATGTTGTCCAAGACATATTGGAATTTTGTATCTCAATCTAGGACAATTGTACTTCATTTCTTCACATTTGCACTTAATTGGGCAATGAGGCAGGTGATTTAGCGTGAAAATAGCATTCTTGCATGTTGTCCGAAATATAGTGGAATTTTGTATCTCAATCTGGGACAATTGTACTTCATTTCTTCACATTTGCACCTCACTTGGGCAACTTTGTACTTAATATCTTAATATATTTACTAATATTTTTTGAATTGAAATTTGTTCAAAGATTTGCTTTTTAAGTCTTGGTATGTGTCCAATATTTATCATATGAATAAAATAAAGTGTAAATTTTTTAAATTGTTAATCATTAGTGTTTAACGGATGAATGTTATCAATCGCAGTAGTGAAAGAATACTTATGCTTTCGAAGATGTAAACAAATGAGAATTTGATGATGATGTCCACCCCATCATGCGTACAAATTCGTACTTCACCAGATCCGATAATCTCAAATTATTGTGCTTGCCCATCATTACAATTATTGGAGAATAATTATTCAATTGCAAAAAGTGTACTTCAACAAAAAAAACTTTATACTTAGTTTTGTCGAGTTTGTACTTCATTTCTCCAGAATTGTACTGAGTACAAGTTTGTGCTCCGTTTCCCTGAGTTGTACTCAAATTCCCTTCCCCCTTTCAATTGAATTTAAGTGCTCTTCAATGAAACACATTTTATACTTTCTTTGTTCTGGGTCTATACTTTCATTGTCCTCAAAATGCACTCGAATCCATCGCCCAATTTCAATTGAAGTGAAGTGTACTTCAACGAAGGACATTCTATACTCTGGTTAGTCTGAGTTTGTACTTTGTTTCCCTTGAATTGTACTCATATTCCCTACCCTGTTTCAATTGAATTTAAGTGTTCTTCACCAAAACACATTTTATACTTTATTTGTTCTGGGTCTGTACTTCATTGCCCTCAAAATGCACTCGAATCCGCCACCCAGTGTCAATTGAATTGAAGTGTACTTCAACGAAGGACATTCTATACTCTGGTTAGTCTGAGTTTGTACTTTGTTTCTCTTGAATTGTACTCATATTCCCTGCCCTGTTTCAATTGAATTTAAGTGTTCTTCATCGAAACACAATTTATACTTTCTTTGTTCTGGGCCTGTACTTCATTGCCCTCAAAATGCACTCGAATCCGCCACCCAGTTTCAATTGAATTGAAGTGTACTTCAACGAAGGACATTCTATACTCTGGTTAGTCTGAGTTTGTACTTTGTTTCCCTTGAATTGTACTCATATTCCCTGCCCTGTTTCAATTGAATTTAAGTTATAAATTAATGGAAAATTACACTTACATACAAAATAATATTATAAACAAAGTATGCTTCAATTTACATATCTATTTACATACAAGTGATTCAAATCCTGGCATTTTCATGACTTAATATTGTATATGCCATATTCGCACGATATTTATCAATTCAATTGTTCTAGCATCCCTCCAGAACTCGGGGGTGTCTCTAGCAAAAAGTTCTGCCCAAAGGCATACATAGACACCACAATCCACTGTTCCCGCTTGCTGCCTGCTTTTTTTTCTGCTTTATTTGTTCGTCCACACGACTCCCAAATGAAAGCTTCATGTACCGAGAATAGAATGAAGCCTACAAAAATATTGATCGGTTGCTGACTCCCTACTTTATGAAGAAATCATAGGGAAATGAAGCAAACTAACAATGGCAATAGCTATCGGTTTGCATCTGGCGGCCATTATTGAATTCATGTATAAGAAAGAACGAGTCGAGGTGTCGAGGACAACCAAGAACCAGTGCTGGCGCCGGCAAATTGGTAGGATTGTGTAACGACACTGGTTTAAAACATCAACCGTGAGCTCTTCCAAATCTTTACAGATGAAGGTATTAAGTTTAAGCTTCAACTCCACAAATTCTTCACCCGTAATATCCTTGATGTTGCGTCCCTCGAGTCGGTCTAATATATCAGCTTATGAAGTATAAAACAAATGGTTAGACTCATTGGAAACATGAACTAAATTAAGTTAGGAAACTGCGACATACCTGCGCTATTGAGGACGTGAACCACACCTTGTGTTGACACTTATTGCCGAAAGATGGGCTACATAATAGCGACATGTAACAGTCCACTATATCATCGTTAAGTTCTCCTCTAAATAAGAGCTCACAAAAGTTTCTTCCATTCAGAAACCGTCTTGCTCCCTCCCAGACAGTCACCCTACACAATTGTTAATTGTTAGTTCAGATACCAATTTATCCAACAGAAAAATAATAAGTAAATTTTATTACCTCAAATTATCTCTTCTGACAAAGTTGTCGCTGACTTCTAGCTCTTCTATTGGAATAAGAGCAAGACCTCTATAATCAGTCCTTCCTTTATAGGGATCAGCCACTTCAGTCTTTGGGTTGGTTGGTTCATCTGCCACTTGGATTGGTTCATCTGCCACATGGGGTACAAAACTCAAGCACATTAGGTATAAAGTGTCAACTATCGAAGTAGAAAAGATAAGCACATGAAGTACAGACACCACCAACATGGAGTACAGAACTCAAGCACATTAGGTGTAAAGTGTCAACCATTGGAGTAGAAAAGATAAGCACATGAAGTACAGACACCACCACATGGAGTACAGAACTCAAGCACATTAGGTGTAAAGTGTCAACTATTGAAGTAGAAAAGATAAGCACATGAAGTACAGATACCACCAACATGGAGTACAGAACTCAAGCACATTAGGTGTAAAGTGTCAACTATTGAAGTAGAAAAGATAAGCACATGAAGTACAGATACCACCAACATGGAGTACAGAACTCAAGCACATTAGGTATAAAGTGTCCACTATTGAAACAGAAAAGATCAGCACTTGAAGTACAAATATCCCAACACATAGTACAAAACACTAGCACATAAGGTATAAAGTATCAACTATTGAAGTATAAAGATCAGCACATGAAGTACAAATATCGCCAACATTAAGTGCAAAAGATTAGCACATTAAGTATAAATATCACCAACTTAGAGTACAAAAGATTAGCACATAAGTACAAGTATCACCAAAATGAAGTATAGGATATCATCCATTACGTGCAAATATCAACCAATCAAGTATAAGATATCACAACATTTATTACAACAAATAGTTTACAAATGAAATGCAAATAGCAAAAAAAAATAAAACATTAAGTAGTGTACAACACCTTCTTCTCTTCTTGTTATTTGTTTTTTCGTGCAAGAGGACGAGCACAATAGGTCTTTGTCACTAATCTTGCTCTTTTGGCTGGTGTAGTGCTCGGGGGCTGACAAAATTTGGAGATTTTGATTTTGGCTTCCTGCCTTCTCGATTGCGCACATTTGTCACAATCGAGGACATGACATTTGCCTAAGGGTGTAAACGAGTCGAGCTTGAGCTCGGGCCCAGCTTTTTGAGCTCGAGCTCATTGAGCTTGCTCTTAAGGGCTCGAGCTCGAGCTCAAGCTCAAAAATACTGAGCTCGAGCTCGAGCCGGCTCATCAGAAAATTTTAAATTAAATAAAAATATTAAATTATTAATATATCATAATTATTTAATAATAATTAATAAAATAATTAAAATTATTATTATAAATTAAATATATATGAAATTATAATAATTACTATAATGATTTAAATTATAATATATTATAATTATTGATAAATTATTAAATTATTAATATATTATAATTATTTAATCATTATATAAATATTTAAAATTAGAAAAAAAAAGTAAATTATTAATACATATTAATTAATATATAATAAATATTTAAAATTAGAAAAAGAAAGTAAATTATTATATATATTAATTATTTAATTAATATATAATAAATATTTAAAAATAGGAAAAAGCTCATGAGCCGGCTCATGAGCTTTTGAACAGCTAGAGATGAGCTCGAGCTCGGCTCATGTTAAAGCTCGAGCTCGAAAAACTCGAGCTTGAGTCGAGCTATAATCGAGCCCGCTCATGAAGCTCATGAGCCGGCTCGACTCATCTTACACCCCTACATTTGCCACTTCAATCTCAGATTCTTCGAACTCAACCGCTTGAATTGGTATATAATGTTATGTCTTCAAAGGTATGGGGGAATCTAAAGGATCATGACGAAGTTTGGTTCAACTTTCTTCATCCACAATGTCTTCAGAATCATCCCCTTCTTTCTGTGCATCACGTACCAAATCAAGTCCCCCCTCATGCACATACTCACCAACTTCCTGCTCAAGCTCCACCCCATCAGTCTCTTCCTCAGCTAGATGCTCCTCCTCACCCTGTTCCTTCGTTGCCATGTATTCGAATGAAGCAATTTTTTATTTCAACGATTTAATTTCTTCACCTTTTGCTGTAATAATTGTTTCATATATTGTATGATCATAGACATGGACTTCACTGATGGCAGTACTGGCAGCCTCTGATTTCTTGATCAAAATTGCCAATTCTGACTCCTTTGGAGCAGGGTTGAGGGTTACAGCCTATTACAATAGAAATAATTATCAAATTCAAATTATTATACAAAAACTAATAATGAATTATTACAATTATTACCATATCTGTTGTAACTTGCTTCAATTTATTCTCTGCCTGCTCCACATTTTGTGGGAGTTTGCTATCCTTCCACCGGTAAAAGCGTGGAAACTTAAACAAACTCACTGGTGAAGCTAGTGATGGGTTGCATTCATAAACCCATGCCTGTCATTCATAAATCGAAAAGTTATACTCACTTGAATATAAATATAATCAATGTTATTAGAAAAATGAAGCAAACACTTACCATCAAGTCGACTATACACCTATCAATGTACTTCTTTCTTCTTTCTCCACTTACTCCTAAATGGTTCTTCATATCTTGAACAAGAAAATTGTATGCAGCTATGCGCCACGCATACAGACCAACTCTAGAAAAATTGTCCAAATATGGTAGGAGAAATCGTGGAGTCCAATAATTAGATGTTGGAAACAGAATACAATTAAAAACAAAAACTATGTACAACCTACAAAAATTATTCAAGTCCTCCACACTATCCTTATATACATACTCCTCAAGTTTTTTTACTATTTCAGATTTAGTTATATTCTGCAGCTTTCCAGAAAAAAAGGCGGTCAAAGGTTGAAGACTTCATCTTCAATCTTATATCAATAGATTGCCCTACATGTGGCAACCTTAAAACCATTGAAAATTCAGCTGCACAAAAAGGAACCTCAACCCCCTCCGCAAAATGAAATGAGAGTTTTTTTGGGTCAAACCTCCTAAGTATAGCTTCAAGCCGAATGAAACTTGAACTTAACTTAGGCATATCCATGTATATATAGAAATGGGTCTTCTTCAATGCATCAAAATGTTTGGAACCCATCTTGGACTTCACAAGCTCCAATTTACTCTAAAAATATTGGGGGGAGCAATAAGAGCAGACCTCACAATGTCTTGGCTTTGTTGCAATGAGAAAAAAAAAATAGTATATAAACAGATAATAAACTAACCCTTTTAGATAGAGTGTACTAAAAACTTGAATGTTTTCTACTAAACATGCTTCTAAAATGTACTTCAGAAACACATAATATATGCTACCCTTTCAGTTATTCTATACTTTAGGCTTGAATTTTTTTACTACAGTTGCTTATGAAATGTACTGCAGATACACAGATTATATACTAGAGTACACTGCACAGGCTTAAAGGTTTTATACTTCAGTTGTTTCTAAAATGTACTGCAGATGCAAAGATTATATACTACATTTTCAGTTAATGTATAATGCGGGCTTGAATGTTTATGTACTAAGATGTTTCTAAAATGTACTGTAACAACACATATTATATACTACACTTATGCCTAAAGTGTACTGCCAATTTGAATGTTTTATACTACATTTGCTTCTAAAATGCACTGCGCCTATAGAGATTTTATACTACACTTTTGCCTAAAGTGTACTCTATCTTTTACCTAATGTGTACTGCAAGCTTGAATGCTTTATACTACATAAATTTGCTTCTAAAATGTACTGCAACAACACAAATTATATACTACACTTATGCCTAAAGTGTACTATTAGTTTGAATGTTTTATACTACATTTGCTTTTAAAATGTACTGCACCTACAGAGATTTCATACTACACGTTTGCCTAAAGTGTATCCATATGCTCCTAAAATGTGCTGCAGCTATACATATTATATACTACCTTTTGCCTAATATGTACTTCAAGCTTGAATGTTTTATACTACATTCATTTGTTTCTAAAATGTACTGCAGCAACACTGATTATATACTACACTTATGCCTAAAGTATACTGCCAGTTCAAATATTTTATACTACATTTGCTTGTAAAATGTACTGCACCTACAGAGATTTTATACTACACTTTTGCCTAAAGTGTATTCCACCTTTTGCCTAATGTGTACTGCAAGCTTGAATGCTTTATATTACATACATTTGCTTCTAAAATGTACTGCAACAACACAGATTATATCCTACACTTATGCCTAAAGTGTACTGCCAGTTTGAATATTTTATACTATATTTGTTTCTATAATGTACTACACCTACAAAGATTTTATACTACACTTTTGCTTAAAGTGTACTCCACCTTTTGCCTAATGTGTACTGCAAGCTTGAATGCTTTATACTACATACATTTGCTTCTAAAATGTACTGTAGCAACACAGATTATATACTACACTTATGCCTAAAGTGTACTACCACTTTGAATATTTTATACTACATTTGCTTCTAAAATGTACTGCACTTACAAAGATTTTATACTACACTTTTGCCTAAAGTGTACTCTAGATGCTCCTAAAATGTACTGCAGCTATACAGATTATATACTTCCTTTTGCCTAATGTGTACTGCAAGTTTGAATGCTTTATACTACATTCATTTGTTTCTAAAATGTACTGCAGCAACACTGATTATATACTACACTTATGCCTAAAGTGTACTGCCAGTTTGAATGTTTTATAGTACATTTGCTTCTTAAATGCACTGTAGCTCTGCAGATTACTACTCTTATGCCTAAAGTGTACTGCAAGCTTGAATGCTTTATACTGCATTCATTTGTTTCTAAAATATACTGTAGCAACACTGCTTATATACTACATTTATGCCTAAAGTATACTGCCAGTTTGAATATTTTATACTACATTTGCTTTTTAAATGCACTGCAGCTCTGCAAATTACTACTCTTATGCCTAAAGTGTACTACTAGTTTGAATGTTTTATACTGCATTTGCTTCTAAAATGTACTGCAGTAACACAGATTATATACTACACTTAAGCCTAAAGTGTACTGCCAGTTTGAATGTTTTATACTACATTTGCTTCTAAAATGTGGTGCAGCTACATAGATTATATACTACAATTTTGCCTAATGTATGCTGCAGATGCTCCTAAAATGTACTGCAGCTATACATATTATATACTATACTACACTTTTGCCCAATGTGTACTGCAAGTTTGAATGTTTTATACGATATTTGCTTCTAAAATGTACTACGGTTACCCAGATTATATACTACACTTTTCCTATGTGTACTGCATGCTTGGATGTTCTGTACTATAGATAACACACTACCACATTCAGATAGTTTTATAGTATAATTTTACCATATAATTTCAGTTAAAAAGAAGTATAAACCCGTAAAAGGTGAAGTGCAACTTTCATGCCCTTCAAGTACAAATCAGAAACTTCCCATCTCATAATAGAAATCATATATATATATGTATATATCAAAGGGGTTCAAGTGTTTAACAGCTAAAAATGGAATAAAAACCCTAAACATGAGAAAATAGACAAGAAATGAGTGTAAAACTGAAAAATCACGGACATTTGAAATTTCAAATGCAGAAAATATATCTTTGTTTCTTTTCATCACCTCTTTTTGTACTTTGCTTCTTGTTGCAACTGTTTTTCCTTCCATTATCGCAGAAAAATGGCAGAAATCTTGGTGCCTTTTTTTTCACACTTTTTCTTCTTCTTCTAACGTCGATGGCAGAGGAACGGTTTTGTGCCCTTTTCTTTTGGCGCTTAGACAAGTCGATTTCAGGCAAAAATAAAAAAAAGGAAAGCGTTCTTCTTCAAGAGATGAAGAAGAACGCATTTCCAAGGTATTTTTGTTGTTTTTCCCAGTTGCAAGGGTATGTAGGTCTTTCTAAAAGATATGGGGAGTAGTTTCTAACTTTTGTGAAAAAGTGGGGACTTTAGTGTGCAAATATTCAAATGGGGACTGAACACTAAATGGAAAGTAGGTTTAGAGATTTTTTTCTAATTAACTCCTATTTTTACCATGTTCAATTTTTAATGCATATTCATGTTTTAATTTTTGGTAATGTATATGCAAAACAATGGAGTGTTAGGGGATGCTAAATATTCACAACCATCTAATGTTCAACTCAACATCAATTTCATGAGGAATATAATTAAGGCTTGTTTGTTTCAATTAATTATATTTGATAAATGTATAATTACTCCTAATTTATTGTTTGTTTGCCTTGATATAGGGTCTATGATAAGTCATTGGCCCTGTATTAAGTTGGAATATGAATCAAGAGGTGAGATGCTTGATACATTTTTCTTGAGTTGGATAAGATTCAAAAAGGCCAAATTACCCTTAATCAGTATATAAAAAGATATATTAAAATAAATAATAAAAGATTATAACTGTAAAATTATATGTTTTGTTTTAATTTACTTTTAGTTAATCTTACCAACCAAAAGTGAAATTATATTGTTTTATCTTGATAGACTTAAAACATATCTATTTGTTTGTATATCATTCATAATCACATCACTCCAAGCAAACTAGCCCTTAGCATGCTAGAATGATTTAAATTTATTTAAACACAATAAAATGTCCCTTAATTTGTGAAGGATAAGATTTATTTATATTATAGAGAGGGATGCATTTAATGTGTCTTTTTTATTTTTTATTTTTTATTATTTATATATATATATATATATAGACTAGGATATTAAATATTCTTTTTCAAGAATTATATATTTTCAAGACTTTTGATTGATATCCTTAAATAGTTCTTATTTATATTTAGATTTAACACGATCAACTTAGGTTAACCCATTCCCAAATAAATAATTTGACCTAACGTCATTTAGGTCCATTAACCTAAAATGAAACATGAGAGTATTAGAAATGCCAACACATAAGATTTTTATGTATTATTTTTTATTTTTTATGTTTTGATTTATATATCTTTAGTTTCTATTGATGTTTGCATGTTGAGAGACACTTTTTATTTTTATCTTATTAATGTAAATATTTATACTTATAAAAAATATATAAAAGTTCAAACATGAGAATAAGACAAACATAACTTTGTTATAAGATAAAATGAATTTATCAAATTTCAAAACCTATGGAAAAAAGCGTGCAACTTTGAAAACATAAGAATGAGATTAGCTTATGATTTTGTTACAATATAATACGAATTTATCAAATTCAAAACTTAAAATTTAGATCAGCAAGATATTGTTACAAAATTTAAAAAAATTGTTGATGAGATACATATATTATTGAGATGGATTGTCCATATTCTTAATTTTCTATTTGGATAGAAAATTATTGGAAAGTTCACATAAAATAAATTCATCATAATTTTTGGATTATATAAAATTTATTTGTTAATTGAATTAAGTTCATTTATAACGTTTTGAAGCATGTATAATTACTTGTTCATATAAACTAAATTTACTTTCAATTTTTGAATTATCTGAAATTTAGTTGTTTTTAACTAGATTTGTTTACAAATTTTGCACAAAAATCATTTGTAATTCACGTGGATCCTGATTTAGTAATTATCGGTGAATATAATTGAATAGATACAAATATTTATAAACTAAATTCTAAAATATATTTTACATTAGATTCTTCACTATCTTGCATGATCGTGCTCTTATTCACATTCCTTATTTTATCTCATGCCAAAAAAAAAAAAAAAAAAAAAGAAAAAGAAAAAGAAAAAGGAAATCCATATTTTCATGTGTTCTCAATTTGATAGAATTAAAATCTTATTAATTGCTGATATATGGCTATTAAAATAAAAATAATTATTTCAAAAATATGATACTGGCTATAAATTAATTAATAACAATAAAAGCAAAATATAATCCCGATTTATTAAAACTTATTATATTCTTAGCATATTTATTTCCACAAAGAATATAAAATAGCCAAGCATGTTTAAAATTTTTATTAAAATCAATATTTCCAAAATAATAATTGCGAGTGTAATAATAAAAATTGAGAAAATTAAGAAGGATTATGCAAATGATAAGCACTACAAAATATTAAAAATAATATATTATAAATATTAAGACAATACAAATGAATGTATCACAACAACAAACTTAAATAATTTTATGCGATCATTATCCATCGCTTTAATTTATAAACTTACAAATTATTGAAGTTATTATAACTTATTTTCATAATTTAATTTATGATAATAATATAATCACTCAAAATATTAATATCAAAGTATTTTATATTATTTGTAAAATGGAAAAATAGTCAAAATATTGATAAAAAGAAAAAATTAAAAGGAAATTAATTAAAAAAATAATAACTTTGAAACATTTGATGTATTTAATTTTTTACATAAATAATAATAACAAATTATGGAAAAATGTTATTGTGGATTATAGAATAAACGATTTTAAATAGTAGCTATTGCATAAGTTATAATTATGAAAATTAAAAAAAATAATGATTTATAAAAGAATTAAGTACTTTATTAATTAATAAATAGTATAAATTGTAAAATTCCTCCAAGTAATTAATTAAGAGTGGAATTAAAAGGAAAAACAAAGCCCAACCCTTCATCCCCTTCTTATGTTCTCTGTATGAAAAATTAATAAAAAAAGTGTAAAAAGCGTTAAATTTACGATCGACACACTTCCAAATAAACAGAAATTGATTGTTTTGGAATTGCATTTGTTCAATTTTTCTGTGGTGGTATAAATAAATTTGCTACACATATCCGTCTGCATTTTTGTATATGTTTATGATCAATTAGGATTGCGTTGGAGGTTTTATTTTTGGGAATTAAGGGAAGTTTTTTGGTGGGTTCTGGAGTATTTTATTGGGTTGAACTTGGATATTTGAATTAAAGAGTGATATGCTGGATTTCAGGCTAGGGTTAGGATTAGGGTTTTGGGGAATTTGAGGATATGGGGGAGCGTATGGGTTCTTTTGGTATGGGAGTTTGGGAAAGTGGGCCAGGGATGATTGAAGAACCTGAGCTTGAAGAAGGAGAGGCTTGCTATCACAAGGATGATCCAAGCATGGACCCTGATATTGCACTTTCATACATTGTAAGGGTTTATTTGTTGCTTATTGAGTATTGACAATTACTTTTTGTCAATAATATAAACATGTGATTTTTTTTTTTAATGTTTTTTATATAGTAAACTAGCTACAATTTATAAATAACGAATAATTCTGGAGTAAGTGAAATGGTTATATGTCCCTGAGCTTGTTCCTGAAATGCCAAGTGTAATTGGTGTAAGTGACTGATTGGTTATGATCATTACACCTGCAAGTATCATATCTAAGTTGCAGTGACTGAGCGTATTTGGGTTATTAAGATAATTTGGAAAAATATTCATATTTCATCCTAATGTAGGAAGTAAGTTTTGTCAGGATCTTTGGCCACATGCACCAGGGTGAATGAATCTTATAGTTAAAGAACAATACAGCATGTGATGGTTTTCATTGCAAAATTCTGTGCATTTGAATGTTATGCTGATCATGGGCCACATACTAATTAAAAGAATCCGCACTGCAGTTCTGCATTTTCTTGCAAATGGTTGATGGCATGACCTCATAATCTGGGTATCTTCCTCTTGTTTCATTTGCATCCAACAGTTTTACTTATTGCTTGAGTTTCTGTTTGTGAAAGGGAGACAAGGTTCAAAGTATATTGGGGCATTTTCAGAAAGATTTTGAAGGAGGGGTTTCTGCAGAAAACTTGGGTAAGTGGAGAAAAAATAGTACTGGTGTGTGTATGTGTGTTTTTCCATTTTTTGTTTCTAATGGGAAATGATGATCGAGATCCCTTTATTGGTGGTTTTGCAGGGGCAAAATTTGGTGGATATGGCTCATTTTTACCCATGTATCAGCGTTCTCCAGCAAGTCTGTCACAACCCAAATCTCCACAGAGAGTTCAAAATCCCAGCTTCTCTAGATCTCCGAAGCATCCTTTTCCTGAGGTATGTCAGACAACTAGTAATTTTTCATACGGGAGGTTGGAGGAGTATTTAGCTGATTGTGTGTGTGGGAGTTTTCATTTACTTAGCTCTGCGGCTTGTGTCACCACACAGGGTCCTAGCCCAAATACTGTCATGGTCTCTGATGCCCCTCCTAGTCAGAGTAATGGCTCTGCTTCTCTTCCCAGTATGCACCCATCACGGACCTTGAAATTTTCCTCTGAGGATGCTTCAATCAACCAAAATGAATATTTGTGTTCTGATCAAGTTGCTGGGGCATTTGTTGGGAAAGTTGAACTTCCTTCAAATAAGTCAGGTAATCTAACAGACCATAGAACACTGAAGGTTCGTATTAAAGTGGGTTGTGAGAGGATGGCACAATACAAAGCAGCAGCAATATACAATTTGGGGCTTACATCCCCATCTTCCTCAGTTGGAAACAGTCCAGATGAGACTCCAAATAAATCTCCTGCCAGCATTCTTCAGGTATGGTTCCTTTTGCCTTTGAAATTGGTACTAATGCTTTCTCCTCCTTGTCTTTCTTTTTTGGGTTAGTAAGAGATTATATAATAGGTGAACTCTGTACCAATTATTTATCCTTGACTTGGGGACACTATCAAGTCTGGTTTTCTTTTATCCTTTGGTTTTTGTTTGTATGCTGGGGAGTGGGGTTAGAAAACTTATGCATCCAACCAGATATTGAAATTGGTTGGAAACTAGAAATCTTCACAATATCAAGTAAAGACAAACAGAAATTTTTACTATCTGCTTCCGACTAACCATAGCTGCAATCATGGTCATCTTGACTTTTTTCAGAACTCATTACATCTATCACTTGCCTACAGCTTCTTTCTGATTATTACATACTTCTTTTCAAATAATTTATTTCTGGGGTGATTTGATATGTTTTTTCGTTGTAACTTGTGCATGCTTTGGAACAGATAATGACTTCTTTCCCAGTGTCTGGTAGCTTGCTGCTTTCACCTCTTTGTGAAGATTTGATGAACTTGGTCAGAGAAACAGAATCTTCAATAGAAAGTGAGCATGAAGCTGCTCGCAAGAGCTCTGCTGTCTCTGTTAAGCTTTTGAATAATGAAGTTTCAAGGGGGAAGAAAACAGCATCTGTTAACAAGAGTGAAACTTTTGAGAAATCAAAAAATGAATGTCTGGTGGATCTGAATGATAGTAAGCTGAAAAACTCGGAAAGTGGGACCCTTAAAAGCAGAGTGCAGCCATCTCATGACTTATATTGCAACCCTTTATCAGATACAGTCAGGGAAGAGAAGGATGTCCAAGTGAAGAAGAGGAAAGGAAGTAAGGATAAGGTGAAAGGAAGAGTGATCTCAGGCAATTTGGCTAAGGACACATCTTTTGAATATACTTCTCCCCGCAGTTGTGGTAACTATGAGCAGCAAAGATCCAGATCCACTTCTGTAGAGAACTATGGGGAATATCGAACAAGAATCTCTCTGGGGGACATTTCAGTTGATCATGGGGACAGTAGCAAAAGCACAGGTAAGAAAGATCATGCTTCCTATCAAGCTTATCCGGGTATTTCTGAAGGAGAAAGTATTAAAGCGGCCTTGGATAACTCGAGTTTGAAAGTTGGTACAAAAGCTACCTCTAGTGGACGATATGAATTTGGAATCACTGATGCTGGCAATAAATTATCCTTTGAAGGCAAAAAAATGTCAAATGGACGTCGAAGTGGTGGGAACTTAGCTTCAAAATGTGCAGATAGTTTGACAGGTGGTGGTTCTGCTGCACCAAAAAACACATATGGTGGAAAGAAGGATGTCCACAGCCGTCATCCCAGCCAGAAAGATGTGGTTGATACAGGTTTAGAGCAGCTGGAGGACCCAAAATGTTTACTGGAGAGGCCTTGTTGTGACGGGCCAAAGAACTCTACTCTTCAGGCTGCTAAGGCAAAACTTGCATATGATGATAGATTGAATGAGAGATCAAGTAATAAAAAATACCTAGAGAAAATGACATCTGAAACATATTCAATGGAGCCTCCAGCTGCATCTGTATTTTCTACTGAAGGAATCATCCCTGGGTTAGAGCAATCAGTGGTTGCTCCTGTAGTAATACAGGAAGATTGGGTAGGTTGTGACCGCTGTCAGAAATGGCGTCTTCTGCCATATGGTACAAAGTCTGAGCAACTGCCTGATAAGTGGGTGTGCAGCATGCTAGACTGGCTGTAAGTTTCTTTCTGGTTCTGTAAATATGTTTCGTTTGTTTAAGTTTATCTAGCCTATAATTCGATATCATTAATAACTGTCCCAATATTATTAGGCTATTACAGGCCACAGTGCTTCATCATAATAAAATTAGATCTATGTTGTTATAGAAAATTTAAATAGGTCCTTTTTGGGAAGGAGATGTATGTGCTATGCAAACTGTATGCTTGTGCTGTATGCTGGCACACATTCCTCTCTCTGTTTGGCACATGCAAAAGACCTATTTCTCGTTCTCATCTCTCTCATCATTAAAGCACTCCTATATATATTCTATGCAATGAAGCCTGGACTTGATGACATTTTTATTGATCTTTAGTCCAGGAATGAACCGTTGTGACATCAGTGAAGATGAGACTACAAGTGCGGTTCAGGCTTCATACCTGGTTCCTGTCCCTGGAAATCAATGCAATTTTCAAGCTCCTGCTGATAATACCATTCCTGGAGTAAGTTCAGCTGGTGTCCATTATTTGGATCAGAGCCACCAGAACTTTGCTTCCGATCAAATTTCGGATCAAGTGAGGAAGCAGAAAAGAAAAGGAAAACTGAATGCAGTTAGCAGGAGCGATGCAGGTCCTTTATCTGATGGTAAAAAGAACCTCCAGCGGTTGGCTGTGGAAAATGGGAGCTCAAAGGAGGTGAACCAATCTGTTGCAGGAGCATATGAAGCAAACAAATCCATTGTGCAGCAACTGGATAAGTCATCATTTGTCGTGGCAAAACTAAATAAACGAAAAGAGGGGCATGTGATTGGAGGTGCGTCATTTGTTAGAATGCTGTCATCTTTTTGCCTTTTGTCTCCTGATTATGAGTTTTTCCTTTGTTTTTGGATGTGACATCTTACAGATGATGCAAATCCAAGGAAAAAAGGAAAGAAAGAACCTGTTCAATGTGTACAAGAAGGGAGGATGGAAAAGATAAAGCCTAAAGGTACACTCAATGCGGACAACTGTCAGGTTTCTGATAAGAACTTAGGTGGGGCTGGCCACAGTTTGACATCTGGTTTTCCCAATAAGCCAGCCATGAAGGATGGGAAGAAACAGAGTGCACGAAAAGATGCAATCCCTGGGGGAATGGGCAATATCCAAATTAATGTGAAGAAACAGAAAGATCGGATGCAGGATTTACCAGATGATGAGCGCATGGTTGTGAATACATGTAATGGAAGAGAAGTATCTACAAAGAAGAGAAAATTTGGGAAATTTGTAGACAGTCATCATCAAGTGGAGGCACAGCCAGACAGTGGGAGTGACCTCCAGTGTAGAAAGGTCACGATGAAAGAGGAGAGCAAGGATAGTGCTTTTCAGAGAGACAAGAGATCCCTAGTGACTGACATTGAAGGGGACTTAAATCGAAGTAAAGGTGATGACACATCACAACAAAAAGGTGCAGAAGCTAGCGTCCCCTTGTTGGGGAGTAAAGAATATCCAATTAACAGGGGTATTGAGAAAGAACAGCAGTTAAGGAAGCCCAGAGTGAAGGCACGACTGACCATTGAGGATATAGATAAACTGAGAAAGGATTTGGGTTGTGAATTGCTGTCAATAGCTGCCGCTTCAAGCTCCTCTAAGGTTTCTGACTCCTGTAAAAACAAAATTAGTTACATGGAGGTGAAAGGCTCGCCTGAGGAGTCAGTTTCCTCATCTCCCGCGAGAAAAACCTACCCAAATCAAGCCTTACCAATTACTGTGGAGGCTGTAGGGAAGGTTGATTCCAGGTTAAATGATGTTCCTGCAATGGGGAGTGCAAATAAATTTTTCGACATGAATAGAAGTTCTGAGTTATTGATAACTAGGAAGAAGAAAGCTTCTGGTGTCTACTGTTCTGAGCCCTTTGAAAGCCCTTTTCTTGATTTTAGAGAAGGTGACGCCAGAGAAAAATCTTCCAATGAACAAGTATCGGGTGTCAACCTTCCATCCGATTTTGTAAATAGCCCTTTGGTTGGTAATGAAGATAATGTCTTAGAACAACATAGCCCTTGCCCCACCAGAATACGTGTTGTAAATCGTGGCCATAATAAAGAGAAGACGAGGAAGGACCATTCTAATACAGTGTTATCTCAGCATAACTCTAGAAAGAATTCCTCTTTGCGATCCATGGGCAAGAATAGAACATCTGGTTGTGATTTTAAAAGGGTGGCAGAGAATCCATCTACATACTTGGAAGTCCATAATTCAAAGAATAAATTGAAAGAAGAGACAGATGTCAATGACAACTACTGTGCACCTGAACAAGAAGTATTAAATAAAGTGAGGCATCCACTCTCTGATGAGTCTAGCATCATATCTGTTAATAATAATATGAGTGTTGGCAATAGGGATCCTGGAAAGCAGGGTGATGATAGAAGTGAGAACAACTCTACAAGGACAGAGCATGTTAGGAATGATGTGAAATCAAGTGCTCTATGCAGTGCTGATGTCATACAACAGAACCTTAATAAGGGTTTTGTGGGAAATTTACTTGAGGAAACTTCCACCCAGATGGCACCACAAAGTGCAAAGTTGCGTATTGACCTGCGTCAGGGAGATAAACAAGGTCCCTTGTGTTCTAGCAAACACGCGTCAGGATCATCAGTGTCTATGAAAAGAAGTTCTATGAATTCAAGACTGCTTGACAATTCTTTAGCTGGTGGTACATCGAAGACTCTAAAAGATGCAGCTAGTGCCTGTCATCCAAATGGGACTGACAACTTAAATCGTCATTATGAGGCGGAGCGGTCGGTGGCTGTAGATGAAAGCCTTGCAAATAAGAAGGTTCCCAGTGCTACTCCATCTACTGCTTTGAAAAAAGCTGAAGGTGTCTTAAAAGAAGCTGAAGAACTTAGAATTCATGCTGATTTAATCAAGGTCTTTCTGGATTGCTTCTTAATCTGTGTGCATCTTTTCATTCTCTTTTGAAGCCAGTTATTTGATCTATGTACTACATCCTTGTGCTTGATTTTATACATCTCGTGAGTTCTGTGTTAATACAGACTTGCAATCTGCCACCTACATGTTCTCATCTTTCTTGCATAAACTTTTACAGAACTCTGGTTTTGGTTCTGAGAGTAATTATGAGTACTTTAAAGCTGCCATAAAGTTTCTTCATGCTGCATCGCTTTTAGAGGCATGCAATGGTGGAAGTAGCAAACATTTGGAGATGAATCCAACGCAAATTTATGGTACTGCCGCCAGACTTTGCAAGTAAGTAGATATTTATCACCTGAGTACTTAAAATGCTTCCTGTTCTGCAACAGACTTTCCATGTTTAGATGCCTTATTAAGGATAATGCCAGCCAAAAGTGGAAAACTTGTGTTCAATTTCCAAAATAGACCCCGTTAAGTTAGTACAAACACGTCATATGTATTTTGCTTGACTTGTTTAGCATGTTCAGATACTCAGTTATCAATAAAAGATGACTTTTCTTAGTTTGGTGCCTAGCATGACAAACAACTTGAGATGGAGTGATAGCTGATAAGTTAGTCCCAGATTTTACCGTGAAGTAAGATGAAATATGTAATTAAGTAGTTTCACGATGATAATGCACTTTTTTTATCAACCTGTGCTCAGCTGGGAAAATGATGTTGATAATTTACTCACTCATTCCCCTGACGTAATTCTTGATATTGCTTCATTTCTTCACTGTGGGATATATCTCACAGGGAAATACAATATTGTCTTTATCTTTTGAATTGTTTTCAAGAGGATCATAATGTACAGGCATGCTAAAGAAACTGATTGCAGAATCAATCTAAAGATTTACTCTGTGTGAAGCTTATTGATATAATCACTATCTATTTCTGGTTTCATAATGAAGTTTACATTATTTCCAGAACCTGTGCCTTTGAATATGAAAAAGGCCGTGAAATGGCTGCTGCTGCTTTGTCCTATAAATGCATGGAGGTGGCTCACCTGAGGGTAGTTTATTGCAAAAGTTCAACTATGTCTAGAGTTTGTCATGACTTGCAATCAAGTCTGCAGATGGTTCCCCAAGGTGTGGTAATTCTTTTACGGAAGGAAATATTTCATCAAAAGGGCACCAAGGCATGCATTTCATGTACCATTAAATACTATATTTAACTGTTCCACAAGGAATGATAACTATCATAGTATCTCCTGACAAGGTGCCTGATATATTATATTAACCATTTGTCCTATGTGTGTTATCAGCACATCAAGATAAAAAATGACCCTTTAACTCTGTAGTATGTCATTTAAGGAGTCATCGTACTTAAGTGATTCATTTTTTTGAATCAATGACGTAATCCTTACACTGCCAGATTGCTTAAGAGATTCCCTTCACAATATCTTTTATCCTCTTACTGTATTCACATTCAGGAAATGAATCTTACGTGTACAAATGTTTACTTGCATACTTCCCTTTTGCTCCACGCTATCAATATGGTTGTTTCTTAGTATTTTGCTGCTTTAACCTGATTGATGTATATATTTTTCATGTTTTTTTAAATTACATCATATACACTGTTGTTCATCTTGTATTTTTTCATTTCTTTAGGTGAATCCCCATCTTCTTCTGCATCTGACGTTGATAATGTAAACAACTCAGCAACAGCAGACAAGGCCACTTCATCTAAAGGCAATGGTTCTCATCATGTTATGTGGCCTCGCAACCGCCCCAACTTTGTTCGGCTGCTCGACTTTGTAAGTTGTTTAGAGAGTTATGCTCTCTTTTTTCTGTACTGATTTTGATTTGAATGTCGTGGTTTCACATGGAAACGCAAAAATTATTTTGGTTGCTATGTCGATTTTCTTCATAATCAAAGATGAGGTTTTCAGAAGTCATAAAATACTTCTCACTCTAAATGATAGTATAGTCATAGTAGGAACAGTATGAAGTTAAACTCTGTATATTTTGGTACAATATGATGTAGTAAATTGTTTTTGCTGATATTAGAAAAAAAAGCTTCAGATGTACAAGAGCATTTTGCAATTGATTACATTTTTTCATGCAACTCCCCTAGTCTCCTCATTTCGGCGGAGTCACCTATTAACCTTATGAATATGGGCTAGAAGAGGTGTGCTTAATCACTAAGCCAATAACTAAACATTCCAATGTGATTCACTGCCTGAAAAGCTCCTGTCTTTATGCTAGCAGGGGTGGGTAGGAAATTTAGTAAAAAAATTCTATATATTTGGCCTCAAGTGTTGCCCATGATATTATTCTGAGAAAGGCCAGCTGAAACTTTCTAAAAGTAACATTTTTAGTTTACATTAAAGAGATTGATGGTCCTGATGGACCTACACTAAAAAGTATGTTTTGGCTCAATAAATATTGCTTTTGGCATATTTGGATGTGCATCTTTAATTGGGTCCTTTTGCAGACGAAAGATGTAAGTTCTGCCATGGAAGCTGCCAAAAAATCACAAGATACATTGGCATCTGCTCATGCAAAACTTGAAGAGTCTCAGAATAAAGAAGGCATTGTTTCCGTGAAGAGGGTTATTGACTTCAGTTTCCAAGATATAGATGAACTTATACAGTTGGCATGGGTTGCATTTAATACAATTTTCTGCCAAGGTCTCGGTGGCAATAGAGAGTAATAAACTCTGCATACTTGTGGTTCACCAGTGTATTATTCCCTCTGTGAGCGGGGCTGTGGAAGGAAGCATACTCGCATGAGCTTGTGACATGGTGAAGAAAGAAGATATAACAGCTAATTACATTTCTGTACGTGTGTACAAAATAGGATTGATTTACCATTCTCACAAATATATTTTTGAATGTTCATCTTCTGTTTCACAAGGGCAAATATGCTCAAAACTTTAGATGCAACATTTTGGCATAGGAAGAAATGAATTTTCTGCATGTCAAGTAGAGGATTTGGAGCTCATAGATAATTTGCTGTTAGATAAGAGATTGTAATAGAGATCTAGGGGACAAGGTGATATTTGAGGAGGCTGAATTGCAAGAGTTGTAACTAGTCCTTTCATATGAGATACATAGTGTTATACTCCACTTGGCCTTCATCGATTTTTCTGAACTATAGGAATCACAATTTTCATAGCATTGTCCAGGGCATAACAAATCAAGCTTTACCCTTTTGCTTAGCCCTGTTTCCCTGCATCAACATGTGGAACTCTTGCTTCTAGACTTTTCATTAATTTGCATATTGTTTTGTGTCTGTGCATCTGCTCATAGATTTATCAAGCTATTGGCTGGGTTCTTCCAGGGCACTGCAATATGTGAAGGGACTTATCCCGCAAGATATTTGATATTTGCTATAAATTTTTGAGAAGCCACTGTGACATTTTCGTGGATCTTATTCCAAAGTTTACAATCTACGATGATGTGAAAAATAGAGTAGTTAGCTTTCAGTCTTCCAGTCGGAAAAGAGCACATATCTTGTAGGTGCACAATTCTGTGGTGGAGATTGTAGCCTTACATAAATTTCCCATTTGTCGCTCAAAGATGGAACTTTATTTATTTATTTACCTGAGGATTGATGAATCAAACGATGTTTGCATGTTACCTTTTCTACTTCTATTTCTTTGTCATTGTCATTGTCATTGTTAACCATTGCTTAACTTCTTTCTTGTGATGTGGATGACAGAGAAAGCTTGCTGTGAAGATGAATTTCCTAAAGCTAGTGCTGGCAAAGGTTCAACTCAATAGCCCTTGTTTATGTGTTATCTTAAACTGAAGTGAAAAAGGATTCATAAGGTAAGAGCTTTCTATCTTTTTGTCCCTTTAATTCATGCTCATTTACCTTTTAATGTTATCTTAATGATCTTGGCATATTTACCATGGTTTTCAAGGTTCACAAGCACACTATACTTTCTTTCCTTCTCTTTCACATTTCATTGCTCTTTCTGGGCATGGTTTCCCTCCATTTGATTCTATTAGCAGGAAACATGAGTCTTAGAATACCGGCTTCTCACTTATAGTAACTATTCAACTGCTTAAATCTCTCTAGTCCTCCATTTGATTCTATTAGCAGGAAACATGAGTCTTAGAATACCGGCTTTTCACTTATAGTAACTATTCAACTGCTTAAATCTCTATGGTAGTGATTTCTAATTCTAATTCAGGCATTTTAGCAACCTTCTTACATCAGATGTTTTTTTTCGATATCTAGGTGGTGTGCACGTTTGTCCCAGGTTCTATGATACAGCGCATAATTATAGCAGCATATTTGAAGAAGGCAATGGTATCTAAAAATCAAGGAGAAGGAAGCACCTTAGAACCAATAGATAGTGAAGGAATGTATGTTTTAGAACAACCAAGATTTGTTCGCTTTAGTTGCTAACTTTAATTTGAGTTCCATTTCATTTCATCTCATTTAGTATATATATATTTTTTGTGGACTTGCCTATGCAATGTATTTTTTCATTGTTTTCAAGTCAATACAAAGCATCTTTAGACTTTTATATTTCTTGATAGACTTGATAAAATTAGATCAGCAGCAATGGATCTGATCTTTGTTTTGGAAGTTTCCAAGTTGACTGCTGCGTTCAAGTGTTCAGGCATTATTTTTCAGTTAAATTTTTAATTGATGTTAGCCTGTGGGCTTTGTTACTGTGTAGCTCTTCTTTCTGTCAAGAATGATCTTTTGTGTGTGTGTTTGTTTTTCTTTTCTTTTTTTTTTAAATAATTTTAAATCAAGGGCTCAAAGAGTTTATAACTTATAATGTTTCAATTTCCAGTTATGAAGAATTACTTGTAATAATTAGAGGAAATCAGGGAGAAAAACTGTTCACCACCCCATTTTTGGCATTACCAGATGGAGAAAAAGAAAAACAGCAGTTTGATTGATCAAATGGAGATCTTTTCTCAGTGGAGGGAGAGAATAGAGCCCAAAAATCTTGCTTCAAGGTGTTATAAAATTGAACTATAAGAGCAGTAATCCAAGCAAATCATTTTCAGACATGAATAAATTGATACTATAGTTTTACTAAACTTACCAAATATAATGACATGAACAGAAAAATATACAATAGAAATCAAAATTTCAAGGTTGGCCTGGAGAAGAATTAAAGCACCAGATGGATATTTTCTTACAAGAATTTGGTAATGAAGAACAAAAGCTTAAACTTTTCATGTTAGTCAGTAACAACAGTTATCACAATCTTTGAGACTCTTTGGCTGATCTTAGACTTTAAAGTAAGCTAAAAAGACATTCCAAACTCTACTTGAGAAACATTCTACTTTCTGTACACTTTGAAGCTACAATTAACTATGAAGACTTTGAAGTTGCTGCCTACTTGGCAAAACCAGAGTGCCAAAATTCTGCCATTTTTGCAAGAAGAAAGTAAGCATTAGATATCGAATTATTTAGAAACAAAGAAAAACGTAGAATAGTTGCACCTCAGCTAGGCTGGCTCCAGTTATTGTTAGACAATCCCTGTAAAAAAATACATAATTAATGAATAAACATAAATGACATTTTAACTCTACAAACTGTGATCCCCAAATGGATGCATGTTGGTCAAATTTCCGTATATGTTGACAATTCCATTAGCTGCCAATGTAGCAAAAGACATTCCACAATTTCAGATATAAGATCTATTCAGTTCTGTTTATTGATATGATGAAATGAAATTTCACTTACCCCTAGATGCATGTCAAGAGTCACAGGACTTGCTGCAAACGACATTGGATATGGCCATTGAGATCGTTTTGCATTAGATTGAGAGGCAAGTGATGCTTCTTCCGAAGGATGACCCACCGGGTATGGGGATGATTGGACATTATTTGCTTCTTGTGGCATTTGAGCACGAGTTACCTCTTGGGAAGGGCATTCATTTGTAGCCATGTAAGAGACTTGCCCTTTCCGTTTGGTGCCTTTTGCAATCCTCTCTAAAAGTCATGCATAATCATAACAAAATAGGAAACTATAAATTAATGAATAACATTAAGAATTTGTATATAATGAAATATATTAACACTTACTTGAACTTTCAGCCTTTCCCTTGCCCTTTCCTTTTTTGCTCTTATAAGCAAGCATTTCATTTGCCCGGTCATTATGCTCATCAGATGCATTTAGAACTTCTAAACTCAAATTTTCAAACCAGTCATTTGCTTTCTCTGTAGCACCATTGAGAAATTCTGCCAACATGTTTCTTGTCTCCTCATGAGCTTTGCACCGCATAATAAGATCATAAAACCTCCTCATTGAGTGATTGACAAAATCCATCTCAGAAACATGGCTACTACCACTTCCTTCATCAAGCACCCTATTTCTTACATTTTTTGTCCATCGCTTCTTTATGTATCGCTCAGGTATTGAATGCACTTTTACAAAGTTTAAGACTTGCAAAGCATGCTTGCACAATATACCCATAGACTCAAATTTGTAACAACTACATCTTATTTCATTGTTTTGCTCATCGAACACGACTTCTCTGACCTTTGAGTTTTGACCATAAGATTTCACTTTGAATGGAGTCAAGAATGGACCAATGAATGAAGGTTCCTCTGTAAATTCTGTGTTTAATGATTCAAGTAATTCTGATTCAAATAGGCTATAGATGTTGTTGGTGTAGATATCAGCAGCATGGTTCAATAATGGATTGTTTTTCACAATCACTGGAGGCTTCCCATGGCAACGAGTGTCCTCTGTCTTTTCATTCGCACGCCAAGTTTTTTGGATATTTTCATAATTAAGGATAAAATGGTACAAAGAAACTGACCTAGCACTCGCTTTTTCTAACATTGATCTTGTGCCCTTACTGCTACATGTAGCAAAAGGCCCAGCGCTAAATTTGTGATTACTAAAAGCAGTAGCCCATTTATGCCGCAATTTATACATGCTATTCAACCACTTGTGATCACGAAGATTAAATTCATCAATCATATTTTTCCATGTTTCCTCAAACTCTTCTTCAGAATCACAATATTTCACACACTTACTCCATAATTGTTCAAATCTTGAATCACAATTTAAATTGCCCAAATATGAAAGAGCATTTTGGTTGATATGCCACTGACACAATTGGTGATGTGCACAAGGAAATATTCTGTCAATAACATTCATTATTTCTAGGCATTGGTTTGAAAAAATTGTTTCAGGTTGTTTACCATTCATACATTCATAAAACCTCCTAAACAACCATTCAAAAGAATCCTCGGTTTCATCCGACACAAAGGCCATTCCAAACATCACATTTTGCTGATGGTGATTAATGCCAACGAAAGGAACACACATCAAATTGTGTGTTCTGTAACTAGTATCAACTGAAAGTACATCA
This sequence comes from Jacaranda mimosifolia, assembly GCA_018894105.1. Classification (NCBI taxonomy): domain Eukaryota; kingdom Viridiplantae; phylum Streptophyta; class Magnoliopsida; order Lamiales; family Bignoniaceae; genus Jacaranda; species Jacaranda mimosifolia. The sequence continues at coordinate 38,939,595 of CM032123.1, forward strand.
CCAAAATAGTCATAGTCAATCCTACATTGATAGTCTGTAAAGAAAAGGTTCATCACTCTATTATCATCATCCAATTGCATATCCCAATAGAAAAAGGGTTCTTTGTTCGACTTAGTTATAAAATGTTTCACTAATTCAGAAGCATCTCCATTCTCAATCTTTGTATGCTTTCTTACGCGACTAAGACAATCATATGCATCTTTTCTTATAAAGCTCAAATTTTCTGCCCTCTGTGCTTCCTCTTCCATTTGAGAAACTACACTAGGAGTAGATACTCCAGTCACTGACGCTATTAAAGTTGAATTTTCCACATGTGGAACATTACGTGATGATCTTAATAAATATATTTGATTAGCTGCAACCATTTCATGGTTATGTTCGATCACAAACCTAGTAACCCTCCACTCTCTCCCCTTTTCTCTCCCAACTCTGAGTCTTGCTTTGCATTTTGTTCTAGGAATTGGATTTTGTCTGACTGGCATTCTATGAGTGGTCCGTCTTTCATCTTTAACACCTTCACAAGAACATTCAAATTCCTTTGCTTGGATTTCACTACTATGAGTAAAATAACGTTGATCCCCCTTTTTAACACTAAACCCTTTAGCATGTGCATAGTTGCAATATAGTAAATATGCATCTTCGACGCTTTTCATAACTTGACCAACTGCCAATCTACTTTCCAATTCATCTATAATTGATTCAACAGACTGTACCTCAGGAGGTTTGGGAGTCATTGATTCTTGAAATGTTAACTGCTTTCCACATGAATTTGCAGATTCAACTTCTTCACCATGGTCTCCCTCCATATCTAATAAAATCACAACAAATAAACTTAAAAAATCCCATTCAGAAATTAAATTTTCATCTCAAAAGTTACAGACTACAGAGAAGTAAAAAACCTGGGTAACCATATGTATCATTGGCTTCAGGCAACTTGCATGGATTTTTTTCCATTATACGAATTATTACCTACACAAATAAGAGACAATTTGGATTAATTTTTCTGCAAGTGCCAGACTCTTCATAGAAATTAAAGTATTGTTATAACTGTGAGCAAAAATGAAAATTTCAGTCGGCGGATAGATACTAATTTCCTTTCTTGTTGTCATTTATTGGGCCACTCTAGCATCAGAGAGCAAAAGCAGAAAAAACGGCTTTTTGGAAATATAATGAGAATCAAGTCTAAGCTCAAAAAATGAAAAGAAGCATTTAATTTATGAAACATCAGCCACTACATTCTTACCTCAAAACAGAAAAGAAATAATAATCGTTTTAGGGGCTCAGTGGAGTTAATCTGATAAGTTCAACTTCCCTATTTACCACTGAGCATTGAGTTTGGCTTTTCTTTTTCTTTTTTGGTGACTCTGTTTCTGATGCTTTCGTAGTTCAAACTCATTTGTTTTTACAACAAGCCTCAAAATTTGGACAAATTTCAGCATTTTTAATCCTTGCAGCAACTTAAAAAGCGGAGCTTCTACTAAAATTTCAGTTTAATCTTCTACTGAACTTCTCAAAGCGGTGGACTTCATGTCGACCGAAAAGATTGAATATTTTAAATGCAGTCAAACTAGTAGATGTTCGTAGATAAGAAATATTCATGTTTAACTCAAATCTGGTGGACAGAAATGGATTAATGGGTTACGAAAGTTACCAAACTGTAACATCAACTGTTGTGGTCCGCGGAGGAGGAGAAAAATTCGTCGGGCAAAAGGCAGAGGAAAATGGCAGCCAAATAAGCGTGAATATGGCGGCGGTCTTCGTAGGGGAAAAAGATGGGTGGCGTCAGCGGCGGAAGAAGGAGCAGATAGGTGGCGCCGAGGAGGAGGAGAAAACCCCGCGGCGGCAGAATTGGGGGAAATGAAACATGTGAAATTTCGCGGATTTATTATTATTATTATCATTATTATTATTATTATCAAACGGTTGTTCTAATGTTTTTAACCATAGTAAAAACGGGAAGACTTACCATGGTTAGTGTGCACAAGAATAAATTTGAAGATAACTAGCAATCATTTGCACACATTCACTATATTAAAAATTAATATGCATCACAAAAAACCATATTTATAATTTACATAATTATGAAGATAGCACTTACTTAAAATAAAGTTTTTATAATTCATTACCAAATTAAAGGAAAAATCTAAAACTAGTTTAAATAGATACATAGTGGAAGTTTTTGAATAAATGGTGGTTATTTGTACATATAAATTTATATTGAATATTGAATAAGTAAAAGGACAAATTTGGTATATTAAAATTTGATATCATAACTTTTATGTTAGACACAAAAATGTCTTCCTTTTTATAATAGTATAGATATAGATATTTGCAATGGTTAATGGAAAATAGTCCCAACATTTGTTTTTTCATTTTTTTTTATTTATACTAGTCGTTGTGGCATGTTATTCCTGCGTGCATATTAGTTTATCATATTATTGATGCTAAATTATATTAATAAATAAAGTACTCAATTTTTTACAATGTATATTAGTAATAATATAATTTTAACAAGAATCACATCAATAGCATACAATAGTAATTATTCATTAATATAAACTCATATTTAGCTAATTATTTCTACATCAAAAGTTTAAAACTATTAAATATATCTACCTATAGATTCCATAAATTTTGTTATTCGGTTTTCATTATATTATTTGTGTTTTTAATGTTAAATTAAGTGATACATTCACTTTTGAAATTAAATTAAAAATTAAGGGCATAATTGGTAAAGCAAATTTTGATGTAGCGTGACCACTTTGAGTGTGTAAAAGGCCTTTCTTTTTTATATAGTACTAGAAAATGTTTGTACACAGTTCCTATGCATATAAAATATTTTTGAGTAAAAATATTTCCTCATTCACTATATTAAAAATTGATATACATAAATATATATATATATATAATAATTTGGATAATTATGAAGATAACACTTATTTAAAGTAAAATTTTTATAATTCATTACCAAATTAAAGAAAAAAATCTAAAACTAATTAAAATAGGTACATAGTGGAAGTTTTTGAATAAATGGTGGTTCTTTATACATATAATTTTTTATTGAATATTAAATAAGCAAAAGGCAATTTTGATATATTAAAATTTGGTATCATAACTTTTATTTTAGACACAAAAATGCCTTTATTATAATTTGGATAATTATGAAGATAGCACTTACTTAAAGTAAACTTTTTATAATTCATTACCAAATTAAAGAAAAAATCTAAAACTAATTAAAACAGGTACATAGTGGAAGTTTTTGAATAAATGGTGATTCTTTATACATATAATTTTTTATTGAATATTAAATAAGCAAATAAAATTTGGTATTATAACTTTTATTTTAGACACAAAAATGCCTTTATTTTTATAATAGTACAGATAAATACACACGCATTGAGTTCATAGGTTGGATTCGTCAACTTGACACTAAGTATGAAACTTATGACGTTGGGTCAAATTCCACTCAATTTGTTTCAACTTTTGATTGAAATTAAGGTGATTTAAAATGTTTGTGAGAGTTGTTTTTATTTTTAATTTTTAAAATTAAGTAGAGAAAAATGAATAGCTGAAAACAATTTTAAGATCTTTGCAACTTCTTAATATTTTTATAAGCGATTAAAAATTATTTTGGATATTTTTATCTTTAAAATGTTTTACCATTTTTGTTTTAAATATTTGATGGGTACATTAGTTATTTCACTTCTATTTTTCTTTTTACTTTTTACTAGTAATTTTAAACTTTAAGGCTGCACTTGCTTGTTGGACAGATTTCGATTTTCGCCGTCTCTTAAACATGAAAAAGGGAAAAGTTGTGTTTGAATGTGAAATAGTTTTTGTGTTTAATGGACATTACCTCGAAAGCTTACCTCGCATGCTCTCTCTCTCTCTCTCTCTCTCTCTCTCTCTCTCAATAATTACAACTTGAATATAATTAATTAAATGATCAAGTATTATGGTAAATTAATTAAACAAATTGTGAATTAAAAATGTAAAACTATTATACAAAATTTAAAATAATAAGTGATGAGGGTAGAATCCGTTGAAGGTTGGATCAGGTAGATGTTTCGATGAAGTTCGACCTAAGAGGTCGATAAACAAGTATAGGTGAGATGAATCCTGCAATCACTAGCAAACGTCAAGCTAGTCGATGAGCCCTCGGCTTAGGCACTCCGACGCTCAAGTCAATACCGGTCGACTAGATAATATGAGCAGCAGAGTTGGGACTTTTTGTATATATGAGAGCATATATTTGAAAGGCTAAAGTGGGGGGTATTTATAGCCTTTTTTCCCTGGGGATTTGTCTGAGATGCCCTTGATGTGTAGGGAGGACCCTTGTCCTTGCATGAGGAGTAATTAGTCATCTCCCATCCCTGTACTATTCCAGGTGGCTGCATTCCCAGGTTTTAGGGACAGGATAGGACATTGTTGAGACGCTTGCCGTGCCAGGCAGTAATGAGGCGTCATGCACCATTAATGCGGAGGCATACCGACTGTCAGTGCATTTAATGCTGCAGAGATGGTACTATGCTCTGCCGACCTCTCTGGTCGAAAGAATGTTCGACCTGAGAACGGATTGGAGCATGGATTAGCGATGCGGGTCAACATATCGACCCGCGGCCTAGTCGAGTGCTCATTTGCCTAGTTACACCATCGATCTTGGTGCTTCATCTTTGGGCCCACAAAATTTGGGCCAAGCCACTTGGACTATCCCATATCAATAAGCAAGATTATGTGATACGTGTTTTTTATTATTTTATAAATAAAAAAAAAAAGAAAAATGAGAAATCTAACTAATTCAATTAATATGAAATTTGTTAAAATATAATGCATGATTAAAAAAAATGTTGTTTTCATAGTTGGAATTTAATTTTCCTTAATTAGTAATAAAAATTCCAACACAACCCATTATTAAATTTGTATTTTTTAAATAATTCATAAAATAAATAACATTTATTAAATACATTTTTTTATATTTATCTATTATTTTAATTATTTTAAAATATTCCTCAATCTCAAACAAACCCAAAAACCAAAACTCATAAAATAATCTCATTATCTCAAACAAATCTATCTAACATATTTTAAAAACAATTTCACTATAAATCACAATTTTACATCACATCAGCAAATCATATCACCATATATAATCATTACATTTTATCCTATAACAAATCACAATCTCATTTTCCAATCTCATATATGGTGATATGATTTAAAACATCAAAACAATCTCAAAATCCCAAAAACATGAAAAATGAGGCATTACCTCACAAGCAATCACAGCCAACATTTTTAGGGTTTTCTATTTCTACTTTATATTTTTCCAATAACAAATAGCTATTGCAAACACTCACTTTAACCGAGCAAATCACATAGTATTGGATCCATATCATTGATGTATTCTCATAGAAATATCTAATTATAAAAATAAATTGTATCATAATTATTACATGATAGTGCATTTTCAATTAATTAAAATTGATTTGACCAATAACTTTGTTTCGAAATACATGTTACAGAGGAACCTTCATTATGAAATAATTTACAATTAGGGTTCTCAATCTTGTTCCAATCGAATAAAAAATAATTAAGAAATAAACAGATGTATAGACTGAAGATAGTCAAATTGTGTCTCACAGGCCTCATATGAAAATAACTCATAATTATTCTCTTATAATATTATCCCATCTTCCTATTCATCACATTTTTAACTTTACCCAAATATACATTCAAGAAAAGAGTATTCAAGCAAAAATAGCAATAGAAATGGACTTGGGACCTACCAGTCTTCATGCAGCCAAGTCCGTTGCACCACTAATTCCACTAGAAAACACCACCTTGCATCTACCTTCCTACGATTTGTTCTCAAATCGTCGTTCTTTTCTCAAAATTAATGGATATGGATAAAAATTAAAAAAACAAAAAATTGACAGATGAAAAACAACAAAAATGCAAACGTAGAAATGGCCTTGGGACCTACCAATCTTCATGCTGCCAAGTCCATTGCACCACTAATTCCACTGGAAAACACCACCTTGCATCTACCTTCCTACTAATTTGTTCTCAAATCGTCGTTCTTTTCTCGAAATTAATGGATATGGATAAAAATTAAAAAAAAAAATCAACAGATGAAAAACAACAAATATGCAAACGTTACTTCAAGCCTCAAACACAATCCACTCAACAACAAGAAGAAAAATAAAACGAGAGCATCCTGACAGTTACAGGGCATTTCTAGATGAAGAGAAAAATAGAGGGAAATGAAGAGAGATATTTGTGAATGAAAAAGAAAAAAAAACATAGCCGCATCTTCTCACCCATTTTCAAGAATGTGAAGAAAGTTCAGTTCATTATGTAAATTAAATTTCAAATAAGAGGCATTTTAATACTTATACAACCAATAGAGAGTGATTCCAACAGATAAAATTGATATAGAAGGTGAAGACAAAAACAAAAAAATAAAAATAAATAAGACTAGACATAAAAATGAAATTCAGTTTGGGGTTTTAAGACCAATTAACCATTGATTGATTTTACAAAACATCTTGAAGAGTAAAAATTAAATTTTTGGAAATGGAACATAAGGTGGACATAACAGTTCCCATAAAGACACTAAAAACAAGAACAAAACTAAAAATGCCTCAATCGAACAGGATTTAATTTATTTTAACTGTTATCTGGTAATATCCCCAGAAAATTCTAATAGTAAATCAACTGCTCCAAGAGTTGTAAAACAAGAAACACTTTTATTTTTCCCCTCCTCTGCACTTGCCACGAGTTAAAAACTCCAATTGAAATTGAAACCATGAAATACGACATATAAATAACACGACATCTACAACACAGCATCAACAACAGATGCTTTTGAAAGTAAGGTAATAGGAAATAAACGGAAAGGACTCAACAGCAAACTGGCGGCTACTTTTACTGAATCTTTACATTTATAAAGTTCATGGAAAAGCCAATCTGGTAATAAGAGCAAGGGTCCAAATAAATAGCATACATGGACAGGCACTAAGGAAATGCAAGGGAACTAGATTTCGTCTCACTACTCCAGCACAGTCGATTAAACATACTTCGCAACATGGACCAATCTGAAGACGGTCCTTACCTGACTTTTGGGCAAAATGTACAAGCATTCTCAAGCCCCAGCATTCAGTAAATCATCACAAAAGTCACGGAAATCTTTGGCAGCATTTACATTGGTTTGAACTCAACAGGTTTCCATGTTTGTTTTTGCACTGTCTTTCAGCAGCGACAGAGTCGCACATTTGATCGTCAACTCGTTTGAATCATGCCAAGTATTTGAACAAGTTCGGATTATCCTTGTCCCTTTCCAGATAGTCACGGGTGATCAAATCCTCAATCCTCTTCTTGATTGCTTTAACATCAGGCTGCATAATTATGCAAAGTTAAAGTGTTTGAATAGATAAAAATATTGAAAAGAATATAGAATGCAACCCAAGGGTACCTTGAACATACGACCCAATTGCTCAACGCACTCCATGACCAACTGCTGATACCCCAATACTTTCCTACTCTTCATGATACGCACAATTGAGGCATCAATGGCATACCGTCTATCCTTGTCAACATCCTCAATGACCTTCTTCTTCTCATCCACAGGTGGGAGGGGTATCTTCATTCCCAAGGAAACAGTTGATAATATAGTCAGGTAAAAGTGAATACTTCTGTAATTTTGTGAGTCTTGATATTTTATTTGAACCCCACCCCAACCCCAACTCATCCATCCACATTCCGCTATACACTAATCCCTTCTACTTTCCGCGACACACACACACACACACACGGGAATAGAGGGTGGGAAATTAGTACCTTTATCCTTCTCATTTTGTCGGTGAACTTTGAATTGAACTCAAAAACGTCGGTTGGGGAAATTGTTTTGGTGTTTGGCTCCTTGTTCAGAATCTTATATTTGGCACATGAAAGTGAATGAAGCAACCTAACAACATCATCATCTGATAGGTTCAACTGAGCCATGATTTCCTGATAACTCAATCTATCAGAGGCGTTGAACAGCAGAAGGGCAGCAGCCTACAAAAGGAGTTTAAAAGCTTCAATCACTACAATATCAATCAAGGGATCAGGCATGAATGAGTTACTATCTTGTCCTGCCAAATGACCTGATAAGTTGTAACAATAAGCTCTATTGTCTTTGGTTCAAATTTTCCATTGATGTTACAAGTACCCAACGAATATATCCATGTAAGTTTCCTGTGCTTTGTTTTCGTCTGGTAGAACTCCCGAAATACTTCAACGCACTTGACCTAGAAGAAATATCCAGAGTAAAAATAGAAGTCAGTTACAAAGACGGCTTCTACAACGCACAAGATTTTACATGTATAAGCATTACCATCTCAGCTGGAAGGTTAAGATCAAAGGACTTGTAACTTGGCCAGAAACCAGTAGTGAGAACAGTCACTGTCAAGTCAATCCCTGGATTTGCATTTGGATTATTGCTGAGGTATTCCTCAAAGCTGGTTTGATTTTCCCTGGCTAGAGTCAAATCTGTGACCTGATATAGTTGAAAAGGTCAAAGAAAATTTAAATCACATTACAATAAAGGATGATGATTCAGAATAGGTAATGATATGAGACTGACCATCCCCTCCATCTTTGATGTAAATTGGCCACCACATTGCTGCTTCAACTTTGTCAGGATACTTCTCTCATGCTCATCATTAGCACTTTTATCAAATAATAAGCGCCGTGCAAGCTTTTTCCTATCAACAACAGCAGTAAAAAGAATAAAAAGGATGCATCCTTCATTGAAAGTAAAAACAAATCAACCAATCACTGATTTGGGAAACTCACCTATAGAATTCAGCAAATAAATCCTTATCACTGATATAAGCAAGCAATTTTACCACCTGAAGGGTATTTAGAGTGTCAATCCAAGCATTGGAAATTCTATCACATCAAATATCAAACCAAAGTTGAAATACATGCAAAACACACCTTTTCCAGTGTTTCCTCAATAGCTTCATCACTCAACTTCTCACTCCCACCTTTTTTGAGAATGTTATCACAAAACGTCGCCAGAAGTTCTGCACTAGAACTTCCCGCAACACCTTTGTTGCAGAAGACTTCAAACGCCTCTTTGAGGGCCTATCAATTGGGTAGAGAAAACAGAAAGTCATACTAACCCTGAAGTGCAAGGCTGGGGAAAAGAAAACATGAATCTATTAGATAATTCTTACCTTGTGGAAAAGCGTGTGATTCAGAAAACAGTCATTCACATATGCCATGAATTTGTCATGGAGCTCAATTACTTTTCTGACAAATACCTGGATCCCAAAAACGAATTAATCTCAATGTCCTGAGGATATTTTTTTAAGGTCAAGAAAATTAAGAAAAAGTTACCTGTTCCTGCAGCCCAACAACATCTTTCTTATCTGCCTGCAAAAGAAGCCTATTGATTAGAAATCTATAGAAACATTTAGCTAAAGACAAAACATTTTCTTTAAGCACATTCCCCAGCCAAATCCAGAGAACTCTTTTAAAACAGTGCTCCTAATAATCTTGTTGTGGGGAAATGGAGTGACATACACTTAAGTGTTTTCAGTTAACTAAAAAAATATGATTAGGAAACCGAAAAGAAATCACAGCAAGGTTTCATAAGAATTGTTCTCTTTTCGAAGAACACAAAAAAGTTTACCGTTTTTTTTAACAAAAAGAGTTTTTTTTTTATGAAGGATAAGCTTCATAAAGAAACATATTATTTCATCCAGTTGTTTCTTACACAATGATAGCTTGTTAGCCAGACCATTTTAATATATAATCAGTTAAAGCTATATGGAAACTATTCAATTGATTTCTCTCGGATGAAATAAGAGAATCTTTCTAAATCACACCACACAGTTCCTCAAAGTGCCCCCAAACTTTTCACCCATCTTGCATTAAAGTAAAAACAAAAGCTGGATAAATTTTCCAAGAAATGTCTCACATCTTCTTCCTCTCTTCTTTTCTACTATTTATTCATTTATTAAATAATAGACACCGACTTCTCTTCTTCTATGCTTCCATCTTGTTAAACAAATCAAAATTTCCGCAAGAGAATCAGAAAATTTATATAGGAAAATGATAGTGATGTTCTAGAAATATGTGATACAACAATAAAATACACGTGATATGGATACCATATATAAATTCAGCCGTGGGTGTGATAGCGTATTATGGAAAAGCGAAGTGACTATTGCAGGTTCACTTTTTCATTGTACGCATGGATTAATTACTGAACCACCATCCATATCAAAAGAAAAAATGCACGAGAAAAACCCAAGTATACTGTCAACTTTTCATATCACGTCAATTAATTATGTTCTACAAAAAAAGCAAAAAAGAAAACTAACATTAAGCTTCATAACAATTCTTACTATAGTTGCTACTAAATAGACCTCTTGCAAAGGATCAAATTAACAAAATTTAGAACAAACATACCTTCTTGTTGCTTGCAGCGTCTTCTGCTTGTTTAACTAAGGCAGTACCTTCAGCAGTAACATGCTGTGATTGGGAACCATTATTCAGTAGTGAACATGAAAACTTGGTGAATATAAGCAGCATAAAATTTTGAAATATTGGTCACTTTCTACAATGCAAAACCAAAAGTTACAAACCTGCTTAAATATATTGGCCACAGGCTCCAAGCCTCGAGGTATTTTGGAAAAGAGTCTATACATCCTCGACAAATCCTCTACCTAATAGACAAAGGCTAAGATTTTAGCATCAAAGAGTTGCAATTGAATAAAACATCCAAATACATAAATAAAGATTTGTAGTATAAGTACCTTGTCATCCCTAAGTAACGCATGACAACCTGAGTGCTCCTTCTCAAGCAGTTGGGTAGCATATACAGACAACAGCTCATGTTGTACTTTCTACCAGAATTGAAAACCATTAATTAGATACAGTAAAACAAAAAGATAACTTAATTGAATTGGAAGTTCCTATGAAATTGAATAATTTGTTACAAAAAATCCATCCTGATTCATGGGATGCTGGGACATAGCCTACTTCTAGAGTTGGTTATCCAAGAGCAAGAACAGACCTCAAGCAACTTTGTCTCACTGCTTGAATGAAGATAATGAGCCACCCTGTCCTTTTCTCGTTTCAAACACTCTTCAGCCTGAATGTCCAAAAAAGATTGTTACAGACCATGTAGAAAAGAAGTTTGAGGGTAGTGACAATTTAGCAAATTCCCCATCATGTTGGTGCCTATGAGCATGTGCTTGTGTGTGCTCTTCACCCTGGAGGGGTGGGAGATTTTGTTGGGAGGGGGGGGGGGGTGTTTCTGAGTCAAAAAAGAATTTACTTTTAACATATAGTCAGGACATGAATCATCTAAGATCCAATTTGAAGCCTTCCGGGAATAGTAAGCAGCTGTATCCTTCAGCATTGCTGCCTCAAAGTCATTCTCATAGTAATCCATCTGCCCCATTCCAATTTCAACAAAAATATCCAATACATTCTTCAACAAAGCCCGGTCTATTTGCTCTCCTTCCCGCTCTTGATCAATCTGGTCAGAAAATATGTATAAACCTCAACAGAGAAAATATAAGGATAGTATGGTATAAAGCAGAACAATAACACATACATACCAGAGATATAACAGCATCCCTTACTTTCCCATTTAACTCCTGGTACACCTGAAATCAGAAACCATTTCCCAAAATGTTCAAAAACCCAGCAGCAAAGGTAAAGGGAAAAGATGAAAAGAAAAGTAGGGGAACAGGTGAACAACCAGAGCTTGGAAATTGCTCAAATTTAGTGTTATTGTTCATCACATTGACAAACAAGTTTCAATAGTTCAATCAAGCAGAGACTGCTCAAATTTAGTGTTACTCACATTCTTTGAGAACAACAACTTTCAATTGTTCAATCAAGCGAGGGACACTCAACCAGAAATCAAGGTAGCATAGAGTCAAAAGTTACCAGGTCTCGGAAGCACGTCAGACCAACTTCTTTAAGCGCTGGAAGTGACCTTCTAGCTATGAAGTAGCGATCAAGATAGTGAAAGAATCTTGAAAGCCATCGCACCATGATTTTATGATTCAACCACCTTTTCACGAGCTCCCTCAACATGAACTCATCATGCTTCTCCCTCAAAGAAGGCAGCACCTAAATGAAAAGCAGGAAAGTCAAAATGCATGGTGAGAAAAAGAACATAAATCAATTTTAGAAACTAAACAGATGAGCATGGCATGATAAAAGAGGCTGTAAAACTTAACATATTCAGCTTAGTGGAACTAGGATCGTAATTTGCAGTTCAGCCTCAAAAGTTTAGTTTAGAATAAAGGCAAGCAACTACATACACCAGGATCTTAAAGATCACTTAGTCAGAAACAAAGTTTTATTAAGTATTACATTGATTCAACCTTAGTTCTCAACTTGACTCCTGATGTAGTCCGCAGAAGCTGACTGTATATATCATCAACCAACCCAATCTATACTGTCGCCCTAAAAACTCAATATGATTGATTCACCACAAGAATGGTGAGCATCTACCTCAATGAATCATTCTTGTTGCTCATCAACCTATGCCCTAATATCGCACCATGTTGTACAATACCACACAGAAGTTTAATGGTTACTCCTATAGATGGTCTCGATGGAGCTCGATGAAAGACAAATTCCCATCCAATTCCTAGATTTTTTGTCTTTCAATCCACCATAATATTCATGGTTGATAACCACTGCCAGGTTATTCCCGTAACTGGTCTCAATGGAACTCAACTAAAGACGATTCAACTTCATAGCATGCTTTGTCTTTCAATCCACCATCTCCATTATGACAAAGCTCCTCAACATTCATTCAGCATGGTTTATTTGTTAATTGGTCTTCAAACAATGTAATGCATTTGTAAAAGGTCCGCACAACAGGACTTTGTCAGAAGAGGACTGGGGCAAAGATACGTGCATAAACATTTTCCTTTGTCTTCCTTTATGTGGGAAGGTGGGGATTTGAGTGCTCGTTGGGTTTTCTCAGGAAATGTATGTGAAGTCAAAATAAATTGTTAGGTTTCACAGGACATTTATTCATTCTTACGACAACACCACAACTCTTGACCATGTATGAAGATGGCATAGAGAACTTTAACAGAGCATTTTTTTAACATACAGGAATACTATCTTGTTTCCTGCCATCTTCCAACTTGGACCATTCAAGAGCATCTCCGACCCAATTAGAGGTAAAGAGAAGTAAACATCAAATTTATCAATGCAATAAGAAATTTGGGATTCATGGACAACAGACATTAGATGGTAAGTAGCCCAACCTCCAATTCTGATGAAAATACATATTACAACACCAAGAAAGGCCATGAATGTAGAATACATTTCTAGCCCCTAAAACATATAAAGCAATGAAGTCTAGTATAAGCAGCCAGCAGTTTCGTATTATGAATCCATATGCACTTTAAATAATGTCCATAAAGATATGAATGCAAGAGATCTCCCATGGAGATCCAGATGAGTGCTAAATCAGACAAAAAAATCAACAATCTAGGACGACTTTCAGAAACAATAGTATTCCAAAATTAACCACCCAGAATTTTAATAGGTACTTCCAGCTGCATGCGTATAATACATGCTTTATAATGTTATGCCAGTAAATAGAACATCTGGACTCATCGTTACCGTTGATGTAATGTACTCTTCAAAAGACTCCCGGTACTTGTCATACAGTTGCTGAGAATAATCATGAGGGGGCTTTTGGGTACACATGTTATATATCGTCCTGTTAATAAGAATAAGGGAAAGTCAACCAATTAACAAGTTCATAACAGCCTACAAAATAATATATTAACGGTACAAGTACTAAAATAGTACGTGTAGAGCATCATGTAGTCCTCTGAGCTGAATTGTGGCTCGGGCTGTCCTTCTAGAATATTTTTCAGTTTTGTAATCCCTTTTTGCATGAAGTCCCATCCTTGTTCTAAATCAATGGTGTTCCGCTGGTTCATCGTCATCTTCTATACCAGCTCAAGATAAACACAGAGCCACGGCTTTATTCCAGTTCAAAACCTGCCATTGCCAAACAAATTGTTGACTTAACTGACAGAAAAGGAAACAATATGGAGATATTAAAAAGTCAGTACCTAAAAGGAGTTCAAATACCAAAATATTAAATGCAATAGGTAATTAACCAATAGCAAAATGAATAGGATTATAATAGTAATTCAGTTTCTATTGATTCAGTGAGAACTTAAATAATCACAAAAATACATAAACCCGAAATAGTAGCCATCAAGAACACCAACTATAAAAATGCATCAGAATTTAAACAATCAAAATGAACAAATCAGGCATTACATACTAATCATGAACCGAATAGAGAGTATAATGTGCCAATACATAAATCAACAAACTAAATGGGAAGAAGAGAAAACACGAAACTGTAAGAAAAATCAACATCTTAGATTTCAGAAAAGAAATATTGACACTGAACCCCAAAAATTTTCCCATAATAAATGAAAATAATTAATTATGGCAAAAGGTGGTACAACAATAAAGAAAGCTTCAGCTATAACTCAATTCTTCCAATAAATCACCAAAAAATTAAAATTCAACATAGGCTCATAAGTCATAATTTATCACCACGCCAAGAACCGACCATATGGAATTTACTTACATCCACAAAAGAAATGAAAGAAACCCCATAAAAATATCTATACAAGAAGACACAAAGAATAACAATTTGAACAACAAAACCCTAACAATCAGCAGAATCGCAGCTAAACCAGCAGAAACCTAATCGAAACTCCTTAAATTCAACTCAAACCCAAATTCAAGCTCAAATATCTGCAATTATCTCCACATCGAGATCCGTAACCAAATGAATTGCAATAATTTCAATACCGATCGCACAAAAAACCATCGCCACATACCTACTCACCAACACAAACAGAAACAACCCACAAAAAATTAAGGAATACATACGACATATACACGATGTATGTATACTTAGCAAGAAAAAATACCTGAAGAGGAGAGAGATTTCGGGTCAGATGTGAATCTCTCCCGTGTTTTGTTTTCCTCTTGTTTCTTTTTCTTGGCTTCCTTTATGCCTCTTATATCTTTTAAGTCCTCCACTGAAGTTTCTATAATTATCCTGCGGCCCCAAAATTCGTCATCTTACGTTTTTGCCCCCGTGTTCTTGTTTCTTTTCTAAGATTTTAAATTCATCATTTAATAGAATTTAAAATGATTTATAAATTTTTTTTACCAGAATACTATTCTCCTTAAAAAATTGAGTTTAGTTTGATGAAAAGATAACCCTCTTTACAAATATAATATGTTTGTGTTAGAACTCAGAAGTATTCAGTAAATAGTAGATTATTGAATAAAAATATAAAGATTTAGTACTAGGGATGCAAATAAATTGAGCCAGCTCACGAGTTTGATAAGAGGCTCGCAAAGTGTTCGAACTCATGTATGAAGAATTTGAGTTCAAGTTGAGCTTGAGCCAAATAAATTTTGTTCGTAGGTTCGTGAGTGATATGGGATAGCCCAATGTGCTCGGCCCAAAGACCACAGGCCCACCTCATACACTAGGCCCAATTATACTACCGACGTCGGGTGACCCCAGTCGACCATACAGATCGACACCGTTCGAAGGCTAGGCCGCTGATCGATACCTCGACCGCACTGCTCATCCAGCCCGTAAGCCTTGCGCCATGCTTGTGTTAGGTCAACCAGTGAAGTCGATTAGGCGTGGAACCGCCTTTGCTGCAATAAATGCCCTGACATGCAGCATGCCTCCACATTAATGAAGCATGCCGCCCCATTAACGCCCATGCTGCCACACCAGAGAAAAGGCGCGGGTACAGTGTCTTATTTTGTTCCCAAAACCTGGAGAGACAACTACTTGGAATAGTACAAGGGTGGGAGATGACTTAATGGCCCCCAGGCAAGGACAAAAACCATTGCAACAAGTCAAGGGCATCTTAGACAAATTCTTGCTTGTAGAAGGCTATAAATACCCTTACTCCAGCCCCTCAAAAGTATGCCATTTTACATATACAAAGCCCTCACTCTGCTGCTCGTTATATATTCAACCTCATACTAACTTGAACGTTGGAGAGCCTAAGCCGAGGGCATCTCGGCTAGCCTGACGTTTACTCATGATTGCAGGACTCGGCCTAATTACCTTCATATATCGACCATAGAGGTCGAACCTTTCGAAAATTACCATCTGATCCAACTTCAAGCGAATATCACCCTCATCATTTGGCGTCGTCTATGGGAAACGCGAGTCCGCTATCGAAAATGGTGAACACTAGACGAGCCCCCTCAGGAAAAGAAGAAAATAGGAGATCCAGCTCTTCCCCTCCTAGACCTCAGCAAGAAGTTGGCGCCCCCGAGTCGAGCGCCAAGCCAGAACAAGTGGTCACCTTGACCATGCCCCAATTGATACAGTTCATCAGCGAGCAGATTTCAGCTCAACTATCTGCGGCTCTGAATCGACACACCGCTCAATCGAAGCCGACAACCAGTGCAACACCGTAACCTACAGCCCTAGATGAGAGACAACCAAGATAAAACCAGGAGCAACCAGAATCCAGAAGGCCCCCTTCAAGGCGCAAAGTAAGCCCAGGCCGTTTTCCAAGGGAAATGGCACGACCCCTGCCCCGCAAGGAGGTTGTAGATTTTGTTAACCACAGCGTTCGACCCATTTGAGCCTCGCAGTGCGATAGGGTTGAGCGCTCGAGACCCCACCCAAACAGATATGCATCCCAGGTTGACAGGGAATAATGGGAAGAAGTGTCCCACTAGGTCCAACAGCTGAACCGACGACTGGAAGAGATCTCGAGGAGAAACATGGAGAAATTTCACCATCAAGAGGGACCGCAGAGGTTCCAAAAAGAGAGAGACTCCCCCTTCGTCCAGGATATTATCGATGAGTGCATCGCTGTTAATGCCAAGATTTCAACTGGCTTGCCCCGATATGATGGCTCGTCAGACCCAAACGAACATCTAATGCAGTTCGAGCATATGATGCAGTTGCACAGGCACAGTGAGTTACCGAGATGGAAGCCATGAAAAAATAAAAAAAATAATGTCACTTCCATAAGCAAAAAGGGCATGACACAGAAGATTGTTTCAACTTGCATGATGAGATCGAAAGACTGATCAGGCAGGGCCATCCGAAAAAATACGTCGATGAGCAGGCCAGGCGAGAAGAGGGCAAAACTGACCAGACTCCCCGTAGAGAAAGGTCGGCCAGCCCAAGAAAAGAAGACAAAGGAAAAAGACCTGCCCAGGAACCCCACCCACCCATTCAAGGAGTCATTGACATGATCGCATGAGGCCCTAGCATGGGGGATTCAAGGTCCGCAAGGAAGCAGACTCAAAGAAAGCTAGAGTCGACCAAATCAGCCCAGGTCAAGACGATTTTCAGCTCTCAACCAACGCAGAGCCAATCTCCTTCACCAACTCCGACCTCGACCATGTGGAGAACAGAGAAGTCGACAGAAAAATAGACTGCCCCACCGTGGTAACACTCTAAATAGCCAACTTCGAGGTGAGAAAGATCTTGGTCGACAATGGCAGCTCCGTGAACATCATATTCTTGTCCACCTTGAACAGAATGAAATTGGGGGAATTAAAGTTTGATCCAGCCAGAACGTCGCTAGTTGGATTTGGGGGGTCTAATATTATTCCAGAAGGATCTATTAACCTCTCCACAATATTTGGACAAGGTCCCCAAAGCAGAACCTTGATGATCAACTACTTGGTAGTCGATGCTCCATCGCCTATAATGTTATCATTGGTCGACCCGCCTTAAACGACTTCAGAGCTATCGTCTCCACTTACCACATGAAGATTAAGTTCCTGACCCCAGCAGGAGTAGGAGAACTTTTATGCAATCTTAAGGATGCATGGCACTGCTATACCATTTCCATCGAGTCCAGCGAACAAAAGAAGCGACCTCAGCTGAAGCCCTTGAGGGACGCCCCTACAATGAAACCCAACGAAGGACCTTCATCTAAAAAAAGGAAGTTGGAAGACATCCGTGTCGAGCCCGTTAGGGAATTCAAAACAATAGAGCTGGAACCTGGAAACCCCGACAAGACCACCTGGGTCGGAAGCAATATGGGCGACCGCTTGGAATGCTTTATGGTTGATTTGCTTCGACGAAACATCGATGTGTTCGCTTGGAAAGCTACTAATCTCCAAGTAATCGACCCAAGTGTTATCGTCTATCGACTCAACGTAGACCTTGCCCACAAACCAGTGAGATAGAAGATAATAACCTTCAATGCTGAGAGGTCCTAAATCATTGAGGAAGAGGTCAACAAGCTTTTATAGGCAGGATATATTGTAGAAATTGAGTACCCCTCTTAGCTTTGTAATGTTGTACTCATCCCGAAGAATGAGGGAAAATGGCGCATGTGTAACGATTTCACTAATTTAAATAAAGCTTGCCTCGCATAGATTTATTAGTCGATTCCACCGCTGGTTGCGAATTGTTGAGCATGATGGATGCCTTCCAAGGCTATTATCAAATATTCATGGCACCCGAGGATAGGGATAAGACCTCTTTTGTCATCTCTAATGGAGTATACTGCTTCTTGGTCATGCCCTTCGGGCTCAAGAATGCAGGGGCAACATACCAAAGATTGGTCAACTTTATGTTCAAAAGCGAGATCGGAAAATCGATAGAGGTCTACGTCGATGATATGATTATAAAAACAGAGAAAACTGATGAGCACCTAATCGACCTAGACCACACTTTCTCTATATTAAGGGCCTTCGGTATAAAACTCAATCCCAATAAGTACACCTTCGAAGTTCGAGGAGGCAAGTTCCTGGGCTATATGGTCAGACAAAGAGGGATCGAGGCGAACCCGCTTAAGATCCAGGCAATTCTAGATATCGCCCCGTCCCTTACTATTCGAGATGTACAACGACTGGCCGATAGGAGTCTACCCTTCTTCAAACTCCTCAGGAATGCTTAAAAATTGGGGTTTTAGTGGACCGAACAGTGTGATCAGGCTCTCGTTGGGCTCAAGCAATACCTATCCTCGCCACCTATGCTCGCTAAGCCCGAGCTGGGAGAAGTTTTGCAACTTTACTTGGCCGTCTCGGCCATCTCGATCAACTCAGTATTGGCATCGATGAGAGACGGAGCTCACTGATCGATGTATTACTGCAGTAAGGCCTTGCACGGGCTAGAACACAATTGCCTGAAAATCGAGAATTTTGCCCTCGCCCTCGCCCTCGTTACAGCAGCATGGAAGCTACGACCTTACTTCCAATCCCACGTCGACGTTTTGGCAACCTCATCTGGAGGTGGAATAGGTGTTTCTCTTCATTCCCCACTTGCTGAGAAGTATGATTTTGCAATAAAGCTCGAGTTCCTGATCACCAACAACAAAGTAGAATATGAAGTTCTCATTACTGGAATGAACATGGCAGCAGGTCGGGGTGTCGAGCAGTTGGTAGCGATCACTGATTCCCAACTGGTCGCAGAGCAAGTAGAAGGCAATTTCGAAGCCAATGAGGCCAAAATGAGCTAATATCTGATTGAAGTAAAATAATTACAACGGTCATTCAAGAGTTTCACCCTGAACCAGGTCCCCCGAGCGGAGAATGAACGGGCAGATGCACTTTCAAAGCTAGCCAGCCTCAACGAAAGGAACCAGGGAAAGAACCATAACATTCTTAGTGGACAGCAAACCATATATCCAAGCCATCGATCATAACCTCGTCGGTTGGGTCGAAGAGACAGCTCCTTCCTGGCAAGACCCGATCAAACTCTACTTGAGTCAGGGGACCATCCCCGACATAGAGAAAGAGGCCCGTAGGCTTAGAGCGCAAGCAACCAAGTTTGCTCTGGACGAACACAGACAACTTTACAGGAGGTCGATATCGGGACCACCACTTAAATGCCTAACACCCAAAGAGGCAAATGAAGTACTACACGAGATCCACGCTGGCACCTGCGGCAACCATTCTGGAGGTCGGTCTTTGGCCCATAAAGTTGTTCGTTACGATTATTTTTAGCCCACCTCATTGCAAGACTCAGTCGACTTCGCCAGAAAATGCCCATCGTTCCAGATCCACTCGAACATGCCGCACCAACCAGCCGCATCGATGGTCAACATCCAGATCACATGGCCATTCGACCAGTAGGGGATCGACATAGTTAGATCTCTCCCAAAGACATCGGGTTAGTGAAAGTTCATCATCGTGGCGGTCAAGTACTTCACTAAATAGGTCAAAGTTGAAGCAGTTTAGAAAATCACCGATGCGGCCATCAAGAGCTTCATTTGGAAAAATATAATCTGTCGATTCGGTTTGCCCAAAGTTCTGATCTTGGATAATGGCACTCAGTTTCAAATTAGGAGCATGAGAAAGTGGTGGGAGGCCCTAGGAATCAGCTAGCATTTCACATCGATTGGGAACCCTTAGGCTAATGGTCAGACGGAGGTCACGAATAGAACAGTTCTCGACCACCTCAAAGCTCGAATAGCAGACACAGGAGCAAGTTGGGCAGACGACCTCCCAGGAGTGCTACGGGCGTATAGGACCACTCCGTGAACAGCCACAAGTCGCAGCAGCCCCTACAGCTTGGTCTATGGTTCTGAAGCAGTAATTCCATCCGAGCTGGTCCAACACATAGCCCGGGTGATTCACTATAATCCGATCAGAAATGTAACAGAAAGGACCCTAGACCTAATCACCATTAACGAGCTACGCCACACAGCCTACAACACGATACAATGATACCGGTCGAAAATGGCAGAACATTACAACAAAGTAGTTCGACCTCATAGTTTCAAAGTCGGCGACCTGGTCCTCAAGAAGGTAGAAGTGTTGAGAAATGTGGGAAAACTCAACCCAAAGTGGGAGGGACCTTACTCTGTGGTCAAAGTGTCAAAGCACAATACATACTGGCTAGCAGACATGCAAGGTAACGAACTGCCATGACCTTAGAATGCCATAAATCTAAAGAAATTTTATGTGTAAAAAGGCCATGGGCCGCAATTGTATTCCATTGCAGAAATGAAAAGCTAAAAAAAAAAATTGGCAAAAGTTGATTGCGAATACCTATTGGCATAAGCTGACCAAGCAGGCTTCGAGTCACCAAGTCAAGGCTTCGCAGCTAAGACCAACTTGTCGACCCTGTAGTCGACCAAGCAGGCTTCGAGCCGCCAAGTCAAGGCTTTGCAGTCGAGACCACTCAGTCGACCCCGCAGTCGCTAAATTATTCGGAGTTTGGTTGTTAATTATTTTGCTTAACTAAGAAATCGACGTGGGAGGTCACTACTGACCATGCAATCGCTAGATTGAACAAATCTCTAAATTACAATGAGTCTCCGATTCATTAAATTGCATATTAGTCATAATCCACTCAACGAGGATGTTGAACTAATATCGCAAAATCTAACACTGCGAACGTCCGACTATAAATTTATCCATGCAATTGATTAAAGGCAGTCAAAGTAGGAAAATTTAAAAGAACACCTCGTTCAAATACAAAAAACATCCATTACATGTATCAAATTGAATACATTAGTCAAAATAAAAGTAAAAATGCATCATTTAGGCAGCATCAGCTTGACTCGTTGCCTGTACCTCGAAGGGATTGGAATGGGAACTAGCTCGGGCATGGCAACAGCAATAGAAACAGCGGCAGTCACCGGCTGAGAAGGTCCAGCCACATCGGCCAGAAAATGCCCGTCCAGAGGAGAAAGATACTCGACCGCGTCGACCATGCCATCCTTGACCTCGAACGCAAAGTCGTTGGCGAAGTCAAATTCTTTAGCAATCCCTTCCAACCTTTTCGCCACCTCGGCTTGCCTCCTTTGTTCATTTTTCAAGGGCGCGACTGGTGGAGCCTCCGCAACTCCCTCGGCCACAGTGGCTTTTGCACCTTCCCCTTCAGCACCCCCATCGTCTTCTGGATAGGGCTGCAGCTGCTCGTCGAGAAGGTAATTGAGGCATTCCATATCCTCCGGTCGGAATGAATAGCCCAGGAATTGCAGTTGCTTGAGGGCCTTCTCGAACGAGTTTCGGGTGTCGTCAAGTGCAAACACAACATTCGCGTCCTGAAACGCCAAGCTCAACATGAACTGCTACACCGCCTCTCGCTGCATCAGTGGCAGCTTCTGGTAGAATTCAGCTCGAGCCTCATCGAGGGCAGTATTTCGACCAACGGATCGACCAGAGTTATAAGCGACTTTCCCATCCAGCTTAACCTGCTGGCTGCTTTAGCAGCTCATCCATTTTGGTCCTCCCCTCGATCGAGGCAACCAGCTTATTGTTTAGCTCCTCGACCTACTTGGCCAGCTCTTTGAATATGCTCTGCGAATACTCGAGCTGAGCCTTCAGAGTCTCCACGTCTTTGCCTGCCTGTAGGTGCTCACGGTCAGCTAAGGCCAGCTCTGATCGCCTGTAGAAGTGATATCCCAACTGGCCGACCTGAAAGACAACATTGCTAGAAAGAATACAATATTCGACCAGAAAGCAATATTCAGCAATATAACCCACTTGACCCAAGCCTTACCATGTTGGAGTGATAAATCAGCGCCCTTAGAACAGCATCCTAGCTCAGCCCCATTAGTTTCTTCTGGTCGAACAGGAACAACCGGGCCATAACACTTTCAAATGAGCAGCTCCCGTTGACCCTGCCATCTCCATCGACAGCGAGTTGTGCACGGCCGTGCTCGGCTCAGTGCCAAACCTAGGCGATGGCAGTTTGGGCAGGTGAAACAGCAGGTCATCCCCGCGTGGCCCGAACAGATCGTAGCCCGATGGTTGGCCCAACCCTGCAGCCCTCCCTTTCTCCTTTTCTGCAGCAGTCCTCTTTGGGGCAGGTCCTTCCTACTCCACCATAGGTCTCTTACCTTGACTTGCTGGGATGCTGTCTGTAGTGGTTATGGGTCGAGTTGGTGAAGGTGTCGGCGACGGCGAAGCTGTCATGGCCTCTGGTTGAGGCACCTTGGCCGCTGTAGCTGCTCAACGAGCCGCGGTCGCCAAGCAGCGTTGTTGGTTCTTCTCGGCCCTAGCCAGAGCCTCAGCTCTCAAGCAGTTCATGATCTCATCGCGATTTGCCAAGTAACATGATAGCAAAAGTTGAAATCGAGCAGAAAAATAGAAAAATAACAAACTGTAAGCAGCACAGTCTACCTAGTCGATCGTCCGCAGGCAAATTTAAGTGGGCTAGCGACAACCCAGCCAACACCAAACTCCTTTCCTCGATAAACACCGAGGCCTCCATTTGGCCAAACTTGACTAGATCCCGAACGAAAGTATTGGGCCAGGTCGGAGTCAGGTTACCCGGTATCTCAATATGCCCTATCTACTAGCCCCTCGGAATATTGAAACCCCCAGCAACTCGAACAAATAGATAACGTTTTTTCCATTCTTGTCCATATGAAGAGGCCGGGGTTACGAGGAATTTACGACGGGGTCGAGCAGTTAGGTAATAAAAACCTGACTCGTTAGTGCTACCTGACTTGCGGGACATGGAAAGATGGAAAAGGTTCGAGAAATTATCAAAGCTGGCAGGCTGGTCAAAAAGGTGCATCAAAACAATAAAACTGTAAATGGTTGAAAAACAGTTCGACAGTAATTGGGTTATACACACTTGTAAGCCTCTAAGCAGGTCGACTATCTGACCACCTAAAGGAAACCTAAGACCACACCTAAAGGCGTCATCAAACACGTTGATGCAGCCGACCGGCGGTTGATGCATTTGACCAGAAGCCCCAGACGTTAATAACTCATACTCAAGAGGAATGTGATATAACTGCCTAATATGCCTTAAGTCAACAGGAGTGATGATGGACACTATCTTATTGTAATGGTCAGGGGTGAATAATCGACCCCGTGATGGAGGAACCTGACTTGGCCCAACTCCATCACCCTCGCGATCGCTGCTCAAGCTACTGGAGCTCAAGCTATTGCTCGACGAGCTACTCGACTCCTCTGACAAACCCCCAGGCCTATCAGAGTGGGTAGCCTCACTATCCCCCATTTGACTACCCTCAGAATCAGATAAACGCAACATTATGGCAATAAATCTAAGAACGCTAAGGAGAAGAAAGAAAGAACTTACGTGTTGATGAACTAAAAGTAGAAGATATTAGCAGCAAAAGCAGTTGGTTAGACGCTCGACTAGACGTAAAGGCAGTAAACGTAAAAATGGTTGTTGTAACAACACATATTTTAGGTGTGCGAGCGCGGGAATCCAAGCGATTGTAATAATGCTGTAACTACCGTCCCACGGCACTCACGACATGATGTAACCGCTCATTTAATGCACGAAACTCGGGTTGACTTTCAAAAACCCTCATCGATGAGCCCGTGTAACCGTTCAATTAACTACTCCCCAATCTTTCTCGTCGATTCCCTCATTCAGCATTCGGAAGTAGAGGGAACTCATGATATGAGATAGACCAATGTGCTTGGCCCAAAGACCACAGGTCCAGGGGCGTAACGGTGGGCCTACCTCACACACTGGGCCCAATTATGCTACCAACGTCGTATGACCCCAGTCGACCATACAGATCGACACCGTTCGAAGGCTAGGCTGCTAATCGATACCTCGACTGCATTGCTCGTCCAGCCCGTAAGCCTCGCGCCATGCCTGTGTTAGGTCGACCAGGGAGGTCGATTAGGCATGTAATCGCCTCTGCCGCATTAAATGCCCTGACAGACAGCATGCCTCCGCATTAATGGCGCATGCTACCCCAGTACCACCTATGTTGCCACACTAGAGAGGAGGCGCGGGTACAATGTCCTATTCTATCCCCAAAACCTGGAGAGGCAGCCATCTGGAATAGTACAAAGGTGGGAGATAACTTAATGGCTCCCAGCCAAAGACAAAAACCATTACAACAAGTCAAGGGCATCTCAGACAAATTCCCGCTGGGAGAAGTCTATAAATACCCTCACTCCAGCCCCTCAAAGGTATGCCATGTTACATACACAAAGCCCTCACTCTGCTACTCGTTATATATTCGACCTCATACTAACTTGAGCGTTGGAGAGCCTAAGCCGAAGGCAGCTCGGCTAGCCTGACATTTGCTCGTGATTGCAGGACTCGGCCCAATTACCTTCATATATTGACCATAGAGGTCAAACCCTTCAAAAATTACCATTTAATCCAACTTTAAGCGGATATCACTTTCATCAGTGAGCTTATATTTTTTTTTAAAAAAATAATATTTATATATAATAATACATTATTTTTTTATATATTATAAAATAATCTCATGTTTCGAACTTGAGAGACCAAACTCGAGTTTATAACTTTATCACAACATCAAGATTAACGAATTGGGCCGAGCCGAGCCAATCCCAAACATGAGCTCGAGCCAAGCTTGAGCCTCAATTTTTTAAGCTTGTCGAGCTTGAGCTCGGTTCATTTAATTCGAGCTCGAGGCTAAAAAAATGATCAAAATTAAGCTCGACTCGCTTCGTTTACATTTCTATTTAGCACGTCTATGCAAAGATCTAAAAATTGTTGACAATATTTTATTATTTTTTTTTAAAATTTAGAGTAGAATAATCGGTGATTGTTGAGTTGTTATTATAATATTAAAAAAAATTAATTAAATCAAATATGTTGGCCGCAAAATTTTATTGGAAATTTTACATTCAATTAAAAGGCTATGTGTAAAATATAATATATTATTTATCAAACTTAATTTTCTACTATTAAAATTTAATTTCAAATATAAATAATTAATTTAATTGATAGTCTAATCTTTATTTTATCAATGAATCAAATATTAAATTGTCGGGTGGTCTTTAGACCGACATCAGAAGCATCACACATAAAATGTGACGTTGAAGATTCGAACCTAACAAACATTCAGCGTGCTTGTGTAAGCTTCTAAACCAACTGAATAAGTCTTATATTATTCTATGCGTATGATTCCTCCTAAAACAATCTCCAAGAGCTTCTAAACAATATCATATTCATCCCAATTCCATTACCAAAAATCCATTATAGTAAAACAAATCCTTCAAAACAACTAATAAGCACAAATAGAAAAACCTTAAATACGTGAATTTTAATAGTACTTAAAATAAGTGCAGCTCGAAATCACACATTGTAATGGTCAAAGTGGCTTTGATATAACTTTTTTTCAATCTCTTAATTGAAAACAAACATGTTATGTTAGTCTTTATTTCCCCCAAATATTTTGTTTCTAAGGAAATTAAAATCAAGCATAAACTTTTTTTATTTTCTCCAAAACATTTAAAGTAATCCTAAAACATTTTAAAATGCCCCTTTTCCATCTCTCAAGACAAATATAATCATTATATATATATATATATATATCTTCTTGTATTATGATTACATATGCATAAAAATAATATAAAGTTATATTTTCACTCCAGTAATAAAAATATATTAATTTAATATTTATAGTACAATTTGTCCCATTCAAAAATAAAACCAAATACACCATTTTACTTAAGAACAATCTCCATCCAATTTTTTTTAAAGAAAAAACCCAAATATGCACGCATCTCGTTCCTCCAACCCTTTCCTCACAATATTTGTTCCAAAACATTTAAAACATTACTGTATTCTTTGACATAATTTTTCATCTCAAGCTTTGTTTGGAGGTGGAAATATTATATGTAGTAAGGGAACCTTTTAGTCTATAAAGCCTCATTTTATTGTATTATAACTAAATATGCAAATGATTATTCCAAGAAGCACCTTAGCCAAGTATCATAAACCATGTTTCATGAACAAAAAAATGCATAAATATATCGAAAAATACATTATTCTGTAAGACCTTGTTTACTTTTCTTGATGGTCAGAATGAAAGACTAAATCATTCTTTATCATTTGCATACTTTTATCAATGGTAGCCCAAAACAAAAAGTCTAACCCAATTATTCACATATAACGAAGGATGAACCATTATGGCCCATAGAAGAGATTGAAAAATCCAACAGGGTAGCCTGGTGGGATGATGTATTGAAATTACCATTTTATCCTTTTTTTATGCTGCAACCATTTGAGTGCACTCAAATCCCATAGCACCAAAAATGTGATATCATGTACATTGGCCTAGAATTCATGAAGTAGAAATTGGAGAGAGGATCTTTAAAGCTTGCTATCTATGTATATCGCACATGAAACTTTGTGTCAAGGAGCAATGGCAATGACTTTTAGAGACCATTTAGTGATCAATTTATAGGTTATCCTACTAATTTCATCCACTCAAATAAACAATGAATGAAAACAAATTGTTTTCATTCTTCGTTTCATTTCACATAGCAAATATAATATACTAATTAAAAAAGTCCTAATCCTTGACATCATCAAAAATTAATTTCATCCTACCATTCTATATCCTGTTTAGATGAGTAAACACATAGCAAATATAATATAATAATTAAAAAAAGTCCTAATCCTTGACATCATCAAAAATTAATTCATCCTATCGTTCTATATCCTGTTTAGATGAGTAAACGAGGCCTAAGTAATTATAGGTATTGAAATGCTAGAAGATGATCATTAGACTACTCGAGAACAAGATTGAAAACGTGTAAAAATCAAGTGAAAAAAAAAAGTATTTTTTAAGCATTTATTCTTTATCGATTTCTATCCATATTTCAATTCAAGCTCTTGAGGATATTTCTAATAGAGATGCAACTCCTCTAATAATTATATATATAGATCTATAGCATAGTCATTTTTCTGATATTGAGATTACGCTAAATAAGAATTCTTATTTTTCTTATTCCGAAGAAACCAAGCAAAGAAAGAAGTACACATGAGTCTGCTTTGAACTCACTGATCGCACAAGGTCAGCTAGGGATGCAAACTAGTCGAGTCAAGCCGAGCTTTGATCATTTTTTTAGACTCGAGTTTGAATTAAATGAGTCGAACTCGATTAATTTGATTCAAGCTTGAGCTCGACGAGTCAAGAAAATTGAGGTTTAAACTTGGCTCGAGCCCTTCTTTGGACTCGACTCGGCTTGGCTCAATTCGTTAGACTCATACTCGTTAACAAACTTTAAGCTTGAGTTCAAACTCAGGCTTGAGTTTGAAAAGTTAAATAATTTTTAAAAAAATCCAAATTTAATATATTTTATTATATTTTTTATATATAAATATTTTTCTAAAAAAAATAGGCTTGCGAACTTGCAACAAGAATTATTTGGCTTGAACTCATCTCGAAACTTATACGAAGCTTGAGCTCGAAACCTTTTCGAACAAGCTCATCAGGCTCACGAGCTGGCTCGATTCTTTTACATCCCTAACATCAGTTACTAATTAAATTGTAATTAGAAGAAGGCAAAAAGCTTGTGGATTGGGGCAAGTCAAGTAATATAATCCAAGAGAATTTTTAGCTCCATGAGAAAGATCATGTAAATGGCACAAAGAAAGTATAAAGAAGTAAAGTTTATTAAATTAGAGATTTTAGTTACAAATCTTGAACTAACGAAATTTTTAACTGCATCTATGTTATACAACTTAGCTCCCTCTATATATTTGTAAATACTAGAAATTGTGACTATCATCCATAGAAGTTGAGAATATTGTATTTAAATAGTTGGCTGAATATAACTTGAATTGAAGGATCTGAAATTTTGAATTTCTTCAATTTATAAATGTGAAGTATAGTTGATCTTGAATGAAAATATTTGTGAGGCTGGATATGATATAGATTAAAGATGATTGACTAAAAATGAGTTTAGCTTATATATTTTTTTTTATTCTTTCTTAAAGGCAGGGGATCGTCCCAATCTACTCTGAATATCCTCCGCGGCCTCAGACCCACCCCAGATTTAGGGTTAGGATCCATGCAACCGAGGTTGCTTCGGCCCCCACGTCGCCCTCCGTTAAGGTCACAAGCCCACGCAACTGGGTTCGGCGATGAGTTTAGCTTATGCATATATAGATATAGATATAGATGCAAACATTTAATTCTTGAAAAGTATGCACATATAGAATTTATTCCAAACTGGAATTTAATCAGCAGATAGCAGAAATTGGCAATTACTAACCTGATTAATTGCTTTCCACTTTGATTTCTTAAATTAATCTCATTCCTGAGTTGAAAACTAAAAAAAATAAAAAAAAGATGATGTGAAAAATTGTTCCCATCATCACTTGTTGTCCGAATTTAGATTGAGATTGCTGTGAGGAAACAAATTAACCAGATTGAGAAAAGAAAAAGAAAAAAGAAAAAAAGGGCTTTCAATTTTCAAATCACCTCTAAATTTTGCTGCAAAATATCTTACTAATAACATAAAAAAGTCAATTAGTTAGCCAATGAAATTAAATCATAAAGATCCAGAAAATAAATCGAAGTATTAATAATCAATTTCCAGTTACTACTGCACATGATATTCAAGAATTCTTATACTAAAATGAAATAAAAGAATCAATGAAAATGTGTAAATATTGTTGATTTTTGTTTTTCTCCATGTTGTAATGGGAAAATTAAAACAAAAAATATAGGAAAAACCAAATTCAGACATATATATTCAGCCTGATTCCTTAGATGGTTTAGTATTATTACACAAGACAAAGGTTTCCTCAATTTCCTAACTGATCTGATGAACTCTTATCTCCTTCAACCTCTGTATATCTACATAAGTACCCCTTCAACACTCCAGCATAGTCATCAAACCCTAAAGTCTCCAGAGCCCAGCAAACATCATCGCCGTTGATCGTTTTTCGCCTCTCCTTTTGACACTTTTCTGAGGCCTCACCTGTGACAAAGCCTATGAATTCAGACACACATTCTTGCATAGTTTCCTTGGCTTCTTTGGATACTTTTGCATTGATGGGCAGAATCTGCTTCATGATTCTTCCAACGTTGGCTATCGGCAGCAGCCTGTCTTGCTCCTTGATATAATTGTCTGTTGAAGGGCTGGCTTGAAGATCTGAATTATCCACCATTTCTAATGGGAGAACATGATAGGGGTTTGGAGCAGTTGAGGTTGTCTGAGGAAGACATGTATATAAATTATGTGTATGTGTGTGTGTGTGTTTGTGTATTTCATGTGTCTTTAGTGTCAACTTGTGGGATGTACTTATGCAAATAATTTGCCAGCAGCATCAAATTAGTTGTCCAAAAATGAGATTTTTAAAGTTGGTTTGAGTTTGATTTGTTATATATATGTTTATAAAGTTTCAAGAGGCTCCACTTAAGTTATAATTATTTAAAGTTTGTTCAAAATCGATGGTATGATATGTTTCAAATGCGATAACTAATTAAATTTTGATGAAAATTTGTGGTACCTTTTCATTGAAAAACAGATATATCTAAACGTAAAGGGTAGGTCATAAGTTTTCATACATAAAAATAAATTTTCACTTGAACTAAAAAGAATAATAAAATAGATGAATATGATGGAATGAAACAATCCTAGTCAGAAGACATTGGCCGTATTTGATAGAGGCTATTAGGTGTGATTAACCCTTTCAATCTCTGTCAATAGCATGTTTGATATATGAAATTATGGTGGCGGGTCGAGCCAAGATTGGCTCCGAGCCCACACTATTCATGTGATTAATTAGTCACAATTGTCATCTCTCAGTTGAGTGTGAGATATAATCTCAACATGTCAATTAAAATAGCTAAAGACGGAATTGTCCCTCGCCTTGACACAAAATTACCGCCTTGCCTTGTATTTAAAAGATGAAAATTTGAGGACAATAATGAAATTTGACAAAATAGTGTTGAACAATCTATTAAATCAAACAATGATGTAAGATTATGATTATTATAATTTTAACCCCATTATCTTATTTTAAGCAGGTCTATTAATTTATTCCAATAGCCTCTAATTTTATCAAGTTAAATATATATATATATATATCTAAAATCCACATGTATGTGTGTGTGTGTGTGTGTTATGGCTCTAGGCTTGGATTTTCATCTTCTTGCTCCACCTAATTTCCTATTAGGCAGAAAAATTTTGATGATGTGAATTGTGCTTGATTAGAATTTAAAGTGCTACTTAATTTGTTTTAAAATGGGTTTCTTGATAGTTGGGGCCCCTCTTGGGTGGAAACCATTTCATTTTCCCAAGTTGCATATCTTGCAATTATTAAGAAAAAAGAATAAAATAAAATACACATATTGCTGTCAATGACAATGACATTTAATTACCTACAAAGTCCACTAAAATGAAATAATTCAAAGTTTAATTATACTGGAACTGAACTGGCACTACCTTAACTCGCCAAGTCCACTTGCGCGATATGTGAGTGCGACGTGGGGGCCGAAGCAACTTCGATTACACCAATCCTAGCCCTAGATTAGGGGTAGGTTCGAGGTTGTGGAGTATTCAAATCAAATTGGGAACGATCCCTCTATCTTAAAACTTAAAGAAAAAAAAACTTGACTATTATATTCATGAAAAAATTAAAAAGAAAGAAACAATCGATTCATGTGTCTTTTGACGATTATAATTGGATCAGAAGACTCTTAATGAAACATCCTCAATTATTTGTGGCATCCTAAAAATTTTTAGACCGAAATATGACTTTGAAATTAAGTAATAAGTTTTTATACATTTTTGTTAATCTACGAACTTATTGAAGAATCAAGAGAAAAAGAAAGAATTGTACAAAATTTCTTTTCTGGGATCATATCTAACTTATTAAGGATTCAGCTATATTTCTATGAACCTTACATTGATGAATTTGTCAAACTTTGGGTTTTAAGGTGGCTCATGTCTGTAGGAGCTGCAGACAGGTTTTCTACACTTTTTGAACTCATTTCTTGGTGTCTCTGTGTGTGTTTATCTTTGCTCATATAGTTACATATGCATATATATAAGTATGTATGATGGACATGTGCTTCTATGTATAATCTTGATGTTAAATATGGCACCTCGATTGATGTAATAGTGTTACATATATTCAGCAATGGAGATTCAGAGGGTATTTAGTTAAATTTATTCGAAAGATCTTATAAACTCTTATACTTATAAGATGTTTTTGGAACTTATGAAAAATTATTTTTTTTAAAGAAAAATAAAATTCTAAAGTATTTAAATAAAATAAAATGATGTTGATGCTGAAATATGACGTTTAGGCTGCCGTATAAGTTTCAAATTTGAAATTGCACTTAATTCAGGATAAGTCTGCAAGCAATAATTGAAATATAATACTTAAACTGTTATAAAAGTTTTGAATTTAAAATTATATCATTACTTGTAAGTTACAATAATAGCTTGTTACGTGTATCTTATAACTTCTGATGTAAACATATTTACTTTCAAAAGACTATATTGATATATAAAGTATATTATGCCGACACCTTATCCATGACTTAATTAATAATGCAATTATATATCCTTAATCACATAGATGGCCATTGGTATCATTATGAATATTCCTCTTCAACTCATGAAAGTCACTTATTATGTATTTGTTAGTTTGCAAGTAGACAATGTTCCATAAGTACTATATGTTTTCTTTTGTTGTAGCATGTTTTGTATATTCCAAGGCTGTCGGATTGACCAATCCAATTGGCTTGAGGGGCTTTGTCATTAAATCAAACAAGATCAAAAGAAAAGACATATACTTATGTTTCTAAATGAGTATTGGCTCTAAAGTAATTACATAATAATCAAGAGTAATTAACAACTAATTAATTACACATGTCATCATGTTTTTGGTGAATTAGGCCATCCTTAAATATGGGTTGTCTTAATGATTCCATGGCTTTGATTTTGTTTGGTCCCTCTTTCTATATATGACATTATATGTATTTATAGAAGGAACAAGCCTAGAAATATAAGTCAAGATTGAAATTGAATACCAATACTTGTAAGAATGTGGTGGGTCCCACAACCCCATTTTTGGGTATGATTTCATATTTTTTTCCTCTTATTTTTCATAATTAATTATCTATTAATTTGATCAAAATTTAAATCTTGGACTTGGTCAACTAGGGTTTGACCAATCCTTATTAAGTCTTCTTTGAAATAAGCAATTGGTTATTGCCTACCCATGACAATATCTCCCCATTGCACGTTAGTTTTTCAGTTACATCATGGAACATGCTTTTTAAAGAGTATTGTTGAACTCTCCTATTATAATTATTGTAATTCATAGCATTGTACATATTTTTATAATCAATGAAAATAGATTCTCTCATTTAATTGTGTCCCAAAATTATTTCATTAAAATAATTTTTTTTTTGATTTAATTGTGCCTCAAAATCGTTCAGCCAATGTAGTGTTTTTATATTATTATGCTTGATATAGTTGTAAAACAACAGTCGCCTTCATCATGCATTCGGCGGATATAATTTTGAGTATCAACTTACGAGAGAAAAAAAAAAAATAGTGACAAATAATGGATGCATGTTAAAATTGTCACTAATTATACACATTAAGAGACAAAAAATTATTTTGTCACAATATTGATTTTGAAAGCTTAGTAGTGACAAGAACTATAATTGCAAAACAACGGTCGCCTTCATCTTACATTTGGCGGACATAACTGTTGAGTATTGAATTACACTATAAAAAAAAGATAGTGACAAATAATAAATGAGTGTTAAAATTGTCGCCGATTATACATATTAAGAGACAAAAATTTATTTTGTCACAATACCAAGTTGAAAGTTTAATAGTGACAAGAACTATGTTTAATTTGTCACTATTAACAATTAGTAAAACGTTTATAATGACAATCTGATTACAGTGAGAATTTTGTTACAAATCATAATGACAATTTTTATTATTACTAGGTTGTTGCTATATATGTGTCACTAAATGTCAGTGGGACAACTTAAACCACCACTTTCTATTACTATTAAACTATGTTGCAACAAAATAAAAATTATTATCATATTGCAGTGTAATAAAAATTATTGCCACTTAATACATATCATAGTAACAATTTTCACATTGTCACTAATTTTTTACGCATTAATATGAGAAGTTCTTTTCTCCCTTATTCCCTCTAATTAAAAACATATTATTTTTGAACCAAAAAGAAATATTCTATTATGTTAAGGTAGTTGGTGACTACAAAAAATAAGACAATCTTTTCCATACTCAATACTGCATTCAAGAAGTAGTTTTGGAGGAGTCAGTAGTTTCAGACAGATACAATTTATCTCCCTCACCAAAATCATCAACGTTACTAACCTCTGCATTTTCAAGCTGTTCAAATGAATCAGTACTAACTTCCTCCTTGTCAGAATTATTTACTTCACTGTCGACATCAGTTTGATCATGATATTTTGTTCTTATTTTTACACGCTTACCTTTAACATATCGGTACTCCCATTTTGGTGGAGGATACTTCTTCTTCAACTTTTTGTATTTGTCCAGCATGTCGAGCTTTCTGAAAACATCTCCAACCATCGTAACAATTGACATGGTCGGCCGGATGCTGAGCTCTTCCATGTCAGCAAATATCTGCAGTTGAAATGAAAAATCTGTGAGAGCAACAAATTATGCTGTAATAAAATCATGAAACAGGTTGAGCAAGATCCCATATGAATGTAGAAACTTTGTGGGGTAGATTCCATGCAAGTTCAATAGTTGTAGTAATTAATGTAAACAAAAGTACAATAGTTGATATGGATCAAGTTGGTCAAATTCTATCTAGTTCCTATCCCTTTGTCAACTCACGTTAGGGGGGGGTGTTTGCAAGAGCTTTTACTTTTGGAGAAGTTATAGAGAAAGTTGTTGTGAAAGTAGAGAATGTCTGAGAATACAAGTAAAAAGTACCAAGAATCTGTAGAATTTGGGTGATAGTTGCTTTTAACTTATAGCTTTTCTTCTTAACTTTAAGAAATTAAAAGCAAAGGCACCACTTCCAAACACACCAAAACAACTAAAATTCAGCTAAAAGCTGTACTTTTTTTTGAAATTGCTGCAAATACTCCCTATAATTAGAGACTTTTTAGTTTTTATCTACAAAAGAATGGGCATATAATTGAAGAACAAAAAGACTAACATCAAGGGGGATTATATATTAGTTAGGACAAGAGGCATCTTTATTTATGGGATGGATAAGTGAAAAGGGGATACCTCAAACATCTTCTCATGCATTTCTCTGTGATAATATATGGAAATCATTCTTTCAAAGAACATTCGCGGCATACTTTCCAAGTTCTCAGAAAATAGCGTCTTCCAGAGCTCTTCAGCCTCGTCAAGCCTTCCATCCTCCGCCAAAGCATTCAACAAAGTGTAGTAGCTTCCCATAGTTCTTCCTTGACCTTTGCTTAGCATCCATTTTGTCACCTGTGACCAGCGTGTAATTGCATGAAATAATTTCAAGCTAAGACCAAAAAGAAAGAGAAAAAGAAATGAGTGGGTGAAGAAAAAAACCTGAATTATCCTCTTCCACTCCTTTTCATTTTCAAGGGTTTTCAAAGCTTTCTTCACTGTAATCAACGGGAATTCTAATTCCCAAGCAATGAAGGAATCAAGTGCTCCGTATACTTCCTCTTTAACATTTGATAATTCCTTAATCTAAATTGGCCAATAGAAAATAGAATCACTTCTTCTTTTTCAAGGTGCCGAATGGCAAGAAAAGAGAACAAGTTTACAATACTACTTTTTACCTAGAACTAGACATCACAGCGAGAAAAAAGCTTACACATTCAACAAGCTTCAGGGACTTTGAAATCGTCCCTATCTTCTTTTTGGTTCTCCATACCCGAGGGTACCTTGGTCGAGGACCTTTAGCAGCACATTCCTGAAAAATATTAATCTTGCAGTGAGTATACTGAGTTGATAATCTTACCAAGGATGAATTAGGCCTAACATAGACAAACAAATAAAATTTCAGCTGTTCCACCTCTTCGATATGTCCTTTCATCCCTATTCCCTTCATTGCCTAATATCTGACTGAACTTTCCAATCTCTTATTAAGTCAGACATCTAACTATTACTTCCACCTTTTTGTTCGGCTGAAGTTTCAAAATGTCCACTTTCAGACTTCTGCTTGACATCCACAAACAGCCTTATTTTTTTCTTATTCAGTTAATGATTTGCCTAGACAATTTCAACTGCCCGAAAAACCAAGTCATCAGTATCCTTTTGCTTCTTCAGTTATTATTAGTGTCCTCACACCGATATTCTGTCTCACATAGCATTGTCGTTCAAACTTCCTCTTGATCTTCTTGTAATTCTACTTGTTCACAGAATCACCTCAAGCGTGAAATTCCACTCTACCTAAAAAGATCTACAGGGGTTATTAAACAGCATCCTACAGCAACATTTTACCTTCATTTCGCCTTGGGACAGTCCACATTAGAAATGAAGACGTAACGTATAAAATATGCTTCGTCCCACAAAGGAAGAAAACAGGACAACAAATCGTGGGTAAATAGCAAGAGAATATTAATTATCAAGTAGTAATCCTCCCTCTTAGAAGAAAGCAAAAAGAAGGAGATTAATGCAGTACATTCTTTGCATATAAGACCATTTGAAGTGGATCTCATATGTGCTGAAAAGAAGAACAACACTAATACAAAGAATTAATTGAATGACCTACATATGCTGGGAAGAAATTGCTAAAAAACAAGAATCTTCTCCTCAATGAGACAAGCTTACCACCAGACATAAACCTTGGTTCTTCCCAAGTTCAACTGATCCCAATCCTATCGTGATAGTCGCCAAAGAATGCCTCAAACTCAGCATCCTAAAAAACAACACATAGAAACAACCTTAACAGGCTATGCACATAGGCTAAATGGTAATAATAATCCAACACCAAACATCAAAAGGGCCATTAGGAAAACAAAATCAAGATTCTTGTACCGTTACCAACCCAGGAAATTACGCCAAAAAAGGAGCGAATTTCAACATGATAATTTAGAGTCTGAGCACACCAAACTTAACAACATTGAGTCTTGCTTGAATTTCTCATTTACAGAACTACATACAAATTAAAAAAGAAGAATTGTAAAAGTCCAAAACAATTGTCACGACAAGCAAAATTATTCGTGAAACTCACACAATTTTATGACATAAAAATTTCCAAAAAGAAAAAGAAAAATATAGAATTCTTGAAATAAACCCAGATAGAAAAATACAGGTACAGACGGAGAGCACCTGAGATTCGACCAAAAGGGCGCTCTTTTGTCCCCGAAGGGAAGGAGAGAGGAGTGGGAGCTTTGGAGGTGGAGGATCAGTAGAAACGACGTCGTCGCAAAGGGGGCTTGTGGCCACTGGCGAGCGCGGGGAAAGTCATTACAGAATGGATAACGTCCACTCTTGGGCCAATATTTGGGTTGGAGCCCAATTCTTTTCTATTGGCCGTTTTACCGCTTTATTTAGGGGTGTTGATCGGATCGGATCGGATCGGATCGGATTATCCAACCCAAATCAACTTAATTGATTCG
Source organism: Jacaranda mimosifolia (assembly GCA_018894105.1). Classification (NCBI taxonomy): domain Eukaryota; kingdom Viridiplantae; phylum Streptophyta; class Magnoliopsida; order Lamiales; family Bignoniaceae; genus Jacaranda; species Jacaranda mimosifolia. The sequence goes on from CM032123.1 coordinate 38,976,938, forward strand.
ATTTGAATCAAATAATTGGGTCCAATTAAATAAAACTTGATCAAAATCAATTAATAATTAGTTTGAATGCAGGTTCAATTTTTGTGTACCCAAACTGACTCGACTACCCGATTAAAAGTTAAAATATAATATATATATATATTTTTTAAATTTTCCTTACCTTTTCTTCCCTATCTCTATCTTTTTAACCTTTAGTCATTTTATTTCCCCTTCATTTCTAAATCCCTAAACACCTCCCTCATTCTTTCTTTTTCCTCTAGCCGACTGATGACAAGAACACCAACAATACTTAAAATAATATCTAATCTTTGAAAAGGCAAAATAAAAAATATTAAAAAAAAATAAATTGAAGAAGTATATCCGACTACCCAACTCGACCTAAATTAGATTGATTTAGCTCGGGTCTGCAGATCTAATTCCATTAAACCTGATCCAATCCAACCGGATTAAATTTAATTGGTTCAAACTGATTTTTAACCCGACCCTAACCCGTGAACACTTCTAACTTTATTCATCCTATTACATTTACACACACGTGCACGCACACACACACACACACACACACATATATATATATATATTGCTTATATTTTCTTTTTCTTTTTTTTATATTATGAAATGTATCCCTTAAAATTCTAAGCATAATTTGGAAACAACAAAGAAGAAAGAGAACAAGTTGCATAGACATGGGGTTTAAATTTTCTATGGAAAAGTTCACTTTTGAGGTAGCAATCAATCAAACTTCTCACATTGACTTGTCCAATTTTTGACTTCAAAAACTCAAATTTGAGTTTTCTTTATTATGTTATCATACATAAGCAATTATCATCTTTCTAATATTTTGTGCAAGGTGAAGAAAACTTTCATATCAGTAATGCGAAATAAATGAATCAGATATAGAAATAAATAATTCGATTTGTTAAAAATTCAAATTCAAACTTTAATAATTTTTTTATTAAATTAATACTATTATATATAATATTAATAAAGATTTTAAAATAAAATTCATATATTATATTGACCTAATATCTATATCAATGTCTATATTATGATATTAATATTGAGTTTTTAGCCTAAAAAATAAGATGATATTGATAAAATGTCAAATAATAATAATAATAATAATAATAATAACAATAATTTATCTATGCATTAATATAATGTGAAATAGAGATTTAGTATTCAAATACTTAATTTTTGAACTAATATATAATAAAAGTTGTTAAAAATCAAATATGACGTAAATTTACTTTACAAATACTATAGTTTTATATAATCCAAAATGGAGGGGGAAAAAAGATATTAAATTGAGTCGATTTTTTTTATCGAATTTTCAATATCCATCGGATTCGAATATAGTATTAACTAACAAAAATCCTATCGAATATCAGGTCGGATTCAAATATGAATTTTGATAATCGGATTCAAATTTGAATATAGTTGATCCGATTCAAATCCGATCAGTTGACAGCACTACTTATTACATTTATACACATACATCATATATATATATTGCTTATATTTTCTTTTTTCTTTTTTTTAATATGAAATGTATCCCTTAAAATCCTAAGCCCAATTTGGAAACAACAAAGAAGAAAGAGAACAAGTTGCATAGACATGGGGTTTAAATTTTCCATGAAAAAGTTTTCACTTTTGAGGTAGCAATCAATCGAACTTCTCACATTGACTTGTCCAATTTTTGACTTCAAAACCTCAAATTTGAGTTTTCTTTATTATGTTATCATACATGAGCAACTATCATCTTTCTAATATGTAGTGCAAGGTGAAGAAAACTTTCATATTCAATTTTAAATGCATGAGATTCTATAGAAACTTAGAGCTGGATTGTTTGCGTTCTAGGACTTTTTATTTTTTTTTTATTTTACACTATTTCAAAAATAAAAAATGCGATTATTTGTATCATTTTCAATAAAAACATCATTCATTTTCATTTTCATACCTATAAAAAATCTATAATACCTACCAGTTTAATACTAATTTTTCATCGCATCATCATCCACTAACTTATTACATAATTATTTCTTTTTCTATCTTTTCAAAATAATGGGGCCCACAATCAATTAAACAATAATAATTAATATTATTACATTAAAATATTTAATACTATTATATTAAAATATTATTTTCAATATACCTTTTTCAAAATTTTCACAATACTTATCCAATTATATTTTCATTTCCACACACAAAACAATAATAAAATAAAAACACATTCTAAAACAATAAAAATAGAAAATGAGAACAAAAACATAACCAATCCGCCCTTATTTCCTAACTAATTCTAACATTGATGTCAGCGATATATAATAACTTCTTCTGCACAAATATTAATTGATGGATACAAAATAACACATATTAAAAAAAAACATTAATAACTTATATTATTCACATGTTTTCATTAATGTAAATCACAACAATACAATAAAACTAGGACATATTTGCTTGAAGAGGAATTAAGACACAAACAACCAATGACTATCACCATTCCCATCACACAACTCAAACCTCAGAGAAACAAACATATGATCCTAAAACTTTGTCTACTTTATCATATCTCAAAAACACAATCCAAGAACTTCTCCATTTCCTCCTTTTCCAATCCCATCCACACATTAATCCCCACCCCTTTTCCCTCACAGTTATTCCCATCAGACAACAGCAGAACAAACTCATCATTCCCAGTCACAATTGGACCAGCATGTTTAGGCCTCCCAAACCCAAAATCCACCTCCCCAAAGGGCAGTTTCCACCAAGCTGACACATAAAATGTACCACCACAAGTGGCTGGAATCCCCTTATAAACCTCCAACCAATCTATCACAGACCTAATATACTCATCTGTCACTCTCTCCCTCCCCATCTTCACCATCTCAACTCCATAAGAAATGGGCTTTTCTATCAAATCCCGGGCTTTGGCCCGTGCAAAGCCCGTGATCACTGCGTTCCCAGTGAAAGAATCCGGTAGGGGTGGCGATATTTTGTCCCTTATGTCCACTGCAAATAGAACTGTTGATTCTTGATCATCATGACTTTGGGACAGTTTTGCTTCAAAGGTTGCCTTTGTTCTTGCCCTCCAAATGTGGGCTAGAATTGCCTCAAAAGTTGAGCACTTGAGCATGGCTCTTTGTTTCAAAAGTCTGAGCATTTCTGGGGTGAAGGAGAAGAGCTTGTGGGTGTACTTGTCTGAGAAAACCAATGGAGATGGTGATATTCTTTTCTGGGAGGTGAAAGATGAGGGCATCGACGCCGTTTTGGACAGTTTTAGGTACTCATTGTGTGGGAAATGAATTTGGGGTGGAGTTCTTGATTTGATGCAGGTTCTGTCATTGTTGATGAGGTTGGTTTTTAGGCCTTCTCCTCTGCATATTGAGGCAAGATTTTGGAACATTTCACTTGCTGATTTGCCATCAAGAATGGCATGGTTTGTGGTGAAACCTAGTGCAAATCCACCACATTCAAATCTGGTTACCTGTAAAATATTCACCAAAAGAATCTAGACTTAATTAGGAAGAGCAAAATTTTACATGTCATCAACTAATATTCTTGCAACATTTTTCCACTCTATATCCTCTTCAAGACATTCTAGTACAAGTATTTCAGAATCTATGTGTTTGATATGTATATATTATTTTCGCATTTACTTGTTATGATATTTGATGATAATTAGATCTGTCGCAATTCAGTCGCATTGAACTATTTCTACCAGCATGCAATAACACGAATATTGTTAAAAAGATACATGAAATGGAAAAAAAAATTCTATATTCAAACTTCATATTTTTCGATTTCTCGATATCTGACGACATTTGAAAAGAAACACATAGCATTTCCACGAACACCCAATCTAGTCCCATATTGAGGATCGAAGAATATAAGTTTTGAATATAAAATTATGTCTCAATCCCTCTCATCGAGTTTTAGGACAAAATTCCCCATTAATGTATAAGGTTAGGATAATAATTCAACATGACTAGGCATTCATATTTGACGACGAATCTAATTATGAGCAGTATTAGAAGCCCTTCATTAATTTGCTTGAGTTCATAGAAATCATACTCTAAAATGCAGTGACACGAATATTATACTAAAAAGACACCTATATGAGAGAATTTTATATTCAAACCTCATATTGTTCAATTCCTCGATATCCAACGACATCTGAAAAGAAACACATAGCATGTCCACAAACATCCAATCCAGTCCCATATCGAGAATAGAAGAATATAAGTCTTGAATATAAAATTATGTCTCAATCCTAGCCTCCCATCGAGGTTTTAGGACAAAATCCTCCATTAATACACGAAGGCAGGATAATAATTCAACATAGCTAGACCTTCATATTTGACGATGAATCTAATCAGGGCAGTATTATAAGCCCTTAATTAATTTGCTTAAGTTCATAGAAATCATAGTGCTTGCCTGAATGGTAAATAGTGCAATTTCTGCAAGGTTTTTATACAGCCCAGGGCGTTGAATGAACTGATGAAAAGTCGTGTTTGGCTGAGAAAGATCGCCAAGATCCTTGACTGATAATCTTGATTTTGCACTAACAAACAAAACCCCTGCATTGTTGCATTTAAGCTCCAATCTCATAGTCTCATCATTGAAGTTAAGCCTCCCAGCCATGAAATAATATGGGACCAAAAGCACTTCTTCCACTGCTTTTCTCACCTTCTCTGCTATATCAGCTGTTGATGAAGAGGCCCTGTTTGGTGGAACTTCATAGAAAAAAACTGTCTCAACTGGGAAAGTCACTGCTTGATCAATGTTGGACAAAAATATTGTCTCTATTGGCATGGGATTTCTTGGGGAGAAAAGTAAAATTGGCTTTTCTTTGAGTAAATCTTGGTCCGTTAAGGATATAGTGTTGTTCCCCATAATGAATAGATCTATTTTAAAAAAGAAGCTTGACTGCAAAACTCAACAGTAGAATAGAATGTAAGTTGATTGTAATGATACGATCATAGCAAATGGAAGGAATTTTGCTTTGTTGCAATTTTTAGTAGTGGGGGTTTTGTAAGATTTAGTGTGGGTATGTGTTTATATATATAAATATGTGTGAGTTTATCTCAATGTGATTGAAAAAAACTTGGGGAACAAGTTTGTGTGCATGGGTGAGAAAAGCATGATTGAGGTTTTTGGGCTATGGGTTGGTATTTGATTGGCCAAAGGGTGGGATTTGCAGGGTTTAAAGGACGTGCACATCAATGGTTCATGGGATCTAATATGTAGGCATGAAATTGTCATTTCTTTATTTCATTTGTGTTACTCTAAATTTTTGCGTGTTATGTTTGGTGCTTTAGGGGTATATGTGTGATCATCAATGTTTGAGAAGTTGGATCGGTGGCATTATTGGTTACTGTTTGAACCGTTGGCTCAATCGATATGGCGTCATAATTATATTTAATATTATATAAATATATAAAAATATCAAAAAATGCATATATATATATAAGGGAAAAAATAAAAAATATTTATTAAATTTTCTGCAAACTCTACTTCACAATAATATCCATACATCAATTTAAAATATCAAATCATGAAGTAAGTCTTTCAAAAAAAATATCCTTATAGAATCTATTACAACTTGCAAGAACAATAAATACCAACTTAAATAACATAAAAGTTTCAAAACATAAATCAAGGCCAATATTATAATAGGCAACAAAGTCACGATACATAAATTTTCAATTATCTGAATCTTAGTTCTTGAATTTGGGTTTCTAATTTGATGTCTGGGAAGAATTTGAATGAGAAAATGGAAGAAGAAAAAAAGTTAAAAAGTTTGAACTCTAAAGAAAAAATAAATAAAAAAGGCCTCTTTAATTTTTAATTTTTATTTAAAAAAAATATTAACCAATTTAAAAGAAAAATCGGTTCACCAGTTCAATCAATTTTTGACTAGTTTGCACATATTTGGAGTGCATTTTTGGCCAACTGAATTTAATTATCAAATCGGACCAGAACCTCTGCGGGTTCCCTGTTGAACCAGCCGGTCCGATTAGGTTTCTTAAACACTGGTGATTGTGGATGTGATTTTTTGAATTATTTGAACTTAAAATTACAATCGTGTATTATATGAATTTTACTTGTAAATGGATATGATGTTTTGAAATTGACAAATTTTATTACTTATAAAAGATTGAGTTATATTAACTTTCAACATGATAACTAAAAAGTAAATAGATTACACTTCTTTAGGAATTTTTTTATATTCTAAGAAGAGTAGTCAATCATATAGATTGGATTTGATTAAATGCAAGAATTTGTTATTAAGAAAAAAATTGTGAATTTGGTGCCCTCCAATTTAGACTAAGACCTTGAAGAATTTTAATCTTGATTAAATTAACTTAGTCACCCTTGATGAAATTGATCTTATCATTAACAAGTTTGAATATTATAGTGCAAAGTTAAAATTTATATGTTGGGAAGTATTTAAATAACCAAAATTATATATATATATATATATAAAGAACAATTTTAAATGAAGATTATGAAATTAGCATGTAATTTTGAGTGTTTAGTTTGTAACTTTATGGCTGTTAGTTTGTTTTCTTTATTTGGATTTTCTGATTTTTCTTTTTTTTTAAATTAATTTTTGAAGGTGTGGGCCCACATCTCGAATAATATTATATATATATATATATATATATTAGGAATATCTAGACCCCCTGTGTTCAACGCGAATTGAAATTTAATTAAAAACCATGGGCTTATCCCATGATTCTCATGAAAATTCTAAATTGTCTACAACTACGGTAAATCTTAATTTTCTAATGTAATAATATTAAATTAGGGAATTATTACTTATATACTTCTTTAATATTCATTGGGATATTTAACTTTTGAGGGGTAAATCACACTATTTTCATTGGTTTGTTCAAACCTTAACTTCGAAAACTCGTAGCTTAGTATTTGATTCAAATTTAATTTAATAATGTATGAACAACTTTATTCGAATTCAATTAAATTATATGCTATTAGTTTCAAATTTATTGCTCCAATTTTTTTAAGATCCCAAGGAAAAAATTATTTTCAAACTTATCACCTCAATTAAAATAATGATACGACATCTTGACCATTTTGGATCCAATCATTGGATAAAATTTATTGTGATCCTCAAGTTTTTCAACTCAATTATGAAATTATTTAGATGTTCCTAACTTTTTTTCAATGTCATTTCTAGACTATTGTTTTGGTTGTAACTTTTGATTAAAAATAAATTTAGTCAAAATACCCTTTAACTATCTTTTAATATTGATAGGAAATTAAAGTTATGATCAATTTCATAGTCAAATTTTTTTTTTCCAGATTTTGAGAACAAAAGCAAACATTGTCTATTCAATTCTATTAATGCTTTTCTATGTTTATTTTTTAAAGTTTTTTGTTAATTCTATTATTGCTTTTCTATTTTTATGTTTTTAACTTTTTCTAAAAAAAACATTAGTCATAACTTCAATTTTTTAAGAAAAATGATAGCGACAAATTTTATATGAAATATGCTTAGCAATAATATATATAACCTAGATATTAATTTTTATATATTAAAACAATAAGATTTAGTTGATAGAGAAAAAAATATTGTTTGATAGTAATAAATATAAAATTAAGATAAAATTTAATAATGAAACTATATGATTTATTTCTTCCTCAAACAATAATATTATAGTTAGGCATATTATTCTTATAAGTTAGTTTATAAATTATTGAGTGGTTAATTGGCTCAATTGTATCACCCTCACACATTTGTATGTAAAATTTAGAGTTCAAATCATAACTAAATACAGATAAAAAAAAAGTTAATTTATGAATTAATAAATATAGGTATTGTATACGAATTCAAACCCAGATGGACCAAGTTTTTCAAAGTATGCATTAACAAGTCCAAGGTTCGATTTCTCATATGTGCATATTTTGAATAGATTAGTCCAAATGGTGTTAATCCGTTGACATTATATATGTGAATAATTATCTCAATTTTGTATATATTAATATTAATCATAATTTGAAATAAATTTTATTATTATTAATTCTATTGTTTAAATAAGTAAAGTCATAAGTAATAACTTTTTAGAAAATTAAAAACATTAAATTAGGAAGTGCGACTCGAATCAAAATAGATGAAACCATTTTTTTCTTCCAAAAGAAAAGAAAACAACACAAAAGAATTTAAAATCGTCCAGTGGCTTGTAACCCAATAGCATTAGTTTCCCCTATTATATGAGAGGTCTCATGTTCGACCCCCGAGTGGGCGCCTTTGTGCACCTTTTGTGCATCTGATTGTACGCTTTGTATTTCAATTGACTTGATTTGATTTGATAATAGAATAATATTAATTTGTTTAAAGAATGTGTAATGTTCTCTCTCAAAAAAAAAATTTTAAAAATGAAGTAACTTACAATTAATTTCCAATTTTTTAGGATAATTTTGATTTTTTAAATAAATATTTAAAGTTAGATAAGGGGTATTACAGTCTAATTCACTTTTGTACTTGGAAATTGCAGTTGGGATACTGAGTGAGGGGTGACATTGAAGATAACTACAAATATGGGAATAAATTTGCCATTGGATTAAAAATTGACAAAATATATTGAAAATTATATTCTATTTCTTATACTTTTGGAAATTGGATAAAATACCTTTTCCATCTCAAATTAAATTATCATATTTTTTTCGATAAATATATACTGATAATGTCCGATATTGTAAGATGAATTTTTTTTAAGTCCTCTATAATAAATATTAATTTTCCTTTTCTCTCACATTAAAACAATATTCTCACAATTAATTTTGAAATATTATTTTTAAAGGACAAATTTATATAAATAAACGAATAGTTATAATTTCATATAAGATTTTGTATTGATAGAAATTTAGCATGTCCACTTTATTACGTAACAAAAATAATTTATTTTATAAAATTAAAAAAGCGAAATATTTGATTTGATTATTATATTGTTTTTTCCTTAAAAAATGCCCAAGTAAAAAGATTTTAATGCTCCTTGAAAATAAAAAAATATAAGCAAAAAAAGAGAAAACTAAAGTGGCATTTGGCATTTTTAATGGCTTTTGTGTGTGCCTCACTCGCCATCGCAGCGCGTCTAATGCTTCTGATGGGAGAAGTGATAATGTGGAATTATATAACTAATCAATTTTGTAAAACTCTGCAAATTAATCAATAATGTTTTTACATTTCATAATCATCTTTTTTGTAGTATATTAATTGTTTTTTCAGAAGAATGATAATTATATAATTATACTAAGATATCAAACAAATTAATTTGATACAATCATCAATAATTATTTAATTAATTAATTATACCAATAAATATGAAAATTTTGAAATATATATAGTTTTTAAAATGGTGGTTCGAAGAATTTTACATTGACTTGAATATTAATAATTCGTATAAACATGCTGACAAGTATTATAAATGAAATATATTGTATTTATTTATTTAATTAATTATATCAATTAATTGATTGATGATATTTTTAAAATGTATACTTTTTTAATTACAAAGTTTGAAGAAATTTATATTGAGTTGGACGTAATTTCATATTAAATATATTCAATAAAAGTTTTAAAAGTTGTTTTTTGCAAATGGTGATATGAATTTTTTTTATTTTGACATGCATGATAAGTGAAATATAAGTCAAAGTATATCTTACCATAATGTGAATAATATAAGTACAATTAGACATTTTTTTTCTAAGATCAATTTAAAATAATCTATCCATAACATAGAAAAAATATGTTTACATGAAAATTGTAATATATTGTATTAATTAATATTGATTCATTACTTTTAAATTTTCATAGTAACATTTAAATAATCAAAATTTAATATCTAATTTTCTAAAATACGCCAATTATCTAACATTTCAAGGAAAATCCTCCAGAGTTTTACTAGATTTGTTTCATAGTGTACAATGATTATATTTTTCTCTAGATCATCTTATTTTTTCACTATCAATTATTTGATTAAATTTGAAATGTAACTCATAAATACATTTGTGAATACACTAATATTTCATCCTAAATCTTCTTATTCAACCAAACTATTGCAACAAAAAGAAATTAATACAATAATCATTAGATAAATCTTTATTAAATAAAGATATCATATTCTTATGATAATACATGTATATCCAATATGAATTTTTCGTTTTCTTGTTATAAAATAACATGAATATTTTCTTTTTAGGTAAAATGTACTTGTTCTGCTTACTTTTGAACTTTTTGTGTCCCAATTCTTATTCAACCTGGATCATTAGGCTCTTTTTTATATTGGTTCCATAACCCAACTTTCTATCACTGTTTAAAAAATTGGATCGGACCAGGTGGTCGGACCGGTTGAACTGTCAACCGCCCTATAAACCAATCCGGTTTTGAGTAAAAAACGGTAAATAAAAAAAATCATCCTATTTTGTGAAAATCGTCTGAACCGGTGGTTGGACTATTTGAATCATTTACGGTTTAGGAAAATCGGACCGATTCATTTATTTTTTTTCTTTCCTTTAATTTTTGGCATAATTAACACTTTTTATTTTTTATTTTTTTTTTTTTGGCCTAATGTGAACCTCCAAAACTAAAATAAATCTTAAAAAGGTAAAAACCAAAAACATTCAAACAGATATGCTAAATAAAAGACCCAAATCAAATCTAAGGTTCTAATTTTTAAATCCGGCTAGAAAGTAGAAACATTTAGTCTCTTACCCAACCATGTGCTATTGACTATTTCTTTCAAGAAATTATAGCTTATGGAGTTGAATAATATAATTTAGAATCTTTATGTTTTATGTTTGACATTTCATTAAGTAATATATAAATATATAATATATATTACATAATTATGACGTCATGGTTCAATTACGGTATAACTAACGGTTGCACCAGTGAAACGTAAATCGATAAATTTTCGAATTCAATGAACAATCCGATTTTTCGAACACTCTCTACCAATCTCGACTCAGTGATATAACTTGGTCCATTAACATGCTTGACTTTGTTAGTCTCCTAACTTAATTTAGTAGTTCAATTAGTTAAACGAGACCTTCACCTAATTGAGGTTGTCGGGCTGCAAATTGTCGTTCAATACCTCGATTTACTCGAAGAAAATTTTCCAAAAAAAAAACGACAATGCCGTTAAGTCAACTGACCATTCGACAAAATGTACGTCTAGATCACTGATGATTGATGAAATATATATATGTATGTATTAATTATAGATTGCTTATAACACACTAATGACATTTTTTGATGCAATATAAATAGGCTTTAGACAAAAGAAAGTAAAAGAGAAAATTAGGCTTTTGCTACTTTTGTACCTTAAGAGCAATCAACAATGCACCACGCGCTCACCCACACCCCATCCGCATCGCGGGTGGGACTTTTCTCTCTTTAAAATGGTCCTTTTCTTTTTCCTTTTTCTCTATAAATACAACTCAATAAGAATAAAAACAACTATAGAAGAAATAACAAGCAAAAAATAAATACTCTCTCCCTCTCTCTCACTTCGATTCAATTCACCCCATGAAAGACTCTGCTTTCATAGAAGAAATACAGGTTTTACTCTTCTTCTTATATACATACAACTGTTGTATGCATATACGTTCAGGGATAAACTAGTCTTGTATTTCTTTTGTATGTATATGTATGTGTGTATTTATGTACTTCTTGTATTTCTCCTTTTTTCTTTTGCTTCACATCTGAACCCATTACCCTCTTCTATGTAGTTTTTCTCATGTATATACATGCAAAAGTGTAACTGTATATATGTTTCTTTGTGTGTGTATATGTGTGTAAGTATATTTTTGCTAGTGATATTGTATTTTGCTCAAGAAATATGATGGATTGTGGAAATACATGAGTTTTGAAGTCTGAAAGAGTTTAATTTGGTTGGATCACATTTTCAGGGAAGTTGGTGGCTGCTTTTTTGTGGGAGTTGGAAATTTTTTTCTGTATGATTATTTTTTTCGTTCTGTGCATTAATTGGTTTTATTTTGGCTTTCGGGTTTTCTGGGAACTTGCCCATAGAAATGAGAGTTGCTGAAATGTGAAGTTGTTGATGTGGTTTTGCTTGATTCAGGATTTGGATTTAGCTGGTGTATTGGTTTCGGATTAATATGCATTTTTCATGATTTGTTTATGTATTTCTTGTGATAAAGTTATTATCTTTATGGTGAAAAACGTGGTTAGTTTTATACAAAAAATAAATAAATAAATAAATAAATTTGGATTTGTTGTTTCTTTTAATTGGCACTTGATGTTATTGTGCCAATTATGGTTGTGGTTTGACATATTTTCTATTTGGGTTCCTTGAGTTTTTCTCCAAGACTTTATCTGGATATTTTGTGGCAAATTTTAATAAGTTTTTAATGTCACTTTTAGTTAAAAGATCTGTTTTTTTATTTTGTTGGAATCTTGTTTTGTCCTCATTAGTTATGAAACAATGAAACTATTTTGTCTTTTTTCTGTTTTTAATGTTTGGTTTTTGATTATTGGTTGAGTTGTATGTGCTTTGCAGTATAGTTATCATCTCATTTATACTAGTACTAGACCTTATCTTAATAAGAAAAATGCCACAAGTTTCGTGGTTCTTATCAATCCAGCAATGTGATATTAAGGTTCTTTAAATTTGTCTCAGTTATTGTGCTTTGCATGGTTCATCCATGTTGGTTCAATGCTTCTAAACCGTTTGATAGACTTTTATGAAGTAACTGGTAGCTTTGTTTCTAATGAGAAACGTGTTGATTTCTTCGGCAGATGGCTTCAATTGCTTTAGATCAGAATGGAGATTGCATGGATGACATTCTTTCCGAGCAGTTAGTTCCTACAAAATGTGATGACTGTGGAGAGGCAGAGGCATCGGATCCCTATGATGCAGCTGATGCATTTGGAGAGCCGGATATTGTGCCAAGAATTGGAGGTGAATATCAAGCTGAAGTTCCTCCATATATTGGAGATTCTAATTGTGTGTCTGGCTCAAGGAATTATACAAATACCGAAGTTAGATCTGATTCCCACCAAAATTTCTTCGTTGGGTTGCCTATACCATTAACATGGATCAGCAGTCTGAAGCACGATGGCCCAGAAACAGTTTCAGATTTCGGTTGTCAAGATTCTAAGAATGTCACTGAAACAGGGACTTATGCCAATGGTGAGATTGAACCTAAAGAGGGATCAAAGAATTTACTGGCTGAAGAGAAGCTATGGAAGTGCAGTGGTGAAGGCCAGCTTCTGGTTCCTGGCTTACACAGTGAATGTTGGGGTGCTGCTGAAAAGGCTAGCTTCCTTCTGGGCTTGTGCATCTTCGAGAAGAATTTTGTCCAAGTGACGCGATTCATTGAAACTAAAGAAATGGGCGCCATGCTCTCGTTCTATTATGGGAAATTTTATGGTTCAGATGAATATTGTAGATGGTCAAAGTGTCGAAAGACAAAGAGCAAGAAATGTGTATATGGGCAAAGGATATTTTCTGGACTAAGGCAGCAGGAGCTACTATCTCGGTTACTTCCTAGAGTGTCAGAAGAATGTAAAAGTGCTTTACTTGAGGTACTCTTACGATTTAATTGAGCTTATAGTTAACAAAGCTGCATTTCTTCCACATAACATTCATAGAGTTGTCTTCCAATTTGGTGGTAATATAATTGTAAATAACAGATAACCTGGTCTGGTTCTGTCTCGTGTTTATGATGTACCTTGCAAAGAAGATTGATAAAAAATTGAAGCATTATAAAGTTTATCGGGATAATGGTAAAATTTTCTCAAGTTTGACTTAAATAAGGCCGTGATGGAGCTATAATATTAATGCACTCAGCTGATGTTTCTTCTGGATTTTCTGCTGAATTTTTGGCTTTTTGATTCTTTTGTAGGTCTCCAAGACATTTGGGGATGAAAAGATGTCATTAGTAGACTATGTCTTTTCTTTGAAGGCCATGGTGGGGATGAACACTCTTGTAGAGGCTGTTGGCATTGGTACAGGAAAAGATCTCACAGGAATGGTCTTGGAACCACCAAAGTTGAATCAAACGATCCCTGTGCGACCGGAGATACCGATTGGAAAAGCATGCTCTTTTCTTACAACTACTGAAATCATTAAATTCTTAAGTGGAGATTACCGCTTGAGCAAAGCTCGGTCAAATGATCTGTTCTGGGAAGCAGTTTGGCCGCGTCTGCTGGCAAGAGGTTGGCATTCAGAGCAGTCCAGAAATCAGGGGTATAATGCTGGTTCTAGTCATTGTTTGGTTTTCCTTGTGCCTGGTGTTAAGAAATTTTCAAGAAGGAAACTTGTCAAAGGTGATCACTATTTTGACTCAGTTACTGATGTCTTAACCAAAGTTGCGAAAGAACCTAGGTTGATTGAGCTTGACGATGAAGAAGTCGATGGTAATAAGAAGAAAGACGACCATGATTGGAATGGTGAAAGAAAGTTGGAGGAAGATGAGAATGATCCGCAGACAAGGCTGCAACATTGTTATCTACAACCTCGGACTCCTAATCGCAGTATGCACGCCATAAAGTTCACAGTAGTAGATACAAGTCTGTCTGATGGAAAAGTGAGAGCATTGAGAACCCTTCCATCTGAAATTTCAAATCTTTTGATCTCTCTCAACCGGATGGAAGCTAATGATCAGGGTACTCTTGAGGACAACACTGATGAATCTAACACTAATCTGAAAATGGCTAAACCCGTTGGGAAAATATGTCCTGATATAAGAAAAACAGCAGTTCCTGGTAAGAGCAAGAAGTGCATAAATAGCGACAAGAAATCTAGGAAAGTCCTAAAATCCTCGTTGAGCCGGAAGCTGAAAGAAGGTAATGTTGTTTATATACCTCCCATCAGCAAAAGCTGCCAGAGATTAACTGCTAATAGTCATGAAGAAAAAGGAGGCAGCCTGATTCATTCCTCAGCGATCCCCAGATTAGAAAACGGGCTGCCTAGTTTCTGTTCACCCATACAAGATTTTCATCAGAATTCATCTTCTCAAGTGAGTTCATGTCAAGATAAGTTGTCATCCACCAGCTCATCAAAAGGTAGTGGTAGTCAAAGTGAGAGCATTGAATTGATCGATGTTAACTTACCTCAAGGATCCCCAGACTTTGAGAATGGCATACTTGCTACAGATTTGAGGAAAGAGCAAGACAATGGGCTGATCAAGCCAGATAACCACTGTTTACCAAAGTCCTCAGATATTGAGGCTATTGTGAATCCACGGAGGCACAGTACAAGGAACCGTCCCCCAACAACCAGGGCACTGGAAGCTCTAGCAAATGGGTATCTAACTGTTAATCGGAGGCAGAAACGGAGGGACACCAGTTCACATGAGGACCAATCATCAAGACCTTCAAAGCGTGCCCGTGGTGAGATAGGTCCTATTGAGTCTTCCAACAGTTCTATGGCTTCCCAGATTGAAGAAGCCGAAAATGGTGTCTCTAATAGTGGCAACTGCAATATGTCCAGCAATTTTCAAGTTCTTCGAGACGCAACTGAGGAATCAGTTACAGGACAATGAGCTCATAAGTGGGAACTGAAGTTCATATGGACATCGTGCCTACTGTTTCTTACACAATACTCATTTTCTGGACTTGTTGGCAGACAGAACTAACCTTAAATTCCAGCAGCTGATGTCTGTAAACACCATAAATAGGAAACAGGAAAAAATTCGTGTTGTTTCATTGGTCGAGCACCAGCCACCCACTCATATGCCAGCATTATGACTCACCATGCAAACTCAGACAAGATTCCTGGTTCTCTTATGGTGACAAAACATCGATACGTTATCATGGGATCTAGTAAACCTATGAATGCAGAATCTTCGACGATTAGAAGTAGTATTTGCTGCTGAAACAGTGCAATTCTCACTGAACTCTTCTGCAGTATGGGTGAATTTTGCGACAAAATGCTGCATTACCAGGTGAAAAGACAACACAAGTGGTTCCGACTTCGTTCTTGCATGGATGATAGTAATGACAATTTTGTAATGTGGCTGGTTTCAGCAGGTGCAGGAAAATGATTGAGGTGATGAAAATTCTTCTGTCCCTTTTTTTGTACTGCTACACTTAATCCCATGATGTTCCTTATTCTTTTATTTTTAAGTTAAGTTTTTTTCTTTCCCTTTTGGTTCATAAACATGTCTTTGACATTCAATATGTGCACTTTTTTTGTTATTGTACTAACTATAATGCCTTACGAGGTACGATTTCCTTATATAGTTCAGTAACTACAAATTTTGTCTCGAAGTTCTCTAATATGATCATGTGCTTTGAGCTCTGCATATAAACATGTGTGTGCTATACTTATGTTGATTGTTTTATTCTATAAGTTCTATATAGAATAAGAACAACGTTTGTTAATTGTTTTAGCTACAACTCTTATATGTAACCTATGATGCATCAACACATCTAAAGAAAGATAAATCATTCACATTCTATTAGATAAATAAATCTCATGCCTTAATTCCATGCTTGATATGTGATCTACCGTGGAAGTAACCCCCCCCCCCCCAACCCCCCACCCCAACCTAATTTATAGTTTACGTTTATCAAGAATTTGTTAGAATATGAAGTATGAACCCTAAATATTACAGTTATATATGTGACGACAATATTGTTGGACTAATTTATCAATTGACAACTCATAAAATTACATTTAAAACTGATATAGGTAGGTTGAGCACATCCAATGGGCTTATAACCTACCCAACTTATGGGGCCTAAGGCCCAATAACAAGCTTAATAGAGAATCTTGAAGGCGCAGATACTCCCACTTAGACTGTAGAGGTCGAATTCTCTGATCACGAGGTCGATGTGAGCAAGAAATGAGCATTAATGCCAGTTATTGATAGTCTCTGACACCCATCGCATTCGCATTAAAAGTGCCTCAACCACTAGACTATCTACATTTGCATCACTTTCGCATTAATAGCGGTATGGATCCCCTCTACGATCAATTAGCCATGTGTAAAGCATTAAAAATTAATTCATTCGACTGATTGATCAGTAAAGGAAAATTAATTCAATGAAAATATGTATCCCGCTGTTGACTCCATATGCATTAAAATATTACACAATTAATTTATAAATGTCAAAAGTTCTATTGTGGGCCCATGGGCCTATTTTAATTATTCATTCAGCCCGTTCATAAGCACTCCATATATGCCTGGGCAAGGCGTAGGACCAGGCCCAAATAATTTACTTACAAACAATACGAGCAAAAGGCCCATTAGAAAAGCTGTACTGGACACTCCTGATCTCAATCCAGCTACCAAACTCTAAAATCCTTCTCCAAAATTGGCAAAATAACCAATACAAAACAGCAATTTCTCCAAATTTCATCGTATATTTTGATCAGATATATTTCAGGAAGAGAAGTATCAAGTAATTTGTAAGATACAGAAAAAATTCAGAGAAAACGAGGGGTATTTGATTGAATTTGAGAAAGATGGCTCGGGAATTTAGTCGAGTAATTGGACGGATCAGCAGCTGCAGAGTCGATGCAATGCCGCAGCTCCGGGAACCCATTGACTGGTGGCCTCCGCCGCCGGCGTATGCAGCGGCGGATGTTCACGTTGATGAACCCCCTGATGATGTCACTCGTGGTTCTGGTAATTTGTCTACGTACTTAAATTTCTGTTGTTTTAATTTCTTCAAGAATTTCTTTTTTCTTTGTTGTTTTTTTAATGTTTTGCAATTTGACATTTAGTAGCACAAGTTGAAATGTATGGTGATGTTTATATCGTGGGCTGGACCTTGCTTTATGATTTGTGGGTCAAATAGAAATGCCAAATAGTTTTCATAAATTTAAAATCTATAAAAGGTAGTTTCCAGAGCATTAGAACTTAAGCAAGAAAATTAAAGTAATATGAATCCTTTAAAATGCTGGGCAAAAGAAAGATGATATGTAATTTGTCTAAATTCTTGCATCATAGTTTTTAACCCAATGTTGCATGTTTTTCCTATACATAGTTTTGACTAAGACCTCAGGACAATGGTAAATTCCAGCCATTTCCAGGTGATTGGGTAATAGGGAAAATTAAGACTCAACAGCATATGGACTATGATACTTTGTAGTAAGATCAATGGAAATAAATTCAAAAAAATGCAAAACATGGTTAGATGTATTGCATTTTGGGATCTTGTTGTGAAAAGTCTTTGGTGGGTACTATTATATTACACATGTGTGTTAGATTTTGAGACAAAAAATGACAAAGCCTTAGCCAGATTTGTAATATCTCCATCATTCATTTGTAATTTTTTAATTAAAAGTTAACTAATTCATTTGTTTGCTTTTTAAATTTATGAGGTGCTTAGTTAAGTTAAAAATAAATATTAATTAAAGATAATTATTCATGATGGATTTATGGGAATTATATATAGGTGGGAAATTGTGAAAGTAAACTTTTTACGAGAGCAAATGTTTATAGGTAAAACTTGTGGCAAACTTTTCAAAATTTGTCACTTCTTATCTCTCTCATTAATTTGAACATATCATTTTATGTGTGTTGCCCTTATGCTTACTTTCAAATTATGGAAAATTATCTTATATCTATCAGTAATGTTTAATTTGCTATCATGAAAACGGTGTGAAAATTTATCAAAATTAACATTTTATCTAAATTATTAGGATTTTTGTTTTCAATTTGTATGATAATTAATACTTTTAAATAATTTTGATATTAGTTTAGGCTTCAAATAAATATTATATATATTTATTAAAATGGACTATTATTTGTTAAGTATTATATAGAATATGTATATGTGTATGTTACACATTTTACTTTAGTAGTATGTAGGAGTGTAAACGAGCCGAGTCGAGCCGTGTTCGAATCTAACAAGCTCAAGCTCAATTTGTCTATTAACTCAAGAACAAGGGCTCGGGCTCGGGCTCGAGCTCGAGCTCGATCTTGGTCGACACTAAAGAGCTTGAGAGCTCAAGCTCAACTTGTTAGAATAGGCGAAGGCAGTTGGCTCGATAAGGCTCGTCATAGGGAAGCAGAAAATCTTGATTTGTATAGCTTGGATGAGCTCAAGCTCGTTTAGGCTCGAACAAAATTTATAATTATAAACTTGTAACCCACACAACAGACAAACATCATAAAAGTACAATCTAACAGTAGGGGAGCAACAACTGCAGTGTCGGTGAGGAGCGGCGGCGGCGAGCAACTCAATAGTTGCAGAGGTGAGGTGAAGGAATGGAGAGGGAGCAACGACATGGAAATCATCATCATCATCATCATCGTCGTCGTCGTTGTTATGGGCCTTATTTTGTGGGCTTGAACTCTAACTATATATATATACATACACAAAATAAAAATGTTCATTTAAGCTTGCAAGCTTTTCTTTTCGAGTTAAATATTATTGAGCTCAAGTCAGCTACCTTGACCCCGAGCTAACTTTGATCTTTTATTGAGCCAATCTCGAACTGTTTGCGAATCGTCTCATCTGATTTACACGCCTAGTAGTATGAGTATTATCCATTCAGTTTAGAATGTATACGAGAACATAAGTATTATTAGTTATTTATATGTATGTTTATTGTATTTGCATAATAAGAGTTTACTACATATCTGTTGAAAATAGAATAAAATAGTTTGTCAATCCAAAATGAAATGACTATTGATGCATAAAATAGAGACCCTATTTCTTAAGATGAAATGTTTCTTTCTAAAATCAATATATCACTATATATCCCTTAAATAATGTTTTGCCTTTTGGTAGTTGCACAAACAATGCTATAATTTCTAAAATGAAAATCTTCTTTCCAAAAAAATTATCCTCTCACTTATAAAATTGTTTTGATCGCTATTTATGCAATATTATTTTTTAAGCACAAGATTGTTAAAATTACCCAATACTTCATTTTTCTTTCTTTAACTTTCATATAACATTTTGTGTTTAGACAAAATATAATATGATATGGAGAAAGTAGTAATCTAAAAAATCTGTGAGTAAAAACTCGTATTGTACTCATATAATACAAGTACATATAAATAATTAAAAAGTTTTTTTTCTAAATTTAGTTAACAATTTTTGTACTTTTGAGGTAAAATTTTACTACATGTATTATAGTATTTCATATAATACTTGGCAAATAATACTCCATTTTCACAAACATTTACTATATTAACTAAAATTTAAAGATTATATCAAAATTATTTATAAGTATTATATATCCGAAAAAATTAGAAATCCTAATAACTTATAAAATACTCATTATTATGTATTATATATTGAATAAACGATATAGTGATGCATATACAATTATTTTTGCATAATACAAAAACAAGTGCAAAGTGCAAACATGATACATGTAAAAATAATGTCAAAATAAGTTGCGTTTTTGCTCTCAAACTATATTTTTTGTTCATATTCCATCCGCACATCTACAAATTTTTATCTCATTTGTTCCCATTTTCTGAGGCTAATCTTTTCACCGTAGCTTTAGTTTACAAAAGTTTGTAAGATAATTGTATGGATTACATATCAAGTACTCAATTTCCCCTCTTTAACTAATGGGACTTGAAAGTAGTTTTATGAGATTTTTTATGTTCACTTTGTTATGTAATATGAGTAATTTATTTTACAAAATTACGAAAAGGAGTATTTAGTCTAAATATATCCTTGTTTTCCTTTTATAGAAGCACAAAGAAAAGTTTTTATTGTTTCTCAAAAACTAAATTATAAGCGGAAAAATAAACTAAAATAGCATTTGGCATTTTTAACATTTGTGTGTGTGTGTGTGTGTGTCTCACTCTACATAGCGCAAAAATTACGGTGAGAGAACTGATACTGTGGAGTTGTATATCTACAAGTTTCATATACTTGGCACGTTACTAATAATATTTTTGCACCTCATAAGCAATTCTCAGTAGTACATCAGACTCATATAAGTGAAACAAGCATCCATGAACTTGGTGGGACTTGAACCCAAGATGAAACTTGTAGGATCATGAGGCCTTTGAGCTCTAGGTTAACATCTAAAGCACATTATCTATGATGCAAGGCATTATATACTAGCATAAATGTTAAAACACAAGGAATTAATATTTATTTTCTAATTCTACATTTCAATCTCAACTTATTTTTCCTTTTTATAATATATTTTGTGTCAATATTTTTTTCAAAATACGTGCTAGAAGCATGTCATGTTTGAACATGTCCAACAGAACACAAATGATTTTCTGGAGTTTTTATGCATTCTAGTTTATAGTATTATTTGGAATTTACAAATTGTATCAAAATTAGTTATGAATATTAATTAAATATCGTACCTAATAATATATAAATTGTTTATTAGTGTTAAATGGTTATCTTTGGGCTATGCCATAATTCTACATTAAATAATATAATGCACTCCATAAATTAATTGTATTGATGAAATTTTGAAAATATTTTTTTTCAAAAGATAGGTGTTTAATTGGACTTCTATATTAACATGGATACTAGTTCAAATTATATATATTTATTGGTTGGTTAATTAAATGTACATATTCAATTAGTTGATTGATGAAATTTTTGAAAGATTTTTTTTTCAAAAGATGGGTGGTTTGACGAACGTTTATACTAACCTACCAATTCTTATTGCATATATTTGACTGCATTGCATTAATTAACTACATTGTTGAATCGATTATTGAAATCCTTGAAATATTAATATTAATAAATGGGTAGTTGGGCGAGCTTTTATGAATTTGCTAATTTGTATTAAATATATCTATGAGGGTGATTACTAAAGTATACTGCATTCAATTTATCGACTAATTGATTAATGAGATCTTTGAAAGGAATTAATCTAATTTGAAAACAATCTATTGGTAATATGCCAATAATATGTCCATTTCAAAATTACAATAAATTATATTGACTAATTTCTATTGTTTTCTTATATTTTTTTGAAATAAATTTAAATAATCAAAATTTGATATTGGTGTGAGTTGTCCTTCTTCAAAATGGTCCTCTTTTTACTTCATCCATTTTCTCTATATATGTAAGAATAAAAATACCATTAAAACATACTTTCTCTTTGCAAAGAAATAAGCAAAAGTAAGATTTCTCTCTCTCCGTCTCTCTCCCCCCCTCTCCGCCTTCTCTCTCACACACACATACACTAACGCACTTTGAATTAATTCACCCCATGTAAGCTCTCTCATAAATGAAATACAGGTTTTACTCATTCTTTTTTCTCTTTTTTGGCATATATATACCATTCTTTGTATGTATACATGTAGATGGATAAATAATTCGTATATTTCTTTTTTATATGCGTACTGAATCCATTGCCTCTATAGCTTTCTTCCACACCTTCCCTCTATGTATTTTTTTCTCTTTTACATACATGCAAAGTGTATCTATTTATATGTTTCTGTATGTGTGTGTGTAGATATCTTTCCGAGTGATTGGTTTTTGCTAAAAAATGATGGATCATAGGAATACACGAGATATGAAGTTTGATTTGGTGGAATCACATTGAAATTTTCATTGAAGGTGGTAGACTTTTCTTGGAGTTCAATTTTTTTTTTTTTTTTTGGTGTTTCTGGGCATTGTTTTGTTTTATTTTATCTCTCAGATTTTCCGTGGACTTGCTATAAGATAAAAATTGCTAAAATGGACGTTGTTCATATAGCTTTGTTTAAATGAGAATTTGGGTTGAGTTGGTATATCGGTTAGGGATTAACACACTTTGTTTTTTGGTTTTGTTATGCTCTCTCTCTCTCTCTCTCTCGTAAAGTTATTTGGTATGATTGGTTGTATTCTACAAGGGTCTTTTTTTCCCCCTTTTATATTGTTTTGAAAATAAAGAATATGCTTGCTTATCTAATTTTCAATGAAAATACCAATTTTTTCATAGCTATAATAATCATTTTCAAACCTACAATACATACTAATTTAAAAATGATTAAAAAAATATAACTAATGAAATAATAATTTTTTTTTTTTTTCTATTGTCCAAAGATAATGACGCCCATATGAGATTTAATAATAATAATTTCTTATTCAAGTATAATCTATTAACTAATTAAATGATAATTTTTTTTTCTATTCTCTTAGTATAATGCGGTTCGCACTAAATTTAATTATATTTTTTTATTCCAACATCATTTAATTGATAAGATAGGAAGAAAATAATAGGATCAACAATAAATTAAATAATAGTTTAATTTTATTATATTAAAATATTTAACACTATTACATTAACATATTTTCGGTCCTCCTCTTCTCAAAATTCCTATACTACTAACCTAATAATTTTTTCATTTTAACAGGACAAAATGAAAATGAGTTGGAAACACTGGGAATAAAGAATGAAAATAGAAACACAATCAATTAGGGCCATTATATTTGTGGTGAAAGATAATTTTAAATAGAAAAATGGATCAGTTATTTCTTTTAATCGATACTTGATTACTTAATTCTAAGTTTGTTCACTATTAGAAATGTCTTTTTGTGTTTCAGTTTCTAAGAGAAATTCCTTAATGGTCGTGATTTCACTTATTTTCTATTGGTTCCCATTGATTCTTTTTCTAAAACATTATCTAGATATTCTGTGGGGAAATTTTAAATGTTTTTCATTGTCACTTTTCAGTTAAAAGATGTTGTGTTATTGTTTCTAAAACCTATACAGTTCTTTGTAAGGGCTTTTTACCTGGTTAAAAATATTTAACCCTTCATTTTCTAATCTCTAATATACTAATTTGAATATTTTCTTTGCCTCTGCATTTGAAATTTGCTTGTGGTTGTTAGCAGCCGTACAAAGTATATTTAGTTCTGGACTTGTACTGGAATGGTCACTAGTAAATACCAAAGTTTGTTCATTGTTGGGGATCAGTGATTACACATAGATAAAAGGATAACTTATTCATAAATGTTGAACTAAATTGAGAAAGTGAACTCATTCAAGTTAGTCTGAATATCAAGATTGTTGGAGTTGACTGGACAAGAATCTGATCTGACCACTGTTTTTTAAGGTATAAAGTGAGAGGTAAGCTTTTTTTCTGAAATGCAGTATGTGTATTGTTGTGCTGCCTTTATTAATTACGAAACCGACGTACCTATTTCTTCTTCTTCATCCCATTTCTACCTGTTTGGTTTTTAGTCCTATTTAAGCTGTATGTGCTTTGCAGATACTGTCATCTGAATACTAAATCTTGTCTTAATAAGAAAAATGCGACCAATTGCATGGTTCTTACCCTCGCAGACATCTTAGATCAAAGTTCTTTAAATTTGTCTGAGTTGTTGTGCAATGCATGGCAGAGAATATTATCAGCATCTGTTCAACACTTCTTAACCATTTGACGGGCTTGTATAAAGCAACCGATATCTTTTTTTTTTTTTTTTTTTTTTTTTTCTCATGGAAAATCTGTTGATTTCTTTGGCAGATGGCTCCAATTTATTTATATGAGAATGGATTTGGAGAGCCAAAGATTTTGCCCCGTATTGGTGCCAAATATCAAGCTGAAATCCCTCCACTTGAAGAGTCCGGTAATATCACTTATACAGGGAATTATTCGAAGGAATCACAGTATTCACCAGCCGAAGAGAGGATGCAGAGGTGCAATGACGATGCCCTTCTTCTAAAGCGTGAATTAGCCAGTGAATCTTGGAGCAATAAAGAAAAGGCTCGCTTCCTTGAGGGCTTGTACAACTTTGGCAAGAATTTTGACAATGTGAAGCGATTCATCAGAAGCAAAAGTATGCTTGCCATACAATCGTTCTATTATGGTAAGTTCTACGGCACAAAAAAATATTGTATATGGTCACAAACTAGAAAGTCAAGGGGCAAAAAACTTGTATATAAGGAGAGGATACCTAGGGCTCGCAAACAGAGAATCCTTCCATCTGAAGGTCCAAATACTTTTGTCTCTCTCCATCGTACTAAATATGGCAATCAGGATACCGTCGATTATGTAGCTCCCATCAACAAACGTCGTCGGGGATCCACAGCTAATAGCCATGAAGAAACAAGAGATGGAGCAGTTGTTCGTTCTTCGACGACACATACACTGGAAAATGGGATGTCTGGCGTTCTTCGCAGATTCAGTACAAGGATCCGCACTCCAGCTACTAAATGTATGGATGCTGTGATTCTCCGCAGGTTTAGTACAAGGGAACGCACTCCAACTACTAAATATTTGGATGCTGTAGCAAGAGGATGGTTAACGTCTGGCGTTCAAAAATGTAAGAAAGATGTGAGTTCAGGTCAGGACAACTTGTCATCCACTAGACGAGAGCAGCAGCCTACTGTGAATCTGCGCAGGTTCAGTACAAGGGTCCGCACTCCAACTTCTAAATATACGGATGCTGCAGCAAGAGGATTGTTAACGTCTGGCGTTCAAGAATGTAAGGAAGATGTGAATTCAAGCCGGGATAACTTGTCATCCACTAGACAAGAGCAGCAGCCTTCTGTGAATCTCTGCAGGTCTAGTACAAGGAACCGCTCTCCAACTACTAGGTTCAAGGATGCTATAGCAGGAGGTTTGTTAACTGTGCCTAAGCGGCGCAACCGCAGGAGTCTACCATGAGAGCTAGCATCAGGACCTTTGCAGCCTGCCATTGGTGTAGTTGGAGTCCTAATGAGCTACCAATAGTTGTGCTTTGTGTTGTTCATTTTTAAACTATGTGCTTATTCGTCATAAAGGTGTGTTTTGGATTTAAACTTTTTTTTTTTTTCTGCGTGGTGTGTTTTGGACATTCAGTACTCGTACTTGCACTCCTTTAGGTAGTCAACTAGTTATACTGCCTTGGGAGGTGCAATTTCCTAATTTAGTTATGAGTACTACAAAATTTAGTATGATCATGCACTTTCATCTTTGTACATATGATGATCATGTTTTATCTTTTATCGCATAAGTTCTGTTTCATGATCATGTTTCAGGGCTTTTCTTCTGAAGTGACTGTGATAAATCTCAGCGCAAATAGTGAAAAACTTATGCTGCAGATTATACAAGAGAAAGTCCTTTGTTTTACAAGGAATTCATTATTGTTAAAGTTCAATTTTGTTCATGATGCATTGTAGAACCTCCATCAGGCTGAGGGATCAAGCAAGGAATAGCCAGCGGCATAGGAGCCGAATCTTCTTCGCCGCACATGTGAGATAGATAAACTTACCTCGATTAACTACTAGAGAAGCACTTAAGTATTTTACAAGGGATTCATCATTGTTGAAGCTTAATTTTGTTAGAAAAATCAACCTTATTTTCTATCACTTTCTCCCTTTTAGTCTCACTTTTAGCCATGTTGTTAGAGACAAGTGCAAGGGTGCTCTTTAGGAAGCTTTCTTTGGTCCTATGATGGTGGGGAGAGAGAGCGGAGTGGGATTTTCTCTCTTCAAACCTTTCCTCCCTAACTAAAAGCTGAGTCAATAGCAAGGCATTCTCTAGCCAAAAGCGGATAAGGCTAAAACAAGGGTGTCAGCCACTCCTAGGAAAAAGCATGCTTCACTCCTTTAATAGTAGATGCCAAGTGGCCTGTGGTTCAACGGCATAAGTCATTAATATAATGTGGGAGGTAAGGAGTTCGAGTTTTAACGGACTTCTGATGTGTGTGTGTATAAATATTTTAAAAAAAATTCCTTCAATAGCAGATTAAAACTAATTTTTTTTTACCCTTTTTTAAATGTATGTTCCTCTTTTCCCCAATAAGATTTAAAATAAAAAAATAAAAAAATGTCTAGTTTGTAAAATGTAAATTAACTACATTTATGAAATTCAAAAAATAAAGTTAAGCGATCATGCCACCAACTGTAATCAATGAATTTATTTATTTTTTATTAATTACTTGAGGTATAAATCTAAATGAATTATTAATATTCCACACTATAAAAGACATGAAAATCTTTCTAAAAATTTTTTAGTTAAAAATATTAATAGGGCTATCAACGGGTTGGATTTGGATCGAATCTGTCATATCTGAATCCGATTATCAAAATTTATATCCGAATCCGACTTGATATTCTATACGATCTTTATTAGTGAGTACCATATCCGAATCTGATAGATACCCAAAATTCGATTCGATTTAATATCTTTTTTGTTTTTTGTCTTCTATTTTTCTATTGTATAAAAATATTGTATTTATAAAGTAAATTTACTTTATATTTGAATTTTTAATAATTTTTTATTATATATTAGTCTAAAATTTAAAGATTTGAATACTAAATCCATATTTCACATTATATTAATGCATATTTATTATATTTGATATTTTATCAATATCTCTCTTATTTTTTAGGCTAAAGACTCAATATTAATAACATAATATAGACATTAATATAAATATTAGATCAATATAATATATGTATATATATTATTTTAAAATATTTATTAATATTATATATAAGAGTATTAATTTAATAAAAAATTATTAAAGTTCGGATTTAAATCTTTAATGGATCGGACTGCTTAATTCTATATTCGATCCACTTATTTCGAATTATGAATATTTATAATTGAATTTGATCCATCAAATAATTTAATCGAACAAAGTTC
The DNA here is from genome assembly GCA_018894105.1 of Jacaranda mimosifolia. Taxonomy (NCBI): domain Eukaryota; kingdom Viridiplantae; phylum Streptophyta; class Magnoliopsida; order Lamiales; family Bignoniaceae; genus Jacaranda; species Jacaranda mimosifolia. Next base: position 39,004,448 of record CM032123.1, read on the forward strand.
TGATTGAATTCAGATTGGATTCGAATTAAAATCCGATCAATTGACAATCATTTTCAACTTTTTGCAAAATTTCTATTGTGAGCCCATGGGACTACATTCAATTATCCATCCATCAAGCCCATTATTATGGGCCCAAGGAATCCCTTGGCCCATTAGAGAAACCATACGTGGACGCTCCCGTTCTCACTCCAGCGACCGAACTCGAAAAACCTTCCATCTTTAACATAAGAACAAGCTCCAAATCTTTCCGGAATAAACAGCAATTTCTGCAAATTTTGTTGTATACTTTGATTCAGAAATATTTCAGGAAGAGGAGTACTGAGAATATAATTTCTTGGATACAGAAGAATTTTACAGAAAAGGAGGGGAGTTGAATTGAATTTGAGAAAAATGGGTCAGGCATTTCGTCGAGCAACTGGGAGGATTGGCAGCTCCAGAGTTGATACGACGTCGCAGCTGGGGAAACCCATTGACCGGAAGCCGCCTCCGCCGCCGGCTGTTCCCATTGACAAACTCCCCACTGATGATGTCACTCATGGCTCTGGTAATTTGCAAATTTGATATTTTAATAGCATAAGTTGAATGTACAATCATGTTTATGTTATGCGTTAAACCTTGATTCTAATTTAATGTCCGTGCATTATAAGTTAAGCAAGAAAATTTAAGTAATGAATCCTTTAAAATGCTGTGTAAAGGAAGGATGATTTGCAATTTGTCTAAATTCATGCACTATAATTTTTAACTCAATATTGTAAATTGTTCTTGTTCCTAGTTTTGACTGAGGCCTTAAGATGAACTTCTCCCGGGATTTTGAACATTCTATTTTTCTGAAAGAAGGTCTTTTTTTTTTTTTTTTTTTTTTTTTTTTTTTTGAGGAAGAACTTTAAAGGAGATAGAAAGTAAATTATTAATTTGGTAAAAAAATATTGAAATTAATTTTCATCTTATAGCAAATACTTCTTTAATTTGTATTATGTTGTTTTGTTTTCTTTGTCATTTATTCTAAAAATTCATACAGAAATGACTTCCATAATTTCATACAGCTTCAACTCATGATCTCTCTTTATTCCTCAATCTTCTTGCTTAAAGTAAATAATAATACAAAAAATATTAGTTTCTGCTCAATTTGACCTTGATTAGGCTCATAAAAGAATACTATGCAGATGACACAGTGCTACTTATTCTACCATAAAAAAATCAATGTGCTTGTTTTAGAACATTTGATTATCGAGTTTATTGTTATTCTTTTATAAATGTTGATTTCTCTATGATAATAAGTTCAAAATCATAAGTGAAAAGGGAGAGAATGATGATCCAATTAAACTTATTGCTCAGCTGTAGTTCTATTAAATTTAAACTTTGATAAAGAATGTAAGAAAGGTCTCATCATCATCATCATCATCATCATCTTTCCTAAAAAATGAGATATGATTTACATATTATATTAATTTACTTCAAGTTAAAGAAATAATTAAAGAATTTATTATTTGGAACAAATAAAATGATCATTAGTTTATTTTATCTAAACTTTCAATGGTCACGTTTACTGTAGAAATAATCCTTATTAGTTGTAGTATGGTATAAGATTTTAAGTACCTTAAATGTGATTGGTTAATATTTTATTGGTCACTATTTTCATTAGATGGATCGTTGGCGTGGGATTATAAATTTCTTAACCATGACTGCCATCATATTGTAGTTCATTATAATTATTATTTCTAATAACACATAAATGTCTTTTCACAATGAGAAAAATACTTGTGGGATTCAAATGTTTATATATAGATACAAGTATAAATTGTTGTTATAATATATAATTTCTGTTTTCATTTTATGAACTTCTTAAGAGGGTCCATCAAGAGCAAACGTGGAAAATGACCTTGAGGATCGTGATCCACAATATGATGCTATGCTTAGCCAAATGGTGGGTAGAATTCGATCAAAGCCTGGAGGGAAGCTCGAGATGGGTGAGGTAAGGTTCAAAGCTTGTAATTCAAGCTTTTACTAGTAAAATGCATGCATTGCACTTAGAAACTTGTCAGAACTAGAATAGCTTGATGATAAAATATTATGGAGAAGGTTTGTTTTATTTTAAACTTTATGGAGAAGCTTTTACTGGTTTACTACTAAAACATGCATGCATTCCTAAGAAGTTTTTAGTTCTCAGCGAATGTTATTTTCTACAATGAGCAAATGAGATTGTAATTGAATATGACATCCTTAAGGATTATCCCATTCTCCTTATGAGTGCAGCTTGTTTGTTTTCTGGGGCATGGAATCTTTCTATTGGCCTTGTGAATTGAGCTATAAGCATGATTTCTGAATATGGCTCATGTTCAATTCTTTGTGAGACACTCCTTTTTCCAACAGATAATGTGAAATTTGGAAATGTTCAAATTTTTTATTTTTGTTTGCTTTTTGATTGATGGGAGGGCCCTGTGTAATTTTGCAAATCATGTTGCGGCTGTTACATGGAATCAATGTGGTGTAGTGGTAATGGCTTGAAGAATCTACCGTATATTGTGTTATCAAATGACTGGCACTAATGAATAATATTTAGTTATCCCCCTCACCATGACCCTCTTCTGGGGGTAGGTTGAGTGGCATTTGGCTTAATGATATAAGTTTTACACATAAAGTGTGAGCTAACGAACTCCTAATGAGTGTGTATAAATATATATATATATATATATGTATATTTGAAAAAAAAAAATCTGGGGATAGGTGTTGGCACATGAGCTAATTGTCTCCCCTCAGGTTTTATGCCAAATAGATTTGTTTAGAGTTCAGAGATTCCGTCTACTTTAGTAAGCCTTCATAAATACCAAAGGAAAACCTATATCCAAACATTGCTCATATCTACGTGTATATTTTAACGATTCAAATGCAGCTCTAATTTGGCTGTTTTAACAGGCCTCTGTGGTGGAGAAATACAAAAGGTCTATGCCAAAACTAAGAAATACCACACCAGACTCCACCAGATACGAGCGAAGGCCAGCTCCCCCTGGAACCCTGAACGTAGCCCAGGTACGCCAAATTATCCTGTTGCATCAAGGGAAATCTGATGAACATGATGGTCCTATGGATGTTGGTCAAATTGCCGAACGGTTCAGGATAGATGCTGCACAGGTTCAAAATATCCTCCAGTTTGTAGCTCTGCCTCCAGAGGATGATAGTAAAAGGAAAAACAATCAAGACTGACAGTAGTTCATCTTTAAGTTAGCTTCAATACTGAAGTCTTTTACACCAAAAAATAGATCCTTCTGAGATGAGAATTCCCAAAATTGTATAAGGTGGATTGGTTGCTGTGCTACTTTGGGAGATTTTGTGAGAGAATTTTGTAGTCTCAGTCTGTCTATTTGTTGTCTAAGCTGATGCAATTAAACTTTAATTTAAATTTTAAATAAAGAAAACAGCTTTTTTCCTTCTTAAGCAAGAAAATAAGACCAATTTTCATACGGTTGTTATGTTTGATTAAGAAGGCACTAGTAAAATATATATTCATAGATATTTTTTATATATACACACACAAATATAGATTATATATATACATACTTATTATATTGATGGTTCATTAAAATTCGAACTTTAAATTTCATACATAAATATGTTATAATTAAAGTATAAATGGGATAATTAATATTAACTAATATATTATTTAAATAATCTATATACTATTATAAAAAGAAATGTTGTTTTGTGCTTAAATGGAAGTTATTTGTAGTTTTTTACATAATTTACCCTTCAATTATTTTAGTAATTAAAATGGGTAATGCAGTTTGAAGGATAAAATGAAGAATTCAATACAAAAATATGATTTGAATACTAAATTTACTAATATTTTAAATTTCTCCTTTAAGTTATCTTTTAGAAGTGATGGTTTAATAAGACCACAATTGTACTTTTACAAAATCCACAAATTTGTCTTGTCAAAATTCTATCTTTCATTATTTTTTTTATCATATCAAAATATTTAACATAATTTTAATTTTACTCATAATTTAAATTATTTCATGTAGCGTGCAACAACTGTTAGTTCTATTAAATATAAATAATATTTGTTTAATTATTTAATTTATCACTTTTTTTTATATTTTTTATCAATTATTTTTTATTTATTTATACATATACACATTAAGAATTCTTTAAAAATTAAATTTTTATCATTCAATATAAAAGACTTATGTTATTGAATACAGACCGTTCGACATCGATTATTTTCCTAATTATCACCAAACAAAGTAAACTATTCATGAATTGAAGTCAAACATGATATTATTTAATGTTTCTCCCACTAAATTCTCTTCTCCCCGTAAAAAACGCAACAGTTCTATTCTCTCTCTCTCTCTCTGCTTCAAGTTACGATCGTAACAATGGAGTTTCGAACCCTGCAAATCACACTTCGGTACGCCAAAGACTTGAACAAAGTCAACCTCATCACAAAAATGCAAGTCTACGCCGTCGTTTCTATCTCCGGCGGGGATAAGAACTCGAAGCAGAAGACTAAAACCACGGTGGATGACGACGGCGACGCCAACCCCACGTGGGATTTCCCGATGAAATTCAGAATGGAGGCGGCGGCGCTGCAGCAGAACCGCCTCATGCTCGATTTCAAGCTTATATGCCAGAGGACTTTAGGAGACAAACAAATTGGTGAAGTCCACGTGCCCATTAAAGAACTTCTGGATTCTCCGACGAAGGGGGGGCAGAAGTTTGTGAGCTACCAAGTGAGGAAGCCCAGTGGAAAGCCCAAAGGCCAGCTCACCTTTTCGTATCAATCCAGCGAAATAAACAACTCCTCCTCAGCGCCGCCGCCGCCGCCGCCGGAGGTGTCGAAGGTTTATGAGGAACCAGTTAAGTTGTACCCAGTGGTGGAACCCACTTCCGTGTATCTGCCGACGTCGCCCGGAGGGTACTCGCCGCCTCCGTCGTATCCTGTCATGGCGGCGGAGGGAGGTGGAGGACACTATCCCCCATCGCCAGGATATTACCCACCAGCTGATTGTCCGCCACCAGGAGGATATTCTCCGCCGCCCGGGTATGTGTACCCAACGCCCCCACCTGGTTATTTATATCCACCGCCGTCGCCGCCTTGTTATGGGTATCAAGTCCAGCCGGGTTATGTTTACCCGCCGCCGCCTTTGCAGCAGCCGGCGCCATATCAGAATTTGGGATGGAATTGGAGGCTGGACTGTTGGGCGGTGTAGTTGGTGGACTATGGATCGGAGATGTGATCTCCGATGCTCCTGATTTTGATTGCGGAGGTAGATTTTATTTTTTATGGAATTAAATTTTCTAAATTTATTTTTATTTTCTTTTTTTAGAAATCTATGTTTGTTGCTTTTTACATGAATTACTAAATAGGGATACGATAATATTATAAAATAAAATAATATTATTATTTTATATGGTATAATAATTTATAATGAGTTCTATGTATTTTTTTATTTTATTTAATTTTTTGGAGAGGTGATTTAAAATTTAGAATTCTTTGTTGAGAATTTGATGTGGCGCAATTTTCATTGTTTTTAGAATAATCTCGAAGCTTATTTTAGAAGCTTTTATGTGTTAGTATTATTTTAATTTTAATTTACATACATAAACATATATTAAAAATTTATATACAAACAATCAAGAAATTTGCCTAAAAGCAACCATCTTTGAACGAGTGCGTAATAGTTCATTGATCGAGTGGATGAGTTGTGATTAGGTGTGGAATATCATTCGAATCCAAAGCTAGCTGTCCTCAAACCTTATACATATAATTATAATAATGTGACTCAATTAAATGATTATTTGACAAATTATGTGTTATTACTATTATCAGTACGTTTTGATAGATTTTTTATCAATTTCACTTGTACATGTACATTTTTTTAATGTAAAAATGAATTACATTATTATTACATAATATTTTAACTATTAGCAATCATTGGAAGCAACTTACAACTTTGGTACATATTAAAATATACTAATTTAGATGGCCAAACCCCACCAACAATGTTCAAGAAAACAGACCGAATCTATCTATTTGATCAGAAACCGATTAAGATTTTTTTTGATTTGATAATTAAAATTAATTTATAAAAAAAATCAGTGTAAATAGGTGTAAATCGATGTAAAATCGGGTGATTCGATTTTCCTTTTAAGCCAATTAGTAAATTTTCTTTTAAAGTAAAAGTTAAAGAAATTGATTTGACATTTCATAAATACCGGACAATTTTTATTTTTCTTTCCTTATATATATTTTACAATTTTAAATATTTCTTAATATATTCATATAATATTAAATGTAATTATAACATCACATCAATTAAATTAATAATTAAATCAATTCAACCAATTAAATTAATAACCAAATAAGTCATTAGTTGAATTTCTCAAAAATGGCCCACCAACTCTCCTTTCAAAAGAGACTAATGGGGAGGTCCTATAAGTCTAATGTTTGGTCAAGTCCTCATATGACTAGTCTAGACTCTAGAATGTGCCTGTGGAATCCAAATACCAAATTAATTTATAAGCTATATGGAATTTGGCCAATTTTTCTTTACTTGTTTATATAGATTTTGACTTGTGTTTGGTGGAACTTAGGGGTGAAAATAGGCCAGACTGCTTGTTAGGGGTATATGGTATAACCTACTTATGGTCTAATTAGGCTAGTTTATTTAATAAAAATGTCAGGTTAAGACTTAAAAAGTTACTTTTTTAACTAAATAGATTAGACTCAAGTCTTCTAAAAGCTTACAAAGTCTAATGGGCTGACCCGTTTATCCTTATTTAATTAGTTTTTTATGGAATCCGTCATATTATTTAGTATTGCTTTTTACTGAAATGATACTATTTTATATTGAAATTTGAACTTTTATAATTACGCATTTGTTATTTATCATTTTTATTGTTGCTTATCAAGGTCTATTACAAGTTGAGCATATTAAAAATTTAGATTTATGTTATGTTCAAATTTTAAAAAATTAGGCCTAACCTTGGGGGAAAAAATAATCATAAATAATAGATTAAGCTCAAATTTATCATTTATTTAATAGGTCTGACCTATTTAAGTCAAAGTCTGCCCTTACCTAATATATTTCCATGCCTAGTGGAATTCTTGGCAACTTTAGGAATGTGGCCAACAGTTCTCATAATTTCTTTGATAATGTTAATAAGGTTGCCACGGGGTCAGCCTATAATTTTTCAAGATCTTATACTTTATAAAATATCTTTAAAATTAATAAAATGCTAAAAATTTTTAAATATACATTTTTAAAATATTTGGATAAATTTTTGAGCTTATAAAATATTAGTGTGTTAAGATCTTAAATATAAATAAAAAAATTCTTTACTTAAAAAATAATAATAAGTATTATAAAATTATAATATCTTATTTTAAAATTTATAAGCTCTGTTCTAAAAAATTTATAAAATATTTAATGACATATTATAAATTTTTAAATATCTTATAAAATACTTTGAAATATACTCTTCCAAACATCATCAATGATATATACTCTATGTGTCAACTTCTTAATGCAACGTTTTAATTATGTGTATGTTTTACAATACTAACAAATAAGATTACCGGGAAAAAAATAAAATGTACGACAATCATATGTTGAATTGCCACATTTTTAATGTATCTCGAATCATTTACAAAACAAATATAATTCAGGATCCAAACTTAATTATATTACATTGTATTGTAGTAACTAGGGGCGTTCAAATTCAATTCAATAATAAAAAAAACAATATGGTAAACCAATCCAAAAAATTGAAAACCGTTCAAAATCAAACTTTTTGGATTGAATTAGATTTGTTTTCTAAAAATCAATTGGATTGGATCGGTTTTCGATTTTAATCTAAAAAATCGATCCAATTCAAATCGAATCGAAATTTATATACAAATAATATAAAAAAATATATATCTTAATTGTAAAATACACAAATAAATTAAAATTAATTAAATTTAGGATTTTTTCACTTTCAAAAATTAAATACATAAGAATAATTATTATGGACCTATAACTTTATAGTTGCATATTCTTACATAATTTAACTTAATTCCACAAGATTAGTGTGATATGATAACTAAATGAAATTTACAAATCAATTGATTAAATTAGTTTAATTATAATAGTAACTTATCAAATATTTCAATTAAAAATTTAAATTAAATGATCTAATCCAAACCGATTTAAAATGGATTGGATTGGATTGGATTGGATCGGATCGAATTTACAATAAAAATCTAACTGATCCAATATATATTATATAGTTTAGATCGATTAACTTTTGTTCCAAAACCAATTCAAATTGAACTGCGAACATCTCTAATGTTACGGCATATTTTAAAAGTGGTATGGTGCATGATGCATATGAACCTAAAAACATTTGAGATTAACATTTCCTTTATGAAAGATTACCAAACTAGCCAACTGAATCAAGCATACACAAATTTGGTGGAAATAAACAGCTTTTAAAAGTCGTTGGAGACTTTTATAGGGTGAGTGACGACTACTTCATTTTCATTCAGTAAACGGAAAACGCGACAACTGGACTGACTGGTAGTGCATTTTGATTTTGTTGTGGAAAAAAAAAGAGAAAGAGAGAGAGAGAAAGAAAATTAGAAATAGATTTCCCGATGCGCATCCGGGGAATCGAACCCCGGTCAGTACCGTGGGAGGGTACTATGATACCACTACACCAGATGCGCTTGTGCTGCAGATTTAGAAATTATTTATTTATCTCGGTCATGTTTGATTTATAATTTGACTAATAGCTGAGATCAGAATAGTGAAATTAAGCGCTATTAAAGTATCTAATAATCTAATATGAATTGTTTGATTGGACCTACTATATTTTAAATTACTATTTTGTCCTTAAAAAAACTCAGTCCACTATAATGAATAAAAACATCTTCCCCTCTAACTGGCTACTGTAGACATTTCGTATCTCACAAACAACCCCTTCCATGTCTGGTGCTTGAGACAAAATCCGATTTTACAGGACAAGTTCTCTATAAGTCTCCCTAGAATTAGGGGTGTTCAAATCCAATCCAATAAAAAAAAAAAAAACAGACGAACCGATCCAAAAAACAGAAAATCGATCAAAATCGAACTTTTTTGGATTGAATTGGATTTGTTTTCTTAAAACCGATTGGATTGGATCGGTTTTCGGTTTTAATCTAAAAAACCGATCCAATCCAAACCGAACCAAAATTTATAAATTAATAATATAAAAAATATATATCTTAATTGTAAAAAACACAAATAAATTAAAATAAACTAAACTTAGGATTTTTTTCACTTTCAAAAATCAAATATATAGGGATAATTATTGTGGACTTATAACTTATAGTTGTGTGTTCTTACATAATTTAACTTAATTCCACAAGATTAGTGTGATGTGATAGCTAAATAAAATTTACAAATTGATTGATTAAATTAGTTTACTTATCAATAGTAATTTGTCAAATATTTCAATTAAATATTTAAATTGAAAAATCGATTAACCGATCCAATCCAAACCGATTTAAAATGGATTGGATTGGATCGGATTTACAATAAAAATCCAACCGATCCAATATATATTATATAGTTTTGATCAGTTGGCTTTTGTCCCAAAATCGATCCAAACCGAACCGCGAACACCCCTACCTAGAATGTTTTCTTTCGATTTTCTATTTACTAATTAAGTCTAAATGTGTCTGGGTTTTGAAGCTGGTTGGGAGAACACATACTAATTTTCGATTGTGGAAATCCCTAACTCTCAAATCTATCAATCGATTTCTGTAGTGCAAGAATTCCTCCAAGGTTTCAACACAAGAAATCTGTAAATCTCCCCAGAATCACAATCCCATTTTGTTTATTACTGTAAGTGTGAATTTAAAAAGTAGTGACGCTAGTTTGGATTTCATTGTTTCCGATTTCTTATTTCTCTTTGCCCTCAATCTATAAATTAGTGAATGGGTTAACAAATCAGACTAAGTAGATGTGTATGGAGAAAAAGTAATGAACCAGTTTGTTATTTCTTTGTTTTCTGCTGCATCGAGGTTCTACTCAGGTTGTGTTCGTCCGATGGGTGGTGGTGAACCTGATTAAACTAAAGCGTATCATTGAAAAATCAATGGGAAAAATTGAGGGCAACTTTGAAATTTTATACAAAAGAAAACACACCAACAGGGGTGCGATTGGTGCCTAATGTGGGCTACAGTGCCGGGTCAAGCATATTGTGCGGCCTGCAGTTTATATCTCCCACATCAAATACTATATTAGATACCAGCCAAGTGGTCTGTGGCCCAACAGCATAAGTCTCTCACATAATGTGGGAGGTCAGGAGTTCGAACCCGAATAGGCTCCTAACATGCGTGTGTGTAAAAAAAAAAAACAACACTACATTAGACACCATTAGGTTAGCTAATAGTGGCTATTAACTAGTATCAAATATGCCCATGGTTTTTTGGATCATTTTTCATCATTGAAATTGATTAAATCCCTCATGTCCCGTGTCTTCAAATAATTATGGGCAACCCTTTGTTGATGCTGTATAGTTGAGGCTTCAAAATTTCATATAAGTATAGTAAAACTAAGCCCTATTATGCAAGTAGTTTTTGTGGATAGTATATTCTCTGTCATGTGTACTTAATGAAATCTTTGATATCTCAATGTGCAAAAATATCTTTGTCATGCAATGTACAAAATGATGTAATTGATTAACTTCATAAAGGTTTTGGACAAGCGGTTAAGATCATCAAATCGAAACACAACAATGGTTGACCTGTGATAAAATTATCACATAATTTGCTTTTGCATGATGAGTGGGAAAAAAATGAAAAAGGGAAAAAAAATTACATTTTTATCCTCAAAAATGGGAAAGCATCTTGTCCCTCCTCAAAGCAGATGAAACTATTCCTTTTCCATTTGTGGCTTAACAGAAAAAAATACGTTTTTCTCCCTTTTTTTAGCTTTATAAGAATTATAAAGAAGAGTTGGATTTGAGTTGAGTAACTCATAAGGTATTTGATCGATAGAGTCCTTACACATGCAAGTCGGACAGAAAGTGGTGTTTCCAGTGGCAAACGAGTAATCTCATTCGCTTCCCTAACTTTCGTCTCTCAGTATCATATCCGCTGAAAATTTCTCAAAGAGCTGCATAATTTTTTTAATTGAGGATATTTTCATTAATATATATATACTTTATCCTACTTTTTTGTTTTTACATTAAAGAAACAAAATCATTGTTGCAAGAATGTGGTTTTCTCACGAAGCCAGTTCAACAAAGAAACAAAAATCCTCATTAGACAATAAGCCGCCTGATTCCCTAAATGACAAATAAAAACAACACTACAGTTTGTTAGCTCATTTAATATAAATTTACAATCTAAAAATAAAAACAATATTATAGTTTGTTAGCTCATCTAATATAAATTTACAATCTAAAAATACCATTTTAAAATAAGAAAAATCCACTTAATCACTAGTACATTTTACAACCTTCTTTCCTTGACCCACTTAAAGCCTCCTCAGAAGACATTGCTTCTACCATCAACGGTGAACAAGTCCCCCATTGTTTTCTCAAGATAACATTGTACTGATTATTTTCCTCAATCATCTACATATTTAAAAATAAACACTAAGTCGGCCGCTGAAAATTTTTGAACTTGTCTTGGTGGGGTGCGCCAGGCCCGAGCAGCAGTGCAACGCTTGGGCGACGCTCGAGGGCCCAGACAGCAAGCTGCCTTAATGGGCCTTCCCCCTAAAAAAATTAATTTAATATCATGTGAGCCAATGGCCCACGTATCAGATATTAAACTGATAAGAACAGATACTACACTTGATCTTAGCCAAAAGGCCGAGAAAGGTATGCTTGATACAGTGTTGGGCCTCAGTTTTTATAACCTTTTCTCACAAGCAGTCTTCAACGCGTCCCCGATGTGGGATAGAAGAACTTCATTTTCTTTGTTACTTCGGCTCACTTTTATCTTATTTTATTCCATCCGAGTTTTTGTCCTCACTAGTCAAAAGCCTTCTTTTCTTGCTCGTATAGAACTAAAAGATTGTCTAATTTACATCAAATTCAGAAAAAACAGTTGACACCAATTACATGATCAAGAAAATGAAAAAATCCTACCCCAACGAAAGAAAAAGGAAATCAAACAATAATTCCCTATGCTATGTTCAAACTGGTTGCTGATAGCGGCCATGAAACCTCCCCAATATCCATTCAACAATTAGACTATGTTGGCCAATGTGTGTGTTTAAACTGGATCATTCTTGCATACGAGATTGAGGTATATTTCAGTCCAAATGAAAACCGGGGATGTTCTAGTTGGTGCAGTTGAAACCACGGCAAATGGAAAGCCAGATTATGAGGACCAAGAGGAGGAGGATTCCTAGCACAACCATCTTTATCTTCATATTCTGATACCACATCTTTCTTCTGATCTGTGTCCCCTTTTTCTTGAATTCTTGTGCCTAAATTAAGAAAGATTGGTGTTTTAGAACTGTGCATGAATCTGATTTCAAGACATGGTGCAAAAGTGTAAATCAACTTACCGAGTCCCGTAGGTCTTCAGCCTTGTTGTTAAGAATGGTTAAGTTTTCGCCCCTTTCAATAGTCTGGAAAGTGTTTTGGTGGTCAAACAGCAAAACAAGCAATCAAAAGAAGCAAAGAAATCCAACTGCATTACTATTTTCTCACAGTTCATTTTACATACCTTGTCTATATTCTCCAGCATAACACTTTTGACTTCTGAAACTTGGGCTTTAACTTTTAATAGTTTGTCAATCTCATCAGCATGATCGATTATATATTGCATGTGTTCTTTCATTAGAGGCCTGCAATTTATAGACTCAACTAATTTTAGTGCATTTTTTTGACAATTAAAATGCAATAATAGAAATTAACAAATCAACCTGTGTTTTTCAATGGAACGTACCCAAATTCTTTGTTGAGACTTTTGGCAACAGCAGTATCTGCTTTACCACCGCCGTATCTTTTCTTGAAATCGGCCTTGATACGTTCCAAAAACGCGAAGGAGATCTGCTTCCCAACAGATTCTTTGGCAACAATACAATAAGCTGCACGATTAGCAAGCATGCATCAAGTGAGGAAAGTGGGAGCCAATTTGGCTGCAGTTAGAATTCAACGAAAATTATGTAAGAACAGTACTCTATGCATGAAAATGTGTTTATCCTGAATCTTAATCAATAATGATTTCATAACCTCTGAGGCTATGAGGTGTCTATTTTTCATCATTTGGACACTAACATATCCAACTTTTGATGGGGGGTTCTGGAAATATCCCGAAAGGCAAATGATGAGATAAAAACCAGATGTGTGGCTTTGAAACATGTTACAACGAAAGATCGCCCGTTCTTTGACCGAGGAAGAGATTCATTGACAAAGATTTGGCAGCAGCAAATCAGACAGCGCAAATGATTCAAAAAGGAATACGGAAATCACATTTTCTCAACTAGGATCCAGATTCCAAATTCCAAGTGCTTCCAACTTAAGATTTATGGCACAAAATAGCTCATCTAGAGTAAGTGTGCTGCTACAAGTTCATTCCAAGTCTCATGAGGATTGGTATGAGCTCAACACAATCTGAACACATCAATTTACCGACCCAACAAACAGTTCTAAATCAATCTCAATTATCTTTAGAAGCAGCCAAGAAAAGATTGCCCTGCAGGCAAACATTTTGCAATTATAGAAAGGAGAAATATATAGAATTTTGCTCTAAGGTCCCATTGCTACCACTAAAACAGATACTATGTCTATACAATTTCCATAATTGTAGCTACATAAGCACAAGGAAAATGGAATCCCTGATCAGAAGAATTTAACTATAAGAAACCATCAACCAGCTACCTTACTTCAATTTGAGTAAAGTTTCCCATTTTTCTTAAAGATCCAAAACCCAATTCTCCACCAGCCCAGAAAAGCAAAACCAACTTCAGAAAGAACACTTATTTCTTAAAGTAACTTTACTAATTGCTTGAACTGTAGCTTCCAGATAAAGAAAAAAAGTAAAGGCTCCAACTTTTCAGCTTCACGCAAAGATTCATGAAAACCCATTTCAAATTCTACTCGAAATGCATAGAATTCTCAAGAAAAACCAATTATCAAGATCAAAGAGCAGAACTATTAAAGAAAATTGAGTAGGAGAAAAAAATGAATTACCGTAGCCATCTTCAACTAAGAAGTTAAAAATGTGGCGATCACACTTGTAAGTGAACTTATTGTTCGAAGAAGGCAACTTCTGCAAACACTGAGCCGCAATCGCCGGAAAATTGCCGGTGAACTCCGTGTACTCGGCCAATACCACCGTGCCACGTGCCACGAAGCTGTATATGAACGATTCTTGACCCATCTTTGAGCCCGACTCACCGAGTTTCGAAAGAAAAACTGAGTTAAAAAACTGTCACCGGAGGGAAAAAGAGCTGTCTTGGTTGAATGCAGAAAGCTATTCTGGTGGGCTGCCTTCGGACTTCGAGTATTTGAGAATGCAAGAACGCTGCTCTTCTTTGAATTCTTCCTTTTTTCTATTAAAAAATTATTTTTTTCTTATACTTTTCTTTTTCTTTTGATAAAAAGAATAGTCATTTACAATTTTTGGTATGACCTAAGAAAATTTAATTTTAATATTTATATTAAGAGAAGTTTGAGAAAAATATATCGACAAAGTCTATATAAATGTGAAAATTATATATTGATTAACGTTATAAATAGCATTTTAATTTTCATCGAACTTTATTTAGTGTGTGTAAATGTGAAAATTGTATATCAATTAACATTATAAATAGTATTTTAATTTTGTTCAAACTTTATTTTTAAATTATTTTTCCTCAAATTTATATATTTTGTACTTAACTTTCACGAAGGCGATATTTTTATCATTTTTCGGGTCATTTGCCAAACTTGTAAAAGTCTACTAAATTGTACCATATGATTTTTTTCAACTTATGAATTTTATTAGTAAATTTTTAAATTAAAACTTACAATAACATGCGGAACTCCAATAAAATTGTAATTTATTTACCAAATTAAATCAATATCTTAATTGTTGAGAAAGTAGTTTGAAAAGTATGACTTTTTTTTTCTTAAGACGTGTGATTAGTCCTCGTCCGAATTCAATTCCTCATTTGCGCAGACATTTCTCCATAATTGCATAGCAATTTCCTTTGCTTCGAGATTAAGATGAGCTAATATTTTTTAATTTTTTATTAGATTGGAAAATGAGAAAATAATCAAGAAAATTAAGATAAAATAAAAAATGTGTTAGCATAGTCATAAGACATTCTATTTGATTTTGATTAACTATACAATCCAATCAAATTCAAGATTTCAAATTTTAACAGACCGTATGTTTTTATTTTCTAGGTTCATTTTCATTTTCTGCTAAAAATAAAAATAAAAAATCATCAACTTCTTCCTCATTTTTCCAGATATTTTCATTTTCAAAATATTCTTCCAAATAAACTCTTATGGCTAGATTGTTTGTATTCTACAATACATTTTTTCCATTTTACACTACTCTGAAAATAGAAAACGCGATTGTTTATACCATTTTTAATGAAAACATCATCTATTTTCATTTTCATACCTATAAAAAACCTATAATATTTCCTAATTTAATACTATTTTTTTATCACATCATCATCCACTAACTTATTAAATAATTATTTCTTTTTCTATTTTTTCAAGACAATGAGGCTCACAATCAATTAAACAATAATAATTAATACTATTACATTAAAATATTATTTTCAATCTATTTTTTCAAAATTTTCACAATCCTTATCCAATCACATTTTCATTTCCACACACAAAATAATGATAAAATAAAAACACATTTTAAAACAATGAAAATAGAAAATGAGAATGAAAACACAACCATCCGACACTCTCTCTCTCTCTCTCTCTCTCTCTTCATCACGTTTCATTTTCTTCTACTCACATTTGAACGACTTTTAATACAAAAATACTATATTTTTCAAATACAACTCATTTTCAACTTTACATAATCGTTACATTCTAAACAAAACATCCAAACAACATTTTAATTTCAAAAACACTTTTCATTTTCTTTTACTTATATTTGCACGACTTTTAATACAAAAACACTATATTTTTCAAATACAACTCATTTTCAACTCTACATAATCATTACATTCTAAACAAAACATCCAAACAATATTTCATTTTTAAAAACACTTTTATAACTAACTTTTCACTATTCTTTTTCATCAGAAAATAAAAATGCCTCTAGAAAACAAATCCAAACAGCCTATAAGCAATTGCAGATACACACAAGATTACATGTTTTGATATATATACACACACACACACTTCGATTCTCCAGCTCTTGCGAGTATTATATGGGAATCATGTCTACACAAAGGTTCAAGCATAATCACAAACTCTTATCTTACAAGACCTCAGTCGATTTTGAGCTGTCTGTTTCATAGACATGTTGATGCCTTTGTGGTCCAATTTTCCGCACCCAAGACTATTACAATAACCGTAACATCATCATGGTACCTCCGTCTTCTCCCAGGAGGGACACTCATCAGCTCATCCATACTAAAACCTTAAAAAACACAAGAAGATTGGCAGCAGAAACAACTTACATTCTATGTAACTCATTATTCAAGATTCGCAAAATGTTGCAAAATAAGCGGGTATCAAAAGCGGTTTGGGGATGTACCTGCTGAATCCGCAGCCCTTGCAACGAGCTGCTCGACCAGATACTTGGCTGGATCACCAGAAGGGGTTCTCAACATATACGAATGCACAAGATTTACAACTTCAACATTGGTGAAGAAGTCAAACAAGCCATCACTTCCTAGTACGACAAAGTGGTCTGAATTTGAAACCTCGTGTATGCTAAGTGATGGCTTTAAGGATACATATGGAGGGCTTATGAGATTACTGACACGAAGAATGCCCATCAAGGAATCATTCATGCTTTTCTAAAGGGAAAAAACGGTAGAAAGAATAGATTAGTGACAAGCATAGCTTAGTTCTATGACCAACAAGAACTCCTCACAAGATTTGGATTTTACCTTTTTCAAGTAACCAACTCCAAAAGCCCTTGTTACCTTTAGTTTCCCTTTAACTCTTCCAGCCACAATTGTAGAAGGGTCGTCGGGATGATCATTGAGAAGTTGGATTCTTTCGACATAGTTGTCAACAGTGTGAGTATCAGTGAGCTGGATGGCTTGCAGCCTTTTGTTTGGTTTTGAGTTTTCTTCATCATACGTAGCCAATACAGCCCGGCTATCGCCTACATTCAGCAAGTACAAGTTTTTTCCATGGAGTAGAACAAGTAGCACACAAGATCCTATAGATACTAAATCCGGACGATCTTCCATTTCCCGTTCCACCATGTGTAGAAACTCATCCTCCGCTTGACTAAGAGCGCGTTGGAGGCTGTCAAGAACGCTCTGCTTGAAAGATCCGTCCTGTTTTGTATCCTTTCCAACATCATCTGCAGGTACACAATCAAAAACTTCATCATGGTTGTCCCAATCTAGTAAGTTAAGGTGAAACGCAACCGTTTCATACAATGTCCCAGCCAGAAAATCAGCTGCATCCCGTCCATTGAATCCGTCATAGACAGCACAAAAGAGCCAACCATTCTCTTCGGAACAAACAGCTTGAACTCTATCTTCACCGGCCGCCCCTCCAGCAATTTGCACTTCCATTGCATTGAGGAAGCTTTCGCTTCTTGGAAAGGAACCATAATCGACCGTCTTGTTTGGCGAGGGCGGACTAAAGCTCAAGTTTGAGAAGCTACTCGACAAAAAGTCCATCTTTGTTAGAGAAGGTGAAGATGGAATCCGGCGGAATGAAGTAGGAGAGTCTAAAGTAGGGAGGATTTCTGCCCCAATCAAGCCGTTGCATATGTTTGTGTTGGCCAGAGTAGCATTGGCGCTTAATGCTGCACCAGACAGGCAAGAGAAGGACTTGCTAGCTCGTCGGAGTTTACCAGCAGATGATGGGATGTCTATGTAATTTGATCTGTCGGAAGAATCATTGTTACTGCGGTCGAAATGATAGCCAAAACTTACCTTGATTTCTCCTTCTGATTCGTTTATGGTTTCCCCAAGCATCATTCTAGCTGAGGAAAACACACAATCAGTGTACTTTGAAACCTCAACATCAGTAATTTTAAGACAATCTAGTCAAGCCAAGATTAGACATTTTGAATAATTACTAGAAGAAGAAACAAAATACGACAAGAATCAGTTTATGTGACAAATAAATGCAGCTTTTCCCATCCCTGGAACTACATATTCTCTGTAAGATGCCTCTAATCCAGAGATGAAAAAGATCCTATTCATTTTCTCAGAGTTATCCACAAATTCATAAGGGGGACAAAATCTATTTTTCAAGAAAATCCAGAACAACAATCCTAGTATGGTCCTATTTTTTGGCTGATCTGTGATGTCTTATTCTTACCTATAGAATTTCATTACACAATTCAATGGCTAGAAGAACCAACATACTATAAAGATGAACTCTTTTCTATTCTTTTGTACTGTTTTCCATACTCCATACTATCAAATTCCTGTTCACTGTCAAGCCAAACAACCAAGAAGATGCAAAGCTTAGACAACCCACAAGGACTCTGTAAAGGGTAGGGGTCTACTGGTTTGAAAACAAAGAATCTAAGAAAACCGAAAAAGGAAGGAAGAACTTAACACAATCCCATCATTACACACATCAAAGAGAGTATAAAATTTGCAAGAACCAGAGATTTAACTAAAACCGAACTCACCTTCTAGGTTGTAACCAAGAATGGCCCAAGTCTTCAAACCTCAAAATGCTATCTCGTCCATAAATACACACTTTTAGTGGCCCAAAAAGTTAAAAACACAAAAAGAGTGAAAAGGAGAGCAGAAGCAGAACAAGTGGAAGCAAACTTTCGGTAGAACACACACAGAAGTAAAAGTGGAATAAAGTACAAAGGTTAATCCCAAGAAGATGTACTAAAAACAAGAATCTCTAGAGGCAGAGATGGAGGGTGGTGAGCTTGCGGGCTGGAAAGAGGTCAAAATGCCTTCTGGTGCATTTTGTTAACAAAGTAGTTAAAAGTTCTGTGAGCTCAAAGGTGGAAAGGCTGACACTGCTCTGCGGCCATTCATTTTATTTTTTATTTTTTGTGTTTATAAATTCCTTTGGAAAAAAGAGTTTTTTTCTGCTTTGAACTTTGACTCTAAAGTTTCTTTGCCTTTGTAGATTGAAAATATTTCCTTGTCCACTCTATTTCTCAGTTTAGTTTCTTCATAGTTGCTGTGTCTGGTCCTTCCTTACAATTATTTGATTATTGATTTAAGTAGAACTGGATGGGGAGAAAAAAATAAAAACTTTTTTTTTTTTCATTAAGGAGGATTACAATCAATTGCAATTATATTTATGGAGCTCGAACTTGCAACCAATCTATGAACGAAATGAGAGCATACTAGCAAACTATTTATTCATCCTCAATGGACTAGAAAAACTTGCCGGTATACAAATATTTGATTTTCATAAATCAATAGATTAAATCAATATGCATCGCGAAACTTTTACAATAATATTTAGTTTTTATGATTTGTAAATTATTGATGGTTTTTAGTGATTCCAATGAATGCCCACCACAGAGTATGGGGTATGGAGGCATTAGTTTGCTGGAGGATCTTTGTCCCATTGGTTGCTTTCATCTTCAAAGCAACTTTTGGAATCTTGGGATAAAACTACAAAAAGTAGGGACCAAAGATGAGGAAATTCAAGAAACTGGAAACCCATGAATGTGGACCATATTTGAGCAAATCCTCCAACTGATCTCTGCTTGTTAAGATAAGAAAATTGAAGCCAAAGGAACTAAGGAAGTCACCATCTTGTGACCCTTCATTTGATCTTCAGGAAAATGGTAACTTCACCTGATGAAGAAAGACATCTTTTGAGTAATTTGATTTTAGGTGACTTGGGAAGATGCCCATTATCTTTTAACAGTAGTTCAACTTGTTTCTGACTATTGTGGATGTTGGATATAAATAACAAAGGATAGTCCCAAACGATTCATACTAGTCATTCTAGCATTATTCCGTCTTATCTATATAATTTTCTCTCTTAGATATTCCACAAACTTAGGAAGAGTTTTACTAGAACTCCCAACGACACTAATCTGTTTGTACTTTCAGGTTCAGGTCCGACTACCCAGTTCAAATGAAGTCATAGATAACCAAATGTATATAGAGTTTAAGATAGCATTAAGTATCTCTACAAACAACAATGAACAATCCTCTAGTGATTGCCCCTCATTTGGTCTATTTTCCATGCAGATACTTATAAAGCTGTGTTAAAACTAAACTGCATCGTACTGCCAGCAGAAGCGCCATACCATGTCTAAACATGATCAAAGATACAGGTACTAGCATCATGAATTAGGCTCTTCAACATTGTAAAACACTTTTGTCAGTCCTTTTCTTGTCCGAATTTGAGAAACCTGAATGATGAAAAGAATATAAGAAGGCCACGGAGAAGGGTAGATGCTATGTTAGCTACAAAATGTCCATCTAATAGCAATGATAGACATGATCCAACCATACATTGGAGACATAAATTAAGGATGGAAAACAAGTTTTATGAACATAAAGAAGCATTTTGAATCAAAAGAACTGTAAGTTTATCTGAGGGCCCCTAAAAGAAAGGAAGTAGGTTCTCTTAGAGGTAGAAATTCAAGGCTTTGTGGAGAAGCACCTGATACATATTAAGTGCCAGCCATAGTCCCAAGTTCTCAGTTCAAATATTGGGCAAAGGTAATATTTCTAGCGTCCTCTATATTCATGAATTAGCACAATAGAACATCTGGATAATCTTTTTAAGGCAAGCAGATGACCGAAGCATCACCACATGAAATTGCAGGTCTAGGGGAACTACACTGAATTGAAAACCAAAGTACCTTTAGGCTCACAAACTCATTGATGTCATTGATGTGTGTTCCGCCACAGGGGCATCCTGGGCTTTCGCCTAACTGCACAATCCGAGGAGTGCTGTCCTGAAAAGTCACAGGGCACCAGAAGTAGTCTCATAAACAAAGGCAATCTTTAAATGGAATTTTGCAAGATGTGGATGTTATTCCCTTCCACAGAAACATATACAGAAGCAGCATGTTCATCAGGTTTCGCCCATTAGAGCAGCATGTGAACTAGGTTTAGAATGCCGTTCAATCCATATTCGGTGTGCGAAGCTACCGTTTAGGAAGGTAATTAAGCATACAGAGGACTAGAGAGACCAAAGGGGTTCCCAACGATGGGGCCTCTGCATAGTTGATCGAGGCCTAAGAGCCGCACAGCTCAGGAAAGAGAAGAAGATAAAGAGAAAGCACACTAAGAAATAGCACAAACACATAAATTGCATAGTATAGGTGCATAAGCACAGCAAAAAGAATGCTAATAATCATCGTCTAACCTTGGGTATATAATCTGGGAGGGATCCACCACACAGTTCAGAAGCTTTATCATATGGTAAAATGGATACAGCAACCTGGATGAAACATGAATACTGCATAGTTGGCAAGTTCAGTTCAACTAAAAAGGACAAAAAATAGAGTAAGATCGATCAAAAAGCATACTTTCCCTCCTTTTGAGATCAAATTGCTAGCTTCTAATTCTAGCTCCTTTTGCTTGCTTTGCAGTTCATTCTGTGGAACTGTGCCTTTGTATTCTACGAATGGCCTGAAAAAATTGTACATGGCAACCGACTTGAACATACAAAATATGCAATCTAAAAGCCTAACCAGATTATAAAGTATAAAGTACTGCTCAGGCAAAACTATGTCGCACTAATATGCATAACGAAGTTCTGAGACCTGAAGTGTCTATAACGACTGTAAACGCATACCCGTCTGGAAAGTGGTAACCCTTAGTAGGCTCCAACTGATCCCATCCCACATTTCTCACACAGATATCCAGCAAATGCCCAGCTGAGTGCAGCCTGCAAAGGGGCAAGACTTTAAAGTTACATATAGCAAGCAAACAATATTGTCCAACTAGGCTTGGTGACATCAATATTGGCTAATGGAAGAAAAACCACAGTACACTAGCAAAACCTAAAGACTCAAATTCAAGACTCACTATGAAGTGAGAAAAACTCACAACATTAGGAAATTAAAGACAAAGATAAGATTGAACACTTTCTTTATGTTTTGACATCAAATTTCACTCATTTAAAAATAACTTATTCTCATTGCAGCATCTTTTACGATCATCGATGAATACAGCACAGCAACACATAACATTTTATGTTCCTCCCCTATAGGCACCATATGTAATAACCAATTACAGGAACTGATATCCAGCTAAAATTATGTCAGCACTTTAAGATTGAAGAATTAATTCATACCTCGAATTGAGCCTACGCCTATCTTCATCCACACTTAACAAAACTTGGGCACCTTTCTCAATATTCTCACCTGGGGAGTTCTCAAAATGGCCATAGTGATAGACCTATCACAATGAAATGAAAAACATCGACAATAACGAGACAAAGGAAATGGCCCAAGAAAGAAAAATATTACAATAGAACTCGGAAGCAAGAAACATACGATTTTATCCTTGGATCGAACATCCTGAACAATGAACTTGAACTGTGGATTGGAGATGGAACCCGTGTCTGAAGGCTGACCGCCGCCTTGTGGATGGAAAATAGTGGAATCCAGGATCAAAGTCTGCCTACCATCCTCATTCTTTTCAAGAACCCATCAAGAAAATAATATAAAATATCAAAATTCAGAAACTTTTGATTATATCACACAGTTGGTGCTCTGTGTTTGTGTGTGTTTGGGAAGGCGAAAAACTGACCAGGAAGGAAGAGAGGAGGGTAGCCGTAGATTGGAGTTTGAACATGTCATCATAGTATTCCAGTTTTGTTGGGCTTTGATTTTCAGCCATCACCGGTGTTTGTCTGTATTTCTGCAAAGATCTCTGCGGCACGCTCTGTCCAATTCCACTTTAGTGGGAGTCATTGATTTAAGTATTTCATTAAAGGAATGTCTGAAAATTTGTTGACTAATAATCCAAAGATATGATTACATATATCAAGGCTTTGTTTGGATATGAATTGAGACATTCTTCCAAAAAATTTTAGGAGAATAAATTTTGAGAAATAGGGTTGGAGAATATGATAGTTGTTTACTTGTATTTTGAATGGTAGATAGAGAATAAATTGAAAAAAAATTTATTTGTTTGTTTGTATTTTGGAGGGAGACAAGATATCACATTAATAACTTTTTTGCTGAATTTGTGGGGTAAAATGAATATTTTAAAGCTATTTATATATTTGTATATATAAATTGTATGAGTGGTAGTATATACATATATCTGTAATGATGAAGTATGGTATCTTAGAAAATTGTGTGGAGTTGAGAATAGTAGAAACTTTTTAGGAATAAATTTTGTATTTTGATAGTGAAATTGAAGAATGTGTAGTATTTATTTGTTTAAATTTTAGGAGTTGAAAAATAAATTGAAAATTTATAAACAAACAAAGCCCAAGATTTTGGATAGTAAATTATGAAAGAGTTGAGAAAGTAATTCTTTTAGTCAATTGCGTGTTTTTAGGGTTGAATGTGAACAACCCAATAATTCAACAGATAATTTGGATAATCAAATCAATTCAATCCAATTAGAAAAGATGTAAATTTTAGATCATTAGTCTATTTAAATCAGATTAAATTTAACCCAACTAAAAAAGACGTAGTTAGAGAAACATAAGCTACGTTTGGTTATGTTTTGGCAACATAATTTTATTTTGACAAATAAAATCAAATATATATTATTTTTTCCTCCAAAATGTTAAATTAAATTTTTTCAAAATACCATCTTCTACATTTCATTATCTCTAGAACTTCTCCATTTTTCAATATATATATATATAGCATATACATATAATATATATTTTATTATTAATCTTACTATTAAAAAAATTTATTCAATTTTATTTTTACCACAAAAATTCAATAAAAAAACATTGATTTGACCGTTACAGTAAAAATTGTCTCTCCCTAATACATAGACAAACATATCAAAACTTTCCAAAATAATTTTATAACTGTTTTTCAAAATATAAACAAACATTCATCACATTCCCCAACTCCATTCCCAAAACTCATTTTTCCAAAATACATAATCCAAAACATACAATTAATAACCAAACATAACCATCACATTTCTAATATTTCCTCATCATTAATCAATTTGACCCAATTTGTATCCACTTGGTTCATATTCTATTCCCACTTGTAAATGCTTTGGCTCATAGCTTGACTATGAACACCTCTAGTTCCGCTTTGGATATTCAAATATCCCAAACTTTGCTACTTCATTTTTGCTTTCCAACCTGATGAAGTAATAAAATCCCATCATCACCCCCACCCCCCTCCAACACCACCACCCCTCCCCCCCATCCCAACCAAAGAAAAAAAAAAGGAAGAAGAAAGGATTAAATCAAAGAAGTGCATGATGCGAAAATCAAAAACCCCAAGAATGAATGAAATGAAAATCCGTCATTTATACTAGCAGTATAACTTAGACCATAAGGACTTCATGGTAAGATCAACTTAAAACCCCGACTCCTCGAATATTATAAGACAAGTGAATTACACATCAATAAGCACACCAAATTTCCGTTGCTGGAATACAAAATGCAGTAAACTAATTCCAGCTCAAGAAAAACATCTCCAGAACATATCATGAGACACATCTATGAGATATGAAAAACAGAGAAAAATGAAAGGAAAACCACATGTCCCATCTTAAAAATCATAAGCAAGCAGAACCGACATCGGGCACACTCATTTCGTTAACTATCTTCAGCCGACTTGGGTTCTTCTCTTGTCTTCAGTGCAGCTGAAGGAGATGGAGTACCTTCTTGACCCATCTCAGCTCGAAGGTCATTGATGCTCTGTTCCAACTCATCAATGCGGTTCCCCATCTCATCAAGTATAACATAGTTAAGGAACCGAAATACTAATGACAAATTAACCATTGTGTGTGGAGGTTGCCAATTTGTGGGCATGAGTTTTGTCTATCTTTCCTCTTAAAGCATTACCAAATTCATTGCATGAGTAGTTTGATCATATAAAGAACAGTACTAATTATGCCTGAATAAGATGAGCAATGTAAATGCCATGTGACAAATGACTGAAAGTAATTATTTGAGGCAAATAATCTATTCTATGTCCTCATATAGGATGACACACAATTAATAGATGGTACTTGAAGGATATTTTTAGAAATGATGGACTCCGACATTGTCTGGAACCTAGATTGCTGCAAAGAGAAAGAAGCATGTGTAAAGATGCCAAGTATAAATTGTACTCATGCATGACTATGATTAATATTAGTTACTCACCATTTGCTGGAGAAGGTTTTGCACCTAAATATAAAAGAAGAGATGTTAGCGCTTGTAGTGTTAAATATTAATCATGTCGTGTTGGTATGTGACAAAGTGAATAACCCAAACCCCAACTCGCCCTCTCATCACAAAGAAGACGACTTGTCAAGTATGAAAGACGGACTGAAACTCATAAGAAAGCTCAAAAGAAACCATTATTACAAATTTGAACATGAAAAGTCAGCTCTCTCCCTGGGACAAAAAAGAGAGATAAAGAAGACATTAGTCAGTGATGTCTAGTAGTTGATAGGATAGAACTCACAAATGCAGTCATGTCAGCGGTACTTTGTTTAGAATTGTCCCCATCATGCCCATCCTGCAAGCAAAGGAAGTGCCCATTGCATGAATATAGCTGAGGAATAACAAAATGCATGCAATAGAATAATGAAATATAGGGCTCTACATCCATCAGAAAAGTTCAAACGAGAAAGCATCCACCGAAACAAATCCACCAGATTAACATAACATTACAACAAAAAGCAAGAAATTGGTGCTCACGCTAGCAGACTACCAAAAGAAGTCTTCCCAAAGACCTAAAATCCTAAGACACAATTATTATAGAATGCTATTTCACCATAAGATATTTACCATATTAACAACAGAAAAAAGAAGTGTAACAAGAACCCCCAACCCAAAAATAAAATAAAAAAGAAACAGAACCATACAATCATCCTCATAATTCGAAGAAACCCAAATTATCTGACGCAATAAGCTCACTCTAACAATTCCCCAGCAACATTTCTTAACAATCCTCAACAAATGATCATAATTTCCAAACTGACAGAAGCAACGAAACATGAGCCACCTAAAATGTAAATGTTTTACATAGCCCACAACATTGGATAAGATAAAATTCTACTTCAACACACAGCCAATTGAGTACAAAACAGGAAACCAGCAATACTCAGGCACAGAACTTTAAAGCTCTCGCAGTAATCCACCCGAGCACAAAGAGATCCAACAGAATACGAGACTCAGACATTATTTTCCAATATTCAACCCTCCAAGTTCATAATAATAGTATTCTCACCTGATGTAACCCAACTACATTGGGCTCCCCCTGAAAATTAGCTTTCTCCAGTCCACCATTTCTCAAATCTTAAAGGCAACCCCCAAGAAAAGGAAATAGAAACCCAATTTCTCAAAAAAGA
The DNA here is from genome assembly GCA_018894105.1 of Jacaranda mimosifolia. NCBI lineage: Eukaryota > Viridiplantae > Streptophyta > Magnoliopsida > Lamiales > Bignoniaceae > Jacaranda > Jacaranda mimosifolia. The sequence continues at coordinate 39,031,039 of CM032123.1, forward strand.
ATCCACTATAAAACGAAAATTCAAGCAATAATCTACGAATAATAAAAGCAAAAAGCAAACAAATCTCTAAATCTCGATACGGTTTGTACGGAGTAGATCAAACAAACTTCAATAAATCCACAATTTAAAGCAAATTTTGAAATAAAATAAGCGATTACCATCTTTTTGGAGCTAATCCTGAGCTCGAATAAGCTTGCGAGAGATAAATCCAAGTGTGAGATTGTGAAAAATTGTGAGTTTAAATTTTGAAATATATGAGTGCCTAATGTTGAACTAGGCTGGGCCGGGCTTTGATGAGATGGGCCTGATTGGGTATCCAGTTGACGGCAAATCGGGCCTGAGAAAATCCATTTGTCAATGGGTCAAATTGGGTTTGAACATGAGAATTCGGATAGCGGATCTTGGATCCGTTTGTAGTTTGTATACCCAGGTCCAAATTCATGCGGATCCAACATTCTATGAGTTAAGTATTAATTACAAAATAATCAAACTCGAAATATAGATATCTATGTGGATCCACTCGTATAAAATTAGATGGATCTACTTCAACAAAAATAGCGTTAGTAAATTGAGTTGGTTTGAATAATAAAATTCCTTTTTTTTTTCTTAAACAAAACACACGTATATTTGATGTCATTTAAATTTGAATTAGTGTCGTTTGATCGATTAATCAATGACGAGTTGAATAATATAGTTGTCATTTGATTTGTCTAAATCGTGACATACAGTTTTACGAAAATTCTGTATAATTGTTTTTTGTTGGATAATTGTCCATCGTCACAATATAATTCTAAAAAAAATTAAGATTTTTTGTCATGTAATTTTAGTTATTTTCTTAAGATAAGAGTTCGTCGATCTTCACTAATAATTACTTTGAATACTCTGTTTCAATTAGATTTTATTTCATATATATGTCAAGTGTATTAAATATTTTATTTAATATTTTATATATGTCAATTACTTATAATGTTAATGCACATTCGTTACTTAAAACTTTAAATGTATTTGAACTTAAGTAAATATTTCAATATGTTGATTTTTGAACTGTCGTTAGTTAATTTAATAGTATTTGATGTGATATCACTCGTCATTTTCATGCTAATTAGCCGTGTTAGGGTAGAAAATTTGTCGATTATTAGTCTAAATCAAAGTTGTTATGCTAATAATTAAGTAATAAATTATATTGAATATTTTCTACCTAAAATTCAAGATGTCAATATTCAAATCACCCCCCTTGCAATGTATGATTAATTACGTGTGGATTGGTCAAACTTTGATGAAATTGAGATCTCATCTTCCTTTTACTCAATAAATAATCTTTATTAATTATACTAATAATTGAAGTGTAACTTGCATCCATGAGTCAAAAATGTGCACGTCTTTGTTTGTTGGAATATTTTAGTCCAATATTCAATTACCTTTCTTTGCTTTTGTTGGTTAAGGTTTCAATTAGTATGTTGTAATTGAACTTCCAATAGTATTTGGACATGATGATGTTTTTTAATTAAAATATTTATATATTTAAAAAAAAAGTTGAAAACTCATAAAGTAGAAAAACATTTCCTTAGTTTTCAAATAAAAGTATGAAAACATATTACTTATATCTGGTGCGTTTTATTTGCATGAAAAAAAAAATTATTATCGTTTTCAGTCTATGTGAGATGGTATTTTACGTGACGTTGCATAAAGTATCATTTTGATTGAAGTTATTTGTAATAATAACTTAAGTTTTAGTTTGATGGGCATTTAAATTGGACTGGAGTGAGAATTCATTTCAACTATATTTCGATTTGAATATTAAAAAAATTATGTTTGTTTGTCCATATACAACAAAGTATTAGAATTCAGTACTTCAAACAAATTCAATCATTACGACTATATTAAAAGAGGTTGGTTAGGAAGACTGTTCATCTGTACACTTTATCTATCAAAACTTATTTCGAAAATGTATTTCATCATATGCAATTAATCATATTTTAGTTATAATTATATTTTTTTGAATAATCGATCAATTTTTTTAAAAATATAAATCAATTTACTGATAAATATAATTTTTTTTTTGAGATAGAGCATTACAAATGACGAAATATTATATTCTCAACAAAGCAATATATTCATATTCTTAAATTAAATAAACAAATATAAACTAAACACAAAACACATAAAGTGCACAACACGCCAATTACTGATCGAACACAAGACTTCTCACCTAATTGGAAAAATGGATGCCATTCAAGCTGCCAGCCACCGAGCAAATAAATATAATTTGAATTCATACTTATTCAAACAATAAATTTGCCTTCCATTATTGACTTATAAATTTTCATTATTGACTTATAAAATAATATTTTATTTTCACAAATTTGCCTTCCATATATTAAATAAAATATGTCCGAATCCAACAACACAAAACCCTTCCCCTAATATCTACTCTCATTGCATGTGGTAACATGCTAACTAACTTTCTTAAACATAAACTAATTCAAAGAAATAAATAAAGAATTCCTGTCTGAACCCCAATTTTCGCCTTCCTCTTTCCTTCTCCATTCTTCTTACATTCTTGACCTTTCCACTCTTCTCCCACTCTCCACCGACACAATTTTCCTCTCTCCTCAGAAAACCCATCTCAGTTTCCCCGCAAGATCCCAGTTTCCAGCTGCATTTCTTCACGAATCACGCTCCCAGATGAAGTAAAAATTACAAACCCCAGTTTCCCAGTGCCATTGATTACTTGGAAAGGGCCCGCAATTCTCGAATCTGGGAATTTCCCCATCTGATATTGCGCTTTCCTGATTAAGTTTTTTTAGCTTGGAGCATTACCAATCGCCATGATAAGTCGGCTGCTGAGCCCGCGCCGGGTCCGCCAGTTCCACCGCCTCATACGGAACGGTAAGCTAACCCTCCTCTGCCTTTTCCTTACTGTGATAATGTTGCGTGGAAATCTGGGCGCTGGAAAATTCGGGACGCCGGAGAAAGATCTCGACGAGATCCGTGAAACCTTCTCCTACATACGCAAGCGATCGGAGCCTCGCCGAGTTTTGGAAGAGGCGTCAATGGGGACTCAGGGGCAGCAGAAACCGACTGATAGTATGGTAAGTGGGAGCAATAACTATGCTGATTTTGATATAACTAAGATTTTGAAGGATGAGGATGATGGGGTTCAGGAATTTAAGCGGGATCCATCTCAGCCATATAGCCTTGGGCCGAAGATATCGAATTGGGATGAGCAGAGGGCTGAATGGCTAAAAAAGAATCCAAATTTCCCAAATTTTATTGCTGAGAATAAGCCTAGGGTCCTGTTGGTTACTGGCTCTTCACCGAAGCCGTGTGAGAATCCAGTTGGGGATCATTACTTGTTGAAGTCCATAAAGAATAAGATTGATTACTGCAGGCTTCATGGGATTGAGATTTTTTACAATATGGCATTGCTAGATGCTGAAATGGCTGGGTTTTGGGCTAAGTTGCCGTTGATTCGCAAGCTTTTGTTGTCCCATCCGGAGGTGGAGTTCTTGTGGTGGATGGATAGTGATGCAATGTTCACTGATATGGCTTTTGAGGTACCGTGGGAGAGGTACAAGGATCATAATTTTGTGATGCATGGTTGGAACGAGATGGTTTATGATCAAAAGAATTGGATTGGTTTGAACACAGGAAGTTTCTTGTTGAGGAATTGTCAGTGGTCGTTGGATATTCTTGACACGTGGGCGCCAATGGGGCCAAAGGGAAAGATTAGGGAGGAAGCCGGGAAGCTTTTGACGAGGGAGCTCAAGGATAGGCCGGTTTTCGAAGCTGATGATCAGTCCGCTATGGTGTATATATTGGCAACGCAGAGGGAGAAGTGGGGGGATAAGGTTTATCTTGAGAATGCATATTATTTGCACGGTTATTGGGGGATTTTGGTTGATAGGTATGAAGAAATGATTGAGAATTATCATCCAGGTCTTGGTGATCATCGCTGGCCGCTTGTGACTCACTTTGTGGGTTGCAAGCCTTGTGGGAAGTTCGGAGATTATCCGGTCGAGAGGTGCTTGAAACAGATGGATCGTGCGTTCAACTTTGGGGATGATCAGATTTTGCAGATATATGGATTCAATCATAATTCACTTGCCAGTAGGAGAGTGAAGAGAATTAGGAATGAAACTGGCAATCCTCTTGAAGTGGGAGATGATCTTGGATTGCTTCACCCTGCATTTAAAGCTGTGAAGGTGTAATCTCCTTGACTACGCATAAAAAGGGATGGATCAAAATCAAAGCTGGATATATGCCGCTTTTAGCTCACAATTTTTTGATTTTGAATCATAATACATGTTACTTTGTACCCTATTGTTATTTATTACATGTTCTTCGAGTCGTGGTTACTCTATTCCTTTATTTATGGCAATTGTCTTGTGAAATATTACTTTGATTACATAATTTTCAGCTGGTTACTGTATTTTGTCGTATATGGCAATTGTCATGTGCCATAGCTATCCAAGTTATACATGAATTTTGTAGTTTGGCTTCCCATTATATTGTATTTGAGCTTGTATATCATTTTATCTATGTTAATGGTCATTTTAATTGACACATACAAGTTCTTGAAGTGCCTGCAGAAGAAATTTGAGGGGCAAAAGTAAACTATGCGTATCGCAGAATAGAGTTGTGTGTAATTGTTATGCCTTTCAGCTTGTTTTCTTGAAACAGTGGCTACGTTTGTCCCTCTGGGCTCTTCTTGCATTCTGAATTTGAGTGGAGGAATAATGAATTAATATGGATCATTAGATCGAGAGGTTCAAGTATGGTGTTCATTTATAAAAGCAAGTTGATGTTATTGTGTTTGTGTTGGAGTTCCACATTAGCTTTTTGATCTTTGAAGGAAAATTGATCTTCAGGTTAGAGATATAGATGGGTTTCTGGATTTTGAAGATGGAATACATCCCATGATGGTCTTGCTCTTCATAACATTTTGAGTTCATATTCCTTGTTTTGCAATGCCTATGCAATAATGTATGCCTGAGGAGTTGTTTTGTAATTAGGGTTTGATATATCGGGATGATGATTGATATCAAGTTCGGTCTCTACAGTCTAAAAGGAAGTTGAGGTTGATATCGAGCTCAATCTCTGTAACCAGACACAAATTTCTAAAAGGAATTTGGTTTAGAAATTTGAGGATCGTTAGGATTGTCGATAGCTCATATTTAAAACTTTCTAATACTTAGGTTAGAAAATTGAAGTAATCAATGTGATATTCTATATTGTGGTATTGTGTTTTGAGCAAGGGGTATAAAGTGGTAAGGTTACCATGTGTCACGGGTCGCTCATTGGAGAAGAATGGCGACCGTGACTCGAAGGGGTGTTAGGAGCGACAAGGCGTTGTCGGCTCACCCGGTAGGGCGGAGACGGCCCATGAGCAGAGACTCTTGCGAGGTGTAGATTGCAAAACTGTTTCGATGGTAAACTCTCTGAGGTATGAGGATGCTTCCCACCAAGTTTGAAGTCATTCCGTGTCCGTTTGGGTACCGAACATTTAGGGCGACCGGGAGCGGTCTTGCTGCGCGCGGGTAGCGCAAAGATGCGTTGAGCAGAGTGGCTTGGAAAAGGAATTTTGTGAAACTGTTTCTGTGGGATGTTCCTTGAGGTGTTGGAAACGTTCCCACCAAGTTTCACCAGTAGACGGTTCCGTTTGGATAGGAAACAGCGAAGATGTCCAGAATGCGGCAGTGCAGTGGCATTGTTGTGATTCCAGCCTAATGCGAGGGCAATTACTGTTCCGTGGAGAATCAGACAGGGCTGGAACTTGGCAGAGTTAATGTAGACACCGAGAGCTATCCAACGGTTCAAGCGGCAAGTGATTTGGATGTCGGGAGGCAAAGTTGCGAAAATGTATACATCCTCGGCATTTCAATGTCTACTGTGGGGAAAAGGAAAATCTTTTTTAAGCCTATTATAAGGGGGATAGACATGTCTGAGACGATGGGCATGCCACGGTGGGCAACCGGCCGGTCCTCCCCGTGCTGTCAAGGCACTAAGCGGGCAACTCCTTGAAGGCAATGGGGAGCCTTCAAGGGCCGGCTCTAGACATCTCAAAGGAGTGTTTAGAGTCCCCGGACGGGTCGGAAATCGAACGGGCGGCGTGGGGCTAGATGGGCCCGCGTTGGGTCCGGGAGGGTGCCGAGATGTTCGAAGGCGGAAACGCTATTGCCCCGCGGGCTTCGAGAATTATGGGGCAACACCTCTAGGCCGATTGAGTGATCGAGACGAACACCCAAATGTCTCGTGAACTAACTCGCTAAGCATGCGCTATGGGTTCTAGCCTTGCTGCGGGGGTCCGTTGGCTTAAGACATGCGGTCGTGGGGCGACGCCGCATAGCGGGCAAGTTGTGGCATGTTGCTAGCAAGCGAGAAACGATGTCCAATGCTTTGTGCGGGACTAATATAAGATGATGGCACATCACATAAGCCTTGGACTTACATGTGGCCCTACTCGGGCGAGGCACAAACGAAGGGCGCTACGGCACGGCCTAAGCGCTCCAAGCAAGTGACGAGCACGAGGATTGCGTTGTGGGCACGCGAGTGACCCTCAATGCCGAGACGGAGCGAGATTGCTCCTTGCCATCGAGAGATGCACGTACGGGACCTAAGATTGAGACGTGCATGCTGGCTAGTCGGGGACCGTAAGGAAACACGCCCGGCGTGATGGATGCGAGCCTCCAATGATTGTGGGCATTCGGAATAGGCGAGTACGCAAGTACCGGGAGGCGTTCTGATGCTTATGCTAGTAAGCTACTGGGCCAAATTGAGAAATGGGTCATGAGAAAGACTCGAGATGGACGTTGGCGGATCGAAGGTTGGGTGAACCTGAGATGCCACACGGACAGACAGTTGTTTCGCTGCATAAATAGAGTCCGTCCGTGACAGTTGGTATCAGAGCCTGAGTTTTTACTATGTGTGAGGATTCAGGCAGGAAGTGAAATGAGCCGATCAGACGATCAACCTTCCGGAACCCAGATACTATTTGAATAGGGGATTGGCACACGAACTCGACATGAGCAAGTGGGTTGAAACTTAGGACTTTTTGACAGAATCATGCCGGTTTGCAGCACAGATAGTGTTGGCTTGTTGTCTTGGGCTTTAAAATGCTTCAATGAGCCGTTTGTGGATTGGATATGGTTTTGGGGGTGTCGGTTATCAAGTTTGCTATCAGTTGGCATCCTGATTTCGAGCAGTGGACGTTGCTTGCAGAGACTAAGCTTTTAGTGCAATGGTTTGGCTCCGAGAGCACCGTTATTGACGGCTATAGCTTGGGCGAAGCTTATTAACCCGAGTTCTAGTGCAAATGTCGGTTGGGCGAATTCCAGTAACCTGATTGTGCAGTTGTGGTCGGTAACACTCGAAGAGTGCGGCTGGAGTACCGAGTTATTGATATATGCAAATTGAGTGAAGTTTATTAGCCGATTTGCAGTTTGGCCGTTATGATTGGGTGAAGTGCATTAGCCTGATTGTTTTGTGCTTATCAGTGACTACAATTGAGCTCTGTGGGCATCATCGGTAAACTTTTGGTTGGCAGTTTGTTTGCGCTGGGTGCATGGCTACCGAAAATTGCATGAGGCAAGGAACCGGTGAGCGCAGTTAGACGTTTTTTGGGCATATAGGCTGTTGACCGTTTTATGGAGAATTTTTCAGTAACATAATCATGTTCAATATTCATCTTGACTTCCAGAGGGGCCATGCCGGACGAGCCGGGTGGACTGGGTGAGCCACGTTTGCGAGCATAAGCAACCATGTTGCGGAGGGGCCGCAGGTCAGGAGGTGATTAAGGCAATGTGGCCGTTTTGGTGGATGGAATGCCACCTTTGAGAAACTTTCCATGAGGGAAAGATAGGTTATTGTTGAGACGGCGTAGAGACGCCAAAGCACATGAAGTGCGCAAAAGTGGGAACAAGAGAGTTCCAAGTTGAGAAGCTACCAGAAGTCTCGGACACCGTGTAGCGACTTTATGAGGATTTGAGTTTCCCAGTGGGGGAACGAGTACTCTTGGGCAGAGTTGCGTGCTCCAGACAGGGACGCACGCTTTTAGGTTTGGAATTGAAATAAATTTCAATTCCGTCCGTGACAAGTGGATCCCGTTTTGGGTGCAGTCAGTTGAGACTTGTTCCGAGCTTGAGTAGGGGAGCCACCAAGCCAAGTTGAGCTAAATTGGGGATGTTCTTCGAAGGGATTCCGACACCGGTATATGGGCTCTGCGGTCTAGGGATTTTTGAGAGGGGCAATCGAGATTTGAGAAGGGCACGAGGCCCATATGTGAAACTGAATGGAGCGGCAGGCTCCTTGAACAGATTTTGAGTGGAGCATCGGGCTCCTTGTGTGGTGCCAGTCGGTAGAGTTGGCTGGGCTAGGCGACCGATTTGGGATTTGAGAGGGACATGAGGTCCCATGAGCATAATTGAGCGGAGCATCGAGTGCTCCTTTTTGCGGTATCAGTCGGTAGGGTGACCGAGCTGAGCAGCCGAGTTTGAGATCAGGTAGAGAGCCCTGAGTCTCGAGTGTTGGGCAGAGGCCCTGAGTTTTGGGTTCAAGTTGACTAAGGGGTAGTCACTTGATGAGAGCGAGTGTTTGCCGAGGGCGGCAACACCTCTAGTGGGGGAGAGTGCGGGGATCGCACGCGGACTTCCCATCTTATGATTCGATTTGAGCAGAAGTGGCCGAGTTGAGGGCCATATTTTTCTAATGATTATTGAGCAGCCGTGTAGGCTTCTTTTGGGTTGTGCCGGAGGGCACTGTTCAGAGGAACAAACCGAGTTGTGCGGGGGCACAAGTTTTGAGAGCTCAGAGGAGCTGAACTCATCCGGTGCAAAGAGATCAAAGTTGAGTTGGGGCACCGCATACACTTTAAGTCCTTGTGTATGTGTTGACGAGGACGTCAACGGATTGAGTGGGGGAGAATGTCACGGGTCGCTCATTGGAGAAGAATGGCGACCGTGACTCGAAGGGGTGTTAGGAGCGACAAGGCGTTGTCGGCTCACCCGGTAGGGCGGAGACGGCCCATGAGCAGAGACTCTTGCGAGGTGTGGATTGCAAAACTGTTTCGATGGTAAACTCTCTGAGGTATGAGGATGCTTCCCACCAAGTTTGAAGTAATTCCGTGTCCGTTTGGGCACCGAACATTTAGGGCGACCGGGAGCGGTCTTGCTGCGCGCGGGTAGCGCAAAGATGCGTTGAGCAGAGTGGCTTGGAAAAGGAATTTTGTGAAACTGTTTCTGTGGGATGTTCCTTGAGGTGTTGGAAACGTTCCCACCAAGTTTCACCAGTAGACGGTTCCGTTTGGATAGGAAACAGCGAAGATGTTCAGAATGCGGCAGTGCAGTGGCATTGTTGTGATTCCAGCCTAATGCGAGGGCAATTACTGTTCCATGGAGAATCAGACAGGGCTGGAACTTGGCAGAGTTAATGTAGACACCGAGATCTATCCAATGGTTCAAGCGGCAAGTGATTTGGATGTCGGGAGGCAAAGTTGCGAAAATGTATACATCCTCGGCATTTCAATGTCTACTGTGGGGAAAAGGAAAATCTTTTTTAAGCCTATTATAAGGGGGATAGGCATGTCTGAGACGGTGGGCATGCCACGGTGGGCAATCGGCCGGTCCTCCCCGTGCTGTCAAGGCACTAAGCGAGCAACTCCTTGAAGGCAATGGGGAGCCTTCAAGGGCCGGCTCTAGACATCTCAAAGGAGTGTTTAGAGTCCCCGGACGGGTCGGAAACCGAACGGGTGGCGTGGGGCCAGATGGGCCCGCGTTGGGTCCGGGAGGGTGCCGAGAGGTTCGAAGGCGGAAACGCTATTGCCCCGCGGGCTTCGAGAATTATGGGGCAACACCTCTAGGCCGATTGAGTGATCGAGACGAACACCCAAATGTCTCGTGAACTAACTCGCTAAGCATGCGCTATGGGTTCTAGCCTTGCTGCGGGGGTCCGTTGGCTTAAGACATGCGGTCGTGGGGCGACGCCGCATAGCGGGCAAGTTGTGGCATGTTGCTAGCAAGCGAGAAACGATGTCCAATGCTTTGTGCGGGACTAATATAAGATGATGGCACATCACATAAGCCTTGGACTTACATGTGGCCCTACTCGGGCGAGGCACAAACGAAGGGCGCTACGGCACGGCCTAAGCGCTCCAAGCAAGTGACGAGCACGAGGATTGCGTTGTGGGCACGCGAGTGACCCTCAATGCCGAGACGGAGCGAGATTGCTCCTTGCCATCGAGAGATGCACGTACGGGACCTAAGATTGAGACGTGCATGCTGGCTAGTCGGGGACCGTAAGGAAACACGCCCGGCGTGATGGATGCGAGCCTCCAATGATTGTGGGCATTCGGAATAGGCGAGTACGCAAGTACCGGGAGGCGTTCTGATGCTTATGCTAGTAAGCTACTGGGCCAAATTGAGAAATGGGTCATGAGAAAGACTCGAGATGGACGTTGGCGGATCGAAGGTTGGGTGAACCTGAGATGCCACACGAACAGACAGTTGTTCCGCTGCATAAATAGAGTCCGTCCGTGACACCATGTGAGGAGTTACCTAACTATCAATGACATGTTTCTTGAATAGGAGAGTTGTGTCAATAAAAAGATAATCACGATGAGTGAATTAGATCTACATACACGGAAGTCGCATCAATAGATAGACGATTATGACATGAATAGCTTGGATTAGATTAAAGTTGCGTAAAATATGTGAATTTTAACTTAAATATCAATTACATGTTTTCTAAATAAGAGTCCGTTAATAAAAAGACAATCATAATTGCAAGTCTTGACAAGTGGATTAGTATGTTTGAATTAGATTAAATTTGCATAAAAAGACGTGAATATTAACTTAAATATCGATCACATTTTTTTAAAATAAAATAGTTAGATCAATAAAAATACAATCATGGTAACAAGTCCCAACAAACAAATTAGTGTTTTTGAATAAGACTAAATTTGCATAAAAAGATGTGAAATTTAACTTAAATATTGATCACGTATTTCCTAAATAAAATAGTCGTATCAATAAAAAAAAAAGAAGACAATTATGGTTATAAGTTTTGACAAGCGAATTAGTTTTGCATATATATATATATATACATATCACCTGCTCTTTAAAATTATAGAGTTCATACCAATTTATCTCATGTTATTTAGAGCTTGTTCTATTAAATGACACATGCACACAATGATTGTGGTTTGTTAGGACTTGAACTCTAAAGTTCACATATATAAGTATGATGACAATGTTACTAATTTCCATTGGAGATAAGGAATAGATGGACTCTCTATATGACCCATTTTACTAACGGAATTCATCACTACTTTAGTTACGTTAGTGGCTTGGCCAGTTGCTCAAGATTCTTGATTATTTCACTTCCTGATGTTAGCAATGTACAGTGGGCAAATATGATTGTTTTCTTCTCAGGACCTTTTACTTTTTTTCCTCATGTGGGAGTTAGGATTAATTCCCGTTTATCTACTTGTATCCCTTCGAATCATGAATCCCTTAATTCTTAATTATAATTAAATAATTAAAGTGAAATTATAATAAAGGAGTACATTGGAATTCATAAGGGATTTATTTGTCTATGTATTGTTCCATTCGATCTGTTAGGTCCCACTTCTTTTCGGAGGGTTCAAAAGGAAAATCTTTTAGGTCAAGGTCTTTCGCTTCCTCTACTCTTTTCGCTCCTTCTGGGCATGTCCCACTAGTGGAATAATTGCCTTGCCTTCCCCAACTTGAAGTCAAGTAAGGAAGTCTTTCCCCATTTTTAAAGGCTATTTTGCCTATTTTTCCCATTCTATCCATCTTATTCTTCTGTGTAAGTAAAGACTAGCAGGTCATTCTCTTGCATCAATTCCTTGCTTCCCTCCACTCTTCGATATTGGAAATCAGGCGTTTGAGTCAAGAACAAGCCCTTGTCATACCCTAGGTTCAGAATCCATCAGTCACGAAGGAGTCCCAGTCCTAGTTGTCAAATATGCATTCACTTCATTCGACCATTTCATGTGTCGCTTATTCTGTAACAAGAATATCACAGTCTTCCCTACATTATATTGCCATTGCCCCTTCTCAAGAACTTTGTTCATGTTTTCTTCACATGAAAAATGAATTCGAAAATTCAGGATTTGAATTGATGTCCTTTCATTGATTCCTTCTAAATTGCATTGATTTATCCTAAAGATTTCATTTCAATTGGATTTTGGTTATTCACCATGTACGAGGATCCCCGCTAAGCATCATGGCTGAATGGTTAAAGCACCCAACTCATAATTAATCGACTGAATCATATTAGTTTTGTTAAAAAATACGTGAATTTTAACATATTATAAAATATTTTTTAGTTAAAATTAATTTTGTCCAATACAATAAAAAATTACATCAATTTATGTATCATAAATATCTTTCTTATTTGACAAAAATTACACAAATAGTATCATACCAACTTTAAAAATTATCAAGTGAGAACATTTTTTAATACAATTCATGTAATACTATTATAACTTTTAGATGTTCTCTATTTGCTTGTCAACTATTGTAGTTTTCATTTTTTAAAGTAAATTTCGAATATAAAAAAATAATAATAAAAAAAAAAATTTAAAAAAAGAAAAGAAAAGAAATAGGGGTCTATTCTATAATAAGTAAAAATTTAGGGGCTCCATCGCAATTTTCCTCTTTTATTTCATTCCCTTCTTCGCACCCACGAATGCATACAATCCACGCACTTTTTCATCGCATGCATCCCAATTTTCAAAATCTCCACCTTAAATTTCACCTATACATACACATTTTCTGTATGTATGCACAATGGAAGCTCCACCAGGGCCGCCGCTATTGACGCCACAATCGCTACACTACTCTATTAACCGGTACAATCACCACAGCCACCGAAGGGAGGGCGGTGGCCCGGTGGAAATGACGGAGGAGGGGCCTTCTCATTCGAATAACAACAACAATATCACCATCGGCGAGAGGTGCAGCGGCGTTGGGGAGATGCGTAGCGCTGAGACGGATTGCAACCTTGTGTCGCTATGCGATCACATTCAATCGGAAGGGTTTAATAATGGCGTGTTCTCTGACGTCGTTTTGAACGTCATGGGGTCCACTTATCACCTCCATCGCCTCATCCTCTCCCGGAGTTCTTACTTCCGGTGAGTCCTGTTTCCTCGCCATACTATAAATTTTTTCTTTTTTTTTTTTTTGGGGTTTTTGGGGCCTCAAGTGAGCTAAACTATACTTCAGACCTATAGAAACGTTGCAAATAGTCGTGTTTGTCTATAGTATAGTAAATACATGGAATTAGCTTTAGATATTGAAATTTGGTGGGGAATAGTGAATTATAACTCATGGTAGTAATATTCGGAAAATAAAAACTCATTTGCATTGGGATTCAGCTGAATTTATGTAGCAATGCGATAGTTGATTGCTAGTTCATGATATTATAAGTTTAGGGGTTTCTTAAGGACTTCTTATTTCTCTTGACAGGTTATGCTTTTTAGTGCTCCAAAAGATTTAGTTACATCATTTGCATTGGATTCAGCTGAATTTATGTATCAATGTTGTAGTTGATTGTTCGTTCATGACATTATTAGTTTAGGGGTTTCTTAAGGACTTCTTATTTCTCTTGACAGGTTATGCATGTTAGCATTCAAAAAGATTTAGTTACATTTGGATGAAACTTTTCATATTTACATTTGGTGCTTTATGTTGATTGAAATTCCAGCAACTGGTTACTTATGCTTAGTAAATAAAGGTAATGATGAAATACCGGTTAGAGGTCAAACATTAAGAAAGAGAAAGCGGAAGAGGAAAGGGGACCACTACTAACAATAAGCATATGTAATAGATTTAAAAAGTCAAATTGAGAAGGAGAAAGAGGAAAGAAAAAGGAGAAGGACCATCAGTAACGAAATCATACTTAACAGGTCATATATGCAAGATAGTTGATACTAGAAATTAGAAAACATTTATATGATTGATGCTAGAAAATTTGGTATTGGCATCTGGAGGAAAGTTGCAATAATATTCATTAATTGCTGTCCATGATACCAATGGTGTACGAAGTAAAATTGGGTGAACTATGCAGTCTGCATGGTGGGTTTGATGGAATTAAAAGAATGAATAGCATCTTGGGAGGACATTATATGATTTGTGGGAAAACTTCTCCATTGTCGGACTTTTAATTTCTAAATTTTTTGGTTATTATTGGAGGGGATGCATGCTGCGTGTTGATTGTCAAAATAACCGTAAAAATATCTAAGGAGAAACTGAATAACTTTGTTTAATTGCATATGACAATTGCCTTTGTTGCCTATAAGTTTGTCAAATTTTTCTATGTAATTGTCAAAAACAGTTGTTTACATTGACCTACAATGTCTTCTGCAGGAACATGCTTCAGGGCCCATGGAAAGAAGCAAATGCTCCTCGTTTGACATTGCATGTGGATGATAAAAATGTAAATGATGAAGCAATGGCGATAGCGCTGGCATATCTTTATGGACATTATCCTAAGCTTAATGACAATAATGCATTTCGAGTTCTAGCAGCTGCATCGTTTCTAGACCTTCAGGTAACTGATGCTAACCAAAGATTCTCACCTCCTTTCCAACAGCCATGTTGAGTTACGGATTCAAATTATATCATTGAAATTTAGAGTGTAAATTCCAACAAAGAGAGTGGATTTTTTCTCCCCTCTTTCTTGGCTATCGAACTCTTAGGAAACTGGTTATGGATATGTGTGTTCTGCTCTGTGAATATTTGGCACATTAGATTTGCTTACAATTTTTCTTCAACCAAGATTCACATGTTCCTGTTCTAAAATTGGATATGTAAGATGCTTGATTCTTTGAGGATTCCATTTCTTTGAATTTCGGCAATGGATAGTGTTACGATATAGTTGTTTCCTAAATATAATTTGAAAAGATCATTAGGAATACTGGGGGATTATTTTGTTTGGATACTTGACTCTCTCGAGACTCTGGCTCAATGCAAATATACGTTGACAATTGCTCCTCTAGTGTCCTCACTTTACCTGGTAGGGTGTCAAGAGAACAGTATTGTGTTATCAGTAAAAGTTCCTATTAATGTTGTATCTGTGACCAAGAGCTAATCTGAAGCTGCTAGTATATGTCAACATATTCAATATTGATCTTCTTCTCACCATATCAACATTTAGAATCAATCAAGTGATACTGCTCCACTCTTATTTTTGATTGGTCATCTAAGTAGTTTTTGAGCTTTGATGCCTCAACCTTGTTTGATTATCAATTTACTCTATCTGCATTTCTTTACAACCCTGACATTTTACATGTAGGATTTATGTGCAATCTGCACAGACTTCATCATAGCTGAATTGTGGTCTTCAAACTTCTTAACATATCAGGTCTACTGATTTTTCAGCCATGATAACATTCGCTCTCCTATGTTTCCTTGATTATAAGACATTCAATGAGGGATAACATTCTTCCCTGTGTAGGTCTTTGCTGAGAACCAAGATTATGGTATACATGGGGAACGGGTTAGAAATGCTTGTTGGGGCTTCCTATGTCAAAGTGGTGCACAGGAATTGAAAGAGGTAGTGTTTAGAATCATCAGGCAACACACTGCTGTGAACTCTGGAAACTATCTGATTGGTGACAGAACATAATGTTTTGTTTGTGTTTTACTTTTGAGTTATTAAGATGCTGATAAACTGTACCTAACCTCCTACATATCAGGTGCTTCCAAGACTTTCTTCACAAACATTTCATGCTTTGCTCACCTCAGATGAATTATGGGTGCCTAGTGAAGAGAAACGGTGAGAAAAATTATAACTGCTTCTTATTCATATTTTACAGTAAAATTTGTGCAGCTGTCAAGCTGAATATTTTAGAATATTTTATTTTGGGGAATGTGGAAAGGTTTGAACTGGCGCTGTACACTCTTCTTGCAAAAGTTAGACTTCGCAATGCAGAACATCATGAGCAGGAAGGTTCATACTGTGAGGTGGGCCCCAGTGCTCACTGTGACTCTTCCAAAGAAAACAGGAAAGATTTAATTGATGAGAGCAAAGAAGCTATGACGGAATCTGAAGAAGGGCACACAAAATTAAAAGATGCAGTTAAAGGTCACAGCACTGCTCATAATATTTTGGTTGAACTTGCAGATTCCGTTGTGGATTCACATTCTGATGTTGGCAGCCATAACCAACAAGTGCAAACAGCTTGCAGTCAACCAAATTCGGAGTTGATATCCAATTGCAACACTGAACGACCTTCAGCAAGTAACTTATTATCTGTGGATGACACTAGTACGCACTGTTCTTATCTGAATATGCAGATTGGTGCTGCGATGAGTGGATCAGCGGGCAGTAGTTTGGCCGTGGAAGGGCCATCAGGTGAAGATTCATGCTACCAGTTGAACAGTAGTTGGCCTACAGGAGATCAAATACACTGCATTTCGATAAACTCTACCAATGTGCTTATGCCTAGTGAATGGGAAAGATGCAGTGTGCCACCTCTGACATGGGGTGGTAGGGTCGTGGGCAGAAGAGAAGTTAAAACTTGCATAAAACAGCAATGTGGGATGAGCAGAGAAGATTATGATTCTTTTCTCAATATTTTTGAAGGGGGTTCTCTTTTATACTGTAACATGCCTTTTGAGGCGCTCTTAAATGTGAGAAAGCATCTTGAAGAAATGGGCTTCCCCTGCAAGGCGGTGAATGATGGTTTATGGTTGCAGGTATTTCTGAGTTCTTGCATACCTTGTGTTTAACTACCATTCACACTCAGTTGTGGATCTGCAGAGTCCATTCTTCTAGATGATTTACTCGTTGCAAAGCACAAGAAGGCTTCAATTAAAATTCTTGAATTGGGTTAAGGATATTAACTATATCTATCACAATTTTATATTGATGAAAGATGCTTTGACTTTAAAAGTATATTTATCCTTAATATTCACTGTCCAGAGCTTTGCAATCAATTTTTCGCTTTTGTTCATGTATCATGCACACATCAGATCTATTGACGTCTTCTGTCTTGTATGCATATTATAGATGCTCTTAAGCCAGCGGGTGCAGGAAATTAATGCAGATACATGCAAAAATTGCAGCCTCATGAGTATGGCATGTGCATGCAGGCAGCCATTTGGGTACTCGCATGGAGGTTCAGCAACTGGATACTACAAACAAGATCATGATCATAACAATTTATCCAATGACATAGGGCATGTCTACATCACTAGCTCTGCTCATGGGGAAAGACATGGCCTCTTTAGGCCAGTACGTTTACATGTCAGGGGCCCTAATGATGGACTGGCTGGCATTGGACGCGGAAATACATTTGTGCCTGCAGCTGTGTGGCCTCCCACTCGTTATGTCTTTTCTCGTGTACCGTTTGGTATGGGCAACCGGAACAATCAGCAACCACCTGCTAATGATGACACAGAGAATAGAACTGACAACAATGGGGACCTTAGCGGTGATGGATTGACAGCTTTGGTTGGGCTCAGCCAGGGATCAAATAATCTCACTAATATGCATGAGGTGCAAATGGGAAGAGAACATGAGGCAGGTCTGGAAAGCAGACTGACAGGATCATTAACCCCTGGGCCAAGTACCAGTGGTTTTCCTCCCAAAATGATAAACTCATCCGAGCATGCTATGGGGAGTGAGTGGGAGACTGCAAATAGTTCTATATCATTGGACCTGAAAACGCCTTTGACTCACTTCCCACCATTTCGCTTTGCGTAAGCTATCCTTTCTTCTGGCATAGGCATTGTGATTTATGCGATAAAAGTTTGTATTTTTAAACTGCTCAGGACAGATTGTTGATAAGTAGATTTGACTGTATGTGAACTGGCTAAGAAGGTTTTCTGGTCAGTAATAGCCATTTTGGCAACTTCCACCCATCCTGTAGTGGGAAATTATGCCCGCTTTTCTATTCATCTTTCCTATTGAATGTTGGTGAAATCTACGTGCTAGAGCAGGAGAACTTTCTAATCTTCTTTCTTTGGCTTATTCAAGTGAGTCATGAACTTTGGAAAGATGTGAATCTAGAAGTTAGCTTCTTGAATCAGATATTCAGTAGTTGTTAGAATGAACTATACACTGCTGTATCATTCTGATCATCCTCTCCTGCCATTTCAGGGTTGAGTTTCAGGATGTGCATAGACTCAGTGATGGCCAAGTTAAACACTCCCCTGAAGTATTTTATGCTGGTTCCCTGTGGAAGGTTCGAGGAAAAGAAAGTTCTCTCATTCTTTGAATTTTGTTGATATAGCATTTTCTCTTGATCCTTAAGAAATAATCTATAAAAGGTCATATCTTTTGGCCTATTGTATCTTGTAGGTAAGTGTTCAGGCTTTTAGTGATGAAGATCCTCAAGGACGCCACACTCTTGGTAATCTTCCTAAATCTTAGTATTAGACTAAAGATTGCCCAAAAGGTCTTGTTGATTCTTAGTTCATTACTTTATCCTTGCCTGCGCTTCAGGTTTGTTTCTTCATCGGCGGAAGGCAGAGATCTGTGATCCATTTAGAAAGGTGAGCTTTCTCTTGGGTGTTTAAGCTCTGTCTGGTATCTCTTTTGGGCATCCAAATGCAATTTTGAGGTGCAAGGGAAAATATGAGGGGTTTTAGCCTGCCAAAATTGCAGCGGCATTTGGGCTGAATGTAAAGCTCTGGTTAGCTTGGTCAAAACATGAAGTCTGGACCACCCACCACTAAAAAGTTCAGTGTTCTGTTTATGGACAGCAGCCCCACTCGTTCTTCACACCCTAGCTTAATTTTGTTTTGGAAAGATGGTCAAAGGTTATTTTCTATGTTAAACTAATGGCCAGATAATGCGTTCCCTATATAGTCAAATATATTAACAAATGACTAATAGAAATGTAAGCTAGAAAATGGAAAATGTTGAACCCCCTCGTTCAAAAGTAGTAAAATTATATTTATTTTATGTTGGCTTAAATTGTAAAGCTTTGTGAAATCACCCATTATGTATGAGATGATGTTTCATTTTTGCTTGTATACTTCCAAAAGTATAACCTTTATTGTTAAGGTTACTGAAAGATCTGTAAAGTTTTACCATTTCATGTTCTTTATTCTAAACATGAAATATATTGCCTCTGCCTAATAGATTGAAATTCATGCTACATGTTCTGCTTTTTTGTTGTTTTAGGTCCATATGTATGTGGATTATCGGGAAAAGGTTACTGCTAGATATCAGGTGAACTTACTATTCTGAAATAATGATTGCAAGAACATTGCATCTTTGGATGTGTCTTTGCCTAATCTGAGTCTATGCCTTTCAGTTGATATGTCCATCTAAAAGAGAAGTGATGGTGTTTGGAAGTTACAAGCAAACAGGAACACTTCTACCGAAAGCTCCAAAAGGATGGGGTTGGCGAACGGCTTTGTTATTTGACGAGCTTGGTGATCTCCTCCAAAATGGAGCCCTACGAGTAGCTGCTGTCGTGCAGCTTATCTGATACTTCTTGAGGTATATATAAACCATGGTCCCTAGCAATGGAACTCTAAAATTTTCTCAAGAACTTGAAAATGTTAATGCCTTCTTTTATTTCCTGTTTTCTGGTTTCAGATGGAATCATGATGAATTATACTATTCAAGAAACAGATTGCCTGTACATCTGTATGCTATTCTACGGCTAATTGTGGTACTTGAAATCATCATCATCGTTGGGTATCTTGCTACTAACTCTCGTTTCTGTACTTTCAACGACGCCAAAACGATGGTTTTATAGGTAGGGTAACATGGGGTGGAAGCATTTTGCTAATGAGATAACAGGAGAGTGCATATGAAGGAAAATGTTAGAGATGATCAAGGGAGTCATCATCTTATGAATAGATGAATCCTTGAGATGGATGTTTGTTTTGAATTTTCAATTTCTTGGGGTGAGTTTGTGAAAAATTGAACTTGAACTTGTCAAATGGAAATGTGGAACTATCCCATCCCCATTCGAAAAACCAAAAGGACCTTCCTTTTTTTTTTTTGGTTTTAGTTGGTTCGTTGGTATTCTCTTTATACATATAAGTGTGAGGTTTGGAATAAGAACTCGTGATGTGAAGTTGAATGTAAATAAAAAAATATGTTTGTGTTTTTTGTGTATATATGGATATTGTATTGGGGCAATTGGCGCTTTAATTTCTCAATTTTTGCCATTTTAGCCTATTAATATTCGATATAATTTAAAATCACTATACTCCGACGATTTATGTTCATTGTAACGCCTTGCCTCCACAGTGATACTTTTAGAAGCTAATTCAGTTATTGGCTCCGCGATTTTTTATTTAAAAGCCAATTCATAATATATTTTTTATTAATATCAATTATGAGTATATGAAAAACAATGGTTATGTTTAGTTATGTTTTTTGTTTGATTTTATTATGTGTTTTGGGAGAATGAATAATTAGAGAATGTGAAGTTATTTTTTGGTATGTTTGTTTATGTTTTGAAAAAAATATTTTTTATTGTGACAGTCAAATTAATATTTTTTTTTGTTGGGTTTTCTGGGGTAAAATAGAATTAAATATTTTTTTAATATTAAAATAATAATAAAATATACATAGTATAATATATATATATATTAGAGATGTGTGTTTTGAAGAAAAAATAAAAATATTTTTGATTATATTTTTTAAAAATAATATTGTTTTTGGAAAATATAATCAAATATTCCCAATGTTATTTTGCCGCAAATAGTAGCAGTCCCTCGAGAGAAACGTGCAAAATAATTGTAGATGATAGTGATGGGGAAAATAATACTTTCATATCTTTTTGTTAAAAGTCAAATAAGATGCTTTACATGCATATATATATATATATATTTATTTGAGTATCAATTATGCGACAAATTATGTTATTATTACTGCAAATAGTATTAGATGCATCAGAGATATATATGAACTGTTATTTTGATGCAAATAGTATTAGTTGCATAAGAAAAACATGTTACATGTACTCGCTCTTCACAAAAGCAAACAAAAGCAAGGAGTTGGATTCCATCTTGGATTTCACAAACCTCCATAGCAAGTAGCTCATACCCAACCTTAATTTGAAAGATCCGCTAAGTGGTCAAAGAAGAGTCAAAGCATGAGAACTGGACACAAGTTTACCATGGATCATCAGGTCAAATGACTAATAATATGCACTGGCGTAGGTGGAAGAATTAACCACTACCGACTTGCATAAGAAAAACATGTTACATGATTATCAATGATAATAATAAAGAACACTATTTTTATGGTTGCACATCAATTACAGTTCAAGATTTCAAGCAATATGATGACTAATAGTTTTTATTAAAACTTTAAATTATTAAAAGTATTAATTTTTATTATATTTTTGGATATATCATTTAAATAATCTTAATTTTTTTTTATTTCACATAACTACAATTTATGCAAAATTATCATTTACAATGCATCTGTTCTATAATCTATTATTATTATTATAAATTTTTAGAAGAATTTAATATTGTATAATAATAAATAAATATTTTTATTTAATTTATACTCTATAAATTTTAATACCCATAAATGTGTCCTAATTATTAATTATCAATTATAAAGAATAAAGTACTATAATAACTTTTAAGTTTTAAGTTGGTTAACGGGAAAAAAAGTAGGTTATGTTTGGTTATGTCTTTTTGTTCGATTTTATTATGTGTTTTGGGAGAATGAATTATTGTAAAATGTGAAAATTATTTTTGGTATGTTTGTCTATATTTTGGGGGAGATATTTTTTACTGTAACTGTCAAATTAATTTTTTGTTGTTGAGTTTTTAGTGTGAAAATGGAATTGAATGATTATTTTAATATTAGAATAATAATAAAAAAATATATATAATATATATATGTATGTATATATTGAAGAATGTGCATTTAAAAAAAAAAAGGATATATTTAGTTATACTTTTTTAAAATAATATTATTTTGAAAAAATATAACCAAATAAAGCTGTAATTTTAAAATTATTTTTGGAAGGTAATATTCTTTTACAAATTTAAGGAGGGAACTTATCAAAAACAAAAAAGAAAAAAGAAAAAGAAGGAAATTTAAGGAGGGAACGGTATTTACCATTAAATCATAAGCATTTCCCCCCCCTACAAAACCCTGCGAAGGTGTTTCCCAATCAAGCAGAAGCTCTCTATAAATCCCAAGAACAGTTAGTTCTTCACAATTTCTTGATTGATTTCATCGAATTGAAATCCTTTTCTCCCTAAATTTGGAACAAATTTCAGTTTTTGTGCCGCTAAATGTAAGGTATTTGAATGAATCGACGTTCGTCGCTGCTAGGGTCTCTGATTCTGCTAGCCCGTTACTCATGGGGGCTTTAACCAGCATAATTCGAAAGCGAGGGGACGATTACCACAAATCTTCAGTTTCAGCTTCACCACCAATTGATCAATCATACGGTCACATTTCAAAAAGGCGCAAGCTTTCGGTTTTCGCGGATACAGTTGCGTCGGGATATAGTTCTTCATATTCTGTTCTTTCGAGAATTTCTTTGTATCCTGATTCGAAACCGAGGCTTTCGAGAGAAGTGCATGCCCCAGTGAGGCATTTAAGATTTGGGTCTTTTTCTCACACAAAGAAAGTTGAGGGCAGTTCTGGTTTTAGCGAAAGTTCAGCTGAAAAAATGGGGAATTGTTTGGGAGTTCAGTTTCCATATGATAAAGTGAAAAATGGTGCTGCAAAAAGTTTGAAGTTTATTTGGAATGACAGTGACTCGTTTGTTGGGAAAGGCAAGGAGAAAGTGCTGATTGAGATTGATGATGCTGACGAGGAGAACAGGGTTGATGTGTCTGATGATTCCAGTATTGAGGAGGTGGAGATTGGGGAGTTCTCTGGGAGTAAGTGGAAGGTGGTACATAGGGCTGTGGGGAATTCACAGGAGCAGAAGTTGAAAAAGGTTGAGAAAGATTTGCGGTCTCTGGATTCTTCTGTGGTTACGGATGTAAGCAATGGGAATGAAAAACTAGATGGTGTGGAGAAGAAGATGGGACTATTGCTGTTGGACCAGGAACCAGATGCTTCGGTGGTGCCTGCTCACAAGAAGTTGTATGATATCACGAAGAGAAGAGATGGCAAACTGAATAGCTTAGACTTGGAAATAGAATACAATGAAAAGTGCCTTCAACGGTTTAAGTTACTTCGGTCTTGGAAGAAAGAAGAGCAAATTAAGAAGGTGAGCTTTTCATATTGCTTTCTAAGAATTGAAGAAGTGCAACTTCTATTCAATTTACAGTGTTTATTTGTATTGCTTTGTGTAACCACACAATAATCTTGTTATGGTGGGGATTTGATTCGTCTGCAGGATGTGGTTGAGGAATGTTTTGTGCCTCTCACGGAGGAGGAAGAGGCTTGGGTTACTTCTGCATTGTCCAATTCTAACAGGTATAGTATTTAAGCTGCCATTGAACTAGATTACAAAGTTCTACTTATTAATTATGCATTTTTTTTTTTTCACTCAACCTTTGCAGGAGAACGGTTTTGGTGAGCCATGAGAATTCTAATATTGATATTACTGGAGAAAAATTGCAGTGTTTGAGCCCAGGAACATGGCTTAATGATGAGGTAAATTTCTTTTTTTGGCCTGGAATGAGATCTAGAACATCTTACTACTGAGCATGAGGAAACTTTGGAAGCTTATGACATGATCTGTATGTATTTACTCTTCTTACTTTGCAGGTCATTAATTTGTATCTTGAACTACTGAAAGAAAGGGAAAAGAGAGAGCCTAAAAAGTTCTTGAAATGTCATTTCTTTAACACATTCTTTTATAAGAAGGTCTGTTCTCTGACATACTCCTTTTCAATATCATTATCAGCAGTATATGCCAACTTGCAATATGTAATACAGATCATAATCAATCACATCACTTATTATGCTAAAAGAAAGGGTTGTTCAACCTTAACATTTGGATGCACATTTAAGGTTTTTGCCTTTTTATGCAATTGCTGAATATGCTAAGGGTCAATATGTCAGCAGCAGGGGCTTATGTTGATGTCTCCTCTATCCTGGATAGAATAACCTCCACAGACTTCTTACAAACTGTCACTTTCCGAACAATAATGTTTTACACTGATTCTCTCTGTTTTTTAGTCAAAAGAACATTTCAAATGAAAGCATCACCCATTGTGATGATCTTATTTGTTTATTGATAATATTACCATTTGAATGGGCTTCTGCATAAGGAATCCTAAAATGAAGAAGTTTGGTTGACCACAAAAGAGTGAAAGAAGACATGCAATGGGTTTGGGGGTGTTAAGTAATTGGATATATTCCTTATTAATTTAGATATAACCAATAAGTAGATAAATTCTGCCATGGCTTGCCTAATTTGCACAAAATGAACTGTGCTGACTGTAATTATTTTTTTTTATCCAGTAATCCAAACTCAATTTGCAGGATGTTCATAGCACGGTATTTATGCATAAAGGCCTACAATTTGGCTTTGAATTTCTTTAACTGGTGTGAAGTGTCATCGTAACAGTTCTTTTCATTTGGGTAAAA
The DNA here is from genome assembly GCA_018894105.1 of Jacaranda mimosifolia. NCBI lineage: Eukaryota > Viridiplantae > Streptophyta > Magnoliopsida > Lamiales > Bignoniaceae > Jacaranda > Jacaranda mimosifolia. The sequence goes on from CM032123.1 coordinate 39,055,552, forward strand.
CCTGCATATTGCTGATTGTAAGCTTTTTTTTTTTGGGTTATACCATGTAACATTGTCTTTCATATCCAGTGCAATATATGTGATTTTTCAATACTTGTATTTTCTGTTAAGAATGCCATCATTACACTTCTAGATCCTTCTCTTTTGTTTTTTATTCTTTTTCAGCTGATTAGTGGTAGAGGTGGTTATAACTTCCAATCTGTTAGAAGATGGACTACGCAAAGGAAGCTCGGATATAGTCTTTTCGATTGTGAGAAAGTAAATTTTCAAGCATTCAACCGTTTAAGTTCAGTTGTTGTCTATCATGTTAGTACTGATTTTAGAATTTATCTCACTCATATTTCTTATTTTTCTTAGATTTTTGTGCCTATCCACGAAGAAATACATTGGTGTTTGGCAATCATCAACAAGAAGGATAAAAAGTTTCAGTATCTTGATTCACTCAAAGGAGTTGATAGACAAGCGTTGGATGTACTGGTATTCTAACTATCTTTTTGGGCTGGTTAGAGATTTTATTTATTGAATATTCGTAAATTATTCAATATGTTACGCACATGTGCCCTCCTATTTTCAGTTCCCTATGTATTTTCTTTAGATTTATTCATCATGAAGAATTCACAGAACTATTGCTTTGAGTGTGGAGCACCACTCTATATCACTCTAAAAATATTTAAGTTGTGGATCAAAAAGGTAAATAAAGTAGGAAAATTACACTTAGCGAAGTTCCCAATGAAAACTGATGGTTGCATGTGTTGTGGTTGTTGAAAGCATATGGTGGTGGAAATACTGAGGTGGAGCCTTGTACTTAAATGATAGGTAAAAATTAAGTGGAAGGTGATAAAGTTCTGATGGTGGGAATGACTAGATTGATATATTAGGGAAGAAAAGACATGAAGAAAAATGAAAACCAGAGTCACAATGAGAGGGAAAGATCAACAGGGATGATAGAGAGTGCATGGAGGAGAAGGGAAGAGTTGCAGTAAAGAGAGAGAAAGTCAAAATGAATACCCACAGTGTCCGGCAATTCTATTAGTCTACTTCACGGCCATGAATGGGAATGGGAGACGAAATCTGTAGCCTGAGATTCTCCTGATGATTAGATAACTTGTTAACATTGACAACATAGTTATGCGTATTTATGTTTGTATTGATATTGCCAAGAGGGAACAGAGCGGTTTGCTCATATAGAAAATTTCATTTACAGGAGAACTCATGGAATCCTGGATTTCCCTAATAGTTGCTAGACTCTTCCATATGGGTCTCCATAAGATTGCAGAAAAATTGGCATTGCACAAACTCTAGGAGTTGCGTTCCATTATTTAATGTACATGCACCAGTGCTAGAGTACGTGGGGCATTGATTAAAATTTCTTTAAATTTTTTTAGCTTGACTCATATATGTTATGTCACGATTGCAGGCGAGGTACTATGTTGATGAGGTAAAGGATAAGAATGGAGAAGACATCAATGTTAGTTCATGGGAGGAAGAATTTGTGAGGAACCTTCCGGAGCAGGAAAATGGGTAAGTTCGGAACTTTTCTCAAAATAGTCAGAAATCTCAAAACTTGAATATTCTTCTGAAGCATTAAAGTGAGTTAACATCCTGATTTGGTGAAGTCAGTGTGAATTAGTAATTCTTTTGGTGTCTCTGTGGCGCTCCTGAGTTATAGCATCATCTTGCTGTATTCTGCATATTTGTGGGAAAACTCTGTTTTTCTGAGTTGGTTTCAAGTTTGTGCAGGTTATATGTTCTTTAACAACCGGGTCTTAAGATGCTAGGATTATTTATGTAACCTTAGCTTCCATTCACATCACAGTAAGTGCAGAAGAAGTCTCAATTGAAAAATTGGTATAGTAAAACTTGATATACCATCATAGATTCATCTGCGGAAGAAAATCAAAGAGAGGGGAAACCAAAAAGGAGAAAAGGTAGGAATGTGGTATAATTATCAAACAGAGCTGCTGTGAAATGGGATATTCGGGATGCGACCACTGTACTGTTCTCGGGCAAACTATCACTGGATGACTCTTGCTTTAATTATTACTCTGTTGACTTCTCGTTGTACATTGGAAGATCCTTGCACATTGTTTCTATAATTTATGTTTCTTTGACTTGGTCAAAATGAGCTAACTCGATGTTTTAATGAGTTGCCTATAAGTTTTTGAGTTTTGGGACATATTTTTATTAAGAGATTGGCTTTTGATGTGATCTCACATGTTCCATTTATATTAGCCCCTTTTCCTTTGTCCTCCTTCCAACTTTCAGCCAAGGTTATTTCATTCTTTGCTATTAAAGAATCTTCTGAAAAATCAAGGGACTTTCTTGATCACACTAAACTGCTCTCTCCAACAGGTTCGACTGTGGCATGTTTATGATCAAGTATGCTGACTTCTATAGCAGGGATGTAGGACTCTGTTTTAACCAGGTAAGTCTTATTCCAGTACTTTGTATTAAATGGGTCTTTGTCTCCTCATTTCCATTATTTGTCCTGGTGGCTGACACCTCTGCTAGAGGCTACTTAAATTCTTCCTTATGTAATCAAACATAAATACTGAATGCACGAACAACTTCCAAACCCAACAATTTCTAATAAGTTGCAAGTGGCAATAAGTATGAGGAAATTTATGACATTCTTTATCTGCATGTCCACATTTTGTTATTACATCCTTGTCATCTTAATGTTTTAACTTGTAATCGAGCCAAGCTGAGTTTGGGGAAGATTTTCGAGCTCGAGCTCTAAAATTTTAAGCTAGAGTTTGGCTCGATGAAACTCGAGCTCAACTCGATAAGGCTTGAATTGGCCAATGAATTATAAATAATTGTGAACTCGAGCTTGAGCTCAAAATACAAAAATAATAACATAATATATATTTATTAACAAAATAAAAAACAATATTTAATTATATAATAGCTCACGAGCCTCGAGCCTAGATATAGACGGATCGAGAGCGACTCGAATTAAAGCTCGAGCTCGAAACAGCTCAAGCTCCAGTTGAGTTAGCTCAGCTCGTGAGGCTTGCGAGCTGGCTCAACTCGTTTGCACGCCCTAGTTTTAATGTGGTGCATATTCTCTAAGGTTATTTATCATGCCTCAAATCCGTTTGTTACAGGAACACATGCCTTATTTTAGGCGAAGGACAGCAAAGGAGATATTGAAGTTGAGAGCTGAGTGATGAAGGTTAGAGATTGCTGGTTCCCTTGCCAGCCTGTTTTAATTTGTCCAGTGCAGAGGATCGATGTGCATAAGTGGATAAAGCATTTCAAAGTTGGATTGTTATCTCATAAAACATCAATCCTATTGAAGCACAAGGATTGATTATCATAATCACCATATGATGATGTTTGTTTGAGCTAGCAGCTGTAGGCGTTTGGCAATATGGTAAAAGTATGCTTGCTAGTGAACTAAGACAGAGGATCTGCATTTTTGTACATGTTATACCGGTCCTCGCTCCTCAGCAACAGAGCTTAACTTTTGCACGTCGAGAATGAAATTTTATGAATCTATATGTCTTTTTCTTATTTTTCTCTTTGTTTACAAATTGTGTCCATGCTATGAATTCATCTTCCCAGAAAAGAGGCTTGGTTTGCTCACATGTGTTGGATTTTTGTACTGTAATTTGTCTCCATAAAAGTGTATTTTGTCATGTAACCTGGGTATGATTTTTCTTTGCCCACAGGCATTGTATCATTTGCTCGAGCCCAACAAAAATGAAAAATGCATGCATTATCTAGTTTGAGATACAATACAATGTATTATTACACATTTAAAAGATGTGAAATGACAGTTTAAAATCTTTCATTTTTAATTGAGGCTATCTTGATAAATCCTACATTTTGGATTTCTACTTATTTATAATTTAATTGTAAAATGTTGGAAAATTTGGGGATAGACCGTTGGCCCCACAACTATTCGACTATATTAGATTGAATTAATTATACTTGTAATATTAGTAATAATATTAAATCTTGTCATATGAAAAATCGTGGATTTAAGATAATTTATAAGTTGATCTTTCTTTTTGGGAGTTGGGGCGTCCCCCCCCCCAACCTAAATGCATTCGCTAGGGCTGTTTGGTTTCATTTTCATTTTTAGTTTCTAGTATTTTCATTTTGGTAAAAATTAGTTATATGATGTGATGTGAAAATGAAAATGTGTTTGGATGAAATGTTTGGAAATATAATGATTATGATGGGTTTAATAGGTTGTAGGTGGAGAGGGATAGAAATAATGAAATAGAAAGAGAAAATATATATGTTATTGGAGAATGAAAATGAAAATAATGTTGGGTGGAAATAATTAAAAAGTGATGTGTTTTATTTTTGAAATAATTGAAAAGGTGAAAATGGGGTTTGAAAATAAAACCAAACAGCCTGTAAGAGTTTATTTGTTTGTTAATTGCTAAAATATTTTTCAAATTTCAAAAATATAAATAAATAATTCATAAGAAAAATCATGGGATTTAAGATAATTTATAAGTTGATCTTTCTCTTTGGGAGTTGGCGCGCCTCTCTCTCTCCTAAATACATTCACTAAGAGTTTGTTTGTTTGTCAATTGCTAAAATATTTTTTAAATTTCAAAAATATAAATAAATAATCACCAATTTAATTTTCCTATTCAAAATACACTTAAAAATACTCAAAATATCTTCACATTTCATTTTCTAGATATTCCCCAATGTCTAGCTCTTTTATTTTTTGTTCCCCCTACCCAATATATATATATATATACATACATAAATAATTTTAAAATATTAATTTCACTATATCAATCCAAATATTTTGTCCTTTTTCAAAATACAAACAAGTAAATAACTTTTTTCTAATTCATTTTCTACCTACCACCCCAAATACAAACAAACACCACATTTTCCAACCCTACTTCCCAAAAATCATTTTACCAAAAAATATATATTTCTTCATTTAATGTAAAAATTCCCTCAAATCCCACCTATTGAAAAAATGCAATAAAAGATCTATTGGGGACCACTATAGTACTTAATTATCTTAGGCATTAATATGAAAATTGAAAGTGGAATTGGGAGTAGGGACCCCCACAATTACAAAACAAATTAGGAGAGCATCCAAATTTACACTAACGAAAGTCAACACCAAGGGCACTTCCGTACTTTCACATATCCCCTTTCCAGATACATAACTCATGCTCACGAGCCCACCATACGTCCGTACAGCAACGGGACTCACTGTTCTTCACGTATACTGTAGAAGAAAGACCATAAAAAAAGAGAAAAACCCAAGAAAAATATCAAAAAATACAACAAATTAAAGATAAATTACGAAAAGCGAAACTTTTCAGATTGATGGATGCATATTTATGGATCGTAAAATCGTCAGTCGCCTGAGTCATCGTCTCCCCCGAAGATGGACACTCTGTTGTAGAGAAGCAGCAGAACTAGCAACAAGAACAGCGCGACGCCGACGGGGGAGCCGCTGGCGCGGTGGATGGAGTTGGGCTCGCCGGAGGAGAATATCCCGGCGATGAAGGATCCAGTGTCGGAGGAGAGGAACTGGATGGCGAGGAGGAGGACGATGGGGAGGAGGAGGAGGCCCACGGGGCTAAGCAGCTCGGCTATGAAGCCTGTAATGGCCTCGCCTTGGTCGCCAACTAACATCGGCAGCGCCAACACCAATACCACTACGGCCGCCAGGATGGCTGCGTGGGGAGGCCCGGCGCGGCGGTCTTCTATCATTTTGACTGGTGGTTGAGTGTGTGTGTGTGTTGTGATTTGGTTAGGTTGAAAAAAATGAAATGAGTGGGGGGTAGAAATATGGATTTTAGATAGGCTTCCTTTGAAAAAAATAAAAATAAAATAATAATAATTTAATTGTATTGCTATCTATACTTATGGGTTAGTTCGATTCGATTTTTTAAATTATCTCATGATTATTTATCATGTGATAATTGTGTTATTATTTATCATTGCGCTATAATTTGATTTGCACGTTTATTTTTATGTGGATCCACATAATTGTTGGTTGTTGTATTTGGTTCAACATTAAAATATTTTGATTACATTTAGTAAATTATCTTTTTGTCTCTTACTCCAGTATAAAATTTATGGCCTTGTTTGGTTGCAAACTCCCAGTTTGTTTTCTAACTCCAAAAACTTAAACAAATAAACACTACACATTCTTCAATCCCACTCACAAAATACAAAATTTATTCCCAAAAAATCTCTACTATTCCCAACTCCACACCATTCCCTAAGGTATCCCACATTCTTTCATTATTATAAATATATATCTATACTATTATATATAGTACAACGGTGTGGGACCTATAATTATGCAATTTTGATTGCAATTTCGGCCAAGTGGCAAATTTTTAGAATTTTGAGTTTTTTAATTAAATTCAAAATTTTTATTAATTGTTGATTATTATCCTAATCGATATGATCGTATCTTATCTCTAATTTTCTTTTAACAAATAAATTTAAAATTCAAAAGGTGTTTTATGAGCACTGAATTAAGGACTCCTACAAAAATATTATTCTATAAATTCCATCCCATTAAATAAAGTATAACTTATTTATATCTACTTCCACTCTTTCCATTCTTCTTCAAGATAACTCTTTTATTCTAAATTTTCAAGTGAACTTTCATTACATTCTACCGGCATTCATATATTTTTTTCGTCTTTATATTGATTCATTTTCAGTATACACATGAGAAACATAACATCATGTATAGATATATTTGTTACTCAATTATCATTTAAATCTTTTTTTTTCTTTCTTTCTTTGTGTGTGTGTGATGAATAAATATTTTATTGACAATAAAATATATTATAGCAGAATTGTAAATAAATGATCTATATTTAACAATGATAAACTTAGAAGATTAGAAAGTATTTTTTTTTTAATTACTTGCAGACCACATTACTTCTTTTTTCCCTTTATTTTCACATCCGCTTTTGTCATTTGGGGTTTTGAACCTTTACCAGAATGTGTAAGGTATTTCTTTAAGTTGTAAGTTTTGCTCTTTTTCTTTTTTTCTTTCTTTCTTTTGTCAATTATAATAATTTGGTTTAATTTGTAATTTATTATAATTCCTTTTTGTTGGGTTAATGTTTTTATTCAATATTCTCTAAGTTCATATGTATTTTTCTTTTCTCTATTTTGGACCATAAAAATCATGTTTGAAAGGTATCTTTTAATTCTAATTTTGAAAATTATTATTGTTAATTTCACTTTCATTATTTTGTTGTGATTTTTATTCTTTTTTTTTTTTATCAAATTAATTCAATTTTTTCAAGTTACCTTTGTGTAAATAATGTATGTATAATATATATACATATACACGTATATATGCACCAATTTTTCACTTTTCATATTTACTTGGTTTTAAGGACTACTTTTTAATGTTGTTTTTTCATTTTCATTAATTAATTTACTTTTATTTATTCATTACAAATCCTTTTTATTTGATTAATTAAATAACCCAAGTTTCTTTATAAATATTCTATTTTGATGTGTTACATAATTTTTGTAGTTTTATCCCTATTTATAATTTTTTTTTGTACGCAACAAGAATTTCTTAGACAATATTTTATATATTTCTGAACTGCTTCTTGATTTAATATCGAATATTCAAACTAATAAAGAATCTTAGTATTTTGGACCAAAATAATTTTATTACTAAAAGATATTTTGAAATAGTTTAGATTTGTATTTTTTTATGTGGAATCACCTGACCCAAATGAATTAGATCATGACTTGAAAGCAAAGTCGTTAATCCTCTACAAGATAAAGTTTGAAGTGGATAAGGTGTTGGTGTATATATATATTTTCCCTCATATGTTATGTATGTTGCTCTCTTCACATTAATACTTTTATTTAAAGTACTATAGCATTTTTATTTTAATGAATACTATTAAATATTACTACTTAACTATTTAAAATAATATTTTCTTTTAAAAATGATAATATTTTTTATAGAATATGAAAAATTATAATAACTTATCTGTGAAACCACAAAAAATTAGTTGCATATTTATATTTTTTTAATTTATTAGTTAAGTAAACATACCGTGCATAGCACGGGGTTTACGCTAGTATATATATTACCACTCATATAATCTATATATACACATATATAAATAATTTTAAAATACTTATTTCATCCTACAAACCCAATAAAAAAGTCATTGATGTGACATCTTGTCTCCTCCCAAAATACAAACAAATCAACAATTTTCTCCCAATTCATTCTCCCAAAATACAAACAAACAACTATCACATTTCCCAACCTCACTGCCCAAAATCCATTCTCCCAAAATATTTTGGGAGAATGACCCAATTCACAACCAAACAAAGTCTATAATTTCAAAAAGTAAAAGGTAAATAGATAATTTCAACACAAGGAGTAGACCTATGGATAAATAATCCCATGGGGGGCAATATGTTAATTTATTATGGGAATTGCACATATAAGTACGGGCTTTTGGTTTTCTTACGGGCCTAAGTGCTTATTATCGCTCTAACCAAACGAATGATAAGGTGAGATAAAAACACCTTATCATCCCAACCAACCTACTAGTTTCTTGTGGCCAATGATTATGAGTTTAATATTTTCAATTAGTTAGTTCTTAATTCTAACTCAATTGGATGAATAATTTCAATTTAAGAATTGTTATGCTGACTGTTCTAAATAAATAAAAAAAAAAGAGCTTCTTACGAATAAGAATTAAGAAATAGGTACAAAATGTATATGAAATTTTTGCTTGCTATGAGTGATGCTTCTCACACAAATTATTTTAATATTAATTGCTATCGATTTTTTTAAGATTCTAAAAAGGAAATTTGTTTCATGCATGATTTTTACGCGTATTTTATTCATGAATGAATTTTACTTATACCTTATTTTAGAGAGATTGATATAAATTGTATTTTTATTTCAATCGAAATAGATTTTAATTAGATAGGCAAAAATTACAAAAGAAAAATATTTTCAATAATTGAATTGTATGTGAGCCCTATTTTTTTGTCGAAGTAGTTAGGGGTGTTCGCGGTTTGATTTGGATCGATTTTGGGACAAAAGCCAACCGATCCAAACTATATAATGTATATTGGATTGGTTGGACTTTTATTGTAAATCCAATCTAATTCAATCCATTTTAAATCGATTTGGATTGGATCGGTTAATCGATTTTTCAATTTAAATATTTAATTGAAACATTTGACAAATTACTATTGATAAGTAAACTAATTTAATTAATCAATTTGTAAATTTTATTTAGCTATCATATCACACTAATCTTGTGGAATTAAGTTAAATTATGAAAGAACACACAACTATAAAGTTATAAGTCCACAATAATTATCCCTATATATTTGATTTTTGAAAGTGAAAAAATCCTAAGTTTAGTTTATTTTAATTTATTTGTGTATTTTACAATTAAGATATATATTTTTTATATTATTAGTATATAAATTTTGGTTCGGTTTGGATTGGATCGGTTTTTTAGATTAAAACCGAAAATCGATCCAATCCAATCGGTTTTAAGAAAACAAATCCAATTCAATCCAAAAAAGTTCGGTTTTGATCGGTTTTCGGTTTTTTGGATCGGTTCATCGGTTTTTTTTTGGATTGGATTGGATTGGATTTGAACACCCCTAGAAGTAGTCCCTTGATCAAAGCTATAAAATAGAGAAACAAAAAGATTTCCAACAATTGGATGATCAAAAAGTTGTCCTATGTTTGTATTTCAGAAAAGATGATTTTATTTTGAAATGTGACTTTCTAGGTTTAAGAGGGAAGTTGGCCAATTCAAATTGAAATATAATTTTTTAATTTTCATAGATTCACCTCCAATTGTTTTGAATTGTAATTTAGCAAACACACACACACAAAGAAAAAGGAAAAAATTGCAAAGGAAATTCTTCCTTGGGGCCCTTATGTCTATGAAAGCTTTTAAGTAGCTTTTCTAATATGGATACTTTTGTCTAGCCAAAAAGATTTATGTTATTCTTACTTTTTTTTAAATTTTTTTTGAAGATTTCTATGCAATTTGGACCATCACTTTGCTAGACTATCCAACAAAAATTTCACTTTTGTTAGTCCCAAGTTTTGCAAAAATACTCTCTTTTCTCCACAATCTATTGCATTGACAATTGAGCGAGGTTTTAATAGGTTAATGTAATGAGCTTATAAAAAAACATTAGAGGTAAATGTATTCAAGATTATTGATTCATTCATACTCAACTAATCTTGGAGGAATTTAAGCAAGTTAGAGCTCATTTGTTTGTAATGATGTGATTAGAAGTGATATATAAGCAAATGGTACATTTTAAGCCCATTAGGATAGAATATTTTAATTTTATGTTTGGTTGGTATGATTATTATATAAATAAATTAAAATATAATATATAAATTTACTATTATATCATTTATATTTTTTAATAAGTTTTTCATAATTTCCTCATTCTTTCCCATTTTTAAAATCATGGTTTAATTGGAAATAAGATAAAAAATTGACCTTATTAAATCTTTGTAATTCTTATCACACCTAATCAAGTATTCCCCCCCTTGATCCATTTTCCAAAAACAACAATAAATAATATAGGGTTTAGGATTTATTAAGGGCTTTTATCAATTGAAACAAACATTAAAAGATGCTTGATTATGTATGTATCACACCTAATCAAGTCAAGTAAACAAGGCCTTAGTGTATGAGACGTATGCCATAAAGGTTATCCAATAATTTAATTGGGCTCGTAAGATTATTTTTGTGAAAAAGAGAAGAACTCATTGTATAACGAGCTAAGATTATGAAATAGAGATTATCTTTTTATGAAAGTGTAACCTTTTAAGATTATAACAAGAAGCACGAAGGTTCCATATGTATCTTCCCAAACCAACTTTATGAGGGAAATAGTCCAGTTGATGCCGTAGGAAAAGAATAAACAAGAGCGACAACCACTAGAAAATAAGATGCTGACTTTAGCTCATATTCATTCTGCTAAGACGAGTATACTAGTTGAAAGTGGTAAGCTGAAGAGGAACTCCTATGCAATACTTCCCGTCCTCACTATGGAATGTAACCTCTAAGGAACAATGCCCTAGGGATGGCAACGGGACAGGTCTAGCAGGACCCGGGACCCACCCAGCCTGAAAATTGAGAGACCCAGGACTTGCCCCGCCCCACCTTCCTTTTGGCCCCGGACCCGATGGGTTGGACCCGCCTAACTCGATTTTTTTTTTTTTTTTTTTTTGTGTATATATATTTTACCTTCTTTTCTTCATAATCACTTGAATATACAGATTTTGCTCTGGTGAATATCGGGTTTGAAAGAATAAAATTGAAACAAATTAAAAAAAAAAAAGAAGTTCTAATTTTCTAAAGTATTATAACCTAAGAAATACTTATATATATAATATAACATAGGGAGGGATTGGGGCGGGTCCAACAAAACCCGTAACCCGCCCCGGACTCGGGTGGGTCTTGATAATCAAGACCCACTACCTGCCCCATCCCCATTTTTTTCACCCCAAACCCGCCCCATCCGGGGCGAGTCCCCGATTTACCCGGACCCATTGACATTCCTATAATGCCATACTTTTGCCGATTCCCTTTCCCTGTTAATAGAATAAATATCGCATATAAGCTCTTATGATGACTATCTAGTCACACCTGAAGTCCACACACTTTGTCCGGCTCGACTCCACTCGCCTTGTTTCGCTTAAAAATTCACCTAGATGTTTACATTTTCTTTTTTTCACAAAAAAAGGAGAATATAAGTGTTAGGCATTATTTTTGTGATCAACTTTGTGATAGTGGTTTGTGAATTCCTGATAAATCAAATCTCATGGTTCTGTTGTGCTTCAACAAATTGGTGGCGGAGCTTTTGGTTGGGGCTGCAAGTTGAGATTTAGTTTTTCAAGGATAGGTAATGTCATTGGCAAATTACTTCATGGTTCCAAAATTTGATGGCAAAGGGAATTTTACTCTTTGACAAGGAAGGGTAGAGGATTTCCTAATTCAACAAGGCCTGGCACTGGTGTTGAAGGAAAGGTAAGAGAAGCTGATCGATATGAAGGATTTATAGTAGGAAGATTTGACTTTGTAGTGTGGACAACATTATCATTAATGTTGTGGAGATCAATGGATTTTGGATTTCAGATGCATAATGCATGTTTGCTCCATGGAGGATTATTTTTTATGCACTTCAATCATGGAAGACAAGTAATTTGTCTTTGTGTGGTGATGCCACTTATAGAGTCAAGCTGTCAAGGGTGTTGGAGTGGTGAAAATCAAAATAGTTGGAGCACAAAAGAAACAATTTAGACATGAGATTTAATTTATTAGGAATTTATAAATCACACTCACAAAGTTGATGACAAAAATAATACCCAATAGATAGAAAAATAAAACAGATACAGATTTACGTGGTTCAGCAAATTCTGCCTACCTCCACGTGAGTTTTCTTTCTTTAAATATGATAAAATTTTACCAGTACAGGCCAATCCTTGAGTTTGACATGCCCAAACTCAACCCAAGAAAATCTTTATACAACTTCTATCATAACTACTAAAGAGATACTTCACCTTTGTATTGTCCCACTCGTACTCACAATAACTACCCAATGAGTATCATGAGTTCCATAAATATCTTTTCTCCAATAATCAAATAAACACATCTATTTATAATAAAAAATTACTTGACTACTTTATCTAGAACTAAAAAATTCAATACAAGAAGAACTACTAGTTCTAGTCAAACTTGATCTCTCGATAACTGAATCAAATCCTAACAACAAGATATCTTCATAAATGAGGAGGAAATTGGATAATTTAACTAATCCAAGGGGTACTAGTGCAATTTTCACTACTTGGAAGGCATAGGGAGAATAGCAATTATTTTGTACTTTTATTCAGTGGCATCAAAGCCAAGCAATCTGAAGCTAAAGCCCAGGGTGTACGACCTTGTGGTCTCATTTGTCATTGTTGTATTTTTATGAGGTCTGGTTGGCTTTTTTGTCTTCTTCTGTACTGGAAATAACATATGGACACGAATCAGAAAATTAGGCCGTTTGGTTTTATTTTTATTTTCATCATTTTTAAAATTTTAAAAACTAATTCGTAAAAAATAAGTTTGTATTTAGATAGATTGTTGGAAAAGTAATTATTATGTTGAGTTTAGTATGTTGTAAGTGGAGAGAGATATAAATAATGATAATAGAGAGAGAATATATATAAATTATTAGAAAATGTGTTTTGAGAATGAAAATAAAAATATATTGGGTGAAAATAAGTAAAAAGTGACGTGTTTCAATTTTTAAATAGTAAAAAATTTGAAATAGAGTTTGAGAATAAAACCAAATGAGCCCTAAACAGTCAACATGAATTCAGACTATCTCATCTTCATTTAGTTCGGTATCTATACTATTATATATATATCACAGTTTTGCGCTTATCTAATTGTACAATTTTGATTCTAATTATACAATCTTTGCCACATGTCAAATTTTTAGAATTTTGAGTATTTTAATTCAATTAAAAAAATTTATTAGTTGTTAATTATTATCTCTAACCAATATGATCGTATCTTATATCTAATTTTCTTTCATCCGAAATTCAAAATGTATTTGATAATGTTTCATAATCTTTATCTGATAGAAGATTTGATATTATCTATATGATACTATATATGTTAGTGAGATAATATCAAAGTTGTTTAAATTTATTAAAACTCTTATACTTTATATACCTAAATACAATTTAAATAATGAAAACACATCCCACTCTCAAATAACTCCCATACAATCTTCCAATTTCATATCTTGAATAAGAGAAATTACTAAGTATCTCCATAAAAAAATTTCTATGTAAGTAAAGAAAAATATATTGCTATTTAGTTATATTCTTTTATTGATTTTGTTGTTGGGATTTTAATTGTATTTTTTATTCGTTATATGAAATTAATTGACTTTAGGTATTGGTGTAATTCATATGCACGTTAAAAGGGAATACGAAAAGAATCAAGAAAAATATTGAATATTTGCGATTGATTTACATTAGGATCGTGATGTTTGTTCTTTTTTTTTTATTTAATTGACAAATTTAATTTATGAGCTTTGTGAAATAGACAATTTGCTCAATTACAATAATATTTTTGATTAATTAAACATCACATTTAGTCATGTTCGTCCACTTTATATTATTCACTATATTGAAATAATCAAGAAAAAATTTTAGTGACTAAGGATGATGGGTAGTAGCAAGCAGGTGAATTCCTTTTTTTTTTTGGTTTTTGTCCTTAGCACTAGTTTAAGCATACTTTATTATTAATTTATTTGAAATTTTTTGAATTTTTTATTTATATTTTATATCAATTTGATTTTAAATATAAATAATTACTTTAATCAATATTATAACTAGCATGTGTTCAGTGCGATGCACTTAAAATAATTTCAAGATTATTTCAATATTAAAATTATTTTCTATGCATCGCATTGGGCACATGCTAATTTATTTAATGGAAAACATGAAAATTGAGAGACCAAAATTTAATGGAAAAAGGAAGTGTTGATTTCATTCTTGAATTTTAATCCCAAGTTTATATCTACTTTTGTATGTTGTTAGAAAATCAGTCACACATACATTATAAATATATTGCATTAATCAGTATATGTATAAGCATTTTTTTAATTTATACGCACGCACGCATATCAGGAGTCCTTTAGGGCTCAGCCTCCTAATCTTCACATTATATGAGAGACTTATGCTATTAGGGCACATGTTGAGCACATTTATATGCATTACAATTAAGTTGATTCACATAGGTCATATTAAGCTATCCACCCACCTAAAAACGGAGCCCCAATTTTTTATTTCATAGGATGAGATTGAACTGTTAAAAATATAATTATTTTTTATTCATTTTTAGATAGATTGCAAAGTATATATATTTTTTATGTAATGAAGGATAATTTTATCACTTAAAAATAACAAAATTGTAAATCTTATTAAATTTGTTTATTTCATTGAGGTTCTTAAAAATTTGGGGCCCCACATATGGCTGCGTCCCTACACCATTCTGCTTTCTCAATGTCGATGACATACTAGTGGCGAGATCAAATTAGTATTATTTGAATCCAATTTTGATAATCATAATCCGTATCTGAATTCGATTCAATATTTTATAAAATTTTTGTTAGTTAATATCATATTCACATACAACTGATAGCTAAAATATGATAAAAAAATGTAATCCAATTTATTTATTTTTATTTTTTTTGAATTGTATAAAAAAATATATTTATAAAATAATTTGCGTCAAATTTGAATTTTTAACAACTTTTTATCACATAATGGCTCAAAATTTTAAATATTTAGATAACAAGCTTACATTATATTAATTTATAAGTAAATATACATTATTACATTTCATTTTTTTTTCTTTTTGCCTTTTAGTACGCCTATTATTTTTAGATTAAGACTCAATACCAATGGTATAGCATAGATATTAGTCTAACATAATATATAGTTTTTATTTAGAAATCTTTATTAATATAATATATAAGAGTATAACTTTAGCAAAAAAATTACTAAAGTTCGAATTTGGATTGTCAATTGATCGGATTGCTTAATTTTATATTTGATCTATTGATTAAAAATTATGAATTTAATTCATCAAATATTTTAATCAATTACAAATTTTAATTATATTTGAATTAAAATCTGATCCATTAACAATCCCAATTTTTTCGATGAATTTTATTCTTAGATTGTTGGGGGCACTAAAAAAGACAACTGTACCATTTTGGGCCAAGCTTTTGGGCTTGGGCTGAGGACCGACATATAACATACCATTAACCGCTCAGTCAACTCATGACAAACACGTGGGCTGTCCGAAGGCGACGTATTATAGTTCTCTTCCAGCATTAAACTCTCCTACGCCAAATACTTGCAAAGAAAGAAATCGAAAAATCAGAAAAGGTGAAAGAAAGAGGAGAGAAAAAGGAAAAAAAAGAAAGGGTAAAAAAATGGGAGAAGAAAAGAGCAAGATTGAATCTATCAGGGAATGGATCGTGGAACACAAGCTTCGTACCGTTGGTAATAATTAATTTGTAATTTGTTTTTAATTTTTTTTTATTATGATTTTTATTTGTTTTTCTAGAATCAAGATTGATTTTTTATTGGAATTTTTAGGGACGTTATGGGCAAGTGGAATTGTGGGCTCTATGGCGTATAATTGGTCTCAACCCAATATGAAAACCAGCGTCAAGATTATTCATGCAAGGTATGAATTGTAACTAGATCTATTTTTTTTTTTTTCTTTCAAATTTTCTTTTCTTGAATTGGTTTGGGATGAGAAAATAGAGTCAGATAAGGGAATTTTCTTTTGCTTTTGCTTTTGATTTGATTTTCTTTTTCCTGTTTATAATGTAGAAGCAAAAGTGGGATTTGGTTCTTAGTGATTATGCAGTATTTTTGTTTTTAAAAAAATAAATTTGATAAAGAATTTCATTTTTTTTTTAAGTAATTTTGTTTGTCTTTGCATTGGATCATATGCTGATTTGTCACATTTTGAGACGAGAAATTGCACTCGTTCAACTTTTGTTACTGAGGTGCCAGTTTTGATTTGGAAATAGAGATGATGAGTATTAAAGTTTTCATCATTAGGTGATTGAGAAAAGGGATTAAACTTGATAAGGGTCTAGCCATGTCCATTGTATTAGATGTTGGCATTCCGCTGCTGTTTGTGGTTGGAAAAAAAAAAATAAAACTGGTATACAATTGGATGACAGTTGAAGATAACCTTGCCACCTTTCTTATTGGTAGAAGCTTTTTGAAGAATGAGGGGCAAGGGGATTGATCCGTTATCTCTTGTTCTTGGGGACAGAGTGTGAGGAGGGAGGGGATTCTCAAGAACGGAAAAGGATATAATGAATTTGAAAGAATTGGACGAGAAGCCGTGTGAGGTGAAAATTTCATGTAGAATTCTGTAGTGTGGCTGCAAGATTGACTTATCTATCAACTTCTCCACTATCATGCCCCAAAAGACCAAACTCTGCCTTACTTAAAGTTGCCATAGTACGATTAACTTCCCAATTTGAAATCACTTCTTATATACCTGGTGTATTGCTTTGAAAGAATTGGACAAGAAGCCATGTGAGGTGAAAATTTCGTGTAGAATTCTGTAGTGTGGCTGCAAGATTGACTTATCTATCAACTTCTCCACTATCACGCCCCAAAAGACCAAACTCTGCCTTACTTAAGTACGATTAACTTTCGAATTTGAAATCATTTCTTATATACCTGGTGTATTGCTTTGATTTACAAGAGCATTCTTTGGTCTTAGTAAGCGGGAGAAGGGTTAAGGATTTACCAAAGTAAGATACCACATTGGCCGATAGTTAAGAAAATGCATAGGTTTTAATTCTATTTGCATTGACGTAGTTAAGAATTTGGTCTAGTACAATGCATGGTATCTGTTATTCGCCCAACTAGCTTCTGTAGTGGGTATTTCACGGTTGTTCTTTATGTGTGTTCTTGTTTGGGTTCCATTGACCGGTTGGTTTGAGAATTACAATTCATAGATATCGTAGTTGGTGAGTTGGAATCTGCAATTATTTCTGCTTCGTTGGGACTAGGCAATATATTTTAGACTGCTGGATCCATTTGCTACCGTTTATAAGCTAGGAAAAAAGAGCAAAGATTCTCCTTATACTGCAAAACAATGGCCTATCATTGCTGCATTTTTACTTGATTGTTGTCTAGTAGTACTAGATTTTCTTTTCGCCCTATTGGGTTATATATGCTTTCTGTTCTGGCACCATGTCTGATACTGTGGCAATGTTGTTTCAAATTCAGGTTGCACGCTCAAGCACTTACTCTCGCTGCATTAGCCGGTGCCGCCGTTGTTGAGTATTATGACCACAAAACAGGAGCAAAAGCAGAGCGCGTTGCAAAGTTCCTGGACCTGAACGAACACCGACACAGGGATTAAACTTCATTTTCTCTTGGACTGAAGTTTAAAAAGCTGCTTTACGGAAGGATTTGACTTCATTTTTCTGGGATGAAGCATTAGAAATTGCTTTATGTTTGGGCATATTCTAGTTTGTTGTTCAAGTAGATAGAGGTATATATGGAAAGCATTTTGCTTAGCTCCAAGAGGCATGAATCTTGTTAGAAGATAAATAAATTTTATGCCAAGTCAATTGTCATAGCTTTCTTAGGTAGAATAACACTTTCTCACTGGGAGTGTAAAGATTGGAAGCCAGAAACAACGGCTACACTGCTTTTTATTTATGATTTTTGTTGGCTCACATCCAAACATCAGTCTTGAGCTGTTGCTTCTTTTTTTATCCATTAAGGAGTTGCCAATTTTATATAATTAGTGTTCTAGCAATGTTTCTAGCTTTAATGTTGGATTCTTGCTGTAGTGGATCTTCAAGCACTACATTGACAGAAGAGTGGAAGGTATGTTGGACCAACAAATGTACTGAGAAGTATTCCAAGTGTACAAAGGGACAATAGGAACATCATTAGGTGATAATCTTAAAAAATATTGGAACAATGTTGATGCATATGGGGGTTGGCCCAAAAAATATCAGAGAGGCCCAAGGCTCAAGAAATATCAAGATGGGGCTAAAGATTGCTAAGTTGGCCCAAGAGCAAGCAAAAAGTGTCTAGAATGCTTTTATTATATGTGGTCTGTGCGTTTTCGAAATAGATTGAACTAGGTTCATCCAACCCAACCCCTGACCCAATGCAATAAGGCCCATCCATCTCGCTTGTGGGAAGAGCTCTGATTTTGCCACGTCATATGTTCCCATTTGGTAATTGGTACAATTATAAATACTTCATTCGTTTTATTTGAAAGGAATGTACACACTAAACATGTTCATACGTTATCTCCTTCAGCTTCTTTTTTTACCTTTTCACCACTAGAATATTGACTTGAGCGTTGGAGTATTTTTGTTGGATTCGTCCTAGTGATCCCTAACAACCTTGTGTTGCTTTCAGGCTCTTAGATCCAAAGACATTTGAAGGACCTGTGATCCAAATAAACCTTGAGTTCGAAGGATTATTCTCGATCCCATATCAATTTTTGTTGGTGAAATTGATAAATTATTCTAATTGAAACATATATGTTCCTCATTAATTAATCACTTAATTTGTGCATAACAAGCCTAAACGGATGGGATTTTAATATTCAACATATTAAAACTCTTGATCTTGTCTGGTTAATTGATCAAATGCTATTATCCTTATACGTATGAGGTCCGAGTTTAAGCTTGAACAAAGCCCAGGTGTCTATAAAAATAAAAAATAAAAAAACAAAAAAGGAACCAACCAACATAATAAGTAGATGTATGATACCAACTCCTATTGTTTTTAAGTCTCCAACTTAAAAGAGGGTGAGCCTATTTACATCAAATGACCCAACTAGGTGTGAAGAAAATGAGATTTGAGATTCAATTTTAAGCCTTCTTTGGCGGCCATTGCATCTCTTATGATAGTCCCTATAATTAAATTACATGCAATACATGCATACTTTTATTGATTATGGGCTAAACTTTCTTAGAGCTTCTCTCTTAAATAATGTACTAGAGTGGCTTGTAGCTCAGATAAATCCCAGAAATCTGGCGAATTCTTCCTCGGATAAAGTCCACAAATCCGGCTATCTCTATATAACTTACACTCTAGATTTCCCAAAGATTGCTGATCATAGAGGGCAGATGAGCCTCAGACGACGCCATTTTATATCGGCTTCTGATCATATAAAGAAGGTGTTAAGTTTGAACTTGTTTTCCATCAAAAGAAACTCATCATCAGTAGCTGTTATGGCCTTGAAATCCCTTCTTCTGGTTGGCCTTGTGGTTGCTGCCACTGCAGTGCAGATGGCTGAAGCACAATTCCCTGGGGAAGATCCTAATAGCCTTAGCTTTGACCTGTTGGGAATCCCAGTCACTTTGTATTGCACCCCTGATGGCAACAGGGGTTTCTTTGGCCTGTCTGCTCCACCTTTCAAAGGTAAGCTTTTGGGTGTTGCTAGGGAGGTAAAATGAGTCGAGCTATTCGAAAAATTTATAGACTAAAGATTTAATTGTTTTTAAATTTTCAAGTTAGAGTTTGTCAAGCCCAGAAGGCTGAAATTTGCATTTTTGATCTTTCGTTTCAATTGGTGTTTTGCATTATTTATTCTATTTTGTGGATATATGCTAATTGTATATAATCTACATAGAAGTGTTTTTCTTTTTAGGAAATATTTAATATACCTACATGTATTTGTAAAGTGAAATAGAAGATGAAGTATTGAATCAAATAGAGATTGATATAAAGTTTGAGCTTGCTTCATTCCATTTTGGATCTTCTATTTCGTATTGTATTCCATCCTCGTGAATATATGTTAAGTGTATCTAATTTCCAGTCAATTATTTTTATAGTGAAATATTTAATACGCTTAGCATATATTCACAAAATGAAATAGAAAATTGCAACATTGGGTTCATTCACGAATGAACTTAAATTGAATTGAGCTCGAGTTGAGTTAGCATGAATTAACGAATTTTACTTGTCTGTCATATGGAAATTGTCACCACTTGTATAGTGAAAAAAAATTCAAAATATGAAAGAAAAAAACAAGACTATATGGTAGATGATTCTAGTATTGTTTAGGTTGTTAATATCATTCAAATACTTTTCTATTAATAAAAATAGTACTTTACCACACAATCAAGTGTGTGCTTGAATTCAGTTCACTTATTAACTTAAACTTAAGTCTACTGAAATCGACTCGATTCATATTACATTCTTAATCATAAGCAGAAGAGTATGCATTTGCCTTCCAATTATATATGTCTAGTACTCCTCACCAACATGTACTAACCAAAAGCCAAATTGAATTGAAACTCTATAAACAAGTGCTAATGTGCAATTGCAATGTGGAAATAAGGCCATAATTGCTAATGCTACAACAAATAGTTATGGAATTGGCTATGTAGTCACAGATCCTGTGCCTGTTCTCCCCTTCTTCCCTCCACAGTCCAACTGCAAGCTCGTCGTCAACACAACTCTGTCCGATTGCAATTCCACCCTACCAGCAATCGGCGCCCTTGAGTATGCCTTAGGGTTCGTCGGAACCTACCTCCTCGGAGGCTTTAAAGTTGTCAACTTTACTCCCATCGGTTTCCGTTATAATCCTAGTCTTTAGTGGGTAGCATGAATTCTCTAGCCCACTATATGTATCATTTTCTATTCTACTTCATTTTATATATACATATATATATATATATACATACTAAGTGTATTTGATTAATACACTTAACTTACTTATATATATATATGTATGAAGTGACATAAGAGATAAAATATATATTAGAATAAAGAATTTAAACTGCTCTGATAATGCAAATTCATAATGTACGAAGTTATGCTCTAGAAAGTCGATGATTATTGTATCCAACTCCCATATTATTATTATTATTATTACAAGTGGTGGTTCAGAAACTTGGTGAAAGTGTGAACACATCTACATTGTTATCACCAAGTCTATTGTAGTCTTCAAGAATGCAATAAAAGCATAAATATCTTAGATTTTGTTCAACTCCTAGTAGAACATGAGTTATATTATAAATTTTGACTTCTCTTTATTGATATAACCACCCATAAATGTCATAGACAAACGCTGTCTTATAATGAATTTTGTTTGTCCCAATATAAAAAATTAAATATAGGTTCTTGATCAAATTCGCATGTGCTTAGTAAAAGAGTGGATGATCATCATAGGGGATCTCTAACGTTTCATAAGATTTTTTCTTGTTTCACATCTTTTCTATAAGAACATTATCAATTTGGATTTGTAAGTTTTATTCTAATTGACATTCAAGTAGGAAAAAAATAAAAATAAAAATTATTTTGCATCATTCAAAATTAACACATGTCTATCCAAAATATTTTTACTAAGTATCATTGTCGATTCGTAATTAGCGGCTGTAGCTTCGTATTATATCATTATCAGCATTAATATCGATGAGTGACTGTGATACCAATTAAAAAGACGGTTGGCTGTTGCTATTGGACGAGAAAAATAAACTTATAATTTATTAATATTGTTCTATGGCTTTTTTTGTTGCCAAATACTCAATTTGTAAGAGTAGCTTTTACTTGGTGCAATGGCTTCATCCTTAACTAGTGTGATTTTCTCAACCCATAGTTCTTTTCTTTTTTCTCTATTAAAGTACGGTTTTGTTAAGTGCAATATTTTGCTTTATACGAAAAAGAAAGTATTTCAATCATTTTATTTTTCAACTATAGTCAATCTCCAAGCATCACATAGACGAAAGAGTGGAAGATATATTGGACCAACAAAACAGTGAGGAGTATTTCAAGTGTACAAAGGGACAATAGAAACATCATTTAGTGACAAGCTTAAAACATGTTGGAACAATGTCAATGTCTGGTGGGCTTGGCCCAAGAAACATCAGGATAGATTGCTAAGTTGGGCCCAGTGGTCAACAAAATCGGATTGTTCATTGAACAAAAAAATTTATTGGTTCACAGTTCACTGATTCAATCATTGGTTGGACCGTAATTGAACCGTGACGTCATAATTATACAATATATATATACTATATATTATTTAAAAATTAATACAATACCAAAATATAAAACATAAAGAGTTTAAATGAATATATTGTCTAACTTTACAATCCAAATTTCACAATTTATATCATAAATGATCACCACAATTTAAATATCTCAAGTTTAAAGTTTAAATATGATATGTAGGTGTACCTTAACCTTAAAACTTTGCACTTAAACTAAAAAATTCAAAAAAGAATATTAATTTGGGTTCTAAGACTATTTGGAAGACTTGTTATCTGGATAAACCTTGAACTTGATGGGTAACTCATGAGTCCACATCAAGGATCACTCGTGACTCCACATCAATGACTTGTTTAATAATTATTTTTTAATTTCATGACGAATATCTTCCGTCACGAAATCATAAAATTAAATTTTAATATATTTTTAATTTTACAACGAATGTTGCGATCGATTGCTTTGCAACGAAAATTTCTGTTGCAAATCCACCGCCATTTGCAACGGTAATTCCCTTTGTAAATTCCAATTTTTTTAGTAGTATTCTAATTGAAATATAAGTGAGCCCTTATAAATTAATTAATCACTTAATTTGTACTCAGCAAGTCTTAAATGCATGTATATGCATATATATATATACATGTATATAATTAAACACACCTAAAAAATTCTCGATCTTGTCTGATCAATTGATCAAATAGCATCAATTTTTGTATATGTGATATCCGAGTTTAAGCCCAAATGAACCCCAAGTGAATATAAAAATGAAGGGGAAAAAACCAACATAATAAATAGACATTTGGTATGAACTAATCCCCATCATTTTTAAGTCCCAAACTCTATTATAAGGAGGGGAATTAATATTAAACCTAACTTTTGAATATACTATCTAAAGTTCAAAGATTTAGAAAGAGTAGTGTGCCGCCTATTTATATCAAATGACCCAACTAGCTAAGGTTGAAGAAAATGAGGTTTGGCATATCCAATTCTCTTATGGTAGTCTCTATAATCAAAATTTACATGCAATACAAGTATACTTTTGAATGCTGATCATAGAGGGCGGATGAGCCTCAAATGATGCCATTTACTTTACATTTGTCACTATAAAAAATTAGGACATTAATTACGACTGATTTATAGTTGATGTTAAAAATTCATAGCCCTAGCTATGAGATTGACCTAGTCGAATATGAAGCGAATGCTATCATAGCTAACTTTTGCAATAACTAATCTGTAGCTAATAGTTATTTACATATATATTAATTTTCATAAGGATAATACGGAATTAATTTTTTGTGCTTTTGATGAACGTGAGTAATGATTTATACTTAATATTTTTTGTTGCTTCTATTTTAAAAAATTATATTTGCTACAGAAAATTTATAGCCACAATTTATAGCTATAGCTACGAAATTTATTTCTTCGTAGCAAGATTTTACAATGTATTGACTTAGATTTTGTCCTTTGTGAATACGATGTGTTTCATATGAATAATGCAGAATCAATATTTTCGAATAAAAGCAGATATGTCCTAGGTTTTGTCCAACTCCTAGTAAAACATTAGTTACATATATTATGGTTTTTGACTTCTCAATTAAATATAGGATCTTCATCAAATTTGCATGTATATTATTTGCGGCTAAAAAGTTGTTGAAAAAATATTAGAGAAAATAGTAGTCATGGCTAGTTGTCCAATTACTATTTGAAACAAAATAGAAAATAAAATAATAGCGATATATCACTACTAATAAAAAAGCTTTTGCAACGAATTTTGTGACGGAAAAATCCGTTGCAAAGTTATGCGCATTTTTCCGTTGCAAAATACAGTTTTTGAAGAATTTTTCCGTCTCAAAATATTTTTAATTTTTTTATTTTGCAGTATTTTTTCAATATTAAAAACCTATAATCAACAATAGTATATTATAAATTTAACACCACCATATTTAACGATGTTGATAACCACGAAATGATAAAATAACAATATCTTCCATAAAATCCAGATATAACATCAAATAAACAAAATATTCATAAATTTTAACAACATAAAAGTATTAAAATATAATTATCAAAGTGTAATCATCTTAACACAGTATATTCCTAAATATTCATACATAAGCCAATCAATTATCATCCTCATCATCTATGTTTCTTCGTGGCTGTTCATCAGGGGATTTAGATAAGGATGGTGCAAGAGATACCTCTAGCCGAGGTAAATGTGAGCCCGGTGCCATGAAAGAGAGATTTGTAGGCAGATAAAACGGTGATGTATGAGGATGAACTGATGGTGATGGGGTATGGATATTCTGCTGCATGAACATCTGTCGCATCATCACCTCCATATGTATGATTTTTTGCTTAAACATCATATTTTCTTCTTTTAACATTGCCACTTCTTGTTTCTATGTCGCCATTTCTTGTTTCAACGCCTTAATCATTTCACTTTCATACGGTTGATCATTTGGAGGTCCTCTAGATGAGTGACCCGAGACAAAGGAAGCCTCACTTCCAAGTCCATAAATCCGCCTCTTCTTCGATCTGCCTACTGTATCTTTTTACACCTTCATAAGTAATATTACCACAAATTAATAAAAATCAAATAAGTCAATTTGAAAATAAGTCAAAATATAAATTAATAACTTAGAACTTTCACCTGAAACTAAGATGATATGGGCATCGAAGAACTGCCAAAAATATCACTTGAATTTTGACTAAAGAACTTTTCCAGTTGACTGTTGAACGTATTCTATACATGAAGTACATAGAATGATCAACATATATAAAAATTTAAACTATCTAGCATAAAAATTAACACACACACACACACACACACATATATATATATAACATTTAAACTTCTAACATAAAAATTATAAAATTTAAACTTTCTAAATTAGTTGTTTTTATATAACATACTACTTACATAAGTATTCGGTGCACGCTCATTGACCCATACACCTTCACCTTTTTCATTTAATGCAGAATGTGTACGCATAAATGATTATGCAAGTCCAAGTGGGTGTCCAAGTTCTTTTTCCTACATCCGAACACATTTATCAGGAATCAATTATAACTAGAATTAAATGTTGATACTTTTATAAAAAGTACCAATTTATCTTTGTGTGATACGTGTGAGATACAACCACCCTGATGAAGTGAAAATCCCACACCACCACAGTCTGATGTCCGATTCGTTTTATTTTGAGTACTTATCTTTTGGAATCCATCATTGCCCCATTCTTCAAGCAATCCACCCCAAACTTTATCTCCCATCCAAATAGGCTTATTTTTGGATTGATGCGCTCGGTGTAATTTATTTTTCAATATTATTGAGCTACGATGCTCAAATATTTTGTGAATCTATGCTCTCTCATGTTCATATCAAGTAATTTTTTTCTGAGGCACATAAAAGAATTTAAAACATTTAGGGAACTCTTCCATTTTGAAATCTAATTAAAAAAACATATATGATACTTAAAATAATTCTTACTTTAAACTACCCAAACCACATCATCCTAACTTCATCTGGAATCTTTTTTCATGATCTCCACGCTTCTCGTAAGTGCCCTTTAATAATAGTACTTATTTCTTAGGCACATAATAATTTTTTGGATAACTTGTTTCACAAAGATATTTTACAACATATATTATAAAGATAAAATATAATTTAATAGTACACAACATTGTAAATTATTGTAATTAAAAAGATTAAAAAATATTACTCTCTCCCTCGAGGCCGAATAAAGGTTTTCTGAGTAACATTTGTACTCCCGATATTTGTAGATGCTAGTGTAAATGGGATAGATTAGGGAGTAGGTGATGCATGTAATGGAGAACTACCCGACACAACATCTGGATGAGTGTGTAGAGTTATAAACGAGTCCGATCCAGCGCTAAACGGAACAGTCTTATTTTTTCCCTTCCTATTACTTGACATCTATAACAAATACTAATTATGTAAATTATAATAGATAAATGACATTAAATAAATCACCATCATAATATAGAAACAATCATAAAAATTATTCCTTCATCTTTCGAACATTTAGGTTGTACGGATGCATAATCAATAGAATTTTTCACCCCAACAACAAACTCTCTTGTATACTCTTTTCGATTTGACAAGAGCCTATTATACATCCAACTATGTTCAGCATGAATATTTATGTTCTGTAAAGGAGTAAATTCATTAAAAGCGATTTCAATTTGAATGATACAAAAGTAATTTTATTATAAATATTTTGATTTTGATAAAACTATTTGATTATTTACTTTATTAATGTATGTATGTTGGAAAGTAACTGCTTATATTATTATTATTATTATTTAGAGATGAATATATTTGGCAAATAAAAAAAAATCGAAGACTAATCGACAAAAGGATGAAAAGATGACCTAACAATTGAAGTGGGTAAACAAATTATTTGGGGTATGTTTGATTTGTGATATTAACATCTACTATGGCTTTTAATACAGGGTAATCTCTTGTTTGATATGGAAGATGAGATTTGCGAGCTGGATCGTAATTTATTCAAAGCTCGTACTGTAGATGAGATTAATAGCTATTGAAGTGGTGGGTTTGGGGGTGAGATTATGTAATCTCAACCTTCTTTGAAATTTGATTAGGATTTAAATATCAAAATTATACCTCAAATTCATGTATTATTCCATTTATGCATTTCATGATTTCTCTAGTAAGAATTTTTCACCAAGGACTATTTTGTCATTACAAAGATAATAATGTGTATCAAATACCTCCCTAATGAGATATCCAAATTGCCCAAAAAAGAAGACCCAACATAACGAGTAGCATCATTTCAATTGAAAATAATTAATAATGTTTGTAAATACATAATAGCATATAAACACTCTCTCTTATGCCCATCACCATCATTCAAGCAATTAAAAACTAATCAGCAACAAATGAGAAGGCTCCACCCCTTCTCCCAACATCCCATCCTTCTTTCTAGTTCCACCAACTCTAAACATTTATGATGTATTGTACAAAAAATATATATATAATCAAAATAAGGTATGCAAATTTACCTTTAAATGCTCCACTAAACTCAACACAATTATAATTTATTCATAATTCCATAAACTAAATTAAAACTTAAAAATGTAATACAATTCAATATATAATACCATAAAATTTAACTCAATCAAAATTCTAATAAATTTTTTAATTCAAATGAAAGCATAACTCTTAACAAATATAACAACATTTAAAACAAATATAAAATTTAACTCAAATTTTAACTAATAAATAAATCATTATTTATGTTGAATCAATTATATTACTAATAAATAAATTATTATTTGAGTTTAACTAACACATAAATTAAATTTTAACTAAAATATAATCAAATTTTAACTAATGGAGATAATTAGCTAAAACATAATGGAGATAACTAAAATATAAATCAAATTTTAACTAAAACATAATTAAATTTTAACTAATAGAGATAATTAACTAAAACATAATGTAGATAAGTAAAATATAAATCAAATTTTAACTAATGGAGGCAATTAATTAAAACATAATGGAGATAACTAAAACATAATCAAATTTTAACTAAAATATAATCAAATTTTAATATAATTAAGAAAACTACCTCAATTTATGGAGATAATACAAAATATTTACTCGCCAAATCTGAAACAATAAACAAACAACCATTACCCTTTTTTTTTAAAATTAAAACTAATTTTTTAAAAAATAAAAAAAAATCATACTCGGCCAGATCTGGCCGACCACTGGTCGCTAGCCGCACCAACAGTGACCACCAGCTGGTCGTGCACTAGCTTGCTGCCGGTGCGGCCAGAGGCTCACTGGTTGCGACAGCCCCCGTCGGCTGGCCAATTTAACAAATAAAAGAAAAAAAAAAAGGAAGGGGAAAGACATACCTTTGAGCCAAAAATAGAGTGTTAGTGTGTTTAGTGGGAGAGCTAGGGCTTAATTTTCCCACCATATATATATATATATATATATATATATATATATTTTATATTTTTAAAATTTTGAGACGAAAAAAATTAAGTTTTGCAACAGATAAAATCCGTCGCAAACGTTGGTTTTTTGCAACGGACTTATTTATAGAAGGTGACTTCCCCTTTTGTTTTCTAATCTGAATTAGTTAAATAGTTGAGCATATCTATACTATTAATAAAATATTTATTCTTTTTTTGATATGTTTTTCAGTACTTTCTCAAAATATCATTATTTTATATTTTATCCTTATATTTATAGAATAACTACCACTCTATTCCTACCTCACTACTACCACTTATTCCACAATAATTGATAAATGTTATACATATTTTCATCTTTCTGCATATTTTTTTTCTTTCCAATTTTTCAGTGACTATGTTATCTCTCAATTATATTACTTACTTTATTATTTTTATTTATTAATAATTATACACGCATCAAGTGTGTACAGCCACTAATTACATACAAAAAGTATATGAAAAATGTGAGACAATATTAAAAATAAAAATTATTAAATCACATCAATAATATACCCATGTTTGAGTGATATAAGAATTTTCAGAACCTCACCATATCTTTCATCAAAATTGATAAAGTTTGAAGTTTTTCTTGCATAAAATTAGAAAATATAACTGCACGGATTCATATAATTTTGTGGACTCCAACCCTGACAATTGGATCAGTCTGAGCATGTGCAAATTTATCAGTCCGTTGGCCATCCCTTTTGCAGAGGATGGTAGTGAAATGTCTTTGTGAATACAATCTCTTTTTTCTATTTTTCAAAGAAGGATTCTTATATGGATAAAGTACCAAAAAATTGAAAAATTTGTGTTATAACAACGATAATATATCTTGGATTTCTCTATTTAAATTATTTGATATCTTTACAACTATATTTTTAACTAGCTAGATGTTTTTTTGGATGGATTTTGAATTTTTGTTACTCTTTATATGTTATCATCGTAGTTGATATGTATCAAGAAATTTTTTTTTTGTCCAAATTCTATATTGATCAAACCCAAACTCAATCCAAATTAAAAGTTTCAGCATTCAAATTACAAATACAAAAAAATTGGTGGATTATGAATCAATTATATGAATCTTTTACCAAAATTTGGATTTGCTTAATAGAAATTTTGTTTTCCAAATTTTGGTTTTTGATGACAAGCTCATCTAATTAGGTTTTGTTTAGTATAAATTCCACCTAGTGGGTTTAAATTTTTTTTAGTAATTAATTTTTGTATGTATACGTATACTTAAGAGTTTGTTATTTTATGAATGTCGAACTTTACACATATAAATATGATGGCAGTATCAATATGTCATTAAGTTAATTAACAACTCAACTTTTTAATAAATTAGTACTTAGTACATTTCAAACCAAAGTTGAATTGTCAATTATTCCTATTTAGGCTAAGATTTCAATGTGATATTAATTATCCTACTAGACTTCTCTTGCAAAAAGGGATGGTGAAAAGTCATGCAAATAGACAGGCAATAAGAGTACAATTCATTTAACAAAATGTTACAAACTCCACAAAGAAAGCTTGGAACCAAATGAAGAATAATAAATTACAAGACCTTTTGTTATTTCCAACATGCACCTTCTTCTTTTTTTCCACCAAATATATTGCCGCTATTTATTCTTTCAAACCTTTGAAAATGAGATTTTTATTTTTTAAGATAAGAATATTTTCTCTAAAATACCTAGCTATTAAATATCAACTACTATTTTTAAAGAATAATCTTGTAAAGATATAGTTTTTTTTTTAGATTTTATCTAAAATTTTATGCTATATTAAATTATATCATAATATCAAGCAAGAATAGATGTGAACAAGATAAATGGGATTCAATGTGTGAAGTGACAAGAGATTGATTTGACATGAGGAGAAGAAGACCTACCCCTACCACATGCCATAATGTGGAGGCATTCATTTGTTTTGTAGAATGCTTTAGTTTGATCTTCTATTACAATGGGGCTTGATCTAAGCTCAAGTTTGAAAATATGAAATTTGAGTTTGAGCATGAAGGTTTTAGAAAAAATTTATTGGTCTTCTATTCACTTATTATTCCAATGGGGCTTGATCTTAGCTCAAGTTTGAAAATATGAAATATGAGTTTGAGCATAAAGGTTTTAGAAGACTTTTGTTTTGGTCTTTGATTTTGTTTTTCAATAAATATAAAAATGATGTGGAGTAAAACCAAATACATAATTGTGTCCTTTAATAACTGTTTGATGATTACTAATGCAAAATGAAAAAGTATACATGTGGTCTCCTTTCTCTCTACCGAGGTATTGTTGTTTTCAACAAATGTGCAATCTCTTTTTTGAATGACTACTCTTGGCCAACTTGAATGCAAAATTCAAAGTACTTTGTCCAAACTCTTGGAATCATGCTGCTCAAGAAATTAACTCAAGTGTTCAATATATATATTACTGTTTGATTATTACTAATATAAAATGAAAAAGTATACGTGTGATCTCCTTTCTCTCTACTGGAGGTATTGTTGTTTTCAGCAAATGTGCAATCTCCTTTTTGAATGACTACTCTTGGCCAACTTGAATGCAAAATTCAAAGTCCTTTGTCCAAACTCTTGGAATCATGCTGCTCATGATATTAACTCAAGTGTTCAGTTCGACCAACTCAACCCAACTGAAACTAATCAATAGAGCTTGATGGTTAACTCAATTATGCTCAACAAAGCTGGATACTCTACTCAATTCTCAAACTTAATTGTCTCTCCTCAAAAATTCCTAATTTAGAACAAGCCTGATATATAATTCTTTAAGCTAAATTCAACTAATTTTATGAATAATGAACTGATTATTCATTTTAAAATATAGAACAATCACATGATAGATACGAAGCTACTTAATTATCCTTTATAAAGATCTGGTGGGGTATCTCATATTTTCAATTTTAAGTATTTCAAAATTGGAAAAAAGGTTTAACATTTTAGCTGGACCAAATTTGAAATATACAAAGCTACACCCTTTTCCACTCTCTCCAAATTCCAAAAAAAGAAAACATCCCTACAATTTCATGGCCCTCAAAAACATGAAAAATATCTTACAAAGTCCCCATTTCAAGATGAATCATATATAAGCTTTTGTGGGTTCTACATGTCCTTGAGAATCTGTTGGGTTATAATCATCTGCTCCAGCAATAGTGTTCCACAAGACAGTCTTTTCTAACATGTCTTTTTGCATTTTCTGTCCTATTGTAGCCCTCACAAGTCTTTATCTCAGTTTTGTTTTCTGCATCAATGGTCTCCTTATCATTATGGCTACTTTTGTAATTTACCAATTATGAAGGTTGATTAATGCAAACTGTGTTTTTGGAAGAAAGGGGATGTTCTAGTGTTAATAGCATAATTGATCCTTTGAAATATTCTTTGTTTCAATGTTGTAGCAATTAGCTATAGCAAGTTTTCATAATTCACTAGGATGAGGACATAAAAGAAGAGGGATCCACATAAACAAGTGTACTTTATGTCAAATTACCCTTTGATTGCTTTGTTGAAAAGATTGCCAAATTATTGTTGAGCAATGCCAAAATTCTCTAATAATCTAGAGATGGATTGTGTGCAAATTAAAATATTGATGTAACTCATCAATTGATGTGAAAAAGCATAACGATATATGAGATCTATATGGTTGATGTAAAAACACGAACAAGTGATTCGACCAGAGTCATGGAGAAACGGTTCAACTTTCTCTTCTTCAAGAAAATAAATTCACTCTCCTATTAAGAGGATTGGATATTTCTAGAAAGAGAGAAAGGCATACGTGATTTTTTGTCGAGAGGTATACCACTGAAGTAGTCTTTTATAGACTTTTTAAGTTCATCGTCGACTATGCCTATTCAATTCATCCTCCTTTAAAGAGGGTTGGATATTTATAGAATATGTTAAAAAGAGATGCGATACTTATCAATAGGTCTATACTTTATAGAATATGTTAAAAAGAGATGCGATACTTATCAAAAGGTCTATACTTTTAAAGTAGTCTGTCTTGAATTTTTTAGATCCACTTATCAGTTTCGTCTATTTGGACCTCGTGGGCCTTAATAATTGGTAAGTTCTTATAAATTTGATACATTGTGTATATATGCATACATATATATATATATATATGTGTGTGTGTGTGTGTGTTAACAACTAAGCTTAGGCAATGCTAGATAAGCTTAGATTCCACCTTGACTATAAATTAAGTCCTTTCAAAAGTGTCCTTATCCACCCAAGAGCATGTGCAACACTTTGACTCTAAAACTTGATGGTGATTCCTCTTCTTTTCACAATGATTACACAAAGGCAATGGGTCCTTTGCACAGGCTCAGCTAGTGACATATGACCTCAAAACTTTATTTTTAAATTTTTGGCCATCTAAATAGGCAGCACATAAACTAGATAGAGACTCCTGCATGGAGACATCAAGTGGGGATCTAAACACCAAATCCACAATCTTTTTGGCATGAAAAGTTACCACACAAACATCCATGCAATAAAGTGAAACAATCAAATCCTATCCTCAATCCATGGAAAGGAAATAGCTTTTGCTAACAAGAAAAAGAAAATGCCAACCAAACATATACATTAAGGATAAATTACTTTTTAACTTGAGCAAAATTTATTACATCATTCTCAAATCTTCCAATTATCAACACAGAGAGAAAAAGACAAATTCTACTCCATAATGAGCAAAATGCATAGAGTGAGAATCCAAAGAACAGGTAATAGTTTGTAGATCAGGTCCAATGCAATGTGTGAAGGAGGATCCATATTTTCTTCACCCAATTTCAGGCTGTAGATACAAGTCAAAAAATCAAGGGAAAAACTCCATTTATCCCCAACTTTTCATCAATCTCATACCTAAATAGCATAAAAAATACAAAAGAAGACTTTAATATCTTCCAAATACTCATAAAAACTCAGCTTTATAGAGACAAATTTAATAACATTAACATAATAGCTGCATCACCAATGATTCAACATCACCAAACATGGCTGAACAGAGTAATAACCACAGTTAAAACATCAAACCAGAATGTTAAAATATGTGTAGTATCTGATAAATTTACTCATTAAATCTAAAAGCCCTTTTCTTCTCTCTCTTTTTCTTCAGCTACTCACAGCCAACAAGGAAGGAATTGCAGCCAAGTTTGGAGTTGCATTCTTAGCATCCCTTTTACCAGCAGAAGACTTACCAAAAGCTCTCATAGGACTTGCAAATGCCCATCCCCAACTTTTACTTCTCCCATGAGAAAGATGTCCCACTGATGAATGAGATGTTGAGATTGATTTCCCATTCACATTATTACTATCCTCAACTGAAGATGCAACCCAATATGAAGAAGAAGATGAAGCTATCATAAAGCCACTGAAAAGCCCACCACATCTAACTCTTTCTTTGATGCAATCTTGCCCATTATTGCCACTATTTCCACCATTTCTGTGGACTGATTGAACTTTAGGCTTTCCTTCCCTCTGAGACTCCACTCTCCTGAGAGTACAGTCACCAAAGCCGGTTGAAATCCTCTCAAAGAAGTCCCCTGAAAAGCTTCTGCTCCCACAACCAACAGATCTGGATCTTGATACCTTTCTGTCAAATGAAGCCTGATCAGGGCTCCCATTTTCATCCACCACCACAAAATCTTCCCTTTTCTTGTCCTTTGATTTAGTAGTTGCACCATTACTACCATTATTCAGAGATGATGATCCTATAGTACTGCTACTCACAGTGCTAGGTGTAGTTGAAGTAAAGTTCATATCTTTTAAGTTCTTACCATTTTTCTTGGCAGTAGAATGCTTGGACAAGTAAAGAAATGACCAAAACCCTCTTCTGTGGGGACTATAATCTTCAGCATCCATGAAATGCATACCTCTTCTTGGAGTTGTGGTAGACTTGCTTCTCTTGAAAACAATGCTGGTAGAATCTGAACTCCCCATGGCTACTCCATCCTTCTTTTTCTTCTTCTTGTGAGTCAAAACAAAAGGCAATCTTACCCTCCTTGTGTAATAGCCTTTATAGTTACTACTACAATCATTGCTTCGACTTTGGGAGTTGGCAGATGAAGAAGCAAGGTGGCGGACTTGAAAGGCGGAGCTGCTGGCGCCGCCTCCGGCGGCGGAGGAGGTGGTGCTACCACCGAAGTCAGATCTAAAAGAAGGGGAAGAAGATGAAGAAGAGGAGGGGAAAACAGCTGCAGGAAATGAAGAAGAAACAAGCTTTCCAAGCTTTTCTTGAAGGCAAAACGCACAGATCCCACCTGGGGTGCTGTTTTTGTATGGATGACTTGTACATTGCATGTTGCCTTCCCCCATATCTTCATGCAGCACTTCCATCACCATTTTTCACCTCAAAATCTTGAAACCCCAGAACCAAGATTTTCACTTTAACAACCCCAGATGAGAAAAATCAATGTCTTTTTATCTGGGATCCTTCAAAAAAAATTTTCCCCTTCTACTTATTTTTGGCATTAAAATCTGAACACTATAGCTGCTTCCGTGCAGGAAAATGGCTAAACAGAGAGAAACTCACAATCAAGAGAGGGAGAGAGGTCAAAGGTGCTTAAGAGGGTTATAATTATTCAATGCAAGAATATGGTTTTGAAGTAAAGTGGGGAATGGCGAATGAGCAGGAGAGAGTCCCCAGGAGCACGTGGAAACCAGAGTAGTTTATGTGGTAATAAAACTGACAAATGAATAAGACAAGCAAAACCCTAGTGGTTTTTTAGTGGGAAGACTTTGGGCTGTGTTTGGTGTCAAGGAAATAAAAAGAGGAAAAGGAATTGGAAGATAAATTTCTCCAGTAGAGTCTTTTTCCACATGGTCCTTCTACAAGAAACTTGTTTAGTTTTATTTTCATTTTTAATTTTTATTTCTATTATTTCTAAAATTTGTAAGTTAGTTAGTTGAAAATGAGTTTGTATTTGGCTGAAATGTTGAAAATATAATAATTATATTGGTTTTAATAAGTTGTAGGTGGAGAGAGATAGAAATACTGGAATAGAGAGAGAAGATATATAGGTTATTGAGAAAAAATATATAGGTTATTGAAAAATGTGTTTTGAAAATAAAAATAAAAATAATGTTATGTGAAATTTTCTAAAAAGTTATGATTTTCATTTATGGAATAGTAAAAAATGAAAAAAATAACTATAAAAATAAAACCAAACGGCCCGCTAGTTTGGTTTCATTTTCATACATTATTTTCATATTTTCTACTATTTGAAAATGAAAATATATAATGTTTGGTTATGTTTTTTGTTTGATTTTATTATGTGTTTTGGAAGAATGAATTATTGAAGAATGTAAAAGTTATTTTTTGGTATGTTCGTTTATATTTTGGATGAGACATTTTTACTGTAGCAGTCAAATCAATATTTTTTTGTTGGATTTTTAGGGTGAAAATGGAATTGAATGATTATTTTAATATTAGAATAATAATAAAATATATATATATATATAATATGTATGTATATATTGGAGAATGTGTAATTTAGAAGAAAAATTGGGATATGTTTGATTATGTTTCCCCAAAATAATGTCTTTTCTAGGGAAACATAACCAAACATTCCCATAACTTTTTACACATTTTCACTCCACATTATTTTTATTTTCATTCTCAAAACACATTCTCCAATAAACTATATATTTTCTCTCTCTATTTTATTATTTCTATCTCTCTCCATCTATAACTTATTAAACTCAATATAATCATTATTTTTACAATAACCTATCCAAATACAAAGGGCTTGTTCTCTTATGTTTTGGTTAGTTTCTAGAAATTTTTTTGGGAGAATGGGTTTTTGGGAGAAAATTTGGAGAATGTACCAAGTGTTTCTTTTTGTTTTGGGGAATATGGAAAATGATTTGAGAATGAGTTGTTTGTTTCTTTATATTTTGGGGATAGACAAATTTTATTGTTGATGTCAAATTAGTTGCTTTTTGTTGGGTTTGTAAGATGAAAGTAATTTTTTTAAATAATATATTATATATGTATGTATGTATATTTATAGTTGGTGATGTGTGTATATATATATAATAATTGATATATTATTTTAATAAAATGATGTGTAATTAATTCAATTGGTGTTTTGTTTTAAATTTTTTATTTTTATGAATTTATTAATAAATATTAATTATAAAATTATAATTATATCTTAATTATAAATATAAGCTAATATTATAATTATATAATAATTGTTGGTATCGGCTTATTTTAAAAAAATTAATTATTGTACATTAATTATAAACTAATTATTGTTTATTCTTAAAATATAATTATTTAACTATTTATTATTTACAATTTATGTATAAAAAAAATTTAGTTATTTATTTAAATAAAATAAATAAATATATATATATAAGACTTAATGGCGATTCATCAAATTAAAAAAATAAATAATTTTATATTATATGAAATTAAATCATCTTAAATTATTTATTAAACAAACAAGCGTAGTAATTAATCATACGTGAAATATAAAACATAATTAATATATACATAATAAGTTATTTAAAGAATTAAATAAATCAATTTAATAAGTTATTTATTTACTTTAACTCATTATTTAATTAATACATTATTTCATAAATAAATTACTTAGTAACAATAAAAAAAATACTTAATTTTATAATTTTCTTGATAATTATTTTAATTGTATTAATATTAATTTATTAAACTGAATAGATTATTAAATAAATATCACACTATAATTAATCTTTTTATAATCATTTAAAATAAATGTGAATATTAATATTTAATGAAGATTAATTTTTTTAAGAAGATTAATTTATTTACTATATCAAACTCAAAAATCTTAAACTATTTATTAAATGAATAAATATAATATGTAATTAAGATGTTAAATATTAAATATAACTAATATATTATTTAATTAATATATAATTTAATTAATTTAATATGTTATTTAGTAAATAAATTATTTATTAAATTTAATTAATTTTCTCGATAATTAGTTTAATTAAACTTGTAAAAATAAATTTTAGAATTTTTTAAATAGTAAAATTTTAATATTTTCATATATGTAAATATATGTGTGTGTGTGTGTGTATAAGTATATATGAGTAAAGTGAGAAAGTGATAAATGAATGAGTGATGTGAAAGATAGAGTGAGAAAATAAGGGGTAGGTGTGCTTTTTAGGATGTAGGGTTTTTTGGGTGAATTGTGAGGGATTTTTTGGATAAAAAATTGTAGTATTTTGGGAGAAAAATTGGGGAATGTGTATGTGTTTTGAAATTTTTTTGGGAATTGGAAAAAATTTTCTCAAAACATAAGAGAACAAGCCCAAACTCATTTTCAACTCATTTTTACTAAGTTTTCAAATTTTAAAAATGATATAAATGAAAATTGAAAATAAAAATAAAACCAAATGGGCCCTAAAATTTCTGACTTGTCCCTATGTGTAGAAAACTAAACTTTGTGTTTGAGAACATGACATAAACATACATCAAAATGAAAATGTGTGAATCAAGATGCAAAGACAAATATTTAGTTTATCTTCATAAGCAAAATTGCTTAAAATTTGTTATTACTAATTACTATTATCCCATGCACAAAAGAGTTGAATCCTAATCCTTCTTGAATTCCATTCCTCCCATTTTCTCATCTCTTCTACCAAACACACCATACAGTTAACTTTTCACACAGACACAAACACAGAAGTGTTCAGATCAGAAGGAATCTCTAAGTTATGTCATAAAAAGAGAGGCATCACAGCTGTTTAAAATGAAGTGATTATTTGAAGAAGAAAAGTCCTCTGCTTCTGCTTCTGCTTCTGCCTGCTGCAGTGAAATATGAATGCCATCCTCTGGATGCCTTCTGCTTAGAAAGAAAAAGGTAACCTGTAAAGGGGCCCCCTAGGCCCTAATTCATCTCAAAGAACCTGGTGACTTTCCACATACCCATTGAAGTCTTTTCTTGTGTAACAATGGACAATTAAAGATAAAGAATATTTATGACTACTTTTTCATGTATACATATCTAAAGTTTGAATTTTGAACATTACAATTACATACGAGCAATGTTATTGAGTCAATGAACCACTCAATGATAAATATTGATACGTGTTAAGTGCGAGACGAAATTACTCGTCAAAAGATACCCACGATTCACCACTAGTACCTATGGCTGTGTTTGAGTCATTTGTAATTTTTTTTTTTTATTTATATACATGCATGCTGGTTGTATGTTAAGTTCGAACTCGAGAGCTCACACTTTATATATGAAACTTATGTTATTGAATTAAAGATAACTTGATAAATCATGTTGTGGTTCGTAACTTGAGAGTTAACTAGGGTGTAAAGTTGCTTTAGATGAGAATATGTTTTTAAAAGATATTATTATTTCAGAAAATGAGATTATTTAACATAGAATTTTCCTTTTTTTTTTCTTTTTACTTTTTTAGTTTCATTTGACAAAATTAGTTCTTATTTTGGAGAAACTAACATTTTTTTGTTGTAAATTACTCCTCTTTGTTGACTTTTACTAAGCTTTCAAAGTAAGAGAATAAGTAGACAAAAATAATATATCACATGAACACACGAGTCCAATTTCACATAATGAGCTTATCTAATATCTTTTTTTTTTTTCCATTTTATTAAATCCTAAACTTACATGTACATTTTACACCCTGCAAAAAATAAAGACGCATAAAATATTTTAAAATTTCAATCTATCACCTTATAAATTCTAACTTATACCGTACTCATAAAATATTTTTAATTTTTATATTGTCGAGTAATTGAAAAAGTGCGACAAAGCGACACTATTCCTCCCATGAGTTGTGAACTTATGAATAATATTCATCAATTTTTACAATAACATCCAAAAAGAATCGCATATAAATCACAATTATTATTAATTTTTTTTTTTAAAAAAAGTTGATAATTAACTAGGGGTAGTGAGCCATTATCATCAATGAGATTAGATTAAACACTTAATCAGCCATATAATCACACATGAACATGGAGATCTGCAAATTCAATTTTGTCATTTTCTTTTGTATTCTTATTAATTAATATAAAAATATGTAGAATATTAAATGGATTGCTCGTGGAAGATGAGTAGGGTCCAGTTGGATTTTCTCTTGTCACTATTCCTCCACACAACCCTACATTAATGTATCACTACAATTTTTCTCTCAAGAGGGTTTTTCTCTTATTTTATTTTGGTCTCTTTGGGCTATTCATGATACATGACTAGGAAAAAAATTCCACTTGATTCAAATTGGAATGTTAAAGGGTCACTCTAAGAATTTGATCATGAAATTTAGACAGATTATGGTTATTTGTGAGCTGAATAAAAAAAATTGACATTTAAAATTGTTTGGATTGGTAAATAAGAGTAAACAAGTCGAGAATATATTAAAGATACTCAAATTGCATACTCAATGATTTATATGATTATTTATAATGGAGGGTTAATGTTACCTATATAGCTTCATTTGGGTAGTTTCGTCCTCTTAAAATCACACAGCTCTCATTTTGAATTATCTATTAAAATGACATATTGAACTGATCTAAGAACCTACCTAGTAGTACCAAAAGATAGTTCATATTGACTATCCCTCGTTAAGATAATTTAAAGAAGATTAAAAATTATAATAATAAACAATCAATTGACTCAATAATATTACCCTCACACACACACACACACACACACACACACACACATATATATATAAGACACAAGATTTAAACGCAAGACATTGCATGATTTTGGATGTTCTTGAAAATTTTAGTATGAAGATTAAGATTGATGATGACGAACAGTGACTTAGTTCAATAACATCACTCTTTTATATTTTTATATATGATCTCCATATTGAAATCCTATACCTTTATATGTGATGTCTGAATTGCCTAGGGGCCCATGATCCAGCAGCATAAATCTCTCACATAATATGATAGATCAGAAATTTAAATCCAAATATGAGAGATCAGAAATTTAAATCCAAATAGACTCTTAATGTACGTATGTATAAATAAATATATATATGTGTGTGTGTGTGATGTCTGAATTCAAACCACAACAAACTAAGCACATGCATATAGCGTAAATTAAAAAAAGGAATTCGGGACCATAACTAAAGAGTCATAATTTCAGAGACAATAAGACACCATTTTCCATTCTCTCCAATACTGTATCACAGACTTTTTGCCAGCAAAAGCACCAACATATAAATATAACCAAAACAGATAAAATTACTCCTATAAGTACTACCAAACTGGAGCATCAATTTTCAGTAGATTTAAAATTTGCTGTGAAGTTTATTCCTCTAATTCTTGCAATTACATCATTATTCTTCGTCCTGTTTCCATTATTTTGAATCTCCTCAGCAGCCCTTTGGCATGTAACAGAAAGTACAGCACGGTATGAACTTGAGATACAGCAACCAGCGGAGAGGGTATTGGCCTTATAGACGAGACTTTACTGGATCCACAGTTAAACTCTACATAGACAGAGATGAAGTATATCAGTATAACAATCCACAAACAACAAAAATTTCTCTTTTGCTTTGATTTTTGATAGTTTCTGCGATGGAATGAGGTGAATTGTAGGATGAAATTAGCATTGGGTCGAGAAGGTAGAGAATAGAGCTTTAGAATTCTCACCAGGGGAGCGCCCTTTGCACCTCGTTCAGCCAAGTAAGAGCAGGGCTTGAAGAATCCTCCATACGAATTCGACCACTCCTCCAATCTTGAGCAAATATATTTTGATCCAAGAGTATCAGCCCAAAACAGGATCCCTCCCCTGGTCAACGTGTAAAACAATACATCAAAACATTTTTTTTCTTCAATTTTATTTATGCAAATGCACGCCATTAGTTCGTTAGGTTCAAACTCCAAACCCAGCACTCTATGTGTGAGCCCTATGCTATTGGGTCAAATGGCCAGTCGACTATGTCAAACAATGTTCCGTTTCAATTAGTTCTTTCCGAGCTTCAATTAGTTCTTTCCGAGCCCATATGGTGAAGAAAACAAACCTGTAAGGAGGAAATCCCATGCCCATGACAGCAGATATGTCGAGATCAGCAGCTTTGACAGCAATACCTTCAGCAAGCACCCGACAGGCCTCGTTGACCACAGGGAAGAATATCATCTCCACAATATCCTTATCTGACAGTTTTGTCAACTGGATGCCAATTCAATCCGAAAAATTAGATGAATGGACATATATTTTCATGACTAATTCATGAGGTGAGAAAGAGTGACCTTAGGGTCAATGGTAACACCAGAAATCTCCCTGGCCTTCTCAATGTATTTCTTTATTTCAGGATCTGGGCTTGCCTTGCGCTTGTCATCGTAAACATAGAATCCTCGTCGAGTAGTTTCACCTAATGCAAGTACATTTTAAGAATAAGCAGCATTTTGAATAAGTTCTGCAAGCTATAAACTTTTAGATTGAAGGAGGGATTTACCAGCTCTCTTATCCTCTTGCATGAGCGGTATCAGCATCGACTTGTAAGTTCTTTCTGGGAAATTCAGAACAAATTGTCCCCCAGTAGCAATTGCAACACCAAAACCAACGAGGTCGCACAATCTAAGGACATGCAAATGAAATCATGATGCGGGCAATTCAATAATTCACACCTTAAGAAGCCATAAAGATTACGTGAAGTATTGTTCTGGGTGTATAGCTTCATGCAACATTCTACCTGAATGGACCCATCGGCATCCCAAATTTGGAAATTGCCCTATCGATCTGATAGATGTCTGTACCACGTTCCACGAGTAGAAGAGCGGCTTGAGTGTATGGAAAGAACATTCTGTTGACTGCAAAGCCCGTGCAATTTCCAACCACAACTGGCGTCTTTTTTATTTTCTTCCCAACATCCAGTAAGTCTATAATTACTTGAGGCGATGTCTTCTTTGTACGGACAATTTCTAGAAGTGGCATCACATGAGCCGGACTGCAGTAATCATGAAACAAGGTTCACATCACATAATAGACACAAGGATGATAATTCAAAGATTTCCGCCCAATTTCACCTGAAAAAATGAGCTCCAATAATACGATCTCGAGACCTTGTTTTCTCCCCAATTAAATCCAGATCAATAGTAGAAGTATTGCTAGCAAGAATGCAATGCGGAGGGCAGAATCTTTCAAGGTCTGAGAATATTTGCTGCTTCAAAGACACATTCTCGATGACAGCCTATTCACATATTGGGAATGAGAAAAAATGATAAAAAGAGTTCAACAACAAGAGCAAAGAGTCGGAACAAATACAAATTGATAA
This sequence comes from Jacaranda mimosifolia, assembly GCA_018894105.1. NCBI lineage: Eukaryota > Viridiplantae > Streptophyta > Magnoliopsida > Lamiales > Bignoniaceae > Jacaranda > Jacaranda mimosifolia. The sequence continues at coordinate 39,098,385 of CM032123.1, forward strand.
AATATTTAATTATACCTCAATAACCATGTCTACATCTCTAAAGCTTTCATAATCAAGAACACCTTTGAGCAAAGAAAGAGTTTTTTCAAATTTCTCCTGACTCATTTGCCCTTTCTTGACACGGCTTTGCAAATTCGCTGATATAAAAAAAAAAAAAAAGTCAAAACAAATGTATATTTAATTCAGCACAGTTGGTAGTATCAAAAAGAAGACCCTGGGCCGTCTCACCTTTTACTCTACCGATCCCAGCTTGTAAGAACTTATCATTGACTTCTTTCAGGACAACTGGGTAACCAGAAAGGATCAATGCTGTTGCTATTCCAGAGCCCATCAGCCCTCCACCAAGAATAGCTACCTTGGCTATTTTCCTTGGTTTCAACCCAAGATCAGTGACCCCTGGGACCTGCTTGTAAATAGAAAGAAAAAGGCTAGTAAATAAGGATCGTGAACTCATGAAGTTCAAAATTATGCAGGTTTATGTCCAGAATTTGATCCCTGATTTCAAAGAAACTCCTATCTCATCATGCTCAATATAAGACATACATAGATACCAAAAATAAGATTTATTACCGAAACCTCTGCTAGCAAGAATATAAAGATGGCCATATTATATAATGGAAGTTCAGTCAAGAAGCGAGAACTGGGAATTTCTTATGAATTTAACAATAGAACATCTATTCCATGGTTATATGTCACAGTTTCTGACAAAGCATGGACACTGATTCTAATAGAGAATATAAATTCACTCAACCTTTGTGGTACCACGTTGGGCAAAGAAAATGTGAACCAAGCTCTTGCAAGTATCTGATTCCAAGAGAGCCTGAAATGCTTCAGCTTCCTGAAAAGGATAGGTATTAAGATATCTTAAAAAGAGTCTGGCAACTCAAGTAGTCAAGTTCAAGAAATTAAGTATTGGAACAAAAATGAACCTTCCAAAGCCCCACGCGAGCACCAGAAACTACACCTTCCTCAACAACATCAATGCAAACTAATGGATGCTTGAGGTTTGGAGCCCGTTTACGTGTCTGAGCTCGAGCAAAATTTAGTATTTCCCTTGCCTCACCTAGAGGTTCTAACTTGTCAGTCTTGTAATAAGTGATAACCCAGGGTCTTCTACACTCCAAGATATCAAAAGCCCAGCGACGGGCAGTATTCAACAATGCATCAGGTGAAGCAAGAGCATCCACAAGGCCTAAACTTAAGGCCTCCTCGCCTTTTACAGGCTTTGATGTCTATGCAAGTGAGAGAAACATACAATAGAAATAGGTCATAAACAAAAACAATCAAGCTTGCATATTCAAAACTGGACTAATTCAGTTGCAAATTCAAAGCTTACCAGCATCATTTCAAGGGCCTTAGCTATACCAACGAGGCGTGGAAGCGCCTGTGTTCCTGAAACAATTAACAATTGTGAGATAATACATAAGAAGCAATTTCATGATCGGACATTTCAGTATTACTGCTCCAGTAAGCTTTAGCTATCACCCACACATTATAGAAAGTGAAATACTACAACACCAGACATATGTTAAACTTGGGTGCACATTGGCCCACTGTATCTTGCAAGAATGCTCTCCTTTGGTTTCTACCTTGATTAGAAACTCAAAAAGATATCAACAGAATATATTGAGTCAATGAATTCTATTGTACCTCCAAATCCAGGAATTATCCCAAGTTGCAGCTCTGGTAATCCTAATTGAGCATTGGGGGTAGATATGCGTGCATGACAGGCCTGAAGCAAGACATAAAAGGTCATATCATGAATTTGATAACCGTTTATGGAACCGAAACAAATGGCAAAACTAACCATTGCTACTTCCAATCCTCCACCCAGGGCAAGACCATCAACGGCAGCCACAAACGGTTTTTTTGCAGCTGAAAACAAAGTAAACATGTAGTCAACAAAAATAAATTATATATATAAACAAAAAGATCAGGTTTAATGGAAAATGCCTCTGGACTTTCAAATGAGAAGAAAATCTCAACAACATACCTGCCACAAGATCACCAAGAATCTCCAAAGATACAAAACCAGGTTTTGGAGCTTGGACTGTTATCAAATAGGGCATAGCTCAGATGTGATACTTAAGCAACAAATCAAAAACAATATACAAACAAAATCACGTACTACTCTTATCTTGAATCTTCCCAAATGCACTAATATCAAAACCACCAGAAAACTTTCCTTGTGCACCTGCTCAAAACATGAAAAGTAAAGACCCCATACATCAGCGGCCCCAAGTGTTCAAATAGTTCAATGTCAAAAATAGTTTCTCTATGTTTACCTGTGATAACAACTGCCTTCACATCATTTCTTCTCAAGGCCAGTTCACAAGTGTCTTTTAAGCTGTTCAACACTAAAGACAGAAGAAATAGGAGAAGTAAGTTTTTTGATTGAAAGGTCAAAATCAATCACTAAATGTTATCCTAGTGCTCAACAACACCGCTGTACATTAAGTCGCATTTTGGCCCTGTTGTGCCGACTTACAGGGAACTGGATGCAAGTGGTCAGGATAAGTGGTAACTACTAAGTACATCCACTCCAGCCTAAAGTAAAACAGTAAATGTATTTGTATTTTGTATCACTTTTTATTGCTCCACTGTAAATTTAGCTGAAAAAAGCTTGAAGCTATACCACTAATGGATGTACTTAAATATGTCTTCTCATAAATTTATGCTATATCCAAATCTTAGAGTTCAATGAGGAAAATAACATAGAGCATCTCTTAATTGGTGCACTATAAAAACACAATTATGAGACACATGTATCAAATTAATACATTGATTAAGTATCTTGCTTAGTAATATGTCAAAATATTCAAAAAAAATTCTTAAAGGTGAACAGCGAAATGCAAAAAAATCCAATTTTATACTATTTTTCTTCCCCTTGCATTTTTCCCAGATCAATCCTTAGTTCTAAATTTAATTCTCAACATCCACTTTCATGACCTTATCAAGAAATTTTTGCAGCCATCCATAATTTTACACTTGTAGCACTTCTACCTCATTCTCTAAAGTTCAGACATTTTTAAAAGCATAAATATTCACAAACAGGGAAACAAACATTGCGGGCAAGGTATGCTCATGTCAACAACCGACCATAGTAACTTCTTCTAGGAAAATGCATACTTTAATCCTCAATGCCTCAACAAACACATCAATGAATAGCAAAAAATGTCCTAAAATTTCAAAGCAAGACATTTGATAATCAAAACATTATACCATCTAATTAAATTCTCCCCAAACACCTTCCCGTAAAACTTACAAAATCATGAACAATTATACCTAGATCTCCACAACGAAATTCGTATTAAAGTCAACAGCTTTACACCAACCCAAACCCTTGAATTAAAAAAAAAAAAAAACAACAACAACTACCCTTGAATTAACATAACGCAACAAAGATGACAAATTGTAGCACAACTGAAAAAAAAAGAAAAAGAAAAAAGGAGAACCCATCAAAGAAAAATCAAAATCAAGAATCATGAAAAGATCTGAATCCTAAAAAAAAAAAAAAGATACAAACTTTAGAAATCATAGTACCATCAAATGAAAGAGAATTGACAGGCGGGTTGATGATGGCGATGATGGCAAGCCCATCAGCTCCGACATCAAGCGTTGTCCTTCCCTTCGAGCTGCTCATTTTTTCACAATTCTTCCAATTTCTGTGTTATTCTGAATTTTTTTTCTGTAGGAAAAAACGGGATCTTTTCAGAATGATGAATATTTTGGGTATTTATTGTGACAACAAGGAGCAAGCAACGAGGAGGTGTCGTGCCCAGGAGTGTGAACAGTGACGTTGGAGTGCGGTTTGGATTGTGAATCAAGATATAGATAATACTGTTTGTCATCATCTATGATTATACGTATAGATAAATACACGTACATATGTGTGTACTGTGTGTGTATTTTGTGTTACCATTTATGTGTTCTTTAGGGTACTCCTACACTCATTGGAGGCGATTAAGCAACACGGTCCAAGCTAGTGTGAAAAGAGGTGTTATTAGATAAATACAAAAATAGCAAAAATTAAAACTAATTATGAGATAATGAAATTTGATCAAGAACTTATCATATTTTATTTATAATTTATAAAATTAATTATTGCAATAAGTAATTCATATAAATGTAAAATTTTCAAATAGTTTACTAGCAATATTGCATTTAAATATCTGAGAGTAACATTATACCTATAATAATAATTAATGATAAGGCCAACTTAGAAAATATTAAGAATTTATGATAATTAGCAATCCTTGCGTTGTAAATTTTTTGAATTATATAATAGTAGCCTTAATAGCCCTAAGGATGGTAACGGGGCAGGTTTGACAGGACTCGGGACCCACCCCGCTTGAAAATTGGAGACCCAAAACCCGCTTCACCCCGCCTTCTCTTTGGCCCCATCCCGCCTCCCTTTTGGCCCCAAACCCGACGGGTTGGACTCGCCTAACCTGGTTTTTTTTGTTTTTTTTTTACCCTCTCTTCTTTATCATCACTTGAATGTACAGATTTTGCTGTAGTTGATAGCAAGTTTGAGATAATAAAATTGAAACAAGTAAAAAGAAGAGAGAAGCCCTAATTTTTTAATATAATAGTCTACTAGATACTTATACTTATATATAATATATTAATATACAGGACGAGTTTAACTAAACCCGTAACCCTCATAGGATCCGGGCGGATCTTTTTAATCAAGACCCGCTATCTGCCCCGAACCCCATTTGTTTCACCCCGAACCCATCCCATTTCGAGGAGGGTCCCCAATTTGCCCGGACCCATTGCCATCCTTAAATAGCCCTTTCAATAAGTTTTTCTTGAGTGGGCCAAATATGTTGATAGACCTAATTCTAAATTAAAAATATAAATAAATAGAGTTAGTTTGCGAGCCTCGTGAACTAAACTTGAGTTTAAGTTGACTTTTATTTTAATTTGATTTCGATTAATTTATATCTAAGTCCAAAGCTCAAGAAATGATATATAACTTTATTTTTTATTTAATTAATAAATATATTATATTATTTTATTTTATTTGGAGTTTGGACATGAACTCTCAATTGTTTAAAGCTCACTTAACAATTTGAGTTTAATTGAGTAGTTGGAGCCGAGCTCAAGTTTTCATTGCATCAAGTTCGACCTCAAAGTATTAGACTTGTCAAATTTGAGTCTAATATATGTTTGGAGCTCAAATTTAAAAATTTTATCCAACTCAACTCAATTCAATTGAATTTTTGGTCAAAGTAAGACTAAAAATACATGTACTCAATAAGAAAAACAGAAAAGTTTACTTTGCATTGACACTAAAAGAATTATACGAGTATAATTATACAAAAGAACATGTATATATTGAATAAAAAGAAAACATTTATGTTCACTAAATCAAAACCTTCTTAAAGAGTCGTATAAATTCATTATAACTTTTTGTAAATTGATAATTACCTAGTCATAATCTCTACCTAGGTAAGCCTTATTGGAATTCTTATAATTTTTTCCTAACATGTAAAATTCATATTTTGAAAAAAATCCCACAACCTCTAATATATACCTTAATGTAAATTTTAGATTTGAAAAAAAAATATTTATGTCATATGAAGACATTATTGGTACAAAAGTTCAAATACAAATTAAGACTCTCACCCTATTTTTGAACTAATTAGCACTAATTTAATGAAAATGCAATATTATTAAATTTTGCACCCTTTTCTTCTAAAAATAAAGTAAATGGTCCTAGAAATTGTAATAAAAATTTATACATTTTTATAAAAATAAATAAATAAAAAGAACTTTTAACAACATCAATGCATGGTCATAGGAAAATGAAGTTAACCCGATTTAAGTCAATAAGTACATCATATAAAAGTAAATTGGGCTTCAGAATAAATTATGTCTGAAAGAGTGCCCTCCATCCATTATCTAAAAATTAATTATCTTTAATATCCATCATTTATTTATGGTAGTACAAATTTAAACGTCCTTTGATTGGTGCAACCTTCGCTATAATTAGCACCCAACCTAACTCATAAGTACATATAGCTAATACTTAGCTCATTGATTTATTCATTAATAATAAAAAAAAAAACAAGTCACATTTAATTAAATTGAACTACCAAACTGAAGTGTTCCCCACGCTCTCCCACGCGCGTCGCTGATCTGTCTTTCCTATACGGTCGCTAAATACACAAAATTACGAGGGTCGTGTCTTTGGAACGGCAAGCGGCGTTTGTGCACCGCCCGTCATCGGCCAGTTAATTGTGGGATTGGATACGTGTCAAGATTTGATTGGGTGGTGCAGAGAAGATATCTATAGGGGAATATCATGCAAATGGAATTTTTCTAATTTTTGGGATAATTTTGTAAGTGATGATAGCGCAATTGGTATGGGAGCAGGCGATATTCCCAATGTTCACGACCTTCGAGGCCCTCCTCAAGTACAAGTGTACAACTTTTTTTTTTGCCCATAAAAATTTATATTTTAAACTCTTGATTTATTATATCTATATATATATATATCATATATACATCATCCACATAAAAATATTTAAAAAATAAATAAATTAATATATGTAAACGTTTATACGTGAAGGGAATAGAGATGAAATAAGAAGCAGAATAGAAGATCTCAATCGAAATTCTTTAACCTTAATCTTGTGGTTGATATCATATTGAATCATCAATTAAATATTATATATTATTTATTTATTATTATGTATTTTATTTATAGGTATATATTAAGTGTATGTAATTTTCATTTTTTTCATCATTAATTAAGTGATATCACACTCACACTTATATATATATATAATTTAAAATTTAAATTCTAATGGTCTATGTGTGTGTAAAAAGATTTTTAAAGAGGTGCATCATGTTGACTTATTGGCTTCTTGTTGATCTTGTTGAGCTCAAGTTCGATTTTTGTTTCAAATCCGATATCGAGTAATTTATATTTAGACTCAAAGATCGTGAGTTTGTGTATAATTAAATATTAATTTTTATATTATTAATAAATATATTATATTACTTCTATTTTATTTCGAGTTCGAGTTCAAACTTGAGCTTGTGATTTTTTACAACTCACTTAAAATTAAAGCTTATAAAAATAAAGTTGAGTTCAACTAGAATTTAAATTATTAAGCTTGTTGAGTTTGAACTCGAGCATAATATATCTATCTATACTATTATATATAGCACAACAAGTGTGAGACCCACAATTACTCAATTTTGATTGCAATTTTGACCAAGTGGCAAATTCTTAGAATTTTGAATTTTTTAATTAAATTTAAAATTTTTCATTAATTGTTGGTTATTAAATTTAATATTATTTATTTTATTTTTAAAGATATTTATTATTATTTATCTCTAATTGATGTGGATGTATTATATTTGAAAAGAAAAATCTTCATTAGATAGTGGATTTCTTTTTGAGTTTTCAGTTGATGAATCGAAATTAATGTTATCTCTTTCATATTATTGATGAGATAATGTTATAGATGTTTAGATGTGTCAAAATTCTTCTATGCATATCTATCTATACTATTATATATAGCACAACGGTGTGTGACCCATAATTACTCAATTTTGATTGCAATTTTGGCCAAGTGGCAAATTATTAAAATTTTGAGTTTTTTAATCAAATTCAAAAAAAATTATTAACTATTGGTTATTAAATTTGATATTATTTATTTCTTTTTTTAAATATATTTATTCTTATTTATGTCTAACTGATATGAATGTATTATATTTGAAAAGAAAATTCTTCATTAGATAAAGGAATTCTTTTTTGAGTTTTCAGTTGATGAATCGAAATTGATATTATCTCTTTCATATCATTGATGAGATAATGTTATAGATGTTTAAATGTGTTAAAACTCTTCTATGCATATTTATCTATCTATATTATTATATAAGCACAACAGTGTGGGACCCACAATTACTCAATTTTGATTGCAAATTTGGCCAAGTGGCAAAGTCTTAGAATTTTGAGTTCTTTAATTAAATTTAAAAAATTTCATTAATTGTTGATTATTATCTCGAACCGTTATGATTGTATCTTATCTCTAATTTTCTTTAATTTGAAATTTAAAATAAATCTCTCTATACTATTAAGTAAGAACTTAATTCAAATTTAAAAATATAATTTATTTTATTTATTAACAATTAGATATTAATACTAGATTATAAAAAATTGATAAAATCTTTTTCTTTAATAATTTAAGATAAAGTCGCTACATCTCCATTGGAAAAAAATAAGCAATAGTCTCTAAGATGAAGTCATTACTTTTTAGTTAATTCGCACTAAATTGTTAAAATTTTAAATTTTTTATTTAAATCAAAAAAAATTATTGGTAGTTGGTTGCTCTCTTCATATTAGTTGAACACTTATCTATTCCATATAAATATTTCTAAAGTTTCAAAATTGTTTTCTTGGTTGAATACATAATTATTTAATTGATCTTTAATATCAGAAAAATGATTATTTATAAAATTTGTTTCATCTCGCGCTTAGAATATATCGAAGATTTCTTAATTTATAATTTTTTTAAAGATCTTTTTTAAGTTTTCTCTTAGCTTTAATAACTAAATTTATTTATACCTAATTGTTTATGATGAAAACTTTTTGAAAAAAAAAAACAATATTAATTTTACGACTAATTACAAGAGGCTATGTGTAAAATAAAGTAATAATAATCAATTTATTGGTTTTATTTATATATTGAAGTATCAAATTCAATTTTAAATATATTAATTAATTTAAATAACATTCTAAATATTTATTTGGTCCATAAATCTAATATAGCTAAATATAAAGTTGAGATTTTTCAACCAGCAAAATGCAGTCTAAGAAAATATAACAATAAAGTAAATTTCATCGGACGACATCAAATCTCTATCAAATAAAGATTTAATATTATCCTTTAATATTATATATAATAATAAGATAATATCAAAAATATTTCAGTAGGTTAAGACTCTTCTACTTCATATACCTATATACTCTTCTACTTCATATACCTATATAAAGGGACTATGTGATTCCATGCAAACATAACTAGAAGAAATAGAAAAAATTCAAATTTTAAAAAGCTTTGCCTCGGTCTTTCAAATCTGAAAGAAGGAGAAATCAATAAAATTTTCCACAATAAATTCATTTTCTGCTGGAATTTGGTATCTATTGAAATTTTGATTTCATATATATAATTAAACATAATTATCTTTTCTTGATTGTTGAAAACCTGATGTTCTCTATGTTAATATGACAAAGTATGACAAATGAGCTGGGCACAGGAAATGGGTGAGCAAGAAAATTTGCATCAAAGAATTATTCTTTTTTGACTTATTTGTAATAATTCAGGTGGTATTTTCTTCATGTTCATTTCAAGTATAAGATATATCGAATCATATAAATGTATTTCTTCCCCCCCCCCCCCCACTAGAGTACTGCTACAACCTCAATATTTTAAGGATCATGAGAAATATTGATCATTAATTTATTTTATATTTTTTATATGAATGGTTAAGAGGTATGGACATGGATGATTTTTGATGGAAGAGTAATAGAAATCATTATATTAATACGATGACGATACAATCAATTGGGAAATGGAGGTAAATAACATGTGAAAAAAATTGTTATTTATTATTAGTCCACTTTCAATAATTATTTGGAATACAGATAATTTTTTTTATCATAATGTAATTTCAGGTTAAGAAGGTCTCAAAGCATATTGAAATGTGATCAATTTCTGATGTAGAGTCTCATAAGTGACGAAGGAATTCAAGATAAAGATGAATCATGTCTTAATTTCTACTTTAAAAGAAAACTCATAACTTAGGTAATGTGATTTTTGTTTTTATTGATTGAGTATTTGTAATACTTGAAAAAGTTAATATAATGTTACTTTTGTTTCATCAATAGTTCCTCAAATGTGACTTTTGTTTCATCAGTAGCTCCTCAAAATATAATGTTACTTTTGTTTCATCAGTAGTTTCTCAAAATGTAATTAAATTTTTGCTAGATTTAGTATTTCAAAACATGGTTTCTAATACTTTTGATGAGCATTTTCTTTCGTTAATGTAGTGTTCCATTTCGCTTAGCCTTTTAAAACGTGATATCAAAACTTTCGAGCTAATTGTATAAAAATTTGCAACTACTCATTTGGCCGAATAGCATTATCATTGCACTTATATGTTATTTGGTGTTCAAACTCAAAATAGTCCCAAATGTATTCACCTTTTGTTTGAGATTTTTTTTTTTTTTAATTGTGCAGTAAGTTTTTATATTATTAATATTGTTTATCATTCTTTCATATGTTTGCAGGTATTACACTTTTTATTATTTTGTTCAATTTCTTTTAAATTGACTAAATTGTCTTGGGTTATGGAAAAAATAAGAGTCTTTGCATTTTTACATCGTACTTTTTTAAATTGATAATAATGTGATGAGCTTAAATTTTCATTGCTTTTTATTTATATTGATACATATGATTTGATGGGCAAAACTCTTTAATTTTGATATTATTTATCTAATTTAAAAAAAACACATATTAAACTTACTTTTACATAAAATAAAAACAATACTAATACATTATATTTTCAATAGTAATTAATTCCATCTGTGCATAGCACAGGGTACATGCTAGTACTATTATATATAGCACAACAGTGTGGGGTCCATAATTGTACAATTTTGATCAAATTCTAAATTTTTAGAATTCTGAGTTTTTTAATTAAATTAAAAAATTTTCATTTTATTATTGGTTATTAATTTGATATTATTTTTTCATTTAAATGTATCAAGATTTTTAAAATCTTTTTTTGATTGGAACAAATCATTCTTTATTTATCTATAATACCAAAATACGATTGCATTGTATCTACAAAATATTCTTCATCTCTACTCTCAATATAGAGATGATTCCTTATTCATTCAAACTCCACAATTCGATAAGTTTTTTATAATTTTTCTCCTATCTCTAATAACTAATTTATATATATACCACTATAAATAGAGTATTTCGAAAGTCATTTTATTAATACTCTCAATTCTCTAGCATTTATTTTTCTCTACCTCTTCGTGTATGTTATTCTCTTATTCTTCAAGTTATTAATTGATTGTTTGATTTTTCTTTGTTCAGTGTTTTGATTTCATTTTGTTCATCTAATTTTGTTATGCTATATTATGGAAGAGACTTTTTGGATTCTAATGCTTATAATTTTCTCTTCAACTATAAATAAAGTCTGTCATCTAGCTTTTATTGTTAAAATTCTACACCTTTTATATCTTTTTTGTTTATCACTTAGTTTAAGTTATTAATTAATTTATTTAATTTTTTATCTTTCACTTTTTGATCATTTAATTTTGTAATTTTGCAAGATGAGGTATATTCATTATTTTTAATATTTTATAATTTATTAAATTTTAATCGCTATATTTTTTGCTTTAGTCATTGATAAATTCTATTATTTGTTTCATTTATTTGTTTATTTTTCCAATTGTTTTGAAAAATCTTATTTTACATTTAGTATTTTTTTCATTCATTCTTTCAGTGAAGTTATTAGTTGACTTTTTTTTTATTTTTAAGCTTTTTTTTTTCTCTCTCAATCTACTGTTTTATAGGATGAAATTTATTATTTTGGCTTAATATTTTTAGAAATTTTGATTTTTTGAATTATAATTTTGTAAGTCCATTAATTTTATTTTTTTCTCATATATATGCAATTATATATGTATAATATGTATAATTCTAACTCTTTTTGAAAAGTCTATATACTATTTCATCTATATATATTCTTTAAACTTAATTGATTCTTTGAAAAATTATGAGATGATATCATCAATAGAAAATACACTCATTAAAATTTTAAGTTAATAATATTGATAGGCACAATTTAATCTGTTTTTTTAATTTTTTTTTATCTTTATTATCATAGTTCTGTATTGACTTGGTTGATTTAAGAAAAAATTAAAACAAGATATACTTTTCTTTAAATTTTTTATAGACAATTATTTAATTCTATATTTTTAACTTTCAACTTAATATATAGTCATCTTCTTTTTAGTTTAAAGTAGTATTTAAATGTTACGCTTCTAATTTTTTTAAATAACTTTTTAGCCCATTAATCTTGTGTTCTATATATTTTTTTATTTTTTAATACAACTATCTTTTAGTTTTTTTCGTAATATTTTCTATCTTTTGAGTAAATTATAATCTTATTCATATGCTTTTATCTTTAGAAGTTTTAAGTTTTTGTAACTTCTTACTGAATAATTTTCAAATTCATTTTCCCATAATATCATGTATATAACACATCAAATTATTTGATGTCTTTATATGTTTCAAACTTTTAATGCTAAATTTTTATATGTTATGGTAATATTTTGTTTTACTCATTAATTGAGCATTTTTTGTAATATTTTTATTTTTATGTTAATTGTTGATTATGTCTATGATTTAGAGTAACATTAATATATAGTATTCGTAAAAGTCCGTGCAAAGCACGGGAACAATGCTAGTACTATTATATATAGCACAACGGTGTGGAACCTATAATTGTGCAATTTTGACCAAATTTTAAATTCTTAGAATTTTGAATTTTTTAATTAAATTTAAAAATTGATTTTTAGCTATTAAATTTGATATTATTTATTCCTTTTAAAGATATATGATTTTTTGAAATCATTTTCTTGATTAGAACAATATTCTTTATTTATTTCTAATCTAAAAATATAATTGCATCTTATCTACAAAAATTTTTCCATCTCTATTTTTAATATACGAAAGATTTCTTGATCATTTGAACTCTATAGTTTGATAAGTCTTCATTATTTTCTCTTATCTTTAATAATTAATTTATATATATACTACTATATATAAAGTCTTTCAAAAGTTATTTTATTAATATTATCAGGTTTTCACAATTTTTTTTCTATCTCTTTGTGTGTATCTTTAGTTCATTATTCAAAGTGTTTACTTTTTATTTGATTTTATTGTTCACCTTTTTTATTTTGTTTTCCTTTTTTTTTGGTTTATTTTAGGTATATTACATGATGGAAGAGATTTTTTGGATTTTAATGCTATAGTTTTCTATTCAACCTAAATAAAGTCTATCATTGAGCTTTTATTACTATTAAATTTGTAAATTTCTATATCTTTTTTGTTTACTACTTATTTATGTTATCAATTCATTTATTATGAGATTTATTAACTATGCTTAACATTTTTAATTTAATTTATTTTTATTAGTTACATTTTTCTCCTTAATTATTGGTAAATTTTGTCACTTAATTTTTATTTTATTTAAATTATCATACATTTAACATCATTTTACTCATTTTTCAATCAAGTTATTAATTTCTTGTTAAATTTTGTAATTTAATTTTCAATTCACTTTTTTTTTTTGCTCATATAAGTTTATAGTTTTATAGGATGAGATCTATTTTTCTGTTTTAATATTTTTAAAATTTATTTCACTTTCTGAATATTTATAATTTTAGAAGTATGTCATTTAATTTTATTTTATATTCATATATTTGTAATTATGTATGTATAAATATGTATAATTCGAACTGTTTTTAAAAATTTTATATACCACATCAATATATATTCTTAGATCATTTTTGATATATTTAAAAAAAAATTATGAGATGGTTATTTCAATAGAAAATACACCTATTAACTTTTTAAGTTTATATCTCTAGACATTATTTAGTCTATCAATATATGTTTTTTATTTTTTATTTTTTAAATTTTGATTGTTTGAAATGTTAACAACTTTTTCTGTTATTCACTTTTTTATGCTATTTGTGAAATATAATGTGAAGATCCAATTACATTCATACAAAAAAATTGAGAATGAACATAATAATTTATTTTTTATATTTTATTTTACATTCTAATTTCATCCTCATATCCTATCACTAATTCCTATTTAAAATTAATTTTTAGCTTATAATTGCTTTATCAATTTACTATGATTTTAGCTTTGCATTACTAATATTTAACTTTTTTCTTCACTTGATTATTCGATAACTAATCTATGAGTCAAATTAAAATATTTCTATGAACTTATATACTAATATCGATATTAACTTTGTAATTATTTTATATATTTATTTTAATTTAATTTTTTAATTTTTTTTATCTTTACTATCATAGTTTTCTCTTGATTTAATTGATTTTAATTTTAATCAAAAACTAAAATTAAATAAGATTTTTTTAATCCTTGGTAACTAATATATTATCTAATTCTTTATATTTTAAGTTTTAATTTAATATATACTCATCCTCTTTTAATTTTAAAATAATTTTAAAGTATTATAATTTTAAATTTTTTCAAACAATTTCAAGCCATCAATCTTGTGTTCTATATTATTCTCATATATTTTTATTTTTTTAATACAACTATCTGCCAGCTTTTGATTGCATATTTTTTTTTTAATAAAGTACATAATCATATTCATAGATTTTTATTTTTGGATGTTTTAATTTTTCTTAACTTCTCGCTGAATAATTTTGAAATTTATTTTTTATGACATAATGTATATGAGATGTTTTATATGTTGCAAACTTTTAAATACTAAATTTTAAATTTTAAAATTTAATTTTATTAATTACTTGATATTTTTACGATATTTTTATTTTTATATTATTATTTTAGTTATATTTATAATTCAATCACTATATTAATATATAGTAATTTTAAAGAATTTGTGCATAACACATGGATAATGTTAGTATATATTATATTTCACGTTGAATCTCGAATTCGAAATTTCCTCCTAATACGGTTCGATTGCACCCTATTGTTTGCTTTGATTGTGTAAGTAATGTTTTCATTTGTCACTCATTAAAAACTGAAATTGTAACCAAGTTTGACCAGACAACAAGGTCAACGAAGAATCCAATAAGTTCAAAAAATTAAAAATTAAAAAAAAAAATTCAAATCCTAGTGGTTACTCACAATCCCTCAGCAGAAGTGAAGATCTTGTTCTCCTATTGCTCTAGCCCAACTACAAAGGAAAATTGAAATAAACTGACAAGCCCTTTAATTTTATGTACTTTTTTCTCCTCGATTTCTAGAAAATAATATGTGGATGTAGGATTGTAAATGGATGTTAAAAAATTTATTTACCGTTTTCATTCATATCTATTTATACAAAATTTATCTGCATTCTTTTAAAATAAATATTATCCATATTCAATTAATAGATATTCGATTATAAATGGATACGGATATGGTAAATACGTATTCGATCCATTTAATACCCGATCTGAATATATATTTATTTTGATAATATATTATTTATATTTTTCAATAAAAATATCATAATCTACATATGTTATATATATATATATAAATTATAATTGCAGAATTAGGAAGAAAAAAGAATAAATTTAAAAATTATTGTAATATCGAGAAAAAATTAAAAAATAAAGTTAATCAACATAATTATTGTTGGTTGATTTTATAATTAATATACTTAAATACCATTATTATTATTAATAAGCACTAATAATCAATTATAAAGTCAATTATTAATTAAAAATTATATTATTTGTTTTATTGCTTTCGTTTTAATGAAATTATAGGTTCATTCTATTAATTAAAATATATATTTGTTATAGGTTCATAAATTCATGTAGTTGGATATTCATAAATGGATATAAATAATTATTATCGAATATGAATATAAAACAATAATTCAAATATGGATAAGTTTAATAAAATATGAATGCATCTGAATAATTATAATAGAATACGGATATATCCGAATTTAATCGATATCCGACAGATACGAATTTAGATATTATTTTTAAATATCTGTCAAATCCATATCCGAATATTCAAGAAATTAAATGGATACGAATATGAAAACAGTGTATCCAATCCGTTTAATATTCGTTTACACCCCTATGTGGGCGTTTAAGAAAATTCTTTTAACCTTTTCTCTCTTGTTTATTGTGTGTTAAAGAATGGACATTGTGCTTAACTCAACCTCAAAGCTAGCTCAAAATGTGAGCATTACCCATGATCATATATAAAGACCACAACTTATTTATTTTATCGATGTGGAATACTAACACACTATATGCACGCCTAGAAATATACATTTGGAGCGTGGAATAATATGAAATGGATGGTCCAACAATACTAGATAGCCCAATATTAAGAATGAGTGGTTCTGATACCATATTAAACAACCTATTTGAAAGGACTTGTTTGATTGACTGAATTATATATTTTGTATATCTTGGCATGCATTGCAACCCCATGCACGAATTCAAAGTTCCATCTTCCTCAAGAATTTGGTTGGAATAAGTAAAAATGATAAATTAAGTATGAGCTGCTTACTTTTTCGATAATTTTGGTGTCCATATAGTGTTTGAATTATATATTTGGACATTTATTGTTTTAAATCTATTGGCATTATGATTGATCTTAAAATTTAATATTAGCGTGTATGTGGAGTTTATAATAATTTGTTCTAACCTGCATTTTATTATATATTTCATTTCACGAATACATATATAATAATTATAGTTAATTCTCAACTAATTAAATATTTTTGTATGCGCTTCTTATTTTGTGTTATTGCCCTAATATTGATTGGTGTGTTCCCTGAATAATTATATGTTCAAACACATTTATTATTCGCAAGGAAAGTGTTCGTAGGTAGTGTAGTAAAAGAGTTTGTTTAACCATTGTCCGATGTCTTTATCTCATGCGAGGATTAATCACTTAGTTAATGTTTGGTTATGTTTTATGTTTTTACGATATATGTTTTAGGAGAATAAATATTGTAAGTGGAATTGGGGAATGTAATGAATTTTGGGTTATATTTTGGGGAATAGTATTTTTTTTTCACACACACGCACATTAGAAGTCCATTAAAACTTGAACTCCTGACCTCCCACATTATGTGGGAGACTCATGCTGCTGGGCCACAGGCCGCTCGGCATGTTTTGGAGAATAGTTAAAAATTTATTTCGGGTAATGTTGGTATGTTTGTTTATATTTTGAAGAAGATATTTTTTACTGTAGCAGTTAAATCAATATTTTTTTGTTGGGTTTTTAGGATGCAAATTGAATTGAGTAATTTTTTTTATTGTAAGGATAATAATAAAATATATATGTGTATATATTGAAAAATGGGAAAATTTGAGGAATAATGAAGGATAGCTAGGAGAGGGTATTTTGAGAAAATCTATTTTAGTATTTTAGAGAAAAAAAATATTGTGTATTTTTAGCATGCATTCTGAGGACAATGAACTGTGTGGCTCATATATTTCTTGAATGAAGCTTGCACCTTCATTCCATTTCTTATGTGGTACACATAAGAGTTGAAATGTGAAGTAATAAAACGCCAAATTAATTCATTTCAATTGAACATTTTTTGAACTATATCTTTTTAACAACAACCAGAAAAAAAAAAAAGAAAAAGAAAAATTGTGCTCGAACTAATGATTACTCAAATCTAACGGATTTATTGATCGAAAAAAATAATTATAGGGAATATTTGGTTATATTTTTTGTGTGATTTTATTATGTGTTTTGGGAGAATGAATTATTGGAGAATGTGAAAGTTATTTTTTTGTATGTTTGTTTATGTGTTGGGGGAAATATTTTTTTACTGTAATAGTCAAATCAATGCTTTTTTGTTTGGTTTTTGGGGTGAAAATGAAATTGAATAATTTTTTTAATGTTAAAATAATAAAAAAATATATATGATGTATATATAATATGTATGTATATATTAAAAAATGTGTATTTTAGAGTGAAAATAAGAATATGTTTAATTATATTTTTTTAAAATAATATTATTTTGAGAAAACATAACTAAACATTCTCTTAATTTGTAGGCGAATTAACGAGTTTCAAATATATATATAATTACGATTGTTGATGTATGATGGGCTTCACGTGGATCTCGTCGCATTATGTTATAGAGAATGTTTACCTTTCCACAAAACATAGTCCAAAATGTCCCTTCTCCAAGAGAAGATTGATGGGTTGCTGGAGTTGCCACGGAAAAAGGGGAAGAGCTCCGTGAACTGGACCAAAAACTAACCTACCCATATGTAGGGTTGTTAATGGAGCGGATTTTAATTTGAATTTGACTCGATTATTTAAAATTTTTAATTGATAAAAAATTCAACGAATATGATTCGATTAAAAAAGTTCGTAATCCAAAATAAATGGAGCGAATATGGATATGGCTCGATCCGATTCATTAATAATTCGAATCTGAATATATTTAGTATTATACATATATAGTATTATACATATGTGATCCTATAATATTGCCAATGTGGATATTTGGACGAATGAAGTAATGAACTCATGTGATATATCAAATTGTGTGCTTTTCATATAAATTATTAGATTTTGAGCTTATTTACATCATAATTACATTACTTGTTTCTCTATTTTTATAATAAAAAATGATGCGGGAAGAATAATGAGTAGAAGTCGAATGCAATAATATGGCAAGAATGCAATGCAAATCTCGATTTGACCAAAATGAGTTTTTTTTTTTAATTTATAAAACTTTGAGTTTATAGTTAGTTAATTAAATAATAAAGTATAACTATGTATTTATAATGCCAAATAAGTAATATTATCAGCAACAGAACCTAAAATGTAATTATTTGGTAAATGAATGTGATTAAGTTATATTTTATTGTTGCTTTTAAGTGATCAATAGGCTTGAAAATTTATTCATTAATCTGTTTTGTATTTTTTTTAAGGATGATTGTTTTGAAGTTGGATTCTACTAAATTTTTAGAAAAACAATAAATATATGATGATTTTTCAAATATTCAAATTTGAAATTTTTTGGATATCCGATAGATATCTGACTTTTATTCGAATTCGGATATAATTATACCAACTACAAATCTGATGATGGTCTTGGATCGAATTTGAATATGACATATTACTTTCGAATTCGGACCTGGATCCAGTATGATCCGATTCGAATCCGACACATTAACAACCCTACCCATATGGTTCCAAGAATATTCTTACCTCTTACTATTTGTATGTGTTGAAAATGTACAATGTTAATGCTTTTATATTTCCATGGTTCCCAAACCAGGTGGTCGTGGCACACCCTACCCATATGGTTCCAAGAATGTTCTTACCTCTTACCATCTGCATGTGTTGAAAATGTACTATGTTAATGCTTTTATATTTCTATGGTTGCCAAACCAGGTGGTCGTGGCACAATAACATAGAGGAATAGAATAGTCTGGTCCTCCTGGTGGGGGTTAATTTCTGTTTGTCCTCATTCCTGACTCCATTGTCATTTTTGAGGTAAGTCTTGCCAAGAGTTCATGTTTTGAGTCAAATACAACCGTTCATGTTAAGAAATCATGTGTTTCATGCAAAAGAGAATGTAACTTTATTCCATTTAAAACTTTATCTTATACTAAGTTATTGTATTTCAAATTCAATCCTACATAGTTTATAAGACTGTCATATCTAATTTGATTTTTGTCGAAATTTTATAATTTGACCAAAATTGATGACGTGACATGTTGGAATGATGGTATGTAGAGCAATTTGATGATGTCGCCATAATTTGTCATATCATCAATTCTGACTAAATTATGAATTTCTAGTAAAATCGAACTAAATGTAATAATTTTATGAAACATATAAGACTTTGAAATTCAATAAAATATAACAAACTTCATAGTTGATCTCGTGCACTCATTCATAACTCTATTCTCATCTTAAGGTAATTTTTGATACATTTCTGTATTTTAAACCAACACAACCCTTCATTTTATAAGATTGGTAACATGAAATTTTCAATAACTTAAACCTATTTCGGATCCTCTCCTTTTATATTTTCACTTATTTTGTGGTTTATATTGTCAAGACTACATAAAGTTTTCATAAAAATGCAATTATAATATATGATACTTACCTACAACCCTCCTTGGTTGATGAATTATTGGTCAATATATGAAGAAACCTATAAGAGAGACAATCCATTAAATTCATATCAGAAATCGTCAATATAAAAACAAATAAAATCTTGAATAGTATACAAAAATAAAATGAACTTCTTCTATTAACTATAAGGTATATAAAAAATGATCTTTTGGTCCCTTCGTCCATGCTTAGGACTTTATCTCTTCATGTAGAATTGGGCTATATACGTACATCCCAAGTGATATTTAAGGTAAAATTGTTTTATTTTATCTTCCTCTTGCCCTTAGGGATCCAATAAAAAAGTTTGTTTAAAATGCATGAGATTGCATAACCGCAACCTAATAAACTATTGTAATTGTGGCCTGGTGGCATAAGACTCCCACATAATGTGGGAGATTAGGAGTTCGAGTTCGAGCGAACTTTTGATGTGTTTGTGTATAAATAATAAAAAAAAAATATTTAATTTGCAAACGAACATTAATATAGACTTAAAATAGTAAGTGCATATATGCATCACAAGAATATTAATATTAGAATCCAAGAATAAGGATCTTAAACCATGGTTATTGAAAGAACATTGGAATGCCACTATGCCCATATGAAAATTTTATCTAAACACGAAAGATTATATTGCACTTGCTATATAATCAATTATTCTCATGCATTTTTATTCTCGTTCTCTTTAAATTGTATATTGATCATATATAGTAAATAAATTATTTAATTTAATTATACTAAATCTAAATTAAATTTTTTTCATAGAAAAACAATATTGATCAATATCACGAGTACAATAATCTCAATGGTCATATATAACATATCTATGTTCATTTGTACACACACTGCACGTCAAATACAACTTTAACTTCTATTGCTATGTTGGTCGTACATCCCAACTTATTACTAATTTGTTAATGATCGCCCTTAATTCAATAATTTTTTCTTTTTTCTTTTCTCAAGTTATCAAAAAAGGGTGAAAATTCAAAATTGATCCCATCCAACTTCAACTAATTAATTAACAAGAAGATTAAGATAAAATTAATAGTACACTAAGTACCATTATCCTCCACGTTTGAGTAACCATACACCAAATCCTATTTGCTCAACTGAAATGACAAAACCACCCCCAAACCTAAAATGGCAAAAAAGGGCAGCATCAAGAGTCATAAAACAAAACGCAGCAAGGGCAGAAACGGAAAGAAATCCCGAAAAGTTTTTCAGTATGCAAAGGCGTTTGATCGGTTCCTCGGCCCTTTCCCACTCCGGGAAGACGATGGTACTGAAGAAGTTGCGCCGCCGTACACCTGCCGAGGTTGTCTCATGGCGGACAATGAACAGTTGTACTCTCTCTTGGTACAACCACTCTTTGCAGCAGCACTCTCTTCTTCATCCATGAAAATCTGCCTGCACCTGCACTCCACGCTGCAAAATGCCCAGTCCCCTCTGCAACATCAAAAAGAACGGTTTTTCTTTTTTTTTCTTTTTCGTAGGAAGTAATAATCTTACAAGCTAAGTCATTTCCTATGATTTTTTTGAGGTTAAGAAGAAGAAATTCTTACTTGTACATGTAGATGTCTTTGCCGGGCAAGAGCTTTTGCTTGCAGAGAAAACAACGGTCAAGAAACCATGAAGCGGACATAGTGGGGGAAGAAGGGTTGGAGTAGGGTGGTTTTATCATGCTTACTTTGCTGATAACTTGAGGAGTTTTCTTTGCAGAAAGATCCTTGTGATTTTCCAATATTATACTAAGTCCCACCATCTCATGTCCCCTTCTGGTGGCGGCAGCGGCGGCGGCGGCGGTGGTGGTGGAGAGCGGAGGAGGGTGGTGGTGGAAAAAGTGTAGCTGATGAAAGGATGGAGGAAAATAAATAGAAGAGTTGGAGGGAGGTCAGGTGGTGGGGGTGGGGGTAGTGGGAGCCACCAACAGAGTATAAGCAGTAATTTATGGGGGAGTTAGCGTAGCTAAGGATCTAACCCTATAGTGCTCATTAACTGCCACGTACACAACTTCTAATAATAGCTATGTCGAGTAGCTGATTGATTCAATATCATTGTCTTCACATTTGAAAATATGTGATACGAGCCATCGGGGGTCTAAAGTTAATTTGCTTTTCATGATAAATAAATAAATATATATATATAAAGTTAATTTGCTTTTCATGATAAATAAATAAATATATATATATATATATTTATATAAAATTCGGAGTTCAAATCCTAATAAGTATATAAACATAAAAACACTTATGACATAACATTGATGAGTGGTTTTGTTTTTTATACATACGCACGTCAGGAATTCGTTAAGTTCGAACTTCTTATCTTATACTTTATGTGATAAGTTAACACCACTAGGCCAGACCTACTCGACATCTATTGATGAATGGTATCACTTTCATAATTATATATGTAAAATTTGATATTCGAGTATAACGATCTCTTAATATGCATATGTGTATAAATTAAAAGGAAAAAGGAAAAAGAAAACTTCACATAGCTATCAATGTTCCTTTGTAAATTTTCCATTTAATTCCTTTTCCCCCAGTTCTCATTTTTTTAATAAATTTTCTTTTTACCCTAATCTGAAAATAATTAATTTTGAATTGATATTTCATTATGTTCTTGGTTGCATATATATGTCAAGCATATATATTTTTGTTTAATTTTTAATTTCTTGATTTCTATAAGTGTATATTTTTAATTTGAATTTGTATTTGATGTGCATATATAAATATAAAATATTAAATGTCTTGGAGCAAAGGTCGCTTATAGTTTTAGTTGATCATATGTCTTATGAATGATTTTGTTTCAATTAGATGGGCTTAATTTAGAATTTCAAATGCTATTATTAAACTAGGAATTAAAAAATTTGTAATCGATTCAAGAAGGTAGGAATTATTATTATTATTATTATTATTATTATTATTATTATTATTATTATTATTAGTTAATCATAATATATTAAAAAAATATCCAGTGTTGAGAACATGGCAATCGAACAAGCAACACACAAATTAATATTTTGAAAGTTTCAGGAATTTATATATATATATGTGTGTGTGTGTGTGTGTGTGTGTGTGTGTGTGTGTGTGTGTGTGTGTGTGTGTGTGTGTGTTTTAGAAATAATGGCCTTTTGTTTTTTTTTTTTCGTTTTAAGCTATGTAATTTTGTCGTAAATGTAAAGTATATAGTTCAAATTAGAAAGAATTTTAAATGTGTTATGTAAAAAAAATAATTTTGAGTTAATAATTCACCTTTTGCAAGTATTTATTGGGCAAATAAGATCCTAATAAATGCCCTAAAAATGTTAGGTATTAGCATCTCATCGATTATTATAATGAAATAAGTATCAACCATCAACAATTAATAATATATACACATATATATATATATTATATTTTAATTTTGCTTTAGACTTCATTGACTTAAGCCTCTTTCTCATTTCTTTATTTTTGGTAGTAAAATTGACTCTGCATAAATTAGCATTGAGCCTAAATAGACATTTCAACCATAGCATTTGGATAAACATTGTTGAATTTTGGTTAATTGGATTAACCATTTCCTAGACTTTCACATCATAATAGAGTTTTGATTGCGTGGGGAACTGTAAAGTTGAGGATTTTAGGGAATGTTTTGGCTCTATTTATTCAAAAGATGTTATAAGATTTTATAACTGATAAGATACTATATTTTATTTTTAAAAATTATTAATTAAATTATATAGATAAAATAAAATTTTGGTGTAATTTATAAGAAATTAATAATAATAGTTTTATAATTAATATGATTAAAATTATATAATTATATTAAAACTCATTATTGTTTTTTTTTGAAAAGTTTCTAAAATCTTAACATATTTTTTTAAGGATTTATAAACTTTTTTAAAAAAAATAAAATATTTTGAATACTTTTAAACATCTTATAAGCGTTTAAATATCTTATAATTATTTTGATCAGTGCCCTCTAGATTAATTTTAAAAGATCTTATATCTTTTTATATTTTATAACACGATTTTGTAACTTTACAAAATGTTATTTTTTTAATTTGAATAACATAAGATTATGAAACTTAGAAGGTATTAACAATAACAATTTTATAGTTAATGTAGTTGAAACTAAAGCGGTTAAGATCTTAAATAAATTAAAAAGCTCCTTACTTTTATTAAAGTATCTTATAAGATCTTAATATTTAAACATTTTTAAAAAAAATAAAAAAATGCTACAAATATTTACAGCAAGCCAAGATATTATACACCTAGGACTTGTTTGCTTAGACATATAGGATTATGCAAGATTCATATACTAATGATACATAAGCTAGAAATGGTATCCAATACCATGCAATCTATTATTTGCTTTGATTTTAGAAATTGGTGATATCCCACACTTGACACTATATAATGTTTGGTTGGCAAGATTGCTCAATATGATTACACTCTGTAATGTCCAAAATGTCATAACTTCTAAGAATGTAAATTTCCAAAATGATGATTAGGTTTTTCATATAAGGGGTAAGATTGACTTTTTCATTTCTTATCATATCATATTTAAAAGGATGAAAAATGGATCAGGCTATCTTGGCCTGATCCATAAACCAGCTTGACCCATGATACCGTGTCGGACCGCAAAGGTATTATGAGCCATAAAAATGTGAAGCAAACAAAAAATAAAACTTGAAAATGTATTTATCATGTCTTATCATATAAAGCAAACAAGCCCCTCGTAAAAAAAATATGCTGGAATAAAAATGAGTGCAAAAATGCCATAAATGTTACAATAGATAGGCACATTATTAATTTTCTCACTATCAAAATCACTAACACAACTAAAATTATTTTTAGAAGCAATGTATCAAACTAAATTAGATTTTCTAATAGTATCTTAAATAAAATTCCAATACTCAGTACAAAAAATTATGGTATCAACTATGATCAATTCATAGCTGATGTTAAAAATTAATAGCTTTGGCTTGATGCTCTCATAGCTAATTCTCCCTATGACCAATTCGTAGCTGATGATCATTCTTTTTTATATGTATATTAATTTTCATATAAATAATGCATAATTAATTTGTTATACTCTGAAAGTACAGTGTTAAAGATTGATAATTAATATTTTTTGTTGATTATAATTTAAATAATTATATTTACCACAAAAATTTGTAGCTATTTTTCCACAGCAAATATTTAATTTTTTGGTAGTGAGTGTGAGAAATAATGGAAATAAGGTCTTTGGGGTACACAATCAAAAAGGTATTGAAAATCAATAATAGCATTTTTGAAAGTTAGAAAGCATTTTTGAAAATTAGAAAAATACTTTATTTAAATATTTTTTCCACTAAAAATTCAAAGTTCAATTATACCTTCATGAATTGCAGAGCAAAATCGGACATTAAAAAATCTAATCTAGTGGAAAATGTTCATTTTTTAAAAGGTAGATAAAAAGCATTTCTACATTCAAGTTGCCATATAATTGCCACATATGCTTAATTTGTCTTTACTTAAGTTAATGACAACACTTATTCTATTAACACAAATCTAATCAAGGTTAAAAATTTTACTCCCCCTGGTTCAATATTATTGCTCATTTGATTGGCTTATACAAAATTTTAAATGAGAGTTAAAAAAGTGAAATGTCTTTATTTTATTTTATTTTATTTATTTATTTATTTATTTATTTATTATTATTATTATTATTATTATTATTATTATTATTATTATTATTATTATTATTATTATTATTATTATTATTATTATTATTATTATTATTATTATAAAAATAATAGTTGAGAATTAATTGCATTGTATATGTATTTTAAATGGAATAATGATTTTGGGAAAAAAAATTTAAAAGTAAAATATTATTTTCAGACGATGAAAAAGAAAATATATATTTTAAAATTAGGATAAAAAGAATACTTTAAAATTAATCCCACTTAGTTGAAAAGTCCCTTAAAGTCAAAAGGCATCATTTTTTGTATCTATGAATAAACAACACATATGTGGGACATGTAACCTTATCAAAAAGAAGATGGATATGCATCCAAACATGAAATACAAAGACATGAAAATTACATGTCCTTTTATATTTATATAATTTTTAAAATATATGAAAATTTTCATTTGTTCAAAATATGATACATAATAGCATGTTTGACATGCCATTATTTGTGTTTTGGATTTGTCGATCTTTTTTATTTAATTTATGAATACAATAAATCACATATCAAATATATGTGAAAAATATGTCGTGCCCTGATACAGTATCGAATACATGTTAGATATATATAGATATTAGTATAAAGTTTAAGATAAAAATTAAGAAAAGTAGATTTCAAGATTTGCCCTTAATTAAAACAATAATGCTTCTTTAATCCACAATTTAACATCTTATTTAGATTGGCACAAACTTTTACATCAAACTTATGAAAGTGAAATATTCATCTAGATAACCTCAAATTATTATTTAAATAGTTAAGTTTTTATCAGTCACATCACATATGTTTAGATTATGAGCACATCATGGTGTAAACTTATATTATTTTTATAGAAGAGAGTGCCACTTATAATCATTTGAAAAAGAAATGGAAGCATTTAAATAGTGGCAAATAAAGCATTTCTAAATTAGGGTTAATACCATTAATTCAAGCACTTTCCTTCAATAAAGGTGTTACATGCTTAATTGAATCGAGCCCAATAAATAAATTAGTGTAAACTTTTAATTATTAATTTTAAAGTTATATATATATATATATTTGAATTTAATTAATATAATTTTTAAATTAACCAAATTCAAATGATTAATTTTTTATCCATAACTCTGGCCAACCTTTGAATTCTACCTTCTCTACCACAACGATTAGTGCCTCGCCACTGTTGGAGCAACTGAGCAAAATGGAGAAAATTCGATTGATAAGGACTAAAGAGATAAAAGGAAAGAAGAGAGAATTAGAAAAGGAAAGGTTCTCTATAAGTCTTTTCATTTATGACTATATATCATATATATAAATTTTAATTATTGATTGAAACGTCGAAAAACTTCATCTAATCAATTCTTTTGTAACAACTAAGGTAAATCTCAGCCTGGATTTTGTTCAAGTGATTCTACCTTCAAACTTATATTTCATGAAATAATTGGTGTTTAAGAATGTGTTTTAATAAAATAACTCAGTCTAGTACATTCTTAATGTTCACCAATTTTAGTAGGCATATGTCAAGGTCGAAACAACCAGCATACGAATGAAACTTAAGGAAAATAAGTCTCGTTAAAAGAATTTAACTTTACTTATGAGAAAAATTGTATTATTATTATTATTATTATTATTATTATTATTATTATTATTATTTATTTATTTATTTATTTTGGGTGTAACTAGTTAAGGTCTCAATCCAATTGTTGTGACAACCCACATAACTTGAAAGAATATTTGCCCACTCACAATGAAATTCTTCCAAACAAGTTCATGAAAATTGAACCCAAGGAACTAAATACTTATTCCATCTTGTTTTGAAAATGGGTAACATTTTAATGTGGTTTTGGGGGCCTCTAGAGATACCTTCTCTTCCTCTTTCAATAAACTTTGCATATGGGATTCTTGATAATATTCATTTTTAGGTGCCCATCACTTCAACAACACAACTAGTTGTTAGAATAAACTTATTCCTTATATCATACTAGTAAAGAATAAAACAACATAAATTAAATTTAAAGATTTTTTAGAGTTAAACCTAATATTTCTATTAATCGCGATAATAATATAAGTCTACAAAATCATAAATAAAATTATTGATCATGTAGAAAAATAATTAGTACTACTCTCTTATAGTTGAAATTCAATAAATTAAAATATTTGTCCATCTTTTGGACATTTAGGTGTCCAACGATTCCTAATGTAATTGTACTCATATTAACACTTCATATTTAATGGTATACAATAGATTTAACAATTCTTTTGTCACACATTAATATTTTTCTTCTCGTACTATTAATAAAAATAATTTCAAATGGGTATTTTAACCACTTATCTCAAACTAAAATGTGGAAATAGGATTTAATTTTTCTCGCTTATTTTTAGAAAGTCATTAAGAGTGAATCCCTAATTAAGTTGCCGCAATTCTATAGCACTATAAAAAATTAGGGTATCAATTCGTAGCTGATGCTAAAAATTCATAGCTTTGGCTAGAAATTTGTTCTAACTAAATTCGAAGTTGATGTTTTCTTAACTAAACCTCACTAAAACCAATTCGTACCTAATGATCGTTCTTTATATATATATATATATATTAATTTTCCTATGGATAATAATGACCAATCTGTTATACTTCAAACATTAAATGCTATGAATTTGTAATTGACAATTTTTATTGATCATAATTACGAAATTACATTTGTTACAAAAATTTATAGCTATAACTGCAAAATTAATTTCATCGCAATTTTTTCGTAGCAAATAGTTCATTTTTTGGTAGTGTAAATTACAATATATTTTTTTGAGTGTCAATATAATGTAAATATGACAAATAAATATTTTTTCTAATTCGTTAAAGAATAATTTAGTTAAATTATCAGAAATTAAAAATAAAAAAAAAAACAAGAAAAGAAAGAAGTCAAACATTTTGATAAGAAGAAAAGACAAGGAGACAAAGTGGTAACTTTTAGGTGTGAGTTGTTTGTTGTATGATTAGATGGACCCTAATGACGGCCCAAAGTTGTCAGCAAAAAAGTGAATATATTATTGGGCCTCTCTTGATCAATTTATTGGGCCCCACTTTTTGAAACCCAATGTTGAAATCTAAATTGACATCACAATTTGGAGTTTTTTGACCCATTGGGCCACGTAGATGAAGATAAGGACTACGACCTATACTGGGCCCGTTCCAAATTAATGGGAGACATCTGGGGGACTAAGGATAGGGATGCCAACGAATTGAATTTTGAATAAATTTTTAATTGAAAATTTTAATTTATTTCCTACAAATACGGTTATAGTGATTTATTTTTTGTGCAAAAAAAAAAAAAAAGTTAAAAAAGCAACGTTAGTGTAGCTCATGCGTGTGTATATATAAGTTTTAAAGATTTTTTACATATAAAAAGACTATTATATTTTGAATATCAATTTTTGGATGATCTTGAAAAAAATCAATACTCTAGATTAAATTATATTTATAAAAAATATAAAAATATATTTATTTATAAATACATTATATTATATTTTATAATATGTGTATACAAATATTACATATATACATACTTGTATATAAAAAAATATATATTTAATATTATTAAAACCCTACCGCACCCCCGACCCCCTGAACCACTGCCATGGCATAATGGTTGGCCATGGCCATCCTTAAACACTGGCGCCATAGCCGCCATGAAAAAACTGGCGACAATGATCGCCGTGAAAAAATTAATATATATATATGTACACACAAGATATATATGTATGTGTAGAAAGTATATATATATATATATATATAAATAAGTATTTTTTTAAAAAAGAAAATCGCCGACCATCATGATTAGATACGACTAGGTTTGAACAGTTTGCAGGCTGTTATGGTAGCCATGAATAATTTTGGGGAGGAGCGGGGGTGGGGTGGGGTGTGTATTATATAATATTATATATTTATATATATATAAGTATTTTTTATATTTTTCTATAAATATATAAGTGCAATTAATTTAAATTATACACTTTCAAGAATAGAACGATTGATACAAAAAATGGAGAAATTAATGAAATTTAAAAAAAAAGATAAAAGGTAATAGATAAAATAAAAATAAATAATTATTTAAAATTTTAATTTTATTTAAGGGTAATTCAATTATTTTAGTATTAAATGAGTAGCAAACAATAGGAGGGGTGGCGAGCTACTTTTGGAAAACACGTGAAGGTTTTTTAACTCTTCTTTTATGATAAGAGGTAAACTGCATTTTTCGAATTTTATAGGGGGATAAAAAGATTTTTGTTTGATTTCTAATTCATTAAAAATTTTATAGACTTGGGATTTGCTTCCTTCGAAATTCAAGATTTGATGGGCTTGACTTGTTAAATTTATTTTATAATTATTAAAAAATATCACGAAATAATTTTTTTAAAAGAAAATCATCATAACATACTAAGTATGAAAAACTAATTTATGTTACAAATTTATGCATTGCATGTTTTAGTTTTTAAAGGGTTAAAAATTTCAACACTTTTGTTGCCTTAAATATTGAAATATGTACAATTAATTAAAATTGTATAACTAAATATCTTACATTTATATTTTCATATGTAATACATATATATATATATACACACATGTGTGTGTGTGCATATGCGCACGTGCGTCAAGTGGTTAATTGATTTAGTAATATCACTTTTACACCTGTATATATAAGATACAATCAGAAACATAATAAATTTTTGATATTTTTGGTATGTATGTAGGTATATACAAATACAGACATGCGTGCGCGCGCGCACACACACACATATATATGCGTACCATAAATAAATAAATGATGTATATATGTAAAACATTTTAACTACTTGAGTTTAGATTGATTCTAAGCTCAAAACTGAAAATTTAAATCAGTCTAAAGATTTGTTCATAGTCTCAAAACCCACCTCAAGCATGTTAAATTTGGATTTGAATTTATCCTCTATCCATTGCCAATATTAGTATGTTGTTTTATGAGTAGGGAGAAAAATATTGGGAGAGAAAAAAAAAAAAAAGATTCTACTTGTTACAAAATTTTCCAAATATAGCTAAATATATTATTATACGATGTACGATCAAGTAAAATTTAATTTATTTTATGACTAGTTAAGCTGCGAGTGTACGAATTCAATCTAATTGAAATCCAATCATTTTCTTAGTAAAAACCTTAAAATTTACAAGAATATTATCTTTTTATTAGGACAACAATATGACAAAGAGGCAAAGTTAAATGTTTATAAACTTTGAGTCTCACAATATGTTAGATTATTCCAATAATTTTGTATGAATTTCAAGAATATCCCTTTATACATAATGTTGACAGATTGATGAAAATCACACAATTTGAACTTATCCATGAGATTTTCTATTAGAAAACTAGTTATCAGCAATCAGGAATGGAGCCAAAAATTTTTATATTGGGAGGTGAAATTTTGAATTATCAAAAATATAATTTTTTTTTATTTCATCGTATATACTAATAATTCAAAACCTTTAGTTTACAAAAAAAATAGAAAGACAAAGAAGGACAATGGCAATGGGCATATTTTCAATAAAAAGAAGAATAATTTTATAATTTGAAGAGTGGCAAAATTGTAATATTTTAATATTTTTAATATAAAATTAAGTTTTAATATTTTGAGTTAGTTGCCCTGCCAGCCCCTGGCTCCGTCTATGTCAGCAGCACTATTTGTCTCTGGCCTGGTAATTTTAGGGCTTGCAGGATCATATTACTTTCAAATACACAGACAGTAATCTGGGATCGTTCGATAGGTTATGAACTATAATAACGAACTATTAATGAAGACAAACAAATGCGTTTTGGGCTCATTGATGAACTTGATATTTTCATTGCAGATTCCAAATCAACAGGATGGATGGATTGATCAAGAATCAAAACTCACATTAATGTGTTGTTCCATGAGATGTAGAAAATGGCGAGGAGCATTCTTACGCCTGAAATTTGGATGTGAAAGTAACCAAATGATTGCATTTGAGGTAAGGAAAAACGACTACTTCTAACTGCAATGGCTGTAAAATTGCATTTGAAGTTTTCCAGTTTCAATAGCTAATTGCTCCTTCCTCACATTTTACAATCAGATCTTCACAAAAACATTCATTTCTATCACCAACTAAAGCTTTCGCCCTTAGTGCCTCATTCTCCCAATCTGTTTTGTAGATAACTGTTAAAATAGATAATAGGCATGCTGCCTGAGCTGCTAAAAGACCATAGCAAAGGCCCGAGAATCCCATTCCCCAGAAAAAGGCCAAAGCTACTGCTGCAGGCGTTCCCATCAGGTAAAACGAGCAGAAGTTTATCCCTGCACCAATGGTTGGCCGGGCGCTTCCTCTCAGAACCCCACATGACGTTGTTTGTGGGCAGTTGGCCAGCTCACAAAGTCCAATAATTGGTAGAACGGTTACTGTTAGCTCAAGAACTTCATTGTCACTAGTGAAGATTCTACTCCATGCTCCTTTTCCTAAGGTAGTTAAAAGAAAACCGAATGTTGATGTTGAGAAGGCTAAGATTATGGTTACTGCAGTTGCTAGGCGTGCCTTGTCTGGTCGGCCTGCTCCAAGTTTATTGCCAACTCTGGTTGAAATTGATGCACTAAGTGCAGAAGGCAATGTGTACATGAGAGACGTCGTTTGGATTACTATAGCTGATGTTGCTAGTGCGACGTGTGGTTTGCTGAGATAGCCAGCTAGGATTGTCATTAATTCGTACCACCACCATTCCAAGCAAACGCTCAAGCAACTAGGGATTGCTAGTCGAATTAGCACTCCCCAATCCTCCCGGCCGGTTGGGGAACCAAGCCAACACCCAAGTTTTGAAGGTGTCCTTCTCTCATGAACATAGTGCATATAGGCTAAAAGAAAGAGCAATGTGTTGAGATTGGCAATAAAGGTGGAAATCGCGATCCCCTTGACTCCAAGATGATGATTGATGGCTAGGAAAATGGTGATGGGAAAATGCAGAAATGTTGAAAGAAAAGTGCACCAGAGAAGTGGCCATGTCGTCCCTTTGCTACGTAAATATATACGTATGGGATGGAGTAGGCTGTTGGCAATAAGATCCAGGATTGCAAAACGACAATAAAGGCTGCCAATGTGTACTATTTGAGGTTCTTGGTTGAGCCATAGCATGAGAGGTTCAAGATTAAGCCATAGAATTCCAATGGGAATAGATGCAAAAAGCAACATTATGATGGTTCTTTGGAGCGTAAGAGACGCCATGGCGATGTTTTTGGAGCCGAAAGCTTGGCTGCAGAGTGGCTCCATCCCCATTGCCAGGCCATAAAGTACAGAGTAACCTGTAATATTAGTGAAACCTATGGCCAATGCACCCCCTGCCAGCTCCAAACTCCCTAGCCTTCCCATGCATGCTACAGATATCATGTTTTTGAGGTAAGTTAATATGCCCATAGCCAATATTGGAAAACCAATGTCCCTTATACTTTTGAGCTCCTCCATAACCTATGTAACAGAAAAACAAAATTGTCAAGAGTAAAATCATAGTTTTATATTCTTGGAATCCTTAAAGATTTTGCTAATCTTACCTCTGTTTTTGTTGTGTTCTTTTGTGTCTGAACTGCAGCCATCTTTTGTTGTTTTTGTTTCCTCCACACCACACACTAGAGTGGGAGCAAGAGATATCACTTTATAAGACAGGAGGGAGGTTTTATAGGGGCCAGAGGCCGTTGGTTTTCCCTTTTAGACTGTTATTTTTGTTGTAAGATTATCACATTAAGAGTGCTTTTGTTCTCTAACCTCTTTTAGATAAAGATTTCTCAATCTTGGCTTATGTCATATTGCCAAATATATGAGAACATGTTTACTTTCTTTACTCAGAAATTTTCATGCAGAAACATAATATTACCTAAAATCTATTACCAACCTTTGATCCTTGTTATTCACTAATTTCCTTAGAAGTTCTAAGAAAAGTTTGGTTCTTTTTCGGTTGTCTATAATGCTTGTTGTTAATAGGCGATGTCTTATGTTTTTATGTATCACATCTCTAGTTTGTGTTTTTAGACGAGCATAAACGTTCCATATTGTGCTTAGTCGAATTTTTTTGCCCCAGATTGCGGGGGAAAAACTGCCTGTTCAGTCAATAGTATCACATACATGTCCAAGAAAGTCTCTACAAGAAATCTTTCTTCCTGTAAAGAGATATCTGCACTTTCATAGGTATATATGAAAATTTGCGTGAAAAGATATCTTGCATGTTTTATTCTGTTTGCCTTTCTGTCTAAAAACTATTCATGCATTTGGTTGAAAAGATTGAAAGCAATTCACCGTTTCAGTATTCAGAGTCAAAGTTATCACCGACTCTCTTATCAAAAGAAACCTTTGCCTTTGTGATCTTGTCCTGTTCCTATGTTGAAAAATCATCATACTTTGAATACTGTCTTGGTTTTGACATCAGCCTCCAACCTCATCACTGCCCTTAGATACCGTTCTGATTCGAATCAAACCCCTTAACTTGTGCGGTTATTAAGAGAGAAAAGAAGCAGACAGGGATTCCTATTCTTGGATTATGACAGAACTGAGATTTTCACATCAATGGTTTGAGAAGCTCTAAAGTTGGCTTCCTCTAAAACAATCTCAAACAGGTTGAATATGTCTTCTCAAGATAATATGGGACTGGGGAGTTTGGTTTTTTGGGGGTGATAGTGAAAAAGTTGACAGATAAGTCATCCTACTGTCACTCTACAGAACCATACGTGAGATTTTTACCTGTTTCTCTCAATTTATTGCGCCCTTTGTGGGTTAAGTTCTGAGGGGAAATGAGGTTAGGGACTAAGCTATACTGTGTTAAGGATCTTGGGATGTATGCAAAACTTAAGGGTTTTAACCACAACATGTGCAAGTTGACATTAGATCAAGTGCATTTTTGTCTCTTTGTTCCACATACACTTCACTTAGTGTCTTTTGTTGACAAGAAAAAGATTGAAGACACTAATGAATCATTGTTCTGGTTTAAGATTGAATTAAAGCAAATACCTTTTGTAGTCAAAGATTACCTAAAGAGATCTCCTGGATCTTAGAGCATAGTGATAATCTTCTTGTAGGCCCATTGGTGTTTGAAATTCTAAGAATTCTATCCTTCTTTTACTTGTCCTAATGATGGATGTATGGTGCTTCTTCTTGGGGTGCACACAGGAGAAATCTAGTGCAGAATTGCCCCTAAGCCTCTTTAACCTCAAATAGTTTGATATTTTATACACACCTAAAAGTATAGTAGAAATAGTACATATTGCATAGTCATCATTATGCACAAATCTTGGCTTGCCAATATGATTTGGACACCTAAAGTATCATAATAACCAATCATCTTATCAAATAAACTTTAATATTTGATACAATATTGATATTTTTTGACATTTGTAATTAAATGGGATTGGGCCCAATTTAAAATTTCCACACATGCAATATTTTAACATTTGTAAGCAAATAGGGCGAGCCCAGTTCAAAAATTAATAACAAATAGTATCAACGATTTTAATTAAATTAAAATTTTCACACGTGTTGTGAAGCATTGGTACATATTTATAAGTTTTTGATTCATTATGACACGTTTTGCATATTCATCTTTGCCAGGAAATAGGAATCAAACTTTTTTATAATAGTGTACATGGTACAACTTAACTTACTTCACATAAGAAGGATGGTGTACAAGATCACATACTAAGTACCCTCCCATGCAGCTCTATATATGGTGTGAAGTTGACAGGAGGGGCAATGGTGTTTGCATATTATGTTTTTCGTGTACAACGTGTTTTTTTAATTTACGATTTGCTGACAAAAATATATTAAAATAATATTATAAATGATTTTTCATCAGGTAATTCTATAGTGAGTCGAATGTGTTTTTCCTAATTTACTGATGTTGCTATTGTATGGATGGGCATGAAACACGAGATTCATCCAAGAAGTTTTGAATGCCAACATGCTTTTCATGCACCCCAATTTGAATATGGCATGTGTTTAAACTTAACAATGTGACTCTTCCTCTTCTCTCATATCACTTTTCTTGTTGGTTGGAGAAAGAAGGTTGCTTTCCAAGGCTGTAAGGTGATGTTTAAAGCTCCATGTGATGATAACATGGAAATGGGAGTAAAACATTGATGGATCATGGAAGATCAAAAAAGCTTGCTAGTATTCTAACCAAGTAATTGGAAGGGCTTTACACAAACATAGCAAGAGGATGCAAAGTTGTGTGATGGGTTGGTGTAGGGTGGAGTTTTTTTAGGTTTTTTAAAGATAACATGGGTTGTTATGGTGAGCTACTTAATCAATATTAAGTAATAATACAAAAACTATTATTAATTACATATATTGAATAATAAAAAAATATTTTGTTATATTAATGATGTTTACAAATTTAGTAGTGATAAGAATAATATATAAATTGTAGCTATTACCAATTAATAACATTTGTATATTGACAAAAGTATGTCGATAATTTTTATTGTCATTAGATTGTTATTCTAAATGTATTACTAATTGTCAATAGAGATAATTTAAA
This sequence comes from Jacaranda mimosifolia, assembly GCA_018894105.1. Taxonomy (NCBI): domain Eukaryota; kingdom Viridiplantae; phylum Streptophyta; class Magnoliopsida; order Lamiales; family Bignoniaceae; genus Jacaranda; species Jacaranda mimosifolia. Next base: position 39,134,562 of record CM032123.1, read on the forward strand.
ACAATATTTCTTGTTACTATTAAGTAATTATTATGAGAAGATAAAAGTACGTTGCTTAATACATATCATTTAGTGGCAAAATAAATTAATAAAAATTATTGCCACTTAATACATGCCATTATCGACAATTTTCAACATTTAACTAAAACTTTTGCTGCTGCTATTAATAATATGTGAATGCCTCCAAATTAACTAGGAAAAGAAATGTAAACAAAACATTACTATCGTTATCTTTTAACAAAGTAATCGATAATAAAATTTAAATCATTGCATCTCAATTATCAATCTTCAATTGTTTAATATATTTATAGTTATCAATAATCAACTTATAAAATGATAAAATGATGAATGATCAATTTGATGGTAAGCTTTCATTCTCACAAACATACCGATTGTAGGTACGAGCTTCATATCCATAAAAAAGTAACTAAAAAGCTGACAACAATTCTCCTAAAAAACAAATTATAAAACTATTTAATTTTAGTATGGTCTAAACTCAATACCTCATTATTAAGGGCTTTTGTTTTGTATCTTTAACTTAAGTCTCATTAGCATAAGTATGCCGACAATGCAGAGAAAAAAATAATCTCTTTTAGACATATAACATGTGTTGATTTTAATGGAAACATCACAATGATTTCTATTTTGACTTGGACTTAAAGTTTAGTTTTTCTTCCAACTCAAAAAGAGCAACAAGGTTTTTTCACACATGTAGAAAAAGAGTAACCCCTACGGATAGATCATTTTGTACAATGAGAGGTTAGAAAAGTGAGGTCACATTCATGTGAGGTGGTTACCAATCAACTCCAAGTTCCATCAACTTGGTGAAATGGTAAATAGGACCACATTTTTCCTTGGCCCTAATATATAACATGCACACGTGTGAGGTTTGAATGTCGGAGGATTGTACACATATAAGTGTGAGAATGATGTCACTCGATCAATTGACCAGTGACTTCTTTGCCCTAACACTTCAATTTTTGTTAATTTTTGTCGAGCATTTGAAATTCATACCAATCACATTTTTTGCTAAATAATATAATGTTTTGTTTATGGTTTGATGCTTATATTTTATGTGGTACTTGTAATGTTAAAACAAAATTAACATTGATTGATTGTTTTTTATTATTGAGTTCACTAGTTCAACTCAAGAAAATATTTACTATGTAAGTACAACTTTTATGCATCAAAGGCTTACACATTGGCCCAATTGGCTCATTGTTTGAGCTATTTGGTTGCAAAAATGAGCCAACCTCAAACAAAAATTAATCATGTAAAATTAGTTAAACTCAACTAGTTTGATATTTTATACACAACTAAAAAGTATAGTAGAAATGGTAAATATTGCATAGCCATTATGCAACAAATCTTGGCTTGCCAATATGATTTGGACCCCTAAAGCATCATAATAACCAATCTTATCAAATAAACTTTAGTATATGATACAATATTGATATTTTTTACTTTTTAATATCAATAATCGCGTCTAAGTTCAAACTCAAACAATTGCTTCATTCACAACACCAAAATTATCAGATAATATATCCATTTTGAAATTAAACTCTATACTTATTCAATACAAATAGCAAAATTGGTCAAAATTTCCCCTCTCCATACATATCAAAACAAGCTCGCTTCGACAAAAATGAAAAAAAATATGCAAGTACAACAACTTTTACAAGGGAAAAAACCCCCGAAAAAGACAACAATCCGCAAATAAAACAATTGTTTTATAAAATTTTGAAGTCGGGGAAGCAGCTTATAAGCTAGTCGAAACTGGTTTATGCTTCCAGGACTACCTGCAGTCAGCTCCAACTGCCTCATAAATAGACTTGTAACCATCCCTCTCCAAGCATTCAGCAAGCTCAGCCTAGAAAAAATATTTCAAAAAAAAGAATACGTAAACTAGCACGTTGTTAAGTATTTATCTCGTTTTATCTAAGAGGAAGAAGTACGAATTTTAAGTTTTTGAATGATCATAAACAAAGATTAAAGTCGCGTCTCATATGCAAAGTTCAAGACAAAAGCACATAACATATAAAGCTCCAAAGTTCCTCATTCGTTCAGAGACATTATGTGTCATAGGAGCATCCACGGACAAAAGGATTACTGTTTTAATCTAACAATATATAAAGTAGTCTCATGTATATAGGAAACATTTTATTTGGCTTCTCTTCCTTGAGAAACCACAAACAAGCCTAGTCGGAAACTTCATAATGCCAAAACTTTTTCTACCTAGTATTCCATTAGTGTTATGCCAGAAAAAGACACAGTAAACTCTGTACCTTAATCTTCGGTATATGGGCAGGCCCGCTGTATGCAAATGCAGTATAGAGTTGAACAAGAGTTGCTCCAGCTCGTATTTTCTTGTATGCATCCTCTCCACTGAACAATTCATCAGGATAAGTTCATGGGGAAATATGACAATAACATATGTAACGATATTTAAACTGATGTTACCTGCTAATGCCTCCGCAGCCAATCAAAGGAATCTTTCCCTATCACAAGACACATGATTTGCATCAATCAAATGCACAAAAGATGAGCAAGTATTTGGCTCGAATTCTCGACTATTTTATAGTTGTAGTCTACTTAAGATACAATCACACTGTAGTAGTTACTTATAAACTCCAAATTACGCTACTATGTGGAGAATAGATCAAGAAGAAACGCAAAGTAGACTTAGGATCAGGTATTAATATGACTATGATCTATAAAGGTAGATCTTGTAGCCGGCTGGCCATTGGCCCAGTGACATTAGTCTCACACATAAAATGTAAAGTTAGGTGTTAAAACCTAATGAAATCCTGGCGTACGTGCCTATACATATATAAATATAAAGGTAGATGCTGTCTCTTGCAGAAAGACTGGTAGGAAGTTATCATAAAAGTTAGCAACTCAAGTGCTGTAGAAATCATACTGCGGCTGCCAGAATTGCTGAGACAGAATATAGATATAAGAAGTAGATAAACAGGTCGAGACCTTCATACCACCAAATAAAACAAAAAGAAAAAAATTCAGTTCAGCGATGGGAATATAGATATTATAAATTTTATCATTTTTGCTGCTCAATTAATAACTAGCTTGTTCGACCATCTTTCTTATATTTTATTATATTATTTCACAATTATGTTAGTAATTGTAAGTATTATTTCATTAATTAAAAGTGCTATTTCATTATAAAATGTATATCACGTTTAAAACATATAACATTTTAATAAGAGTTAAATTCATTTTACTCCCCTATATTATGGGATATGTATCAAATACCCCCATATACTTTTAAAACCTTCAAATACCCCCTCAAAGTCATCTGCCGTTAATAAAATAACTGACTCTAACAAAACTCTATAGTAAATTACTGATTTAACCTCATAAAATAACTAAATAACACAAAAACTTAGGATACATGGCTGCTTTTCCGCACAAGCAGCCTTTGTTTTAGTTGGTCTTATATATCTTGTATTAGAATTGAGTTGTTTAATGTTCTTTTAAAAATAATAAAATGATTTAATGTTTTTGTTGGATTAGGAGTTAGATGATGCTTTAGGTCCTAAAATTAAAATAACAAAATTAAAGTAAGAAACTTGAGCATTATATAGTAAACCACAAGGGTATTTTGGACATAAATTTTTTCAATAATCATATGTATAAAGGAAAGATAATTTTAGTGCTATATCAGCCAAATAACCGTTACTTTTCTAACGACAAAGAAGTTTAAGTGGGGTATTTAAAGGTTTTGGTAATACGGGTGCCAAGTATAGATTTGTCTATATAGAAAAAAAAAAAAAAGGTTACATATCCTAGGTTTTTATGCTATTTAATTATTTTCTAAGGTTAAATCAATAATTTACTATAGAATTTTGACACCGTCTGCTATTTTACTAACGGCAGATAATTTTGAGAAGGGTATTTGATACATATCCCATAATATAGGGGGGTAAAATGAATTTAACCCTCTTAATAATAGTAAAAACTTCAGGAAGTTTTGAATTTTTTACTGGAAATTTCGGGGATACTGCAAAATTTCAATGAAATTTTGCAAAATCAAACAAAAAGGTTGGATTCCATTTAATTTCAGTCGACCAAAATTTAGAAAAATGCATGTCACTAGAAAAAGGCAGTGTGCATCACAAATTAGAGGACAAAAAACAATCTGTTGAATAGAATAATAATGCTAACTGCGCATTTTGAAATGTTATTACCTTTGTAAGAATATACATGTCCTTGAGCATGTCTGTGGATAAACTGAAGAGCGGCTTTCCACTCAAGCCACCAGTTTCTTCAGCAACAGGATTTTTAGTTACAGGATCAGGTCTTTGAATAGTTGTGTTTGAAATGATCTACAAGCATCAAACTGAAAACTATAAATTTCTAGAGTAGTTTAGTCAATATATGAAACAAAAATTGCAATATAACTACACAGAAAATGAAAAATCTGTTAATTTTAAATTCGGCCCTGATGAAATTTGGGAAATAGGATGACTATTTAGACTCAATTCATATAGCATGAAAATATGCACCCTTTATTGGCTATGCTTTCTCTCAATCATGTAATTTAACTCTAGGAATTAATATTTTATTACAGTAGAGTTCTGTCCTGTGCTGCTGCATAAACCTTAACAAACATCACAATCCTAAGATGTTATGTTAATATAATCTACAAGTATATCGTATTCTTTAACCATTTGATAGCAGCAGACACTGAAATGTTTATGTTGAAGTTCTGGGACGGGAAAAAGATAATTTGGGGAATATTATGCCAAGAACCTGATATTAAAATACTAACAATTTAAATCAAATTGAAGAATTAACTGTTGGGATATGAACCTCTGTTTCAAGCTGACAGGATGCTGCCAAGAATTAAAAGGATGGACATAATGCAGATATCGTAATTGGTGATGAACAAAATTGTCAAAATGACCATAGTGGATAAGGGAAAACATACCAATCCATCTACTTGAAGAGCAAGAACAACCTGCATATGCAGAGAGCAAATCTTAATGGCCTGTTACATAAGAAGAACAGGTGAGAACATAAATGTTGCATACCACTGCAATATCTTCAAGATCCTGTCTAGATAAGTCTGGAGCAATTTTCACAAGCAATGGAGGTGGCCCTTCCTCACCCCATTGCATTTCATCACGAGCTGCTTGAACCTGAAACATTATACGGTAAAAGTAAATCTCTACTTAATCTGCGTACCATCCGATGCAGATTACGCAATTGGATTAAGAAGTCCATACCTTCTTAACAAGGTCCTTTAATTGTTTTCTCCCCTGAAGCTGTCGCAGTCCGGGAGTATTAGGAGATGATATATTGATAACCTAATGATGATGCTGTATTATAAGATCATAAAGAAGCTTGCCAACAAAGAAATCCAAAGGAGAAGCACTTTAAAGTCGGGACATCACACAATAAAAATCTAAATCAGAGATGGCATAGAATAAAACAATGATCTCGCTACCAGAATAACAACCACACCTCCATTTTCTGAACATTTACTCCAATAAATTCAAAATATACAGTTTCGCATGATCAAGTCACGAGTTATTGGAAGTGGCAAAATATGGTCCATAGAGAAAGGGTTTGATGGATAGTTAAAAGGAAATGAGCTGGCAGTATTCAACTCCAAGAAGTAACTATTATTGTGCAAAGATAATCTAGACTCGAGGAAATGTGAGTGAAATAGAAAATAAATCATAATAACGTACGAAGATATAAGAAAATACAAATTTATGGCATCAGTAAAGCTTGATTGCCCCCATCCCTCACCCTCCCTTTTAGTAGAACGGCACAGCTTACAATCTGTCCTTGATGTTCTTATAGCTGTGGCACACACCAACTCATTCTTCATATCCACTAGAACCACTTAGCGAGCAGTCCTCCCTCATCATCACCAGCATTAAATTTTCAGTCAGACAGAAAAGAGTTGTAGTTATTACTCGTCAAGTTTATTGAGTTTAAAATTCTTTTCATGTTCAATTTTCAGCACAAGCTTTTTACTTGACATCAGTTTGATCCATTTTTCATGCATCCTACAATAAGTTCGTCTCGCCAATTTACTGGAACTGATTTCTCAGAAATTCAAAAGTTTTATTCCTACGATCCTATTTTTTGTACTGATCTGAAATTCAATTTTATCATTTTATGAACAGGACAACAAAATCACCTCATGAAACTTGTCAGATCCAAACCACAGATGCTGATAAGAGTGAATACTTATTAAAGAATCAAGAGGCATCAAATAAATAGTGTGGTTATGATATGTTTGAGAATATAGTTATAACAAATAGAACAAACTAATACATACCAAGTAATCAGCATACTGTGATAACGTATGAACTCCTTGTACATAATCAGCTACGGCATCTTCGCTAGTCTTATTTTTTCCAAGGTTCACCCCAAGAATTCCAGGACCAGCTTTCCCTCCATGTTTAACCTCGTCTCCTGTCGGGGATGAACTGCTTGATGTTTCCAACTTCCTTTTACCATGTTGTGCACCTAACCGCTTTGCAACGGCTACAATTCCTTCGCTATTGAAGCCACATCTATTAATAACAGCACTGCCACAAAATCAACCAATTCAAAGCTAAGAGTTTAATATGAGAGGACTTAACATAATATCATGGATATAGAGGACAAAAAACTGCAGTTTTTGATAGGGAAGATCAGTTACAACATAAAGTCTTACCCTTCCTTCGGCAATCTGAATATTCGAGGCTTTGGATTACCCTCCTGTGGAACCGGAGTGACTGATCCAACCTCCACAAAACCAAAACCTAACCCAAGTAAGCCTTCAACAGCTTCAGCATTTTTGTCGAAACCAGCAGAAAGACCAATTGGATTGGAGAACCTCCTTCCCCAAACTTCGAGTTCCAATATTGGAGGATCTGGCCTCTTCTCTATTGGAACCCATCCACGAGCTGCAGCAGAGATGCCTAGTCTGTGCGCAACCTCTGGATCCAGAAATGAAAAAAATGGATTGACTAGTTTTGTTGCAGAGAATAGCCAGCCACTGCATGATTCAAAGTACGTCAAAGTCTCTATACCGCCAAAATTAAGACTACAACAAATATTTGAACTTTGAACTATGGTAAGAAAGTAGTTCGAAGCCCTAAACAAGTAAGCTTTAAAATAGTTTATATGCATAAATCCGAGTCTATTCACATCCAAGCAACAATGCACCCTCCCACTTCTTTAACAAAACAAAAATTCGCTAAATAATTTTAGAATTTGCAATGATAGCTCGAAGATTAAAACCATAGCATGTCTACTATGAATCTTAACAAAAATATCATTGAGCTGAATGTTAAGGCAAAGTGCACTTGGTCCATATCAAGCTCAACATGCAGCTCCCATTATTTTCCAAATCATGACTAAGATTCAATAAGGAAATGCTCATTTAAGTTCAACCCTTGGTTTTAACCACAAGGAAAATACTTTGGCAACTTCTAGGCTACATACAGGGCTAAACCAATTCAGAGAAAATCCCAGAAATTCAAATCCACATTTTATTTCTCTAGTGCCATAATTTATATTTCAAGTACCTCTCATGGTTGAGCCAATTTAAATACAGACACCTTTATAGCATGGTCTGTCGAGGTAGGAATGTATCTTCTATTGTGATAATACAATGCTGGGATGAATTTAGCACTAGGCTAGAAGGTCAAAGGCGGAAACTTGGATGTCCACGTGTTTTCACATAGGAATACAAGGCTGCAACCTGGATAAGATACTTTTTGAAGGTACAACGTCCATGAGTTTAGGAAGTAGACAAGTCATGCTGGACCCAAAAGGAGAGGCAATTACCATGGGAGGATATTGAAGAAGGCGAAAGCCTTTGCTACCACAAGATATCACAGAAGAAACAATTATTTGAGTCAAATATGCTGCTATGTACTAGATGTTCATTTTGTTATTTAGGTTATCATGTTTCCTTTTCATATTCCTTTCTTTTGAACATCATTCAACCAAACCTTAAAGGATTAAGGGTGCTATAATTCTCATGCAAGCAAGTAAAGAGGCTATGAGTTAAGCTTCATATACGAAGAGCTATTTATGGGAGTTGCCGGCCCAAATCAGAAGAATATAGAAACATTATTCAATCCGTTGCAAGTATGAGAAGCAATACAAGCAATAATCTCATCCTGGAAAAAACATAAAAGAAAAATCCAATACCAGAAAGTTGCTTCATCCACAGTACTTGCATATGCACCTCCACCTATAAGTAGACCTATAGCAACTCCAGTAAATAACCTACCCTGCAGTTGAAGTGCAAAATTCAAGCATGTTGAAACAAATAAAACTACAACACGATCAAGTACTTCTACTCAGACATTTGGCATTAACTTACATTATAAACCCATATGATTCTAACTGATAGGCTAAGTATGATATCAAGAAAAACAACAAACATAAGTTCAAAATGTATAAGGAAAAAGAGGTCCATTCAACTTGTAGAAATCAATGCAAAAATGTTGTGGCACCAAAAATCCTAATATCCATCAGGCATTACAGGCACATAAGATGCCCTCAGGCATAGCATAGACAAGAACTGAGGTAAAGTCTGAAGACCAAAAAGCAGAGTATGATTTATCTTCCCTTCTTGGGGAGAAAGCATGCTCATTTATTTGCTTCAGCACAAGCCCTTCTCAAATTTCTCAAAAGATGGTAAATTTACATGTTAAAAGATAGTTTAACATACGCAATGCGATTACAAGAGACCAAAAAGGCATAATATCTATCTTCTGTTCCCTTTCATGTCAATAACAAGCTCATCTTTTTCAGCTATTTCCACACAAGCCCTTCTCAAATTTCACATAAGGATTGGATTTCCACATGCTAAAAGCAAAATTTACACAACATAATAAAATATAAACTGAAAATCAGATAAAAAGATCACCTTTTTGGAAAAATGAGGAACTTTTTTGGGAATTGGAGATGTAGTAGCAGTTGAAGCAGCAGTGCAGAAAAAATGCCTGGAAATTTTCTTGGGTTCAACCTTCTTATACAGAGAGCATTCTCTCATGAATTTCAGAACAATCCTTGTGGCCATTTTTCATCCAAGAAAAAAGAAAAGCAAGAATCCCTCAGTCCCAGCAATTTGCAAGAATCATCTATGCCTTTTTACTTATTAAGTCATACAAATGCACACACAATCGCGGGCCCAAAACAGTTCCACGAGAGAAATTCACAGGAAGAAGGAAGAGAAATTTGAACTTTGAAGCGAAAAGAAGCGGCGCGTCAATAATCCAGGGTTACATTCTTGTTTGCTCCGTAGTTTTACCAGTGTTCTTTCACTTTTTAAATATCATAAATTAAAAAAAAATATTATATAATACTACTAAAAAGGCTTTGTTCCCATTGCTTCGATACCATGCAAAAATTTTCGCAGATAGGTTTTGTTTGGTTTGTGGGAGAAGTGGGCTTTTCCGTCTCCGGTTTGAGCATTTAGACCGTTAGAAAGTTGAGAAGATCCTTATTTTATAGAAAGTGATAGAGAAATAAAATAGAGAAAATTGAGTTATTCAAAAATTTAAAATAAAGAAATTATTTTGGATAAACTTCTTGTGATTGTCTTTACGATTTAAAATAATAAAATCGAACATTCACTATATAAAAAATAGTAAATTTGGTAGGATAGTCAAAAATAAAATATTATAATATTTTTTTGATATATATCAAAGAGACTTAGGGAAAAATAACACTCACGTAAATAATTAATATTGTGTATGGATTATTAGGCATGTTTGATGAGTGTACTAATTATTAGTATATTTTTAAATAGTGAATATTATGCATGTTTACTTATTTTGATGGGTTAAAATGAAAACCCACACCCTTCTTTATTATTTTCAAACTTTCGTCCATGATAGTAGTATAAATAGTACTTTTTATTCTTCATTTTAATCCCATAGTCACAATCATTTCCCCAAAAAATGCTAGGAAATGTTGGTTACGTTTTCCCGAGTCAAAATTATTTTGGGAAAATATAACTGATATAGGATGTACCAAAATAGCCCAAATCAGCGAGGCCCAACACTTAATCAACGGCCCAGGACCCGAGTGACCCGTCGACCCTGTTCGATCAATCCACCTCAAGCCTAGACAGGCGCTCCATGGCCCTCGGAGCTGCTCGACCTTTGTCGACCTATCCAGGTAGATCCGAAAGTCGAGCCTCGCACAGTACTCTGCCACCGCATTAAATGCGTTGACTGGCAGCACGCCTCAGCATTAATGGTGCATGCCCTCCCCTCACCGTCACAGCAGGCCCCGCAACAGTGTCCCATCCTGTCCTGCAGCATAAAAGGACATCCAGCTGGTCATATTCAAACGGGGGGAATTGACCAATTAACCCCGGCAGGAGGCTGGAGGCCCCTTTGGTAAGCCAAGGGCTTCCCTGACATTTCCTACAAGGGAGAGAAATATAAAAACCCTCAACCTTGCCTCTCACAAGTAGGCACTCATACGCCCTAAAACCCTTACGTTCCGCTGCTCGATTTCAGAGGTCGACTGACTTGAGCGTTGGAGGGCCTAAGCCGAGGGCCACTCGGCTAGCCTAATGTTTGCTGTGATTGCAGGATTTCAATCCCAAACCAATCCAGAATATCAATACAGCGGATCGTGATTCAAATTGGATCCCTATTCATTATCAAAATCGAACCCTCATCAATAACCAAATATAACATTATTTTTCCTCCAAAACACTTTAAAGAGTTTTTCCAACTTACCCTCTCATATCCTTCATTATCTCCAAAATTTTCTCATTTTTCAATACATACATACATACATACATATATATTGTATATACGCATTATATATATTTTATTATTATTTAAATAATAAAAAACCACACAATTCCAATTTCAGCCAAAAAACCCAACAAAAAATATTGATTTGACTACTACAGTAAAAAATATTTTCTTCCAAAATATAAACAAATATGTCAAAACTTTCCAAAATTAATTTTTAACTATTCTCCAAAACATAACAAAAAATCCGTTACATCTCCAACACAATTGTTACATTCTCCAATATAACTTTCAACATTCATTCTCTCAAAATACATATTAAAATCACACAAAAAATATAACCAAATATTGCCCTAATTTTTTATGCCATGACCAATTTATTCTATCATTCTGCATACCTTGTAGGTAACTAAACAGGCTGATAAGAGGGAAAACGGAAACATTATTCCCAAACAGACCTTTAAATTAATTTACAAATGTGTAAGCGCAAGGCACCATACAACAGAGTTAATTATTCCCAACTTAAGGTACAAGTAGTCAAGAGAATGGTACAACGCCAATTGACTTTAGACATTTACATACAAGCGATATACATATATGTCTACTCCGATCCACGGACTATCGCCGCCGTATAGGAACACACTCTTCCCGAGCAATAAGGTCACTAAAACAACCTCAAAACTCCCGAAGATGGCGACGGCAGCATCGGCGTACCAGAAACTTCTGACCGTCGGCACCAAAATCATTGCCGTAGGACGCAACTATGCCGCGCACGCGAAAGAACTCGGAAACGCCGTACCTAAAGTACCTGTCGAATTTTATTTGTGTTTTTGGGCTAAATGTTTGAATTATTTAGTTGATTTTATATGTTTTTGAAGGAACCGGTGCTGTTTCTGAAGCCGACGTCGTCGTATCTGGAGAACGGTGGTAAAATTGAGGTGCCGGAGCCGCTGGAGGCGCTGGATCACGAGGTTGAGCTGGCTGTGGTCATCGGTCAACGCGCTCGCGACGTGCCGGAAGCCAAGGCCATGGACTACGTTGGAGGTGCGTCTGGAAATTTTGTACAACAGTAGGTTCGATGGTTTGATTGTTTATACATAAAATACAGTTATGGATATGCTAGTGGAGGTTTCATTTGTAAGAGAGAAGGAGCTTTGCTTGCTCCTGTATGAATCCGGCGGTAGAGGCCTTTCTAATTTCTGCTTTCTGCAATATTCCTAGCTGACTCTGGCTAATAGACTAAATATACCTTCTAGCATTATTAAGCTGTAACCAGTTATATTTTTTGCAGTCAAACAGTTTGATTGCGGGTTCATTTAATAAGAAATGCTCTACTTGTTCAAGGTCTTCTGTTAGGGATACCCAAAGAACAAACCATTGAGAACTGCTTAATATCTGGTTCAAGTTTCATGCTGTATTCTTTATATGGCTGGCTAAACTTTCTAGATTAACTGACTCCCTATCCCTGTCTATTTGTTATTGCTAAAACAAAAGGATAGAGTAGAGTGAAGCAATCTCTTGCACACGCTTTATAATTCTTGAGGCATCATAAAGTTCAAATTTTCTTTACCTGACGATGAAGATTAGCCATTTATCTCATCATCTGAATAGTTTATTGAAGGTGTGCAAACTTTTGTGTTCCAGGTTATGCTCTTGCTTTGGATATGACTGCAAGGGAGATCCAATCCACTGCTAAGGTTTGTGTAATGTTACGTATTCTATCTTAGTACTATGCAACTTAGCAGTGAAACCTCCATTTCAAACTGGATAATCTTTTTGAGTATTTCTTTTTTTTTTTTTTTTTTTCCCCTACACTTGTCATTGTATCTTAATATTTTGCTTTGCTTGTAGTTACCTTTTTAATTTTATGCCAAAGTCTGCAGGTCTTCCGTGGTCTGTAGCTAAAGGCCAGGACACCTTCACTCCAGTCAGCTCTGTTGTAAGAACTCAATCAGTGTACTTTTATCTTTCATTTCTTGATATAAAATGTTGATTATATTCAAGGATGGATCTGCTTGAATGTGAGGAGTAGCAAACATTCTTCCTTAACTTGTATTTAGATAGAAGCATTTAGAAGGGAGAGAAAAACATTTCTGTTTTCATACTTAACACGTAGATTCTACCCTATTCCGATTCCCTATTGCCATCCAGAAGAGAAGTTTTGTACTTTGCTGCATCATGGATCTCTTTTCTTGGAAATTCAACAAAATCAAGTGTTTTAACTTAAAGATTCATGGCTAAAGAAGAAATATTTGGTCTTGCTGGATGAATTATCTCTGAGTTCACTTGTAGCTACTTGGAACACAGCTGCTTATAAGCATTTCTTTCTTCTCAAGCGCTTTATCCTGAAACTTTTTCACTGTATTTCTGCAGTTACCCACATCTATTGTGCCAGACCCTCATAATGTAGAACTATGGTTAAAGGTACCACTTATGCATTTTTCTTAACATGCATCACATTCTGTTGCTTCTGTCAATAAATCCTTTCCTTTGTAGGTTGATGGAGAAATACGACAGAAAGGATCAACTAGTGATATGATATTTAAGATCCCATTCTTGATTAGCCACATTAGTTCTATCTTTACACTTTTTGAGGGTGATATCATTCTGACTGGTAAGAATAAATGCTGATTTCTGCTGTGTGTAATACTTGTCTATTTGTCATTTGCAAATTTAGTTCTCGATACAAAAATTTGACTCTACCATATAGTTGAGTTATTTTCTGATTGGCTTCTGTAGCCACAGCTTAAAACACTACACAACTTTCGCCATCTCCGATATGTTTCAAACATGTGAATCGTCTTGCAACATCTGGTTGTTGTTTTCTAGAACATCTGCAAGCATTCTTATCCCTCTTCATACTACTAATCCAACTGTAAGAGAGAATACCACTGAAAGCTGAATTCTAGTTGCACTTCATCTGACTTAACAAACATTACTAAATGAAATAGCAATACAGCGTACTTTTCATAATTTTTACATCATATGGCAAATTATGGTGTAGCTCTAAGTTGTACTGTCTTATTTGGCTTCCCTGTTATCACCATATTCCTCCTATGCAGGGACTCCTAAAGGTGTTGGCCCTGTCAAGGTAGGTCAAAAAATTGATGCTGGAATAACAGGTCTCTTGGATGTGCACTTTGATGTCGAAAGACGACATAGAGTGAGGCACTGATGAGCGGGACACATCCCCATTTTTATGGCTTGTTTTGCTGCACCCGGCCACTGAAGCTCTTGATCTTTTCTTTATCTTGAAATAATAGTATGAAAATAATGAAGTATGTATAATCACTTATAGACTTTTGGGTCTGAATAATTTTTCAAAAACATCCTTAAAATGGTCAGACTTTCAGTTACTCAAAATGTGGGATAGGTATCTGGTTAAGGTGAACTGATTGATTCTGAGTTTTCCCTTCAAAGGAATTCATATAAAGCATTTGTTGTTATTACAACTGTTTGCCTGGATCCTAGAGTGTACATGCGCATAGTGCTCTCCTATTCGGTAAACATTTTTGGACTAAATGTTCAACTTAGGTTGGAGGTAGGATTTGGCATTTTTTTCAGACGTGTAGATCAAATCAAATTATTTGAATGCGATGGTCCGGAGCTGAACAGTGCTTGGCTGATTTAAGGAGAACTTCGGATGAATGCAAATCAAATTGTTTCGAATGCAGCAACAACTGATTGAAAGATTGATTCTTTGGGATTGTTAGAATGGAAGGAATAGACATAATATCAATTTTCAAAATGCATTTTTGTATATTCCTTAATGTCTCAACAATTGATGGAACGTGATTATTAATAATTTATTTTCAGAAGAAATGGAAGAATTTTTTGGAAATTCTATAAGATCGATCTGTCTTTTTTGTCTAAAATGGCAATTTAGAATTTTTTTTTTTTTGAATAAATGCAAATCAAATTATTTTATGAGAAATGATTTTAGGTAATTATCATGTCTTCTTTGCAAGATTATGAACAATCTTATTAAAAAGAAATAAATTTATTGAAAGAAAAAAAAATAAATGACAGAATTTAGTGATAAGTTTTTAATTATTGTAAAATATATGCCTTAAAACTGTTTTCTTTTCCCCTTTAACCCTATACCTAACACCATGATAGTTTATTTCATTCAGTAAAAGATGCAGTAAAGCTAACATATGAGACTAAAATTTTATTTAAGTATTGTACCAAACCTGTAAACTTCATATATTGGGGACCTAAAAAAGAAATTTTCCTATGGATTATATATTTACATGAATATACATAATTAGTGAGATTAA
Organism: Jacaranda mimosifolia; assembly: GCA_018894105.1. Classification (NCBI taxonomy): domain Eukaryota; kingdom Viridiplantae; phylum Streptophyta; class Magnoliopsida; order Lamiales; family Bignoniaceae; genus Jacaranda; species Jacaranda mimosifolia. The sequence goes on from CM032123.1 coordinate 39,149,596, forward strand.
TTAACAAAAGTCCAATAAAAAGTATATAATCGTTTTGTTTTTTTGTTTTTTTATTATTTAAAACTTTTAAATTATACACATTCATTGATTGGTCAATTAGCCAAGTGATATCCTTCTCACACATGTGTTTGTGATTTTTAGATTTTGAATTTTAATAAATTATTAGGGCATGTATGCTTATAGAAATTAAAAAATATATCTTTATTCTTTATGTTTCTCTTTTATTTTATTTTATTTTATTTTTTTGAAGTAAAGGATATTAATATTAAGATGACACAATATTGTTAATTCTAAAATTGAGGTAAAAGTGAGGATTTAACTCTAAAATTGTATGCTTGAGAAGGAAAGAACAATTAATTTAAAAAGGTACGAATTGAAAAATTATTGTTTATTGAATTATTCAATTAAATTAGCATATTTCAAGTATATAATTTTTTATCATATGGTTTATTTAGATAAAATAACAATTTAAAAATTTGTTATAGCTTTGAGTTGTAAAAGTAATTATATATTCTCATTCATAACCTATTGAGCCTTTTTTTTAATGAATAAAAGGCATAAGAAAAATGACGAGCATAGTTAGGGGTGCAAATGAGTCAAGCTCGAAAAAAATTATAGGCTCGAGCTAGAGCTTAGTTCAATAAAATTTAATTACTAAAATATAATAATTATTTAATATTATGTATAAAATATTTAAAAATAGAAAAAATAAATTATTAATATCAATAGTTATTTAATTAATATATAGAGAATATTTAAAAATAAAACAGGTAAATTATTAATATAAAATAATTATTTAATTAACATATAAAAATATTTAAAAATAGAAAAAAGCTTCCAAGCCAGCTCACGAGTGAATGAAGGCTCCAACTTGACTCATTATAAAGCTCGAGCTTGAATTGAGTTATAATTAGAGCCAATTCATGAAGCTCATGAGCCGGCTTGACTCATCTTACATTTATAAGCATAGTAGACTTTTGAGCTAGACTATAAAAATCATCGTCAATATGGAACATCCTCACCTATTGTCATTTATTGACGACCTTGTGTTATAAAAAATTTATACCTTGCATCCACACAATTTTTATACATAGAAATTTTTTATTCATTTATGCCTTATACGTAACAAAATTTAAATAAAAAAAAATTAAACTATTTGTAATTTTTAATTCTTTATTCTAATTAATAGTTTATTAGGTATTTTATATACCAATATATCTCATGTATATTTTGATTTACAATTATATATTTTTAATATTTAATATATTTTACATTTACTTATAATATAAAATAATAGATAAAAGACCCATTAAATAGATGATGTAACTGCCCCCCATTTTTCAGCCCCCCACAATGCCGGATACCCTTTTGTTTGTTCATATGTTTCTAATTTTAGAAACAAAGTTAACAACCTTTGATTCCATCAATGGTGTCTAACGTTGTCTTTGCAGCTATAAATACCCATCGTTCTCATCAAGTATTTCATCACTCAGAGTTCAAAGGGGATTTCAAGAATCAGAATAAAGCCCCTGAGAGCTCTGAAAAAAAAAAATATATAAAAAAATAAGTGAATAAAAATGGCAGTGGATAATAAGAAGAAGGTAGCTGTTGCAGGTCTGGCTTCAATCCTCCTGGTAGCCATGGTTGTTGCTGTGGCAGTTGGCGTTACGAAGAAAGGTGGCGACGGTAGCATCAACACGAGCACCAAGGCTGTGCACGCCATTTGCGCCCCCACAGACTACAAAGAAACTTGCGAGCAGAGTCTTTCCAGTGCCAACACCACAGACCCGAAGGAGCTTATCAAGGTGGCATTCAATGCTGCCATGAAAAATATTGGTGATGTCATTAAGCAGTCGACTTTGTTAAAAGAAGCTGCCAATGATGATAGCACCAAAGATGCGTTGAATATCTGTGAAGAAGTGCTGGGAGATGCCGTTGATGATCTCAATAGATCGGTTGAAGAAGTGGGGGAATTTGACCCCAGCAAGGTTGATGAATATGTTGAGGATCTCAGGACATGGTTAAGTGCTGTGATTACTTACCAGGAAACGTGCATTGATGCCTTTGAGAATGTCACAGGAGACACCGGCGAAAAGATGAAAAACCTGCTGCATACTGCGAGGGAATTGTCCAGCAATGGCTTGGCCATGGTGACTGATATTTCATCTATTCTATCACAGTTGCAGCTAGGAAATGTTGGCAGCAGCCGAAGGCTCCTTTCTGAAGAACCCAAATTCCTTGTTGGACACGAAGGGATGAGAAAGCTCCTTAATGCCAACCCAGCATCGTTGAAGCCTAATGTTGTAGTGGCCCAAGATGGAAGTGGTCAGGTCAAGACCGTCAGCGAGGCCATTGCCAAAGTGCCAAAGAAGAATAAAAGCTTATTTGTGATTTATGTGAAGGCTGGTTTGTACGAAGAGACTGTCAACATACCCAAAGGGGCCAACAAAATCGTGCTGATTGGAGAAGGAGCTTCCAAGACAAGAATCACCGGCAACAAGAACTTCGCCCATGGTGTCAAGACCTACCACACCGCCACAGTTGCTGTCAATGCAGATGATTTTGTGGCAAAAGATATTGCCTTCGAGAACACCGCTGGCCCCCAAGGGCACCAAGCCGTCGCCTTGCGCGTCTCCGGTGACAGGGCCGTATTTTACAAAGTCAACATTGACGGCTATCAAGACACCCTCTACTCCCATACCTACCGTCAATACTACCGCGACTGCAGCATCTCAGGCACCATCGACTTTATCTTCGGCGATGCCCTCGCCATCTTCCAGAACTGTAAGTTCATCGTCCGTAAGCCCATGAACAACCAGGCATGCATGATCACCGCCCAAGGCCGCGTGGAGCCTCGCAGCCAGGGCGCCATCGTCATCCAGAACGGTGACATCCAAGCAGAGCCAGCATTCCTGGCGGCCAAACCAGCCCATAGAGCTTACCTTGGACGACCATGGAAGGAGCTCTCAAGGACTATTATCATGCAATCAAACATCGGTGGATTCATCGCACCCGAGGGTTGGTCCCCATGGGCAGGAACTTTTGCATTGGATACATGCTACTATGCAGAGTACCAGAACCGTGGACCCGGGTCGGATCAGAAAGGACGGGTTGCATGGAAGGGTATTAAGCATATTAATGCACAGACTGCTGAAAGCTGGACTGGAGGAAGAGCCTTTAGTGCCAGTGGTGACTATTGGATCAAGGAAGCTGGAGTTCCATATGTTCCTACCATGATGCAAGTTTAATTATTTGTTCATCAATTTATTAGTTTAAATTTTGTGTTTGAGTGGGTTTACTCCACTGATTTTGGTACTTTGAGTGGGTTTACACCATTCATTTTGGTCCATATATAGTTAAGTTAGATTGTTAATCATCAGATTAAATATATCATGACTTACAAAGTTCCTCAATTTTGCCATGCAGTATTTTTTTTCCTAATTTGTATTTCCATAATAAAACAAAAAACTTACAAATAGTATTTACACAATAGCTTTAATGTTTAGATATGAATTGTGGTTGCATTTGATACACACTAATCTTGCTTAGTGGCACGTTAGATACAATGCTAGTGGCATGATTCTATTGTTGCCCCATTTTCTTTCTTTCTTTCTTTCTTTTCTTTTTTTAACGTTGTTGAAACAGTATTTATCCCAAGTGAAAAATCATATTTACATGTAAAATCTCAAATTAATCTTTTTTTTAATAAATAAAAGTTAATAAAAAAAATATTTCCTTTTCATTAATATATATATTCATCAAAATTGGTGGTTATAGCTAAACAAGGCCGTCTCAATAAAATTGAAGGCTTAAGATGAAACATAAAAATGAGACCTTTAATATATAATAAAAAATAATTTTTTAATACACATATCTTTTCAATAATTATTTCATATTTTATAGAAAAAAACTTCTTGTATAAAATATTATTATCTAAATTTCATTTTCTAACTTTTTTGAGAAGCAAAATTATTAATGATATTTTTATAATTAATTTCATCTAATATTCTTTTTTAATTGATCAACATAATTAGCCAAATTTGTTTTTCTTGAGGCGTTGATATATTTTAATAATTTTAATTTTAAAAAACTTATTTTTTTAAAAAAAATTAAGAAGTAAAATCTTGATTTATGGTAGATGTGAATTAACAATAATATTACTTAGTGATTAATATTGCAAAAGAATGAGTAAGATAGGGTTTTGATAAGTAAGAGACTAAGAATTAAAAGGATAATGGAGATTTAGGAGAATGAAAAGTAATAAAATTTAAATTTATAATTTAAATTAATTATTTATTGTAAATTTAATTAGGGGAGAGAAATAATTAGGGGTAGAACTGTCTTTTATTTACATAATCCTACAAATCAAACACCATAAGAAATTATGGTAGATTATAGTTGTATCTAATTTATATCACAATCTCTCTTATCAAACAGAATAATAAATAATCCAATTTCACACAATCACCCACTATTACAATAGCCACTATTTTCCAAATTCTATATCAAACGTGTTCTATATGTTCTGGGTTATATGTTTTGGCAGAATGAGTTTTAGGAGTAGGGTTAGGGGATGTGAAATTTGTGTTGAGGAATGTGATGTATATTTGTTTATATTTTGGGAATAGTTAGAAAATTATTTTAGGGAGTTTTAGTATGTTTGTTTATGTTTTGGGAGGAGACAATTTCTACTGTAGCAGTCAAATTAATACTTTTTTGTTGGATTTTGGGGTGAAAATGGAATTGAATAATATTTTTTATTGTAAAAACAATAATAGAATATATAATATGTATATGTGATGATTGGATATGATTTTTTAATTGTAAAAATAATGATAAAATATTATGATATGTATATGTATGTATATGGAGTTTTTGATAATAAGCAAATTGATTTGAAAGAGAATTTTGAGATTTTTTTTTTTTGGAGAGAGTACCCTTTACAATAAGTTTACAGATCCAATTCTCAAATAAAAAATATAAGTCTTATAACAAATCAAATAGAATACAAATATTAAATTAAAGAAGGTGGAAATATAAACTCCACAAGATCACAATCAAGAGGCACACATGAGGTGCACACAAAGATGCCTATTCGGGTCGAACATGAGACCTCCCACATAATAGGGAAGACCTAATATCATGGGCTACAAGCCACTGGACAATATTTTGAAAATTAGTAATTGTTATTTTGACAAGAAAATAATCCATATATTTGGTTACATTTTGCCAAAACAAATTCATTTTGACAAAATGTAGCCAAACATTTCTATAGAAATGTTTGACATAAGCAAGTTTTAATAAATATCCATCAAAACGTGCATTAGTATACATTTATTTGCTCATTTGATTATAAATACTTACGTGGTGATAAGGAACTTCAATCTACAATTAATAGAATAAAAATAAAACTTCACAGTAAATTAAAATTTTTAATTCCTCAAAATTCTGACATATTTAATGGGTTTTACCATTTTTTTTTTTAAATTTAATTCTATTCACAGTTTTAACAAACGAACCCAGATATTTATACCCCAATTCCCAGCAGCAAACGTATATACAGTATTAGCATGAGAATTACTAGGAACAAAATTATGATTGGTATTTTTTTTTTAAATAATGATACTAATTAAATGTCTTTTAATTATATAATAATTGAATACGATTCTTAGTTTTAATGACATCTTCTTGATCTAACAATATTACCAAATGTTATGTCTATACAAAAATAATGTTTGTGTGTTCATATGAAGTGTCTCGAGATGTGAAACTCAATCCCAAAACATGAGTTGCCAATCAAAATATTAATCATAAATAAAACTTCAAACATTTCTAGTGGCCAAATAAATCTCAAACATAGAAAAACTTGAAATATCTAATCCTTTATCTTCACCTAAAATCCATGAAATTGACTAATAAGCTAATGCCGTAACAAACTAAAACTACCGTAGAAGTCCCAAAAAATAATTCAGTCCCAATTCTTGTCAAAAGTTGGATTCACCTTCTCACTAGAACTAGGATTTAGGTCTGCCAAGAGGAAGTTAAATAAAAGAAAAGAAAAGAGTGTGAACAAAAGACTTAGTGAGTGCCAAGTGTGTGTGCCATGTGAGTTCATGAATTTAACATGGTTTGTTCAGTGAAAATATTTGAGAGTTTGTACAGTGAAAATATTGGAGAAAATGTATAGTGAAAATAGTCAAGAGTTTGTACAGTAACAATATTCGAGAAAAACATAAGTAAAAATTATTTTAAACAGTCAGACAATAACAAAGCAAGCATTTTATAAATAGTCAAGTAGTAATGAGTCAATAATTTTATAAATAGTCAAGCAGTGATAAGTCAAGAGTTTAATAAATTATTTTTTAGACTATCAACTTAAATATGATGGTCATATAGTGTTTGCTGTAGCCAATCAACCTTATGACTCATACTGTAACAGTTCCTTATCGCTCCGAGTAAGGTGCAACCTTACCAAAATAGTGCCCGAGCATCCCCGAAAATTCCTACAACCCACCTCAGCCACAAACAGCTTTTGTTGTGCACTGGGGGGATTAGGCCATGAGGGCTTGAGGTTCAATCGGTTAGCCCGTTGCTGCCCAGTGAAGTTTCTCGCACACCTAGATCAGGTTGGATCAAACTAACAGTAACAATAATAAGTTGATCATTGAATTTAATTGTTAGTCTAGAAGCGTTAAAAAAAGTCATAAAAACATAAGTTTTCTTTTATCCAGAAATAAAATGAGAAAATTATTTCTTTTTGTGCGTAGTGGAATACATATATGGTGCATTGTATATTGAAGTTTCAGCATACGTTACTATACATATATCTTTTTGATTTTGAAAAATAAGATCATATAATAGTTATAAGTTGAGGCACTTATTATGCTCCGCATTCATTTGATCAATAATCTCCCAAAGCTAGCTTGAATAACCTGCTAAGTAATAGTAATAATTAAGTCAATTTAGGGGTGTCAATTCATGCGGGTTGGGTGGATTCGGGTTAGGTTGAGGTAGGAGTATAACATAAAAATACCAAACCCAAATCCAACCCAACTCGATGTTAAACTCAAAAGGCTCAGTCCTAACCTGACCCATAAAATTTCGTGTCAGGTTCGGGTTGACTTGATTTTTAGTCAGGTCACTCAACAATTTGATAAACCCGACCCGACCCCGACCAAACAGATCTATTTATTTTATTTTTCATATTTATAAATTCCAACATAATAATTGAGTAGAAATTTGATCTACAATAAAATCTAAATTTTGGCACAATAATTAAGATCTAAGAAACACAATAGCTTGTCATGTCCATGAGTACTCAAAATAGAAAACAAAATAACAAACTATTGTTCAATTAACAATTTTGATGGCAACCATCAAATGATCAAAATGCATAATTAACTACAAAATAGTAGAAATTAAAGTCGAAAGATAAAAACATATCGAATTTAATCATCTTTGAATGGGAAGAATGGAAGTGTTATTACTTATTTGTTAATAATGTTATTGTAATTTGTAAATTTGTAAATTGTAAGAATTTTCAAAATTTTGATTTTTGGATATATATATATGTATCATTTATATTTTATTTAATTAGTTACATTTTTCAGGTGGGTCGGGTTGGGTCAGGTTTATTGGGTCGCCCTGCTTATTTTTTTCAGGTTACGTAGGTTGACCTGAAAACAACCTAATCTTATTTTTTTTTTCTTGGGTCATTTTTGGGTTTGACCCAATTTGACCCAAGCCCAGAAATCCAAAACCCAGACCTTATTTTTTTCAGGTGGATCATTATCGTATTATCAGGTTGGGTTTGATTTTGACACCTTTAAGTCAATTTCATCTAATGAACACTTCAACAAAGGCTTAAACTTTCCCGCTTATTCTAGAATGCCCAATACCCATACAACACTTTTTAAGACGAATGCCTAGAATGGCCTAAGTACTTGAGTACTTACTCTTAAGTTTAATGTAACAAATCCTAATGGGAACTATACTTATTATCCTCACCAAAAGTACTCATGTAGCATTGAAAATTAGAGAAAATTCTTAGCCACTAATTTCTGAAATTAGAATTGTTCTAGGAGTAGGCCACAATTTCGCAGTAGCGAATTTTCATGACTTTCAATAACTAAATAAATAATAAAAGGTTCTAATATTTTATTTATTCTTAAAACAATATCAAGTTATTGTAAAAATTGAAAAAATCAAAACACTTCCATTGTCATGGTAATAAATTTCTCAAGTTAAAAACAATCCAAACCTAACATATGCTTAAGCAGTTAAATTTAATGAATTTTAGAAAAATAACCACATGGCTTGAGTTTATAAAAATTTCATGTAATGTTATTAAGATATCAATGTTTCTTAGTAAAATTTATCACTTTAAAATACTATAAATTTTTTTTTAAAACTGAACCTACATAGACTTACCACCTAGTCTGGCATAGTATATTTTTGAATTTTTATAAAATTTAATAATGATAGTTAAGACCTAAAATTTTCTCACAATGTTGTAGACACATTAAATCAGAAATTTTTTGAAGTAAAACTAACAAAACTTGACCCACAAACTACTATAAAACTTTTAATCCTAAAATTCTGAAAGTTGAAACTTCATAGCAACAATTTCAGCTTTAATTTACAAAAAGAATTTTTTAACATTGAGCAACTCACTTGAATTGTAGCCAAAATAGCACACTTAAATTTGCCCTTATGGGTCGCATATCATGCAAGTCAGAGGCTAAGTGGTGGGAAGATTATTAAAAGATTGACAAATAATTGTTTTCCCCATTGCTAGGCAGCAAATATGTGCAGTAAGTATCACAAGAAATCCGGCTTGTTTGGTTTTATTTCCACAGCCCCTTTCCATTTTCATTCAAAAATAAAAATTAAAAACCATAACTTTCTCTCTATTTTTACTCAAACTATTCATATTTTCATTTTCAAACTCTTTCTAAACCTACGCTATTATCCTATTATCACATCAATCAAATTTAAATTTGATTTGATATAAAGTATCAACAATCATTTCAAAATTAATAAAATATGCATATATTTTTAAAAAATAAATCTTCTTAAATATAAAAAAAAATATAAATCAACCATCTTTTCAATTCTTTACATATTTTAATCATTATTTTTCAACAAATCATCCGAACACATTTTTATTTTCATTTCAAATTTATAACTAATTTTTCAACTTTTAGAAAAGTCTAGAAACTGGAAATGGCTTTGGAAATAAAACTAAACAGGCCCATAAAGGATTCTAATAGTCAAATCCCATCACAATAACACTATAAAATTAACACTTTCTATCTAAACTAAGCATCAGGCTGTTTGACACATCCAATTCAAGTAGCATACCAATTAAAAATTCTAAACTTTACCTCGATTTTGGCTTGAGAATGGTTGTAGTCGGCAGCTCCTCTATCTTCTTCTCTCACCCCCCCCCCCCTCTCTCTTTGTTGTTTAATATGTTTAGGGTTCTAATTTGAAGTGTTATCTATATGAAAGAAGTGGTTTAGTTCATGGAGAACTCTAATTATACTCACTCTAAAACTAGGATAGTTGCTCGCTATTAATTCTAGTTACATAAAATTTAATAATTCCTATGATTAATAACTCATACTCCTACTAATATTATAATCAAATCAAGAAGAATAAAATTTACTATGACTAAAATTCAAAGATTTATTACTGATACAAAATTAAGATTGAATATGATATTAATTCATTGATATATTACTAGGAGGAAATTTAAATTTAAAATTTTATTTTCTAATTTCAATTTTTGAATATATTCTTAAAAGAATGATATTTTATACCTTACTATGTATTTAGTTCATATATTAAATACAATAGAATATATACGATAGAATAATCAATCAAATACGATACAAAATTCTAGGGCATTACATGAAGTGATTAAAATGTGTAAATAAAAGCACATGATATAAATACTTAAAAATGTACAAATAAATTTATTAAAAAATGTAAAATTTGATATTATTAACTATTTAAGTGGTCATTTATCAAGCTTTTGAAACTTAACGTAACAATATCAACAATATGTTTGCATAACCCCTAAGAGATTTTCTTTAAATAACTAAAAAAGAGTTCTTTATTATTATGCTGTTGAAAAATTAAAATACTTTTAGTTGAAATTTTTGATAGTTTAAAGACAAAAATTTGAAAATTTAGATATTATGGGAAGTAATCTCTCATATTTGAAATAAACTTAATTCGTGTTAAATTATTAGTTTATTCTGCATATATAGTTTTAATTAAAAATGTTCATATATAAAACAATATTATGTTAAAATAATTAAATTTAAAATTTTTTGATAAGTAGGAATTATGTATCAATCAAATTTTCATTTATTCAATTTTAAACTCTTTTACCAAAAAATTAGTGATTTGATGTTTTATAAAAATAGTTGAGCATCATTCTTATTGTCTTATAAGAAATCGATATGTTGTAAATTTTTTTAACAGATTATAATGTTAAAAGATAGTTATGGTTTATAAGTCATTTTCCTTGTGAAATACATTTAATATAAATTTTATAAATGAATACATATTTTCAAAATTCTAAGTTGGAGAAAATAATTGTTTAATTAAGATAGAAGATAACTCAATGTTGTATTACTTCAACTAAAAATAAAATAATATTATTTATATATGTACAAAAGCAATGGATATAAAAAATTAGTTGTTTATTTAACTTAAGTTTTCAATACTTAACTTGGTTTAGATGGATTAAAATTTTTATATATAACATTATATAATTAAATTAAAAAATAACAATATATAATCTTTTATGTGAAAAATTATGCTTAATATTTTTGTTTAGTTTAATTATGCAACTTTAAGCATACACTTATTAAATAGTCCCGTTGCATATATATCATTTTTTATCATGCCAAAGTGTGAAAAATTATTTATAAAATTATCAAAGTAAATGTTAATTATTAAACCATATATGAATTATGTAAAAGCACAATTTATTTAATAATGAATTTTATATTTCTTAACTATATCAATGTAAATTATCATAAAGAATTTATATGTAATTCTATTTATTCATTGTCAGAGAAATGAAATATCTTTTATAAAAATATTATAGATATAAATGATAAAATTATAATTAAAAGTAAGTATAAGTTATTAATTTGTGAGGGCATACATAACTTCTGTAAAAGCATATTTATTGAGTGATTAACTTATGTTTCTAACTACACATATGTAAACAAATATATATTTCTAATTAATTTATATGTAATTTTGTCTATCTATGGGCGTGGAAGTGAAATATTTTCTATAAAAATATAATAAATATAAGTGAAGATTCAGTTAACCAAAATAAACATATATATCAAAACAATTTATATTATATATAAAGTACAAACACAAAAATGAAGTTCTTTTTCATGTGAAGATTACTAGAATTGGAAAATTACATAGCTCAATAAATTTAATGAATTCCATATGAAAAAAAAAAGTAATTTTCTCTTCATTCATTTGATAGAAAACATAATTAATTTTAATTGCTTAGTAAAATGATAAACTTGAGAAAATATCCTATTACTCTAGACACTTCATTAATATATAAAGCATATAAAAATATTCCTTTTTTTTTAATATCTAGGGAAACCAAAAAAATGTAGTCAAAATAAAAGTAAAATAAAAGTTCAATAACCAAACCCTAATAAACTGGAGAAAATTAATTAGATGTTAAATAAAAAGGCTAAACAAATTAAAAGGGATAGTTAAAATATTTGACTTTTTATTTGCCAGAATTTATGGCCATTTGTTGGGGTTTTCTATAATTCTAATAACTTTATTTTTACCTATTATCATGTAAGTACTTTGCTACTCACTACAAAAAAATATAATATTAGTGACAAAATAATAAGTGATAAAGTAAAAATTGTCGCTAATAACATGTATTAAGTGACAACATCTTTTATCTTGTCACTAATAATAATTTTTAAGTGACAATAATTTTTATTTTGTCATAATATGATTCAATAGTGACAAAAAATAATGTTTTGAGTTGTCACCATTAACAATTAGTGACACCCCTATAGTGATAACCTAATGACAATAAAAATTGTCACTATAATTTGTGACAAAATTTTCATTGTCATTATAGGTGTGTTACTAATTGTCTATGGTGACAACTTAAATGCTATTTTTGTCACTATTTAGTTTGTAAAAATCATTAAGGTGACAAAACTAAAACTTTTGTCACTTAATATACATAATTAGTGACAACTTTTGCATTGTTGCTTAATATTTTGTCACAAATTTATCTTTTTCTTGTAGTGACTATTGATTTACAAACAAGTAAATATATCCACCTTAGGATATGTTTGTTCTAAAAACAAATAAAATTTAATCAAACAATTTAATATTTATATTATTCTCTTTGAAATTTTTTATTCATCCTTTATTTCAAATTTTGTTATTCTAAAAATATCCTGTTTAAATAAAATTTTTAATTTTTTAAAATTACTCGATGTCGGACATTTTTAGTCCTCCTCAACTCCAATTATCCAATCTCTTCTTCCTCCTGATACCCACCTTACACCGCCGTGTAACTGTGCAGCCGACTCCCTCCCTTCTCCCCGCCCAAACTCCCATTAATCTGTCAGGCGCAGGCTAAAAAAACTTGACATTTTTTCTCCAATATATTTCCCTTCACCGAATCTCATCATATTGCTGCAATTGAAGTCCTTTCAACTCCTTGAAAGGAGAGGATGAGGGAGATAATGAAAGGAGTGATGGTGGGCAAGTGAGGTTCTTTGTGGTCTGCTTCTTGTTCTCGTTGGGGGTGCTTTTACTATGTTTTCTTTGATTCTTTAGGATGCGAGTTTGGCTTATAAGCCCAGGGTAACTGTGATGGTGAGCGCAGCTTTTGATTTTGAGGTTTTCTCTTCTCATTTCTTTTGTTTGTTCTTGTCTCAATTCAGAAATCCAGTAGTAATGTCGAGTTAGAAACTCTAAAAGAACTGTAAGAGGTTAGTCAAGTTTTCATTTTTTTCGGGATTTTGTTTGGAATTTTGTCCTGTTCTTGTTGTTTTAAGAAGTTAACTCAATGTCTAGGATCATAAATGCATGGGAATTAAAAATAACTTTTCACGTGAGTTGGAAAAATAATTTTCCGGAAAATTTTTGAGTTGTCTTCATGGGAAAAAAAAAAAAAAAGTTAAAAATGTGTTTAGGTTTAATTTTATCTAATAATGACATGATTATAGGATGGATGGGTATAAAATTTTATACGTTAAGGCGGTTGCAGCAGCTACAGAAGGTCTTTGAGAGCATTTTGAGATGGACAAGTTCAAGCTAGCCAGTTTGCCACTTGCAACTCATTTTAGACTCTCAAAAGAGAGTTATCACTGAGTGCAATTGGTAGTATAATATATGCCATGGTGTGCATTAGGTTAGATATTTCGTATGTTGTCAAAGTTATGAGCGGTTACATGCACAAGCCGTGGAAGATGCAGTGTCAGACAGTGAAATGGGTTATAAGCTATTTAAGACGTTCTATGGATAGATATTTCATATATAGTCAATTGAACTCTACAGCTAGACTTTTTTACTATGTGGATGCGGATTATACTAGAGATTTAAACAATGGAAGGTCTATGATGGAATATGTGCTTTGCATTTTAGGTTGTGCTGTTATCTTGGAGGTGATTTTGCAATCTTTCGTTGCATTGTCTACAATAATAGTTTAGTACATGGCTTTAATTGAAGGCGTGAAAGAAGACATTTGGCTGAATGGGTTGATTGATGATATGAGTATGAGTTCCCATATTACTATGATAATTTGTGATAGTCATATTGCTATTTACTTGTCAAAGAATTACGCATTTAATGAGAGAACAATGCACATTGATTCAGGTATCACTTTATCCAATATATGGTGTCTCAAGGTGTAATCTTGGTTGATACGATTGGGACTGAGGATAATGCAATTGATATATTGAGGAAGACCTTTCCAGGGATCAAAAGCCACATTTGTTTTCTAACAATAGGTCGAAATACGTATTGTATCAATACAAATTAACATGATAAAATCCTCTTTATGTGGTTTACATATTGTTGAGCTTATAACGTTCAGTTTCTGGATAGATTAATATGATCAAATAAATTGACTGTATATTATGCTTGTTGTTGGACTTTATAGCTAACTAATCTAGCTTTCAAACAAATTGACTCGACGAAACAAATTAACTGCTTCTGTATAGGAATTGGAATGAAATCACTTAACCTATTGAGCTTATACTACTAAAAAAACAGCTTTTTGCAATGAATTTTGTGATGAATTTTGCCAAAATTCCTTTGCAAATTGGAATTTGCAATAGAAAAAATCCGTCGCAAAATTTGTGGTCGCAAATTTGAAGTTTTTGCAATGGATTTTTCCATTGTAGATTTTGCGATGGAAAATCCATCGCAAATAATACTTATAAGTAAAAAAATAAATTTTGCGACAGAAATTTCCATTGCAAAATTTTAATTTTTTTTAAATATACAAATTCTATCAAATTAAAACCTATAATTACCCAATATCAATAATTCCTTGCATTACATACTACTTATCTCATACACCAATATTTAAATATTATTTTACCTAAAATCACAATAATTTTATGTCACAATACAAATCAAGCATAATAATATAAAATTATCCAATAGTAAATCAAGCCCTAACTAAAATATAAAATTTACAAAATAATGACAAAAAAATTATCTTACAAGACTTATACTAAATTTCAATGCCTTCAAATATTCAAGCATGGAATATTAAAATAAAAACAAAATTACAATAATGAAAAATAGAACTATAAAATAAACTAATAGACAATTCAACATAATAAACCAATATATAAATTCAATACATAACCAATCATAATCGAGCATATAATTCATATAATATAAATTCAAACCCTAATCAAACATATAATTCACAAAATATAAATCTAAAAAAATCTAACAAATAATTCAATGTAAATGCATAATCTAACACATGTAAATCTAATACATTATTCAATATAACCAAACATACATCTCATTATAAACCAACATATAATTTAATGTAAGTCTAACATATAACTCAAATCCTAATTGTACATATAATTCACAAAATATAAATCTAACAAAATCTAACGCATAATTCAATATAAATGTATAATCTAAACACATATAAATCTAATACATAATTCATTATAATCAAACATAAATCCAACAAAAACCAACATAAATTTAATATAAGTCCAACATATAACTCAAATCCTAATCAAACATAAATCTAACAAAAACCAACATATAATTTAATATAAGTCCAACATATAACTCAAATCCTAATCAAACATATAATTCACAAAATATAAATCTAACAAAATGTAACACATAATTCAATGTAAATGCATAATCTTAACACATATAAATCTAATACATAATTTAATATAATCAAATATGCATCTTATCATAAACCAATATATAATTTAATATAAGTCCAACACATAATTCAAATCCTAATCAAATATATAATTCACAAGATATAAATCTAACACATAATTCAATGTAAATGCATAATCTAACACATGTAATCTAACACATTATTCAATATAGCCAAACATACATATTGTTATAAACCAACATATAATTTAATATAAATCAAACATATAACTCAAATCCTAATCATACATATAACTCAAAAAATATAAATCTAACAACATCTAACATATAATTCAATATAAATGCATAATCTAAACACATGTAAATCTAATACATAATTCAATATAATCAAACATACATCCAACATATAATTTAATATAAGTCCAACATAAAACTCAAATCCTAAACAAACATATAATTAACAAAATATAAATCTAACACATAATTCAATGTAAATGCATAATCTTAACACATATAAATCTAATACATAATTCAATGTAATCAAACATACATCTCATCATAAACCAACATATAATTTAATATAAGTCCAAAATATAATTCAAATCCTAAGCAAACATATAATTCACAAAGTATAAATCTAACTCATAATTCAATGTAAATGCATAATTTAACACATGTAAATCTAACACATTATTCAATATAACCAAACATACATCTCATTATAAACCAACATATAATTTAATATAAATCAAGTATATAACTCAAAAAATATAAATCTAACAACATCTGACATATAATTCAATATAAATGCATAATCTTAACACATATAAATCTAAGACATAATTCAATATAATCAAACATATATCTCATCATAAACAAACACATAGGTTTGGTTCGATTTTTCAAAGTTTTTCACTTTGAAAAATTAAAATTTTTGGTTAACCAAACCAAAGATTCAATTTGGTTGGTTTAAACCAAATGCACACCCCTACTCAAGACAATTTTAGTTGCTAAAATCAAATAAACCATAAAACTCTTAGCTTTAGTTTTTTTTTTTTTTTTTTTAAATTACTACTAATAAAGAATACAAAGCAAAATCTAGAATTAAATACTAATAAATAAATTATTTTAATATAAGAATTCGAAAATAATTTCATCCAAAAATAAGTAAACATCAATTAGTGCCTTAAGAAATGTCTTTTGACCTTGTAGAAGTCATGAACATACTCTGCATATCACATCATCTAGTTTAAGCCACCAAGTAACCAAAAGATGATTGATTTTATACTCATTTAGTTCTAAATTTCTATTATCCAGTGTACATTTATTAATGACCCCAATGGAAAAAAAAAAAAAAAACTAATCATGAGATAATTGAATTAGATACATCACGAGTTTGAGGAATTACATTTTTTAATTTACTGTAAAGTTTAATTTATTATTATTCTATTATACAATGAATTTTTTTATGACCATATAAAAATTTGTAATCAAATGATCAAATGAATTTAAACTAAGGCATGTTTGATATTTATAAAACTTGCTTTAGTTAATTATTCTGTTGGATTTATTGTCCGCATCATCCTTTGACTCGGGGACTAACTGCCCAATTCATAGCGCTTATGGGGCGCAGCCATCTCAAGCTGACCGTAGCTTTATACGGTGCTTTGTGCTACCAAATATATAAGAAAATAGAATTGCGCATTTGCTAATAGCTGTAGCTTTTAACTTGGTGGTAAGCGCTTGAACTTAAGTTGGTATTAGAACAAGGTCATGGGTTCAAGTCTCCATGCTGTTGCTAAGGGGAGATTGTTGGATTTATTGTCAGCATCATTCTTTGACTCATGGACTAACCACCTAACCCATGACACTTATGAGACACAACCATCTCTGGCCGATCATAGCCATATGAGGTGCTTTGCATTGCCAAATGTATAAGGAAATAAAGTTGCGTCTCTGCTAACAGCTATAGCTTTTACTATAACTTTTAGTCTAATGGTAAGCACTTGATCCCAACAATTTTTATAAAACATAATTAGTATTTATGCTGTAGGTGGAGTTTCTGTGATCGGCAAGAATCAAGTAGTCGAGGCAAGAGCAGAGCCTCTATCTTTAACACGAATTAGCCCCGTACTGGTGCTAACGGCAATTGGCTATTGTCTCCCAAGATACAACGACTAATTCAGACGGTAACAACACTAAAAACCATCTGATCTCTTGAACTTTAAGTGTACTGAACTCTCAGGACTATGCTCATAATGTTGTATGAAAGTTGTTGTGTGTGACTTGTCATAAGAAGATGCAATATGGGATTGATCTATTTATAGATCCTAAGTAGCAGCCAAAAGGATGGACATTAATGACATTAATGTTGCTGCAAATTTCCAAAGTAGCTATCATTAATATAGGAAGTTGGAAGGACGCAGTCCAAATACATTCGCTGGAGATAAGGAAAACTCGTGTAGTCCAAATACATCCACTGTAGGATTTATTTCGTTGTTATCCAATTTCCAGAAAGATAAGCTGACCATTAATGTCACTCATTTTTTGGATAAGCTCAAATTAATTTCAGAAGTTTGAAGGTTATTTCTTGCTGGGTCAGATTTAGTCCAAAAAGTTGACATTGGACTGAAGGCCTAATTTAGCCCAAGGCCACGACCATGCCATGCCACGCCAAGCCCATGCCTATGCCCAGCCGGACGGGCGGCAGCGGCGGCAGTGCGCACATGCTGGATTGAACCCAATACCATTTAGGTCCTTCCCCTCCAAACACTTATGGTGCCCCCAAGGGTCCCAACCCTTACCTCCACACTTGACACGTATATTCAAGTCCACCTTTTACAATGTGGGAAAGTGTAATGCCCTAGAATTTTACTTCGTATTTAATCGATTACTATTTCTTATTTTATTTTATTTATTATTTCAATTAAAGACATAGTAAGGCATAAATTATCATTCTTTTAAGAATATATCCATAAATTGAAAATTGGAAAATAAAATTTTAAATTACCTCCTAGTAATATATCGATTACTATCATATTCAATATTTATTTTTGTATCAGCAATAAATCTTTGGTTTTAGTCATAGTAAATTTTATTCTTATTGATTTGATTATAATATTACTAGGAGTATGAGATTAATTATAGGAATTGTTAAATTTTATGTAATTAGAATTAATAGCAAGCAACTATCCTAGTTCTAGAGTGAGTATAATTAGAGTCCTCCATGAACTAAATCACTTCTTTCATATAGATTTACACTTCAAATCAAAACCCTAAACATATTAAAAAAAAAAAGAGAGAGAAAGAAATAGGGGAAGATAGAGGGGCTGCCAGCTGCAAAACAAAAAGGGGGGAAGAAGATAGAGGGGTTGTTGACTGCAACCATTCTCAAACCAAAATCAAGGTAAAGTTTAGAATTTTTAATTGGTATACTACTTGAATTGGATGTGTGAAACAACCTGATGCTTAGTTTAGATTGAAAGTGTTAGTTTATAGTGCTATTGTGATGGGATTTAACTAATAGAATCCTAAGATTTATTGTGATAGTTGCTGCACATATTTGCTGCGTTGCAATTGGGAAAACAAATTATTTGTCAATCTTTTAATAATCTTCCCACCACTTAGTCTTTGACCTGCCTGATATGTAAACCATAAGGACAAATTTAAGTGTGCTATTTTGGCTACAATTCAAGTGAGTTGCTCAATGTTAAAAGATTCTTTTTGTAAATTAAAGCTGAAATTTTTGCTGTGAAGTTTCAATTTTGAGAATTCTAGGATTAAAAGTTTTACATTAGTTTGTGGGTCAAATTTTGTTAGTTTTACTTCAAAATTTTTCTGAGCAAACTTTAATGTGTTTACAATATTGTGATAAAATTTTAGGTCTTAACTATCATTATTAAATTTTATAAAAATCCAAAAATATACCCCGTCAGACTAAGTGGCGAGTCTATGTAGGTTCAGTTTAGAATTTTTTTAATCCATATAAACAATAGTATTTTAAAGTGATAAATTGTACTAAGAAACTTTGATGTGTTACTAACATTAATGGAAACTTTTATGAACTCAAGCCTTGTGGTTATTTTTCTAAAATTCATTAAATTTAACTGCCTGAGCATATGTTGGGTTTGGAATGTTTTTAACTTGAGAGATTTATTACCATGATAGTGGAAGTGTTTTGATTTTTGTTAATTTTTACAATAACTTTATATTATTTTAGAAAAAGAACAAATAAAATATTAGAACCTTATATTATTTATTTTAGTTATTGAAAGTCATGAAAATTCGCTACTGCGAAATTGTGGCCTATTCCTATAACAGTTATAATTTCAGAAATTAGTGGCTAAGAATTTTCTCTAATTTTCAATGCTACGTGAGTACTTCTGGTGAGGATAACAAGTATGGTTCCCATTAGGATTTGTTACATTAAACTTAAGAAGAATTACTCAAGTATTTAGGCCGTTCTAGGCATTCATCTTAAAAAGAGTTGTATGGGTATCGGGTATTCTAGAATGAGCGGGAAAGTTTAAGCCTTTGTTGAAGTGTTCATTAGATGAAATGAAATTGATTTAATTATTATTATTACTTAGCAGGCTATTCAAGCTAGCCTTGGGAGATTATTGATCAGATGAATGCAGAGCATTGTGAGTGCCCAAACCTATAACTATTATATATTATTACTTTTCAAAACCCAGAAGGATATATGTATAGTAATGCACGCCGAACCTTCTTTTCAATATGCACTGCACCATATATGTATTCCACTGCGCACAAAAAGAATTTTTTTTTTTCTTGTTTTATTTCTGGATAAAAGAAAACCTATGCTTTTATGACTTTTTAATGCTTCTAGACTAGGAATTAAATTCGATGATTAATTGATTACTGATACTGCTATTGTTACTATTATTGGATCCAACTTAGCCTGGGTGTGTGAGGGACTTCACTGGGCAGCAGCGGGCTAGCCAGTGGAACCTCAAACCCCCAAGGCCTAATCCCCCTAACGCACAATAGAAGTCGTTTGTGGTTGAGGTGGGTTGTAGGAATTCCCGGGGTCGCGCGGACATTATTTTGGTAAGGTCGCACCTTGCTCGGAATGATAAAGGACTGTTGCGGTGGGAGCCATAATGTTGACTGGCTACAACAAACACTGACTGATCATCGCATTTAAGTTGATAGTCTAAAAAACTGTTTATTAAATTCTTGATTTGTCACTGCTTAACTGTTTATAAAATTCTTGACTCGTTATTGCCGACTGTTGATAAAATGCTTGATTTGTTACTGCCTAACCGTTTAAAATAATTCTTACTTATGCTTTTTTCCGAATATTTTCACTTTACAAACTCTTGAATATTTTCACTATACAATTCCTCCCGTATTTTCATTATACAAACTCTTGAATATTTTCATTGAACAAATCATGTTAAATTCATGAACTCACATGGCACACACACTTAGCACTCACTGAGTCTTTTGCTCACACTCTTTTTTTTTTTTTTTCTTCTTTAACTTCTTTTTGGCAAACCTAGATCATAGTCCTAGTGAGGATGTTGAGCCTACTTCTGACGAGAACTGGAATTGAAGGTTTTCTTTTGGCATGAGGACTTTGCAGTAGATTTAGCTTTGTTGTTGTGTTGGCAAATTACTTTTTCTTCTTTAATGGTTTTTTTCTAGTTGAGGAAGAATATTGGGCATTTTGAGTTTCTAGATTGCTAGAATTATTATGAATGTTGGAGTTTTTTTTATTTAAGATCATGATTTTTGATAAGTGATATATTTTTATTTGGGATTGAGATTCATGCCTCGAGTTTAGACTGTATGGTTAGATTTTGAGGCGTGACAAAAAGAGTTTCACTCCTCGCATTCCTTTGACTCATTTTAATCTTCTTAATCAACTTTCAAGTAGCTCATTTTAATCATTAATTTCTCATTTACATGAAATTGGTTTTGGTCAATTAATTACATTATCATGATCTACTCGCGACGTAGTTTACGATGATCCCCAATTTCTCAGAAATTAATATCTTGAGCACACTTAAAAATTTGGTCAATGAAAACCAATTTCTGATAATTAGATTATGCAAATACCATTTGTAATTTTTTTTGTTAGATTAAGGAATTCAACTTGTAGAAAATACGAGGTCGGCAATATTGAAGTGTTTTGTAAACCATCAGATATATAAGTGATGTTAAAAATTAAAATGATGATATCATAATTTTGTAAAATCTAATGATTTACAATCGCACTTAACTATACCAAAATCAGTGGCGTAAATTCACTCAAACAAAAAGTAAAAGGAAAAAAAAAAAAAAAAAAAACTAATAAATGGATAATTAAATAATTAAACTTGCATCATGGTAGGAACATATGGAACTCCGGCTTCCTTGATCCAGTAGTCTCCATTAAGGGCTCTTCCTCCAGTCCAGCTCTCAGCAGTCTGTGCATTAATATGCTTAATGCCCTTCCATGTAACCCGTCCTTTCTGATCCGACCCGGCTCCACGGTTTTGGTACTCTGCATAGTAGCATGTATCCAATGCAAAAGTTCCTGCCCATGGAGACCAACCCTCAGGTGCGATGAATCCGCCGATGTTTGATTGCATGATAATAGTCCTTGAGAGCTCCTTCCATGGTCGTCCAAGGTAAGCTCTATGGACCGGTTTGGCCGCCAGGAATGCTGGCTCTGCTTGGATGTCGCCGTTCTGGATGACGATGGCGCCCTGGCTGCGAGGGTCCACACGACCTTGAGCGGTGACCATGCAAGCCTGATTCTTCATGGGCTTACGAACGATGAACTTACAGTTCTGGAAGATGGCGAGGGCATCGCCGAAGATAAAGTCGATGGTGCCTGAGATGCTGCAGTCGCGGTAGTATTGACGGTAGGTATGGGAGTAGAGGGTGTCTTGATAGCCGTCAATGTTGACTCTGTAAAATACGGCCCTGTCACCGGAGACGCGCAAGGCGACGGCTTGGTGACCCTCGGGGCCAGCGGTATTCTCGAAGGCAATATCTTTTGCCACAAAATCATCTGCATTCACAGCAACTGTGGCGGTGTGGTAGGTCTTAACACCATGGGCGAAGTTCTTGTTGCCGGTGATTCTGGTCTTGGAAGCTCCTTCTCCAATCAGCACGATTTTGTTGGCCCCTTTGGGTATGTTGACAGTCTCTTTGTACAACCCAGCTTTCACATAAATCACAAATAAGTTGTTATTCTTCTTTGGCACTTTGGCAATGGCCTCACTTACTTTCTTGACCTGACCACTTCCATCTTGGGCCACCACAACATTAGGCTTCAACGCTGCTGGGTTGGCATTAAGGAGCCTTCTTATCCCTTCGTGTCCAACAAGGAATTTGGGTTCTTCAGAAAGGAGCCTTCGGCCGCTGCCAATATTTCCCAACTCCAACTGTGATAGAATAGATGAAATATCAGTCACCATGGCCAAGCCATTGCTGGACAATTCCCTCGCAGTATGCAGCAGGTTTTTCATCTTTTCGCCGGTGTCTCCTGTAACATTCTCAAAGGCATCAATGCACGTTTCCTGGTAAGTAATCACAGCACTTAACCATGTCCTGAGATCCTCAACATATTCATCAACCCTGCTGGGGTTAAATTCCCCCACTTTATCAACTGATCTATTGAGATCATCAACGGCATCTCCGAGCACTTCTTCACAGATATTCAATGCATCTTTGGTGCTATCATCATTGGCAGCTTCTTTTAACAAAGTCGACTGCTTTATTACATCGCCGATGTTCTTCATAGCAACATTAAAGGCCACCTTGATAAGCTCCTTAGGGTCTGTGGTATTAGCACTAGAGAGACTCTGCTCGCAAGTTTCTTTGTAGTCTGTGGGGGAGCAAACGGCATGCACCGCCTTCGTATTGGTGCTGATGCTGCCATTAGCATCGTCGCCTTTCTTTGTAACACCGACTGTCACGGCAACGACCATGGCCACAAGGAGTATGGAGGCCAGACCTGCAACTGCTACCTTCTTCTTATTATCCCCCGCCATTGTTATTCACTATTTTTTTTTTCTTTTTTTCTTTTTTCTGTTAGAAGCTCTCAGGGGCTTTATTCTTATTCTGGAAAGCCCCTTTGAACTTTGAATGATGAAAGATTTGGTGAGAATGAAGGGTATTTATAGTAAGGAGACAACATTGGTGGTTGTTAATGGAATTTGAGGTTGTTATATTTGCTTCTAAAATTAGAAGGACGTTCAGAAATTAAAGGCCATAAACGGGCTTTTAGGATCACCATTTCTATTGACTTTCTATGGTAGGGGAAAATTGCAAAATTAGGATTGTAGCAATGGTCATTTTGTGTTTTAGGATCGAAATCTAAGATGATATTAAAATAGGTTTAGAATTCGTTAAAAATTGAAAAATAAAGTACAACAGCTACCGAAAAATACAGTCAGCGTGGGTGATTGCTTACGTGGTGCATGCAAGGAACATTAGTGTAGGCGCCACGCAAGCAATCACCACGTTGATTGTGTTTTTCGGTGGTCACTGTTATTTTTTTTCAATTTTTGATAAGTTTTGATACTACTTTAATATCACCAAAATTTTCGATCATACATTGCGAATTAACTATATTCACGGTTCTATTTTTGCAATTTTCCCTTCTATGTTAATATTTTAGTTTCTATCTAATGTTATATAAGTTTTTTTTGCAATAAGTCAAATCACCGATATTGACTGCATTTTTCAGTAGTCACTGTCATTTTTTTTTCAATTTTTAATAAGTTTTGATTCTACTTTAATATCACAAAAAATTTCCAGTTTACATTGCAAATTGACTATAGCCACAAAAAAATATTATATTTTGTAAAAATATATACAAAGATTTAAGGGAACATCTGGTAGTTCTATTTAGTTTGACGACAAACAAAATTTAGCAGTGGATGAAGTAGCACTTCCTGACTCTTTCGCTGTTTCTATTGTTTGAATAGTATTTGGCAGCCGTTTTGAAATTTCCAGTTGCATTATATTTTCATTTGAAGATGTATTGCCTTGAGAATTGGCTTGCAATCTGATCATTTTGAGTTGAAACAGATAAAAACATGTGTAGTATTATTTTCTTCTTCAAGCATATTTACAGCCATGAAGGGCATAAACTGAAATTTGAAACATATAGTCGCTTCACTATCAAATGCGGTTGTTATAATACTTGGTAATGGTTCTAAAACTACAAAATTGTTCGAGCTTTCTTTGTGTTAAAGTTATGTGCTTCCTTGTAATCCGAAGAGACAAGTTTGTTCATACATTTCGTACTCATTTGTCTTTTTGTTTCTCAAGTTATGTTATTAGTGATAGATTGTTCCGGTAAAACGCTAGATTGTTTAGGCTTATATAATTTAGTATTTTTTTTTATTTATACACATCCACATTGAGAGTCCATTAGATTTTGAACTCCCAATCTCTTACATTATGTGGAAGACTTATGCCACTGACCACTCGACTTATATAATTTAGTATTGGGATAAATATTTTAATTATTCTTGCAAGTAAATATTTGTATTTGGGGATTTCTTAGAAAAAGAAAAGGATATTATAAAAGAATTCATTCTTTGATCTTGACATGCCTTCAAATGCTGAAAATCAAATTTGCTGTTTCGGTTGTGCTTTATCCCCCCACCCCCAACAAAACGTAAATGAAGAAAAGAAAGTAAAACAAACAAAAAAAGATTAACTTTTATGGCACTTCCTGAATTTGTATATAAGATTCTTATGCTGTAAATATTGTTGTTTTATCTGTATATCTGTCGATACTAACTGAATATCAGCTTGCAGTATTAAGGATACCGCATCTTAATATTTTTGACTGAACATCCCTCCTGTAATTGCACAGGCTCTCATAGCAATAACATATTTTGGTTCGGGCATTTGCTCATATAATCTCAATAAGAAGCGGTGGCGGTCCGATGAGTTTAGGGCAGGTTGTTTTAGGCAGCGATTCGAGCGCTTGCAGATGGGTTTCGCATTTCGAATGGACACCGAACTTGGTCGATTGGATAAAATACCGATTAATCAGAAAATTTGATTTCCGATTTAATATGATTGAATTAATTGTTAGCCTAAAATCTAATGTAAATATAAGTTGAGATTACTGATCGGAATGATTGTATGTGATTTTCAACAAAAAGTGAAATGTGGACTTGGACCGTTAATTATAAGCTAATTTTCATTAAATTAAGTTAATTGATATAATTGAGAAAATCTAAATTGTGTAATGTTATGAAGATTGATTATTATTAGAAAAACATATAAAAAATCATAAGAGTGATATAAGTTCAGTAATTATGGGCTTAGAATATTAAATTCGAGATTGTTAGATAAAATTTTGTTTAAACATATAAATGTCACCTGATTTAATTCGGCTAAAATGTTAAGTTGATTATTGATGTAAGTTGAGCTAATTAAAATGAATTGTAATATAAATTATTAGGATAAGGTTTGTGATGTCAAGCCAAGATATTCGGATATATAAGCTGTGTACATTGTTGGTGGGCCCAGATTGGTAATTAAAAATAATTATTGTTAATTTAATCAGTGTAATTAGGTCTAACTTTGTCTAATGTTGTAAGGATGAATTATTAACGAAATATGGTAATTTCTTATAATTTCGCTGAATTTTTTTACTAGAGCTTGGAACTTTTGATTTAAGAGATGACCAGTGACTTGGAACAAAAACTCTAAGTATCATACAAGTTGGAAGCATGATGATTTTGTTAGAATAATTTAGATAAACGGAATATTCGAGCCTAAGTTATCGTATCCAAAATGGGGCAAGAACCTGGGTTAGATAGACATGCCTTGTAATAAGTACACCCGATATTAAGGTATAAATTGTTTAATTATTGTTAAAAGATACGGTGCAAGCGTTTTGACATATAATATGTTCTATTGGAATAGGTGACGAGGAGCTAAGGCCTCTATGACTGTAAAACATTATAGCACCTCTATTGAGTTAAGGTGAGGGTAAAACCTATCTTTTCCTAGGAAGTGAATGACCTTCAATATTGAATTTCTTGTGTTTACCTGGTGAATCAAATTGTATTTGTTTTGGTGCCATTCTCTATTTGTTTGTTCATTGGTATTTAGTCGTACTCGTTATGGTGCCCAAAACTCCTGTTGTGTATTTGTAGAAGCCCATATACCTTATGGCCCTACCGGCCAGTGTTCATAGATATATTATTGAATGGTTATTTGAATACGCTTTATCTATTGGCATTATGTTTGACCGCCTTACGGACATTCTTGGTCAGGTTACTGCCTGTAGGGACGCCATAGGGCGGGATGGGCTTAGGACTAGGTCCAAAAAGATGATCAGGCAACATGGGCCGATGATGACTGATCTCCTAGCTAGTACCTACCTAAAATCCTAACTTGCAGATATGTTGGAGGTAGCTATTTATGAGTGATGGGATTTGGCATATAGACAGGCCATGCCGCATGTCGAGCAAAGTGCTTGGTATTATGACTTACCGAGCTGAGTGCTTGGGCACCAAGCCGAGTGCCTGGGATTATGACTTATCAAGTCGAATGCTTGGGTGGCGGAGCAATAAAAGAAGTCTGTTAAGATTATTGCACCACATGTACTAGTTGTTACCGTTTGTGTTATATTTTAGGAGCAATAAGTATGGAGTGCCAACAATCAGTTGGATTTTGTATCACATGCAATATGTTGTATCATTGCTCCATATTGTAAATGTTATGCAAGTTGGTTCATGTCTCGTTTCATTAGATTTCCACTCTGTTAATATAACTTATGCAGTTTCAGTTTTTCCTTTTATCTCGCTTAATTATTTATCCGTTGAATTAGAACTCTTTTATTGGTTCTCCTTGATTTCATGCTTTTGTTAACAATCGCCACTCCTTTTCCCCCTTACTAAGTCCTTTGGACTCATGCCTTTTTTGTGCTCTCGATTTCTTTTTCCCAACTAGGTTGTAATGGGTAGCAATTGCGGTGCTACCGGATGTATCAGAATCCATGATTATATTATTAACTTTCAGACGTACCAGATCTAGACTAAATTTTGAGATGAATTATGTTTGTAAGCTAAAGCCTGAGATGCCTCATGCTAGTAACTATGCGTGTATGGCTTTGATATAGATGACGGTTGTAGACTTTGTGCTGGTAAATTGTATGATGATTTTGTATTTCCTTGTTGGATGTAAAATAGTGAATTGTAAGAGTAAGTTGGAATGAATTATCTTTTAGTTGATGTAGCTTTTGAAGTGAAATTTCGGAGGTGCGTAATTAGATTATGTTACTATGAATAAGATTAGAGTAGCACCTCAACTCGAAGCAGGCACCTCCCAGGCAAGGTGCTACATCATTTGCTAAACTTAAATTTATTTATAAAAATATAAATTTCAAAGTAAATAACTAATTAAATTAATTACACTCTTATTTCAATCATTACAAATATATATAACGCACACATCATCAAACTATAAATATATATATATAATAGATAAAAAAAAATTACTTTTATCCTACAAACCCAATAAAAAAAGTAACTAATTTGATATCTACAATAAAGTTTGACTCTCCCCAAAATATAAAGAAATAAACAACTCATTCTCAAATTACTTTCCATATTTTTTCAAAACAAAAAGAAACACTTGACATATTTTCCAAAAATTCTCCCAAAATCTTTTCTAAAAAATGGCCAAAACATAGAAGAACAGGCCCTTAATTTTTATCACTATTAAATAATATTTTGCAAAATAATAATAATAATAATAATAATAATAATAATAATAATAATAATAATAATAATAATAATAATAATAAATCTTTATGTTACTAGTGATAATTTTCTCATTATTACTTATGTTTTTGTCATTAATATTAATTTTCTTACAGTGTTCATGGACTATACCTATCAAATTATATTTGCTATTTGTGATTATTGTTACTTAACTAAATTAACCTATATAATTTGGACCAGAATTAATAAATTAAATGATCATGGAATTCAAGGTGCAGCTATTGATCAGAAAGGTGGGGGGGGGGGGGGGGGGAACATATATATCTACACACACACACACACACTAGTGAAAAGGCCCATTTCACTAATTAAGTATATCTATTTATATTATATGTAATTTTTTATAATTTATTTCTTTTAAGGAATAATAATTTAATTCAGTATATGATCAAAATCTATTTGTAAATGCATCGATTGTATAAATTCTTAATTTTTTTTTAAAAAATTGAAATTATTTCTTAAATAATTAAAAGGAAGATATAGTAAATGAAAATTTTATTTAATTTGATGATTTTCCAATATAGCTTAATTACTTATATAAAAAAGATATATAGAAAATATTAAAAAGAAATGTTGATAAATTAAGGACAACGACATAAATAAAATTAATAAAAAGAGAATATAAAAAATCACTTTGGAAAAAAAAGGAAAAATATTACTTAAAAATTAACCCTAAGAAATAGCTTAAGAATATATGATTAACTATAGAGTTTTAAACTAATAGCATAAAAGTAGAAGTAGCTATCAATAATGAAGTAATGCTATTGAAATTCTAAAACTTGAAGTAATCAATTCAATAGAAAAAACTAAAAATTGTGCAGCAAAATATGTAAAGGAACAACTATCTAGTTTATAATATGCAAATTTAAATAAGTTTGATACTAAGTTGCCTTCGTATCCAATGTTTTCTTCATTTGTTAATAGTTTAATTACAAAATTACAAATGGTGAGCCATAAAATTATACACTAAAAAATAGCAATATAAAAGATTATAATTTTTTCTTTTATTGGGAGCGACTATTAATAATATCCCTATTAAATAGTCTTTAATATGCTTGCAAACTTACGTTTGGAAATACTTAGCACATTTCCAAAATCAAATTTTCAAAACCTATTCTCGCAAACAAACATCCAAAATATAACCAAACAAAGCCTTCAATTTACATAAAAATATCTCTTCAATCTGCAGAATAATCAAATTGTAAGCCTAAAACTTGAACACAAGAATGAGATGTCAACCGAAAGCACCTTGTCCCTTTTCCCCAACATACCTCTTGTAACTTGCACAACTATAAACCAATTTCACTAAATTTCGCTTAATGAGATATAAAATAATATTAAGGGGAAAATAAGTTATCATATATAATACCAAGGAATCATAAATGTCCTTATTAACCAAAAACTCATTTAATAATTATATCCATCTCAAGAACAGAACCTTGTCCCTTTTCCCCAACATAACTCCTTATATACAGTGTTAATCTACACTCTTCCTTGCAAACCCCTTTGCCCAGTTGTTACTGTTGGAGCACAGCGGAAATAATTTAGGCATGAGATTTAATTTATCAGGAATTCGCAAATCACACTTACAAATTTAATGACAAAATTAATGCCCGACAGATAGAAGAATAAAATAGACACAGATTTACGTGGTTCGGCAAATTCCGCCTACCTCCACGGGAGTTTTCTTTCTTCAATTATGATAGACCAGTACAAGCCAACCCTTGAATTTGACATGCCCAAACTCAAGCCAAAAAACCCCTTGTACAACCACTAACATAACTACCAAAGAAATACTCACTCCACCCCTTTGTATTGCCCCACTCGTACTCACAATAACTACCCCATGAGAATCACATCATGAGTTCCACGAGTGTCCTCTTTTTTTCTTTTCAAGTAATCAAATAAACACATCTATTTATAATAGAAAATTACTTGACTGCTTTACCTAAAACTAAGAAACTCAATACAAGAAGGAATCCTAATTCTAGTCAAACTTGGTTTCTCGAAAACCGAGTCAAATCCTAAATCCTAACAGTTACTTTCTTACAAACATATTTTACCTGTTAACCCAATGGCAACCATTGCCACAATCTCTTCGCCACCACCACAATGACAGCAAAAAATTAACTTCACTTTGAACTTCCAACTAATCATTGCTAAACCTTTTTTTTTTATTTTTTTGCAACCACTCGTTCAAGCTTTAGTAACCTCTATTATCAAGATATTAAAAAGAACAAATGGGATATCAATGCACAGTTGGGCAGGAATATAAGGCTTTGTTTGGTTGTGAATTGGGACATTTTGACAAATTTTTTTGCCAAAATAGTTTTTGGGAAGTGGGGTTACGGAATGTGATGATTGTTTGTTTGTATTTTGGGTAGTAGGTAGAGAATAAATTGAGAGAAAATTATCTGTTTGTTTGTGTTATGGGAGGGGACAAGATGTCATATCGATAACTTTTTTGTTGGGTTAGTGGGATGAAATAATATTTTAAAATTATTTATATATGTGTATATATAAATTATATAAGTGATAGTATGTTTATATATTTGTAATGACGATATAATTGATTGGAACTTTGGGAAATAGGTTGGGAGTGTGAATAGTAGGGATATTTTGGGGGGAATAAATTTTTGTATTTTGGGAATGGGGTTGGGGAGTGTGTAGTATTTGTTTGTTTAAATTTTGGGAGTTGAGATTAAATTAGGAGTTCACATCTAAACAAAGCCTAAAACATTGTGATTTTTTCAAAAAGAGGGAATGTTTAAACATAACTTTTAAACAGAATAATTTTTTTCAGAGTTTTTAATCAACTGACAAATGGCCTTACTCTTTTGAAGAGCATGTCAATAGAGTAATTTGTTAATGTTATTTTGTGTAGAACACTTTCATGGCCAAAATTATTAGTCATGCTTCTATTATTGATGTAATTTGGAGATTGATGTACGCATTTAACATTTTAAAAGTAAAAGAACTACCAACACAAACATATATACATTAGTAGCAGAAAAAGATATTCATCATCATATATAGCAGAACAAACATTAGTAACATTCTATTTTTTTTTATCTCTCTCTCTTTCAAACTAGTAATTTTGGTTCATACTTACTAGCCAATTCATTTCTAAATTTAAATGATATTTTAATTAACACGTGGGTTTTGTGGGGAAAATTGACGAGGCCTAAGTTATGAGGCCAAAAGTACAATTTTTATTAAAATTTAATAAAAAAATTAATTTTAAACTATATTTTATTAAATAAGTCATTTCTAAATTTAAATTATATTTTAAATTGTGCTTTGAAATAATAAAATTGAAAATAATTTTTAATTTTAATTTATTTTTGATCTTTCTAAAATTATATTAATTAATTTAGTCAGTAAAATTATCATAAAAATTTTCAATAATTTTCATAAATTTAAATGTAAAATATTTCTAAATTACATGAAATAAATATTCAATTTTTTAAACATTATAAATTAAAAAATTTATTGGGTAAGAAATTTCAAAATATTCAAAAGTATTTAAAAAAAACTATATTAAATAATTCTTTTCCAAACATGAGAAAACTTGTAATTTGTGCTTATTAATTTTTCATGTTTGAAATTTATTTAGTTATTAACTTGTTAAATTTTTTGTTATTTCTAAAAATTATTTGATTTGAAAATAAATTTTAATTGTAAATTAATATTTAAATTTATGAATTTTTTGTTATTTTTAAATCTTTCATTGTAATAACGAAAAATTAACTATTTGGAAATTATAAATTTTAAATTTTCCATGCTTGTTTCCAAATTAATATTTAGATAAAATTTTAAATTATATTTTAAATAAAAAAGTTTTTTCTAAATATAAATTATATTTTAAATTCTACTAATTTTGAATTATATTTCAAAATAATGAAATTAAATATAATTTTTTAATTTAAATGTTAACATTAAATTAATCATTCCAATTTTAAATACAATTAAAATATATATTTCCAAATTAACTAATTTTTAAAAATAGCAAAAAATTAACAAGTTAATAACTAATAAATTTCCAAACAAGAAAAATTATGAAATATAAATTATAATTTTTATCATGTTTGGAAAAGTAATATTTAATTTTTTTAAAAAAACTTTTGAATATTTAGGCTCTGTTCTTTAGCATTTTTGGTGCTTTTTGGAAAATATTTGGGAGAATGGGTTTTTCAAAGAAAATTTGGAGAATGTGCCAAGTATTCTTTTGTATTTTGGAAAAAGATTAAAAAATGAATTGAAAATAAGTTATTTGTTCTTTTGTGTTTTGGAGGGAGACAAATTTTACTGTAGTTGTTAAATTAATTGATTTTTTATTGAGTTTGTAGGATAAAAGTGATTTTTTTATTATTTGTGTATATTTATAGTTGGATGATGTGTGTGTGTATATATGTGAGTAATGATTGATATATGGTTGTAATAAAATGATGTGATTTAATTGGTGAATTATTTTAAAATTTATATTTTTATAAATTTAACATTAGGAAATGATGTATTATTTGGACGAAAATATTTAGTAATAAATATTAATTATTTATGAAATCATAATTATATCTTAAATACAAAAAATGGACTTACATTATAATTATTAATATAAGCCTAATTATTGCACATTAATTATAAACTAATTAATTACTATTTATTAAATAAAAATCTAATTATTTAACTATTTATTATTTATGATTTATGTACAAGTAAACTTAGTTATTGATTTAAATAATACTTAATAATAATTCATCAAATTAAATAAATAAATAAATTTATATTATGTGAAAATAATTTATTTTAAATTATTTATTAAACAAATAATTATACTATATAACTATACATGAAATAAGAAACATAATTAATATATAAATAACAATTTTATTAAATAATTAAATAAATTAATTTACTCAATTTAATATGTTATTTAATTACTTTAACTCATTATTTGATTAATACATTATTTAGTAAATAAATTATTTAATAACAATCAAATAATTTTTACTTAAATTTAATAAATATTTTCGACAATTACTTTAATTTTATTAATATTAACTTAATAAACATAATAGATTATTAAATAACTAAATATCACACTATAATTTTAAATAAATGTGAAGATTAATATTTAATGAAAATTACTTTTTTGAAGAAGTTTTAATTAAACTTAGTTAATTTTTCAACAATTAATTTAATTAAATTTGTAAACATAAATTTTAGGATTTTATAACTAGTAAAATTTTAATATTTTCATATATGTATGTATGTATGTACATATATTTATGAATGAGTAAAGTAAGAAAGTGATAAATGAATGAGTGATGTGAAAGGTAGAGTAGGAAATGAGAGAGTAGGTATGATTTGTAGGGTGTAAGACATTTTGAGATTGTTTTGGGAGGGTTGTTTGGATAAATTTTTTTTGTATTTTGAGAGAATGATTAGATAATGTGTACATTTTTTGTATTTATACTGTGAGTTGGAAAATATTCTAGGAAAATGCTAAAAAGAACATAGCCTTAGTTTTCAAATTTTTTTTTTTTGAATGTTGTACACAATAAAAATAAATTCTTTAATTTATAATAATTTTATAAAAGCAAATAGAAATAGAAAAAAATAAAAATTAAGAGAAAGCAAAACTCACTTTCCAAAAACTAATGCATGCCATCTATTCCTTCTAGTCATATGGGCGGGCCTCAACACACAAATAAATTAAAAAGGAAAAGAGTCCATAAAGTGGATCAATTTCTTCTGACCGATTGCTAGAGCCCACTACTTAAACCAACAAAAAATAAAGTGCAGGACAACCAGTAAAGCACAAAGTGCAAACAAACAAAGCAATCCTTAACCAAAATGATGCGGTTTAGAAATAAAAAGCAAAAAAAAAACAAAAAATTTAAAAAGAAAACACATGCCAGATGCACTCTTCACATGCGCTTCAGCGCTTATATTATATAGTAATATAAAGTAATTAATATTTGTATATGATTCTATGTTGCAAAGTCAACAATTTTTCTTGAAAGTCATGTATATATTAGTGTTTTCAAAATCGGATCAGATCAGCCGGTTGAATCAATGATCGAATACCAATCCGATTCGGTTCAAGCATAAAAGTCGGTGACCAATTGGATCAGTCAAAACCAATCAAAAATTTGATTAAAGCGGTACCGGTTCAATCGATTTTTGACATGTTCACTTATTTTTCTTTTTTTTTTTTGAAAATTTAAATTTTATTTTAAAAAAAAATGAAAAATGTAAAAATATAGATATATATATGTATGTATAAATATATAAGTTGAAAGATGATGAATAAAGATTTTGGACATGTAATTTTTTGAAAAATGAATTTATTTTTCTTGAAATTTAATGATGTGGTAGTAATATTTAAATACTTATGTTTAATTTGTTATTTTATTTTGTTTAATATCTCTTAGATTATATTGAATATTTAGCGTAGAATAATTTATTTTTACTTAAAGTTGAAGCATGAATGAATTATTACTTAAATTAACGTGAAATATTATTTTTTTATTTATTTATAGTTGATTAATTGTGGAATAGTATTTTTTTTCTTCTAAAAAACGTACTTAAAAGTAAGTAAGTTGAAATGTTTTCAAATAATATTCTTTCTATATCATTGAAAGTTTTATTTTTTGTTAATATTAAAATATTATATATATTTATAAAATTAAATATAATTATTACATTATTATGATGTCATATCGATCGAATTAGTAGTCCAACCGGTTGAACCCATAACTAGAAGCGTTGCCGATTCTTTATCCAGTCCAAATTTGAAAACAGTAGCATATATAGAATCTCTCTCTCTCTCTCTCTATATATATATATATATTATATATACACACACACGCATATACATATATATATATATATATATTTTATAACACTATTTGTGCAAGATTTGATTTCTCCTAATAATTATCATGTAACTAGACAATATTGTCAGACTGATACTTTCAAAAAATTAATCTGAATATGTGGTCCATGAATTTGATATGGAATACTTTGTATGTACATGCAAATGGGGTGGCATAAATTAAAAGACACATCTGCAAGTCAGCTGGCTTGTCATTTGGGAACATTAATTCTGAAAACAAATGTGTGGATCTTATGGATTCCTTATCTTCAACTTCAACTGCTCATGTCACATTTTACGGGGGATTAAATTAAAATTTTCCAAGTAATTAATATACTTTTCCTCCATAAACAGCACTTTGGTAAGTCTCTGTCACTCTCTCTATCTCTCTCCTTTTACTTGTTAGGCCATTTCACGTGCTCATGTTCATCACTAATATTAGTATATAGCTACTGCACTTGATTTTCACTTCATTCCAAGATAGCTACATGCATATATATTCAGGCATTGTTGTGGGCTTTCCATATAGTTAATTTCCATTGCAAGTCCTACTTATATTGATGGAATTGCCAAAGGAAGACAAGCAATATCTGTTGACCCTATCAACAGTTAGTGTAGCAGACTTTGTGCCGACGAAGCTCTGGTTTTCCGAGACGAAGTCTAACTATAAAATCTGGAAAGAACAGATGCTTTGTCTGCTTGAGAGTCAAGGATTGGTGGATTTCATTAGCAAACCTCAGCCTACACCTAAATTAACAGTCGATAATCCTCTGACCAACAACCAAGAAAATGTTGTCTGGAAAAGAACTGATTGGCTAATTAAGGACTGGATTTTGGGCTCAATCAATGACAATATTGCTTCCACTCTACTGCATAAGCAAAGTACTACTTCAAGAGATGTTTGGTTAGAGCTCAAAAGCATGGTCCTCCGGCAAGTAGCGCCTGGTAAGTGCAATGCAACTATGAAATTGTCATAACCAAATTTAAAGTAGATGCTCTCATAATTAATCCTTATATACTACGACCAATTCGTAGCTGATATATCGTTATTCTTTTTATATACATATATATTGAATCTCTTACATTTCAAATATCCAAAATTACGGATTGATAATTAACAATTTTGTAGCAGTTTGTAGCCATAATTTGTATCTATGACTACAAAATTAATTTGTAGCAGTTTTTCCACAGTTGATGCTAGTTTTTGTTATATAGTGCATATTATCTGCTCATATTAAAGTGGTGGCCCTTTCCTCTCGATTTAATTGTACGCAGTGGTACACCCTTTGGACAAACAAGCAGATCTCGAGCAAAAGGATTTCAATTCTTACTTGCCACTATACACAGCTATAATCGATGAGAAGTGGGATGAAGCAATCCAGATGATCAAAGCTGATGACGATCATGGCAGCCTAGAACGGGCCCTGGCCAGGAGTATTACCATCACGACTGCTCTTCAGGTCGCCGTGGGGACTGGAAAAGGTATTGAAAAGTTGGTGGAACTGGTCGATGACAAGGAATTAGAGAACCTCACCGATAATTATGGGACCACTGTTTTAGGCACAGCGGCAACCATGGGCAACAAAGAAGCAGTAGTCAATATTGTCGAAAGAGCCCCCCAACTACTCTACATTCCCAACAGCTTCGGTAATTTTCCAGCCCATATTGCAGCTCAATTTTCCCACAAAGACACGCTCGAGTACTTGCTTGAACAGACCGACAAGTACTGCGTCTCTAAGTTCAACTACTTAACAAATCCTTATGGTGACAACGAAGATGGACTCCGACTTTTAACTGATATTATCGATGCTGAATTCATTGGTGGGTTCTGACTACTGGGTAATAAATATTAAACGTGTTATACAATTATACATACATTATTCGATAGGGATAATGGCTTCTGTGCCAGCGCATCAATTCAAAAATTAATTAATACCTTGTAGCAGATATTGCATTAAAATTGGTGGACAAAAACTCAGTTTTGGCGACAATGGCACTTCCTGATGGTACTTTGCTTTGAAAAAGATAACTGAAAAGAAGTCTTTATTTTTCAATCGTAGAGGCTAGACCTTCTGGGACCGTATCATCTCCTATTGTAAGCTTGCTTCCTTCCGGCTTCCCTGCATATATGATCCTAATAAATATATTTATAAAGAGAGAGAGAAAGAAAAAAGTCAATTAATTCTTTTTATCCTGTTGTGGCTGGTAGTGCACTGGTCTATATATATATTTTTATCATCATTCAAACAATAACATATTTTGAATAATCAGTGGTAATTTAAATAATACAGTTTTATATTTTATTTTCTTGCATTTTACATGAGAAATTTGATGAATTTTTCACAAAACTTTTATGTCTTCTCTTCTAGGTACCCCTGTTCATCAGGAGACAAATTGGGGTTCTCAGTCTACAAAATAAAGTACCCCAGACCTTGAGAATATCTCTCCAGCTGATGATCATCCCCAACAAAGAGGAGGAAAGAATTTCTGTTCCTCTTATATTTAATACACACACACACACACTATATTTGATAGAATTAATGATAAGATTACTGATAAATATGAAATCTTGCAGATTATTTATGTAATATAGATTACATATTACATCTAATACAGATTATTTATTTATAGAATATAATGTAGGTGATAAGGGTTTCGAATATTTTCTCTTGACTAGATTTTGGTCGTCTTTGGAACCCTCCATATTTGGGTCCTAAAACACTAAAAATGGTTAGGGTCGCGATAATTCTCCAACAATCAAATTAGTGTTAGTTTATGGCACAAAGAACAACAATGGATGATAGAAAAATTGGGTTTTATCCGTAATATCGCTAATTATAGGACTGCCAATGAGTCGAATTTGGATCGGATATGTCATATTCGAATTCGAATCCGATTAACAAAAATAATATCCAAAGAAGTCCTATAGAATCTTTGTTAATCAGTACCATATCTGAATCTGATGGATATCCAAAATTCGATTAAAAAATCTGACCCGGTTTATTTTTTTCTTTTTCTTTTTTTTTTCCTTTTAAATTTTATAAAAATATTGTATTTATAAAGTAAATATATGTCATATTTGAATTTTTAACAACTTTTTATTATATATTAGTTCAAAGGTTAAATATTTTAATACTAAACTCATTTTTCACATTATATTAATATATAGATGAACTATTATGTGTTATTATATTTGATATTTTATCAATATCCCTCTTATTTTTTAGGTTAAAAAGTCAATATTAATAGTATAATATAAATGTTAATATAGATATTAGGTCAATATAATACATAAATTTTATTTTAAAATATTCATTAATATTATATATAAGAGTATTAATTTAATAAAAAATATTAAGGTTCGAATTTTGATCTTTAACAGATTGAATTACTTAATTCTATATTCGATCCACTTATCTCGGATTTCGAATATTTATAATTGGATATAATCCATCGAATATTTTAATCGGATAAAAATTTTAAAATTCGGATCGAATTTGGATTAAAATCCGATTCATTGACAACCCTAGCTAATTATAGCGAGAGGTATTGCCATGTGTCAGCAGCTGATTCACCAAGACCTATCCTTAGCGTTGGGGCACATTGAGGTGGTCCTATATTTTTTTGAACTTAGACCCTAAAATAAAGCCATATTTTAACATACCCACAATTGATATATTTAGATAGTAATTAGATATAAAATATAAAATAGTATTTCGATATGTACGAGATTTAGTTTTTATCATCTAATTAATAAGTTATTAAAGATAGAATGGGTTTTGCCTCAGGCATAAAACAATCATAGTTAAGCATGTTGCAAATGAATGACCGTGCTTTTCTTCTTTGCAGTGTTCCAGAATTTGCATGCAGTTCTCTGAGAATACATGGGGCAATTAGGTAATAATTAGGGTGTGTTTGAATCGATGATGTGTGCAGTCATAATTAAGCATCTTATATATATATATACACACACACACACTAGTAGTTGTTGCATGCGATTTCATGTGCATAAATATTTTTTGAATATTTAAATGATATGATTCTTCTAATATTTGAATAGATGATGAAATTGTGTGGAGTTGGGATGTATAGTTCTTGTAAGTGTTTGTGGAAATTGTTGGACTATTTTTGGAAGTATTTAGTGGGTTAGTAGATTTTATGAAAAAGTATAATTTTAACCTCATAATTAGAACATTTTTAAAGGAGAAATCAAAGGATAAATTTGGGATATTTACAAAATTGGTATCCAAACTACTGTTATGTCTCGAATTTTCTATTTTACCATTTAGATTGAATTGTCTATTTTAGTTGTTGAAATAAGTTGAGTGTATTATTAGTAAAATTTCAAAAATAACTTCCATTTGTGAGACAAAAATATCTTTCTTTTTATAATAGCATGGAAACACACACACACACACTATATATATATATAAAGAAATTTAGACTCGTTTATCATGCTACATCAAAATATTGTTTACCAAAATACCCCTTGAAGTGAATTTTCAAAATTTTATCCATAATTCATGTGAAGTGAATCACTTCTCTCATTCTTAGTCTCTTAACTCCTTCCCCATGCTAACTCTTCCTCTCTCCAAAATGTGTAACTCCCTCCCTACTAATTCTCTTTCTTCTCAATACTCATAGCTTCTTTTAATGAAATTTTAAAAAATAAACAAAGGTCACACTCAAAAGGCATTTATGTGCATGGGGACAGTGTACTGCGATTGCTAGTATATCTAATGGAAGCATTTCTTGAAATTTAATTTTTATTGATGCGTAACTAATGACACAAATACGTTGTAATTGTCATATATATTAATTAATCATTGTGACAATATATTTTCTTTAATTTATATAAGTGGTCATAGTACATATATGCGTCCTAGCTAATAATATATCGATGCCAAACAAACATTAATTATTTTTCATATGCTTCGAATATTAATTTCAGTTCCTCCAATAATGAGGTTCAAGGACAAATCATTGGCGAAACAAAGAGCTCTGGAACTTGTTACATCTCTATGTAAGAAAATGGAACCTATGCGTTATGCGGAAGCTGCAAATATATATTTTGATGACATATTAGTAGCAACAGAATTGGAGATCGATGAGGTGGTTGATGTGATTGTTGGGAAGTCTCCTACTATTATTTCTCGTTCAACTCCTGAAGATTTATTTATATTTCAAATGGCAGTTCAAACTCGCTCTGTTGATGTTTTTAAGCTCATATGTAGGTACCAAACCAGTGAAAAACACATATATTCAGGTACAAAACTAGACGAGGATGGGAGTAACCTATTGCATTTGGTCGGGAGATTGGGTCCTTCTGAAAGACTCAATGAGATTTCTTGTGCAGCTCTCCAAATAAAGTATGAATTGCAATGGTACCAGGTAACAAAAACAATAGCTCCTTTCAGTAATTAATTCACTCTTGAATGCATATTATAATTAATTAATATAAAGTTAATTGCTCTTGTGTGGCCAAAATTGTCAAATATAATTGCCTCATTCGTTACTCACTAGGGTTGGAGCCATTAATGTTTCGGCTCTACTTAAGAAAGAAAACTTCGCCAATTAAGTGATTATGGTCATCGGAAAGTTTAAGCTGAAAATAGCCACATTGATTAAATTGCCTGCGTATGAGTAATTGGTACTGAGTTTTTGATTTTTCGACCATCAATATATATATATAGCGGAATTTTCTATTTAATTTTTATGTACCTAGCGGAATGGTGGATTATGTCGTTTCAAATCGAAAAAAAACAATCGCAAGAGGTTTTTCAAAGGACAAAAAGTTGTTTATTTTCAAATTTTTTTATCAAATTTTTTTACATCTTAAATTGTCATAATTATCGTCGTTATTCATTATATTGAATTAAGTTTTTAGAAAATTAAGCTCTATTAATTCCTAAATTTGCTGGGGCCATAGTTATATATATAGGTAAAATAATTAATTAATTTATCCTATATATTCTTAGTCGATGACAAATTAATCATAAGTTAATTACTGTACAGGAGGTGGAAAACTTTGTCCACCCTTATTGTAAACACCAACGCAACAAATATGGGAAAACCCCTAAAATAGTGTTCACAGAAGAGCATAAAAAATTGATCGAAGATGGAGAGAAATGGATGAAAGATACAGCTGTCTCATACACTATAGCAGCAGCACTAATTGCCACTCTGATGTTTGCGGCAGCCATAACCGTATCAGGTGGAAATGAAGGCAACACCGGTTTTCCTATTTTTGCCAAAGATATAGCATTCATCGTGTTCACCTATGCAGATTGCGCCTCTCTCTTCACCACCACCATTTCTCTATTGATTTTCTTATCCATCTTGATATTGCGTTATGCAGCAGAAGATTTTTTGCATAACCTACCAAGGAGACTTATCTATGGTCTCGGCTTCCTCTTCCTCTCTATAACATTTATGATGGTAGCATTCACTGCCACCGTATATCTCGTGTTTGCACAAAAGAAAAAATGGATTCTTATTCCAGCTGCTACCTTTGCCTCTTTGCCAATCATTTCATTTGTTCTCTTGCAATATTCCCTTCTCAAGGATTTGTTTCTTACAGCATTCGGCCGTGGAATTTTTGGCAGAAAAAGCAATCGAATTTTCCATTAGGTATTACGTTCAAGAATTGTGAAGTTCTAGCATGCATTGCTACGAGCCTGCTTGATTGTATTTTTATTTCCGTTCTTTGTTTTAATCATTTTCAAATATGTTTTTGTATCATTGTTTTCCATGTGAAAATGAAAATGTGATTTGATGTATTGTGAAAATTCTAAAAAGAAAGTGAATTGAAAATAATATTTTAGTGTAATAGTACTAATTATTATTATTTAATTGATTATGGACCCATCGCATGAGCTAAATTATATTCGGATACAAATATTAATAAATTTGAAGTGAATCCCATTGTCTTAGGAAGATAAAAAAAAAATTAAAAAATTATTTAATAAGTTAGCCAGCTATCAGATAATAGAACTAGTAGTTGTTGCATGTGATTTTGTGTGATTTGAAAATAGTATTTTCTATTTTGAAATAGTATAAAGGAAAAAAATATTATGTTAGAATACAAATGATACAAGCCTAAACCACCTTAATTAATATTTGGAATAATTACAACGCCCTCTTAAAATTTTTGGGGGTAAATAACATGTAAATTCCTTGTAATTTTGAAAGTTACATTTACTTCCCCTAATTTAATTAACATTCGTCAAATTCAAGAAGGAAGTATTGAAAGCATTACTAAATCACCTTCATTAATATTTGGATGCTTAAGCTATATTGAAAGGGGAACATGATATGTGTGCGCATCTTAGTGTAAGACGTTTTATGTACATGTTTTTAGTTGACAATAATGTTATTTAGCTTTGAATATTATAGAACGTACATGTTTTAGGACATTTTCAGTTGGTGTACTTTTTTTATAGTGACAAACTAAACTATGTAAAATTAGACAAAAGCGTCAATTATAAGTGGTTACTAACAACATGTTTGTTTATGTTTTCAAATTTATTTTCATCCATTTTTAATATTTGAAAATGAATTATTAACAATTTATTGTTATTTTCACTTATATTTCAATTCATTTTCATTTCAAAATACATTTTTTAATAACCTATATATCTTTCTTTCTTCTTTAATATTACTATCTCTATTCACCTATAATCTACTAAACCTTATATAATTACTACTTTTTCAACATACTATCTAAATGAAAACTCATTTTCAATTCTTTTTCTCTAACTAACTTTTAAATTTTAAAAATACTGAAAATAAAAATAGAAAATGAAAACATAACCAAACATGCATGATATAAGTAAAAGAGTGTATCAGTCAAGCAGATTGTCGTCTAATGACATAAATCTCACACATAAAATGTGAAATTAAAAATTCTATACAAAAAAAATTTGAAACATGTCAAAAGCCAAACCACTTGTATGGATTGTGTTTTCTTTCAACTCTAAATTATCAACGAAACGCATTTTACTAACTACTGCTCGCGATGAAAATAAGCTCAACAGATTAAGTGATTTCATTCCAATTCCTATGCATACTTAGTTAATTTGTTTCGTCGAGTCAATTTATTTGAAAGCTAGATTAGTTAGTTATAAAGCCCAACATCAAGCATGATATACAGTT
Organism: Jacaranda mimosifolia; assembly: GCA_018894105.1. Taxonomy (NCBI): domain Eukaryota; kingdom Viridiplantae; phylum Streptophyta; class Magnoliopsida; order Lamiales; family Bignoniaceae; genus Jacaranda; species Jacaranda mimosifolia. Next base: position 39,192,832 of record CM032123.1, read on the forward strand.
AATTTATTTGATCGTATTAATCTATCTAGAAATTGAATTGTTATAAGCTCAACAATATGTAAGCAGTGATGGATTTTGGGGTGGGGGCAGGGGGGCCATTGCCCCCCCAACATTTTGTGTAACTTTTTTAATTTTTCTAATATTTTATATATTTTTAAACTTTAGTAATAATCTCCCAATATTTTTATATATATGTATATATTTTAATTTTTGTAACAATTTCTAGTTTACATATATTTAAAATTTCAATTATAATTTATTAATTCTTTACCTGTTTTAGTTTTGTAAAATTTAAAGCAAAATTTTAGTCCTATATTTACAATCAAATAATTTATAATTAGGTTAGCTTAGGGCCACTAGGACACATTTGTTTTATTTGTTTGAGAATATATTTATCAAAATTAAACTTTAGAAATTAGATGAAAGATGATTTTTTAACTGATTCTTTAATTACTTATATTGAGACAAATATTACTAAAATTTTTCACATTGATTGGAGCGTTAATAAATATTATGATATGAAAGAGTGTTGTGCTCAACTTCAATGACGATATGTATTTTGAATTCGTAAATTCTAAAATTTATATTTAATTTTTTATGTTTTTTAATTTTTGCCCCCCACAATTTCGATTCTGAATCCGTCCTTGTATGTAAGCCACATAAAGAGGATTTTATCATGTTAATATGTATTGATACAATGCATATTTCAACCTATTGTTAGTAAACAATGTGACTTTTTTCCGAAAAATGTAACTATATTTATTCTATTATTTTCTTTTGTAGAAATTATTTCGAAAATGTTCAAAAAAGATCACTGAGAAATGTGCGAAACTAGAATCTGTTTCGGATAATAAAGCTTCAAAGGTTTAAAAATTATGCCTTTATAAGTTTAAAAATAAAAATAACAAATACTCTCTCTTTGGTAATTTGTTCAACAAATACAAAACAAGTCCAATAGAGGCATTTTGGAAAGTTTATTTTGACTTTAGTAATAATCTCATCATGTTCACTAATCATGGAGGAATTGTAAGATAAAAATAAATTATAGCAAATTGTCTTTGTGCTATGAAATAAAAGATGAGAGGAGACTGTGTTGCAATTAAGAATGATCAAGTAATAATTATTAGGGAATACCCGCAAAGAAGTTTGAGGAAAATAATACAAGATTTAACGTGGTTTATCAACATGCCTACTCAATGGACAAAGATATGAGTTTTATTGATTTCAAAACAACTATGCCAGGTACAATCAAGTTCTGCAGATGTTGCAAAAACATCCAACTTCCTCATATCTAACCTCTGTTGGAAGAATTTCTATCAAAATTTGTCCAAAACTATATTGAACAATCTCAAACTGAGAAAAATCATAAAAAATGCTTAAATACCAAGTTTGGAGCCCAAAATAGTATTTAGGCCTTGCATCGTGCGCCCAGGCCCAAAATTGTCAAACAGAATAGTAGGCCTTGCACCAAGGCACGGACTCCTTCTGCCGAAACACAATGGGAACCAAAACACATGGCACAAGGTAGAGATGTTAGCCCTTGTGCCCCAGCATAGTACAAGACATCCAGCCTACGCGTTGGGGCGCGAGGTGCGGGCCATTGCCCCATGCACTGTTTCTTCTGCTTCTATGTTGTTTATTTGTTGTTTCTCCTTTTGAGTCTACTAACGTTTATCAAATTCAAGCAATGCTCGAATTTGATCCCTGAAAGGTCTTCCTCGATATATCGTTCACATTATCCTTAGTCCCAACCTTATTAAACAAGATTACATCTTGAGACACCATATCTCGAATAAAGTGACACCTGAATCGATGTGCTTTGTTCTCTCATTAAATTCATAATTCTTTGACAAGTAAATAGCACTCTGACTATTTTAATAACGGTTTGGGCGGAGGAGAAGGGAAGGAGTCGACTGCACCGTTACAACGGCGGTTTAAGATGGGTATCAGGAGGAAGGAGAGATTGGATAATTGGAGTTGAGTAGGAATAAAAATATCCGACATCGAGTAATTTTAATAAATTAAATATTTTATTCAAACAAAGGATATTTTTAGAATAGCAAAATTTGAAACAAAGGATAAATAAAAAATTTCAAAGAGAACAATATAAATATTAAATTGTTTGATTAAATTTTATTTGTTTTAGAACAAACACATCCTAATGTGGATATATTCACTTGTTTGTAAATCAATGGTTGCAAAGTACCTACATGATAATAGGTAAAAATAAAGTGATTAGAATCATAGAAAACACCCAGTAAATGGCCATAAATTCTAGCAAATAAGAAGGCAAATACTTTAATTATCGTACCTAATGTTTAGCCTTTTTATTTAGCATCTAATTTTCTCCAATTTTTAGGGTTTGGTTATTGAACTTTTGTTTTGACTACATTTTTTTGGTTTTCCTAGATATTAAAAAAAAGAATATTTCTATATGCTTTATATATTAATGAAGTGTCTAGAGTAATAGGATATGCTCAAGTTTATCATTTTACTAAGCAATTAAAATAAACTATGTTTTCTATCAAACGAATGAAGAGAAAATTACATTTTTTTCATATGGAATTCATTGAATTTATTGAGATATGTAATTTTCCAATTCTATTTAATACGTGCATGCTTAAATTTGAATAATCAAACTAACAAAAATATTAAGCATAAAATTAAATATTTAAACATAAAAGATTAGATATTTTTATTTTTTAATTTAATTATATATTTTTATACATAAAAATTTTAATCCATCTAAATAAAGTAATTGATAACTTAAGTTAAATAAACAACTAATCTTTTATATCCATTGCTTTTTTTGCATATATATAAATAAAATTATTTTATTTTTAGTTGAAGTAATACAACATTAATTACAACTATAAATGAATATTCGAAAATTCATTTACCATTCGCATTTGTATCTGTTTATACAAAATTTATCAGTATTCATTTAAAGCGAATATTATCCGTATTCGATTAGTAGATATCTGATTGTAAATGGATATGATAAATGTGTATCCGATCCATTTAATATCCGATGCGAATACATATTTATTAAATAAAATACTATTTATACTTTATTAATAGAAATTTCATAATCCATATATATGTGTGTGTGTGTGTGTGTATATATATATAAATTATAATTGAAGAATTGGGAAGAAAAAAGAATAAATTTAAAAAAATTATTATAATATAGAGAAAAAATTGAAAAATAAAATTAATCAACATAATTATTGTTGATTGACTTTATAATTAATATACTTAAATGTCATTATTATTATTAATAAGTACTAATAATCAATTATAAAGTTAATTATTAATTAAAAATTATGCTATTTGTTTGATTGCTTTCGTTTTAATGAAATTATATGGTTCCTTTATTAATTAAAATGTATATTTGATATAAATTCATAAATTCACGTATTTAGATATTCATAAATGGATATTTAAATAATATAATCAAATATCAATATACAAAATAATAATTTGAATACGGATAAGTTTAATAAAATATGAATGCATCTGAATAGTTATACTCGAATACGAATATATCCGAATTCAACCGATATCCAACGGGTATGAGTTTGGATATCATTTTTAAATATTCATCAAATTCGTATCCGTATCCGAATATTCAAAAAGTTAAACAGATACGAATATGAAAATAGTATATTCGATTCGTTTAATATCCGTTTACATTCTCAACATTGAGTTATCATTCTAGCTTAATTAAACAATTATTTTCTCAACAACTTAGAATTTTGAATATATGCATTTATTTATAAAATTTTATATTATATGTATTTCACAAGTAAGAAAATTGACTTATAAATCATAACTATCTTTTAATATTATAATCTGTTTAAAATTTTTTACAACTTATCGATTTCTTATATACTCCAAAAAAATGAGCTTCAGTGACTGAATTTTAGTGATCGATTGAGCGGCCACTAATCAATGATCGATTCGTAACCGATTAATGATCAATTTAAATATAATATTTTTAAAAAAATTGTGACGGATCAGTGATTGAATTAGTGACCGCAGAAATGCGGTCACTAATTCGGTTATTAATTAGTAAACGAACTCTTTTTCAGTCACTAATATTAGTAACCACACAAAGCGGTCACTAATTCAGTCACTAATTAATGACCAAACTCTATGCGGTCACTAATTCGATCACTAATGAATGACTGAACTAAGAGTTTGATCACTAATATTTGTGACCGCTTTATACAGTCACTAATTAATGACCACTTTTTTCAATCAATAAATGGTCACAAATATAAAATTTTGCGCTTTTCATATTCTTGTAATATGAAAGCATAGAATTTATGTAACACCTATATAAGTAATAAAATATTGTGTTTGTTATAAACATGTATATTTGATAATAATATATGTATATATGAAAAATATAAAAATATACGTACACATATAAATATATAACCACTAAATATTTCTGTATAATATCCATATAATTAAATATTAATTTATTAATGTATATATAGATACACAAAGAAATAAACAAGAATAATATTCTTATACAAAGAAAAGAATGAGAATGAATTAATATATATACATATTAATAATATATACTATATACATGTATTATGAGTAAATAAATACTTATAATATAATTAATAATATTATGTATTAATTTGTATGTATAAGCATGTATACATATTACCAAATATATGTGTAAACTATTTATTACTATAATAGTAATAAATATTAGCATTTATTATAAACTATTTATTATATAAAAAAAGAAACAAACTATTTACTACTATACATATTAGTATCTATATACTATTTTTTAATGTGTTTATAATATATTATGATAAAATATACCTAAAATTTAAAAGCAATAGTTATAAATAATAAATACAGTATGTTATTATGTTGAATAAAAATTATACAAATATTAAATGAATAATTGTTATTTTTGTTAAATTCTAAAATACAAAATAATAGTAACTTGTACATAAGAATATTATAATTATTTTTTAATTTGTAAATATTATATATATATATATATATTATTGAGACAAATGCATGAAAATTTTGCGATCACTAATACCCTTTTTTTTTTTCTCTTTTAAGTGTAATGTACACAAGATAATAGAAATTTACACTAAATGAGTACAAAATCAATCATCTTTTGGGTACTTAGTGGCTTAAACTAGATGATGTGATATCCAGAGTATGTTCATGACTTCTACAAGGTCAAAAGACATTTCTTAAAGCACTAATTGATGTTTTCTTATTTTTAGATGAAATTATTTTCGAATTCTTATATTAAAATAATCTATTTCACTACAAGAAAAATAGGATTTAATGACATTAAAAAGTGCCACTTAAATAATATTATAGTGATAATTCTATATTTAATGATATTTTTTAAAAATGTTGTTTATAGCTGTGTAGCTAAAGGTGTAATTGTCACTACTTAAATCATATTGTAACATTGATAAAGCGTAACAAGAAATATTAATGACATTTTAAAATATCACAAAAAGTGCATTGAATGACATCTCAAAGTGTCATTTTTTTTTATTTTTTTTTTGTTAAAATGACATAGTAATATGCCACAAAAGATGGATGTAGTAACTTATTAAAATGTCATAAAAAATTTCTTTTGATGACATGCTAAAATGTCATGGAAAATATAATAGATGACATATTAAAATGCCACAAAAAATTCATTAAATGACCTAGTAACATGTTAAAAAAAAGTGTGATACACTAAAATGCCACAAAAGATATTTTAAATGATAGGTAAACATGCCAAAAAATTGTATATTGATGGCCTATTAAAATGCTATAAAAGTAGTATTTACTTGACACTTTAAAATGACACAATACTTATAAATTGTTGAATTTAAAAATGTCATAAAAAAAATACTTTTTGACACTCTTACTTTCGAAATATTTATATTTAGTTACCTTAATAGTGCCCTAAAAGACTTATTTTCTGACATTTCAAAGTGCCAAAAAAGCCCAAAAAATGGACATTTTATAGTGCCACTATAAACCTTAAGCACTAATAGTATCTATTTATTTAATAGCCAAAAATTAAATTCTTTTAATAATAAAATAACATAATGATCTTTATTCTTATGAATTATAATAATTATTTAATTAAGCCAAAAAGAAATGGAGCAAAGGAGACATTCAAATTAAATGAAGTCATTAAATAAATATAAATTCTTAGAAAACATCACTAATCAATAACACATCCAATGATATTGTACTTGACTAAATCTAACAAAAATAAATAGAGCTATTAGAAAACTAGAATCCAAATGTACTTCAAATTCACTAAATATTTAGAGCTCATCAAAATTGATCATAAAGATGAGAATCCAAGACCTGAAATAGTATATCTTTGAAAACCATTTGAATCATCCATAAGGATGAGAATCGACATCCTTTGAAATCTGCACAAATAAGACAATAATATAAATAAATTATTGTTATTATATAAAAGTTATAATTATGTAAAGTAATAAGATTAATATTTTATAAAACTTAAGAGATTGTAATAATATTAGTACATACCATAAAGCTTTTGGCCAAGCAATGTTATCTCCAATAGCTTGTCCGATAGTCTTGCACTGTCCATATGATCTAACTAGTCCATACAAAAATCTGCTACTCATAAATGAAAATTTTCAAAAAAGAAAAAAAACTATTTGAAAATTTAAATAGCTACACCTGTGTTCATAACATGTTGCTCAATATCTATGTTGGTTTCCGATTCATCTAATGTAGTCTCATTCAAATGAAATTGCATGTAAGGATCCATTTAAATCTATATTAAAAATAAATAAATGAAACTATAAGCTTGAAGACCCAAACCTTCAAGAAACAGTTAAGGTCTTCAAGGTTGAATATGATGAAAATTTGCAAAAACTCTAGATAAAAAACTATGTCTTTCCTCCAACTTTATTTTAGTCATCCTCCAATAATTTGAATAATCTCTTTTCAATATATACATATATTTTATTTTGAGGGAACTTATTACATTACCATAATTAATGATTGAGGTTAGGGAAAGATCAAAATTTTGTTAATTATTATATACTTACACATTAGAAAAGGAATAAAATAGGATATTACTAATGATAATTTTTTTACCTTAATGATTAAATTATTAAATATGAAAGAATATTTAACAAATTATTAATTAAAAACATGAAATTTAAAGGAATGAACCTACGACTTCTTGCATTGAGCAGAAAATTAGTGGGAATCTATGTAAAGAAAAATCCAATAAATATTAATCCATAGCAATTCATATGTGCCAAGATTTGTGTGAAATGGAAAAGGCAATTCTTTTTTCTTCTTGTGAAGAACTGAGGCAACAAAAAAAGGGGGACATTGCATTATATTGGGTGGAATTTTTCCTTTTTTTGTTAAATTAAAGGGGTCTAAATTCTAATTAAGATTTAAGGGCAAAAAGTACAAGTGGAAAGGGGAATAAATAGGAAGCAACTAACAAAACTTGACGAGATGAAACTTTGCTTGTCTTCTTCGTCTTTTTTTGTTTCTTTTTTAAAAAGAAATCTAGTAGTTTATTAATTTAAATATTTGACTAGGCATTAGGTGGTTTATTAATTAAGTCAATGAATAATCAAAATATAATAAATTTATTCTACCTAATTAATATATGATTAATTTAGTTAATAATTAAAAATTATATTAAATTATTAATTTAATCAATACATTAATGTCACCATATATAAGTTTATATATTTTATAGTTATTAATTTTACTTTTATTCTATCTATACGTATTAATTTTTAAATGATACCATAACTAAATATGAGTGATATTAATTAAGTGCCTATTGAAATGTAATTATGTTGTCGTGTCAAATTCCTCTATATAGTGGGATTATATTATATATTATATGTATATATGTATATATATATTATAATGATATTTTTTTTAAAACTATCACCATATTGTTTTATTGTGTGACTATATTGTAAAATGCCATTAAATTAGTGTAATTAAATATATTGTGGTATTTTCTACAAATGACACTATAACATGATATACGTGCCATTTTTAATAGCAATTGATGACACTTAGTTAAAAGCCTTTAAAACCCATTTACGGTGGTATATTCAATCAAATGCTATTACTTTATTTGATATTTATTAGTTAAACGCCATAAAATATTACTTTCACTGTCATTTTCTAACAAATATCACCATAATGGTATTATTTGTCATTGTGTTATAAAATGCCATCAAATAAATGTCGCTAGATGTTTTATGACATTTTTTTCAAATGGCATTATAACTAACTACAAGTGGCATTTTAAGAAATATAATTAGTGACACTAACTAAGTGCCTTTAAAATATATTTATAGTGGCATGTTCAATCAAATTGTCACCATTTTATTTGTCATTTAATTATCAAATGTCACTGAATATTATTTTATAGTGACACTTTTTGTTAACATATTACTTTTACGTGGCATTATTTTATAAAGTGTCACTAAGTTAGTGCCATTAAAGGTCATTTTTCTTGTAGCGTTTATTAGTGTTTAATTCTAGAATTTGTTTTTTAAATTGTATTCTTTATTAGTAATAATTTTTTTAAAAAAAATACTTAATTTAAGAGTTTTTTTGGTTTATTTGATTTTAAAAACTAAAATTGTCTTGAGTAGGGGTATGCATACAATTTAAACCGACCAAATCTAATTTTTGGTTTGGTTAACTAAAAATTTTGAATTTTCAAAGTGGAAAATTGAACCGAACCGAATCGGTTCGATTTTAACTAAAACCAAACCATTCAAAACCAGTTTGGCTTTTACTGAACCAAAACTGGTTCAAGCCCCTCCGCCTCTTCTTCTTTTTTTTTTTCTTTTTTTTTTTTAATCCTAAAAGTCGTATCACTCTTCACTAATATGAGGGATTTTTTTTTTATATTCTACTATTTGAAAACCATGATAAGACTTATAAAAAATTTAAATTAGGTTACTTATTTTTGTGTACCAAAAAATGTGATAAAAGTTCGTTTGATATAAAATATTTGATTTTTGGTAAAAAATTTGAATTGGGTTACTTATTTTTTTGGTACCAAAAAGTTCATTTGATTAAAAAAATTTGTGTGATAATAAATTTGAATTGTATAAATATTTGGTGCCAACTTGCATGTTTGATAAAATCAATTTTGATATATTTTATAATAAGATGATAAAATCACTTTTATTTTAAAAATAATGATAATATAATTTTATTTTATTTTCTATCTTCTCCAATTTTATTATTCTTATTATTTTTATCTCAATTATTTCACCTTATCAAAAACTTCTTTTTTTATTTATCCCTAAAACTTAAAAATACATTAACATTTATATTATTTTAATTTTTAAATTTATTTATTTTAGACTTAAAAATTTTAATAAAAAATATGAAATTTATTAAGATTACTAGCACATAATAAGAGACATTCCACACTCATATTAGATGATGTAAGTACTTAAACAATAATACTAATGATGATTGTATGATTTGCTTGGTAGTTTACTAGGCTTAGGCCAATGTAATCGACCAAAAGGGACGTCTGAATGGAGTGTATAGGTGAAGTTAGGTCGAGTCCTACCACTAATAAAAAATGTCAGGCTTGTCGAGGAGTCGTCAGCTTAGGTATTATGATGCTCAAGTCAATACTTAATCGACTAGAAATTAAAGCGGCAAAGTGAGGGCTTGAGTGATGATGGACATGCCTCGCTGAAGGGTGGCAATGGGGTATTTATAGACTCTCTTGAGAGGTTTATATTTCAGTGACGTCCTTACTTATATAGAGAGGATCTTTGTCCTTAGTTGAGGACCTTTAGGTCTTCTTCCTCTTGTGTACTTTTCCAAATGACGCCTTTTTCTACTATTAAGGACATTGGTGGTGCGAAGGAGGGGCATGCTACTTTGGTTCTGCAAGATAGTGGTACAGGAGAGGACACACACATTAATGTGGAGGCATGTCGCCTGTCAGAGCATTTAATGTTGTAGAGAGGTAGTTGTGGTGCATTCAATGTGACTAGCTGGTGGCGTAGGACTGTTCTATGCTGCTCCGATAAACCACCTAGGGTCGATATGTTTTCTTGTCTGCAGGTCATCTATCCCCACTCTGATTGAGACGATGGGGCTCTCTTTGATCTGAGGACCTTACTGGCTGAAGGTTGGGTGGTCGTTCTAGAGCTAGTCGATCACATTCTAATTCAACCGAATGCCTCAAAGAGGATTAGGGCCTGGTCAATAGTCTAGTCAACCATTGGTGGGCTGGAATCATGAAATAGTCTGGTCGACCACTGGTTGGTTAGGCTTGTTGAGTCATCCCATATCAATTGAAAATATAAAATGAAAGAACAAACTAATTTTTTTTTTATTTTATTTAACTGAATCAAACTTTTTTTTGTGTGTTTTTGGTTCAATTTTAGTTTTTGATCGGTTCGACTTTTTTTTTTTTTATTGCACACCCATAGTCTTGAGTATAATTTTTATATATTTAAAAATTTAAGAAATATATTTCTTAAAAAAGAATTGATTATTAAAGTTAAAGTCATCATGATATAAATCAATTTAAATAATCTAAAAAAATACTTTTACTAAGAATACTAATTCATTAAATTTCTTAATTTACTGAGTCAATGGTAATCTAATCAAAAAATTATTTGTCGAGCTTTTATGAACTAGTACCCAGTGGACATGCAATCCATATAATTCAAATAGATTATATATATATATATATATATATAAAACACTCATGTTTAGTTGTAATATAGTAGAAATTTTTTATACTACTCCACATATAAATATTAGTAAAATTAATAATCTTATATCATAGTGGGTAAGAATTTGGTTTTATGCATGAAGCAAATACGACCTGGCCTTAGAAGAAATACAAGAATAGATCGATGGTGAGAGCCATAAAATTTACAGCTATGCATGGCCACCGTCCGTTCATTCTACTTCGAAAAATTATTCAAGTTCATATCTAAACATTAACTTTAAGGCTCATTTTATGCTATTCAGTTTGATATACAACAATTTAGTTTAAATATTACTAAATTATATATGATGACATCTGATGTCGCAAAAAGTGACGTCAGTCTATTTGTCACAGGTCGAAAGATCGATCAGTAGAAAGGAAATTGTGAGTTCTATAGATCCGAAGATAAGATTTTATGAGGAGAAAGGTAAGAAGCTAATCTTTTTAGGAGATGTCAAAAGCATTAAATGAGGGGGTATTTATAGCGATGATTGAGTTGGCTATGCACTGTTCGACTGAAAGTGACAATGATCCCAGATTTACACAATGGCAAGATTGGAGGATTTAGATTGCTTGCCTTTTGGGTATGTACAGGTCAAGTGATCGGGTCGACCTATATAAGAGGGATGTGGATCCTTAGACCTTTTTGTGAATTTAATTAAGAATGAGAATTATCTTTTAGAAGTTCCTTCCTCATCAACGTACTGGTCATATTTTCATTGAATGATTCATAGTTTATTTGGATATATATTCAACTGAATGGTACGAAATTTTCAATGTTGTTAATTCAGTTCCATAATATTTTGCATGCATGGATGACGAATCCACTTTTGTTGCCTCCAATAATGTCAGGTAGCCTTTCGTTTTTTCTCTGTCTTTCTAATTTTAGTAACATGAATAACAACTTCAAATTCTATTAATGGCCACCAATGTTGTCTTCGCAGCTATAAATACCCATCGTTCTCATCAAATATTTCATCACTCAGAGTTCAAAGGGGATTTCAAGAATAAGAATAAAGCCCCTGAGAGCTCAAAAAAAAAAAAAAAAAAAAAAAAAAAAAATTAGTGAATAAAAATGGGGGCCGATAATAAGAAAAAGGTAGCGGTTGCGGGGCTGGCCTCCATTCTCTTGGTGGCAATGGTGGTTGCGGTGGCTGTGAGTGCCACGAAGAAAGGCGGCGATGGCAATATCAGCACCAGCACCAAGGCAGTGCACGCCATTTGTGGCCCCACAGATTATAAAGAAACTTGCGAGCAGAGTCTCTCAAATGCCAATACTACAGATCCTAAGGAACTTGTCAAGGTGGCCTTCAGTGCAGCCATGAAAAATATTGGTGATGTCATTAAGCAATCGACTTTGTTAAAAGAAGCTGCCAATGATGATAGCGCAAAAGATGCGTTGAAGGTCTGTGAAGAAGTGCTCGGAGACGCTGTTGATGATCTCAATAGATCGTCTGATAAAGTGGGGGAATTTGATCCCAGCAAGGTTGATGAGTATGTTGAGGATCTCAGGACGTGGCTGAGTGCTGTGATTACTTATCAAGAGACGTGCATTGATGCTTTTGAGAACGTCACTGGTGACACCGGTGAAAAGATGAAAAACCTGCTGCATACTGCGAGGGAATTGTCCAGCAATGGCTTGGCCATGGTGACTGATATTTCATCTATTCTTTCACAGTTGCAGATAGGAAATGTTGGCAGCAGCCGAAGGCTCCTTTCTGAAGAACCCAAATTCCTAGTTGGACACGAAGGGATGAGAAGGCTCCTTAATGCCAACCCATCATCATTGAAGCCTAATGTTGTAGTGGCCCAAGATGGAAGTGGTCAGGTCAAGACCGTCAGCGAGGCCATTGCCAAAGTGCCAAAGAAGAATAAAAACTTATTTGTCATTTATGTGAAGGCTGGGTTGTACAAAGAGACTGTCAATGTACCCAAAGGGGCCAACAAAATCGTGCTGATCGGAGAAGGAGCTTCCAAGACCAGAATCACCGGCAACAAGAACTTCGCCCATGGTGTTAAGACCTACCACACCGCCACAGTTGCTGTGAATGCAGATGATTTTGTGGCAAAAGATATCGCCTTCGAGAACACCGCTGGCCCCGAGGGTCACCAAGCCGTCGCCTTGCGCGTCTCCGGTGACAGGGCCATATTTTACAAAGTCAACATTGACGGCTATCAAGACACCCTTTACTCCCATACCTACCGTCAATACTACCGCGACTGCAGCATCTCAGGCACCATCGACTTTATCTTCGGCGACGCCCTCGCCATCTTCCAGAACTGTAAGTTCATCGTTCGTAAGCCCATGAAAAACCAAGCTTGCATGGTCACCGCCCAGGGTCGCGTGGACCCTCGCAGCCAGGGCGCCATCGTCATCCAGAACGGCGACATCCAAGCAGAGCCAGCATTCCTGGCGGCCAAACCAGCCCATAGAGCTTACCTTGGACGACCATGGAAGGAGCTCTCAAGGACTATTATCATGCAATCAAACATCGGCGGATTCATCGCACCCGAGGGTTGGTCCCCATGGGCAGGAACTTTTGCATTGGATACATGTTACTATGCAGAGTACCAGAACCGTGGAGCCGGGTCGGATCTGAAAGGACGGGTTACATGGAAGGGCATTAAGCATATTAATGCACAAACTGCTGAGAGCTGGACTGGTGGAAGAGCCCTTAATGGTGACTACTGGATCAAGGAAGCCGGAGTTCCATATGTTCCTACCATGATGCAAGTTTAGTTATTTAATTATCCATCTTTCTTTTTTTTTTTGTGCTTTTTATTTGAGTGAATTTACGTCACCCATTTTTGCCTAGTTAAATGAGAATGTAAATCATTAATTAGATTATTCATATTCACAATATTATTATTCGTTTTATAATATCGTTATTTATATCTTAGAAAATACTTTGTTTTGCCATATTTGTCCTCTGAATTATGGTTTCCATAATAAAATTAAAAATTATATGTAGTATTTGCATAATCTTCTGTTTTTCTATAGCCTCGTTTGATTTGAAATGTAAATAATAGTAAAGATTTGAATAAAAAGAGATAAAATGATATTAAATAATATATTAGTTTGTTGGGGTTGGCTGTGGTCCGATACCTATAATTTTAACCTAACATCCTACACCTCTTAAAAAATTGACACATGTGTAAATACCATTTTTAAATCAATAGTAATTAAGTTAATTTAATATACTAACCTTTTCTAATTAAATCAAAAGTAAAATAGTTTTTAATATGAAATACCTTAAATATCCTTATAAAAAATAATATATAATAAAATTTTAAATGGTATATATATTTAAAATAATTTACTTATATAATTAAATTTATCTAATAATATTAAATAATAAAATATTTATTACTTGAGTTACATATTAAACAATATTAATTAAATTATTTATTAAAATAGAAATTATATTTATAGTAAAAATATTTATCATTGTTCAAATAATAAATATATCTAAAATAATTAATAAAATATAGTTAAATTTAATAATTAATAAAAACAATAAATCAAAAATTAAAAACTATATTAATTAAGAATAAATAAGTAAAAAATTAAATATGTGTAACTTTGACTAAATCATTTATTAATTAAAAAAGATAAATTTTAAATTAAACTATATTATTTAGTAAAATAATAATCATATATGGATTAAAGATGTTTAAAATAATGAACATATTTATTCTAATAATAAATCTATCTAAAATAACAATAAATAAGTCACAAAAGTTATTAATTAACAAAAGCAATAAATAAAAAATTAAAAACTATATTAATTAAGAATAAATAAGTAAAAAGAATAAGATATATGTACTTTTAACCTATATTATTATTAATTAAAAAAGATAAAATTTTTAATTTAAATTATATTGTTTAGTAAAATAATAATCATATATAAGTTAAAGATATTAAACTATATAAGCTGTATTATACAAATAAAACTAAACTTAAAGAAGGAAAAATACAAGTGGTGAAATTACAGAAGGGAAATTAGGGGAAAACAAAACAAAACAGTGGAGAGGAAAGAAAAGGAAAGCGTCCTCCTCCAACAAAACAAAACAAACCTATTTATAGACAAAAGAAAAACTGTGCGGACTTCAAACATTTCGAGTCCGAACAGTAAAAAGTGAAACTACTGTGCGGATTTTAAAATTTTTTTATCTGAACAGTAAAATTAACAGTAAAAAGTGAACAGTATATTACTGTTCAAATAGTAATTTCTATTACAAATTTCAATTATAACCCTCTAATCTTTTTCTTTTCTGAGGGAAGTTATTATCTTATGAATGTCTTGAGTTGAAGGTATATCTTCATTGGGATCTTGAGATTCTCCTCCCAGACATCCATATTGGTTGTCATCAGTCCTTGATTTTGACGAAGTAGCCATTGATATATTATCATCTTCTTCATCTGAAAGTTTACTATTATCTTGTCCTTTTAACTCTGCCTGTATCATATTTAGTACTTCTTTGAGCAAGTCTTCTTTGGACAATTTTTCCTTGCACATTTTAATCTTCTCTGAAGCTTTTCCAAACAATGACGAAGCTTCCTTTTTCTTATCAGACTCAAATTTTTCTTTATATAATTGTGTTGCCTTAAAAACATTATTTAAAGTATCTTGACCCTCCATTTGACCTCTTTCCTTATCAATTTGAAGCATCTTGCCCCACCATTTTATATAATAGGAACGGTATAAGCAAGGAATATTATCTTCTATAACTCCAACTTCTGGAACCCATTTCCAAATCCAGGGAATGGAGAATTCAATGAAGAAAAGCATGGCTGCTTTATTAGTTGCCATTTGATCATTTTCTTCTGCTTCAATCAATTCTGGAGAATATTGACTCCATTTATCATACGATTGTCTGAACTGGTCCGGAAGAATATTATGGGTAGGACCATATGATTGCCACCAAGATAAAAACCAATTTGGTAATTTTGTATCAAAAATTTCAGGACATACTTTTATAAACCAAGTATGTTTTCTTCTGGGATTTTCATAAAGAAAAACATTTTTAAAGGCTTGAAGATAATCCCAGTAATTAAATTTAAATGTAATTCTATTAACAGAAAATTCTTTTTCTTTTAATGAGGATAAACCCCATTCTTCAATAGAAATTAATTTTTTAATTATTATTTTACTAAAATTGAAAACATTTTTCTCTTGTGAGTGAGGAAAATAATGAGAAATTTCACAAGAGCCAGTAAAAATAAGAATATTTTCAAAAAACATTCTGGGTTTATAAGACCCAGCAGCATATGATGATGTATCTAAATACCTTTGAGCTATTACCCAAGGATCATTCTTCCATTGAAGATCTTTATGCTCAAGGGTTATTATTATATCCTTAGCTTCTTTTTGTTCAAAAGTTGTGAGAGAATCCTCATCAACTGGGGATGCAATATTAGAAGTAACATCCACAAAAGAAGGTCTATTAGTTTCTTCTGGCTTTTTGGATAAGTTGGAGGCAGAAGGTCTATTAGACTAATCTGTATTTTGTTGTTGTTTGAATTGCAGAAATTCTGTAAAAAGAGGATCTTTATAAATAGGATCAGAAGAGGCTGAAGAGGCATATGATGCCTGAGAAACATGGGAAGCTATTAGCTTCTGTTTGCCATGTTGTATTAATGGCATTGGAGTACCACGATAATTGCTTCCTCTTCCTCCTCTATTAGAGAAGGGATTATGGCCCCTATAAGGGATCATCTCTGTAAAAATTCACGAGTAAGAAAATCAGGGAGACTATTATCACTACCCTTTTTATATATAATTTTAAAATCAAAAGGGGCTAAATAAGCTTGCCATCTTGCAAACATTTGTTTAGAAATATTATGTTTAAAATCTTTATTAAATATAAATTGAGCAGCTTGACAATCAGTTTTAATTATAAAGAACTGATTATATAAATCATCTTGAAATTTAAGAACACATTTTACTATAGCAAAAATTTCTTTAGCTATAATAGCATAATTTTTCTGGCTATCATTCCATTTACCATAACAAAACCTAACAAGAATTTCTTGTTTACTATTAGGATCTTTTTGAGTTAAAATACCACCATATCCTATATCAGAAGCATTTGTTTCAACTATTTTTTCCCAATTTGGATTAGAAAGCATTAAACAAGGCAATTTATTAACATTTTCTTTTATTTTAATAACAATATTAGTATGATTTTCAGTCCAAGGTTTAGGAACCTTTTTTAACCTATCATATAACAATGCAGTATCATGAGCAAGATTTTTATAATAAGGAGAAATATAATTTAAACTTCCTAAAAATCTTTGTAATTGAGTTTTATCAGTAATTTTATCAGGAAACTTAGAAGCAAATTCAATACTTCTATAAATAGGAACAATTTTTCCTTTTTCAATAAAATGACCTAAAAATTTAATTTTAGTTTGAAATAAAACCATTTTGGGTTTAGAAATAACAAGACCATTATTAATAATAGCTTGTTTAAAAATATTAAGATGTTTAAAATGATTTTCAATATTATTAGAGAAAACCAAAATATCATCAATATAAACAATTATAAATTTATTAAAAGGATTAAAAATATCATTCATAATTTTTTGAAATTCTGAAGGGGCATTCTTCAGACCAAAAGGCATAACATTCCATTCATATTGCCCAAATGGAACATTAAAAGCAGTTTTAAACTTATCTTTTTCAGCAATTTGAATTTGCCAATATCCAGATTTTAAATCAAATTTTGAAAACATATTAGCATCAAAAAGCCTATCAAGCAAATCCTTTTTATTAGGAATAGGATACTTAATCCATTTTAAAACCTTATTAAGAGGTTTATAATTTATTACTAATCTAGGAGCACCTCGTTCTTGTTCACTATGTTTATTAACATAGAAAGCAGTACAAGACCATGCAGACTTAGTTGGCCTTATTAAGCTCTTTTGTAATAAAGATTCTATTTCTTTTTTACAATAAATTAAATATTCAGAATTCATTTGACAAGGCCTAGCTTTAGTAGGAATATTACCATCAAAGCTATCATCATAAGGCAAATCAACAATATGCTTTTTCCTATTCCAAAAAGCATTAGGGTGTTCATCACATATAGATAATGTAAATTGATTTTCAAGAAAAGCAATTTTTTCTTTTAACTTAGTATTTTCTAATTGATTATCAATATTAAGACTAACAATTTCTTGTTTTAAGAAATTAATATGATTAGTCTTTGCTTTTAAAATTTCTTCTATATTATTAAGAATACGAGAAAACGGTTCAACTATACATTCAAAATGACTATTAGTATTATTATAAGTACCAATGAAACCATTTTTATCAACCATTTTTAAAGGATATATTTGTTTTAAAAATGGGGTTCCAAGAATAATTTGATTTGAAATATTTTTTACCAATAAAAAACTATTAGGTATACAAATTTTATTTTTGCAAATAAAGGCTTTTGATAATTTATAACTTATATCAAGTTTTTCACTATTAGCAGCACGAAGAATATGAGAAGTTTTTTCAAAATACCTAGTAGGTATCAAACCTTTTTGAATACAATTTAAATCAGCACCACTATCAATAAGTGCAATAAATTCTTTTGAAAAATTATTACTAATTAAAAGTTTTATTTTCACAAGCCATTTTTGTGAAGTAACCATTTCTAATTTTGAAAGAAAATCATCACTTTGAATATTATTAGTGATATTATCAGGAAAATTAAACAAATTATCAATTTAAGGAACAATTTGTTTACCTTGAGAGATTTCTAATCTTTTAATTCTTTCTTCAAGAAAATTATTATTTCTTTTTAATTCTATTATTTCTCTTTTCAAGTTATCCACTTCTTTTTTTAAATCTATAATTGTAGTAGGACTACTATTCTTATTCCTATCTTCTAATATCTTATAAACTTCAGACATGGCATAAGGATCACTATCAGTAAGCATATTACTATCAAATTTAGAAGGGAAAGAAGAAGAGGGAGGAGATGAAGACGGGATATTATCCATTTCATCTATAATTTTAGATCTTAAAATTGGATCTTTTATTATTTTCAAAAATTCAATAGTATTATCATTACTAAGCACATTTAATTTAGAAAATTGAGAAATTAAATTATACATCTCATCATTATTAGATTTACTATTATCTGAAACAGTATTATCACAAGAAAATCCTTCTTTACAAGGATCACATTTAGAAGAAGAACTATTAGCACACTCATTTAAAGCATCAGATGTAATATCATCATCATCCGAGGATTCAAGCATTAATTTAAAAAGAATATCCTTAAGATTATCATCAATTTGTAAACTATTTATTCTTTCTCTCATTCTACACTTATCAGCATAGTGTCCTACCTTTCCACACTTATAACAGGCACCATATTTATGAAATTTTCTTTTTATGGTCCTATTAGAAGGTTTAGGTTCTTTATAATTACCAAACTCTCTATATCGTCTTATTTTTTCTTTCTGTTTTTCTCTCATCTGTCTATGAGTTTTCTTCCTAGATTTCTTTCTATTATAACTCTCATTATCTTTTTGAGGTTTATTATTAACCTGTTTTGGGTTTTTCATCCCAAACTGACCACAAAACTGGCCTAATTATTTTCTCTCCGTAATATTATTACGTTTAACTTGTTGATTCAATTTTATTTCATTACACAGGGCTAATCCTTCCTGTATACAGTTCCTATTAACTTGCCATAAGTGAATTTACTATAGTCTATATTAGATTCATTTTGCCTAAGAGTCTTTCTAACTCTCTCAGCAAACAAAGAAGGCAATCCATCTATAAATTTAGATTCCAATGGTCACTATTTCACTCTGGAAGTTCCATTACTCTAGAAAAAAAGGTGTCCTTATACCACCTAAAAGATGTAAGACTCTGACACTTCAAACCATTTAATAAGGTTCTAATGTGCTCAGAATTATTAGTTCATCTACCAGTAAAATGTTCTATTATAGTAACAATTAAAGTGTAAACAGCATTTTCAGTATTATTACTGGTTCCTTCTTGTTTAACATTATTAAGTATCTCATCTTTATTATTCTGAGAAAGATAATTATCCCACCAACCTTTAAGTTGGCCAGTAAAACCTGCAACAATAATTTTTGCAACAGTTTTATCAGAATTACCATTATTTTTACAAATAGTAGAATACATCAACATACGATGCACCAAATTATAAATATGACGTTCAGTAAAACCATCCAAGTTCCATTCATAGATGTTTTTACCATTATAAGAATTATTAAGAACTAAATCTTGTTCTTCATGCAACATATCTTGTGGTGTAGACTTAGAATAATAATAAGTTCTCATTGTTGACCTATCTGCATAATTTTGAATTTTATTGATCTCATCCCTAACTTTATTATTATAATCATTTTCATCCAACTCCTTATTAAGAGTAGAAATTCTAAATTCAGCAAATTTCTTTGTTATTACTTTTTCTAACTCAGAAACATCTCTAAGAATAAAATTATTAACCTCAGGAGGGGGCTGAATAGAAGGCATAGCAATATTATCAGGGGAAGGATTTATAAAAATTTTATTAATTTTTTCTTCTAAATTATTAATATTTTTATTTAATTTTTCCATATTAAAAATTATATTATTAAATCTTTGATCAAGTTGATATAAACTTTCACCAATAACATTTAAATATAAATTAGCATAATTCTGTTGTTTAATTAAGACATTCATATTATGAATAGTAACAGCAGCAGTGTCATTCTCAAGCATTTTATAAAATGGCATAAAAGAAAATTTATTATTTCCTTCAATATAAAAAGAATCTTGTGGAGGAAAAACAGATTTTTCTTTCCTACCATTATCACAAACATAAATTCTTTCAAGAACAAAAATTTGAGGTTCAATATATGTAACCAAAAACCATGGAACAAAAGGTATTAATTGGTTTTTTTCTTCTACAAATTTATAAAATTTTGTTTGAAAATAATTTTGTTGATCTTTATTAAAATTTTTAAAAAACCAGTTTCTAAATAAAATCCAACGATCTTTATTAAACTCAAGTTGTATTAGTTTTCTATTATAAGAACCTTTTGTAAAGTCTAACTTGTTTTGATTCATTTAAAACAATTTATTAAATGCGAGTATTTCTCACAGAAAAATCCATCTCGGATTCAGTTGGTTCTATAGACTCCTCACTATTATTATCGGCTGGAATACCATGAACTATATTATCTGAAGAAATTTTTAAATTTCCAAAACGAGTTTCAATATTATTACCCCTTATTCTAGATGTAGAAGCTCTCGATATTTGAGGACTTTCAACATTATAATCTAAAGGATCAAAAACAGAAAAAGAAGAAGAAGAAGAAGACCTATAAGGTCTACTTGATTTTAACCTACTATTACCAGGTTGTTTAAATTCAAGAGAAACATCTCCATCTGGAGTTTGAATTATCCTACTAACTTCAGTTTGTATTATTGGTTGAATAGGAACAACATTTTCTATTATCCAATTTTCAGGAAATTTAACATCATCCCACTTAATAGGTTTTCTAGTAGTAATATGGGATTTACAAAAATTGGTTTCAATTAAAATTGTTTCATTTTTATGATTATGAATCATTTTACACATTGGATTTAATGTATATAAAGGTTTATAATAAATACGATAAGTAATACAAATCGTTTCAGTATCAGACATATAATTGTAACCATGCAACTTTACATTTAAAGTCAAAGCATGTAAAATATTAACATCAGTTAATGATAACTGCAAATTATGATAAACATTAAAATAAACAGGGCCATGAGCCAAACTAGATTGAATTACACCCATAATTGAGTGCTTCCAGTTTAGATTGCGAGCATCATGCAAAATAGCCACAAAACTATCAGGAAGATTTTCAAGAGTTAATGGTTTAAAAGCAATTTGTATTAAACCAATATGAATAAATCTATAATCAGCAGATTTATATCTATCAATATCAGATCTATGAAAAAGCTATAAAGTAATATCATCTTTACATATGGGAATTGTTTCCTCAGTAGTTTTTACCACCTGTTTGAGACCAATTTTCTCAAATGCACCCAGCTGATAAATAAGTTTTGGATCCACTTTAGGAATGGTCCATTTATTAAGAAGTTCAATATTAATGGGAAGATCTATTTCTTCCATTTTACTATTTTTAGTAAAAGTAGATTTTCCTTTAAGAAAATTCATTTTAAGTAAAGTGTTAAACATGCAATCATTAAATATTTCCTATACCAGATATTTAAAATAAATAAAGTATTTATTCTAATAATAAATCTATCTAAAATAACAATAAATAAGTAAAAAAAAGATTATTAATTAACAAAGCAATAGATAAAAAATTGAATTAAGAAGAATAAGTAATATTAAAATTTTATCAAAAATTATAAAAATTAATATAAATTTTAATAATACTAATATATATCATTTTTATATTATTTTTTGTAATTAATAATACTAAAATATATAATTATTATATAAAATTTATCAAAATTAAATATGGAGTTATTATGAAATATATAATATTTATCTTATTACATTAATACTAAAATAAAATAAAATAAAAATATAAAATAAGAAAAAATAAATATAATAAAAGTAAAAATTAAATCCATCTCTCAACAAATATAATTTTATAATTTTAAATTATAGACTTCATAATATTAAAATAATAAATATATTTAAAATAATATAATAACTTAAAACTAACAATAATAATTTTAAATAC
Source organism: Jacaranda mimosifolia (assembly GCA_018894105.1). Classification (NCBI taxonomy): domain Eukaryota; kingdom Viridiplantae; phylum Streptophyta; class Magnoliopsida; order Lamiales; family Bignoniaceae; genus Jacaranda; species Jacaranda mimosifolia. Next base: position 39,215,346 of record CM032123.1, read on the forward strand.
ATAATTGGTCACTTTAATTATTTTAATATAATTAAATTATTTTGGAAAATATAATTGAATAATGTTAAATAAATAAAATAAGTAAAAATTAATAATATTGAATAATATTAAATTAATATTTAATGATAATACATAAATTGTCAAGGTGTGCAACCTGTACTCCATTAATATCGTGAAATTAATTTCAAAGGCCCTTTCTTTCCCTTCCGGCCTCCGCTGCGCCTTGACTAGGCAGACCGCCCTCTCTAATTGTAAAGCAAAATTGAATTGGAAACCCAGACAAAATTCAAACATACTGTTTAACTTCCATTGCCCACCCCCTTAATTGTAAGGCAACTAATTAGAAAAAGGTTAGTATAGTAAATTAACTTAATTGCTATTGATTTAAAAAATGTATTTATACACATTTCAATTTTTTAAGAGGTGTAGGATGTTAGGTTAAAACTATAGGTATCGGACCATAGCCAACCCCTAATTTGTTTGATATAGAAGATTAGTCTTACAATTAGGTGCAACTAAATCTACCATAATATCTAATGCATGTTTGATGTGTGGGATTAAATGGATAAATGACAAAATTATCCTCGAATAACAAAAAAAAGAGGGCACATTTGAGGATTTTTCATATGACACAAATAGAATAGCAAACAAAAAAAAAAAAAAAAAAAAGGGAGGGCAAGCAAGGTAGCAAATTTTTAGTGAAGAGGGCAATTTTATAATCGCACCTGCATGATAAATTACAATCTTGCCTAATTGCTACTACAATAACGGACTGACACCAAAAAGTAGGCTGACGGACCCACTCCCATAATTTCTCATATCAAACATCAAATTAGGCTAAATTATTTTCATTTAACTTGTAGCCCACAAATCTATATTTTGGGTCAATATTGGAGGCCCGGCCCAACTCTCTCTCTCTCTCTCTGAAAATCTCTCCCCCACTGCCCCACATACCTGAGCGGGAAAACGTTCTTACAAAAACTTTCAAAACCTCTCTCTCTCTCTCTTTCTCTCTCTCACACACACACACACAGAAACAGACACAGACACAGAGTCATTCAACCCATCAATAGATGCATATAGCCATATACTTACAACCACAAAACCACCCATGAAAATTCCCCAATTCTCGAAACACTAGGGTTCTTGTGATCGTAGCACTGTGCAAGAAAGAAGTACATCTGTAATGGGAGGCTTGAGTCTCTGCACAAAAAATGAATATTGATTGCGACAATCTTGATTCTTCCTCGGGGAGATTTCTCCAGACAGTAAGGCCTCTTCGCGACCTGGAATCGAACTGGACTGTCGATTTGGCGAAGAATTTGGAGGAATATTTACTCAAAATTTGCTCGGGGCACATCACAGGCGACGAAGACGCCATATTCTCTGTAAATTTTGCCGAAGGTAAGTAATTTATTTAAAGAAAGTCCTTTTTTTGGTTTACATTTTACAAGGGTGTCAATTTTTTCTTTTCTTTCCCCCTTCCCCGCTTTTTAACTTATTTATGAATTATGTTCGGCTTTGGGTGGAACTTGTAGCTGCATTGCTGCTTCAGGGATCTGTGCAGGTGTACAGTAGGAAAGTCGAGTATTTGTATTCACTGGTTCTGCATGCTTTGGAATTCATTTCCCAGAAAAGGTTTTGTTTCTTGTTTTCCCTTTTTCATTCTTTTCTAATTCGGTTTCATTTTTGTGGACTTTGTTAAACGGTTTTGCAAGTACAGCTCTCTTTTGTTGAACGCGAAGTTTCATATTTTGTATAGTGGTTTTTACTTTTACAGCTTGGTTTTTAGTTTGTTATTCGTTGCTTTATATAGTTAAATGTGTAAGCTTGAAGCAAGTAACAGTTACTATTGCCTGTACTAAGATGTGTTACTTGGAAAGACGGAAGATGAAAGATGAATGAGGTTAGTTTTTCGGATGTAGCTTGAGGCCTTCTGAGTAGTTATCATATTTCAGCTTGTTTTGGAGAGCTGATGGCAGTAGACCATTCTTTCTGTTGAATTGCTTCAGAAAAATAATCAAACTACTCCTAAGTAATTGGATTTGTTGTTTGGGTCATTTCTTCGATGCTACAAACGAAAAAGCATTTCCTGTCAGGAACCCTAAAAAAGTTAACATTTGCTACTTTCATGTGCAAATTTTGAACCTGTATGTGCAAATGGAAAATTATGATTTCCTGAGGTGTCGATGGATTTGATATCCGTAATTTTCTTTGGGAGTTAAACATTGATAGGAATGCTTAATATATAGTGAGAAATCTTAAAGATAAAATTCACATATTAGGTCATCCAGTTTACTTGAATAATAAAATTGTAGAAGTATGAATTCTACTGTCTGCTGAAGGTCCCAATAGACAAAACATTATAGTGAATAACTCACATTAGCTATCTTGTAATCTTGTGGATTGGATACAATATGGGATTTGTTTTGTCCTTTCAACTCTGGTAGGGAAACTTTTATTTGACATGCATTATTCTAACAGTCAAGAAGATCAAGCAGCAAGTGCATCTGCTCAACCAGGAGCAACTGGTGCACGTACTGCAAAAGATGAAGATGATGATCCGTTTTGGGGTTTACATGATGTACCTGGTAGGTTCTTTAAATCTTTGTACTTTGCATTATGATAGGGTATCACACAAGTTGTGTGAATGTGCTGGGATTACTTCATGTTTCAGTGGAAGCAAAGAATCTGCTGGACAGTACAACTTGTAAAGATGCGCTGCCCAGTCATTTTGTGAGGCCCCCTGCAAACCTAGTTGTGCTTGAAGGTGAATGCTTAGATGCTGGTGGTGATGCTGGGGAGCTAGAGTCATATCTGGTACAACAGTGTTACTTATGGCTTTGTATGACATTTGGTGCATATCCCTGTTCAAAAATAACAGCAATTTTTATTGTTACAGTTAGCCACAAATGATCTTTACCGGGATTTCATTCTGCTGGACTCTTGTGATGCTGTTGTAGTTGACAATTTTCTTGATTCTAAAGCTGGCAAAGGGCCAACTAATGTTTACAGGGGCAGCTCTGTAACTTCTAAAGGCCGCAAGACCTTTCAGTCACCATCAAGACAATCCGGGGGAACTGCACAAAAATTGTCGGTTAAAAAGAAACAGGATGCTAACTTAGCCCAGTCACCTTGTGCTAATCGTGGATTTGAATCTAATGAAAATATTGGGTGTTCTCCTCCTGCCTGTGATTTTCCTGCAGACAGAGACGATGTATATGGAATGGGTGATGGGTATTCAGAACCTGGAGACTTGGATGACTCTGATGATAATGACGATCCTTGGAAACCTTTGAATCCTCATGAACCAGGGAATTTGAAAGTTAAACCTTATAAAAAAGGTTGCTCTGAATTTTTCTGCTTTCCTCTGATTTACAAGAAGTCTGATGTATTTTCCATGTAATGGCTTCTGATATCATTCTTTGTCATGCAGTGAAAGCCAAAATGAGGCTAGAGGTTGGTTCAGGAAACATCTTTCTTTAACTACTGAATTTCCTCTCGCCAAACTTAGAGGTCCTATTAGCACTGAACTAACTGAAATATGGGAAGCAAAATTTGGTGCCTTGGAAAACCTTGGATCACAATCTCTTCCACTTTATGAGAAGGTTGCTGCTCTGATGATTACATTTTGCATCTTAATTTTCTTCTCTTTCATAAAATAAACTGCTATTTGCAGCTGCGGCAATCACTAGTTGCAGGAGAGAGGAGAACAACTGATACCTTCTGTAATCCTGAAAATAATACTGAAGACAATGGATATGATAGTGGGGATCCAGATACCGGGCCACCAGATTTTGACATGCCTGATAATACATTCAACTATGAAGATGTACCTCCACATGAAGAAAAGGTTAGGTTCATAAATTTTAGACTCACTCAATGCATTCAAAGCAGAAAACTTTAGCAGGATTCCTTCACAAGCCACTCATACTTTTTACTTGTACAGCAGGAAGATCCAGATAATCATGCAAACCTTGAAGACCTTTGCCGGTCTCACTTGGTACGAACATATTTTCCAGCTTGCCTCTTGGATGTTGACATTAGATATTGCTATTGAAGAAATTTCAAGTCATAGATCGAGATGTGATTTATTGGAGGGAATAATTCTATCCATGATTATTCGACCAACTACTACTGTACAGCTACTACTCCATGACATTAACTATAATAACAAAGTTAGCGACATTGACAATGTTGAGTTTGTAGAAGTTTCTCTGATATCATACATGCTTGTAAACCTGTCATTGTAGGATGCTCTACTTGCTACTCTTGCTGAAAATGAGAAGCAGACTGAACTGGCCACTCGAGTTTCTACATGGAAGCAAAGAATTGAGCAGAACTTGGAAGAACAAGTACATAATTGAACTCATTTCATCCATGCAAAATGGTCTCCCCTAACCCCTCCCCAAGTTCATGTTTCACATCTTTTTGTGACAGTTGTAGCCATTTATGGCAGGATGCACGTCCGCCATTTGACATTCACAAGTACGGTGAAAGAGTTCTGGATAAGCTGTCTGTGCAAGGAGATGATGGAAACAATCCCTTGTCGTTTGGAGATGTAGTCAAGGGTCAAGAGAAGCATGATGTTGCTAGAACTTTTTCTGCTCTTCTGCAATTGGTAATCCTCCCAATATGGAATCCTGAACCTTCTTTACATTGTCAGGAGATTAAGTTTTGACTTTTGAAACAATTATAAATTGCTCTGAAGCCTAATTTTTGTGAATTTACATTGTCTCCAAGGTGCTAAACTTTTGAGGAATGGTTTAGTTCTAAGAACAGCAGTATATATTGTAGCACTCCTGAAATTATTAATTTTACTGCAGGGGTTGATTTTCTATGGGGAAGAATTATATTAATTTTTAAGCATCTATTATGGTGCAGGTGAACAATGGAGATGTTGATCTGGAGAGAGGCAGCCCAAATATTAATTCGACTTGCCATTCAGATGCGAATCCATTCTATGTTCGACTGCTTAGGAACGAGAAGAAAAAGGGAATACCACTAAAGCCATCCAAAAAGAGAGCTAAATCCCCTTTGGCAAAAGGATATGCCAACTTCAAAAGCAGCAAGGGAAAGGAGAACTGCCCTGCTGCTAATTCACCACCTCAAGGATCTAACTCAAGTTTCAGATTCTCCATTAATCTGGGAAAACCAAGCAGATCTAGATGCACCCCAGAAGGCAAGAAGAGACGAAAATCCCGAATAGTTGCACCACTGGACATGCATTTTGCGGGATGACACATCCTGGTACACAAGGCAAATCCTATATATTCTCACGATTTTTATCGTATCTCCTTTTATCGTTTCTCATTGTAATATCAAACTACTGACATAACCAAGTGAAAAGCTGATGCCTGTAACATTAACATTTGTTTCTCTATAACTACTCATTAGTCAGATGAAGTAGCATTTCTCTATAACTACTCTATTACAGTGTCTTAGGCCATGCCAGAGGTTAGGTTCTGGTTTATTCCTTGTAAAGAAGCAGCATGAAGTTCTCAAATTCTTCTGAGAATTCATTAGTGTATGTTCTTAGGGACTCCTCTATGGAACAATAATTTATTGAAGCTAATTTTGGTTTCTGAATTTATGCAGTTGATTTGTTCTTTGTTCCTTGAACTTCTGGAGATTGAGATCAAGTGGGCAATGGGACATTGTATTGTTAATGTTAATAATACTAACGGTGTGCTACAAATGGACCCTTGGCCACTGTTTTTGACTTGTCTGCAGCCCTTATTTTATTCAATAATAATAAAAAAAGAAATTAAAAAAGATAAGTGTTAATAATGTGCCACGTATGGGTTTTGCCGGAGGAAGGGGAAATAAAGGTCCAAAATATGTTATATTTTTTAAATTTCCATTTCTTTGAGGAAAAAGATCAATCCACCACTAATTGAGCCTTTGGAATGTTTGAATTCCAGTTCTTACCAATATCACTCTTTATGTAGTTTGAAATTATGTTTGAATTTATAATAATGAAAGAGGTGATAGCAAAAACATTTTTTTTTAAGACAATTGAAAATTATTTTGTAATCTTCACTTTTAGGGATATAAGTAAGTTGAGTTCAACAAAAATTGTATGCTCCAGCTTGATGACCCTCTTATTAAAGGCATGAGCTCGAGCTTGAAATAAGGAAAAAGAGCTCGAGCTTGAGCTTAAGTTCCTGAACTCGATATTAGTTGAGTCGAGCTCTCGAACTCAACTTAATAAAATATTAATTATTAATATATAATAATTATTTACTATTATATATAAAATATTTAAAAATACAAAAAAGTAATTCGCAAACTTTTGAACAATTGAATTAGAGTTCAAGTTCGATTATTATAAAACTCGAGTTCAAGAAACTCGACTTGAATTTGAAAAAATTCGAACTTAAATTGAACTATAATCAAACTGACTTGTAAAAGCTCATAAGTTGGCTTCGCTCATTTTACAATCCTATTCACTATTATATATATATTAGTAGTGTCTTTTCTATGGCTTGGATTATTAAGACTACTTCAACACTAACATATTATACATTAGTAGTTTCTTTTCATTGTCCTGCAGTCAATTATAGTATACTTAATTTCTACTTTTCCTCTTATCCCTCAATTCTCTCGGAAGACATTTTCTTAATAATTGACATCTCACCATAGTCCCGTAAAAGTGTAAAGTGGTGAAAATTATAAATGATCGAAAAATTCAATTGAAATCCTCTATTCTATTCTCTATTTATTTTTTATTTTATTTTATGAATATATGATGGGTGTATTAAATATTTTTTTATAAAAATAATTAATTGACAATCAGATATATTTAGCATAAATACAACAAGTTGGAATAAGAAATGAAATAGAGGATCCAAAATGAAAAGAACTAATTAAGACTTAAAAAAATAAATAAAAGTTGGAATATGTTAAAAAAAGAAGTGGTCCAACAATTAAATATTTAATAAAAATATATACTGGAATTACTTGAATTATCCGAAAGCCAATAACTATTAATATCTTCCATATAATTCTCTTTTGGCAAAAATTGGAAAAATAATAAAAATAATTTCTGAATTAAAAAATAAAAGAAATATCCCAGTGGATAAATTCATCCCATGTAAGTATTTCTCCTGTACAAAAACTACATTCAAACTGCGGCCCGGGAGGGATCTTATCCCGCCACGTGTCCAAAGACAACGCGGGATAACTTCTGGCTGTCATCTAAACTCGTTTTCCACGACGGCTGAAAATATCCGTCGTCGAGTTCACTCAACTCTGACCGGCTCACTGAGTCCAGCTTCTAAATCCAACTCGGTGGTCCCGCGGCTGGTTCCCGCCTCATGAGGCGGCGCGGCGCCGCTACCAACCGGCGATTTTTTGTTCATGCTGAGTAATCTCTTCAGGGATAGCAAACGACTGCCAGGTGAACTCAGAGTCAACTCGTTCTCTGTCTCAAGCCGCCTCGGCGGCGCCACCTCTAGTCTCACCCCCAAGGTTCCACCACCGGCCTTCCTCCTCCAGCCGGACGGCGTCGTATTATTTTCGTTCCCACTCCCCTCCCCGCGCTGACACGTGGCGCACAATCCAGACCCTGAGCTCGAGCACGGCTCCGACACACTTACTTCTCCAGCCACTTCCACCACCGCCGCAGCCGGAGACGGACCAGGCAAGTTCACCATCGGTTCGACAGGGGACCGGCAGAGGGGGCAAGTGGAGTGAGAATGGAACCACATGTCAATACACTGGATATGGAAAGAGTGGTTGCACTTGGGCAAGAGGCGAACGACCTCGTTTTCTTCGAACTCGGATAAGCACACGGCACATTCTAGCGGTGGCTGCTCCGCCGCCTTGGAGGAGTAGAGGGAAACAGGGAGGGAATTCAGAACCTCCAGCTCGAGTCCACGGTCCACGGCCGAGCTACGGTAGTGATTGTCGGCGTAGAGCACGATATGACTCCTGCCGCTGCGGCGCTGGCGGCGACGCTCGAGCTGACGGCGGCGGAGGCGGAGGAGGTACCATCTAGCATATAGATGGACGCCCACCAATGAAACGACGACGGCGAAGAGTATAACAATGGCGGACAGCATTATCTTTCCACTCAAGGCGTACCTTTCTCCGGGCTGAGTTTCCGCAGGCAATTCTTGGTCAATATTGCTCGCCATTAGCAAGAAAATTAAGCTCCCCTTGGAAATTCAGCAATAGAAACAGAAGATTAATGAGAAAAGCACAAGGTGCGAGGTGAATCTACGTATATATACATACTATGTGAATAAAAATGGAGAATGAGGACCAAGAAATTTCATGGTGGATTCAGTAAAGATGGTCAATTGTTTAGGTCAATAACAGAGTCCAACTTAAACTGCTAAAAGACGCCATGGTTGAATGGGAAGGTGACTTCTGCGAAATGACGGAAGAGGGCATGAGGAGTTGGGGGTGTGGTGAAGTGGAATTGGTAGGTGGTTTTGTTGGGAATTTTTATATTTACATTGGCAAAGATGTAAGTGGCTTAGATTTTTATATTTCGAAATATATATTAGATTCGAGTTTAAGCTTAACAAACACGATCTTAAATTGATGACAGCTTGAGTTTGATTCGCTCAGTTTGATTGAATTTGAATTGTCAAGTGTGTCTTACACAACTGTGAGCTCAAATTTAAATTCAAAATAAAATAATAGTCATATAGTATATATTTATTAATAAAATAAAAAAATATTAAATTATATATCAATTTGCGAATTTTGAACTTAAATACAGATGGCTCAAGATCAAATTAAAATAGAATCGAACTTAATTTAACTCAACTCGAACTTGAGTCGAGTTAAGTTTGATTCATGAAGTTCGCCGGTAAACCCAATTAGTTTGCATTTGTATATTGGCCGTAACCGATATATATTACATCCATCTAATATTCCGTATCCCAATAAGAATATAAAATTCTTTTTATTGACATTGTGTTTTCTTTAACCATTAATATTATTATTATTATTATTAAGAGTGATATATTTTGTTTTACAAACAAAAGAACACCATATAAGATTCTTTATTCAACAATTTTTTTATATAGATTAAACATCTTATGAGAATCGCTCTCCTCCCCACACAGGAACGGATCTAGAAATAAGAGTTGGGGAAAGGAATTATAAGAATATAGAAGTTTAAATTAATTTATATTTTATAATTTATGAATTTGAAATACATGATCTTCATTAAAGTTGGGTACAACAATTTTTTATACTATAAATTTTCATCAATGATCGAGTCAATATCAAAACTTTTAATAATATTATTCTCAATATAAGTAACTAAGCAATTGGCTAAAAAGTCATCTTTTATTTTATTATTTAAGCATCGTTTTCACAATATTTATAGCAGAATTTTTTTTCACTTGTAGCTGTTGAAAAAAAAAATCTAATTTTTTTTTAAAAAATATTCACTTACTTTTGTTTCTTTATCCCAATCTCATCCAAATCTAAAAGATGAATTTTGATTATTCTGTAAGTCTCTTAATGTTCTATGTGACTAAATTTCCATAACGTTTTTTCACACAAATAGAATGGACATATCCTAACAAGTCTAATCTAATTGTTTTCATTTGATTAGTTGATTGTCAATATGGACTTAAAATTTTGTTTCGAGTTTTACAAAATTAAAAATAGGTAAAAATTAAATTAATTTAATTTTTATCATTAATTAAAGATCACTTAATTTAATTTAATAAATTTAAATAATCAATTATTTATTTAAAGCCCCAAAAAAAAAGTTAATTTTTTTTAAATGAATGAATATTAATTAAAAATTAATTATTTTAATTTATATTAATAATCTATTCTTAAATTTTAAATTTAAATATACTATTATTACTAATTTATATCTATATATATAAATACACACATCAAAATAAGATTTCGTAACTATTTATGCAAAATTTTTGTATATACACTAACTCAATACGTAACTTGGGTCTAATTATCAAATAGAACTATACTTCTTAAGCCACATCTGCCTAACTTTAAATATCTATCTCATTTATTCATTTTATGTAATCGGAACCATCGACCAAAGAAGAGGCCTACAAGATTTATTTGATTTTGGGTATGCTTTGTAAATGGGTAGGGTATTATCCTACCCAGACTTAAATTATCAATACACATACTCTACTCATACCCATAGTTATCAAAGATAGTGTAATGGGTATAGGTAGGATTTGTACCCATAAATTACTCATGTGCCCATACTCGAAAATTACCCATTATTTTATACTTAAATTTAATCTATGAACCTAAAAATTATTTATACCCAAATAAAATTTATAGTAATGATAAACTTTTTATATATAAAAATTACAAATATGTGAATAAACAATAACAATTAAATAATTTTCTTTATTAAAAATTAAACTAAATTAATAAAATTAATATATTGGGATAGCATTTTTTTTTTAAATTGGAATAGCAATAGCAACAGTTGAACATTTTTCATTAATAAAATTAATAGTGGAATAAATAATTTTTATAAAAATGATTAATAAAATTAATTTTGTTAATGAATAAAGTTTATTAATATAGAAATTAACTATTTTTATAAAATTAAATATAGAAAAAAGTTTTTGCTTTTAAATTATTTTTATTAACTATTTTTTAATTATATTAATTTAATTAGCAAAAAGTTTAATTGTTAATTATATTAATAAAATTTAAATATTATATCAATAAAAGAGTTAATTTAATTAGCAAAAAGTTTAAAATTAAATAATTTAAATTTAATAATTAAATTAAATTAAATATAAAAAATTTATTTTTTATTATCATATGTCAAATAATATTTTTAGTGTATATTGAGAAAATAAATATACATATTAAAAACATAAGTCTAATAAACTAGACTCAATGAGTCTTGGATTAGATAGGGCAGGGTAGGATTAGGGTCTCATCCTTTTGGGTATTTTAGGGTATGGGTGTGAGTAGGGTGATACCCTACCCATTTACAGGCCTAATTTTGGGCATATTCCCTCGCCTGAAGTCAAGATCCTAATTGTCCTCAAGACAATTTTCCATCTTTATACTTAATACCAAATTACCCAGTTTAGATCATCATCTATTTTAATTTATACTCCATCTCTTTTTCTATTTTATGTATATATGAAAAGTGTATTAAATATTTTCTTATAAAAATAATTGATTGAAAATCAGATACACTTAGTATATATACATTATATTGGAATATGAGATAAAACACAAAATAGAATAGAGAATCCAAAGTGCAAATTACCTTATCTTAGGAAAGAGACTACGTTAATTACATATCTTGGAAAATATCGCATGGGTAATTTCAAAGTACTATATAAGTCGCCATATATGTATACGATGATATTATAAAATGAAATAATAATATTTTTATTATGTATTGCCTAATAATTTTCAATCTCGTTTAGCTAGTATCAAAATGAGTGGCATGAACCCACTCAGAAAAATTAAAAAAGAAAAAGCAAAAAAACTATCAAAAATGGATAATTAAATAATTAAACTTGCATCATGGTAGGAACATAGGGAACTCCGGCTTCCTTGATCCAGTAATCACCACTGGCACTGAAGGCTCTTCCTCCAGTCCAGCTTTCAGCAGTCTGTGCATTAATATGCTTAATGCCCTTCCATGCAACCCGTCCTTTCTGATCCGACCCGGGTCCACGGTTCTGGTACTCTGCATAGTAGCATGTATCCAATGCAAAAGTTCCTGCCCATGGAGACCAACCCTCGGGTGCGATGAATCCGCCGATGTTTGATTGCATGATAATAGTCCTTGAGAGCTCCTTCCATGGTCGTCCGAGGTAAGCTCTATGGGCTGGTTTGGCCGCCAGGAATGCTGGCTCTGCTTGGATGTCGCCGTTTTGGATGACGATGGCGCCCTGGCTGCGAGGCTCCACGCGGCCTTGGGCGGTGATCATGCAAGCCTGGTTGTTCATGGGCTTACGAACGATGAACTTACAGTTCTGGAAGATGGCGAGGGCATCGCCGAAGATAAAGTCGATGGTGCCTGAGATGCTGCAGTCGCGATAGTACTGGCGGTAGGTATGGGAGTAGAGGGTGTCTTGATAGCCGTCAATGTTGACTCTGTAAAATACGGCCCTGTCACCGGAGACGCGCAAGGCGACGGCTTGGTGACCCTCGGGGCCAGCGGTGTTCTCGAAGGCAATATCTTTTGCCACAAAATCATCTGCATTCACAGCAACTGTGGCGGTGTGGTAGGTCTTAACACCACGGGCGAAGTTCTTGTTGCCGGTGATTCTGGTCTTGAGAGCTCCTTCTCCGATCAGTACGATTTTGTTGGCCCCTTTGGGTATATTGACAGTCTCTTTGTACAACCCAGCCTTCACATAAATCACAAATAAGTTGTTATTCTTCTTTGGCACTTTGGCAATGGCCTCGCTGACGGTCTTGACCTGACCACTTCCATCTTGGGCCACCACAACATTAGGCTTCAATGATGATGGGTTGGCATTAAGGAGCCTTCTCATCCCTTCGTGTCCAACTAGGAATTTAGGGTCTTCAGAAAGGAGCCTTCGGCTGCTGCCAACATTTCCCAACTGCAACTGTGATAGAATAGATGAAATATCAGTCACCATGGCCAAGCCATTGCTGGACAATTCCCTCGCAGTATGCAGCAGGTTTTTCATCTTTTCACCGGTGTCTCCAGTGACATTCTCAAAGGCATCAATGCATGTTTCCTGGTAAGTAATCACAGCACTTAACCATGTCCTGAGATCCTCAACATATTCATCAACCCTGCTGGGGTCAAATTCCCCCACTTTATCAACCGATCTATTGAGATCATCAACGGCATCTCCAAGCACTTCTTCACAGATGTTCAGCGCATCTTTGGTGCTATCATCATTGGCAGCTTCTTTTAACAAAGTCGACTGCTTTACTGCGTCGCCAATGTTTTTCATGGCTGCACTGAAGGCAACCTTGATAAGTTCCTTAGGATCTGTACTATTGGCATTTGAGAGACTCTGCTCGCAAGTTTCTTTATAATCTGTGGGGGCACAAATGGCGTGCACTGCCTTGGTGCTGGTGCTGATACTGCCATCGCCGCCTTTCTTTGTGGCATTCACAGCCACGGCAACGACCATAGCCACCAAGAGAATGGAGGCCAGCCCCGCAACCGCTACCTTTTTCTTATTGTCTGCCCCCGCCATTTTTATTCCCTTTTTTTTTTTTTGTTTCCCTTCAGAGCTCTCAGGGGTTTTATTCTTATATCTGAAATCCCCTTTGAACTCCGAGTGATGAAACTATGGCGAGAAGAAGGGTATTTATAGTTGCAGAGATACAATTGGAAAAGGCTGATAGAATTTGAGGTTGTTATTTTTGTTGCTAAAATTAGAAAGATTTACAAAAATAAAAGGCTATCCGACATTATTGGGGGAAAGAAAAGTCAACGCATGCAAATGATTGTGAATTAAAAATACCAAAACTTCGTCTTCTTCGTTCAATTGAACCACTTTAGATCTTCTATTTTAATATATATTTCATCTTCTATTTTATTGTATAGATGTATGACTAATATGTGTGTTAAATATTTTTTTATAAAAAAAATGATTGAGAACTAAGTACACTTGATATATATACATCATATTGAAATAAAAAATAAAACACGGAATGAAATAGAAGAATTAAAGTACAGTTGTACATATATTCAAGTAAATTATGAATTATTTAATGAAAACTTGATAATATCGTCATATATATAAATAAATTATTCATAGTATAATTTTATGCATATTGAATTACACAGCATGATGCAAGCCTTAAAAGTAGTTTGACTTTGAAATTCGATCTGAAATTTTCAATGTACAATGAACAGAAAGTGTTGTTTTTCTCCGAAAGTGTCTCAAAATTTATGCAATCAAAGTATGAAATATAATAGAAGATTTAAATTGATGTTAACGTTTAATTAATTCTTTTTTAAAGAGAAAATGTTGAGAGGCTTAAGGATTTTATTTTCATTTCGTTTTAATTAATTTATTAAAATTTAATTCACATGTGTTCGTGTATATCTCTATTTTTCTTTTTTTTATGCGTGTCACATTTTTTTTTTTAATTTTACGGGTCGTATTACTTCTAGGGTTGGGTACTTGTTCATGCACAAAGTCCCCACTATAATATAAAATAAATTAATTTTATTAATATATATGTGTGTGTGCGTGACATAAAAAATTTCTCCTATATTACACATAAACATTGAGTTATACATATATAAATGGTGATATTGTCATTACCGGAAAAATTATCAATTTATTTTCATAATTAATTACCTTAGAGTTCTATTTTAATACACGTGTCATAAATTTATAAAATAGAATAGGAGATGAAATAGAAAATGAAATAAAGAATTTGAACTGTTTTCATCCTATGCCATTTTATTTTCCGAGGATGGAAAATGAATTAAACATTGGGAAATTTTCTATTTAAATATAATTGAGTTATTTAATGTAATTCACTCTATAGATTAATCTGTATTAATTGTAATTCAAAGGGATTTTATGCCACCATGACTTGATTGTCTTTTAAATTTTGAGCGGTATTCATAAGCATGTTGAGAAAATATTGAAATATTAAAATTATTACTTAAACTTAATAGTTTAGAGTAGTTAACTCAAATTATATAAATTATAAATTATTTTTTAAACTTATATTATTCTTTTATTTAGAAAATTAAGTTTGTTCATGAGGATCCTAAATATAAATCATTAAGAAATTTAATATTCATAAGGCTAGCAAAACCATGATGCAAAGGATAAGACACAATGTAAAAAGGTAAAATTTGAATTTAGAGAATGAAAAAATAGAAAGGATATATAATCGGCTTCTTTAATCTTTCAGACGTCAATCTCATGAACTTTTTTACGATTTTCTTAAAGAGAATTGTCTCACATTCTAATACATATATATATATATATATTTATCTATCTACTTATGCCAATTTAAATTAAATTTGTTGTTTTTCATAAAAATCTAGGAGTTTCCTTAAAAATATCAATTATTAAAAAATTATTTGTTATAATTTTAAGTAAAATTATAATTTTTAATTAACAATGATTTCTTTAGCATAAATTCCACTATGTCATTTTATAATTAGTGTGTTTAAATGAATTGCTCTATACTATTAAGTTTAAATAAAAATAAAAAGTTTTACTTTAAATTATTTTGGAAAGAGGAATGAAATCAAAACATAATATATCTTCTTAATTGAGGAGGCAAATGTACATCTTCACAATTTATTATTATTATTATTATTATTATTATTATTATTATTATTATTATTATTATTATTATTATTATTATTATTTATTTTTATTTTTTTAGGCAAAAGAAAATTTTCATTAACTAAGAATCAAAAGCCAAAACTTGGTCTAATACAATTTGAGCAGACAACGTAGAGTTCTGAAAATACAAAGCTTGTTTAGGTAGATGATGAGCACACTTATTCCCACTCCGCCAAGTATGATTGAATGAAATATGAATAATACTGAGAAGAATTCCCCTAGCATCTAATATTATCGGACCTATAGATGATAGGTTGCAACTCGAATCTTGAAGTGCATGGATGGCCGAAATGCAATCCCCTTCTATGATTATCGAGGGCCAAGCAAAATCAACACACACCTGACAAGCAAACCTAGCCGCGAATGCTTCAGCAGCTTCAGGATCAACTAAGATGGGAATAAGCCGAAAAAACCAAACTAATGGGTGACCTCTGAAATCCCTTGCGATAACACCAATATCAATGGACTTTGCCTCTGTAAAAATAGCCGCATCAAAGTTTACCTTAACTTGTGCGTCAAATGGGGCTTGCCAACACGTGATACTACGACTTGGACTAGTGTAGCCATAAGGTTTTGCTGCTGATCGAAACCAAGCAAGAAAATTATGAGCAATGTCCACAACTTGAAGAGGAGACCAGCATGTGTTTTCAAACTTAGATTTGTTACGCCTTTGCCATAAATATCAACATACAACAAGCAGGAAATCAAGATGTTGTTGTAAACTATCTGAATAGATCTTTGAAAACCATTCTAGAACTGAAGAAATAGGATGGAGAATTATGGAACTGGGTAGATGGGAGAGAGCCCAAACTTGCCTGGCGAAATAACAGTGAAGGAGGCAACGAAGAACGCCTTCTGGTGTGTATTCTAACAAATATCACACAACAAATCATTAGACAACTTCCTTCGACATAAAACAGTTTTTGTAAGTAGAAAATTACGAACGGCAGGCCATGCAAATTGCTTGACTTTGGGTGGGACTTTGCATTTCCAAATAAATGAAAAATCAGGGATTGCCGCCATACTACAGGATCGTCTGGTGGTAGCAACCAATCTATCCTTAACAGCAACAGCAAGGTGATAAGCAGATTTAACAGAGAATGTGCCAGACTTTGAATAATGCCATACCAAAGTGTCTGGATTGTCCCTCTTCCGAAAGGTATACTGGAAATAGTTTCAGCATCAGGTACAAGGAAAACATCTTGAATCAATGAATAATTCCAGGTTCCAGTTTCTTGATTAATCAATGAATAATTCCAGGTTTCAGAATCAGCGGGAATGAGATTCAGAGGAGAAAAGACTCGAAATGCAGGTTGTCAAGGAAGCCATTTATCCTTCCAAATGTAGACATTATTACCATTCCCAATCCTCCAGTGAATTCCCTCTTGGAGCAAGGATAAAGAATGCCAAATACTCCTCCAGGAGAAAGAAGGATTATTACCCAAAGAGGAATGAAGTTTATCACAATTTGAGTAATACCTAGCTTTAAATTACTTGGAAAAAGGAGAGGTAGGATTTTGGAGCAATCGCTAGCCGTGTTTTACTAAGAAAGCTTTGTTAAAAGCCCGTAAATCTTGAAATCCCATTCCCCCGTCTCGTTGATGTAAATCTTCACAATTTGAAGCGGCAAAATGTTACATTTATGTAATTGTGGGAAATTCATCAATTTTATCCTTAATTTTTCTTTCTTTTTTTTTTTTTTACATTAATTAATTGATCGAATAATATTATCTTTACACTTATACGTGTAAGGTTCAGATTTAAATTATGACAAATTTATAATGTGCACATACATGTATAGAAAAAGAAATAAAATCCCAACACTCCCTCCCCTTTTGCCTAATTACTCTCTCCCACTTTTATCGGAGCTTAATTTAAATTCAATTCAGCAAAAATTACAGTCAAATTGTTGTTGATGTATTTTAAATCTTTTATTTTATTTCATATTTCATTTAATATCTCATTCTATAAATATATACACATGTATTATATATTTTTTTATAAAAATAATTAATTAAAAATTAAATACACTTAATATATATTTATTGAATTAAATAAGAAACCACCTCAGGAGGCCCAGATCATCCGCGGGGCCACCGAGTTGGATTTAGATTGTAGACTCAGTGAGCCAGTCAGAGTGGAGTAACTCGCCGGCGATTGAGAAATCTCTTCAAGGATATCAGACCAGTTCCTGGAACTCTAAGTCAATTCATCCCTAACTAAGCCTAAGTCGGCGGCGCCACTATTTGGTCCCAATGGTTCTCTCCTCCCGTCCATCGGCTCGTATTATTGTCATTTCACATTCTCATTCGATTCCCCTCTTTAGTCACTTTTTAGATCATCTACTTCATTTTTTTTTTTATCTTTTATTTTGACTTGCTGTATTTATGCTAAGTATATCTAATTTTTAATCAATTATTTTTATAAAAAATATTTAATATACTTGTCATATATCACGAAATAGAATAGAAGATGAAATAGAGAATAAAATAGAACATCTAAATCTCTCTTTGCTAATCTATTAATTAATATGGGTAATATACTTTTTACCACCCAAAGAACACCTTATAAGATTCAAAATATTGCAATATTTTATGTAGATTTAAAATTCTTATATCAAGAATCATTTCTTCTTGGCACATTAAAATAAAATTAGGTAAAATACTTACATATGCCAAGTTTTCATGCATAAAAAGCCCAATAAATCACTTAATTTCAATTGCCAAATTTAATTGGTAATTACAACTACCTATATCTCATTACTTTCCAAGTTTTACTTGGATCTTGGAATTTTGAACATACAATCTTATTGTTATTCAATACAAGTTATTATTTTCATTCCTAAATATTGGATTGTACTAATTAAGCACAAGTTCCAATTTTTATACTTAAACATCAAATTACCTAATCTCCACAAAGGGAGCACATCAACTATATATCATATTACATGGTTGAAATGAAAGTATTTTGTAAGTTCACAAATATACATATAAATTAGGCACGTAGGCATTTCAGCCCATTTTAGTAGAGGGGCGTGCTATTTATTTATATTAATTAATTTGCAAGGGATTCAATGCAGATTTTGATGGGGATCAAATGGCTGTTGATGTACCTTTGTAACACTCTTATTTTTGGTATAACAATTTACAATAGTTAGTACCAAAGTGAGTGGCGTAAACCCACTCTAATAAAAAATAAAATAAAAAATAATTGAATGAATAATTAAATAATTAAACTTTCACCATGGTAGGAACATATGGAACTCCAGCTTCCTTGATCCAGTAGTCACCAGTAAAGGCTCTTCCTCCAGTCCAGCTCTCAGCAGTCTGTGCATTAATATGCTTAATACCCTTCCATGTAACCCGTCCTTTCTGATCCGACCCGGGTCCACGGTTTTGGAACTCTGCATAGTAGCATGTATCCAAAGCAAAAGTTCCTGCCCATGGAGACCAACCCTCGGGTGCGATGAATCCGCCGATGTTTGATTGCATGATAATAGTCCTTGAGAGCTCCTTCCATGGTCGTCCGAGGTAAGCTCTATGGGCTGGTTTGGCCGCCAGGAATGCTGGCTCTGCTTGGATGTCGCCGTTCTGGATGACGATGGCGCCTTGGCTGCGAGGGTCCACGCGACCTTGGGCGGTGACCATGCAAGCCTGGTTGTTCATGGGCTTACGAACGATGAACTTACAGTTCTGGAAGATGGCGAGGGCATCGCCGAAGACAAAGTCGATGGTGCCTGAGATACTGCAGTCGCGATAGTATTGGCGGTAGGTATGGGAGTAGAGGGTGTCTTGATAGCCGTCAATGTTGACTCTGTAAAATACGGCCCTGTCACCAGAGACGCGCAAGGCGACGGCTTGGTGACCCTCGGGGCCAGCGGTGTTCTCGAAGGCAATATCTTTTGCCACAAAATCATCTGCATTGACAGCAACTGTAGCGGTGTGATAGGTCTTAACACCATGGGCGAAGTTCTTGTTGCCGGTGATTCTGGTCTTGGAAGCTCCTTCTCCGATCAGCACGATTTTGTTGGCCCCTTTGGGTATATGGACAGTCTCTTTGTACAACCCGGCCTTCACATAAATCACAAATAAGTTCTTATTCTTCTTTGGCACTTTGGCAATGGCCTCGTTGACGGTCTTGACCTGACCACTTCCATCTTGGGCCACTACAACATTAGGCTTCAATGATGCTGGGTTGGCATTAAGGAGCCTTCTCAGCCCTTTGTGTTTTAGGAATTTAGGGTCTTCACCGGGTGCATAGTCGGTGGGATCACCAGCGTACAAAAACCTACCTTCTTCAGAAAGGAGCCTTCGGCTGCTTCCAATATTTCCCAACTGCAACTGTGATAGAATAGATGAAATATCAGTCACCATGGCCAAGCCATTGCTGGACAATTCCCTCGCAGTATGCAGCAGGTTTTTCATCTTTTCACCGGTGTCTCCTGTGACATTCTCAAAGGCATCAATGCACGTTTCCTGGTAAGTAATCACAGCACTTAACCATGTCCGGAGATCCTCAACATATTCATCAACTCTGCTAGCGTCGAATTCCCCCACTTCTTCAACTGATCTATTGAGATCATCAACGGCATCTCCGAGCACTTCTTCACAGATCTTCAACGCATCTTTGGTGCTATCATCATTGGCAGCTTCTTTCAACAAAGTCGACTGCTTTATTACATCACCGATGTTCTTCATAGCAACATTGAAGGCCACTTTGATAAGCTCCTTAGGATCTGTGGTATTAGCGTTAGAGAGACTCTGCTCGCAAGTTTCTTTGTAGTCTGTGGGGGAACAAATGGCATGCACTGCCTTGGTGTTAGTGTTGATACTGCCACCACCATTGTTGCTGTTGTCGCTGCCTTTCTTGGTAACACTGACTGTCACAGCAACGACCATGGCCACAAGGAGTATGGAGGCCAAACCTGCAACTGCTACCTTCTTCTTGTTATCCCCCGCCATTGTTATTCACTAAAAAATTTTCTTTTATTTTTTTCCAGAGCTCTCAGGGGCTTTATTCTTATTCTTGAATCCCCTGTGAACTCTGATGAATGATGAAGCATTTGATAAGAAAGAAGGGTATTTATAGATGGAGACAACATTTGTACATCGTAAATAGAATTTGAGGTTGTTAATTAGTTTTTCTGAAATTGGAAGAATGTGCATAAATGATAGGCTATTCGATATTATAGGAGGAGAGAGGTAAAAATACGATTACATGTAATGTATGGTTTAATGATTGGTACGTATCAAATTGAGTGGTGTAACGTGAATTTTAGAACTAGTTTAACGTTTGGATCCAATCTGAAATTGTCAATGAAGAAAGAAAACGGTGATATATGCCTGAAACATTAGTTGTCATTTGCACGTTCAACTAAAGAGAAAATTAAATTTATTATAATTAAAGTTACTGCAAAGAGAAATTATTAGCATGAGTTATAGTATGTATATCTTATTAATATAAGCAATTTATTCATTCATTTATTATTTATAGCATACACACTCATACCAAGAATTTATTTAAATTCGAAATTCAAACGTCACACATATAAGTGTATGTGAAAATAATCTCATATGTCAATTAACCACTCAATAATTGTAAATTGTTTATTTGTTAGTTTATAGAGTCATCCATTCGAGAAATATAGGCTTGGCAATTTGAACTCACTCTACGGGTACCCACCCCAACCCACCTTGACGGGGCGGGTAAAAAGCTCAATCCGCATGGGGCGGGCAGGTTTTAGTGCAAATTTTGTGCGGAGCGGGGTGGTGCAGGTTGGGTTCAAGACCAACCCGCCCTACCCCGCCCCGCGTATATATATAATTTTTAAAAATATAAAATAAAACTTAAGTTATTTAACTCTATTCAATAATTTTGAACTTTTCATTCTTTTAACACCCGTCGCCCGCCTTCTGCCTTCATTCTTAACACCGACACCTGCCGCCCATCTTCACTCTCTGAGGAAACAATCTCACGTCATCTTCTCATTTCTCAACACCGAAATAAATATTATTTAGGTTTTATGTCTTAATTTTTGTTGTTTTTTTTTATAAAGACAAAGCTATTGTTTTGTTTGAAATTGTACTAAGTTGTTATGAATTGAGTAGATCAAGGTCGGATGGAGTGGGGCGGCTGCAGGTTTTATATATTTAATACGAGGTGGGTTTCAAAATATTTTTCTAAGTGCAGTGAAGGTTCAAGTTTAAGGAAAACCCGCCCCATTACCAAGCCTAGAGAAATATAAGATTGATGGTACGATTACCTAATAATTCAATTTTCGCGCTTACATTAGTGATGTTGTCATTATTGGCAAGATTGCCAATTTAGGCCCGTAATTGCAAATTTATTAGAGTCCCATTTTGCTACTATTTTGTTCTTAAGAAAAGGTTTGATTACTTCAAATTTGTAGCCAATAAAGGACACCACCCAAATTATTCCTCGATAGGGGTGTAAAAAAGATGAGAGGATTCGCAAACAATTCGATCGCTTCGATGAAAATTTGTATTCGACTCATTTTTTCAAGCCCGAATCAGATTGAACTTGAGCTTGTCAGTCAAGTTAGTCGAGTCGAGCTCAATAATATTCAGTTCGAAAAATTCATGAGCCTAAATGAGCTTTTTTATTATATATAGTTACAGCTTAGGCCCATATATTTAGGTTCATAAAAGTGATGATGATATGTTTTTTTAATTTTAATAAAATAATAAAATTATTTGAAAAGTTTATCATTATAAGTTTTGTTTTGAGTCTAAATGAGCTTGAACTAATCTAAATTTATACAAGCTCAAACTCATAGAGTTTAAACAAATTGAGCTTTATTGCTTTCCTATTATGAGCCTTATCGAGTCGAACTTGATAGATAAGGCTCGTCCAAACTTTTGCCTATTCCAACAAGTCGAGCTTGAGCTCGACTATTTAATCTCGACCAAACTTGAGTCCAAACTCACGAATTGATAGACAAACTGAGCTTGGACCTATTAAATTCAAGTTTGATTCAACTCGTTTATGCCCCTAGCTATTCCTCTACGTTGGATCCTCTATTTCATTTTGTATTTCATCTCCTATTTGAATACGATGTATATATGCCAAGTGTATTTGATTCTCAATCAATTATTTTTATAAGAAAATATTTAATGCACATGTCATATATTTATGCAATAAAATAGGAGATGAAACATATATTAGAATAGAGAATCTAAACCGCTATTCCTCATATAAATTTCATGTAATTTGCATGTGATCTCGCTTAATTGAAATGGAGGAAAATGTACCTTCCTTTCATCCCTCAGTTTTCCCTTCTCTTTTTTTGCCCTAACTTCACGCTCCCAACTTTCTCCAAAATTTAATTTATATTCAATTCTTTCAAAATTAATCAATAAATTAATTGATAGCATTTTTTAACACATATGCATACTTGAATCGCTTTTGAACCTTAAACTTTATATATGTAAGTGTGAGAATGATATCATTCAATTAATTCATGACACATGTCAAATACATATTAAATATATGTATTGATGTTTCAATACTTTACTGTACGTTTTAAGGCCTTACGGAACTCATGAACATTTCCATAGGATCATAATCCTATATACCAAATCAAGTTTGCAACACATTATCAAATTTAAGCCACTAAATATTCTGTCAAGTGGTTAATTAATCAAATAGTATCGCCATCACACGTATCAGTGTGAGGTTTGAAATTTAATTAATTTTAATAAATTTTTAGTACGTCTATGTGTAAATATAGCCACTAAGTACCCGAAAGGTAATGATTTGCCAATAGAAAAAGAAAAGACAAATAATTATGGATATATATAATTGAAAGAATAACTATTATTTGGAGGAACAAAATAAATATTTATAGACATTTGGTGTCAATTAGCAAAGTTTTATATGCTTTTTTTTTATTTTTTATCATGCAAATATCAAAACTTTGTGTGCTCAAATGTTGAAGTCGCATACAAATGAACTACATAGGTTAACATTCACATTGTCTATGTCCTATAGGAAAAGAGGAGAACATTTCCATTAGATAGATCATGTAATTAACTTAATTAGGTAATGTCTTATTGCTTTTAGATGGAATTATGGAAAATTTAAAAACATTAATATAATGGCTTAAATATATATAACTTATAGAAATTTATTTATTTTGATACCTATTCTTAACATTAACATTTTAAAAGATCCATTCATATAATTTTAAATTCTCTACTTTAATAAGTATTCCATCTTTTATTTCATAAAAACTCCTAGCTATAATACGGAGAATTACAAGGCATTAATTTCTTCTTCTCCTTCTCAACATTTTCACTAGAAAATAATTGTTTTGCGGGTAAACTACTTTGCATAGTTTGACGTACATCTATTGCCTGCAGATTTCCTTCTCAATTCATTTATTACAATGAATTTTATACTGTATTTTCTTCAATGGTAAATTGCAAAAGTAAAATTGTAGTTATGTCCAATTCGCAATATGGGATCGAAATTTGAAGTGGTATTAAAGTAGAACTAAAACTCATTAATAAAAAAAACAAAAAAAATGACAGCGGCTGTGGGAAAACATAGACAACATCGGTGATTCTTACCATGCAAGCAATCACCAACGCTAACTGTATTTTTTAGTGGCTGCTATTTTTTTTTTAATGAATTTTTGTCCTGCTTTAATACCACCTCCAAATTTTGATTTAAAATACAAAATGATCATATCTATGGTCCTAGTTTTACAATTTTCCCTTGCCTAAAAGTTGCATGAGAAAAATTAAAATATTCTCTACTCCTAAAGTATAAATAACAAAACAACTAGCTCAATTATTTTAATCAACTTATTTAAATATAAATTATTATATTTTTCTACCCACATGTACTTTATATATATATATATATACGTTTAATCATATATAATCACACACTAGTCCAACAAATTTATAATACTATAGTTTATTTTGATGAAAACATAACGAGATTATGTAGGGGTATTTACAAAAATATAGTGAAAAAAATTAACTTTTACAAAACTACCGCATTTCTGAAAATTTTTGAAAACTATAGTAAAGCGTGGCTTGCAGGTACGCCTTTAACTATCTGAAATTTTTTTTTTTAATAAACAAAGAAGAGGTGTGGCACGCAGCCACGCCTCTTTGAGATTTTTTTTTTTTTTTTAAATTGCCAAGAGGCGCGCCACGCCTCTTGCATGGGAATTTCAATACCATAAGAGGCGTGGCCTCACGCCTCTTATGCCAAATATATATATATATATATATAAATATTAAGAAACAAAGAAGCTTGCATAGAATTTATTTTATTTTATTTTGATGGTGGTTGAAATTTTCTTTTAGAAGATGTTTGATTGGCTAATGTCAGCCCAATACCCTAATATTGTGTGTAATTTGATATAGAATATTTTATTTTATATTTAAAATTTAATTAACTAAATTTTTTTAAATATTTAAAATGAGCCAAAAAAAAGTAGTATAAGTTTTGAATTTTTTTTTTATAAATGTATTATTTTATAAAATGCAAGTGATTGAAGTATGTTTCTATAAATTTACTATACTTTGTATTTACTTCAATTGATGTAAATATTAACTCATAAAGGAATGCTTGTAATGTTAGAAACTTGGCCAAAATAGGCATGTGAAATCACAGTATATGATTTTATATATTAATACATTCTTCAAGAATTATCACACATTCTAATCATAAGCGATGCTTGTAATTTGAAGGTATGTTATTATTATAATATAAATATAATATATTTAATTAATTTGTAAAATGTGATACACATAATTTATAACAAACATAATTTTTTAAAAATATATAATATTTATAATTTTTAAAAAAAAATTCATTTAATATGGATTAATTTTATTATGTAATTTTAAATTTCTAACTTAATATAAATATTATTAACAATTAATATAAAATTATTAGCACTTCAATTACTTAATAACCACTAATGAAAAAATTGATACTTCATAATACGCTTTTATTTTCTTTTTACTTTTGTATGAACTAATAACCAGAAAGGAAAGACCATAAATATCAACTAATATTAATGTCATATCTAATCAATTTCGAATTATTCAAGCTAAATATTAAAATTAACTTTCGAATCACAAAATTATGTAAAACTAAAATAAACAAATTAAATTAAAATATTTTTTCTCTATCTTCCTTTTCTCCATTAATTGCTCTCTCACAACACTAGCAATCACTCAGTTTCTCTAAAAAAATGAATGTTGGAATTTATAAACCCCAAGAGGCATGGCTTGGCATTGTTTTCTTCTTGATTTTCTTTTAAAAAAAAAAAAATCGCCATAAGAGGCATGGCCTTTGGTATATTTTACATTCCCATGCAAGGCGTGGCCTTGGCAAATAAAAATAAAAATAAAAAAAAGAAGGAAAAAATTTCGCAAAGAGGCATGGCTGCGTGCCGCGCCTCTTCTTTGTTTAATTAAAAAATAATAATAATTCAGATACTTAAAGGCGTGGCTAGCAGCCACGTCTTACCATAATTTTGTAAAATTTTTAGAAATGCAGTAGTTTTGTAAAAGTTGTTTTTTTTCACTATATTTTTGTAAATAGCCCTATGTAATGTACGCACTTATTTGAAACACAATTTATAAAAAAAAAATTTTACATTAGGTAATTAATTTCCTAGTGTTTTATAAATTATCACATGTGAATAAACGATAATGTAATAAATTGAAATAATATTAAATTATCATATTTATCCAACAATTTACAGTATATCATAATTAAAATTGAGTGGTGTCTAATAACCACTCAAAAAAATAAAAAGAAATAATAAATAGTTGGATAATTTAAATAATTAAACTCTCATCAATGTGGGGACATATGGAATTCCGGCAGCCTTAACCCACCAGTCACCCTTTAAGGCTCTTCCTCCCGTCCAGCTCTCTGCAGTTTGTGGATTGATATGCCTAATACCCTTCCATGTGACCCGTCCTCTCTGATTCGACCCGGGTCCGCGGTTCTGCCACTCGGCATAGTACAGTGTGTTCAATGCAAAAGTTCCCGCCCATGGGGACCAACCCTCAGGTGCGATGAATCCGCCAATGTTGGATTGCATGATAATAGTCCTGGAGAGCTCCTTCCATGGCCGTCCGAGGTAAGCTTTAAGTGCTGGTCTGGCCGCAAGGAATGCCGGCTCTGCTTGGATGTCGCCGTTCTGGATGACGATGGCGCCCTGGCTGCGTGGGTCGACGCGGCCTTGGGCGGTGACCATGCATGCCTGGTTGTTCATGGGCCGTCGGACGATGAAGCGGCAGTTCTGGAAGATGGCGAGGGCGTCGCCGAAGACGAAGTCGATGGTGCCGGAGATGGCGCAGTCGCGGTAGAATTGACGGTAGGTGTGGGTGTAGAGACTGTCTTGGAAGCCGTCGATGTGGACGTTGAAGAAGACGGCTCGGTCGCCGGAGACGCGCAAGGCGACGGCTTGGTGCTTCTGCGGGCCGGCAGTGTTCTCGAAGGCGATATCTTTGGCAACGAAATCGTCGGCGTTGATGGCAACTGTGGCGGACTGGAAGGTCTTAACGCCGTCGGCGAAGTTCTTATGGCCGGTGATTCTCGTCCTCAACGGCCCTTCTCCGATCAAGATAATTTTGTTGGCTCCTTTAGGAACATTGACGTACTCCTTGTAAAGACCAGCCTTCACGAGAATCACATATGGGTTGTTATTCTTCTTCGGCACTTTGGCAATGGCGGCGTTGATGCTTCTAAACTGGCCGCTCCCGTCTAGCGCCACCACGGCATTCGGCCTCGCGCTAAGGAGCCTTCTCGTGTTTTTGCTGACGAAATGTGGATCTTCACCCGGTGCATAGTCGGTGGGATCACCGGCGTACAAAAACCTACCTTCTTCGGAAAGGAGCCTTCTGCCGCTGCCAGCATTTTCCAACCCCAACTGCGAAAGAATAGATGAAATATCAGTCACCATGGCCAAGCCATTGCTGGACAATTCCCTCGCAGTTTTCAACAAATTCTTCATCTTTTCACCAGTGTCGCCAGTGACATTCTCGAATGCATCAATGCACGTTTCCTGATAAGTAATCACAGCACTCAGCCATGTCCTGAGGTCCTCAACATAATCATTAACCTTGCTAATGTCGAACTCCCCAAGTTTTTCCGACGATCTATTAAGATCATCAACAGCATCTCCAAGCACTTCCTCACAAACCACATATGCATCTTTAGTACTATTATCCTGGGCAGCTTCTTTTAACAGATTGGACTGTTTCAAGACCTCGCCAATATTTTCCATGGTGGCTTTGAAGGCCACTTTGATAAGCTCCTTAGGGTCTGTGGTATTGGCATTGGAGAGGCTCTTTTCGCAAGTTTCTTTGTAGTCT
Organism: Jacaranda mimosifolia; assembly: GCA_018894105.1. NCBI lineage: Eukaryota > Viridiplantae > Streptophyta > Magnoliopsida > Lamiales > Bignoniaceae > Jacaranda > Jacaranda mimosifolia. The sequence continues at coordinate 39,243,019 of CM032123.1, forward strand.
GTAGGGGAGCAAATGGCTTGCGCTGCCTTGGTGCTGGTGCTGACGCCAGCACCACCGTTGGACGAGTCGTTTCCGTCGCTGCCGCCTTTTCTGGTGACTCCCACTGTCACCGCAACCACCATGGCCACCAAGAGGATGGAGGCCAGTCCGGCAACCGCTATCTTCTTTTTATTATCAGCCCCCATTTTTATTCACTATTTTTTTTTTTTTTTTTTTTCTTCAGAGCTCTCAGGGGCTTTATTCTTATTCTTGAAATCCCCTTTGAACTCTGAGGATGATGAAGCATTTGGTGAGAAGAAAGGGTATTTATAGCTGCACAGACAACATTGGATACCATTGATCAGATTCGAGGTTGTTAAGTTTGTTTCTACAATTAGAAAGATGTATCCAAAGATAAAGTCTACCCGACATTATAGGAGGAGATGAAAGTGGCCAGCCATGCAAGCATGCAAATTTTTGGAACTGAATTTTGAATAATTTAACCAATAGATTTGGTCTCGAGTAATTTCAAGAGCGGGCTTTCTACCGTCAAGTAGGTGTCGTACCTACCTGACGGTTTTCAACTGTCCGATTCCTTTCATAAAATCTATATCATTGAAAAGGTATGAATGGTCAGTAAAGAAAAATACAAAAATAACCTTAGAGCAAATAAGAAATAAGTAGTCGCTAGTTAAAGTAGCGATTTCTTTTGACACATACATTTATCTTGGTTAATAGGTAAAATTACAAACTTCATCCTGTAACTTTACCCCATTTGGTTTTTCGTCATATAAATTGCATAATATCAATTCCCCTATAAGTATTAAAAAATTGTCATTTTTCGTCCTTTTTTGGCCGGAGCCGGCGAAACTCGCCAGAAAATGTGACGTGACACACCGAGCGTGTGGACATTTCTTGTTTCTGCCTCGTTGGACTGCCTAGTAGGCATTTTTTGTCTTTTTCTTGTTTAGTTGGCAGCATACATGTCTTTTCTTTTTCTTTTTTTAAATTTCAAATATATTATATAATTTATATATACACACACATATGTATACACATCTATTTATATATATATATTACATATCATTATTTTCCCTCCAAAACACTTTTTTTTCCCCCCTGAATATCCTTCATTATCCCCAAAACTTTCTCATTTTTTAATATATACATACATATATTATATATACATCATATATATTTTATTATTATTATAAATCAATTTCATTTTTACCCCAAAAATCTAACAAAAAAGTATTGATTTGACTGCTACAGTTAAAAAAAAAAAAAAAAAGTAGTCTCCCCCAAAACATATACAAATATACTAAAATTCTTCAAAATCAATTTTTAACTATTTTTCAAAACATAACCAAAAATTAATCACATTCCCCAACACAATTTTCACATTCCCCAATAATTCATTCTCCCAAAACAGATAATAAAATCACACAAAAAATATAACCAAACATTCCCCTAATTTGCCATTAACAATATTATTTTAACTCACATATTTAAAATAATTTAATTAAATTTAAACAAAAATTAAAATTCCTAACCCCCACCCCACCACTCGCCCACCATGACGGGCCAGCCATGGAGGCCGCTTGGCCATGGCTGACCTGTGCAGGCGGCCACCATGGTCATAGGTGAGCTCACCATGACCGCCGCCTGGCCAAATCTAGCCAGGCGAGGTGCTGGCCATGGTGGCTGGCCTCATGACCTTGCCTGGCCAGATCTGGCTAGGCGAGGAGCTGACCACCGGCTGGCCATGGTGAGCTCGGCCAGCCACCCATCGGGTGGTTGGGGGAGGGGGGGTGGGGGGGAATATATACGTATATATGTGTATGTATATATAAATACATATATTTAGATATATATGTGTATATCTAATTGGCATTTTTTATTTTTTTATTTTTAATTTATCAAGCCATGTCAGCTGCCAATGAGGCAGAAACAAGAAATGTCCACATGCCCGGTGTGCCATGTCACATTTTCCGGCGAGTTTCGCTGGCTCCAGCAAAAAAAGAACAAAAAATGACAATTTTTTAATACTTATAGGACTAGAATTGATATTATGTAATTTATAGGATGAAAAACCAAATGAGATAAAGTTATAGGACGAATTTTGTAATTTTTCCTGGTTAATATTATGAGACATAATTTAAAATTAAAGTGTATTATCAATTAAATAATGTAAACCAAACTAGTGTAGTCGCTAGTCAAAGTAGCGATCTCCTTTTATGCATTATGAGACCTAATTTAAAATTAAAGTGTATTATTAATTAAATAATGTAAACCAAACTAGTCGCTCATTGAACTAGCACATGAAGAAATTGATCAACATCAATAATACAATGGTGCCTGTCAATAGTGTTTGAATTCAAACATCGCTCATTGAATTGAAACCCCAAATGGTACACCAAGATGTTTGAATAATTTTATTTTTTTAATATGCGTGTATAGTTATATTTTATTTCTTCGATAAAAAAAAAAAAAAACCATTATACAGGCATATTTGCGTCACATATGTGGCTTAGGGAAAAAGCAATTTCTTTTCTACATGAACTAAAAAAACAAATTGAAATCCACATTGCATTGCTCTTGAGGTAAAAAATAATTTTTTTCACCTGAGTGGCTAATCATAGTAGCTTGCTGCACTAAGTTAAAATTTATTTGAAACAAATGTTACAGCAACATCTAACAGAAGTACAACAAATATTTTTCTTCTTTACGAGACTCAAATATTTTTCCTCTTTAATCACTACTCACTATAGCGACTTATTGTAAGTTTTTTTCCTCCCTACTCACAATAGGGACTTGTTTTTGTTTTCAATGACATCTCTTACGTTTTTTCAAAGAATTATCGAGCTAAAATATATTTTTTCCACCTTAGTCGCTATTCACGGTAGCGATTTTCTTGTTGATCGTACAATACCACTTATTTATCACAAAATCTAATCTCGATATTAAAATAATTATTTCACTTAGTCGCTACTCATAGTAGCAATTTCTTGCTTCACTCTTACCTTTTTTTCAAGGAATTATCAAGATAAAGTTTATTTTTCCACCTTAGTAGCTATTCACAGCAGCGATTTTCTGTACTATTTTCCACCCTTTTTGTACTATAGTCGCTAGTTAAAGTAGCAATTTTTTTGCCTTAAAAATTTACGCCTTCATTTAAATATAATATTAACCGACATAATTTAAAATTAAATGTAATTAGTGTATTATTAATTAAATAATGTAAACCAAACTAGTTGCTCATTGAACTAGCAATTACTAGTGGCATTAATAAATAATATAAAATTTAATGTAATATAATTTAAAATTAAATGTAATTAGTATATTATTAATTAAATAATGAAAACCAAACTATCGCTCAATGAACTGGTGATTAGTAGTGGCATTAATAAATAATATAAAATTTAATATAATATATAATTCATTATTATTAGGAATACCATTAATAAATAAAATTTAATGAATATAATAATAATTAAATAAAATAAAAAAAGCCAGTAATCACCTTTTCAAATGGCAATGGTTTGTAGTAGGAAATGCACATACATAGTAATATTAATTTTTATTATTATGAAACACCTAAATAAATAAAATCAAGTAATGGCACTCTAAAAGAGCAACTAGTTTCAACTATTTTTAGTAGAAAAGCATATATTTAAAAATACTATTTCTTTATTTCGTAAAATACATTAATAATAGAAGTATAATGAATATATTAATATCTAAGAAGAAAAAAAATACCAAGTATTCGCTATTCGAGATAGCGATTAGATTTCGAATGTATCTTATGGGTTCTCTTATATTTATTATTTTGGGACATTGCAAGTTTTTTCTCAAGACACTATTGTTTTTTATCCTAAAAAAAACTCTTACAATTCTCCCAAAAAAACTCTATATCCTAAAAAGCAAACATAACTCCTCATTTTCTTACTTCATCTCTCACATCTCTTATTCAATTTTCAATGATTCACTTTACTCATGTATATATAATTTTGTTTATATATATATATATATATAATTCAACAAAATACTCCATCATATTTTGTGGTCAAAACTATTTACCCATCATCATAATTTAAAAACATCTAAAACATCCTTAATTTTTTATGTAAAATCTACCTGACCGTTTCCAACCATTGGATTCTGTTGCAGCACTAGGAATTGTCAGCAAAGTAAAATGATGAGAAAAAAAGAAATCGCTAGAAAAAAAGAAATCGCTAGTATCTTATTAACATTTTAAAGCAACTACATTTATTCCAATTTTGAAAGAACGACTAGCACCTGGAGCAAATAAGTAATAGCTAGTCAAACTAGCAATTTATTTATCTTATTGTAATATACGAAACTCAATTAAAAATTAAATTTAATTACTATAATATTATTAAATATCTACATAATTGTCATTTGACATAGCGAATAGTCATACTAGTTTCGGTTGGTCTGGCTATTCAAATTAGCGACCACGTACACCTTCAATTAATCTTAATCAGATATAATTAATTTAATAATGGTAAACTAACTAATCGCCCTTTGACATGGCGGCTACATGTTTAATGAATATAATAATATTGAAATAGAAGAAAAATGCAAGTAATCGCTTTACGTAATATCTGTGGTAGGAAATGCATGTACGTAATAATATTAACTTTTATTATTATTATTATTATGAAACACATAAAAACAATATATAATGAATATAATAATATTTAAATAAAGGAAATAAAACCAAGTAATGACAATTTAATATAGCGAGTAGTTTAAGTAAGAAACGCAAATAAATTACAGGTGTCACATGGGTGAATTGTGTTGGATTTGATTTGGGCTTATGTGGATTGAGTTTTATATGAGTTAAGGTGGATGTGTTGAAAGTGGATTGGATTTAAAATGGGTTGAGTTGTGGGTTAGGTTCGGTTTTAAATTAATTTAATTTATTTATTCCAAAAAATTAATTCAAAAGACTATAGTAATATTATTATACCTTCTACACTATTTAAAATACAATTTTATAATATAATGAGATGATTTATTAAATTAATTAAAAATTTTAAATGTACTCATTTTGAACCCACTTAAAATCTATTATGAACCCAAATTTGATACAACCCGTGTAACACCCCAATTTTTTGGAATACCAATTTAAGTTGATTGAAATTAAATTAATTAAAGTTTAGGTAGAAATATTGGGAATTGAGGGATTTAATTGTAAATAAGAAAGGGACTTGATTGTTTAAAACTGTAAAGTTTAGGAGTCAATATGAGCGAATTAAAAGTCTAAGGGCCTTAAAATAATTAAATTTGGACTTGGTTGCCCAAAAATAGAAATGCTAGGGGTTAATGTATGAAAATAAAGGTTATTGGGCTAAACTGAAACCTGGGGACCGAAGTGAAAAACGGGTGAAAGTCTAGGGGTTCTATTGAAGGCGCTCAAGGACTTTTGGGGGCTAAAATGAGAAGGCTGAAAAATACTTTACATATATACGTTGAAGGATGAAATTTGGTTAAATTTCCAAAAACAACCCCAAAGCTACCTCGGCGGCGAATCACTAGAAAATGGCCGTGAAACCCAAAACCAAGGCCATGGTTAGCTTCCTCCAGCTAAGGCGAGCAAAACCGTACTAATATTGACCCAAAACCATCGATTATATGGCCGAAAGAAGGGGGCCGATGATGAAGATGGCGGTTGGGCCGCATCCGATGGCAGAACGCGGTGCAGCCTAGGTGGGTTTTGGTCGCAAGGAGGTGGGTAGGCTAGTGGTAGTGTTGATTTGGTGTTTTGGTGGACGAAAACGGAGAATTGAAGGTAGGTGGAGAACGGCGGTGAGGTTAAGGTTACAGGGTGGTTTTTGGAGAAATTAGGCAACGAAACGATGGAGTTTTGCAAAATTGACTGGGGCGTTTTGTTACTAGAGCTTAAGCGCACCCACTGGTGGTCACGGTCTTCATCTCCAGCGGCGGTGTGTGGTGGTCCGGGGTTGGCGCGTGGCTGTCCAGCGGCAGTGTATGGTGGTCCAACGGTGGCGCGTGGCTGTCCAGCGGCGGCGTGTGGTGGTCCGACGGCGGCGCGTGGCAGTGGTTTTAGACCAGTTTCTACAGAATGAAGTTCCAGACTCATCTAGACTATACCGGGCTTGAGATTGAACCTTGGTTCGACCAAATTTGGGTAATTTTTAATAATCAAATTTTGATTCGATTAAATTATTGGACTTAATTAGATTTTCGAATTGAGTTTAATTACAACCTATATTAAGACCATTAAACTATAATTTAGCCCATGTTATAGATTAATTTTATAATTATTATGATATTGAACCCAGTCGGCATGAAGGAGTATCGTTGAGACTTTTAAGTGGAATTTGGATTATTCATTTATCAGTTCATCGAATTAAGAATAATGATGGATGACTATGAACATTTCAGTATCCTATGAACTTGAGACGATTATGACTGAATAATTGAAGTAACTGAGGACTAGGTAAAGGCGTTTAAGTACATTAAGAATTATGGTTTAGAAAGCAAAACAATGTTGGTTTGCGCTATTTTATCTAAACTTTGAAGTGAATAGGAAACCAAGTCATGGACTTTGCAAACATTTAAGGATTATTAGGGCTGTGGCAGAATAACCTTAAGTTTAATAAAGACGTTAGTTATATTTATATTGAAGATTTAAAGGATCGATAGGACGATAACTCGTATTATCTCATGGCAGTTCTCGATCGTCTGACTAGGAAGCCAGGACCTGGGCGTCTATCTGACTAAGGATTTCCTTGCTTTTCTCATGTGAGTTTATACTCAGTAGTATGAGATTCCTTTGCCGAGGAAAGAACATATATACTTGTTATTATATCCTGGTCATTTGTTTTCTTTTAATCTATGTGTTGAAAATAGTACTCCGCAACGCTTTCTATTCTAAGGGCCTCTGTTGATTTTGATTGATATTGCTTTATCTGAAATTGGCGATTGTGTTGAGAAGTTGAAAAGTGATTTCGAAATATATGTTTCATCGCCATGTTTCTTAAGAGCAAGCCTGGTGCTGAATTAGTTTGTATGTCAACATGGCGACCTAATATGTTATGTGAAATACTGGTTTTGAGATATATTTATCCGTTATAGCCATGACTGTTTCTCAGAAACGGATCAAGACTGTTTGAGCATCCAAATTTTGACTGTCATGGCGGAGCGACGTGTTAGGTGAAATGTTGTTGGACACATTCTATGATATATGTGATTATGATTAATACCTTTAGGGATAAGCCTTGGGATTGCCTGTGGGTGGATCCGGCGGAACGGACTGATGACGACCAACCCTCAACCAATACCCCATTAAATACATCTGACCCTATGGTTAGCTGGAGGTAGCTGGCCGCGGGGAGATGAGGCATGTAGCTAGCCATGTCTTTTGTTTATTAATTATCCAAGATGATCACTCAGGTTGGAAGGATAAGGATTTTATGTTTTTGCAAGTGGAGTGACAAGGTAGGAGAACTGCCAACAGCTTAACAGTAAAAATGTTTTGTTAAATTATATTCAGATACTCGGTATGCCTGACTCTTGTACCTTGAATTTCATATATTTCACTAGAATCCAGTAGATGTTCAAATGGCCTAATCATAGTTGAGGTTTAAACTTCTATGAGAGATAGTGAATTTTGTGAAGTCTCATTACTGGTATGGGATGGTGATGAGATGGATCACATCAAAACTTTGACTAAAACATTCTCTCACAATTTCTGAAAACATTTATGCTCCTACTTGTCTCTTATATAATATTTGTGAAATTATCATTCTATTGTTATTGCTATACTATCTCACTAAGTCATTCGGACTTACGTTATCTTGTTGTTTATTTCGTTCTTTACCCCAGATAGGACCGAGTGATGAAGATAGACTAACCCAAGCAATACATGAGATAATGAGGGTAATAGAAGTGCATATTTCGATTCAGACTAGAACATCCGACGAATGTCGTTGCAGAAATTAAATATTTTGGATTTTTGAGAAATGTATTTTCTTGTTGTAAAGAAGGTATGTGGTACTATTTGAGTAGCACCTCGGCCGGAAGCAGGTGCCTCCCGATCGGGGCGTTACAACCTGCCTAAATCCAACCTTCTCAAATCTATTGTATTAATATAAGAAAATAAAAAACCTAAGTATTTTCTATCCAGGACTGCGATTAGATTTAGTATGTATGTGTCCTCCCTATAAATATTTTAAAAAATTAAAAAAAGATAAATGCTAAAAAGGCAAGTAAATGTAAATAACTCATCCTTTACGTCTCTCATCCATTTATAACAAAAAAAAATCAAAATGGTTTAAAGAAAAACGAATATCAACAAGGTTTTCATAAGACGAGTAGGCTACGTCTCTAAATAATGTATTGTTTAATTGATTTGTTTAAGTGTTCACAGAAGAAAAAAAAATACATATCAAAAAGACAAGCATACAAATATAAATTATGTGTAATTATTAGTGAATGCTACAATATGTGAGGATTTAAATGTATTTTTTAAACTACTTAACGATGAATGGGTAATATGAAAAAATCAAACCATTAACTATAGGCTTATTTTAAAATTTATATTTTAAAAAGATAAGAATTTTATTGAATTTAAAATTTATTGTGTGCATTGGCCATAAGAAACCTATTTTGTAGAAATACTGTGGGCTAGGAAAGAAGAATGAAAAATTTCATGGATGTTGGGCTTTTGATATTTGAATGAGACTTTGGGCCAAGTAAAATATCCCATTAATAAAGTTTGGCCAAGTTCCAACCGTAAATACAAACACAATACTAAAATCAAATAGTGTAATAAAGTTAGGCCTAATACTGACATCAAATACAAACCACATAGATAGGTCCATATAAATATTTCTCTTATTTGTTTAATAAATAATATAAGATGATTTAATTTCTTATAATATACAATTATTTATTTTTTTTAGTTTGATGAATCTTCTTAAATATTATATATATTATTTTGCTTTAAATAAATAACTAAGGTTTGTTTATACATAAATGGTAAGTATTAAATAATTAAATAATGGTATTTTAAGAATAAAAAACAATTAATTTATAATTAATGTACTATAATTAAATTTTTTTTATATAAGCCGATATCAACAATCATGATATAATTATGATATCAATCGATTTTTTATAATTAAGATATATTTATAATTTCATAAATAATTAATACTTATTAATAAATATTTCCAAATAGTACATCATTTCTAATGTTAAATTCATACAAATATAAACTTTAAAACAAAGCACCAGTTGAATTAATTACAAATTATTTTACAACAATAATATATTAACTATTACATATATATACACACACATCATCCAATTATAAATATACATACATATATAATATATTGCATAAAAAAATTACTTTAACCCTACAATGAAAACAAAAAAGCAACTGATTTGATATTAACCGTAAAGTTGGACACCTCCCAAAACATAAACAAGCAAACAAGCCATTATCAAATCATTTTCCATATTTTTCCAAAAGTATGGGAAAAAATTTAGGAAATGTGCCTTCATTCAAAAAAAAATTCTGGGAGTTGAAAAATATTTTTGGAGAACGTAGGAGAACAGAGCCTTACAGGATGTTTGGTTTTATTCCCATACCCACTTTTTCATTTTCTATTTTACCAAAAATGGAAACCATCACTTTTTAAAAATTATCACCCAACATCATTTTCATTTTCATTTTCAGAACACATTCTCCAATAACTTATATATCTTTTTCCAATAACATATATATCTTCTCTCTCTATTCCATTATTTCTCTCTCTCTCTCCACCTACAACCTATTAAAACCAACATAATCATTACATTTCCAACATTTTATCTAAATATAAACTCATTTTCATTAACTCACTTTTCAAATTTTAGAAATGATGGAAATAGAAATTGGAACTGGAAATAAAACCAAACAGCCCCTAAAGTTTATAATATTACCATATTATATATATATATATAAGAATAATCCTACGGCAAGAATTGATATTATTGTCGCTATCATTTATAGGGACAACTTTTAGTATGAAATTAATTAATTTGAAAAAGTTTATAGATTTTGACTTTTTTGTCATGCATCGAGATTAAAATAGAATATTCGCAGCACACAAAGAACCACAAAAGAACTATAAACACTTGTTAATTATTTATTAATATACATACATATGGTTATGTACTCGAGGGTTTTTTTCATTTTTTATATGTAAATTTGCAATATACATATATAATTTTATTAAATTTTTACTTTTTGAAAATCGTGTAATATTGTTTCAAGTAATGATGAATGGTAGCTAATTTTTATTATCAATATTTAATTTAGTAATTTACTAATAATATTCACTAAAAAAAATATAATATTAGTGACAAAATAATAAGCAACAATTTAAAAATTGCCACTAATAACATGTATTGATTGACAAATAACTTTTATATTGTCACTAATTATTATTTTTAATTGACAAAATTTTTTATCTTGTCACAAAATGACTGTGACAAAAAAAAAATATTTTAAGTTGTCACCGTTAACAATTAGTGACACCTCTATTGTAATAATTTAGTGATAATAAAAATTATCACTATAATTTTTGATAAGGTTTTCATTGTCACCATAGGTGTCACAATTATTTATGGTGACAATTATAATACTATTCTTATCACTGTTTAGTTTGTAAAAATCATTTTGTCACCTACACTTTCTATGGTCCTGTAGGGTCGTACCTACCGGATGGATCCCAACCAATGAGATTTTGCTATTTATTGTTTGATATGATTGTTTCATAATGTTGACAATACATGAATAAATGTAATGACTATATTGTCTCCCCTTCAAAAACTAAGTGATAAATATTCCTTCTAACCAATTTAGAAATCATCATAAATCTAACACACAAATAAATTAGAACAAAATATATAATATAATATATATATACACATATACATACATAGTTTATATATATTATTAAGAATTAAGATGCTGCTATCCCAAATAGCAACACCTTTTCTTTTAGAAATTTAATTCTATTTTTGAATTTCAAAAATTAATTGCAAAATTTAAATTATAAAATTAAAAAAATAATTTTTTAAAGTTGGATTGAATTCCAAACTTTTCAAAAGTTAATTAAAATATAAAATTAAAATATAAACAAAATAAAATAATATTAAAAAAAGTTTTTAATGAAAAAAATGAAGGCATTGCCAATCAAATTGGCGACACCTTCAAAAGTAATAAATAGCCTCCCCAAACTCTGCTCACCCTCCAGTGTGTGTGTGTGTGTGTGTGTAATATATATTAATATATATATTATATAAATAAACTTACTCTTTAATAATATAATATATACATATATATATTATATAAATAAACTTACTCCTTAATAATATTATCTATATCTGTATATATATTATAAATATATACTAATATTATATATTTATTTATTTATAATATATATTAAAATATATTATATAAATAAACTTACTCCTTAATAACATTATCTATATATCTATATATATATATATTATAAATATATTGCGTTTATAAATAATAATTTTTCAATATATACAAATGTGTTGCTACTTCAAGTGGCGACACCCTTGTATTTTTATATAAAAAAAAGTGACATGTTTTACATATATTATTTTAAATAATAAATTTATAATAGTTACAAAGGTATCGCCACTTGAGGCAGCGATATCTTTATATTTTGTATTAGTTTGACACTTTTCAGTTTAATAAAGTATTAGGGTTAAATTCATTTTTTAAGTTTAATTGGGTCCATACCTCTTGTACGACTGTGATTTAATTTTACGTAATTAATGATCTAGATTGATCCAGTAGGTACGACTCTAATCGGACAGTAGAAGGCCCCCCAATTTTTCGTGCAATAATTTAAATCAATTGTTTCATTTTGCAATTGTCGATTCGTCCATTTAACAATTGCCTTTTATGGGAAATAATCAAACCGAATAGGTCGCTACTTCAAATGGCTACTACATTTAAAGAAATTAGAAATTGTCTTCTTCACAAATAATTAGATATTTGACATATATAAAAAATTATTATGAATTGCTATTTCGTATAGCTACAACATTTTGTGAATATCATAATACTAACTCCAGCGACAAGATGTTTGAATAATTTTATTTTTTTTAATATGCATGTATAGATATATTTTCTTTCGTATTGGGATATTTGTATCACATATGTCGCTTAATTAGGGAAAAAGCAATTTCTTTTCTACATGAATTAAAAAAAAATTGAAAAGAATTTAAAGAAAACATTTACATTGTTCTTGAGCTCTTGAAGTAAAAAATAAATTTTTTCATTGGAGTGGCTACTCATAGTAGCGATTTCTTACTTCACTAAGTTAAAATATATTTGAAACCAATGCTACATCAACATCTTATTTTCAACACATTGCAAATATTTTTTTCCACTTAAATCGCTACTCACAATAAGGACTTGTTTTCTTTTTTTTTTTTTTAATGACATCTCTTACCTTTTTTCAAAGAATTATCGAGCTAAAATTTATTTTTCAACCTTAGCTGCTATTCACAGTATCACAAAATCTAATCTCCATTTTAAAATAATTTTTTCACTTTAATCAATACTCATAGTAGCGATTTCTTGCTTCATAGATTTATTTGAAATAATTTTCAACATTTCTGCAAATATTTTTCCTCTTTAATCGCTACTCACAATAGCAATTAGTCACTTTTTTCCTCTTAAAATCGCTACTCACAATAGGGACCCTTTTTTTTTTTTAATGACACCTCTTACCTTTTTTTCAAAGAATTGTCGGACTAAAATTTATTTTTCCACCTTAGTTTCTATTCACAGTAGCGATTTTCTTGTTGATTGACATGATTTTTTTTAAATGATACCTGCACCACTTATTTATTACAAAATCTAATCTCCATTTTAAAATAATTTTTCCACTTTAGTCGCTAGTCGTAGTACCGATTTCTTGCTTGATTTATTTGAAATTATTTTCATGCAAATATTTTTCTCTTTAATCGCTACTCACAATAGCGATTAATCACTACTCACAATAAATCCCTCTTAAATCGCTACTCACAATAGGGAAATTTTTTTTTTTTAATGACACTTCTTACCTTTTTTCAAAGAATTATCAAGCTAAAATTCACTTTTTCCACCTTAGTCGCTATTCACAATAGCGATTTTCTTGTCAATTGACGTCTTTCATGATTTTTTTAAATAATACCAGCACCACTTATTTTTCACAAAATCTAATCTACATTTTAAAATAATTTTTTCACTTTAGTCGCTACTCATAATAGCGTTTTCTTGCTAAAATTTATTTTAAACAAATGGCATTTTCTTGCTAAGATTTATTTGAAACAAATAGTGCAGTTATTTTCAACAGTTATGGAAATATTTTTTCCTCTTTAATTTGCTAATCACAATAGCGGCTTATTGTTGGTATTTTTCCTCTTAAATAGGGACTTTTTTTTTTCTTTTAATGACACCTCCAACTAAAATTTATTTTTCCACCTTAGTCGCTATTCACAATACGGATTTTCTTGTTGATTAACATATTTCATGATTTTTTTTAAATGGTACAGCATCACTTATTTATCACCAAAGGACTGCTTATTTATCACAAAATCTAGATTGATCTCTATTTTAAAATAATTTGTTCACTTTAGTCGCTGCTCAAACTAACGACTTTTGCTGCAAACTTATTTTTATATTTAAAGTTTAGGCCCTTTTACATTTTCAATGCTATAAGGGGCAAATTTGTCAATAATTCCTTCAGTATTGTCAGTACTCATGCCAAAATTTTGAATGGCATTTTTTTATTGGCCGACTACCGTCAAATAGGTACGATGGTACATGACAGTAGAAAGCCCCTTTCAAGAGTACCTCTGAAAAAGTTAAATATTACTTTTATATTTCTAAGGGTCATATTATTTTGTATTCTAAAAGTACATATTACTCTAACCTTTTATATGATTTTTAGGATGCATTCGGTTGTGGAATTCGTATTTTTATTTAATTGATTTGATAATTAAATTTTATTAATTTATTGTACGGATAATTTCTTTGATTTGATAATTGAATTATATTGACTATTTATAATGTTTTCTCAAAAAAAAAAAAAAAAAATGGCATCCAAAATAAATTTGAGTTCATAATGGGTCCAAATATATATTAATGACTCAAAAAATTATATATAGTAGTCACATTAATATATATTTTCAAATGACTATGGGAATGTTTGGTTATATTTTTTGTGTGATTTTATTATGTATTTTGGGAGAATGAATTATTGGAGAATGTGAAAGTTATTTTTTGGTATGTTTGTTTATATTTTAGAATAGACATTTTTTACTATAACAATCAAATCAATATTTTTTTATTGAATTTTTAGGATGAAAATAAAATTAAGTGATTTTTTTAATATTAAAATAATAATAATAAAATATATAATATATGTATGTATAGATTAGAAAATGCGTGCGTTGGAGGAAAAATGAGCACATATTTGGTTATATTTCCCCCAAAACAATGTTGTTTTGAGAAAACATAACCAAACATTCCTATTTGTATATTGATTATTCACAATTCACAATCCACCCGGATATCATCTCAAAATAGAAATAGAACCTCAAGATAATGTACCAATGCATGATTACAAAAACAGTTTCTTTGAATTCTTTTATTTCTGCATCTAAAAGCCAAGTTTGCTTATTACAACAGACAACCTCTACCTTCCCAACATTGAAATTTTCCCGTATTTTTACAAGAGATATTCCAACAGCATTGTCACCCTTCCAAGAAAAAGGGAAGAAGGAAAAAAAAGAACAATTTCAATCTTGAATTATTCCTATATCTTGGGAAGATTTTCACTTTGGAAATGCCTTTCAGAGCTTAGCTCTTCTCAGCTCTAATTTGGCAATGGTCCCCAAGTGAACTTCATCAGGACCATCTGCAATTCTCAATGTTCTTGCAGTAGCCCAGAGGTGAGCTAGAACAGTGTCACCAGATAAACCAGCCGCTCCATGGACTTGCATTGCCATGTCCAGCACTTTCAGCGCCATGTTGGGAGCTGCAACCTGCTCGCATCAAGAAAATTACGTGAATGATAAAAAAAGAGTCGAGAACCAGGGAAAATTGTAGTATCAATCTGTTTTACATCTTCCAGGTGAAAATGTTCAATTTTTCATAAGATTTTCTTGACTGTTGAGGCAATTATAGAGCGGGGACACAATTTGGATTAAAGAAAAACTAAAAGAGGATAAAGGAACCGTAAGTTGATTGTTCTCTGAATGCAAGTTTTCTTCTTCCATATGTAAGAAGGTATACCTTGGCCATAGCAATGGTCCCACGTGCTCTTTTGTTTCCAAGTCGATCGAGTTGGTCTGCAGCTTCTAGAACCAGCAATCTTGTTCTCTCTAGCTCTATCCGGCACTGCAAGCATGAGAAAAATCGATGCTAGAAGTATGATAAGGATAATGAATCTTTTCTCTTGAAGTTGTTTGTGGAATAGTTAGATCATAACAAAGTCGATCACTACTAAACTAAATGCTTAAGTGCTATTCGAATAATACTTAGCTTTTGTGCGACAAGCTGCTGCAAGTTTACGATAAGATCCTTAATAATAATTTATATCTTAGAAAATACATAATTTCTTATTAGAAAAAATTTCAACAATAGAAAAAATTAGATAAGTAGCTATTGGTTTCGCACCTAAAATTTTAATTGGAAATAATAATGCACAAACCTTGGCAACATCTGAAAGGAAAGATCCATGCTCAGCGATCAACTTTTCGAAAGCTCTTCTGCTTATTGCCCTCTGAACCATCATCTGCATGCCACGCTCGGCAGCTCCAATCAACCTCATGCAATGGTGTAACCTTCCAGGGCCCAGCCGACCCTGACAAAGATTAAAAACATGTGAAAAGTGACAGTTTGAAAAACGTGTCTCATATGACAAGAATAGCTCATAGAACATCAAATATTGTCTAATTTCAAGTTTTTCCGAGCGCATTTCATGACTTAAAGAGTAAATAGCCATTCAACCACACTGGAGGAATATGTGCATTATCCCCTTCATTTCAGAAGTTGTTTCTATTTTGTCTCTTGCTTTCTGACTTTCCACCCTTCGTTCCATTTTGAGGTTTCTTCAAGTTTCTTAGCAAGAGTGACAGGATTTATAATGAACATGAAGCTTCTAGACTCAGAGAGAAAATAAATATAGAGGTATAGGAACTAATGAAAATAAATAAATATGGAGGTATTCTTACTAATGAAAAGTAAGCGAAGATCCTTAAACTTTAAGATGATAGTGGTTTTTCAAGCGAAGCTTTTGGCCATATTACCATTTACCTGTGCAATTTCAAATCCACGACCCTCCCCAAGAAGGATATTCTTGGATGGAACGATTACGTTCTCAAATGATATTTCTGCATGTCCGTGAGGTGCGTCGTCAAAGCCAAACACCGTCAATGGTCTCTTTATGTTCACACCAGGGGTGTTTATGTCTACCAAGATCATGGATTGCTGTCTATGCTTGGGAGCGTTGAAGTCCGTTTTTCCCTGCATATTTCTCGAATTAGAATATCAAATTTTGGGACAATCCTGTGGATATGGTAAAGCACAACTGACCATGACAATAAGGACTTTGCACCTAGGATCCATCGCTCCACTGGTCCACCACTTCCTCCCATTGATAATATATGAATCTCCATGTCTGTTCAGAGCATTGATATGTTTTAAAAAATATGTTTAGATAAATTTATGTAAAAATGAATGATTCGTTGAAGTAAATGGTAATTACAGCCAGGTCTATAGTACACGCGATGCAAATATATAGAGGAAGGCAATCATAATCACATCCACTGCACAAACATAAAGGAAGGCAATTTTGGTCAAACTAAGACAAAATGTACCGTGGATAATTTTAAAAAGCAACAATCTTTCTCCTGATATCATCAAATTCCGGCCCACAACCTGTCAGCCAGGGAATATGTTGGTGTAATTTCTCATAGATCAGGGGGTGTTTCTGTATTTTCACCAAAGATTTTTATTTTTTTCTTTTTTTTTTGGGTGGGGAGTTGGGTCTAAGTTAGTTATCCTTTTAATTTATTTTGTTTAAACAAAATTATGCAAGCTTTAATCTTCTTTAACAAACTTGCATGCCTGGAACAGCACCATGATCTTTTCAATAAATATCCAAACAAAGTTAACATGGCATAGCAAATCACTTTTTAAAGTTGCCATCAGCATACCTTGTGATAGAACACTCTATATTAGTAGCATCAGAAGATGCAACTTGTGGCTCTGTCATTGCAAATCCAGATCGGATATTTCCTTCAAGCAAGGGAACAAGCCATTGACGTATTTGTTCAGCATTTCCATAGCGCATTAGCACCTAAATGAAAGACGGTGTGTAGGCAGAAGAAAAGAATAAGGGATCATATATTGCAATACTACATATGCTCAACGGCAGAAATATTGCTTTTCCTAACCTCCATATTTCCAGTATCAGGTGCTCCACAATTAAACACCTGCGGTGCCCACACAGAACGGCCCATGATCTCACAAAGGTAGCCATACTCGAGGTTCGAAAGGCCAGCACCTAGCAATTCATCAAATGCCTTGTCGATGTTGCCATCTCTTCTTTGACTCGAAATGACTTGCTTAACCCTGGCAGCACTATCAAACTGCACGGAAAAATTGAGATATTGATCGGAAATTTAAAGCATACAGTTTACAGAATATGTTATAACCAACCAAGACACAGGTTTGAGCTTCCATGGGAAATGAAATGAGAGAGAAATATATTGGCAACTGCACATACTGGTATCCATAAGTTCCAGAGGCCTTCTTTTTTTGCTAGTTCCTTTAACCTCTCCTCAGCAGGATGAATGGACCAACGCTTGCTAGACTGAGCAAGTTTGTATAACTCATTTTCCATTGGGTATATGTGATCCTCCATAAACTTGATCAATTTGTTTCTTAACGCTTGAACCTTTTGACTTGGAACAAATCTTCCTCCACCTGAGTGGAGGCTATCTCTGCTTTCTTTTCCAAGGTGTTGAACATGTTGAATTGATTCTGACATAAATAAAGCCAGATTGCATTTTATGAAGGAGTAGGAATTGGTAAAACATAATGCTTAAAATAAGCTTCCAATTAAAATCACTCATTGTTTGCAGCCTATATCAAATTCTTTATCAAAACTAGATCTAGCCTGTGTTATACAAGAAGCAACCAGTTTGTCACTATTTTGGGGGGAATTTAACAAAAATCAAGTGCAAGGACAAAGGCCCACAGATCTAACTCATCTTTTAGAAGCATTGCAGAACTATTAAGAATTGTTTTATTTTTAGATGCATACAGATTGTAGCAAGCTTCATGAATTCACCCCAGCTACAGATGCCAGGATCGCATTTATTGACAGGACAAGTTAAAATGTTTTCAGTTTTAAAAAGATTTGCAAGCTAGTATTTGGTAAACAGGTAGATTACTAAATGATAAATCACTTGGACTAAGCTAAGAAGGAAAAGATTTAGACATCTCAAGAGAACATGAAAGGTCAAATTCTGTTTGTGTATCTGAGAGAAAACTTAATGGTAGTGGAAAACATGCCAAAAAGACCTATTAGATTTTCGTAAGTTGTAATATCAGTTAGTTATGGGCGGTAGTCTGTAACTGGCCATCTAATAGACTAATAAGTTCCAAGAGTTGATGGATACTCATTCCGTAAAGAATATCTTCCCAAAATAACTCTCTTTTGTTGGGATCTCATGGCTTAGCGATTAATATGAGCCCACAAAATCGGACGAGTGAATCAGCCAACTTTTTAGCCTCTTTTAACACATAACTCTACACTAATTCTTATATCTTTGGAATCCACATAAACTTAAAAGACAATGGAATATATTAGAAATTCAGGTTACCCCGAGGAGGATGCAGTGGAAGAACAGATTCCTTATGAATAAACGCCCATGCAGTTGCAATGCCAGCATCAGCCTTCTTTCCAGCATGGCGAGCACGCTCTCCTCCTGAAGCATTTCCCTGCAAATAGATGGTTACAAAAAGATAGACCAATATTAAGCTCCCATGAAGTCCTTCTAACCAAATCAAAAAAACCATTTAACAAACTCAAGGTAACCAAGTTTAATAGCCCATACCAAGATCCATCTACAATGTACTCCGGCAAGGATAGATGCCGCACGGAACAAAGAAAAGGCAACATAAAACTTCCACTGATCGGCGGGCCATGGTTTTCCCTGAATTGCAATCATCAATCAGAGATAAGAGCTGTCAATCTTTCCTGAGGATAGAAATTTATGACATCTAATAGTATAGTAAACCAAAGCACTGAAAGCAAAATTGGTGAAGGAAACCTCCCTTTCGAAATGCTTTCAGTATTACTCTTGTAAGCAAAGTAGAAATTCAGAAATCTAGTAGTCCTTACAGCAGCAGCACAATAATCTGCAAGATACTCAGCCAGCGAAGGAATCCCTTCAGGTATTCCAGTCAATTCAAGACCTTCATTCTTTTCCACTTTGTCCAAAGAAAGATCCACAATGTAATGCTGGTGAGACACAGAACAAATAAGAACCAAGGGAATGCAATTATTTATAAGAATTAAGTATTTAAATCCTGTCTTAAAAGAATTTCGAGTTTTATATTTTAATAGAAAGCATAGAAAAAAGTCATAAGAGTTGCAAAAGACTGGAGTACCAAGCAGCTGTAGGCAACATCGCACATTTGATTGCCTAGGGTGGATAGTTCCCAATCAAGAATGCCAATCACTCTATCCTGAAATTAGAAAGCAGCAAAAATTTAATGATGTCCCAAGAAAAACAGTGCTGCTGCATGTGCAAGCACTTGTTGGATCATTGGATGACTTTGTTGTATAACCAGTGCATATTAACAACGTACAAAGAATTTGTGAAGCACTGACCTCAGTGGGATGGAAAACAAGATTATCAATACGAAAATCGCCATGTACTAAACCTGCTGCAGCTCCTGAAGAATCTTCAAGCGGGATGTGCTGGCGCAACCAATCAGCAAGTTCTAACATTCTCGGGTTTCTGTTAGACTTGCCCTCACCCGTAGAAACAAGATATTGTTTGGCCCATCTCTCAACCTAAGGAAGTTAAAATATTTCATTAGCTTGTTGTGGCATAAAGATCTATGTAAACCGCAGAAATTTTTGGCAATGTGAATTACAACACCCCAAGTCATTTACAAAATCAACAATAGACAATAAATAAGTAGGCGAGAAGGAATAATTTCATGAGAAGGAAAGCACTGACCTAAAGAAAGCAATTGCCTACCTGCCGTTTACAGTAATTGTTCGGTTTCCCATAGCTGCCCAGACCAATGGCATCCACATCAGCAGAATGAAGAGAAGCCAAAGCTTTGGCAGTTGCATGATATATTGCTCTCCTTTGCCTAGGTTCTACATCCTAAACAATGAGATGGGAAATAATTAAACTTATCATGATGAATTGCCTTTAGTAAACGACATATCATCCATGGAATCTTAATTCCCAAAAACCCAGAAAGATGGCACCAAGAAAGAGTAAAATCCGTACTGGGAGCATTGGTTCTACATATATGCGTCCTTCAAGGTACTCCATGATGTAAAATGGAGTCCCGATCACACTTGAATCAGTACACAAACAATAAACTTTAGGCACTGGAACCAATGTATGAGCGCCTAAGGCATGTAAGACCTGCAGTGTCCAAAGTGATCCACCAAATTAAGAATGGCCAAGTAGTTACGAAAAAAATTAATGAAATCACTTCAAGTTAACAATTAGATTCCAAATATTTAAATAATTATTTTCCTATCGGCCACAGAGACAGAATATATAGAATATCACCTGAAACTCTCTCTCAACAGCATGTGCAGATTCAAGCAATTTTCCTGGAGGTTTCTTTCTCATCACATACCACTTCTTTAAAGACCCGGAATGGACTTCCAGGAGAAATGTTGGATTTGATTGACCATGCCCAAACTGATTTTGAAATAGAGAATAAGCTAGCAATATACTAGTAATAACCTTTGCACTCTTGAATTATATAAACAAAATCAATCTCCAACATCAACGTCACAAAGATAGATGAAAAGAAAATTATCTCAGATATATTACAGAGCTTTCTTTCATTCCTTAAATGACCATTTTCTCTTTTATTTTACATAAACCTCACAATCAAGCAGGGAAAATAGAAAAGATGAATTCGTGATACTCTTACTCTCTCCTCTCTTTTTCTAACACCACTCAACTATCTCAACTTCTGACAATTTCCCTTAAAGCAAAGGCCTCTCTTGTAATATTTTCAACATTTTCTCAAATCAGTTAGAGAACTTACATTCACTACCTAATTTTTCTCTTCCTACACATTTTACAAAACTTTGCAGTCCGAGAAGCAAAAAGGAAAAGAAAAAACTTGCAAACACACTCCATATGTCAGTTTACACGAATTTCCTTAAAGCAAAAACTAACCGTTAACATTTTCCCATATGAATCGAATATTTTTCTTCCAGTGCTCAATTTCTCTTCCGTTTTACGAAATTAACAATCCAGGAGAGAAAAGATGAAAATTTTCTTGTTCTCCCCATACACACTCAGTTCTCTCCAACTTACAGTAATTTTCCTTAAGCAAAGACCTTTCTTGTTGAATTGCGATTTCGATCATTTTATAACAGTTTTGCAGCTAAACAGAAATCATTTCTCACGTTTCAAGATGCACGGTGTCTTGATTCTACGGAACCAACAAAATGGCAACTTTTTTTGTTGGGTCATTTTCTTAAGCGGCTTTTCTATCAAATCACATCTGATTTATTGGATGTATGTCAGAATTTATCCATACAAGAATTTCACTAACTTTTAGACAAACACTATATGAGCACTTCTTCACATAACATAAGCTTAAAACCTGGGTCCATCTCAACTCTTCCAAAATGAATATTTCATCAAAATTCAGTTCTCGCGAAAACAATTCCACTAAACCTTAGCCAAAGAAATAAGAAACACCAACAACAAACTAAAACCTTAACAAAATCGAATAAAAGAAAGAAAGCAAAACCTGAGAAACAATGAATTGAGATGGACTTTGAGGAAACCCATCAACATTTGAAATCGCATAACGAAGCAAAGCATCAAAATCGAAGCTCTGAGCCGGATCAACCCGACCCACAAGTTCCGATGTCCGGCTTGCCATCTCTAACCAGTTCTCAACCTGATGACTCTCACTTCTTGGGGGGGGAAAAATGATGGGTTTGTACTATTTTCAAGAACAGACTGTAAAGAAATAACCTTTGGTTTAATTCTTTCTCGCTCTTTTTTCTGCTTTGTGAAATCGTCTTTGAGTTATTTTACCCTTCGGATACGCCGACGATGTTCGATCGAAGCTGGAATATGCTGAATAGACAAAGAAAAATGGATTAAAAAATAAGAATGATATCTGTATTACGGCAAGTTAGATAAGGTTGCATTAATTTAATAATTTCCCAATGCTCAAAATTTTCATTTCTTTTTTATTTCAAAATGCAGCTGTGATGAACTTTCTTGAATTTAACAAATTGATTACTACATACGGCATTACCTTATTATCATAGAACATAAATTTTCACTTAACAAGAGGTTTTTAGGTTGGACATAACTTTATGTATTTTGGTACGATACGGATCTATAGTGATTATTTACGTGTAATTATTTATTTATTAATCGAAAAAAAATTAATTCATTTTAATTTTTAAATAAAAATTTATTTTATTTATTTTATAATCAAAATAAGGAAAAAATTTCTGTTGTGCTTTAAACGATTCTCGAGGGTGAATCATTTGGATTTTAATTATTTTTTTGAGGGGAGAAAAATGTTAAGTTGTTATTTTCAGAGTTGTTAATCCAAATTCTTAGATTATGATGAATTGGAAGGTGTTTGTTGATTCAAATGAATGATCATTTTCAAATTTCTTCTAAATGTTTATATTTGATATAATTAATTATAAGAATTTTGTCCAGTGGCTTATAGTTTAAGTAGCATCAGTCTTCTCCTTATTATATGGGAGGTCTTGTGCTTCGACCCCAACTGGTCGATTTTGAGGAATTTGAATAAAATGTTAAAAATATAAGTTTCTTAAAAAGTTATTTTCAAGTAAATGAGTTTTTGAAATTTAGGAATTTGAAATTATAAGATTTATTCAGTTGGTTGGAGGCTCGGAGCCCACATCTTAAGAATTTATGGAATTAGGAAATATTAGCATTTACTCCTCCAACAATTTATTTGACTTTTTTTATTTTCTTCAATACTTTGAATTATTGAAATATTGGTATATACTCCTCATATATTATCAAAATATAATTTAAACTGCCTTAAACATTTATTTCATAAATAATAATATTTAATTTTCTATTAATTAATTATTTTATTTGATCCCAAAAATGTAAGAATGTCCTATTTTTTCAAGATAACATCTTTTTTTGATCAGGTCAATAAAAGAATGAAATATTTCAATTTATTTTTTATAAAATCAAATAACCTTGATGATCAATACATGATTTTCTTTTAGTCTTTCTTGTACCAATCCTCATATTTGAAAATCGAGTAATATTAATACTTCCAATCCAATTTAGCTAGTCTTTTTTATTGGAATTGATTATATATATATATATATTCTTATTCTATATTCCACACAAAATTTTAAAATGTAAATATTAATATAAATTTGATATAAAAGTAGTAAGCATATTTCCATATCTACTACTAGGGCTATATGTAGTCAAACTATTTAAAATTCAATTTTCTCATTTTAAGTTTTTTTCTATGCATAGGTGGGGCAAAACAGTAGGACGGTATTAGGGTTGTGTTTGGTTATATTTTTTTGTTTGATTTTATTATGTGTTATGTGTTTGAAAGAATGAATTATTGAGGAATGTGAAAGTTATTTTTTAGTATGTTTGTTTATGTTTTGAGGGAAACATTTTTTATTATAATAGTTAAACCAATGCATTTTTGTTAGGTTTTTTGGGTGAAAATGGAATTGAGTGATTATTTTAATGTTAGAATAATAATAAAATATCTATAATATATAATAAATATATATATATATTGAATAATGTGCATTTTGGAGAAAAAATTGGGGTATGTTTGGTTATGTTTCCCCAAAACAATGTTGTTTCGGGAAACATAACCAAACAAAGCCCTAGACATTTTGTTAGGTACAAATTAGGTAGTAAATTAGGGATTTTAATACTTATGTAGCATCAACCTGACTATCAGGTAAGTACATAAAATTAATTAAGTAGCATGCCCTTTTGCTAGTCAAAAAGAACCATAGGTTTATAATGTTGGAAAAGTATATATTAAAAGGTATGTAATGTTTTATGGTTGGAAAAATTAGGGTAGGGTAACAATTAGAAAATTATTATTATTATTATTATTATTATTATTATTATTTTGTTCAAGTAACTATCGAACTTTTTCTTTTCTAAGGCAAAAATTGCAACATACTGATATTAATAGATTTCGTTGTCTTTACATTCAACCTATCATTTTTAAGGGTGTAAATAAGTCGACCTCGACAAAAATTGCAGGGTCAAGCTTGAACTCAATCTTTTAAGCTCAAGTTCGATGAGTCTATTTTTAAAGGCTCGAGCTCGAGCTCAAACTCAGCTTATCAAAAAATTCTAAATCAAATAAAAATATTAAATTATTAATATATCATAATTATTTAATAATAATTAATAAAATAATTTAAATTATAATTATTAATAAAATATATTAAATTATAATATATATCATAATAATTACTAGAATGATTTAAATTATAATTAATATATTATAATTATTGATAAAATATTAAATTATTAATATATTCTAATTATTTAATCATATATGATGGATATTTAAAATTAGAAAAAAAGTAAATTATTAATATATATGAATTATTTAATTAATATATAAAAAATATTTAAAAATAGAAAAATCCTCATGAGCTTTCGATCAACTAAAGTAAAGTTTGAACTCAAGCAGTGATGAGGATTCAATTCGTCAAGGTCAAGCCCGATGGGTTTCTTGTTGGGGTTCAACCTCAGAGATCGATTCTTCTATGATGGAAAGTACCGAGTCCTGCAATGACACAGCAAATGTTAAGCTAGCCGAGGAGCTCTCGGCTAAGGCGTTCCGATACTCAAGTCAATAGAGAACGACCAGGTAAACCGAGCAGCGGAGTAAGGGTTCTGTGTATGTATTAGTGCATACCTTAGGAGAGTTGAGATGAGAGTATTTATAGCCTTCCCCTTTTGGGGGATTGTCTGAGATGCCCTTGGTGTGCTGAAAGGGTCTTTTCCCTTGTATCAGGGGTGATTAGTCATTTCCTCTCTTTGTGTTGTTCCAGGTAGTTGCCCTTGCAGGTTTTAGGGGCAGGGCGGTATACTGTTGAAGTACTTGCTGCGCCAGGTAGTAGTGGGGTGGCATGCGCCATTAATGCGGCTGCATGCCGTCTGTCAGTGCATTTAATGCGGCAGTGGCGCATCACGCATATTTCGACCTCCGAGGTCAAGATACAAAATTATTCAGTCTCATACAGCACCTGGATTGGTGTCGCAAGTCGACTCGATGATCCGCAGCAATGAACTAAGCTACTTCGAGGACATCCTAGTCGACAGATGAGGTCGAGTGCATTGCTGGGCCCTGGAGGTAGGATGGGCCTGGGGCCGTGCCTTTGGGCCCATACAGCTTGGGTCGAGTCACTTGAGCCATCCCATATCATAAGTCCTCCCACTTCTGAATGCTGAACGAGGACTCAACGAGAAGGATTGGGAAGT
This sequence comes from Jacaranda mimosifolia, assembly GCA_018894105.1. Classification (NCBI taxonomy): domain Eukaryota; kingdom Viridiplantae; phylum Streptophyta; class Magnoliopsida; order Lamiales; family Bignoniaceae; genus Jacaranda; species Jacaranda mimosifolia. The sequence continues at coordinate 39,268,858 of CM032123.1, forward strand.
AGTCTGGGAACTCAGTGTGAGGATCAATAAGGGAGTTTAGGATCAACCCGAATTTGAAAGATCGACCAGGGTATAGCGCATTTATTGAGCAGTTACATCGTGGGGCGGCGTGGCAGTTACCGCATTATTACAGGCGTTTGGGTTCCCGCGCTCACACCCCTATAAATACCCATGGTAAAACCAGCTATTTTTACTTTAACCGTCTTAGCTTCTGGTCGATCGCTTATCCAATCGCTCCTGCAGTCAAGATTTTCTGCTTTTAGTTCCTCCATTCAGTAAGTGCTTTCTTCATTTCTACTCCGTGCCCTTTAGATTTCTAAGATAATGTTGGGTTTATCTGGCTCTGAGGGTAGTTGAGGAGGAGATAGTGAGGCGATCCAATCTGATAGGCCTAGATACATAACTGGGGAGTCCAGTGAGTCGTCGAGTGACGATTCTAATTCTAGCAGCTCGAGTAGCAACCGCATGGGAGATGAAGCTGGGCCGAGCTAGATTCCTTCCTCGCAGGGTCGACTATTTACACCAAATCATTACGGTGAAATTGTGTCCACCATAAACCTTATCAACCTGCGTCGTTTAAGGCAGATATACCATATCCCTATTGAATATGAACTACTGACTCCTTGGGAGACTGGTCAAATGCACCGTCCTCCCGCAGGTTGCATTACTATTTTCGAGGATGCATTCAAATGTGGTCTTAGGTTCCCATTGAGTGCTCCTATGATCGACCTGCTTGGGGGTCTTCAAGTGTGCATAACCTAGTTGTTGCCCAACTGTCATTCTACCATCTGTAGCTTCATCGTTCTAATGCATCTATTCGACCAGTCAGCCAGTTTTGAAAACTTTTCCAACCTTTTTCACCTGCCAATGTCCCGCAAGTCGGGTAGTGCCGCCGATGAGTGGAGCTTCTATTATTTGACTTCTCGTCCGCGCCATAAGTTCTTTGTAGCCCTCGCTTTCTCATATGGGAAAGAATGGAAAAAATAGTACATGTTTGTTCGAGTGGCTGGGGGTTTCACTATTCCTCGAGGCTGGTGGAGGGGGCATGTTGAAATGCTAGGTAACCTTACCCTGACCTAGCCAAACACTTTCGTTCGGGACCTGGTCGAATTTGGCCAGATGGAAGCCTCGATTTTTATCAAGGAAAGGCATTTGGTGTTAGCTGGGTTATCGCCAGCTCCGTTAAATTTGCCTACGAATGATCGACTAGGTAGATTGTGCTTCTTTTAATTTGTTGCTTTTTCATTGTTGTTGTCAATTTTGACTCTTGTTATTTTGCTATTCAACAGATCACGAAGGAATCATGAACAGGTCGAGAGCAGAGGCTTTGGCAAGGGCAGACAAAAACCGACAACACCGACAGGGTACTGCGGCTTGCCGAGCAGCCACTGCGATCGAGGGGCCTCGCCAAGAGGTTGCAAGCCCTATTCTCTCTCCGACGCCATCACCTAGTCGACAGCTCGCGACCACAGGCAGCAGGCCCTCGAGTCAGGGTAAGAGGGCAATAGTGGAGCAGGCTGGACCTGCTACGAAGAGGGCTACTGCTGGGAGGGGAAAGGGGAAAACAACAGGGTCTGGACAGCCAACCAGGGACGATCTCTTCGGCGATCGAGAGGATGAACTGCTGTTCAACTTGCCGAACTTTCCTTCTCCTCGATTCGAGATGGATCCCGGCATGGTCGTGCATAATTCCCTTTCTATGGATTCTGCGGGGCCGACTGGAGTACTCCGCTGAAAGTTTTATTAGAGGTCAATTTGTGGCTGACCAGAGGAGAATCATGGGACTAAGCCAGGACGTGGCTCTTTAGGAGTTGGCTTATCATACCAACATGGTAAAGTTCTCTGCTTTATTTTTATATTGTTACACGCTGATCGATATTCTAACAGCGCTGCCTTTTAGGTCGGCCAGCTCGGGTACAACTTTTATAGGAGGTCGGAGCTGGCTCTGGCTGATCGAGAACAACTGGACGTTGGCGGAGACACAGAGACTCTAAAGGCCCAGTTCAAGTCTTCACAGATGAGAGTTGACGAGCTAGAGAGGCAGGTCGGGGAGCTGATGAAGGATCTCGAGTAGAAGGATGAGCAAGTGATCGTAGTTGTCCAAGAGAGGAGAAAGATGGACGGATTGGTGAAGAAGCTGCAATTGGACATGCAGGTCGCTTACGATTCTGGTCGATCTTCGGGCCAGAATACAGGTCTGAGAAGGCTCGGGTTGAGTTCAATCGCATACTGCCACTGGTGTGCTGGGAGGCAGTGCAATAGTTTATGTTAAGCCCGGCATTCCAGGATGCAAGCGTTGTTTTCGCTCTCGACAACGCCCGGAGCTCTTTCGAAAGGGCCCTTAAGTAGTTGCAGTTTTTGGGCTACTGTTTCCAGCGGGAAGACCAACACCGCATAAGCCATTTGCTTGACGAGCAGCTGCAGCCTTACCCCGAGGATGAGGGTGGTGCTGAGAGAGTGGTCATGGAGGCCGCAGGAGCGGAGGGCGTACCGAAGGCGAGCTGAGGTCGAGTGGAGGCTGAGAGTCGCCACTCAGGAGTTTGAATTCGCCGGCGACTTTGCCTTCGAGGTGAAGGAGGGGGCGGTCGACGCTGCTGCATATTTTCCTATTCCCGAAATGTGATTTATGCAAGATACAGCCGGCCCGTCTCGACCGACAACCACGACCATCCCCGTTGCTGTCGCTATGCCTGAGCCTGCGCCCATTGCTGCTCCCTCAGGCGATGAGCTCGAACCTGCTGTTGAGGAGGGTGCCAGTTCTTGCTAAATTTGATTATTTATTTATTTCATCTCTTCTTTTTTTTTTTGGTTTGTTTGTTTTAATATATACTGAACGTGCCTCGATGAGGCGTTTGCACTTTCGATCATTTGTACCAATGTATAAATGGATGCCTTTTCGCTTTTAGCAAATTTAGCTAATCTTCTACCTTTATTGCCTTTATTCTTTTATGCAAATAGATCTATGGTCGAGTGTTTGCCATGTTAACTTTATTCAAGACCCTTATCGAGTAGATCATGATTAATATGCAAACAAAATGATTAACAATCGAACATTAAATAACTTAGCGACTGCGTGGTCGACTTCAGACAATGAACCGACAAAGCTCAAATAATTTTATTGACTGCGGGTCGACTGTTTGGTCTTGGTTAAAAGAACTTTGACTTGGCGGCATTAAGCATGTTTTGTCAACTGTGGGGTCGACATTTGGTCTTAGCTAAAGAGCTTCGACTTGGTGGCGTGAAGCCTGCTTTGTCGACTATAGGGTCGACATTTTGGTCTTGGCTAAAAAGCTTCGACTTGGCGGCGTGAAGCCTATTTTGTCAACTACGAGGTCGACATTTGGTCTTACCTAAAGAGCTTCGACTTGGCGGTGTGAAGCCTATTTTGTCAACTGCGGGGTCGATATTTGGTCTTAGCTAAAGAGCTTCGACTTGGCGGCATGAAGCCTGCTTTGTCGACTACAAGGTCGACGTTTTGGTCTTGGCTAAAAAGCTTCGTCTCGGCGGCGTAAAGCCTATTTTGTCAACTACAAGGTCGACTGTTTTAGGGAGGTTTTGTGTGGATTCTATATTGTCCGAGTATGTTTTGAATTTCATTAATGGTGAAGAATACACATAGAGCCAATGGCCTTTTACACGTAAAACTTTTTCAAGTTTGTTGCGTTCCACGGTCGAGGTAGTTCCTTGCCAGATGCATCCGCTAGTCAATAAGCATTGTTTTTTTGAAACTTTGGTAACTGAATAGAGTCCTTCCCATTTCGGGTCGAGCTTTCCCACATTCTTTGATACTTCCACTTTCTTGAGAACGAGATCACCAACTTTGAATGTGCGAGGTCACACTGTTTTGTTGTAACGCTCTACTATCTTCGACCAATATCGCTGCATTGTGTTATAAGCTATGTGGCGTAATTCATTGATGGTGATCAGGTAGACTGTTCTTTCCAACACATTTTGGATCGGGTTATAGTGAATTACCTGTACGGTGTGCTGGATTAACTCAGACGGGATTACTGCCTTGGATCCGTAAACCAGACTGTATAGGCTGTGACCCGTAGCTGTTCGGGGTGTGGTCCTATATGCCCATAGGACCCCTTTGAGGTCGTCTACCCAACTAACTCTGGAGTCGGCTATTCGAGCATTGAGGTGGTCGAGAACTGTTCTGTTCATGACTTTGGTTTGGTCGTTGGCTTGGGGGTTTCCCACGAAGGTAAAGTGTTGGCGGACTCCCAAGGCCTCACACCATTTCCTCATACTCTTGCTTTGGAATTGGGTACTGTTATCCGAGATCAGAACTCTGGGCAAGCCAAATCAACATATTATGTTCTTCTAGGTGAAACTCTTGATGGCTGCGTCAATGATCTCCAGAACTGCTTCTACTTCTACCCATTTGGTGAAATATTCGACCACCATGATGATAAATTTGCGCTGACCGGATGCTTTAGGGAGGGTTCCAACTATGTTGATCCCCCACTGGTCGAATAGCCACGTTATCTGAACATCTACCATCAATGTTGCTGGCTGGTGAGATATATTCGAATGGATATGGCACGATGGGCACTATCTAGCGAAGTTGACTGAGTCTCGCAGTAGGGTAGGCCAAAAATAGCCGTAACGTATAATCTTGTGTGCCAGGGACCGATCTCCAGAATGGTTGCCGCAGATTCCAGCATGGACCTTCTGTAGCACTTCATTTGCCTCATCGAGTGTTAAACATTTCAGCGAGGGTCTAGATATTGACCTTCTGTAGAGCTGCCCATGGACATCTAGTGCAAACTTGGTGGCCAATCGTCAAAGCCTACTAGCTTCCTTTTCGTTATCGGGAACGGTTCCTTGACTAAGGTAAAGTCTGATGGTTCCTGCCAGCATGGAGCAGTTTGATCAATAGCCCCGACAAGAATACGACCAGCGTCCTGGATGTAAGGTTTGCTAGCCACCAGGAATGTTATGGTTCTCCCCTTAGTGCCCCTGGCCGAACTGGCTAACTTTGACAGTGCATCTGCTCGGTCATTTTCTGATCGCGGGACCTGACTCAGCTTAAAATTCTCGAATGATTGATGTAAGTGTCTAACTTCGGCCAAGTATTTGGTCATCCTAGTCTCTTTGGCTTCGAAGTTGCCCTCGATCTATTTCATGACTAGCTGGGAATCGGTAATTGCCACCAACTGCTTGACGCTATGCTTTACGGCCATACGCATTCCTACGTTAAGGGTCTCGTACTCTGCTTCGTTATTTGTGACTAGGAAATCGAGCTTTATTGCGAAGTCATACTCTTCGGCCAGCAGGGAACAAAGAGATACACCGATTTCTCCTCCTGAAGCTGTTGCTGATCCATCAACATGTAATGTCTATACAACGACGTTGCCAATATCTTGGGTCAGGAGGTCAAGTCTTTTGACAATGAAATCAGCTAGGACTTGTGCTTTTATGGTCGTCCGTGGCTGGAATGTGATGTCGAATTCTCCAAGTTCAATGGCCTATTTGGTAAGCCGGCCCAAGTTGTCAGGCCTTGACAACACCTATTTTAATGGTTGATTCGTCAGCACCATGATTGCATGCGACTGAAAGTAAAGTCGAAGCTTTCGAGCTGCGGTGACAAGGGCGAGAAGCGAATTTCTCAATCTCCAGATAGTTATGTTCAGGGCCTTGCAAAGCTTTACTGCAGTAATATACTGGGCGGTGTGTCCCTCATCTGGTCGATGTCAAAATAGAGCTGATAGAATCCGTGGATACAGCTAAGTAGAGTTGTAGCACCTCTCCCAGGTTGGGTTTCACGAGCATTGGTGGTGAGGACAAATATTGTTTGAGCTCTGCCAAGGCTTGGTCGCATTGTAGGGTCCACTGAAACCCTAACTTCTTTGCATTTCTGAGAATCTTGAAGAAGGGTAGGCTCTTGTCTGCCAACCTTGGGATGAATCTGCCCAAGGCTATGATCCTCCCCACTAGTCGTTACACCCCACGAATAGTGCGGGGCGGGGCTATGTCCAAAATTGCTTGAATTTTGTGTAGATTTGCCTCGATCCCCCGCTGGCTAACCATGTACCCCAAAAATTTTCCACCTCTAACGCCAAATGTGTATTTATTGGGGTTGAGTTTCATACCGAAGGCCCTTAATATGGAAAAGGTATGGGCGAGATCGACCAGGTGGTCCTCGGCCTTCTCAGTTTTCACAATTATGTCATCGACGTAGACTTCCATCGACCTCCCTATTTCTCTTTTGAACATGAAGTTTACCAATCTATGATACGTTACGCCTACGTTTTTTAGTCCGAAGGGCATGACGAAAAAAATAGTATACACCATTGGGGACTACGAAAGAGGTCTTGTCCCTGTCTTCGGGTGCCATGAATATTTGATAATAGCCTTGGAAGGCTTCCATCATGCTCAATAATTCACAGCCAGCAGTAGAGTCTACTAATAAATCTCTTTGAGGCAAGGGGTAAAGGTCCTTAAGGCAAGCTTTATTTAAATCAGTGAAATCATTACACATACGCCACTTTCCCCCATTCTTGGGAACTAGCACAACATTACAAAGCCAAGAGGGGTATTGAATTTCTACAATGTATCATGCCTCTAAAAGCTTGTTGACTTCCTCCTGTATAATTTAGGTCCTTTCTGTGTTGAAGGTTCTAGTCTTTTGTCTCACCGGTTTATGGGCGGGATCCACGTTGAGTCGGTGTACAATAATGCTTGGGTCAATTCCCTAGAGGTCGGAAGCCTTCCATGCGAACACATCAATGTTTCTTTGTAGGAATTCAACCATGCAGCACTCCAAGTGATCCATCATATCACTTCCGATCCGGTTGGTCTTGTCAAGGTTCCCTGGTTCCAACTCGATTGTTTTGAACTCCCCGATTGGCTCAACCCTGGTGTCTTCAAATTTTCTCTTTTTGGATGCCAATTCCTGCTCCTCGGGTTTCGCTACAAGGGCATCCCCCGAAGGTTTCAACTGTGGTCATTTCTTCTATTCGTTGGCTTCGACAGAAATGGTGTAGCATCGCCAGGCGTCCTGCAAGTTACACAGCAGCTCTCCTACACTCGCTGGGGTTGGGAACTTGACCTTCATATGGTACGTGGAGACGATGGCCCTGAAGTCGTTTAATGCTGGTCGACCAATTATGACATTGTAAGCAAATGGGGCATCAACCACCAGGTAATTGATCATCAATGTTCTACTTCTCGGGCCTTGCCCAAATGTTGTGGAAAGACTGATGGATCCATCCGGAATAATCTCAGATCCCCCAAATCCGACCAGTGGCGTCCTGACTTGATCAAACTTTAATTCCCCAAGTTTCATTCTATTCAAAGTGGACAAGAATACTATGTTCGCGGAGCTACCATTATCGATCAGTATCTTCCTGACCTCAAAGTTGGCTATTTGGAGGGCTACAACCATAGGGCAATCTACTTTTCTATCAACTCCTCTGTTCTCCATATGGTCGAGGTCCGAGTTTGTGAAGGAGATTAGCTCCGAACTAGTTGAGAACTGGTAGACTGACTCAACTCTAGCTGTCCTGGTTGATTGTAGACTTCTCCGAGTCTGCTTTCTTGCGGATGTGGAATCCCCCCTGTTGGTCCCCCTGTGATCATGTCAATGACCCCTCGAATGGATGGGTAGGGGTTTTGGGCTGGCTTCTTCCCTTTGTCCTCTCTCCTCGGGCTGGCCGACCTTTCTCTACGGGGAGTCCGATCATGCCTGTTCTTTTCTTGTCTGGCCTGCTCTACGACGTACTTCTTCAAGTGGCCCTGCCTGATCAGTCTCTCGATCTCATCTTGTAAGTTGAAGCAGTCCTCGGTGTCATGGCCTTTCTGCCGGTGGAAATGGCAGTATTTCCTTTATTTTTTCATGGCCTCTATCTCCGTGAGCTTCCTGGGTTTCTTTAGTAGATTGTCGTGCTGGATGGCAAACAATACCTCCTTCCTCGGGAGGTTAAGCGGAGTGTACTCGTGAAAGCATTTAATAGGGGACCGACACCCCTCTTTGGCCTGTTGATCATCCTTTTCTTTGTTCTTCCTCTTGTCAACCTCCAAATTGCCATACTTTAGCTTATTCATCTCTTCCTAGGTCATATACCTCTCTGCGAGGTCGAGGAGCTCCTCCATCGACCTGGGCTGCTCACGAACAAGCGCATTGACACATTCTTTGTGTTTTAGGCCCAGGAAAAAGACATCTATCAAGAATTCGATCATCGAACTGTCAATCTTCAACACTTCTGTGTTAAATCGAGCAAAAAAGTCACGAAGGGATTCTCCTTCATTCTGCTTTACCGTATGCAAGTGTGTATGGGGGAGTTTGGCCTTCCTCCTGCTCGTGAACGGTGCAGGAACTTTTCACACAGTTGGTCATACGAAAATATGGATGCCAGTTCCAATTTCACAAACCAATCGAGAGCTATTCCCTGGAAAGTAGTTACTAGCATCTTCTCATGGATATACTCATTGTGCCCATGCAGTTGCATCATGTGCTCAAATTGCAGCAAGTGTTCATTCGGATCCGTCGAGCCATCATACCTTTGCAGTCCAGTCGGGATCTTGGCATTGACAGCAATGTGCTAGTCGATGATTTCCTGAACGAATAGGGAGTCTCTTTCTCTACGGAACCTCTGCGAACTGTCTTGATGGGGGGGCTTCTCCATGTTTCTCCTCTAGATCTCCTCCAAGCGTCTGTTCAACTGTTGAACTTGGTGGGATACTTCATCCCACTCCTACAGATCTGCCTGGGATGTATTCCTGTTCGTGTGAAGTCTCGAGCACTCGACCCTATCGCGTTGCGGGGCTCGAAGGGGTCGAGCGCCATGGTCAACTGAATCAGCCATCTCTTCCCAGGGCAGAGGTCGAGCCGTTTCTCTCGGAAAATGGCCTAGGCTCAGTTCTCTTCTCAATTGCTGCCTCTGAGACTCTGGTCGCTCAAAGTGCTCTTCTACCTACCTTCTCTCCGGGCCTGCCTGCCGAGGTGTCACACTAGCTGTCGGCTCCGGTTGCATGGCGTGGCGATTCAATGAGGCCGAGAGCTGGGCCGAAATATGTGCGGAAATCTGCTCACTAATAAGTTGCATTAACTGTGGCATCGTCAATGTGACTAGTAGCTTAGGTTGGACGCTGGGCCTTGGAACGTTTGGCTCCGATGGGGGCTGGGGTGGAAGAGAGCTGGACCTTGGGTTTTCTTCTCTCCCTAAGGGGGCTCGCCTAGTGTTCACCATTTTTCGATAGAGGACTCAAAAGTTTCCCACAGACGGCACCAAATGATGAGGGTTCAATTCATCAGGGTCAGGCCCGATGGGTTTCTTATTGGGATTCATCCTCAGAGATCGATTCTTCTATGATGGAAACTACTGAGTCCTGCAATGTCAAGCTAGCCGATGAGCCTTTGGCTAAGGCGCTCCGACGCTCAAGTCAGTAGAGGACAACCAGGTAAACCGAGTAGCGGAGTAAGGGTTCTGTGTATATATTAGTGCATACCTTAGGAGAGTTGAGATGAGAGTATTTATAGCCTTCCCCTTTTGGAGGATTGTCTGAGATGCCCTTGGTGTGCTGAAAGGGCCTTTTCCCTTGTGTCAGGGGTGATTAATCATTTCCTCTCTCTGTGTCGTTCCAGGTAGTTGCCCTTGCAGGTTTTAGGGGCATGGCAGTACACTATTGAAGTACTTGCTGCACCAGGCAGTAGTAGGGTGGCATGCACCATTAATGCGGCTGCATGCTGCCTGTCAGTGCATTTAATGCGGCAATGGCGCATCACACATATCTCAACCTCCGAGGTCGAGATACAAAATTATTCAATCTCGTACAACGCCTGGATTGGTGTCGCAGGTCGACTCGACGACCCACAGCAACGAACTAAGCTACTTCGAGGACATCCTAGTCGACAGATGAGGTCAAGTGCACTGCTGGGCCCTGGAGGCAGGATGGGCTTGGGGCCGTGCCTTTGGGCCCATACAGTTTGGGCCGAGTCACTTGAGCCATCCCATATCAAGTAGTGTTATAATCGAGCCGGCTCAATAATTTACATTTATATTATTTTATAAGTGGTTTAGTTTTTGCTTTAGAATCTCATTAATTTTAAATAATTAAATATATTATACTCATCCACTTGCATAAAAAACATGTTAAGCCAAAAAATTTCCATAATCGTTAAATAAAGTACATTCAAATAATTAATTAAAATTTGGCCAAAACCAAATTTTTAAATCAATTTTCGATAATTATCGTATGAATGAAATTAATGCATATAGCTATACAGACGCTAAATATGGTTCATATAGAAACTATTGCCTCACGCGACGCCGTTTGCAGGTTTGAATATTCCCTAGTAGAATATATTGGATTTTCAGTTATATACCGAATTTTCTTAAACTAACTACGTATTATTTAAATGAAGGGTTTTTTTGTTTTTTTTTGGGGTGCTTTTGGTTAGTTTCTTGTTTGGATGGATCCTTTTGATTTGTCCCGAATTGGATTCTTCTTTTTGGAAATATTCAAAGAAAACATACTTTGAACTTGATCGATTTGAAATAAATAAATAAAAAATAAATCCCATTGTGGATTGCTTAAAAAGGAAATTTCTGATATAAGTTTTAATAATAATAAAAATGGTGAAATTGAATCAAACCAAAAACTTGTTTCCCTTTTGACAAGCTAAAGAAAAGATGGATTATTGGAGAATATGAAAGTTATTTTTTAGTATGTTCGTTTATATTTTGGGGAGACATTTTTTACTGTAATAGTCAAATCAATACTTTTTTATTTGGTTTTGGGGTAAAAATGGAATTAAGTGATTTTTTTAATGTTAGAGTAATAATAAAAAATATAATATATATATATATATAATATGTATGTATATATTAAAAAATGTGTGTTTTGGAGGAAAATGATGATATATTTAGTTGTGTTTCTCCAAAACAATGTTGTTTTGGGGAAAATAACATTATTTTGGGAAACATAACCAAATATTTCCTAATTTTTTTTAAATTTAATTTAGTTGTCTTCTTGTGTTCAAGCTGCAAATTATCTGTTTATTATAATCTATTAATGTTTCATTAAAGTAGGTACGGCAGGATAAGTTAGCCGAAGCCACATCAATATGATATTTTTTTAGACAAAATTGTGGTAGATATGGTTTCTTTAGCTAAAATCTCTTCCCTATGATGCGTGGTAGGCGCTGCAAATACAATACCACATGATACATTTTGAAACTTTATGATAGAATATGATTTTTTATATTCGATATAAAAAATTTGATATAAAATTTAAAAACATAATTTTTTAAATTCAATATAAAAAATTGTAGGACGCAATATGATTTTGATACGACTATTTAATATATATTAATACTTTTGTATTACAAAATATATGTGTGTGTGTGTAAATTTGTAAAGATATGTTAGTACGATTATAAAAGAAAATTTGTGTCGGGACTTTATTAGTGATTTGTATACTATGTATTTAAGAGGGGAAAAAAATAGAGTTCTTTTATTAGAAAGTGTGATAGAATAAGGTAACACTCTTATTTTAAATAATTTTAGAAATTTTTAATTTTTTAGATTGATGTTTTGTCATACATATACTTTTTGAAATACCAAAAAACATTCAATTTGTTCAAAACATGTACATCGTATCCTGGAATTTGAAAGTGTCAATTTTTTTATTTTATTTTTTTTTGGGTTTCAATTTAGGAATATGCTTGGTAACATTTTGAATATGTTTCAAAAGAATATTTGATATGTCAAACACGTATTCAAAGCATATCATATATAACATAATGTCATATACATGCCTGACATGATATAAATAATTCTAATTTTAAAGCCTGAGATGGGCTCCGTAGACGGAGCCGGGGGAGGGGGGGTGACAGGAGCAACCGCACCCCCCCTCAAAATATTAAAATTTAATTTTTTATATTAAAAATTTTAAAATATTATAATTTTGTCATCCCTCAAATTATAAAATTACTCTTCCTTTTATTGAAAATATGTTCATTGCCATTGTCCTTATTCGTCTTTCTATTTTTCTTGTATCGATTATTTTAAAACTATAGGTTTTAAATGATTATTATATATGATAAAATAAAAAAAAATTATATTTTTTGTAATTCAAAATTTTACTTCCTATAATAAAATTTTTTAACTTCGTCCCTAATGGGCTCAAATGTTTCATCAAATTCATAGCTGATATTTTGTGCTGTTGAACTGCATATTTCTTACATCACAAAGCCTATCAACTAGAAATAAAAATTTCTTATAGCAGAGTGTTCCACAGGTAAAAAAAGAAATAAAAAGAAGAGGACAAAGGGATAAGGATTTAAGCAATTTCCCAAATAAATTCTACCTACTTCCTTACATCCTTAATACCACTCATAACAAAATTCACCAATCTTAACTTTCTTTGAGTCAAGGTTTGCAGCTACTTTGTAACAATATAATTTTGCAGACATGCACTGTTTTCTATGAAGGATATATTATACATACAATATTTAAGGATAAAGGCAGGCCCTGTTTTTAGCAGTTGTCTTGGTTTAGTTAGTCAAAATCTCAAAATACGCTAAAGATTCTGCTTCTAAACTCATAAACAACTGACCCTTTAATTTGTTTCTCAGTTAAAGAAATCCGAGGCCGGCCGTATTGATCAATCTGCTTCCGCACTGATCTCTCCATCCTTTTGTCCTCAAACGGCGAAATGATTCTCCAATCGTTTCCTTATAAGGGCCGTCTTCTCTTGAAGAAAATTGACAGAAAACGGCGTCCTGATGAAGGCCTTCACAAGTGCATTGTTTCTTCTGAGCGTTTTTGTTCATGCATTCTGCAATCAACATGTAGATATGCTGGAATCTTGCTTGGTTGATAAGAGGGTTCATAATTTCACTATTTACTCCACTTCTGAAAATGATCCAAGTACTTATTTCATGTTTCTAAATTTCTCCATCCAAAATCTGCGTTTTGGTGGTCCCACGATTCCAAAGCCGGCGGCCATCATCATGCCGGAGAGCAAAGAGCAGCTAATAGACAGTGTTTTGTGCTGCAGGAAAGAATCATGGGAGATTAGAGTGAGGTGCGGTGGGCACAGCTATGAGGGCTCATCTTACACAGCCGGTGATGGATCACTGTTCGTTTTGATTGATATGATGAACCTGGATCGTGTTTCTGTGGACTTGGAGTCGGAAGTGGCTTGGGTAGAGGGAGGAGCAACGTTGGGCCAGGCGTACTATTCCATCTCTGAGAGAAGCAGAGTGCATGGATTTTCAGCCGGTTCGTGCCCAACGGTGGGGATTGGAGGCCATATTGGTGGTGGTGGATTCGGGTTACTGTCAAGAAAATACGGCCTTGCTGCAGACAATGTGATTGATGCGCTTCTTATTGATGCAGACGGCCGGTTGCTTGACCGGGCGGCCATGGGGGAGGAGGTCTTCTGGGCCATCCGTGGAGGCGGTGGGGGCGTTTGGGGGGTCGTCTACGCATGGAAAATCCGGCTGCTCAAAGTACCTGAAACCGTGACAGGTTTCATCATTTCCAGGGCAGCATCGGATAAGAACCACGTGTTGAAACTGATAAACAAATGGCAGCATGTCGGGCCGAAGCTGCAAGATGAGTTCTATTTGTCAGTTTTTGTTGGAGCAAACTTGCCAGAAAGGAGAAAAACTGTTGGAATTTCAGCTACATTTAAGGGGTTCTATTTAGGCCCCAAAGCGGAAGCTGTCAAAATCTTGAATGGGGTCTTCCCAGAATTGGGAATTCTTGAAAGAGAGTGCCAGGAAATGAGTTGGATTGAGTCCATCCTCTACTTCTCTGGTCTCAAAAATGGGAGTTCAATTTCCAGCTTGAAAGACAGGTTTCTGCAGGACAAGAGCTATTTCAAGGCTAAATCAGACTATGTGAGGACCCCAATACCAAGAACTGGGATAGCTTCTGCTATAGAAATACTTGAAAAAGAGCCAAAAGGGTATGTCATTTTGGACCCTTATGGTGGAGAAATGGAGAGAATAAGCTCTGAATCCATAGCTTTTCCCCACAGAAAAGGTAATCTTTTCACAATCCAGTGTCTGGTTGAATGGGGAGAAGAAGACAATGGGAAAAGCAAAGATTATATAGACTGGATAAGAGGATTCTATACGGCTATGGCACCGTTCGTCTCGTCCGGTCCAAGGGCTGCTTATATCAACTACATGGACTATGATCTTGGAGTGATGAACTTGATAAACCGCAGTGGAGTAGTTGCTGATAATGCTGTGGAGATAGCCAGGATTTGGGGGGAGAAGTATTTCTTGAAAAACTATGATAGATTGGTAAGAGCTAAGACAATCATAGATCCTTTGAATGTTTTCAGAAATCCACAAGGGATTCCTCCCATGTCTGCTGGTTATGGGGAAGCACATGTACAGATTTGATTCATCCTTTTTTACAATTTTAGCTGAATTTCTTGTCTTCCTTTTTACTTTCTTTATAGAATGAACAACAATTTTCTTGTTGTTGTTTAACATATTTGGCTGTTATAATGTGAAATATAAGACGAAATATAATTATAATACAGGTAAAGTTTGGTACCAAAAATATGCTTCAATAGTCAATTTATCTTATATCTTTTTTATAATATAGTGGGCCCCACACCCAGATATTTTTCCAAAACACTATTGTACCCACTTCTTAAATTTTGTTTTTGTTCTTCGTACATTAGTGGAATTAGGTAAAAAAAAGTTCAAATTTGCATTAATGGTCACATTTGGTCAAGGAAGTGATACCATCTTTGAACCATGTTTTCCCATTTTTAAAGATAAAATATGATTTTTGAACGTCCAAAAAAAAAAAAAAAAAAAAAATTTGGTGGCTATGTTTGATTACATTTTACCAGAACAAATTTGTTATGGTAGAATGTAACCAAACACGTATCATGATTTTATCTCAAAATGGCTATCTAAATGTCCAGATTACCCCTACAATTAAAGTGACAAAAATCCAAAGACCCCACACATTTAAATATATATATTTATATATCATAATATTTTATACTATTATTATGAGAAAAAATATTATTAAAATCAATTTACGCCCTCAAAACCTAAAAAAAAAGTATTTATTTGCTTGCTGCTACAATAGAATTTGTCTCCTACGAAAACATAAACAAACATACATCACATTTTTCAACCCCACTCTCAAAACTCATTATCCCAAAATATGTAATCCAAAACATATAATTTATATCCAAGCATTACCGATATACTTTGGTAGAAATTTTTCACCATAATTTTCAAAGTCAATATTGAAATGCAGCAATGCATTCATATCACTAGCTTATTTGGGGTTTCACTACAAAAATTTAGAACATCAGCTACGATCAATCCGTAACTGATGCTAAGAAATCCGTAGCTCTAGCTACGAAATTAACCGTAATTGGATTCGAAACAGATACCCTTGTAGCAATGCTTACTATGAATTTTTCTGAATCCGTAGCAATTTCACCATTCCACAGTTCCCTTTATATATTGAGTCTAATCACTTGGAAATTAAGGACACTTTGATACCTTCTTACTGACAGTGGATAAGTTGCCCATATTCAGATTCTTGGTTCCAGTAAAAAGCATCCGATGCCTATATCTGAAAAGAATCCCCACCGGCAAAGAAGATATTTTTGTCGTCCACCATGAGATTTAGTTTCTATATAAACGAGTTCATCTGATAGACTTCTGTAGCAGAAAAAACAGACATAAAAAACTTTTCTTACATTTTCAGGTGAGGCATGGAGAGAATTACGTTAGCAGATGCGAAAAAGGACAAGAAGGGGAGTAGTTCTTCTGTTCGTGTTAAACAAGAATGTGTGTATCAGTATCAGACACAGCAGGCTCATCTTTATCAGGTAAAAGCCGACGAGAAGATGATGGACAGCAGTGGTGAGGTAGTGCAGTTGCTGTCAATTATGGACCATTCTAAGAGGAAATCCGTAGCTATGGCTTGTTAGGTTTCTTCTTGTGTATATATCTGTTGGTTTTAGAGTAGAATTCGTCGCGGCCCAGCGTGCTGTTTTAGTAGTTAAAGCATGTTTTTGTTGTGTGATCCTATAAGGTTGGGAGTCACTTTGTGAATGTAGTTAACTAGCCGATTTCTAGGTATCTAAATGAAGTTTGCAGCTTGTTTCATGTCTGAATCAGAAGTACTGTTCTTCGCTTTGCTAATGTACTGTTGTTGCAATAATTGACTGATTTGACGTTAATGAACTGAAATTACTGAAAAATCAGTAATTGCTCGACATTGTAATATGGCCATTTTTCTCTATGAATATACAGGTTGGGGTCCTCGCCTTAAATCCCCTGCTTCTTGCGGTTTAAAAAAAAATACTGAAAAAATCAAGCATGAATGGATAAGATGTACAAGATTTAACGTTCTTCGCTTTCGTTCTTCGATTGAGGAGTGCAAAGTTCTTGATTACGATCTCAATGCCCGTTTATTTCGGCTGATGGTGATTCTTTTCATATCTGACATTATTTTAAAATCGAAAACCATCAACATATACCTAACTTTGTTGCAAATATTACTTATTTTCACTTTTTTACTGAACATATCATATAATTCTATTATTTCATCAATCAAGTTTGAATTCGATTTGATATAAACTCTATGCATATTCTAATCTTTTTTTCAGACAAAATATTCAAATACAGAATTAATGGATACAACCTTTATTTTTGTTTTCATTGGTCCTTTTTATATTCAACACTATTTCAAAATTGAAAATCATGAACTTATATCTATCTTCATTGCAAATATATTTATTTACTCTCCTAATTTTTTACTAAATTTATTATATCATTCTATTATTACAACAATTAAATTCAAATTCGATCTAATACAAAATAATTAAAATATGTATATATTAAAAAAAAAAAAAAACACATCTTTTTAACCATAAAAAATATAAAATATCTAAATTTTCAATTCTATACGTACTCTAATCATTTATTTCAGATAAAACATTCACATACAATCTAATTTTTCATCTTCAAAACTATAACATTCATGGGACTGCGGCCTGGACTTTCTGGCACCACAATGCCAATTTAGACTCGGGCACTACGGCCCTGCCTTTCTGCCGGCTAGCACCACAGAGCTTGATTGGTTGTGTGTTCATTCTTATTTTATGTTTTCATTATTTTAGAATGTATTTTTATTTTATTATTATTTTACGTGTAAAAATAAAAATATGATTAGTTGTGAATTGTAAAAATTTTGAAAAAGGTAAATTGAAAATAGGAATAGGAATAGGCAAGCTGCTCGTCAGGAGCTAAGGCCTAGCCTACTTATAGCCTACCTAGGTCTAGTCTACTTAATAAAAAAGTCAAGTCAAAGCTTAAAAAGTAGCATTTTTTAACTAAATAAACTAAATTTAGGCTATTCTAAAAGCTTGCAAAGCCTAAAAGATCGGCTCATTTATCCTTCTACACATAAAAAGTGCAATAATAATGATATAATATTAAATAACTAATTGTATTTGATTTCTATAATTAGTCCTTTATGGATTCTGTTATGTTGTTTAGTATTGCTTTTTGTTGAAAAGATATTATTTTATCTTATATTTGAACTTTCATAATTATGCATTTGTTATTTACCATTTTGATTATTTCTTACCAAGGTCTATTACAAGTTTCAACATATTAAAATTTAGATTTATGTTATTAGATTTAATTGAAGTCTTAGTAGAAAATATGCTTTTAGGTAGGCTTGCATGTCAGGCCAAGACTTTAGAGTTTATTAAAAATGCTAGGCCAAACTATAAATAAATAAATAAAAAAAAAACTTGTCATAAATAATAGGTTAGGCTCAGGCTTATCATTTGCATAACAGGTGTGGCTTATTTAAGCCAAAGTCTAGCCTATTTCCATGCCTAATTGAAAATAATATTTTAATATAATAGTGTTAAATATTTTAATGTAATAGTATTAATTATTATTGTTTAATTGATTCGAGTCCCCATTTTCTTGAAAAGATAGAAAAAAAATAATTATTTAATAAGTTAGTGGATGATGATGATGTGATGGAGAATTAATATTAAATTTTATGTGGATCCCATTATCATGGAATGATGGAAAAAAATTAATATTTAATTAGTTGACGAATTTTAATTATTTTTAAGTTAGTAGGTATATATTATAGATTTTTCATAGATATGAAAATAAAAATGAATGGTGTTCTCATTGAAAATGATACAAATAATAGTGTTTTTTATTTTCGAAATAGTGTAAAATGAGAAAACGGTTGTTTAGAACACAACCAATTTGCACATAGTTTTTCAAGAAATAACCTGAGCTTATCATGTTGATCCTGTAACAAGAAAGCCATTCTATGGGACAAAAGAACCATGATTTGCCATTTTGTTGAGCCAGAAAAATGGTTTCTGGATTAAAGAATCTACCACATGGATGAGCAAATAATCAGTGAACAGGATAAGGATCCTGGTTTTTCACTTTGCAATAAAGGGACACTGTGATAGTATAACTCACTAGGAAACATCAAGCATTATGTATTTATAATGTAAGAAACAAGGCACATGTCCAACATTAAAAGATTCTTGATTTTTCCACTTGGCAAAAGCATTAATCAATATTTATTCTAAAGGAATCGCCACAGGTCGGGATACTATTAGACTCAGGTATCGTCTGATATTTCCACGCGAGATGAATGCAACTAGAGACATTTCTATTTTTCTTCCGAAAAATCTTTAGAATTCCTACTATTTAGTTTTTAATTCAATTTTGGCTGTCAAACGAAATGTGAATAACCCATCCTGATTTCTTTAAAAGAAAGAGTCAATGCTTTCGATTCTGTAAAAATAATGGAGTATATTATAATCCGACACGCTCCTTGTTATGAAAATAGAGACATCTCTATTTTTCTTCCGAAAAATATTTAGAATTCCTACTGTTTAGTTTTACTTTTTAATTCAGCTTTGACTGTCAAATGAAATACGAATAATCCCCATCTTCATTTCTTTGAAAGTAGGGGTTGACGCTTTCGATTCTGTAAAAATAATGGAGTATGTTCTAGTCCGACACGCTCCTTGCTATGAAACTAGAGACATCTCTATTTTTCTTCCGAAAAATATTTAGAATTCCTACTGTTTAGTTTTACTTTTTAATTCAGCTTTGACTGTCAAATGAAATATGAATAACCCATCTTCATTTCTTTGAAAGAAGGGGTTGA
This sequence comes from Jacaranda mimosifolia, assembly GCA_018894105.1. NCBI lineage: Eukaryota > Viridiplantae > Streptophyta > Magnoliopsida > Lamiales > Bignoniaceae > Jacaranda > Jacaranda mimosifolia. Next base: position 39,288,030 of record CM032123.1, read on the forward strand.
CGCTTTCGATTCTGTAAAAATAATGGAGTATGTTCTAGTCCGACACACTCCTTGCTATGAAACTAGAGACATCTCTATTTTTCTTCCGAAAAACATTTAGAATTCCTGTTGTTTAGTTTTTACTTTTTAATTCAGTTTTGACTGTCAAATGAAATATGAATAACCCATCTTCATTTCTTTGAAAGAAGGGGTTGACGCTTTCGATTCTGTAAAAACAAGAGAGTATGTTCTAGTCCGACATGCTCCTCGATCGCTACTAGTTAAGCATGCTACTTAAGTACAGATAATTAGAAAACTGAATACTATGATAATATCTTATTTTGTTCATATATTGGAGGAGTAAAAACTTCTAAAATAGTTTATAAATTACTCTTCTCCCATCAATGTACGTATCGATGGAATAATGCCACGACAACTCTATGTTTAGTGAGGGATCTGGTCATCATGGTAATATCATCTTCAAGGTGTAATGAATAATGAAAAACTGCACTCACCAAAACTAACTTATGGGCTTGGCATAAGCAGTATGTTGTAGTATAAATTTTTCTGTGGTTTACTGGTGTGGCATATTGACACGTCTCACTAGATAGGTAAGATGACCGGTTCGGCTGGCAGGATGTAAGTATAAACTATAAAGCATCAAATTACCATAATATTTAAGTAGGGGTGAAATAGACTCGAGTTGGTTCACAAACTTTACGAGTTGAATTCAAGTCGACTTGAATCAAATTTAATTTTTATTTTGTGTCAATCTAGAATTGTCTATATTTAGCTTGCGAGTAGGTATATAATTAAATATTATTTTTTATTTTATTAATAAATATATAATATATTACTATAATTTTATTTCAAGTTGGAGCTTGAGTTCGGTTTTTTTTTTTTTTAACTTTTTATACATGCATGCACATTAGGAGTCTATTCAGATTCAAGTACGAGAAACAAGCTACATGTCCTAACATTAAAGGATTTTTTATTTTTGCACTTCATTGCAAAAGCATTCATCAATAGCTATAGACCTAGCAATTGGGTACCCATGGGTAATTCAATAACGGATAACAATGGATTGGGTAAATTTACCCATTTTTTATTAGGTATGAGATAGGGGATCCATTACCTGTCTTCATGGGTAACGGGTAACCCATGGGTACCCTTTTTTTTTTTAATATTTAAAGATAAATTAATATCCAACTTGTAACTTACATCATGTTATTCAAATATTAACTAAAAAAAAAAAAAAAGACTACAAATTTCAAACATTAAATTGAACAAATACCTAAGGCATATTAATAATATTGTAGTTTAAAACTTACATCTTAAGTATTAAAAATCTACCAAATTTAAAGTACATCACATTCAAAAGTTCAAACTTAAATTCCATTGCATGCCAAATATAATTACTCAAAAGTTCAAACTTTTGGTTATTTAGGGTTTTATTTTAGGATATAATTTTTAATTTAATTTGCCATAAATATTTATATGTGTATATATAAAATATAAATTTATATATATGGGTTACCCACGGGGTACCCGCTGGCCAAGCTAAAAAGCGGTGGATAAATTGGGTACGGGTAAAATTACCCGCAATTTTTTGGATTGGAGAAATAAGGCCCATTACCCTTATTTTTTTTAGTACCCATGGGTATGAGTTGAATTTTGTAAGGTCTAAATATCTATCTGAAAGTAATCGCCTTCAATACTTTCACATATTATAAATGATACAGGAAATATTTTTATTTCTTCTGAGGAGAATTTTTAAAATTTTCTCCGTTTAGTTTTTAATTCATCTCTAACTATAAAATGAAGTGTGAATATCACGTCCTCCTCTCCTTAAAAGAAGGAGTGCTTCCAATTCTGTAAAAAGAATGAAATATATATCACAACAAAAAGAATTAGGCACCCATCACGAAAATATTACTATAAAATATAGCTATAAATTGTAGCTGCAAGTTCTCAGTAGAAAATATAATTTTCAAAAATAACGAGCAAACAAAAATTATTAGTTATTATCCCTTAGTCATGTTTGTTGGAAGCTCAACAAATTAAATCCACATTATCCATAGGAAAATTGGTATATATGTAAAAAAGAATAATCATTGGTTACGGATTAGTTATAGCAAATGTTAGCTATGAGAGCATCCGCTTCGGGTTCAATTACGTTAATTTCGTAGCTTAGACTTCAAATTTTTAACATCAACTACGAATTGATCGTAACTGATGCCCTAATTTTTTGTAGTGTATGTTCTGGTCCGACATGCTCCTCTCTATTACTTAAGTACTTTATGTAATTAGAAACTAAAGACTGTCTTACCTGGGGACGAGTTGGCTATGGTCCGATACCTATGATTTAAACTAACATCCTACACTTCTTAAAAAATTGACACGTGTACATATACATTTTTTAATCAATAGTAATTAAGGTTTTGTAACTAAATTAAAAGTAAAATAGTTTTTAATATATATACCCCACCCCCCAATCGGCTACCATGGCCCCCCTTCCCCTCCCTGCAACCGGCTACCATGGTAGCCTATATTAAGTTTTTTCTTTTTTTTTTTTTCTTATTTTTTGTTATACACGGTGGCCGCCGGGGACTATGGCCACTGGCCAGATCGTTGGGATAGCTGCCATGGCAGACTAACCTAAGTTTTTTTTCTTTTCCATTTTTTTTTATATGGTGGTCGTTGGCTGAATCTGTCCAGATCCGATTGGTATTGCTGCCAATGGCAACTTATATATATGTCCATATATATTACTATATTATATAATATTGATAAATATATTATAATACATAATATGTTTTATATATGTATAAATAATATTATATATATTTTATAAATATTAAGTACTATTCAATTTAGGCCATTCATTTAAATGAAAAAAATCTAACGGTTGATATACTAATGGCATAATAGTCATTATATATATATAATCACAACCACTCGCATTTTTTGGTGTGTACACTCCACTTATGGTCTCAGGGGGGTTTCCACTCATTTTTAAAAACATAAGGCGGGATTTCAATCTTTTTTTTTTTATCATAAGGCGGTAAATCGCTCATGTCACATTTCACATGGGGGTTAAATTAAATTTTCCCAAAAAAAAAGTGTGTGGAATTTAATTTGATGAAACATAAATTATATTCTTATAAAATATTGTTATGTCACATTTACATCATCAATTATCTTATATTTAATAAAAAATTTAAATCTCTTAAGTAATATATTTGTGATATTTGTAAAAGGATATTTAAGGTATTTTATATTAAAACTATTTTACTTTTAATTTAGTTAGAAAATATTAGTATGGTAAATTAGCTTAATTGCTATTGATTTAAAAAAGATATTTGTACACGTGTCAATTTTTTAAGAGGTGTAGAATATTATGTTAAAATCATGGGTATTGGACCGTATTCAATCCCATCTTACCTTGTCCATATATTAGAGGAATGATGAAAATAGTGTTTAAATATCACCATTGACAATTAATGAAACACATATAGTGACAACTTAGTGAAAATAAAAATTATCGCTATAATTTACGACAAAATTTTCATTTACACTAAATTATAATTATAAGTGTGCAATTTATTATCAATAATAACAACTTAAAACCGTAGTTCTTGTCACTATTAAGTTATATTATGGCAAAATAAAAAATAAAAAAATCACTTAAAGAATACTATTAGTGATATGGGACGGCCCAAGTACCTAGGCCCAAACCAAATTGGCCCAGTCAGGTGCCCAGGGCCCATGTGCCTCATCTACTTCACTCGACCAGGCCAGCCCAGATACATAGCGCCAGGCCCAGTCTGGCGCCCAGGGCCCATATGCCTCATCTACTTCACTCGACCAGACCAGCCCAGATACATAGCGCCATCTACTTCACTCGACCAGGCCAGCCCAGATACATAGCGCCAGGCCCAGTCTGGCTCTCGAGACCTATGAAATTCTCGACCTAAGCCGACCATGTTGAGGTCGAGTCTTAGGTCGAGAACAGTACAGTACTCTGCCACCGCATTAATGGCGCATGCCATCCCCCTCACCGCCTGACACAGCAGGCGCCGCTACAGTGTACTATCTTGTCCTTGAAACTAGGAAAGACGGTTAGCTGGAGATATGCAAGATAGGGAAATGACTAATTATTCTTGGTCCAAAGCTAAAGTCCCCTGGGTGAACCAGGGGCAGCCCAGACCTTTCCTCAAAGGGAGAAGGATATTAATACCCTCACCCCCAACCTTCTGGAGGTACGCACGAATATACCCTCAAAAGCCCTTACTCGGCTGCTCGATATTTGAGGTTGATTTCTACTGACTTGAACGTCGAAGGACCTAAGCTGAGGGTTCCTTAGCTAGCCTAACGTTTATTGTGATTGCAGGATTCTTCCCCATCCAAGTAAGACTGTAGATCTTTCAGGTCAAAGTCCTACTCATATTAAGAATTGATTCTCTATCCACCGAACGAACCCTCATAAATTAGTAACATAATAAAAGTTACATTATGATTTTCTTTAACGAATTAGATAAAAAGTTGAAGTAACTTGTGGGCTTGATATAAACACGACAGCATTATTCAAATATTCAGATTGTCATCGAATGAGAAGATCCTACCATTAGGCCTTATTTATTTTATTAGACTAGCATAATACTTGAGGAAAAATAGTTGATCATATTATTGGACTTATGGGCTGGCAATTATCATAATACTTGAGGAAAAATCAAGGCAATGTTTGGTTATGTTTTTTGTGTGATTTTAATATGTATTTTGGGAGAATGAGTGTTGCAAATGAGATTGGAGAATGTGGAAATTGTGTTGCAGAATGTAATGAATTTTTGGTTATATTTTGGAAAATAGTTAAAAATTTATTTTTGGGAGTCTGGTATGGTTGTTTATGTTTTGAGGGAGATTTTTTTTTTTTTTACTATAGCAGTCAAATCAATATTTTTTTGTTAGATTTTTTAGGGTGAAAATAGAATTGAGTAATTTTTTTATTGTAAGAATAATAAAAAAATATATATGATATAATATGTATGTATATATTAAAAATAGAAAAGTTTTGGGGATAATGAAGGATAGAAAAGGGTATTTGGGCAAATCTATTTTAGTATTTTGAGGGCTAGTTTGCCTAGAATGATGTGATTATGAATTATATACAAACAAATGAATATGTTTAAGTCTATCAAGATAAAGCAATATAATTTCACATTTGGTTGGTAAGATTAACTAAAAAGTAAATTAAAACAAAGCATATTATTTTACGATTATAACCTTTTATTATTTATTTTAATATATCTTTTATATACTAATCAAGGGCAATCTGGTCTTTTTGAATCTTATCCAACCCAAGAAAAATGTATCAAACTTTTCACCTCTTAATCCATATTCCAACTTAATACAAGGCCAATGACTCATCACGGGCCCTATATCAAGGCAAACGAACAATAAATTATGAGTGAATATGCATCTATCAAGCATAATCAATTGAAACAAACAATCCCTAAAGAAAAAATAAGTGTTTATTTAGTTATATTTTTCTAAAATAAAATTATTTTGGAAAAATAGAACCAAACACTCCGTAAAATTTTGGTAAAGGTTAACTTTTCTCAAGCATAATTAATTGTAAAATTGTCAATTCATACATATGATATTTAATTTCTAGTTTAATCTCAATCACATGCCAAAAAAGTAAATGGCCCTTACATATGATCACCCACTAATATCTATAAATTCTATCTTTTGTTAGAAAGATTCCACAGCTTGCAGGCATTAATGAATTTAATTTCTACCTAAGTCATAAATTATATTTGGTCCACTACCAGAAAAAAACATGTGCTTCATACTCTGTACAAGGTAAGTCAAATGTAATTGCAATAATTAGTAAAATCAGCCTGGAATGTAAAAGAATAAACCCCCAAAATAGTTAAAAATTATAGTTGGGCAAAGTGATGGAAAACAATATGAAATTAAACCCCTTTACTTTTACTTTGCAATAATATATTCTTATTTTGCCTGATACATATGTTATTCTCAAATCACCATTGATTTCTATGTCCCAAGGAAAAATGTCACATACATGCATTGATACATGAATGTTTTACCACTTTTTATGTTTAAAAAATCACAAGTACCTTTCAAAAATATCAAGAAAAATCAATAAAGCAAGAGAGAGGAAAAAATCTCATACATGTGAATATAGAGATTAACGTTGTTCACTACAAAAATAATACAAATACAAGTAATAGAACATCGGACAAATTCTACCAGATCTAAATGTAAACTCCACAAAGAGGCCGTTACTCCAAAAGGGGACAAATACAAATAAATTATACTGTAGTGGATTTGATCAAGATTGAATTTTTTTTTTTTTTTTTTGTTTAAATCTCAGATATGATATTCACATTAACTCAACTCTCTTCAAGTCAAATCAATATGGAGAAAGAATATAGGTCCCACAATCATAACAAACAATTAAGACTCTATCAAAAATCTTTTAACGCTCAAAGAAGTGATCGAGAAAAGAAAATTGAAAAAATAAGTCAATTGCTTAAGGTGAAATCGTACCTATAAATCTGTATTCAGTGTATTCATATATAATAGTGTGCTATTTGATAGGATTTATTGCTATATCTATAGCACACCCACATCAACTAGATTAAAGATCAAATTAGTTCTGCGTCAGGCGAAATCAAGTTCAATCGACTCAACCTGATTCGAATAAACAAACACAAATCATGAAACGTTTTACTTAATTTTCAAGGATATTATGGACCTTTTACATTCCATACCAATACCACAGTTCAATTAATACTTGAAAAGTTTGATTAAATGGTATGACCTAAGTTTAAACCTTCTAGCCAGGTGTAACCCTTCAAAATCTATAACTTTATTAAAGGAAGAACTTTGCATCTCCTAAGGTTTCATCAACCTAGTCAACATGGTCCTCCACAGAGATACCTGTCTGGAAATTCCCATTGCCTTTTTAATGTATCCAACATTTCTTGTTCAATCAACCAATCTTACAGCCCAATTGTTTAATGAAGATCTGGAAAAAATTCTGATTCTTCTTTAGCTTAAACCAAAAATTAATTAAAACATTATTCTGCATTAATATTGGTTTTTTGGCACTAATTATGCGTGATTAATTAGGCGCTAAACGCGTTTTTTATATTCTGGGAGAGTTTATCTTGGTTAGGAGTCGTAGAAGAATATTTCTTGAGTCAAGAAAGTAAAGTTAAAGGTGTAAAAAGAATTAAATTTCATTAGGTTTAACCATTATGATCAAGTTATAAGATTTGTTTATTTAATTATTTGCTGGTTTATGTTAGAAAACCTTTAGATGGAAACGGCAAATTAATTTGACCGTAATCTTGAGACGTGATGACAACTCTACAAGTGGCAATCTTGAAGAGTTCTTTCAGAACTTCTTTTATGACTTCTAATAGTATATTTGTAAAGAACAGAGATTGCAGAATTATTTTTCTAACTTGTTTTCTTAGTATTAAATTTGTAGAGAGCCTAATGTATTTATAATTAATGAAACAGTACATCCATTAACTATGAACTAATATACCATTTACATGCACGCGTGCTAAGTGCTAAGTTTTTTTATAAATAATATTTATATTAGCTCCCACACTTTCCACGATCTTTTATTTAAATATTATATACCACAAATATCTTATATATGATAAAACTCTTTCTCTATTTTTCTATGTGGGACAAACTCCCACATAATTATTTTTTTCAATACACAAGCTAACAATATATTCCAACAGTTTATGAGTTCTATGTTGAATATATGGTCAAGAAAAATAAATCTCGCTTTTGCTAGTAATATTGTTAGTCATTTTATTATTATTATTATTATTAGCATCATCTTTTGATTTGGAAATATAACTGATTGTGGTTATAAATCAATTGATAATGCGATTATGGGATGCATAATACCTTCTTCTTTTTTTTATTGTCAGCATCATCTTTTGATTTGGAAATGTAACTGATTGAGGTTAATCAATTGATCATGCGATTTATGGGATGCACAATCGGTTTAAATTCTCTATTTCAATCCATATTTCATCCTCTATTCTATTACATGGATATACGATACTTGCATTAAATCTTTTTTTATAAAAATAATTGATTGAGAATCAAATATACTTGACATATACATAGCACATTGAGATAGGAGATGAAACATGGAATGGAATAGAGGATCCAAGGTGATGCATAACACCTTTTTTTTTTTTTTATTGTTAGCACAATCTTTTTATTCAAAAAATGTGAGCGGCTGAAGACTAACCAATCGACTGTGAACCTATGGGTGCCCGGCGGTTAATTTTTATTATTTTTTGATTTGAAAAACATAATTTGTTGAGAACTAATTACTGACCGTGTGCTCAAAGGGTGTATAATACATCATTTTTATTATTAACACCATTTTTTGACTCGAAAATGTAACTAATTGAGAGCCAATCTGGGAGTTATACTTCATTTTTATTAATAGCTTTCTTTTTTATTTTGGGAGCATAATTAGCTAGGGTAACCAATGAAATGTGTGCTTCGATCGTATTTAGTGACCAAGGTCATGTGTCTATCTATAGAAAAACACAAGAGTCTGCAAAGTCGTAGTACCATGTATGGGGGTTGATACCAGCCCAATACTAAAAGGTCAAGAAAGTTTGTGCATTGATTTTTGTATTGTCAAATGCGTAAAAAACCAAAATTAAGCCTCTACCAATGACTTAGCCTATTGATAAGCACAGGACACTAACAATATGTCATCTTTTTTTATTTATGCATGTGGAACTTCACATCCTTACCTTCCCCACAAAGATGAACTTTCCCTATAATAGGTATGAGATATTTCACCTTTTACACTAGTGAAGTTGTATAGTTTAAGATATTCTACTACCTGCAGTAAGTGCTTGGAATGCAACCAAAAAGTGGGATTCTAAGACCTTTCCAACCCTATATAAATACCTCAAGACACTTAGTTTGCAACATCAACAAACTCTTAGCAAATATTTGTGCTATCTCTTGCAAATATTTAACATGGCACATCAAGAAGACCTTCTGAAGATAGCCAAAGAGGGTTTCTCTATCTTGGATGAGTTCTACAGCAGAGCCAGGAGGACTGAAAGCCCGGCCCGGGATGAAAATCCTGCTCAAAAACCACATCCAAAATGGAGAAACATGGCTGCTCCAAAGACCATTGATTCCATCCAGGCTGCAAAAAAATATGGAGGCATAATGATTCTTGATGGCCAAAGAAAATATTGCGCGTAATACTAGCTGTGTCTGCTTGTACTTTGCCAGGTTTTATATATGTATAAGACTATAATGTAGCCCTTTTGTGGATCATGAAATTCTTTTTTAAATATCTTGGTAGCATTATGGTGTTGTACCTTTGGTAAATCTGCTCCTTAAATAATATGAGTGTTCAAGAATTCATTGCTTATGTGTCTGTTATTACATCCGTAGAATCCTGTTTCTGTTAGCACTTTTTAAGGGACTTACATATATCCATAGAAGCCGAATAAAATGAGAAGCAGCCAAGTTTTCTGGACAACCTTAAATTAAGGCAACCTAAAAACAGACAATCAACACTGTCCATTGAGTTAGAACAACCCTTTGGTATATATAGCAAGACTCTATATGTTTTCTGGCAGAAAAGAACATGCACAGAGAGCTCTTACCCATACAAGAAACAGGGTAGGAGCAAATAAAATTAAGAAAATATTTGAAAAAAAAGCAGAAAAAAAAAAAGAGAAAAAAGAAGAAAGGATTGTGTTAGTCCAGGTTTAATGATGGGGAGAAGGGCAAATATATTCGCAGCCCTCGTCTTCTTTTCGGCCCTGTTCTGTTCCGATGCAGCCGGTGGTGGATCGACGTTTAACGTTTTGAGCTTCGGAGCAAAGCCTGGAATGAGAAAAGAGAGTACTCAGGCATTCATAAAGGCATGGAAAGCGGCTTGTAGTTCTAATGATAAAGCCACAGTTATAGTTCCTCCTGGAATTTACACACTAGGCGAGACGATCTTCCAGGGGCCCTGCAGAAGCCGTTTTCCGGTTACCGTTCAGGTCCAAGGCACGCTGCAAGCGATTCCTGATGCTTCTGCTTACTCAGGCGGCTGGTGGATTTTGTTCAGTGATATAGACGGCCTAATCCTGACGGGCGGTGGCACCATCGACGGCCAGGGAAAAGGCCTGTGGCAGTATAATGACTGCAAGACTAATCCCAACTGCACTCCCCTGTCTACTGTAAGCGCTTTGATCACAAGAATCTTGTGTATAATTTTTCAATTTTATCTATTGAAATTAAGGTTTGGGCGATGTTTTGATGATGCTTTGCGTCGCTGCAGAGTGTACACATGACGAATGTGAGTAATGCAGCGGTCATGTTTATCACTCTGACGAACAGTATGGGATACCACATGCATGTTACTAATAGCCGTCAGGTAACGGCACAGAGCCTGACGATTACTGCCCCTGAGGACAGCCCCAACACGGACGGCATCCATATAAGCAAATCTACCACGGTGAGAGTCACGAGGAGTGTCATAAAAACCGGCGGCAATTGTGTTTCTGTAGGGCAAGGGTCGACTAATGTCACCATCAACCAGATCGTCTGCGGCCCCGGTCATGGCATCAGGTAAATCCTCTCAATCTGCAACGAATTCAAGTGACAAAAAAACTGAATCTCAGTAGAATGTGGCACAAAAGCTAGTCTGCTTTATGGCAGAAAGACCATTCTGCTGCTTAGAATATCCGGTCGCGTATTTTCAGACTAGTTAGTCACTCTTATTTCTTGATGTTTGAATCATTTAGTGTTGAAAGTCTTGGAAAGGAGCCAAATGAATCAGATGTAAGAGGGCTGATAGTGAACAACTGCACCTTAAAAGGAACAAAAAATGGCATTAGGATAAGGACATTGCCAGGATCAGGTCCAAGCATGGCCGCAGGAATACTGTTCCAAGACATCGTCATGGACAGCGTGGAGAACCCTATAATCATAGACCAAAACTATGATACCAAATCAAACAAGGTACATATATACTTACTACGGACAGACAAATCACAACCTTAAGTTTCAATGTCTCTTGATTCTTGTTTTCTGGACAACATTTGCAGCCATCCCAGGTGAAAATCAGCAACGTTGTTTATAGAAACATAAGAGGAACGACAGCATCGCCCATTGCTGTTAATCTTGCATGCAGCTCGAAGGCTCCATGCGAAAATGTACACCTTCAAGACATAGATTTGAAGTTGAAAGGGCAGACGAGGCCTAAAGCAGTTTGTGCTAACGTTAAAGCGGGATATAGTGGTGTACAAACTCCACCACCTTGTTAGATTTTGAGGGAAGCTCAAAAGAAAAAGGGTTTTTGCAAAATGGAGAGCAGAAGAAAAAGGTTTAGCTTTTGTATAGTTATTTTTGGCCAACATTTTTGGAGTGAATAGGGAGAGATATAGTCTTTGTATATGTCTTGCAGTAGAATTCTGTTTGATATCTGCAAGCAGTCCAATGTTGGAAATTTTTAGCCATTAAATTTTAAGATATAATAATTCAAACTTTGGGGTAATAATAGTAACTTGTTTCCATATATGTACCATTAAATTCTTTTTGATTGTTATATTATAATAATAATTCGACTTTGAGGTAATAATAGTTAGGTTATATGTGCAACGATCAGTCATACGATTGCTATTCGTTATTTGTTTGAAAACTAAAGTTTAAGTATTGCTACATTATAGTAATTCAATTTTGAAGTAGTATTAGTAATTTGTATTTGTATATCTATCATTGTATCACAATGATGGATCGTAAAATTGTTATTTATTATTCATTTGAAAATTATGATTTAACTTATGTTATAATAACTTCTTTTTGAAGTCGTAACAGTAACTTGTTTATATGCATCTACCATATATTCACAGTGATTGGTCATATGATTGATATTCATTTTTCGTTTGAAAACTACGGTTTTTAATTATGGAATTCTATCTTTTTCTTGCATTTTTTGTGAAAAATTTTGTGGAAAGTTTTATATTTACATTAGTAAAGTAAAAACTTTAGAAGAGATTGTGATTAATTATAAGAATCGATTATTTGGATTGTGATTATATCACAAATTAGAAGGGGAAAAAAAGATAAATTTGTGAATAACAATATTCATATGGTTTAAGTTTTGAATTTTTAAAATTTTTTAATTTATATTTTGAATAAAATACTATTTTAAAACAACTCTTCTGTTAAGTACTTAATGTTCTAAATGTTACATAAAACTTTTTCATTTATTAAAACACTTATATCTATGTGCATCGAATTTTAATTTATGAATCTTTCAATTCAAAAAATTAAACTATAAAAGAATCAAATAATTTCTTTTAGCTTCTTTTTAGATTCGATAAACATTGTTTGTGCAAAACATGAATTTCAAGAAATATTAATTTTCTATATCCACAGGAAAAAAATAATTTGAAAAATATTATTATTAATTATTTAAATATTAAAAATACACACTTAAACCAATAGATGTCCCATTCAACCACTAGTCAATTAATTGAATGAATTTACCTCATTTTTATATGTATGAATTTAAAAGTTTAAAATCGAATTCATTCATATGTAAATAAAAAAAATTAAATTAAATTAAATAATTTAAAAAATACACACATTTCCAGCAGTCTGAAGGGTCAGATGGTAATTTCAATTATACAACGCTTCAAGAAAATGTCCCCTGTTCTACACACTCCATACATACGGATACAGCTCGAGTGCCTCTTTCCACTGATCAGTAATGGCGGCGTCGCTCTTCGCTACCAGGCGCACGTTAGCTGCTCTCCTTTCCCGCCGCTCCCGCCTCGCCCTCCCTCTCCTCCTCGATCACCACCACCACCAACAAAGACCCGGCCTGGACCGCTTCACAGTTCAAAACCGGTTCAGGACATCAGGTTCGGGTTATTCCCCCTTAAACGACCCGTCTCCCAACTGGAGCAACCGCCCGCCGAAGGAGACGATTCTTCTCGACGGCTGTGATTATGAGCACTGGCTTATTGTGATGGAGTTTAATTCGGACCCTAAGCCTACCGAAGAAGAGATGATTGCTGCGTATGTTAAAACCCTAGCTTCCGTTGTTGGAAGGTAAAAGATAAATTGTTCTGCTCCTAACATTTTGTGAAAAAAGTTAATTCTTTTTTTCGTCTTTTACGTTATCTGTTGTAGCTTTATGGTAAAATCCCAAAAAGCTTGCATTTTTTTTTTTATAAATTATGTGAAAAATCAATGTGTGTCTTCCGTGTGTTTGCGATTAATTCAAGGATTTCCAGCTGTGGAGTGTGAAAGTCACATGCTTAATTACATGCGCTAATGGATGATGAACTTGAAGCTACTGAGGTTATGTCTGTTTAATACAGTTATGGTATACGTTTCTCCTCATGTCTTCCAAAATCAGTTGGAGCTATAATCATTGCTACTTGGTCTTTGCTTGCTCAACTGGATGGTGTTGGTTTTTAACATTGTTATAGATGGTAGCATAGGGAGGAATTTTGGTTCAAGTGGGTGGTGATTGGGAAGTGTGGATGACGTAGAGTGAGTTGCGTTGGATCTAAACTCATAAATATTCAAACCCGTGGGGGCAAAGCTCAGAATAATTATTCTATGTAGGCTGAAGGATATTTCTTGTTAAGTTCCGAATGTGTTGAATCCTCCTGTTCAGTTCCTCTGATTGCAGTTTGTTATGTTAAACAACGCCCACAAGTTGAAAGCATGATTGCTGCAAATTCCAATCCCATAGAGAATAGGTAAAGAGCGCAATGGCTGGTGGGGGGAACTAGAGAAATATATATAAATTTGGGGAGGAGATTTCGGTTTTATTGATTTAAAACAGATGCAGGGTGGGGAAGAAGAAACTGATTTAAATAGGATTGCAGCCTGTCATTCAGACTTTGTTAAAGTTCTGAAACTTTTATTTCTTTATTGAAAATGTAAGTCAATAGTTATAGGATAATTGTTTTAGTAAGAAGATTTATGCATGCTTGTGGTTGCTGGATATGCAGTGAAGAGGAAGCAAAGAAAAAGATATATTCTGTTTGTACAACAACATATACTGGGTTTGGAGCTTTGATCTCTGAAGAGCTATCATACAAAGTCAAAGGTATCGGATTTCATCCTCAGAAATATCTGGCTTCTCTATTCTTACACTATTTGCGCTTCATTTTCTGAAATTATCTTGGAAATATTTCACTTATCTAATCTTACTCTTCTATGGTATGTTTCTAAAATGATATCTGGGAAATCGATGCCCATTAATTCATGATTTCAAATAGCTTTGATTGGATTTGGTGCTAAATATAACCTTTTTTACTTTACCTCTTTTCAAACTTTAGTTGCATGAGATTATTCAGCTTTGGTTCGATTCTTTGATATTAGCCGAGTTGGGGTTTGGTTTCCATATCTATTTCTTGTTTAATATTGTGCTGTCCATGATAACCATCCATGAAATGTGCACACACATGTGAAGAGCCCTGCTTTCCTTGGGAGGATTAGTTGAGGCTTCAGCATCCACCTACTGTATTCTACACTTATTTATTTTGAGTTCAACCTGATTAATTGTGCATTGTTAATTATTGGCAGGCCTACCTGGTGTTCTATGGGTATTACCTGATTCATATCTTGATGTTCCCAATAAGGACTATGGAGGTTAGTGAATCTAAAACAAGAGTGCTCCTCATCATCCTTCTGTATCTTAGTTTCTCTCTTATACCTCTTATGAAATGCTTTGTAGGTGATCTCTTTGTCGATGGAAAAGTCATTCATAGGCCACAATATAGGTTTACGGAAAGACAAAATACGAGAAGTAGGCCTCGCCCACGATATGATAGGCGTCGTGAGACAATGCAGGTACAAAGGAGAGATCCAATACGAGAGAATCAGCAATTGCCTGCCCAGCAATCAACTGCAGCAGGGGGGCAGAATGTAACTCAGGGTGTTGGGGGAGGATACACTCAAAATGAGGGATTTCAGGGAAACAATGCATGAAGGGATGCTTAATTCCCTATTAGGTCTTGGGGAACCTTTTGTCTAATCAAGCCTTTGTTCTTGCATCTTCTTCATGATCAGTGTCCACTTGTCTGTATTTTTTCTGCCAAATATATTTCATATGGACAGCTGCACTTTTGAAATGTGAGGATGCAAAATGCATTTATCTTATTTTTTCTCTTTTTAGTGCGAGGGAACTTTGTTCGAAATATTTATGTTCTATTTTGCAGGTTTAGGCTATATTATACTAGGATGATGGTCGGTTAATTTTATTTAAAATATTTTTTGATCTTTTATATTTTATAAGATGTTTGTCAAATTCATAATATGCTGGATCTTATATAAAAATGTTTTTGAAGTGTTCAAATGAAATAAGATTAGTGTTTACAAAATATTAGTAATAATGATTTTATAATTAACATGATTAAAATTATAAGAGTTTGTTAATATTTTAAAAATAAAAAGATGGCCAAGCTTTATGACTCGAAAGGTAGATAGTTTTATATGTTTATAATCAGTTTTATATGTTTTTAGATTATTATGATTAAATCGATACTTGAAGGTTAGCGGTGTCGATTAGTTATGTATTATATTCATATGCATAAATAATTGAAAAATATTGTATTTTCAAGCTTAATGAATAATATTTGTAGTTTAATGTGAAAAGTTTAGTACATATACCATACATATTCAATATAATCACTCGACAAATAACAATATAATTTGACAAATATTTGTTACAATCATGCAAAACTTGAAATATATCAAAAAAAAGTTATTTATAAGCATTCATTGATTACATAAAATAAAAATTAAAAAATCTATGATTTGCAAAATATTAGTTAGTGTTTATCTTTAAATTGCGTAATAATTATAAATTAAATAATGTTAATATATATATATAATAAATTTATGCATTATATAAAAGAGTGCTGATTGTTTCTAGTTATTTGTACTCTTTTCATGACTATCAATCTCACACTTCTTAGATTTTTGAGACGTCTATCAATATTTATCCACCAAATTCAAAAGCAATTAAGGAGTTACTTCTTCACACTAGAATCTTATCAGTCTTCGCCAAAGGATGTAGGTCTACAAATTGACTCAAGCATTATATAAATTGATATGGGATGGCCTAGTGGGCCCAACCTAATAACATCCAACTAGGATGGGAGCCCCAAGCCCAATTCGTTCCAGATCGACCAGGAAATTCGACCACAACTCAACCTCCTAACCCCTACTTGTTGAGCTCAGTATTAGTGTTCTGGGGGCTCCTTTAGGTGGCCCCAGTCCTTCGACCAAAATGGTGCAGCCTCGACCAGAGGGGTCGAGGGAAAGAGAGAACCCGCTAGGCGCATTAAATGCTTCGCCATGCTTTGTGTTGTTGCATTAACGGCGCATACCACCAACAGTACTGCCTTTTGCAGTCGTGTCAAGCTTAGGGGTGCCTCCAATGTACCACCTTGTATTAGGTAGTTGGAGGCAGTGCTACTTAGAACAGTACACAAGCTAGATAAGACTGGAAAATTCTTAAACAATTGCCCTTTTTACATAACAGGAGCATCAATGACATATCAACCACCTTGGAGAGGTTATAAATACCCCATCACTACCTTCAGCAAGTCATGTCATTTCTTATCTAATGCCCCCACTCTACTGTTCATATCTCTAGTCGATCCTTAGTGACTTGAGTATTGGAGTGCCTTAGTCGATGGCACCTCCGCTAACCTGAAGTTTATTGTTGATTGCAGTACTCAATCCTAATTCATCTAAGGCACGCCTCATGGTCTCTCTCAGGTTGATTCCAATTAATTCCAGCCCAGGATACCAACATACCCTATTTCCACCCTCATCATAAATAAATAAATTATTTATATAAAGAAATAATATCAAAATAAATCATATTGTAGTTGTAAATAATTCTTTACATTCCTTTTCTTTACTTGTAAATTCGGAAAAATTATACTGCAATTTTTTTCACATATCACAGTTGTTTCTTTTTTCAACGAAGAAAAAGTTTTAAAATATTTATACACATTAAATATCAAATATTTTTCGTTTCGCATTTAACTAACTACACATTTAGAATATTTTAGAAAACAAATTCTATTCCAAAGATGACATTTTACAAAATAGAAAATGGAATTGGTAAATTTTGGATTTATGACTTTTAATAAGTCTACAACTCAATCAATTTCTCTTCTATAAATGTGATTTTATAATTTTTATTTAATTTATTAATCCCCTCATAAAAAAATTAAGAAAAATAAAATCCCCTCATCTTTTCTTATTATCTCCACAATTCCAGAAATCTCCAAATGACATTTCTTTTTATCGATATTTTAGAATCCATCGAATCCGACCACCGTTTTGATCAGAAAAGCTCTAACCGGAGCAAAATTTCAGCTTCACCACCCAGTACGGCGCCACCCGCTGCGCAGGTTAGCACCAGCTCCTCTGTTTCTCCATTTTACGAGCTTTTTTTTTTTTTCCTGTTTGTATACGGGGAGAAAATTCAAAATTCCCCATTTCATCAAGATACGTTTACCATTTCTCTGAGATCTCATTATCATTAATTCTGATATGCGATTTTCATTTTCCGTTAAAACTCAGTTTTCAGCTTCCTTCAATTGTTAGTTCATTTTGTTGTGAATTTTCAGAAGACCCCGATTGGAAGAAAGGTTGAGGAATCATGAATTCGAGCTACGGGAAATCGAACAACGAAGCGGGCTCGATAAACGCCTTCGATTTCGATCTCGGGTTGGGTTCGGGCCGGGGGAGATCTATGAATGATCAGAAGAGCCAGACGTCCTCCTCTTCATCGACGACGTACACGTATTCATCAGCCCAACAAAAGCCAAACACGACGGCGTCCTGGACCCACCAGCCCAACAAGCCGGCGTGGACCCATCAGCCCGCTGCTTCGGTTCAGTCGGGCGGGACGGGATCTTTATCCGGCTCGACATCCATGGCGGGAGATATTTTTGGGAAGAGCTGGAATTCTTCCGCCTCTTCGAGTTCCAGTTTGTCAGGTGTTGGGATTGTGAATAATAAGAACCCAAATCTGTTTGGTGATTTGCTGAGCTCGGCAATGGGCCAGAACAAGAGTAGCAACAATGTCCCATTGAAAAACGCAGCTCCTGTTGCAAGCCAAAACACATTCTCGATGGGGGCTGTATCTGATTCATTGCCAAAAACGGGTTCTTCGGGTAAAAGTAGTGGAACCTGGGAACCTAATGTCAGTAATAGTGGAGGAAATGTAAATTTTGGTGGCAATTATGATAAAAGTTCGAGTCTTGGTGGTGGGAATGTGAATATTGGTGGCAATTATAGTAAAAGCTCGAGTCTTGGTAGTGGGAATGTGAATTTTGGTGGAAATAGTAACACAAGTCCTAATCTTGGGGGTCCGTCAATGAAAAGTATGGCAGGAAGTGGAATAGGAGGTGGTGGGATGCGTTCGAATAAGGACCCTTTTGAATCTTTGGTTGATTTTGGGTCTAAGCCGTCTGGTGGTATGAACTCTGCTAGTAAAGCAAGTGACAAGAGTGATTTTGGTAATGATTTGTTTGGAGATTTTCAAAATGCTACTTCCAAAACAAGTGGATCTTCGTTTTCATCGGGTGCTATTCCCACAAGTTACAGTGATCCACTGGGTGATTTTGGGTTTGCTAGTAATCTTTCTGACAATCAAAGTCAGCCTTCAAAGCAATCCTCCGGCGCAAATGATTTTGATGCATTGTTTTCTTCGACTGATGGTGGTGGCACAAAGGGGACTGAAGGACTTATGAGCCAGCAGTTTTCAGAGGATGATGACTGGGGAATAAATTCAGAGTTTGGAGGAGGGAATGATTCAGGTGGAACAACTGATCTCGAAGGCCTTCCTCCTCCGCCTGCTGGTGTTTCAGCCCCCACTGCAAAGAGTAAGGGTATGGATAATTACAAGCAGGGCCAGTTCGCCGATGCTATCAAATGGTTGTCTTGGGCTGTTATTCTTCTTGAGAAGGCTGGCGATGATGATGGGACAATGGAGGTTTTAACCTGCAGGGCTTCATGTTACAAGGAAGTTGGGGAGTATAAGAAGGCCGTGGCTGACTGTACAAAGGTACTTTTCTTTTGTTTAACTCTTCATTTCTATGTTCTCTTTGAATACGTAATTCATGTTGTGTGATGAAACCTGGTGATCTATTCGGGCTGGCAAGTGCTGGAATATATCATTTATGAACTAGCTGTTGTTATTGGAATATTACTTACTATATCGAAATGCGCAAATTCAAACCATTTAAGCACTACATGTTCCTTGCTAACTGTTAAGTCATCAAAAAACTCTTTGTATGCTAAGCCAACATTGATAAAATTTATGCAATCCTGTCTTGCTGATCCCTTTAGCGGCCTCATGAAAGAATGAAGTGTGTTGTCAACTGAAACTTTCAGTAGCGTGCATTTGTTTGGGTGGGTTGGACTTCATTTCTGATTTCCATCTTTTCTATTTAAGTTGTAATGTCCAGTTGCAATTTGATACCCCGGCTCAAAACTATGCATTTGAAAGGGCTTCCTTTGTTGCCTATTCCGATGGATGTTGATGGTATTACACCCTGCAGTGTCTAAAGTATACCATACCGTCTCAAAAATTTGTAGGATATGCCATGATGATACCTGATATTGTCTCACATTGAGGAATCGATATCTGATCTTGTCTTGTATCTAGGAATCAAGGGGAATAAAGCACCTTTTCCGAACAGCATCTTTCACCAATACAATTGATACTTGATCTTGTCCTGCATTCCTCAATTAAGGAGAATAAGTCTTGAATAGAGGATCCTATTTCTCTCACCTCTGTTCGAGTCACCTTTTCCACAATAAAACCTCCCACCAATGTGTGCCGGCTGGACAATATCTCGACAAGATGTTTCTCTCACCTCTGTTCGAGTCACCTTTTCCACAATAAAACCTCCCACCAATGTGTGCCGACAGGACAATATCTCAACACGACTAGACATCTATGTTTGGCGATGGATTAGGTCCTCATCATCATTTCACATGTGGATGACCTGATGCAACGATGCCATTTTATTTTGTTTTCAACTAACAAGCATGCTGTGACACTCATAAATGTTGTCACACATTCAATTGATATTAAATCGCTTATCAGGAGATGAAAGGCCTGAAAGTTGCATATTTTCTTGTGCAGGTGCTGGAGCATGACAGCGAAAATGTATCTGTCCTGGTGCAACGTGCTCTCCTTTACGAGAGCATGGAGAAATACAAGCTTGGGGCTGAAGATCTCAGAACTGTTATGAAACTTGATCCTGGCAATAGAGTTGCAAGAAGTACCATTCATCGCCTGACAAAGATGGCTGAATAGAGAAGTCCCCGACGATATTTTTCTTCATGTTCTACACATATATTCTTGAAAACAGTATTATCCTATGAATTGTGTTTGGATTTACATGATTTTTTTTATTTTTTTTTTGGGTTAAAGAATAGTATCATTTTGATCATACTCTGTGATTACATGGACAAGATGGCGTATTTCAAGATTGTTGTAAGAGGGAGAGGTTGTCCATTTTTCTGTTCCTTAAAATAGTTGAAATACCAGTTTTAAGTTAATTCACTGTACATTTTACCTTAAGTGAAAAATCTGTATTTTCATTCTATTTTTTGCAAGTTATATTGTTTTAATTTTCATTACTTCACAAGATTTATGGATGCTGCAATTCCTGCCAATGTCAAATCAGCTGCTTGTCTCCCTGCCTGCAGCTCTTAATTATCCCAAAAGGAATATCATCTTATGGCTTCTTGGATCAATAACATTAGGCTACTCTTTTGTCATTAAATATTAAATTATCATTATGTTTCTTACTTTGGATTGGCACAAATACTTTTGGAGATGAATTTAAAAGCTTCTGAAAGTGTTTTTAAGAACTTATGTATGTTAAAAATTGTGAATTTTTTTTTTTAAATATCAAAGAAATTTTAAAAGTTCAGTCAAATTTTTCTTTCACGAGAACTTACAAATTCATCATTGCATCAATTAATGAAATCGAGCACTATATAATTCAGGAATATTTTTAAATTAATATATGATATAGGTATAGATAAAATTCTAAATTACCCTTCAAATTGAGTAAAATTTTGAGAGAGATAAAAATTCACACACTTTTGATCCAAGTTAGGTTGGTTTAGGAATGCAAACGAATCAAGTCAATTTGCAAACCTAATGAAATGGTTTGAAAAGTGTTCGAACCAAGTTCGTATAGGTTTCAAATTGATCTCAAGCTAAATAATTCTTGTTTGTAAGTTTGTGAGCAACTTGTAAACCTATATATTTTTAAAAAAAAATAGTTATATATAAAAAATTATAATAGCATATATTAATTTTAGAATTTTTATAAAATAATTAAACTTTTTGAACTCGAGATTGGGATTGAGGTCAAACTTATATTTTGATGACAAGTTTGAGTCTAACTAATCTAGTTGAGCACGAGCAAAGGCTCAAGCACCAATTTACTTGCTTTACTGAGCTCGAGTTTGATTCATTTGATTCGAGCTTAATCGAGCTCAAGAAAATGGTCAAGGCTCGGTTCAACTTGGTTCTTTTGTACCTCTAAGTTGGTTTAACTGAATTCAACTAGATAAACTCATTTCAAAATTAAAAAAAAAGAAAAAAGTATAAATTTCACATAAAATTTAAAACTTCATTCTAATTAAAAAATGGACATTTATTATTGGACCAAGTTCATAATATATGAAACTATGAGGTACAATTCAACCTTAGCCATCATTACATTGAGTACAACACCAGCAACGGTCTTAGCATACGCATAACATATAATAATTATAATAAATAAATAAACAATTGAAAAATCAAAAGCAAATCTCAAATTGCATTTCTCTGCATCTCTTCTTCTCTTTTCTTCTCTGGAAAAGTCCATTAGAATTTAGATCTCAATATGGATACAGTTTGATTTTGATTTGCATATTATGTGTATAAATGGCGTCGACGGAGCAATTGATGGGCGGCGGCGGGCCCAAGTACATGCAAATGCAAAAGGAGGAGGGGGCGGAGCAGCCGGAGTTTCCGTCGATGACGTCGTCGTTCTTCTCGTTTCATCAGCAGAATTTTCTGGGCGGCGAGTCGGCTCGGATTTTTGAAGAGTTGCCGAAAGCTACTATTATTCAAGTTTCGAGGCCCGACGCGGGTGATATCAGCCCCATGCAGCTGACTTACACCATTGAATTCCAATACAAAGAGGTGGGCCTGTCATTTTTGAGTTGTGGTAATATGAATTCTGCTGATGTATCTGTTCATGAGATCCTTTGATTTTCCCTTTTTTTTTTTTTGGGTGGGGTAGGGTGGGGGTTGGAACTTTAGCTTTATTAGGTAGGTTTGAGGGGAATTAGTAAGTTAAATGATTTAATTTCTGCAAATAGAGGTTGTAGCTCTTAGTTAAGTGTACTCTTAATTCCTTATTACTCTTAATTCCTTATTATAGTTTTCATGAGAATTTCGTGTTTCTTTTGATGGAGCTATAGGCATTATAGGAAGATTTGATGGCATTAGTATGTTTGAAAAGGTCAACTTTTGAAATTTATAGAGTTGAGTTCTAGAAGAAAAAGTTCTCTTTTTAGGTCTCGTGGCTACGTGATTGGAATGGATTCTATTTAACTGTGCCCTTTATCTTGAATCTAACTCTGTTTATTAAAGATGAGACGTGTATTTTGGGTGAGTAGAAGTTACTTCATAGTGGAATTTCTCAACTGTTATTCATTAGCACTACAATGGAGCCACGATTTAGCAGAGGAAAACAAAATTGTAAAATAAATTCAATAAGAAACTAGATCTTCACTCATTTTGCTTCTGGGCAAACTAAGCATCAATTTCTGGAACTTCGGTTATAGTTGAGTATTGAATTTTTATATGTAAGATGAGTATTCTTAACAAATGAAATAGAATAATAAATTAATATCTATTTATATTTGCAGAAGCATGTCTTTCTTGTTTTAAGAAAATTTTCCTTTGTGTTTTCTTTACCGACGTTCAAGGCCCAAACATAAGAGTTTCTGGTTATTGCTTTTTTGGTTGTTCAGTAAAGAATAAAAAATATGAATTTTTTTGAAATTTCCAGGCACCATTAAGTATGTCAACTGCGATGAGTATGCATTTGAGAGCAAAACTCTTCTCATTCTTTGGGTCTAGCGGGCCAGTTTTAGCTCTTAAAAGCAGAGAGTTTGCTAACAACAGGTTGAATTTGAATTCAGAATCAATTCTAGTGTAGTGATTATAAAGTTTTAGCTTTGCTTTCAATCTCTCTTTTCTGCCAAGGGAGATTCCTGTGTTGCTTCTGGAGCTCTACAGAAGGAAAATAAAGTTTCAAAATTTCAAATTTGTCATTATTTTGGTATTTTGCAATTATATTGGATTATGATAAATTAGGAGCTTGCAATTATTTTAAAATCCGAGAATCCTGCTATATTTTGATTATATCTGACATATATTACATATTGTGTTTGTTTTTTCATTTATCAACTTTAAGGATCAGGCTTTATTGTCTCAATTGCTGATTGTCACTCAATTTTCTCTTAGTTCAAGTGGCAGTTAGTGAAGAAAGCTTCGCAAGTGTTTTATTTACACTTTGCTCTGAAGAAGCGAAAATTTATTGAGGAGATACATGAAAAGCAGGAGCAGGTATTCTTATCCACATCATCTATAATATTTTGTCATACTTCCAAACAACCATTTATTTTAGTACTATATTTGCTATCCTGGTGGAATGGGAGATGTTTTTAAGTTTCATTGTGTGTATGACTTGTAGTTCCTCAGACTTCCATTCTCCATCTCAGAATGATGATGAGTGCCTAGTATCAACTGCCAGTATATTCTTGTTTTGTGTTTTAATTGTTGATCTATTGATTTACTTCGCCTCCAACGTTTATAAGGTTAAAGAATGGCTTCAAAATTTGGGAATAGGAGACCATGCAACAGTTATGCAAGACGATGAAGAGCCAGATGATGAGGCTGTTCCTCCACGCAATGATGAGAGTGCCAGAAACAGGTGCTTCTTAGTCAAATGTGACTTCTTTAGAAAGAGAGAAATCAGTCGATTGCTGTTGTAATATTTATAAATCTTACAGGTGGGTTTTTTGTTCAGAGATGTTCCATCTAGTGCCGCCCTTCCAATTATTCGGCCGGCACTTGGAAGGCAGCATTCAATGTCTGACCGTGCAAAAGGAGCGATGCAGGGATACTTAAATCACTTCCTGAGCAATATAGATATTGTGAATTCCCAAGAGGTAAGGCTTAGTACTCTCCTCAACCTTAGTAATATTTGAATTTATGTTCACAAGATCCATGAATTAATCTGAATATTTTCTTTTGATGAGATTTCTGCGGCAATGCCAGAGCCAGGAATTTTGGTTTTGGGATGGGGGGCAATGAAGATTCCATCGTGGGGAGGGGGGGATGCTTTATATCTGCAGAATTTTATGGCCAAAGTAGTATTTCTTTTTCTATTTGGAAGCCAGGGGGAGTTGACTGCTCCGTCAGGCAGAAAGTTGGTAACCCGTATACTATGCGAAATTTATACTTGGGCTTTGACTATATGGCAATATCTCAGGCAGCATGTTGTTAATCATGTGATTGGCTGTACTTTCCCTAATGTTTTGATCATGGTTGTCGCACACTAATATTTATATCTTAAACATCTTTAACTTAACTCATTGGCCCAAACACAAATGTACATGAATAACTTTTTCCTAACTAAATGGCAAAATTCTGGACATCGTAGGTGTGCAAGTTTTTGGAAGTTTCCAAGTTATCTTTCTCGCCAGAGTATGGTCCTAAGCTAAAGGAAGATTACATTATGGTGAAGCATCTACCAAAAATTTTGGACAATGCTGATGACAGAAAATGTTGTTCATGTCAATGGTTCTGTTGTTGCAGAGATAATTGGCAGAAGGTATCATCTTTCCTCAGTGATTGGCTCAGTATTGTGACTCTATACATGTGGACCTTTGCTTTTCTTGTTATAGAATTCTGTTTATCGTCCCTACTCATATGTAAAAGAAATAAAGGAATTCCTGTTCACAGGCATGGACATAGTTGAGGGTATTCTCTATCTGAGTTAGTGCAGCTATGGCTTGTTCTAGCTGGGCAGAAATGTCAATTTCTATATGGTTATGGTTAATTGCCATTATAAGTGGAGACTTGGAGCATCATTTTATTAACAATAATATGTTCGTAACCAAAAAAAATACCGGCCACTTTTTAAATCTTTCTAAATGGGGAATAGTTTGTTATTGCTGGGAGTTAACACCTAAGAATTAGTGTAATATGTATCCTTTGTTCTTATCTGTGTATATCGTGAAATATGATGGACCATACATTCTGCTGTTCATACTTTATGAAGGTTGGCAGCATGCTTTTATGCAGTTGGGCCTCAAATGAGGCACTCTGGACCTTCTTCTGTGTCTGACTGTCAGCTCTTCTTTGGATTCTCAATAAAGTCAATTGAACTTGGCTATCCTTGAACTTTGATTTTCTTTTTTCAGTGTACTTAAGAGGATGAGTTTTTTGTACAGGCAGGTGGCACAAAGTTAATTATGCAATTGCTACTTTTGCTGCACATTCATGTTATCGTGTAATCCTAAAGCTCAAATCCTTCAGTAACACATAATATGTATCCTTTGTTCTTATCTGTGTATATCGTGAAATATGATGGACCATACATTCTGCCGTTCATACTTTATGAAGGTTGGCATGCTTTTATGCAGTTGAGCCTCAAATGAGGCACTCTGGACCTTCTTTTGTGTTGACTGTCAGCTCTTCTTTGGATTCTCAATAAAGTCAATTGAACTTGGCTATCCTTGAACTTTGATTTTCATTTTTCAGTGTACTTAGAGGATGAGTTTTTTGTACGGGCAGGTGGCACGAAGTTAATTATGCGATTGTTACTTTTGCGCACATTCATGTTATCATGTAATCCTACAGCTCAAATCCTCCAGTAGGCATTAACCAATCCATCCTATATGATATTGAGGTTCAAATGTATGAAGGTGTTCTCTTTCCATGAAAAGTCATAAAACATGTCTCATTAAAATTCTTAACTTCAATTCCAAGAAATCAAACTTCCCTTAGCATGTGGCCGTTGAAGGTTTTCAGATCTTTACTGCATAAGGCTTGTCTGGTTTGTATGCTAATTAATTAGTATGAATTATTTTTACATTATGGATCATTCTGAAAAGCTAAATAAACTCGTGTACTTATACTGGTGTTTTCCCTTTTCTTTTCTCTTCTTTCCTTTTGTGTTTTAGATTGTGTTGACTACTCTGACCTCATTTCCCATGCTTCACTTCGCATCTTTTTCCCATTCTCCTTCCATTTCAATACTCAAAAGCATTATAACCATCTATTCCATGATGTACTAATTCTCGAAATTATTGACAATAGCTATCTAATATAGATTTTGATAATCTGCAGGTCTGGGCTGTACTAAAACCTGGATTCTTGGCCTTTCTTAAGGACCCTTTTGATCCCAGGCCCTTAGACATTGTTGTTTTTGATGTCCTACCAGCCTCAGATGGTAATGGAGAGGGCCGAGTATCCTTGGCAAAAGAAGTTCACGATCACAATCCTTTACATCATTATTTCAGGGTAATCATGAATAAATCTTTCAGTTTCTTGAAGCATTATTTATTTTAGTGCTCCTGTTCCTCAACAGCCAGTGTAGAGTGATAGTCTAATACAATTTTTATCTTTTGAATATTAACATTCACTGGCTTCACATGGAATGCTGCTTCAACTGAAGCTCAAGTTTTTTTAATATCATTGTTGTTTGGGCTGTCAGCCTATGCATCATCAAGCAGTGAGTCCAGGAAAAGTGGTTATATATCCATTTGTGTAATTGCAAATAGATTTTGTTGGCTAACAGGGGTTAGTGCATGTACACAGTGAACTTTACACTGAAGGACAACAAAATTTGCTAATTGTATTGCTAACAATAGTGAATTGGCTTGCTACTCCTTTATCTGATGTAGTGTTGCTTCTAACCATGAGTATTGGTTGTCTGAAGCTTCAATTTGTTGTGCATTTACTCTAAGTTTGTTAGTGTTTACTTCTTCCATTCTCTTAAGAATATGTAGAATCGAGTGGCTGACTTGAGTATCAACTTCAAGCGGTTATGTCTAGTTTAAATAGTGATGCTAGTACCAAGCCAAAACTTGCTAGTATTTAACAATTTTTAACCCATTTCTAACTGTATAATTTATGAATTAACTAAATTTGTTGCGATTTGCTTTGGTAGTTATAAACCTTGTCGTTTAGGATTTTATGAATTCTATGTTAGGTGACTTGTGGCACTAGGAGCATAAAGCTTAGAACTAAAAGCAATGCCAAAGTAAAAGATTGGGTTGTCGCAATCAATGATGCTGGTCTTCGACCACCTGAAGGTTGGTGTCACCCCCATCGCTTTGGCTCTTTTGCCCCTCCTCGGGGTTTGACCGAAGATGGTAGTCAAGCTCAGTGGTTTGTGGATGGTCGTGCTGCATTTGAAGCTATTGCTTTGGCCATTGAGGAAGCAAAATCGGAGGTCTGTTTCTCTAACCTTCACTTTGTTGTGATTGTTATCATAATCTGTTGATTATTTATGTGCTGGTGGCAAATTACGGGATGTTTAAAGCAGATATTCATATGTGGGTGGTGGCTGTGCCCAGAACTATATCTGCGGCGTTCATTTCATGCTCATGCATCCTCTCGCCTTGATTCTTTACTGGAATCTAAAGCCAAGCAAGGTGTTCAGGTAGTTGAATTTACATAATTAATTTAACAAATATTCTCCGGAATACATAATCTGAATGGGTAGGGCGACACTTGCCATTTTATTAATGGTCCAAACATCCAAATGCATATAAATATAATCATAACAGCTGACACATATGAGATGCATTCATATACCTCTGTTTGCATACAATTTTCTTTGGTTGCTAAGAGCAAGATACCTTATGGGTGCATTGTTGGGTTGTTCTGTTCAGTAATCATAGTATAGAATTGCTAGTTCTGAAAATTTTTTATTTTTGAATATATTGTTTGAGAAACTGGGCTGTTGTAGTGTTGTTGGAAAAGGAATGGTCCTAGTAATTATAATGTGAGAATTATATAAGAGAATAACAAATGTAGCAAAAGAAAGAAAAGGAAGATGATAGGAGTAAAGAAGATGAGAATGAAAGTAGAGAAGAGAACATGCTTTACCCTCGCTAGGATGAGGCAATTTCAGACGAAGTGCAGTGGAAGTTTTCTCCAACGATCAGCTACGTTGAAATAAAAAGGTCAATAAATATATGCAAAAAGAACCCGGTTGCCTGAAGCAAGTTGGACATGCTGTCATTTTGTGCCCGACATGCTATCAAATAATTCACACACCAAGTGGCATTTCGTGTCTAACACAATGTCTAACATCTATCAAATATGACCTAATGATTTTCTGGAGTGTCAGCATATTATAGCTTTTCAGCAGCGAATTATCTGCAAAGGCCTTACATAGGCTGAAAAAATTCCAAATTTAATTTACTTTTTCTCGAGTCTTTTGTTGTCAGAATGAAATGTTTCCTGGTTTTATTTTCCTTCCCATTTGCTCCGTTCTGGTTCATTTGAATGCTTGGTGGTCTGATTTATCCTATCTATCCAGGTTTACATTCTTCTATATAAAGAGGTTGCCCTAGCTCTGAAAATTAACAGTGTCTATAGCAAGAGAAAGCTTCTGGGCATTCATGAGAATATCAGAGTACTTCGATATCCTGACCATTTTTCTAGCGGTGTCTATCTATGGTATACTTTCCATCATAAGTGAGAAATTTGACATCTCTTTTACTTCTCTTTTGATAGCTTTTGCTATCCAAGCTGGTCTTTATAGATGCTTATATTGCATATTCTCTTGCATAGGTCCCACCATGAAAAAATTGTTATTGTGGATCACCAGATATGTTTTGTTGGAGGACTTGATCTGTGCTTTGGCCGTTATGACTCAGGTGAGCATAAAGTGGGTGATCATCCACCTCAAATATGGCCTGGCAAGGATTATTACAATCCAAGGTATGTTTTAACTTGTATTGGTTGGAAATGGTATTAGAATTTTATTAATTATAATGCTGTGTGACTGTAATTGGGTTTGATCAAGTTAACTGAAATAATCTCTCTAGCAAAACACAAAGCTCTTGAAAGTGTCCTTACTAAGCTTCTCATCACTTCATTGTCACTTGTCACTGAGTCAAATTTTTGAGCTTTTAGGGTTGTATTTTGCTCTAATCTTACTAGTGATGGAAAGATTATTTAGATATGGAAATTTTAATATTTTCTGCTGCTGCAAACTTGAAGAATCATTTGTTAAAATCGTGAAATTTGTCACTTGCTTTTGTCGTCTTTTTATGTACTATCACAATAGTCTGTTGCACTTTTCCATTGAAAGGCAACTAGGTTTTTGCTTCTTTGCCATTTGTACTTTTTCAGATTCAGACTTGAATTTCTTCGTTTTTAACTAATGCAAAATGCTTGACTTAATGCTAATTCTCAGGGAATCAGAACCAAATTCCTGGGAGGACATGATGAAGGATGAATTAGATCGATTGAAGTATCCACGAATGCCTTGGCATGATGTTCACTGTGCCCTTTGGGGGCCACCTTGCCGTGATGTAGCCCGACATTTTGTACAGCGATGGAACTATGCAAAGGTTAGATCTTTTTCTGTCAGAAGCAGCAAAATATTTTGACTGTAGGAATTTCTTTTGATTTACTTTTGTTTTATGATCTGCCAGAGAAATAAGGCTCCAAATGAACAAGCAATTCCACTGCTCTTGCCTCAGCATAACATGGTTATTCCTCATTACTTGGGGAAAAGCAAAGAGATAGAGTTTGGTGATAAGAATAACTATGCCAATCATGACAACATCAAACGAAATGACTCGTTTTCCAATCCATCATCATTTCAAGATGTCCCGTTGCTTATGCCTCAAGAGGCTGATGCACCTGATGCTGTAAAGATAGAACCAAAATTAAATGGGTTTAACACACTGCATGATCTTCATGGTCAGCCAAGCAGGCCTAGCAGGAGTCCTTTCTGTTTCCGTAAATGCAAAGTTGAACCATTAATCCCAGATATGCCCATGAGGGATTTTGTTGATGATCTTGACACTTTGGATCCCCCGAGTGACTTGTCTTCCCACTTGATGCAGTCGGGCTCAGAAGTTTCAGAAAAGGAATGGTGGGAAACACAGGAACGAGGTGATCAAGTTGTCTCTGTTGATGAAATTGGGCAGGTTGGTCCTCGTGTTTCATGTCGCTGTCAGGTGAGTTTCATCTTCTGCATAGCCTTAAGATCTTTGATTTGACAATCTGCTATCCTCTTTCAAGTCTCTGATATGTAGTCAGCCCTCTTATATCCATGGATGTAGTTGTATGCTGCCTAATTAATTTAAGGCTTTAGCCATGCTATTTACACATAAGACACATACTTTGTGCTGCTAGTTTGCGCATGAAGTCCGTGTGATAATAGAAGAATGTGAAGATTTGCATGCTAGTAACTCTTTTGTTCTTATTTCATAAAGAAACTTTTGAGATTCTTGTTGATTTTCGTCTGTGCTTACTATTTAGTTGCTTCAGCGAAGGTGCTGTCTGATGATTGATGTGCTTTATTTGCAATATTGAATTCTCTCTTATTATACTCATGGATGACCTGTGGTTCTCAGATTATAAGGAGTGTCAGTCAGTGGTCAGCCGGTACAAGCCAGATTGAAGAAAGTATTCACAATGCTTATTGTTCACTTATTGACAGAGCAGAACATTATGTCTACATTGAGGTTTGTTATTGGTTTCTACCTCTAATTTCAGTTATTTATCATTATATAGTTATGTAGGTTGAGAGAATTTTTCGGGAAGTATAGTCCTTCAATTTCTCCTAGTAATCTCAACTTAGAAATTGTTCGTATTTTTCAAACAAAAGTTCAAACAGGAAATGAATTTATGCTGCATTCCCTGCATGTGAAAAGCTTCAAGTATGATTTGTCATGTTCTTTTATTTCCCACCCAACCTCCTTAATAAAGAACTTCTTTTTAATGTGATTTTTTCTCCATCTGACTGCTGCGTATGTTGCTTTGTACTTCGATCTTTTCTAGTTTCTAAATTACGAACTTGCTTAAAAAATTTATATATGTGTGTTTCCACCCAATTGGACAACATTGACCTTATTTTGTTCTAGTGGAATAATTTCATCTAGATTACTGAGATCAAGCTAAACAGAGAGGACAGATTATGAATGGAAAATACAAAACAAGATACCTTGTTTAGTAAGTCTAAAAGAAGTTGAAACTTTTGCAGCAAAGAACAACATGGTAGGATAAAATCCACCTACCTATCCTTGGTCACAGAAGATTATCAATTTGTATGAGATTCTGCTGAGAAAGTTGATTAATAAAAGATACATAATAAGATGCTTATGAGATAAGTACATAAAATGGGCTAGATAATTTGGAGACGTCCAGCCAATGTGGTAGAATAAATTTTGTATGGGTTTAGCATGAAACATCTATTGGTGTCCTTATCCTCACAGTTGCTTTTGCATTAGAAGTTCTCGAAGTATGAAGCTTAATTTTTTCTGACATGCTTTTATTTAAATTTGTTTCCAGAATCAATTTTTCATCTCTGGTCTATCGGGTGATGAAATTATTCAAAATCGTGTTTTAGAAGCATTATATAGGCGTATCATGCGAGCTCACAATGAGAAGAAGTGCTTCAGGGTTATTATTGTCATACCTCTTCTACCAGGTTTCCAGGTACTATCATTTCTTTCTGGGCCATATCTATTTCCATTGCAGATAGTTATTTATCTTTCTTACCCTGTTAAATTTTAATAGGGTGGTGCGGATGATTCTGGTGCTGCATCTGTGAGAGCCATTATGCATTGGCAGTATCGAACAATATGCAGAGGACATAATTCAATACTGCATAATCTCTATGACCTTGTTGGCCCTAGAATGCACGATTATATATCTTTTTATGGACTCAGAGCTTATGGCAGACTCTTTGATGGAGGTCCTGTTGCCACTAGTCAGGTACATATGCGCTTTTCTTTTACATTTTTCTCTGTAGTATTGGATCTGCCATCATAAACTCTTCCATTAGGACAATGAAGTCTGTTCCATGAGAAAAAATTGCTCAATTGCTCATTTCTTTTAATATCTGCTTAAGTATAATATTCGTGTCCTAGATATAGTTTTTTCTGGAACTCCTTGGATGTTTAATGAAAAATTATTTGTTTTGGCAGTTTACTGGATTTTAGAATTGAATGATTGCTAACTAGGTAACTATTTGTTCTGATGTGATGTAAGCCTTGACAATTGACCATGCTATATTATCAAATAGGAAATTTCTATTTGACTGATATCTTTAATGGAAAAACTTGACTGGAAGTCAAACCATGCAGTTGGTAATCAGCACTTACTTTTCCTGCA
Source organism: Jacaranda mimosifolia (assembly GCA_018894105.1). Lineage (NCBI taxonomy): Eukaryota > Viridiplantae > Streptophyta > Magnoliopsida > Lamiales > Bignoniaceae > Jacaranda > Jacaranda mimosifolia. The sequence continues at coordinate 39,320,554 of CM032123.1, forward strand.
TGACCTGCAGCTTTTGCAAGCATCTATTTGTTTGATAATTTTTCCAATGCATGGATCAAAACAGTTCACGCCCAATGTGAAACACCCTCACCCCCACCCTCACCCCCACCCAGTGTGCGCTCATGCTGGAAATGCAGAAAGCATGAATTCAGTTGCTTTTTCTTGTGCCTCTTTTGGAACCTTGGTTGGGGATGGATGAACGTTCATTGAGCTGAAGATATTGATGTTAGTATATTTTCTCAGGTATATGTTCATAGCAAAATCATGATTGTTGATGACCGCACTACCTTGATTGGCTCTGCTAATATTAATGACAGAAGTTTGCTTGGATCTAGAGATTCTGAGGTATGACCAAGTTCTTACTGAAACTTCTTTATTATTTTTTATACACGATAAAAGCATGTCGCTTCTGTTAATTTAGGAAATGGATAGCAAATGTTGTGTGTTTGAGCTCTGTAATTCTTGTTGGAGTTGGTAGTCACCTGACACTGACTGTGGTCAATATATTGGATTCAACTTACTACCTAGTATCTATAATCTTTAAGGCCTATATTGCATTTATATGTGCATTTTCTTTATGCTGAGTTGATGGAGATCCGTACTGCCTTGTGTTGGTTGTAACTGGATTTAACATTTTCAGATTGGAGTACTAATTGAGGACAGAGAATTTGTTGAGTCATGGATGGGGGGCAAGTCTTGGAAAGCTGGAAAATTTGCATTGAGCTTACGCCTTTCATTATGGTCTGAACACATTGGTCTTCACATGGGAGAGGTTGTTTTCATCATTTCACAAAGCTGTATTAGAATGAGAGTTGGAGAAAAGATTTGCTAAGCTGTACAAGAGATTAAATTGAAAATACATTTTTGACACTTTTTAACTTCTTTAGGTTAATCAAATAAGAGATCCAGTGATTGATTCAACCTATAAGGATATATGGATGGCAACTGCAAAGGTGAGAATTGTAGTATAGCAGCTATGATATCAAGCATCTCCATTCTCCATCCCTTTGGCATGAGTAATTCTAACAGAAAAATCAATTCTTACTGAGATTGGGTTTTCCCCTTGAGGCTCCAATGAGATTTTCCCAACCCTCATGCTTGGCCCTGGGGAGCTGTCTAAATATTATCTTCTCTCCTGTCTCCATGGGGACATTGGAGTATTCCTCGCCCCCACCCCCACTCCCTCTTTTGCTCCTTCCATCGACTTTGGACAGCATAATCCTTAGTCTATCTAATCCTGGTTCAAACTGCTATTGACAGACAAATACGATGATCTACCAAGATGTCTTTTCTTGCATACCAAATGATCTTATACATTCAAGGTATGCATGTCTAAGCTACCGTCTTCACTTGTTTTCATACTCTCAGTGTTTATCATTCTTAATTCATGCGACTCATGCAGGGTTTCACTCCGGCAATGCATGAGCTTCTGGAGGGAAAAAATTGGCCATACCACTACCGATTTAGGAATAGCCCCAAACAAGCTAGAAACCTACGAAAATGGAGATGTCACAGGCACAGATCCTCTGGAAAGGTTAAAATCTGTGAAGGGACATCTTGTTTCATTTCCTTTGGATTTTATGTGCAAAGAAGATCTAAGACCTGTATTTAACGAAAGCGAATACTATGCATCACCTCAAGTTTTTCATTAAGCCTAATTCGTCAACCAACAGAGTCTCTATTCAACACAAGACAAATTGTTTTATGTTAACCAATACAGGAGATGGAAGTATACACATTAAGAGGAAGAAAGTTGCAGTTATGAATAACAGCCTCAACGACGTAGTTGGGAGCTATGGTATAATAATGGTACACTTCCTTGTTTAAATATTCAGGTATAGATTATTCTTTTGTGTACATTAATGATCTCAGTGTATTAAACATCTCAAGATTTTGTGTTCCATGTTGGACAATTTCTAAGTCTTATAGCACTATGCCATGTTTGCCTGAGGAAGGAAACTGGGAGCTATAATTGGAACTGAATATGACAGGTGCATGAATTTAATTTTCTGCTTTATGTGGCTTTATTTGAGGCTGACATCCTTTTCAGTTTCTGCCAAGATTTAAATCTTTAACTTTCTGCATTTCTTTTCTTTTTCCTAGTCTCATTTGGCTGCCTGATGGAAACAAGAACCAACTTAGGCTTGGAATTTAAGACATTTGTGACTTTTAAGCATGAGATTCATTGATTTTGTTAATAAATTATTTGATTGTAAATCATAGAGAAATGCTGTTCAAGTTGTACTAGAGGTGCACACATTCATTTAACTTATAGTATGCATGCACGTGAAAAAAAAAAGAAAGGGCTAATTGCAGTCAGCTTCCCAATTTATAGCTTCCTTTGCACATTGTCCCATAATTGTTGTCGATGTGTAAATTTACCACTTAAACTAGTTAAAATGTGCGCCAACATCACATTTGCTCATTTCTAGTGGAATTTAATAAGAATATTTTGTTTTCTTCAACCTACGTTCCCAATGCTCATTGGTCGGATTTCACTGGAAATGAGCAAATGTGGTGTTGAGGCACATTTTAACTAGTTTAGGTGGTAAAATTACACATCGACAACGGTTGAGAGGCAATGTGCAAAGGAGGCCATAGGTGGGGGGTTGATTGCAATTAACTCAAAAAAAATGTGTATATGTACGAAGAACTACCAAAGGTTAAATAACTTTAAGTTTGCTTTGAAAGAACTTCATTGAGATGTAACCATTTTCCAATTATGAAATGAATTCATGCAAATGCAAGATTTTAGATGCCTTGTCTTCTATAAACTTGTCAAGGCAACAATTTAGAATTTTACTATAACTTAATTTAAATAAATACACATGTATAATGGATGAAAATTTTGATACCATTAAGTTTGAAAAATCAAACATCATCACATGAAATCAATACAATGGAGATTCTATCATCGTTATAATTTAACCTACACTAATTAATAACTTCACATACAATAATGTGCACAGGAGCTTTTTCATATTGTATTTGATATGAGTATGGGAAGCTTTGCTCTTATTCCGAACTTTCGTATATCTTATGTGATAGAATTTGATGATGAAATTCACAATATATGGTTAGGGTCGTCAACATGTTCCCACTGAAATTCTCATAAAATTCAATTTAATATTTGAAATAGAGGGCAATAAATTGACAGAATATTATGGATAGTAAAAATTGTATAACTCAAAATATTTGATTTAAAGATCCTTATAGTAGTGAAATTTAGTTGATCAGACTCAATTATGTCTCATATGCATGGTCTGACCAATCTATAACTCTACTAAAATAAAATTGGCTTCACATATCAAATACTCTAACCACCTTTTTAAGACATGGAGGGATTATAAATGAACTTTACGATCTTTGCTCTTTTCATGAGGCAATGAAAGAATGCCAAAATACTCTATGTGTCTTCAATAATGGCTCATTGTCTAAATCATAAATACCTCTTTTTGCAATAATATTTTACCACTAGTTCTAAATGCAAAAACAATAGAAATAAATAAAAAATCTAGGTTTTGTTTGGTTATGTTTCCTCAGAACATAACTAAACATATCCCCATTTTATATCCAAAACGCACATTCTCCAATATACATACATATGTATATTATATATATTTTATTATTATTCCAACATTAAAATAATCATTCAATTCTATTTTTACCCCGAAAATTCAATAAAAAAGTATTGATTTGACTGTTACAGTAAAAAATGTCTCTCTCAAAACATAAACAAATATACTAAAAAGCAACTTTCACATTCTCTAATAATTCATTCTCTCAAAACACATAATAAAATCAAACAAAAAACATAATCAACTAACAATATTTATACATACATATATTTTTTTTTTTGAGAGAAACGGCGTCCATTCGGATTGAACACAAGACCTCCCACATAATAGTAGAGACTAATGTCACTTGGGTTACAAGCCACAAACAATATTTATACATATCTATACTATTAATAAAGTATCTCTCCCTCTTTTGGTGTGTTTTCCATTGATTTATCTGAAATACTCCCACTCCTTTCTTTTAATTGTACTGACTATAAGTTATATAATAACTACAATTTATAATTCATCTATTTTTATATCTACAATTACCATTTTATTATTATTTGTAATTATTATATACAAAAAATTTAATAAATATATTAAAATTATTGAAATAAGTTTATATTATACAAAAATAAATAAATATTATTATATGAAAATATTACATAAATTTTTATACATGCATTGAATAGACCTGACAAAATTCAACTCATACCCATGGATACCCAAAAAAATACCGATAATGAGCCTTGTTTCTCCTACCCAAAAAATCGCGGGTAATTTTACCCGTACCCAATTTACCCGCCATCTTTTGGCCCAACCCGCGGGTACCCATGGGTAACCCGTAGATATTTTTTTATTTATATATTTATATATATATATATATTATATACATATAAATATATATATAAATATTTTTAATCTAAATATTAATTTTTCATTTCATAAATTAAAAATCTATAGCAAATTAAATTAAATTATATCATAAAACAACTTGTTGTGCATACTCCTATGGATGCAACATCTTTTTCCACAAGAACAACAATGTTTGATTGATATTTAAATTTTCAATTCAAAATTTTTTTAGTATGTAATGGAATTTAAGTTTGGACTTTTGAATATGATATACTTTAAATTTGGTAAATTTTGAATACTTAAAATATAAGTTTTAACCGAGAATATTATTAATATGCTTTCAGGTGTTTGTTCAATTTAACATTTAAAATTTGTAGTTTTTTTTTTTTACTTTTGTTTAATTAATATTTGAGTAACATTATATTTATCTTTAAATATTTTTAAAAAAAAATTATAAATACCCATAAATTACCCTGTTACCCATTTTCATGAACGACAGGTCACCCAATCTGTTGGTACTTGTTATTAAATTAATTATGGGTACCCAATTGTCAAGTCCAATATTAAATGTGCCAAATTACTAGTATGAAAATATTCCTCATCTTAGTAAAGAGGCAAGCACCCCCACCAAAGGGAGCAACCTGTCTTCTCCACTCTGCCAAAATGATTCCCATGAGCGCAAGTACACTTTCTCATTTTCCATATCTTCCACGTGCCTATTGTCATTATTATTCTCACGTGTCCCTCACGTGCCCTAGCCCTTTAACATCCCCTCCACTCGCCACGCCCCCTCTGTCACAACTCCAACCTCCCCTCCGCGGCTGCCGGCGTAGCTCAGCCATGTCCATTGGCGATTCAATTAAGCGGACGACGCCACTTCCGCCGGATACTTTGCCTTTTGAGCTCAAAGATGAGTCTGATTTTGATCAAATCGTCTCCCCCGATGGACTAGTTTCCATCTGCGGCTTCGGTTCTCTTCTTTCTGGTTCGTGCGATCAGTTTGCTGTGCCTGTTCGTTCAAATTATTTTATTTTATTTTATTTTATTTTTAAAAAAAAAAAGTAGAAATGAAAAGAAAAGATTTTTAATTGATGAAAATTACTTTGCTCTCCAAATGCACCTACTGGAAGTGTCTTATTTTGGAGTGCTTGAAGTAAATTTTGGAGCAATGGTGTTTTTTTCATTTTATTTATTTATTTTTTTTGGATGATTTTTTATTTAATTTTACTCCAGATTCACTTGCTGGAACTTGCCTGGTATTGGAATATATGAGGTTGCTTTTGGAGCAACAATGTATCTCCCTAAGAGTTGCAAATTTGATCACTTTCAATTTCTTTGTTAATTTTGTTTCAATGCTTTGAGATGATTCTGCAGAGAAGAGTGCGAGGAGTACGTTTCCGGATTTGATAAACTTTAGAATTGCAAAATTGAATGGATTTCGGAGAGTGTTTGCTCATGCTGCTCCTATTTTCTTCGAACGTGGCATAGCTAAACCTGAGACCAAGGTGCTTTTTATGTTTTTCCTTTTCTTTTTTCTTGTTAGTGCACTTACTTATTGATGGGTTATTGATGGATGTATATAACTTCAGGAGGAAAAATTAAATTAGTAGGTTGAGTTAGCCTACTCTGAGTGTCTCGAAAGCTTGATTACAAGTTAAGCATGCTGTTTGTGAAGCTAATCAATTGTGTATAAGGCTCAGTTTTGGCAGAATCATGTTTGTTTACATGTAAATTTTAAGGAGTAAATTTGTTATATATGCTTTGCGATTTTTTTACTTCCCTACTAAAATCAATTTGATCGCTTGTGTTTAAGATTTGGTTGTGGTTGTATTACGGGTGGAACTTATAAGTATAGAATCAGTCTTATATACTTGTAAATGTTCACATGTTCACTGATGAGTGGCGGAAGATTGAAGAAAAAGAATTAATTGATGGCTTTGTAATATTGGTTCAAGCCTTTGGCACTTAGAATTTGTTATTTCGGAACTGGAACTAGGGAAAAGTAAACAAAAATAGATTAAGATTTCTGAGTTTTTTGTGTTTCATTAGTTGTATCTGCCAGACATCTTCTTCTTTCTTTATTCCAATATAATGCTCAAAGACATAGTTATGCGATGAAAACAACTATTATAGTTTTAGTTGCTGATGTGATAATTACCTAGCAGGAGATATCAAGCTTGAGCGTGGAACCGTGTGAAAGTGAAACTCTTGTAGTTACCACTTTTGAGATACAGAGATCAGAGGTATAAGATTATTTGATTTGCTCTTGAATTCAAGTTTGAGATTCAGAAAGTGATCTTGATCTGGGGTTTTTGCCTTCTGAACTCAGATTCCATCATTTATTGAAAGGGAGCACGAATTCCGGTTTTTAGCTGTGAGTTTCATCTTTATTAATTATATATTTATATATCGTCGATTTACTCCTAGGTCCCGTACTTTTCTAAGATATTGCTTTTGCAATGGTTATAATGTGAATTGTTTTATCTTTAGGTGACACCAGAAACATTTAATGGGTTGCTTTATACAACTCCATCGGTGAGCAAGACTAGATTACTCTCTCTCTCTCTCTCTCTCTCTCTCTCTCTCTCTCTCTCTCTGTGACATAACTATCTCATTAATGGTTTTATGACCAACTTATGCTGGGCATTGATGCAGGTATTATGTGCTCGTTACAGTGATGAAGAGTACTTTCTGAACAGATGTAAAGGTGATTCTCTGATTTATTCTCAAGCATAGTTGATTCTTTGTTTTATAGCTGGCTATTTGTGGTGTTGGGATCAAATACAAAATCTAATGGCCATATAACTAACTTCATAGCAAGATAAAACAAATAACAAGATTACATATATTCGCAAGCTATATCAAGGTTCTGTTTTATCAACAACTTCCTCTAACCCCAAAGGAACGATGATTAAATTATTGATGTAAAGACTTTAAAAGCTGATTTCAGAATGAAATCCTGTATAAGTCAAATATTAAGGATGAAGTTGGCATTGTGGATGTTGACAGTATTGGCCCTGCTTTTATTTTCCATCCCATTTTCTGGACATCCATATACAAGAACTTTATCCATTGCTAACTTTCTGACCATTTGGTGGCAGGAAGCAAAGAGATCTTCTTTCAACGGTATGGACGATATGGCATTCAAAAGATTTGGTTGGATGATATCTTACCCTGTCGTGTTTATCTGCGCCACTGGTGAGTATTACACAGTGGAAATTTTCTTTTATTCACAATTGGTATTTTACATCCCATTTGCCCAAGTTGTTCACACAACCCTCTTCATTAGATTGCATTGGTCCAGACATCTCTGCTTGGCTTGTTTATTATCCCATTTTCCTTACATAAATGAAGTCAAAGCAATCTTGTGCAACTTTTTCAGCAAAATAATGCCACTTGACATATCTGAAAATGTTCGCAGTGTATTGGCAGCAAAGAACCTTAGTGATACGGCATATGATAACTTCCTGGATCATACGTTTCTTGTGGACCGTAAAACAACCATCCGCGATTACTTAGCAACCACAGGTTCAGGCATAATGGAAGAGGAACCTCCTGAAGAGCTAAAACACCGTTATGGTGGTTGACACTGACCCGCTATTTAAAATTTATCTATTGAAACTGAACGGTGGTTGGCATAACTACAGGATATATGCATTTAGCATAGAATATAAGTAACTAGGCTGACTGCTTAGTATAATCTAAATGTGCTTCCCAGAAACATCCTCAGCAGATTTAGGATGAAATAATGAATTTGAATGTTGAAAAGATTTGCAGCAAAAGGAGATTAACCAGAGATGTTTCTGATCCTTTTTCCAGCCAATTCAAATTTGTTCTCAGGCTACTATTCTGTACAGCTCTCTTATGGTCAGTGTCTCAAAATTTCAGCATCAAATCATGGGGAATTGGATTGTGCATTGATTATTTTGTTTGTGTCAATAGTATAAGGTTATGCTTTCCCCATATGTACGTGGAATTTCCAACTATTCCAAACTATGTATATATTTTCTGAGACTGCATTTGTTTCTATAAATTACCAGTCTCGAGTAGTTAGTTGTGGCCCGACAGAGATTAAGGGAAGATTGAATGAGTGTTTATTTTGCGATGACAGTTTAGTGTTATCTTTTGATGTTTGATATTGAAATGAAGATTATGCTTTAAGTGCTCTTGTACTAAGTGATGTGTGAGGATTTTTATGTAATTCTGATATCAAATAAAAGGAGGTGATTAATTATTCTCGTGATCCACTCAAAGATTTGATTCGTGCAAATAAGATGGGTTTGAAAATAATTTTGTGTTAGTCATTGCTATAATCGTTGAAATTAAGCAAGTAACATTACCATTTTGCTTAATATCAGCTATTCGCACAAATCAAACACGGTCTGAGGCACGCACCAATCAAACACGGTCTGAGGCAAGTACACACTGCTCAAAAAGCATTTAGAGCACGTTTGATTTGTGACATTAGCATCAATTATGATTTTTAATATAGGGTAATCTCTTGTTTAATATGCGAGATGAAATTTATGGGTTGACCTGCGATTTATTCAAAGTTCACACTATAATTGAGATTATTAGTTATTGAAGTAATGGCTTTGGAGGTGAGATTATCTTTTTGAAATTTGACTGGGTTAAAAATATTGAAATTATCCTTCAAGTTCATGCATTATTTTATTTATGCATTTCATGATTCCTTTGGCAAGAATTTTTCATCAAGGACAATTTTGTTATTACGAAGATAATAATTTATTTTAAATACCTCAATAGAGATTAAGAAAGATTGACATGTGGCTAATTTATTTGACAATTTTGGCTATCGAAAGCATTAATAAATTTTCTAATCTCATTTTATCTAGTAGTATTATAATCTCTACTAATATTTATATTCCAAATCAAATGTGCCCTTAGCATATAACACAGCAAAATTCCATTAGAAGGCCAACAAGCTATTTTGATTGTAGATCATAAGATCATAGGCTATGTTTTGATTAGTACTAAATTGCTAGTCCATATATCATGAATCACTTGAAATAATTACCTTGAATGAATCGTAGCAAACAAGGTACAAACATTTGAAGCTTTCACGTGCAACATCATACTTCTTTAAATATAGTACTATACCAAATATTGAAGTAGAAATGACCTACTTTAAGGAGAAAGTAAATGAGATTGTCCTTCACTATCATGAGTGGCACTATTGAGAATGTGAGTATCATATTAGGTAAAAAGAAAAAGAGATGGAAATTTATTACTAGCACTACACTAGAATTGATTAAAAATTAAATTTGTGCTATATTTGAATGAAATAAAATTTTATAATTGTTCAAACAAATTTTGTACGATTATCTTTCAGACTATTCAAATATTGATATGACCAATTTTTTAAATGAGTGATTATTTTTACACGATCAGAAAAATTATTTTCAAAATTCTACTCTCACATTGTATTAAAATATTCGCAATTAGGTAGACATGACTATGAGCCATTTTCCTAGAACCTAGAATAATTTTCCTACAAATTCCAAAGCTATATAGCATGCTAGATTTGGACTCAATGAGCAAGACAAACTAATAGTCAATACAAATTTCATTGGAAATCCCATTTACATAGACAAAACTAGTATAGGAAGGTCTATCAAAAATTAAAATAAATCAAATGGTAACAATTACAAATTTCCAAGACCATTCTCTAATCTCTCAACCGACCCATTTTCAAAAATTCAAAAAAATAAACCATAAACAATAAAAATAAAATGTTTCAATATCAAATCCCCTAAACTCCAGCCCCTTTTTCTTAACTGCTCCACTTTGACTCCCTAAATGCATACATTTATTGAAATTTAAAAAACAGTTACATACATTTATATGCTCATTTCCCTTCACATTGCACTCTTTTTTGAACCTCTCATCAATGGGGATGGTAGCTGCAGATGAACAAGAAAAATCCCAGTTGGCTACAGAAATCTGCAACTTATCGATACGTGCAATTTCTTGTGCAAATCTTCACCACCCTCACAACAAAAAATCGCCGTTTATCAACTGGTATCTTGTGCTTAAAGTAAGTATTTTTCTGAGTTCTTGATCATGTAGTTCTGTCTTTTTTATCTGAGGTGGGCTTTTCTTTGATTATTTTTAAGTTTTTTTTGTGGGCTGCATTTGTTTTTGAAAGGTTGATGAGAATGCAGATGTAGATGGGATAAGGAAGCAGTATCACAAGCTAGGTAAGGAGTACTTGAACTTTTGGATATGAATTTTCTGTCACTCCCAACGTGTTGTAAATGTGAGATAAGTTTGTTTCTGAGGGCTGATGTTGAAAGTTTTTCTGTATTTTTCTGATTATTGTTGGTATAATGTCTTACTCCCATGCAGCTTTGCTGCTGCATCCTGATAAGAACAAGCACTCAAAGGCTGAAGCTGCATTCAAACTTGTGTCTGAGGTGGGCTTGCTTAGACCTCATCTTTATATTGAAATCACACACACACACACACACACACACACACACACATGTATATATATAGATATATATATATATATTCAGAATTGATTTTGACAAATTTGGTTTAATGCTCAAACCAAGACCAAAGACAAGTTGACAGCTGCAGAAGTAGGGTAAAACAAATGTATAGAAACTGGAAATAACTATATTTGGTAAGGCGACAAAAATGTTTAATGGGCTTGTTTGTAGTCACTTAATCATAATGTATTCTGATAATAATACATATACGTATACATATAGTGGTAATAATTCAATGGGCTCTGGTGGATTTGTTATATCATTCAAGAAACAGTATGAGGATACTAGAAAGCAATTCTGAAATAGTTCTTTTGCTTTGCCATTACAGGCATATTTTTGTTTATCTGACAATGCAAGAAGAGCAGCTTTTGATTCTGAGAGGCAGAGAAATTACTGCATAATATGCAACACAATCCCTCATACAAAGAGGGATCCTCCCAGTCATGCAGATGTCAAGACTGAAATACCATACCAAGAAACATCAAGATTCAATAGAATTCAGAGGCTTCAAACCAAACTCAAAGAGGAAGCAATCATCATTGAGAAGTGTTGGAATGAAAATGCAACTGCATCAAGAAGAGAATCTGCAAACAGAACAAGAAAAGAACTGCCGATTTTCAACCCATCAAACTATCAGTACAAGGGATATCCTCACTGCAGAACAATCAATCACAAGAAGCTGGAAGATTTGAGGGCCAGGTTTATGATAGGCAACAGATGCATGCACAACACAGCAACGAACAGCTCCCCAGTCTTTCAGTATCGATCTGAAAGATCATCATTTATGTCTAGATGTGCTAGTACAAGAGACCATTGAATAATATGTGCTCTCGAAAACTCATCTTTCTCATTTTTCAGAGAAATCCCAGCTTGCATTTCTCAACATTAACAAGAAAGATGAATTAAATATGAAAGTTGACATATTTATGTATTTGGTGTGTATACAAAAGGGATTATCACACTTGTCTCGTCTATGGACACAGCTTAAGCTATCAAAAATTTTCATCTTCTCCGAGGACATAAAGCCAAGAGGACGCATTGGATGGAACAGAAGATGGCCCAGACTGAAGCCTGGAAAGTATATTCCAATGTATGTCATCAGCTAATTAGTGTTTCATGCTGCCCGAGGGTCAAATTGTAATTTCATGTTTGTCCCCAATTACTGATTTTAGGCTTTCTTAGAGGACTCACTCAGCTACAGGCAAACTGAGATCGCCTCGGTCTATGAAGGGCTGCAACTCTTCTTTGGCCAGCTCCTTCACCGCAGAGTTTGAGGTTTCCAAGAATGCATTAATGACCTTCGAACTGACAATAAGAAGATGATGACCATCAGAAAATTACATAACTCAAACTCAGAAGAAATGTAAAAGTGGGGAACATTCAACAAGTTCTCTAACCTGTGGCCTTTAACCCAGATTTCACATTTCCCTTTCAGAGCTTTTTCCCATAGAGTGGAAGCAAATGCAGGGCAGTCTAGAACAAGTTTTCTGATGGCCCTGCTTGAATGGAAGTGTTCCAATATATGCTCTTCTTCTGGTTCATCCGACTTAGGCTGGGCAACAATAGATGCTATAGCTTCATGCAACTCGCCCAACTTTTCATCCAAAGGACGAAGTATTCCATCAGCGCCTCCACAAGCAACCTACATGCATTTTCCAATATACAATTCAGTAACCCAAGAGCTACCAGAAAAATCAAATGCTAGAATACAGTTTGCCATCAAGAGATGGTGGTCGATATTGTACAAGTGAAGAAATGAACTAATGGAAGTCAGGGCTTCTTTTTTTTTTTTTTTTTTGTGATACATATCTGCTAAGTAAATTGCAATAAAAATTGAAAAATGGAAAGATGACTACCTCATATATGACCTCTTTCCCATATTTAGATTTTAGTAAGCTTTCTGCCATTTCAGAACATGCATCAATGAGTTTCTGCAAAAAATGACATTTTAAACAATTATGCAAGGCACCAAAGATGACAACATCTGAACATCAAACCAACAATTATGTCAATTTGTAAAGCAGTAGAAATTGTAAAACTTGAAGGAAGCAGAATATGTTTCAATAGAATATTTGAAGCCAAAAGCCGATGAAAACTCCAAAAGAAACGGAGGTGAGCACATGCACACACACAAAAAGGGGATGTGTAATAATTTTGAGGATGGCAGCAATAGCACAAAGTACAAACCTCAGCAAGGTCACTGTTGACAAGCAACTCCAGCCTCCGCTTAAGCGAATCCTTCTTACCACCCTCATTTAGCTGTATACTTGCATTAGAATGGTCACCTTCGTCATTCCTATCGTCTCCAACAGCTTCGCCACCATCTAATTCACCCTGAGATAGAGGATAGAGAAAGCATTGTTCAACTGAACAGCAAAGGCAGTTCAATTCTACCATGATATAAACAACAGAGAGGAAAAAGAAGATGAGGATGGTGCCTTATTTCTGAGAGATGGAATAGATAGGCTCAAAGATGTTAAATCATCAGGACTCAAATATCGGGCACAATTAGGATGAAGAAGCTGTAGAAAAGGGCGCCTCCCATTCTGCAAAGAGAAATATCAGAGATGTGATCAATCCAGAAACACAAATGTAATGCAGTCAGGTCAAGCAAGCAATTTTTTGCCCCTCATGAATTCACCCAAGAGAAACATAAATCACGTACGCGTGACAGAATTCATGATAGAAAAATAATAATAATAACTATCATAAAAATCATAACAAAATTGACAGAAAATTTCACTCGTCTTCAAGCTGCAAAAGTACTGCAGTAACAAAATCTAACATGAAACATCCTTGAGTTGCAGAGGGTCTGATCAAAATGAAGGTTGCAAATGACATTCTAACAACATTTGACCGAGCATGCTCATATGAACATCATCAATCTTCAAAAGATAAGGATCTGATGATATAAATGGAAAACTTGTTAACAAACCTGATCCAAAAGAAGGTCCTTCAGGTTACCTTCAAGCTCACGAATGATAACCTCCAAGAATGTGAACAAAAAAGTCAGAAGGTGGATATATTGGAGTAGGAAAAATAAAATGTCCAAAACCTAAAATATGAAGCAGACCTTTGAGATGAGTTTTGTGTCGTCAACAACTGACAGAATGCAGACAAGTATCTGAAATAGTGATTGAACAGAAAGCTTGAGAGTTCATAGACATACATTGAGGTAGATTACTCATTGCTAGATTTAAAAATGATTATGAATACTGACAAAGAAGTCAGGCTAATGGACCAGTTATTACAGCCTGCATATAGGTTTAGGTCCATGAAAATTGATGGCAAAGTGGAAAGTAGAAGCAATGAATCAATAACAGGCAAAGTCGTACCATATTCCCAAACTTATCATGAGCAATTTTGTCAACATGGCCTTTCATGCCTTTGATAATTTTCTTTCGTTCCTAAACAAATATAGCATTTACGAGAAGTTTCAGAACAAAGGACACCAAGCATCCAAAATAAAATGAGTACTATTAAATCGAAAAAAAATATAGCATCTATTGTAACAAAACACGTTGCAAATTTGTGATGAACCTTTGCACTTCCATGCCTGATACAGAGCATACCAAGCCTGGACCCATCCTTGGTGTGGATCATCCGAACTAGAGATGAACCTGACAGCTGTTGAATAACATCTGTCGCAGAAGACTATAAAAGACTTGATTTAGATAGACAACTAAGGGTTTAAGAGACAGCAATTTTCTTCTAAATGTTTCTGGCAGCTGGAGCAAGTAGAACGGAAAGGATCAGTGGATGTCAAAAGTACCTGATCAGCAATGCTAAGGTATTCCATTAATGCTCTGTGTACAATGGAATGGTCTAATATCCCTTTCTCCAGAATCGGTTGAAGCACAGATGTCATGTGACGCAAGACTGATGACTTTTGTAACTGCAGCTTAGTAATTACATCTTCTAATCTGTGACAGGATTAGTTTATTAGGATACAGCAAGCCTAAGGCAGGAATTTCAACATATTTGTCGTGTCTGATTCATCTAAGGCCACAAACATCCGACAAATAGGTGAAGAGAAAGTACTAAATTGCCAACTACAGAAATTCGACCAATTTGAATAGCAGAGTGATGTAATGCAACATCTCAGGCTCCAACATCAAAAGATACATGCTCTTTCACCTATAAACATAGTTGTCTTTTTCCCTTAAAACTGCATCATAAACAGAAACCCAAACTCATATTAACAGGCAAGCTTCATCCATAGGACAATCCAGTGGTTAACAATAGGACATGCACTGAATGTCTACTCTTAATTTAAGTATGGACTACCCTATTTTATTTTTCTTATCATTTGAATAATTATCAAGTTCATAATACCTCATCAATAAAAACTTCAGCTTTAAGAAAGAGACATGGTATTTCAAGTATAGTAATACTTAGATAATACAGTCATAATGTCACCACAGCAAAATATTGAATGTATTACCTGTTCTCTTTTATTGTAACAAGATCCTTAAATAACTGAAGTTCTGGAGAATATAGTTCCATAAGAAGAGCTTGCTTCTGATTTGCATTCCCCAGATTATATGCATGTTCAATAACTGCAAAAGAAAGCTATATACATTTAAGCAACCAGGTAATCAAGCAAAGTAAAACACTTACAGCATAAAGCGAGAGTCAACATTGCATTTTCAATAACTATGATCTTAGACATTCTTACTAACCCAACATCAATTCATAAACCAAGATTTTGAAAACTCAACTAGTTTTTACACATTTTGAAATTCATGTCTCACAGGAAATGACTAGAGATAAGATATGAGTATGGTTTTAAGTAGAACAGAAAATTTTTAACCAGCCTCATGCTAGAATAAATTCCATGGCCATCATTGAAGTTTGAAATCATGCCATCATACCTAGTGAGCCAACCATATGACGAAGAAGAGAAGCAACATGACCATGAAGAGATGAGATAAATTCTGCTAGCTGTTCCTTGGGTGCTGAAAAACGAAAAGAATTAAGAACTGCTTTGAGAAACAGTGACTACATAGCCACGAGTCCTCTCAGAAGAGGAAGGAAAAAAGAAAAAAAGGTCAGTCTGAAAAAATCAAATTGGTAGGATTTTTCAGGTGAGACATACCATGATCTAATATCTTAGTAACCAGATGAACTGCATAAGTATTGGTTGCAAGGGCAATAAAATGTGGCCGAAGCTCCATGAACACAGCATTTCTTTCCTCTTGCGTACAATGTTTAAAACAAGTCTAAAGTTCAACAAAACAATTCAATGCATTACCACAAACATAGAAACTTCAAAATGTTGGACAAGATCAGAAGAAAATGGTGGCAAGTTCACATATAGAAGGTGGTGGTAGGCATGGAAACCTGAAGAACACGAGATGAAACATGAGAGCTTGCAATTTCAGAAATCTTCCCCTTCATCTTCATTAGTGCTTCACTTACCAACCTTAGACACACCCCAAAACGAAGATTAGCCATATAAATTGTGTTAAAACAGAAAGTAATCAATGGTCTTTCTCTATTGAGGAGATGGAACGAGCTAATGTTGCTAGAATAAAATTCGAATCTGACATATAAACCTCGATCTATCTTCTTTTGCAATATTTCGACGTCTCATCTTCTCCCAAAGCAAGGCAAGTTCCTGACAGAAATGGAGTTCAAAAGAGGAAGGGAAAAAAAACCATAAAAAATAAGGTTTAGACAACAAGAACCATGATATAACTTAGCAAAAGGAACTCAAATCCAAGAAAGTGCATAGCAAAAGTGCATGACAAAATCAGATAATTCATAGTGCTAAAGCACCCCCAAGGCAAAGGGAGAAGATGAATAGCATATAGTTGCGGGATGCAGGGGGGATACTATATGAACATTTGCCATGAAAAATCAGACTAAAATTATTTATACATGCATATAGGTGTAGATGTGCCTATAGATACACAGATCCCTGGGAAAACACCATATGCCATTCTTCATCATGAGAATATAAATTAATATTTACTGTGAGCAAACAACACAAATCACCATTAATTGATTAAGATGGGCATATTTGTTAAAACTATGAAGAAAATGGTTAATTTTTGAAATATGTAAAACGTGAAAGAAATGTTGTTGTTTGCAACAGAAAAACATGATGGGATAGGTTAGAGAAAATGATAGAAATAACCTGTTCCAGTGAGTAATGCTTCTTCCTCTTCTTTTTTCTTGCTTCAGCTAGTTCCTGAAAGAAAAAAAAAATAACATCAATCAAGGTAGGTAAAATCTGGTTGCAATTTTAAAACATTACCCAGTTATCATGAAAGTTGTCCCTTTTTGCTCTACAAAAATGTACAAGTAAAATTCTCGAAAAAATTAGAACTTCGCCGATGCTGAGATGTTTTTCATGTCCACCTAGATTTTTCTGAACATTAAACCTAGCTTCCCTTTTTTGTTTCTCTTGGTGTTATCCATATCAACTAAACACAAGGGTTATCAAGGCAACTGAACATGAGGGTTGTCACAGAAACTAAACACAAGGTTTTGTGTTTATTATGGGACTTAACCCAACACCTCACGAGCTTAAGCCAACCACGTACCACTTGTATCCGCATCCCTCTCTTTCAAGAGGATTTTCAGCATGCCCTTGTAAGATTTTTCAATTTGCCCCAGAACAAACCACATGCTCCACCGCTGGTCCATATCCCCTTCAATTCCTTTGAGTTTGTCCAGATAACAGAAGGTTTTCCAAACCCTCATTTCAAGATATTGCTCAAAGTTGATCGTAGTTTCTTTGAGTTTCAACTTCACCCTACAAATGCTTTAATTAATTCCTTTCAGAAGAATAATCAGACTACCTTAACCCCCAAGGTCCAATTTTTAAGCACGGACCATTACATATAGCTCCTACCATCTGCTACAACATCTTACAAACATTCTTAAATGTCATTGCCCATATTACAGCACAATAAAATTGAAGCATTTTCTTGACCTGACCCCAACCCTCATATATTGCTCAGAGTCAGTTTTAGTTCAACTCAATAAATACTCAAATAGTCAAATTCATGCATTCAAAGAGATGGCGCCAGACCCCAAGCCACAACTTTGGAAGCGCAAGGCACTATATAAAAGGTAAAGAGTCTTCAGGCAACCCCTAATAGTCTAATACTAAGTTCCATTCAAACCGAACTCAAACAAAACCAGCATATGCATATTCAAAGATACCCCCACCCCCCACCCCCAAAAAAAAAAAACTAAACTAAACTAAAAAACAAACAAACAAAAAAGAAACTGAAACAAGAAAAAGAAAATCGAACCTTTGCATGTAAACGACGCATTTTCTTGCTGTCCTCCCCTTCAACTTTCTTAAGACTCGGCTTTTGGTAATCCTTTGTAGGTGCTTTGAAGGGCTTTTTCGAGACCTTACTTTGAACATTGCTCGAATTTAACTTAAGATTTTTGGGATTTGAGCTAGTTCCCTCAGATTTCTGGCTCGGGATCCTCTTTCTCTTCTTCAATTCGCTGCTCTTCTTCTGGGGCTTCCCCGCCATTGATGAACTTGAAGCTCGAATGCTTGAATGTCTGCGAGTTTGGAAGAACGCTTTAGATTTTTGCTTGTCTTTCTCTGTTGGGCTTTTAACCTGGGCTTATAGGGTTTATCGAGGGTTTTTCTCGTGCGCTGAGATAGTTTGGTAAATTAAAGTTTTGCGCCACTAGACGGAAAGGGC
Source organism: Jacaranda mimosifolia (assembly GCA_018894105.1). Taxonomy (NCBI): domain Eukaryota; kingdom Viridiplantae; phylum Streptophyta; class Magnoliopsida; order Lamiales; family Bignoniaceae; genus Jacaranda; species Jacaranda mimosifolia. Next base: position 39,339,163 of record CM032123.1, read on the forward strand.
TTTCTCTAGGCCCATATAATTTAGGCCATTAAATTTTGGACTAGCCCATGAACATATTTTGTAGTTAGAGCTGTCAACGGATCGGATTTGAATCGAATCAGTCATATCCGAATTCAAATTCGATTAACAAAATTAATATCCAAATTTGACTCAAAATTCTATAGGATCTTTGTTAATAAGTATTATATCGGAATCCGATGGATATCCGAAATCTGACTAAAAAATCCGACCGGATTTATTTTTTTCTTTCTTTTGTTTCCTTTTAAGTTTTATAAAAATATTGTATTTATAAAGTAAATATATATCATATTTGAATTTTTAATAATTTTTTATTATATATTAGTTCAAAGGTTAAATATTTTAATATTAAACTCATTTTTCACATTATATTAATATATAGATAAACTAATATATGTTATAATATTTGATATTTTATCAGTATCCCTTTTATTTTTATGTTAAAAACTCAATATTAATAGTATAATATATACATTAATATAGATATTAAGTCAATATAATACATAGATTTTATTTTAAAATTTTTATTAATATTATATATAAGAGTATTAATTTAATAAAAAATATTAAGGTTCGGATTCGCATCTTTAACGGATCGGATTGCTTAATTTCATATCCGATCAACTTATTTTAAATTTTAAATATTTATAATCAAATTTGATCCATTGAATATTTTAATCGGATAAAAATTTGATATGAATTCGAATCGAATTCATATCAAATTCAGATTAAAATCCAATCTATTTACAACCCGATTTGTAGTTTTCCTACAAACTCCCTGGCCGGTCCTCGCTGTCTCCGCCACCACCACCAGCGGCGGCGCAACACCACGACCTTCACGGCACTCTTAAAGGTTCTGAAACGCGAAATCTCAGCAGAAAATCCCACAAAATCTTAGAGCTAGACGACTTATATTTTTAAATTCTTTTCATGTTTATATTCAGCTTTCAATAAAAGAAAAATGGCAGAAACATATTTACTGCTGTTAAGTACAAAATCTAGACTTGCTTGCAATCAATCATGGCGATGAACGAATAAAGGTACCTCCTTTTTATGTGTAGCACTCTTTTTTGGAAGCTAAATTTTGAAAAAATTCGTTATTTTCAGAGTATGACTACCTCTAGCTTTGACTAATGCTTCTTTTAGATTATAACTAAAAATGCTGTTGCCTTGGTGATGAATTCAATTTATACAAAATCTTTGTCTTGTTCTTTATCACAATTTTCTTGTTTCTTTTCTTTTTTTTGGGGTGGGGGGGGGGGGGGGGGGTGGGCTGATGTTTGTTAATGTTGGTGTAAAGTGTACAAGTGTCTATTAAGTGTTTGTTTCTTAGCAATGCTTCAATTTTTGTGAGTAGATGTTCTGTTTTCGTTTAGGACATTGGAATTACTTTTTAGTATAAACTATCTTGTGAGTTAGGAAGAGAGGCAGAGAGAGTTTGAATCAATTTGAAAATTTGAAAAATTAATATATGAAAGGGGCATATGTATTTGTTACATTATTCGCCAATCCTGTCTCCTCCTTCAAAGAATTACAATCTTTTCCATACAAGAAGGATTTTCTCCACTCAGGAATTAAATATGGATGAATATGCAGCTGGAATTGCCTAGCTTTATTAGGATGCTTTCACACTGATGAATGCTAGGTACCATGAATGAATTCTCACCAAAGAGGAATGAAGGACAAAGACTTTCTGCTCTTTCAAGCTACAAAACTAATTGCTCGTTTGCTCCAATATAGCAACAAACTTATCTCTAGGTAAGTTGTCAAAGAAAATTGTGGAGTTTTCTTATTGTCCTCATTTAACTTTTGATGATGGTCTCTCTTGTAGGCAATATCAACTCTCTGTTCTGCATGCAGACATTTTTTCTGGATTTTAGACTATTGTGCATGCATTTGGATTTTCCTCGCTGAACATTGTTGTGATATTGCCATTGCCATTGCCATTGCCATTGTTCCCATTGTAATATACCTGACTGTAGTGGTCTGGCCTGCTGTAATATGAGTATCCTGGTGGTGAGCGGGGATATGCGTATTCCGTTACATAGGATGATGGCCTGTATGTGTTGTAGCTATGAGTAACATAAGCAGGTTGAGGGAATTGAGGTGGCTCCCCTCTGAATTCTGGACCACTACTAGGATAGGCTCTCCATTGTCCGTCATTGCCTTGTTGAGGGTAATGACCATAGGCATATTGATGTCCATAGTCCGGTGGATGGTGATGTATGACATGGATTTCTTCAAGGTCTTTTGGTTTTGACGGTTGAGTTGACTCACTTTTTGTTTCATTAGCAGGTTCAGGAGGTGGATTATCTGCTGGTGATGTTGGCGGTGGTGGCGGCGGTGGTTCTTTTTGTGCTTCTGCTGGTGGTTCAACTTCTGTCTGTGGCAGTTCTGTAGACTCCAGTGGTGGTGCTCCTTCCTCAGGTACGCCGCTTTCAGGTGTTGGTTCTGTGGTTTGTTGAGCTGGTTGATCAGATTGTTCTGTCTGTGAACAAATGAATGCACTTTTTCTCATCTTCTTGATGGCTTTTACTATTTTTTCAGGATCCGCCCACCCAATTATTGTTACTTTTTGCTGAGGGAAATCAATATAGAGATCATATATACCTGTCAAATATGAACATGTTGTTTAGATGGTGAATAATGAGAAAACAAGTGTGATATCATTATGTCCGAGTTGCTAACCTGTGATGCCATGGAGGGCTTTCTTGATCTTCTGAACACATCCATTGCAATCCATTCTGACCTTTATCTCTGTGATTTTAGGTTTCTGCACATTTATGACAAGAGAAACAGAATTAGTGAATGTTCATTTATGAACGAAATATCATCGAATGTTCATTGATGCTACTTTGATGCTGCATTTACATATTATTCCTATACGTGACGTGGGGTTTAAAGGCCTTACCTCCATTTCTTGATTCATCATTGGAGAGTGGTGAATGAAGGAGAAGAAACTAGGAAGAAAAAAAAGATGCTTTGTTGTGGGATGGACACTATGGAGAATGAATGAGAATCAATATATGGCATGCATTTGTCCATGGAGAGGGAATATTTAAAAGTTATTGAATTGTGGGACATGCCAAGAATCTTTTTTTGTGTTTAAGTTTTTTCACCCATCCATGTGTCTCTGTGTGCTTGTAGAAGGATAGAGTTAGTTGTTATTTTAATCAAGCACTTTTCATTAGGCTAAAAGCTATAACTTTTGTTGAAACACAACTTTATTTCCTTATATATTTAGCAGCACAAAGGATCATACTAAGTTGGCTGCAGCCACTACCAGGGCATTCTAGACTAATTATGTTACTTGACAGCATGAAGTATCAAACTATGCGACAATCCACTTAAGGTGGTTACAGCCGCTATAAGTGCTTTGTTGAACAATTATGTTATCCGAAATTAAAGAATGATGATAAAAATAAATGCCAAAAGGCTTCACATAGCTTTCTCAAAGTGTCATGAGAGGGGTTCACCACATCAATGGGTGTTATGTTTAGACCTTAGAATGTTTGGCCAAAGGGAATTTGCTTTAGTGTGGATGAGCATTGTATAAATTGCTATCTTTTGTGTGTTTTATCATGATATCCAAAACCGACCATAGAAAGAAAATAGAGTGAGATTAGAAGATAGATAGGGGGCAACGGCTCAACAGTCAACAATATAAAAAGTAGCTTTTTGTAAGTGAAGGATATCCACTCTTGAGGAATCCTTTTGTTACAAGAAAGAGATCATTAAATTTTTAATGTGAAAAGGACAAAAAAAAAGTGTAATTTGTTTGCAATAATTTGTTTATTTGAAGTTAAAGCACAACCCCTCTTCATTTTAGTCCATAAAGATTGATGGAGACTAAAGATTCTCCTCGTGTGTTCGTTCTATCTATCTATATATATACATATATATTAAGATCATACAATTTTTACAAGTCTTTAATCTCATGAAGTGATTTTTACACTTCGATTTAGCTAAGTTTTTTAATAAACTCACGTATCGTGGTGCTTTTAAAAAGATCGACCGTCTAGCGAGTTGTCCTGCATATGTAAATTTTGGTTATATAATATTGATAAATAATAAAATATTTAATTTTTATATAATATAGATAAATAATGGCATAATTTTAATAATAAGCACATTAAATATAAATTTATATATAATAAGTGATTTCTACGTTAAAACTTCAAGAATCTAGGATAATTTGCATATACATTCCATAAATTTTTTTTTTTTTCATTAAAGCTCTTGTCATTTTATGTCAAATGGCATTTTTAAATTGAATTGACAATCATGGTTATGATTGGTATATTAAAATTTCGTACAGCATAGTTAAGAATTACTTTAATTGTGTAAAAGGTTTTTCTTTTTTTTATATATGTAGTATAGATGTAGATATCAGAAAATGAACAAACGAATCAGCCTTATTTTATTGGATGAAAATGGTTCTTATATAATAAATTTAACTTGAAATGGTTAGACTATATTGATCATGTGACAATAATATTTATAGTCTTATTTCAATATTTAATACGATTATTGTATTAAATATAAAAATATTTAGAGTCGTATGTTCAATATTTAATACAATTATTGTACCTTTCAAAAGAAAGAAAAAAGAATATTTAGAGTCGTGCATGCAATTCATTTCTTTTTTGGGAAAAGTGTGTTGTGTGGAGAGAGAATAAAGGAGAATGCAGTTGACTAGACTTTGATGTTTCATTTTTTTTCCTTTTTCTTTTTTCAAGTTGAGCATACTCATTTAATTATGGAGGGCATGAATTTATTAGTTATTATAGAGAAATAAAAATCCAAAAACTACATGCAAAATAAATATTATATGAAATAAATAAAAGAAATAAAAATAACTAAAAAAATGGTAGTATCCATACACTATAGCAATTAAATATTGGATTATTATACATTGCACTCGACTAATGCAAGCCAATCAAGATATGTTGTTTTCATTATTTTCTATTATTGATCTAATGATAATAAATGAATTGAATGTATCTTTATTCGATTTATTTAAAGGTTTCAAAATAATTTTTTTATACGACATATACAGAATGATAATTTTATAGAAATATGAAAACTAGAACAACTGTTGATCCAAGGATGAAATTGAAGTTGTGCTTGGTTGTGGAAATTTTTTTTCCACATTTTGTTTATTTGAGTTGAAAAAAATGGAGGAGTGGTGATCGCTTGTGGATAAATTTTCACTCTCCAGAAAATATTCCTATCCTCCTTATTCCATATTTGAAATTTTCCTCCAAAATAGATTCCTATCCTCTATTTCAAATTTCTTTGCTTTCTTTCGAAAAACGGTTTTGTCTTCCCAAGCAAACTTTTGAAAAATTTCTTTTGCTTTTTCATCCACCTATATACATAAGGTTTAATTCTACATAATTAACTCATAATATATAATTATATTTACCCATAATATTTTAATATTCATTTAAAATTATTTTCATAATATATAATAATATTTACACGTAATATTTTTATATTTAAATAATTTTTTTCATAATATGTAGTACACATAATATTTTTTTTTAAATATTGTTATTTTGATGTATATTTAAATATTTAAAAAAAATTATTTTCATAGTACATATATATCCATACGTAATATTTTAATATTTAAATAGAATTATTTTTGTAATAAATAATTATATTTACACATTTAAATTATTTTCCTAATACATAATTATATTTGCACATAATGTTTTATTATTTAAATATAATTATTTTCATAATATATAATTATATGTACACATTATAATGTATTATTTAAATAAAATTACTTCATAATATGTATTTATATTTACATGTCAAATTTTTTAATTTAAATAAAATTATTTTTTAGTAATATAATTATTTGCAGGTATATTTTAATATTTCATAATATTATTTTCTGCATATATAAGTATATACACATTTATTTCAATATAAAACTAAAATTTTTAAAATTTCAATTAATTAAATCATTGCATAATTTCATTATTATATTTTAGTATGTGTATTATAAGACATTCTAAAGGATATTTTATTTATTTTATTTTATTCTAATAAAAACTTATATATAAATATTATATAAAATATTACATATGCAATATTTTAATTCATAACTCACAATCAATCACTATCTTACAAGTTTTTCTTGAAAAAACCTCACAACCACACTATCTCACAACTTTTTCTCACAAAAAATCTCACAATCAATCATCATCTTATAACATTCACATATCACATCGCTATAATCATTATATTTTTACCTTACAAGCATATGCCAGTTAAATAAAAATGTTCCTCTCAAAATAACATTATTCCAATGGTTTACCTCAATTATCTACACATTTAAATACAAATACTAAGTGGGCCACAAAAAAATTTTGGACTTGTGTTGGTGGGGTGCGTCAGGCCCGTGCAGTAGTGCAACGCATGGGCGACGCTCGAAGGCCCAGACAGCAAGCTGCCTTAATGGGCCTTCCCCCTACAAAAATTAATTTAATATCATGTGGGCCGATGGCCCACGTATCAGATATTAAACTGATAAGAACAGATACTACACTTGATCTTAGCCAAAAGGCCGAGAAAGGTATGCTTTAGTTCATCTTGGGAGGCCCAATTTATCGTAGTATTCCTTTATGCAGGTTTAGTGTTGTTTCAATGTGGGATTAGCGAAGGAATTAGGCTCACCACACACTATGGTGGTTAACGAACAAATCTTTATCAAATAATTCGATATTCGAATTTGAAATATAACGAATTCGAGTCTAGTATAATATTCGATATATAATCAAATTCGAATCGAATCCAAAAATATTCAAATATATTTATATATTATATTAATATTTTTATTTCTCAAAACTTAAATTTTTTGTGATTTATAGTAATGAAGCCATTGAATATTATGTCAACTATTACATGTATTTTGTATTTACTTTTTGAGTAAATCAAGTATTTTTATTTTGTGATTATAATAAAAGGTGAAAAATCAATAAATAATTCAAAATTCAAGTGAAATTTTGGGTTAATCGAACATTAGAATCGAATCCGAATATATTGAATAGTTACTTGAATCATTTTCGAGCCCAATTTAGGATTCGAGTTGAATTTGAACAAGTACGAATACGAATAAAATGAATAGAATCGAATTTGAATCCGTAGATATTCGTTTCGATTCAATTTGTTAAAAGCCCTACCACACATACACACACGTGTGGGTGGGTGGATGTGTAGAATCAAGTGAAAAAACAAAACAAAAAAAGACTTTGGAGCTAAAAATATTGGAATGTGATGCTTTCAATGACCAGATTGAATATTTTCAGTATTTTTAAAGTATCTTATATTCGATGAAACTAACTGGCTCTTCAACTTTGTTTCCTTGTAATGTGTCAAGGGATTATACAATCTTTGCTTGTGCATCTTAGGCACATGGGCATCTCAAATTTTTTGTAAAATATGTTTCTTTTTCATGATATATTATTATTATTATTATTTTTTATTACATGCATAATTGCTAGAATTAATGTATAGCAATACGTGTTCTTAAGCACATGATTGATAGAACCATTTTACCTAAAAATGGTCATATTAATACAGTAGAAGCTAAATGCAATTCAATCTTGTGCTTATTTATTTAATGAGTGGGCTTCTTCCTCATTTATTTGAATTTGTCTTAACACTACTTCTAAACAATGGAGAAAATAAAAAATAATTCTTCCTAAAGCCTTTTTTTTCCCATCAATATTTATTTGAAAAAGTTTATAAGAGGAATTCACAAATTTTAGTCTTCGAACCCTTGCCTAGGAAGTCTAAACATCCTAAGATGACACTTTTTATTTGGATAAATTGAGACAAACAATCAAAGCATAGAGTATCCAAAAAACTAGTAAAAATTCATCGCAAACAATTATATTTTACACATTTCTTCACCACAAGATTACAACAAGTAATAAGATTTAAAAAAAAAAAAAGAATCAAATAAAAAGTCTTGACTAATGAAATGCAATGAAATGAAGCCCCTCAACCACATCCCCACCCCCAAAAGTAAAACGAAGATATTTTCTAAGTATAAGCACGAGGGTGTGCCAAGAGATAAGCTTCCACAACTTCATACATCCCAATGGCTCTATCCTTGCCATGTTCAATATCTTCTTCCTTGATCTCTACATTATCTTTTGTATAATACTCACTTGTAATCTTACAAACACACCCTCCATAGCCATAGGGTTCGAACTTGACTTGATAAGTTATATGATCTAATTTGTCCATGAGCACATCTCCTTCAATAAAAGTGTACTTACACATATAGTTCTCTTCATCAATAGCATCAATTCTATGCTTCACATATCTAAACGGACTAGCTGCATAATGCATAAACCAAAACAACATAAGAAATATAATTCTTGTAAAATTGAACTGTGAACTGTTAGATCATCGTATGTGTATAAATATATCAAAATACCTTCAGTGAAGTTCATTTGCTTGATGGTTCCGGGCTCGCCGTTTCCTTGGAGAAAATCAATGCTCTTGATGGATGAAAACATGAGTTGAGGGGCAAGGTTGTGGGCGTCCAAGATCAAGGCCTTGAACATCCTACTTGGGGGGACTTGGGTTCTAAAGGATTGAGACACCTTGATGACACCCATTGGAAGAAGATGAAGAAGAAGAAAGCAAGTAAAATGGCTTGGAAATGAAGGGATTTTGAGAGAGAAAGGAGAAGTCTTCTTGAGCTAGATGATATTATAGACTTAAAGTATGGTTTTTGTATGGGGAAAAGAAGTGAGAGTAGCTTGGAAATGAGGTTTGGGGGACTACAAGTCCACCATTCAAAGTTCCACTATGGTTACTTAGTCAAAATAGGTTGTCTTTCTTCTTTTGTTGTTATTTTACTCATTCAATGTGTGAAGGGCCCTTTTATGTCTTAATCTATGTCTTCTAGAAATGTTGTTGTTTGCCATTATTACATAATCAATGGATTTTAAGTCTTTCTTTTATATTGTTGGAAACAATAATATAAGTTTCTTTACCATGTGATGTGGCAAAAGTACAAAATTTATCATGTAGAGTATGTGCTTAATTATTATAGTAATTAATAAATATTTTTAAAATATTAGAGTTAAAACGAGAGAATAGTGGGAAAGTAATTATTATTATTATTATTATATTAATAATAATAATAATAATAATAATAATAATAATAATAATAATAATAATAATAATAATAATAATAATAATAATAAAAAGAGACAATGTGGATAAAATTATATGCACGTATCAAATAGAATTTCTTCTTAATTATATTTTTCATATTAGATAGCCATATAAAAACAATAATATTTACTCTAAATTTTTATTAGATTATTTAGCAATAATAACTTGAATACCAAAATTTCATAGATGGGATAAAATATAAGAAATTAAACATAAAATATTTGAAAAACTTGAAAATTCTTCTTCTTTGATGGAAGATCTATTGCTTTCTACGATTTTGAGAGTTTTTTTTTTATTATTATTGAAATTTATAATAAATTAGATGAGATTATTTTTGTACATAATATAATTTATTCTCTCCATAAAGTCAATTTTTTTTTAAATATCCATAATTACACACTTATGTGAAAGAAAAAGAAAAGAAAAGAAAAACACTTACATGACACAAATGCTTATGGAAATATCTAATTTTGAATAAAACAAAATTCTAAAAATCTGAATAAATTTAATACAAGTAGGGAACCTTATGGGAGGGTTAATTAGGTAATTTAACTCTAGAATCCTCTAGAACATACTTACCCGACACTTATGGTGCACCTTCACTCTTGGAGTCTTTGCATCATTACGTTTCTTTTGGCTTCAAAAAATTCGCACAAAAACCCCGCTCTTCAAAACCCTAATCGAATACCTAAATTCCAATTTCAGATAAAACCCCTTTAAAACCCTGATTCCTAATTACGAGTAAAAGCAGTAATTAAAAACTTCAGGTGTCAAGGATCAAGGATATACAGGCGCATATAATTTGCTTGCTGATCAATTAATACAACTTTGATTTTCTTAATTATTAATTTGGCCGTGAAATGTCGGCGAGAAGGAGGAGGGTGGCGGAGGAAAGATTGTACTACAGTCCACCGGCAATGAGAAAGTACAACCAGCAACAACAGCAGCAGCAATTGAAGTCAAAGTCTTCGTCTCCATCATTACCTGAAAGAAGAGGATTGGAGTCGGGTTCGAATTTGGATCGGTTTTTGGAGCACACAACTCCTGTTGTTCCAGCTCAGCATTTCCCTAGGGTAAATAAAAATTGTTTGTTTATTGGTGAAATTTCAAGAAAATGTGAAAAGTCAATTTCTTTTTCTCTTTTTATTTTATTTATTTATTTTTGGGGGGGCTGTTAGGAGGGGGTAAGATTTTTATAAAAAAAAATTTGGTTTATTTAATTTCTTGGTTAATATGTGTGTGAAGTTGTTATTTTCTTGGAAGTTTAATTAGTTATTTAGTAATTTTCAGGAAAGAATTGGATTAATGAAATTGTTTGGCCCAGAAAAGAATGGATAATAGAAATGAGGTTGATTAGTAGAAAAGAGTAGTAGAAAGTAAATTCTGTAGTCTCTTGGGCTGTGCTGTATTTTCGTTTTAGATTCACTTATTGGTAGTCACTGTGAATTGGATGTTTAATCCCTTTTTTGGGTACTATATGATAGTTAGGCTTATTTAAGTGTAACTTTCAGCTGGCATCAGGTTTATTTGGATTGGCATTCTTAATTTTTGATTTACCTGAGAGTTGATTGGCAAAAATGAAACTGAGAATCTGTTTATAAGTTGGCATTGTTGTTTTTTTATGTTTAAATAAATGGTTACACTGATCTATGTTAATTGCTGTTAGTGCTTCTTTCTATGACTCTCAATCAAGCTTCTCCTAGTAGGTGTTTGTTTGACTAGTTTAGCTTATATTGTGTTGTTTAACTACGCTATGAACGGAGGATTGAAGTCCCTTTTTCCTATTCTCTTGAGTAGCTAAACAAGTGCTAGGATCAGAAGAAGTAGGAAGGGAAGAAAATAAAAAGAGAAGATTCTTTGGGTCTTCCGATGAATGGACATAGATGAGAGACTTGATTTTTTCCTTTTTCCAGACTTTGATGAAATTAAGATAACTCTAGGAGATACATCTTAACAAAACCAACTTTGCATCTAGTACATTCTAGTAAAATTGTTATCATTCTCTTCTTTCTTCCTTTTGCTTTTCCCCCTCTTTGGTGTTTTTGAATTTTGTTGGAAATTTTCCAGATTGGAAGCCTTTCTTCTACTACCTAAGGTTAATTTAAATGTTAGGAACTCAGAAGGAAACTTCATGGGTCTTCTCTGTTCTTTTGTTTATCATGTATTCTATTTAAAATTTCTTTGTTTCTTTTTCTTCTCACCCTTAAAACAAGGAAATAAATGGGACCTATAACTCGATTCTATTCTTCTGTGTAATGTTGTTGGAGCAGCCAAGCATTGGTAAAGACATTATGCTTCTCTTACACCCGAGCTTAACATTTCTTTTCATTCCTAATGTTTTCTCCAGTGATTATAACTTTAGCAGTTTCTTTTTTCATTTTTTCCCTTCTTCTCTTCTCTGCGTGCTGGGTTTTACTTGTTTTTAATTTTGTTTCCTTCTGCAATCCCCTTCACTTCTAATGTTTACTGATTGCCATTACTTACTGATGAATAACATGGCCAACTATGAGGGTCAATATAGATTATTAAAGTAACCCAAATCAAGTATAGTGCCTCATAGCTCAGTTGTATTTACCTTAATTATGATGAACTATTAGTCTCATCAATGAAGTGCTTTAATCTTTAGGATTTGATTTGTTTCACATGTTTTGCTGAACAAGGGATTATAGGAGCAAATTATAACTAAGTGTATTTGCGGAAATCTGCAGACAAATATGCAGGCATGGAAAAATCGCAACTGTGAGTTCCATCCATACTTCATTCTTGGAGATCTTTGGGAATCTTTCAGAGAGTGGAGTGTTTATGGGGCTGGAGTTCCTCTGGTTTTGAATGGGACTGATTCTGTTGTCCAGTATTACGTGCCATCTCTGTCTGGCATTCAACTGTACGTTGATCCCTCAAGAAACGTCATGGAGCAGAGGTGAGCTTCATCTGTTTTGTGTGTGTACTCGCTGAATGTGAAAGTTAATATAAATACTTTTTCTTGTGAAATTATTTTAAATATGGTTTCCAGTTTCCACTTGGAGTAGACCAAATATTCCTCATTTCATATTTTTGTTTCCTGGGAGAAAAAGGTGCAGTTGCTCTCAGTCTTGCATTTCAAAATGCTTACAGTTATCTTTGAGTGTAAACACTTTGTTGATGGTTATCAATTAAGAAAAGCGTTTTGGTATGCTATATCTCACTAGTGGCATATGCAGAGTGAATTATTCAATATGCTGAAAACATTTATTGATCCTTGCATTAAGATTGTTTTTCTGCAACATTATTGGTGTCCATGATTCGGTACAAAGTATCACGATACTCATGTGTTTGTGGATTCAATAATTGAGTTCCTTCTGTGGGTTTAACGTTCTAACAGGAGACCGGGTGAAGAGAGCGACGCCAATACATCCAGTAGTGATGGCGACAATGAATGTGGAACTGATAGAGGGGCTGATAACACTCGAGGATCTTGGAACCAGCAGAGCACCACTGGCCAAGGATATAACAGACACGCAGGAATAAACCATGGTTTCATGGGATCTTCAGCTGATGCGGGTGATATTAGCAACCCCCCTGGTCTACTTATCTTTGAGTACTTTGAGAGGGAGCTTCCATTTCATCGTGAACCATTAGCTGACAAGGCAAGTCCGGTCATCTTGGAGATTATTTTAAGTATGTACTATAATTTCTGCACGCTGACGGAATATACTTGAATTTGCTTGTGTTCAACAGATATCAATTCTTGCCTCTCGTTTTCCTGTACTAAAGACATACAGGAGCTGTGATCTGACTCCAGCAAGTTGGATTTCTATTGCTTGGTAAGCTTTTCTTATCAGCAAAATAAAGATGGTATGGTGCTGATCTTGTTTCAGTCTGAAACTAAAAGAGGCGGTGTCTTATTATGCAGGTACCCAATATACAGAATACCTGTGGGCCCAACTTTGCAAAATGTTGATGCCTGTTTCTTGACTTTCCATTCACTTGCAAAACCTGTTGGCAGAGGTAAGTTGTTTTCTCCCCTATTTTCATCATTTCTTCCTCCCCTCATCCCCTTGGTCTTGTGCTTGCAATGCAATCACAGATGTAGTCCCAATCAAAACAGGGTTCTTAGTCTGACTATTGCATAAATACCAGAACTCAACGTAGGTTTCATAGTTTGGTAAAAATCATACATCCTAGTTCGAGATAGGTACCAAAACTAATTGGTAAACAATTTCACATCCGCAGGTGGCGAAGGGGTGCACGATACTAGCAGCAAGCTGTCACTACCAACCTTTGGACTCGTCTCATACAAGTTCAACATCTCCGACTGGAATGCAAGTGGAGTTCAAGAAGGGCAGAAGGTCAATTCTCTCTTGCGAGCTGCTGACAACTGGCTTCGGTTGTTGCAAGTTAATCACCCCGATTACAGCTTTTTTACATCACACAACAGACAATGGCGATAGAACCTTAAACGCCACAAACTCATCTATTCTCCAATGAACTCCAGCCGGATTTGTCAGCCTTTACAGTGTAGAACTTGTGCATTTCAGCTTTACTGATGTTTTTACTCATAACAGTTGAGAGCTATGATGATTCTTGAAGAAGTTATGGAAACCAATCCTGTAAGTAGCTTTTCTGCAGGCAAATAGAGCAGTAGGGATGGGTGATGGGTTTGTGTAACTTCCATGGCTTGCTAGCTTTTTTCTCTTTGTTCTTGCATGAATCTTGATGAAGTTGTTGCAACTTACAATGATGATGATGACGAATAGTATATGTATACAACTTTTTTCGCTTATGTATACCATTAAAGCTTATAGATTGATGACTTGTGCAGCTTTTTTCTTTGTGAATTATATGTCAAAAAGGTAGGGGTTAAAGTTCCACCATGCTTGGTGTCATACAGAAGAGACACACAAGATGAATACGCATATCTGGGAAAAGCAGTAGAGAGTTTGCATACACACACAAAAATTCTTCCATGGTTTTATTACCCATATATTATGTCAGACATAAAATAGACCCCAGCAGGGTATAAAGTAACACAATTTTGCTGTTACTCCTACAAAGGGAGTTCTTGATCTTACTCTCTCCAAGCTAGATCTCCATCGTGAATCGAATTCCTGGCGCAGCTGCCGGACAATGCACTCATTCAGTTATCATCAAGAAAGGTGGACAGCAGAAGCCCTTGTACAAATTCGCACTTGTGAGCCTTCTCTATTTTGTCTTCTTCAGACAGCTTACGCTGTTGAACAACTCTTGACATCATGAAATCAGGCAGAAGTAAAATTCCATCATAAGTTTGTAAAAAGTACTTTAAAAGATCAAACATGAAGCAGCAAAGTTGTATCGAAGATATTTTAGTGAAGAAAAAGAAAGGAAAATTTTCACGCAAATGATAAACAAATTTAATCAAGTTGTGTCGTACCTGTCAGTTGGAACCACAGAGCTTTCAGACATAGAGCAAGTTTCAATTGAAGACACAGGTTGAATATGAACACTAGAAGGTTCATCAACTACGGGTGGATTGTATATGAATGAGGTTAAGAGTGAGTCAGGTTCGTCATGAGAAGAAGGAATAAAAAATGGAGATCCCCCATGGAGGGACTGGAGTTTCCCTTCCCGCGCCTCTTTCCTTAAAATGGAAAATAAAAGATTTGATCCTGCCCTCCGGAATCTTCTTCTCCGCTGCACATAATACTCAGTCAAGGAGAACCACAATTTACAAAAAATAATATATTAGGAAGAAAAATGTCTTAATATCACAAAAACCAAGCTGAATAGCATTCAATATCTTTCAGAAGGATATTTTAAGAAGACTGCTATGCTGCACAGTCATATGGCGAACCAAATCCGATCCCACCTTTTTTGCACAAACAGGGCACACCTGCATGAATGAATAATCAGTCTGAAATTCACCATGAACATAAAATTTAAGCAGAACATGGCTCAAGGGCACGGCAGCATTCGGCTTTAGAAAATTGGCAACCAAGCAGATAATAGAAACCAACAGCAGGCACATAAAATTTTGACTTGTTCTTATATATTAGCTGTTGGAACTGCAAGTTTCAAAGGTGTTATCTCCAAGATTGTCAAATTAGGATGCATTGGTATTCTAAGAAAGAGGCGACAGAAGCAGGCTATGTCTAGCGACTCTAGCAGAAGATGTAAGAATCTACCATGGCATCAGGCACAAGGTGATAGCGTTGCTCCTAGGTAGTTTCCATAACATGTGAACCAACCAGTCACTTAGCTTGGCAGGGAGAGTGTGAACATGGTTAGCCTTCAAAATGTATTTTCAATCGTTTCTGTGACTGTACTTGCACTCTATACCCCAGTTCAGCATCATATATCCTTACAACTTATTACAAAATGGCAATAACACAGTTTGTTATACCCTCAAAAGTAAAGAAACACCTGATAAACAAAGGAAGGTGTATGATTACACATTATAAATGCATATTAATGCTATTTTTGATTGTCAATTGCAAACACGTTGAATCAAATTGGCTAAAAAGGTGTGTGTTCATGGGTCTATGCTATAGCTTCAGTCATTTCCTGCGATATTTCATGGGATCTTTTCCAGTAGTTTGTGCAATCATAAGTTTTTTTTTCAGAGTTGTCCATTATTCCAAAATTAGAGAAAAGGGGGGGGGGGGGGGCGGGGGGGGGGGGGGGGGGGGGGAATGAGAAAAAAACTGGAGGGGAGAGAAGGAAC
Organism: Jacaranda mimosifolia; assembly: GCA_018894105.1. Classification (NCBI taxonomy): domain Eukaryota; kingdom Viridiplantae; phylum Streptophyta; class Magnoliopsida; order Lamiales; family Bignoniaceae; genus Jacaranda; species Jacaranda mimosifolia. The sequence continues at coordinate 39,355,076 of CM032123.1, forward strand.
AGTGTGTTAATCATCCTCTGAAGGTAAGTTTCCATCTTCCTTATGTAGAAAGGGAATAAATAAATCAATCAAATTCTGAAATGCTTCACGAAGTGCTTCTTTTGGTGTTAAACTCCTATTTGTCATATTTCAAGAAAGAATATCTCTTGTTTTTCATTCCCATTCTCACAGGAATGAATACAGTGATTCACATTTTGAACTAACAATAATAGATCTGTAGGATAACTTCCATCTTGAGAGTCATGTGACATTTTTATAAGATATTTGTGATTTCTCTAGATTCTAATACAATCGCTCTCCCACCGCAATCTTTGCTTTTCCTTCTGTTACTTTGAATACTTAGATGCTTTCTTAGGATCACAACATGCAATAGCTTAAAAGTATACTGGATTAGGTACGGAACATCACTCAGTATCTTCCTCAAGCATTTGAAATGGTTGCAGAAACAGAATATTCATTAAGGGTTTTACTCTCCATTCCCCATTTGGAATCAAATTATTCGTTAGGCATCTCTACAAGTAACCAAATCCGTGCATCAAATAACAGTGCAATCATGCCTAGAATTCGTCATTCCATTTACTATCATCAGGGAAAATTTCCATTTTCTTTCTTTCAAACACTTGGTGCAACTGTAGCACAGCTCTTATTAATTTTTAATAAAAAACGCATGATGGTTAATTCACAAAATCACACAACAAACACATAGAGTGGCCATCCCTTCCACACAAATACAAACATAAATAAAGAAGACATAAGGGTTGACATAGATACCCCATTCTTTGCTTCAATGGCATGCTCTTCATCCATATGACAGCAGAGCCCCACAATATCAAAATCCTCCCCACAAAATGGGCATAGAAACTCCGGTCGAGGCTCCTCGTCCCCTTCACGCTCTTCTCCACGATATAAATCTGCAACATATCCACAATGCAACAAACAAATTTACCTTTTACACCATAACCAAAAGCACACTCAATATCTTTGGCAAAGAGCAAGAATTTGAAACACCTTTATCATAAGTATCACCAGGAGGATAATTTAACATCCTCACTACTAGCAAAAGTGAAAGATTCTCAAAAAGAAAAGGTGCAAGTTGCAAACTTTCTTGCCTGGTCCTTTCAGAAAAGGGCCAAAGTTGATCTGTTGTAAAAAGAAACCAAGTTCCACAATCTTTTTTCCTATAAGCAAATTTCCCACCTCTTCCTCACACAATACCACATGATGTCTTAACCACAAAGACTAATATACCATTGCATTCAAAAGGAAAAAAACTAAAAAATAAAAACTTCATCTCCCCATTATCTATTTTTTTTAACTAAACCAGCAGCAGGCCAAGAAAAGGAAAAGAAAAACTAAAAATTTCTAAAACTTTTCATTCACATCACCACGTCAGACACCTCGTTACAAACTCATAATTCCACTTAATTCCATAGAAAACAAAAATACCAAACATTGGGTAAACTCTCCCACCAGAAAAAGTAAAGCTGGCACCTTTAATACCGAAAATAGAAAACAGACCTGATCGCAATTGATATCGCCTAGCAGAAGAAGAAATTCGAGCCCAGGAATCAGAATCCATTTCTCTAGAAATTCACAATTATTTGTCCAGCAAATCCTCAGAATAGCTTCACCAATGACAATCCTGCAAAACCCACTAGCATACACGCACTCACACTGCACACAATGAGTGAGAAACCAATATATACATACACATATATGTATCTATCTATCTATACAAGAAGCTCCATCAGAGAAGCTTCGAAGAAATTGAGAGATAAAGAGAAAGAGAGCAAAATGTCGTAATGTGAAGCCTCTTTCTCTCTCTATGCCAATTTTTCACAATGCTGTCCGAGGAATTTATCTAATTGTTTCTGTTGTGACATAAAAGGTGTTGCATTTGCCTGTTATTTACTATATTGCCACTACCTAATTCAATTAAGAAAGGGTACAACTTTTAAAATTAGAACATGTTTATATTTAAATATATTTATTACTAATACTTAAAATTAAACATAGTTTCTTTTCATTGAATAATGTAAAATAATTATTTCTACAATATTTCCTCAATAGATATCAATAAAAGAAATCAGTAAAAAAATTCCGTAATGGTCATACAAATTAATCACCGACTCAAAATAACAATTCGGATAATATCATGAAAATATACCAGTAGAGCATCAAATTCGTTCAATAAAAGGCTAACGTGCAGTAATTTTTACTGCTACCAAGCAAAATACTAATCCTACTACTATGGATACTAGTACGCCCGATCAACCATACGAAATGGCTTTGGTACGCTATTCACAACAATCAGACTTTCGATGAGATATAATCAAAGGTTCTGTGCGGGCTCAAAGGCGTAAAATAATTATTTCAAAATTGTTTCAAGCAAATGTGTATTCTTGAATATTTTTGTCTAGTCAATCATATATTCTATTCCAATCATAAAACTTTTTTATGCTCTTCATCAATTATTTGATAATGAATTTATAATAAGATTTTTTTTTCTATGTTAATTAATTTTGTTGATTGCGTTCGAGTAGTTTGATATCGACTTTTGTCATTTAGCCCAATAACAATTTGGGCCAAGACCCAAAAATAATTTGAGCCCAATGAGATGAACCCTATTTGCAACCAGTCTAGTTGGAGGGTTTTTGGGCCCAAGCTTGGCCCGTACATACATCGATATATCCTACAAGTATATCATCAAAAGGAAACCATAAAAAAATTTTAAAAATAAATTATCAATTACACCGTGATAATCGGATTATAAGTGGACTTATGAGGAAACTCAATTAATTAAATGGGCCTTATAATTGGGCTTTTCCAATCAGAAGAGCAGCCCATTGGGCCTCGGAGCTTATCCATGAGTGCTCACGGTCCAAGGCCCAATCTATAGCCCATATTTTTCTCCATTTCACAATTTATTTATTTTTTTCCCTTTCGGTTTTTGTGAATTGCATTAATTGCAAAACATAAAACCAAAATGCAGCCGAAAAGCAATGTTGGCTGTAGATGATTAAGCCGTTGTGATATTTTGGTATTGTCATCACAAAGAAGAGCTTTCATTTTCTTTTTATTTTCTATTTTTTGTCACATTTAAAGAAAATTGAATCTGATATTAATTTTTTTAAAATTTTTCATTATATTTTCACTACTATTTTACTCAAATGCAAAATTTGCTTGCGTTGTAGGAGATAAAATAATAATTGTAATCTAGAATTTTACCTCAACCAATTAAACAAACAAGAAAAAGTTCAATTAATTTATAATTATCTAATCTCAAAATAATACCTAATGAGGTGGACTTCTATCTATAACAACACTCGACACACTCGACTCTTATTATATAAAACAAAATATGATACCATCTAAAATACCAACCACGCATATCCACAAAATAAACTCGATTAAAATAAAATTAAAGCATATGATAAAATGTTCGTCCGTCACGCAACGGATAAAGTACATTACATAATTTAGAGATTGGCAACAAAGCAGATTCAAAATTATCTTCCATCCGAAAGTATAACTTGTATCCATGTATTTCAAATTCGCACGAAATTCGTTTCCAGAAATCATATCAATCCCACAAATCTTTTATCCATTTTCATTGAATCATAATACAAAAAAGCGAATTCAAATACAAAAGTTCACATTGAATATAAAAACAACCTATCTCTATCAATCTCGAACGGATAATTTTTATCACGTTAAAATGACACACATATCACTGACAATAAAGTCAGACATCGTGGTATATCTACCAAACCTCAAACTCTAACATCTAATGTTTACAAGGCTACGAAACCTTAGTATATACCATTTGAACAAAGACAAAGTCCAAGGATAGATAAAACCTATTATTGAATGTCAATTCATCATCTACTAAAATATTATATTTGCCTCGTCAGTTTGGGCCAAATGTGAGGTTAATCCTTTTTGGTCCCACATACTTTTTATTATATAAAGATAAAAGAAATAAAAAATAAATAAAAACTTTTCAACTGAAGAATTCCAATTTGAGAAGTAATCAACCATAGCTAAAGTTGGCTGTCGGGTGGCAAAATTCCACTGCCACGTGCTGCTGCCTATATTATCTTCATCATCTGCCCCCTCATTGGAAAGCAACATCAAATTCTTAGTTATATTCAAAATAATTTAAATAATTTATATGGTCATCCCTTTTTATAACGATTAAATTTATTGTCTGATATAAAATTTTAACTATTTTAAAATATTATTCTATTAATATGTATTTGACGGGAATTCGTCTTGAAAAGTGGGGGAAGAGTAATAATTTATAAATTATGTCAAGCCCTCAACTCCGTCTAATATGGAACAATTAGATATCATCAATAAACGAAAAAAGATGGGTTATAATAAAAATACTTTTTTTTTTGTTGTGATTTATTGATGTAATGGTTTGAATTTATTAAAAACATTTTAAGAGAATAATATATGTTCTGCAAGAAATATTTGATTTTATTTATGAAAAAGAAAAATATTTTGAGATCACAATTATATGTGGAACTAACGTAAAGTTTATCTATTATAATCCTCATCATCCTGATTAATGAATCTAGACTACACTCTGATCAAGAATGAATCTACGTATGAGCATGGATTTGTAAAGTGATTTCTAGCGTGATGATGGAGTGAGTTGATTGTATGAGGCAGATAGTTCTGGAGAGAAATTCTATCCATGAACATTTGCAATACATTTCGGTTGATGCTTGATAAGAGTAAATCAGTTCAATATAAGGAAGAAGTTTTCAAACCCCCCCCCCCCCCTTCCCCCTGTTTTTTGGTAATGCAAAAGCTAGCTTACTATTAAGAGAAGAAGAGTCATGTAAGATCCAAATAAAGATTGTTTTTAATTCTAATTTTTTAAATCTAATCAAATAATCCAAAAGGTAATCTCTATGATATGGAATAGTCCAACGGGCCCTGCCCAACAACACTCGATTGGGACAGAAGTATGGTGTAGGATGGCCCAATTACGTATAGGCCCAACCTATTGACCAACATTCGACCTCATGGGCCTTATCTATCGTAGTGGATACCAGTGTTTGCACTGTCGACCACCATTAGGATATACAATTCTTCATTCGACCAAGAACATTTAGTTACAACAGTTACAACTTGTCGACCAAAATTCGAGGGGATATCTTGTAGAAGTATTCATCTCAACTAAGAAGGTCGAAACATTAATGGTGCATGTCATTACAAGTACCACCTTTTTCAACTGCACCAAGCTAGTGCATGCCACCAGTCTACCCCCTGTCCTAGGTAACCGAAAACAGTGTCACCTAAAATAGTACACATGTTGGAGAAGATCTAAAAGTCCTCAAGCAAGGACAAAAGCCCTACCTGTAAAATAAGGGCATCATGGATGTATTAACCACATGGAGAAGGCTATAAATACCTCATTGACAGCCTCCCGAAGGTATGCACATTATCATCCTAAGTCCCACTCTGTTGCTTTATCTTCTAATCGATTTACTGACTTGAGTGTCGAGCTGTCCTAGTCGAGGGCCCCTCGGCTAGCTTGGCGTTTGCTTTTGATTGTAGGATTCGACCACGAACACTTCACAAAGCATCCCACTCGACTTGTTCTCAAGTCAATCAAATTGGACTTTAGCCCAATACTCTCACAAAACAGTTTATACCCTCATCAGTCTATATGTGAAATATTTGAATAGTATGAATAAATTAGCATTTTCTACTGAAATCTTATGGTCAATCATTCTGTTGTACATTAACTATAGAGTAATAATAATAATGTACTTGTCATATAATTAATTGGAGAGTGATGAAAGAAAATAGAATGAGAACTAGATCAACTCATAGGGTACAATTAAGCATACTAAAGCAACAGTTTCCATAAGAAGAAACCAAAGAAAATAAAGTATACTAGAAAATTTCCAATTGAAGAAAGGACAAAGTTGTCAATTTGGCCCACTTTCCCTCATCACAATGTGAAAAAGAAGACAAAAAAATAAATAAAAAAGCTCTCTACTGACAGGGACATGGGCTTGAAGCGCACGTACGATGGGCCCACTAAATAAATGCATTGGTGGGGGCCCAGCCCAAGTACTTCCACCCGCGTTGGCCCATTAACTCCGTACCCTATTGGCTTTTGGTACTATCGGGGTTCGGGTGGGGCCCACTATTTGAATAAGACGCTGACACGTGTTAGATCTGGATTAACCACCAGGATGGCACCAAGAAGTCACGGCACTTGCCGTTGTGGGGGGTTGACAATGGAGGCTCCCTTTTAGGTCAAATTTTCTATCAATTCAACTAGGAATACAATCGAGTCAAGTCAAATTAAATTTAAATAAAATTTTTGAATTTGAGTTGAAAATACATATATTAGGCTAGCTCATTTAAAATTTAAAGCTCGTATTTGACTCAATAAAAATTCAAATTTGGCTCAGCTCAACTTGATAAAGTTCGAATTGACAAATAAATTGTAAAAAATTGTAGGCTCAAATTCAAGCTCGAGCTCGAGTTTGAACTTGAGTTCTAACTTGAAATAAAAAAATTAGTAATATAAAATATATTTATTAATAATATAAAAATAATATTTAATTATATATTGGCTCACGAGCCGACTCGTGAGTCTCGAACATAGATACAGATGGCTTGAATTAAAGCTTGAGCTCAATTCGACTCGACTCGAGCTCGAATTGTTTCAAGCTAGAGTTGAGCTAGCTCGAGCTTGCGAGCCGGCTCGACTTGTTTGCACCTCTAAATTCAACTTTTTTTAATATAATAATAATTATTAATTATAATAATTATTATAATTTTAATTAGATAAATTATATTAATATTTCAAACTCAAAACTAAAATGATATAATTGTCTCCACAATTTAAATGGATTTAGTATGATCCAATTTAAAATCGAATGTAATTTCATTATGTTTATGTGGTGTAGCTAGATTGCATGGTGTATACATTATGTGATAGCCTATTCTATTATCATAGTATAAATATCAATAACCACATATTGATCAAATTATATATTTTGTTGTTCCAAATATTATTTGAGAATAGATATGATTTCTTTTTTTCTCATTTTATACTGATTTGAGTATCACGTAGTTTTTGCTAAAACTTCTTCAGGGATTTTAATTATTTTTCATGATTTAAAATTTAATCTAAACAATGCATCATATGGCCTTCTTTGATTGGTTAAGGGTTGTATCATTTATAAAGTATGAATAATTATATTATTTACAATAAAGATATGAAATATAAGAAAATTTATTAGAGAAGTGGGTTATGGTGATTAGAAGCTTTTAACTATCATTGGTACATTATTTAGGGCACGTTTGGTTTTATAGATAGGATTGATAAAATTATAATGATATGGTGAGATTACACTGTTGAGAATAATATAATATTGTGTTTTATGACTAAGATTACACAGTTTGGATATAATAATTAAATAATGAATTTACTAAAATATCCATTATAGGAAGACTAAAAATTAAATTTGCATGGATATAATTGTCATATCACAAATTCTCCCTCCTCCCACTAATTTGGATTACACAATCACACCTCAAGTGGGATGATAGACAATCAATTGAATGTAGGATTGTATACCGGGCCATGTATCAATCATGAACTTTTATCATTACAACCAAACTCTTGATATGGCTTGATAAAATTATCTATCAAGCCATATTCACCAAACCAAACGAGCCCTTCGAGTACTAATTAAGTGACAAAGCTAAAACTTCAAGACTTGAATGCTATGGGTTTGAATTCTATCTAGAGTATGTGTACATATTTTTTTTAATAAAAATTTTAGGTGATTGTCCATCAATAATATTCATAAAATGTTAGTAATTATTTATTGATTAATATCACAAGATATAAAATTAAATATATGGTCTTTTCACTTAAGAAAAAATATCACTAAAAATTTGAGCTCCATTTATAAAATTAAATTTCAGATCGATTGTTAATATTTTAAAAATAATAACACAAATATATATACATATATATAAACTTGTTTTTAAATTCAAGTTTGTGTTCGATCAAATATAATTCGTTAAATTAGTTTGTTAACCTAAAGTTTTGCTTGTTAATTTTTCTTTTTGCTTTGACATTGCACCTCTAATTGTTAACAAAAATTTTCTCCTCCCTTGACCTAAAATTTCAATTTTTTTATGTACTTTAGCCCCTTTTTATGTGACAAGTACTTTCAAACTTGTCATCCCCTAGTTCTAAATATTCTAATCAAATTTGTTTATTTCTTGGTCTTGGCTAGTCAAAAGGACCAAAGTATCCTCCTAATGTTGTATCCCACAATCTCCACATAAAAGTTCTAGATGTTCTACAAGGCAATATTTGTCTATATTTATATTTAGACTATTATTAAAGTAGCAATCCGCTTTTGACGTGAATAATTTTTTTAAAATATCTTTTTTATTATCTTTTAATTTCATAAGTACAACCTCTGTAGAATAATTATTATTCATAACTCATTATATAGTCTCGTACTATCACTTTGTACCTTTGGAATCATTAATTCAGCGACGGTATTCTAAAAATGTTAAATAAATGTATTAAAAATATTAAAAAACTATAGTAACATATAAAATAATAAATGAATGTTTCATTTATTTTGTAATACAAAAATTTTAGCATACGTATTAAATAGGCAAAGTTGCTAGTATATATGTATATTTGTCCCATACTAGTCTTGTTTTCCACTAAATTTCTATAGTGCACTCATAAGCATGCCATATATAAACTTTGGGTTCCATCAAATTTCTATAATATGGATATAAATTTATCATATATTATTTTAGGTTCGATCAAAGTACATTTGACCACAAGATTCCAACTAAATAGCAACTATCCATTTTTGCAAATTAGGCAAAGTATTATTTGTATATTGTTTTTTAGAAAACATTACAAATAACGAATTTTTTTTCCTTTCAATAAATTACTATTATTATATTATCAAATTAAGTAAATTAAAGTACAAACTGCACAATTAGATACACATAAGGTGCATAAAGGAGTCCATTCGGATTCGAATTCGAGACCTCCCACATGATAGGAGAGACCAATGCCATTGAGTTATAAGCTACTGAACGTGTTATTAGTATCAAATTCACAAACTAGCGAAGAATTCATTGTGGATCTAAAAGAATATATATATATATAACAATAACAGTTGAAGCCCTTTATTTCTTTTCCAAAATTAGTTAGGAATCTTCTCTTTATTTTTATTAGTATTATTATTTTTTTACTTTGTTATTTTCTTTTTGTTTTTGTGGACAAATGGATAGTGGGATCACACTGTTACCTGACTAGGCCAAAAGGAAAAGAGTTTGAAGCAGAAAAAACGTGGGATTTGCTGAGTTGAATCCCACGGCTTTACTCATCATCTTAGTACCATAAAGACTAAAGTAGTGGGCAAGTAGCATGGGAAATACAAACACCCAAAAAAAGAAAGAAAAAGCATGGGAAATAAATGAATTTTAAATCTTTTTTTTTTTTAAACACTAAATGAATTCTAAATCTAGATAGAAAAAGAAATGCAATTTTAATTTCTACTCAAAAACAACATTTTGATATTATTATATCGAAATATTTATATCAAGCATATTTAAATATATATATATATATATATTTGTTGATAACAGTTTGATGCTTCACATCCTCTTCTACAATTTCGTAAATACTTTCAATATAAAAAATAATCGAAATTAAAAATTCATACTCACAAATAATACGTACAGTGTCACATTCTTAAGCATATGGGTGTTCACGGTTCGATTTGGATCGATTTTGAGACAAAAAGCTAACCGATTCAAATTATATAATGTATATTGGATCGGTTTGGATCGGTCTGGCTTCTATTGTAAATTCGATCCAATCCAATCCATTTTAAATCAGTTTGGACTGTATTGGTTAATTCGATTTTTTAATTTAAATTTTTAATTAAAATATTTGACAAGTTATTATTGATAATTAAACTAATTTAATCAATCAATTTCTAAATTTCATTTAGCTATCATATCATACTAATCTTGTGGAATTAAATTAAATTATGTAAGAACACGCAATTTAAAGTTATAAGTCCTCAATAATTATTCCTATGTATTTGATTTTTGAAAGTGAAAAAATTCTAGGTTTAGTTTATTTTAATTTATTTGTGTATTTTACAATTAATATATATATATATATATATTATATTATTAGTATATAAATTTCGGTTCGATTTGGATTGGATCGATTTTTGAGATTAAAATCAAAAATCAATCCAATCCAATCGGTTTTTAAAAAACAAATCCAATTCAATCAAAAAAAGTTCGGTTTTGATCGGTTTTCAATTTTTTGGATCGATTCATAGGGCTTTTTTTTTTTTTAATTATTATTGGATTGAATTTGAACATCCCTACTTAAACATTACAAATAACGTGCTCATGAAAATCTTACTGAAATTAGATTTAATTGGAAAAAAAATTATTTTTTTTTATATTTTTTATATTTGGATATTTAAATACAAAAAATAAACCCAAATAGACAACACACATTAATGTTTTCGCATAATAATAATAATAATAATAATAATAATAATAATAATAATAATAATAATAATAATAATAACCAAAGGAAATACGTACATAAATAATTTATTTATTTATTTATTGTCTACACTTGAATCAATTCAAAAACTACAATGTTGAGTTCATATTATTTAACGTAAATAATAACTATAAATTTAATATATCGATTATAATAATATATACATAACAAACCATATGTTGAAAACCAAATTTTTAAAGACAAAATCGAGTGTGGATAGTGAAACATTGATAGCCCGTTTGTTTTTATTTTCAAGCCCATTTTTATTTTCATTTGAAAATAAAAATTAAAAACAAATATTTTTTCATAATTTTTTTCAAAAAAAGTATACATTTTCTTCTCAAAACTCTTTCTAAACTTACCATATCATTCTGTTATCACATCAATTAAATTCAAATTTGATTTGACATAAAGTATCCACTATTATTTTTAAATTAATAAAATATACATATATTTTAAAAAGTAAATATTTTTAAACACAAAAAAATATAAATTAATCTACTTTTCAATCTTATAACGTATTCTAATCATTACTTTTCAATATTTCATCCAAATGCATCTCAATTTCTATTTTTATTTTATAACTAACTTTTTAACTTTTAAAAATACATAAAAACTGAAAAATGCCTTTGAAAATAAAATCAAACGGGCTATTAGCATCGGCAACTATTTTCAATTTTTAGGAGTGGAATGTAATGCACTAATCATTCAAGGGCCAAATTGCAAAATTGGCACAAATTTGGAGGGATAAAAGGTTAAAAAAAAGAAAGAAAAAAAAAAACTGGGATTTCTGTTCAACTTCCACGAAAGCCACGTGGAGCCTTCTGATAGGGTGAAACCCTACCCAAGACCAATTTCACATCCCGCGTGGTACTGCACTCGGTTACACAAGCATATTCTCTTCCCCTTAAAAGCATCTCACCCTCAAGCAGCTTTTGAGAACAAATTATTTTATTAATATTATACCAATATGTCTTTTTACATTAAAAGATGGGAACAAACATTTGATTAACATAGGAAAAAGTAGAAAAACAAATGATTAATTATGTAAGGGAAAAAAAGTAAAAGTAGTTTGTTGGATCACTAGGACAGTTTTGCCCATAATGGTTAAAAAGTGAAATTGGGATGGTACCTTAGGGCATGACATGGAAGTGGAAGTTGACACTCACTTTTGAGGCTAGTAATTGTTTAGTTACTTTAGTGAGAAATCTAGTTGCTAGAGAGATAGAAGTGAGAAAAGAGTTATAAAAGTACAATTTGGTATTTAATTTTGATTTTAAAAAATAAAGTATTCGATTGATCATACTTTTTATTTCAGTAAGTAAAAAATGAGTTTTTAAACGTTTATTGTCTTTGACAAATATTTTTACTGAGTCTGCAGATGAATTGTATCGGTACTGTGAATTTTGCACGTATATTAATAAATTACATGATTTTTATATTAAGTATTGAATAGTATGAGCTGCTAGAAGAAAAAATTAATGTATTATGAAATTAGTAGATAATAACCATTTCAATTTTGAGTCAATTTTACAAGTCTTAATCAATTCAAATTTGCAAGTTTGCCAAACAACCACTTGCTAGTGGTTTTGGACCATGAAGCACTTTTTGGGAGGGCCAAAATTGGTTTCATTTAGAGCTACTATAATTTCTTCAAACTTCATAGGTATGGTTTAATGTTGGGTGAAAGTGATTTGTTACATGAGAAAAGAAATAATGGTGAAAGTGACTCCAATGGTCCTTAACTAGGAGAGGATGGTGCCAAACCCAAAATCCCATGATAATTTTTCCAAAAATATATGCAATTTTTTTTTTAAGATAATGTTTGAATAGTAGAAAGCACCATGCCATTATCCCCATAAGGACAAAAACACAAAGACAAAGATTGATTTGCACTAAAACTCTCAAGCTCCAAATGATGAGGGACACTTGTCAATTTGGGGGAAGAGTTTTTTAAAAATTGTCCAAAAACTCTTTAATGATAAATTTATCATTTATTATTAAATAACTCATTAGTCCATAATTAAATGATTAATTGGTCTTGTTAACAAGTCAATATATTTACCATTTGTGTAGTAATACATTAATCATTTTTTATTTTTTACTTACAACATTAAAATTATGAAACGAATCAATACGATTTATACAATTTAAGCATAATTTCAAGAATTTTTTTCAAAAATCACTTGAGTAACAATAAATATTGCAGGTCTCTGACTTGAGAATGCATCTGCGTGAAGAATTTGTCAAGAAATCTTGTAGAAATGCTTAGGTTGAAAATGTGATCCACAATTTTCATTAATAATGGTAATACTGACGTCCAAGTATACTACCATTGTGCGTCAGGGTCTGTATTGTTTGTAATTTTACATATAAATAGGATATATTATAAGTACATCAACAACGAATTAAGAGATTATACAATTAGATCATGTACCATATGAACTACAAGAATATATCATTATCATCGTTATTACATTTGAAACAATAATTTTCATCATATAACCCAAATTGTTAACATGTAATCACATGTAAGATTTCTCATGCAAAAGTGTAAGTTTTTAACAATTTTGAGGATTCTTCTTTTGAGGGATTCATGGGAAACAACAAAGTCTTGTTTTTGACCATGAAAGAAAGTAAATCAACAGAAGCTTTTTCAGCAAATGTGATGATATATTGATAAATTACTCTATGGATTCTAAATAATTATTTTAATTCAGATGGTACGAATTAAAGCAAAAGTTACCACTGGTTTTTGCTGCTGTCGGGTAAGCTAACAAACAGCCTTGAACGGCGCCGTAATGCACTTTTTGTTGTCTTTTGATGTGTCTTTCTTACCTTCAATCTTGTAAATGGTAATGTGCTCCGAGTCGTCCACTTGGAGTAAATTTGAATTCAACTTATTTGTACCATGGATTGGGTCCAACCTAAGTATAGTAGAATAATAAAACTTGTAATTAAAATGCATTTCTCGATAAAAGAACTGTTAAAAAGGTTTAAAATCTTTTAATTTTTAAGTCAGTATTTATTTAGAGGTTAATTGATTTAGTAGCATCGTCCTTATATTTGTAGGTTTGAGTTTCGAAATTCAAATTCTAACGAATTTTTAATGCACATATATGTATAAATATAAGAAAAAGTCAATATTTGAGGCAAAAAAGTCGGAGTAATTGCAAAAAAAAAAGTGTATCTATGTCGCGTTTAGTTTCTTAGATATTTATAGTAAAATGCCGATATGGCTTTTATCATGTCATGCCTTAGTAGTTGGATGTCTGAGATTGCGAGTCATTCAATAAGTTATGATCAAATTGAATCCATTTTATTGTAAAAGATATAGATCTGTGGAAATTGTACATTTTGAATGAAGTTAAATGCAAAAGCATAAATCTAACCAAAAACCCATATCAAAATGAGTTGCTTTTGTCCATTAAATTATAAGGATTACGTTTTTAAAAATATAACTGATTCGAATTCAAAAAAAGTTGAATATGAGAAGATTAATATACTTGACTTTATTTGTATTTATAAAATGGTGTAGTTAGATGGAATTTGAAGGAATGAATAGTATAAGGACTAGAAAAATGAATTTATAAGAAGAATGCGATCAATATAGAAGTGCTATAAAAATTGTAGACGTTTGGTTTAATCTGTTATTTCTCATAAGAGCATTACGATTTTGAATTTAATTAAAGTAGTAGTTTGTAAAATATTATTATGGATGAAAAATGTAGGCAAAGTCTATGTAAGTTTCAACATTATACATCGACGTTTCATTTTATGTCTATATAACTTACGATACTAATGAAAATAAGATACGTCTCAATAAATTGATTTCACAAGTACATGTCCTAATGCCAAATGTTTGAATGTACATTTCATTCTTGAATTTTAGAAAGGAAAAAGAAATACAATAAAAAATTAAATATAGAAATACATAACAAAAAATTAAAAAAGCCCTATACACAAATTGGTGGAATATTTACATGTGATACTAAGAGTTGGGAGAGTCCATGGACCCATTGTCATTCTTAATGGCTAGCAAAGATCCAATACCATTGAAATAAAAAATTTAGTCACCCTTCCCAATTTATTTATTAAAAAAAAAAAAGGAAAAGTGGGAGAAAAGGGGTGGGCACATACAATGCTAGAGATTGTGCAATAAATGCACATGCTAGACAAACACTTGGTACCTAATGAATTGTACCATGTGCTTAACACCTAATTAGCCACTTCTTAAGAGGGCAATTGGCAATTAAATAATTCAAGTTATAGTAAGGTTGGCTTCCATAATTTTGTGGTTGTATTTGCAATCACCACCCATGAAATATCAACTTTGACAAATAGACCCCTAATATATGAAATTTGATAAATGACCCTTATGTTAAGTTGATGATTGATCGATTGTTAAAATCATATGAAATTATATTTTCGCTATATCAATTCGAATTAAAAAATTGGTTTTGATCTAGAGAAAAAAATAATTTAAATGTAAATAAATGATATTAAAAAATGCAATATTAGTGGATAATGTTGTTATGTATGTACGATATACTTTTGTTGATGTGTAACAGAAGATATACATAAAAAATAAAAAAAGGGATTAAAATATCTTTAATAAATGAGGACAAACAAAGGAAAAAAATCAATTCTAAATTTAATTTGGACAAATTCTCTTTAATTGGTATAATAAATGAGGACAAGCAACGGAGTAAAGTTTGAATTTAATTTCGATAAATTCAAGTTAATCATGAGACAAATGTTTATATATAAATCTCCATGATTAGTTTATGTTTCCAAAAAAAAATTAATTATGAAATAAGTATAGTTAAATCCCATCTAATTAATTGAATTATGCAAATCTTGACATTAAAAATTTGCCAAATTTATGTGTCTTGTCAAATAGTAAAGTTGTATGGTGCACTTAATAGCAAAAGATTTAGAGGCATAAGTAATACAACACAATATTGATAATATGTTGATTATAAATTTAATGTATTTACTCATCATATAATTAATATTTATTTTAATAAAAATAAGTGATTAAAAAATAATCATATGAGCATGATCAAATATATTTATTTAATTAAATCAATAATTTTCTCACAATTTTTTTTTTTTTTTTTGTGATTTAATGTTGTCAAAATCAAAGACATCAAAACCAAAATTTTACTCCCAATATAGATTGAACATATACAATGTCAAAGTAATTTATAGAGGATAATAAGAAAATTAAATTAATGAAAATAAAAAAATACTACCTCATGATCCAACTAAATCTTTTGATTTATGGTAATAAATTGTATTTAACTCTCTAATTTATTAATAAGGAAATAAAATCTTTTGATTCATGGTAAATAAATTGTATTTAGTTTCTAATTCACCAAGGCAAGAAAATCTTTTGATACAAATTTCAAAATCATTTGTTGCTTAAATTACCATAAAAGAGAATTCTTATTTTCAATCATGAATTTATGTAAATTTTCCATTACCCATTTACAAGAATTTTCCATCTAAATAATATTACTATCTTATAATTTTGTAATTAAATATATTTATTATTATTATTACTTAAATAAAAAAAGGATTTTTGGCTGGCGTGGGGTTTGTTAATCTCATGGGTGAGCTGGATCCACACTCAACGGAGTGACCCACTATCAAAAAAAAATAAAAAAATAAAAAAAATAAAAATCCCCAAAATCAAGAAAAAGAAGAGCTCCTTCAATGTCTTCAATCTCATACACACAAATATAAAAAGTAGAAAGTTGTGTTGTTCTACTTCCCTTTTTCTCTTCCTACCCAAAAACCCCTATAAAAACAAAGCAAAGTTCAATCTTCAAGAAACCCCTTATTTTCCTCTTATTATATCCTACAGTTTCTTGAATTTTAATTGACTGCATATGAATTTATGCTGAAAATAACTCAGAACATATGATTTGTGACATATTTACCATCTGGGTTATGTTAATTGCATGCAAATATTGAGTTATATTTGGTAAATTTTGAAGGAAAAATGAATCTTGGAGTGAATCCCATGTCTTTTGCTAGTTCAAGTGCTTCGTGGAAGTCCGGTGATGGAGTTTCAGACCAGTTTCCGGTGGGTCTCAGAGTTCTTGTTGTGGATGATGACCCCACTTGTCTGAGGATCTTGGAGAAGATGCTTAGAAATTGCCTCTATGAAGGTAAAAATCTCAAAACACACACATACACACATGTGTGTGTCAGTGTGTGCCTGAGGTTATTGTTCACAAGCAATTGACTTTCTCTTGTTATCTTCCTTTATTGTAGTTTGTGTTGTTATTAGAAAGTTCAAATCTGTATGTGTTTTTTGGGCTTGTATTTTCATATGTGTGGGTGCATAACAGATCTTATATTAGAAATTGGTGATTTTTTGCTATTAGTATGAGAAATTCCATTTTGGAGTTTTAATTATGTGATTCACTAGAGGAAGTATAGAGTTAGAGAAATGATTCAGATGTTTGAGAGAGGAGAAAACAGAAAAGGGGCTGTCAAATCAGAAAGCTAGATGTTTGACTTGTAGATATTATGCAGAAATCCTAATTTTTTGGGCTGTTCTTAGTTGAAATTCTTTTGATTTTTACATGTGTGAACAAAATCTTTATTGGTGATTTTTACATTTATTAGGCTGTTTGGATATGCTATTTTCTTTGTTTTTTTAGGTGAATAAACCTATTTCATTTTTTGAGACTTCCAGTTACCAAATGTAGTCGAGCAGAGGTTGCACTGAAGTTACTTAGGGATAACAAAGATGGCTTTGACATTGTTATAAGTGATGTCCACATGCCAGACATGGATGGTTTTAAACTTCTAGAGCATATTGGACTGGAGATGGACTTGCCGGTCATCAGTAAGTAGTGTCCTTTTTGATTCTTTGGAATTTATGAACTTTGAACTGGGAATCATGTGTTACATGTGTAATCTTGCATTTTGCTAAGTCCTGTGTTTATGGTTGCTTAGTGATGTCGGCGGATGATAGCAAAAATGTCGTGATGAAGGGTGTTACTCATGGTGCTTGTGATTATCTCATAAAACCGGTTCGCATGGAGGCATTGAAGAACATATGGCAACATGTGGTACGTAAAAGGAAGCATGAGTGGAAGGAAAAGGATTTTGAACAATCGGGAAGTGTGGAAGAGGGAGAACGGCTGCAAAAACCCTCCGAAGATGTTGATTATTCCTCTTCAGCTAATGAAGGGAATTGGAAAAGTTCCAAGAAACGGAAGGATGAGGAAGATGAAGCGGAAGAAAGGGACGATACATCCTCATTGAAGAAGCCACGGGTTGTTTGGTCAGTTGAGCTCCATCAGCAATTTGTAACTGCTGTTAATCAACTTGGAATAGACAGTATGTATCTTCTTTTGCCATTCCTTTTGCCTTTTGTGTTTCATGTTTCTTTTGTTGTTTTGTATTGCTTAGCTACCAGCTGGTGAGGTTGTGTAAAATGCCATCATTTTTAGATTTATCATATTTTTCTTTGTTTCTGTTCTTTTTCCATTTTTTGGGGGGTTGGTTTTCAAAGTGGAGGACAGGTGACATGGAGGCTACTTCTTTTACTATACCAGTGAATTGGTGATCTTGGGAATAGAGACTGCATATTCAAAACTTAATAGAACACCCAATTGGAAACATTTGGAAGAAGATACTTGATCTAGTTACCTTGGAGTTTTCTGGAGTAAAGTTTCACTCTTCTTTAACTTCAAAGCTTAGAAGACACCTTGAAGATCTTTCCTTTCTTGAAGACCCACTTAGAAAATCTGTCATCAAGAACTAAAATTACTTCAATCTAATATACTAGTCAAAACAAATCACAACTTAATATACCTAAACAAACAGTTGATGCATGTGGGAGGGATCTCAACACCTAGCGAAAACTGTGGTTTCTAAAAGATCTATTTAGCTGCTTCTTTTGGATGCTAAAGTTACTTCTATCAAATATTATAATAAAAACAAGATTAGCAAATATGCCTGAAAAATTCCCACTTAGATCATGTTATTGCCTTCAAAAGACATAACATTTTGTTGCATTGTGTGTATTTTCCTTATTACTAAATTGTCACAATTCTATTTTAATTTGGTAACTTTTACTGATTTGGCTAATGTAATGTTCATTACATCGGCAATCATATATACTTGTGCTTTGCTTAAGAAAGGAAGTGATGTAGAGAAAATTTCTGAGATGATTGGTGGTTACTTTTATTCATTTCTCTCCAATGCTATGCATAATGCAGAGGCTGTACCTAAGAAAATCCTGGAATTAATGAACGTTCCGGGCCTCACAAGAGAGAATGTCGCAAGCCACCTTCAGGTTGTACAAATTTTAGTTTTATTTTCTTTTTCATAAGTTAATGTGCGGAAGAGTCTTGCCAAGTTTTTGATCTCTTCGTACTATCTACTAAATGTGGACACTTCCAATGTACTTTTTCTGAAAGTTAACTTGAGAGCCATTGATGCAGAAGTATCGTCTTTATCTTAGAAGGCTAAGCGGACAGCACCAGAGTGGAGTGGGAAACTCATTCATGGGACACCCAGATGCAGCATTTGGGCCAATGACTCCACTCAATGGCCTTGATCTTCAAGCTCTTGCTTCTTCTGGTCAACTCCCACCACAAAGTCTTGCCACAATCCAGGCGGCAGCACTTGGTAGGGCTACTAACAAGTCCGTGACCCTAGTTGATCAAAGAAATATTTTCAGCTTTGAAAGTCCGAAGATTAGGTTTGTTGATGGGCAGCAACAACACAACAATAGCAGTAAGCAAGTGAATTTACTCCACGGCATCCCGACAAATATGGATTCAAAACAACTTGCCGCTTTGCACCAGTCTGCACAACCCTTTGGTAACATGAATATGCATGTCCACCCCCACCCTAGCCAAAGCAATTCACTACTGACACAGATGGTTCAACCACATTCAAGGACCCAAATTTTAAATGAAGTTGGTGGTGGCCATCTCTTGAATCTTCCATCATCTGTAGGTCAACCTGGTTTGTCCCAAGCAATTCCAAGTGCTGTCTTGGGCCGGAATGGAATCGACAATGTTCAAAGACCAACATATACTTCTATTTCCCAGCCGTCTACTTCCGTAGATTTTTCAAGGAATCAGCGGCCAGAGTTGCCAGGGAATACATTTTCACTTGTGAATAATTCAGGAATCCCTACTCTGACCTCTAAACCGATGCTCCAAGAAGAGTTTAACTCAGAAATGAAAGGTTCTAGAGGTTTTATTCCTAATTATGATGTTTTGAATGAGCTAAACCAAAATAGAACAGAGGATTGGGGCTTGCAAAGTGTTGCATCAACCTTTGAAGCTCCTCAACAGTCGAATATACAAGGCCGACTGGATGTTGCACCTTCTGTTTTAATTCAACCCGGGTTTTCACCTGACCAGAATAGCGGGCATACTAGGATGGCATCTGTTAACAAAAGGGCCCTCTCATCTGCCGAGGGACTTGGCAGCTCGACAAACCTTGGTCAGCAGCTGCCACCATCGCTGACGGATAATTCTTTAAGAATTAAGGCTGAAAGACTTCCTGATATGGGCTTCCAGAACAGCGTTTTTCCCGATCAGTTTGGCCAGGAGGACCTCATGAGCGCACTTCTCAAACACGTTAGGTTTTTTTGTTTTTTTGTTTTTGTTTTTGTTTCTTTTTTAATTTCTAAACTTAATTAAGCTTACTTCAGGAGTACAATAGACCTAATAAAAGATTTCTTAACTACAGCAGCATGAAGGCATGGTACCAGTTGAAAATGAGTTCGGATTTGACGGATACCACTTGGATAATCTTCCTGTGTAGCAAGCCTGTTTGCTGCAGCTGACTGTATTTAAGTACTTTGTACATACAGCTGAAGATACTTCTTGCTATCAAGGGCCAGAAACTCTAGGTTTTTTCGATCTTTTATCTTTTAACGCTTTAAGAAGTTAGGATCTTGGTGATGTTTTTGCTGGCAATATTCTAGTGTGAATATGTTCCCAGGCTTCATTCTTTTGAAAGCAAAAACACAGCACACAAAAACACTTCGACCAGGTGGATCATCTATGTTTGGAAACAGAAGAAGAAAAAGGTGCATGGTGTGCAAAGCATACGTGCGAAATTTTTGTTGCGTTTATGATAGTCGATACTGTGGTAGTATGAACATTGTTTCAGTGGAGATTGTCCATTTTCCAGATTGTGGGGGTGCTCTTCTATACTATAGTGTGGGATAAAAGTTATCAGCTATCTGCAGAACTTGAGTCTTCTCTAATCCAAATAAGTAAAGATGATGACATTTATGTTCTTAATACAGATGTGATTTTTCAAAGATGTAAATCTTGTTATTGCTGTTTCTTTTCTTGATTTTTTGGGTGCCTCATTTTCATGTTAGCTTTTGGGATTTGGGATAGTCTAACTCTTGGGGTGAGCTAGGAGTTGGTGCTCCTGCAACACCCAACACTCGAGAAACATCTAAGGCTTAGTCTGGATGGGATGATAAGGTGGGATATAATGTTTTAATTTTTATTTTGTTATTCATTTGGTTGGAGTGATAATAAATACTCACACCCTCATGAATACTAAAAGTTCGTATTTATATGTTTAATTTTTGTAATAAATTAATTTATCTTTTTCCATGACTTTATTTATCATGTCAATTAAGCTATAATATAATAATAAAAAATTACATAAATTATTATATAATAAATAATTATAAAGTAACTTAAAAATCCAACCAAACTAGCCCTTAACAGAAGAACTATAGTTCTACTCAAATAACCAAAAAGAATAGCAAATTGGGATATAATCCTATTGCTAATAAATGACATCTAGTTGTCATGAATGGAGCATGATAAATTCAGGTCAAACAAAGCCAATGACACATAATGGAGGTCTTAAAGGCATTGGTTGTCGGCATTTTGTTGTTTTTTTTGACATTATGAAGAAAGGCATTTTGACAAATAAGAGAAGGGAATAATTGGAATAATTTATAAACTGTCACAAAATATTTGACATTATTTTGACAAATAAGAGAAGGGAATAATTGGGGTTTGTTTTGACACTATTTTGACATATGAGATAAGGGAATAATTTGGATAATTTATAAATTGTGTCAAAATATTTAATGCTATAAAACATTTCGATAAATAATATGAGATTTTATTATTATAAAAATAAATAAATAAATAAACCAATATCCTTATAAAAGCATATTGGCATAAAGAAAATTGAAAATAGATAATTTAGTTGGATTAGTCACCATCTCAAATCGACAATATATTAGGTTTTGATATCCATTTATGCGAGAATTTTTTTTGATCATATTGATTCTATTAACGAATTGTTTTCTTATCAAATAATTTAAAATTTGAATTTGAATAGTAGATTCGAATTCGAGCCTAGTATAATATTCGACACATTAATCGAATTCGATTCAAATCCAAAACTATTTGTTTTTTATATTTGATAATATATTCGAATATTTACATACATTTGTGTGAATGTGGGTATTTCTTTTAGTTTTCAAACTCAAAATTTTCTTCATTGGAATTTTGAAATTCTGAATTCCCCATTTTTCATTTCGTGATTAAAACAGAAGGTAAAAAATTAATGAATAATTCAAAATTCAAGTAATTAATTGAGTTAATCAAACATTCAAATCGAATTTGAATATAGTAAATATTTACTTGAATCGAATTTAAATTCTCAAATATTCGACTCGATTCGATTTGTTAACTGTCTTAATATCAACTAAATTCGAATAAATATAATTATTCTTGTTTTATAATCAATCACTTTTACTGTGAAAGGGGAGAAGCCAAAAAGAGAAAGTGTGAAAGAAAAAGGGCCGACACCTATAGACATAACTACAACCCCTTTTTGTGCCCTAATATTGGAAAATTGAAATGAAAAATTCATCATTTTGTGTGAAAAGGTTCTATCCCTTGAATTTTGATGAAGAAGTAGAATCACCAATTTGGATCCAGCCTGGAAAGCTTCGATTTGGTCGGTCTTGCAAAATTACCAAAATGCCCCTTATAACCAATTTTTTGCTATTTCTAATTCCAAAAAGTTTTTCCCACCACATAAATAAAAGATTGTTAAGTCAAAAAAGGCCTTCAAGATTTGAAGACGAATAACAAAAAATTGATTTTTTTTCTTTTTTTTGGTGTCGAAAATTATAAAAGAACGTTTTTAGTTAGATTGATAGTTCTATTATTTAATATTGTTGTATTTTGCAGTGAGTCGACAAGAAATTTCATCAGCATAGTAATTGCTCATATCAAAATAATAATAATATTAATTTAAATTTCTAAATAAAAAAAATAATTCCAATATGTTCAAATATGTAGCATGCAATGTTGTGTGCTAATCTGTTACATAATATTGCATTATGTAAAATGTTTAGGTATTAGTTGAGTATGCAAAAATACTATCTTAATTACAAAAAGTTGAATATCATTGTCTCCCCCATTACATTTTTATCGTTGCTAAAAGTCTCCAAAGGATTAAAAAAAGACCCTTTTGGGATTAGAAGGATTATATTCATTCACATACACTAATTAAAAATTAATATTCTTGATATTACAAGATTTTTTTGGCACCTTGCATTTAATTCTCTTAATATTTCAAACTTGTCCTCAAAGGGACAAAAATGTCCAAAAAGTTACAAATTTGATGTGGCTTAAATTACAATTTTTATGTTCTTTTTTTTATAATTCTATTTTTCTTTTTTGGAAAAAGTAAGTTTTCAAAGTGAAAAAGGTGAATAAACCTTTGACAAATTTGGCTAACCCTATGGAACCTACTTAGATAAAGTGACTACCATGAAAGCTATGAAGAAAAAATTAAAAAGCACACACACACACATATGGAGAAGAAACAAGAAATACATAACTCACAATAATCATATAATCATTTCAAAAGAAAAAAAAAGAAGAAAAAAATCCAAGTCACAAAAATTATGTCATAATCATAAAAATTAAAAGGTAATAGTAATTTTATAATGCTAATTTTCCCCCCAAAAGCATTGTTTGATAGTTAGTGTGTAATTAATACGATAAGATATCTATAATATATAAAAAAGAAAGGCTCTTTACACACTTAAAGTAGCGGTTACATCGTGCCACACCAGAATTTGCTTTACCAATTATACCCTTAATTTTCAGTTTAATTTCAAAAATGAATTTATCACTTAATGTAACGTTGAAAACACAAATAATATAGTAAAAATATAATAACAAAATTTATAGAATATATAGGCAGATACATTAAATAATTTTAAACTTACGATGTAGAAATAATTAATTTGCTAAATATGAGCCTATATTAATGAATAATTATTACTGTATGCTATTAATGTGATTATTGTTAAAATTATGTTATTACTAATATACACTGTAAATATTTGAGTACTTTATTTATTAATATAATTTAGTATCAATAATATGATAAACTAATATATATGCAGGGATAGCATGCCACGATAATTAAGTTTTCAAAAAAAAAGAAAAGAAAAACAATCTCTCCAGACGATAAAAGAAATGTGATAGAATTACTCGTTATTAATTTTTTTTTTCAAATTAAATTGACAAAAGTACCCTCCAATCCGCGTTGCGATGATCAAAAGTGAAAAGTGAAAAAGATCACCCCTAAGAAAGAAATCTTTACTCAATTACATTAATTTTGTTCCTCTTTATATAATACTCCAAACATTTCTTAGTGCATCACAAGGACACATACATACTACATAGCTTCTCCACTCCTCACCACTAATGTACTCATAGCCTTAACCCCCCCCCCCCCCACCCCCCAATTTCCCATATTTTCTTGATAATTTCTTCTCATTCCCCATTTCTATCGTAAGTTTCTTAATTTTTTTAAAAATATTTTTTGACTAATATTTTTCAAGAAATGGGGAGAAATTATCTTGATAGATTCAAATTCTTCTTGATACTAATAATATTAGCTCCAAGAAATGAATCTTTAGCTGCAGCTAAAAACCCTGATAGCCCTATTGCAGCATGGGTGGGATCGAAGTACCAAATTGAATGCATAATGTGCTCAGCTTGTGACAATCCATGCAACACTGTTTCACCACCGCCGCCACCGCCGCCAACCACTACCACCACCAACTGCCCTCCACCACCATCTCCTCCTCCTAGCTCAGGTGGAAACTACAACTCCCCACCACCACCACCTCCAGACGGCGTCAACTATTACAACCCTCCTCCTCCTCCGCCGCCGTATCCCACAGGGCCAGCGCCACCGCCGCCAAACCCAATTGTGCCTTACTTCCCTTATTACTATCGTAGCCCTCCACCACCTTCATCAGCATCTTTACCACCGTCCCCATTTTCTTTCTTGATCTGCTTTTTAATTTGTTATATTCTTTTACCTTTCTTTAGTTGAAAAGAAAATAATTTTTTCCCCTTTCTAGTTGGAAATTTAAAACAAAAACAAAAACTGAAAATAAAATTGTCAGATTCACAGATTTTTCAAGCATGCTGAGGTGAGAAGAAGAAAGCAACTTTGTGAATTTAAAGGATCATCAAGCAACGGAAGAAGCATGGAGGACATTTGTGGGATTTCACTGACTTTCTATCTCTTTCAGTGGAGTTAATCTGTAAAATTCTTGACAACTTAGGTCTTCCATTTTATGTATCAATTATTCTGTTAAAGTTAGCGAAGTTTATGAAGTGTCAATTTTAATTATTATTATTGTATACATTTTCTTGATCCATATATTTTTCGAAGATCATATCATACTAGTATTAAAAATTATATTCTGATATTACGTAATTCATATCGTTTGATATTTTTATGTTGATAAATATAAATTTTTCTATAAATAGAATTGAAGTGGGTTTGGGAGTTTAAAATTTACCTAAGGCTCCTCGTCTCAACTAATTTATAGTTCTAAGTAGGGCTGTCAAGGGGTAGGATTTGGATCGAATCAACCATATATGAATCCGAATTTGATTATCAAAATTCATATATGAATCCGACCAAATACTGTATAGGATCTTTATTAGTTAGTACTATATTCGAATTTGATAAAAAAAAAATTCCAACCCGATTTAATATTCATATTTCCTTTTGGATTGTACAAAAATATTGTATTTATAAAGTAAATTTACATCAAATTTGAATTTTTAATAATTTTTCAATATATATTAGTCCAAAAGTTAAATATTTGAATAGTAAACCTCTATTTTATATTATATTAATGTATAGATGAACTATTATACATTATTATATTTGACATTTTATTAGTATCCCTATCATTTTTTACGCTAAAGACTCAATATTAATAGTATATTATAAACACTGATATAAATATTATGTCAATATAATATATAGATTTTATTTTAAAATCTTTATTAATATTATATAAAAGTGTAGTAATTTAATAGAAAATTATTAAAGTTCGTATTTAAATATTTAACGGATCGAATTGCTTAATTTCATATTTGATCTATTTATTTTGAATTATGGATATTTGTAATCGAATATGATTTATCGAATATTTTAATCGAATAAAAATCTAAAATTTGAATCGAATTCAGATCTGATTCTAATTAAAATCTATTGACAACCTTGTTCTAAGTTGTTGACAAATAGTGGCCACTCAATTTCAAGAACTTGGGAACAATCCATCTATTGAAATGCCAAGATGTGGGCTATGGAATTTTCATGTCAAATCAATCTACATTTCTCACTAAAAGTTTGTTAGTTTAAGGTTGTCATGTCATTTTCCTTTTCTAGTCTATAGCTCTCAAAACGTTTTATAAACTAATGGAGTTCAATGCATGTGTTTTCAATTCATTTAGCATTTTGAAGGCAACATATTGGCTCACCACACAACTTTTACAAAGCAAGAATAAAAATGCTTCTTGGATCAAGAAACCTATAACTATAAGGACTAAATTGCAATTTTCCTATAGTGAAAGATATTATGGCCTGAATTGGTTGTGTTTCATTCTCATTTTTTGTTTTCATTATTTTAGAATGTATTTTTATTTGATCATCATGAAAATTTTGAAAAGGTAGATTGAAAATAATATTTTAATGTAATAGCGTTAAATATTTTAATGTAATAATATTAGTTATTATTGTTTAATTGATTGTGGGCCCCATTGTCTTGAAAAGATATAAAAAAATAATTATTTAATAAGTTAGTTGATGATGATGCGATGAAAAATTAGTATTAAATTTTATGTGGATCCCATTGTTTTAGAATGATAAGGAAAAAAATTAATATTTAATTAGTTAGTGGATTTTAATTATTTTTAAATTAGTAAGTATTATAAGTTTTTTATAGGTATGAAAATAAAAATGAATCGTGTTTTCATTAAAAATGGTACAAACAATGGTGTTTTTTGCTTTCGGAATAATGTAAAATGAGAAAATTATGCTTTAGAACACAAACAATCCGACACTATATGCATATCTACTTAGATTTGTGCACTCAAGCAAACAAGCGTGTTAAATAGAATATTTTCCCTCTCTCCCCCTCCACTGTTTTCAAGAAATGCTATGTAATATTAGGAGTTATAGTTTTGTATTATGTCATATACTAAGCTGCATTATATATCATCACAAGTATTTGCATTCGAGAGAGAGAGAGAGAGAGAGAGAGAGAGAGAGAATTACATATACACATTTGAGTTTGGACCAACAAAAAATAACATTTGGAAAAGTCTTTTTTGGGCTTATTGAGCTCTAGTGGCTATACTATAACAAGCCCAATTTAAAAATAAAATAAAATAATAATAAAAAAATAATTCTTCTTCTTCCTCCTCTTTGTGTTTTTTGGGCCAATACTGATCCCAACAAATTCACAAACATAAGAGAAGTCATTGAACAGAAAAAGGCTGATTTTGGCACATAAATTAAGAACACAATTTATAAAAATTAATTTTCCTTACAAAAAACAAAAATCTATACAAACCTTAGACTTGCCATGTAATTGTGTGCCTGTTTTCTCATGTACACTTTTGCAAACTCTTGTCTTCTGTTGGTTGAACTGGCTGTATGTATGTATGAATAAATGATCATATTCCCATTTGCACAACATATTCTTTGTTTTCAAACTAAACTTGATTGCTTGTCAAAGGCTGTCAAGTAGTGATACAATGTAAGAGAATTCTGATCTTGTCTTGGCAGATTAGGTTCCTCATTAGGAACAGCCCTGATGGTGATTCTTCCAGGTGATCTTGGTGGGGATTCGTACATGGCTGATGCCTCCAATATCTCTCGTCGCGTATTTTCTTGGTCCTGAAAATGCCTCTCTGCGCGTAGTGCTGTTATATATAGGCCGGAGGCTAGAAAGACCGTTACCAGGCCGAAAGCTCCAGCAGCAGTAAACAAACCTTGTCCGATGGCCAGACAACTAGGCCGTGGTGTTGCCCAGTTTTTAAGGTGGCCCGACTCAACACTTAATCCGATTAGTAATAGAATCTCTCCCACAGCAAATGACATCCTGCACAGAGGATGAATACTTGAGAAACAATATGTCTAAACAATCATGTTTTTTTAGAAGATTTTTTTGCGTATATACCATGTGGCGATGAAGAAAAATCCGGCTTGCCAAGTGAGTCTTTTGGCATAAACAGAGTCAGGTTCCCAAGTGATCTCGAGCAGGGAGTCTGATTTGCTGAGTGCCACCAATAAGTATGTGTGCTGGACCACCATGGCCATAGCCAGAGCAAAAAATGCAGCAGTGGCTGATAAAAGGGACAGTTTGCCACTACCACTGTATGTGCATTGGGATTTTGTTCCTTTTCCTTCATCAATTGTTGCAGTCCATTTTACCTGCACAAGTATCAGAATATTGGATTACATATTGGCAAATGCTGAACTGCTAATGGTTCAAAGTATATGCTAATATTCAATGATACGTGATGATTAAATTCGTCGCCATACATGAAAATTTAGTAGTATTAAGGAATTGTTTCGTCAGGACATATTGGTGGAGGTTTTATCTTAAAAAAACGTCTTGGAGGGTGAGAGAAAATAGAGCCCTCGACTACAATATGGGATAAACTGCTTCAAAATTCAACTGTGCTGAGGACTTGTTTTAACGGCACATATTGGCTGGAGTTTTATCTAAAAAAGGCGTCTTCACTTCTACAACATGGAATAAACCATGGGTTTGAGAAGAGACACGTTGCTGTTTGAACAAATCACGTTTCATGACAACATCTAATTATGTTCCAATATAGTCGTTGTTCCCACGTACGACGATAATAATAACGATCAAATTCACACGAGATATAAAGGCCGAATCGTGTTGAAGTATTGTCCTACCAATATGCATTGAGGGTCTTGTTCTGAAAAAAGGGCTACTCGAAAGGTGAAACGTGACAGAAAACAACAACTTATCAACGATGCAAAGATATCGGCTCCCCAGCAATTGATATTATCAGCATACAACTGCACTTCATTACCAGAAGCAGCAGTTGTGTCCAAGAACTAAAGAGACTAAGTTAAAATAGTAAATATTTCATGCTATGAAAAATTTCGTACCTCAGAACGCCCCGCCTCGGCTATGAGACACAGAATGAAGCAGAACAGGCCTAACAAAATGGACAAGACCATAAGAAATGCACCTGTCTTGCTGCCCAGATCACTGCCTTTTGGGCTTGGAGCAAGATCAGCATGTGTTACTGCCATTTCCACAGAGGTTTATCTGTTAGAAACACAGAAGGGGATTAAGACAGGTTCAAGATTGTCTGAAGAGGAGCATTTGGAGGTTAAACTTTTCTGCATTGGAGGAAAAAGAGAGGGAGTTTTAGAATTGCTTGGAACAAAGGTTGCTTAAAGGCCAGATATTCCAATATTCTCATGGTCTTTTCTGTGTGCAAGTTTTCACACAAAGTTGAACAGCATATTGCATTTCTTTAAGGTGTCACAATGAAAATCAAGCACAATTATGTTATTTCTTGTGCTGGTTTTAGAAAAAATACAGTCATCAGAAAATAACCTTTGACAATCAAAAAGTTAGACCTCAAAGTTTTGGTAAGAAATTGATTGTGATGGTTTTATTGCTAGAAAGATCAAAGTCTTGAGGTGTTAGAATCTCATGATGTACTAATTGCTTTCCTAGCCATATAGACACTAACAAACAGTAAACTAGGCAATCTTTACTTAAAGCTTTATGTGAAAAAAATGGTATATACCCACCTAACCATGGAAGTTAGAGAACTTTCAAGCTCTATGAATATTGTAAATTGATGAAAATGGTGTCTCCCAATTCATAGTTGCAAAATATTATCTTAAATTTCTAAACCCATGATCCATATTCGAAGATAGTATACAATACAAATATATTATTTTGTGGGCTTTGTTCTAAGGAGGTAATTGTCGTTTTGTAAGACCATAATGAAATCGTAATTTTTGTTTTTCTTTTAGGCAAATATGATATTAAGATTTTTTTCTGGAGCGCAATTGGTTTCTAAGATCACTTCTGGCTTTATTTATATGAATTTAAGATGGTTATCTTGCATAATGCATAGTTTTTATTTATTATTTTCGGATCGGCTATACTACTCAAGATCAATATGAATTATCCTTCTATAATTTAGGATCGCCTCCGATACACATTAAAAAACTGATTTTTTTATATTGATAGTACTCTCAATCAGTTTTGATACCACTCGCGCGCCAGACTTACAAAATTATTGGATCTAATAATTGCTTCAAAAATCATTAGAGTAATCTGAAATCACGTTGTGAATAACTTATCTAAAAGAAATACCCAATAAATTTATTAACCAAAGTTTATATAAAATGTCTTTTTCTTCTTTAAATTCACGTGGAATAAAGTATAAGTATTGCACCAACTAACTTTCAATATTCAAATTTGATGAAATATATCAATTCCTATGCCTTTTTTGTGCATGGACTTTATTATATGTGCATTATTTTTATATCAAAAGGAACTACTATATAATTTAATCACATTTGTCGACTCTCAAAGTGTTGCATATATTCGTTGATTCCCTGCAAAAAAACAAAAACCGAAAAAAGAAAACCCCAAAAAAAGGTGCTTTTTTTGCTTTCTCATTACGAATAACCTGTGCATAATTAGAGGCATCTTAAGAATAAATAGTGTTTCTTTGGTAACCTTTAAAGCATAAAGAAAGATAATTGTCGGTATGCCTAAATATCAAACAATTTTGCAATGGGTCCATTAAGTTTTTTCTTGTTAGAACTTAGGGTTGAAAAAAATCACATGTAAACACATAATATTAATTAAATATATTTATATTTAGTAAATTACGTTGATCCATATATTTTTGACTAAAGTCAAGTAGCTTGTGACCTAGTAACATAAGTTTCTTTTATTATTGAGAGGTCAGGAGTTTGAACCCAAATGTGTTCTTATGTGCATACCTTTATTTTTATTTTTTTTTGTTTCAATTTATTGTTGCGAATTTTTGCTGAGTGGCCTGTGGTTAAGTGGCATAAGTCTCCCACATATTGTGGGAAGTTAGGAGTTCGAGCCCGAATAAGCTTCTGATGTACGTGCTTCTGTATAAATAAAGTGTGTGTGTGTGTATATATATATGCTAACTAAGCTTGAATGTCACATAATATGGGGGGTCAAAAATTCAAGCCCGAACGAGCTCTTGATGTACGTACGTATGTATAAATAAAAAAGTTCATGGAGTTCTTGGTGGTGCGAAATTTCTTGGGGAGGATTGTATAATAAAAGTTAGAAAGTATCTTGAAAAAGTAGATGTTAAATAGGAATTATACTTATATATATAACTATATAATAATTATATATGGAGTAAGATCTGGTTATTTCTATTACAGTCATGAAATAAAATCCTACTTAAATATGAATATCAAGCATATAATTACTTTGAAGTCGAATTGAATTCTCAAAATCGAGAAATTACAATCGATTCACATATTATTATTATTATTATTATTATTATTATTATTAATTTATTTATTCTCCAAAAGACATCAATCGTTAGAGGACATGACCGTCATATGATTTAATTGGGACTTGATCTATTCATAATATATATCTCTCATGATCCCAAGATTATGAAAGAAAAATCAATGTAAATCTGGTATTTACTCAATTGATCTCATAACTCTACTTTGGTATGTAAAGACTTGTTTATTCGCTGAGTCCAATTGTGCGAGCCTATGACTCTAGAGGGGTGATGTGGGGGTCGAAACAATTTTGATTGCACCAATTTTAGTCCTAAATCGGGGTGAATTCGAGACCGTGGGGAATAGTCAGATCAGATTTGGGACAATCTCCTGTCTAAATTTTTTTTAAAAAAATAAAAATGTAAAGGCTTAAATATATGAAAGTGATAAGAGTCTTAAGTGGACCATAATCTGATCCTGCAATCTTACGATGTTACTCTCGTAAAATCCAATCTTTGTGCGGACAAGAAGAAATCCTCACAATCACTTCAGCCCACATATTAAATTTACTGATCGTATTTACAAATTTATAATTTAAAATAAATAAACTTACCACATCACTTGGAATAATTAAGCTCGTGAGAAAGCACACTAATTTTAGAGATTATTGAACCATTTTTGCCGAACCAAACTAGCCCAAAATAGGATTATAAGAAATCATTATGCAATTGAAACTTAGTATATAAATATTATACCATAGTCGTAAAACTTATCATGAGAAAATCAATAGTGGATTGAAACCAAAATCCAACTAAATTAGGCCTATATGATTCGTGTCTTTTTGTCTAGCCAAACCAACCTATACTCAAAGTCAAATTAGGTCTGAATTGGACACGTTTGATTGAGAATGTAGATAATAGCAAAGATTTGAATATAAGAAGATAAAATGAGATTAAATAATTTATTAGTCTGTTACTCTGTTTGGTATTGAAGATTGACCTTACAATTAACTGCTATTAAAATCTACTCTAATCTCTATAGGATTAATTAGGCAAATAACAAAATTATTCTTGAACAAAGCCCTCATTCCTTCCGTTGACCTTTACAAGAAAAAGAAAAAGAAGGGCAATTAGGGAAGCAAAATTATAATGAGCAGGTGAGATTACATAATCGCACCCCGCAATCCACTACTTGAATAGCACAAAATTACTTGAATAGTGAACGAATTTGGATTAATTGCCGGCCAGCTTGCATTTCCATCTTGCCTATCAAACAACACATGCTATGAGATTAAAAAACTATATTGGAACTAATAACCCATATCAAAC
This sequence comes from Jacaranda mimosifolia, assembly GCA_018894105.1. Taxonomy (NCBI): domain Eukaryota; kingdom Viridiplantae; phylum Streptophyta; class Magnoliopsida; order Lamiales; family Bignoniaceae; genus Jacaranda; species Jacaranda mimosifolia. The sequence continues at coordinate 39,387,908 of CM032123.1, forward strand.
ATGGCCAAAGGCATATGTTAATAGTCCGATCAAGTCAACTTAGTCATGACCTATTTGCCAAGCATTATGCTCACACCAGGATATATATTTATAGGCATAAAGTCATACTTATGAATATATTTTTCTTAGTATCTTTACCTCCTCATCTCTAATCACTAAGTTAAAACGTTTTTGCTGGAAAATTTCTCGTGACCCTGACCTTATTTATACTTCTAAATCACTCAGTTCAATTTAATCAAACCCTTTTATTAGCTCAACTCGACCTAACCCGTGACTAAGAGAAGAATCTTCAACAACTCACATCAACCATAATAATCATGTAACTGACTCATAATTCAACACGGACAATCAATATAACAAACATGCACAACTACACTCGTCACATGATGTTTAGATAAAAAAAGTATATGCGAAAAATAGAAATCAAAGCATTTTGGCTAGACTGTGGCGAGAGATTGACGGCCCATGGCTCGTCAACCTTCATGTCATGTCCGGTTCTAACTATTCCTCGAATTGGACCTATCACCCTCAGTTCATGTCTAGTTTTTGTTATGCTCCGTAGTACTAAAGCAAGAAATGCCGTCTTGTCGAGACACATGCCGTGCCATGTTCATCTATCACGCTTAAGCATAAACAAGGATGTCCTAACAATATATGTATACATACAAATTGTGAATCTGAGCTAAGTGGGACAACTTTGTGTGCTGCACAAATTCAATCACTCATAAAAGGCTATTATAAAGTCCTGTGGAACTAACATTGGACCATAGCAAAGGAGAAAAAGCTGGCCACTAAAGGAGTTAGAATTATTTGTACTAGGACATAACAACATTATAATTTAACAACAAACAACGTTTGTACTCAACCAGAGAAACTAATGCAAGATATGGATCAATCTTACCTACTACCCAACTAACATGCCCTTCAAATAATAAGAGCCATCTTTGTATCTTTTTTTCCTTAGTACATGTTGATATACACGTTGTATAGTTCATTAGAGTCCCTCTATCCTTCATTTAGACGGAAAACAAAAGCAACTTACATTGACCACATGGAAACTATTCGCTCGGTTGGACCACTTATTACACCATAATGGCAGAACAGCTGTTAGATTGGATGTCAATTTCGATCGGTAAGATAAGCATCTGGGATTTGATCCTCTACTTTTGTCCTAGCTCGTTGGAGAGCTAGATTTGTTTCAATTATATGTCTACAGAATATTTCTATGATTGAAGAGCAATCAAAACGTTTCTATAAGATACAAAAAATATTTTGAAACTGAAGAACAGTTACAAAATCATTTTTATAAGCACTACTAAAAAACCTCGCATATAAACAGTCATTATGCTCCCTCAATTTCAACTACCCTTTCACATAAAATCCCTTTACACTTTCGTATGAATTGCTAGAACTTGAAAATTATCTTTAAAGAATGGCACAAATAAGTTTTCTACGAGACAAGATGCATTTATTTATTAGCTTCGAAAATATTCTAAATTATAACTATATCTTGATATTTTTCGTGATATATAAATGTTGACGAGTACTTAAACAATCGAAATGATCATTTTTGTTCTTGGTAAATTACACAACAAAGAGACGCAGCCATACATGTGTTGCCACGTGCCTCCATTACTGGTTTAAAAGGCATTTTCTGTGCATTAGCCAACATGCAATAGAATATATTTGAAGTAGGATAGGATTAAGACTATAACAACATTAGAAAATGGAAAGAAAATAGAATCATGTGATGGAAGGTAAAAATTTAGCTTTAAACCTTCTTTTACAGGTAAATTTAGGTTTTTGCTTGTGATGTGACTGACTACCAATGCACAAATAGAAGTATCTAACAGTGGGAAGTCTCAATATATATCCATCAATGTACCTATATAAACTTTACAAAATGTGCTTGCTTTTTCATGTAGGGTTGATAGTGTTTGTTCCATTCATTTTGTTGACAAAATAAAAGGTAGGAAATTGGATAAGCATAATAGTTCTTTTCAATGTAATTATAAAAGTTTTTGTCATTACGACATATTAATATGGTGTTTGGGTGGGCTTATAAGCTCCTCAAAATATCTTTTTATAAGATGATTGAGAGCTTATAAGATGTGCAAAATTATTTGGTAATTTTTTTAAAAAAAAAGCTTATAAACTCATAAAATAAGATGTTATGAGCTTATAAGCTGTTTTTAAAAAAGTAAGGAGTGTAACTTATTTTGAAGATTTTAACAAGTTAATTTAATTTTAATCATATTAATTACAAAAATACTATTACTAACATCTTATAAGCTCTAAAATATTATTTTATCCAAACACTTTAAGAACTTATTTTTTAAAAAAGATCTAACATCTTATAAGATATAAGAGCTTATAAGACATTTTAAATAAGATTAGCCAAGCACCCTCTAAATTGGGTATCGTTAAAGAATCAGCTCAAATGTATGCCCCTTTATAGTAACATAAAAATTACTCATCAAATGTAAAAATAAAGAAATTCAATCAGCACAGTAGTTCTTTTCAACTTAATAAAAGAAATTTCAGTCGTTGTGAGACAAAATAAGACATAATTACTATCCAAAAAGAACGCAAAACTAAATAATGCAAAAGGTTTAAACTTTTTGCAAGCCTTCTTGTAGCATGTGTCCAGTGTTACTCGTCCAGTACTAAAATTAAAAAGTTTCGTAAAGAATTTCAGTCAGTATAGTAGTTTTTTTCATCGTAACTATAGGAGCTCTTGTCATTATATATCAAGCGTTCATTTTAAAATACAACTACAATTCAAAGAACCAACTTAAGAGTAATAATGTAAAATATTCAAAACATAATATGTATTAGACCTGATCAATTAAACTACTTTATAAGTATACGTCTCTTTCCATCACCAGAATAAATTTCTAGTCCAATATACACCTTTTCTTGAATTCTTTTCTTTCTCATCCTCTATATATGCTACCCCTCAAAGATTAATCTCCCAATTGTGACACCAAACTTCTCTCATATATATCCAAAACCTAATGGAAGAAGATGCATATGACCCTCATGAGCTCCAAGATTATGCACCTTCATCATCAATAACAAAGCCCTTTGGTTTTCCATTTGATAAAATCACCATAGGAAATACTAAAAGATTTGAGTGTCAACATTGCCGTAGAAAATTTACAAGCTCCCAAGCATTAGGTGGCCATCAAAATGCACACAAGAAGGAACGGCAGAGGGCGAAGAGGGCCCACTCCATCGTCGATCATCAACGGCTACGATTGGCTATCGATCAACACGAGCCTAGATCAGGGCCCTTCATTTGTCCAGGTACACATGGTGGTGCCTATGGGACAAGGCTTCTCCCACCTGCTTCTGATCAAAACTTTGCAGGTGTACCTCAGGTTCTGTCAGGTGTGCCTCTGAGGTGTCTTGGTGGATTACCAGCTGCGCCGCCGCAACAGGCGGTGGTGCTCGGTGGCAGAGGTGAAGTGGGGCCCTTGAAGCCGGCTGCGGAATCAACAGATGTCAGTGAGGGAGTGGATGTTGATCTCCATTTGTAAATTGCTCCGATCATGAGTTTTTTATCATGCTTTTGTGCTGATTTAAAATATGTTTTTTTTGGATTGGTAAATTGTTGGTGCAAAAAAAGATGAAATTTTTTTAGGGTGTCCGATTATATTTTCCCAAAACAATTTTGTTTTGAAGAAATATAATTAAATATATATTTATTTTTCTTTCAAAATATTAAAATATGTTTTTTTCAAAATACTATTTTTAATCCTTCATTATTTTCAAAACTTCCTCAATTTTCAATATATACATACATGTATATCATATATATTTTTATTATTATTCTTATAACAAAAAAAATTACTCAATTCTATTTTCATCCCAAAAATCCAATAAAAATGTATTAATTTGACTGCTACAGGCAAATATGTCTCCCACCAAAACATAAACAAATATGCAAAAACTCCCCAAAGTCAATTTTAACTATTCCCCAAAATATAATCGAAAATTCATTACATTCCCTAACACAACTTTTACATTCTCCGATCTCACTTTTAATATTCATTCTCCTAAAACACATATTAAAATCACAAAATAATAATAATAATAATAATAATAATAATAATAATAATAATAATAATAATAATAACCAAACATTGCCTTACATTTTCACAAAAATCAAAATTACATGTTGCAAAACTTATATTAGTTCAATTATGTAAAATTATCTAATGGATCGGTATATTTGTTGGCTGAACCCAAATTAATTACATGATAAAAAATTTATATTTTTTGTGAAATTGATGGTATTCCAAAGATAGTAATCAAATATAAAAAATAAAATAAAATAAAATTATATTTGCATATAGTTTATTGGTTGCAGCCCAATTTGTATTAGAATTTTTGGCTGATTATCTGATGTGGCGACGTTGAAACTAATGTTAATTTTATTTTAGGTAGTTAAATTTTATTTTCATTATAAGAATGTGATTTTTCAATAATATTGAAGTCAAGTCAAGCCAAACTTAGAATTCCTTATGAATAAATAAGGGATATTAATTACTTGTGAAAATGTATTTTGTTATGTAAACACTTTCTAATCCAAATCCACGTAAGAGATATATATATATATATTTATTTATTTATTTATTTTTCTCTTTTGCATTGTGATTTGTGAGATGAATAAATTTCAAAACAGACTTAGAAGGTGTTTAGCTAAATTTATTTAAGAGGTATTATAAGTTCCTATATTTTATAAAACGTTTTTTAAACTTATAAGATGCTAAATCTTTTTCTAAAAATACGTTCTTAAAGTGTTTTGATAAAATAAGATATTAGATCTTATAAGATATTAATAATGATAATTTTATAATTAATATAATTAAGACTAAAGAAAATTTGTTAAAATTTTAAAAATAAGTTAGAAACTCTTTGGGCTTATTCTCCTACATTTTGGGAAAAAATTTTCTAACCCCCCCAAAAATTTCAAAATGCATGTACATTCTCTAATCTTTCTCCCGAAACACTACAGTTTTTTACCCAAAAAACCCCTAACAATTCATCCAAAAAACCCTACACCCTAAAAAGTACACCTATTCCTTCATTTCCACACTCTATCTTTCATATCACTCATTCATTTATCATTATCTCATTTCATATATATATATATATATATATATACATATATGAAAATGTTGAAATTTTACTACTTAAAAAATTCTAAAACTTATGTTTACAAATTTAATTAAAATAATCATCGAGAAAATTAATTAAATTTAATAAATAATTTATTTACTAAATAACATATTAAATTAATTAAATTACTTATTAATTAAATAATGTATTAGTTATATTTAATGTTTACTGCATTAATTAAATATTATATTTATTCATTTAATAAATAATTTAAAATATTTTAATTTGATATAATAAGTAAATTAATCTTTTCAAAAAATTAATCTTCATTAAATATTAATATTCACATTTATTTAAAATTATTATAAAAAATTAAATATAGTATGATATTTATTTAATAATCTATTAAGTTTAATAAATTAATATTAGTACAATTAAAATAATTATCAAGAAAATTAATAAAAATTAAGTAAATTGTTTTTTTATAGTTACTAAGTAATTTATTTATTAAATAATATATTAATTAAATAATGAGTTAAAGTAAATAAATAACTTATTAAATTAATTTATTTATTAGTTAAATAACTTATTATGTATATATTAATTATGTTTCATATTTCACGTATAATTGAATATTACACTTATTTGTTTAATAAATAATTTAAGATGATTTAGTTTCATATAATATAAAATTATTTATTTTTTTAATTTGATGAATCGTTATTAAGTCTTATATATTTTTTATTTTATTTAAATAAATAACTAAGTTTTATTTATACATAAATTATAAATAATAAATAGTTAAATAATTATATTTTAAGAATAAACAATAATTAGTTTATAAGCTGATATCAACACTTATGATATAATTATAATATTAACCCATTTTTTATAATTAAGATATAATTATAAATTCATAAATGATTAATATTTATTAATAAATTCATAAAAATATAAATTTTAAAATAAAACATCAATTGAATTAATTACATATTATTTTATTACAACAATATATCAATCATTACATATGTATACACAAACATCATACAACTATAATATACATACATATATAATATATTACATAAAAAAAATCATTTTTACCTTACAAACCCAATAAAAAAGTAACTAATTTGACATCATCAGTAAAGTTTATCTCCTCCCAAAACATAAAGAAACAAACAACTCATTTTCAAATCAGTTTTCATATTTTCCCAAAATAAAAAGAAACGCTCAGCACATTATCTAAATTTTCTCTCAAAAACCCATTCTCCCAAATTTTTTTCTAAAAAATGACCAAAACATAAGAGAACAAGCCCGTTACTTTTTTAAAAAGAACAATCCTGCGAATCTCTTAGTACTGTAATCAATAATGTTAATTATATAATTTTAAATTTACAAAAAACATATGTATCGTTCATTTCATGTTACCAACCAAAATATTTTCTAGAAGGCATAACAAGAGGAAAATATTGAAAAAAGAAAAGATAATACCTAAATTTAACTTTTGAGAAAGACTTATAAGATGTTAAAATCTTTTTCTAAAAATAAGTTTTTAAAGCGTTTAGATAAAATAAAATATTAAATCTTATAAGATGTTAATAATGATAATTTTATAATTAATATAATTAAAATTAAAAAAATTATTAAAATCTTAAAAAAAAATTAAAAACTTCTTAATTTTTCAAAAAAGAACAATCCTGCGCAATCTCTTAGTACTGCAATCAATAATGTTAGGTATATAATTTTTAATTTACAAAATATATATATATATATATATATATCCTTCGTCTCATGTTACCAACCAAAATATTTCTAGAAGGCATCACAAGAGGAAAATATTATTAAAAAAAAAGGATAATACCTAATTTTAACAAAGTCGAAATTGAAGGCGGAATCCAAGGGGAATAAGAAACAAGGATATGAAGATTTTGAGATTTTTATTTAGTCTACATGCTTTTCTCGTGCCAAGCATTCAAGAGCCCACAAAAAGAAATAATTGCACCATGATTGTATTTTACTAATTATCAATTCTATTAAAAAATATATATATCAATTTTTTTTAAGTATGTCTTTGAGTAATATGTCTATAATAACCTAATTATAATATTTTAATCTTCATAATAACATAGATTAACTACCATTTATAATTTACTATCATCCTACTACTATCACTTTATTTTTCCACAATTATTAATGAATATTATACAATAATTTTATTTCTTTGCAAATTTTTTCTTCTTGTGGAGGATATGTTCTCTTTTCATCTACAATATTTTATTACTTTTATTGTTATCAGTAAATATTTTTACATACATATTTTATGTATGTATGAACATCAGATATATTTCAATTATTAGACGCATACGAATTAAAATGTGTACCGATTACTAACTGTCACTAAAAAGCATGAATAAATGAGAAACCGACCTAGAAACATGTTGCAACATGAGTTGATGTTACACAATTTGGTTATATGCAATAAAGCGACTCACATGTTATATAATAATGTGACAAAATCAAATAAAACCAAATCACATGATTTCCAAATCTTGAATTTAAGTGCTTTTTAGATTTTAGTCGATTTTTTTTTTTTTGGGAGTCAAATCGATTAAACTTAGGCGTATTATTTATTTTTTACAGCAAGTTCTTGTTATATTCTATTATTTTTTGGTGATCCAAAAGTACTTTTGGTTGTTACTAAGAGACGCTGAGTTCAAATATAAGAGATTTAGATACTTATTTATTTACATGGTATTTTTTTTATTGACAATATTTTATATCTTAATATAGTTGCTTGTATTTAATTGATTTAAGTGACAATAAATATTCTACCATTTCCCATAAGTGAACAAGAGAAACTAAAAAATAAATAAATTTAATGCCCCTTTTTTTGGAGGGGACAAATGGAAATTTGAGAGAAAAAAAAATGTAGTATGTGGTTACTCTTTTTTTATTTCTTGAATTTTTTAGGTTGGTGACAAAATTTAAGATATATTTATTTATTCAAAAAAGAATTAGCATTTTCACTTTTTTTCTTTCTCCATCAAATAAAAAATTCTACACTCAATAAAAAAAAATTCAAACAAATTATATTTTTCAAACAACTCAAGATAGAGACAAATGCATTTGAACAAAAATTGTGTACCTAACACTTTCCATAAGAACAAAATGGAAAAATTAGATTTATTTCAAAGAACAAAGAAAATAAAAAAAATATTGACCACTTTCCCTAAGCCTTTATGGAATAAATTTTAATTCTTTTTAAGTATAAAATAGGAATAACAAATTAAAAAATGAAAAGAAAAAAAAAGTTTGAACCTTTGATAGAACCAATAATTTCTATTCCCCACACTCTCCACCTCTCCCCAAATCCTTACCCTACACCTGCAGCACAGGCAATCACCGCTCAACTCCAAAAGTGGGCCCCTTGGTTCCAGTTTGGAAATTTGAAATCTCTCCCTCACTAAAGAGACGTTACAAGATTTTAACCTTTTCTGTAGCAACAATTATTATTTTTTTATCCAAAAATAAAAAATATATATATATATATACACAATATATATAGACTATTTTTTTGTCTTTCATTTTTTTAAAATCTCCAAAGTCCAAAATCCAATTTCAACTGTCTCCTCATTTATTGCTCAAACTATACCACCACTCCACAGACCTTCAGGACAGCTCTTATACACTGCTGCAATCTCTCTCCCTTTCTTTCTGTCCTCTGACCAAGAACTTCCATTTTTCTCTGCCTAGAGCTCTCATTTCCATCCTATTCTTGACAATAATAGCTTTAGGCACTTCAAGTTTGCTTTTTTGCAACAGGGGGATCTTGATTTCAAGTGGGCTGTGTGAGTTTTCTTGATTTCACATTGTTTTGCTGCTCTAATGTTAATAATACAAAAAGGGTCTTAATGTCTTAGGTTTTTATGATCTTTGATAGTGTACTGAGTTTAATTATTTTCTGTTTTTTCTTTCTTTTTTTTTTTATTGTTACATGGGATGTTGTTATGAAATGGGGTTACTCCTAGTGATCAAATATGTGATTTTGATAATTTGTGCTAAAGTCCGTTGTGATTTGAGTTAGGTGTCCATTGATCGAGAGAAGACAATAAAAAGAAAGAAATGAGAAAGAAAATCTTGAAACACTGCATGACTATGGGAAATTGTGCTGGTTCTTTTAATTTTATTGCTGTCCAGTTGAGTTGAAAGCCACAGGTGATTAGTTTGATTCAAATGGTCATTGCTAATATGGTTTGTCTGTTTCTTTAAGAGCCTTAATTGGGGATTGGGGTAGTAGTTGAGTTTGGGAGATGTGGGCTTTTCGACAATTTTGATTTTAAGAAGTCATTCACTTAAAAGGTACTTCTTTTTATTGGTTTAATGATAATATGCATCCTCCTGTTTTGGTGAATGTTTTCTTGCCTCGTATAGTCAGTTTTCAATGGACTTCGAGCCAAAAAGATTTGAAAATCATAACATGTAATCAGGGTGTTGTGAGGCTAGCTTTCTAATGCTAAACTTGAATTTCGCTATTACTTATGTTATTCTAAAGCACCATCCCTGAGCACAGATTTTAAGCCGAAAAGATTTGAAAATCATAACCTGTAATAAGGATATTGTGAGGCCAACTTTCTAATTCTGACTTTTGAATTTAGCTATTACTTATGTTACCCGAAATCATCAACCCTGAGCACAGATTTTTTTTCAGGTAAGAAATTGACTTTTAGGTAAAATCTCATCTTGTAGGACAAGTGTGTTGACTATGAACTTAGAGTAGACAGACTTGTCTGCATTTGAGGGAAACAAGGGCAAGGCATTATAATTTGATGGGGGCAGTGTGACTTTAACCAGTAGAATGATCTCTAGATACATGCATTTAGCTTTTGCCCATTAACAATACAATATGGTGAGGATAGTGAGAACTTGAATGCCAGAATAGTGATTCCAAATAAATGCATTTTTTGTTCCTCAATGACGTCAATTGCTTATGTTGTTTTTTCGTTGCTGTATAAACTTCCAAATAGAAATCCCTTTCTACATCTAAGGCATGTATTTGATTTAATTATTTGATGTTGGAATCATGGCAATGAAGCCTCCAGAATGTGTCAACGTGAGATCTTTTTTTTGTCAAAGCTTTATTCCTTTCCTTTATGGATAGAGAGTAGAAACATCAAATAACCTCTCCATATCTGGTTGAGTTGCAGATGGAGAGCATATTGGTTGCCGTTGCTGTCGCAGTTTGAGTCTTATGTGATATTGGCTTGCCAGTATGGGACTTGAGAAACAAGGCTCCAAAAGTGGAAATTATGTTGGTGGCTTCCTTCAAATGTTTGATTGGAATGCAAAATCTCGAAAGAAGTTGTTTTCAAGCAAGTCAGATATACCAGGTATGACTGAATATGTTCAATTCTTATGTATTCATATTTCATGTGTGTATTTAGTCGAGTATTTATTTGCAAATGCTTAAAAAAGGTTGTCTTCTTCTGGTTAATTTAGAGCAATCCAAACAGAAGAAAAGATGTGATGGCAATTTCCCAATGACGCGGCTTCAAATGGTAAGGATATGGTAAACAAATGATGGATGCTTGTTTGTTTTTTATTTACAAACTAAAAGGTTCCTTTTCTATGTCAAGCTGAATGAGGACGAAATTGCAGCTGGATCAAGTATTAAAGGGAGTAGCGATTATAGTTGTGCTTCATCAGTCATCGATGAGGACATTGGTGGGACGAGAGCCCCTGGTGTTGTTGCAAGACTTATGGGATTGGATTCCTTGCCAAAATCCAGCATGCCTGAGCCTTATTCTACTCCACTTTTTGATTCTCAATCACTTTGTGATGCTTATTACCAAGCTAAAAGTTATGAATATTGTCAAGATCAAGTCATGCACTCCGGCCGTTTGCAGGATGTACCTGTCTGGAACGAAATGGAGCCAAAGTACCAGAAAGTGATTCATAGGCCAATTGAAAAGTTTCAAACTGAAATTTTGCCACCTAAATCCGCTAAATCAATTCCAATTACCCATCACAAACTTCTATCTCCAATAAAGAGTGCTAATTTTATACCACATAAGGATGCTGCTCGGATAATGGAAGCAGCTGCCAGAATCATTGATCCAGGACCTCAGACAAATACAAAAATGAAGCTGCCTCCAGTTGGATCTTCTTCAGTTCCTTTAAGAGTAAGAGACTTGAGAGAAAAGGTCCAAGCAGCCCAAAAACCAACAAAGCTCTTAGAAAGTTCTCAAAGAAAAGTTGAATCTAGTGCTGTCAAGAACCTTAAGAGAAACTGTATGAATAAAAGCTGGAATGGATCAGTGGATGCAACATCTGTAAGGGTTATTCCAGACTTGGAAGAATCTTCTGTCGGTGTGAAAAGTAAAGGAAAGTCCATCTCACTTGCACTACAGGCAAAAGCCAATGTTCTGAAAAGGGAAGCCCTAAATGTGAATAGCAGCAGAAGCCTGGTCAGCCAGAAAGAACCATGTGAGCTCAGTCCCAATCAGCTGTTCAAAAGTCAATCAACAACACAGAAGAATGTGGTCAAGAAACAATCTTCTAAAAATGGTTCAAGTGTGCTCCGCCAGAACAATCAGAAGCAAAATTGCATTGTTGATAGAGGAAAATTGCCTTCGAAGTGCAACTCAAAAGGTGGGAAGACACTCAGTGGAGAATCTTCTTCTGCAAGGCAACGGAATTCTAGTAAACTTGCTGGTACGTCTAAAGTTAGTTCCAGGAAGTTGGGCTCAGAGGTTAAAGATGACAAAAGAGAAGCATCATCTTCAGGCTCAGAAAGAATTACTCGTAAGAAACGTTCCATAGATGGGAATTACCACTCTGAAAAAGTTCAGGCTGGTAACAACATGCAGATAGATAGAAATGAGAAAGGCATTCAGTCCAGTGCATTTATGGATAGGCAGAGTAATTGGGATCAAGATAGTGGAAGCACAGGAACAGATGTTATTTCTTTTACATTCACTGCTCCGATGACACGATCAGGACCTGGTTCTGGGAGGTCCACGGAGACTGGAGAAAACAGTAAGATCTTCTTAGCAGGTTCTCAAAGTAAAAGATCACTCCTGAGCTCAGATGGCACGAGTGCTTCAAAATTTTCTATCCTTGGACATAATGTCAAAGGAGGTGATGCATTAAGCACTCTTTTGGAGCAAAAACTAAAAGAACTGGCTCACAAGGTAGAGTTTTCCCAACAGAAATCAGTAACGGTCTTACATGATAATGTACCTGGTCTGAACGCCACAATGAGCTCTAGTATGCAGGAATGGAATGAATCCAAAGATGGAATGCACACAGATAATCAGGTAAGCAAACCCATCTCTGATGTACATAATGGATCCTAGCAGATATTGAATTGGTAATTATTTATTAAGTTCCATCTCGTGTCTTATGTAGAATATATTTCCTGGATATTAGTGATCCATTTCATAAAGAGTTTCTGTTAGCTGAATGAATCTGAACAGATCATATTATTAAATCTGCAAACTTGATTAGCAAACCTTATTCCTGTGTACAACAAGCAAGAATTTTAGTTAGCACATGGAAGTGCCATTTGTTCAAGTGAGAGGCAAAATTTTTATCAGGAGGCTAATATGTTCTTTATAAGCTTATAAACTAATAGTTTTCAGTTCAACAGTGGTGGTGCTTTCGGCTTTTGCAAATATATATCAAACCATTCAATTTTCTATCTTTTCTGCACTAGAATTTTCAAAGCGCACCAAGAAAAACTTTCAGAATCACTGAAAAAGTTAAAGACTGGCAAGAATATAAACGCAGGCATTAATATGTTACTTGTTAATTAAAGCCTATACCTCACTCATCAGAGGACAGTAAAGTCTGTTATAGTTCTCTATTATGTATGTAATAGCTAATCATATGTTTTTGTACTTAGGGGGTGCGAGAAGAAATGAGCATGAGTGACATTAACATATCTCAAGCGAGAAGGGTACTTGACTGCCGGCTTCCAAGTCCGGTTTCAGTTCTTGAGCACTCTCCTCTTGCAGAGAGTTGCAATTCTTCAGATACTGCAGACAGTAACAGTACTGGAGGTAAGAAGTGTGCTTTTGCTGTTGTTTATGTGCTGCATCACATTTGTAACAAACTGAGAACTGAGCTGAGCTTTTATTACCAATTGCAGGTAGCAAGCAGAGTTCATCAGTTCAGGCGCAGGAAGTGTTTGATACATATACCTTAAAGATGTTTCTTCCAATTGAAGGAGATGCTGAGTTATCAGACTCAGCTTCTTCTACTTCTGCTGGAACTTTGGCAAAAAGGCAAGAGACTACCTTAACCTTAACTGACTCTGGGAAGTGTAGAACGTGGGAACTAGACTATGTGAAGGAGATACTATGCAACATAGAGATGATGTTTAAGGATTATGCTTTGGGCAGAGTTCATGAGATCATAAACCCTCATCTTTTTGATCAATTGGTGGAACATCGGAAAGGTTACCAAAATCGTGGTGGAGCAATTCCCAGAATAAACCAAAGGGTTCTGTTTGATTGTGTGAACGAATGCTTGGAACTGAGATGCAGACAATATGTCAGTGGAGGATGCAAATTATGGGCCAAGGGTCTATCAGTGGTTAGAAGAAAGGACAGATTAGCTGAAGAAGTCTACAAAGAAATTTCAGGTTGGAGTGCTGTTGGAGATTCTATGATTGATGAACTAGTAGATAAAGACATGAGCAGCCAATATGGAAGATGGCTCAACTTTGATATTGAAGCATTTGAACTTGGGAAACAGATTGAGTCTCGCATTGTTAATTCTTTGATAGATGAAGTGGTAGCTGATATCTTGGTGCTTTGAAAGCTTAAACTGAAATTTTACTTCACCTTCGCTGTAAGTTATTCATCTTCTGTCACCTTTGTTTTGCAGATTAGTCGTCTTCCAATATAGATTTTCCAAGGTGTTCTCTTTTGGGGGCATCAGGATAGTTTATGAAATGATGACTCATATTCAGTGTGCATGGCAATAACAGAGACCATATTTTCTATCTGTTGGATATTTTCTTGCTCTTATTCAAAGACTAATCTGAAACATAGATGTGATACTCAGCAAAAGCATTAGCTGATAAAGCAAATCACTCCACCAATACATGGATTCCTTGTTAGAATTTCCATCTGGTCTTGCTTGCCCATAAAGTGAAAACCACCCAACCACACACCCCAAAGAGTAATGAGCAAGAAACTTTTATACAAATTGTTACAATTTGTATGGCTATGTAATGAGCAAGAGATTCTTGAACAAATGTTAAGAGAAGCCAAATTTCAATCTTTCTGTTGGATATGGCCCTGCTGACACTTGACAATTAATTTCTGGAAGTTTGAGGTTCAGTTTTGGACCTTGCATGATGCTGCTTTTGAAGGTATGGGCAAGGAGTGGATATAATTTTTTTGCATGGGATGAATTGACAAATACCAATACAAAGCTATTTATTATGCTGAGTCCCCTACTTATTTCAGATAACAACTTCTTGTACATAAATCTTGGTGTTCTGTCAGTTTTTTGAAGAAATTGAATTCAAAGTTACTAGTTCAATGAAAATGTTCATGCAAAAATTACTTTTTTCATGCCTGGCATTCTGATTCTTAATCTTCTCATGCTAGCACTTATGCTTGTGGCTCTATTATGACCAGATCAGAATGTCTTCCTCTTCACTCCACACATTAAGCTCTTCACATGCACCATTATGATCCCAATGAAGCATTTCATCGGTAAAATAGGAAACAATTGGTGATGAGCATGCATATAGGTCCCTGGTCTCTGAATTTGAGCTCCAAGCCGCCCCACAGTCCCTCTCCTCACTTGTGGTAGCACTGTCTGTATTCATGAGTACGCTGTCTATCTCATCATTAATCAGAATATTCCCCCTTTGATCTTTTGTCTCGTCTTCTACAAAGTGTTCGAAGGGCATTAATATGTCTTCATCTACCTCCTTCTCTGGTCCCAACATCTCTTTAGCCCTTAAATCTTTAGGTGACAGCATAAATGCATTAGGCCATCCTTCTGTGCATAATAAATCACCACCGCCAGAGAATGAACCTTTTAGACTTACACTTTTTTCCCTGCTGTTCCTTTCACAAAGGTTTAGTGGATCCAAGTCCTTTTCCCCTCCCATTTTGGCTGACCCTACTATATTGGCACCACTGGGTAGGTAGTCTAAGCCTGCTTCATTGGCTATGGCCACACTTGCAGAATTATTCTCAGGGCCTCTAGTATTTCTTGATGCTGTAGAATGTGGATTAATATTCTTGTTATACTTCTTGGCAACTGCTCGGCTCACTCGACCTACTCTTTTCTTGCCTGTGCTTGCCATCTTGATCATATCTGCTGCAGAGAGTGTAGATTCACCAATGGACCTGAACCTGTATATTCTCCTGCTCAAATGAGAGTTCCAATAGTTCTTTATCTCATTGTCTGTTCTGCCTGGTAAATGGCTAGCTATCAAGGACCACCTACAAAAGTGTCATCTTTTAAAACAGTTCTACTTCAATAAAACTATACTTAAATATCACAACTGTCACCATATTGGAAAAGATGTAAATGAAGAGTAGCCACCTCTAACCTTGTTGGCAAATTATTTGCCATTTAACCTTTGTTTGCATTACTAGAAAAGATGAAAAGATGTTTGCTAAATTTCCTCAGCTGAATTATAGGAAAATGATAGGTAAAGGAAGGTGATGTGACCATAGAAATAACCAAAAAAAAAAAAAACAATCATCCACATCCTTCTTTGAGTGGGTTGGCAAAATCATTCATTTGAATAAGATCCTCCAATGAATAAATCACATGTATATTATTTTGATACGTGAAGTAACTATCATAATATGACAATACATAAAGAATCATGAGTAAATTACGTGTATACTATTGTGACACATGAAGAAACTATTGTGATATGTTAATACGTGAAGTAACTTCGATAAATCGTACGTATACTATTGTGACACGTGAAGTAGCTTATCTACAAGTTCAACAACTTATTTGAAAGTCACCTTATTTTTTTCCAACGTCTTTTTTCATGTATGGCGACTAAAAATACATCTTAAGCAGTTAAAGAACCCTCCCCAAACTTGAGAGTCACTAACCAACCCCAGAACACAGCCATTAGCATGTTCCTATTTTATGAAGTGATGGATGATTCTTTTACTGTGTTATCATACCATACTACTGTTGTGTTAAAGGGAAAACATGAACTTGGATAGTTAGGTACCAAAAAATGTGCAGAAAAATGAAGATTAATACTAAAAGAAAAGCAAAGAAAATAACGATGAAGAAGAACAACAACAAAAACGCATATAAAAACTAAGAGGGAAGGAGAAATACTAAAGCCACTCACCTATTTCCCAAGTTTTTATGCAACTTCACAATTGTCACCTCTTCATCTGCAGTAAAGTTCCCTCTCTTCACATCTGCTCTCAAGTAGTTCATCCACCTTAGTCTGCAACTCTTTCCACACCTCAACAAACCTTATCAAATGACAAAACTCCATTAGGATGAGTTTTGATGATACAAAACGAAACTCGTTAAGACATTCTCATGGAAACAAACAAAGAAACATATGATTTTGTTACTTGGTTTCTGTTTTTGTCTCATTTTTGTTACGTTTTTGGTTGATGCACAAGAAGAACTAATGAATAGTACCTGCATTCTTGGGCAGTGATCTCCAGGAGCCATCTCCATTGGCCTTGATGTAGTTGATCAGCTTCTCATCTTCTTCTGCAGTCCATTTCCCTTTCTTTAGTCCCGCCTTTTCACAGCAAGGAGTTCTCCCCATCTCTGTACCAAGACAACGTAGATGAAGAGAAGCTGCAGCAGCAGCAGCACCACCACCACCACCAGCCACCGCCCCCGCCACCTTCTTTTAGTTGTCTAAGCTTTTATATGAGCATACATTTCAAAAGATGGAAAGTGTTTGTATATAAATGTGCCAATGGAGTTAGATGTTTGCATTGTCTTAGTGTGCTGGAATTTATTGTCTTTGGCATTTTCTGTGTCTTATCATTTTGATAGTGAAGTGTCTTATATGAAATAATTTCCTAATTAAATGAGAGAAGTTGAGGAAACATACACATATGCATATTTTGGTGTTGTGAAGTGTTCTAACATCATGTATTGAAATGACAAAATTAGCCTTGCCCTCAACTATATATGCTGCAATTTAATGTATTTAAAAATAATAAAGTTTAGCATTCACCATGGAAGAGGGAGTACTATTGATTCTGAACAAAATACAAATTTGTATAGAATTTTTTTAATGCTATATTCAATAGTCTATCAATCATGCATAGTAACACTAATAGACAAAATTAATGAGAGATCATTGTGAATGGAAAATGACATAGTTAGACTTCTTTGTGTGGTTCTTAAATGGAATTCACTTATTTTGGACTCACTCAGAAAAAGTCAGAAATTATAATTTTGAGGAGTGAAATTATAAATTTTCAAGCTGCAAGAATGCAAAGTTTGTGATTTTAATTTAACAATCATAACAAAATAGATTTTCCCACTAGAGCCATTGCATTTAGGGTTGGCAACAGGTTGGATTCGCATCGAATCAGTTATATTCAAATTCGAATTCAATTACCAAAATTTATATCCAAATTCGATCTTATATCCTATCGAATCTTTATTTGTCAATACCATATTCAAATCCGATAGATATCCAAATTTTGATAATAAAAAAAATACGACCCAATTTAATATTTTTTCTTTTTTCTTTTTCTTGTGGATTGTACAAAAATATTGTATTTATAAAGTAAATTTACATCATATTTGAACTTTTAACAACTGTTTATTATATATTAGTCCAAAAGTTCAATATTTAAATACTAAACCCTTATTCCACTTTATATTAATGCATAGATGATCTATTATATATTATTATATTTAATATTTTATCAGTATCTCTCTTATTTTTTAGACTAAAAACTCAATATTAATATCATAATATAGATATTAATTTAGATATTAAGCCAATCTAATATATAGATTTTATTTTAAAATTTTTATTAATACTATATATAAGAGTATTAATTTAATGACAGCCCTAATAACATTTTAAAGGGTGGTTTTGACTCCTATGTAGTAATGAAAGTGCACTTTTTTGAAGGACTTTTGGGTGAGTTGTTACATTCATTAATTGGGTCATGTTTCCAGTCCCTTCGGGAGACAGTTGAATTTAATTCTTTTGGGCTCCATATATTTCATCATAAACAAAGCGTACATAAATTTCATGGCTGTGTGCAAAACACATAGCCAAGTTGTTGTCCTCAAGAGATAAACCATGGAACAAATGAGAAAGATGAAGTAACAATCTAAATTAACCCTTGATTGAATTAAACATCAATACTTCGATATTTTCATATTTAATCTAAGTCAACTTCAAATATTTTTTTTGTCAAATACACCACGCCTAACATTTATAAGCTTAACAAGTCAAGATTAATGATCGAGATAAAATATCTTGCTTCAATAAATTTTATTATTTAAAAAGTAATTCGTGATAAATTTTTCTATCTAAATCCAAGCACAAATAATTTTGTATTAGAGAATTTAACAAACTTAGACTGTCTAAATATTCTTTAATGTCTCGATTATTTATGGAAGGTGAAAGCAGATGATGAATCATCTACTTTCGAAAGCAACCGTTAACAGTATTTAGATTTGGAACCTTCCGATAGGTCCGTTTATTAGAGATCCAAAATGGTTCAGGGAACAAAAAAACTCTTTCTCCTTCCATATGATTGGAGAATAAAGACTGGACAATAATGTGCAAAACAAGGACAAACTCTTAATTATTGAGTTTACACCTTGTTCTTCCTGTACAGCGGGTGTCTAACCCTTACCGGATATCACTATCTAATAAACTTGCATGTGATTCAGGGGATGGGGCTCCAAAGGTGAAAAACAAAAGCAAGATTTGAATTAGTTAAAATGGGTAACCTCATGTATACACACACATATATATATATGGATCAATTTAGGTACAAAAGCCGGACCTCACATGTAACATGTGAAAATAATACCATTGGGCCAAAGGCCATTCAATGTAAGAAGGGTAACCTTATGCTGTGGTCCATTCTACTGCTCTGTTATGCAGCAACACAGAGTACCAATGCATATGAAAAGAAGAAACAGAGAATTCAATTCAATTCATCAAACCAACCATCAAGTGGGGGATCACACCCCTGTCTACATTTCATACCAATGATTTCAGTAAAGGCCATTCTTGCAAAAAGCAATCAAATTGCACGGCCATTAATCGATACACGACAGATTGTACAGACACCTAGTACAAACTCTAATGCTGAATGGAGTGCTTCTATTCCATGGTAGCATCATAATGCATAACCATGAAGGGCAAGTCAAATTTTCGGGTGCCAGAGAGAAAAGATGGCTGATATTAAGGTAAATCGAATTATATTTACAAGAGAGTAGAGGAATGTACAGAAAGTCACCAGCAGAAGGGACAGTTTAGGGTTAACCTGGGCATTGTCCTTCATCTTAGATGCTGCTCTCTTAAATACCTTGACATAACGAAATAGCAAGCTCACCGAAGATCTACCACATCATACTTCAAATTGGAATTCATATAAACATGAGAGCAGTGCTCGTAAATGGGACTTCCATCGTTGGGCTCTTCATGAGGATGGAAACCACGCTGTTGACAGTTTCGCATAACAGCAATACCACCAGGATCGGAAAGATGAAATATGCCATGAGGACTGCAATAAATGTAAAAAGAAAAGTCGAGCTTTAGGTGAGCCATGGATTTATAAGGAAAATTAGTTAGAAGAAAGAAATTCATAGATAAATAACTATAAAGGAAAAGAGATGGAATTGCTAAGTCGGACTAATGGGGATCCTACCTCGATGTGTCAGTAGGAGCCATGACAATTGCAATTGCTTCTGGTAACATGACCTAGAAACAAGTCAGAGATTCTTTAGATTAAAATGTACGAGTCTAAACTATAACGGAGCACCCGAAGAAAACAAAAGCCAGAAAGCAAATTTGGTTGAGTAAATCCAGATGTAGAAATATTTGTTAACTGACAGTCTACTGATTTGTCCTTAATCTTTTCTTTTTTTCCTCAGCAGTTG
The DNA here is from genome assembly GCA_018894105.1 of Jacaranda mimosifolia. NCBI lineage: Eukaryota > Viridiplantae > Streptophyta > Magnoliopsida > Lamiales > Bignoniaceae > Jacaranda > Jacaranda mimosifolia. The sequence goes on from CM032123.1 coordinate 39,408,152, forward strand.
CTAGATCATTCCTGTACAATTTTCACAAAAATAATGTCTGCATCATTTCCTTCCAAGAAGCAGATCTACTTTAGTTCAGCCAATTTCATTTATGTGCTATGTCGTCAAATTGGCAAATAATATTTACAGATTCAGGTGATAAATATGATGAGATTTACTTACTACCAGAAGGAGCAGGTCAAAGTTATATGAAGCTCATTTGAGAGAGAGAGAGATTTTAACTGATCTTGAATTGATAAATTACAATCAGTGAAGTGTTGTATAAATCATCTGGATTATAGGAATCCAATCTTCATCAGCATCTTTTTACGACCTAAAGAGATCTCAATAAATACATCTGATCAATAGCCACAGATGTCATCTTGACCTTAGTATGTTACATAGGCCATGCAGAAGGGAATAATTAGCTATAGAGGAATGGAGGGAATCAAGTAAAATCAAGGGATGATCCATGTATCTTAATGAAACCTCTCTATTTTCCAAAGGCAGAAATTACAAAAAAGCCATCTCCTTCCTCTCCAGTATCATCCTTACCATCAAAACAAGCAGAACCTTCAGAAATTAAAAATCTCAAGATTAAATATCATACAGAATGCATTGGCAATACCTGATATGAATAATGCGTGTGCAGATCAACAGAAGACATAAAACACGTTTGAGTTGGATGCGTCTGCAAATCAAGAATAAATTTGTCAAAAGCAGAATTTAACTGGTGATTAGAAGAACATATATACTATTTGCACGGGAATTTTTTTTGTTTTTTTCCTCATATACACAGCCACAGTTGTTATCTCTTTTTTTCCTCTCAAATTATGACAACACCAAGTCAAAACTCAATAAGTCCAAAAATCAAAACCACTGGGATTCAGCTTCAAGACGGAAAAGTCTCTGCAACAAAGAATCATAAACAACAAACAAGAAATATAAAATCCATAACAATTTGCTTCTTCAAAATTAAAGATGAAGTCTCATATAAGATCAACCAGATTTCAATAAGCAGATATTTATCTCTGTACACCCTCTGAACAGAAGACATGGAAACAAAAACTACGATGCTCATGCAAATTTGGTAAATGGAGGACAAAAGGTAAGCAAAATAAAATGACAAGAAACCACAGTGCTCATGATAGCGACGGTCCATTATTTTTTCCCTTTTGTTTACATTATAAAGCATCACAAACGTATCAACAATTGAATCCTTAACAACCAAAAATTGGCAAAGAATTCATTATACCTAAGCGTCATTGCTATAATAATCACTAGATCAATGTGAGATAGGTTTCCAGTCATCTAGAATCCTAGAGCTTACTGCAATTGAATGAGCTGAAATGGTAGCAAACACATGTCAGTGATGCTAATTTAAGACTTACATGAATCCACCCAAGAGGAAACAAGGAGCGTTTGTCTTGCACCTCAAAAATCTCTTCTTCATTCAATGTCTGGCACTAAACATAAATAGAAGCATACTTTGAGCTTATATTTGTTATTTTGATCAACAAGAAGAAAAACTGCAAGCATAATGTAACTTAATAAGAAACCTGAAATCAGCAGGCATTTGTGAACTAAAACCTATGATAAACATATCATGATATTTAAAACGAAGATATGATATGGAAAAAATCTACTTGTCTGTACTTTAAAAACTGGAAATTTGGGGCTGATATCAATCAAGCAAAAAGAATAAGCACTAATTTCTTCACGTGCAGAAAGAATAGGAACTCCTGTCTACCAATGAAGAGAGAGAGAGAGACAGAGAGAGAGTTCTCATGGTCATAATAATTGTTAATAAAAAGAACTCACAATATTTAAGACACAACTTTTCAAACTAATAAAACTCATTTCACATATTTTTAAAAGAATGAAGAGTGTATTATTCGAAAATCACAATAAGAATAGAAGTTTTTTTATTTTTTATTTTTTTTCCCTCTTTAAAAGATGCAGCCTCAGATGCTACCGAATCCGAAGTTGACTCCTGCTTAGGAATTATGAGTGTAGTAATATGGAATACTCTGTTCCGCTGCAAATCAATTAAATACAAAGTGTTAGACGCCACAAATGTGAAATCATCAAAGTAAGCTGTCATAATTCCCATTAGAAAACAATTAAAGGAACTGAAGTCTTACAAGTGAAACAGCAAGAACACCACAAGTTTCCAAATTCTTTTCTGTATTTTGCTGCGCCAATCTCAGAAAACCTTCCATCATCTTCACTGGCTGCAACATAAGTAAACATATAGGAATTCAATCCTCCCAAACGGTAATCCAAACTGCAAGACTCTTTAATAGATAAAAGCAAACAAAAATCTCAATGTTAACTCAAATCTTAAGATAAGGCAGCAATTATCTATCGACATTACAGCTAACACGGACTCACAATATGAAGATCTTGATAAGATCCGGATCTGGATGGCCGATCCTTAGAGAGGTGCAGTGATCCTGGCCTTGTATAAGACACTTTAGATGGACAGATGGGAAGCATCTCAGAATGCACTTGGACCTGAATAGGAGGTGGCTTGGGTTGCCAGACATTACCCAACTGAAAATCATTTTTCTCCATTTCATGCTTTAGTGGAAGACCAGATTCCTCGGCAGGATTTAAACATCTGTCATCATCCAAAGACAGAACAGGCTCCATGGTTGACTTTTCCTCTTTTGAATCACAATCTTCTATTGCCCCAGGATCATGTTGTCCAACCAGATTCACACTATAAACATAGTGACACAATATGGAATTGTTACGAGCAATTAACTTACAATACAGATGTGTGCCTGTGTGTGCTCTGTGCATCTTTACTGGTTCATTTTACGGTGAATATATAACCAAAAGAAAATTTCTAAAATTTCAGCTATCATTAGTGATCATATAAAAATCAGCTATTTAAGGTTCATAGAATCATTACCTTGAAATTTTACTCGCATCCATGACAACATTGGTTGGATAGTTAATCTGGGTATGACTAGATTAATTAACCAAACAAGAGCGAAAGTTAACACTAGATTAAATAAGAGTAACAAGTCTCTTTTACGGAATAAGTAAAGAATAAAAAAAATACGAATGTTCACTCTCATCACCTTGATCTTTGCACTTGGCCCCATCCATCGACCATGTACACCATTCAGTCCTAAAATTGAATGCCTGGACAATGTTTCCTGCTTTGGAAGCGGTGAACCAAGAGATCTGTCAAATATCAGATATTTGTCAGTCTATTTAAGTTACTGAAACTGAACAGCTGTATGGTTCAATCTTCTCCTGCACAGATCATTTACCCAAAAGAAACTTAGCAAAGAGGCCTTAGATAGAACTATCCTACAGATTCAAAACGGAAGGTGGCAAGCTAGTTGATAATGGCAGCGGAAAGAACAAGACAAAGACCAGTGATGCCAGATCCACCAACAAAATTAAAGACGAAGCAACAGGACAAAGTAATACCTGGAAAGGTTCTAGACTAGTAGTTGGCAACAGGTAAGCAAGATAACGCATGTGTGTGAAAACATAAACGTAGAAAAACCTTACATTGTGTGTGACTATTAGCAAAACGAAAAATGAAAATACATTCAAACAAAACTACAATATTTTATGCAACTCTACGGTTATAATTCTCCAGGATTCAGAAATATTTATGCCTAAACAAGTTCGTGTATTTTCTAATATTTTTGACGAAAACGTAAATCAACAATAAAAATGTCCTGAAACTATTTTGTCCTGAACAAATTTGAAATTTTATTGAATGACAGGACAAGGCCTTTCAAGATTCAAGTGTTCCCCTAAAAGATAAAGAAGAGAAACTAAATCACAGATCATAATATTGAGTATCCAAAATATAATCACCATTCAGTTAAGATAATAAATTAAGCTGAAAGGTTCCAAGCACAAATGCATGAGAGGAAGGATTTCAATCAGTAATGAAATAATATGCAAATTGGTCATTAATTATCACACTTCAGCATACAAAGCAATTATGGGCTGATAAAGATAGGAGAAGAGCGCTAATAATAAGGTGAAGGATAAGATATATTCTAGTGAGCAGCATAAACCGGCTCACAAATGACATGTACCGCAGGCATTTCCACAAAGAGGAAAATATTGCTCATTTGAATAAAGTAATAAAAGGATAAGTACTTAATACTCCTATAGAGTTTTGTGGAAATAACTAGCAAAACAACTTAACAGATTATAACAATTAATTACAAGTATTTTCACAATGCACTCACGGCTTCTGGAACTGTGAATCAAAGGAATTCATAGTGAAACCCGAGTATACTCATTATTTGGCTTCAATGAGGATGGAGGCCTTGTCATGACTGGCAACCACTGATCAATAGAATAAGGTAACAAGAAGGCAGAATATGATCAAATACTCAATAAAAAGTAAAAGAGAGAGGGGATAGGGCAGAGAATGGTAAGAGAATAACATTGACGAGTTAACACATTCTAGTGACTGTAACATACTTTTGGAGAGAAAAGGGAGGAGAGGAGATAGCATTATCAACACAAGAAAAGACAATGCTCCAGAAGGAAGGCAAGATAGGAAATAAAACTGATAAGTAAGCCTGAAAGAGCACTTGCAATAAACTGTAAAACAAACCAATATCTAAGTGGTGCTGAAAAAGGTTCTTCCACTTGAGTGTAATATTCATATTCCATATGACATGTCTTATCATACTAAAACAGGATTTTCTTCAATTAAGAAAACTTATTGTCTACCCCAAAAAGTTCATATTTTTAAATCTTATTTATATTTTCTTCATTTGCTCCAAAGATTTCCATATGCATTAATTTCCATTACTTCACAGCTAGAATCATCAGAAAAGCAATCCTAGTTCTATAATATTATATTTTTTACTAGTCCAAAGTAGGGTAAGATCACTTTATCTCAAACATACAAGGAACAGAATGCAAAAAATACAGAAATTAATGTGTTTTCAACTGCTAGATGCCCTGTACGTTATCAAACCAGAATAAATTTTAGTCCATAGGATTTATTAAACTAGAAACTGATTATGGTGCTAGATGAGTATTATTAAAAACAAATACTAACAACACCAAAATTCTCTTACTCAAATTAGAGACTGCAATTAAAAGAAAAATAACTGGACTGAACTTAAATGAAAGGAAATTGCATTATTTATTTGCACTTTTATTTCTACCTTCCTTATTAATTTAATTTAGAAAGAAAAGTAGCTATGGCTGCCGATGTTCATTAGATCTAGTTCATTAAGATTATCTAAAGAAGTTTCTCCTCAAGAACATAGATAAGCAAATGAAGGAATGACTGGATGCCTGCTTATTTCTGTAGCTTAAGGAAGCCTCATTGTTCAAAGAGTTAAATCTTGATGGGCATCAAACTGATGCACATGAGATGTTGTGTTAACTTTATCCAGTTCAGCTAACTGATCCTGCAAATGGTTTTAAAGTCTCTAACTCGTCTTGCACGGCAAAAAATTTCAGCAATACCATGATGATATCAAATTGAACCCATAGAATGCAGTTATGAAATTGATAGTGCCTTCTTTAAAAAAAAAAGTTTTTTTTCTTTTGGACACAAAGCCTGGTAATCTCGATAATAGGGTACGGTTTCAGACACCAAACTGTTTAAATTCAATCCATAAACTCATAGAATAAATAACTGGTGAACTGTCAAAATTCCACAAACAAAGACACGCCAAAGCCTTTACCTTGAATATCTGAGCAGTATGACATACAAGTCTGAAATTTTTCTCCATCCTGTAGCTATGTGCCTAAACCATAAAACCATTAAAGATTCAGTTACAGCTCAGAAAGTAGAAATTTGTTATTACCAAGCTATGACAAATCACAATATTTCAACACTAATTTCAGAGTCAAAAGAAATACTTTAAACCGAACCCAATGGATGTAAATTTTGCGAAACTGATTAGAAACTAAAGTGATCAACCAATCAAAAACAATTTGACACCACAAAATTTAATAAGAATTGATCACATTTCAGCAGCCAAGAAAATCATAACATAACTTAATTAACTTTCTTGAGCTAAATGAACAAAAAGCACGCATAGAAGCGCATATCGAACAACAAAAGCAGACTACAGACTAAATACCAATAATGCACCTAATCAATTTCGCTCCTTTCAAGAAAATTCTCAACTCGCATTCACTGAAAGAGCAGAAAGCATACAAAGTTCGATCTTTTAACCAAAATAATAGACGCTTGCGCGTTTAACGACCTGTTTGAGGAGATTGCCGGCAATGCGATAATAATTGCGGAGAGAGATCCGATTGTCGACGTGATCTTTCGCGTCATGGCGTTGAAATTCAACGTAGTCGAATTGTTCGCCGGCCGCCTCATTTTCACAGCGTGAACTCTGGAGCTTTCCGGCCGTAATTGATTCTCCGGCGAGACACAGGGAGCAAGCAAAAGAATAGCGCTCTATGATAAAAGCACTTTAGTAGTTTAATTTTAATTAACAGACAAAATTGCCCCTCAATCTACTAAATTTGTAAGTCCCATCATTATTTATTTCAATAAAACAAATTTAATATTTTATCACTTACTAACTACTCCATTTTTATTTTTTTATTTTTTGATAGGGATAGTTCTCAATTTGATTTGAATACCCCAGCAATTTCGAACTCACCCCTGATTTAGGGTTAGAATTGATGCAACTAAGATTACTTCAGCCTCCACATCACCCTCGTTAGAATCACAAGCCAGCGACACTTACTAACTCCTTCATTGCGTATGTTTTGTTTTGTGGTCGAACATTCTCTTATTATTCGAAAATGTATTATAATATTTTTAGCATTGATAAAAAAATTAAAAATATCAAATATAAAATAAATGTTGAAATGTGGTGTTGTTTTTTATTTTAGTTCTCAAAAATAGGAAGTCCGAAACATGGATGTTTCAATATATCATGATATAGAATTGGGATTGAACTTTCACCATGACTTCAAATATATAGAATGTTTATAATTTTGTCACTAAGTATATGAAATTTTTATTTAATTTGGTTTAGTCCAAAATCATTTCATCCATTAAATTATTAAAATTTGGATAATTTAAATCAAGTGATTTCAAACGTAATGTGTTATAAACCATGACCTATAAATAATTTTGTTTTGAGCATTTATAAGATTATAGTCATCCTAGTCTCCAAACACAAACATAACGAAGTTTTGTTAGGCAAATTCAATAATCATAATAGTTTCTTTATGTTTTTTGAGACTTTTAAGTTCAAACCAACCTTAAGATCTATTCAACTCAACAAAACCAATTAATTTTTGTTAGGTAAACGCAACTACTTTTATTTTTGTTGTGTAACTTAACGATCCTAATCAGTTTTGTGCTTCCAAAGACTTTTATGTCTTGTTCAGGGTTAAAGCAGACTTCATAGTCGTGCCATCTAAAACTAAAATTGTGTTTGGCTAAGCTTATTTAAAATATCTTATAAGTTCCAACATCTTATAAGATATTTTTGGAACTTATAAAATGTTAGTTCTTATTTTTAAAATAAATTGTTGAAGTATTTAGATAAAATAAAATTTTGAAACTTATAAAATGTCAATAACAGTAATTTTATAATTAAAATTATATATTCCCCATAATGCATACATATATTCTACATCTCCATCCGACATGTAAACTATATATTTCGGTTTCACAAACAACATTTGTTACAGTAGAAGTACATGCCACCCCACAAACATCAACACAAGCGCGTAGAGAATAGAGCTAGGCATCCAGTTCGCAACAGCGTCATCAGCTTGTATATGCTCGGCCACATTGAAGTCACCTGTCCAAAAAATAAAATAAGTATACATATTTATTCTGATTCAAACGAGAAATGTATTCACACGGGAATATGCCCACTTTAACTTTGAATATTATTATTAGGAGAGTTGTGCAAATCCAAACTAGTCTTACTTTGACTCCACATCAAGTGAGTGTCATTCTCATTTTGTCATATATACTTCTAACCTCTAAATTAGGGTTGTCAATGGATCGGATTTTAGTCCGAATCCAATCTGAATTCAATCCGAATTTTAGGATTTTTGTCCGATTAAAATATTCAATGGATTAGATCCAATTATAAATATTCAAAATCCGAAATAAGTGGATCGGATATGGAATTAAGCAATCCGATCCGTTAAATATCTGAATCCGAATTTTAATATTTTTTATTAAATTAATACTCTTATATATAATATTAATAATATTTTAAAATAAAATTTATATATTATATTGACCTAATATCTATATTATACTATTAATATTGAGTTTTTTAACGTAAAAAATAAGATGGATATTGATAAAATATCAAATATAATAACATATAATATTTTATCTATACATTAATATAATGTGAAAAATGACTTTAATATTCAAATATTTAACTTTTTGACTAATATATAATAAAAAGTTGTTAAAAATTCAAATATGACATATATTTACTTTATAAATACAATATTTTTATAAAATTTAAAAGGAAAAAAAAAGAAAGAAAAAAAATGAAATCGGATCCGATTTTTTAACCGGGTTTCGGATATCCATCGGATTCAGATATGATACTGATTAACAAATATCCTATCGAATTTCGGGTCGGATTCGGATATAAATTTTGTTAATCGGATTCAGATTCGGATATGACAGATCCGATCCAAATCCGACCCGTTGACAACCCTACTCTAAATGATTAGATGAGGCAAAATTATTCACTTAACCTCTTTTAGGCCCATAGCTACATCCACCCTCAATTGTTTCCTTCACATCTTTAAGTGTAGCCCTGTTGAAAAACACGAAATGTTTCAAGATGCCATCGATGCAGTCCAACACAAGGCGAGTCTCAGCCAGGCACGGCCCACTGCAATACTGATCAGTGTACTCAGGCGGCACGTGCAGCTCTCCTTCTTGAGTGAGCCTGTGAGTTTCTTCGCAGCTACTGTATATCTGCCGATCAGATAGAAATTGAAATAAAAACAGAATCTCTTACATACTCAAAAAATGAATACATATATATATATATATATTCAAGGGTGGAGTCAGAATTTTTTACCTTGGGGCGAGAATGGATCGTACTAAATAAATATATATATATTAATTTATTTTGAGGGGGACGAAATATGTATTTTCAACTAAACAAAGAATAATTTTGTCACATGAGGGATGACAAAATTATAAATTTCATAAAATCCGTATATTATATTCAGGTTTTCAAAAATTTGAGGAGGGCAGTTGCCTTTGCGCCCTTGGCCCTCTTTGTGGCTCCATGTTGTGCATATTACTCCGTAAAAATCTCTTACATACTCCAAAAATGAATACATATATATATTCAGCAGTGGAGTCAGAATTTTTTATCCTGGGATAGATTAGATGGTAATAAATATATATATATATATGTATATATTAATTTATCATCTCTTTGTAAGCAAGTTAAAAGCAATTCATATGAGTTTTTCAAATTAACAAATGTTCAAAAATTGAGGAGGGCAGTTGTCGTTCCCCCCTCGGCCCTCTATGAGGCTTCATGTTGTGTATATTATTCCGTACTTACATATTTATCGTGCAAACATTCCAGGGCTTTGTCGAAATTAACAGGATGTGGATAAGTGCCTGCCAAAATAAAACTTAATATTATTAAAAATTCTTGAAAGAGTACTATTTAATGCAATTGAAATAACTGAATTTTTGATTGTTCGATCAATTAAAGAATGAAACTTATAGTGTCTCTACATCACCTTCAGCTGGAGGGACATATTCAACTTCAGCTGGAGGAACATATTCACCTTCCGCTGGAGGAACATATTCGCCTACATCACCTTCAACTGGAGGGACATATTCATCTGCAAGTACACCTGCAGTGCCCAAATGGGGATAAAGTTATGAGATGGAAAGAAGAAAAATGAAGAAATACTTCATAGTTATCAAAAATTGCATACCAAATTTACAAGTGGAAACAAAGATGTAAACCATAGTTGAAACCAGCAGAAGGAAATGCCTGGAAGAGTGTGAGGATGCCATTGCAGCTGGATTAGAGCAAGATTTAGGCCAAGTGTATATATATAATCCAAGATGTGTTCATCTTCTAGTTGCCACAAAGTACAAGTAGATGAACAATTTGTTTCTCCCCAGTACTACATTAATTCATAAAGAGGGATGTTTCTTATGTTAGAAAAATACATTTTTGATGTAATCTGAAGTCTTGAGGTTGAAGAGTTGTCTTAATCAAGAATCTGTCTGGAGAATTCTACTGTGAGAGAAAAGGGATAGAATCATAGGTGATCTTCTTGAAATGTGGTTAAAATTGGATAGAGTGAAGGTGACTATGGGTGAGAGGGCGGTTGGGCTACACACAACCAATTCTCACATACTTTTTTGCTTTTGAGAGATGGAAATCAAACCCATGAGCACAAGTTAACGTTGTATTGGTTAAAAGAATCTATGTTCCAAAATCTATATGAAATTTTCATCTTATGTACATAAGAGAATACATTTTGTTATACTTCACTAAGGTCTTAGGATATATAAGTAAAAAGTTGAATAAAAAGACTAATATAATTAATCAAAAAGGACCATTAGGCCCACCTAAAAAAGTATGCTTAAGATGGGCCTCGCAGGCATAATGGGATCAAGTCCGTCAAGAACTTAACTAGTATAAATATCATTGTTTATGGCCGAAAAAGATATATAATCAATTAATTTTTCAATTCGAATTCCGTGTCTATACGAGCGCGTTTTTAGAGCATAAGTCCAACTCAACAATTTCTGAAGAGGAGCTCAAATTCGATTCCATGCAACATTATTTTTCAAATTTGAACAATGCCTATTTCCAATCAATTCAACTCCACTTCACTTCATAATCTACACTAAGAGAACAAATTGATAAAGATGTAGGATTTGGGCAAGTCGAGTGGCTTGTGGTCCAGTAATGTAAGTCTTCCACATAATGTGAAAGGTCAGGAATTCAAATCACTCGAACGGACTCCTAACGTGCGTGCGTGTGTATAAATTAAAAATAATAATAATAATAATAATAATAATAATAATAATAATATTATTATAATGTAGGACTTGGGCAACATCAGTTGGACCCATTCCGAATTACCAGGCAGGTGGAACGGTGTTTGACTGCCTGCACAAGCACAGTTTATAACTTGTAAGATTAACTTTTCAACAACTCATTAATTTCAAATGCTTTTAACCTGTCTTGGTATCTTCTCTTTCACCCCTTCATTTTCTTATTTCAAGTTGGAGCGGTAAACATCTATAAATAATTAAGTACTATAAGACTAAAATGCTACAATTTTTTCTTTTCTTTGATCAAATAGCATTTCATTAGATTAAAGTAGAGTTGATAAATATTGATAAATAATCTTAGTATAAAGTAATCGAATGAAAAAGATTCATTAAACAATAAAATATCGATTTTGAGTTATTTTTGGTGATTAATCAATAATTTCAAATTATTTTTTCATGTATTTTTATCAAGGCAGTATTTATATTTCACTGTAGGAATTGTCGCACGGTCAAATGTTTCAAATTTTCAATGGCACCTCACAATCTTATATGTGAGGTCCGAGATTCAAACATTAATAAATTTTAAGTGTATGTTAATACATAAATAATATATATATATATATATATATGTTTTAAAGAGCTTATAAGTTGATAAAAAGTATTTGGTAAATTTTTTTAAAAAAGAGCTTATAAGATCCTAAAATAAGATGTTAGGAGCTTATAAGCTCTTTTTAAAAAAAGTAAGGAGACCCTAACTTATTTTTAAAATCTTAACAAGTTCCTTCATTTTTATCCATTTTAATTACAAAATTGTTATTATTAATATCTTATAAGCTTCAATATCTTATTTTATCCAAACACTTCAATAATTTATTTTAAAAATAAGATCTAATATCTTATAAATTTTAAAAATATCTTATAAGATGAAGGAACTTATAAGATGTTTTAAATAAATTTAGTCAAACACCCTCTTAATAGCTAATTGGCCAAGTCAAAATAAGAATAACATCGTCTTCACACTTATATGTGTCAGCATGAAGTTTTAGAGTTCGAACGTTGCATGAAGTTTTAGAGTTCGAACATTAACAAATTCTTTGTCCATACATGTATGTAATATATATTATATATATTTGGGGGAGAATTTATTTGAAAAATTAGTAAGATTCAGTAATACTTTTTTATCTGTAAATATTTTTTAATGTGAAAATATAGAGGCGAGGAGAAACGAGGTTGATCGTTGTCAAAACTTCGTAAAATTTTTAGCTTCATTAAAATTTCAAGATTCACAAAATGCCTTTGTAAACCAAATAAACTGAAATTTTGATTTTTTTTAAAATTTATTAAAGAAATAAAAGAATAAATATGTCGCGTAGCATCACATCAATTTGCACCTTGTATAATTTTATCAACATTAGAGCAATTTTGTCACATTTAATAATTTGAGTAATAACAAATCAGCCCCAACATTTTGGACATATTGCACTGATATATATTTAACACAATAAATTGACATTGTAGGAAAGTATAATTGACACTTCAAGATGTACAAGCAGGCCTTCGAGGAGGAAGTTGTTGATGAGGAGTTCTCTGCAAAAAACAAATAATAATAATAATGAATTTCAATTTTTTTTCATTAAATATTATCAAATATCAATGTAAAATTAAATAAAAATAATTAAATATATATACACACATGCTCAGTTTAACCTTTTTTCATTAAAAAAAAAAAAAAGTAATTTGTTGAATGCATGCAAATATATATACTTACGCTAGTCGACATTGCAAGCAATTTCTGTGTGCATAAAATACTATTTAAATAATATATAAAATTTTGGATTAACATTTTCTTATCAAATTTTGTAAAATCAAATTATGTAATTTATATTTTGTTTAATCGAATTTAGGTCTAAAGTACATAAATAAACGGGTAACAAAAACAAAAAGATAAGATATATATTTAACAAATATATCTTTAATATAAAAAAATTTAGATATATATATATATATATATATTATACCTGCAGTTTTGGTTGTAACGTTTCTATAGCCATTGTAGTTTGTTGATTATCTCCTGCACCTTGCTGATAGTTGGAAAAAAAATAATTAGTCACATATTACCAAAATTAGTATTTTTTTTATAATTAACATTATATTATGTTTTATATATAACCAAAAAAAAATTAGAAAATTTAGATATAAATCCAACATAATAGAAAATCTAGTAATTCTTGTATTATTTTGCAATTAAATTACCTTGCATAGAGCCCAATCTGCAGAATCAAAAAATGCCCTTTCATGGTCCTGCATTTATATACTAATAAAATTTAGGCTATTTACCTTCCAAAGTTTGTGTGTGTGTGTGTGTGTATATATATATATATATATTTTTTTTTTAAAACAATTTAATTTAACAAATACTAAAATCATTAATACTTGCCTTTGAAATTAAAGGTTTCTTTTTTGGCATGAGCCCACCATACTTGGTACAAATGGAGCCACCCTGTAGTAGTAATAATAATAAAACAAGGGATTTAAGTCAATAAAATTAATTAACTATCAACTCAAACTAAAAAATCAAATCCTTATTTACAAAAATAACTTGTTCTTTTTTTTTTTAACACAAGCACATTAGAAATTCGTTCGAGCTCGAACTCCTGACCTCCACACTATGTGGAAGACTTATGTTGTCGGGCCAAGGACCATTCGGCTTATTTACAAAAATAACTTGATAAACTTTAGTTGTAATGATAATTTAATTGCTATAGGTGAGTTGACAGTGAAAAATTGATATGATCATTGTATATATTGATTATAAATGTGTTATTTTACGTTTATAAATTATTTATTTTTTTAATAATTAAGAAACAAATTTTTAAAAAAAAAATGAGTTGATGGAGCAGACGGCCGCCAAAAAATTTATAATTAAATGCAATTAAATCTATGCCGACAACTCTGATCACAATTAAATGCTTAAGATTGAGTGGCTAACATATACTATCTGGTGGGCATCACATAAAGTCCTCGGAGTTGTACCTACTAGCGGTTGATGGACCACATGTAGACCATGTTGCATGTGATTGCTTCCCATCATACCCCCAGAAGATCTATATCACGTTTGTGGAAAAATTTCTTGTTTGAATTAAATTTGATTATATTATTGTTGTATTTTGCTATATCATTAATCATTTTTTTAGATCGTATATTAATTAACTCCTTATGATTAGTTTTGATTGAACAAAATCAATACTATACTCTAAAATTTTGAGTAAATAGTAACTACTGATTGTCAAAAAAATTCAATAAGTCATTTTCAATGTAGTTTATAATTACCCATAAGTTTTTTGTTACACACATTTTAATTAGTAAAACTTATCGAGTAAAGATGGATAAAGTCCACTTTTGATAATTAAAGCTTATATATCTATTATGGCATCAAAATTTTAGTCAACTGCATGAAAATACTCCACTTGTCATGCATTTTTGAGTCCGAACTTACTGTTATAATAAGTATAAGTCATTCGTTTCACAACAGTGTCTAACAAACTCAACCTTTTCGCTAGCAAGTATTGTATTTTTTTTCTTGATTTTAAATTTTTGAATTATATTAAACTCATTAACAAGATTTCATGGGGAAAAATAAAAGGAAAAGGAGAAGAAACTATACCCAACCAATGAGATTATTGAAGAGATTGTAATGAGAAGTACCTCTTGATCTTGAGAAGAAGCACCTTTATATTCTTCACTTCTCTTGTGATCAGCCATGTGCCCCTGTTACATTCCTCATCATCAATAGAAATCAAGAACTCACACACTCACACACACACATACATATATATATATACTATGTATATATAAACACACACATACACACAGTAGAGAGAGAGGGTTATACAGGCAAAAGCAAGAGAGAAACAGAGATGCTGTGAAATGGTTTGAGGGATGAAGCAAATATAAGGGTATAGTTGAATTTGAGAAGCTAATGAAGAGAATATCCAATACCTTGAAATGGAGGAAACCAAGTGAAGCAAGCAAAGGGGAAGATAGAAAGAGATGGAAACAAAAAACAAAGACAAGGAAATATATATATATATATAAATTGGAAGGTGGAAATGGTTGGGAGGATTGAGTAAAGGGTAAAGATAAGAATATGATATTATTGCATACAAAAATATGTATACATATACGTAGTATACAATACATTTGTGGACTTAGAGGGTGTTTGGATAAGCTTTTTTAAAACATCTTATAAGCTCATATATCTTATAAAATGTTTTTAGGGTTTATAAGATGTTAGATCTCATTTTCAAAATAAGTTGTTGAAATGTTTGGATAAAATAAGATCTTGGAGCTTATAAGATGTTAATAATGGTAATTTTGTAATTAAAATGGTTAAAAATAAATGAGCTTGTTAAGATCTTAAAAATAAGTTAGGGTCTCCTTATTTTTTAAAAAAAAGCTTATAAGCTCCTAACATCTTATTTTAGGATCTTGTAAGCTCTTTTTAAAAAAAATTTATCAAACATTTTTTATCAACTTACAAGCTCTTAAACATCTTATGAGATGTTTTAAAGAGCTTATAAGCTCACCCAAACACCCTCTAAATGTGTTACTGATTGTATTTGAGTCGCGTAATATTATTACGTACATAATATATATATATACACACAAACAGTATATCACACATTTTTTGAATTTAATGTATTGATATGATCGCTATCGAATTAAGTATTCTATACTATCCACCTTTCTTAATCCAAGAATCATGGATAAATTGAAGAGAGACAACCTATAAAAACAAAATTGGGGTGGGGAGTGGGGCATGGGCTAAAGGGTTAGGAATTATGTGGACTATAAATTTGATTGTAATTAAGATTGTTAGGACATCAACATCAATTGGACCCTTATATTAGCCTAGCCCACATCTTGCAATATGGCACATAGCAAATTAAACTTTGTTTACAAGGTTTTATTAAATAATAGAATTTGATATTAGCATTTCAATAATCATTATATATATATATGTGCTTTAATATTATCTTATATAAATGATAAACCATATATGTTGGAGCATATGGCTAGAAAATTATTTTAGAATGTCACCATCAATTCATTTAAATTATGTTATTTTTCCATTATAACATGCTCTCCCTAATTTGTCACTTTATTGATACGTTAAAACTTTTGTTTGTGTATTAATTATTTAATTCCACAATTTTCACGTATTTCACATCATTATCAGGTCAAGATTGTGTTAGCCTATTAAAATTCATCGAATTTAAAATCAATCCTAAATACTCAAATGCTTGCACGCATTAATATGAATTGTGACTCTTTATTTCGTCTCAACTACCATATAATTTGTTTTGGAACATAACAAGGCCGTTTCTCCATCTCAAATCTTCCGATGGCCGGTTGGGCAATGGCAAAGACCGCCCTAGTGTGTGCTCCATCCATTTCTCCAATTTTTCCACATCAATGTGCAACTCTAAGGACTAGTTTGGTTGGAATGATACGGTGGGATACAATATTTTTATCTCACTTTATCATTCATTTAATTAGAGTGATAATAAGGACTCAAACCAGCATGAATACGAAAAGCTCATATTTATATGTGCAATTTTCATAATAAATTAATTTGTCACCCCCATGGATTAACTTATCATGCCAGCCAAACTATACTATAATAATAAAAAATTACACAAACTATCACATGATAAATAATCTTGAAATAAGTTAAAAATCCAACCAAACTAGCCATAAGGATAAAGTTGTATACTTTGTGTGTGACACCTAATCCCGTTTCTCTAGAGTGGTATTCTTTAAACCTTTTGGGCTTGTAAAAGGGACTGAAATTTTCGATGGGCCATGGGCTAAGATGTGCCTGAAGCTAGTGTAACTTAGCCCATGTCCAAACAGTAACAAGACCGGGCCCTTGTAAAATCCATATCCAATAGCTTCAGACCAGATAACTTCTCAATGGGTCAGCACTTGTGGATCCTCCGGTTTGGCCCGGATACCCAGCCCAGACAATGGCCGTTTGATACCTTGAATTATATCTAGTCATATATAGGCTATCCTATATCTCCGGAGCCTATAGCTGTTTAGTTTCATAGTTTGGTTTTGATGTTTTTGATTGGACTGAATGCAATGCATCTAGTCATCATGATCTTTGAATTGAAGGAATTAAGTAATGAAAACGACTTATCCTTTCAATCCAACGGCAATAAATCTCATAGGATGAAAGGAAAATGTGAAGGCAATTTATTCAAAGAACTTCATGAGTACAACCTAAACTGATGTTATGAAATACCCTAATCTAGTATGCAAATTGCAAACGCATAGTTATAATTTCAAAGGCACCAGTTGCATAGTATTTATTTAGAGCTAAAGGCTTCAACGGCAAGGATATAAATATAGTATGCCCAAACCATGTGTAATTCGAAGAAGCTTTAGCATTTTATAACCTACTCTTCTTCACAGGTCCCATCTCCTTTGCCTTGGCCCTCAACAGATGCTTCTGTATTTTTCCAGTTGCAGTTTTTGGCAATGGTCCAAAGACAACTGATTTCGGAACCCAGTACCCCGGCATCTTTGATCGACTGAACTTCATTATATCTTCTGCAAGTTTTTGTTGATCAGAAGCATCCACATCTGACTTCAATGTCACGAATGCACAAGGCGATTCCCCCCATCGTTCATCCGGCCTGGCCACAACCGAAACTTCAAGTATAGCTGGATGCTGGTATAGAATATTCTCCACCTCAACGCTACTAATGTTTTCACCTCCTGATATGATTATATCCTTTGATCTGTCCTTGATTTCGATGTAACCATCAGGATGCTTTACAGCCAGATCACCAGAATGATACCAGCCATTGGCAAAAGCTTCTTTGTTTGCTTTGGGATTCTTCAGATAGCCCTTCATTACAACATTCCCCCTGAACACAATTTCTCCAACTGTAGCCCCATCAGCAGGCACAGGTTTCATAGTTTGCGTATTAACTACATCTAGACCCTCAAGGGCAACATAAGGGACCCCCTGCCTTGCATTCAAACGGGCTTGGGCTTCAGGTGGGAGCAAGTCCCACTCAGGCTTCCATGCACATATAGTAGAGGGACCGTATGTTTCAGAAAGCCCATAAGTGTGTGCGACTTTAAAGCCTCGTTGGGACATTGCAGAGAGAACGGACGGGGGTGGAGCTGCACCTGCTGTCATGACATGGACAACACGAGGGAGGGGAAGGATTGCCTCGTTCTTGGGGGCATTTACTATGGTATTGAGAACCACAGGAGCAGCACAAAAATGTGTGACGCCTAGATTAGCTATAGCTGAGTAGACAGCCTTAGCTGTGACCTGTACAGACGAAATGCATAATATCAGAATAGCTTAAGTAACCAGCTTAGTTCTGCAGCTATGCCATAAAACTTCATTACAATAAGTAGTCACCTTGTTATATGAGCATTTGAATGTGTGTGGGTGTGTTAATTGGTATGAAATATAAGTAGAAAATGACGATTAAGAAAATTAGAGGCATTATCAGCAATCTATGTGAATAAAGATGCATGACAGAAGGTTAACAGCTTCACATCAGATCTCACTCGTCAGACAACAAATTAGTCAACTCATTTCCAGGCAATCTTAAAGAAATCCCCTTTATCTTACGCGCTCCATATAAATGGGCAGTACTCATGCATTGGAACCTACCTGATCTCGGCATCAGTGAGTCTGACCATTCATGTTTGTAATTATATCGCAACAGTTAACTCTCAAGTAACCTCTATAAGCAAGAGAAACTAAAATGCCAATGTGTTACCTGTCTGAGGCATATGCTTGTAACACAAAGTGCCGCAAGAGTCCAAGGGAAACACCACCCATTACAATGGAACATAGGCAAAGTCCATAAGTAGACATCTCCTTGTTTTATTCCCCATACAATAGAATTACTCAGGGCCATGAGATATGCCCCTCGATGGTGCAACACTACTCCCTTAGGACTAGCTGTTGTACCAGAGGTATAACCCAAAGCAATGCTATGCCACTCATCCTCAGGCGGTTTCCAGGCAAATTCAGGGTCGCCAGTTTCAAGAAACCTCTCATACTCAATTGCTCCTCTTTCCAGTGCATATTGCAGTGACTTTGGATCACAGTTTTGATCAGCAATGACAACTAAAATTGGAGGCTTAAATTTGCCCTTGCTTTTATCTGCTATAATTTTCAAAGCTTCCTCTGCCAAAGTATAGAACTCTTGATCCACCATAATAACTTCAGATTGTGAATGTCCCAAAAGAAATGCAACAGTCTGTGCATTTAGACGGGTATTGACAGCATTTAGTACTGCTCCAGACATAGGAACACCAAAATGAGCTTCAAACAAGGCTGGAATGTTTGGCGAAATCACTGCAACCTGTTATTACAAAACAGAGAGATAAATGTCTCTGAAAATGCCCTAACATCTAGTCCCTTAAAGTAATTTTCAATTTATTTCTGGGATTTTTAACTCTTGAAGACAAGTTCATTTCAAAGAATGCCTTGGAATTCAAAAGTTAGACTGGAAATCAAGTATCCTTTCCAAGGTATAATTAAGTAGGCAGAGGAAGTGAAAGAACACAGCAGCAAAAATATAATAAATTTACCAAATGGCAAATTTAGACTGGAAATCCGAAATCAAGTATATATGTATATTTTTTCCAATCACTTAAGTATAAATTCATATTTTACAATTACTATACTGATATAGTAACACATTGATATATAAAGCTTAGCAGAGAACAAAAACTTACATGAAAAATATGTATAATAGAGTGTGTGATTTGAACAACAATCTTAAGGGTTTTGGAGCTTCAATCTTGTCATTTAACTACCTCATTATCTGATCATTTTTAAATCCATAAATTAAGTTAAATCTTTCATTTTATTTATCTTCAGTAAATGACAGAGATTAACAAACTAGAAAAATCATCCAAAAAAAAGCAACAATAAAAAAAGAAGTCCTACTACTTTTCTCAAAAAATTCAATGATTAACTCATTCCAAAATCTGAGAAATAATAATCACTACTGATCAGCACCGAAATACGGAACAATCATTAATTAGAGAAATGATATAACATCAGCATTCACTCACGGTGCTACCAAAGGTGACGGAGCGCTTCGTGAGGGCTGACGCCAGCTGGCGGCACCGCCGGTAAGTCTGGCTCCACGTGAAACTAACAGAGCCATGGATCAACGAATTCCGGGTCGGATGAACAAGCGCGGCCCGCTCCAGGAACCCAAGCGGCGTCAAAGCAGTGTGGTTGGCCGGGTTCCTGGGCAGATCATCTATGTCTCTCTGTGCAACGCCCATGGTTGATGCCTCGACTGCGTGCGTTCGGAGGTGTGTTAGTGTGTGTGAATTACGTGCAAAACTTGTCTGTATTATGTGTATATATATAGCGAGGAAGGAAAAGGCCAAATGCAACTTTGGTAAGTTGGCCAAAATGAAGCGGAGTGGGAGGGGTAAAAATTAGTGGCTTCTCGAAGGTGTGGGTTGGGACCGTCGGGTTGGCAATATTTATATTGCAATTTGCATATGAGTTTAGAACAATATTTTAAATATTGACAAAAAAAATATATTTTAAATTTTAATTAATCCATCAAATCAAAGTATTAGAGTATAATATTTAAAATATATCTATTTTTATACGAGTAGTAGTCGTTGCACGCACTCATACATTTATAAATTAATTTTGAATAATATATATTATATTTATTTTATTTAAAATTAACGATTAATTAGAAAAAAAATTCTAATCCTACTTTCATTTTAGTGATCAGTTTTCATTTGAATTTTTACACACTAAACTTCCTATTTTTTCATAAAACTTATAAATCACTCCCTATATTTTTTTAAAAGACTCATATATCCTTATAGTTGGAAAGAAAAACAAAAATACCTAAAAAATGCGTTTTCTCTTCATGAAGAACGCTTTCCTTTGTTCTTTTTTTTTTTTCCTGAAATCGACGACTTCTCCAAGCTGCCAAACAAAAGGGCGCGAAGCAATTCCTCTGCCATTGACGACAGAAGAAGAAGAGAGGGGGGGGGGGGAAGACACCAAAAATTTCTGTCATTTTTCTGTGAAAATTAAAGGAGAAACAGCGACAACAAGAATCAAAGTACAAAAAGAACTGAGCAAAAGAAATAAAGGTATATTTTCTGCATTTACAGTTTTAAATGTCCGTGATTTTTCATTGTTAGACTTATTTCTTGTCTATTTTCTCATGTTTAAGGTTTTTATTCCTTTTTTAGTTGTTAAACACTTGAACTCATTTGATATATATATATGTGATTTTTGCTGTGAGATGGGATATATATATATATATGATTTTTGTTGTGAGATGGGAAGTTTCTGATTTGTACTTGAAAGGCATGAAAGTTGTACTTCACCTTTTTGGGGTTTATGCTTCGTTTTACCTGAAATTATAAGGTGAAATTATCTGAAAGTAATAGTATATTATATGTAGTATAAAACATCAAAGCTTGCAGTATACATTAGGCAAAATTGTAGTATATAATTTGTGTAACTGCAGTACATTTTAGAAGTAAATGTAGTATAAACATTAAAGCTTGCAGTACACATTGGGCAAAAATTTAGTATATAATCTGTGTAATTGCAGTACATTTTAGAAGCATTTGTAGTACAAAAATATTTAAGCCTGCAGTATACATTAATTGAAAGTGTAGTATATAGTCCGTGTATCTGCAGTACATTTTAGAAGCAATTTTAGTACAAAATATTTAATCCCGCAATATATATTAAATGAAAGTGAAGTATATTTTAGAAGCAACTGTAATATAAAATATTCAAGCCTGCAGTATATTTTGTACCTCATGTTGGTGATATTTGTACTTAATGTGCTGATATTTTGTACTCCATATTGGTGATATTTGTACTTAATGTGCTGATATTTTGTATTTCATGTTGCTGATATTTGTACTTAATATGCTGATCTTTTGTATTCCGTGTTGGTGATATTTGTACTTAACGTACTGATCTTTTGTACTCCATGTTGGTGATATTGTACTTAATGTCCCAATCTTTTGTACTTCAATAGTTGATATTTCGTATCTAATGTGTTGGTATTTTGTACCCTAAGAGACAGAAGACATCAGCACAATCCAGGTAGCAGATGAACCACCCAACTCAAATATTGAATCACCTAATCCCTATAAAGGAGTAACTGATTATAGAGGTCGTGCTCATATTTCGGTAAAAGAATTTGAGTATAATACGAGGGCAATAATAGTGTTATGTTGAAGCACACTTCAATTAAATTGAAACTGGACAGTGAATTTGAGTACAATATGAGGGAAATGAAGTACAAAAGTAGAACAAACAAAGTATAAATGATGTTATATTGAAGTACAATTTAATTAAATTGAAACTGAACAGTGAATTTGAGTACAATACGAGAGAAATGAAGTAAAAACGTAGAACAAACAAAGTATAAATTGTGTTATGTTGAAGTATACTTCAATTAAATTGAAACTGAACAGTGAATTTGAGTATAATATGAGGGAAATGAAGTACAAACGAGAACAAATAAAGTATAAATGGTGTTATGTTGAAGTACACTTCAATTAAATTGAAACTGGGCAGTGAATTTGAGTACAGTATGAGGGAAATGAAGTACAAACGTAGAACAAACAAAGTATAAATAGTGTTATATTGAAGCACACTTATTGCAATTGAATAATTAGTCTCTAATAATTATAATGATGGTCAAGTACAATATTTTGAGATTATCGAATCAGGCGAAGTACGTATTTGTACGGATGATAGGGTGGATATTATCGTCAAATGCTCATTTATTTACATCTTTGAAAGCATAAGTATTATTTACATTACTGCGATTGATAACATTCAGTCGTTGAATACTAGTGGTTAACACTTGAAAACTTTAACATTATTTTATTCATATGATAAATATTGCACACATTTTTAGAGTTTGGTTATTAATTACCAAGACTTAAAAAGCAAATCATGGAACAAATTTTAATTCAACAATATTAGTAAAAATATTAAGGAATAAAGTACATAATGGCCGAAATGAAGTACAAATGTCATAAAATCAAGTACAATTCTCCCAGATTGGGGTACAAAATAATTGATATCTTGAAAAACATGCAAAAATGCTAATTTCACGCTAAATTAAATACATAATTGTTGAAATTAAGTACAAATGTCATTAAATCAAGTATAATTCTCCTAGATTGGGGTACAAAATAACTGATATCTTTGACAACATGCAAAAATGCTAATTTCACGCTAAATCAAATACATAATTGCCGAAGTGAAGTACAAATATCATGAAATCAAGTATAATTCTCCCACATTGGGGTACAAAATAACTAATATATCGGATAACATGCAAAAATACTAATTTCACGCTAAATCAAATACATAATTGCCGAAATGAAGTACAAATATCATGAAATCAAGTATAATTCTCCCAAATTGGGGTACAAAATAACTGATATCTCGGATAACATGTAAAAATGTTAATTTCACACTAATCAAATACATAATTGCCGAAATGAAGTATAAATGTCATGAAATCAAGTATAATTCTCCCAGATTTGGGTACAAAATAACTGATATCTCAAACAACATAATTCTTGTATTTAAATGACTGCAAACTAGACACTGCATAATTCTTAAGCATAATTCTGAACTCCTGAGCATCCTTGAATGCCTGACCATCTCCATATATGCAATTCCTCCATACATCAGTTGAGTTGCTAATTAAAGCTAATTCATTGTGTGATGCATTGGTCGAACCAATTCCTCCTCGACTGCATCCCTTGATGTTGACAAATTAAGTACAATTTTAGGTAAAATAAAGTACAATATGTAGAATAATTCAATATGATCGGGTAATTTCAAATAAACAAAGTACAATTTCAGAAAAATAGAAGTATAAAACGCTATCAATTGCAATACAATTTTGGAGAATCAATAAGTAAAGCACTTGAAGTATAAAACTTTAGGTAAAATGAAGTATAAAATTAATAGAACTTTATAAAACTTAAATAATGGAGTATAATTTTACGTAAGAGGTTAAGTATAATTTTATATAAAAAGAAGAACAATTTTAGAACACTTGGAGTATAAAACTTTAGCAATTACAATAAATTTTTTGGATAATTCATTAGTAGAACACTTGAAACTTAAATAATAAATTCAGATAATTGAAGTACAAGTTTAGATAAAACGAAATATAATTTCAGAATACTTGAAGTATAGAACTTCAATGAATAGAGTACATATTTAGGTAAAATGAAGTATAATTTCAAAAAACAGAAGTACAATTTTATATAAAGAAGTACAATTTCAGAACACTTGAAGTATAAATCCTTAGCAATTGCAGTATGATTATGGATAATCCATTAGTAGAACACTTGAAATATAAAACTTAAATAATAGATTCAGATAATTGAAGTATAAGTTTAAATAGAATGAAGTATAATTTTATATAAAAAGAAGAACAATTTCAGAACACCTGAAGTATAAAACTTTAGCAATTACAGTACAATTTTTTATAATCCATTAGTAGAACACTTGAAGTATAAAACTTAAATAATAGATTCAAATAACTGAAGTACAAGTTTAGATAAAATGAAGTACAATTTCGGAACACTTGAAGTATAGAACTTCAATGAATAGAGTACATGTTTAGGTAAGATGCAGTATAAAATAAAGTATAATTTTAGAAAATAGAAGTACAATTTTAGATAAAGTGAAGTACAATTTCAAAACACTTGAAGTATAAAACCCTAGCAATTGCAATACAGTTTTGGATAATCAATAAATAGAACAATTGAAGTATGAAACTTCAATGAATGGAGTACATATTTTGGTAAAATGAAGTATAATTTTAGAAAACCAAAAGTATAATTTTAGATAGAAGACATACAATTTGGGAACACTTCAAGTGTAAACTGTTAGAAGTTGTAGTACAATTTTGGATAATCTATTAGTAGAACACTTGAAGTATAAAACTTACATAATAGAGTACAATTTTTGTGAGATGAAGTACAATTTTAATTGCAATCATATAATGTAGAACGCTCCAAGCAGAGAAAGGTTTTCAAATAAAAAGAGTACAATTTCAGAACACTTCAAGTACAAAAGTTTACAAACTGCAGTACAGTTTAGATTATGTAGAAGTATTACCTTAAAACATTACTGCTCTTCTTTGCACTGCTGCTTGATTCATCCTTTCGGTTTACCAGGATGTCAACAATATTCATCTTCAATGTCAAATGCAGTAAGACCATATTTATGACATTATATGGAGCTGGTCTTTGTAGCGGCAACTCTCCAACACTTGATTGAACACTCCTCCTTCACTACTAGTTGACATCGTCGAAAAAATACAAGAAACCAGAAGCAACTGAGAAGAAATCGAGAAGAAGAAGAAACCCAAAAATGATGAAAATAAAAGAAGAAGAAGACAATGCAGATGTCAGGTTGGTGTTTGTTGGCTCCGACGATTATTCTCGTTCCCGCCGTAGAGCTTGTTGCGTTTTTTTTGTTCTTTTTGTTTCTGGTAATAAGCGTATGATAGGATTTACTGTTTGCTTGTGTGAATAAAGAATAAGTGAGAAAAAAAAGAGTGAAAAATATTATACTTAAGGGCATTTTTGTCAAATCAAGTGAGTAGAAAGTGATCTCTAAAATTTTAACAAAACTAGGGAGTTTCTTCTAACAAAAATCAAGTGGGGACTGAACATGAAATTGGAAAGTGTTTTTGATACTTTTAAATAAATGCCCATAAAATTAACATGTATTTAAAATATATTATTAATTTATTTAACTACAAAGGTCACAGAAGTAAAAATTTCATAATTTATTATTAAAATTTTTAAAAATTATTAAAATATTGAACTTATCATGTAATTTTATAACGTAGAGTACAATGGTGACGTATGTTTATCAATTGGATTAGTGGCACGTGGGATTCTTTCCAAAAAATATTCAATCAAGTTACCAAGAAAGTGACTTGGGGGTGTATGTAGTTACTTTATTTCTTCTTATTATCATTTAGGTAAAATCCACTTTATTTCCTTATACTCAAATTTCATCTTATTTTACTCTTTAAATTTTTAATTACATCAATTTGTCTTCATGTATTCTCATTTTTACTTTACTTACTTTAACAATGTTAAAATCCCTTCAATTTTTGTTAGCAAACTAAGCAAAAATGGTTAGATCATCATATTTTATATTAATATACCTAAAATACCTATACCTCAATTTTGTTGCCAATCTCTTTCAGCTACTCTTCTCTTATATGAATACATAAATTTTATACAAAAGATTCAAGCTGATTGATGAAAGATAAAATCTGGACATCACTATTGGCTACACTACAAATATATTAAAAACTTACATTATATACTAATAGTATATTTCTAGAAGAAACAATATTTTTCATTAAAGAAAACTCAATTAATAATATGAAGACCCCATTTTTTTCCTCCATATAATTGCGTTACTAACTCTATTTTATTACTTAATATATCCCTCTATGAAATCATCAAAATAAAAATAAAAATAAAAAACCACTGCTTTTAGCACAAAGTAGCAACAAAACTGCATGTAAATGAGATTTCATATGGGCATTTGAAGTCGGTCCTTAAGAAACTCGTTTCCGTTATATGCCTTTGGTGATTTTATATTTCTAAATCTTCAAATATAAATTTTTCTTTTTTATGAAGAATATGGGTTTTATTTGTTAAATGAACAATTAAAAATTATGAGCAACTTCGTCTTTTAAAAAGAAAAAGTTAACGTTGTTAAGGAAATAAAGAGAATTTAACGAAATTGAATAATATAAGTAAAATTGAGAGTATATAAGGTAAAGTGATGCAATTAAAAGTATAGATAGTAAAGTAATATGAAGTTTGAATACAATGGGATAAAATGGAATTTACCCTATTATTTATGCAAAATTGAACCACATAAAGGCAATGATATTTTATTTTGCTTTCAAGTAAAGAAATTGGCTACAAACTTGATAAAATTGAAACTTATGAGTGAAGTAAATTAGAGATAAAGTGGAAATTAAAATTGAAACTTACGAGTGAAATAAATTGGAGATATAGTGAAAATTTTGGTACGTACACTAATACGCAGTGATGGATCCAGAAATAAAAGTATTGATGGGTCAAAAGCTATAAAATATAAAGTTTAAATATAAATTTTATATTTTACTAACTCATAATATATGATTTATATTGAAATTGAGTGCAATGATATTTTATACCATAAATTTCATTAGTAGTCTAATCATTATAAAAAATTGTTGTAATATCATTCTCAACATAATTAACTAAGCAATTGACTAAAAAATTATTTTACTTTATTTTTTAGCCTTTTTTGTCATAATATTTATAGTCTGAAATTTTTCTTACCTATAGCTGTTAAAAGACAAAGAAAATTAAAAAAAAATAGTTTTAAAATTAACATTTACTTACTTTTGTCTCTTTGCCTCGATCTTATTAAAGTAAAAAAGATGAATTTTTTTCAGTTGTTTTGCAAGTCCTTAAGGTTCTTTTTAACTAAACCCTTATACATTTTTCTCATACGGTTAGAATGAAAATCCTCTAACGAGTCTAATCTAATTATACTCTTCATTTAATTTACTTGATTGTGAATATAGATTTAAATTTTTATTTTGAGTTTATAAAATTAAATAAGTAAAAATCAAATTAATTAAATTTATTTTTATCATTAATTAAGAATCAATTAATTTAATTCAACAAATGTAAATAGTTAATTTCTTTATTTAAGGCCCAACAAAAAAAGTTAATCAATCTTTTCAAATTAATGAATGTTAATTAAAAATTAATATTAAATGATGTCTTTTTTTAAATCTAAATTTAAATTAACTATTATTAAAAAAAATAGTATATATAGACACACGTGTACACACATACAAAGTTCTAGAGGAAAGGGTACCCCCCGTTTGGTTTTATCTTCATAGCCCATTTTTTCATTTTCTACTATTTTAGAAATAAAACACATCATTTTTATATATTTTCACCAAACATCATTTTCATTTTCGTTTTTCAAATACATTTTCTAATAACTTATACATCTTATCCCAATAACCTATATATATTCTCTCTCTATTTCATTATTTTTATCTCTCTCAACCTACAACCTACAACCTACAACCTACTAAACCTAATATAATCATTATTTTTCCAATAATTCATCCAAATACAAACTCATTTTCAACTTATTTTTACTAACTAACTTTTCAAATTTTAAAACTGATTGAAATAAAAATTATAAATGAAAATAAAACCAAACGGGGAGTTTTGAGTTCGTGTGAGTAGTTGTAGAACAAATAATGGAAAATTTTAATGACATAATGGTTATTTGGATGTGTTTATTATAATTATAGCTTGGTTTTATTGAATGCGTGGGATAAGTAAACAGGTAAATATGATATATCTAAAATTTGATATTATAACAGCCTATATGTACATGAATTTTTAATTTCATCCTGAATGTACATAAAATAACTTTTATTTTAAAGACAAATATTTTTTGTTTTTTGTCATAGTAAGTATCAATGATTAGATTATATAAGTAATGACGTCTTCTATTGATAGAATGATCTAAAATGACTAAAATTTTGAAAATATTTTTGCAGAAAAATTTATATTTGCGAAAAATGCTTCATTTTATTTGGAAAGAAATAAAACTTCTATTTCTAATAGACTGAACATATTAAATCTCTCTCTCTCTTTTTTAATTGTAACATCAATAAAAAATTTAAACTTTTTTTTATAATCAATTCAAATACAAGTTAAGTTTGAATAATTTGATATTTTAAATATATATAACCAATTGATTAATTAACTTAATGGTATAACCTTTACACACACACACACACACACACATATATATATATATATGAAGTTTAGAACTTGAATACTTATAAATTCTAGATGTGCATGCGTATGTAAGTAAAATGAATATTTTAAATATATATATATATTTCATTTCTTTTTTTTTATTATTGAAAATCATGTTTCAAAGTTTTATAAAATGAAAAAGTAAATTCGAGTTTGATTTGTTATGATTCACTGAGCTTTGAACTATTTCTACAGTTTGTTATTTATATTTGCTATTTTTATGAACTTTTCAACTATATATTCTAACTACTTTTTATTTTTTTATTTTTCTCTCAATAACATTTTTAAGCTAATAAAAATTCAACATCTGTACACATACAACTTTCATCTTATTATGGCTAAAATCTTTGCTTTAACCTTAAAATTACTAAATTATCATTACTAT
Organism: Jacaranda mimosifolia; assembly: GCA_018894105.1. Taxonomy (NCBI): domain Eukaryota; kingdom Viridiplantae; phylum Streptophyta; class Magnoliopsida; order Lamiales; family Bignoniaceae; genus Jacaranda; species Jacaranda mimosifolia. The sequence continues at coordinate 39,437,500 of CM032123.1, forward strand.
TAGATAATTTTAATATTACTAAAATTAAAAAAAAAAAATTTGATATTATAGCAATATTCAATTATACCTCAAACAAAACTTCACTACATTGTTTACTATTTTGCTTAAATCAATTAATCTATAGTACATTAGACTTGTGTTTTCAGTTTGACTTTATAATTCTTAATAATAGTAGATTATCTAAATTATACCTCTTTTACTGTGTAATTCTAAATTTATATTTCTTTTTAGTTCATAATGTAATTTCAGAAATCCTTTTTTTTTTTTTTTTGTGAATTGGTTCTGCATTTTAAAATTTTTATCATTGATTTTTAATAATTATATGTGATAATTAATATTTATATTATTTATTAAACACAAAATTATTAAAGAAGAATAATGTAAACATTTTAAGAACAATTCTCCATATTATGACTCACACCATTTTTTATTTTTATTTTTGCCATTAAAAATATCAAATTAATGAGCAAAATTCTCTCCAGGATGTATTTGGATTTTTTTATTTTTATTTTTAAAGTTGTATGAAATGTGTATGCTTGTGCAGGGGTAGCAAATCGGTGGGTTGGGTATGGTTTGGGCTCAATTGGGTTGGGTTCCATATGGGTGGGCTCAATGTGGGTTTTAAGTATGTGGGTTGAGAATGGTTTGGGTTGGGTTGAAAATGGGTCCAAATGAAGATAAAAAAATATATTTTACTTAATCAAAAAAATTAATTCAAAAATAATAGTAATATATCTTTCATATCTTATATTCACTATGAAATTTTACAGTATAATGGAAGATTTATTAAATTATATATTTATTTTATTAATTTTTCATATGTAATTATATTCATAATTAATTACAATTTTAATAGTTATTTTGTAAAAAACATTGATCATTTTGAAGAAAATGACACCATTATCACATATAGGGGTGCGCATTCGATCGGACGATTCGGCTACCGACCCAACCCGATCGGATAATATTAAAAAAATTTATGTTCCATATATTTTCAGACACTAATCGATATTTAAATAAATTTAAATGGGCGGCCTTTTTTTGGATAAAGAATTTAAATGGAAATACGAATTTATGCAAATTCAATGGTTTGGTCGCACCGACTATCCAATGAAGTTGCAATAAAGTCCAATTGATGGGATAATAATTTTTTATTAATTATGATTTATATTTTAAAATGAACCTTTTCATTTGTTATTAACTGAAATTGAAAATGTTTTTTTTTTTTTAATACTTACAATTTTTGGCTAAATTTATTCAAAAGCTCTTATAAGCTCCTACATCTTATAAGATGTTTTTAGAACTTATAAGATGTTAGATTTTTATTTTTATTTTTAAAAAAAAAGGTTCTTAAAGTGTTTGGATAAAATAAAATTTTTATTTTCAATTTTTCTCTTATTTATCCTATATCCATCCAATTAATTTGATTTGACAAAAAATCCATAGTGAACCCATAAATCACTTTAAAACTATTAAAATGTACCTATATTCTTTAAAAAAACAAATGGCTTTTTAGGTGTAAAAATATCAAAAGCTATATATATTATCATCCATATACTTATAAAATCATATCTAAACATATTTTTGTCTTTACAAAAAAAATTAAATAGATTTATTTTTTATTTCAAAAATATTGGGCTGGTTTGTTTGTAAATTGTCAAAATATTTACAACTCTCAAAACACAAACAAACAATCCATCACATTCCCCATCCCATTATCCAAAATAAACCCCAAAAAGCCCAAAATACCCACCCAGTTCATTTTCTACACATTCCTCAATATCTAACCCTCTCATTTTTTGTCCAATTTTCTTTCAATTCATTTTCCACTTATCACCAAAATATAAAACAAACGACCATCATATTCTCCAACTCCACTTTTCAAAAATAATTTTGCTAAAATATTTTGACAAAATGCTCTAATTTATATATAAACATGCCCATTACAAATTCAACAATACAAAACAAAATTATAATCAACACGGACCCCAAATCACACGACAAATATTGACAAGAAATGAGACAATACTATGAGAATTGTACAATATGGTCCAAAGCACATCAATTACGGATGATGCCCACACTTGAACCAACCTCCCCAAGACAATGACTCGTGAAGAAATAAATTTGAAGTCGAATTCTTTGAAACTTAGCATTCACACTAGTAAATATTCTTTGAAATTTAGTATCCAACTAGTATATATGGTACATCATACATCAATGAAAACAATTCGAGTAGGACTTCTAAAATAAAAACAAAAAGAGAAAAAAAAAATGAAATTTTGAATTAAGACAAGTAACTTTTATTGATTAAGATTATACATTGAAGAATGGATTTTAGGTCTAATTCACCAAAAAAGCTAGTTCTAGATATGAGAATTGACTAAAGCCATTTATAAATATTACAATTTATTTATTTCACATATGTGGGACACTAACACACCTCGTGCATATCAAAGAATGAATATCTGAAGCGTGTAATGATATGAAATGGATGGCCCAACAACATTGGGTAACCCAACATCATGAATATGTGGCTCTAGGGATGCGAATCGTCAAAGGCTATAATAGATACCATAATTTATTTATTTCATCGATATCGGATACTAACAGTATACGTGTCATTAGAAAATCATTTTAATGATACATAAATTCATCTCCACATATGGAATACATAACCCTGCGAGTTGTTATTCAATTGATAGGTTGATAACTTATATATTACCTTAAAACTCTATGACTGTTTTAATATGAAATAAAGTTTGGTATTATCAATATTTTCTCAAAAAAGAATTTGAAAAAAGATACACGATTGTCGATACTATAAATGGCATTATTTAATGACGTCTAAATTTGATACCAAATGCGAAAGACTTAACTTTGCAAAGTATTGTTTAGCCAAAAAAATCATTATGAATTCTGTTTTATAAAAGTGGAGTCTCAATGAGTAAAAGAGGGAGAATAATTTATAAAATATTTAAATGCTTTCTACTTCTTCTATGTGTGATAAGATATTATATAATCATTCTTGTATTATAATGAATCAAGTTAAAGTATAAAAACGTATAATTAATTAAAGTATAAAAAGGTATATCTTAAATCGTAAAAAAATGGTATATTAAAAAGGTTTATTTTATAAAATTTTAAAAATTTCCACGTAAACCTATAAAAAGAGGTAAGTGTTTATTTAATTTTGTACTATATTATATTTTTAGTAGACGTTAATTAGTAGCACACCAATGTCTTAGGCATGATTAATGATGCGACCCAATTTGTCTAAACGGTCTTTACAATTCAATAATGACTAAAAGAATTTAAAAAATTAATACATTTTACGTGTTCGAATAAAATTTTACTTGTAAAAATGATGAGGAATGAAAAATCAAATTGTATTACAGCATGCTAATTATAATATTAATTTATCTTAATCATATGGTATCTTTTATATATATATATTATACATATGCACATATATCAAGAGCTCGTTATGGCTCGAACTCCTAACCTCCCACATTATGTGGAAGATTTATACCACCGAGCCACAGGCCACTTGGCATCTTTTTTATGCTCGAGGGATGAGGGTCAAATTATAGGGGAGAATGGATTTGATATATAACAAATGGTATTATTGCATGTAGTTATCTAACTAAAGTTGTAATAATAAAGGGGTGCACCCTTTGTTTAAAATGAGCCGAGTACAAGTAAAAGTTGCTTTCAAAACCACAACCTTGGTGGGGCCTTGATTTATACATTTCACATTAAACCAAGGGATTTAATGTTAAAAGTTTGGGCCCTCTAAAGAAAATAAATTTAGGCCTCAATCCAACTTAATTTAATTATTTGATGAGTGAATTATATTTATTAATTTATTAATGTACAGTCCAATAAAAACAAAATTAATTAATAGATATACAATAACACTTATCATATAATTATTTAATTTTGACCAAATATGATATCTACAAAAGATTTTCAACATGCATTAATTGTCGCTAAGAAAAATTTACATGACATTCTTAATTTTGTGGACATTAATTTAACCAATTATTATGATAATTAAATGGTTTAAAAAGTTTGTACGTCATAATAATTTGAACCACAATATTCTTTTCGCCTCTCAAGTGGCCTGTGACCCAGTAACATAAGTCTCCCATATAATGAGGGAGATCAGGAGTTTAAGTTCAAATGAACATATGATGTGCATGTATATATATTAAATAAAAAAAAAGACAAAACATTCTTTTCACCTTTTAGAAAAGTCATGACATTAATTTTTAAGACATAATCATTAATATGCATAAAATAGCAATATTTTACAACCTGATTTTAATTTATGTTCATGCAAGGATAGAGCTAAAACGCGACACTCTTTCCACCTTACCACAAAATTGCAATACTACTCTTTGCACGAAATCATTATTATACATGAAAATATCTTTTGCCACATATTTTGTCATCATATTCATGTACGACAAAGTCAGAAATTTTAATTTTAAGCGCGAAATACATATTTTATTTTAATTTTAACTCATACAAGAGCAAATTAATGATTTAACAAAAAATTTAAATTTTATTTAACTGCATATAAAAGTTCAAAATGTGTTGCATTATATTTGAAAAACAAATCAAATAATTTAACATTTGACTTGATATTGTCTGTTAAATGTTCGTTTATACTTGATTCATCCTTGCAGCAAGTAAATTCGAACAGATATTTTCGTTTGATAACATGTGAAACTCAACTCAATCAAAAATCAAATTAAATCCAAATTATAAATTTTAAAATTTAATAAAAATCATAATAAATTTTAAAAATTTATTCGACTTGACTCAACTCAATTAATGAGTACGTTGTTTTAAAGAGCCAATTGCTCGATCCAACTCCGGACTTTATATTCATGTCCTCGTTACCATGACATCCGAACAAAATAAATAAATAAATAAATATCTACCACATCTCATTTAAATGATGGTACAGTTAGTTGGGCATTTTTTAGGTTATATAACAATAATAAAATATTATGATACAGTTATTTGACTCGAATTACCAAAAGTACCCATGGAAAGCAATAATAGTCCTAATAGACCTTTTCCATAGGCTATTTGTCAAATCTCTGTCCGAGAAACTTTATCTTAGCAAATACGTAATGAGTCTACGTACAGCGCTGCTAAAGTCTCACTCTCAAAAGCCGCTCATTATTTTCACACTGTCCCCTTCTTTTTCCCGGTCCTTTTCTGCTCTGCAACGATAAAAGGTGACCATTTTTTTTTTTTAAATTTTAAAAGAAATATAGTTTATGATTTTTAGTAGAGTGAAATAATCTGTTTAATCGAGGAATTACAGTGATTTTTGTGGTTGGTAATGATAGTCTGAAGCTTGGTGATGGAGAATAATAATAGTCTTGTTGGGTCAGAGATTCATGGCTTCCGCACTATGGAAGGTACAACTCATATATGCATATCCTTTGTGGGCTTGTACTTTGTGTGCTGTCTTGAGAGTATTTTCTTGGTTTCTGATATTCTGGGGGTGGATTTGTGGGTTCTTCGGGTTTCGTACTCTTTATCAGTATTTGATACTTTGGAATTTAAAGTTCTTTTTATTATTTATAATGACTGCTTTAATTTTCTGGATTAGTGGTGAAGAACTACAAAATTAAGCTCTAATATGAATTTAATTGTTGGTGGAAACTGAATTCATTTTGTATATACTTGTGTGTGCAAATAGTTGAAATTGGGACCTAAAGAAATTAAGATGTTAAATAAAGTTGTGCTTTAATTGTCTAGTCAGCAGTTAAGTACGTGAAATTTAAGCAGTAATAAATAGTTGCAGAAATTGAAACCATTTGTGCTTGGAAAACAAACTATTGCAGAATGAGACAATGAGTGAAATAAGCGATGCAGAACTAAAATATGTGTTTTCGTTTTTGTTTTTTCTTTTTCTAGTGTGTGTGTGTGTGTCTTATTTTATTTTCTTGGGGGTAGTGGGGAAAGGGGTTGATTGCTTTTCTGTTTAACCATGATGAATTGGGTACAAGAAACTGAAAATGGTTCATTAAGCATCATTAGCATGAACGGCCCTTATAGTGCTGTTGTAGAAATGGAACGATGGGAGGCTCAAGCTCGGCTCGTTGAGTAGATGAAGGCTCGGACGAGCCTTATCGACCTCGACTTGATAAGGCTCATCATAAAGAAGTAGAAGAGTTCGATTCGTATAAGCTTTAGCTTAAGTTCATTTAAGCTCAAAATAAAATTTATAATTATGAACTTTTCAAATAATTTTGTTATTTTCCTAAAAAATGAAAAGCAAATTATTATTATTATTATTATTATTATTATTATTATTATTATTATATTTAGTTATTTATTTGTCTTTATTGACCTTATTGTATGAGTCTAGACTGTAACTCTCTCTCTCTCTCTCTCTATATATATATATATATATAAATAATAATAATAATAAAAAGTTTGTTTATACTCGCGAGCTTTTCAAGTCGAACATTATTGATCTCGGCTCGACTTGGGGTCGAAAAGATTGAGTCGAATACGAGCTTTCATCAAGCCTACCCGAACCGTTCGTGAATGGTCTCATCTCATTTATACTTCTAATTTGGAATGGTGGTGGGTATGTTGTCAAAATGGTGGAACAGCCTTGAAATCCTATTGTTGCAGGTGAATGGTGAGTTCGCGGTGTGCACATGGAGATAAAAACTGATTGGGAAGAGAATTACAATGATCATTTTAGTTCCAATTTTTTTTAGCAATTTATACAACATATTGTGCAGAATATCCCATACCATAATGCAACATTGTGAAGAAATATACAATGGTCTCAAAGATAGGTTGTGAATATTATTACAAATCATGTTTTGAAGTCAAACAACAAACAGATGATATACGTGAATCTCAACTTGCTTGTTTGTTTAGTTGAGCATTTATATTTGAATTATATTGATATCAAATATATTCCTATTCACATGTTGAGTGACATTTGTAAGAGGTTCATGCCCCTATAAATTGAAATTATGTTGTTTATGCCAGTGATTGTGTTATCATTGTGCTTGTAACAGGCATAACAGTTAGTAGACTGTGTTCACACTTGTGTGCATTTTTAATACCTTTTGTTAAATGTTGGACCTTTTTTTCACGAACAGATTTAGATGTTGTCAATATGATGGAGGAAGCCAAGACAAGATGGCTCAGACCTAATGAGATCCATGCTGTACTCTCTAACCACAAGTATTTCACTGTTTATGTCAAGCCCATGAATTTGCCAAAAAGTAATCCATTTGTATGTTTATATGCGTCTTTGTTTTTTCTAGTTGGATAAAATGAATATTGAAAAACTTAATGTTCCATTTATGGAGCTAATATAAATTTATTATGTCAGATGAAGTGGGTTATGAAAGATATTAAGGCTTGACCTGGACTAGTATTATCTTTGTTGTACCAAAACAGGTGGCACAGTTGTGTTGTTTGACCGTAAGATGCTCCGGAATTTTCGGAAAGATGGCTATAACTGGAAGAAGAAAAAAGATGGCAAAACTGTCAAAGAAGCTCATGAACACTTAAAAGTATGGTCGTCTTATGCATTCATGTTATGTACCACGTCAATGAATTTACTTATATTGTGAATAAGAATATTCTTATTTCCACATCTAGATATGATGATCATTTCTGAATTATATGTCTTATTCATGTTGTGCCAAAATTATACTGGGCCTATGCATTTTCTCTTCTTCTCAGTTTCTTGTGCCATTGACTTTTTTGCCTCTTTTCTCGCTAATGTATTTGCTTAGAGTCTAAAAAGAAATAGTGCCTCTTTTCTAAATGAATAGGATTGGCGAGCACTTCAATTTGACAATTTTTCTTCACCTATCAGATTCTATATTGACATGTAAGCACTGTTCTATTTGCAACACAGGTTGGCAATGTGGAAAGAATTCATGTGTATTATGCACATGGAGAGGACAAGTCAACATTTGTTCGCCGATGTTACTGGCTACTTGACAAGTATGAAATCGTAAAATGCGTACAAGTCTGAATATCTACATCCCCCTCATGTTTGTTTATCTCTTTTGACATTGAGGTTTACTTGGTGAATTAATATGCCAACTGAGAAATATGGATTTGTTGAATGTAAGTTTTCATTAATACCTACTATGTTGCAGGTCATTAGAACATATTGTCCTTGTGCACTATCGTGAAACTCAAGAGGTTTGTCTCTTACTGATGGAATAGCTCTTGTTATTCATGTTATTTACAGAATACTAATGTCTAAAATTCAGAACTTCTAATATTGAGTAATGCTTTTTAAAAGGGAATGCATTTCCATATTATACAATGAATTTTTCTAAGTAGCGCATGACTAGTTTGCTGGTACTTTTAATAGTTCTAGCATTATCTGTACTTTTTATCTTTTTTCCCCTTTCCTATGGATACAGCCACAGGAAAATGTAAGGTGAAGAGTTTCATTGAAATGACATTTGCTGGTTTAATTCATATTTGAAGTAACAACTCTTACTTGCATAATATGATACAGTTGCAGGGTTCCCCAGCCACTCCTGGAAATTCTAGTTCTAGTTCAGCTGTCTCTGACCTCTCCGTCCCTCTGCCTTTGTTGGAAGAATCCGATTCCACACCTGATCAGGTGTATTACAGTTGGAATCAATCGCTTTTAGGTGAGCTTAAATTTTGTTCAGAGATATTTTGCTTTTAGCATCCAGAATTAGTCAATGTATTTCTCTTGAAGAGGAAATTAGCCAAAAGGGTTCTATTCAAGTATTTCTAAGAAATATTTTAGCAAAGTATGGCTGTTTCCAATAACATATGAAGTGAGTAGTAACTTTCTTGTTCAGAAAGAAATACATGCATATCTATCCATGTACAAACTTAAATATTGAAGCCAAGACATTGTGTTTGACATTAATTTCTAGCCGGAATACAGCTAGTATTTAAATCCTCTTTTCTGTGTGATTTTCCAGAGCGTCAAGACAGCATAACCATAAAAAATCACCAGCTGAGACTTCATGACATAAATACACTTGAATGGGATGAGCTTTTGGTGCCAGATGATTCCAACAAGCTGATTACTCCGCAGGAAGGTGTGAGCTTAATTTTTTCACTTGTTTATAGTAGTACTACAAGTTTCTAAGAAATTGCCAATCGTTTATTCTTTTGATGCATGCAATTTTTGGCTGCAGGCTTTGAGCCGACAAATCAATATTTGGTTAACAATTGCAAAATTATTGTAAGTGCACTGCATCCCCTCATCCTCCCCAACACAAATTGTGGCTTGCAAACAAATTAAATCGTGAATGTAATAATGTGATTTAGCTATCCATTTCTCTAATTATTCATTTGTATCTTTTCAACAGAAATTATGTCCCTGATATGTGTCCGTTCAATTTCAGATGAACCACTTATCACTGCTTTCTGTTGATTAAAAGTTATAAATTCTCTAATTGCAGGATGATGCCCTACCAACTAACAAAGTATCCCCAGAAAGTTCAGTTGATAGTTTTCCTGGACATGGTGCTGGGAGTAATTCTATTGACTATAATATTTCAAAAAACATATCTTACCAGACAGCTGCACCTCAGACAATTACAAATTCACAGACTATGGTTTCTGGCCCGGGGCTGATAGGTGGGGGCAATTCCTTGGGTAATCCAGGCAAAAACAGTTTGCAAGCACAGGACAGTTTTGAAAGGTGGATGACATATATCATTGATGATTCTCCAGGATCATTAAATGACCAGGCTCTGGAATCTTCAGTTTCAACCGGGCATCAGTCTTTCGCATCTGCAACAATGGATAATCATCTCTCATCTGCACTGGACCAGATATTTAACATAACTGATGTCTCACCTTCGTGGGCTCTTTCAACTGAAAAAACAAAGGTCTTTTTTCTTGCTAGTGTTTCAGTTTATTATTTGGTGTTGTCTTCTGCTGCAAATGCACTTCTTTTATGATGTACTATGAAAATATGAAGCTGGTTTACATGATAGCTTTTGAGAATAAAGTTGGGCAAGTTGCTGATAGATTACTTGTATGGCAAGAAGGACTTTAGCTGTTCCTTGGAGTAAAGATTATGACACTAAAGGGAAGTAGAGAAATGAATAAAAATGAATTGAGGAATAGATTAAACAAGTAATATACATTTTTATTTGCAGCGTGAAAATCTTCCCCAACTGGAAATGCATATATTTTCATCTGCTTAAATGCATGCCATCACTTCCTTTTCTGCAGTATAAGGGAAAAGAAAAAGCTGACTTCTTTCATATTTTTGTTGCATATAATTAACGTGTCATTATATAAGTTTTTTCAACTAGCTGTTCAGTAGAAGTTTTTGGTATATCATCAGTAATGTTCTTGTATATAAATGGGTTAGGATTGTAGGCAAATGTTATGGGTGACAGTTTCCTGCCCTACTGATTGTTATGCAGATCTTGGTCGTTGGGTTTTTCAATGGAGGACAACTACCCCAGAGGGACTCCAGTTTACATCTTGTCTGTGGAGATTCTGTTTATCCTGTAGAAATTGTGCAAGCTGGAGTATTTCGTTGTGTACTTTCCCCTCAAACCCCTGGACTAGTGAATCTATATCTGAGTTTTGACGGCCATAAACCTGTCAGCCAAGTGTTGACTTATGAGTTCCGTGCTCCTGTAGGACTCAATCAGACAGTATCTTCGGATGATAAATCTTGCTGGGAAGAATTTCAACTTCAGATGAGGCTTGCTCATTTGTTGTTTTCATCGTCCAAGAACCTTAGTATATTCTCGACTAAAGTATCCCAAAGCAACTTAAAGGAAGCCAAAGCTTTTGCTCAAAAAACATCACATATCTCGAATGGTTGGGTTTACTTGACCAAAATGATTAAAGATCCCAAAAAGCCCTTTCTCCAGGCAAAAGATAGCTTGTTTGAGTTGACTTTAAAGAATAGACTTCAAGAATGGTTGCTAGAGAAAATAGTATCAGGGTGCAAAATTTCTGAACGCGACAAACAAGGTCAAGGCGTAATTCATTTATGTGCCATCCTAGGTTATACTTGGGCCGTTCTTCCGTTTTCATGCTCCGGCTTATCAATGGATTATCGAGACAAATCTGGGTGGACAGCTCTACATTGGGCTGCATATTATGGAAGGTACAATCATAATGCATGCGATGACTTTGGAAGTATCAAAGGTGTTGGCATACTTTTTTTTCACAATTTTAATCATTTTGGCATTTGATTTATCAAATTTTTCAGGGAGAAAATGGTGGCAACTCTTTTATCTGCTGGGGCAAAGCCAAATTTAGTCACAGATCCAACTTCAGAAAATCCTGGCGGATGCACTCCTGCTGATCTTGCTTCTCAAAATGGTTTTGATGGTTTGGCTGCTTATCTTGCTGAAAAGGCCTTGATTGCACAATTTAACGATATGACATTGGCTGGAAACGTTAGTGGGTCCCTCCAGACTACCTCAAATGATACCATGAATCCTGGAAATTTCAGCGAAGAGGAGTTGTATCTGAAGGATACACTAGCGGCTTACAGGAATGCTGCTGATGCAGCTGCACGAATTCATGCTGCATTTAGGGAGCAATCACTCAAAGCACGTCAGAAAACAATTGAGGCGTCTAATCCGGAGATGGAAGCACGCAACATCATTGCAGCAATGAAGATCCAGCATGCTTTCCGCAACTATGAAACACGGAAAAAGATATCGGCTGTTTCTAGAATCCAGTACAGATTCCGTACTTGGAAGACGAGGAAGGATTTCATTAACATGCGACGTCAAGCCATCAGAATTCAAGTAAGTCGAAAAATATTCCTTATTTTTTATTCCAATTGGAAGTATATATTAATTGATTCATTTATCACATTGTCATATTTTACATCATTGAATCGACTGTTTGGAAATAATTTGACGACAAAATTATCAGTGATTCAAATCCCGTATTTCTATTCAACAACGTATGAGTAGTTCTTTGATTTTGATTAAGGGGTTGATGAAATAAATGGAAGAAAATGGATTGATATTGGTGCAATCTGATCACCATTATCCGAGATCAATCCTAAGCCCCGATGGATAATTACCAATTGTTCCTGTTGCATCATGCAGTATTCTGACCGAATGACTATGATATCATGATGTTTAATTGATATAAACTCCATAAATTGTGGTCAATAGTTGTTGGTGTCAGAAGATAAACTACATATTATCCTTCCTTAATGCAGGCGGTTTTCCGGGGCTTCCAAGTCCGGAAACAGCATCGCAAGATAGTTTGGTCAGTTGGGATTCTTGAAAAAGCAGTACTAAGGTGGCGTATGAAGAGAAAAGGCTTCCGTGGGCTTCAGGTTCAACCCGATGATACTCCCAACGATCCGAATCAAGAAGATGATGTTGAAGAGGGATTCTTCAAAGCCAGCAGGAAACAAGCCGAGGAGCGGGTTGAGAGATCTGTTGTAAGGGTCCAGGCAATGTTTAGATCAAGACGAGCACAGGAAGAGTACAGAAGGATGAAATTAGAACACAATAAAGCAACGGTAAACAATCGCTTTTCTTTTATCCTCAATAGTCAACAACATCGTCATTTTCTTTTCATCAATCTTTGTTATTTTGCAGCTGGAATATGATGGACTTCTCCATCCTGACGTTGATATGGGATAAGAAAGGACCGGTCTGTCTCCATTGCCTTAAAGATGTGTGTAAAGGCACAGTGGAAGTATTAGGGATCAAGGATTCTGGTGCAGGCTTATGTTGCTGAATAGTGCAGGTACATATGTAACTTTTGCTCTTGGGTGTTCTTGTAAAATGATGTTAGAATTTAGCTTGTGTCTTGTCTTTAAATGACCACTATGACATTCCTTGGGTAATATGAATTGGCCTATTGATGTTAAATATATATTACTCTGACGTGTCCGTTTCACATGAACAATGAAAATATAAAAAATAAGTATTTTATAGCTTTGATAGATGTATATTTACTAAAATATTCATTTTAAATATATATTACTCTGACATGTTTCGTTTCACGTTAACAATGAAAATACAAAAAAATAATATTTTATAGCTTTGACAGATATGCATCCATTGAAATATCCATTTTGAGCAAGTTCCTTATAACTCAATTTTAATTTGAGTTTGAAGAATTTGAAAGCAATTCTCGTGCCTAACAGGTAGCTACGTGGAATATTTTTATCCTATGTTTCATTTAGTATTTTATTTTTCTATATTGCTTTATTAATATGCACCAAATATATGTAATTCAAGTTCGGATGTTTAATTTTAAAAAGAATATTTTATACTCTCGGTATTTATAACATGAAATAGAAGATAAAACATTTATTATAATAGAAGATCTCGACTAAATTTCAACCTATCATTCACTATAGAAACATGTAATACAATCTTTCTCTTCACTTCTCATTCTACTATTGTATTTCACATAGACAAATCTTATACAACACAATACCTTAAAATACCAGCAGCAATTGCTTGGAAACTACAACTCCAACTACAACAGTCTTCTATATAGGCCCTACTTGATATACTGAGAGAGCCACCTAAAGCCCTCACCATAACCCATTTTTCGGACAATGCTGCACATGAAAACCTCAAGTGGTCGAATGTTGGTGCCATCAAGGTTGACATTGCCCTTACCGGTGGTGAGACCGGTTAGACCCGTGTAATAACACAGCTCTTCCTCTGAAGCAGCGTAGGGTAGATCGATCTTGTTCCCAAGAATGAGAAACGGGACGTTTGCTAACGAATCGTCCCAAAGTAGAGCATCCAGTTCCTTCTTTGATTCAGCAAATCTTTCTTTGTCATAGGCATCAACTAGATACACCACTGCATCAACCTAAATACATTGGCTGTTCTGTAAGGAATAGAGTATTGTTCTTGAAGGCAAGATGCAATCGACAAAGGCTGTGTTTGATATAATATATTATGAAAGATTAGCCCTATTAATTTTGTGCAATTACGTATTTGATATACAATAGTAGGGAGGCAGGATGAGTCAAGATTGACTTCGAGCCCACACTGAGTCCACACGATTCAGATTATATGGATTACATCCAAAATATCAGAATTAAACCCTCAATTTCAAAATATAAATTTAAAATTTTGAGGATAATCATGCAGTTCGAAAAAATAATGTCGAACGATCTATTACATTGAATAAGAACGTAAAATTACAATTACTATAACTCTCACCATCAATTTCTCTATATTAATCTACTCAAAAAGACTGTAATTCTAATGGATCAAGATTAAGTGAAATTAGCTATTGTTCGAATCAAACGCAGTGTGGTAAGGGAATAATTTCTAAAAGACCTAAATATTCTTATAATTAATTAAAGTTTCAAATATGACTAAGGACCGTGTCTTTTCTAAGCAGGTTGATCCAACCACTTGACCTATAACTATGGTGTGGGATCATCTTAACCATCCATTTCTTGACACATGTAGGTCCAAGACAATGCCCACGTCAACTAAATAGTACGCAAACAACCCAACCGTCAACCGTAATTATTCCCAAAGAATCACATTTGACTCCTACCTATACTTTGAAAGTCCCTACCTCCCGACCTCTATAAAACCCAATTAATGTTCACTCACTCTCATCTCTGGTCAAAATCTCGACTATTGATAAATATATTGACGTCATCTCTTGCGATATCACAGTAAAATCATTATTAATGCCACAAGATTGAGCAAGAAAAGATATATTTGGCACCAGAATCAGTGATACTACCCTGCAAAATTATCATTCTTTTTGTGGGGGAGGGATTATGAATAGAAATATCAACCTGAGCATAATAATCTTTCCAGACTCTTCTGGCAATCTGATGACCTCCCAAATCAAAAGCTTTGAATTTAATTCTCGCAATACTTAGTTCCTCTGATGTTGGATACTGAGTTGGCTGATGCTGCACAAGCCTCTGCATCCAAAACCACTCCATCATGAACCATATTACCCAAGAATCATTAAAAGATAAAGAGTATAAACAGGGAACTTTTTCTAGCTAAGAAGAGCCTCTTCCTGTCTGAGAAAAACAAGCTTGAAAGTTGGAATAAAATCTTGAAAATTTCGAGTTTCACAAGAAAAAACAACAACCCTTTTGTCTTCCATCAAAACCCACCAAGAATAACATTTCCAGAAGCTAATCATTACACATATGCACCTATAAAAGTGCTTAAAGTAAGAAACATGTATAAACAGACAAAAGATTAAACATTAAAGACATCAAAGAACCTCGTCTTTTAACATGTAAAGCAAGGTGGTCTTTCCTGCATTATCAAGACCCAGAAACAAAATCTTGGCTTCTTTCTGGTACAGTCCCAAGGATGCTAATATTCCATAAAACCAATCCAAAAGAAACATTCTTTCTCCCTTTTTTCTCCCGGTATTCACCACTAGAAGATCACTCAAGAAAAACCCACTTGAAAAATCAACACTTTTTGCTCGAATGGTGAGTGGAACATAAAATCTAAAAGTGGAAGAAGCAAATATATAGACAAAAAGGAAAATGGACTGAGATGACAAGGAGAGCAGAAGGTGTTCTTGTTTCAGGTTATGCTGATGGAAAAAGTGACTACCGGGTGAACCGGTGATAAAATGGGGCAGCGTGATGACATGGAGCCTGGAGGGTTGAGGTAACTGCAAAATAGCCGGTTGATTGAGGTTTATAGTACGTGGAGGGCCGTAATTGGATTAGGGCCGTCATGATTAGATCATAGGATCATACGGTCGAGTTGGCGTTTAAAGGTTTCCATTCGTGGTTAAAAAACAAAAGTTGATTGTGCTTCTCGATTCTTCGAGTACGATGTATTCTCACTTGCCAATGTTAATTTGCTTGGGAGCACAAAATACTTTTTATCTTCCCCTTTTTCTTTTGAAAAATAATTTTGAGTTTTAGGTTTTGTGCAATTTTAAGGTGGCATTGGTGGTTTAGGCATTGTGGCAAGGAGACACATTAATTTGTTTTGTTGAATTTCGCTATGGATTGAAGGCACGTTTTGGATATATAAATATGATTGATAAGATTATATTAATATAGTAGGATTATACTGTTCAAGATAAAATAATATTGTGTCTATGGTTTAGGATTATGTATTTTGAATATGTATTTATTTTATCAATCCTTTGATGGATACAAGGATTAAATAATTGGACTACTCAATTTACTAAAATACTCATTATAATAAGATAAGCTCAAACCCTAATATTTTCATTTATGGGTATAATTGTCAATTGACTAATTTCTTATTCTCACTCTTAATTTCAATTATACAATCTGGCCCAATTAGGAAGATTAACTATCAATTGAAAATGGGATAAAGGACTGTGCCCTTTATCAATCCTGGGTTTTTTTTCACTACATCCAAACAATTGATGGAGCTTGATAATATAATCTATCTAGTCATGTCCAACAAACCAAATGTGCCCCGAGTTGATTGATATAGCCTTGGCTATTTAGTCGGGTTTGAGGTTTCTAGTTAAGAAGAGTTTAAATTAAAATTTGTTTGGGCCACGTTTGATTAGAGCGATTATGGTGATTATGCATCTGAATCCATGCTAGTCCATTCTAATCACATGTTTGATACGTGAGATTAAGGTTACGGGCCGAGGCAAGATTTGGTCCCAGCCCGCTCCGAGCCCACACTGTGCGTGTGATTATAGTCAATTTCAATCCCATGGTTTTTGGTGAAATTAGGTTCAGATGCAAGCAACTAAAAATTGTGTTTACGGATTTGCCCCTCATTTTGTAAGGGCCAATTACACCCATGCCCTTTTTGTTCACGTTTTTTGGCAGATTATTTTCTTGCAATAGTATTTTTGGACATAACCCAAACTTTTCCTTCTCTAATTAAATATTATTTATGATATTACTAAATAATTTATTTATTGAACAATATATTAAATTAATTAAATTTACTTATTAATTTAATAATGTATTAGTTATATTTAATATTTAATGTATTAATTAAAATTATATTTATTCATTTAATTAATAACTTAAGATGTTTTACTTTTGATATAATAAATAAATTAATCTTCTCAAAAAATATTCTTCATTAAATATTAATATTCACATTTATTTAAAATTATAATAAAAATTTTGATTATAGGGTGAGACTTATGTAATAATCTATTAAGTTTAATAAACAAATATTAAATATTACGTTTATTTATTTAATAAATAATTTAAGATAATATAATTTCATATAATATAATATTATTTATTTTTTTAATTTGATGAATTTTTATTAAGTCTTATATATATAAATTATTAAAAAATTATTTGTTTTAATAAATAACTAATTTTTATTTATACATAAATTGTAAGTAATAAATAGTTAAATAATTATATTTTAATTAATAGACAATAATTAGTTTATAATTAATGTATAGTAATTCAATTTTTTTATAAGTCAATATTAACAATTATGATATAATTATGATATAAGCTAATTTTTTTATAATTGAAAGATAATTATGATTTCATGAATAATTAATATTTATTAATATAACCAAATAATACATCATTTATTAATATTAAATTTATAAAAATATAAATTTTAAAATAAATAACCAATTAAATTAATTATACTCTTATTTCAATCATTACAAATATATATATATACATACACACATCATTCAACTATAAAAATATATACATATATTACATAAAAAAATCACTTTCACCATACAAATCCAACAAAAAAGCAACTGATTTGATATTTATAGTAAAATTTGTCTCTCCCCAAAACATAAAGAAACAAACAAGTCATTCTCAAATCATTTTTCATATTTCCCCAAAACAAAAAGAAACACAAAACGCATTCTCTAATTTTTATCCTGAAAACCCATTCCCCCAAAATGAAGGACGTGAAATGTGTGAAAAATTCCACTTCAGTTTCATTTAAATAGCCGGTAAGTGCTGGAAAGATAAAATGATACTAATCAGGGCAATAATGGAAACTCAGAAAGTAATCTGTCTCAATCTTCTAAATCAAACAGGAATGTAAAATTACTGAATTTATGAGATAAACTATAATCTCACATATCAAACAGATATATTAATCCATTAAAATACATGCTAATCTTATCGGACCATGATAATGTGAGATTCATGGTCGCTCGAATCAAACGCGGCCTTTAGCCTTGGTAAATTAAGTCATAGCGTAATTGAGAGTTGAAGTAGATAAGAAATGGTTGAATTTACAGTTCAACAAGTTTTATAAATTTTTAGTTTCAAAACTAAATATAATTGAGTTCGAATGAGACTCGAGAATTCAAATTCTAGAAGGAAATTAGTTTCGTTGGGATGATAAAGTGAGATACAGTTTTTTATCCTATTTTATCACCCGTTTGATTGGAGTGACAATAAAACTCAGGTCCGTATGAATATCAAAAACCCTTGTTTATATATGCAATTTCTATGATAAATTAACCTGTCACCCCCAATGGATTAATTTATCATGTTAACCAAATTATGTTATAATGATAAAAAATTATATAAATTATCTATAATAAATAATCATGAGATAATTTAAAAATCCAACCAAACTAGACCTTAAAGTATTAGAGAAGTAATCTAAGCATTATTATCAACACTGGCTAAAATCAAGCGCCCCTAATCATGTTTGTTTGTGCAGACAATAGTATTGGTGAGAATCTTCTTAGGATAAGATTAGAATATGTTGAAATGTAATTTGAATATGATTTTTATTGAAAAAAAAAAGCTCACAATAGAAAATTTATGAATACCAAAACAATAAAGAACACAAAATTTATTTAGTTAAGTTGAACTGAAAAAAAAAAAAAATTAATGAGAATTTACGAGATTACATAAATTATGACACTATTCTATTCAAATATACTCTGTATGAATGCGACTCCATTAACTTTACTCGTTTTTTATACTTCAATTACAATTTTAATATACCCCATATAAGATCCAAATTGAGTCCGCAACCCTACTAAAAATGGATCTTAATTCGAGTTCGAACACATAACATATTGTTACCAACTTGCAAGCATAATTAAGAGAAATATGCATTTGATTATATAATTTATATTGTAATTTACTTGATTTGATAATAGGATAATATTGATTTAGTGGAAGGACAAAGTTCGTCATCTGTAATATTTTTTCTAAAACAAAAAAGAGAGATGTACGGGTCAATTCTAGGGCTGTCAACGGGTCGGATTTGGATCAAATCAGAATAATCCGAATCCAAAGCCGACTCCTATAGGATCTATGCATGTGAATTCCATGTCCGGATCCGATAAAAATTCGAAACCCGATAAGAAAGTCAAATTTTTTTTTGCGTTCTTTAAAATTTTATATTATTACAAAGAACCGTCTTATAAGACATGTTATATGAGATTTCAAGATTACCTTTTAATCCAAATATAATATTTACAAAATTAAGAGAGCTCAAATTTAGATTTTTTTTTTATAACTTTTTATCATATCATTGCAAAAGCTACAAATTTAAGGCATAATCATGGGGGTTGTATCAAATTGATCATTCGGTAATGTATATTTTATAGTGCATAAATCAATATAAATTGTGTATTTTGGTTATAATATGAAACATACATATATATATATATAATTACTTTATTAAATTAATTGCTTCAAAGAAATAAAAAAATTAGGGAATTATCATTTATAATATCACATATATTGCATTATAGTCAAAAGTCTTCATTGATATAATTTATACTATATAATTATCAATTTAATAATATATTTAATAAAATTCGGATTCGGATTTGATTGTATAATTCCATATTCGATCCACTTATTTCAAATTATGGATATTTATAATCAAATCTGATTTATCAAATATTTTAATCTGATAAAATTTTAAAATTCGGATCGGATTCGGATTAAAATCCGATCCATCGACAGCCCTAGTCAATTCTGTATGTGTATGTGGACACACGCCCGGGTCCAACAAGCTCACAACCCACTGACCACCCTAAGAAAAAGCCCACTTGTACCAAGTAAAAGATCCAGCCCAAAGCCTACAATTAGCCCATAAGGCCCAAACTCATAGGGTCATTTTCGTCAATTCACCACCCCGGAATTAGGGTTTTCAAAAGTACTCATCATCTTCATCACTCATAAAACAATCCCAAAACCCATTCACTGTCTGCTGCCGCCTCCCACCACCAGGTAACCATTTCCCCCACCGCCTCCGCCCACTGTGTGTATATGTATATGCACATGTATTTTGGTTGCAATAGTTATATTGTTCTGTTTCTGTTTTTGCTGAAGCAGAGTTAAGAAGAGAAGAAGAAAATGGCGAAATCGAAGAATCACACGGCCCACAACCAGTCATACAAGGCGCACAAGAATGGCATCAAGAAGCCCAAACGCCATCGCCACACCTCCACCAAAGGGGTAGCGTTTTAAATTCTTTATACTTCGTTTTCGTAGTGTGCGTCTGGGTGTGGGTGTGTGTGTGTGTGTTTGACGGGAATTTTCTTAATCTGTGTACAGATGGACCCGAAGTTTTTGAGGAACCAGAGGTACTCGAGGAAGCACAACAAGAAGAGCGGTGAGGCCGCCAGCGAGGAAGAGTAGATTCGAAATTACGTGTTTGTTTACCCACCCCCGTATTCTGAAAATGTTCAAGACTCAATTTTGTATGGGCAAATATCAATTTCACATCTTTTAGTTAACATGATGTTTTTGGATTTTCATTAATGTCGGTATTGGACTTTATAGTAGTACTATTTGACTGCTATTGAGCTGAAATCTGTTGCTTCATCTTGGAATATTTTCTTTTGCTAGTAATGCTATTCTTCTTGTTTTTGTGTGACCTGAAGTTCTGAACTGGACAATTCGGTGTCAAGTTTGATTTGTTGCTCTCTTGGTTGGATATTTTATTTGATATTCCATCTGAGACTGCAATTGAAAGGGCTGCTGAAAAAATCATATTATTTTCTTACTAGTTGTTTGTCTACCTAGTTAAGTGCCCCTGCCAGCTAACTGATCTAGTTGAAATATAACTACATTTCCATCCCATACCTTTGAGGTATAGGTAGTTCTTGATAGGAACACTTGCAATGAAGTACATTTGATGTATCAGCACTGTACGTGAATCTTAATATGTGCTGCAGAATATGTGTTTGATTGTGTTTCTTTGATTGCTTCCAAGTGATTCTTGAATGCTTTGTGTGGTATGAATAATAGTATGTGAGTGCAAATTGGTGTACTGTTCTAATGCTCACCATCATGCTTATAATTTGTTGTTCTGTCAATGCTGGTGCCTGGTAGTGAAAATGAACTTTAATCTTGATGGAGTCATTCTCTTTTACTTGTTGGTATCAATGATTTGGATGGAGATTAGGGGAAAGTATGAGGAATGTTCTTAACATTAGAAGTACATATCTTCATCAAATTTTTGTTAAGTTGCTGAGTGGCAAAGGTTGCCTTCTCAATGACTATAGTTTCCAAATGATTATGTGGAAGTAATGGGATATGTAGTTGGATGAGCTATGTCTTAGATTTTGTGGTTGGTTATCAAGATTTTGAGCAAGTCTGATGTTTGTGTCTTTGATTGTAGTTTTCTTTGAAAGCATTGTTTAACAAATAATTAGGGCTTCTGATTCCCTTTCTCAGATGTGTATGTGTAGGTTGTCTTGCTGGATTTTTACAAGTCTTCATTGAAAGTGATCTCTACACTATTACTATTTTGGGCTGCATCATTCCTGTGCTTGAACTATTATTTCTAAGTCCAAATGAAGATGTTTATACCAATTTTTCTTGTGCTTGAGTTTATTTTATCTCTATGGACATTGAGCACTAAGCAAATTGGTAAATTTTTTGAAGTATCATTTGGTTTCTCCACTTGCATAACGTTGAGATTAACTCTATTTGCTAAAATGCAAAATGATAAAAAAAAGGCTAGCTTATGAACTGAAGATTTCTTGCCTACTTTCTATTTGTCTTTCATTATCAAGATAACATTGTCATAACTAGGGTTGAGCCTCTTTTGAATGACCAAATTTCTATTTGCTTGGAAAGATGGTGGGGGGTTGTTGAATTTCCGGTTCAAAAATAAATCATCAATACTTGAGAAAAATTCTAAATTGATGGACAAAATTACATCTCTGTGCTTCTCATCTGAACTGAATTATCCCTTGTAGATTAAGGCCCCATTTGGTTTTTTTTCCATACCTCCTTTTATTTTCTATTATTTTAAAAATAAAACACATCAGTTTTTTTACATATTTTCGCTTAATATGATTTTTATTTTTATTTTCAGAACACATTTTTCAATAACTTATTATCTTATCCCAATAACTTATATATCTTTACTCTTTTTATTTCATTAATTCTATCTCTTTTCATTTACGACCTATTAAATCCAACATAGTTATTATTTTTTTAATAATTTATTTAAATACATATTTATTTTTAATTTATTTTCACTAACTAACTTTCTAAATTTTAAAAATTATGAAAATAAAAATTGAAAATAGAACCAAATGGGATTGGGCCTGGATTCTAATTTGAGGCCTTCCCAAGGTCATCAGGCTCAGCCCATACGTGGCCTCAGTCCTATGGGTGTAAGGTAATAGATGCTTGAGCGTGAACCTATTTGGGCTATTGTGATCCACTAGTGTAAAATTCACTGCCACAAAATTCACATAAACCCATTCCTTTTACAAAATTCACATGAACTAGATGATCAAATCTCCCAATAGTAACAATTAATTTCTTATCTAAAAAAAAAAAGAATAAATCTAAAATAAATAAAACACCATTTTTTTTGAATTTAATTTAATTCGATCATATTTTTTTATATGAATTATCAATCAACTGATAATTCAGCAACTGTAACAATTAATAATTAAAAAATAACTACACTAGAAATAAATAAAAATACATATTTTGATGAGTCCAAAAATTTAAAAATAAATGGAAAAGCGACTAGCTTTGACGGAGGAGGAAGCGCGCAAAAGTAGAATCAAGTCAGTGTCACAACAGTAAATTCCAGCTCTAATTAAGGTCAATGCCGTCATTCAACTCAGTGCTCCCACTGTTTGTTCAATGATCGGGCAAAAAAAAAAAGACAGTTCACAGCAAAAGAAGAAAACAAAAGAAAGTAGAGAGAGAGAGAGAGAGAGAGAAGTAAGTGAGAGGGAGCTCGAGCTCGTTCACTCGCTCTGATATGAAAATGGCGGTTAGGGTTTTTCAGTTGTTCCGAATACGATAGCCCCAGCCGCATTAATTCATAGTTTTAACTTTTTTTCTCAAGAATTTTGTATCTTTTGCTCTCTTTTCTAAACCCTAATTTTCAGCTAAGGTTCGGTGATTTAAGTTTGGGAAATTCAGTCTGTGCGGTTCGTGCAGAGAATTTCGGGGAACTACGTGAAGAGGCGAAACTTTTTGGTTTTTTCCATGGGGGCGCAAGATAAATCGCCGAGCGCCAGCAGTTCCATGCAGGTCGGTGAAGGATAAAGTAAATCTTGATCAATGAGAAAAGGAAGTTGTTTGTAATCTAGAAATGGAATTGAGTTCATTTTGATTGCCTTTTCAATTTTGAGTTGCAGTAGTTACTTTAAGTTCCAGCTGTGTCTTTTTAATTTTGAGTCTCAGCGGAGACGTGTAGATTATTGAACTCTGTAAGTCTAAGCTTGTTTTCATCTGTAAAGTGGGACGTTTTTCTGCTTAGATAATGGAAATTGGCCTTTTACTACTAAATTTTATTCTTGGCGTTTTGTTTCTGAAGTGTTTTGGTTATTATGGGGTAGATAAATGCTGGAGAGTTTATTGCCTGAGAGAAATAGGCCTAGTTTTGTTGAATTTATGTGTAGCGGGTGTGGGAGTAGCAGCTGACTTTTCAAGGGGGTATTCAGCGCCCTTTTTGGGAAAAAAATGCTATTAAAAACTTTTGGAAAGGCTGTTTGGTATTGCGGCTACTCACAATAGCATTTTGACTTTTCCGAACTGTGCAGAAAAATTTGAGTTATATAAGAATACTATCCCAGAACTTGGCTAGGGGGCCATATGATGTTTTACTTTGTTGCTGAATTGAGTTAGTTGTATAATTCAGTTGCTGCAGCGAAAACTAATGTGGTCAAAGACACATAGATGATGATTAAGATATGATTGAGCCCGCTTTAACAAGATGCTTGATTGGTTTTGAGGTAGACCTAAACTGCAGAGTGAAAGGCATATTTGGCTTGCTTTATGTTAGTTTTATCAATACATCATGGAGAGGCATATCTAAAAATGGTAAAGGATAGAGGCTTTTGAGGGGCTTCTGTGAATAATGCAAGCTTACTATCTTCTTTAGCATTTTCCTGTGTTCTTCCAACAACTCGATTTACGACCCTTTTTGTTCCCCATGTCTTGACTCGGTTGAAGTATGTGAGGGAGAATGATCTCCAACTTCAAATGATCATTTTCAATCCCTGGAGTAATTTTAAATACCTAGAGTAACTTTAAATAAACAGAATAAATGGAGCATGAGTTAAGAATCAACAACCACTACTTGTGGAACTACAGATAAGCTGTCTAGGAGGAACGCCACCGCCAAAAAATTGTAGGTTTATCTTTGCTCCTGCTGGTCTGCTACTAAAATTTTGACATATTTGAACCGGAACTAGGTGGAAATAGGAGAAAAGAAATGCATAAACAAATATGATTTATCTGGTATCTACCAATTGTAATTGGTACTTATAAAGTCGTGAATTGGCAGAATGTGTTGAGTAAAATGAAAAATTAACTTCTTTCACATGCTTTGGCCTCTCAAAGGCGACGTGTTTTGTGTTTGTACCTATTATAATTAATATCTTTCTGTCCCTCTTTCATTCTCTTGAATTTTGTATTTTGTAAATGAACGTGTGAATTTGTCTTATGCAATAGGTGTGCCAATTCTTTTCCGCCTGGCCCTTTAATCTTGATTGAGTTACTAGGTCCACAAGTTTATCAGTTGATTTAGCTTTATTTGCTTTTTTATATCTTAATCTAGAACTGAACTTGGTTAAGGATTTTAAAAATTATTGGTGGTGTGTTAAGACAACATGTAATCTCAGCATTCCTTTCTTTTCCTGTATATTCCTCCTTTCCTATAGAGAGAATTGGCATTGTTGAAGTGAATTTGTTTCCTTTGTCTTCTCGTTCATTGATTGTTTGGTAACTAGAAATACCGTATTGTTTTGTTGAGTGATTCATCTTTTTAATTATTGAAATCATATTCATAGTTGTCACATGTATTGGTCCTGATTTCAGCGTGTCAAAGTATACCGTTTGAATGAGGATGGGAAATGGGATGACCAAGGAACTGGCAATGTCACTGTTGATTACTTGGAGGTTTGACCTTTTCTTGTGGTTTTCTTTTTCATCAAACTTCCATACATGATGGTTTAGAATCATTCTATGTATGCAATATTAGATTGAAATATTATGATTGTGGCTCAGAGATCAGAGGACTTGGGATTATTTGTTGTTGATGAGGAGGATAATGAAACGTTACTGTCACATCGCATCAGCTCAAGTGATATTTATCGTAAGCAGGAAGGTATTCTTCTGTCATCCTTTAGTTTCAACTTTTTATATGCTTAGACTTCTTCCATTCCTTCCATTTTTTCGTGCTTATATTTAGTTTTGTACCTTCAGATACAATTATTTCATGGAGGGATCCTGAATTTTTGACTGAATTGGCTCTCAGCTTCCAAGAGACAGCCGGTTGCTCTTACATATGGCAAGTATCAAATATATAGTTATTTTCTTGCGGTCTGCCTTTCCCTTATAATTTAATCATATCGTGCAGATGGCAGATTATAACATTTTTGTTTCCATCTATGCTCCATACAGGGACCACATATGTAGTGTGCAAAGGAATATGCACTTTAGCTCACTTACAAGTAAGTGCTTGCAGCAATTCTTTGTTTTTCTAACTGATTCTGCATGTTTGTCTGAACTATCTTTGAGCTCACGTCTTCCGGCCTTCTTCTTTTCAAGCTATGGGCTGTGTTTGGTTGTGTTTCTGGAATTTTCTTTCAGTAATATGTTTGCGGCTAATCTATGTTACATAAGATGATTCACATGTTCCTAAGAGTGAATAAGATGTTGGCATTGAATTGTTGATTTGAGTTGAAAATGCTGATGTAGTGTGAGATCATGGAAACTTGTTTGATTATGTTCTGAATTTTGTGGGAATCGACTTATGTCTTGTTATCTGTCTTTGGAAACAATTAAGAAGAGATATGACATTTATTTGTTTGACCACTACTTTTTTCATTATATTTAGGCATATTGGTATGCTTTAGATACCATTCTTTATGTTTTTCCGTAAAACATCAATTACATTCATTATATAAATTAATATTATGGTCATTTATAACAGGAGTTACGAAGATAATGAAATAACACTGTTTTTTTTTTTGGATAAGAACATAATCATTGTTTTTGAAGTTGTTACTGTAGTTAGTGTTGTAGTAATGTTCTGATTTGGATTATCAGAACAATTTATTACTAATTGTTTGTTAGTCGTGTTAATTTATCATCTATCCGTATTATCACTGACCATTCCAATTATTAGAACCCTAGTAATATTGCAATTTTGGCATTTGCTTTATAGTTTCTGTAAATACTATTGTTGTCAATATAATCACAATTAAATTGTCATAGCATGCTATTATAAATATTATCTAGGAAAAAAAAAGTAAATATGTCCTCAGAGGGGGTGATTTTAATTAATTATATTAGAAATACTGTGATGAATAATTTGTGATAATATTACAAACAAATATGCTGTAGGAAAAATCTATCGTAGTTATATACTTAGTAGCATTATAAGGAACATAGATTGATAAAATATTTAGTGCATTAAGTACTATGGTAAGTGCAAATAGCAAAACGAAAATAATAATATTTCAAAATGTTACTAGATCTCCATAAACATTTTTCACGTATTTTAAGAAAAAATTTCAGAACGGGGATACCTTTACTCAAAAATCACAATTGTGTTATTTAAAAATGGTAGGGCATCAGTTTTTAGAGATGGAAAATGAGAATGCGAAGCCACATGCATTATCTCCTTATCCAGGTGATGAAAACAAAAAAGAAAATGAATACATGTCCAAGGAGTGCCAAATTTTTGGGTACTTCCATATGGGATCAAATAATTTTACTATTGAAGAAATATATTTTTGTAACGAAGACTTGATGTGTGTTAAGGGCAGTGAAAAGAATGATATATTAGATTTATTTTTTGTGCTAATTTTAGTCCTCTTTCCTCCCTTCTTTCCAGTAGTGGGTAGACTATAAAAGATAGTTTTTAGACTTTTGATTTTCTCGCACTCTTTGAAGTCTGTTTGAAAGTGGTCAATGGACATGTAGGCACAATTTCCTTTTAATTGAATTATTAGTAAAGCATTACTTGTAACATCTGACTAATTGACTTCAATCAGCAATTGTGCTGAATTTGTCTCCATTCGGCCATCAACATGTTTGCCTCTTGATGTTCAATATTTTGCTGAATTATGATGTTTCAAAAAGTCAAGTCTCCAGAGTCAGCACACACACACACACACACACACACGAGTCATGGCATGGAGTTGAGTCTGGCGCTCTGGCTTATGGGAGATGCATAACTTTTGTCATTAGAATCTGAGTCATAATGGACTTATATTTTGGCCTATGGCCTTACTATTTGGGATTTTTAGCAATATGAATAGCTACTGAGGTTATCTTATTTTATTACTGTATTGTTTCACCCTTGGATCAGACCAACCGCAAATTTGTGGAAGAAAAAATTTGACATACCGAGCATCTTGCATGAAGTATGCGGATTGCCTTTGTCTTGCCTTTCCTATAAAAATTTAGTTTCAGCATACTCTTGTCTTAAAGCTATAGTGATTGATGTTCAATGCTTTCAGATGAGACATACCATAATGTCAACAGTGGCTTAAGGGAGTTGCCTCCAGTTGAGCTCTCTACTCTCCCTTTGATACTTAAGGTACTGCACTACCTCCCTCTCTGAAACCACAAGACATATTATTTATGACATTGGAGATTCTTTAGATTTTCATTTTTTCCTTATGGTTCTTGGAATGTTCTACTGGTTGTACCTTAAGAGTTTATGTTGGATTCTTTTTCTTGTTCCAACTCCTTTTGTTACCATTCATTCTTTTCACATTATAAGGATGAAGACCTCATTTATTTTTGGTCTTTGGTGCAGACTGTTGTTGACAGTAGCATTATGGATCAGTTGCGTGTGACTGAACTAATATTGCACGATGTAAGCACACTGTATAGTGACAATAGTGATTTTTTACATTTTATGTATATACATTTTGAGTGTATATACATGTATACACACACTCACACACACTAGCTATTCAGCGACATGTCTTGAGTTTGGGGAACAGTTGTGGTAACCTTTTTACTTGTGTGAACATGTTGTTTTGTGGAATCTAAACCAGTAGTGGCTATTTCTTTCTTTAGATATATTGGGTGTATATTTCCCTCATCCTTTACCAATGTAAATTCCCAAAAGATTCTGCTTTTAAGGGAAATTTAATTATTTTCCATGGCTTGAAGTTAACTAGGGGATGCAAGTGAATTATAGGCTTTGATTCTAGCCTATTTATATTTCTATTCAATTTTTCTTCAGTTCATTTTTCTGTTACCCTATTTGATTTTAAATAATTTTGCTCTCCCTCCTTTTTATATGCTGCTTTGTGGGTCCATTTTTTAGTTGCTGCTAACTCAAGTGGACCTTATTGGTATTACAGCAAGATTTTTTCCGGAAGCTGATGGAATTGTTCAGAATATGTGAAGATTTGGAAAATGTTGATGCTCTTCTCTTGATTTTCAAAATCATCAGAGGAATCAGTAAGTAAACTTGCCAGTCTACTTCATCATGGTACCATTTTAAGCTTTGGCATTGATCTAAAAGTGCATTGTGTATGCTTTCTTGCAGTTTTACTGAACAGTCCCCAGATCTTTGAGAAAATATTCGTGGATGACTTGATCATGGATATAATTGGATGCCTTGAATGTAATTTCACTCTCTTCCTCTCGTCCGCTCTCTTTGTGTATAATTAGCTACCCGCCCACCCCCCTCCACCCAAAAAAATAAAATAAAAATGAAATGGTTAGTTCTCCAGTCCCTTTCTCCCCTCAGACTGCTTCCCTGTTTTGGATTTATGACTTAGCAGCTAAAAGCTTGAGATCAACCTTTTAAGCACTCTTTTCTTACATGAAAGGCCTACCTTTTGTTTTCGTAACAGTTAGGTCATCTCAGTTGTATTTCTTCACACATTTTTATTGTGAACTGTGATTATGGGGCAATCAATCGGAATATACTGGTTATTGTATCTGAGTTGAATGCACTGTTGATATTCTCAATATTTCTATTTCTAGCCCTAATTAACAACAAGGTTACAGATTTTAATGGCATTTTTGCCTTTCTCTATGAAGCAGCCAAATTATAACGGTTTTTTGTCCAAATCTCTCTTTGCTGAAAGAAGACATGTTTCAACTACAAATAATTCGTTTTTCAGGAGCTCTAACATCTATATATGGTACTTTGATTTGGTTATCGTTCACCATACTAATCATCTCATAGTCATAATATATGGCTGCTTTTGTTCCACTTTTCTCACTGAAAGGAAATGTTAAGACTCTATGTTCACTTCAGCCAATGTCTCATATATGACCTTTGTGTTTTCATGCTTTCATTTTGTGCAATTGAGTCACTGACTATGAAGGGCTAAACTCATATCTGTATTTGACATTTGTGGAAATTTCATGGATTATTTTGAATGTGAACACACTGAAATACATATCTCCTGTGGGTTTTCCTTTGAATTGTGCATGGTAATTACTTTTTCATGCTCTTTCCCGATATGCAACTTTATTTCACTCAATATGCTGGCATTTCTTTGCTTAAATTAAAAAGAAATGGTCATCAAGGGGCAGAAATTTTTGATGAGAACTCTTTAATAGGATATGATATTATGTTGTTTTCTGTGCCTTAGCTTGGTCATCTCCCTGATTAGCATCTGTTTTGGTAATTCAACTGTTTCAAATTTGGCTTGCAGATGATCCTGAGGTGCCTCACATCCATCATCGTAACTTTTTAAAAGAGCATGTGGTTTATAAAGAGGTACCCGTATTTTCAATCCCCCTTTCTGTGCCACCATACCGCAAAAGGGGACACTGGAATTGCTGCTAGGAAAAACTTCCCTTTTTGGGTTGTGTTGGTGGGTGGTGTTGGTGAAAGACTCACTTGATTCTTGTCTGTATTTGCATTATTCATTCGGTTCTGCTTATCTGGTTATATCTTAGGTCATCCCTATTAAAGATCCTGTTGTCATTTCAAAGATCCATCAAACTTATAGAGTTGGTTATCTGAAGGTATCTCTTTAATTATTTAAATGCAGATCCTGTTTCTCATTCGCCTGTATTAATAAATTAGTTTTTATTGCTTGTGCCAGGATGTTATTTTGCCCAGATCATTGGATGAGGCCATAGTTGCCAATTTAAATTCCATAATTCATTCAAATAATGCAATTGTAAGATCCATATCCTGTTGCTTCAATAGTTCATGTATTACCATTATTGCTAAGCTTATTTTGTTTGTTTCTTGCAGGTTGTTTCCCTGCTGAGAGGTGATAACACCTTTACTAAGGAATTATTTGCTCGGCTGAAGTCTCCTACCACTTCCTTGGAATCAAAGAAAACTTTGGTAAATAGTGGTCCTCCATTAACGTTTTTGCATATCTGCAAAGCTCATCCATTTGGTTTTTACTTCTGCTGTTGGTAGTTGGTACCCCCTAAATCGCGACATGTCCACTGGCTTTATCTGAAACTATTATTTGTCAATCTATAAGCCCAATATAGGGTAGCTGTTATCTTTTGGATTTTACTTGATAGTTTGTATTATGACACTGCATACCGTTTGCTTTTGTTTCTTGATAATAGGAAATTCTCTGTCTTTTTATTTTACCTATTGCTAGATATCTTTGAGATTTTGAGGTGATAGGGAGAGGCTGGTTGTTACAATCTCATCATAATAATCGTTATGAAATTAACACTTTGCTCTTTATGTTGAAATAGGTACTCTTCTTGCATGAGTTTTG
This sequence comes from Jacaranda mimosifolia, assembly GCA_018894105.1. NCBI lineage: Eukaryota > Viridiplantae > Streptophyta > Magnoliopsida > Lamiales > Bignoniaceae > Jacaranda > Jacaranda mimosifolia. Next base: position 39,468,616 of record CM032123.1, read on the forward strand.
TACGTTAAGTAAGAGCTTGCAGGTAGCTCATCAGCTCCGGCTATTTAGGTATCTTTTACATCTGTTTTGCGTTTTCCTTATATTTGATATTTTCAACTTTAAAATTAGATGTCCCTATCTCCGTTGTGGAACGTCTGAAATTAAGGGTCCTTTTCTTGAAATGGAATTTTTTTACGGAAACTATATTCCCACCTGAAGTAATGATGTGACATCACTAACTCTCAGTCTTTACGTTTAAGGGAAACTAGTAAAAACGAAATGCATTGCATGCAAAAGAATATGACATGATGATATTAGTCATAATCATTATTTTTTAATTCAGGAAGCATATAAATCTAATTTTGTCCACTTGTCTTCCTTTACCCAATTCCTCCTGAGTCCTGACACAGAAATATGACCCAAAAAATCATGAATATGACAAGAAATTAAACTTTATATGGTATAACACATATTTAAATTTATGATGTATCTCTGTGTAAGATATAGAAATATTATAATAAAATAAAAGAGATTGAAATTATCATGTACTTGGAGGAAAAAATAGTAACTTTGTAAGTAAAATTGTGTGACTTAAAATCTGATTTGTAAAAATTTATATTGGATTCGCTTTAGAGTTTATAGGCGAAACATGTGCTGCAATAGACTTTTATCTTTGCCTTACTTTTCCTAAGGAGGAGAAAATAATTCTTTAGACTTATCATCCTATATAATGGGCCTACTTAAAACAAAGACAAGAAAAGCAAAGGAAAGCAAAGCAAAGCAAAACAAAGATTTATCTGTTTCATGGATCCTAAAGTCTACGGGTTGAATTTAAAATCTTATCTCATAAGTTGTAATTTCAAAATTATTGGTCCCACTCCCATCCAAGCCTAGTTTATTTTTTTTTAAATTTTATTATTTATTTATAATATACAAAATATTTTCAATATGGTTGTTTATAAGAATTATCATAGTTATAATTAAGTCAATATATCATAAAATAAAATGGATAATTGAAATACAATAACAATTTAGAAGGGTCTATCCGTCACTACCCAAAAAAAAAAAAAAAAAAAAAAAAAAGAAAATGGAAAGAAGAAAAAGAAGGAGAAAAATTGGTGAGAAAATTAGAGAAAATGACAGAAATTCATATCTGTTCAGAATAATTATCAATAAATGATCGTAACTCTGATAGAATCCTCCATATGAGAATGACCTATGGTTGAAAAAATTTGATGTCCAGATGTATATGAAATTGGTTTTGTTTCAAATTTCACAAAATGTAAAGAATCATGATGGAAAGAAGCTAGACTGGGAGCTTTTAAAGAATAATTTGAGATGAGAGAGACACTTGGTCTTATAATCAGACCATACCACTTAGAAATAAATAAAATGCAATTATGGCCTCTTCTTTTAAGTCTTCAATATTTATTGATTAGGGTCATGAAGAATCATAAACTTTTTGTGAAACTTTCCGAACTGTTTGTACTTTTATAATAGCATGGATAAGATAAATTACACAAAACCAGATCCATTTAAAACTTGTTACGGGTATAAACTAGACCCATTATTTTGGGATGGAGGGAGTATTAACTTATCTTGCATGCTGATATATTACTGTTGTTCTATAAATAATTCTCTTAAATTGTCTATTAATTTTATAACTATGCATGTAGGGATCTTGCCAATGAAGGAATTCTTGACGTAATTGCAGATGTTTTGCAGAGTGAAGACAAGAAGCTTGTTTTGACTGTGTAAACAATAATAATTCCTTCACATCTAAATTTTGTCTTTTTTAAACTTCTTTCACTCAATTTTGTTTGATCAATCCTTTGTGATAATTTTTGTTTTTAATGGATGCAGGACAGATATCCTCATTCTTTTCTTTATTCAGGACCCAAATATTTTATGTTCCTATATAACTCGGCCTGAAGTTACTCTTTTTGGACTTCTGGTGAGCAAGCAATGTTGGATTCTGTATTTCTTCAAGTTTATAGCAGCCTTTTGGTGCGTGTAGTGGGCTTAATTGTATTCTAAAGTGACAATAGATTAGGTGCCTTCTTGAGACATTTGTGTGGTGTTGGGAAGACTCTCTGAACTTTGCGATATTTTTGGATTATGTTTATCTCTATGTAAAGGTTACTAGAAACGTCAAGGTAATCTGGAGTTTCAAGAATTTGATATAGTTATTATCTACATAAGGATTTCATATAATGAATACTCGCAACCTTCCACAGGTCCTCTCAAAAGGGAATAATGGTTGTGCTTGTGAGGAACAACCTCTGTGTGGATGGTTGGGGAGGGAGAATGTGGAAGTTGTGCTGCCTGGAGTTTTGCCTAGAATAATTTATTGCGTCCTTCTAAAACAATTGAAGTGTTCCTTAATTGCAGGTAAAAAATATGCTAACAGATTTTGGAGATGACATGCACTGCCAACTTCTGGAGATTCTTCGCAATCTTTTGGACTCATATACAACAGGAACACAGGTGGGGTACTAATATCGTTGTTGTTTAACATAATAGTACATCCAGTTCTTGGAAGTGTCTTTGATTTCATACTTGTCTATAACTGACTTAGCATAGGTGACGGACCAGTAGTAAGCATGTTGGAGGATGGCTTGACTGGAATTAAGCCTGAGACCAGAATGCTGTTTAGTGGAATGGTGTTTCAGAAATAGCATTTACTAAATAATTTTAGGCATATTAAACCAGAGTCGGTTTTCATTCTCATATGACATGGGATTGTACTTTCTGTATCAGCATAATGAATTATGTATGTGGTTTTAAATTTTTTCATATACATTAGCTTCTTACTGCCTCCTCTGCTCCCCCTCCCTGGTAGGGCCTTCTTTGGCACTACTTTTGTTATCATTGCATCTAAAAGATGGTCCTGTGATATTAATTTCAATTTTGTTGCAGAGAGATGGTGTTGTGGAAATTTTCTACGGGAAGCACTTTGGTGAATTAATTGATGTAATAACATCGTCATGCCCACCAAATGGTGGTGGTCAGACTCGCGTCGAGTCTCTGAGCTTAGATGGAGGCCCCATGAATCAAAATCGCGTGAAGCCTGAAATACTATTAAATATATGTGATCTACTGTGCTTTTGTGTTTCGCATCATGCCTATAGAATAAAGTAATTTCTTTGCTCCTTCATGTGGCTAATTTAGTTATTTTTCCTTGCTTGACTGCTCAGTTTGAATTTACACTTTAGCTTTGTCCTGCAGATCCAGTTTTCTTGTTAACAATGTGATTGATAAGGTTTTATATCTGACAAGGAGAAGAGAAAAGTATCTTGTAGTTGCTGCTGTTAGATTTGTGAGGACGCTATTATCTCGCAATGTATGTTTGTCTTACTGTTCTAAACTCTATAGTTTATTGATTTTGTTGTGGTAGCTTCACGTACATCTTTGTTATTTTCTGTAAAGGCATATTGTGGATATATTTTCTTTTTGTGGAATTATTTGAATTAGTTTTAATTCTACGTGTGTGTAAACTTTGTTTTTTAATTTCTTTTTGTATGTTTGTATTGCTTTCTTTTTTTGTTTGTTTGTTTGGTTTTGGTTCTCCTCTTAACTTGCTGCATTTTCCGTTTTCAGATCACTTAAATGATAATCCTACTACGTGTCCCCCTTTTTTCTGCATTGCTTGGAAGGTTCACTCATCTCTTCAATTACTAAAGCAGTTTCAGTTTGCGTGAGTTTCCTTCATATGTGACTGATGCTCCAATCCATTTATAGAAGAACCATGATGAAAAAGAAGTGTCGTGAATATTAACATGCTGTTTAATATAGCTAACCTCGATATTTCTTGTATTGAATATTAACGTGCTGTTTGATATAGCTAACTTAGATATTCTCGTAAATGTGCTTTTGGCATGCTGCTTGAATATCTTATGAATTACATGAAATATTGTTGCTAGTCTTATCTAGAATCTCCCTCTGCTGGGACAGATGTAAGCTTGGTTTTCTACTCTCTTCTGATATTTTATTCACTGTGTTTTGCTAATGATTTTGCAGGATGAGCATGTGATGAATCATTTTGTAAAGAACAATCTTTTGAGACCAATTGTAGATGCATTTGTTGCTAATGGGGATCGTTATAATCTTCTGAATTCTTCAGTTCTTGAACTCTTTGAATATATACGGAAGGTGTTTATTCCTTTCTAATGTTCCTTGGCATCCCAGCATTGCGTCATTGGTACATAAGCTGCATTTTTGTCGTTTGTTTTCTGAAACATGTCTTCTGCAGGAGAACTTGAAAATATTATTAAGGTATCTAGTTAATACGTTCTGGGATCGGTTGGTCAGATTTGAAAATTTATCTACTATTCAAGCTCTAAAAGTCAAATATGAGCAGGTATTGCTCGTTCTTTTATGATATATTCACATCAATTTGGCATTTCTGTGCATGTAATATATTAAGCATTTGCAGTCACTAGAAACTGCGGGGGCACAAAGCGCTGATATTTTGTTAGATCAAAGGAAACGAACTGACAAGCGTGCTTTGGAGAAAGGAGAGGACTACTTTAATGAGAAAAGGTTTGTATCCTGTTCCTGCTGTAATACGATTTACTTTTACAAATTGTGAATTGTATGTATAGGAAGTCCAAGTGCGAATACTGCTGAATGACGATCTGGATTCTTATCAGTGATGAAGAAGATTTGGCATCTGCACATAAATCCAGCACTAACAGAGGCCAATCTCAGCCTTCTGTGTTGGCCAATGGTCCTCCAAACTACCCATCACCCAGGTATTATGTTGCTTGACTAAGTGTAAATTTTATCATTGATGGAAAATATGCTCACTCGGTGTTACGTTTGTGTATGAAGGTCCGGTGGATTTGTTGACTATGATGACAATGATGATGATGAGGATTACAGGCCCCCACCTAGAAGAACAATGGATGCATCTGTTGAAGACGAGGGAGTTGCAGAATTCCCCTTGAAACAAAAATTGACTTCAAAAGAGGATCCTGAGCTAAAACGGTTGCGACGATCTCCGAAAGGCTTAAAACCGAGAGAAGGTGTTTTCGCTGCCTTGTGTTCTACCCCAAGTCAGGCGGTGCTACCCAACAAGACAGAAGTAACTGCAGCATTCAACATTAGTCAGTCGGATGCAAATAAGAAGATTGAACCCAATCTTGAAAACAAGGATTTGATGAGCTCATCTGGTGAGAGCCAAAATACAGAAATGGACAACCACAACAAGGAAGAAGCTTCTCCTATAAGCTGCTTGAATGATTCTGCTGATAATACACTTCCGGTGGATGAATCTCCATTGTTACCACCAAAATCCTTACCAGAGATGGCTGTGAATGGGCCTTGAATTTTATTTAAAAATGCATAATGCTTGTGCTTGGTAAGGTCAAGCAGATACATATTGCCAAAATTTTGCGACAACTCAACCAAACAGAAAGGGGATGACACCAAATGAAAACCCCTCAATACTTGGAGAGGATACTGTACAGTACTTTTGCAAGGATGCAGAGGAATTGCCTGTAGGCCTTACCTTATTTAGGTCTCTCGGTGTTTTCATCTGACTGAGTAATTGTTGTTGTTGTTGTTGTAAGACTTACTTTAGCTATAGCTTTGATTCTCTAATTATCCCTCTGGCTTGATTTCTCTGCTTAATTTTTCACATTCAGTATGGTCAGCATGAATTGTATTTCATATAGATAGGGCAGAAATCTTGTTTACACCTTTCTCAAGCAGTTGTGGGTCGGTCTGCCTGGAGAAAACTTAAGGGGCCTGATCGAGGCCAAATTTTGTGTGTTTCGATGCCAGTGTATCTAAACCGTGAGGAAAATGTACATTATATGTTCATGGAAAGGTCTGTCGTAATCAGCTCATTTCTTGTTGTTGGTGTTTCCCTTGTAAAACTGCCTTGCAGGCTGGGCCAATTGTAGCATTTTGGGTTTTCTTAGCTGTTATTCTGTACAGTAATGAGAAATTCTTCTACTGTTTCTTTATTAGAGAGAGAAATAGTAGTTCTAATTCTGAAGGAATAAAACGGAAAAAGAGTTGTGTGAATTTTCACAGTAGGAGAAGATTAAAGTTCTCTGCATTTGTTTTCTTAGTGGTAAGCTCTCATGAATATTATCACGATTTGGGTTCCCTACTTCATTCCTGGTTTCCTTTCAAGTAATTTGAGAACATAAAATGATGCACACAACTTTTGGCACAATTGATTTGGTGGTAGAGTGTATCTTTGTGTAGTATAGGTTGTGATGAATTTCATGGATAGCTTGATATGCCCATTATGTCTGCCTGACTTTGAGATGTGGATCATTTACGTATACTAACATAAGAATTCGATTGTCCTTGTGTGATCAAGTTATCATGAGGGGATTTTCCTCCTTTTAGGTTCTGGAAGTTTTAAATATCTAGCTTTAATTGATTTGGTCGAGGAGAGCGCTGACTCAAAAGTCCGGCCAGTCGAGAACGATGCCCTTTCTTTTTCTTTCTTATGCACGTATATTATGTCATGATCTTAAGAGAGGAAGTTCGTGACGGTGTCGTTTCTATTAGTTCAATTAGGGCTAGGTTTTCTTTTTCAATTTTAGGGCCAGATTTATATCTTTTCTTTTGTCTTTTTCTGCAGAGTTTGTTATATATGAGTGGTAGTGGAGTTGCAAAATTCAATTTCTGCCAGTTAATCAAATATCTCAGATTCTGCTTTCTCTTTGCTGCTCTCTCCTTCTTTCCTTTCCCCTTTTCCCTCTATTCTTCCTATCTCCATCATTTCATCTCTGCATACAAGTTCACACACTGCACCTATCACTTATTCACTAAGCATCTCAGGCAATTTTTCTTGGGGAAATCAGGTGGTTTGCTAACAGTGGCATCAGAGCCACGAACCTGTAGACGCTCTCTGATGGCTAAGAACAACCGTTTGGATGCAGTTGAGCATGAAGTAGCAGGGCTTAAAGAAGGACATGAAGTATTGGCCAAAAGTGTGGAAGAGATCAAACTGAAAATGGAGAGTATGGCCCAAAGCATTGAGGATTTGTTGGACAGGAAGCTGGGGGAGTTCTTACAAGCTCTATCTCATAGCAAAGGTAAGGAACCTGCTGGGGGGTCTTCTTCTTCTCCAACAACCCAAACATCAAGACCTAGAGGGGATGGGATCCTTTCACCGACACTAAACTTTAGAACAGTAGATGGACTTAGCTTAGGTGGCCTTAAATCAGCTAAATGTGAATTCCCAAAGTTCTCTGGTGAGAATCCTAGAGCCTGGCTTAGGAAATGTCACAAATATTTCTTATTCAATACCATGAGTGACTATGAGAAGATCCTTTTAGCTGCTTTGAATATGGAGGGGCCAGCAGATAGCTGGTATCTAGACTATGTAGATGGAAGGGAAAATATGGGTTGGCAACAGTTTAGTGAACTCATTTTACAGAGGTTTTCTCCATACCATGAGGACAACCTCATCAATCAGTTCAATAAACTTAAGCAGGATAGGTCTGTTGATGACTATACTGCTAAGTTTGAAGAACTAAAGGCATTTATGATAGCTGCAAATAGGCACTTGACTGAAGAATATTTCGTCAAGAGTTATGTTGATGGACTTAAGGATGAGGTTGGGCAAATGGTAGAGATGTTAAATCCCTCTACTCTTGTCTTGGCCATCACCATAGCTAAAAAACAAGAGCACTTACTGGAAGCTCTAAACCAAGGTCAAAAGGGAGGATTTAAAGGTTGGAACAACAGTAATAAAATTGCAAAAATGCACACTCCAGACAACCAAACTAAAAGTGCTGGAGTTGTGAAAGACAGGTACCCTCCTATAAAAAGACTAAGTAAAGAAGAAATGGATGCAAGAAGGAAGAAAGGCCTGTGTTTTAACTGTGATGAAGTGTATCACACAGGCCATAGATGCAAAAAATTGTTTGTCATTTTGGGGGAAGAGGAAAGCTCTAACACTGACCATGAGGATACCAGTGAGCCTGAGGAGGAATTGCACATATCTTTCAGTGCATTGGTAGGTCAAGTGACCCTTGATACCATCAAACTTCATGGCAAACTGGGCAATAATTTTGTCATCATACTAGTGGATACAGGAAGCACGCATAGCTTCCTAGATCCTGAGACAGCTAGGTTGTTAGGGTACGAAATTGAGCAAACAAGTCCCTTGCTAGTCACTGTAGCTGATGGAGGGAAGGTAGTGTGTGATTCAAAATGTACCAATTTTAGTTGGGAAATGGAGGGGCATAGGTTCATAGCTAATGTTAGGATTTTAAAACTTGGGGGTTGTGACATGGTCTTGGGAGTGGATTTGTTGAGAAGATTAGGTCCAGTCACTTTTGATTTCAATAGGCAAAGGATTTCTTTCAAACATGGCCTAAGAAAGATTACTCTCCATGGGGTCAAACCTGAAGTGTCACTTAAAATGATTTCTAGTAAAAAACTTGATAGGATGATTAGAAAGAAACGAGAGTCAGTCCTAGGTTGCCTCTTCATGATATCAGCTATAGAAAAGAAAGGTAGGACTCAAACCATTCCTGAACTTGAACCAATTGTGAGTCAATACTCTCAAGTTTTTTCAGAACCCAAAGAACTTCCGCCCTACAGAAACATCAACCACAGAATCACCCTTAAGCTAGGGACTGAGCCATTTAAGCTAGATATCCCTACGTCCAAAGAAATGAGATAGAAAAATTGGTGAAGGAGATGCTTGAGATGGGAGTGATACAACCAAGCTCTAGTCCATTCTCTTCCCCAGTGCTGCTAGTAAAAAAAAAAAGGGATGGGTCCTGGCGTTTTTGTGTTGACTATAGGAAGTTAAACTCCTTAACAGTCAAAGACAACTACCCTATTCTCGTTATAGATGACCTTCTTGATGAGTTACAAGGAGCTTCTATTTTTTCTAAGATAGATTTGAGGGCAGGGTATCATCAAATTAGAGTCCATCCAGAAGATATTTCAAAAACAGCCTTTGTAACCACTTCCGGACTGTATGAGTTCAAGGTTATGCCCTTTGGCTTGACCAATGCCCCAGCCACATTTCAGTGCATCATGAACAATACCTTCAGCCAATACCTTAGGGACTTTGTGTTAGTCTTCTTTGATGACATATTGGTTTACAGTAAGACCTTAGAAGACCACCAAACACATCTTAGAATAATTTTTGATAAACTTGTCCAGAACCAGTTGTATGCTAAAGCTTCAAAATGTGTCTTCGGCCAAGGGAGAATAGAGTACTTAGGCCACATCATTAGCAAAAAGGGAGTGGAACCAGATCCTAGTAAGATCAAAGCTATGAGTGATTGGCCTAGGCCCAAAACAGTGAAAGCACTAAGGGGGTTCTTGGGATTGACTGGTTACTATAGAAAGTTTATTAGAAACTATGGGTTAATAGCTAAACCCTTAACCAACCTCACCAAGAAAGGCCAGTTTACATGGAATGAAGAATCTGAGCTTGCCTTTGAGAACTTAAAAAGAGCTATGATCTCAGCTCCTGTCCTTCAGCTTCCTAACTTTAAAAAGACATTCATTCTGGAGACTGATGCAAGTTATGCTGGACTTGGGGCTGTATTGATGCAAGGAAAGAACCCCATAGCATATTACAGTAAAGCATTGGGACCTAAAGCTTTGGGCCTGTCTGTTTATGAAAAAGAGTTGATGGCCATTATTCAAGCTGTAGATAAATGGCGAGCCTATCTAATTCATGATCACTTCATCATTAGAACGGATCAATGCAGCCTGAAGTACCTTCTTGAACAGAAGATCTCCACTCCATTACAGCACAAGTACCTTACTAAGTTGCTTGGCTACAGTTATTGTATAGAGTATAAGAAAGGATCAGAAAATAAAGTGGCTGATGCATTGTCAAGAAAGGACATGGAGGAAGGAAATGCTAGTGCAATTACCATACTTCAGCCTGCTTGGATCACTGAAATTACATCAAGCTATGAGGGAGATACACTTGCTCAAGAAGCCATTAGTGAGAAGCTGTTGTTTCCGTACAATTTGTCACTGCTTAATTTCAGGGGGAACTGATCAAGTATAAAGACAAGTTGTATGTAGGGACAGGATCACCATTAAGGGAACAGATTGTTAGAACCTTACATGAATCTAGTATAGGTGGTCACTCGGGGATCACAGGAACTCTTCAGAGAGTAAAGAGTATATTTTGGTGGCCTAAAATGCAAAAATCAGTTCACCAATTGGTTACCACTTGTGAAATATGCCAACAATGTAAGCATCAAACCACCAAGATGCCTGGATTACTTCTGCCATTACCCGTACCCGAGCAAGCCTGGAAGCACATCACCATGGACTTCATTGAACAATTGCCTAATTCCAGTGGGAAAACAGTGATATGGGTGATAGTAGATAGGTTCACCAAATATGCGCACTTTATTGCTTTATCACATCCTTTTTCAGCTTTACACTCGGCACACACTTTTTTAGATTCAATTTATAAACTTCACGGTTTACCTCAAAGTATTGTCTCAGATAGGGATGCAATTTTCACCAGTCAATTTTGGAGGGAATTCCTTGCTCTCATTGGTGTTCAACAGCTACTAAGCACAGCCTACCACCCCCAAACGGATGGCCAAAGCGAAAGAGTCAATCAATGCTTGGAGAACTACTTAAGATGCATGTGTGGAGCCACGCCAAAGAAATGGAGTCAGTGGTTAGCTATGGCTGAATTCTGGTACAATACAAATTTCCATACAGCCATAGCCATGACACCATTCGAAGCCCTCTATGGCTACAAACCCTCACAACTCCCTACTGACTTCATTGGGAGCACTATTGTCCAAGGTGTGGAACAGATTATTCATGACAGGAGCGCCATTCAGCAACACATTAAACGTCAACTCGAAGTAGCTCAACAAAGGATGAAGCAATTTGCGGATCGCCATAGGACGGAAGCCAAGCTCAAGACAGGGGACCTTGTCTACTTGAAACTGAAACCATATCGCCAGCACTCAGTCAGGAATAGCAAGATGTGGAAACTCAGTCCGAAGTATGCTGGACCATTTCCAGTTATTGAAATAATTGGAGAAGTTGCCTACAAATTGCAGCTGCCTGAAGGGGCCAGAATTCACCCTGTTTTTCACATCTCACTTCTCAAGAGGCATGTAGGAGCTAGTGATAGGATCACCCCCACACTTCCAAACTTCGATGAGGAAGGTTCAGTCATTTTGAAACCAGTTGCAATCCTCGCACGGAGACTAGTCAAAAGGAAAAATGCGCCTGTGGCTCAAATTCTTGTTCAGTGGTCGCATTTGCCTGAATCTGAAGCAACATGGGAGGACTATGATATTGTTACTCAACAGTTTCCTGAGCTGCTGACTTGAGGGCAAGTCTTACTAAAGGGGGGAGCAATGTCATGATCTTAAGAGAGGAAGTTCGTGACGGTGTCGTTTCTATTAGTTCAATTAGGGCTAGGTTTTCTTTTTCAATTTTAGGGCCAGATTTGTATCTTTTCTTTTGTCTTTTTCTGCAGAGTTTGTTATATACGAGTGGTAGTGGAATTGCAAAATTCAATTTCTGCCAGTTAATCAAATATCTCAGATTCTGCTTTCTCTCTGCTGCTCTCTCCTTCTTTCCTTTCCCCTTTTCCCTCTATTCTTCCTATCCCCATCATTTCATCTCTGCATACACAAGTTCACACACTGCACCTATCACTTATTCACTAAGCATCTCACTGGGATTAGGCAATTTTTCTTGGGGAAATCAGGTGGTTTGCTAACATATTAACATGATACATTCCTCTTGTTCTTGTTCGAATTAAAGTCTGAATATATTAACACGACACACTCCTTTTGTTCGAATTAAAGTTTGAAACCAAATATCTTCTTTGGAGAATAAATGAGGAAATTTAGGTAATTGAATGGGAAGTTATATTTTTAATGGTGATCGGATAAGTAAATATCTGCCATTGAAGGGGAAATAATAGCCAAAGACGACTAATGTGTAAATATGAACAACAGAGAGTCAAAATACAAGTAGATTTATGCTTATGTAATTTGGAAAAGGCTTTGTAATTATCTTTCTCTTTATCTTGCTTAAATATTTCTCCTTTTTTTTGAGTAAAAAACGGTATCAAAATCGACTGCATAAGCTTTAATTGATAATTTGCTTTGTGGTATAGGGTGTGATATATACAATAAAATGCTATTTTAATAATGTGTACCAAATTTATATATCTACGGTTTAAATATTTTATTTTATTTAATAAATATATAACACGTATATTAAATATTTTTTTATAAAAATAATTAATTAAAAATTAGATGCATTTGATATAAATATAATAAATTAAAATAAAAAATAAAATAAGAAATGTAATAGAAGATTCTAAGTAATATATCTGGAAGGTGCAAAGCAAAAATTACCCTGGAAAAAAACTAAAATGAATCTTAACTGACACATGGCAGTGAAATCAATGCCACGTCATCCACATGATTCTAAAAGACCGCCACCAAGTTCGCAACCGAGTTACTACCCAACTGACGCGTGTACATCTGAGAGACACGTGTCACACGCCCACATAATTAGGAATTCTCTCTACAAATTTCCTACATTTACAGCATCGCTCCAATGATCATTTAGTTAACCTAATCATTTTTCCCATTTCTTTCTCTCTGCTAAAGCCAGTTTCTCTTTTGTTTGAGTGAAAAAAAAAAAAATGAGTGGGAGCAATTTGGAGACAAGATCATTGATTGATGAGCTGAGGAGCTTTGACAGTGGTGGTTATTACTTTGATCTTGGTCACCCTCTGCTTAACCGCATTGCTGAAAGCTTCGTCAAAGCTGCTGGGGTAATCGATTCCTTCTGCTTCATTTCATCAATTACTGCTTTTATTGCCCTATTCGATATTTAAAGTTACTTGGGCCGTTTTTTCCCCACAAGAAAATACTCTTTTTATTTATTTATTTATTTTTAATTTTTTTGATCTTGTCAAAATTATTGGCTTGTAGCTTTCCTGATAGTTTGATGTGTATATGATCTGGTACAGCTGATTCGGAATGGGAATTTCGTCGTGGGTTTATTTTGCCATAGAATTTAGAGAAATCTAACATGTCGGGTTTTGTTTACAAAAGATATAATTTATCTAGAATAACTTTTCGGATCGTATGGGATTTAAAAATCCGAGTTTTAGATAATTTTGAAATAGTAGTAGTTACGTAGTTTGAAGTGTGCTGAGGATGTCTTGATAGTGTGATGCATGTAGTCTATGTATATTGTGGTTAATTGGTGTCTTGTATATATGGCAGATTGGAGCAATTCAAGCTGTATCACGTGAAGCTTATTTTACAGCTGTGGAAAGTGGGTTGGCGATTCAAATTTTGTGATGTCTATTTTTCAGTTTTTTCATTGCTTTCAAGAATTTCTCAAAATTAATGTTTTATTTTGGAAGTGGGAAGTTTGAAGAATTCGATTTGATTAATCAGGTGCAAGTGGAGATGTGGGAGGCGGCGTCCCTCCTGAGATTGGCGCCTCCAAGAGTCATCATCGGATTCCGGATCTTAGAGGTATATGCATGAAATGATGCACTGTTATTGAAATTCTGATGTGTATGCTACATGTAGAGTTCTCTAATAGGGGTTGGAACGGAATTTTAATTAAGAAGGCGGAGAGAATTTTAGTATCTGTTATGATTCTTGAAAGTCTGAAATAATTAATGGGGTATGTTTGCACTCTCGCGATCAGTTCCTTGATGCTTAAAAGACGTGGTGATGTATTTTGTGGTTATAGTTTTGACAGAATTAGTTCATGTGAAAGATCTATCTCGTGTCTGGTATCTCTTGTTTGGTACTAGTACTGTATGGTTCCACTCAGAATCATTCCTCTTGAAGCTCATCCTTTCCGTCATAACTGGTTGGCTTGTTCTAAAATGTAGGGAAATCCCAATTCATTGGGCCTTTTGGTACAATTAGATGGAAAGTGCCATGGATGCAATATTTTAGGAGCTCAAACTATGTGATTGAATATATTTTCTGGTTATATAGTCCAGGGCTCTTATCAGTTTTGAAGCAATTTTCCTAAGATGCTTTCAAAATGTAGTTTTGGCTTTGTTTGATGAGGATATAATTTCATGAAGTTCTCTCATATCTCCTGTCTATGTGCAGGAGAAAATAACCGAAAGTCAGTGGAAGCATTGGTAAGTCCAAATATCATTTCTCCTAATTTAGGTTTACTTCCAGGTATTGTCTCAGTGGATTCTTGATTAACATTAGCTTCGGCAAAGTTATTTCCGCATCATGCCTGATGGCACTTAGAGCCAGCAGAATGGTGCAGTAAATAGATATCAAAATATTATATCCTATGATGCACATCTCTGCAGTATAATACCTGCCTACATCCACACGCAATTTGAACTAAGTGCTGCAGTTAAGTATGAAATAGTAATGAAGGATTTCATTTTTTTTTTTGTCTTTTTTGCAAATGAATTTCAAAGACAAGCCAAGAGAAAATAGGTATAGTTGAACAAGAAAGAAACTAGAGACACCTAGAATAATTCTGAGACTTGGGTTTGCTCATTTACCCTGTCTTCGTGTTCTTCTAAGAAATGCTGATCAGTCTTATTATTTGAATAGTGAAGATTGTTATCCTTTCCATATTTTGCATTCACCAGAAAGCTATCGTTCAATGAGCAATTGCTTGAAAAAGGAGCATGAAATATTTGTGATATGAAGTGCAAAGCAAGGAGTCTTCCATACATGCATAAGTTTTTGAATTTATATATATGTTTATAACTGGTTGTTTTTGTTATGGGGTGGGGGTGGGGTGCAGTTTTGCAAGCTCTGAATATGCCATTGTATATGATTTGTTGGGTACAAGAATCTAAATAAGTAACTCACTGGTGATGCCACAAAGGTTTCTTTCCGATTGTAGTATAATAGCGTCCATTGGTGATTGCACATTGGTTCATTTCTAACAGCGGTCGTGCCTGATGCTCCTGTAGAATCTAGCTTACTCCTTTTATTTTTAATGTTTGCTTGTAGGTTAAGAGTACTGGAAAAGAATCTTTGCAATGGGGTAAGACAGCAAACAGTCTGTTTCTTTTGCTCGTTTTTCACGGATAGAGGACTAATTTATGCAAATTAATGTGTCCATTCATGTCTTGTTGGTTATCCTGTCCGGGATCAGTCAAAGCAACCATCTCTCCTTTACTATATATTGTCTTTGTTGTTTGCCCAGCCATCCCCGCCCCTTGCCTTTGTGTGGCGAGAAGTTAATACTGTTCTGTTCATTTTTATTGCTACTCTTGATGCAGGTCTAGCCGCAGGCGTGTATTCTGGTCTTACTTATGGGTTGAAAGAGGCTAGAGGAGTTCATGATTGGGTAATTGTTATATTCTTTTATCTGCATTACCATGAAACTTTGCATATTTACTGCTGTGTACTTTCTTAAACAATATGTTGTGGCACGAGTCGTACTTGTTCCTTATTGCTGCAAAACATGTCATGCCCAAGTAATAATGGAACTTCCCATTTTTGATCGATCCACTCCTTTTCTTGTGCAGAAGAATAGTGCCTTGGCTGGAGCAATCACTGGAGCAGCTTTGGCGCTGACCACGGATGACCACTCCCACGAGCAGGTGGTGCAATGTGCCATAACTGGAGCTGCCATATCCACCGCGGCTAATCTTCTTACAGGGATATTCTAGTTACGCAATTGTGCTTCTTGCCTTTTTCGTTTCTGCGGTGCATTTCATGAAGCAGAAGCTTCAGGATTCCATGGCCAGCTTATGTTAAAAGAGTTCATTTCTTTGTTAGGTTAGGACATGAAGTTTTCATGTGAAATAATCAAATTGGTGACTCTACTTGAAGAGTATTAGTTTCTATGTTGTGGAGAGTTTGGTAAAGTTGCATCTGTCCATTGTGGATTCTGTTATGGATGGTAAAAAGAACTAGTGTTGGAACTGTTATTATCAACACGAATGAGATCTTAGCCAAATGGATTTGTTTGATGAACTTTTAGTTCAGTGCTATTTTAGTCTCCCCCTTGGATGGGGTGATGAACTATCAAAGGAAAACTCTTTGAAATAAATTGTGGCCAAAAGAAAATTGACAGTAATAGAAGGAATCAGTAGAAAATAGGAAATAGATCAGAATAAAATTGAAAAGAAAATTGCTAAAAGTTCCCTGGAAGAAGCAGAGAAGAAAATGAAAGAGATCAATAAAATATCCATGGATTAAATTTAATTAAGCGTAAATACAAAAAGTTGTATTTTTTTTCTTCAAAGAATGGATCTATGACTTAATTCACACCAAAAGCTCGCTCAAGAGGTTATCATAACTTATTTATTTCACCGACGTGGGACATTAATACCTCTGGTACATGTTCAAGAATGAGCATCTGGAGTGTAGAATAATATTAAATGAGTGATCCAACAACACTGGATAACCCAATATCGGGAATGATTGGTTCTGATACATGTTGAAAAATGGACCTTGGATGCAACTTAACCGCAAAAATTAGCTCAAAAGGTGATGATTATCCAAATCAAATATAGTGATCATAACTTATTTATTTCACTAAGGCGGGATAGAATTGATTTTAAATTATTTTATAATATTTTAGTGGCTATTGCAAGGAATAGCATAATCGTTTTAACAATTAGAGTCGTGGCAGGCATTAATATCATGAAAATGCTAGTTATTACCATGGCAACTACGTGAATCAGAGTGATGTTAGAGTATGACTCTGTGTAGCCTTATTTGAATTTTGATCAATTATACAGTTGCGTTTGTGTAGATTTTTTACTAATATCACTTGAATTTGTATTCTATTGTTCGTTGATGGTTTAATGATAAATTCTACTTGAGGATTTTTACAAATACATTTTTATTTAATAATATTTCAGATAAACTTAGTCGAGAATATACATTTTTATTTAAGTCATATTTTGGGAAATAAAAATAAAAAACATAAGAATTTCCTTGGGGGGTGGGGTTGCTATGAAAATAAGGTGGATCATAGTGACCAACAGGTCAAATAATTACAACTTATCAATAATTTGTTTGTCATTTTGAGCTTAAAATCAACAATCTCACTTAATCATTAGTTAGACCAAATGTAAATGTATATGAGGTCTGTCAGAAATATTGGAAAGTGCCGGACCTTTAACATAATTTATCAGAAATTAGGGTCTCAAGTGAAATAAGCCAAGATTTATAACACTTTATATCTTCGGCTCAACGATTTGGCTTTTAGTTTCAACATCACAACCTTGCTCCGAAATCCGATACATAGAAGGTGAGAGAATTAACCCTAAATTCCCAAATTGTCTGTTTTTTAAAATTTTCTGGTATTATTGATTTGAATGTTTCTTGTTTCATCTCCGTTTTGCTTGAATACTGTTGAGATCTGATTTACACTTTGTATTCCTGGATTTTGTCATATTCTGTCGCTCGATGTGTGTGTATGCGTTTTTCCCCCTTTTTCTTACATTTTCCTCCCAGGTGTTTTAACGTGATGTTGGGTTTGGTTTTTAATTGCGTTATTGGTTTACTGCAGAAGAGAAGAAACTTTAATAATTTTTTAAGTATAAATCAAATTGTTTGTTTACTTTTATGGATTTTATTGTTCAAATTCAGGGATCGAAAGTGATCTTCTGATGTCAGCTTGAATTGTTATTGGAATTTTTAAATTTTGACTTGGGTTATTTGTTATTGGGGTTCTGGTTACCATTTAACATGCTTTTACATGGTATTTTTTTGGGGTAGTTTTGGGTGATTTTGTGTTTATTTTAGTTGTGTATATCTAGTTTTATGTCTTTTTTGGGGTTTGGAAGGGTGATTTAATACCTTTTTTCATTGCGGCAGGTATTGAAGATTCTGCCGTTTCTATTTTGTTAGTTGAGCATGTCGAGCAACAAAGATGATGGTGCTGCGGAAAGAATCAAGGCTGCTGCTTTATCAGCTGCAAAGGGTCTCAGCCGTGCCCAGGCTGAGCGTGCAGCTGCTGCGGCTGCTCGGAACGTGAACGCATATGGGCAGAAGGAAGAGGGACCTAGCAGATGGCAAGAGAGGAAAGAAGCCAAGAGGCAAATGTATTTGATGAGTACTGAGAAACAAGTGAGATTGGGTGTACGGAAGGATCTCAAGGGCTCAACAGCTACACTTGGGTCAGCTTCACAGTGCCAGAAGTGCTACCAAACAGGGCACTGGACTTATGAATGCAAGAATGAGAGGGTTTATATCTCAAGACCATCACGTACGCAGCAACTGAAGAACCCCAAACCTAGAATGAATTACCCCAAACTTAGAATGAATTTTTCCATGTCGTATGACTTGGACAACCCAGATATCCAGGTGGAGGAAAAGAGTAAAAAACGTGAGAAGAAGAGTAAGAGGAAGCATAAGTCTAATGGTAATGACAGTGAGGCTTCAGTTTTTGAATCTGACAGTGGTTCATCCTCAGTTACGGGATCAGATGATTCTTCCGGGGAGAGTGAGTCGAGTTATAGTTCATCAACTGATTCTGAAGAGGAAAGGAGGAGGAGGAGGAGGAACAAAAAGAAGAAACAAAGGAAGAGAAGGCATCGGAGATACAGCTCCTCATCTGAATCTTCAGAGTCATACTCAGATTCAGACTCCGATTCTGAGGATAAAAGCAGTCGGAGAAAGGGCAGGAGCAAGAGGCATGGCAGAAAGCATTGAGTCAGGCTGATAGGATGGGGGAACTTGTGGTATAACCTGCTATTCCTTTGTGGATTTTATTTCCTTATTTTGTTTGGCTATCGGTTTAGTGTTTAGTGTGGAAGTATGTAATAAGGCCTGACGGTACACAGTAAATGGTCCTTTGGATGATATTGGTTGTAATGTTTTTGCTTGCAGTATTCTTGTCTATCGTTTTCTGTAATTCTATGATTTACTTGTGGAAAGTAGCTGGCTACTCTCTGCTGACCGTTCACCAATTGACTGTGCGGTAAAAGTGAGCTATGTCATATTTTCCTCTACTACTTATGTTTAGAGTAATGTGGGGCATTACTTTGTCAAGCAGTGAATTTTTGGTCTAACATGCAGGGTAAAAGCTTCATGATCAGTTTTTACTTCTGGTTTGTGTGCAACTATGGATTTCATTATTGATTAATGGTGATTGTTCATGACTAGTGTTAACTGTTGAATAGTTGGTTCATAGTTTTAATCATCCAAATTGTTTTGATTGAGTTCTGTAATGAGGAAACGTAGACAATCAGATATCCTGTTGTGCATTGAATAGTGCTCTTTCTTACTGAAAACATGATTCTGTTTAAGATATCTTGGGAGGTAGATGTTATGTGATTGCTTTTTGTTTAATCATATGGATTTGATTTGCACTTCTGTGTATTGGCTTGATTGCCTGCATTCTTAGATAATTTTCATGTATTGTTAATCTATTTGCCAAATTTGTGCCTGTGCTGATGGTGATTTGTAATAAGGATTGACTTGGACAGATAATTCTTATGTGTTTATGTCAAGGAAATGCCTCAAGGATCTCTGGATCTTCTAGCTTTAACAGTGTTCTAGGTTGCAACAAGGCTTGATTTGTTCAGATTTTTTTGATGCGTTTTTGTAATGCCCATCCCACATGGATTTAATTTGGTTATGTTATTCTTGATATGTTTATGTAATGCCGCATTCCACATGGACTAAATACTACAAAGAGTGAATACCATGTAAGTGTTGGCTAAAGAATCCATGTGCTAATTTTGGGCAAGTTGATCATAACTAAATTTTAGGATGCATTTGATGGGTTTGGAGTTAATTCTTACATCAATGGGTTTGCAGGCCCCTGAGGCGTAACAGTGTATGTCAAAGAGTGGCCCAAGAATCTTTGTTTCAGGGTAGAAGCACTGAAGCACATTCTTTTAACCAATTACTCTACCTAAACCGTCTTAACTTTCCTGTTTATAGATGCCTTTACATCCATTATCTGAAGGCTGTCAAGCTTTTTGTTCTCGGTGGTGCTGCTGTCCAAAGTCTAATACTTGTGGTTTGTAAAAGGGAAAACTGAGAGGTTCCTTAGGACATTACCGATGTACAAATACCATTCAAGTATTGCACTGGACGGTAGTTTTCTGCTGTTTATGGTTCTTATCATACTATTGATCAGGTGGGGAGCTGATCAACACATATTAGACATAATTTCAGGTCCATGAAGTTCTTTGCTTTGTACTTTCTAAGGTGTCTTTGCTTTGGCCCAATTACTAGATCGGAACCCATTGTTATTCTTACATTATATATGAAAAAGTATTGAAATTTGCTTGAGAGAGTAAATGTCGTGTAACTCCATTAGAATGAAAAATGGACATATTCTAGTCATTTATTTGTGTTTGAACGAATACATTTATTGAGAATGTTTTAATTGAACAGTATTGTTTCTTGACAAACTTCAATCTTAAAAGATGTATTAGCATTTTTTATACAAATATTTACAGTCTATTTTCTCGTATAAACATAATTTTTTGTATAATAGATTGTCCAACTTGGGCCAATTCTCCAAGGTTGCTCTTGTGGAACATTCCAACAGTTGGATCTACGTTGAAAAGATATTTCACATATTAATTTTAATTTTTCCTAAAAATTTAAAATTTATGACCACATATAAAGGGAAAAAATGATGTAATATGATTCTAAAAGACAAGGGCCCATTTGGTTTTATTTTCATACCCATTATTTTCATTTTCTACCATTTGAGAAATGAAAATCATCATTTTTTCAGAAAATTTCACCCAACATCGTTTTTATTTTTATTTTCAAAATACATTCTACAATAACCTAAACATATTTTTTCAATAATCTATATATCTTTTCTCTCTATTCCATTATTTCTATCTCTCTTTACCTATAACCTATTAAAATCAACATAATCATTACATTTCCAACATTTCATCCAAATACAAACTCATTTTTATTAACTAACTTTTTAAATTTTAGAAATTATGGAAATGAAAATTGAAAATGGAAATAAAACCAAACAGCTCCTTGTCGTGGAGCAAAAAGAAAATATTTTATTCATCCAATATAATTAAAAGCACATTATACATCCAAAAGGCAAAGAGAAATTGATTAATTTCTCAGACTGTCTTTGTTGGGCTACTGGAAAAAGCCCATAAACTGGCCCAATATAGAGAGAGGGGCCCAAACTTAATCCGGCGCGTTTTAAAATGAAACATCGTCGGACAGACATGGCGGCGGAGTTCCGACGTCGAAGTCAAGCAGAAACAACTAGAAAAAATTCAAATAAAAGAAAAAGAAAAAGGAAAAATACGATTATTTTCTGAAATTCTCCTAAAATCCCGCCATGAGTACCATGAAATTTTGCCGTGAATGGTTTGTATTTTCCTTTTTCTTTTTTCATATAAATATGTGTTTTTTTCTGTGTTTACATGTGTGTGTAAGTGTTCTTTTCGGTTCTTTTGTTGTTTATTCAGTCTTTTCTTAGATTTCATCTGGAAGTCTTACGTTTGGGCTTTTGCTTATCTTTTCTTATGCTTAAGCAGCAATAATATTTTGTATCCGAAGGAAGACAAAGAGCAGAAGATTCTGCTTTATGCTTGCCGCAATTGTGATAATCAGGTATAACTCTCTGTCTGTCTCTTCCTTCTTCGTGTTCTTGGTGTTAATGTGAGGTTTTGATTAGTTAATGTGATTATATATTAGTTAAGGATATATAATCTAATGTTCTGTTCAGGGTACAATGACATTCAGATTGTGGAATAATTCACTGGTTTGGTTGCTTTTAGAGTATTGTATTAGAGCTTGAGCTTATGTTCGCAAAAGGTGGTCTTTTGGGCTCCAAATTTGTGATGGACGAGCTGGTATATGAGTAGAAGGATACTATTGAGGCTGATTATCTCAAGGGTTGTTGTGGTATTGGAAATGGGAGTGTTGGTAGAATTAGGACTTCTCTAGCTGTATCTACTGCATCAACTTTGCTTTGGGAGTTTGTAGGATTGTTTGCTAACATTAGGCGGAGTTGCTACTTGCTAGCAAGCATGTTTGTGTATTAATCCCAATGAACCGGATCTTGAAGTATGCATGGCAGCTTCTCTATCTGTATCTACTGCATCAACTTTGCTTTGGGAGTTTGTAGGATTGTTTGCTGACATTAGGCGGAGTTGCTACTTGCTAGCAAGCATGTGTGTGTATTAATCCCAAATGACCGGATCTTGAAGTATGCACGGCAGATTCACTTGATAAATGGAAAAATCCTTCAACTCGACAAGATGGATTAGCATTTGCAAGAGAACTTCTTGAAGTGGGGTGATACTTAAGTTGAGAGTCATTTGCTGCTTTGGACATAAAAGAAAAGTTAGTGTGCCCTTTATCATGGGGAGTTTAAGCTTTTCACTATCAATTGTACTTCTCCATCTGGCTAATCTAGGTTGGAGCATCTGAGAGGAGAAGTTATAGATTCCTTTCCATATTTTGTATCCAGAATGCTGCATGGCCAGCATTTTCAAATGGAGTAATGTTTTTGCAGCATTGCGTGGAAACTTAGTAATAATTCTAATACTGGAAATTAGACAGCTAGAATTTATTTTTTCACATTTCATGTTTGAGCATGTGATGTTCATTTATGAACTGAAGTACCCCCCCCATATATATGTATGTATATATATATATATATATATATATATAGAGGGAGAGAGAGAGAGAGAGAGATTAGGATAAGGGTTAAGGTGCAAATGTGGCATGGGAATGCATATAATCCACTGCCTAAATGATGTAAACCAATCAAGACATACTAAAATATTCTAATAGATATAGAAGGTATTCTTACAGATTCTGATAATATTTTAACATATGACACCGGTGAATGAGATGCTTATGTTCAGAAAATTTCACATTCTAATCTCTTATGTAGTGTACTTGTGGAGTATAAGCTTGTGTTTCTTGGAGATAGTACGGCTCAATATTCTTTAGTAGATTAAGGATGTAGTCTTTGCAACGTTATATGATGTTTCAATTTGCCTTTTTCTTCTCCAATTTATATCATTTCTTAAATAATGGAAATATTGCTTCTCTCAAAAATAAGAAAGCCTTTTTGGCACTAGCTGGATCTTGTTTGAACTTTAATAAGCTTCATTTCCCACTGTTACTTAATCCATTTGTCTGCTTTTCTCAACGGTGCTCGCTTGACTTTTGGGTCAACTTGCAGGAGGTTGCTGATAATGATTGTATCTACAGAAATGAGATACACCATTCTGTTGGGGAGCGTACCCAAGTCTTGCAAGATGTAGCTGCAGATCCAACACTTCCACGTACAAAATCAGTGCGCTGTTCCAATTGTGGTCATGGAGAAGCTGTTTTCTTTCAGGTATACATTTTTTTTCCTGATTTGACAGATTATCTAAATTACAGGTGTGTAACATGTTCTTAATTGCTCTACATTTGAACGATGGTAAAGCTGCTGGTTCTGTTGTCCACTTCAATGAGTTCGTTGTCACTTTGAACATGTAGTAGCTTGAACTTCTATCCTCAAATCTCTGTAGTCTGTCCTTTTCGGACATTTCTGGGAGAAGAGTACTACTAGAGTTTCTGAAGGAAATGACAAGTCATAATCTTTTTGGACCATTCAACCAACTTTTGATCCTGATTTCACTATACTGGCTAGCAACAAACATTCTCAAGAAAGCCATGAATCCGTATAATTACTGAAACTCTTTGGGGATGAATCAGACACACTGCTGACCATGTTTCACATACATGGTACAGTGAAAGTTCCCAGCACATTGTTTCTCATCTCCTGCCCATGTTAGAAACTTCTTTGATCATGTCCAAAAACAAAGAAATGAAGCCTGCATATTCCTATTAGTCAATGCCATGTACTTTGGTTTATTCAGCAAATTAGTAATTTTTATTGAACAACTATTCAATGCTTAGTTTAGAATGCCATTTAGCATCGCAACAGATAAAAGAAACACCTTAGCTAACATGCTATCCTTTTTAGTGCATATTAATGGACTCATATGACAAATAGCAGTCATCCTGAACTGTTCTTGCCTGTTCATAGTTCTCTCTGTACTGGATTTTCCAATTTCGATTCTATGTGAACCCAAATTTGAAGACGGTAACTGAGTTGGATGCTTTTACCTTCATTCAATATTCTTTTATTGCGCAGGCAACTGGTAAGGGAGAAGAAGGAATGGCTTTGTTCTTTGTTTGCTGCAATCCAAATTGTGGCCATCGCTGGAGGGATTAGACTTGCACTAAAAAGTGTTTCTCTGAGTTAGCTGAATGTGTTCCAGAGAATATTGCTTGCTATTGAACTCGACTTTTCTGTGGTGTGAGTGCTGAAATTCCCTGACTTGAAGCCAAGCATTACCATTTGTGAAAATTAAGGAAATTGTGACATTCATTGTTCTGTTCTCCTCTATTAACTATGGAGGCAATCTTTCTTGCCACAGCAGTTCTTCAGACAATCACATTTAGTCCATTCAAAATGCAAATAAATCCATCCATTCCCATTTAGTTTGTGTAAAACCTTAACCTGTTTGGAGCTGGGAATAAAGACTGAGATGGAACTGTCCTGTTTCTTGTCTTGGTCTGAGTAAATTACTGATAATTGCAATTTGCAAGAATGGAAGTAAAAACAATGTCATCAATCTTAACAATGTGTAAGAGTTGGAATATCCTACTCATCCCAGGTGAATTCTTGTAATCAAAGCCAGGATATGCTCTGAACTGCTGCAAGTTTCATTGAAAACAGAACATTGACATGGGATAATAAAAAAAAAAAGAAAAAGCTTTGATTTGCTTCGTAAGTCGCAGACAACCAAAGAACCTCATAAATCTCCCAATATTATAATAAGAATTTAGTTTGAACTTCTGATATTCAGGTCCTTCTATAATTCCACGTTTTCATTAATGAAGATTTAAGGATTGACCAGATCAAATCTCTTCCAACAAAAAACAAAAGGTTTATAACAAGTTGGAGATTTAAGGATTGGTCAGATCAAATCTCTTCTAATAAAAAAAAAAAATTTATACCAAGTTAGTCGAATCGTAATTGAATCCAAAATTAGGCAGGCCATCATCGTCATTTCTTTATTTATTTTTCATTTAAAAGAAAGAAAAATATGTGGGTGTGTACTTTCTCTCTGACAGTTTTGTAAAAAAATAAATTTTTTATTTTACATAACTTATGTTAAATGGTTTATTAATTAAACTTTTATCAATCAATCTTTCAAAGACAGTTTTCCGCGGCCCATTCGTTACAACTTTGTCCAAACACAAAAAGTCACACATATTATTACAATTTTTGGCGTCTTTTAAAGTCCCGAAGTGGACAACACAGAGTTCTCCACTGCGTTCACCCGAAGACACTCGAGAGAGTTCAGGAATGGAATCTCCACCGCCACCATTTCTCAACCTCCTCCTTTTCCTCCTCATCGCCGCCGTCCTCCACCACTCCAGCTCTCCCGACCAAATCAGGCTACTTAACGGTCAACTCTATCACGGGCTCAGCCATTTTCTACACCTTTTATGAAGCACAAAATTCCCACAAGAACATATCAATCTCCCAAACTCCAATCGTCATTTGGCACCAAGGCGGGCCGGGCTGCTCATCCATGCTAGCCAACTTTTATGAGCTTGGACCATGGCTAGTGAACCAAGATATTTCACTTGAGCCCAACCCAGGTTCTTGGAACAGAATCTTTGGCTTGCTTTTTCTTGATAATCCTATAGGGACTGGATTCAGCATTGCTGCTTCACCTCAAGAAATACCAAAAAACCAACATGATGTAGCCAAGCACCTTTTTATAGCTATCAAGAAATTTGTTGCCTTGGATGTGTCTTCCAAGACTAGGCCAATTTACATTACTGGTGAGAGTTATGCTGGGAAGTATGTGCCAGCAATTGGGTATTACATTCGGAGGAAGAACTCAGTTTTGCATACTAAGAGTAGAGTGAATTTGGGTGGTGCTGCTATTGGAAATGGGCTGACTGATCCTGGGCA
This sequence comes from Jacaranda mimosifolia, assembly GCA_018894105.1. Lineage (NCBI taxonomy): Eukaryota > Viridiplantae > Streptophyta > Magnoliopsida > Lamiales > Bignoniaceae > Jacaranda > Jacaranda mimosifolia. Next base: position 39,494,515 of record CM032123.1, read on the forward strand.
TGAAAGAGTTAAACTATGCATGAAAGAATTTACCCAGTACATCAAAGGAAGGATCTACAAATTTAAGTATCATTTATATATTGAATAATGGAAATATATATTGTTCTCTCAAATATTAGAAAGCCCTTTTGGCAATAGCTACTTTAATCAGTTTCATGTCTTACTGTTACGGAATCCAAGTGCTCTTTTCCCAACGATGAGAGCTTGACTTGTTGGTCCACTTGCAGGAGGTTGCTGATAACAATTGTGTCTACAGAAATGAGATACACCATTCTGTTGGGGTGCGCACCCAAGTCTTGCAAGATGTGGCTGCAGATCCAACACTTCCACGTACGTACAAAATCAGTGCGTTGTTCCGATTGTGGTCATGGAGAACCTGTTTTCTTTCAGGTATATATATACTAGTGTAAGCGGACCGCGCAAAGTGTGGTGTCGCGCCCGATAACGTAATTAAAAATGTGTATTTTAAATATAGTTATTTAATAAAATATAAATTTATATTTTAAGATGTATTTCAAAGAGCAACACAAGGAAAATTGTGGTATATTTACATCTCATCTTGATTAAACATATGAATAGTATATGTTCAAATATCAGTTTGAATTCAAAGGATTTTTTGATAGCTTTTTTACGGAATCTATTAAAAACGTGCTTAAGTTTTGATTGCTAAGTCTTGTTATCAACTGAATTTTGAAGATAAAAAGAAGAAAATTTACATCATAAATAAAAGTAGTAATAAATCTTAGATTACTCTAAATATTTTTTAAAAAAGAATATGTAATAATTTAGGAAACTAAAAAATTGTTATCTATTTTTTTGTAGTATATAAATATTGGAAAAATAGAATAGGATTTATTTTTATCTAAATATATGCAAAGAAAATAATTTATTATATAGAAATAGGATAGGAACAATAAAATTAGTTTTAAATATAGATATTTAAAAAAATAGACAATTATGTATTTTAAGCTTGTAGTGTCCTTGCACGCACGTGTGGTTTTTGTTTTTGTGTGTTTTTGAAATGCTAGTTGCTTATATATATGCTTTAATTTTATAATTTAGTTGGTATGACAAAGCAATACTCTTTGAACAATATCACTGGAAGAAGGCACGTGTGAAGAACTAACCATATAAATTTAACGTACATCTATTGAACTTGATTTTAAATTCTAACCGTCTTGAAGGATAGACATGCAACTTGTGTTTTTTCATTTTGTGATACATCGCCATCGTTTTTGCATTGAGATGATTTTGTTTCATCATCTCTGATTTTCTTTAGTCTTCGGCTTTCCAGCGGCTCCGCCCCCTCAGCGCCGCTGCCTCTGGCGGTTGGCGGTGGGTCCCCTATCCCTTTCATCATGGACGATCACTTCCCACCTCTGCCACCAATCAAAACAAAATCAAAATCGCATACCAAAAAACCCTCCCGTACAGAAAATTACTTGTCGGATTCTTCTTCGGAACCTCTTGATTCAGCCCTATCACCTAATGGTTCTCACTCCGCAGGCCAGAACAGCAAAAGTCCATCCACTCCTGAACCTTCTTCCCCGCTGGGTGGTCCAAATGGTGTCGGGTTCAGAAAAACTTTTGCGCAAATCACGCGACAGAACTGTTCAGAGCCACTCGATATTCTGGATTCGTCGGAATCACTTCTGTTGGACCCTGATGGTCCTAAAGCTGGGATGGTCCGGGTGGACGATGGGAAAACGACCATTTTTCTATCCAGATCTGAAGTAAAGGAAATGGCTGAGGTTTTCCCCTTTACGTTAGCTGGAAAATTCTCTTTGGGCATCCCTAAACTGCCGGGTATTATCCAACATCTCGAAAGGATGAAACTAATTGGGGGTTTTTCGGTCAGATTTCTCAATCCCAAACATGTTATTATCATATTGGAAAAAATGGAGGACTATTCGTTAATCAGATTGAAGAGAGAATGGTTGATTGAAGGGTGCCCGATGCGAACATTAGTGTGGACTCCAGATTTCAATACGGCTCATGAACCTTCGGTGGCTCCAGTTTGGGTTCGCTTATCAGGTTTGCCTTTTCACTTGTTCAACAAAAAGATGCTTTGTACCATTGCTGAAACAATTGGACGCCCATTGAAAACGGATGAGGCAACTTTAAAGAGAGCTAGGGTCAATTTTGCGCGAATTTGTGTGGAAATTGATCTTACTAAGCCAAGAATGGAAGAAATATTCATTGATCAGGAGAGCTCGCAATGTTGTGTGAAGGTGATATATGAAAGGGTACCGAGCTATTGTTCCTATTGCAAACATATTGGTCATGGGGTTGAATCTTGCTACGTGAATGGTAATGCTCCTAGACCTTCATTTCGCAAGCCAGCGACCAAGTACAATATGCTAACAAGTGAGCCGAAAGGTAAACAAATTGAGACCGTGATTGAAAATATAACAGAAGCGGGACCGAGTGGGATCAACGAGGCCGTCCCAATTCAGGTTAGTAATAAGTTTGATTCATTAGTGGATAAAAGGAAAATTGATGTGGATGAGATTGATGGAGATGCTCCCCAAGGAGAGGAGAATAAGGGGGGAGGAAGTGAAACGTTAGCCATAACCCAACCCAATGAGCCAATCAAAGCTAAAAAACCCAAAAACAAAACCAAAAAATCTTCAAACAAAGTCACAATACCCAACACCTTTACGGATCGAAAACAGAATCTAGATTTAGAGATGACGTTGAAAGATGTGAAACAAAACCTGCTGGTCCAAAAATCCCTATCTGATGGAGAAACAAATGTTGAGGTGGAGGACAACAAAATAAACCAAAAAAATCCCAAAAAATCCAAACCCCCTGATTTAATATGATTAATGTGGTAGTATGGAACGTGAGAGGTGTGGGAAACAAAAAAACACAAAGAGATGTACATAGTTTAGTTAGAGAACATAATGTGAAATTATTGGTGATTCTGGAGCCAAAGATTGATTTTGATCCCATATTTATGCCGAGGAGATTGGGGCTACACCACGGTATTGTTAACAGCAATAATAAAAATTGGTGCCTATATGACAATATGATTGATGTGGATATTCTTAATGCCACGGACCAGCTGCTTCATATCAAAATTGTGAGTACAACGTGGTCTTCTCATGTGTTGTGGACTTGTGTTTATGCTAAATGCCACAAATTGGAAAGGCGCTCTCTTTGGGATAATCTGAAAGCAGTAGAATCCAGATATTCCATGGTGTGTTAGTGGGGATTTCAATATTATTGCGCATGTTAGTGAACGCAAAGGTGGGGCTGACCCGGATTTGGGGGCGATGGAGGACTTTGTGAATATGATTATGGATTGTCATTTGGAGGATGTCGGATTTGAGGGCTCGCCATTCACGTGGACTAATAACTCGATGTGGGAAAGACTGGATAGGGTCCTTGTTTCATCGGAGTGGTCGGAATGCTTCAGCTCGTTAAGAGTCAAACATCTACCTCGCCATTTCTCGGATCATCATGCACTTTTGATATCCTTTTCTAATAAAAATGTTACTCCAAGGATTTCAAGTTTTCGATTTCAGAATATGTGGACTAGGCATCACACTTTTATAAATGTGGTCCGGCAATGTTGGAGCTCTCCTATTAGTGCCAATGGAATGCTTAAGTTCTACCTGAAATTGTTACGGCTGAAAAGAACGTTGAAAAGGTGGAATAAGGATGTTTTTGGAAACATCAACTCGAGGGTTAAGGAAGCTAGGGAAGTGGCAAAGGCGGTGGAAAATGCGTTTGACATGACACCTAATGAATCAAACCTCCTTGAAGCTAAAAAAGCCAATGCGGCACTAGCCAATGCGCTAGCGATGGAGGAGGATTTCTGGAGGCAGAAGTCAACTTGTAAATGGCTAACGGAGGGAGAGAGAAATACGAACTTTTTTCAGAGTTTAGTGAAAAAAAGACATATAAAAGGGAGAATTCATTCAATTGAGGAAAATGGGCTGACTTTGACTCAGGACGAGGAAATCAGAGCTTCGGCTTCATCATACTTTGAGCAAATTCTGAGGAGAAATGAGGTGGATTTTAACGATGATTTTCTGGATATCATTCCAGAAATCCTGCAGGAGGAGGATAGAGCCTTTCTTTCCAAGAGCCCGTCAATTGAGGAAATTAAAGACATTGTTATCAGTATTCCAGCCAATAGCACAGCAGGGCCAGGTGGGTTTGGTGCCAAATTCTTTCAGTACTGCTGGGATATTATAAAAAATGATCTGGGGGATGCAGTGATGGATTTTTTTGAAGGTACACCGGTTCCTAGAGGCTTCACTGCTACATCAATTAAGCTGATTGCTAAAACAGAGAATCCGAGCTCCTGGAAAGAATTTCGGCCAATCAGTTTGTGTAACACAACAAATAAAATTCTTTCAAAAATGTTGGCGACCAGATTAGCTAAAGTTCTTCCTATGATTATATCCCAGAATCAAAGCGCGTTTGTGAAGGGCAGGCTTATTTCGGATAATATCCTCCTTGCGCAAGAGGTTGTTCATGATATGAGTAGAGACAAAGACAACATCATCATCAAACTGGACATGGAAAAGGCATATGATAGGGGGAATTGGGAGGTGCTCTGGGCGGTACTTAATCGGTTTGGTTTCTCTCCTCATTGGATTTCCTTAGCTCGTAATATTATTAAGAATTGTTGGTTTTCGGTCCTTGTGAATGGTTGTGGTGCAGGTTTTTTTCAATCTCAAAGAGGGCTGAGGCAAGGAGATCCTCTATCCCTGGGCCTATTCATTATATTTGCGGAGTTGCTTACGAGAGGCTTGGAAAAACTTTTCTCTAACCACCCCACCCTTTATTTTGATTTGAGCAGGAATATGAGGTTATCCCATTTGGCTTATGCGGATGACATTATTATCTTCACCAAAAGCAGCGTGCGAGGCCTCCAAATCATCAAATATTTCCTCAACAAATATGAAGAAGCGGCTGGGCAGAAAATTAACCGCTCTAAGAGTTCATTCCTGATGTTCAAAGGGGATAACCACAAAGTGGCCTTGGTTAGTCAAGTGACTGGGTTTGCGGAAGCCTCGCTCCCATTGATATATCTTGGAGCTCCAATTAACAAGGGCAAGCAAAAAACAGTCATGTATGATTTCATATTGGAGAAAATGAGGAGAAAACTATTGGGTTGGGAACACTCCAAAATTAAGATCGGTGGGAGATTAGAACTAATTAGAAGCTCCCTTTGTTCGATTCCGTTGTATATCCTCCAGGTCCTTAATCCTCCAAAAAACGTTTTGCTGAAAATGGAGAGACTATTCAATTGATATTTATGGGGCTCCACGAATGAAAGAAGGAAGACACATTGGAAAGCTTGGGATAAACTCTGTTTTCCTTACCTAGAAAACGGGTTAAATGTTAGATCACTGGGGGACATGGTGAAGGTTTTCACCGCAAAATTATGGTGGAGGATTAGAATCAGAAATTCTCTTTGGGCGGATTTCATGCATAAGAAATATTGTGGCAATAAACATCCGAGTATCCCAAAAGTGGCGCCCAAACATTCCCCATTGTGGAAGCGTTTGATTGCGATTAGGGAGGAGGTTGAGAAAAATATTTTTTGGAGCATTGGGCAAGGGAAGATTTCCTTTTGGCAAGACAACTGGATGGGTGAAGGCAGCCTCAATAATCTACTCAATTGGGGATATACTTGGTATGAGCAGGTGAACATTTATTGGGAGAATGGCTATTGGTGTCGGAACAAACTCGAGGATGTGATCCCAATGGATATGGTTGAACGTATTTGTTGTGTTCCCATCCTCCATGGTAAACTAGACACCCCAATATGGATGGCGTCTTCTAATGGACTGTTTAGCACAAAAAATGTTTGGCTAAACATGAGACAATCGCGCCGAACTAATAAATTTATGGAAACTTGCTGGAATTCAATTTTAACTCCAACCATTTCCATTTTCTGCTGGAGAGCCTTAAATGATATTATCCCAGTTGATGATAAACTTCAAAGGAAAGGATTTGTGATGGCCTCTAAGTGCCAGTTCTGCCCAGCTATTGAATCTTTCAGCCACCTATTCATTGAATGCCCCATGGCCACTGAGGTTTGGAGGTTTTTTGCACATACATTTGGGATACGCATGCCCCATACTGCCAATATTCAGCTTGTCTTGAGCAAGTGGAAAAATTCTGCCCCTAGAGGCAATCATACTCATGTTCGCATCATACTTCCATGGCTGATTATGTAGTTTATTTGGTGTGCGCGGAATGACCTGAAACATAAGGAGATTCCTTCGCCGTCGTCTAGAATCATTTGGAGAATCCAGAATTACATTTATGTGGCGGTAAAAGCAAGGCTTATAACTGAGAATAACTGGAAGGGTGACAAAATAATTGGAGAATGTTATGAAGTGAAGACATGTGTGAGAAGGCTGCCGAGACCAAAGGTTGTGATATGGAATAAACCTCCGCCCGGAATGATGAAACTGAATACGGATGGCTCATCTCTCGGCAACCCAGGGATGGCAGGGGCAGCGGGTAATCTAAGAGATGATAAGGGCCAGTGTGTTTTTGCATATTCAATTCCCTTGGGTCATAAATCAAATACATATGCAGAAATTATGGCTATTAAAAAAGGGCTTGACCTATGTGCCGAGAAGGGGTTTTCTAACATTATTGTTCAATCAGATGCAAAGGTGGCCCTTTTCCTTATCCAAGAGGCTCAATCTTTCCATTGGACCCTAGCTCATTCGATTGGTCACATAAGAAGGTTGGCCTTGGCCCTCTCGGTCTCCTTTGAGCATATATATCGTGAGGGTAATGGGGTGGCGGACTTGTTGGCCAAACAGGCTGCTTCTCTCCAATGCGAAACATATTGGCAACAACAGGACCTTCCAGGGAGAATCAAACATCAAATAAGTATGGAGGAAAAACTTATCCCTTACATTTGGTTCAGGCAGTATGATGATGGAGGCTAATGTGCATCGCCTTGCTCTTGCAAGTTTCAAAAAAAAAAAAAAAAAAAATCTCTCTGAATCTGGCCGTTTGGCTTTAGTTGGTCTGTGGTGTGTATTGATATGTGCCTAATGGGTTACGGTGTGATTTCTTGTCTGTTTTGAATCTTTGGCTCATCTTTTGTATAGTGGTTAGGGTGATCTTATTTTGCGATGTACTCTCAATTTGTACCTACTGTTTTCAGTTTTATATACTGGTAGGGGTCCGCCTAACCCCCCGCCCCACCATCGGCGGCTTTTGAAAAAAAAAATGTATTTTATTATAGATGATATCTTATTATACATATTTTTCTTTCCATAAGCACTAATAAGAATGTTAAAAATGTGAGTTTCTAGCTTAATTCCAAAATTGTGAAACTTTTCATACCATCTTTCCATCATTTCAATCTGACCCTCATTGCTAAACAAGCTAATAATAGTATTTTTAGTCCATATGCACTAAATATAGGTAACTGAACATGGAGTTGGAGACAATAACTTAACAGTGAAATTATAGAACATTCACATTTTTGAAGTATTATTAACTAACTATCTAAGTAGCATTCGTTTTCTTTGCATATTATCATGAAAGATCAAGAAATCATCTTATCTTGTTTCAGAATACAGATATGATATTATGATTTCATTCTTCTTGCTGCAGATCAATTCTATTTACAGTAGATTTGCAAAAACCTGGAACAAGACAATAATTTTCTTGATCTTGTTATATAAAAAACAAGTAGCAAAAATTTCACTCATCTCATTCATCGCTACCACTTCCAACATCTTCTTCATTACTTTCACCTTCACCTTCAAAAGTAAGTTTAAATGATATCAATGAATTTGTTTTGTTTTAGTAACAATAAGAATTAATTGACAAGAAGTTTTAAAATTTAAAAAATGCTACATTCATACCCGCTACAATTTGCTTCATTTTCTTTCTTTGAGATGAAGAATCAACATCTTCACTATCACCAACATCTACTCATTACATAAGAATGAAAAGTTTATTTCAATACTTGTAATTGTTGTATATTTTCAATATAGATTCTGAAATTGCTAATTTATTTATATTAACATATTAGTTTACAGGTTAACATACCTGAAGAAAACAATCGTTTCGTATCTGTTGTTTTTTCACTTGCGTCATTTGGCAGAATTTCTTCCAAAATATTTTCAACTGAAGCACTCGCAGAGACTATAAGATTGTTGCTTTCCTCATTAGCATCTTCTATCAAATCTAAAATTGTGTATTGAGCATGTACACCATCATGTCTTGTCTTATAGTATCTTTTGAGCTTAATCACAAACAACTTATTTTGTATAGCATGATTCATATCAGCAAGTGAAGGTGTCATTCCCTAAAATAGTATAAGATATATCATTTTTTAAAATTAAAGAATATATTAATACAAGTTATAGCAAAATAACTTACAATATTATGCATTTCCAAGGCTGCACACGCGTTCATGTTCATGATCTTCACAGCATCATCACCAAAGATAGTAGCTTCTAAAGATCCAGTCTCATCAACAACATTTGCAATAATTAACTCCCTAAGATAATTTCACATATCAAAATAAAGCATTTAATGGTATTCTATTATAAAAGTATGAAATAAATATTAAAAATTTTCAAAATAAATTCTTATTCATAAAATACTATTACAAATGTGACTTTTTAAAAGATGATATTTTTAATTTGATAATATACATAATATAAATGAACAATTTTTTATAGTTACGTGTACAATATATTTATAAATAAAATCCTTAAAAGAATTGAAAACTAATTAGAATATATGATAATAAATTACCTTGGCTTTATCAAAGTTGTTTGACCACATTTTTGGCAATCTATTGTCCAATTTGCTTTAGCTGCATATGAAATATTGCAACTTTCACAAGCCATATAAAAGAACTTTTGTTGTTGATTCATGACTTCAATCTTCGCTTTTAACATGAATCTTTCAACCTATACACATTTCATAATTTATACATTAATAAATCAACTGATACAATTTAAATACAAAGTAACGTTAAAGTGTTATTTAATTAAAGAAAAAAATAATATTGTTATAATTTCACTAACTGTATATGACAATTTCATACATTATCAGTTCTTACAACATCGGAAACAGTGAAAATCTTCCTAGTTGGTAACAAAGAACTTTTTCGAATTTTCATCATTTCATTCACTTGTAGTAATGCATCAATGATAGCATGCTGATTGTTACTTCTCCTATGCAATGGAATAGAAACATTATAAGCTAATTGGAAAAAAGGAAATAACTTAATAGAATAGAAATTTTTTGAATATATTTGTTTAGAAAAATCATGCACCAAGTTTTTAGTCGCTGTGCATCTGGAATAGCAGGGTCCACAACTATCGTGGTCAATGGTGTTGATCCAAGGGATACTCCTATACAAATAAATTTGAGAATTTTAGTTACACAATCACTCAAATTTATTTTATTATATCAATCTTAAAAATGGTGTATTTTTTTTGTATACATAACAAATTAAATATGAATGAAAAATTCATGGAAGAATTTTGTGAGTATAATAAATCATACCATAATGACCGGAGATGTTTAATTTTGTTGCATTTATAATTGACATTTGTTCTAAAGCAGACACTATGACATTGCCTTCTGATGCAACTATATTATTCCAAAGAGATAGAATAATTGGTTTTTTCCTAATAAAAGAGAAATATCAAAAAGAAATTAATTAGGTAAATTTTTATATTAAATGCTGTAGAAATTAATTGATAAATAAAATATATAGTTAAACAAATAGAAAGTAAAATATTATATTCATGATTCAAAAGAGCAAACTCATGAATTAGGAAAGTTTTTGGAGGAGTCCCAATGGTGCGCTGATCAAACTTCTTAATCACCATAGCTAGTATATTTGAAATCAATATTTTAAAAGAAAAGTCATATATAATAATAGTTAGGAATATAAAAAAATATATTAACTAAACATTATTAACTTACCAACAATATGTTTCTTAGCTGAAGGAGCTAAAGAAGTGAAGGGCTGAAAAGTTGGCATTATTATGGATAAAGGAATTTTATTTACCAACTCTCTTTTAATGATGGTTCTTTGTGTAATAGTCCAACTACATGATTGCTCATAATTATCATAAAGATGATTGGCAAGAGCAACATGAGCATTTGAAATTATGTATGTGTCATGAACTGCTAGGGTCTTCTCAAAGTGCTTAATGATAGTCTCAAATATTGTTGCCAAAATTTTTGTATCCTAAAATTTATAGACACCCAAAATATGTAATTAAATTAGAACACGACTACTGAGAACACTGTAAAAATAATTATAAGTCACTAGATATAGTTATAGAGTAATAGTTATTTTAGAACCATTTAATAGTTAAATTTAATAATTTTAACTAAAAATGTTTTTAATTAAATAAACATAAGACAAAAGGCAATTATCAATCATTAACACTATAATAATTTCAATAAGCATCACTATATGTTTCTGAATAACAATCTTATGTTATCATATATGCTAGAGCAATAAGATTAAATATATACATTTTTACAGTATAACTTAATTTGCAATAACAAAAATAAAGATAACTCAAATTTAAAGTTTATTTAAAAGAAATATTTAATTTTTCTACATAACTGCAAATTATACATTTTATTTAAATGTGATAGTTATCATTATAGAATAATTTAAAAATATGAAGAAAATTAAATGAATGCAATTTTTCTTGAATATAAATGAAACAGTTTATTTTACAAAAAATACAATAAGAAGTTATAGTATCTTTAGTACAATTTTTTTTAGCAATAACAAGTTTTTTAATAGATTAAGTGATCTATTTTTATTTTAATCAAACCTAATTTATAATAACTTTTTCAAAGATTTTTTTAAGAATAAAAGTACCTATATATGGTCAAAAAGTATTTCGATTCATAAACAGAAAAAAAAAAAATTGTCTTAGCAGATACTTGTAATAATAAATGAGTTATTTGGATGATAGCATAAAAACATTTTTATGTTATTATTGTCTAATATTTCATATCTTTTTATGTATTTTTTATTTGAAATAGCATATTATGATAAATGTAAAAATGCTATACCATTTCGTCAACTAATGTAATGTGCAGATATCTTTTCGGGCTACGAATTGATTGCCATTCAGCACTCTTAGATTCGACTAAAATTTTAACTGACCAACTTTTTAATGAAGGAGTGACATCTCTAATGTGCAATAAAGTCTGCATATTTAGAAGACGCACCTAAAAAAAACAACATAAGTATCAAATATACTTTTATGACTTAAAGATAGATGTATTAAATAAGTTGTATTTCTATATAAAAAAGATTAAATAGCATTTAAAGTAATACAATAAGCTTCATAAACATATAGAAAAATAAGAGAATAACCTCGTCTAATTAGGTCAAAGATTTCTTCATATACTATATTTTTAGTGAACTGCTGGCATTCTCCCTTAGTTAATGTTGGTTCAATCAATACTTTAACAGAAGATGATTTTTTAGCACGAGATAATGCAACATATAGCTGCCCATGTGAGAAAAGAGGTTGCGGTAAATATACTCCAATATAATCAAGCGTTTGATCTTGAGGTTTATTGATTATCATAGCAAAACATGGTTTAATAGGAAATTGAAATCTTTTAAATGGTACTGGGCACTTTTCTTTATCTGTACATTCTAAAGGAATTCGAGGAATAAAAACTAATTTGCCTTTATGATCTCCAGTTGCTATTGTAGCTTCAATAAAGTTCTCACCTAATCTAGAACAAACTAATCTCGTTCCATTGCAAAGTCCTTCTACAGGATTTAAATTTCTTAATAACATTATAGGGCAATTTTTTTTCAATACCAACTTATGTGGACGTAAGCTACTGGAAATAACTGAGCAAAAAAATTCTTCATATTGTTCTTGATCTTGTGAATTTGAAGCTTTATTATAACTAATATATTCCTTTCGTTCACTAGGAAGTTTATCAAAAGTATATTATTTATTTCTATCATGTAATCATTTTTCGGAGTGAGAATTGCTCTACTTATCAAATCGTAAGGCTCATACAAATAATAATCTATACAACAAAAAACATAATTAATTAAATCTTCTATGGATTCTACTCGATTTTTGTACGGCAAAAATATATTATTTGGAATAAAAATATTGTCTTCAAATAAAAAAGGCTCAACGCCATCACCTACTCTTAACAAAAAAGATGTAAATAATGGATCATCTTTTGCTCTTACATTTTCTTGAAGCTTTATTTTGATAAGTTGGGGCCAAATGTTAGATGAAACAAAACTTGCATTTATCATATGATGTTTACTACCATGAGGTATAATATGTAGTGTTTGCCTAAAGTTTCCTCCAAAAACAACAACTTTCCCACCAAACAAAATATCTTTTTCATCAGTGATATCTTGCAAAAGTCTATTAAATGCTTCAACAATTTTTTTATTGGCCATTGAAGCTTCATCCCAAATAATTAATTTTGTAATCAAAATCATTTTCGCAAGACTTGATTGTTTGCTAATTTTTGTATCATTTTTTTCTTTAGTTTCAATAGGTAGCTTAAACTTAGAATGTGACGTTCGACCTCCTAGAAAGAGAGAAGCAGCAACCCCAGAAGTTGCAACAGTTAAAGCTATTAGACCCCTAGACTTAACGTATGCAAGTAGTGCTCTATACAAAAATATTTTCCCCGTTCCCCCTGGCCCATCTATAAAAAATGCTCCTAGTTGACTAAAATTAACTTTATTAGTTATAGCAACAAAAGCTTTTTTTTTTGTATTTCATTAAGTTTCTTTATGCATGATAAATCATTAGCAGATGGAATAAGACTTTTGTCATAAGCTAATTCTTTTGTAAACCTTTTCTTTTCAGTCAAACTTCGAAAATGATAACCTAAAGAATAATCATGAATATATTTACTCATTGGCATAAGGAATTCATCTATACTTTCTAAAGTTTTATTTTCAATTTCTAATTTAGTGAAATGACTTTTTCTTCTATAATCATTTGAAAGAGAAAAAAGGAATTTTTCAAAAAGTTTTTTTCGCTTTTGGTGGTGAATGATATACTAAAAGAATAGCAAAGAGCTTTCGCAATGGTTGGGGCATTTGAAATCGTGTAGCTTCTTCTAGACATTGTTCATTGTAAATATCGGATTCAAGTAAATGCTGATGAAGTGCAGCTTCTCAAAAAGTAATATGTTGTTCATTCCCAATAGTTAAAAGGCCTTCAAATGATTTAGGAGCTCTTACGTTTGATAAAAGGACTTTTAAAAAGTACCGCTCATCTTCAGAAGATCAACAACCGCTATTCTACTAACAACAATTTGACATTTTCGAAGTTTCCATTTTCGATACTTTTGCTCCCAAACAAAATACTCCGGAAAATCTTTATATAATAGATTCAATTTTTGGGCAATCGGATCATTTCCATTCATCCAAAAAAATTCAGTCAACATTGTTTTTCCAACAAATGGATTTGAAAGAATTTCATTCAATGATTTTTTTCTGCCAAAATAAACATATTGCCCATTAGGTAAATGTATAGGTAAAATAATAACTGGAGGGTATATTTGTGTAATATCAAAATTATAAATTCGCCAATAAGCTTCAATAGCACAAATCCAACGACCTTTTTGAAACTCTTTTATTTCATCAACATTATTAGTAAAAGAATCATTTAGTATATTATAATATATTCTATCATGTCCTTTAAATATATATATATATAGATATATTTATAAAGATACTTAACAAGTTTAAAATTAGAACATACCTCGAAATTTATATGATAATTGAATTTAGCTAATAAGTAAGGACAATAAGGAACAACATATCTATTTTCTAAATAAGCATTGCGTACAAGAATTTTTTTTCCATCATTTCGTCTTCTATAATTAGGATAAGCATATTTACCATGAGTAGTAATATCACAAAAATCTCTAGAATATTTAATTTTACATTGTCTATCTTTCATACAAATATTTTTAGGATTGCGTGTACCACAAGGACCATGTAACATATGAGTTATTACATAAGAACGTAACATTGAATTAGTTTTATCAGGAATCTCTGCATTTATAATATTACCATATAATTCTGTACTGATTAGTTTATGTGGCTCTCTCAAAATACTAATCCAATGAGCATGTGGAGACCTCGCTTTTGATACTCAACAACATAAACATAAGCAACAACTTCCCCAAATAACTTCTTTTTCACCACTTTTTCTTTAAATTCTTCCAGCTTAGATCAAAAAACACGAGCAGCTAAATTAGGTAGATCATTTGGCTCCTCAACTGGTAGAAGATGACCTTTAATTTCCTTCCAATTTGGATTGCACGTCATTGTAATGAATAAATTAGGATTACCGTACTTTTGAACTAAAGCCATTGCATTGATATACCTCTTCATCATATCTCTCGGCCCTCCAATGAATGTCAAAGGCAACAAAACACGCCGACCTATTTTTTTGGGTCATCTAGGCCATCAACTCCTAGAGAGTCAACTATCCCTTGTAAACTTTCAGCTCTTGCATCAAATTATTGTTTTTCCAATATGTAGAAATCCAACCGTTGTGTTTCGATTTTTATACATGAATCGATGCTATATTGTTGTCTTAATCTCCCCGAATGAAGTATACAATTAAAATGATTTCAATGCATTTGGCACCTATAAGCAATGTGTTCACGACAAGAAACATTTGTCTTATTGTTTCTATTTCGAAGGTAAACTGCAAAAATAATATGAATATAAGTATAATACTCTAAATAAATTTGTTTTTCAAAATGTTTTTGAGTTATTTCATTTGAATACAGCATACCTTCATTTTCAATTTGCACCACATCAGATGCTGACTGTTCTACTGATGGCAACACAATTTTTTGTCCTCTATATCCTTTTCTTATATTTGTAAATAAAAAAGAACGTTCAATACCAACATGCCAACTAGGTTCCCCAAGCGAAAAAAGTAAAGGAAATTGTAAAGGATCATAACAGTAATAATGATACAAGATTGTATAGCTTGAATTATCTAAACCATATAGATTCATATTTTCAGGTTCAGTAGTAGTTTCATCCCAAATTCCAGCAATCTGCTCAATTGTGGGTATATTATGTATTTTTTTATTCAATTGAGGATGAGCATGCAACACAACTTGAAAATTTTCCAAATTATCCCAAGAACGCATCTTTTTGAAAATTTGAAAATATGGATTATTTGCTAGAGCTTTAAGTAGCAAGTCAAGAATATCAACTTTTAGATCATATTTTTTTAGAGCATTTATCCCTATATCTTCAGTTGTGTCTAAGAAAAATAACTGAAGGCGTCTTGGAAGCTCAACACTATTATTAAAAGCTTCTAATATATGAGAAACTTGATTATTTACTTTTAAAGTATATATACCTTGATTACTCCAACAAAAAGTTGTATCAGTTTTCATTTCGATAGATGTAAGAGCAAGATTATTATTATATATATTAACTCTTCGCCTGAATTTAGTTCCAATCGTAGAAGTTTCATAAGCAAAAAGATGTTGCAAAATTGGATTAGAAGAAAGAGGTGCCAAAGACACTTCACCATTTGCACAACAAAAAGAAGGAGGCTCATGAGCGAATCTTTGAGCATTGCAATATTGATAGGGTGGTGTTGATGGTAATATCCACGGAGTTGTTGGAACTAAAAGCAAACGATTAAAACGAGTTGGAGTTGTAAAAGGACTAAAACAACTTGGAGGAATTTCATTGGATTCACTGTCTTGTAATGCATGAGCATTTATAAATTCTCTACGTAGACTACGACGCTGAACTGAACTTTGATAAAGCTACTTCGCTCTTTCTCTATGCTTTCTTTTCTTCTCTTTAGATTGATCCAAAGTTAAGTACTAGTATATTCTAAATAAAAATAGATAAAATATAGATTATCTTTTTTAAAGGTACTAAACAACAATTTTATATACTAATTGCAAAATAAATTCCTAAACAACAAGAAATGAAGCAAAAAAACACGATACAATGATTATGTTCATAGTACTTTATAATAGACTCAAAAACTCAGATTTAGTGCAAAAATTACACTACCTATATAGAATACTAAATAATATTAAAATATAATACATTTATACAAATAATAATAGATTCGCTCTAATCATGACAAAATAACACATTAAGAAAAATACATACCAGACTTTAAAATTCAAGAGTTGCAACAAGTACCCACAAAATTAGCAAATTGCAACAAAAAAGTGTCACAAATAGTCCAATATTTTTCCTAACAATTATAATTGACAATATTTAAAAAGCTAAAGAAACTTATTAATGAAATTTTAATAGACAATTAAATGAAATACATGAAAACAAAAAAATAAATATTTGCAAGCCAACTAAAATTCAAAAAAAGATCACAAACACTTCAAATATAATTGTCATTTCTTTAATTAATGTAGATTCAACTATTTATTACTTCAAATATATTACTAATAAATTTATTAATATAGTACTTAAATTATAAAATTACTATTGTAAAAACAAAATGCTTATACATTCTAGTTTCTATAACTTTATACCTTCAGTAAAAGTATCTAAATGATTTACATGTTGTTCTTATAACAACATGATAAATTATTTTATAATTTAGGACAAGTAATATTATTACAATAGAGATTATATATAATAATATTTAACAACATCTATCATAATTAACAGTATAATAAAAAATACTAATATTACTATAATTATGACCGTCACTATTACAATCTAACATATATTAATTCATTAATAGAAATTCACATATTTACTATTTGACATGAAATTATTATCTATAATGACAATTTTTTATTGTTAATTTAAGAAATTAATTTTAAAAATAAATTAAAAATAAATTTATATTTAGTTAGTTTAATAAAAATAATAATAATTATATAGAATTTTGTAAATTGTAAGTGGAAAGAGAGATAGTAATAATAAAATAAAAATAGAAGATATATAAACTATTAGAAAATGTGTTTTAAGATTAAAATGAGTTTGAATTTTCATGAAAATAGATATAAGCTATTAATAATTTATTTTTAAATAATAAAAATATGTAAAATTGAATTTATAAATATAAACAAACCCATCCTAAGAATTTTTGTTCCCCATCAGCTTGGTCTTCCAAGCTGGCCAACTCGTTTTCCAATACTCGGATTATAAACCTTTATTATTACAAAAAAAATATTTAATTACTTCAAATATATAATAATAATACATATTATATAACGTGGGCATGCTTCTCGTTAATTCAATTACTATGATCATGTCCACTCACAATTATTGGATTTCTTTGTTAATTCCTTTTCCAACACAAAATTCTAAACTCTTAAAACGAAATTTAATTACTAAAAATTAATGGTTCAAAAGTTCAAACGTAAATATAAAAATGAAGTTTAAACAATAGCTTAATTAAGCAATATGCTATTTAATTACTTTACCTACACTATACACATCCTTAATTTTATTAATAATAAAATGAATAAACATTTAATATTTTAATTATTTTTAAAAAATAAAATCAAAACAATAGGATAACATAAACTTTATATGCTTTTTACTAATTTCAACACTTTTAACTAATTCTATATCATCAAAAGTATATATCACAATAATGTTACAGTAGCCCCACTTGCTAATTTTCAGTTGTATAAAATCTAAGGAAAACTTAAATTTTTTAACCTCAATGCAATTCTTGTTCCCCCTAAAAGAATATAAAGCCAGTTACTTTGAAAAATTCCTAATCATCCTGAAATAGTTCAAACTTGTAGCATGATTAGGAATTAAAATATAAATTAAAAAAATAAATAAAAACATATAATTTACAAAAATCTCATACAAAGACCAAGTATCATCATAGCATGAGATGTGTTGGTCAATAAAAAATGGTAGATTCTCTACATATGTTAGGCTAAAAGTATCTTCACTTTCAACAAGGGACTTTTTTTTTTTTTTTTTTTTGTGGCTCAGAAAGTACTAAAAGAAAGGTTTTATCAGAATAAGCAAATCTCAAGACATGAATGGCAAGACCCAAAACCTTGAAAAGCTGAATCATTTTCTCATTTTCTTTGAGCTCCACTTTTACTCAATTCTTCCTTAAAATGCACTCAAAATTATTGCAAACATGAAAAAGGCTTTATTGTAATCATGATTCTTGTTATCACAATCTTAACAAAGTGTAAGAATTGGAAAAATACTACTCACCCCACGTGAATTCTTGTAATCAAAGCCAAGATATTCTTTGAATTATGACAAACAAAACATTACCATCTGATAATTCAAAAAAAAAAAAAAAAGTTTTGACGTGCTTTGTAAGTCGCATACGATCAAAAAAATATCAAAGAATGAATGTGAAAATTGCTCAAAATTATATATATAGATCAAAATTTATTTATTTTCACCGATATGAGATACTAACAAATAACTTCATAAATCTCCCAATAATTATAATGAGAATTTGATTTAAAGTATTCAAGTCCTTTTATAATTCCAATGTTGTCATTTATGGAGATTTAAGGATTGGTCATATCAAATCCCCTCTAATGAAAAAAGGCCTAAAACAAGTTCATTGAATCATAATTGAATTCAAGTTAGGCATATCATCATCATCGTTATTTTTTTAATTTAAAAGAAATTCAAGTTAGGCAGACTATCATCGTCCTTTTTATTCATTTAAAAGAGAGAAAAATATGTAAGAGTCTACTTTCTCTCTGACAGTTTCATTAAAAAACAAATTTTCTATTTTTACATAATTTATATTAAATGATTTATTAATTAAACTTTTATCAATCAAACTTTCAATGAGAGTTTTCCTCGGCCCATTCGTTACAACTTTGTCCAAACACAAAAAGTCACATACATTATTACATTTTTGGGCATCTTTGAAAGTCCCGAAGTGGATAAAATAGAGTTTTCCACTGCGTTCACCCAAAGACACTCGAGAGTTAACAGGAATGGAATCTCCACCGCCACCATTTTTCAACCTCCTCCTCCTCCTCCTCCTCATCGCCGCCGTCCTCCACCACTCCTCCGCCGCCACTACTTCCTACCCCAAAGAAGCCCTCCCCACCAAATCAGGCTACTTAACGGTCAACTCTACCACGGGCTCAGCCATTTTCTACACCTTTTATGAAGCACAAAATTCCCACAGGAACATATCAATCTCCCGAACTCCAATCGTCATTTGGCTCCAAGGCGGGCCGGGCTGCTCATCCATGCTAGGCAACTTTTTTGAGCTTGGCCCATGGCTAGTGAACCAAGATATTTCACTTGAGCCCAACCCAGGTTCTTGGAACAGAATCTTTGGTTTGCTTTTTCTTGATAATCCTATAGGGACTGGATTCAGCATTGCTGCTTCACCTCAAGAAATACCAACAAACCAACATGATGTAGCCAAGCACCTTTTTATAGCTATCAAGAAATTTGTTGCCTTGGATGGGTCTTTCAAGACTAGGCCAATTTACATTACGGGTGAAAGTTATGCTGGGAAGTATGTGCCAGCAATTGGGTATTACATTCGGAAGAAGAACTCAGTTTTGCCTAGTAAGGGTAGAGTGAATTTGGGTGGTGTTGCTATTGGAAATGGGCTGACTGATCCTGAGATCCAAGTGGCAACTCATGCTGTGAATGCTTACAATTTGGGCCTGATCAATGATAAACAAAAGACCCTTCTGGAGAAACTTCAGTTGGAGGCTGTTGGATTTGTGAGAAGTGGTAATTGGAGTGGGGCAACAGATGCAAGAAGTAGAGTGTTGGAGACATTGGAAAATATGACTGGCTTAGCCACTTTGTATGATTTCAGGAGACTAATTCCTTACCGAAATGATGTAGTGGCTACATTTTTGAACAATGTGGAGGTGAAAAAGGCGTTAGGAGTGAACGAATCCTTGGTTTTTGAGGCGTGTAGTGATGTTGTGGGGAACGCATTGAACGATGATGCGATGAAAAGTGTGAGGTATATGGTGGAATTCTTGGTGAAGAACACAAAAGTTTTGCTGTATCAAGGGCAGTGTGACTTGCAAGACGGCGTGGTTTCAAACTTGGCTTGGGTGAAGAAGATGAAGTGGGAAGGGATTGGTGGGTTTTTGGAGGCAGAGAGGAAGATTTGGAGGGTGGATGGGAAGCTTGCTGGCTATGTGCAGAAATGGAAGAGTTTGAGCCATGTTGTGGTGATGAATGCAGGACATCCTGTGCCTACGGATCAGCCTGTTAATTCCCAAGTTATGATAGAAAATTGGCTTTTGGAGAGAGGATTGTTTGCTGACAAGGAGGCTGAAGAGGTACCTGCTGATTCCCAATGAAGAGATTTGCTGCTGAGGATCAATTTGCAAGTTATATGGATGTTGAAGGGGCATCAGTTGGCCATTTTGTATGGGAAAAATAAGCCACTGTTGGGGATAAGTGGCAATGAAAACAATAAAAGAGCCTTTTACAGTCAATACTATTGCTTGAGTTTCCTCATTTTGTCATCCATTAGAAGAAACTTCTGTTGCATATCTTTCCTGCTCCATTAAAGGGTAAAGTATTAGTGGCACCATATGCACAAACAACTGTATAAGAAACTTAAGATATGGGCAGTAAGGTCCAAAGTTAAAGAATTTGTATGTCATAAATAAAGAAGAGTTAAATTATTATCAAATAATGGAAATATTGTTCTCTCAAATATTAGAAAGCTATTTTGGCAATTGCTGGATCATATTTGAACTTTAATCAGTTTCATATCTTACTGTTACTGAATCCAAGTGCTCTTTTCCCAACGATGAGAACTTGACTTGTGGGTTCACTTGCAGGAGGTTGCTGATAACCATTGTGTCTGCAGAAATGAGATACACCATTCTGTTGGGGAGCGCACCCAAGTCTTGCAAGATGCGGCTGCAGATCCAACACTTCCACCTACGTTCAAAATCAGTGCGTTGTTCCAATTCTGGTCATGGAGAAGCTGTTTTCTTTCATGTATATATAGACTGTAAATGGATATTCAAAAATTCATTTACTATTTGCATTCGTATTCGTTTATAAAAAATTTATCCGCATCCATTTAAAGCGGATATTATCCGTATTCGATTAGTAGATATCCGATTATAAATGAATACGGATATGGTAAATGCGTATCCGATCAGTTTAATGTTCGATTCGAATATATATTTTTTAAATAATATATTATTCATATTTTTCAATAAAAATCTCGTAATCCATATATGAATAGATATATATTATAATCGAAGAGTTGAAAAGAAAAAAGAATAAATTTAAAAAATTATTGTAATATAGAGAAAAAAATTGAAGAATAAAATTAATCAACATAATTATTGTTGGTTGACTTTATAATTAATATACTTAAATGCCATTATTATTATTAATAAGTACTAATAATCAATTATAAAGTCAATTATTAATTAAAAATTATACTATTTGTTTGATTGCTTTCGTTTAATGAAATTATATAGTTTCTTATATTAATTAAAATATGTATTTGTTATAGGTTCATTGATTCACGTATTTAGATATTCGTAAATAGATATAAAAATAATTATTATCGAATATGAATATAAAATAATAATTTGAATACATATAAGTTTAATAAAATATAAATGCATCTGAATAATTATAATCGAATACGGATATATTCGAATCTGATCGATATTCGATGGATATGAATTTGGATATCATTTTTAAATATCCGTCAAATCTGTATCCGAATCTGAATATTCATAAAGTTAAACGGATACGAATATGGAAACAGTCTATCCCGTTTAATATCCGTTTACACCCCTATATATACATTGATACGGGTTCGGTTTGTTGTGTACTGGTCCAACTACAAGATTGGATGAAACTTGACCTCACTGGTAGGTACTCTTGTTCAGGTGGGACGAATCCTGCAATCATAGCAAACGTCAGGCTAGCTGAGGAGTCCTCGGCTCAGGCCCTCCGACGCTCAAGTCAATACGAATTGACGAGATATCTCGAGCAACAGAGCAAGGGCTTTGAGTATGTATTAGAGCATACCTTAGAAAGGTTGAAGTGAGAGTATTTATAGCCTTCTTCTTTTTTGGGGAATTATCTGAGATGCCCCCGGTACATTCAGGGACCTTTACCCTTATGCAAGGGGTGATTAGTAATTTCCTCTCTCTTCATAGTTCCAGGTAATTGCCCTTCCAGGTTTTAAGGACATGATAGTACACTGTTGAGGCTCCTGCTGTGTCAGACGGTGAGGGGGTGGCATGCGCCATTAATGCGGAGGCATGCTGCCCATCAGTGCATTTAATGCGGAGGCAGAGTACTGTACTGTCTCGACCTCTATGGTTGACAAAGTCGACCAGATGCCGTTTTGTCACGGAGGCACAATCAAGAAAGAGGTCGATCGAGGTTGATTGCACTTATGGGCCTCAGATGCAAGATTGGGCTTGGCGCTGCGTCTCTGGGCTAGCTTAGTTTGGGCCAAGGTATTTGGGCCACCCCATATCATGAGTCCCCCCATTTCGCAAAGCTGAACGAAGATTCGACGAGAAGCGTTGGGAAGTAGCTTAATGGGCATTTTTAAGAATCGACTAGGGTTTTTTGAAAATCAACCAGGGTTTGGAACATTTATTGAACGGTTACATCGTGGCGCACGTGGGACGGCGTGGCGGTTACATGCATTATTACAGGCGCTTGGTTTCCTGCATTTGCTCCCCTATAAATATCCGTTGTAAAACCAACCATTTTTACTTTTACTGCATTAGCTTCTGGTCGGGTGCTTGTCCAAACGTCCTCGTATTTAAGATTTTCTGCTTCTAGCTCTTATATTCAGTAAGTGTTCCTTCATTTCGACTTCCTGTCCTTTAGATTTCTGACACCATGCTGGGTTTATACAGTTCTGAGGGTAGTCGAGGCGGGGATAGTGAGGCCACCCAATCTGATAGGCCTAAATATGTTTCTGGGGAGTCCAATGAGTCGTCGAGTGACGATTCCAGTTTCAGCAGCTTGAGCTCTAGTAGCTCGAGTAGCGACCGCGAGGTGGATGAAGCTGAGCCAAGCCAGATTCCTCCGTCGTGGGGTCGACAATTCACGCCAAATCATTATAGTGAGATTGTGTCCACCATAAACCTTGTCGACCTGAGACGTCTTAGGCAATTATATCACATTCCCACTGAATACAAACTTCTAATTCCCGGGGAGATTGGTCGAATGCATTGTCCTCTTGCAGGTTGTATAATTATTTTCGAGGACGCTTTTAAATGTGGTCTGAGGTTCCCCTAGAGTGATAGCATGGTTAATCTGCTTAGGGGTCTCCAAGTGTGCATAAGTCAACTGCTACAACTGTTTCTCCACTATCTGTAGTTTTATTATTTTGATGCATCTGTTCAATCAGCCCACCAGCTTTGAAAACTTTTCAAACCTTTTTCATCTGCCCATGTCTTGCAAACCAGGTAGCGCTGACGAGTCGGGCTTCTATTATTTAACCACTCGACCACGCCGTAAATTCCTCGTAGCCCCTGCTTCTTCATATGGGCAAGAATAGAAAAAATGGTACCTGTTTGTTTGAGTGGCTGGGAGTTTCAATATTCCACGGGGCTAGTGGAAGGGCATGTCGACATGCCGGGGAACCTTACCCCAACCTGGCCAAACACCTTTGTTCAGGACCTGGTCGAATTTGGCCAGATGGAGGCCTTGGTTTTTATCGAGGAGAGACATTTAGTGTTGGGTTGGTTATTGCCAGCTCTGTTAGATTTGCTTGCGAATGATCGACTAAGTAGACAACACTTCTTGTAATTTGTTGCTTTTTCATTATTGTTATCATTTTTTACTGTTGTTAATTTGCTGCTCGGCAGATCGCATAGGCATCATGAACAGATCAAGGGCAGAGGCTCCGGCAAGAGCAGAGAAGAATAGACAGCAACGACAGGGTTCGGTGGCTCGCCGAGCAGCCACTGCAATTGAGGAGCTACGTTCGGAGGTCGTGGCGCCAACTCCTTCTCCGACGCCATCACTTGGTTGACAGCTGGCGACTATAGGCGATAGCCCCGCGGGTCAGGGCAAGAGAGCAATGGTAGAGCAGGGAGGGCCTGCTCCGAAGAGGGCTGCTGCCGGGAAGGGAAAGGGCAAAGCAACGGGGTCGGGATCGCCGATCGGGAATGATCTTTTTGGTGATCGAGGGGACAAGCTACTGTTCAACTTGCCAAGATTTCCTTCTCCTCGATTCGGACCAGAACCCAGCTCGGTCATGCATAATTCACTCTACATGGATACTGCGGGGTCGTTCCTCTGAAGGTCTTATTAGCGGGTCAATTTGTGGCTGACCAGAGGAGGATAATGGGACTAAGCTAGGACGCGGCTCTTCGGGAGTTGGCTTATCATGCGAACATGGTAAAGTTCTCTACTTTATTTTTGTATCATTACACTCTGATCGATTATCTGATAGCATTATCTTTCAGGTCGGCCAACTGGGCTACAATTTTTATAGAAGATCGGAGTTGGCCCTGGGTGATCAGGAGCAGTTGGAGGCTGGTAGGGACACCAATACTCTTAAGGCTCAGCTCGAGTCTTCGTAGATGAGAGTCGATGAGCTGGAGAGGTAAGTCGGGCAGCTAACTGAGGACCTCGAGCAAAAGGATGAGCAGGTGATCGTACGGGCTGGTTAAAAAGTTGCAGTTGGATCTGCAGGTTGCTTACGATTCTGGTCGATCTGCGGGCTGGAATGCAAGTCTGGTGGAAGCTCAAGTATTTTTATAATTTTATGTGCGACGACGATGATTTCTCGCTTTTACTATGAATTATTCACGCTAATGAGCATGTTCATTAGTAGGTAATATCCATAGTCTTTATTGTTCTGCGCATATAAGTTTATGGTCGAATGCTCGCAAGATCAACATTCATTCATGGCCCACGTCGAGTAAGTTAGTGTTGTACTTTGCGAGATTTATTCATGGTCCATGTCGAGTAAATTGTGATTGATACACAAGCGTAATAATTAGCATTGGAGCTTTGCATAACTTAGAGATTGTGGAGTTGGTTTCGTATCATGAGCAGTAAAGTTCATGCGATCTTATCGACTGCGGAGTCGAACATCTGGTCTTGGCTAAAATGCTTTGACTTGGCGGTATGAAACCTCTTTGTCGACTTTGGGGTTGACTTTGTGGTCTCGACTAATAAGCCTCGACTTGGCGACACGAAGCCTGTTTTGTCGACTATGGGGTTGACGGTTTGGTCTTGGCTCATTGGCCTCGACTTGGTGGCGACTACGGGGTTGACTGAAGAGAGAAGATTTTGCAAATTTCATGTTGCCGTGATGTACTATAATTTTATTGCTGGGGAGAGATACAAAGAGGGTCAATGGCCTTTCACACAGAATTTTTTGAGGTTTACTGCGTTCCAAGGTCGTGGTAGTTCGCAATCTGTCGCGTTTGCTAGTCGGTAGGCATTGTTTTTGGACACTTTAATCACCGAGTAAGGTCCCTCCCATTTTGGGTCAAGCTTTCCCACATTTTTTGAAACTTTCACTTTCTTAAGAACGAGGTCGCCAACTTTAAAGCTTCGGGGCCATATTGTCTTGTTATAACGTTCCACCATTTTTGCTGCATCGTGTTGTAGGCCGCATGGTGCTGCTCGTCGACAGTGATGAGGTCCAGAGTCCTTTCTGACATATTTGTGATCGGATTATAGTGGATTACCCGAGCTATGTGCTGGATCAGCTTAGATGGGATTACAGCTTCAAACCCGTAGACTAAGCTGTATGGGCTACGACCCGTGGCTATTCGAGGTGTGGTCCTGTAGTCCCAAAGCACCCCTGGGAGGTCATCTGTCCAACTAGTCCCAGTCCCTGCTATTCGAGTCTTGAGGTGGTCAAGAACTGTTTTGTTTGTGACCTCAGTCTGACCATTAGACTGGGGATTTCCCACCGAAGTGAAGTGTTGGGTGATTCCCCGGGTCTCGCACCATTTCCTCGTGCTCTTGCTCTGAAATTTAATGCCATTATCCGAGATTAGGACCTTAGGAAACCTAAATCGACAAACTATATTTTTCCAAATGAAACTCTTGATGGCCGCATTGGTGATCTTTAGAACTGCTTCGGCTTCTACCCACTTAGTGAAGTATTCGACCGCCACTATGATAAACTTACACTGGCTCGACGTCTTCGGGAGAGATCCCACTATGTCAATGCCCTATTGGTCGAATGGCCATATGATTTGGACGTTGACCGTCGATGCAACTGGTTGGTGTAGAATGTTCGAATGGATTTGGCACAACGGGCACTTTTGAGCGAAGTCGACTTAGTCCTGCAACAAGGTGGGCCAAAAATAACCATAACAGACAACCTTGTGTGCCAAAGATCTACCGCTAGAATGGTTACCACAGATGCCAGCATGTATCTCTTGCAGTACTTTATTCGCCTCATCGGGTGCTAGGCATTTCAGTGGGGGTCCTGATATTGACCTCCTATAGAGCTGTCGTGTTCATCTAGTGCAAACTTGGCTGCCAATCCTCTAAGCCTACGGGCTTCCTTGTCATCAGTGGGCAGGTTCCCTTGACTCAAGTAAAGCTTGATTGGCTCTTGCCAAGAGGGGGTTGTCTCTCCGACGCATCCAACAAGGCTATGATCGGCAGAGTTGACACAAGGTTTGTCGGCCACCAAAAATGTTATGGTTCTCTCTCTGGTACCTTTCGCCGAGCTGGCTAGCTTTGAAAGCGCATTTGCTCGTTCATTTTTCAATCGGGGGACCTAGCTCAAGGTGAAACTCTTGAACAATTGTTGTAATTGTTTTACTTTTGATAGGTATTGAGTCATTTTGAGCTCCTTCACCTCGAAATTGCCCTCGACCTGCTCTGTGACCATCTGAGAATCAGTGAACGCTGCCAGCTGCTCGATGCCGCGAGTTGAGGCCATACGCATTCCTGCGATGAGAGCCTTATATTCTACTTCATTTTTGGTAATCGAGAAGTCAAGTTTTATTGCAAAATCATACTCCTCATCAAGTGGGGAACGGAGGGATACACCTATCCCACCCCCTGATGTGGTTGCTAATCCATCAACATGCAAGGTCCATACCGAGGTGTTCTCAATATTTTGTATCGGTAGGTCGAGTCTTTCGACGAGAAAATCGGCCAGGACTTGTGCTTTTATGGTCGTCCGCGGTTGGAATGTGATGTCAAATTCTCCAAGCTCGATAGCCCATTTGGTGAGTCGACCTGAGGTATCGGGCTTCGATAACACCTGTTTTAACGATTGATTTGTTAACACAAAGATTGCATGGGACTGGAAGTAAGGTCGTAGTTTTCGGGCCATCGTGATGAGGGCTAAAATAAATTTTTCGATCTCCAAATAATTGTGTTCGGGCCCGTGCAAAGCCTTACTACAATAAGATACAGGATGGGGGTTCCCTTCTCTTGTCGATGTCAATACCGAACTGATCGAGGCAGAGGATACAGCCAGATACAGCTGTAGCACTTCTTTGAGCTCGGGTTTGGCGAGCATGGGTGGTGAAGACAAGTATTGCTTGAGCTCTACCAAAGCCTAATCACAATGCTGATTCCACTAGAGCTCAGATTTTTTGACATTTCTAAGGATTTTGAAGAAAGGTAGGCTCTTGTCGGCCAGTTGAGCTATGAATCTGTCGAGGGCAATACCCTGCCAACCAAACATTGGACTTCTCGAACTATGCGAGGTGGGGCAATGTCCAGGATCGCTTGGATCTTCTCCGAATTTGCCTCGATCCCTCTCTGACTGACCATATACCCGAGGAACTTTCCCCCTCGTACACCAAATGTACACTTGTTAGGGTTGGGTTTCATGCCGAAAGTCCTCAATATGGTAAAGGTGTGGCTGAGGTTGACTAGGTAGTCCTCGGCCTTCTCGATTTTTATAATCATGTCGTCGACATTGACTTCCATCGACTTTCCGATCTCATTTTTGAACATGAAATTGACCAATCTTTGGTACATTGTACCCGTGTTTTTGAGTCCAAAGGGCATGACCAAAAAGCAGTATACACTGTTGGGGACAACGAAAGAGGTCTTGTCCCTGTCTTTAGGTGCCATAAATATTTGATAATAGCTTTGGAGGGCATCCATCATACTAAGTAATTCACATCCAACAGTTGAATCAACTAATAAATCTATACGAGGCAAGGGGTAAGGATCCTTCGGGCAAGCTTTATTTAAATCAGTGAAATCATTACACATTCTCCATTTCCCCTCGTTCTTAGGGACAAGTACAACATTGTAAAGCTAAGAAGGGTACTGAATTTCTAAAATGTATCCTGCCTCTAAGAGCTTGCTGACCTCCTCCTCGATGATTTGGGACCTCTCAGCATTGAAGGTTCTGGTTTTCTGTCGTACTGGCTTGTGAGCTGGGTCCACGTTAAGTTGATGGACAATGATGTTGGGGTCGATTCCTTGAAGATCTGCGGCTTTCCACGCAAACACATCAATGTTGTGTCGGAGGAAGTCGACCATAAGACATTTCAATCGATCTCCCATATCGCTCCCGACCCTGGTGGTTTTGTCAGCGTTTCCCAGTTCGAGCTCTATTATTTTGAACTCCCAGACAGGTTCAACCCGGGTGTCTTCCAACTTCCTCTTTTTAGATAACGGTCCCTTGGGTTTCACTACTGGGGCGTCCCCCGAGGGCTTCAATTCGGGTCATTTCTTCTGCTTGTTGGAGTTGACGGAAATGGTGTAACAATGCCATGCGTCCTTGAGGTTACATAAGAGTTACCCTACTCCAGTTGGGGTCGGGAACTTTATCTTCATGTGGTAAGTGGAGACGATGGCTCTGAAGTCATTGAAGGTTGGTTGACCTACGATGATATTGTATGCAAATGGGGCGTCGACCACCAGATAGTTGATCATCAATGTTTGGCTGCGGGAGCCTTGTCCAAATATTGTGGAAAGATTGATGGATCCTTCAGGGATGATCTTGGACCCACCAAATCCGACCAACGGTGTTCTGACTGGATCAAACTTTAGCTTCCCCAATTTCATTCTGTTTAAAGTAGACAAAAACATGATGTTCACTGAGCTCCTATTGTCGACCAGTATCTTTCTGACCTCGAAGTTGGCAATTTCAAGGGTTACCACCATGGGGCAGTCTATTTTCCTGTCGACTCCCTTGTCCTCCATATGGTCAAGGTCTGAGTCGCTGCAGGAGATCGGTTCAGCACTGGTCGATAGTTGGAAAACTGTCTCAACCTTGGACGGTTTGGTCGAGTCAAGTTGTCTTTGAGTTTGCTTCCTTGCATTCCGGGAATCTCCTCTAGTAAGGCCTCCCGCAATCATATCAATGACTCCTCGAATGGGAGGGTCAAGTTGTTGGGCAGGTCTTTTCCCTTTTTCTTCTCTCATCGGGCTGACCGATCTTTCTCTACAGGGAGTCCGATCGGTCCCGCCCTCTTCTTGCCTGGCCTTCTCCTCGACAAACTTTTTCAGATGGCCTTGTCTTATCAGTCTTTCAATCTCATCTTTCAAATTGAAGCACTCATCCGTGCCATGTCCTTTCTACCTATGGAAATGACAGTATTTCTTTGATTTTTTCATGGCATCAGTTTCTATGATTTTTCTAGGCTTCTTGAGCAGGTTCTCATGCTGTATGGCGAACATCACCTCTTTCCTTGGGTGGTTGAGTGGAGTGTAGTCATGGAAGCGTTTTATTAGGGAACGACGCCCCTCTCTAACTTGGCGGTCATCGTTCTCCTTGTTTTTCTTTCTGTCAACTTCCAGACTACCATATTTTAGCTTATTCATCTCCTCCTGGGTCATATACCTCTTAGCGAGGTTGATGAGCTCTTCCATCTATCTGGGCTGTTCGCGCACGAGCGCATTCACACATTCTTTGTGTTTTAGGCCGAGGAAAAGCATATCTATCAAGAACTCAATCATCGGGCTGTCAATCTTCAATACTTTCGTGTTGAATCTGGTGAAAAAATTGCAGAGGGACTCTCCTTCATTCTGCCTCACTGTATGCAAATGCGTATGGGGGAGTTTGGCTTTTCTCCTACTTGCAAATTGATGCAAGAACTTATCACACAGTTGGTCATACGAAAATATAGACGCCGGCTCCAGCTTCACAAACCAATCAAGAGCCACTCCCTTAAATATAGTTACCAACATCTTCGCATGGATGTACTCATTATGCCCATACAGCTGCATCATGTGCTCAAATTGCAACTGGTGTTCATTCGGGTCTGATGAGCCATCATACCATGGCAGTCCAATCGGGGTCTTAGCATCGTCAGCAATACGCTCGTCAATGATCTCCTGAACAAACGGTGAGTCTCGTTCCCTCTGGAACCTCTGTTGCCTATCTGGATGGAGAGTCCTTTCTACGTTCCTCTTTGAGATCTCATACAAGCGCTTGTTCAGTTGTTGTACTTGATGAGATATCTCCTTCCATTCCTGTTGGTCTGCTTGGGACACATTTCTACCTGGTCTGAATCTGAAGCGTATGACCCTATCGCGTTGCGGGGGTCGAAGGGGTCAAACGCCGTGATCAACGGAATATGCTACCTCTTCCCATGGCAGGGGACGGGCCACTTCTCTAGGAAAACAGCCTGGGCTCAGTTCTCTTCTCGAATGAGGCCTTTGCGATTCTGGTCGCTGAGAGTTCTCCTCAGGCCGTGCTCTCTTTGGGGCCACAAGCTGGGGTGTGGCACTGACCGCCGGCTCCAGCTGTATGGCGTGTCGATTCAACACGGCTGAGAGTTGGGCCAAAATTTGCTCATTAATGAGCTGCTTTAACTGAGGCATCGTTAATGTGACCATATGCTCAGGTTGGGCGTTGGATCCTTGGGCATTTGGTTCTGGATGTTGTCGAAGGGGAGAGGAGCTGGACCTCCTATTTTCTTCCCTCCCAGAGGGAGCTCGTCTGGTGTTCACCATTTTCGATAGAGGATTCAGGGTTTCCCACAGACGGCGCCAAATGATACGGGTTCGGTTTGTTGTGTACTGGTCCAACTACAAGGTTGGATGAAACTTGACCTCATTAGTAGGTATTCTTGTTCAGGTGGGACGAATCCTGCAATCACAGCAAACGTCAGGCTAGCCGAGGAGCCATGGGCTCAGGCCTTCCGATGCTCAAGTCAGTACGAATCGACGAGATATCTTGAGCAGTAGAGTAAGGGCTTTGAGTATGTATTAGAGCATACCCTAGAAAGGTTGAAGTGAGAGTATTTATAGTATTCTCCTTTTTTGGGGAATTGTCTAAGATGCCCCCGGTACATTCAGGGGTCTTTACCCTTGTGCAAGGGGTGAATAGTAATTTCCTTTCTCTGCATAGTTCCAGGATATTGCCCTTCCAGGTTTTAAGGACATGATAGTACACTGTTAAGACGCCTGCTGTGTCAGGCGGTGAGGGGGTGGCATGCGCCATTAATGCAGAGGCATGCCACCCGTCAGTGCATTTAATGTGGAGGCAGAGTACTGTACTGTCTCGAAATCTATGGTCAACAAAGTCGACCATACTCCGTTCTATCACGGAGGCACAGTCAAGAAAGAGGTCGATCGAGGTCGATTGCACCTATGGGCCTCAGATGCAAAATTGGGCCTGGCGCTGCGTCTCTGGACTAGCTTAGTTTGGGCCAAGGTATTTGGGCCACCCCATATCATATATATATATTTTTCTGACTTGAGAGATCATCTAAATTTTAATTGCTCTACATTCTTATGATGGTAAAGCTGCTTGTTCTATTGTCCACTTGAGTGAGTTCTTTGTTGCCTTGAACATAAAGTAGCTTGAACTTCTGTCCTCAAATTTAAGCTCTATCCTTTTCGGACATTTCTGGAAGAAGAGGAGTACTAGAGTTTTTGAAGGAAATGACAAGTCATAATCTTTTTTGGATCATTCAACCAACTTCTGATCTTGGTTTCACTATACCGGCTGAGCAGCAAACATTCTCGAGAAATCCATAAATCCATATAGTTGCTGAAACTCCTTGGACATGAATCAGACACACTTCTGACCATGTTCAAAGACACAGTACAGTCAAAGTTCCCAGCATTGTTAGTCAATGCCATTTATTGGTTTATTTAGCAAACTGGTAATTTCTGTCGAACAACTATTCAACGCTTAGTTTAGTATGCCATTTAGCATTGCAATAGCATAAAAGAAGCACCTTACATAACATGCTATACTTTGTAGTGTACATTAAGGGACTCATATGACAAATAGCAGTCAGTCTGAACCGTTCTTGCCTGTTCGTAGATTCTCTGTGTACTGGATTTTCTAATTTTGATTCTATGTGAACCTAAATCTTAAGACGGCAACTGAGTTGAATTCTTTTATCTTCATTCAATATTCCACCTTTTTATTGTGCAGGCAACTCAAGGGGAGAAGAAGGAATGACTTTGTTCTTTGTTTGCTGCAATCCAAATTGTGGCCATCGCTGGAAGGATTAAAATTGCACTAAAAATGTTCTGGAGAATATTGCTATTGAACTCAAGACTTTTTCTGTGGTGCAAATGCTGATATTCAGTAAAGCTTTTCACTGACTTGAATTAAAACATTACCATTTGTGCAAATTAAGGACATTGTGACATTCATTGTTCTGTTATCCTCTACTAACTTTGCAGACAATCTTCCTTGCCACGGCAGTTCTTCACACAAATCACCTTTGGTCCACTCAAAATAGAGATAAATCCATCCTTTCCCTTGTAGTTTGTGTAAAATGTTAACCTGTTTGGAGTTGGGAATAAAGACTGAAATGGAACTGAATTGGTGCTCATTGTATGTCTTTTGTCAGCAGACAGTGGCCAACTATTTTGTCTCTTGTCTTGGTTCTTTGAGTAAATTAGTGATAATTACAAGAATGGAAGTAAAAACAAATTTCAACAATCTTAACAAAGTGTAAGAATTGCAAAATCCTACTCACCCCACGTGAATTCTTGTAATCAAAGCCAAGATATGCTTTGAATTGCTACAAGTTTCGTAGAAAACAGAACATTGCCATGTGATAATCCCAAAACAAAAAAAAAAGGCTTTGACTTGTTTTGTAAGTCGCATAAAATCGAAGAACCTTATTAATCTCCCAAAATTAAATATGTAATAATGAAAGAATTTATACAGATTGTTGAATGACTCTGTGGACAGTGAAGAAAGCAAACTTAAAGCAAAGAAATTTATAATCGAAGACTCAGGATTTTGACTTGGCAAAATTATTATTTAATTTTAATTATAATTGAAATATTGATAATATTAATCTATTCATAAAAAAACAATCTATAAGCCACCACCAGAACATCAAACTAACAGAATAATAAAAGCAAACAAAATATGGGTTAAAGAAAATCTATAACATGAAAAAAATGAAAAAAATCAAATAAAAGCAAAAAGTTAATGTAGCTAGTTGAATATGAAATGTTTTGACTTACCACAATATCAAGACTCCAAATTGCTTTTATAAATTAAGCTAACTCATAAACATAAAAAATTATTATTAGAAAACCTTAAGTAAATGACAAAATACATAAATATTGAAAAAAATCAAAGTTGAACTCACCAAACTTATAATCCTAGAGAGGTGAAGAAAAAAGAAAGATAGTGATCTTGCACATTTAAATATTAATGGATTGCATCTTTCGATTATTTTTAGTATAAGTTTCTTGTAAGGAATTGTATGCTTAAATTAAGGAATCCAACTTAATTAAAATATTAAATCATGGAATAAAATATAATTTAAGAAATATTAAATTAAGGTAAGATTTATATATATGATTTTTATTTTATATATAACAAAAAAATAATGATAAATTAGGGTAAGATTCACCTCTTTCTTTACGGATTAAAATTAAATTTATATGTGTGTGTATGCATATATATATATATATAGAGAGAGAGAGAGAGAGAGAGAGAGAGAGAACTAAAAGTTAAATTATATGTATTAATCCGGCATTGTAGACATAAACTAATATATGTATATATAATAATTCCATAAATAAACATATATATATGTATACACACATCTAAGGAGAGAGAAATACAAAAATTAATATGGAAGATTACATATATATAAATATATTGAATACTTACCAACTTTGGATATGGAGTTACGAAAAAATTAATTAATATAGTATTTTTATTAATAATAGAATAACTCATCTTTATAGCAAATATATATGAAAATATGTTAAAATGGCAAAAAGGGATAAAAATAATTCATTCACATTATTGCTCCATAAGAAATATATTTTAAATAGGATTGAACATCATTTTACTTTATATATATTGGATTAGATACCATAATTTATTATATATATATATACACTAATACACAGAGAGAGAGAGAGAGAGACAGAGAGATTAATATGGAAGATCATATATATAGGTACATTTAGTACTTACCATCATTGAATATGGAGTTATAAAAAAATCAATTAATATAGATTGACCTATTAATAATAGAATAATTCATTTTTATAGTAAATTATACATGAAAAATATTGAGATAACAAAAAATAATAATAATAATTTATTCATATCATTATCACGTAATAAATATTTTTAAAATAAAATTGAACGACATTTTGCCTCATACATATTAGATTTCAAAGACTGTTTTCCGTTCGTTACAACTTTACCCAAACACAAAAGTCACATATATTATTACATTTTTGGGCATCTTTTAAAGTTCCGAAAGTGGACGGCACAAAGTTCTCCACTGTTCACCCAAAGACAAACTCAAGAGAGTCAACAGAAATGGAATCTCCACCGCCACCATTTCTCAACATCCTCGTCCTCCTCCTCATCGCCGCCGTCCTCCACCACTCCTCAGCCGCCACATCCTACCCCAAAGAAGCCCTCCCCACCAAATCAGGCTACTTAACGGTCAACTCTACCAAGGGCTCAGCCATTTTCTACACCTTTTATGAAGCACAAAATTCCCACAACACATCAACCTCCCAAACTCCAATCGTCATTTGGCTCCAAGGCGGGCCGGGCTGCTCATCCATGATGGCCAACTTTTATGAGCTTGGCCCATGGCTAGTGAACCAAGATATTTCACTTGTGCCCAACCCAGGTTCTTGGAACAGAATCTTTGGCTTGCTTTTTCTTGATAATCCTATAGGGACTGGATTCAGCATTGCTGCTTCACCTCAAGAAATACCAAGAAACCAACATGATGTTGCCAAGCACCTTTTTATAGCTATCAAGAAATTTGTTGCCATGGATGTGTCATTCAAGACTAGGCCAATTTACATTACGGGTGAGAGTTATGCTGGCAAGTATGTGCCAGCAATTGGGTATTACATTCTGAAGAAGAACTCAGTTTTGCCTAGTGAGGATAGAGTGAATTTGGGTGGTGTTGCTATTGGAAATGGGCTGACTGATCCTGAGATTCAAGTGGCAACTCATGCTGTGAATGCTTATAATTTGGGCCTGATCAATGAAAAACAAAAGACCCTTTTGGAAAAACTTCAGTTGGATGCTATTGGATTTGTGAGAAGTGGTAGCTGGAGTGAGGCAACAGATGCAAGAACTAGAGTGTTGAATACATTGGAAAATATGACTGGCTTAGCCACTTTGTATGATTTCAGGAGACAAATTCCTTACCAAGATGATCTAGTGGGTATATTTTTGAACAATGTAGAGGTGAAAAAGGCATTAGGAGCGAACAAATCCTTGGTTTTTGAGGTGTGTAGTGATGTGGTGGGGAAGGCATTGAACGATGATGTGATGAAAAGTGTGAGGTATATGGTGGAATTCTTGGTCAAGAACACAAAAGTTTTGCTGTATCAAGGGCAGTGTGACTTGAGAGATGGGGTGGTTTCAACGTTGGCTTGGGTGAAGAAGATGAAGTGGGAAGGGATTGGTGAGTTTTTGGAGGCAGAGAGGAAGATTTGGAGGGTGGATGGGAAGCTTGCCGGCTATGTGCAGAAATGGAAGAGTGTGAGCCATGTTGTGGTGATGAATGCCGGACATCTTGTGCCTACAGATCAGCCTGTTAATTCCCAAGTTATGATAGAAAATTGGCTTTTGGAGAGGGGATTGTTTGCTGACGAGGAGGCTGAAGAAGTACCTGCTAATTTCAGGGGCTCCCAATGAAGAGATTTGCTGTTGAGGATCAATCTGCGAGTTATATAGATGTTGAAGGGGCATCAGTTGGCCATTTGTATGGGAAAAATAAGCCACTGTTGGGGATAAGTTGCAATGAAAACAATAAAAGAGCCTTTTACGGTCAATACCATTGCTTGAATTTCCTCATTTTGTCATCCACTAGAAGAAAATTCTGTTGCATATCTTTCCTGCTCCATTAAAGGGTAAAGTATTAGCTGCATCACATGCACAAACAAGTGTACAAGAAACTTAAGATATGGGCAGTCAGGTCCAAAGTTAAAGAATTTGTATGTCATAAATAAAGGAGAGTAAATTATTATCAAATTTCAATTGATGTTCTTTAAGAGTTAAACTATGCACGAAAGAATTTACCCAGTACATCAGAGGAAGGATCTACAAATTATATATTAAATAAATTAAAAATAGATTAACCACTATCCAAACAATTCAACTTAAATATGTTCAAATAACTCGTCTAATAATCAAACCAGATTTAAATATATTTTCAGAATCAAAAAAATTCAAATCAAACTTAATACACACTTATGTTTGTACCCCCCAAAACAGAGCAAGAATAGCTATTTAACAGTGTCCCAAAGTGGCAAAGTCACACGTATCAGAAGAGAAACTATTTTAACAGTGTCTATAGGATCAAAGTCATTCATATTAGAGAAGATCACTCCGTTACATATTTAAAGTATTACTATGACGACTTGAACTAAACTGCCCCACGACTCATGTTCCAAAATTCTACTTCGTACTCAAGTATGCTTAACAAGTAGACCTCAGCTTTGGCTACTACATCATCAGACGCCTTCGCCAAACGACGATTAGCTATGCTTTTGACGGCATGGCAGTACTGGCCAAAGCCATCGTTGCCCCATCGTTCGCAAGTCTCTTTTAGTTCATCTGGAGTTTTAGAGCCTTCCTCCAAGCAATGTGCAAAGCTCTCTTGATAAACAGCCTCAGTTGCCCAGAATGCTGTTATGGCCTGGGTGTAATCCACATCAGGGCTCATTAAGCTCTCCAAAAATCTGTGAACAGAGAGCATTATTACAATTACTCATTACACAGTTAATGATCATTACATCAATGTTCTTCCAGATTCTACTGGCAAAATCAGAAGTTCAAGAATGTAATATCTTATCTTTGCCAGGGACAAGGCTATGGACACAAAAAGAAAAAGTGCAAGCAAAAGCACAACTTCAGGTGATGTATAAATTTTCTGTTCTATTGGTAATTTATAATGCAGATTGATGCAAAGATCACAACTTTCAATCATGTTATTAAAATAATCCAGAAGATAGGATCAGGGCAGATTCAAAACCGGAAGCGAAATCATCGTACCTGCAATAATCAAGGTTAGCCTGTTGAGGCATAACACTGCTCAGAGCAACACCCCACTTGGAAGCCTCCTTTTTGAACCATGCAATCTCATCATTCAAAGCAGCCATGCCACCCAAAATTACATCTATATCTGAATTATCATCAGATTCCTTCCATGCTTTCAGCAATACACTTGCAAGAAAAGGGACAAATGCTCTAACAAATATATAATCTTGTCCCTGCATTATATTTGACACGAGACTAGCCACAGTTCCTCAGCGTGATGTAAGATGTATAGAAACTAAAAGATTTCAATTTTGCTTCTAAAATATTGAGTCTAAGGCAAAACAAACAGGGCTATTAAGCTAAGGATACAAAGCTAATCCTTTGCTAGCTGAAGCTGAAAATACAATCTGCATATCCACAAAGAACTGCATAATCACCAGGTAAAAGTAATATCTACAAAAAACATGAACTGAAGCTTAATTGAAAAACCCCATTTCCTTTAACCTCCTCCAAATTCCAATACTGAAGCACATAATTTCAAACAAATCTCACCAAATACTATAAAGTATAAATTATTACAACTTAAACTAAATTTACAAAATAAATTGAACCTGAAAACTTAAAAAGAACACATATGAATACTGAAGCAACTATGTTTCAGACAAAAACTTGAACCTCAGCACCATTAAAGAAATTAAAGCTTAAAAATGAGGAAAAATATTTCTTTTTTACCAGCCACCGCTTGCAAGAAGAGAGGTCAACGGAGCCATCGCGGATTCCGAGAATGAAATGGTGTCGGGTGGCTCCGACGTATATCACGCGGTGCTTCTTCAGCCACGTGCCGATCACCGCCGCTCGGTCAGTTCCCTCCATTTTTCCGCTCTGTATCCTCTCGTCCTTGGAACCAATGCAGAAAAAGGAGGGAGAAGAACAGGAGTACTGGTGTAAGCGAGCTGCAAACGAGCTCAGTCGAGCCGAGCCCGAAGGCAGAAAAAATAGCGAGAGGAATCGGAGCAGTAGTGTAAATCATTGGCCGAATGTAGTAGATTCAAGCTCGAATTATCTATTAATTCACAAATTTGAGCTTGTTTATTAATTCACAAATTTGAGCTCCAGCTGAGCTTGGTGGAATTTCAATAGCCAAGCTCGATTTATATAAATTTGAATAAGTTCGAGCTTATATAAATTTGAATTA
Organism: Jacaranda mimosifolia; assembly: GCA_018894105.1. Taxonomy (NCBI): domain Eukaryota; kingdom Viridiplantae; phylum Streptophyta; class Magnoliopsida; order Lamiales; family Bignoniaceae; genus Jacaranda; species Jacaranda mimosifolia. Next base: position 39,533,077 of record CM032123.1, read on the forward strand.
ACTCAAATACATTTAAATTTATAATAATATTTTTTTAAAATAACTTTGTTATATATTTTTTAAAAATAAAAAATTATTATTATTATTATTATTATTATTATTATTATTATATAGACTTATATTATAATTATATATGTATATATATAATAAAAAATCTTATTTAAACTTACGAACTTTGTGAATCGAATATTATAAAAAATCAATTTGACTCGTTTGATTGATGAGCTCGAGCTTGACTCGACTCAGACTCAAAAAGATTTAATCGAATACGAATTTTTATCGAGTTGAGTTCGAACAGTTTACGAATCATCTCATCAAATCTACACTTGAAGGAGAAGAAGTCCTGTCTATTGTGATGGTCGCTGAATTTTTCTCCGGTCTGAACTAATACTAAACACGATTATATGATGTAGCGGTGGCAGAAGAGAAACGACTTTGGTTCAAATAAAGAATTACGTATTGTGCTGTAGGTAAAGGATTGGAGGTGATCTGCCACGTTTAAAGTGTTTGATTAATAATTCGGCTAAATAGCATTTTAATCTCTTGTATTTTTATTTTATTTTTATTGAAAAGGCATAAATTTCAAGTAAAATCTCAAATGTATTATTTATTGAATTATGGAAGATGTTAAAGGCCTAACATGTAATGTATTTTTCTATCTGGTGGTGGAAGGTTTTGTTCTTTATTATGAAAAATAATAATTTATATATTATTTGGACGACTCATAAAATGTAAGCAAAATTGGTAACATAATCAAATTTATTATCACATATTAAAAATTAATTTGACGAAGTATTGCCTCGTTAGTGCATGTGGTGGAAAGTTGTCGAGCGGCTTGTGATCAAACGATATTTGTCTCTCCCACTATGTGAGAGAGCAGGAGTTCGAACCGAATAGACTTGTTATGTGCATAAAAATATATAGTTTGTACTTTCAAAAACTTGATTCAATTTCAATAGTAGAATAATATTGTCTTGTTGAAAAGATAAATTCGTCATTATAAGTTCTTGAAAAAAAAAAATTACATATATTGAAAAGTTTACCACTATGAAAAGAAAAAGCATCTCGCCAAATAAGAGGAGGAAAACAATTTATAAACAATCAAATAATTTTTTATTCTTATGTTTCGCATCATTTTGTAAATCCACAATACTTCAAAATGACAGCAACACACTATTTTTGATTTTTTTCTTCCTAGGAATAATTATTCCCGCATTATATAATATTAAAGAATTCTGTAAAAATTCAATCACATCAAAATGCTACATTTGGATCAAGAAATTAAAAAGGACAAAGAATAGTAAAATGCAAAGGTACAAACATTAAAATATAAAATTATATTTTTTGACCTATGAAAATTTATTTTAAAAAATATTTTTCTTATTAAAATTTAAAAATTCGAATATAAAGTTAATGATTGGTCAGATCAAATCTCCCGATTTCCTCTAATATAAAAACAAGTACGTAACAAGTTCATTGAATTATAATTGAATTCAAGATTTGCAGACATCATCGTTTATGTATTTGTTTATTTTGTCATTTAAAAGAAAGAAAAATATGTAAGAGTCTACTCTCTCTCTGACAGTTTCACTAAAAAACAAATTTTCTATTTTACATCATTTATATTAAATGATTTATTAATTAAACTTTTATCAATCAAACTTTCAAAGACAGTTTTCCGGGATTTTATATTGTCCTATTCTATTTGTTTTGTTAATATCATGCAATCTCTTTATATCATGTCAAATGTCCTTTTTAGATCAAATACCCTTAATATTCTTTTTTTATTTATTTAATTATTTATTTAACATATAATTTTATTTAATCTCTCCCATATTTTATGATAACAACCTATTAATCAACTAAATTATAGTAATCCTAAAACTTACCATTACGAATTGATGGATTGTTCTTAAAATTAATAGAAAAAATAATCCTTATTAAAAAATTTAAAAAATTAATTAAAATATAAAATTAAATTACACATAAATCCTCTTTTAAACATGTATTCAAAATATTATAAATATTTATGAGTATATATATGTTTGTGTATTAGACACACACACACACACACACACACACACATATATACATACATCTATATCCATTTTTTTCCAAAAAAAAAAAGAAAAAAGAATACATACTGATATGTGATGGCCCAAGCAGCTCGGCCCAAATCAAGTTGGCCCAAAGATGCAGCTCCAGGCTTAGTCTTGCACTCGGGGTCCATGTGTGCAATCGATCTTAGTCGACCTCTTGCTCGACCTGTGCTGCTAATCTATTCCCCAAAACGTCGTCAAGTCAGCCTCTTGATCGACCAGAGAAGTCGGTATAGTACAATACTCTTCTGCCGCATTAAATGCACTAACAGGCGGCATGCCTCAGCATTAATGGCGCATGCCGCCCCATTACCGCCTGACGCAATGGCACTTCAACAGTGTACTACCCTGTCTTATTACCTGGGAAGACAGCCACCTGGAATAGCACAGAGAGGGAGTTGACCAATTGCCCCTCATGCAAGGACAGATGCCCTCTCTACACATCAAGGGCATCACAGACAAATCGCCAAGTAGAGAAGGCTATAAATACCCTCATTCCAACCTTTTAAAGGTATGTTCTCATATATACAAAAAGTCCATACTCTGCTGCTCATATTATCTAGTCGACCCGTATTGACTTGAGCGTCGGAGGCCCTAAGCCGAGGGCTCTTCGGCTAGCTTGACGTTTGTTAGTGATTGCAGGATTTAGCCCACCTATACACGTATATTGACCAAAGAAGTCGAGTTTCACTGAATCTTCTAGTTGATCCAAATCCAACGAATTTCACCCTCATCACATATACATACATATATAGATACATACCCCACGGTCCCCACCCAGGCACCCACCCATCAAAATATGGCGGCCAATCATGGCCAACGCTGCCTGTCCAAGCGGTCGGATCAGCCATGGCCGGGCTGGCCGCTTGGGAGGGTAGGGGGAGGAATAAGACTCTTCCTCTTTTGTTTTGTTTATGTAATTTTGTTTTTAATTTTTTATTTATTTTATTTATAGATTATATATAAAATTAATTAAATTATTTTATATATATTTAAATTTTTTGTTTTAAATAAAGGGTATTTTCAAAATAATAAAATTTTGAACAAAGGATATTGATGAGGGTAAGAATCGTGTATAGCTAGATTGGGACGAAATTTGGGTGGATCGACCTGTCTGGCCGAGTAAATGAGCTCCACAGATACCCGGGCTGAGTCCTACAACTAAGAGCAAACGTCAGGCTAGCCGAGATGCCCTCGGCGTAGGCTCTCCGACGCTCAAGTTAGTATGAGGTCGGGTAGATAATGAGCAGCAGAGTGAGGGCTTTGTAGTATATAATAGCATACCTTTAAAAGGCTGGAATGGGGGTATTTATAGCCCCAAGTAGGAGATTAAAATGTCCATGGTACCCTTGCTCTTGCAGGGAGGACCTTTGTTGCTTGAGGGTTTTTAGATCTTTTCCTTATCTGAAATCCACTTTCCAGGTGGCGCCCCCATATCCTTTTGGGATATGGTGGAGATCTCACATTTAATGCAAAGGCAAGCCGCCTATCAGTGTATTTAATGTGGCAGAGTAGTGGTTGAGTGCATTAAATGCGACAGCGACTGGTGGTGAGAGAAACCTTCCTGTCTCAGAGGTCGACCTCTTCTGGTCGAGATATCTCCCTGACCGAATCTCTCTGACCACTCTGGTCGAGTGCATGACCTCTTCTGGTCGACCTCTTCTGGTCGAGATGTCCGCAGTCGTGGGCCTCACCGCCCACTCTGGTCAAGTGCATGACCTCTCTGGTCGACCTCTTCTGGTCACTCTGGTCAAGTGTATAACCTCTCGGGTCGACCTCTTCTGGTCTGGTCGAGTGCATGACCTCTCTGGTCGACCTCTTCTGGTTTGGTCGAGTGCATGACCTCTTTTGGTCGACCTCTTCTTGGGCCTAGTATGGTCCTATTAGGCTTGTTGGGCTCGTCTTGCTTCCCATATCAGATATATAATTTTTTTAAAAGAAAACAGTACAAATATTAAATTATTTAATTAAATTTTATTTATTTTTAAAATAAATATTTATTTAATTGTACATTACTGATAGTAAAATACTTGCATGATGATAGATAAAAACAATAGATTATAACAATAGAAAACCCCCAGTTTTCCTCGCCCATTCGTTACGACTTTGTCCACACAAAAAAGTCAACACAGATTATTACATTTTTTGTCATCGTTTAAAGTTCCGAAGAGGACAAAGTTCTCAACTGTTCACCCAAAGACAAACTCCAGAGAGTCAACAGAAATGGGATCTCCACGGCCACCGTTTCTCAACCTCCTCCTCCTCCTCATCGCCGCTTTCCTTTGCCACTCCTCCGCCGCCACATCCTACCCAAAAGAAGCTCTCCCGACCAAATCAGGCTACTTGACGGTCAACTCTACCACGGGCTCAGCCATTTTCTACACCTTTTATGAAGCACAAAATTCCCACACCACGACATCAATCTCTCAAACTCCAATCCTCATTTGGCTTCATGGCGGGCCGGGCTGCTCGTCCATGGTAGGCAACTTTTATGAGGTTGGTCCATGGCTAGTCAACCAAGATATTACACTTGTCCCCAATCAAGGTTCTTGGAACAGAATCTTTGGTGTGCTTTTTCTTGATAATCCTATAGGGACTGGATTCAGCATTGCTGCTTCACCTCAAGAAATACCAACAAACCAACATGATGTAGCCAAGCACCTTTTTATAGCTATCAAGAAATTTGTTGCCTTGGATGTGTCTTTCAAGACTAGGCCAATTTACATTACTGGTGAGAGTTATGGTGGGAAGTATGTGCCAGCAGTTGGGTATTACATTCTGCAGAAGAACTCAGTTTTGCCTAGTGAGGATAGAGTGAATTTGTGTGGTGTTGCTATTGGAAATGGGCTGACTGATCCTGAGATTCAAGTAGCAACTCATGCTGTGAACGCTTATAATTTGGGCCTGATCAATGAAAAACAAAAGACCCTTTTGGAGAAACTTCAGTTGCAGACTGTTGAATTTGTGAGAAGTGGTAGCTGGAGTGAGGCAACAGATGCAAGAAATGGAGTGTTGACTACATTGGAAAATATGACTGGCTTAGCCACTTTGCTTGATTTCAGGAGACTAATTCCTTACCAAGATAATCTAGTGAGTATATTTTTGAACAATGTGGAGGTGAAAAAGGCATTAGGAGCGAATGAATCCTTGGTTTTTGAGGTGTGTAGTGATTTGGTGGGGAAGGTGTTGAACGAGGATGTGATGAAAAGTGTGAGGTATATGGTGGAATTCTTGGTCAAGAACACAAAAGTTTTGCTGTATCAAGGGCAGTGTGACTTGCTAGATGGAGTGGTTTCAAACTTGGCTTGGGTGAAGAAGATGAAGTGGGAAGGGATTGGTGAGTTTTTGGAGGCAGAGAGGAAGATTTGGAGGGTGGATGGGAAGCTTGCCGGCTATGTGCAGAAATGGAAGAGTTTGAGCCATGTTGTGGTGATGAATGCTGGACATCTTGTGCCTGCGGATCAGCATGTTAATTCCCAAGTTATGATAGAAAATTGGCTTTTGGAGAGAGGATTGTTTGCTGACGAGGAGGCTGAAGAAGTGCATGCTAATTTCAGGGGCTCCCAATGAAGAGATTTGTTGCTGAGGATCAATTTGCTAGTTATATGGACGTTGAAGGGGCATCAGTTGGCCATTTGTACGTGAAAAAAAAGCCACTGTTGGGGATAAGTGGCAATGAAAACAATAAAAGAGCCTTTTACAGTCAATAGGATTGCTTGAATTTCCTCATTTTGTCATCCATTAGAAGAAAATTCTGTTGCATATCTTTCCTGCATCATTAAAGTGTAGAGTATTAGTTGCACCATATGCACAAACAACCGTATAAGAAACTTGAGATATGGGCAGTAAGGTGCGAAGTTAAAGAATTTGTATGTCATAAATAAAGGAGAGTTAAATTATTATCAAAGTTCAATTGATGTTTTAGACTGTGCATGAAAGAATTTACCCAGTACATCAAAGGAAGGATCCGCAAATTCAAGTATCATTTATACATTAAATAAATTAAAAAATAGATTAACTATACCATCCAAACAATTCAACTTAAATATGTTCAAATAACTCCTTTAATAATCAAACCAGATTTAAATATATTCTCAGAATCAATAAAATTCAAATCAAACTTAGCACACACTTATGTTTGGACCCCCAAAAACAGAGCAAGAAAAGCCATTTTAACAGTGTCCCAAAGTCACACGTATCAGAGAGAGACTATTTTAACATGTCTATAGGATCAAAGTCATTCATATTAGAGAAGATCACACCTTTACATATTTACATTGGAAGTATTACTATGACGACTTAAACTAAACTGCCCCACGACTCATGTTCCAAAATTCTACTTCGTGCTCAAGTATGCTTAACAAGTGGACCTCAGCTTTGGCTATCACATCATCAGATGCTTTCGCCAAACGACGATTAGCTATGCTTTTGAGGGCATGGCAGTACTGGCCAAAACCGTCATTGCCCCATCGTTGGCAAGTCTCTTTCAGTTCATCTGGAGTTTTAGAGCCTTCCTCCAAGCAATGGGCAAAGCTCTCTTGATAAACAGCCTCAATTGCCCAGAATGCTGTTATGGCCTGGGTGTAATCCACATCTGGGCTCATTAAGCTCTCCAAAAATCTGTGAACAGAAAGCATGATTACAATTACTCATTACACAGTTAACGATCATTACATCAGTGTACTTCCAGATTCTAATGGCAAAATCAGAAGTTGTTCAAGAATGTAAAATCTTATCTTTGCCAGGGACAAGGCTATGGACACAAAAAGAAAAAGTGTAAGCAAAAGCACAACTTCAGGTGATGTATAAATTTTCTGTGCTATTGGTAATTTATAATGCAGATTGATGCAAAGATCACAACTTTCAATCATGTTATTAAAATAATCCAGAAGATAGGATCAGGGCAGATTCAAAACCGGAGGCGAAATCATCGTACCTGCAATAATCAAGGTTAGCCTGTTGAGGCACAACACTGCTCAGAGCAACACCCCACTTGGAAGCCTCCTTTTTGAACCATGCAATCTCATCATTCAAAGCAGCCGTGCCACCCAAAATTACATCTATGTCTGAATTATCATCAGATTCCTTCCAAGCTTTCAGCAATACACTTGCAAGAAAAGGGACAAATGCTCTAACAAATATATAATCTTGTCCCTGCATTATATTTGACACGAGACCAGTCACAATTCCTCAGCGTGATGTAAGATGTATAGAAACTAAAAAGATTTCAATTTTGCACCTACAATACTGAGTCTTAGGCAAAACAAAAGGGGGTTATTATACTAAGGGATACAAAGCTAATCCTTTGCCAGCTGAAGCTGAAAATTCAATCCGCATATCCACAAAGAATTGCATAATCACCAAGTAAAAGTAATATCTACAAAAAACATGAACTGAAGCTTAATTGAAAAACCCCATTTCCTTTAACCTCCTCCAAATTCCAATGCTAAAGCACATAATTTCAAAACAAATCTCACCAAATACTATGAAGTATAAATTATTACAACTTCAAATAAATTTACAAAATAAATTGAACCTGAAAACTTAAAAAGAACACATATGAATACTGAAGCAACTAATTTTCAGACAAAAACTTGAACCGCAGCACCATTAAAGAAATTAAAGCTTAAAAATGAGGAAAAATATTTCTTTTTTACCAGCTACCGCTTGAAGGAAGAGAGGTCAACGGAGCGGTCGCGGATTCCGAGAATGAAATGGTGTCGGGTGGCTCCGACGTATATCACATGGTGCTTCTTCAGCCACGTGCCGATCACCGCCGCTCGGTCAGTTCCTGCCATTTTTCCGCTCTGTATCTTCTCGTCCTTGGAACCAATGCAGAAAAAGGAGGGAGAAGAACAGGAGTACTGGTGTAAGCGAGCTGCAAACGAGCTCAGTCGAGCCGAACCCGAAGGCAGAAAAAATAGCGAGAGGAATCGGAGCAGTAGTGTAAATCATTGCCCGAATGTAGTAGATTCAAGCTCGAATTATCTATTAATTCACAAATTTGAGCTTGCTTATTAATTCACAAGGTTAAGCTTGAGTTAAGCTTAAATTGAGCTTGGTGGAATCTCAATAGCCAAGCTTGATTTATATAAATTTAAATAAGTTTGAGCTCATATAAATTTAAATTAACTCAAACTCATTTAAATTTAAAATAAAATTTATAATAATAATTTTTTTAAAATAACTTTCTTATATAGTTTTTAAAAATAAAAAAATATTATTATTATTATTATTATTATTATTATTATTATTATCTTTATAAATTTTATTATATAGACTTATATTATAATTATATGTGTATATATATAATAAAAAATCTTATTTAGACTTATGAATTTTTTGAATTGAATATTATTAAAATCAATTCAACTCGTTTGATTGATGAGCTCGAGCTCAAAAAGATTTAATCGAATACGAATTTTTATCGAGTCGAGTTCGAACAGTTTACGAATCATCTCATAAAATCTACACTTGTAGGAGAATAAGTCCTGTCTATTGTGATGATTGCTGAATTTTTCTCCGGTGTGAACTAATATAAAACACGATTATACGATGTAGCCGTGGCAGAAGAGAAACGACTTTGGTTCAAAGAAAAGAATTACGTATTGTGCCGTAGGGAAAGGATTGGTGGTGATCTCCCCTAGTTGACAAGCTGCCACGTTTAAAGTGTTTGATTAATAATTCGGCTAAATAGCATTTTAATCTCTTGTATTTTTATTTTATTTTTATTGAAAAGGCATAAATTTCAAATAAAATCTCAAATGTATTATTTATTGAATTATGGAAGATGTTAAAGGCCTAACATGTAATGTATTTTTCTATCTGGTGGTGGAAGGTTTTGTTCTTTATTATGAAAAATAATAATTTATATATTATTTGGACGACTCATAAAATGTAAGCAAAATTTGGTAACATAATCAAATTTATTATCACATATTAAAAATTAATTTGACGAAGTATTGCCTCGTTAGTGCATGTGGTGGAAAGTTGTCGAGTGGCTTGTGGTCCAACGACATTTGTCTCTCCCACTATGTGAGAGAGCAGGAGTTCGAACCGAATAGATTTGTTATGTGCATAAAAATGTATAGTTTGTACTTTCAAATACTTGATTCGATTTCAATAGTAGAATAATATTGTCTTGTTGAAAAGATAAAATCGTCATTGTAAGTTCTTAAAAAAAAAAAAAATTACATATACTGAAAAGTTTACCACTATGAAAAGCATATCACCAAATAAGAGGAGGAAAACAATTTATAAACAATCAAATAATTTTTTATTCTTATGTTTCGCATCATTTTGTAAATCCACAATACTTCAAAATGACAGCAACACACTATTTTTGATTTTTTCTTCCTAGGAATAATTATTCCCGCATTATATAATATTAAAGAATTCTGTAAAAATTCAATCACATCAAAATGCTACATTTGGATCAAGAAATTAACAAGGACAAAGAATAGAAAAATGCAAAGGTACAAACATTAAAATATAAATTATATTTTTTGACATATGAAAAAAAAAAAATTTAAATGTTTTTTTCATTAAAATTTAAAAATTCGAAAATAAAATTAATGATTGGTCAGATCAAATCTCCCGATTTCCTCTAATATAAAAAAAGGTACATAACAAGTTCATTGAATTATAATTGAATTCAAGGTTTGCAGACATCATCGTTTATTTATTTATTTATTTTGTCATTTAAAAGAAAGAAAAATATGTAAAAGTCTACTTTCTCTCTTACAGTTTCACTAAAAAACAAATTTTCTATTTTACATAATTTATATTAAATGATTTATTAATTAAACTTTTATCATCAAACTTTCAAAGACAGTTTTTCGGGATTTTATATTGTCCTATTCTATTTGTTTTGTTAATATCATGCAATCATTTTATATTATGTCAAATGTCCTTTTTAGATCAAATACCCTTAATATTCTTTTTTTATTTATTTAATTATTTATTTAACATATAATTTTATTTAATCTCTCCCATATTTTATGATAACAACCTATTAATCAACTAAATTATAGTAATCCTAAAACTTACCATAACGAATTAGTGGATTGTTCTTAAAATTAATAGAAAAAATAATCCTTATTAAAAAATTTTAAAAATGAATTAAAATAAAAAATTAAATAACACAACAATCCTCTTTTAAACATGTATTCAAAATATTATAAATATTTATGAGTATATATATGTGTATTAGACACACACACACACACATATACATACATCTATATCCATTTTTTTCCAAAAAAAAAAAGAAAAAAGAATACATACTGATATAGAATGGCCCAAGCAGCTTAGCCCAAAAATGCAACGCTAGGCCCAGTCTTGCACCTGGGGTCCATGAGCGCAATCGACCTTAGTCGACCTCTTGCTCGACATGTGCTGCTAATTTGTTCCCCAAAACGTCGTCAAGTCGCCCTCTTGATCGACCAGAGAGGTCGGTATAGTATAATACTCTTCTGCTGCATTAAATGCACTGATAGGCTGCATGCCTCCGCATTAATGGCACATGCCACCCTATTACCACCTGACGCAGCAGGCACTTCAACAGTGTACTACCCTGCCTTATTACCTAGGAAGACGGCCACCTGGAATAGCACAGAAATGGGAGTTGACCAATTGCCCCGCATGCGAGGACATATGCCCTCTCCATACATCAAGGGTATCACAGACAAATCCCCAAGTAGCGAAGACTATAAATACCTCCATTCCAACCTTCTAAAGGTATGTTCTCATATATACAAAAAGCTCATACTCTGCTGCTCATATTATCTAATCGACCTGTATTGACTTGAGCGTCGGAGGCCCTAAGCCAAGGACTCTTCAGCTAGCTCGACGTTTGTTAGTGATTGCAGAATTTAGCCCACCTATACATGTATATTGAGCAGAGAGGTCGAGTTTCACTGAGTCTTCTAGTTAGGGGTGTAAACGAGTCGAGCTCGAGCTCGAGCTTGCCAAAAATTGCAGGCTCGAGCTTGCTATTAAGGGCTCGAGCCGGCTCATCAGAAAATTTTAAATTAAATAAAAATATTAAATTATTAATATATTATAATTATTTAATAATAATTAATAAAATAATTAAAATTATTATTATAAATTAAATATATATGAAATTATAATAATTACTATAATGATTTTAATTATAATATATTATAATTATTGATAAATTATTAATATATTATAATTATTTAATCATATATATAAATATATAAAATTAAAAAAAAGTAAATTATTAATGCATATTAATTAATATATTATAAATATTTAAAATTAAAAAAAGAAAGTAAATTATTATATATATTAATTATTTAATTAATATATAAAAAATATTTAAAAATAGGAAAAAGCTCATGAGTCGGCTCATGAGCTTTTGAACAACTAGAAATGAGCTCGAGCTCGGCTCATGTTAAAGCTCGAGCTCGAGCTTGAGTCGAGCTATAATCGAGCATGTTCATGAGGCTCATGAGCCGGCTCGACTCATCTTATACCCCTACTTCTAGTTGATCCAACATCCAACGGATTTCATCCTCATCACATACACACAAATATATAAATACATACCCCACGGTCCCCACCTAGGCACCCACCCATCAAAATATGGCGGCCAATCATGGCTAGCGCTGCCTGTCCAGGCGGTCGGATCCGCCATGGCCGAGCTGGCCGCTTGGGAGGGGGGGGGGGGGGGAGGAATAAGATTCTTCCTCTTTTGTTTTGTTTATGTAATTTTGTTTTTAATTTTTTATTTATAGATTATATATAAAATTAATTAAATTATTTTATATATATTTAAATTTTTTGTTTTACATAAAGGGTATTTTTAAAATAATAAAATTTTGAACAAAAGATATATAATTTTTTTTAAAGAAAACAGTATAAATATTAAATTATTTAATTAAATTTTATTTATTTTTAAAATAAATATTTATTTAATTGTACATTACTGATAGTAAAATACTTGCATGATGATAGATAAAAACAATAGATTATAATTTATAACAATAGAAAACCCCCAGTTTTCCTCGGCCCATTCGTTACGACTTAGTCCAAACAAAAAAGTCAATACAGATTATTACATTTTTTGTCATCGTTTAAAGTTCCGAAGAGGACAAAGTTCTCAACTGTTCACCCAAAGACAAACTCCAGAGAGTCAACAGAAATGGGATCTCCACGGCCACCGTTTCTCAACCTCCTCCTCCTCCTCCTCATCGCCGCTTTCCTTTGCCACTCCTCCGCCGCCACATCCTACCCAAAAGAAGCTCTCCCGACCAAATCAGGCTACTTGACGGTCAACTCTACCACGGGCTCAGCCATTTTCTACACCTTTTATGAAGCACAAAATTCCCACACCACGACATCAATCTCTCAAACTCCAATCCTCATTTGGCTTCATGGCGGGCCGGGCTGCTCGTCCATGGTAGGCAACTTTTATGAGGTTGGTCCATGGCTAGTCAACCAAGATATTACACTTGTCCCCAATCAAGGTTCTTGGAACAGAATCTTTGGTGTGCTTTTTCTTGATAATCCTATAGGGACTGGATTCAGCATTGCTGCTTCACCTCAAGAAATACCAACAAACCAACATGATGTAGCCAAGCACCTTTTTATAGCTATCAAGAAATTTGTTGCCTTGGATGTGTCTTTCAAGACTAGGCCAATTTACATTACTGGTGAGAGTTATGGTGGGAAGTATGTGCCAGCAGTTGGGTATTACATTCTGCAGAAGAACTCAGTTTTGCCTAGTGAGGATAGAGTGAATTTGTGTGGTGTTGCTATTGGAAATGGGCTGACTGATCCTGAGATTCAAGTAGCAACTCATGCTGTGAACGCTTATAATTTGGGCCTGATCAATGAAAAACAAAAGACCCTTTTGGAGAAACTTCAGTTGCAGACTGTTGAATTTGTGAGAAGTGGTAGCTGGAGTGAGGCAACAGATGCAAGAAATGGAGTGTTGAATACATTGGAAAATATGACTGGCTTAGCCACTTTGCTTGATTTCAGGAGACTAATTCCTTACCAAGATAATCTAGTGAGTATATTTTTGAACAATGTGGAGGTGAAAAAGGCATTAGGAGCGAATGAATCCTTGGTTTTTGAGGTGTGTAGTGATTTGGTGGGGAAGGTGTTGAACGAGGATGTGATGAAAAGTGTGAGGTATATGGTGGAATTCTTGGTCAAGAACACAAAAGTTTTGCTGTATCAAGGGCAGTGTGACTTGCTAGATGGAGTGGTTTCAAACTTGGCTTGGGTGAAGAAGATGAAGTGGGAAGGGATTGGTGAGTTTTTGGAGGCAGAGAGGAAGATTTGGAGGGTGGATGGGAAGCTTGCCGGCTATGTGCAGAAATGGAAGAGTTTGAGCCATGTTGTGGTGATGAATGCTGGACATCTTGTGCCTGCGGATCAGCATGTTAATTCCCAAGTTATGATAGAAAATTGGCTTTTGGAGAGAGGATTGTTTGCTGACGAGGAGGCTGAAGAAGTGCATGCTAATTTCAGGGGCTCCCAATGAAGAGATTTGTTGCTGAGGATCAATTTGCTAGTTATATGGACGTTGAAGGGGCATCCGTTGGCCATTTGTACGTGAAAAAATAAGCCACTGTTGGAGATAAGTGGCAATGAAAACAATAAAAGAGCCTTTTACAGTCAATAGGATTGCTTGAATTTCCTCATTTTGTCATCCATTAGAAGAAAATTCTGTTGCGTATCTTTCCTGCATCATTAAAGTGTAATGTATTAGTTGCACCATATGCACAAACAACCGTATAAGAAACTTGAGATATGGGCAGTAAGGTGCGAAGTTAAAGAATTTGTATGTCATAAATAAAGGAGAGTAAATTATTATCAAATTTCAATTGATGTTCTTTAAACCAGTATATCAAAGGAAGGATCTGCAAATTTAAGTATCATTTATATATTAAATAAATTAAAAATAGATTATCTGTACTATCCAAGTCATTCATGTTAGAGCAGATCACTCCTTCACATATGCATTAAATACGTTCAAATAACTCCTCTAATAATCAAACCAGATTTCAATATATTTTCAGAATCAATAAAATTCAAATCAAACTTAATACACACTTATGTTTAGACCCCCAAAAACAGAATAAGGAAAGCTATTTTAACAGTGTCCCAAACTCACACGTATCAGAAGAGAAACTATTTTAACAGTATCTATAGGATCAAAGTCATTCATATTAGAGACGATCACTCCGTTGCATATTTACATTGGAAGTATTACTATGTCGACTCAAACTAAACTGCCCCACGACTCATGTTCCAAAATTCTACTTCGTGCTCAAGTATGCTTAACAAGTGAACCTCAGCTTTGGCTACCACATCATCAGATGCCTTCGCCAAACGACGATTAGCTATGCTTTTGAGGGCATGGCAGTACTGCCCAAAAATGTTGTTGCCCCATCGTTGGCAAGTCTCTTTTAGTTCCTCTGGAGTTTTAGAGCCTTCCTCCAAGCAATGTGCAAAGCTTTCTTGATAAACAACCTCAATTGCCCAGAATGCTGTTATGGCCTGGGTGTAATCCACATCTGGGCTCATTAAGCTCTCCAAAAATCTATGAACAGAAAGCATGATTACAATTACTCACAACACAGTTAATGATCATTACATCAATGTTCTTCCAGATTCTAATGGCAAAATCAGAAGTTGTTCAAGAATGTAAAATCTTATTTTTGCCAGGGACAAGGCTATGGACACAAAAAGAAAAAGTGCAAGCAAAAGCACAACTTTAGGTGATGTATAAATTTTCTGCGCTATTGGTAATTTATAATGCAGATTGATGCAAAGATCACAACTTTCAATCATGGTATTAACATAACCCAGAAGATAGGATCAGGGCAGATTCAATACCGGAGGCCAAATCGTTGTACCTGCAATAATCAAGGTTAGCCTGTTGAGGCACAACACTGCTCAAAGCAACACCCCACTTGGAAGCCTCCTTTTTGAACCATGCAATCTCATCATTCAAAGCAGCTATGCCACTCAAAATTACATCTATGTCAGAATTATCATCAGATTCCTTCCAAGCTTTCAGCAATACACTTGCAAGGAAAGGGACAAATGCTCTAACAAATATATAATCTTGTCCCTGCATTATATTTGACACGAAACTAGTCACAATTCCTCAGCAAGATGTAAGATGTATAAAAGATTTCAATTTTGCTTATAAAATATTGAGTCTAAGGCAAAACAAAAAGGGCTATTATGTTAAGGGTTTGTTTGCTTGGGCAATAGGATTAGGAGTGATTAATATGCTAGTGATACATAAGCTAGAAATCGTATCCAAAATTATGTAATCTATTGTTTGCTTGAATTTTAGAAATTAGTGATATCCCATGCTTAATACTATCTAATATTTGGTTGGCAATATTGCTCAATGTGATTACACTTTGTAATATCCAAAATGTCTTAACTTCTAAGAAGGTAAATTTTTGAAATTTGATAGAAGGCATTGAGGATAGGATTTTTATGAGGATAAGAATGTTATTTTCATTCTTTATTAGATTAAATTTGAAAGGATGGAAAATAGCTTGATCCATAAACTAGTCTGGCCATGATACCATGCTGCTACAAAAGTATCATGAGCCATAAAAATGTGAAGCAAACAAGAGATAAAGCTTGAAAATAAATCTATCAAGCTTTATCCAATGAAGCAAACAAGCCCTGAGGATACAAAGCTAATCCTTTGCCAGCTGAAGTTGAAAATTGAATCCGCATATCCACAAAGAACTGCATAATCACCAAGTAAAAGTAATATGTACAAAAAACATGAACTGAAGCTTAATTGAAAATCCCCATTTCCTTTAACCTCCTCCAAATTCCAATGCTAAAGCACATAATTTCAAACAAATCTCACCAAATACTATAAAGTATAAATTACTAAGACTTAAACTAAATTTACAAAATAAATTGAACCTGAAAACTTAAAAAGAACACATATGAATACTGAAGCAACTAATTTTCAGACAAAAGTATGAACAGCAACGCCATTAAGGAAATTAAAGCTTAAAAATGAGGAAAAATATTTCTTTTTTACCAGCCATCGCTTGAAGGAAGAGAGGTCAACGGAGCCGTCGCGGATTCCGAGAATAAAAGGGTGTCGGGTGGCTCCGACGTATATCACACGGTGCTTCTTCATCCACGTGTCGATCACCGCCGTTCTGTCAGTTACCTCCATTTTTCCGCACTCTATCTTCTCCTCCTTGGAACAATGCAGAAAAAGGAGGCAGAAGAAGAGTCTTGTCTACCGTGAGTGAGCTAATACTAACACGATTATACGATGTAGCAATGACAGAAGAGAAACGACTTTGGTTCAAATAAAGCATTACGTATTGTGCTGTAGGGAAAGGATTGGAGGTGATCTCCCCCAGTTGAAAAGCTGCCACGTTTAAATTGTAAGGCAATGTTTGGTTACGTTTTTTCCAAACATTTTCCAATTCCAAAAAACAAAAACAAACAGTGTCTCCATTTTTCAATTTTTACTCTCAAAATACACTTATTTATATTCAAAATATCCATTAAAAGTAAAAAAGCACCCCCCACCTCTATTCCATCAATCATTATAAATATATACATATATATGTACACATTACTCATCAATATATATACAATTAATTTAATAATACATGTTCATCCTGCAAACCTAACAAAAAAGTAATTGATTTGATATGTATAGTAAAATTTATCTTCTACAAAATATTTCTAAACAAACAGTTCATTCTCTCAAAACATAACCAAATAGTGGAACCATTCTTCAATTTTAACTCCTAAAACACCTTTACCCAATATATTTTCCATCAAACATCCAAAATATAACTAAACATTGTCTAAGTCATCTCACATAGCAAACAAGTCGAGCCGGTTTGTGAGTCTCATGAGTCCAGCTTGAGCTAGCTTGGCTAGAGCTCGAAACAATTTGAGCTCGAGTCGAGTTGAATCGAGCTCGAACTTTAATGCGAGCCAATCTCAAGCAATCAGTCTGTATTTAGGCTAAAGGCTCGTGAGCTATATTATTTTTTATTTTATTAATAAATATATATTATATTACTATTTTTTTATTTCGAGTTCAAGTTCAAACTTGAGCTCAAGTTTTTTTTAACAATTCATTTGCCTATTTAGGCCTTATGGAGCTGAGTCGAACTCAAATTTTTGTCCAGTCAAGCTTGAGTTTAAAATTTTAGGCTCATTGAACTCGAGCTCTAATTCGAGCTAATCTCGAGTTGTCTGTATTTAGACTCAAGGCTTGTGAGCTGTATTATTTTTTATTTTATTAATAAATATATATTATATTACCCTTTTTTATTTCAAGTTCGAGTTCAAACTTGAGTTCAAGCATTTTTTTATAATTCATTTGCCAATTTAGGTCTTATCGAATTGAGTCGAATTTAAATTTTTGTTGAGTCTAGTTCGAGTTTAAAATTTTAGGCTCGTCGAGCTTAAGCTTGAGCGTAATATATATATTGAACTTGAGCTCGAGTTTGAAAATTTTATCCAAACTCGGTTCGACTTAACTCAACTCAACTCAGTTGCACTCATATATATGTTGTTGACACGATTATTGTTTGATTAATAATTCGGCTAAATGGCATTTTATTCTCTTGTATTTTTTCAGAAGGTATAAATTTCAAGCAAATTCTCAAATGTTTTATTTATTGAATTATGGAAGATGTTGAAGACGTAACATGTAATGTATTTTTCTATCTGGTGGTGGAGGGTTTTGTTCTTCATTATGAAATAATAATTTTTATATTATTTGGAAGACTCGTAAGATGTTTAGCAAAATTTGATAATATGATCAAATCAATTATCATATATTAAAAATTAACTTCACAAGGTATTATCTCGTTAGTACATGTGGTGGAAAGTTTATCATTATAAAAAGCATTTCATCAAATAAGAGAAGGAAAATAATTTATAAACAACCAAATATTTTTTTTGTTCTTTCAATATAAAAAGAATTAATATTACTAAAAGCCCACAATTCACATTGTGCCATGTATTCTTATGTTTTGCATCATTTGTAAATCCACAATACTTCAAAATGACAGCAACATAATCTTTTGGATTTTTTATTTCCTACGAATAATTATTCCCACATTATATAATATTAAAAAAAATTATAAAAATTCAATCACATCAAAATATTATATTTTTAACAAAAATTAATAAAAATTTTATCCCAAAAATGCTTCTCCAAATGTTATAAAGACAAACAACTAGCTGCCTCTTATTGGATGTGCCACAGAAAAGGAAAGGCAAATTGCACTTTCTTGGATAAACTAATGTAGCCAATGTGTCCATCAGCCGTCCGGCAACAGAAGTATGCATTTCATTCCAAGAAAATACAGCCACCATTTTATTAGTCTGTGCTAAAATCCAAACAGGCAACATATGCTTCATCAAACATGTGAAACACTTATCAGAATGTTTCAAATTTGTGACATTTCCTCTCACAACATTATTTTCCAAAGCAAAGCAAACTGTTTTACAAATAGAAAACAAGAATCTGAAATTTTACAAGCAGTCAAAGCTTTTATTCTGATAATCTTACAACAGGAACTGAAGGAAACTCCATCAACCTTGCTGATAATGCAGCTTCCCATAATTCTACATAGGCTGCAAGAACCTTATTCTATCATGAAAAGGACAAACTTCACTACTTCTTCTCCTGCTGATCTTCCTCGATTTTTCGGACAGTATTCTTGAACTTCCAAGCAGACAAAGATCGCAGTGCAGTTCCGTTCCAACCAATAAGCATGCATTTCCCGTTCATACTCAGAGTACATGAACTCCAGCAAGCAGATTCTCTAACCAGCAAACTTGCTTGATACATAGACCGCTGGCTCAGCTCGGATTCTACGATACCAAACTCTGCAAAATATTCCCTCCAATAATCAATGCTAAGACGTTGCCTATAACCATTCTCCTTGCATTGAGCCATTACAATGTTTCTGATAATCTCTTGATAGTATACTAACTCTATTATCTTCCTACACTCGTTGTCTCGTCCCAGACAAGCCTCAAGACAATCAAACGTCGCGCTGCAAAGGAATAGAGCCTGATGAAATCTGTCAATAAAAGTTGTTGGACCGACATCTGCCTCAAATTCACCTATCGCCATTATATAAGGATTAAGGTTCTTAATCTCTCTTATGAAAGCTTCCAAGTTTTGAGGGCAAGCTGATAAACCCGTCAGACAGAATTCTAAGTAAACTGCTAATACTTCACCAGATTCTAGATCAAACATATTTGCCTTAAGTTCATTCATCTCTGAGTCTATCATTTTGAACTCAAAGGGTAAGTTCATGGACTGTGCAAATGATGACAGCAGTTTACCTGTTTCTTCCATCTTATCCTTGGATGTGCAGACGGCAGTAATCTTGAGCAGTTTCAAAGGGCAGTTTTTTCGATTAGCAAGAGCGTGCATTAATATTATCCAATGCGAACCTAGTTTTATCCCTATGTCAATAAAATGAATTTTTACAGCTGATGAAACACTGTCCAAGATTGTCTGAATCCCAGTAAAATGTGTGATCTGACTGAAGGGAAGTTGTTGCTCAGATGCACGGATGGCAACTTTTAGATTCATTAACGCTTCCTCCAAATCCACGTCCCCGCTGGCTTCTCCCTCTGGATCAGTTCTGCCCTTTATAGAACTGATCCTCCCTCTTAGATCCCGCGCAAAACATGTGACCGCCCTCTCAACAGGATGATCAAACTGGGAAGCGGAAAGAACACGAATCAGCAGTTCTTCAGCTTGATCATAATGTTGGAGAGAAAAGTATTCAGCAGCATCAAGCAGAAGCGACGCAAGATTCAAATGCCTTTCATTCTCAAGAGAGAGACCATGCTGAACTCTATTCTGAGCCATTCTCATGATGCTCTCTGCAGACAATCGTCGATCACTTGAGCTACTTCCTTTCGATTCTGAGCTCAGCCCGTTTTGTTTCTCCCTTACAGCAGGCTTAAATTGACTCAGCTCAATGAGTCCACCGCTCCTGAGGCGCTTCATTTGGCTGCTGTACTTGTTCAATATCTCAAACGGCGCCTGCCAATTGTCTGGAACTTCTTTCTTTTCTTTAACATGATAAGAAAGAGTCAGTGGAAACTTGTCTTTCTGAGAGGGTTCTCCAGGACATGGCGCCATAAGGGCAAGACCCCTCAAGAGGAGGCTGTCTCAACTGAAATAACAATAATGGTGTATACTTAGCTGTATCCAGAACTGAACAAAGTAGCAAAAGATAAGGACTTTTTCTTTTATAGCTTTCTTCAACAGCCCATGTCCTGTTATAAACAAGGCTGGAGTACATAGGGGGCTCTGAAAGCAAGGAAAAATGCCTCCTAGATGACTGCTGGTAGATTCAATCTAAGAGCCGCCTTTATCACAGAAGAAGCATATGGTTCCAACAATATGCAGTCACCTAAAAAATATTTTAGCAACCTTAAAAAACTAAGGAAAGAGGGGTACTTACAATCAAGGGATACTTTTATTTGTTTGCGGAGAAAACTTTGTAAGATAAGCAGGCTGCAGGGTGGAGATATAATTGCAAAAACTAAGGAAGCAGGCAGAGAGTTAGGGCCAAAAATTGTCTCTAGATAAAAATTGATCATTCAAATGCATTCTCAACCTAAGCTGCATCTGACAGAAAGCTACACAGAATAGAGAGAAAAGAACATAGAAACATATAGGGTAGCTATTGAATCTCCCAAATTTTGACTTCCATGTAAACTATCCTTTTTCAGAAATTTTCTTTGAGGTCCATCTCAAAGCCTGAAAGGCACTAGATTTATGGGTGCGAATGAGTTGAGCTGGCTAACAAGGATCTAGAGCTCTGGCCATTTCTAGCTCGTCTAATGCTTGATCTAATTTTAATATTTTGATTATTTTATTAATATAGTGGATATTATTATTTAATTTTGAGTTAGGTTCCAAGTTGTTTGGACGATAACTTGTTGGGCTCGGATTCAAAAAAATTTCTCAAACTCGGTTCGACAGCACCTCTAAGTGGACCTGTTCATCACTTCAATAGAATCAAGTCACTTTTCATTAAATTTCCTTTGACACAGAGATTTCTTCACTAGGTTCTTTGTTCAACATAGTGTATTGGAAAAAGTGAACTTTTTCCTTGTTGGGAATATGACTCGGTTGCAAAAGACCTGCAATGCATGTAAAAGTCATCAACTACCATAATTATAAAAAGGCTCATATGCAAGAACATGGAACAAAATCATCAAGAAGCTAAAATATTGCACAGGTGCAGAGAAACTCGGAATACAGAAGTATATATAGGACACAGGACAAAACTCTATCCAAACTTTGTAACTTTCATCCATCACATCTCTTTGAAACTAAATTTCCATGCAGAAACTGTAATAGACGGTGACTACTTCATTTGCATCAAGCTCAAAGAGGTTTCTGTTCAGATATAAGATGTCCTCTACCATGACTATATGAAAAGAAAACTTCAAGTTCAAGGACTCTGCAAAGGCCATCAACTGTCTGCCCGTCTCCTCTATTATTGTCTTTGATATGGTACCCACAGCTGTGATCTTAAGGTGTTGAACTGGATAGTTGGGCCGAGCTGCAATAGCTTGCATCAAGATTATCCACTGGACTCCACTCATGATGGGAAGATCAATTATATGAACCTTTTTAGCCTTTTCTACATGATCTCCAACAGCTTGAATTCCTGAGAATTTGGCTATATGAGATAGAGGGTGCTTTTGTTGTAAAGCTACTATGAATGTTTGTGTGCTACTCCATGCCTCAAGAGGGTCTAGAATCTTCTTCCCCAAGCCCTTTGGCGATATCTTTCCCATTTCTCTATCAATCTTCTCATATAGAGCTTCTGTGAAATAGAACACTAGTCTCTTAACAGGAGTTCCTGGAGAGGAATTCATTCTGTTACATACTTCCAGCAGCATTCTAGCACGTTTGTACTTCTTCTTGCCTACTTTCTTAGCACATAATAGAAGATTCTGGACAAGTTGAACTCCTTTCGAGTCCTGGACTGACATTGAACTTGGATATGGATGACTAAACATAGAGAGTTCTTTATTCTTGGAAATGGACTGGATGAAATTTTCTGCTGCCAGTTCAATGATTTCTTCAACCGATATCATAGAACCTGTGTCTGATTTTTCTCCGTCTAATCTTAACCGCTTTCTTCCATTTTTCCTCGGAAGATCAAATGATGCCATAGGGAGCACATGTGATCGTTTCTCCTTTGCCTCAATCAGCTCAGAATTCTTCTGGGAGTCCATGAGTGTCTTCCTGATTTCATCATTACTACATGCCTGAAACGTGGGAAGACAACATCAATATACAAATCATCAAAGTTCACAAACTCCTTTTTGTTTTTCGGTTGTCGATGAGTTTCATTTTCAGACAGGACAGGTTCTTCCCATCCTTCAACTCCATAGAAGTCACTCGACTCCATACCATCTCTATTCTCAACCCTTTTTGGATTACTAAACTCATCTGAAACTCCATTTGGACGAAATCTCTCAGGAGGGATCAACATTTTGCTCAGCAGCTCAAAAGTTTGGAACTGATGCAAAAGATTTAAGATACTTCTCCTTCAGTATGTCATGACAATGCATATGCATAGCTATGTTCATTTTATTCTCCTATAGACTCATTGTTGATAGTAACAATTTTTTATCGCATTATTACACATTTCATCTCATAAAAGGCATTATTCTGATGTCAGCAGATTCAATATTTTCAAGTCGACCTGTTTAAGATGACATTTTGTCAGTAAGGGATCATGATCAACCTGACATATTAGTTCAAATGAAAGCTGTCCAGGAAACTTCCATGAAAGTATCTTTGTTGTCACATGTTGCATTTTTGGTGTTTAGAACATCTGAATACTAAGATTATAATTTTTTTGTGGTACTCTTACATGTTACTTCTAGATACTGATGATATTATGTTGAGGTTAGTGATGCTAGTGGAGAGCTATGCTTGTTATTTTTGCGAGCTAAAACCTA
Source organism: Jacaranda mimosifolia (assembly GCA_018894105.1). Taxonomy (NCBI): domain Eukaryota; kingdom Viridiplantae; phylum Streptophyta; class Magnoliopsida; order Lamiales; family Bignoniaceae; genus Jacaranda; species Jacaranda mimosifolia. The sequence continues at coordinate 39,556,200 of CM032123.1, forward strand.
TTATTAACCCACTGATATATCCACAACTATATTATTATCTCATACTTTAATCTGAGATACTTGTTATCCACTAATTCTTATCCATGTAAAGGAAGCTTTTTACACTTATAGGGATGAGTTCTCCTTGCAGTCTGATTTGGTTCGTAATAACTACACTCAAATATCAATTATTTATAATATTCAGGACAAGAACTAAAGGATTTGAGCTCAGGAAGAAAATTTTAGGACACTTGATTCTAGGTTGCACAATGGGTTGTGGACTTCCTAGGTCACTCAATTCTAGCCAAGACCAAAAGGGGATTGATGTGCTCTCCACTGCCAAAAAGTCCCCTTGAATGTGCCTCTTCTACTATATATAGGAGGTAACATTGTAGGATCTCGTCACGTCTTGTCCTTCATAAAGGAGGAGATGATGCCATGTATACTCCATCTACGGTAATGCGGTCGGGTTGTACTTAGTATTACTGTCGGACGATAAACCTTTTGATGCATTAGGTTCGAATCTCCTCAAAAAGAGCAAGTGCATCACAATCTAATAATTTTATTGATTTTTAAATATACATTATAGTATCGACCACGAAGCCGCACCATAATACATCAATATTCCTTTGCTAAACCATACACAAAAATGTTATTCTTGACGTTTATACATCTTGTGAGGAAGAAGCTAATTACATACATGATAGAAGGGAAGATCAAATCACAATATTTCAGCACAAAAATGTCATTTAAACTTCCATGCAGAAAGTGAACTAAGTGGTGTTCCCTTCCAACAAATAGTTAGGCACTTGCCATTCATATCTATTGTACAAGATCTCCCACAGGGGAATCTCTGAAGCACAAAATTTGCTTGATCCAGAGATGACATACTTGGTTCTATCTCCACTAGGCCAAAACGCCGGAAAAACACCCTCCATACGTCAATACCCACAAGTCTGATCTTTCTCTCTTCTCCTTCAGCTGCCAAAACATTTCTTATAGACAAACTGAAAAATGTCGCCTCAGCCTCCTGTCTGTTTATCTCATCATTCTTCATACATTCTGCAAAGGATTCAAAAAGGGGGCCAAAGAAGAAAAGACACTCAACAAAACGGTCTATAAAAGTTGGAGAATTGAAATTTGCCTCCATCTCAGTGACTACCATAACACAAGGCTTGAGATCTTTTATCACTCTCATCATGTGTTCAAGACGGTCAGCTCTTCCAACCATGCCCGACAGAGTATATGCAGCGTAGACAGCAACAGCTTCTTCAGCATCCACTTTGAAGAGGTTTTCTTGAAGATCTAAGATATCTTCTACCATAACTATATCAAAGGCAAAGTTCAAGTTCAAGGACTGAGCAAAGCTCATCAGCCGTCTGCCCGTCTCCTCCATTGCTTCCCTTGATTTTGTTCCAAATGCAGTGATCCTAAAGCGATGAATAGGATTTTCGGATCGATCAGCAAGAGCTTGCATCAAGATTGTGCATTGAATCCCACTTCTTATCTCAAGATCAATCATGTGAATATTTCTTGCTTCTGCTACTTGATCCACTATGGCTTGAATCCCTGCAAATTTTGTAATCTGAGGCAGAGGATGCTCTTTGTGAAATGCTATAAGAACCTTATTAGGCCACATCATTGCCTCTAGAGGATCTACCACAGGCTTTTTAAGCAAGCCCTTTGGTGAAGTTCTTCCTGTTTCCTTATCAACTTTCTCATATAGAGCTTCAATGAAATAGAATGCCAACCTCTCAATTGGAGTTCCTATAGGAGAACTCATATTATTACACTGGTTCAAGAGCTTGGAAGCGCGATCATACTGCTTTTCGCCTACTTTCTCAGCACAAGACAGAAGGTTGAGGATAAGCTGAACCCCTTTGGCATCATCTGCAGCAGAGTGGCTCAAAATGGAACTTGTATATGGATGATTTATTTGAGACGCGGACTGAATGAACTTTTCTGCAGCTAATTCAATAATCATTTCCGTCGACAGAGTTGGGCCGGTGGATTGCAGAGTCTCCAAGTTCTTGCCATCCAATCTCAGGCGCCGGCTTTTGTGTTTCCTCAGGATTTGAAAAGATTCTGAAGGGAAAACGTTTCCCTTTTTCACATTTGGCTCAATCACCTCTGCCTTTGAGGGCTCAATACAACCATGAGTCTCATTACACAATTCAAATGGTGGAGAAACAACATCAATGTACAAGCCATGCAAGTAGCCAAAGTCTGCAAAATGTTGCAGCTGCTGCTGAAGATCTAGCCTGGCTGCTGTTGCATTATCATGCACCTGAACTAGCCATTTGCCAGCGCCGTCTGGGCCGCCTGCCGGCCCTTCAACTCCATGGAAGCTACTTTCTTCTGAGGAAAACTTGTTTAACATGTTTTAGAAGGAATGCAAGAGCTATAAGCAAACTCACTCTAACTGCTGCTGCACTCTTCTACCGCAGAAATTCTATTAATAGCTAACTTGTTATCAATAAAACGACAGAATTTGCAGTACTTGGTCGACAAATTTCTTGTTGAAAGCGATAATCTTTTCAGCTTAGTTATCATTTACTTACCCGAGCTATCATCTAATTAAGAGCGTCAGTTTTTGCCGTCAACAAGTTCGATGTTTTCGATTCAGTATGTAAGGATGTGCGGTTTAAGGTTGCCATTCTTGTTGTATTAAATAAATAAGTTGTGGTCTCTATATATGATTTTTGATCATCTTCATTTCTCGAGCTAACTTTTGGATTGTGTTAGACCCAATGTTCATTTTTCAACAGGGTATGAGAGCCACCTATTACTAGGGGTGTAAACAAATATTAAACGGATCAGATACATTATTTTCATATTCGTATCCGTTTAACTTTTCAATATTCGAATACATATATGGATTTGATGGTATCGGTCGGATTCGGATATATCCATATTCGTTTATAATTATTCAGATGCATTCATATTTTATTAAATTTATTCGTATTTAAATTATTATTTTATATTCATATTCGATGATAATTATTTAGATATTCATTTACAAATATCCAAATACGTAGATCTATGAACATATAATAAACACATATTTTAATTAATATAAGAAACTATATAATTTCATTAAAACGAAACAATCAAACAAATAGCATAATTTTTAATTAATTATTGATTTTGTAATTGATTATTAGTACTTATTAATAATAATAATGGCATTTAAGTATATTAATTATAAAGTCAACCAACAATAATTATGTTGATTAACTTTATTCTTCAATTTTTTCTCTATATTACAATAATTTTTTAAATTTATTCCTTTTTCTTCCCAATTCTTCAATTATAATATACATATACATATATGGATTATGAGATTTTTATTGAAAAATATAAATACTATATTATTTAATAAATATATATTCAGATCGGATATGCATTTACCATATTCGTAGCCATTTATAATCGAATACGGATAATATCCGTTTTAAACGGATGCGAATAAATTTTGTATAAATGGATACGAATGCGAACGGTAAATGAATTTTCGAATATCCATTTACAGCCCTAACTATTACTAGTTATCCAATATTATTGGATCACCTATTTTATATTATTTCACACTCCAAATGTTTGTTGGACCACCTATATCATGTTATTCCACGCTCCAAATATTTATTTCTGCGTGTGCGGAGAGTGTGTTAATATCTCATATCGGTGAAATAAATAAATTGTGGTCTCTACATATGATCTTGAGCAACCCTCACCTTTCAAGCTAACTTTTAGTATTGAGTTAGATCCAAAGTCCATTTTTTAACATGTTGAAATATATATTGACTTCTTGTTTAATGACCCAAAAATTATCCAAGTATTTATCATTGAGGGACCATGATCATGTTTTCTTTTATTTCACATTATCCTTGGGTCACGGCAACGCCAAAATGAAAATAACTCGATAATATACAATAGTTTAGTAATATATAAGTGATAGAAACAAGCAGCTTACATAAAATTAAAAAAATGGATTAGAATTACAACGATACTGGCTAGGGGCGCGTATTGAAATATTGAGTTTGCGAACGCATAAAATTTAAGGTCGATTCATAAAGGTAGGTTAAGATCGATCTAGAGAAAAAAATTGCTTCTTGAAAGCACATTTAAAAGTTAAAATGAGATTGATCAAAACGAAAATTTTCCACAATGGGCGAAAGTCTGATACATGAATGCTGCTTAAAAGAAAAAGGCACGCTTGTGATGGTGAATTTGTTTTATTAGAGGAGGACGGTATATTAGAAATAAGCATTGGATTTAGGCATGTAAATGGGTAGGGTATCACCCTACTCACACTCGTACCCTAAAATACTCAAACAAAAATATTTTATATTCTACTTTACCCTAAAATATTTAAAAGGATAAAACCCTAACCCTACCCTATCCTATTGTTAAGTTGCATATTTGTCATTTAATTCATATAATTTTTCCTTATGGTTAATACTAAAAATGCTTAATTGTTGGATTTTAACTTTCATTTTATATTTTGTGAAGCAAATTGAAGATTCGAGTTAAATGCAATAAAAATCGAGTATTTGACATGCTTGAAGAAAAAATTGCATTCTCAAAGAGATGAGGAATAGAGGAAGGAATAATTCGAGTGCGAACGTGTCTTGCTCCCCAAGACTCTATTCAAGTTTAATTAGGAAGCATTCAACCTCTTTTGGCAGTTGTATATTTTTGAAATGTTTCAATTTATATTTCTTTAATTAGGAGAATTTAAGTTTTCCTACTCTGGTAGGACTCTTAATTAGTTTTTCGATTGCATTAGGAGTAGGAGGTTATTTATACGGAACTAGGAATTTTTCATAGGAAGCTTTTTCGTATATTTCATTAAGCATATTTAATTTCCTGCGTTTTTTCTCTCAAGCATGAGTTGCTAAACTCTTGTTCTAGTCTAAAGGATTATCAAAATTTGGGTTTTTCAGTCTTTGTGATATCTAAATAATTGATTCATATTTGTTAATTGTTTGAGTATTTATTTATCTTCTATTTTCATTACAAATATTCAGGTTTATTGAATTTAAGACCCAAATTTGATAATTTAAAAGATTTGTTTTATCAATTGGAACATTAAAAATTTGTAATTGTTTAATTACTCTAATGATTGTAGCAAAAAAGAGAATTTATCTTTGCATCAATGTTCAAAATCTGTGAACCAAATTGAGATTTTACCTTATGCTAGATTTCATTCTCATTGACTTCTTATTTGATTTATTTTACTTTTAAAATTTTAGATTTTCATTTCGTAAAAATCCCCCTTCTTTTCTAATTTATTAATAAGTTTGAAAGAAATAAAATTTACCAGTCCCTGTGGAATACGATCCTACTCACCACTGATTACAAATTATATCTTTAGGGTAGGAATTTATTTTTGTTGTATTCAACACCCATCAAATTTTGGTGCCGTTGCCGAGGATTGGTGTCAAATAATTTTGTTTCTTTTAATGCCTCGATCTTTCGTACAAGTGAACTTCAATACAATCTTGAGATTAAGAAGACTGCTCGTAGATTGTAGAAGGAGACTAGAGTGCCAAAAGAAGACAAATCATCACATTCAAATCTCGATCTAGATACATCCAGCTTAGTCAGTTCTAGCAATTTGGAACAAGAAGAAACAATAGCTCATGAAAGAACTTTAAGAGAGTTAGTTGAATCAGATTTGACTAGGGGTGTAAATGAGTCGAGCTCGAGCTCGAGCCCAGTTTTTTGAGCTCGAGCTCATCGAGCTTTTTCTTAAGGGCTCGAGCTCGAGCCGGCTCACCAGAAAATTTTAAATTAAATAAAAATATTAAATTATTAATATATCATAATTATTTAATAATAATTAATAAAATTGATATGGGATGGCCCAAGTGCTTTGGCCCAAACCAGCAAAGCCCAGGCCCAGTGGAGAATGGCTGCCCAATTGTCTCATCGACTTTCACTCGACCAGATCTGCACAGGCCCAGTCAGGCTCCCTTGGCCCACGGCACTCCTCGACCTCAGTCGACCTTGTCGAGGTCGAGACCAGTACAGTACTCTGCCACCGCATTAAATACACTGGCAGGCACCACGCCTCCGCATTAATGGCGCATGCAATCCCCTTTACCGTCTGACACAGCAAGCGCCGCTAAAGTGTACTATCTTGTCCTTGAAACCTAGAAGGGCAGCTGGCCGGAAATATTCAAATGGGGGAAATGATCGATTACCCCTGGCCCAAGGTTAGGGGCTCCTGGGGGTACCCGAGGGCTTCCCGGACATTTCCTAGACGGAGGAAGGATATATATACCCTCAACCCAGCCTTCTAGAGTTATGCACTCATATACACCTAAAAACCCATACTCCTCTGATCGATTCTTGAGGTCGAATTCTACTGACTTGATCGTCGGAAGGCCTAAACCGAGGGCCTCTCGGCTAGCCTAACATTTATTGTGATTGCAGGATTCTTTCCCTAACCCAGCAGGAACATAAGCCATCCAGGCCAAGTTCCATCCTTATTCAAACCCGGATTCCTATCCGAAGGATCGAACCCTCATCAATTGGCGCCGTCTGTGGGAAACCCTGAATCCTGTATCGAAAATGGTAAACACTAGGGGAGCCCCATCTGGGAGAGAAGAAAATCTGAGGTCCAACTCCCCTTCCCTTGGACAGAACCCAGAGCCGAATGCACAAGGTCCCAACGCTCAACCTGAGCCTATGGTCACACTCACAATGCCACAGTTAATACAGCTCATCAGTGAACAAATCTCCACACAGATTTCAGCCCAACTATCCACTGCATTAAACAGACATGCTGTGAGCCGGAGCCGGCAGTCAGTGCCATACCACAGCCTGCGGCCCCGGAACGGGAGTGGCCAGAAGAGCTGTCCCAGCGACAAGAGTCACTAAGGCACCAGTCCAGAAGATAACTGAGCCCGGGGCGCTTCCCTAGGGAAGCAACCCACCCCTCACTGAGAGAGGAGGTGGCAGACTCCGTAGACCATGACATTCGGCCCCTTCGAGCCACACAACAGGATAGAGCCGAACGTTCCAGGCTCAGGCCCAGCAGGCATACATCCCAAGCAGATCAGCAAGAGTGGGAGGAGGTATCCCACCAGGTGCAACAGCTGAACAAGCACCTGGAAGAGATCTCAAAAAGGAACGCAGACAGAGCTGTTTAGCCAGACGGGCCACAAAAGTTCAGGAGGGAGCGAGATTCGCCGTTCGTGCAGGAGATCATTGACTAGCGCATCGTCGTTGATGCAAAGATCCCAATAGGACTCCCGAGGTACAATGGCTCCACAGACCAGAACAAGCACTTACTGCAGTTTGAACACATTATGCAGTTGCATGGGCACAACGAGTACATCCATGCAAAAATGCTGGTGACCACGTTTCAAGGGATGGCTTTGGATTGGTTTGTGAAGCTAGAACCAGCGTCCATTTTCTCCTACGACCAGTTGTGTGACAAGTTTCTGCACCAGTTTGCGAGCAGGAGGAAAGCAAAACTCCCTCACACCCACCTGCATACAGTGAGACAGGCTTAAGGAGAATCCTTTTGGGATTTTTTCACCAGATTCAACACAGAAGTGCTGAAAATCGATAGCCCGAGGCTTGAGTTCCTGATAGATGTACTTTTCTTGGGCTTGAGACACAAAGAGTGCGCCAATGCCTTGGTGCGCGCACAGCCCAGAACAATGGAGGAGCTCCTCGACCTCGCAGAGAGGTACATGACCCAAGAAGAGATGAAAAAGATGAAATATGGCGGCATGGAAGTTGACAAGAAGAGAGGCAAGGAGAAAGATGATAGACAAGACAAGGAGGGACGCCATTCCCCGATCAAGTGCTTCCGTGAATACACTCCATTGAACCTGCTGAGGAGAGAAGTGTTGTTCGCCATTCAACACGACAACCTGCTCAAGAAGCCTCGAAAAATCACAAAAACCGAAGCCATGAAGAAGTCAAAAAAGTATTGCTATTTCCATAAGCAGAAAGGGCACAACACCGAGGACTGCTTTAATCTGAAAGATGAAATCAAGAGGCTGATCAAATAAGGCCACTTAAAAAAATTCGTCGAGGAGCAGGCCCGAAGAGAGGAGGGCGTGACCGATCGGAGTCCCCGAAGAGAAAGGTCAGTCAGCTCGAATAGAGAGAACAAAGGAAAGAGACCGGCCCATGAACCTCACCCACCCATCAGGGGCATCATCGACATGATCGCCGAGGGGCCCACGGGAGGAGATTCCCGAAATATGAGAAAGCAAACACAGAGGCAGCTCGGCTCGACCAGGCCATCCAAGGTCGAGACAGTCTTCCAACTGGCAACCAGCACTGAACCAATCTCATTCACTGACGCAGATTTGGACCATATGGAAAATAGAGGAACTGACCGTAGAATAGATTACCCCATGGTGGTCGCTCTGGAAATAGCTAATTTTGAGGTCCGAAAAGTGTTGGTCGATAACGGAAGCTCAGTGAATATCATTTTCCTATCGACTTTGAACAGGATGGAGTTAGGACAGTTGAAGTTTGATTCGGTCAGGACACCTTTGGTTGGATTTGGGGGGTTAGAGATTATCCCAGTAGGGTCCATCGATCTTTCCACCACAGTCGGGCAGGGCCAGCACAACCGAACATTGATGATCAGTTACCTAGTGGTCGACGCCCCCTTTTCATACAATGTCATCATAGGTCGACCAGCCCTCAATGATTTTAGAGCCATTGTGTCCACATATCACATGAAAATAAAATTTCAAACCCCAGCTGGAGTGGGCAAACTTTTATGCAATCTCAAGGACGCTTGGCGATGCTACACCATTTCTGTCGATTCTGCCGACCAGAAGAAGCGACCTGAACTAACGCCCTCGGGGGACGCCCCAGTAGCGAAACCCGAGGAGGGATCCTCGTCGAAGAAGAAAAAGTTGGAGGACACTAGGGTCGAGCCCATTGGGGAGTTCAAAACGATCGAGCTCGAACCTGGGAATCCAGAGAAAACCACCAGGATTGGGACCGAGATGGGAGATCTACTAGAATACCTTATGGTCGATTTCCTCCGGCGAAACGTCGATGTTTTTGCATGGAAGGCTGCGGATCTCCAAGGCATTGATTCCAACATCATCGTCCACCGCCTCAACGTGGATCCAGCCCACAAGCCAGTGCAGCAGAAGAAAAGAACCTTCAATGCTAAGCGAACCCAGTTATCGATGAGGAGGTCGGCAAGCTTTTGTAAGTAGGCTACATTGTAGAAATCCAATATCCCTCTTAGCTTTGTAATGTTGTACCTGTCCCCAAGAATGAGGGAAAGTGGAGGATGTGTAATGATTTTACGGATTTAAATAAAGCTTGCCCTAAGGATCCTTACCCCTTGCCTCGTATTGATTTACTTGTTGATTCTACGGCTGGTTGCGAATTGCTTAGCATGATAGATGCATTTCAAGCTATTATCAAATATTCATGGCACCAGAAGACAGAGACAAAACCTCTTTTGTCGTTCCCAATGGAGTGTATTACTTCCTAGTTATGCCATTCGGACTTAAAAATGCAAGGGCAACTTACCAGAGATTGGTTAATTTCATGTTCAAGAATGAAATCGGGAAGTCAATGGAAGTTTATGTGGATGATATGATTGTAAAGACTGAAAGAGTCGAAGACCACTTGATCGACCTCAGCCTCACCTTTTCCATTTTGAGAGCTTTCGGTATGAAGCTCAATCCTAGCAAATGTACCTTCGGGGTTCGAGGAGGTAAATTCCTCGGCTACATAGTCAATCAAAGAAGCATTGAAGCCAACTCGCAGAAGATTCAAGAAGTTTTGGACATCACCCCACCTCGCACGGTTCGCGAAGTCCAGCGCCTGGTCGGTAGGGTTATAGCCTTGGGCAGATTCATAGCTCGACTAGCAGACAAAAGCCTACCCTTCTTCAAAATCCTGAGAAATGCGAAGAAATCTGGATTCAAATGGGATCAACAGTGTGATCGAGCCCTGCTCGACCTCAAGCAATACCTCTCTTCATCATCTATGCTCGCCAAGCCCGAGCTGGGAAAAGTACTACAAATATACTTGGCAGTCACTTCGGCCTCCATCAATTCTGTGTTGATGACGATGAGAGCAGGAAACCCCCGTCCAGTATATTATTGCAGCAAGGCTCTCCAGGGGCCCGAGCACAATTATTTAGAGATTGAGAAGTTCGCTCTGGCCCTAGTCACGTCGGCCAAGAAACTACCGCCTTATTTTCAATCCCACACAATTTTGGTGTTGACGAATCAGCCGCTAAAGCAGGTGTTATTGAAGCCAGACACTTCAGGTCGGCTCACCAAATGGGCAATTGAGCTCGGAGAATTCGACATCCAATTTCAACCATGGACTGCTATTAAAGTGCAGGTGTTGGCCGACTTCATCGTCGAAAGGCTCGACCTGCCGACGAAGGATGTTGAGAGCATACCATGGTAGACCTTGCACGTCGACGGGTCTGCAACCTTATTCGGAGGAGGAATAAGGATATCCCTCCCATCCCTACAAGCCGAGGACTACGATTTTGCTGTGAAACTTGACTTCTCGGTCACTAATAAAGAAGCAGAATATGAGGCTCTTATTGTAGGAATGCGCATGGCCACAGACCGTGGGGTCGAGCAACTAGCGGCATTCACGGACTCTCAGCTCGTTGCAGAACAGGTCGAAGGCAACTTTGAGGCAAAGGAGCATAAAATGGCACAATATTTGGCAGAAGTGCACCAATTGAGGCAAATGTTCAGAAAGTTTTCGCTTAGCCAAGTCCCCCGATCAGAAAATGAGCGAGCAGACGAGCTCTCCAAACTCGCCAGCTCGACGAAAGGCACTAGAGAGAGAACAATAACATTCCTTGTCGTCGACTAGCCCTGGGTCTCTACCCCCGGCCAGGACCTAGTCGGGTGCCTCGAGGAAACAACCCTTTCTTGGCAGCACCCAATCAAACTTTATCTAAGTCGGGGTATCTTACCCGAAGATGATAAGGAGGCCCGTAGACTCAAGGGTTTAGCACCTAAATATGCACTGGACGAGCATGGACAACTGTACAAGAGGTCGATAGCAGGACCGCCACTCAGATGTCTGGATCCCAATTAGGCAAACGAAGTATTGCAGGAAGTACATGCCGGCATTTGCGGCAACCACTCTGGCGGCTGATCCCTGGCACATAAGGTCATTTGCTACGGATATTTTTGGCCGACTTTGTTGAGAGATTTTGTCGACTTTGCTAAAAAATGCTCCTCCTGTCAAATTCATTCAAACATTCCACACCAGCTAGCCACACCGATGACCAATGTAAACATCACCTGGCCATTCGACCAGTGGGGGATCGACATAGTCGGATCGCTCCCAAAAACTTTCGGCCAGCGAAAATTCATCATAGTGGCCATCGAATACTTTACAAAATGGGTAGAAGCTGAAACAGTCCCGAAGATCACCGATGCCGCCATCAAAAGTTTCATTTGGAAGAATATTGTATGCCGATTTGGGTTGCCTAAAGTCCTTATCTCAGATAACGGCACCCAATTTCAGAGCAAAAACACGAGGAGGTGGTGCGAGACCTTGGGGATCGCCCAGCACTTTACTTTGGTGGGAAATTCGCAAGCTAACGGACAGACTGAGGTTACTAACAGGACTGTTCTCGACCACATCAAGAGTCGAATAGCGGGGACAGGGGCCAGCTGGGCGGATGACCTCCTTGGTGTCCTTTGGGCTTACAGAACAACACCTCGAACAGCCACATGACACAGCCCGTACAGCCTAGTCTACGGATCTGAGGCAGTGATCCCGTCAGAATTAATCCAGCACACAGCGAGGGTGATCCACTACAACCTGATAACAAATACATCGGAGAGAACGCTAGATCTAATCACTGTCGACGAGCAACGCATTTTGCTTACAACACAATGCAGCGATATCGTTCAAAGATGGCGGATCACTATAACAGGTCAGTACGACCGTAGAGCTTCAGGGTGGGTGATCTCGTTCTCAAGAAAGTGGAAGTATCCAAGCCTGTCGGGAAACTCGACCTAAAATGGGAGGGACCGTACTCAGTGATCAAGGTGTCTAAAAACAATGCCTACCGATTAGTTGACGCATCAGGCCGCGAGCTACCTCGACCTTGGAATGCAATAAACTTGAAAACGTTTTTTGTATAATTGGTTACCGATGACCTTTGTATCGCCCAAAGAAATGAAATCGCAACATGTTCAAACCATGTGAAACAAGGACAATTTTTTCCGAAATAAGTCGACCCCGCAGTCGATAAAAGGCTTCACGCCGCCAAGTCGAGGCCATCGCGCCAAGACCAAATAGTTGACCCCACAGTCGACAAAAGGCTTCACGCCGCCAAGTCGAGGCCATCGCGCCGAGACCAAACAGTCGACCCCGCAATCGACAAAAGGCTAGAGACCACACAGTCGAGGCCATAGCGCCGAGACCAAACAGTCGACCCCGCAGTCGACAAAAGGCTTCACGCCGCCAAGTCGAGGCCATCGTGCCGAGACCAAATAGTCAACCCCGCAATCGACAAAAGGCTGGAGACCACACAGTCGAAAGTTATTCCAAACTTGAACATTAACTATTATGCTACAAGATTGATTACAACTTGCTCTACAAGAGCTGAAAATCAAGTCGGGAAGCATAACTTCCATTCGACGTGAGACTTGAATGGAAATTACTTACCACATTCGTGGGCATCCATTCAGAAATTCCGACAAAAAGAACAGCAATTTAATGTTTCACAAATCTCATGCGTTTCATCAATCCAAACATAATGGCAATCAAAGCAGTTAATAGCAAAAGCAAAGACAGTTATGGTTAAAGTTCTAGTTGAGAAAAAGCCGAATCGCCATCTAATATTCCAAACAAAAAGCCCCATCGAGGCAACAATTCAACAATTGGATAAAAAATATCAAAAGCCTCTTCGAGGCGTATACAAAACAAGCAGGAGAACCAGGCTTAGCCGGAGCTACCGATCTCTTCAACAGCAGGGGCGGGGGCAATAGCAGGCGCACGAGCTGTTGCACCAAATGGTTGGGGCTCAAGTGGCGCCATTGACACAGGTACAGCGGCAGTCACGGGCCGAGAAGGGCCAGCTGCATCTTGTAAGAACAGCCGCTCGGAGGCCGGGAAGAAAGAAGCCACATTAGCTCTTTCCTCTGATACATCGTAGGCGAGGTCACTAGCAAACTCAAACTCCCGGGCCACTGCCTTCAGTCTTCTGTCAATCTCAGCCCGCTCTCTCTCTTTGGGCGTAAGTTTGACCTCCGACGTGGCCTCGACAACGAGCTCCGCCGCATCAACCTCTTCATCCAGATAAGGACGAAGCTGCTCGTCGAGAGCGTGGCTTATTCTGGAGCGGTCCTCAACCCGAAGGGCATAGCCCAAAAACTACATTTGCTGGATCGCTTTTTGAAAAGCATTCTGGGCGTCATCCAAAGCGAGCACAACACTCGCATCCTGGAAAGCTGGGCTCACTATAAACTGCCGCACAGCTTCCTGGCAACACCCGGGCAAATTCAGTCCTGGCCTCGGCCAGACGTTCATTCCGACCAGTAGCTCGACCAGACTCATAAGCAACTTGCACGTCCAGCTGCAGCTTCTCATCCATTTTAGTCCTCTCTATAACAGCAAGGAGGACCTGCTCATCTTTCTCCTCGAGCTCCTGGGCCTGCTGGTTGACTTGCTTCTCCAGGTCGTCAATCCGTATCTGAGAAGGCTCCAGCTGAGCCTTCAAAGTTTCGGCATCCCCGCCACCCTCCAATTGCTCTCAATCAGCAAGCGCTAGCTCTGCTCAGCAGTAGAAATGGTAGCCCATCTGCCCGACCTGACACATAAGGTTCATTACTTCCTGATCAAGGAAAAGGTAAACAAGCAGGAATAAAATATGACGCCTTACCATGTTGGAGTGGTAGGCAAACTCACAATGAGCTGCAGCCTGGCTCATCCCCATAAATCTTTTCTGGCCCGCCAGAAACTGACCCGCCATCAGCACCTTCAAAGGATCCATCCAGGTGGGCCTCGCCGTATGTATGCTGGAAGAATTATGCACAATGGGGCTTAGCTCGGGCCCAAACCGTGGAGATGGGAACTTCGCCAAGGTGAACAGCACATCATCCCCTCGATCTCTGAAGAGATCGTTCCCGATCGGTGGCCTTGACCCTGCTGCCTTCCTTTTGCCTTTTTCGGCAGCCACTTTCTTGGGCGGAGGACCGCCCTGCTCGACCATTGCTCTTTTACCCCGACCAGCGGGGCTCTCGCTCACGGCCGCTGTAGCCCAATCGGGGAAAGGGGTCGGCAAAGGTGCAGTAATTCAACGAGGCTCCTCAGAGCCAGTCGGCCCTTGACGAGCAGCGGCGCCTTGCCGTCGCTGCTGGTTTCTTTCTGCTCATGCCAGTGCCTCAGCTCTCGATCTGTTCATGATTTCATCACGGTCTGACAAACATCAAAATTAACAGAGATCAGAACAAAGAACCATGCAAACCATCAAAGATAAACAAGTACCAAAACACACTTTATCTACATATTTCATAATCTGCAGGAAAATCTATCGGGGTCGGTGACAGCCCAGCCAACACTAAGTGCCTCTCCTCAATGAAGACAGAGGCCTCCATGGGGCCTAACTTGACCAAGTCCCGTACAAACGTGTTCGGCCAGGTTGGGGCGCGATTACCCGGAATTTCGACATGCCCCCTCAACCAACCCCAAAGAATATTAAAACCCCCCTTCACTCGAGCAAAGAGGTAGCATTTTTTCCACTTCTGACCATACGAAGAAGAGAGGGCTACCAAAAATTTTCGACGAGGTTGAGCAGTGAGGTAATAGAACCCTGACTCGTCGGCACTGCCCGAATTGTGGGACATGGGAAGATGAAATAAGTTGGAAAAATTTTCGAAGCTAGCGAGTTGGTTGAACAGACGCATCAAAACTATAAAACTACAAAGGGTGGAAAAATAGTTGGGCAGAAGTTGTGTTATACACACTTGTAGACCCCTAAGCAGACCTATCAGGTTATCACTTAGAGGGAACCTTAGCCCACATCTAAACGCATCCTCGAACATAGTTATGCAACCCGTAGGAGCGCGATGCATTCGACCAGGTGGACCAGGAGCTAAAAACTGGTATTCAGTGGGAATATGGTATACCTCTCTGAGACGCCTCAAGTCCCCTAGGTTCACGATCGATATTATTTCACTATAGTGATAGGGGGTAAACAATTGACCTCGCGATGCGGGTATCTGGCTTGGCCCAACTTCTCCCCCCCTGCGGTTGCTACTCGAGCTACTAGAGCTCAAACTAGAATCATCCCGCGAGGGATCATTAGACACCGCAGGCAAATCCCTACGCCTTTCCGACTGGGTGGCCTCACTGTCCCCCCCTCACTACCCTCAGAACTATATAATCCCAATATGATTTTCAAAAGAAAAGCAAATGACAGGAAGTAAAAACAACGGAACACTTACTGACAGGAAACCTGGGGAGATAATGCGAATGTTAGATTCAGAAAGCCTGGCTGCCCAAGAGTTTTCTACAAGCACTCGCGCAGATTCAAAAGTGGTAAAAGTAAAAATGGCCAGAATTATAATGTGTATTTATAGGGAAAGGGGCGCGGTAAACCAAATGTCTGCAATAATGACTGTAACCGCCACGCCGCCCCACACGCGCCATGATGTAACAGCTCAACAAATACGCCAAACCCTGGTCGATTTTCAAAAACCCAGGTCGACTATCATTAACACCGATTTCACTACTTCCCAACGCTTCTCGTCGATACCTCGTTCAGCCTTGCGAAGTGGGGAGACTCATGATATGGGATGGCCCAAACCAGCAAAGCCCAGGCCCAGTGGGAAATGGCTGCCCAATTGTCTCATCGACTTTCACTCAACCAGATCTGCACAGGCCTAGTCAGGCTCCCTCTGCCCACGACACTCCTCGACCTCAGTCGACCTTGTCGAGGTTGAGTCCTAGGTCGAGACCAGTACAGTACTCTGCCACCACATTAAATGCACTAGCAGGCGCCACGCCTCCGCATTAATGGCGCATGCCATCCCCCTCACCGTCTGACATAGCAGGCGTCGCTACAGTGTACTATCTTTCCTTGAAACCTGGAAGGGCAGCTGGCCGAAATTTTCAAATGGGGGAAATGACCGATTACCCCTAGCCAAGGTTAGGGGCTCCTGGGGGTACCTGAGGGCTTCCCAGATATTTCCTAGACGGAGGAAGGATATATATACCCTCAACCCAGCCTTCTAGAGGTACGCACTCATATACACGTAAGAACCCATACTCCTCTGATCGGTTCTTGAGGTCGAATTCTACTGACTTGATCGTCGGAGGACCTAAGCCGAGGGTCTCTCGGCTAGCCTAACGTTTATTATGATTGCAGGATTCTTTCCCTAACCCAGCAGGAACATAAGCCATCCAGGCCAAGTTCCACCCTTATTCAAACCCGGATTCCTATCCGAAGGATAGAACCCTCATAAAAAATAATTAAAACTATTATTATAAATTAAATATATATTGAAATATAATAATTACTATAATGATTTAAATTACAATATATTATAATTATTGATAAAATATTAAATTATTAATATATTATAATTATTTAATCATATATATAAATATTTAAAATTAGAAAGAAAAAAAGTAAATTATTAATACATATTAATTAATATATAATAAATATTTAAAATTAGAAAAAGAAAGTAAATTATTAATAAATATTAATTATTTAATTAATATATAAAAAATATTTAAAAATAGGAAAAAGCTCATGAGCTTTCGAACAACTAGAGAAGAGCTCGAGCTCGAGCTCGGTTCATGTTAAAGCTCGAGTTCGAAAAATTCGAGCTTGAATCAAGCTATAATCGAGCCCGCTCATGAGGCTCATGAGCCGGCTCGACTCATCTTACAGCCCTAGATTTGACTCAACAACTGCTTCCATCTACTACCCATTTTACATGGTTTGGATAATGAAGATCCTCACAAGAGTTTAAAGGCACTTCATGTAGTGTGCTTGACTATGAAACATCAAGGAGTGTCTGAAGAGCAAGTCAAGTTGCAAGCTTTTTTGTTTTCCTTAGCAAATAAAGCTAAGGATTGGTTGTTTTATCTACCCCCTGGCTCTGTCACTACATGGACAGAAATGACAAGATTGTTTCTTGAGAAGTTTTTCCCTACTTCACGTGCTACTAGTATTAGAAAAGAGATAAGCAGGATAAGACAAAGAGAAGTAGAGAGTCTTCACGAATATTGGAAAAGGTTTAAACAACTTTGTGCAGGTTGCCCACAACATGGTATTACTGAGCGACTTCTCATTCAATTCTTTTATGAAAGACTTTTACTTGTGGAAAAGAGGATGATGGATGCAGTAAGTCAAGGAGCCATAGTGAAAAAAACTCCAAACGAAGCTAGAGAATTAATTTCTATAACAACCGGCAACTCCCAACAATTTGGATACTCTTGGGACCCTCCTAGAAGGGTCAATGAGATAAGTAATTCGTCTCTTGAGCATTAGATTTCCACTTTAACTTCTCTTGTTCAGCAACTAGTTGAAAGAAATAAGCAACAAATCAGGGCTTGTGGGATTTGTACTAACGTTGGTCATCCTACGGATATGTCCCCTATGCTCTAAGAAGATTCCTGCGAACAAGTTAATGCAGTAGGGATTCCATGGACCACTGCAAAGAAGGTACAATCCCTACTAAAACACCTATAACCCAGGATGGAGGGATCATCCAAATTTCCTGTCCAATATGAGTTGGTTCCTCTTAGGTGCCATTGAGTGGTTGCAAATATCTTCAAAATTCAAACAGGAGAAAGAGATGAGTGGTAGATTCGAGTCCTACTAGGCATGCCAGAAATTTGTTCACACAAATTTCGATATTTGCAAAATTAAATTACGAGACAAAGAAAAAATAATAGATAAATTAAATTTATATTAAAGAATATATGAGAATTATAATTTATCAAAGAAAAAGTATAAATTCTTTAACAAAACTAATCCCCTGATTTTTCTCCCAATATTTATGATCCAAGGGCTTGAAGCTTGTTCTTGGATATATGATGTAATACCCTTTGACTTGGTAAAAGACACTACGAAATTTCTTTGAACTCAAACATTGACTTCGAGATCAAAGGACTTGATAACTTGATGCTTTAAAGAGGTACATGACCTTTGTGGTAGCAATATGTTGTCGCTGTAGAAACCTGAAACTTGAAAACTTGAGTATTTGACTTGAGAATATGTGTGTATGTGAATATCTAAATATCTGAGCACTCATTTATATAGGTATTTAGCAAGAGACTCTGAAATAACTTGAACACATTTGATAATTATCTCTTTGATGCACATATTAAAAAGTAATATCAAATATTCTTGACTTGATTAGTTCACGTACATGGATATGCCATGTGTCCCAACTTGATTAGCTTGAGATTGCTAGGCCACTAGACTTGATTTGATTGGCATGATGTATCTTCATCTTTGATTTGTATAAAATAAATATTAGAATATTAATTAAAATTAACTATTTATCATTTGAAATTAAATTTTATAAATTCCACACAAATAGAAAATTTTAAATTAATAACTAATATATTATTTACACATGTCATTTTTCAATTAGCCTAAAAAATTAAGCCGTCTACACTTATAACTGCTAAAATTTCCCATCCCTCAGCACATCTTAGATAGTAATTAGTTTTCATAATCTCACCATAACTATTTCTTAACTAGGGCTGTAAATGGATATTTGAAAATTCGTTTACCGTTCGCATTTGTATCCGTTTATATAAAATTTATCCATATCCGTTTAAAGCGGATATTATCTATATTCGATTATAAATAGATACGGATATGGTGAATGCATATCCGATCCGAATACATATTTATTAAATAATATATTATTTATATTTTTTAATAAAAATCTCATAATCCATATATGTATATATATATTATAATTGAAGAATTGGGAAGAAAAAAGAATAAATTTAAAAAATTATTGTAATATAGAAAAAAAATTGAAGAATAAAGTTAATCAAAATAATTATTGTTGGTTGACTTTATAATGAATATACTTAAATGTCATTATTATTATTAATAAGTACTAATAATCAATTATAAAGTTAATTATTAATTAAAAATTATGCTATTTGTTTGATTGCTTTCGTTTTAATGAAATTATATGATTTCTTCTATTAATTAAAATATGTATTTGTTATAGGTTCATAGATTTACCTATTTGGATATTCATAAATAGATATCTAAATAATTGTCATAGAATATGAATATAAAATAATAATTCGAATACGGATAAGTTTAATAAAATATGAATGTATCTGATAATTATAATCGAATACGGATATTAGGGGTGTAAGATGAGTCGAGCCGACTCATGAGCCTCATGAGCGGGCTCGATTATAGTTCGACTCAAGCTCGAGTTTTTCGAGCTCGAGCTTTAACATGAGTCGAGCTCGAGCTCATCTCTAGTTGTTCAAAAGCTCATGAGCCGGCTCATGAGCTTTTTCCTATTTTTAAATATTTTTTATATATTAATTAAATAATTAATATATATAATAATTTACTTTCTTTTTCTAATTTTAAATATTTATTATATATTAATTAATATGTATTAATAATTTACTTTTTTTTTCTAATTTTAAATATTTATATATATAATTAAATAATTATAATATATTAATAATTTAATAATTTATCAATAATTATAATATATTATAATTTAAATCATTATAGTAATTATTATAATTTCATATATATTTAATTTATAATAATAATTTTAATTATTTTATTAATTATTATTAAATAATTATGATATATTAATAATTTAATATTTTTATTTAATTTAAAATTTTCTGATGAGCCGGCTCGAGCTCGAGCTCGAGCCCTTAAGAGTAGGCTCGATGAGCTCGAGCTCGAGCTCGAGCCTGCAATTTTGGCAAGCTCGAGCTCGACTCATTTACACCCCTAACAGATATATTCGAATCCGATCGATATCCGACGGATACAAATTTGGATATCAACTTTAAATATCCGTCAAATTCGTATCCATATCCGAATATTCGAAAAGTTAAATGGATACGAATATGAAAACAGCGTATCCGATCCGTTTACACCCCTATTCTTGACTGAACTTTAATTTTCTCAACAAAGGCATCAGATTCTAGTATGTCCATTTCACACTGCATTTGACTTTTAATTAGGAAAATTGGATATGTTAGTATTTCATTGAACTTACTTAAATATAACTAAATCATACATGATTGAAATAAAATAAAATTGCTCTTATCATACTTGAAAAAAAAATATCTAATTAATTATCAGTTAATATGAAAAAGAATGTCAAAATATGAACACATAAAAAATATACAGGAAATTTTTTTTTATCTAAATAAACGAATTATATTTGCATGCAAAGGGAAAAAAAAAGTTTTTTTTTTTTTAATGAAAGTGAAATTCTTTTATCAATATATATTTTTAGTCAGATCAAACTGGAATCCTACAACAAATTCAATAAAACAAAATTTTGAGAAAGAACACAGAAGACATACCTTAGAAAAAAGAGAATACTTGAAACTTCAAATGCAACAGACGGAGTACGAGAGAATTTGAGAAGATGAAAGAAGCAAATGTAAAAGTGTCAAATTATTATTATTTTTTATATTCATATTCTAATAATTATTTAAATATCTATTTACGAATATTTAAATACGTGAATTTATGAACATATAACAAATAATTTCTTTAATTAATAGATGGAACTACACAATTTCATTAAGAAGAAAGCAATAAAACAAATAGCACAATTTCTAATTAATAATTGACTTTATAATTTATTACTAATACTAATTAATATTAATAATGACATTTAAGTATATCAATTACAAAGTCAACTAACAATAATTATGTTGATTAACTTCATTCTTCAATTTTTTCTCTATATTACAATAATTTTTTAAATTTTTTCTTTTTTCTTCCCAATTCTTCAATTATAATTTATCTATCTATCTATCTATCTATCTATCTATCTATAGATTATGAGATTTTTATTGAAAAATATAAATAATATATTATTTAATAAACATATATTTAGAGCGGATATTAAATGGATCGGATACACATTTATCATATCTGTATCCATTTATAATTGGATATTTACTAATCGAATATGGATAATATCCTCTTTAAACGGATGTAAATAAATTTTATATAAAAAAATACGAATACAAACGGTAAATAAATTTTCAAATATCCATTTATAGCCCTATCAACGAGTCCCCGAAAACGAAGAAACATGGAACTTGTGGTTCAAAAAGAACTACAGTTTGTAAAATCAGAAGAGGCAGCACAAAGAAGCATAAATTAAGCTTGGCGTGCTTCATTTCTATTGAAGAGAGCAGTGGAGGTAAAGCCAGTAGGCTGACCTGATGAAGAGTGAATGGAGTATATATATTGCGAAAAAGCAAAGGCTTCTTCTCGTTTTGAACTTAATAATTATTTTTTTATTCTAATATAATTGGCCTGATGAAATATAATGAAATAATGAAATCAAATAACAATATTTGATACTATTTTATTAATTTTTAGTATTATTATATTAAAATATTATTTTCAATCTATTTTTTCCCAAAAAATTTATATACCAATAATAAGAATATATTTTTATTTTTATGTAAAAAGTAATCTACACTATTATTTTAAAAAAAATCGTATTTTGTCTCTAGAATGAAAATTATTTCTTGCAATTTTCCAAATGCACTCTTTGATTTTCTATGAAATAAATACGTAGATATCGCATTAAGGATCAAATTGAAAGTTCATGTATACTAGAGGTAGTTATCATTCAAATTTATGAATATATCAAATTTATTCTTTTTACTTGTCACACATACTCAATTAAATTAATTTATAATTATAATAATTGTAATAAGATGTCCAAGCAGTCACCCATGTATTGAAGTTCTCATTATTTCTCCTACCACCACTAAAATACTAAACAGATTTGTATTGTTTCTCTTACAACTACTTATATGCTAAAAAGTTCCCATTATTTGTCATACAACCACGCATATAATAATTAAACAATATCCATTATATATTTTTTATCATATATTTAGTTTCATTAACTTCTAAGAGTTGACTAGTTTCTAATGTGTCTAATTGAATTTTTCATATGATAGCAAATGTCATTCATATCTATAATAATAATAATAATAATAATAATTTTATTTAATTTATGTTGAAAATGAGAATCCTCGTGCTTTCAATTGCATAAGTAATATGTATTACTCAAAGAAAAATTTTATGCATGTGGAAACTAGGGCTGTCAACGGGTTGAATTTGGATCGGATCTGCTATATCCGAATTCAATTAACAAAATTTATATCCGAATCTGACCCAAAATTCGATAGGATATTTGTTAATCAGTATCATATCCGAATTCGATGGATATCCGAAATTCGGTTAAAAAATCCGATCCGATTTCATTTTTTTTCTTTCTTTTTTTTTTCCTTTTAAATTTTATAAAAATATTGTATTTATAAAGTAAATATATGTCATATTTGAAATTTTAACAACCTTTTATTATATATTAGTCAAAAAATTAATTATTTGAATATTGAACTCCTTTTTCATATTATATTAATGTATAGATAAACAAGTATATGTTATTATAGTTTATTTTTTATCAACTTCCCTCTAATTTTTTAAGTTAAAAAACTCAATATTAATAGTATAATATAGATGTTAATATAGGTATTAGGTCAATATAATATATAAATTTTATTTTAAAATATTTATTAATATTATATATAAGAGTATTAATTTAATAAAAAATATTAAAGTTCGGATTCAGATCTTTAATAGATTGGACTGCTTAATCCAATATCCGATCCACTTATTTTAGATTTTGAATATTTATAATCGAATATAATCCATTGAATATTTTAATCGAATAAAAATTCTAAAATTCAAATCGGAATCAAATCGAATTCGAATTAAAATCCGATCTATTGACAGCCCTAGTGAAAACCACATGCGATTACTGCTAATCTCTAAAATGGGGGTCTGTTTACTTGGGCATATTTGCTTGGATGAAGACATATATCCATTATAATCCATTTCATACTTTGTTGGATGTGGGCCTAGTATGAAATTCATAGCCCGCAATTGTTTGAACAAGGTGGTGGATGTGCAATCCAACCAATTTGAAGGGATGGAGATATCATATATCTCTTTTTTTTTATTTATTTATACACACGCACATCAGTAGTTCGTTTGGGCTCGAACTCCTAACCTCCCACATTATGTAGGAGACTTATGCCATTGAGCCACAGGCCACTCGGCAAGACATCCTATATCTTAGCTATGGTGGGATGAGAAACAAAATACCAAATTTGACCTCATGTTTGTACAAAAGTATGAATTACATTTTTTTTATTTCTTGTTCTTCTTTTTCTTCTACAAAGGATTTTTTAGTAATTTCTTGTATCATTCCAAATATTTAATCCATCCAAGTAAGCAATTAACTTTATTATTCCATTTCATCATTCATCTCATCCTTCATTCCATCCTATCATTTTATATCTCATCTAAAAAAATAGAAGAAGCCCAAAAGTATAATTGCTTATAATGGTATAATTGATGTTCAAAAATATTTTAGCAAAATAATTGGTATAATGGTATAATATGGGGATTGTTTGGAAACTTACATGGATATATTAAACCTTCTCATGGCATCGCTAAGTAGTGCACAAGGGATTTCAGGAGTGGAATTCCTCATAACAAAATGCAATATGGCTTAAAGAAAGCAAGCAGCTACCGACCACATAATAGAACATATTTTGAGTTTTAGGGAAAGAATGACTAGAAGGAAAATGGAGTGAGTATTCTTAAGTTTATCGTAAAATACACATTTGGTATGATTTAGAGATAGGAATGCTCATTTCCATAAAAATCCTACTTCTTAAGTATATGAGTTTAGTTATTCTCTTCTTTTTATTTAAGTTACTTTTAATTTATTAAGTTATTTTTTATTATAAAAAGGTACAAGTGTTTATATTCTTTTGCATTGTGCTTTTGTAAATGTGATATGTTGTAACATGTATTCATGCCACACAAAAGTGAATTTGGGATCCTTTTTGGTAATGAACAAGATTCGAGATTCTTTTCCGTGAAATGCAATATAGATGGTTTTCCTGTTATCGAGTTTTTGCATTTTCTTGCATTGGTATTTGTAATTATTTTTTTGATGGGCTCGGGCCCAGTAGTGTTTTGTTGCCTTTATTCATAGGCTTAACTGTTTTGGGGATCTCTAGCCCTTTTAATTATCTTTTTCTATTCATTAGATATTCTTTAGTTCTTTTACCATTTTAATCTTGTGAATTTAATTATTCATAAATTATGTTTAAGTTGAAAAATCTACAGTTGTTCACTAATTATCTAATTATGAATATATATCATGAATTGAATTAGCTTTTACATGAAATTAAAATAATATACATAAATTATATTTTTAATTATAACTTATTTAATCCTTACATGGCCCAAGGTACATACTAGTACTAACTGGTACAGATGATTTGATTTGTCGAATAAAATCACCAAATATCAATAGGATCATCATACAATGGAGACATACTATCGTAGGTGGTTTTTCCATAAACCACGCTAGCAGCATCTGTTGCATGGAATCCATCCCAAAACATGTAGTCATCTCTATTGCTACATGGAGTACTTCTCCAAATACAATTTCCTAAAAGTGTACGACAGCATGAACGATCCACAACCTTAAAATGATCTGAAAATAATCAAATCATCAAATCATTATATGTTTATAGAACTTTTAAATTTTACTACAAGATTAATTAGTTATAGACGTACCATAAGCAGCAGCGGTTCTATCTATTGTATACAAAAATTTAGCATCAGGGAGTCGGCTATTCAGATCGTTGATTAGAAGCTTCAGCATTTCGTTGAAAATTTGAATAGCTTTTTCACCTATTTCAGGGGAGCCAAAGGTGCCATTTATTCCGGGAAAAGTGAACAGTTGATTCATTTGATTCACTGCTACTTTTCTTGCCCCATTATCATACAGTCTCTGCAATATATAAAAGAAGATAAATAAATTATTTGGCTCAAAGAAAAGAAAGACAAAGAGCTACATATTAAATTTCATGAAAAGAAAATCTCACTTGGAGCTGCTTTGAATATTGTGCAAGGACAAGTTCAGCAAACTGTTGTGGGGTATACTCGGGTTGTGGGGAGTTCATTTGAGGAAAATACCAAAAGAGGTAATCGTTACTTCCCATTGCAACATAATAGATGCACGTGCTTAAATGTTCTTTGGCTGCACTCTCATTCCCTAGTAATTCAGCGATGAGGGAAACTACAACCTCATGATTCGATATTTGCTCGTGGAGACTGATTATGTCACCCTTAAAAAACAAACAACAAAAATTGAATGGCACGTATTATTTGTGCACATTATCATATTCGTTATGCTAAAAATTGATATGCACCTAAACTATATTTGTAATTTGCATAATTATGAAAATAGCAATCATATAGAGTAAAAATTTCATAATCCATTACTAGATTAAAAGGAAAATAAAAATAAAAGACATTAAAATATTAAGCTTACCCAACAATAAAATAAGTCTTGTATAGATGCGTGGTGGTTATTTGAACAGTTTAGTAAAAGAGAAAATTTGGTGTTTTTAAAATTTCATGTCATAACTTCCATCTTAAACACAAAAGAAGCTTTTTTTATAATAATATAGATGATCTTATTATATTTTTGTCTTTGTGTATTAGGAGGGAGGTTAACCTTATATTGGGGGGGTGGGGGTAGGTGAGGGAGATAGAGGGAGAGATCGTACAGAGATGCGTCCAGTTTCATTAAAAATTCCAGATGCAGAAGAGCCATAGTTTACTCCCTTCAAGATGTCATGATTTGTGAGATTGGCAAATGGTGGAATATACTTGTCAAATCCCCATAGTTCAGCTGTAAAAGTGAGAGAACCCAAAAACAAAATAATAATAATAATAATAATAATAATAATAACCATATAAAATTAAAATAAGCATAAATAAAAGAGTAAAATAATATGAAGAATGGATCTACCTAGAACGTCAACAATATTTCGCGCATTACTGGTTCTACCGGTTGGACCTTGAGGAAAATCGATACCATATGGAAGGAAATTAGCTTTTGCCAAGGTTAGACGATTATTATTGTTGCCATTATCCACCACTGAGTCTCCGAAAATAAAGAAGCACGGGACTTGTTGTTCAGCAGCAACTATAGTTTGTAGAGTTGAAAGAGGCAGCAGAAAAAATAAGCACAAAACAAGCTTGGAGTATGCCATTTCTTGATGGAGCAAACTGGATACCAACTCCCATAAATAGAATAAAGCTAGGGGCATTCTTGGCATTTTAATTAAGACATGAATTCCTCGTGGCATTTTTAATTAATGCATAAATTCCTTGTCAAAGTGGAAATTGGAAATAAAGTTAAATGTTGTTGGTCACCTCAACTATACACTATGTCTCATTCACCCCCTAAATAATATTACTTACCCCTTTAAATTAGGTGTTATCTATTCCTCATGGCATTTTTAAATTAAGGGCGTATTTGCTCCACATGATAAGGTATGATAGATATATTTATAAATATTACCTTTTGTTTGCTTCACATTTTTATGACTTATAATACTTTTGCGGTACTGTATGGTATCATGGGTCAAGTTGATTTATGAATCAGGCCAAGATGGCTTGATCTATTTTTCGTCCTTTTAGACCTGATATGATAAGGAATAAAAAAGTCATTTTTACCCCTTATATAAAAACCATAACCATCATTTTGAAAATATACCTTCTTAGAAGTTAGGACATTTTGGATATTATAAAGTGTAATTATATTGAGCAATCTTGTCAACCAAACGTTATGTAATGTCAAGTGTGGGATATCATCAATTTCTAAAATCAAAGCAAACATTAGATTATATGGGATTGGATACCATTTATAGCTTATGTATCATTAGCACATAAATCTTGCCTAATCCTATATGTCCAAGCAAACAAGCCCTTAATGTTCAGGTAAAACTTTTACATATATGGTTTTCAATATTTTTTGAGGTGTGTAATACTGTATATTCAACTTGAAGTTCTTTAATAAGAAAAATACTTTTTTTATAATTATAATATAAAATAAATAATTAGATAAATTATGCAATTCATACTTCGAAAACTAAAGTACTAAATTGTCATAATAACACACACAAAAATATCAAACATGAAATATAGTTTGAATTATATAAATGTAAAACAGATATTAACTGTCTAATATATTTGAAGCTCAACTATTTTGGATATAAATGATAAGAATATCTCCATTAACTAAAATTGAGTTCTATTCTTTTTCTTTTAAACAAATTAAATAAAACATGTGTTTCAACAAATCTTGGAGTTTTTTGAATAAAATAATTAAATATATATTTATTCGATAAAGAAGTTATTAAGTTTACGGAAAATAAATTTATTCATCCTATTCAAAAAGAGCCCAAAATTAATTTAGATTACATAGAAAATAGTTTAATTTTACATTCAAATAAAAATAATATTTTAAAGTTCACTTCTTTGTATTAGTTATAGTCATTTATTATGTTATTTTAAAGTCTGAGTTGATTTAATTATTAATTACTATTCCTATATTACAATTACAAAAACTTCTTTTAGTTAATAAATAATTTGACATAGAATTTAGAATTAAAATTGTCAAAACATATTGGGAATATTTATAAATGCAATGGCATAAAGGGCCATTTTATCACAAGAAGCAAATAATTTTTTGGGGGGTTGTTTGAATGAGACCTTTTATAATTAATAGTTCAGTTGGGGGTTGTTATAATTAATAGTTTGTTGGGAGTTGTTTGAAGGAGACCTTATATATATATATATATATATATAGGGGGTTGTTTGGTTGTATTTTTTAAAATTATTTTTTAATGTCAAAACATATTTTTTGTATCCAAAATATTCTGAAAAAAGAAAAAAAGAAAAAAAGAAAAAAAGAAAAAAAGAAAAAAGGAAAAGCATACCTACTTCCTTATTTCTCACCCGTCCTTTCACATCAACTCACTCATTTTTCTCTCTCAATTTACTTCACTCATTCATTAATATATATATATATATATATAGATGTGTGTATATATATGTATATCATTCATATATATATTTACATGTCAAAATGTTAAAATTCTACTAATTAAATTGTTTTATTTTTTATATTTAATTTCAAATTTATATTTAATTTTTTATTTAATAGTATTTATATTAATTATTATCGATTTATATGAATTTATTTATTTAAACAGTAAATATATTAACAAACATATTTATTAAAATATAGTCAATATTTTCGTTAACTTGTATATTTATCAGTAAATATATTAGTAATTAAAGTCTAATTAAAATGTTATTTAAATTAGTAAATATATTAATGATTACACGCTAATTAAAATATTACCAATATTATTCCAAATATTCCTTAATTGATTACTATTAATATTATTAATTATAGAAATTTTGAAAAACTTATTTAATTAATAGTGGGTAATAACACGTCTAACAATTTTCTTTTGTTTAATTATCATTAAATATGATTTTATAATTAAATATTATTATTTTAATTTTTTTCTTTTATTTATTTTATCAAATTATTATGTCATATAATTTCCTTAATTATAAAATAATTTCAAATAAATTTAAATTAAATTAATTACACATCATTTCCTCACAAATATATATTAATCGCTACAAATATATACACACAACACACATCAATCATCTATATATATATACATATATATATATATATATTAAATCTAATACTATTTTGCCATACAAACTTAACAAACAAGTAATTGATATAATATTTACAGTAAAATTTGTCTTCTAAGAAATAATTCCAAACAAAACATTTCATTCTCTAAAGTTAGAATATTAGATAATTAATTAAAATGCATTTTATGAATTTATAAGCTCCACAAATTATTTTATACTGCATAAGATATAAGATATATTAAGAAATTAATTGTAAATTTCTAAAACAAGATAACAGAACTCTATAAACATTGTTAAAAATGGTAAAGAATTTTAAATATATTATCATTTTTAAGATATTTGAGTTTATGAGATTTTTAAAGCTAATAAGATCTTTTAAATAATTAGTAAAATTTCAATGATATGAGTTATAAATTCCAAAATAATATTTTAGAAATTAAAAAAAAAATTAAACAAAATAAGTAGTTATTAATCTATTTTTAATATTTTAATATTTTTTTTGAATAATATCCATGAAAGCTTCTACTGATCTTTAGCTGGCTTGGTTGGACGCTTCCCTACCATTTTATTAGCATTTTGCTGACTTGTGACTACTGTGTGGTTCACCAAACCGCCTCAGCAAACCCGTGCTCTGCCATCCATTCATAACCATCACCCCCTAGTTAGACATAGCCGACAACTCCCTCCGTTAATTCTGATGCCGTCAAATACCCCCACTGTCAACAAGTCAAATTTGAATTAAATTTGCAGAATTTAAATTCGAATTTAATTAATAAAATTATATTCGAATTTGACCCAAAATCATATAAGATCCTTTTAATCAGTATCATATTCGAATCTAAAGGATATCCAAAATTCGATTAAAAAATACGATCCGATTTATTTTTTTCTTTTAAATTTTATAAAAATATTGTATCTATTAAGTAAATATATGTCATATTTGAAATTTTAATATTTTTTTATTATATATTATTTCAATAGTTAAATATTTTAATACTAAACTTATTTTTCATATTATATTAATGTATATGTGAATTATTATATATTATTATATTTGATATCTTATCAACATTCCTCTTATTTTTTAGAGTAAAAATTCAATATTAATAGTATAATATAAACGTTAATATAGATATATGGTCAATATAATACATAGATTTTATTTTAAAATTTTTATTAATATTATATATAAAAGTATTAATTTAATAAAAAATATTAAAATTCGAATTCAAATTGTTTAATTTCATATTCGATCAATTTATTTTGAATTTTAAATATTTATAATCAAATTTAATTTATTAGATATTTTAATTAAATAAAAATTTTAAAATTTAAATAAATTTCAAATCGAATTCAAATTAAAATTATTTCAACACCATTGAGTCCCGCGCCCTCCACCACGCCTGTCCCCCACTTAACCACCTGGCCGTACTCTATAAATGCAAGAGAAGGGGATATTAAAGCAGCTACTGACCTGCTATCAATGCAATTGATGGGCTAAGGTCAGGACTTTGGAAATGAATTTCTAGGATGAATGGTAAAGGGTATTTTGGGTATAATATCGTGTATTTTGAATAATAGAGTTGGGAATGTGAAGTCTTGTTTGTCTATATTTTGAAGTTGGAAAATATTGTGGGGAATGACAATAAGCAAGGCCATAGCTTTTTTATTTTATTTTATATAGATAAAAATTTACATAATACTAGTAATCGTAGCAAGCTTTTTCTGCCTGTATAAATTCATATTATTATATTATTAATTTTAATTATATTAATAAATAATTGAATATCCAATATTATAATTAAAGAATATTTGATTGCTCGATTTTGGGCTTAATATTAAAAAGAATATATGGTTCATTTGTGAAGTAAG
This sequence comes from Jacaranda mimosifolia, assembly GCA_018894105.1. Taxonomy (NCBI): domain Eukaryota; kingdom Viridiplantae; phylum Streptophyta; class Magnoliopsida; order Lamiales; family Bignoniaceae; genus Jacaranda; species Jacaranda mimosifolia. The sequence continues at coordinate 39,586,897 of CM032123.1, forward strand.
CAGGAGAAGACACGAAGTAAAGAAATAAATGAAACAATAAGTACTTTCAAGAATATAATGAGCATATCAAATTTTGTTGTAATAGTGTAAAAATCACTATTTGTGAGTATAAATATATATATATATATTTTCCATGTAGTTTAGATCATGCAGAAAAATAAATAAATATTTTATTTATTTTATATGATTAAAATTTTATGACATGTATTCAAACGTGTCAAAATACATGCTATGACATATATAGTCATGATTCTATTCACGCCATGCTATGCTTGTCCGGTTGCCAATTTAATTTGCTCCTCTCTTGTTTTCTTAATGATGCTGGTCTAGTTGCCCCCACTACAAGAAAAATTGTATTTAATGACATTAAAAAAATTCTACCTAAATAGTGTTATAATGATGATTTTATATTTAATCGTATTTTTTAAAAGCATTATTTGTAGCTGTGTAGATAAAAATATAAATATTATTAATTTATCTCTATCATGATATTAATAAAACACAATGAAAAATTCATTAGATAATACATTAAAATATCATTAAAAATACATTAAATAACTTGTCAAATTGTCATTAAAGATACTTTTAAATGGCATGTTAATATGCAAATAAGACTATATATAAGGGTAAATTACGGCCACTACCCCTAAAGTTTGGCGTAATTACAAAACAGTCTTCGTGTCTTCAAAAATTACAAAACCCCAAATCGATAGACCTAGTTGTAAGGTTGACGAGAAATAGAAAAAGTCAAAAATACCGTTGACAAAAAATAAATTAAAAAAATAAAAAATGCTATGTGTTATTATATATTGAAACTTTGAATTATGTTAAATAGCATATATATTTAAAATAATTTATTTACATAGTTAAAATAACAACAAACAAATAAATAAATAAAAATATTATTTTTATCAAAATTATATTCATACCTAAACCAAAGATATTTAAAATAATTAGTATATTTATTCTAATAATTTATCTATATAAAATAACAACAAATAAGTAAAATAAATTATTAATTGATAAAAATAACAAATAAAAATTTACAAACTATATTAATTAAGAATAAATAAGTAAAAAAATTAAATATATAAATCTATCTAAAATAATGAATAAAAATTTTAAACTACATTAATTAAGAATAAATAAGTAAAAAATTTAAATATATGTATATTCAAGTAAATTATTTATTAATTAAAAAATATAATTTTTTAATTTAATTGTATTATTTATTAAAATAATATTCGTATCAAAATTAAGGATATTTAAAATAATAAAATATTTATTCAAATAATAAATCTATCTAAAATAACAATAACTAAGTAAAATAAATGATTAATTAATAAATATAACAAATAAAAATTTACAAACTATATTAATTAAGAATAAATAAGTAAAAAAAGTTTAAATATATAAATCAATCTCTCACATCTTTTCAAATGTGTTATTTAATATAATAGTTTTGAGCATATATTAGATAATTGAAATTAAAATTATTGAAATACTTTCAATGTATAAAATAAATTAACATTTTTTTATTATATATATTTAACATTTGAATGGTAGCTTAATGGTAAACTCACATATTTACAAGTAGATAGTTTTAGGTTGGAGTCTTACACAGGACAATTGGGCCACGTTGGAGTCTTATATATAGAATAGTAGATTAGATGTAAATTACAATACATGTCATTCAAAATTATCTTTTGTGACATTTAATTTAGCGTGTTAGTTAATTAATTTCTTATGACATGTTAATATGTCATTTAAAGTAATTTTTTGTGGCATTTTAACATCATTACATGTACTTTTTTGATAAGTTAGCATGTCATTTAAAATTATTTTTATGATGTTTTAAATGTCATTTGTTGTATTTTTTGTCACGTATTACCATATCATTTAAAGAATTTTTGGTGGCATTTTAACATGCCATTATATATATTCTTAGTGGCATATTAACATGCCATTTAGAAGTATTTTTAGTGGCAATTTGACAAGTTTTTTAATGTATTTTTACGATATTTTAATATATCATTTAATATATTTTTCATTATATTTTATTAATATCATGATAGAGATAAATTAATGATATTTATATCTTTATTTATACTGCTACAAGTGACATTTTTAAAAAAAATACGATTAAATATAAAATTATCATTATAGTACTATTTAGGTAGTATTTTTTAATGCTATTAAATGTAACAGGACCAGAAGGGGAAATTAAAGGGGCAACTGGACCAGCATCATTATGAAAGCAAGGGGAGGAAATTAAATAGGCAACTAGATAAGCATCATCATGGCGTGGGTAGAAACACGACAATGGCCCCATGGTTATCTTGTATTATTTATTTGGGTTAATTGCATATTCCCTCCCAGTCTATGGCCTCATTTGTAAGAATGTCAAAATTAAACCCAACTCGATGACACGATAATGATCAACCTGAAAAAAAATTAGATTTGGGTTTGGATTAAATTGGGTCAGACACGAAAATGACCGGAGAAAAAAAAAAAAAAAAAAAGGTTGGGTTGTTTTCAAGTCAACCCGCATAACTTGAAAAAAATAAGTGGGTGATCCAATAACCCAATAAACCTGACCCAATCCAACCCAACCTGACTCATCTAAAAACTTTAACTAATTAAAATGAAATATAAATAATACATACACATATATATCCAAAAATCTAAATTTTGAAAATTCTTACAATTTATAAATTACAATAACATTATTAACAAATATGTAATAACACTTCTATTCTTCCCATTCAAAGACAATTGAATTCGACATGTTTTTATCTTTCGACTTTCATTCTACTATTTTGCAGTTAATTATACATTTTGATAATTTGATGGTTGTCATCAAAATTGTTAACTAAACAATGGTTTGTTATCTTTTTTGTATTTGGAGTACTCATGGACATGACAAGCTATTGTTTTCTTAACCTTAATTATTGTTCCAAATTTTAGATTTTATTGTAGATCAAATTTCTACTCAATTATAATATTAGAATTTATAAATATGAAAAATTAAATAAATAAATCAAGTTGAGTCGGGTAGGGTCGGGTTTACCAAATTGTTGGGTGACCTGACTAAAAATCAGGCTAACCCGAACCTGACACGAAATTTTATAGGTCAGGTTAGGGTTGAGCCTTTTGGGTTTAACATCGAGTTGAGTTAGGTATGGATTTGATATTTTTATGTTACACCCCTATCTCAACCCAACCCAACCCAAACCCACCCAACCCGCATGAATTGACACCCCTACTCACTTGCACATTACTTTCCAATCGCTATTGATGTGCAATTTTACCACTTGAACTATTGAAATGTTCGCCAACACCACATTTGTCCATTTTCAATGGAATCCAACCAATCAGCATTGGATACGTGGACTAAAGGCACATAAATTTTCTTATTAGATTCCAAAAAAAATGTGCAAATGTGGTGTTGGCGAACATTTTTATTAGTTCAGATGGTGAAATTACACATTTTAATTAGTTCAGGTAGTAAAATTGCACATCGACAACGGTTGGGAAACAATGTGTAAAGGAGACCATAGGATAGGGGGTTAACTACAATTATTCCTATTTATTTTGCCAAAACGTGCCATAAAATTTTAATCATATAAAATAGATAAAATATTTATTTATTTTTCTACATGATCTAGACTACATGAAAAACAAAAAAGTTATACTTATACTCACAAATAGTGAATTTTGCACTGTTACAACAAAATTTGATATGCACATTATATTCTTGAAACTACTTATTGCTTCATTGATTTCTTTACTTCGTGTCTTCTCCTGCTTAATTCACAAATGAAACATATATTCTTTTTAATATTAATTCAAAATCGAGCAATCAAATACTCTTTAATTATAATATTGGATATTCTATTATTTATTAATATAATAATATGAATTTATGCATGTAGGGAAGACTTGCTACGATTACTAGTATTATATAATTTTTTATAATTTGAATAGATTTATTTAATTTTTATATAAATAAAATAAAAAAGATATGGTTTGGTCATTGTCATTTCCCACAATATTTTCCAACTTCAAAATTTAAACAAACAAGATTTTACATTCCCAACTCTATTATTCAAAATACACAAAATTATACCCAAAATACCATTTATTATTCATCCTAAATATTCATTTTCCATTGCCCTGACCTCATGATGACGTTATATCCAAGTACACCTTTTAAAAAAATTCTATCATCATATAATGTCATATCATTGTACACCTTCGTAATAATATTATATCACAGTACACCTTTTAAAATAATTCTTTGAAGTGATGATCACACCTTCTAAAATAATTTTAACAAGTTGGGCTTGTCATTATTATAATAACGTTATATCCTTTTAAAATAATTTTATCATCATAATAATGTCATATCATAGTACAACTTTTAAAATAATTCTACGACGTGATGATCACACCTTCTAAAATAATTCTAACAAGTTAGGCTTGTCATTATTCCCTTTAAAATAATTCTATCATCATAATAATGTTACATCATAGTACACCTTTAATTTTAAAATAATTCTCTATCATTACCATAATAATGTCATTATAGATCGGACCATTACATGTCCAACTGAAAGGTGTCTACTTCCGAACGAGTTGTTACAGTTATATCCTTTAAAAGAATTCCATCATCATAATAAAGTGATGAGTAAAATAATTATATCAAGTGAGGGTTGTCATTACCATGATAATATGATATAACTTTAAAATAATTCAATCATCATAATAATGTCATGTCATAGTACACCTTTAAAATAATTATATCAAGTGATGGGCTAAGGGCAAGACATTGGGAAATGAAATTTTGGGATGAATAGTAAAGGATATTTTGGGTATAATTTTGTGTATTTTGAATAATAGAGTTGAGAATAAGAAGTCTTGTTTGTTTAAATTTTGAAATTGGAAAATATTGTGGGGAATGACAATAAGCGAGTTCATAGATTTTTTATTTTATTTATATAAAAATTTAAATAAATCCATTCAAATTATTAAAATTTATATAGTATTAGTAGTCGTAGCAAGCCTTCATTATAGTATTAATTTTAATTATATTAATAGAAAATAGAATATCAAATATTATAATTAAAGAATGTTTGGTTGCTCGATTTTGGATTAATATTAAATAGAATTTGTGGGTTATTTGTGAATTAAGTATGAGAAGACACGAAGTAAAAAAATAAACGAAGCAATAAGTAGTTTTAAGGATATAATTAACGTATTAAATTTTGGTATAACGTTGTAAAAATCACTGCTTGTGATTATATATATATATATATATATATATATTCATGTAGTTTAGATCATGTAGAAAAATAAATAAATATTTTATCTATTTTATATGATTAAAATTTTATGGCATGTTAATAAACGTGCCAAAATCAATATTACAAGATAACCATGGGCCATAGTAGTGATTCTACGCACGCCATGATGATGCTTGTCTAGTTGGCTATTTAATTTCCTCTTGTCTTGCTTTCATAATGATGCTGTCCAGTTGCCCCTTTAATTGCCCCTTCTGGTCCAGATGCATTTAATGATATTAAAAAATGCTACCTAAATAATATTATAATGATAATTTTATATTTAATAGTATTTTTTAAAGGCATCACCTGTAGCAATATAGATAAAGATATAAATATCATTAATTTACATATATTATAATATTAATAAAATACAACAAAAAATGTAGTAGACGATGCATTAAAATATCATAAAAATACATTAAAGAACATATTAAATTGCCACTCAAAATACTTTTAAATGACATGTTAATATGCTACTAAGAATATATATAATGGTATATTAAAATACCACAAAAATTTCTTTAAATGATACGGTAATACATTACAAAAAGTACAATAAATGGCATATAAAATGTCATAAAAATAATTTTAAATGACATGCTAGCTTATCACAAAAAGTACATATAATGATGTTAAAATACCACAAACAATTGCTTTAAATGACATATTAACATGCCATAAGAAATTAATTGACTAACATGCCAAATTAAATGCCACAAAAGATAATTTTGAATGACATGTATTGTAATCTACATCTAATATAATATTCTATATATAAGACTCCAACATTGCTGAATTGTCCTGTATAAGACTCCAACCTAAAACTATCTATTTGTAAATATATGAGTTTACCATTAAGTTAACATTCAAATGTTTAATATATAATAAAAAATATTAATTTACTTTCATACATTGAAAGTATATTTTTTCAATAATTTTAATTTTAATTATCGAATATATGCTCAAAATTATTATATTAAATGACACATTTGAAAATATGTGAGAGATTAAATTTAAAGATAGAAAATATTCAGAAGAATCATAATGTACTGGTGAGGAGAGAAAATGGGTAAAAACTTAAATTTTTGTACTTCTTTAAAATATGATTAATTTAGTTGATTTATTAAAAGTATATCAAGTAATTAATTTAATCGGTACATTGTGATAAGATATAAACTTATAAATTTTACAATTATTAGAATACATATACATTATCTACTTTTGTAACTTTATTTCATGTCACGTAATAACAAGTTAAATACCTTTAACATATAGTTATGTTAGTATCTTCAAGAAATTCTATGCCTACAGTATCTACCAATCAATTGTCTCTAAATATTAAAATAGAGAGATATTTTTTTATTACTATCACTATATTATTTTAATGTGTCACTTTACTTTAAAATGACATTCAATCAGAATCACTAAATAATTTGCGACATCTTTTACAAATAACACCATAAATAATTATGAAAGAAATTTTAGGGAATAATCAATGGCATATTACAAGTGCATTTATGTTGGCATCTTCAATCAAATATTACTATTGTTATTTGTCATTTATTAATCAAATGTGACTAAATGTTGTATTATAGTAATATTTTTCTACAATTATTACTACATTATTCTTTTGTGTCATTTTACTACAGAATGTCATAAAATAGTGCCACTAAATATTTTGTGGTATTTTTCCTAGATGACAACATGAGTAAATATGAGTGACATTTAAAAAAAATAAATAATGGCACTAATTAAACGTCTTCAAATTATGTATTTGTTGGCATTTTGTAATCAAATACCACTACTTTATCTGTCATTTAATAATCAAACACCACTATTATATTATAATGACATTTGTTTCAACTACTATTTTGAAAATCGGGCCGAACTGGCCTGTCTGACCGGCCCGACCTATGATCGGAGGTCAGTTCGGTCTGGTTGAAGCATAAAAAATTGGTGATAGTCAAAACCAGTCAAAACCGATTGAATCGGTACCTGTTCAACTTTTTTTTTCGGGAAATTTATTTATTTTTTAAAAAGAAAATGTAAAAAAGAAAAGAGAAATTATGAGTTGAAGATGATGATTAAAGATTTTGAACATGTAATTTTTTTAAACATGAATTTATTTTCTTGAAACTTAATGAAGTGGTGGTTATATGTGAATGCTTATATTTAATTTGTTATTTTATTTTATTTTATTTTATTTCTCTTAGATTGAATTGAATATTTGACGTGGAAGAATTTACTTTTACTTGGAGTTGAAACATAAAATGAATGATTATAGAAGTTAATGCGAAACATTATTTTTTATTTATTTATAATTGACTAATTGTGAAATAATATTATTTTCTAAAAAATATACTTAAAAATAAGTAAATTATTTTTTTTTCAAATAATATTCTTTCTATATCAATTGGAAGTTTTATTTTTTGTTAATATTAAAATATTATATATTTTTATGAAATTAAGGATAATTGTTATGTTATTATAATGTCATATCGGTTGAACCAGTGGTCCAACTGGTTGAACCGATTGAACCAATAACATCGCCGGTTCTTTGTCCGGTCCAATTTTGAAAACACTAGTTTCAACTATCACTATATTACGTTTGTGCGTCATTATTGATGATGGTTGAATTCTGCTTCAGTATTAGGCTCTAGCCCAATAGAATCGACCAGAATGGTAGTTGGATGTAGTGTTTAGATGGAGTCGGGTCGAGTCCTGTAACCAATAACAAACGTCAGGCTTGTTGAGGAGCTTTTGACTAAGATAGTCCGACATTCAAGTCAATACTTAATCGACCAGGAAAGAGAGCGACAAAGTGAGGGCTTTGGTGATAATGAACATACATTGTTGAAAAGTGGTAACGGGGTATTTATAATCTCTCTTGAGAGGTTTAGATGTCCATGATGCCCTTGCTTATATAGAGAGGACCTTTGTCCTTACTTGAGAACCTTTAAGTCTTTTTCCTTTTGTGTACTTCTCCAAGTGGCGCTTCCTCCTACTCTTCAGACCATGGTGGTATGGTGGAGGCATGCACCATTATGCTACAGTGGAGGTATGTAGCATTAATGTAGAGACGTGCCACCTATCAGAGCATTTAATGCGGCAGACTAGTGGTTATAGCGCATTCAGTGCGAATGTGACCGATGGTGTGGGACTGCTCTATGTTGCTCCGATCGATCTCCTAGGTCGAGTTGTTTCTTGATTAGCAAGTCCGCAAGTCATCTATTCACACTCTAGTCAAGATGATGGAACTCTCTTGGATTTAAAAGCCTTTCTAGTTGAGGGCCGAATGGTCATTCTCGAGCTAATCAACCACAGTTTGGTCGACCGAAAGGGTGTTGGTAATTGAGATAGCGAAATGGCCTAATGTAGTTTGGGCCTGGCCGATTACCTGATCCACTATTGTTGGGTTGAGCCTGTTGGTCTATCTCATGATATTACTTGGTCGATTGTTAATGGTTTGGGCCTGTTGGCCTATCACATATCAATTACATTATAAAATGTCACTTAGTTAGTGCTACTAAATACTTTATGATAATTTTTTAAATGACACCATAACTACATATTAGTGGCATTTTTCTACGAACAACTAGTGGCAATAATTAAATATCTTTGAAGTACATTTATCTCGATAATTTTAATCAGATGCCACTAAGTATTAAATTATAATGGCATTTTTTTGCTATTATTACTGTATTTTTTTTGTGTGTGTGTGTGTTATTATATCAAAAAAATATTACTAAATTAGCGCCACTATATATAAAAATTTTCTGTAGTGAAGAATCATAATATACCTACGGGATAAGATAAAATAAAGGTCAAATGAAAGAATTTTCAGCAGAAAAAGACCACTAAATTACAAGGAAGGTGGTAGCATTGAAGGGATCATCGATATTAATGAAGTAGAAGCCATTGTGGAGCAGCATTGCTGATGATTACTGGGCCACTTACTCATAAGATCATAATACAAACAAAAGAAAACATAGGTCATATGTTAGTGGGGCGCATTCAGCGTGAAGGGTACAAGCGTTTAAGCCTAAAATGGAGTAGAAATCGGCCACGCGGGGGTTGGGTGATGCGCCCCGCCTCCGGCCCCGCCATGAGCGGTGCCGAGACACCCAATTGAAGCCAGATACGCGGCTGAGTGACCACAATACCTCTTTACCACTGGCCGTGACTTGTTTTTGTTTTCTGCCCACTTAAATTAAATTACTATTTATTTTTTGTTTGGTATTGACATTAAATAATGATTTAGTGTTCTTTTACTGACCACCATATCCTTCGTATATTTATATTAGCCGTTGTTGGATATGTGTATGATGACAAATATAAGCCATGTATTTTTTACATGGCACTTAAAACTTTGCGTGCTATCATTCTTACTATTTATTTTGCAATTTTAAAATTGCAGATTGACTGATGAGACTGTAATTTTATTGAAAAATCAAAAGATAAATGCATGTTTTCTGGGTTTTTTTTTGAGAGAGTATTATAAATAAAGAAATGTTATCTTTTCAATAAAGTAATATATCTCTATTCTCAAGTTAAATAGTCAAAATACAAACTATACGCAAAGCACATAAAAGTGCACAACGCTCAAATTACGGGTCAAACACAAGACCTTCCACTTAATAGAAGAGACTGATGCCACTGGGCTGGGTTCTTCCATTTAAAGTAAGTTACTTTTATATGTTATTAAATAGGTTATGATGATTATCAAATTCTTATCAAATATGAAAGTCATGAAATCACATTGAAAAATTATTCTATCAGTATACATTTTAAGGAAATTTTGCTCTAAAAAGATTCTTAAAAAGTCAAAAAGTGAGGAAACAACTTTATAAATATTCCAACCCTTGATTTCTTTATTGTAAAATAAGACTCGACATCATGATAATCACTAGATTAACAGAATTAATCTCATTCAAAAAAAAAAAAAATCTCTCGTCAAATATGGATGTCAAATCATGTTCGAAAGTTGTTTTACAAACTACATTTAAAGAGGGTTTTTGCTAAAAAAAAAAACCCTTTAAAGGCAAGAGAGAGATAAAATAACTTTATAATATGTTTCAAGCCCTTGATTTTTCTATATAAAATAAAATCAGATATCATTAAATTTAATAAAATTAATTTCATTTTGAAAAATAATATAGGGTAATTTTTTTGGAAAATAATATAAGGGAGAAGAACGCCTTATGAAATCATAATTACGGATGAAAGTGCTTGAAATGGTAGTTATGGATAATACAAAGTGAGACAATTAGTGCATAAGTAGTTACTACTAATGGGGAGATAAAAAATAAGTGGAGAGTTTTGTAGTTGTTTTTTTCAAAAGAAAATAGTATGAATATATTTAGGGTTATTTTAAGCAAAACATAATTTGGAGTAGTGGTGTAAAACCACCAGTTTGTGAGTGTAAAGGCTCATTCTCTTTTTATATAGTATAGAAATATAGATAATGGACACAAATACCAGGATTTAAAGGTTTGGAACTTTCAACTTCACAATATGTGTTAAGCAAGGTTTTAAAAACCGGACCGGCCGGTTCGAACGGTAACCGGCGACTGGTCCGGTCCGAATTGCTCTCCAAAACCGGTCAGGCTCGGACCGGTTCAATTTTTTTTTTTATTTTGGGATTTTTTGATTTTTTAAATTTACCTACCAATTTTGACCGTTTGACCAATTTTAAAAAATGAAAACTAATTGGCTAATTGACTAATACCTTATACTTTCGGACTGGTCCTTTACTCCTTTCCTTTCCTTTCCTTCCTAAGTTTCCTTCCATTTCCTTTCCTTTTCCTTGCCTTTCTTCCTCTTCTTCACTTCTTGGTTCCTGCCGGCTGCTGCTACAGTGCTCCTGCTACTATTCTCTGCTGCAAATTGCAAGATCTTCATTCCATAGTTCATTATCTTCAACATTTGAACAAGAAAATGGTAATATATTGGACATTCAGCGTAAAAAAATATGTTTTATTTTGTTAAATATTAAACTTGAAACTTAAAGGGATGACCATTTGTATTAATATTAAATAGTTGTGTGTTACTATTTGAATTAGATTATATATTTATAATTGATTAATAGAGAAATTGTATTTTCTAAAGAACCATTTGAAGGGAAAAAATGGCTAAATTATGGAGAATTTTTTTTAATTTTTCAATATTATTGGAATTTTTCTATTTTTTACAATATATTAATTATATTATATATATTTATAAAATTAAAAATAATTATTATGTCATTATGACGTCACACCGGTCGAACCGGTGGTTCAACCGGTCCAACCGGTTGAACCAGTAACCGGTAGCGTCGCCGGCTCTTTGTTCGGTCCAGTTTTGAGAACATTAGTGTTAAGGTGATGCCACTGGGCCATAACCACTCAACTAGTTAACTTATTTAATTATATTATTAATTAAAAAAATGATTGAAGGCAAATTTTTATTTTACCTCCAACATGAAATTTGGAGTTTTCTACCTACTCAATTTTGGATTCCGAGGGATTTTGCTAGCTAGGTAATTTAAGTATTTGATTAATTAATCAAATAATTTTTTACTAATAAAAATTGGAGAAAATTTTTATTTTACCTCTAGTTTTATTGATTAAAACCATGAGTAGCTAGGAATTTTTCGAAAGGTCTTATTATTAGTTAATTTAGAATTTGATTAATTAATTAAATAATTTTTAATAGTAAAAGTTGGAAGAAATTTTTTTATTTTACCTTCAATTTAATTTATTCATTAAAATCATGCTTCCAATATATTTTACCTTATTCTTTAAGGAAAAAAAAATTGAGTTAATATCTTAATCTTTGTTGTCAAATCTTCACAAGTTTCATAGTTTTTGTTTCATTAATGACAAAATGCGGTTAATTCATCAAATTTTTGGATAGTTTATGTAAACTTGTAGTAAATATAGGATATTATTCACCTTACATAGAAATTATTGTAAATAAATGTATTATTTACTATGGCAAGGTGGAGTATATATAGAATTTAATATGAATTTTATCATACATTTAGAGAACTTATACTACAACAAAAATGAAAAAAAGAAAAAACTATAGCAAACAGCCCCGTTTACAGCATTATTTTTAATGAAGCAAAAAATATTATAAAAAAAGCATATGGCTATGTTTGGTTATATTTTGGAGAAACAATTTTGTTTTCCCAAAATGTAACCAAACATAAAAAAGTTTTTCTTCCAAAATGCCAAATTAAAATTTCCAAAATACTATATTCTATCTTTCATTATCCCTGTTTAGAATTTGTCTCATCCAAAACATAAACAAACATACCAAATTTTCCCAAAATAATTTTCAAAACGTAAACAAACATACATCACATTCCCCAACACAAATTTCATATTTCCTAACTCCATTCCCAAAACTCATTCTCCCAAAAAACATAATTCAAAACATATAATTCACATCCAAACATTACCATATTTTTTTAGTGAATTAAGAAATTTAACAAGGGAAGAGTGAAGAGAATCGCTAATTAAGATTTAAAAATTGGCGCACAAATTTATATTTTGATGAAATTATAAAATTAAAAATTGATATCCTCATATACTATCATATAATTACTAATCTATTTTAATAAATACTCAAGTAAGTGAACAATATTTCTACCGCTTACAATTGTGTGCATTTCTTTCACGTGTCTCCAACAATTAACGCACCTACCCTTCTAGAATGAGACTCCAATTAATTACGGATATTATTTGAAGAACACACACACACACACACACACACACACATATATATATATATATATATATATATCTGTATTAACATTCTAAAAACATGTGTTGAAAACACATAAAACAAAAAATTATGATAAACTTATAGTATTAAGTATAGGGTTGGTGGGTCGCCTATGACAAAATTTATGGGCTATGAGAAAAAACACAATGAATGTTTCATGTATTTTACGAGATGTCATGGAATATTTTACGTCAAAATATTTATATTTTTGTCTCAAGAAGTTTAGTATTTTATTTTTATTTATCCTAAAAGATATTCTATACTTTAAGATTAGAGGAACCGGTCTAAGTCCAAACTTTTATTTTCTAATGCAAATGTTTTATAAAAATATATCCCCGCTTTTCAAACGTCTCCACATTTCAAGCTTTGCAAATTAATTTTAGTTGGCTTGATCTTGACTCAGAATCAATTTTACTTTTGTGGATTCCATTGAATAAGATCGAGTTGCAATTAATTAGTAAACTTAATTTAGTTTTATATAGTCTATGAACATTTTTCAATTATGTATATAATGTTATATATCTATATGTATGTGTGTGTGTACATGTCATTATATATATATATATATTTCTCCTCCCAAATTAAAGTTTGTTTTAGACATAAGATGATATCTTTGTTTTTTCTCAAAAACCTTCCAAATTTTATCACTTGGGATTGAGGATTAAAATGGAATTAGGGCTGTAAATAGATATTTAAAAATTTGTTTATCGGTTGCATTCCTATCCATATATACAAAATTTATTTGCATCTATTTAAAGTAGATATTATCTATCGTTGATTAGTAGATATTCGATTATAAATAGATTCAGATATGATAAATACGTATCCGATCCGTTTAATATCCGTTCTAAATATATATTTGTTAAATAATATATTATTTATATTTTTAAATAAAATTCTCATAATTGACATATATATTATAATGGAAAAATTGGGAAGAAAAAATAATAAATTTAAAAATTATTATAATACAAAAAAATTGAAGAATCAAGTTAATCAACATGATTATTGTTAGTTGATTTTTTAATTAATATACTTAAATTTTATTATTAATATTAATTAGCACTAATAATTAATTATAAAGTCAATATTAAATAGAATTTATGCTATTTATTTGATTGCTATTTTTTTTTTTTTTATGAAATTATATAGCTCCTTCTATTAATTAAAAATATGTATTTGTTGTAGGTTATAGATTCACATATTTGAGTATTCATAGACAGATGTCTAAATAATTATCACTAAATATGAATATTAAAAAATAATTTGAATACGTGCACGTTTAATCAAATATAGATGCATCTAAATAATTATAATCAAATACGGATATACCAAATTCAATCGATATCCAATGAATGCGAATGTGAATATCATGTTTAAACATCCATATTCGTGTCCGAATATTCAAAAAATTAATTAAGTACAAATATTAAAATAATGTATTCGATCCACTTAATATCCATTTACACCCAACGGAGCTTTTTAAGTTGAGATATGGGGAAATCAATTGGAGCTATAGACTTCTTTTTGTGTATGAGACTAGAAATGCCCCAAAACGTCTTGAAGTGATTTCTCCAGTTGAGCTTAATGGGCTTTTATTAACCGAGGAAAAGGCCCAAAGTGCACATTGCAGAAATACCCAAAGAGAGTGGGACATTGCTAAATGATGTTTCATATTGTTTTCTATTTTAGGTATGCATGTCAAATATGTAAAATTCATATTTATACATTTGGCATATGTCTATAAAATAGAATAAAAAATAAAATATCAATTGAAACAAAAAATAAAAATTTTCATATAAATTACCAAATATCAATTGGATCACCATATATTGGAGACATATTATTTTAGGCAATTTTTGCAGGGATCAAATTAGCAGCCTCTGTAGGATCAAAGAATATGCACTCATCTCTATTGCTATACGAAATAATCCTCAGAAGGCAAAATTCGTCAGTACATATATATAATAATACGGAGCACTCAAAATCTTAATATTAACTAAATAATCAACTTCATCAAATCATCACATATTTGTCCACCACACTTTCACTTTTACTATATATATAGGATCAATTATTTCTAAGTGATTTGTTTATGACATTCTTACCATATGATGAAGTGCTTGATACGTCTCTTGCGTACACAAATTTAGCATAAGGAAGATAATTACTGAGATTATTGATGAGAAGCTTAAGATTTTCATTGAAAATTTGAATTTGTTGCCGATTTCGAAGGAGCCGTAGGTGACCAACTCCTGCGGAAGAGAGCCTAATTTACCAAATTTTAACACGGCTACTTTCCTTGCTCCATAATTGTATAATCTTTGATATACAAAAGAAAGAGAAAGTTTTCTGTTTGATCAATAGGAAAAGAGCAGCCATATATATATATATATCATATATATATATATATATTAGGTTTCATATATTGAAAAGAAGAAGAAGAAGAACATCTTACTCGAAGCTGTTTTGAGTATTGGATAATGACAAGTGCAGCGAATTGTTGTGGGCTATATGAGGTGTTTGAGGAGTATAATTGATGGAAATAATGGGCGAGGTAATCATTATTGCCTGCTGCAACTAAATAGATACACGTACTCAAGTGTTATTTGGATACATATTGACTCCTTAGTAATTCAATAGTCCAGTAAACTACAACTTTGAGATTTGATAATTGTTTACTCAAGCTGGTTACATGTCCCTCTGGGATAAACAAAAAGAGATTACGATTTTAGCTATCATACTTTGTTTGTAAAAATATAAATTTCATATTATATTTATTTACATGAGACATTTAAAGTTTATTACTAGTGCATAGAAAGCCCAAAATTTGAGTTTAATTAAATTGAAATAGTGCTAGTCGGGTAGGGATCGATAGCTAAAACAAGGTAGAGCTCCTTTACCCAATTCCTTCAATACCCTCAGAGAGGGTTCTTGAATGGTTTAGAAAAGTAAAATATGGCAATCATAACGTGATCCCTTACAAGCTTAGGCTCACTGGTGCTAGCCGATTTAATTGCGCCCCAATGTTAGGCCTGTTAATGGATAGAGTGATATTTTATTCGAGCCCAAAAAATCATACTCAAGTTTATACCCAAAATCATATTTATTAAAAATAATACAATAGGTTTAGGTAGAATTTATATCCTGAATTACCTCAATATCCAGTACCCAAAAGATTATCCATTATACCATACTTAAATTTAACCTATTAACCTAAGAATTACCAATACCAAAATTAAATGTATATTAATGATAGATTTTTAACATATATAAAGTTAAGAATATTTATAAGTTTTTATATGATAATATATTTTTTGATTATTTACATATATTTTCTTGAGAATATTACATGAAATAAAACTATTTCAATAAAGAATGGAAAGCATAAAATTAAAAAGAGAGAGGATAACACTAATGCTAACAATATTACATTGATGGCTTAGAATATTTTAGGTGCTCTTAACCCAGTCAGATTGACTTCCTTAGCTTCTTCAATTAGATTTCTACAGTTAAATATCTTCCTTTACGTTTTCAATTTCTAACTTCTTCAATTAAATTAATTAGGTCTATTAGCCTTTTATCTAAGTCGGCACCCACCTAAGGTTAACAGATGAGTTTATTGTTAAAATTTGGAGCAATTGATTTTTAATCTAAGTAGAAATCTTGTTCAATTCGAACATATTTTGGTTTCAATATAATCAAACCAAAGTCAATTTAATTGATAAAATTCAAAATTTACCTAAATCTAGTAAGAAGAAGTCCAAATTACAACCCAAAACTAGTCTTACCGAGTCCGGAATTGAATTTTAGACAAATTGCCCAACCACCACCATTGCGCCGTTGCCCACCGTTGACTGGGTGTGAGCCAAATGGGCTAATTGGTGCGTCTCGCTGAGCCCGTCAAAACCCCCAAATCAATTTCATCGTCTGCCGCCTCCTTGCGGATGAATTGCTCCAAACACCATCACCTAATCCTAGTCGCCGTTGCCTCCATCTCCGATGGTTGAAAATCCAATCCAAGGGTACATAAATGTTCCTCTCAACGAGCCGATCAAAACCCCTCCATTCATTTCAAACTTTCTCCACTAGAATCATCGAACCCACTGCCACTGTAGTCGAACACCACCACATTCGAAAATTCCAACAATATATCGATTATTTTTGGGAGTTTTTGGTATGGTTTTGATCCTTAAGCTGACGAAAAGCTTTTCATGACGTTAGTTTGGTGTTTTCCAGCCATTTTCTAGTAGTCTGAAGGTTGGGTATGGTTGGGGTAGTTTTTAAGAATTTAATAAATTTCTGTCCTTAAATATATATATATATAAAATATTTTTCAGCTTATTCAATTTGGCCCCCAGAGTTTTTTGGCCGCCTTCAATTGGGCCCTTGAGGTTTTTGGCCTACTTCAATTAGCCCCAAAAGTTTCTACCATTTTACAATTAACCCCAGGACTTTAATTCAGCCCTTCAAGTTTTATTTTTTACACATTAACCCCTCGCATACTTAATTTCGATCAATTAAGTCCAGACTGATTTATTTTGAAGCCCTTAAAATTTTAATCTTCTCACATTGAACCCTAAATTATAATTTTGGACAATCAAGCCCTTTTCTTATTTGCAATTAAATCCCTCATTTCCCAATATTTATGCCTAAATCTTTATTAATTTAATTTTGAGCAATTTTTGAATATAATCTATTTGATCCACCTATCATTTTGTTAACACAACCATTTACAATTTATAATCCAAGAATCGGTGTTACAACTCTCCTCGTCTTAAAAGAATCTGGTTCCCAGATTCATACTTGGTTATTGAAAAAGCTCGGGATAGTGCTGTCGCATATAATCCTCCATTCGCTAAGTTGCCTCTTGCACGCCTTGGTTTCTCCATAACACCTTGACTTGGGATATTTTTCAATCCCGTAATTTCTAAAATTTTTAATCTAAAATGCAGACCATTGTTCCTCGTAGGAGAGGTTGCTCTCCAATGGAATATCCTCTGGTGGGATCACATGGGATAGATCGAGATAATACTTTCTGACCTGTGACACGTGGAATATGTAATGTATTTCGGTAATGTGTGGGAGTAGCAGTAGCTTGTACGCCACTGGTTCATTTCGTTCACAAATTTTGAAGGGTCCGGTATATCTCGAGCTGAGCTTCCTTTTCCAATTCTCCTAATGCCTTTCCAGGGAGATACTTTTAGGAACACTTAATTTCCGACCTTAAATTCCAAATCTTTCCTTCGTTTGTCAGCATAACTTTTCTATCGGTTATGCACAACTCTCATTCGTATTTGATCATCTAGACCTTACTAATAACCTCTTGTTTGAATTCAAGTTGTATGCCTGTTGGCATTTTGTAGTCGGTATTCCTTCGCTCATCAAGATCCCAGTATAGAGGGGATTGGTATTTGCATTCATACAGAGCTTCAAGGGGGCCATCTGTATAGTAGATTGATAGTTGTTATTATAAGCGAACTCTATTAATAGGAGATGCTTGTCCCAACTTCCTCCGAAGTCTAAAGTGCACGTATGAAGCATGTCCTCTAAAATTCTAATGACTCATTCAAATTGACCATCAGTTTGTGGGTGAGCAGCAGAATTGATTGTCCCCAAATGCTTCTGTAAACTCTTCCACAATCTTGAGGTGAATTTAGGATCTCGATCGAACACAATTATATTTGGAATTCCATACAGTCGAACAATTTCCTTAATGTAGATGTTTGCTAGCTTCTCAACTCGATAATGAGATCACACAGGTAAAAAGTGGGCATACTTGGTTAATCGATCCACAATCACCCATTTACTACCTTAATCGCTTTGTACCACGGGTAGATCCATCACAAAGTCTATGGTGATTTGTTCCCATTTCCAATCAAGGATTGGAAGCGGTTGTAAAACCCTTGACGACCATTGATGTTCTGCTTTCTCCAATTGGCAAGTCATACTTTTCTACACATAATTTGCAACATCCCTCTTAATTTTGTTTCACCAGAATGCTTCTTAAGATCATTGTACACCTTGGTGCCTATAGGGTGTACTGTACACTTGGCCCGGTGAGCTCCATCTAAAAGCCTTCTTTTAAGTTTCTCAGGTACACATATCTATTGCCAAAATAATAAGATGTTGTGACTATCGATGCTGAATTCTAATTCTTTAAGGTCAAGAATGGCTTCATTTTGTTTCAGAATCCACTTATCTTCTGCTTGGGCCTTCTGTAGTTCGTTGTATAATTTGATTTGAATAGTTAGCCCTGCAGTCTATGTACATAATCTTATTTTAACAACAAGTAACTTGTCTTGATCCTCTCGTACCTTTTTTCCCTGTATATGCGCCAACCTGCCTTTTTGGCTCAGTGCACTGCCACTATATTCACTTTGACTGGATGGTAGATAATGACATAATCATAGTTTTCAAGGAATTCTATCCATCTTCACTGCCGCATATTTAAGTCTTTCTGGGAATGTTGATATTTCAAGCTTTTATGATTCGTATATACTTCGAAGGTCGCCCCGTAAAGGTAGTTTCTCCATTTAACCAAGGCAAAAATTATTACCGCTAACTCCAGGTCATGAGTGGCATAATTTTGCTCATGCGTCTTAAGTTTTCTTGACACATAGGTAATCACTCGCCCTTTCTGCATTAATACACACCCAAGTCCTTCCCTTGATACATTGGTGTACACCATGAATCCTTCCAGTCTTTCTGGGAGAGCCAAGATTGGCGTGGAGGTTAATCATCTTTTCAACTCTTGAAAGCTTCTCTAACATTCCCTATTCCATTGAAAACATGCTTTCTAAGTTAATTTTGTTAATAAGTCTGCTAGCTTGGAGAAGTGTTGTATAAATCTTTGATAGAATCCTGCGAGTCCTAGAAAATTTCGTACTTCCATCACATTTTCAAGTTGCTTCCAATTAACTATCACCTCAACTTTTTCGGGGTCAACTTCTATCTGATCTTTAGATATGATGTGCCCTAAGAAAGTCACACATTCAAACCAAAACTTACACTTGTTAAACTTAACATACAATTTATGTTCTTGAATAGTTTTCAGGACCAGGGCCCGATGATCTACATGTTCTTCTTTCATCTTGGAGTATACGAAGATGTCGTCAATAAAGATCACCACAAATTGATCCAAGTTGGGGTGAAAGATCTACTGCATCATGTCCATAAATGCCGCGAGGGCATTGGTTAGGCCGAAGGGCATTACAACAAATTTGTAGTGACCTTAACAGGAGTTGAATGCCATTTTTAGTATGTCTTCTTCTTGAATCTTCAACTGATAATAGCCCCGTCTTAAGTCTAGCTTTGAGAAAACTATAGATCTTTGCAGCAAATTGAATAGCTCTTCTATTTGTGGCAAGGGGTATTTATTTTTAACTATGACCTTGTTTAATTCTCGATAGTTGATACACATTCAAAGCGTTCCATCTTTCTTTTTAACAAATAACATTGGTGCTCCCCATGGTGAGGTACTGGGTCGAATGAATTTCTTTTCCAGTAGTTTCTGTAATTGCTTCATTAGTTTTTTTAATTCTATAGATACCATGCGATATGGGGCTTTTGAAAATGGTTCTGCTCCAAAAAGGGTGTGGATGATAAATTCTATATTGCGATCGGGAGGTAATAAATTCAACTCCTCTAAAAACACATTTGGAAATTCTTTTACCACTATTATTTCTTCCAAATGCGACTTGTCCCGAGGTTGTTAATAAGATATTCCAAAAACCCTTGACCTCATTCTCTCAAAATTCACTTAGCCTCTATGGTTGATACAAGCGATATATGCGAAGCAGAGTCATTAGAAAGGCATGTTGGAATGGATGTGCTTTCTCCAAGGCTAATTTGTTTAGTGTAACAGTTGATCTTGGCCTGATGTTGGTACAACCAATTATTTCCAAAATTAGATCATAGCTCTAAATTGGCATTTCTATAAGATTCGTTGTATACTCTTTTTATCCAATTCTAATTGGAAAAGCTTTATATATGACGTCAGTCACCAATCCTACACCTAAGGGTGTCTACACTCTAGTTGGTATGATATGCTTTCCGGATGTAATTTTAGTTTAGGTGCAAAATGCGTAGATATAAAAGAAAAAGTGGCACGGGGATCATATAGAGCTTTACCAACAGTATCATAAATAGAGATCATACCTTCCACTACATCATTTGGATCTGGCACATTTTCCTCAGTGATGGGGTAAGCACATGCTTGTATTTTCAGCTTCCTACTAGTTTCGATCATCTATTTGCTTTCTCCTCTCCTAGCTAGTGAATGTGTATTCAGGTGAGGATAATCTTGACACAAGTGTCGATCACTACCATATTTTAGGCACTTTTCTTTCTTTTTCTAGCATTCTGTCTCCTCATGACCCGCATTCTCATAGTAACCATATCTCTTTTTTAGCCATTAGTTGTGTTGGGTGAGATGTTTCTCCTACCCAGTAGCGGTGAGGTTTGGATGCCCAAACTTGAAGCTTGAGTTGTTTCTCCCTAAGGCTGCCTTTGCTGATGTCGAAAATTTTCGGTCCAACAGTCTTTCCTTGCTTAACTATCTCCCCACTTTTACACAATTCTCAAAACTCTGATTTCACCTATGAGGCTTACACTATAGCCCTGTTGTAGTTCGGTAGGTCACAAGAGACAAGGGCTCACTGAATCTTAGGTCGGAGTCCTTCAACAAACTCTCTGGTTCTATGCTCTTCGTTTCCAATAATATGGGGCGCATACTGAATTAACTTGTTGAACTTGGCCTCATATTATCCTACTGACATATATCCTTAGATTAGGTCCATGAACTCCTATTCCCGAGCATTCTTCACCACCTATGGTACAAACTTGCTCATGAACTCCAGAGTAAAGTTCTCCCAGGTAGAGGAACTCTTTTTCGCTTTCATCATCAGTCTACCAACCTCCACTAATGATGAGTAGTTTCTTCCAGAAAGAAAGAGGCATATCTAACTTTTTGTTCTTCAAATAATGTAGCGCTCAAAATATTTTTTCAATCCTCTCAATCCATGCTTTTGCTTTCTAATCATCAAGCTCCCCTATGAACTTTGAAGGACGAAACTGGAGAAATCGCTCCAATGCTCGATCTTCTGCAAAGTGTTCATTATCTTTAGTATGGCTGGCTTGGCTTTGCTGCTGATAAAATTGCATAAATTGTTGCCACATGGTATACATCTGTTTTGCCAACTGTCCCTGCACTGGTGGGTAGGGAGGCGGAATCTGATTCACTTCCTCCTCATGTCATAGTTGTTCTTGATTAGAAATATTTCTTTCTCGATTATCTTGAGTACATGTCTTTCTACCTGGGGACCGTCCTTGGTGACCGAAGGAAGCTCGAGTGCAAGCTTGGGATTCACCTTATGAAGCCATCTTATGATTCAAATTTCTTCTAAACTGGTGTTCGGTCCTTGATCTAGATCTACAGGAAAAGGTTAGAAAGACTCATTTCATTCAACCAAGTCATAATAGAATTTCATTAGGCACCATGCAGCATTGGCAGGTTTATTACCATCTAGATTCACAAAATTGTTTTTGCTAAGCTAACCATGCATTTAGCTTGTGGTACAGAAAACGACTAGATCTAAGACATTCGCTCGTTTGGTATTTACTAGATTTGTCCTATAATACTGATTACTGACATTATACACGCTCATAATATTCATCACCTCAATTGAGAGTCCCATGTTCAACTTCAAGAATAGAAAATCACAAACTCGTCGACCGCCCAGCTGTAGTCTCTTATCTCTCGACATTGAACATTTGTCTTAAGTGTTCTCAACCTAATTGGTTTCCAAGATCAAGCCTAACCTAGCTTAGATTCCTCGATCTTTATTATAGGGTCCTTTCCTAAGTTTGCCTAGGTTTTCAAAAACCTAAGCTCTTATACCACATCTGTAACACCCCGAGCCAGAGGTATATACCTCAAGTCGGAGTATTGCCTACTATCAATCAGATATATTAAATAACTTAGATAACCTGATCACATTAAAAGAAAAGCATTCATCACAAGCCCGAGTTGGGATGTTCCACACCTATCCAAACTATTGCAGACCAGGATTAGAGTTAGCAAAACACACTCATGTTTATAGTTACAATAAAGTCTTAGAACTCCTAACATAACTTAGACACACCTACAAACTATTTATAATACGTACCTCCAAAAGCTACTATCTTATATCATTCATATGTATCATCTGGGGAAAAGAAAGAAAGAAAATAATACAAAAAATGTAAGTCCGAATGACCTAGTGAGTTATTAATAAAGAAGCAATACGAGTATACAGAAAGATGATAAATTAATAAGTACTGAAGCAACAAAGAATAGACATGACTGTAGCAGATATACGAGGCATAACACATGTAAATGAATACAACTGGCTAGACAGATTAATAAATAGATACTTTACAAAACATGTTGTTGTTCGTTTTCCTACCTTATGACTCCACTTTCAAAAACACAGAAAATCCTTATCCCTCCAAGTACATTTGTAATCAAATTAGAAAGGTAATCATATATCGGGCATGGCTAGCTACATGCCTAACCCTGCTCATAGACAATTACCTCAAATTAACTATGAGACAGGGTAATAATAATAAGGTATCGACTGTAGACCAGTCACCGTCGATCTGTTTCGCTCGGTCATCTTTTTGTCTCAATCCTAGGGCCTACACCCAAAGGTACAAACAGATATGTGTATCCACAGTAATAATATGCCATGCTCATTGTAGTGCAAATGTGAAAATACACAATAATAATATGCCATGCTTACAACAGTGCAAATGTATAATATCCACAGTGATAATATGCAATGCTCGTAGCGGTGCAAATGTGGATATACATAGTAATAATATGCTATGCTCATAGCAGTGCAAATTAAATATCCACAATGATAATATGCCATGCTCGTAGCAGTGCAAATGTGGATATACATAGTAATACCATGCCATACTCATAGAGGTGCAAAATCCAACAGCTGTACAATAAACATATCACTCGCCATGATAAACAAGTAATCAATAAGTTAATATCAAGTTTATACCAAGGTAGTAGTCACGACGATAGTAGAAAATATATTTCAAAATCCATTTTTAGTTTCCCTAACACAATAGCTAATTTCAGGTAAAAACAACATATATCATAATCGACCAGGAATCACAAACAGTGTAAAGGGGCCATGTGTGGTAAAATTTCACAAACAGTTTACTTTTTTAAAACTTGTGTGAACATCATATTCGATTTAGGATTTCAACCTTCCACGATAGATAGGGAATTTAAATAACAATGGCTCAAGAATCACGGGCAAGAAAGAAGAGAAAACTAAATAGACTGTCAAGAGTGACACAAGAATAAAAGGTTATCGTAGCCTAGGCGAACGCAATTTTTAACAAAAAAAATTTGTCAAACAATAATGATATATTCATTAATGTATATACATAACATAAGAATTCACATCAAACTTGATTAAAAATGGTTCAGTAACAGCAGGCAAGTAGAATAGCTCAAACAAACTACCCAGTTCATAACACAAGTTGAAGATAGCATGGGATGAACACACAACAACTATTGAATCTCAATACGACAGGATCAAGCAGCCAAGATATAATAACAACTATATATGTTCTTTCCCTACTAAAGAAATCTAGCACAAACTCACATAGCAATTCCCGATTGGTGATAATCCTCTAAGCAATTGTGTCGATCACGTCCTCACTATCTCTTTCCATTCAAAACACAGCATAAGAAACTAATGCTAATAACATTACACTGATGGCTTAGAATATTTTAGGTGTTGTTAACCCAGTCAAATCGACTTCCTTAGCTTCTTCAATTAGATTTCTAGGATTAAAAATCTATTACTTTACATTTTCAATTTTTAACTTCTTCAATTAAATTAATTAGGTCTATTAGCCTTTAGCCAAGTCGGCACCAAGCTAAGGTCAACAGATGAGTTCATCATTAAAATTTCGAGCAATTGATTTTAATCTAAGTAGAAATCTTGTTCAATTTGAACCTATTTGGGATTCGATATAATCAAACCAAAGTCAATTTAATCGATAAAATTTGAAATTTATCTAAATCCAATAAGCAAAAGTCCAAATTACAACCCAAAACTATTCTTATCGAGTCTGAAATTGAATTTCAAACAAACTGCCCAACCGTCGCCTTGTCGCTGGCAAATTGTACCAAATCCCATCGCCTAACCTTAGTCGCTGTTGCCTCCTTGTCGAGCAATTACTCCGTCTTTGGTGGTCGAAAATCTAATCTAAGGGTACCAAAATGTTCCTCTCAACGAGCTTGTCAAAACCCCTTCATCAATTTCAAGCTTTCGCCGTTGGAACCATCAAACCTGCTAGGGGTGTTCGCGGTTCGGTTTGGATCGGTTTTGAGATAAAAAGCAAATCGATCCAAACTATATAATGTATATTGGATCGATTAGATTTTTATTGTAAACCCGATCCAATCCAATACATTTTAAATTAGTTTGGATTGGATTGGTTAATTTGGTTTTAATTTAAATTGTTAATTGAAATATTTGACAAGTTACTATTGATAATTAAACTAATTTAATCAATCAATTTGTAAATATCATTTAGCTATATATCACACTAATTTGGTGGAATTAAGTTAAATTATGTAAGAACATACAACTATAAAGTTATAAGTCCACAATAATTATTCCTATGCATTTAATTTTTGAAAGTGAAAACATCCTAAATTTAGTTTGTTTTAATTTATTTGTGTATTTTACAATTAAGATATATATTTTATATTATTAGTATATAAATTTCGGTTTGGTTTGGATTGGATTGATTTTTTAGATTAAAATTGAAAATCGATCCAATCCGATTGTTTTTTATAAAATAAATCCAATTCAATCCAAAAAAGTTTGGTTTTGATTGATTTTCAGCTTTTTGGATTGGTTCATTGGTTTTGTTTTTTGGATTGGATTGGATTTGAACACTCTTAGAACCCACTACCACCACCGTCGAGCACCACCACCTTAAAAAATTCCAACAATTCACTAGTTGTTTTGGGGAGTTTTTGGTAAGATTTTGATCTTTAGGTTGAGGGAAAGTTTTTTTTTTTTATGGCGTTAGTTTGGTGTTTTTCGACCATTTTCTGGCGGTCCGAAGATTGGGTATGGTTGGGGTAATTTTTGAGAATTCAACAAATTTATGTCCTCAAATATATATATATATATATTTCAACTTATTCAATTCGGCCCCCAAAGTTTTTTGGCTGCCTTCAATTAGGTCCTTGATGTTTTTTGCCGACTTCAATTAGCCCCAAAAGTTTTTGCCATTTTACAATTGACCCCAGGACTTTAATTTAGCCCTTTAAGTTTTATTTTTTTATGCATTGGCCCCTCACATTCTTAAATTCGGTCAATTAAGTCCAAACTGATTTATTTTAAAGCCCTTAAACTTTTAATCTTCTCACATTGACCCCCTAAATTTATAATTTTGAGTAATCAAACCCCTTTCTTATTTGCAATTAAATCCCTCACTTTCCAATGTTTATGCCTAAATCTTTATTAATTTAATTTTGAGCAATTTCTAAATATAATCTATTTGATCCACCTATCATTTTGTTAACACAACCATTTACAATTTATAATCCAATAATCGGGGTGTTACATCTATTTGATGTGTAAGTAACATACATATTCTCTAGTTAGTGCTTAAGAAGCAAAGAGACCGTACTGTCAAACTTTAAATTTTATTATGTTGAACTCCAGCTCAAAAAATAAGAGTTGTTGAGCTCAACCTTTGAATTTTTTTCCCCAAGTTTAGGCATGCGTTTGGCTAGATTATGTACATTTAATTTATTGGGATTTAATTTTGTTATTTAAATCAAGTCACAATATATATACATATATATAGAGAGGTGGGGGGGGGGGGGGGGAGAAGGGGGAGAGAAGGGGGATTATACGGGGTGGCTATTGGAGGCATCAAGAATTCCACCTCCACCAGAGGCATAATTCACTCCTCTTAGGATGTCATCGTCTGTACAATTGGCAAATAGTGGAATGTATTTGTGAAGCTAGAGAGACTAAAAAAAATAGTAATATAAAATTAGACAAATGGAAAAAATAAACAAAAAAAAAATCACATCGGATCTTCTATTCCATTTTATGTTTCATCTTTTATTCCACTTACTAAATACATGCCATGTGTATCTAATTTCAAATTAATTATTTTTATAAGAAAATATTTGATACACTTAGCATGTATCCATGATATAGAATGGGACATGAATTACAAAATGGAATATGAGATCCAAACTGGAAAAAAAAAAGAAAAAAGAAAAATGAGCATAATAATATGAAAACTGGGTGTAGGGCTGTACCGTTTACCGTTCGTATTCAAATCCGTTTGTAAGGCTATTATCCGTATCCGTTTAAAGTGGATATTATCCGTATTCGATTAGTAGACATCCGATTATAAACAAATATGAATATGATAAATGTCTATCCGATCCGTTTAATATTCGCTCTGAATACATATCCTTTGGATATATCCGTTTATATATTCGATTATCCGTAATTTAATTAAATCCGTTATTCGTATCCAATAAATAATATTTAAAAAATTAATATATATAATATATTCTATTTTTATGTATTTTAATATATAAATAATATTTAAAAAAATTATCATATGTAATATATTATTATACATAATAAATTATTTTTATTTTTTGAATATGAAATTTCATAATCTATATATAAATAAATATATGTATAAAGTAGTAATTAAATAATTAATAAAAAAATTAGACGGTAATGATGATAATTAAACAATATTAAATCAACAAAATTTAAATATCAGTATATAAATGATAAAATCAATTAATATAAAATTATTGTTGCTTTACTTTATAATTAATTTATATTGATGTCATTTTATTAATATTAATTAATCATAAAGTGAATTAATAATTAGAAGAAAAAAAAGAAGCTAAATCAAGAATAATTAACTTTTTAATTGTAAAATAAAATACTAAAATACTAAAATTATTAACTAGCTAAGATGACATTAAGAGGGTGTTTGGGTGAGCTTGTAAACTTCTTAAAACATCTTATAAGATATTTGAGAGCATAAAAGATATCACAAAAAATTTGTAAATTTTTTTAAAAAGGAGCTTATAAGCTCGTAAAATAAGATGTTAAAAATTTATAAACTATTTTTATAAAAGTTAGGAATTCCTAACTTATTTTTAGGATATTAACAAACTCCCTTAATTTTAAGTATATTAATTATAAAATTATTATTAATAACATCTTATAAGCACTAAAATCTTATTTTATCTAAACAATTTAAGACTTTATTTTTTAAAAAAAGATCTAGCAACTTATAAACTCTAAAAACATCTTATAACATTCAGGAGCTTATAAGACTATTTAAATAAGTTTTAAGGTGTTTGGCTAGACTTATTTAAAAAGTCTTATAAGTTATGTTCATGTATCTTATAAGATATTTTTGGAGCTCCTACATCTTATAAGATATTTTTCGAATTTATAAGATGATAGATTTTTTTAAAAAAAAAAATAAGTTCTCAAAGTATTTGGATAATAAGATTTTTGAGCTTATAAGGTATTAGTAATAATAATTTTATAATTAATATGATTAAAATTAAAGAAGCTTGTTAAGATTTTAAAAATAAGTTAAGAACTTCTTATTTTCTTAAAAAGTGCTTATAACTTATAAGTGTCTAACATCTTATTTTTAGGAATTTTATAAGTTATTTCCTTAAAAAAATTACAAAACAATGACATCTTACAAAATATTTTTGATGAGCTTATAAACTTACCCAAACAGCTTTTAAATATTATCTTATAACATTCAGGAGCTTATAAGACTATTTAAATAAGTTTTAAGGTGTTTGGCTAGACTTATTTAAAAAGTCTTATAAGTTATGTTCATGTATCTTATAAGATATTTTTGGAGCTCCTACATCTTATAAGATATTTTTCGAATTTATAAGATGATAGATTTTTTTAAAAAAAAAAATAAGTTCTCAAAGTATTTGGATAATAAGATTTTTGAGCTTATAAGGTATTAGTAATAATAATTTTATAATTAATATGATTAAAATTAAAGAAGCTTGTTAAGATTTTAAAAATAAGTTAAGAACTTCTTATTTTCTTAAAAAGTGCTTATAACTTATAAGTGTCTAACATCTTATTTTTAGGAATTTTATAAGTTATTTCCTTAAAAAAATTACAAAACAATGACATCTTACAAAATATTTTTGATGAGCTTATAAACTTACCCAAACAGCTTTTAAATATTATCTTATAACATTCAGGAGCTTATAAGACTGTTTAAATAAGTTTTAAGGTGTTTGGCTAAACTTATTTAAAAAGTCTTATAAGTTATGTTCATGTATCTTATAAGATATTTTTGGTGCTCCTACATCTTATAAGATATTTTTTGAGCTTATAAGATGATAGATTTTTTTTTTTTAAAAAAAAAAGTTCTCAAAGTATTTGGATAATAAGATTTTTGAACTCATAAGGTATTATTAATAATAATTTTATAATTAATATGATTAAAATTAAAGAAGCTTGTTAAGATTTTAAAAATAAGTTAAGAACTTCTTATTTTCTTAAAAAGTGCTTATAACTTATAAGTGTCTAACATCTTATTTTTAGGAATTTTATAAGTTATTTCCTTAAAAAAATTACAAAACAATGACATCTTACAAAATATTTTTGATGAGCTTATAAACTTACCCAAACAGCTTTTAAATATTATCTTATAACATTCAGGAGCTTATAAGACTGTTTAAATAAGTTTTAAGGTGTTTGGCTAAACTTATTTAAAAAGTCTTATAAGTTATGTTCATGTATCTTATAAGATATTTTTGGTGCTCCTACATCTTATAAGATATTTTTTGAGCTTATAAGATGATAGATTTTTTTTTTTTAAAAAAAAAAGTTCTCAAAGTATTTGGATAATAAGATTTTTGAGCTCATAAGGTATTATTAATAATAATTTTATAATTAATATGATTAAAATTAAAGAAGCTTGTTAAGATTTTAAAAATAAGTTAAGAACTTCTTATTTTCTTAAAAAGTACTTATAACTTATAAGTGTCTAACATCTTATTTTTAGGAATTTTATAAGTTATTTTCTTAAAAAAATTACGAAACAATGACATCTTACAAAATATTTTTGATGAGCTTATAAACTTACCCAAACAGCTTTTAAATATTTT
The DNA here is from genome assembly GCA_018894105.1 of Jacaranda mimosifolia. Lineage (NCBI taxonomy): Eukaryota > Viridiplantae > Streptophyta > Magnoliopsida > Lamiales > Bignoniaceae > Jacaranda > Jacaranda mimosifolia. The sequence continues at coordinate 39,617,251 of CM032123.1, forward strand.
ACAATATCTAACTATATGCATTTCATAATTTTATATAATATAAGATGAATATATCATTTCATAATTTTATTTTGTAGATTTATACTATTATTAATTTAAAAAACTAATAAAATTTATATAAATATAAAACTTAAACTTTAAATCCTAAAATCTCATAACTCTATAAATTTTAAACCCCAAAATATTTGTAACACCCCAAAAATTCAGGATTTTGAAAAATAAGGATTTGGAAAATCAAGAATTTTGATGGGTCGGATTTTAGGACCCGAAATAAGTGAGAAAGGACTTAATTATAAAATTTTGAAAATTTTGGGGTCAATTTGAAATTCTCAGAGACTTGATTTGGACTAGCTTGAGAAAGTTTTGGGTTGCATGGTATTTATTTTGGGTCAAAGGGCCTAAAATCATGCACTAACTATTTCTTGGGGTTGAATTGAAGTGTTGCAATTCTCTGAAGGACTTAATTAAAGGATGAGGAAAAGGTTTGGTGTTGAATTGCAATTTCTGAAAATTGCATTTTAAATTGCAGTCAACTTTTCTTCCTATTTCTTTTCTCCATTTTCTTCTCCCTTTTCTCCTTTCTTCTTCCCGTTTTCCTCTCCTTTTCCGGCAACCTCCACGGGCGATGGAAATACCTCAAATTATATACCATTCTCTTCCTCTCTTCGAGTAGAACACAAAGGTACCAATTTCTTGCATAAGACACCAGTGGAATGGCTGGAAAAAGGCCTGAAATTTTCGGCCATAGTGGGGCTTTTGGTGGGTTTTCGTTTTGGCAACTTTTCACGGCAAACTTGGGTACCATCTTGACGGGCTTAGCTCAAGGATTACACCGGAGCTTTTAGATTGTCTAACGGACTACCGTGGAAGGAGAAATTGCACAAAAATCGCACGGCGGTGTTGGTGGCGGGATTTTGGTTTTCCGGCCAAATGACGTCGGAATCAAAAATTGTTTAAGGGGTTTGATTCTTGGAGCTGAGGAGCATCTTCTTATGGTGACGGTGACCAACTCCGATGGTAGTGGACAGCGGTGGCCGGCGGTGTGGTGGCGGTGACTGGACAAAATGTTCGTCTCGTCGAGGAGAAGACATGCATGAAAGCTGATCGTTGTTTCTCCTTTTCATTAGCTCAATATTTAGGTAATTGTTTGGAAATCAAATTTAGCATTTTGCATGTATTTTTATACACGTATTACTTATCCAAACTTTGTATTTAGAAGGTTGATGAGGGAAATGATCGATCAGAACAACCATGCAAAATATTTGAACGTTCATGCATAATGATTAAGATTTTTGAATCCCATACGGATTATTTCATATGAACTTTAGGTTAGATAGCTTATTAAGTATAGAAAACACTAATTTGTGTTATTGCGACTTAGGTAACAAAATTTGGGATGTTATAAAAAGTTGGATTGTTATTATTGATTAGCATGTGTTATAAGGGTTAAATGGGTAAGTTAAGAACTCAATCGGGTATAGATTGAAATCCGTAAATATTTTATACAACGAGTAAGTACAGCAGGTTTTACGGCAATAATGTTTAAGCAAAGCCTTAAATATTATATTATTCAGGGAATATTGATTGGGATTGTAACTAAGTATGATTGATAGTGATATTTCGGATTAAACAAGAGTTTGATTTATAAATATTATTTTATTAGGTGGTGAGGACTTGGGGCCTGGAAACAAGTAGGATTCTGGCTTACTGCTGAGATCTAACGAGGTGAGGATCCGCCAATCTGTCAACCTTTGTACCTATCGTTTCTTTGATAAACCCCTGTGAGGGTTGGTATTGCTTTGTTTATCGTACTCTATTTTATTGTTACCCTGTGTGGATCCGCCAATTTGGCAACCTTTGGACCTATCGTTTCCTTGATAAACCCCTGTGAGGGTTATTATTGCTTTGATAATCGTACTCTGTTGATTATTGTTGCCCTTGTGAGGGTTCTACCGATTGGTTCTTGATTTGTTTGAGCTGAATCTATAGTTTTCATTGAACCCGTTAGGCTCTGCTGATTTGATATCTGTCGTGATTTGTTATTGATTCTCGAACCCTGTGAGGTTCTCTTGTGTTGAAACTGATTGATATTTGATCCGTTTTATTGAAAATGACTGTCCAGATCGGCTTCTGTGAAGCTTTGTGAAAATTGATTCTTCTTCTGAATACTGAACTGTACGGCCAAGTGGCTTTTGCTTTCTTTAAAAATCATTCTGAACGCATTGATTTACTGTTCTGGTGTCATGAACTTTTCACAGTGTTACTGTATCATTCCTGTTGAATTTGTGGTTTTGAATGTCAAATATCGTATTGATTTCTTGGATTGATCAGTATATCTTGGATTTACCTTGTTGGCATCATTGTTCAGCTATTCTACCATGTTGGCAATTGATCGTTCAAAATATTGATTGAAAATGATACAGGAGAATTGTTGGGCCGAGAGCTTTACCAAGTTGTTATGCTTGTGCTACTGTTTTGCCAAGCCGTCGTGCTTGTGCCACTGTTGCTGCCAAGCTGTTATGCTTGTGCCATTGTTTTGCCAAGCTATAGTGCTTGTGCCACTGTTGCTGCCAAGCTGTTATGCTTGTGCCATTATTTTGCCAAGCCGTCGTGCTTGTGCCATTGTTGCTGCCAAGTTATTATGCTTGTGCTATTATTTTGCCAAACCATCGTACTTGTGCCACTGAACTATTATTGATTGATCGACTATACTGTTATGGAGGCACAAAGATAATCTGATATGCATAATTGTTTTTATTTGATATGCATAGTCTGTTGGGCTTACACTCTTAAATTGTTTTAGCTCGTGGAGCAATAAGGCTGAAGTGAGTTTCTAGTCTGGATCGGGCTGAAGCCAAGCCAACTGAGCCATCTTTATTCCCTCCCGACTGTGATCGGTTGAGATACTCTAAACCTCCCGAGCAGCATCGATTGAGATGATCCTGGGCCTTTTGAGTTGACGATTACAACATCTCGACCTGGCAATTGTTACTGTTTGAAAAATGTTCATTGTCTTCATTTTGGCTTGTTTTAAGCTTCCATAGTTTCATGTTATCGAGCTTTATTGTTATTATTTACTCTAGACAGCCATCTATTATCTTGCCTTATTCCTCACTGAGTCCTTATGACTCACCCTCGTACTATTTATTTCTTTACAGACAAATATGAGACTGGAGGCTTGGACTAAGAGTTATAACTTGACTTTTTGTTTTAAGTTTGGTGAATGTATGTTCATATATTAATTCACCCGACAAATTGTATAAATCTTAGAAATATTGTGATATGTCAGGGATAACATGAGACTTTCGAACTGTATGTGTGATATCAAATATGTTGATATATGTTTTGAATTAAGATGGGTTATTAGTATGACTTCCGCACTCTGATATTATTGTATTAAGTTTAAAGCATGCTGCGAGTTGTGAGCATTGTGATTATTGGAGAATTTTGAAAAAATTTATGGGTCTATCTAATATGTTATTGCATGCTATAGGATTGATTTGAGTGGCATTCTGGCATTTAGGTGATATCCCAAGTGGGGGTGCTACAGAGGTGGTATCAAAGCTTGGGTTTGGGAAACCTAAGCTATACTGATACAGGATATGAGGAATCAACGTTTGGATGTTTTGCATATGTTGAGAAATTCTGTGTGATTTAAGGATTTGAGGTAAATTTGATTTATTTGATATTGATAAAGGAAGTTATGTATTACTGGATGGCTAATGGACATACAAAAGTGGATGACTTAGATTAATAAAGGAATGATTTTTGTGACTGGAATCGATGGATTTAGTAGAGATTAAATTTGAATCGGGAATCATCTGAGACGTAAACACTCAGGATAAGGAAAACTAAGTTATTGTATCAATCTCGGGAGTTCCTGCCGATTGGTTAGAATCTGATCTTTGGATATGATTCTCGAACTGTAGGAAATAAGCTTGACTATGGAAATGTTTTAAATGTGTATACTTGAGTTAAGGGATGCTTGGGGTATACCAGGATATGATCCTTGGATATGAAATTCTTGGTTAGTGGATGTTTGACTTTGGAATTTCTTAAGATAGGAATGAGATTGAGAAAAGGATAAGAGCCTCAGGTGTTTGAGACTTTAGCATATCTCCTTAAGTTCCACTCCTTAATGTTTATAGGTGAATCGGATCACCCAGAAAATAGAAGCATAGATCAGAGAGATTGAAGATATTTTTCAGATGTTAGGTTACCCAGATAACCTTAAACTTATAGCTACCATCCGTTCGTTGGAAAGAGTTGCACGACAATGGTGGATCTTGGTGAGTCAACAATGGGAGCATAAAACGATACCTTGTACCTGGGCTAATTTTGTGTGGGAATTTATAGATAGATTCATACCACGAGAAGTAAGAGATGCTTGGGAATAAGAATTTGAGAGTCTTACCCAGGGAAATATGACAGTGTGGCAATATGAAGCAAGACTCAATAGGTTGATTTTGTATGCACCACAAATATCGAGAAAAGAAGAATATAAGACAGAGAAATTTGTTACGGGATTGAGATCGGAGATACGACAAATCTTTGTGCCTTACAAGCAATCTAACTTCAAGGAAGCTTTAGCGAGAGCCTTACAAGTGGAACAAGGACCTCTTGAAGTATATATCTATGAGAAGAAGAGTAAACGAGGGAAAATTTCTGCACTAGAAATCACAGTGAGTAAGGAAAGTGGTTCAAGTAGGAAACAACAGAAGGTCCAAATTGGGATGCCAAGAAGAGGTTGTGGATCTTGTAGAGCTTTGAATCACAAGGAATCTAACTGATGGAGAAAGCTAGGAAGGTGCAAGGAGTGTGGTAGCGATCAACATTTCTTCAAGGATTGTCCTAGAAACAAGCAATCAACCACAAGGGCTCAAGAGGACAAGGAAAAACAGGTGGTTGAAGGTTCCACCTAAGTTTTAAATGGCAGATATCGAGTATGTTATCAATAATATAGAGGATTAGACTAGATGATTTGGTATCCGTAGATACATTTGTACACATATATATTGGGTAGTAGTAATTTTTGACCACTAGGACGCATAGTGTCGGTTGGGTTATCTAAATGTATGGGGCGATACCCTATACTCACTTTATCATTTTGGTTTTGATCAGGTAGATAGTTAGCTTAGCTATCTTGACATTTTGAACCTGTATACATACTAATGTATAACTCTTATCTGACATATATATACATAAATTCTGCCCTTGAATATTGATAACGAATTTGCTCCTTTTACTGCTATGAGATTATAGAATCTTGTTAAGTTTATATTTTTCCTCTTTTACTCTTTGTAAGATTGATAAATTTGAAAGAGTTGAGGATTGAGGTATTATTTCACAATTTATGACCCAGGTTTAGATATTTTAGAAGTATTCGGTATACTAGCATCCTATGGAAGCACATACACTATACACCAGTGCAGCAGGTCGTAGAGGAAGCTTACTTTTGTTGACGGGTCAACAACCAACAAGCGCCAAGGCGAGAGGTACCTGATTACTCTCAAGTCATGTAAGAAAAAGAGGTTTCGCAAAACCTTCAGTAGGTCAGTCAACAGACCTTCTGAATCAGAGGGGATCAAGATATGTGCCATAAGGACAATAGCTAGGTGGTAGAACGTGAGTTGTTAAAAAGGTGGCCAAAGATCGGACGTTGGAATGGTTCATTCGTCTCAATTCCCCAAAGTTCTCAAGATGCCCTGGTGATAGAGAGGCCGAAAAATGGATTGAGAGTTAGGAGAATATTTTCGAGATACTGCGTTATTCAGATGAGCGAATGGTTTGATTCGCCATGTTTATTTTGGAGAGTTCCACTTGAAGTTGGTAGAAGATAATTGATCAAATGTGGACGGCTAAAGAAACCCGCCGAACTTGGGAGAATTTCACCGAAGACTTCATGAATAAAAATGTGCTAGAGGTGGTGATGCAAGCAAGAAGGAGAGTTATAAACCTTATATCGGGGGCATAGTCTGTAAGTTAGTATGAAGCTACTTTTAGCCAACTGATACCATAAGCTCCCTACATATAAGATGAGGAAGGTCGACGGACCTAACATTTTGCATAAAGCTTGCGATCAGAATTGAGAAAGGGTTTGGCCACTTGCGAAATGTTAAAATTCAACCGAGCAATGAGGATACCGGAATTAGAAGCATCTTGTGAAAAAAATAAATCTAAAGATAACATCAGATCTTATTTCCCATCTTGCTAGTAGATCTAAAGACATGAACTTGTTGCAATAGGACAGAGGAGCTTATAACCTTATTGATGAGTGGATTGGGTTAGGAATCTTGGGAGCATGATACATAAACCTTATGAAGGATAGCCTAGAGAAATTTCTAGAGTTTTACCCCTTCAATCACTTAAAGGATCAGATAAGTAAAACGTAAAGATTGGAGTTAAGGAATGACGAGAAAAATTTGAGCATCAAATAAACTTGATGAATAAAGGAATTGAGGATACTAATTACTTTTGGGAAGGACCTTGCATTACTGAACAAGATTAGTAGAATAATAGTAGGAGCTTCACAAGACTCATCAAGTTTGAGAAGTGGGATGTCTTTTTAATCTGATGCATATATCAAGGTTCGATTAAGATTAAAGATAAAGAAAAGATATCATAGAATTGGAAAATTGAGGAGAAAGGTGGGCCAAGAACTGCCTTTTATAATGTAGACATTTTAAAATCAGGATAGTGTTGTTGGGATTAGTTTATAATGGTCTTGTTGGAACCTTTAAACTGCTTAGAATTGAGGAATTAGCTATATTACATATGTTTTTGGGTCATGATCTCGCGAACATTAAGGGAATGATCCTATTAAGGTTGCGAACACTTAAGTATGACCAAAAAACATATCAAAAGTACAAAAGTTCCTAGAGTTTTTCCCATTTGTACCACTGGTGTATTTAGGCTTTTCCAATCAGTAAGTACATAGGTGAAATCAACCAAGTAAATGCTAGGTGCATATATGCCTTGTAAAGGAAATAAGTGAAGTATGAACATAAGTTTTACAAGGGTAGAAGAATGGAGTCAAGTAATCTAATTTCACTACTTGGGGCAAGGAGTTATATGCTAAATAGATTAATAGCAAATGTAGAGAAAGAGGAGATTAAATGTTGGAAGAAGTAAATGGTAAAAAAAGGAAAATATTAGAAGTTCTGGGAGTCTGAGTTCAATTCTGAACTAATATATTTTTCTGTTCCACAAATGAGATATGTGTGCCAGAAGGAATGAACAAGAAATTGCTGGATAGAGCACACAAGATAAGATACAAGATCTATCCAAAAGACATGAGAATGTATTGGGACTTGGAGAAACAATTTTGGCATAAGGCAATAAAAAGAGAGTGAGATTGACTGACTGAATCTACATATTATCCGCTAGTTGGAACAGTACTCAGATGAGAATCTGGGGACAAATTCTTTTTAGGGGGGAGGATTGTAACACCCCTAAAATTCAGGATTTTGAAAAATAAGGATTTGGAAAATCAAGAATTTTGATGGGTTGGATTTTAGGACCCGAAATAAGTGAAAAAGGATTTAATTATAAAATTTTGAAAATTTTGGGGTCAATTTGCAATTCTCAGAGACTTGATTTGGACTAGCTTGAGAAAGTTTTGGGTTGCATGGTATTTATTTTGGGTCAAAGCGCCTAAAATCATGCACTAACTATTTCTTGGGGTTAAATTGAAGTGTTGCAATTCTCTGAAGGACTTAATTAAAGGATGAGGAAAAGGTTTGGGGTTGGATTGCAATTTCTGAAAATTGCATTTTGAATTGCAGTCAACTTTTTTTCCTATTTCTTTTCCCCATTTTCTTCTCCCTTTTCTCCTTTCTTCTTCCCGTTTTCCTCTCCTTTTCCGGCAACCTCCACGGGCGATGGAAATACCTCAAATTATATACCATTCTCTTCCTCTCTTCGAGTAGAACACAAAGGTACCAATTTCTTGCATGAGGCACCGGTGGAATGGCTGAAAAAAGGCCTGAAATTTTCGGCCATAGTGGGGTTTCTGGTGGGTTTTTGTTTTGGCAACTTTTCACGGCGAACTTGGGTACCATCTTGACGGGCTTAGCTCAAGGATTACGCCGGAGCTTTTTAGATTGTCTAACGAACTACCGTGGAAGGAGAAATTGCACAAAAATTGCATGGCGGTGTTGGTGGCGGGATTTTGGTTCTCCGGCCAAATGACGTCGGAATCAAAAATTGTTTAAGGGGTTTGATTCTTGGAGCTGAAGAGCATCTTCTGGTGGTGATGGTGACCAACTCTGATGGTAGTGGACAGCGGTGGCCGGCGGTGTGGTGGCGGTGACTGGACAAAATGTTCGTCTCGTCGAGGAGAAGACATGCATGAAAACTGATCGTTGTTTCTCCTTTTCATTAGCTCAATATTTGAGTAATTGTCCGGAAATCAAATTTAGCATTTTGCATGTATTTGTATACATGTATTCCTTATCCAAACTTTGTATTTAGAAGGTTGATGAGGGAAATGATCGATCAGAACAACCATGCAAAATATTTGAACGTTCATGCATAATGATTAAGATTTTTGAATCCCATATGGTATTATTTCATATGAACCTTAGGCTAGATAGCTTATTAAGTATAGAAAACCCTAATTTGTGTTATTGTGACTTAGGTAACAAAATTTGGGATGTTATAAAAAGTTGGATTGTTATTATTGATTAGCATGTGTTATAAGGGTTAAATGGGTAAGTTAAGAACTCAATCGGGTATAAATTGAAATCCGTAAATATTTTATACAACGAGTAAGTACAACAGGTTTTACAGCAATAATGTTTAAGCAAAGCCTTAAATATTATATTATTCAGGGAATATTGATTGGGATTGTAACTAAGTATGATTGATAGTGATATTTCGGATTAAACGAGAGTTTGATTTATAAATATTATTTTATTAGGTGGTGAGGACTTGGGGCCTGGAAACAAGTAGGATTCTGACTTACTGCTGAGATCTAACGAGGTGAGGATCCGCCAATCTGTCAACCTTTGTACCTATCGTTTCTTTGATAAACCCCTGTGAGGGTTGGTATTGCTTTGTTTATCGTACTCTATTTTATTGTTACCCTGTGTGGATTCGCCAATTTGGCAACCTTTGGACCTATCGTTTCCTTGATAAATCCCTGTGAGGGTTATTATTGCTTTGATTATCGTACTCTGTTGATTATTGTTGCCCCTGTGAGGGTTCTACCGATCGGTTCTTGATTTGTTTGAGCTGAATCTATAATTTTCGTTGAACCCGTTAGGCTCTACTGATTTGATATCTGTCGTGATTTGTTATTAATTCTCGAACCCTGTGAGGTTCTCTTGTGTTGAAATTGATTGATATTTGATCCGTTTTATTGAAAATGACTGTCCAGATCGACTTTTGTGAAGCTCTGTGAAAATTGTTTCTTTTTCTGAAAATTGAACTGTACGGCCAAGGAGCTTGTGTTTTCTTTAAAAATTGTTTGGAATGCAATGACTTACTGTTCTGGTGCCATGAACTTTTCACAGTGTAACTATATCATTCCTATTGAATTTGTGGTTTTGAATGTCAAATATCGTATTGATTTCCTGGATTGATCAGTATATCTTGGATTTGTCTTATTGGCATCATTGTTCAGCTATTCTGCCATGTTGGTAATTGATCGTTCAAAATATTGATTGAAAATGATACAGGAGAATTGTTGCGCTGAGAGCCTTGCCAAGCTGTTATGCTTGTGCTACTGTTTTGCCAAGTCATCGTGCTTGTGCCACTATTGCTGCCAAGGTGTTATGCTTGTGCTATTATTTTGCCAAGCCGTCGTGCTTGTGCCACTGAGCTGTTATTGATTGATCGACTGTACTGTTATGGAGGCACAAAGAAAATCTGATATGCATAATTGTTTTTATTTGATATGCATAGTCTGTTGGGCTTGCACTCTTAAATTGTTTTAGCTCGTGGAGTAATAAGGCTGGAGTGAGTTTCTAGTCTGGATCGGGCTGAAGCCAAGCCAATTGAGCCATCTTTGTTCCCTTCCGACTGTGATCGGTTGAGATGCTCTAAACCTCCCGAGCAGCATCGGTTGAGATGATTTCGGGCCTTTTGAGCTGACGGTTACAGCATCCTGACCTGGCAATTGTTACTGTTTGAAAAATGTTCATTGTCTTCATTCTGGCTTGTTTTGAGCTTCCATAGTTTCGTGTTATTGAGCTTTATTGTTATTATTTACTCTAGACAGCCATCTATTGTCTTGCCTTATTTCTCACTGAGTCCTTATGACTTACCCTCGTACTATATATTTCTTTACAAACAGGTATGAGATTGGAGGCTTGGACTGAGAGTTATAACTTGACTTTTTGTATTAAGTTTGGTGAATGTATGTTCATATATGAATTCACCCTACAAATTGTATAAATCTTAGAAATGTTGTGATATGTCAGGGAGAACATGAGACTTTTGGACTGTATGTGTGATATTATATATGTTGATATATGTTTTGAATTAAGATGGGTTATTAGTATGACTTCCGCACTCTGATATTACTGTATTACGTTTAAAGCATGCAACGAGTTGTGAGCATTGTGATTATTGGAGAATTTTGAAAAAAATTATGGGTCTATCGGATATGTTATTGCATGCTATAGGATTGATTTGAGTGACATTCTGGCATTTGGGTGATATCCCAAGTGGGGGAGCTACAATATTAATAATATAGAATATTTTTATTGATTAACATTATTATATACATATCTAAAACTAAATGCCAATATTCAATAACCACCATAAAAACTAATTGTTTTAAAATTATATTAAAATATAAGATGCAAAAATATTAAGTATCAAGATATGAATAAGAGTCATATATAACAAATTAATGAATAGATAAATTTTAAAATTAAAAAAATTAACTACTATAATTAAATAAAAATTATCAAAATAAAAAATAAAAAATATTACAAAATTATGACCAAATCACTAAACCCTACCTCTCCCATTTACATTTCAATTTCACTCTCTCCATTAGTCAAACCAGTTGCCCAGTCTTAAATTTTATTTTCATCTGTATGTACCATTCTCGCCGGCAAAAGGGCCAATGAGATGCTCGTCGTGGAGTCTAGAGGGCTTTCGAGATGCCAAAGTCGGGATCCAACAAATCTACTGGCTCCCACCCGAGGAGGCTAGAAATTGGCCTTGCGAGCCTAGCTTCTGCTGGGCTCCCACCCAATGAGGCCAGTTTCTGCTCAGAAGTTGGCATCGGGTGGGACTGTGGGAGGCCAGCTAACTTCTGTTGGCCTCCCATAGTCCCACCAGAGGAGACCAGCAGTCTGTTGTTGGTCTCCTCGAGTGGGATGCCAGCTTCTATGGGAGGCCAGTTGCATCCCAACCCATTTTTCTTTCTTTTTTTTTTTTATTTAAATTTATTATTATTAATAAATAATAGTGATGTTTTATTTAATTGTGCAGGTTTGAAATATTGCATTTTTGGGCATTGTAAAAGAGAAATTATTTTAGTGTTAAAGTTATAATTATATGAATTGTGATTATGAATTATGTACTCAATTTTTTAAGTTATAATTATATGAATTATGCTTTTTGATTATATATTGATAAACATTCTTATATGATTTAATGGTTGCTTTTGGTGTACTTTTTCTTTACATTTTTTTCATTTATGGAGATTATTTGTCAAGTATATTATAAGTCTTTTTTTCCTCCTTAATAGATAATATCTTAAATTTTACTACTAATATTTTGTTATTATGTTTTGCAGTGTTAAACAAATGAGAAGTTCAAGTATGTTCGTTTAGTTGGATTGTATGAAGAATTTTCTTATATTGAAGTGAATTTTGTATTTCGTTTCTTTCTAAGTGTTGTATTATATATTGAAGATATTATTTCTGTTTGATTCTTGAGGAAATTTGTATGTTTATTTGATATTTGGAGTACGCTAATTTTATTGTTTATTTATTGTTTTTTTTCTAGATTTTATTATGCTATTTATTTGATTTTTTTAATGAAATTTATTAGAAAAATATTTATTTATCACAAGTTAACGAATTTGGATATTCGGATATATGTAAACGGATATTCAAATATTTATAAACGGATATTCGAATATATTTATAAATAAATAGTCCTAATAATTATAATCGGATACGGATATATCCGAATTCGGATAATATCCGGTATATATGAATACGGATGTTATTAAAAAATATACGTCAGATACGGATACAAATATGGATATTATAAAACTTAAACGGATACAGATACAGATACAGTGTCACTGTACCGTTTAGTATCTGTTTACAGCCCTAACTGGGTGTACCTAGGAGGTCAACTATAGTTCGACCATTGGTGGATCTACTAGTTGGACCTTCCAAAATATCAATCCCACACGACAAGTGATTAACTTTTATGTTAGTTTTGCGATAATTGTTGTTGCCACTGTCGACCAATGAGTAGGCGTGTAAATGGATATTAAACAGATCGGATATACTATTTTCATATTCGTACACATTTAACTTTTTGAATATTCGAATTTGGATATCAATTTGACGAAAATTTAAAAATGATATCCGAATTTGTATTGTCGGATATCGGTCGAATTTGAATATTTTCGTATTCAATTATACTTATTCAGATACATACATATTTGATTAAACTTATCCGTATTCAAGTTATTTTTTTATAATCTTATTTTGATAATTATGATATCTATTTATGAATATTCAAATATATGAATCTATGAACCTATAACAAATATATTTCTTTAATTAATAGAAGGAACTATAAAATTTCATTAAAAAGAAAGCTATCAAACAAATAGCACAATTTCTAATTAATAATTGACTTTATAATTGATTATTAATACTAATTAATATTAATAATGGTATTTAAGTATATTAATTATAAATTCAACTAACAATTATTATGTTGATTAACTTTATTCTTCAATTTTTTTTATCTATATTACAATAATTTTTTAAAATTTATTCTTTTCTTTCCTCAATTCTCCAATTATAATATATATATATACATACATACACTAGTGTAGAGTGCGCGTGCCCGTCGAAATAATTAAATGTATATTTTTATGTTATATATAATTTTTAAAAAATATTTTTTTTTGGTAATAATTAGATATAAATTTTGTATAGTCTGAAAATATTATTAAACATAAAAGGACTATGGTATAATGTAATTATACCTAAAAAAAATCTATAAAAAAGAAATAACATAGAAAATGCACTTTGTAATAGTATAATAAATTTAAGAAAATAAAAAAATATGAAATAATGAGATTCAGTTCGTCCAAGAAAGAATAAAAAGGAAAAATCTCAAGTAAACAATAGAATATGTATCTCTAAAAATTTTCATAATATTCTTATTATGAATACTGTAGTTGACATATAAATTCTAGAAAAAGCAACAATATAACATAATCAGTATGTTGCAAGAAAATATGACCATTTGAATTATGATGTTCCATACATTCTAACACCCATAACCAATTGTTAAATAATTATAATTTTATTTGTTGAATTCTATATTATGCAATTATATTTCAATAAAAAAGCATACAATAGTTGCTTGTTTGTTAAGAAGAAAATTTGACTCCAAATTTACTTTTCATAAAATAGTGGATATTATAAATATAAAAGCGCATGATTAAAGATAATCCAACTCAAAATAAACAAATTTCCTGCTTGCAATATTGAAATTTGGGTTAGAAAAAGATAGAATAATAACTATTATACCACATATAATTTTCTATTATGTAGTAATATATAAGACTATATCATTACTGAGTGAAATTAATTAATAAATTTTTTTTCTTAATTTTAACTATATGTCAAAAATAGATATATTACATAAAGTTGTTCTACCATATTCTGCTTATATATAGCAGCAGACTTCAAACACCTCATTTTCTAATTTTTTAAAATTTTGAGAATTTGGAACTATACCAAAAAAATTAATTGTGCTATATGATGCAGCATAGTAACATACACTTAAATTCTATCGTCTAATATTACTAAATAATATTTTCCATACTAATATTGTATGCACAGCCTACATAAAATTTAATACATATATATATATATATATGTGTGTGTGTGTGTGTGTGTGTGTGTATGTGTGTATATATATATTCACAAGCAAAGAGGGTCTGTAACTCCATATCAGAAAATAATTTAGGAAGACATACTTTTCATTCACGTCAAGCTCCCAAAATAGCAAAAGTTTGGTCCTCCACTCCAGTTGATTTCATCTAACATTTCTTTAATTAATATATTCTATCTAACTCCCACAACCTTGTTTTAGTAAAATGAGTAGCATTAAGCCCTTGTTTATTTACATTTCACTCTCACCATATTAACCAACTAAAAGATTAACTGATGTGGTATTTAAATTAAAATTTATCCTATTCCAATTTCAATCAATCGTTTCATTTCAAAATATTTTTCAACAACTTATAAAACAACAATAAAAAAAAAAGGTCATATTCCCCAAATTCGCTTTTAAAATACATTTGCGTGGAGTATTTTGTCCAAAACAATCAAAACATAACCAACAAATTAATAAAAAGATTGAAAAAGTACATAATCCCATAATGCATAAATAGAACCTTATAATTTCCTCCATTGATTCAAACTAATAACCACTAATCCTTCAAACATGAAATTCTCACCGGAGAAATCCAAGAAACCTTATGCGTGCTCTGCTGAATCAGTTCTTGAAATACTTGAAGATAGATGAGACTAAGTGTCAAGATAAAATAAATGATGCCCTACACCAGGTAGCAACAGATACTATAAAAGTATTACTTGGATTTTTATTGTAAACTGTCATTGAAAATTATGAACATATAGGAAAGTCGTGCTTGCTAGTCAGAAGATATTTTATTGGAATTATCATGAGAACAATCTTTACCAAATATCTTATCCCATAAAATATACAAATTATGTATAAATTTTAGGTTGCATCTCTCTTACATGAAGTGATCATTGAATATGATATAAAGCTAGGAAAAAGAGATGGCTTTAGATCCTACTGGCACCCTTTTACGGAAGAAAATTCTACATGCTTAGCTTCATTGAAAGAATATGGCTTGCATGGGATGTGTATTGGAGATACCAAATATTAAATTTATTTCTATATCTAGTAATTTAAACATTTAGACGGGATGGCCATTCCTAAAAGTCTCCATCCCAAAGCTAGACAAATAATATAATGAGTGCATTAAACTACGAGACAAATATCGGAGTAGACTTAATACCAATGCGAGTGTTATGGTTGTTACTATGAGAGAAATACTTAGCTTCTTTCAAGGAAAATAGATAACTATTTCCAGAACAAAAGAAATCACGAATTTATCAAAAAGTAAAGACAAACAACTAACAAAAATTACTAAAATAAAAAATTATTTAAAATTTGAAAATGGAGCTTTGGGGGGATATGCTATTTTTTATGAGAGAAAGAGAGAGAGAGAGATTTTATGGCTACACCAAGATAGTGGCGACATTGAATCACATCCTCAGATTAGAGAAACACCTCATCAGCCAAATAACATATAGAGGCACCAGTGACATTCCAATCAAAAACACTATCACCAGAACCCTTTTTCATCCCCTGTCGCAGAAGAGCTAATGAAGCTAATCCATCAGCAAAGCAAAATCCAGCGAAAATTTGAAGAAGTTTTGTAAAATAATATCAATTGTTAGATGAATATGTTCTATCCCATTCTTCATATGCAGTATATGCAAGAAAACGTGTGAGTAAGAAATTTTCAGATGAACATGAATGCACAATGATTTGATCAAATGACTATAACGCAACCCAAAGTTAGGAGAGTCATTTAGTTCTCCCATTATCACCATGAAGACATCTAATCAGATGAACAGCCAGAGGGATTTAGTTCAGACTTCAGCGGGTTAACTAGATTTTTCTAAAGCAAGGTATCTTAAAACAATCGTAGGTCATGACTGGATTGAAAGAAAGACCAATAAAGCAATAGATAGATGAATTACTAAGTCTTTCCTGTTCAAAATGAGCATGAACAGTGATAATAAAAATAACACAAGGTCGGAACCTTCCCATGCAGTTTTAGTCATTCAAGAATAAAGACAGCAATCCAGTCGTTATACAAGTAGAATTTTTGGCAAATCTAACTTAAAGAACGGGGATAGATAAATAAAAGCTTAATCATTACAAACCGAATGTGTTTCTGTTAAATGAAAGGTCACCTCATATATCCTTTTGAAATACCTTTTTTGGCAAAGTATGTAAAGTTGCACAACCATGCTAAGACTAAACCTATTTATTTAAAAGAATAAATATTCTAACCTTGAGAAGACAATTTGCTCATAATGTTGACTCTGTAAGCCCCATTATGAAAGATATAACCATAAGAATGAGCCCAATGAAAAAATGTACCAAGAGGACAATATTCTGCACAATATAAAAAATTTCAGCACTCGAGTACAACAAAATCCCAAATATCCACAAAACAAGTTCTAGGATAAATACATGTGTTTTTGCTATGTTCAGAAAAGAAAAAAATGAGGCAATAAGTAGATGATGCTATCAATAATCCATATCCTAGGAACATGAGGACAGTCGAGAAGAAAGAGTCCATCCTAATGAACTGATATAAGCCGGCATAACAATGAGTTTCAGCAAAGTTGTTGGATAATTAGACGAATCTTGACCTTAACATTTTTAAATTAAGTTAATAACAACTTGACAAAAGGAGAATTTGGTCATGTGGATTTTATTACAAAAACAAACATATAACTTCTATTGTTCCCAGAAAATAATCATTATCAAATCATTTAGTTTTCTGTTAAATTCCAACATATGTTAAATAAGCAGAGCCTATAATATTGAAAAATGTATTGCCAGTGCAATGTAAGACAGAAATTGATGGTGGCACATAGTCCCAATACATACCAAACATAAAAAAGAGAAATACTACAAAAGATGAAGGAAATAAGAAGCCGATGATGTCCCAAAGAATGTGGAATCCCAATATGACAATGCAAACACCTAAAAGGGGATCAAATAGACACAACATAAAGATTGTCAACTCATAGAACCTTGAAAGAACTAAAGAAGATAAAAATTTTAAAGAAAATAATCATACCCCACAAATAAGTTGTTGATGTTTGGCTTTTACTTCACGTTCCTGCATCAAGAAGATGTATGGAAAAAATGAACAGAATACCATGGCATGGTCTATAACCAAACAAAAAATTACAATAGTAGAGCATATCCTAAATTTACAGTTAAGACAAGGACAAACTGTCCTAACCTACAGCGGCAGAGCACTTAATACATGGTAACACTGTAATTAGCAGCCACTCATCCAAAAGAGAGGAAAAGATATAAACCAAAAAAATAAATTAAAAAATATGAAAGGTGGGGTACCCTAGTTCAACACCTAGTACAGTAGCTACAGAAATGCGTATGTATTTGGAGAACAATCACTCCAAGTTTGATTGTGGAATGTCATACTTAAATTTCCTCATAAAATCACCTCATTTTCTTCCCTCACAAAGTTTTTAGTTTTTCAAAAGCTCTAAAACATAGTCATATAATCAAAACATGCATAAAACTTTTCTACAAAGAAAATAAAAAGAAGAGTGAAAGCTGGAAAAGGAAAATTTAATTACCTAGCAAACCGAATGAAGAACACAGGTAGCCAGTCCATATAGCATTCCAAATTGGGAAAAAGAGTATGGAAATGTTAACAACACTTGTGCTACCTAAAGTAAGAAAAAGATCGAAAAAGTTAACAGAATTTAATGATGAAATAAGATAGTAAAAGGATTCTAAGACAAAAATAGCTTATTTACAAGAAATGGGGTAAGTAAGACTGAGACAACCTATAATATTCAATTCATCTTTCAATTATTAGCCTTCTGGCCATCTCCACTTTATTGCATGCAAAAGTTATGATAATATTTCTTAAAAGAAAAGACACTCTTAAGTTTTATTTAATATTTAGCATCTCAACAAAATGTCACATACCTCAAGAGCTTTTTGCACAAAACTCATTTTCTCAAGTTCTACAAAGCCAAAATAAAAACCTTGTTACTACAGCAAAAATATTAGGACTGGTTATTTTCCAATTGTTAATACATTTATAGAGATAGTAAGCATTCATTGTGTATTAAATTAATTAAGAACACAAAAGATACTTGTTTGCTTCTAACTTGAATTCCATTACTTTTGATAGTCCCAAATTTCTTTAGTACTTCAGCAAGTAAGGTATCCGTAGAATTCACCAGAAGGCCCTTAATGTATATTGAGTAAACATCAACTGCAACAATTAGAGAATTACATAATTTGAGAAGTACATGACATTGCAATTCAAACAAAAACAAATGTTCTCTGGATGCCATGAATAAAGGGAATGGAATATTCAACATTGCATGCCTTCATTATCTTGGATATTCCCATTATCAATAGATTCCATACTGGAAGCCAGTCTATTAGTTGCTGTGGTAAAAATTGGGCTCACTTGCTCAATGTTTTCTAGTGGAGCTGTCCAAGGAGCAGCCTGTCGAAGTGAGAACGTTGCAATAATTTCCTTGAGATACTTCATGTCACACCCTAAAAATCCAACCATACATTCCAGTATCGAGACGTGAAACTCAATTCCAAACAAATAATATCATGTAACCAAAATCATGATCTTAAATAATAGAAAATCCAAACATGAAAAACTCGAAATACCCAATTCTCTATCAACTAGAAGTTAATTAAACAATATAAAGAAAAACAAGAACTAAATCCTCAACATGACAATGATACTAATACTACTAATTCCTCATCAGAAGTCTTCCAACTCTGATTCTTGTCATTCAACATCCTTATTAGAGCTAGGGTCTAAATATACCAAAAAGAAGTTTAAAATATAGGAGCATGAGTAAAGACTTAGTGAGTGCCAAGTGTGTGCAATGTGAGTTCACGAATTAAAATGATTTGTATATTGAAAATATTCGAGAAAAATATAAGTGGAAATCATTAAATAGTCAGGCAGTAACAAATCAAGAAGTTAATAAATAGTTTCATAAACTAACAACTTAAATGCGATGATCAAACAGTGTTTGCTGTAGCCAGTCAACCTTATGACTCCCACAGTAACAGTCCCTTATAGCTCTGGGTAAGGTGCGACCTTACCAAAACAATGCCTGAGCCAAGTCCTTGGGAAATCCTACGACTTACCTTAGCCACAAATGACTCTGCTGTGCAAAGGGTTGTAAATGGATATTTGAAAATTCGTTTACCATTCGCATTTGTATCCGTTTATACAAAAAATATCCATATCCATTTAAAACGGATATTATCCGTATTCAATTAGTAGATATTCGATTATAAATGGATACGAATATGGTAAATGCGTATTCGATCTGAATATATATTTATTAAATAATATATTATTTATATTTTTCAATAAAGATCTCATAATCCAAATATGTAAATATATATAAATTAAAATTGAAGAATTAGGTAGAAAAAAGAATAAATTTAAAAAATTATTTTAATATAGGGAAAAATTTGAAGAATAAAGTTAATCAACATAATTATTGTTCGTTGACTTTATAATTAATATACTTAAATGCCATTATTATTATTAATAAGTACTAATAATCAATTATAAAGTCAATTATTAATGAGAAATTATGTTATTGGTTTGATTGTGATGAGGGTTTGAATTGTAATACAAGTGCTTCGATTCCGATCTCTGTAGGGGTTAATCCCAAAGGTGGATATCTTCTGTTGATGATATTTGAGAATCCTGCAATCAAGGCAAATGTTAGGCTAGCCGAGTGGCCCTTGGCTTTGGCCCTCCGACGCTCAAGTCAGTATCTCCGGTGTCTCACACTGAAATAAGATAGATTCAGTGTGTTTTTCGCATACCTTGTGAGGCAAGACAGATGAGTTTTTATATTCTTCCCCTTGTAGGAAAATGACTGATAAGCCTTTGGCTTACCCTTGGGGTCTTCAGCCTCCTCAAAGGGGCAATTAGTCTATTCCCCCATTTGAATTTTGCCAGCTAGATGTCCTTTCAAGCTACAGGACGGGACGGTATACGGGGTGGCGCCTGCCGTGTCAGACAGTGAGGGGATGGCATGCGCCATTAATGCGGTGGCGTGGTGCCAGTCCACGCATTTAATGCGGTGGCAGGGCGCTGTGTAGAGCTCGACCTCCTGTCAGCCTAACTGGGGTCGAATATGGTCGATATCGTCCGAGGGCTCTGAGGCGCCCGCCTGGGCGTGAGGGGGCTGGTCGAATATTGTTGACATGTCCCATGGGCCCTGGGCCGTTGTCTGGACGTTGGGCCCTTCGGGCCACTATCTAGTCGAACATGGTCAACGTGGGTCATGGGCCCTGGCCCGTTGTCTGGACGTTGGGCCCTTCGGGCCACTATCTGGTCGAATATGGTCGACGTGGGTCATGGGCCCTGGGCCATTGTCCGAAACGTTGGGCCTTTTGGGCCACCCTATATCAAATTGATTTCGTTTTAATGAAATTATATGGTTCTTTCTATTAATTAAAATATGTATTTGTTATACGTTCATAGATTCACATATTTGGATATTCGTAAATGGATATCTAAATAATTATAATCAAATATGAATATAAAAAAATAATTTGAATACAGATAAGTTTAATAAAATATGAATGCATCTGAATAATTATAATCGAATACGGATATATTCGAATCTGACCGATATCCGATGGATACGAATTTGGATATCATTTTTAAATATCCGACAAATCCATATCGGTATCCGAATATTCAAAAAGTTAAACGAATACGAATATGAAAATAGTGTGTCCGATCCGTTTAATATCTTTTTATACTACTAGTTGTGCACTGGTGGGATTAGGCCATGGGGACGTAAGGTTCAACCGGCGAGCTCATTGCTGCTCGATCAAGTCTCTTGCACACCCAAATTAAGTTAGATCCAACTAACAATAACAGTAGCAGTAACAGTAAAATCAGTCATCATGTTGATCATCGAATTTAATTGCTAGTGTAGAAGTATTAAAAATCATAAAAGAACATGTTTTCTTTCATCTAGAAATAAAATAAAAAAAATTTCTTTTTGTGCATAGTGGAATACATATATAGTGAAGTGTAAGCTGAAAACAAGTCACGAGTAAATTATACAGTAGCATATATCATTTTGGGTTTTGAAACATAATAATATATAGTATTTATAGGTTTAGGCACTCACTGTACTTATCAACTGATTCAAGAACCAACTTTGACGTGTGAAGTCCCAAATCACCTGTTCACACAAAATAATATTTGACTTAATTAACATTTCGATCCATTATGAATAATAGCTATCTGTGCCAATTCTACCTTAAGTAAGTCATCCCTATCTTTAATTCTATTCATTAAGTCTCATCCCTAAATTAATTATTTCTACAAAAAATAACCAAGTAATTAAATTTTATTTAGTTACAAACTTAATTAGCTAAGACCAAAACGGCAATCCCTAATCCTTTAGTTTTCCTCTAGAGTTGGGTCTCCAAATACAAGTGAAAAATAATTATTCCATATAGTCCCGTATGGAAATTCAATTTGTAAATGAAAATAAGAATATTTATAATTATGTTCATGGATATGTTAACATATATGTACTTATGTAAGTATAACTATAAATTTTTTTGTATAGCATGTCGGTAAGTATACCATATGTATGTTGGATTAAATTAACCCTATAATTCTTAGTTGAAAATTATATGAGATTAGTTACTATTGAGAACTAAAGTGGAATTTTTGCACAAGCTAAAAACAAGAAAATCCCCTGTAGTCAATATGTGTGATTTTTTTTTTCTTTTGTTTTCATAAATGTGGTTAGGATTAACTATATCCCTATTCTTATTCAAGCCATCTATTTTCCTATCAAAACTATTGTCCTATTTAAATACAAGCACAACCATGTTTCAATAAAAGGAATCAGATCCTAAGGAAACAAATCCACCAAATATTATATAAATTATTTCCTTAATACTCTAAATTAATAGACATAAAATTTGTGGGGGCTATCTACTACTTTTGAACCTAAATAAGATGTATTATTTTAATCAAACCAATTCCGCAAAGTGATCTAATTGGATAGCCAAAAAAGACATAATGCATGAAATAAATTATGCTATTAAATAATGGATAGTGTGTGGTAGTCCCCAAAATTCATACCAAATTGATAGCAAAATTGCAAAGGATCCAAGTCTCCTCGATGTATCTACCATGCGTTTTGCCAGGGCCACAATCTCATCTCTTTATCCCTTTATGTAGTCTACTATAGAAGGTGACAATTGCTACCAAGCTGGCGTATATAGCACCTCCCACCACATAAGTGTCTTGTTAAGGAAGCATCCAATCCATTTCCAATTCCACTAGGCCTGGTATCGTCATCTTATTGTGGCTTACTCGCCTGGAGGTAAACTACCCTTACCATTTTCTATCTGGCTTGGATTTACGGAGGGCTTCCTTCCCACTCTTCCTCAATCCTCCTCTTCCGCCTGGGGTCTCTTCCCATTCGCCACCGCGAGCAATTCGTTGGGTAGAAAAGGGCACAAAAATCTCGTGACTTCCCTTGTCTCCAATGAAAACATACTTTTTGTTGCTAATAGATGTTAACACAAAGCACACTCTCTTTATTGTATCAGTCTCTCCAGATGGGTAATGATCGAAGGGAAAAGAGGAAGAAAGTGGTCGATAGCATATAGCGGCGTTGCAAAGGACAGCGGAGACGAAACGCCTTAATAGGCCGTGTATTTTCGCTTATTGTGTGTGGGGAGAGAGAGTGAGAGAGAGCAACAGCAGTAGTAGCAGAATTTCATGGTTCTGGTTGCAAAGGTAGGGTTTTTGAAGGAAAATAGGGGGGTTTGATCCATAGGAAAAATATATACAAGGGGAGTGTTTGATATAAGAGGGATTCTTATTAATGTGTTCCTTTTAGGAGTAGGATAACTCTTTTATAATTTTATTACATTTATTATTGATTCCTATGATATCAATGATTTAAGTCTGAGTATTGATAACATTTTAATTCAAGTAAAATTACAACTTACCCTCTCCCAAAATTAAAATATCTACAAATATACCCATATATATGAAACTAAATAACAGTTATCATTATTTGGCCATGAGATAACTTAATGTTGTATATATATTTTAATGAAAAGATACTTCATGTCTTACTACAACTTTAACTGAAATAATAAATAAAATAAAATAAGGTAAATTAATCAATTAAATACGAAGTAAAATTTTGGGGCATTACACCTCACCTAAATAATATTATGAGGCATAGATACTGGCAACTAATAGGGCAACCAAAAAGCTTTCCACCGCTCATACTTACTAAAGAGTAGTAGGAATAAATAAAATAGAGACATATAATCCAATCAGAACTCAGATCATGATCTATAGTGATAGAAAGTCCAAGTGGCTTAAACTGACACAAATACAAAGGCATACTGAAAGTTAAAAGACGATTAAGTTCTTATAAACAGATAGTACCTAGTTTAAGGTATAATCCAAACACATCTCATGATGTTACTTTTAACTATAAATAAAAGAATAAAAACTCACCCACACAATGAAGATATTCAACACCATGAGGTGTACCAATAGTAATCTTCAGTCTTGTGCTCCAACTTTATGGCTTCTGGTTGGGCTCTAAGTCTAACAACGATTAACAGTAAATTGAGAAAATGCTTTAAAATGTTGGATTAGAATGGAGAATTTCACCAGATTACCAAACAGATGATTCTCCAGTCTACCCATTAGCATATACTCATAAATCAAGAGCCTCTATTCACTACTCCTCCTCCTCCTACTGCTGCTACTGATGTTGCTACTGCTACTGTTGTTGCTGCTACTACTCCTATTGTCGCTGCCGCTGCTGCTACTACTGTGACTACTGTTGCTGCTACTGCTACGGCTACTTTTGCTACTGCTCTTATTGTTGTTGCTGCTGCTACTGATACTGCTGCTGCTACTACTATTCCTACCACCACTACTAATACTGTTGCTACTGCTAATACTACTATTGCTACTGTTGCTACTGCTACTACTCCTGCTACTACTGCTACTGCTACTACTACTGCTACTGCTACTACTCCCACTATTGCTAATGCTACTACTATTACTCCTCATCCTCCTCCTCCTCCTCCTCCTCCTACTACTACTACTATTACTACTACTACTTTTACTGCTACTGCTACTACTAATGCTACTACTACTGATGCGGTTGCTGCTACTACTATTACTGCTGCTGTTGCTTCTGCTCCTGCGACTGCTACTACTATTCCTGCTCCTACTACTGTTGGTGCTATTGCTACTCTACTCGTACTGCTACTGTTGTTACTAGTGCTACTACTATTATTGCTACTACTCCTACTACTGCTACTCCTACTACTGCTGCTGCTGCTACTACTGCTACTGTTCCTGCTCCTGCTCCTGTTCCTACTATTGTTTCTGCTGCTGTTGTGGCTGCTACTACTACTACGACTACTACTCCTGCTGCTGTCGTTGCTGCTCTTGTTGTTGCAACTGCTACTACTTCTACTACTCCTCTTTCTACTGCTACTGCTACTCCTTCTATTGCTATTGCTACTACTACTACTACTACTACTACTACTACTACTACTACTACTACTACTACTACTACTACTACTACTACTGTTGTCGCTGCTGCTACTACTACTACTCCTACTCCTACTACTGCTACTGTTGTTGTTGCTGCTGCTACTGCTACTACTACTCCTGCTGCTACTGTTGTTGTTGCTGCTGCTACTGCTACTGCTACTACAACTACTGCTGCTGCTACTACTATTGCTACTGCTGCTGCTACTACTATTGCTACTGCTGCTACTACTACTATTACTACTACCACCACTACTAGTATTGCTTCTACTGCTAATACTACTGTTGCTACTACTATTACTACTATTGCTACTATTGCTACTATTGCTACTGCTACTACTACTACTACCATTACTGCTAATACTACTACTCCTACTGCTACTACTACTACTTTTACTGCTACTACTACTGCTGTTACTGCTACTGTTGCTACCCCTACTGCTGTTGCTGCTCCTACTGCTACTATTATTGCTACCGCTACTATCGTTGTTGCTATTGCTGCTACTCCTACTGCTACTGCCACTGCCACTGCCACTATTACTAGTGGTAGTAGCACTTAATTTATGTTCAAAATGAGAATCTTAATGCTTTTAATTGCATAAGTAATTTGTATTACTCAAAGAAAAATTTTATGCATCTGGAAACCATATGCGATTACTGCTAATCTCTAAAATAGGGGACTGTGTACTTGGGCATATTTGCTTGGATGAAGACATATATCCATTATAATTCATTGTATACTTTGTTGGATTTGGGCCTGGTAAGAAATTCATGGCCCGCAACTGTTTGAACAAATTGGTGGATGTGCAATCTAATCAATTTGAAGGGATGGAGACATCCTATATCTTATCTTTGCTATGGTGGGATGAGAAACAAAATACCTAATTTGACCTCATGTTTGTACAAAAGTGTGAATTACATTTTTTTATTTCTTTTTCTTTTTTTTTACAAAGGATTTTTTAGTAATTTCCTGTATCATCCCAAATATTTAATCCATCCAAGTAAGCAATCAACTTAACTATTCCATTTCATCATTCATTTCATTCCATATAGGAAATATAATATAAAAAATATAAAATTATCTCATCCTTAATATCATCCTTCATTCCATCCTATTATTTTACATCTCATCTACAAAAGTAAAAGAGGCTAAAAGTATAATTAAAATTGCTAATGATATAATTGATATGCAAAAATATTTTAGCAATCCCCTTCATATGGGGATTGTTTGGAGACTTACATGGATATATTAAACCTTCTCATGGCATCGTTAAGTGGTGCACGAGAGGTTTCAAGAGTGGAATTCCTAATAACAAAATGTAATATGGCTTAAAGAAAGCAAGCAACTACCAACCACACAATAGAACATATTTCTAGTTTTAGGGAAAAGGGAAATGGAGCGAGTATTCTTAAGTTCATCATTAAATATACACTCGATATAATTTAGAGATAGAAATGTAAAATGAACGTAATCTTAAAGCACATAAATCATCAACATTATATCCATAACAGGATCTTGAATAAATAATTGTCACGTATTTAAGGGTGCTTACTTGATGTGGAATTCGATATAATTGTACAAGAAAATTGACCTTGATTGGCTTTAGGTTGATTCCTTCTTACAATCGATTTCTCTCCCTTAACCTATGTATTCTTTAGCAAAAAACTTGATGTAAAAGTTTTTCTTTTGTCTGCTAACCCTACTTAGGTGGAGAGAGGACCAATTATATATATATATATATTAGAGAGTAACTTTAAATTTGGTAAGTCCATCACATACCAGAATCAATGGCTCAGATTTATTCCACTATTAAATAGGAAATTTTTAACCAAATAGGAAACTTAATCAATCACTAAAGATTAGAATATATGGTCAACTTTTGGACCACAATTCTAACATTCTCCCACTTGATTCGATATTTTGTAACATTAATAGTGTAAACATTAGGTGTGCATGAATAAATCTCATAATGCCATTTTTTCATCATAATTGACTTTAACATAATAAATCACATAGTGAGATTATGGCGGTCATACACTTTCAAATTGCATACTCCCTTTCATACTCTACCACACTAGCAATTCATCATATTAGGTCACATAAGATACATATATATATATATATATATTACGTAATGACCCATAATTTTCTTAAAGACATATTAATTTCTTGTTCAAACATTAAGTGTACACAAACATAAGGAACAAGAAACAATATATGAAAATTAGAAACATATCATTATTGAGCTTAGGAGTGTGCCATCATCATCATAAACAATTGTTAATACAACCAAGACCCATTCTATGTACATGCTCTTTAAATGTCTTTGGTTGTAAGCCTTTAGTTAACAAATCAGCAACTATGATATCCGTCCTAATATGTTCAATACACACTCTATGTTTCTGAACCTCTTCCTTAACAGAATAATGCTTTAATTCCATATGCTTAGCATCTCTAGAATATTTGCCGTTCTTGGAAAAGAAAATTGCTGCAAAATTATCATAGTAAATTTTCAGCAACTGGTAATAATGTCGACAACCTCAAGTCCTGAAATAAAGTTCCACAGCCATAATGCATGAATTGTGGCTTCATAACATGCTACAAACTCAGCTTCCATAGTGGATACAGCAATGACAGACTATGTGGCACTTTTCCATGGAATTGCTCCTTCTGCTAACAAGAATAAGTAGCCAAACATTGACTTTCTACTATCAAGGCATCCAGTAAAATCTAAATCCAAATATCCAATCACTTCTCATTGATTAGATCACCTAAATGTGAGCATATAGTCCTTAGTTCCTTGAAGGTATCTCATTACTTTCTTTGCAACATTCCAATGCTCCATACCAGGATTGCTTTGATATCGGCCAAGCATTCCAACTACGAAACTAATATTAGGTCTGGTACATGTTTGCAAATAGATCAAATTACCCACAACTATATGGAATAGATTCCATTTCCTTACGTTCCACATCATTCTTTGGACATTTGCATGAGACTAAACTTATCCCCTTTCTGTACTCGGACAACACCTGATGAACATTTGTTCATATTAAATCTCTCAAGAATTTCTCAATATAAACTTTTTGAGAAAATCCTAACAATCCTTGTGATCTCTTTTTGAATATTGAAATTCCAATCACATAGGATGCCTCTCCCATATCTTTCATTTCAAAATTCTTACAGAAAAAGTCTTTAGTCTCATGCAAAATACTTAAATGATTAGCATCAAGCAGAATATCGTCAACATATAGACTAGAAATATAAACTTACTCCCACTGATCTTTTGATAAATGCACCAATCAACAGTGTTTTGTTGAAAATCAAAAGATGTAATAGTATCATTGAACTTAAGATACCATTGCCTGGAAGCTTGTTTAAGTCCATAAATTGATTTCTTAAGTTTACACACCACATGACGTTTTTCTTCTGTGGAGAAACCTTCAAGTTGATCCACATGGACTTTCTTCTCAAGTTCCCCATTAAGAAAAGCTATTTTTGCATCCATTTGATGTAGTTTTAAATCATATTGAACTACCAAAGCCATAATGATTCTTAGTGAATCTTTCTTTGAAATAGGTGAAAATGTATCTTTATAATCAATGCCATCCTTCTGAGTATAACCTTTGGCAACAGGTCTAGTTTTATATCATTCAACATTACCATTCGAGTCGCGTTTAGTATTAAAGACCTATTTTCACCCAACTCGCTAGGAACCTACTAGCAATTCGATGAGCCATTGATTTTAACTCATCTTTCAAGCATCAATCCATTTATCAGACTTATCACTTTTAATAGCTTGTGAAAGCAAAGTAGGATCTTTATCAATGCCGCAATCAAAATCAAACTCTTCCAAATAAACTACATAGTCATTAGAAATAGTCGACCTTCTTACCCTTACAGGTTTATTTAAAGCTATTCCACGTGGTTCATTTCTATCAACTAATGGTAAGTTAGGTTCTTCATGGGGTACTTCTTTATTCAAATATTGTTTATCATTATTTTGTTCTTGCATTTCTGGAACAATATTTGGAACAACTGTAGATGTAGGAACATTTATAGGTAATGGAACATCATCCTTTATTCCATTGATATCCATAGTTTGTTTGTTAGCAGTCCCACTAACTTCACCATTCTCAATGAATTTAGCATTGTCTGTCTCAATAATTCTAGAACTATGGTTTGCACAATAAAACCTATACCATTTGGATTTCTTTGGGTAACCAATAAAGTAACCACTAACAGTATGAGAATCTAATTTCTTTCCATGTGGATTATATACTCGTGCTTCTGATGGACAACCCCAAACATGTAGGTATCTTGAACTAGGTTTTCGTTCAATCCATAATTCAAAAGGAGTTTTAAGAACTACCTTACTAGGAATCCTATTTAGCAAATACATGGCAGTTTTAAGTGCATACATCCACAAGGATTTGGGTAATGAAGAGTTACTTATCATACTCCTAACCATATCCATTAATGTTCTATTTTTCCTTTTTGCCACACCATTTTGTTGAGGTATGCCTGGCATAGTATACTATGCACATATGCCATGTCTTTCGAGGAACTTTGCAAATAGACCTAGATTTTGTCCAGATTATACCTTTCATAATATTCACCACCTCTATCAGATCTTACTATTTTCACTTTTCTGTCCAATTGCCTTTCAACCTCATTGACAAATACTTCAAGGGTATTGACAGCTTGAGATTTTTCATTGAGCAAATAGACATATCCATACCGTGAAAAATCATCTATAAAGATGATGAAATACTTTTCTCCATTAAAAGATGGAGTATCAAAAGGTCCACATATATTGGTGTGTATTATTTCAAGAAGCTAAGTCCTTATTATGGCTCCTTTCTTGTTATGTTTGGTTTGTTTTCCCTTAATGCAATCCACACATAAACCAAGATCAGTAAAATCTAGATTTTGTAGAATCTCATTTTTTACCAATCTTTCTAACCTTTCTTTGGATGTATGACCCATATGTTTGTGCCACAAGTAAGCAGAGTTTTCATTCACCAAACTATGCTTAATTACAATATTTTTTTGAACACACAGTAAGGATACAGAGAAATTAACATCAAGTTCCAATTTATACAAACCATCCATAAGAATTCCAAAACCAATAAAGGAATTATCTTTAAACAAATTGAAACATCCATTTCCAACCTTAAAGCTAAACCTTTTAGAATCAAGTTTTGATATAGAAACTAAATTTCTAGACTACAAAGGTACATAGAGAGTTTGAAATAGATCCAAGTGACATCTAATATCTAAAACAATACGATAAGTCCTTATGCCTTCAATTGGGGCCTTCATCTGGTTCCCCATAAACAAAAAGTTCTCATTTAGGTTTATGCTCTGTATTGTAAAGAATCCTTGCATCATATTGAAACATGAGTAGTGGCACCAGAATCCAACCACCAAGTATTAGAAGGAACTTCAAATAAGTTTAATTCGAAACATACAAAAGTATTATAAATATATTTCTTTTCGAACCAAGCTCTAAATTTTGGGCAATCTTTCTGATAATGTCATTCCTTCTCGCAGAAGCGATACCTACCTGACTTGCTTTCCTTCTTATCATCATCAATGACTTGTATACCTTTAGGAGGTCCTTTCTTCTTAAATTTTTTGGATTTTGATTTACAACCTTCATAGCTCCTTGACTTACTAGGTTCACTATATGAACTCCTTGTGCCTTTAGTCTTGTTTCCTCTTGAGTAAGCTTGCTGGACAATTCATTAACATCCTATTTATCCTTAGTAGTGTTATAGTTAATTCAAAATGGTCCATACTCTGGAGGTAATTAGTTCAAAATAAATTGCACCAGAAATGAGTCATCCACAATCATACCCAAACTCTTACGTCTTGCTGCAATATTAGTCATACCATACTTCGCAACCCATGATACTTCATGGTTGTGAGCTCAGCCATTAGTGTCCCCGCAAATGACTTTTCAATGGAATGAAAACGCTCTTCCACAAGCTAAAGGCATTCCTTAGCCGTTACACTTTCTGGAAGAGTGGACTTGATGTTGTTAGCGATTGTCATTCGCATGAAATTAAGACATAATCTGTTAGTCTTGTCCCATGCTTTATGTTTCAACTTCTCTGCCTCACTACTAAAATTGGTGAGGTCACCATAATTTTCTTCCATCAGTGCCAAATTAAGATCCAATACACCTAATTGGAAATTGACTTGTTCACGCCATTCAGAGAAGTTCAAACATTTAAAGACAGCAACAACATTAGCATGTGAATGTATGGAAACGGCTGAAAATACATAAATGCTTACTAAATTAATAGATTCAAATAATCAAACACATAAAATATATTATAGGTCTCCTTTGGGCAAACACAACAATATGTATCAGGTTCATAATTGAATGACATTCAAAACGTTATGAGGTAATTAAATAAACCTCATTAAATACACATGACATCTTTGGATAACTATATACATTTAACGAGAGAGTATCGAATTTCCTCCTTGATGTTTTATTGGATATAGAATATTGATTTACCTTTACGTAAATCCTTAACTTCTAGCAACCAATAAAACTTCATAACATAAGAAATGACATTCCATAAAATCAGTAAGTTATATGACCATGCATTAAGAAATTAATTTGGCCACTTTGGTGACTGACAAATTGATTTTAAACTTAATGTCATATAACCAAACAATTATATAATATTAAAGTAACTAACATATCGTAATGTTCAAAAGACGAATATGGATTAAAATTTTGATTTGGGTCAAAATGTCATTAATATGATCAAAACGTAAGAAATCAAAAAAAAAAATTAAAAATAATTCATCCATAATCCAAAAATTCATAGATCAAAACAACAATTAATCATAAGAAGACAATTCCATAATTATAAAACAGAACGTGATGCCATACTCTCTTATGGAATTGCTAACAAAATTTAATTATCATTTGGCCAAACCGAGACAGCATAAACGACAGCAATAACATATATATGTGTGTGTATTATTAATCATAAACATAACATAAAATCATAAATCTCAATGCAATCATGAATTTTAACAATCAACCATAACATATAAACAAATGATTTATTCAAAACTCATGCTCCGATACCACATCTAAAATGAATGCAATTTTAAAGCACATAAATCATCAACATTATATCAATAACAAGATCTTCAATAAATAATCGTCATGTAACATTAAAATATAAGGGTACTTACTTGATGCGGAATTTGACATTATTCTATAAGAGAATTGACCTTGATCGGCTTTTGGTTGATGTCTTCTTACAATCTGTTTCTCTCCCTTAACCTATGTATTCTTTAGCAAAAAACTTGATGAAAAAGTTATCTGTTGTCTGCTAACCTTAATCAAGTGGAGAGATGACCAATTATATATATTATAGAGTAACTTTAAATTTGATAAGTCTATCACATACCAGAATCAATGGCTTAGATTTATTCCACTATTAAATAGGAAAACCTCAACCAAATAGGAAACTTAATCAATCATTAAACATTAGAATATATGGTCAAATGTCGGACCACAATTCTAACAAGAAATACTCATTTCCTTAGGAATCCTCGTTCCCGGGTATATGAGTTTAGTCATTCTCTTCTTTTTGTTTAAGTTACTTTTAATTTATTGAGTTATTTTTTATTATAAAAAAGTACAAGTGTTTATATTCTTTTGCATTGTGCTTCTGTAAATGTGATATGTTGTAACATGTATTAATCCCGCATGAAAATTAATTTGTGATCCTTTTCGGTAATCAACAAGATTCGAGTTTCTTTTCTGTGGAATGCAATGTAGATGGTCTTCCAATTATTGAGTTTTTACATTTTCTTGCATTGGTATTTATAGTTTATTTTTTGATGGGCTCGAGTTCAGTAGTGTTTTGTTGCCCTTATTCATCAGCTTAATTGTTTTTGGGGTCTTTAGCCCTTATAATTATCTTTTCATATTCATTGGACGTTTTTAGTTCTTTTGCCATTTTACTCTTGTGTATTTAACTATTCATACATTATGGTTAAGTTGAAAAATCTACAATTTTACACTTTTTATCTAATTATGAATATATATCATGAATTGAATTAGCTTTTACATGAAATTAAAAATAATATACATAAATTATATTTTTTATTATACTTTTTTGTAGAAAAATATATTTAATAATGTATAAAAGAATAAAACCTTAATAATTAAAACAAAACAGAATAAAGCAACACAACAAAGTATCAACAAATTAAAAACACAAAATGAGAGAATTAACAGCCATACCTTTGCGAAATTTAAAATCTTCCACAACAAATTACAAAGAACAATCCTAAAGAAAATAAACAAAAATCAAGAATAAAAAAACAAAACATAGTTTCTCATAAACAACCATAAAACAGAACCATCTCACTCTATTTAACATCAATGTTTGACAAAGAAACTGATTATTAATAAAATTGGTGACTGAATTTTGGATGAAATACTTCAAAAAAGAATAGTTTTTCTTTGTGTTCTTAATCCGATTTACTTACTGTAGTATTTTAAACATAGTCTGAGCAAAATTATAACTATTCATTGAGATTCAAAGAGAGTTGAAATTACATCTACAAGAAACAAAAAGTGGACTGCAAATAAAATCATTTTTAGAAGACAAAATATTTCCCACGCTGAAAAGAAGTATTTATTTCTTAAAAAGAAAAAAATTAAAACAAGAGGCCATGTACATCTAATAAGTACTTTAAACATAAAATCATATAACAGATCTCATATTCAACAAAATACACACTAAATCAATAGCAAAACATTCCCAACACAAAAGACCTTGATTCTTTTAAAACGTAAACATATAATTTTTATATAAAAAAAACCACCATACAACTCGTATTTTCAATATCAAGAAAAAAATATTACTAATAATAAAAATCGTGTTATTGAATTTTAAGTTTATCTTCATTCTTTCTTTTGATGTGTCCAAACTTTTTCACTTCTTTACATATAGGATAAATTTTCCAATCACATTATATAGTTTCGCAAAAAAAATTATTGCTAAACTGTTATAAAATGCTAAATAAATTTTTTACCTAGAAACTTTAACCAAACATAAAAATAATCCAAACACTAAAATCCCAAAGAATGAAAACAAAGGAACATAGCAAGATACCAACAATTTAAAGACACAAAACCAAGAAACTTAACAAGCATACCTTGATGAAGTCTGCCTTCTTCTCAAATAAATTATGAACAACAATCCTAAAGAAAAATAAAATCAATAATATAAGAACCAAATATTATTCAACACACACATATTCTTTTAGAAAGGCAACTTATACACAAGCTACATAATAAACTTCTATTAATTGGTCATATGTATTCAAACAAATAATAACAACTTACTCAAAACAATCATAAACATCAAGAGTACATTCCATATCTCTAAAAATCTATACTAAACCAACGAAAAAAGACTTTCAAAACAAAGAACTCACTTCTTTTAAAACCCAAACAGATATTTTTTTAGCAAGATTAGCATGCAATATATACCCTAAACATCAAGAAGACTACAACAACATGACCTAGACCCTTTAGAAAATAGAGAAAGATAAGCCCTCAACAGCTCAAAAAATGGGAAGTGATATGGGACAGCTCAAGTACCTATGCCCAAACCAAGTTAGCCCAGTCAGGTGCCCAGGGCCCATGTGCCTCATCAACTTCACTCGACCAAGTTAGCCCAGAGACGCAGCGCCAGGCCTAATCCGGCGCCCGAGGCCCATGGAATTTCTCGACCTCAGTCGACCATATCGAGGTCGAGTCTGAGGTCGAGAACAATACAGTACTCTGCCATCGCATTAAATGCATTGACAAGCATCACGCCTCTGCATTAATGGCGTATGCCATCCCCCTCACTGCCTGACACAGCAGGTACCGCTACAGTGTACTATTTCATCCTTGAAACCTAAAAGGGCGGTTAGCTGGAGATATGCAAGGCAGGGAAATGACTAATTACCCCTGGTCCAAATCTAAAAGCCCCCTGGACGTTCCAGGGGCACCCCAGACCTTTTCTCAAAGGGAGAAGGATATAAATATCCTCACCACAGCCTTCTAGAGGTACGCACTTATACACTTTAAAAGCCCTTACTCCGCTGCTCGATATTTGAGGTCGATTTCTACTGACTTGAGCGTCGGAGGGCCTAAGCCGAGGGCCACTCGGCTAGCCTAATGTTTACTGTAATTGCAGGATTCTTTCCTTTCCAAGCGAGAATATAGACCCTTTAGGTCGAGTCCTACCCATATTCAAAGTCGGCTCACTATCCAACCAATCGAACCTTCATCATTTGGTGCCGTCTGTGGGAAAACTTGAATCCTCTATCAAAAATGGTAAACACTAGGCGAGCCCTATCTGGGAGAGAAGAAAACGGGAGGTCCAGCTCCCCTCCCTTTAGACAGAACCCAGAGCCAAATGCCCAAGG
The DNA here is from genome assembly GCA_018894105.1 of Jacaranda mimosifolia. Taxonomy (NCBI): domain Eukaryota; kingdom Viridiplantae; phylum Streptophyta; class Magnoliopsida; order Lamiales; family Bignoniaceae; genus Jacaranda; species Jacaranda mimosifolia. The sequence goes on from CM032123.1 coordinate 39,652,392, forward strand.
GACCAGCCTCAGCTTGAGCCCGTGGTCACACTAACAATGCCCCAGTTAATGAAGCTTATTAGTGAGCAGATTTTCACACAGATTTTGGCCCAACTCTCAACCGCACTAAACAGACATGTCGTGCAGCCGGAGCCAGCAGTCAATGCCACACCCCAACCTGCGGCTCCAGAGAAAGCGCGGCCAAAAGAGCATTCCTAGCCACCGGAGTCGCTAAGGAACAGTCAGGGAGGGACTGAGCCCGGGATGCTTTTCTAGAGAAGCGGCCCGTCCCCCATCGAGAGAAGAGGTGGCAAACTCCGTTGACCATGACGTTCGGCCCCTTCGAGCCCCGCAGTGCGATAGGGTTGAATGCTCCAGATTCAGGCCAGGTAAAAATGCATCTCAGACAGATCAGCAATAATGGAATGAGGTATCCCACCAGGTGCAACAATTGAACAGGCGCCTAGAGGAGATATCAAAGAGAAATGCTGACAGAGCTCTTCATCCAGACAGGCCGCAGAGGTTCGGGAGGGAGCGGGATTCTCCATTCATCCAAGAGATCATTGACGAGCGCATCGCCATAGACGCAAACATCCCAACCGAACTCCCAAGGTACGATGGCTCCACAGACCCAAACAAGCACCTGCTATAGTTCGAACACATGATGCAGTTGCATGGGCACAACGAATACATCCATGCAAAGATGCTGGTGACCACATTCCAAGGAGTGGCCCTGGATTGGTTTGTGAAGCTGGAACCAGCATCCGTCTTTTCTTATGATCAGTTGTGTGATAAGTTTTTGCACCTGTTTGGGAGCATGAGGAAAGCAAAACTCCCCCACACCCACTTCTATACTGTGAAACAAGCAGAAGAAGAATCCCTTCGGGATTTTTTCACCAGATTCAACACAGAAGTTCTGAAGATCGACAGCCCGAGGATTGAGTTCTTGATCGACGTACTTTTCTTGGGTTTGAGGCACGAAGAATGCGCCAATGCTTTGGTGCTCGAACAGCCCGGGACAATAGAGGAGCTCCTTAACCTCATGGAGAGGTACATGACCTAGGAGGAGATGAACCGGATGAAATATGGCAGCGTAGAGGTAGACAAAAGGAAAAGCAAAGAGAAAGATGATCGAAAAATTAGAGAGGGGCACAGTTCCCCGATAAAGCGCTTCCATGAATACACTCCACTGAACATACCGAGGGGAGAAGTGATGTTCGCCATCTAGCATGATAACTTGCTTAAAAAGCCCAGGAAAATCACAAAAACCGAGGCCATGAAGAAGTCGAAGAAGTACTGCTATTTTCATAAGCAGAAAGGGCACGACACCGAGGAGTATTTTAGCTTGAAGGATGAAATCGAGAGGCTGATCAGACAAGGCCACTTGAAAAAGTTCATTGAGGAGCAAGCCAGAAGAGAGAAGGGCAAAGCCGATCGTACTTCCCAAAGAGAAAGGTCGGTCAGCCCGAGGAGAGAGGACAAGGGAAAGCGACCTGCCCAAGAACCCAACCCGCCCATTAGGGGAATCATCGACATGATTGCAGGGGGACCCACGGGAGGAGATTCTCGAAATACAAGAAAGAAAACGCAGAGGCAACTCGACTCAACCAAACCGTCCAAGGTCAAGACAGTTTTTCAATTGGCAACTAATACTGAGCCCATCTCTTTCACCGATGCAGACCTGGACCACATGGAGAACAGAGGAGCCGACCGTAAGATAGATTGCCCAATGATGGTCGCCCTTGAAATAGCCAACTTCGAGGTCAGGAAGATGCTGGTCGATAATGGAAGCTCCGTGAACATCATATTCTTGTCGACCCTAACCCGAATGAAATTGGGAACCTTGAAGTTTGATCCAGTCAAAAAACCCTTGGTCGGATTCGGTAGATCCGAGATCATCCCAGAAGGATCCATCAATCTTACCACCACATTTGGTCAAGGCCAGCATAGCCGAACACTGATGAGCAACTACCTGGTGGTCGACGCCCCCTTCCCATACAATGTCATCATGGGTCGACCAGCCCTCAATGACTTCAGAGCCATTGTATCCACTTACCACATAAAGATAAAGTTGCCGACCCCAGCCGAAACGGGTGAGCTTTTATGCAACCTCAAGGATGCTTGGCGTTGTTACACCACTTATGTCAACTCCAGCAAGCAGAAGAAGTAGCCTGAATTGAAGCCCTCGAGGGATGCCCCAGTAGCGAAACCCGAGGAGGGACCTTCATCGAAGAAGAGGAAGCTGGAAGACACACCAGGGTCGAGCCCATTGGCGAATTCAAAACAATCAAGCTTAAGCCTGGGAACCCTGACAAAACCACCAGGATTGGGAGTGATCTGGGGGATCGATTAGAATGCCTTATGGTCGATTTCCTCCAACGCAATATTGATGTTTTTGAGTGGAAAGTTGCAGATCTTTAGGGGATCGACCCCAACATCATTGTCCATCAACTCAATGTGGACCCAGCCCACAAACCAATACGGCAGAAGAAAAGAAGTTTCAATGCTGAGAGGACCTAGATCATTGAGGAGGAAGTCGGTAAGCTTTTGGAAGCAGGATATATTGTAGAAATCCAGTACCCCTCTTGGCTTTGTAATGTTGTACTTGTCCCCAAGAATGAGGGAAAATGGAGAATGTGTAATGACTTTACTTATTTAAATAAAGCTTGCCATAAGGATCCTTACCCCTTGCCTCGTATAGATTTATTAGTTGATCCTACTGCTGGTTGTGATATGCTTAGCATGATGGATGCATTCCAAGGCTATTACCAAATATTTATGGCACCTGAGGACAGGGAAAAACCTCTTTTGTCATCCCCAATGTTGTATATTGCTTCCTAGTTATGCCCTTTGGACTTAAAAATGCAGGGGCAACGTATCAGAGATTAGTCAATTTCATGTTCAAAAATGAAATCGGGAAGTTAATGGAAGTCTATGTGGACGATATGATTGTAAAAACCAAAAAGGTGGAGGACCATCTGGTCGACCTCAGCCACACCTTTGCGATTTTGAGAGCTTTCGGCATGAAGCTCAATCCTAGCAAGTGCACTTTCGGTGTTCGAGGCGGCAAATTCCTGGGTTATATGGTCAGTCAGAGGGGGATTGAAGCTAACCCACAGAAGATCCAAGCATTTCTGGACATTACCCTACCTCGTACAGTTCGTGAAGTCCAGCGTCTGGTCGGCAGAGTTATAGCCCTGGGCAGATTCATAGCCCGGCTAGCGGACATGAGCCTACCTTTCTTCAAAATCCTCAAAAATGCGAAAAAAATCTGGATTCAAGTGGGATCAACAGTGCGATCAAGCTTTGCTAGAGCTCAAGCAATACCTGACTTCACCGCCTATGCTCACCAAACCCGAACTAGGAAAAGTGCTACAGCTATACTTGGCAGTCTCCTTGGCCTCAATCAGTTCGGTGTTGACGACAACAAGAGGACGAACCCCTTGTCCGGTATATTATTGCAGCAAGGCTCTCCAGGGGCTCGAGCACAATTATTTGGAGATCGAGAAGTTTGCTCTAGCCCTTGTCACGTCGGTTAGGAAGCTACGGCCTTACTTTCAATCCCACACAATTTTGGTATTGACGAATCAGCCGCAAAAGCAAGTGTTGTCGAAGCCAGACACGTCAGGTCAGCTCACCAAATGGACCATCGAGCTAGGGGAATTCGACATCACATTCCAATCGCGGACCGTTATTAAAGCGCAGGTGCTGTCCGACTTCATCGTCGAACGGCTCGACCTGCCGACGTAGAATGTTGAAAATACCTCCATATGGACCTTGCACGTCGACGGGTCCACAACCTCATTTGGAGGCGGGATAGGTATATCCCTTTGATCCCTACTTGCCGAGGAGTATGATTTCACGGTTAAACTCGACTTCCTGATCACCAATAACAAAACGGAATATGAAGCTCTCATCGCAGGACTACGTATGGCCACAACCCACGGCTTCAAGCAGCTCACCGCATTCGCTGACTCCTAGCTAGTTGCAGAACAGGTCGAAGGCAACTTTGAGGCGAAGGAACACAAAATGGCACAATATTTGGCAGAAGTGAACCAATTGAAACATATGTTCAGAAGCTTTTTGCTAGGCTAAGTCCCCCGATCAGAGAATGAACGAACAGACGTGCTCTCGAAGCTAGCCAGCTCGACAAAGGGTACCAGAGAAAGAATAATAACATTTTTGGTGGGCGACAAGCCCTGCGTCACCACCACCAATTAGGGCCTGGTCGGGTGCGTTGAGAAAACAGCCCTCTCTTGGCAGGATCCAATCAAGCTTTACCTAAGTCAAGGTACCTTACTCAATGACGAAAAGGAAGCCCGCAGGCTCAGGGGGTTAGCAGCCAAATACACGCTAGACGAGCATGGCCATCTGTATCGGAGGTCGATAGCAGGACCTCCACTGAGATGCCTAGAACCTGATGAAGCAAACAACGTATTGCAAGAGATACATGCCGACATCTGCGGCAACTACTCGAGCGGCCGATCCCTGGCACACAAGGTCATCCGTTACGGGTATTTCTAGCCGACGTTGTTGAGAGACTCCGTCGACTTCGCTAGAATGCTCATCATGCTAGATCCACTCGAACATTCAACAACAGATGGCCACATCGATGATCAACGTTAACATCACTTGGCCATTCGACCAGTGGGGGATCGACATAGTGGGGTCACTCCTGAAGACTTCAAGCCAACGCAAGTTCATCATAATGGCCATCGAGTACTTTACTAAATGGGTGAAGGTTGAGGCAGTCCCGAAGATCACCGACGCGGCTATTAAAAGCTTCATTTGGAAGAATATAATATATCGATTTGGGTTGCCTAAGGTCTTAATCTCGGATAACGATACCCAATTTCAAAGCAAAAGCGTGAGAAAATGGTGCGAGACCTTTGGGATCGCCCAACACTTCACTTCGGTGGGAAACCTGCAGGCCAATAGACAGACCGAGGTTACCAACAGAACCGTCCTCGACCACATCAAGAGTCGAATAGCGAGGACCGGAGCCAGTTAGGCAAACGACCTCCCTGGTGTGCTTTGGGCAGACAGGAAGACGCCTCGAACGGCCACGGGCCACAGCCCGTACAGCCTAGTCTATGGATCCAAGGCAGTAATTCCGTCAGAATTGATTCAACATACAGCAAGGGTGATCCACTAGAACCCGATAACAAATGCATCGGAGAGGACACTAGATCTAATCATTGTCGACGAGCAGCGCCATGCAGCTGACAACACAATGTAGCGATATCGCTCTGGGATGGCGGACCTCTACAACAAAACAGTGCAACCTCGGAGCTTCAAGGTGGGCGACCTCGCGCTCAAGAAGGTAGAAGTGTCCTAAAACACAGGGAAACTCGACCCAAAGTGGGAGGGACCGTATTTAGTGATTAAGGTGTCAAAAAATAACGCCTACCGACTAGCCAATGCATTAGGCCGCGAGCTACCTCGATCTTGGAATGCAATAAACTTGAAAAAAAATTGTGTAACGGGCTATCGGTGACTTTTGTATCCATCAACGAAGTGAAATTATGATACGTTCAAACCCCATGAAACAGACTGAATTTTTCTCAAATAGTCGACCCTGCAGTCGACAAAAGGCTTTACGCCGCCAAGTTGAGGCCTTTCTACCGAGACCAAATAGTCAACCCCGTAGTCGACAAAAGGCTTTACGCCGCCAAGTTGAGGCATTTGCGCCAAGACCAAATAGTCGACCCCGCAGTCAACAAAAGGCTTTAAGCCGCCAAGTTGAGGCCTTTGAGTCGAGACCAAATAGTCGACCCTGCAGTCGATAAAAGGCTTTATGCCGCCAAGTTGAGGCCCTTGTGACGAGACCAAGCAGCCAACCTCGTAGTCGGCAAAACAGCCCTTTACATTGCGAAATTGAGGCCTACGTGCCAAGCTAATTAAAATTCTTAATCACAATTACAATGGTGATAAAACTGCTCTACAATCGCTAAGGTCATTCCAAACCTAAAGACTAGCTATTACGCTAGCGGATTAATTATAATTTTGTGGACAAGAGCCAAAAACGAATTTGGGAAAAGCGCAGCCTTATTCGACGAAGAACTTGAATGAAAATTACTTGCCACACTTATAAGCATTCACCCAAAAATTTCGATATACAGAACAGCAAGCACTCCAGTTAATGTTTTGCAAAACACGTACACATCAACGAAAGCAATTTATAACAAAAGCAAGAAAAATTATGATTGAAATGATGATCAAAATTTATAACAAAAGCAATGTTAATGTTTTCCAAAAAGCCTCACCGAGGCAAGAATTCTGCAATCGTTCTGAAAAAAGCCTCATTGAGGCATATACATTGCATAAAACAAAAACAAACAACAAAAGCAAGCCTAGCTAGAATTGCCAACCTCTTCTGTATCGGGAGTAGTGGTAGGAACAGAAGCTGGAGTAGCGAATGGTCTGGGCTCAAGTTGGGCCATTGAAACAGGCACCGCGGCAGTCATTGGTCGAGAAGAGCCCGCTGAATCTTGTAAAAACTGCCGCTCGAGGATTGGGAAGTAGGCGGCGACATCGGCTTTCCCCTCTGACATGTCGAAGGCAAAGTCGCCAGCGAATTCGAACTCCTAGTTGACCGCTTTTAGTTTTCTATCAATTTCAGCCCGCATTTTCTCCTCGATAGTCAATTCGACCTCTAGCGCGCCCTTCATCTCGTCAGCCTTGGCGACTGGCTCCTCCGCATCACCCTCTTCCTTGGGGTATGGATGCAGCTGTTCGTCGAGTGCGTGGCTCATTCACGACCGATCCTTGGCCCAAAGGGTATAGCCCATGAACTGCATTTGCTTAATGGCCTTCTCGAAAGCATTCCGGGCGTCGTCCAAGGAGAACACAACGCTTGCATCCTGGAAAGCTGGACTGACCAGGAATTGCTGCCCAGCTTCTCGGCGCACTTGTGGTAATACCCGGTTGAACTCCGCCCGCGCCTCTACCAAACATGTATTCCGGCCCATTGATCGACTGGAATCGTAGGCCACCTGCACATCCAATCGCAGTTTCTTGACCATGTCATCCATCTTGGTCCTCTCTTTAACAGCAAAGATGAACTGCTCATCCTTCTGCTCCAGCTCCCTAGTCAATTGGCCGACCTATTTTTACAACTCGTTGACCCGCATCTGGGAAGACTCCAGTTGAGCCTTCAAAGTCTTAGCGTCCCCACTGCCCTCCAACTATTCCTGATCAGCCAGGTCTAGCTCAGATCGGCGGTAGAAATTATTGCCCAGTTGCCCGACTTGAAACATAAAAGTCATTACCATCTGCTCGAGAAAAGTATAAGCACACTGGAATAAAAGATATGAGACTTACCATGTTGGCGTGGTACGCAAACTCTCGAAGGGCCGCAGCCTAGCTCAGCCCCATAATCATTTTTTGGTCAGCCAAGAACCGACCCGCCATTAACACTTTCATAGGGGCCACTCCGGTTGGCCCCACTGTCTCCATGCATAAAGAATTATGTACGACAGGGCTAGGCTCGACCCCGAATCGTGGAGAGGGGAACTTAGGCAAACTGAACAAGACATCGTCCCCTTGATCCCTGAAGAGATCGTTCCCGGTCGGCGGCCCCAATGCCGCCACTTTCCCTTTGCCCTTCCCGGCAGCAACTTTCTTAGGCGGAGGACCTCCCTGCTCAATCATGGGCCTCTTGCCCCAAACTGCTAGGCTCTCGTTTGTGGCCGCTATAGCTCGACCAGGCAAAGGACTGGGGGACGGCGTGGGTGCTGCGGCCACTAGACGTGGCTCTTCGGCAACAGCGGGCGCTTGACGAGCAGCGGTCCCCTGTCGGCACTGCTGATTTCTTTCTGCTCGAGCCAACGCTTCAGCTCTCGATCTGTTCATAATTTCTGTGCGATCTGCCAAACATCAAAATTAACAAAGATAAGAAACAAAGAATCATGCACGACATCAAAGATAACAAATAACAAGACACACTCTCTCTACCTATTTGATAATCCGCAGGAAAATCTAATAGGGTCGGTGACAGTCCAGCCAACACTAAATGCCTCTCCTTGATGAAAACAAAGGCCTCCATTTGGCCAAACTCGATCAGATTCCGCACAAATGTGTTCGTCCAGGTCGAGGTAAGATTCCCCGGCACATCGAATGCTCCCTCCACCAGCCCCGGGGAATATTGAAACCCCCCGCCACTCAAACAAAGAGATATCGCTTCTTCCACTCCTGCCCATGTGAAGAGAGGGGGCTACGAGGAATTTGAGGCAGGGTCGAGCAGTAAGGTAGTAGAATCCCGACTCGTTGGTGCTACCCGACTTGCGGGACATGGGAAGATGAAAAAGGTTGGAAAAATTTTCAAAACTAGCTGGTTGATTAAACAAATGCATTAAGACTACAAAACTATAAAGGGTCGAAAAGCGGTTGGGCAAAAGTTGTATTATACATACTTGAAGACCCCTGAGCAATCCAACCATACTATCACTCAGAGGGAACCTAAGTCCACATCTAAACGCGACCTCAAAGACAGTTATGCAGCCCGTAGGAGCGCAATGCATTTGACCAGGTGGTCCAGGGGTCAAAAGCTTATATTCGGGAAGGATATGGTACAGTTCTCTGAGACGCCTCAAGTCCCCAGGGTTAATGATAGATATTATTTCACTGTAATGACTTGGGGTAAATAGTCGACCTCGCGAGGGGGGAATCTTGCTTGGCCCAACTTCCCCCTCTTCCCCCCCACGGTTGCTACTCGAGCTGCTGGAACTGGAATCAGCGCTTGATGACTCGCTCGACGACCCAGAAGCATACCTACGTCTATCTGACTGGGTGGCCTCACTACCCCCCCCCCCCCGACTACCCTCAGAGCTATACAATCCCAGCATGATTCTCAAAGAAAATTAGAGGACAAAAAGTAGAAGTGGAGGAACACTTACTGAATACAAAGGCTAAACTCATGAACTTTTGGAAGCGGAGATGTTTGGATAAGCGCTCGACTAGATGTTGATGCGGTAAAAGTAAAAATGGCCAATTTACCGTGGGTATTTATAGGGAGAAAAGCCCGGCAAACCAAGCATCCACAATAATGTCTGTAATCCCCACGCCGCCCCACGCGCGCCACAATGTAACCGCTCAATAAATGCTCCGAACTTTGGTCAATTTTCAAAAACCCTGGTCGATCGTCACTGAAATCAATTATGCTACTTCCCAATGCTTCTCGTCAAATCCTCGTTCAGCCTTGCGAAGTAAGGGGACTCATCGTATGGGATGGCCCAAGTACCTAGGCCGAAACCAAGTTAGCCTAGTCAAGTGCCCAGGGCCCATGTGCCTCATCGATTTCACTCGACCAAGTCAACCCAGAGATACAATGCCAGGACCAATCAAGCACCCGAGGCCCATAAAATTCCTCGACCCCAGTCGACCATATCGAGGTCGAGTCTGAGGTCAAGAACAGTACAGTACTCTGCCACCGCATTAAATGCACTGACGGGCATCACGCCTCCGCCTTAATGGCGCATGCCATCCCCCTCACTGCCTGACACAGCAGGCACCGCTACAGTGTACTATCTCGTCCTTAAAACCTGGAAGGGCGGTTAGCTGGAGATATGCAAGGCAGGGAAATGACTAATTACCCCTGATCCAAGTCTAAAGGCCCCCTCGGCGTTCCAGGGGCACCCAAGACCTTTCCTCAAAGGGAGAAGGATATAAATACCCTCACCACAGCCTTCTAGAGGTACGCACTCATACACTCTAAAAGCCCTTACTCCGCTGCTTGATATTTGAGGTCGATTTCTACTGACTTGAGCATCGGAGGGCCTAAGCCAAGGGCCACTCAGCTAGCCTAACGTTTACTGTGATTGTAGGATTTCTCCCTTTCCAAGTGAGAATATAGACCCTTCAGGTCGAGTCCTACCCATATTCAAAGTCGGTTCACTATCCAACCGATCGAACCCTCATCAGGAAGAAAGCTGAAAAACAAGAAACCCCAAAAAACTAGTAGACCATGTGTCCAACCAAGCGAAATCCCAAAAGTAAGCACAAAACTACAAAGAAGATAGAAAGAGCAAAATATAGGCACTTTGTTTGGATGAACAAGCAACATTCAAAGGAAAAAAAAAAAGAAGAGAAGAAAAAAGAGTAAAGAACAAAACATACACAATGTACAACTACTTCCCTGTACAACGAAACCTACAAAGCCTCCATTCCATACCAAGCACAGTGAGGAAAAAGCTGCCTCCGCCACTTATTTTCTGCCCTTTTTTTTTCCTTATTCCTCCCGACAAACTCAGCTAACAAATCGAAAGCACTTTTCGCCTTTAACCTACCCACACTGATCTACCACTCCCAATGATCTATCGCCGTACATCAAAAATTCCTCATCTCCTCCAAAAAAAATATTTAAATAAAAAAAGCTTCCAACTAATCTTTCTCTATCCTCGCACTGTTAGACGACCCAAAAAAACAAACACAAGTTGCAATAGCATGAAGAATCAAAACACAAAACCTTTAATCCAAAGTTGAAACGTGACTTTGCCATTTAACCAAAGAATGAGGAAAAAAAAAAGAGCTTTTCTTATAACCATTCTTATAGCCCACATATTTTATTACACCTCAATCCCAACAGGACAAAGTACAACAACACTATTGGTGCCGGTGTGTGGAAATTTTTGTGATCGACAAAATCAAGTAGTCAAGGCGAGAGTTGGGCTCTCTGTCTTTAAGAAAAATTTGCCCCGTACTGGTGCTAATGGCAACTGGCTATTATCTCTCAAGATACAATGACTAATTCAGACGGTAGCAGCACTACACACCGTTTGGTCTCTCAAACTTTATATGTACTGAACTCTTAGGACTATGCTCATAGTGTTGTATGAAAGATATTGTGTATGACTTGTCTTATTCCTTCTCATATGCAATACGGGATTGATCTTTATATAGTGCCAAAGCGGCAGCTGAAAAGGTGGTCATTAATAGCATTAATGTTGTTGCAAATTTCCAAAGCAGCTATCATTAATACAGGAAGTTGGAAGGACACAGTTCAAATTCATTTGCTGGAGATACGTGCAGTCCAAATACATCCGCCGGAGAATTTATTGTGTTGTTATCCAATTTCTAAAAAGATAAGCTGACCATTAATGTCACTCGTTTTCTGGATAAGCTAAAATTAATTTCAGAAGTTTGAAGATTTTTTTCTTGCTGGGCCAGATTTAGTCCAAAAAGTTAATATTGGACTGAAGGCCCAATTTAGCTCACGATCATGCCACGCCCAAGCCTATGCCCAGCCCAGCCTAGCCGGACAGGTGACAGCGACAGCAGCTAGTGCGCGTGTGGATTGGATTGAACCCAATACCATTTAGGTCCTCCCCCTCCAAGCACTTATGGTGCCCCCAAGGGGCCTAGCCCTTACCTTCACACTTGAGACATATAGTCAAGTCCACCTTTTACAACGTGGGATGGAATTTCACTCCTCTCATTCCTTTAGCTCATTCTAGTCTTCTTAGTCAACTTTCAAGTAGCTCACTTTGATCATTAATTTCTCATTCACTCGAAATTAGTTTTGGCCAATTAATCACATTATCGTCATCTACCCGCGGTGTAGTTTACGATGATCCCCAATTTCTTGGAAATTAATATCTTAAGCACACTTAAAATTTCAGTCAAAGAAAACTAACTTCCAACAATCCTCCACATGAATGGAAATTAATGCAACTGATGATGCATATGCTAATGCAGACACGAGAGAGTTCAGGCGAACAACTATTGCATCACGATAGGTAGCTTAAGGCTTTGAACCTTCCTTAGTGAAGTACTATCGGGCTTACTTGGCTAATCAGTGAACATGATATCTTGAACTATTCAGCCTTCGGTGTAAACCTAGACAATAGTACTCACACAATAGCTGTCCTCACGCTTATTAGTTCTTTCCAATTGTGTCCGTTTTGGCCATGGACACCGATCTTAGATTCATAAGTGCTTACGATGAAGCGGCCCTTCTTCACACTTACATAGGTGATCTCCCACAAAGAGTATCCTACCATACTCCGCTATTCTAGCTCTGGAAATCATTAAGATTCAAAACTCAACCTAGTACCCGCTCAACAAGCAGCACATCCATTTCATAGAAATGGATTGAAGTGCTCACACGAACCTTTATAACTTAGTTGTCCCATTGAACCAAGTTCTTGTGATCTCCAATCATCATGGTTGGGTGTCCGCTATGTCGGTTCTTAAGCTTATGGGTTTTAATTCCATTCCTTTTGACAGGCATTGGACTTGATCTTTGGGTAGGCCTTTTTGTTAACGGATCTGCTAAATTCTCATAGTCAAGTGAAAATTACCCTATTTGAGATCAATTGTCTTATAGTGTTATACCGTTGTCTAATGTGACAAGATTTATCATGCTATTCTCAACTGATTTGACTTAGGTACCTCCACCTGAGCCAGTTACCCCCACACTTTCACATATTTGTTGGAAGGGTTGTAACATTTCCATAAGTCATAAGGGGTTTCATTTTTTATTTTTATTTTTCCTTTTGTTCAAGATGTGGTTAACCAAAAGAATAGCTTTTCCCCACAAATTCTAAGATAACCCAGAATTAATCAACATAGCATTCATCATATCCTTAGGAGTTAGAATTTTTCATTTAGCAACTTCGTTTGATTTAGGTGAGTAAAGAGTCATCGTTGCCAGAATTCTGCAGACGGTGCTCCATATTTACCACCTCTATCACTTCAGATAACTTTAATTTGTTTGCTAAGTTGATTTACAATGATGTAGTCATCTTAAAATTATTATTATTGCGGTGTATCGAATTTTTGTAATCAACTAGCCAAGGCGAAAGTGAAGCTCTCTGTCTTTAAGATGAATTAGTCCCACACTGGTGCTAACGGTAACAAACTATCATCTCCCAAGATACAATGACTGTCAAAGATGGTAGCAACACTACAAACCGTCTTGTCTTTTAGAACTTTGTGTACTGAACTCTCACTTGTTTTTCGAAAGAATATGTTCTTCGAAAGAAATATGTGATGTTCTATCTCTTATGCAATTTGGGATTAAGAACTTAAATAGCCAACGAGGTGGTTGGCTGAAAGGTGGTCTACTGCATTAGTTGCTGTAGAGATTCATGCAAGCAGCTCAATAGTTGCTGCCTATATCCAACGGATCCGCTGAATCTCATCTGATATTATCCAAGAAGTTGGAACAGAAGGCAGACTTATCAACACCGTTGTAGAAGACTTATCTGTAGAGTTTGAAGTGTTTTTAGGTTCCTATTGGGCCGAGTCAACTTTAAATAAATAAAATTTGGCCCAAAAAATTAATATTGGGCTAAAGGTTAATTTAATCCAATCCCAGGCCCAGGACCACACCAAGCCAAGCCCAGGCCTAGGCCTAGCCCAGCCCAGCCGGCTGGACGGGCGGGCTGGCGGCGGCAGCAGCTTGCACATATGTGCGTTGGATTAAACCCACTATCAAGTAGGTCTTCTCCCCTTCAAACACTTGTGGTACCCCTAAGAGGCCCATCCCTTACCTTTACACTTGAATCATATATTCAAGTCCACCTTATCCTCATCTTCCAATATGGGATGGAGTTTCACTCATCCCACTCCTTTAGCTCATTATTGGTCTTCTAAGTCAATTTTCAAGTAGTTCAATTTGACCATTAATTTCTCATTCACCCGAAATTGGTTTTGGCCAGTTAATCACATTATCGTCATCTACATGCGGCATAGTTTACAACGATTACCAATTTTTTATAAATTAATATTTTGAGCATACTTAAAAGTTTGGTCAAAGAAGACCAATTTACCAATAGTTCGCCACATGAATAGAAATTAATGCAATTAATAATGCAAATACGTATGCAAACACGAGAGAGTTCAGGCGAACAACTATTGCATCAGGATAGGTAGCTTATGACTTTGAACCTTCCCTAGTAAAGCACTATCGGGTTTACTTAGAAAATAAACTAAAGTTATCTGAAGTGATAGATGTGGTAAATATAGAGCACCGTCTGCAGAATTCTGGCAACGATGGCTCTTTACTCACCTAAATCAAACGGAGTTGCTAAATGAAAAATTCGAACTCCTAAGGATATGATGAATGCTATGTTGATTAATTCTGGGTTACCTCAGAATTTGTGGGGAGAAGCTATTCTTTCAGTTAACCACATCTTGAACAAAAGAAAAAAAAATGAAACCCCTTATGACTTATGGAAAGGTTACAACCCTTCCTACAAATATGTGAAAGTGTAGGGGTAACTGGCTCAAGTAGAGGTACCTAAGTCAAATCAGTTAAGAATAGCATGATAAATCTTGTCACATTAGACGACGACATAATACCATAAGACAATTGATCTCAAATAGGGTAATTTTCATTTGACTATGAGAATTTAGTGGATCCGTTAACAAAAGTCCTACCCAGAGATCAAGTCCAATGCCTGTCAAAAGGAATAGAATCGGTGAACTTCGCTAGTCTTTCTCCGTGAGCAAGAATAGGAGCAGGAACTGGTGTGGTAACTTGAGCAGCAGTGGTGGTTGGCGGAACAGTCACTTGGTTTGATGCCATGATCAGAGAGATTGATATAATTCGTCTTAAAATTGTTATTGCGGTGTATCAAACTTCATGCGTACTGAACTTTCAGGACTATGCTACTAGTGTTGTATGAAAGATGTTGTGTATGACTTGTCTTATTCCTTCTTAGATGCAATACGGGATTGATCTTTATGTAGTGCCAAAGTGGCAGCAGAAAAAGTGATCATTAATAGCATTAATGTTGTTGCAAATTTCCAAAGCAGCTATCATTAATACATAAAGTTGGAAGGATGTAGTCCAAATTCATTTGCTGCAGATACGTGCAGTCCAACTACATCTGTCGGAGAATTTATTATGTTGTTATCCAATTTCCAAAAAGATAAGTTGACCATTAATGTCATTCGTTTTCTGGATAAGCTGAAATTAATTTTAGAAGTTTGAAGGTTTTTTTCTTGCTGGGCCAGATTTAGTCCAAAAAGTTAATATTGGACTGAAGGCTCAATTTAGCCCAAGCCCATGCCTAGCCCAGCCGAACAGGCGACAGCGATAACGGCGCGCGTGCGCGTGTGGGTTAGATTGAACCTAATACCATTTAGGTCATCCCCCTCCAAACACTTATAGTGCCCCCAAGGAGCCTAACCTTTTACCTCCACACTTAAGACATATATTCAAGTCCACCTTTTACAATGTGTGATGGAGTCCCACGGCATAGTTTACGATGATCTCCAATTTCTTGAAAATTAATATATTGAACACACTTAAAATTTCAGTCAAAAAAGACCAATTTCCAACAAACACACAGTAGGTGAGTCCCAAAACAGTATCGCTTAGCTCTACAAAGAGGAAAAAAATTCAAAAAGCACACCATGCGCGGTGCACACATACACATTTATAGGATAGACTAATATATATCATTCTAATTATAACTTTAAAAATTTTCTCGAATAATCCTTTTCTCTTCATCGATCTCCTCTTATATTCTCACTCTTTGAAGAATGCAGAATTGTACGATAACTCAAATTGCAGATGAAAAATTAAAACTAATCCCACGAACCGTACGGCACGCAAGACTAGTTTGAACAAAACTCACGCGTCTTAGTCCAAACTGTAAAATTACATAAATAGTAAACAGCAGAATAACCAAGCACACAGCCAATGAGCTTTTAACAAGCCATCAAATGTCCCACCTGATGACGTGACTCCCACCTTTCTCTCTCCCCCAAAGTCCAAACTCCCTCTCTCCCTCTCCCTCTCGGAAAAGAAAAAACTCAAAAATTGAATCTTTATATATAGTTCGTGTACAATTCATCATCTTCGTTGCTGAGAAAAATCAAGTGCGGTACGATCTACTGTAAAAGCTTAGAGAGGTGAAAAAAATGGCGGAAGATAAGTACAATCGGAAGAATCCCGCGGTGAAGAGAATATTGCAGGAGGTTAAAGAGATGCAGACGAATCCTTCTGAAGATTTCATGAGCCTTCCTCTCGAGGTTTGGTTGATTTATGGATAAATAAATTTCGAATTTATGCTTTTCGTTTGTGTAATTTTGCTCCTTTTATGAGAATTCTTTTGGCTTTATTTTTTTGTGTGTATATTTATTTTTAGATCAGATGAATCTGGGGTCATTTTGATTTCACTGTTTTTTGTTATTTTTTAGCTGGTGCCGATTCGAATTTCAGCTTGATTTGGAGTTCGAATTTTGTGCAGGGCTGGTTGTCGAAAAATATAACTTTTCCTTTTATATGTATATTTTAGAATTAGTAAATTGAGATGTTTGGATTAGTATACTGGATTTATTCGTGGCGCAATTTTCTTATTTCTTGATCTTTTATGAGCAAAACAATTTTGGAAATTTCCATTGAGTTTCGGAAGACTTTGGATTCCTTGGCTTTACTTTTTAAGTTAGATTATTGCTTGATTTTGAATTTTCGGTTTGAATACCTCTTTCTGCGTTACCTTTTATCCGTGTACACTGCCGACACATATTCTTTTTTGAGGGAAAACCCCCTTGTTGATGCATGATTCATAGTGCTGGATTCAGGGATGGATTATTCGACCATTATTCTTGGTTCGCTTTCTTGGCTTTTTTCTAGATATTCTGTCTAGATTTAACCTGATTGATTAATATATGTTTGCAGGAGAATATATTTGAATGGCAATTTGCTATCAGGGGGCCGACAGATTCAGAATTTGAGGGAGGAATATACCATGGAAGAATTCAGTTGCCTGCTGAATATCCTTTCAAGCCACCTTCATTTATGTTGTTGACGGTATGACACTGGTCTTCTTAAGTAGCTAACGGCATCAATTAGATTTTGTGCGTGCGGATGAACTTCGTTGTAATTGAACTCTTATCTATTCAAATTTTGTTTTCCAGCCAAATGGTCGATTTGAAACCCAGACCAAGATATGCTTGAGCATTTCAAATCATCATCCTGAACACTGGCAACCATCCTGGAGTGGTAAGTTTTTGCTTTAGATATTTTGATGTATCTAACTTACTTGGTCAAGGTAAAATAGAGAGGTAGTATAGTTCTTCTTAGCTGCCATTTGAGGTTCACAATATGTGCATATGCTTTATAGATTTGTATGTGGAGAATGACAATCTGTGTGGGTGATTTTTGCAGTGCGAACGGCTTTGGTAGCGATAATTGCATTCATGCCTACAAGCCCAAATGGTGCACTTGGATCATTAGATTACACAAAAGAAGAAAGGCGAGCTCTTGCAGTCAAATCCCGTGAAGCAGCCCCAAAATTTGGATCTCCAGAACGCCAAAAGTTGATTGATGAGGTTTGTTGGATCCTACTTTATGGACTATCCCTATCATTTGTGATCTTAAACTAACAAGTTGTTTGCTTAGATTCATGAATATATGTTGAGCAAAGCACCACCACCGCCTCATGGCAACAAGGAGTCTGGAGTACAGACCGGCAATGAAGAGAGTGAATGTCAGCAGAGTCCTCAAAATGATGTTGTTGAGAGTACTACAGAAACCCTTCCTCGTCCAGCTGAAGAGGATGAAATTGTTGAAGAACCTAATGAAACCCCCTCAATGGCACATGTTGCTGAGACATCAAGGTCTCCTCCTGCTGTGCCGAGAAGCGAACAGCAGGTTTTGAGTAAGCCAGAAGCAAGGGCTCCCAAGCAGGCTGATGATCGATTGTTCACATGGGCAGCTATTGGGCTTACCATTGCTATAGTTGTTCTTTTGCTCAAGAAGTTCTTGAAAGCAAATGGACATGGTGCTGTCTTTATGAATGAATCATAGGTGCTGGTAAATATTTAATGAACATCCTTCATAGTATACATTTGGTGATGTTGAAAATGAAAGAGGGATACCATAAATTCTGTTCGTATTCACTGGAGATAACCTGTAATTAATTACTCTTACGTGTTCTTTTTTTAAAAAAAAAAAAAATTGGTGGATTTTGTATAGAATAAAGAATCGGTACACAAAAGCTCTTACTTTATGAAGAAGTTGAATAGCAACGTAAATTGCTTCTCATTGGGTTGAATCGTACAGTTTTTGTGGCAATTGTGTGTGTTTTTGAGTGCATGCTTTGCCTCATATACGACTTATTCCCCTCTCCTTTAGCTTTCTACTTGATGCTTAGAATTTCCTTGATGGTTATGTTCTCTTTCCAGGATTCACGTAGGCATAATTCGTAATGTAGATTAGTTAAATGTATTAAAGAATGGATCTTGGGTTTAATTCAACTCCAAAAATTAGCTCAAGATGTAATAATTGCTCAAGATCATATATAGAGACCACAATTTATTTATATCATCGATATAGAACACTAACAAAATGAAAAGAAGCAAAAAGTGTCTATAAGCCGGTGGTGACTTAATGTAGGGTGCAAACGGTTGAATCAGCTTGTGAGACTTAATTTAGGATGCAAATAAGTCAAATCGGTTGTGAATTTCACAAGGCTTATTTTACTCGAACTTAAGTTGTTTCGAACTTAATTTTTACTCAAATCGAATATGTCTAGATTTAAAGTTTATAAGTTGATATACAATTTAATATATTTTTTTATTTTATTAATAAATATATATTAACTATTATTTTTTTCAAATTTGATTTTAACTTTATAATTGTTTAAAACTTATTCGATAATTCGAGTTTAATCGAGGCAAATTCGAGTTTTTAAGTCCGTAGAGCTTCAATTCAAAATATCAAACTCATCAAACTTGAGTAACATGTTATATTTTGACCTTGAGATAAAACTTTTCAAGCTTAACTTAGCTCGACTATTCCCTCAACTAAATGGATATTAAATTCAATTTGGCTGAGACTAATGCTAATAAGTCCATCGGTACATACATACTGGTTGTGCACTATATAGAAGGAGTTTCTAAATCATTATTTTTCAAGATAATTAACTGATTTCTTAAGATAATTTCCTTTGTTAATGACCCGTTTACTTTATGTGATTGGATAAAAAATAATACATAAGTGAAAGATAAAATAGTGTTGATTATGCATCCAATTTTGTTTATTAAATTGTTTGTTTCAATGATCCAACAAACATGATATCCTACTTACATCATGATCCTCATGTTTGGTTGATAATATTAAATCAATTGATTAGAATTAAAATGTCAAATATAAACCTTCAAAACTCAAAAGTACATTTTCATATTAATTATTGGGGGAAATTGTCTTTTCTTTATTCTAATCAAGCCCCTACACCAAATTGAGAAAACAGACCAAGCCACACTCGTTTGATTCATAAATCACCTTGACCCATAATACTATATTTGGCCTGTAAAGTATCATGGACCATCAAATAATAAAGCAAATACAAAATAAAGGGCCATAATGTATCTATCATGTCATATTCAACCAAGCAACCTATTATATTAATTAGGTGTCAAGTAGAAAATGAAAATGGGCCAAAAAAACTATTATATTAATTAGGATGGTGGCATTTTAATATATTCTTATACGTATTTATTCAATAATTAGGAGAATAGTCATAAATGTTCTATTCCTCTTTTTTTTATTTATAAAAAAGTTAATGGAAATAGCTAAGGAGTGCATGTGTCATATTATACCAATTACTTTGGTAAGGACCATATTGTATCACCTTATCAATTATATTATGCAAAAAATTATATCAACCATTACGCTAATTAATATATTTTTATACCAACAAATATATACACGAAAGAAAATGCAAATCTTGACATCTATATATTGAATTAAATATATAATCTCAAGGACATTTTATTTATGCAAATATATATCTTTGCAATTATATATTAATATCAACCTTTATAACATTAACATAAATATATATCATTCAATCATTATAGTAATATAATAAATAAATAACTCGTTGTTTTGCAGTACTTACCATCAAAAAATACATGATTTGATTGATGACCATTATTCATCCCAAAATAAAATCAAATAAATATCTCATTTGCCAAATATTTCCTCAAAACATTAAAACAAATCATAACACGTTATTATTTAATCACCAATTCATAATAGTATAATCCATATATAGAGATTAATTAGTACAATATGGCTTGTATTATTAATTATTAACGATACAAGTAAATGTTTTTTTTAATTAATTTATACACGCACATACATCTAAAATTTGTTTGAATTCAAATTTTAAATTATATATATATATATATATATAAATATGAAGTCGATATCACTCGATTAATTAATCAGCAGCAAGAAAGCAATACAAACAAAAGAAGCTCAAATGTAACTAGAGATGCAAAAGAACCGAACCAGCTCGTGAGTCTGACGAGCTAGCTCGAAAAGTATTCGAACTCGAGTCCGAAAAATTCGAGCTTGAGCCAAATAATTATTGCTCGCAAGCTCGCTAGCCTATATTTTTTATTAAAAAAATATTTATATATAAAAAAATATAATAAAATATGTTAATTTTAAAATTTTTTATAAAATAATTTAACTTTTCAAACTCGAGCCTATAACTTGATTTTATAAAAAAAAATATGATAAAATATACTAATTTTAAATTTTTTTTAAAATTTTTTATAAAATAATTTAATTTTTCGAGTTCAAGACCGAGTCGAACTCGAGCCTATAACTTGATAATGAGTTCAAGCCAAATGAATCGAGCCGAGCCGAGTCGAGCTCGAGCTTGAAAAAATAGTCAAAGCTCGGCTCGGTTCGGCTCGTTTGCATCCATAAATGTAACAATGTAAGCAAAAGCAAAGGAGGACAAGAAACCCAAGCAAACTGCAAGAAAATGCATTTATTAATATCAAATGGTCTGAGTTACATGGCAATAATTTCTCAAGACCTGCAAGAACATCTTTGGCTCCCCTTTTGATGTTCTTTCATACAATAGATAGGTAAAAAATTTTAAAAAATAAAAAAATAAAAAACATAAAAGCAACCAACAAATTAAAACATGAAGAAGGCAAGAAACCTCCTGAAGAATATCTTGGATCCTTTTTTTTCATTTTTCTTTTTCTCCTTTTTTTTTTTTTTTTTATGGCCTGAGGATGTGGGTCGGCCAGGTTTCCTCACAACCTCTCTCTGCAGACAGCACTGGTAGAATGAATGAATGAATCATGGGAATACCACGAACTGGATGATGATCAGTTCATCATGAGTTGAACAATCGCCAGACAGTTGCTTGTCATATTAGTCAATTTCGAGGCATAACTGGACAATGGGGACACAGTCTGCATCTGTTGAAACTCATCCTCACAATCCCCAACGAATGTTATGACAGCACTCAGCATACTCCTCATCGTACCTATGTCGTGATGTGGGAAAGCTTCCATCGTCTTCTGGAAGTTGTCCACCGCCGTCTCGTAGCTGTCCTTACAGTCCTTCAGTGTGGATAGAATATCCGCTGCAATTCCAGGTTTTTCGGCAGCCTTTTTCACCACGGAAAGCGCCTGTTTTGCGAAGTCATCGCTGGCTTTAACTGCCACTTCAAGAACTCTGTCGACGTTAATACTGCCAAGACTGCCGCCTTTCAGAACTGGAAGAATTGTTTCCACGCAGAGCGCCGGATGGTCTGTGGACTCGCAGATTTTCTGGAGGATTGGATTAGCATTGATGGAGTGTAGTTTTACGGACAAGTCGACCGAGTCCAAGGACTGTGGCTGCATCTGGTTCTTGCCAGAATTCAGAGAAATGGACTGAGCCGGCGGCTTTGAGATGGATGATGGATAGAACTGGACATAGTTATTATTGTTATTACTCTGAGAAGGGTCTACTGCTGGAGATGGTGATGGTGATGGAACGAACCCCGCCTCCGGCTGCCGGCTGGGGGAGACGTCTGGGGAAAGACGGGCGTTGATGGAGACGACGAGATAAAGGGCGACAATGAGCAGCCTGAGGTTGTTTCGGGGTTCCATTATTGCTGGGGTGCTGAGGAGGGCGGGGAGGGCAGTGCTGTATGCAGATGCTGAGAAAGTTGAAGGAATGTTTTGGTGGAGAAGAGGACTGTGCTTTGGGTTATATATAGCAGTGAGGATTGGCTGTGAGGGGAAAAAAGGATAACCATTATCTTTTTTCCTTATTTAGGACAGGTAGTTTTCAGGTGGTTATTGATTTGTTGTTCTTGGAATAAGGTTGGTGTTGATTTGGGTAGTTTGAGGATGTAAGTGAGAGGAAAAATTATTTGGGTGGCCGAATTTGCCTCAACGGCTGCTTTAGTTTAGGTCAAATAAGTTTTGAGCTTATAGCAGACATGTAGAGCATATAAAAGATCCCCTTAAATTTAGTATATCATTAATTTAGAGCATCACAAATAATCCCACATGTTAATTAAGTAGTTGAGTAATAATGGGAACTTTACTCACATCATAGTTTTAGGAGGGTTACACATCATAGTTTTAGGAGCACTTTAAACCCTCAGTTTCATTTCATGTTGAATCTCCTATTTAAAGTTGATAAATATATATATACTAAATGTATATGATCTTCAAGCAATTGTTTTTTGAGAAAAATATTTAATATACTTTTAACATATATTTATAAAACAAAATGAGAGATAAAATATGAAATGAAAAACAAAATTCTAGCTAATTTATTAGAGACCCAATTTCCTCATTTGCTAATAGTTTTACTTATTAATTGGCAGTTTAGATCCTATATTTCATTCTCTATTTCATCTTTTATTTTATTTCGTGACTATATTACGTGTATTACATATTTCCTTACAGAAAAATCAGGTTGAGAATTAAATACACTTAACATATATACACAAAGTTGGTATAGAAGATGAAATAGAAAATGGAATAGAAGATTCATAGTCGATTAGTTCAGTTTAAATCATCTATTTCATCTTCTATTTCATTTCATGACTATATGACATGTGTATTTCATATTTCCTGACAGAAAAATCAGATTGGGAATTAAATACACTTGGCTTATATACATCAAGTTGGTATAGAAAATGAAATAGAGAATGGAATAGAAAGTTCAAAGTCGATTAATTCAATTTAGATCCTCTATTTCAAATTGCAATTCTCTCTTGTGAAACATTAGGGAACAAATGTGACTGAAAATATTTCCTTGATGGGAGCCATTGTCCTCTACATATAACAAGTCATACTCATAAAATAGTGTGTCCATTTCATTCAAAGATTTGAAACATCACTTAATTTGTCTTCAAAGGTCTGAAGTGTAAAACAGAGTGAGCTATAATTCCAAATCAAAGTCTCATCAATAACCAACCTTCAGTAACTAAAACAGAACAACCTCCCTTCAGATATACACACCCATACAAACTTAAAGACTCACAAGCATACAAACAATAGGATTACCATAAATATATAGTAGGGAGGGGCAAACTATTGAGTTTCATACAAGTGATCTACATCACCAGAAAACGAACCGTATTTAGTCATGGTTCTTCACCACAGTAACGGGACAAGTAGCGTTGTTCACCACATAGTTGCTTACGCTGCCCATAATAGCCCTACAGAATTGCATGTAGTTAGGTCGATGGAATATGCATTAGGAAGAGCTTGCTTTGCAGCTCAAATAAACCATCAAAGTTTGAATTTATCATGCAAATATGGGTATTCTCATATAAAAAGGTATAAAAAGTTGTTACAAGTCCAACTTCATTTGACTGTTTTACTTGGTTGTAAAGAGCCTCTGTCGATGAACAAGAAATTTGGTAGGTATTTGGATAAGTTTATAAGATGTTTTTAGAGTTCATAATATATTCTATCTTTTTTAAAAAAATAAACTCTTGAATTGTTTGGATAAAAATAAGATCTTGGAGCTTATAGAATGTTAATAATTGCAATTTTGTAATTAATATGGATAAGGATAAAGGAGTTAGTTGAAATTTTAAAAATAAGTTAGTATCTCTTTACTTTTTCAAAAGAGCTTATAAAATTCTGACACTGTATTTTCCGAAAAAATTTACAGTTTATAATACCTTTTGAGTTTGCCAAGACCTCTATTCCCGATAACAATACAGTCAAGGGGAATATTGTCAATTGACTCACATATCTTCTCCCGTGCATCTCCCCAGTAGATTTTCAAGAGCACAGTAATCTGCTTTCAAGATAGACAAAAGTCATTTAAAAGATTGCACTTCTGGAAAAGAAGGAAACAAGTTATGGATATAATAGCAAGCCGACCTCTTTCTGTCTTGATGCGGTAGAGACAATATCCAATGTTTCAGCATCAGGATTAACCCCATATTTCTTCACAATATGGGGGTCGGAGAACTCGCTCAAAGGAACCAAAGCTATTAGAATTACAATAATAGATCAATTGGGCAATTACAAGAGAATTGGAAATTAATAAATAAAATAAAAAAAGCCGAAAAAAACAAAACCAACAAAAAGCCTCAAAACTGACATTCCTTCTAGAAAACACTTCATTTTAGTAAGCTACTACAGCTCGTTCGATGGTAAACAATGCATTATAATTCAACATAAGTAGAGTACAAAGAGAGGGGCAAGTGGGAGTGTGAAACATTATCATGTCTGTTTCTTCTTCATCTGCAATATATGACGCGATATCACAGTCTTTAGAAATGTGACTCGCAATAAATACACCACATTTTTTAATGGAACAATACAACGTTTTTACAGAGTGAATCATTATGCTCAGAGACAGGGTTCAAACAAAATAAATATCATAAAAGAAACTATCAATGTGCACATACATATATGCATGAAGACATACATATAGAGAAAAATCTTGGTGTTAGAGATAGAAATAGTGGAACATATATGTGCAGACATACATATAGAGACAGCTATGTGTTAAGAGATAGAATTAGTGGAATAATTGAACTCATGGAAACAATGAAATAACACAGATGAGAATAGCTCTGACTGAGAAAAGATTTAAAAGTATTATCATTTTACACTAGTTCAAAAAATGACAGTAATCATGGTAAGGAAGCAATAGACTAAAAAGTTAAAAGGCTCCAAGTAGGAGGGTGAAAGACTATCACTGAATCTTCAATGTTGAACACAATTTTTGCCAAAAACAGCTAAAATATCCATTCATACAAGAATTAGGAAACCAATTAACAACAATATGAACACCTAGAATAGGTAAAACCTAGCACAAAACAAATACATTTTCTCATGACTCCAAGAATACTCATCATCAAGAATCAGAAAGCATCAAACTTTACGTCTACAACAGTTAAATGAAGTAATGCACAAAGAATGGATTTTTCCCCCAACCATGACGAGGATTATCATAACATCCACCCCCACCCCCAACCCCAGAAGAGTGTTTCACAAAGAGAAAAAGATCAAAATTCAGAAACTGGTATGCTACAACAGCAGATCACTTAGTAAGATCAACTACTGGCTTCCACCCTTTTATTGGCTCTTGCTAAATCTCCATAAAATCCTCCAAGAATACAAAAACCTACCTTGGTTAGTTCAACTAAATCAGACACTAGTAACTCAAATTAAGAGCAAACTTCACATAACATAGAACACATAGTTGCTCAAAATTCAGACAAAATGGGCCAAAAAGGAGACAGGCAAAAACCATATGGGTAGTATAGCTAAAGAGCACGGGGGGTGCGGAGGAGTATATAGAGTGAGATGTGGTGCATACGAGAACCGGTAGTTTCCCAGAGCTGCATCTCTCCTTCCTCATAATGGCCTTCGGGGAGTACGGTGACGAGAATCAGGTGATCGCCGCTCCGACATATGTTATCGACAGCCCATTTGAGAGCCTTTCTGCTGCACGGCGAGAAGTCCACCGCCACACCCACTTTTCTGCAATCTCCCATGTTCCACTCTCTTTCTATAGATAATTTCTCTGCTTTATTACAATACAGAGAACGATTTGCTATTTGTCTGCGTCCTTTGAGACAACGGTACGAAGACGCACTCAACCATTAAATCTAGCTCTGAGTATGGATGACAATGATTGGTCGTTGTTCATTTTACACCGTTGGATTATATGTAATGAGATCGTGCGGCAAAGGAAAAGGGAAAGTGTTAGAGTTTAAAAATAATTGGAAATTAAATTATTTAGTTCTATCATTTGGGTTTTTAACTTTTGAATTCAAAGAGTGTGTGCATAAATTTAAATTATTGTAATATTAATGTTAATTATATTATTAAATAACAAAATAGCATAAATTTAGGATATATAATATATGAGATATATGTTCTTCTTTAATTTTTAATGCGTTAATTAATATGTACATATATACATATCATTTTTTTTTTAAAAAAAAAAGATGATTGTTGCTGATTTTTCAATAATTTGCATGAAACTCGATTCGTATAGGTACGTTCTTGCCATTTAAATTTATTGTAAACTAATTATTTCTCACGTAGCTTTATTTTGCCAGCGCAAAACCTCATCTATAAAATCATTAGATGGTATAACAATTTAATCCTTTGGTATTTTATGTAGAGACTATTTTAAGGTTTAAAAAATGTTGAAGTGTTGAATTGTTTATGTTTTAGAACACCATTTTCTCATTTTACACTATTCTAAAAATTAGAAAACGTCATTGTTTGTATCATTTTCAATGAAAACACTATCTATTTTCATTTTCATATCTATAAAAAACCTAAAATACCTACTAACTTAAAAATAATTAAAATCCACAAACTAATTAAATATTAATTTTTTTCTATTATTCCAAGACAATAGGACCCATATAAAATTTAATACTAATTTTTCATCACATCATCATCCACCAACTTATTAAATAATTATTTCTTTTTCTATCTTTTCAAGAAAATGAGCCCAACAATCAATTAAACAATAATAATTAATAATATTACATTAAAATATTTAACACTATTACTAATATGAGATAGATCAACAGGCCCAGTCAAACATTACTCGACCAAGATAGCACTGCAATATACAACGGCCCGACCACAGATAGGCCCAACCAATCGACCAGCAAGACCTTGGCCACCGCAATGAGCACAGGCGTTCACCTCGTCGACCATAACCAAAGTACACCCCAAATTTCATCCGACCACGACGAGGTTACACCCTGTCAACTAAAGCATGGGGAGGCACCCTACAGAAGTACCCACTTCGACCAAGGAGGTCAAACCAAGGCTATAACCCTCTGTTGCATTGAATGCTTCACCAGGCGACGTGCCCCTGCATTAATGGTGCATGCCACCATAGTACTACCTTTTCTCACCTGTGCCAGAATAGTACGCTCCACCTGGAATAGTATACACATGGGAGAAGACCCAAAGACCCTCCTCAAGTAAGTACAACAGTCCTTCATGCTTGCAAGGGCATTTCGGACTTATCAACCACCTAGAGAAGGCTATAAATTCCCCATCCATTGCCTTTAGTAAGACATGCCATATTCTACTTTGAGCTATCACTCTCCTGTTCGATTATCTAGTCAATTCTATACTGACTTGAGCATCGAAAAGTCTTAGCCGATGGCATATCAGCTAACCTGACGTTTGCTAGTGATTGCAAGACTCGACCTCAACATCTTAGAAGCTTATCCTTCAACCATCCACTAATCGATATTACTGGATCCCAGCCCCACACACTAATACGTGGTTCTGACCCTCATCAATTACATTAAAATATTATTTTCAATTTACTTTTCTTTCAAAATTTTCACAATTCTTATCCAAACATATTTTCATTTCCACATGCAAAATAATGATAAAATAAAAACACATTCTAAAACAATGAAAACATAAAATGAGAATGAAAACACAAACAATCCAGGCCTAAACAATCTAAATTATACATAATTTTATAAACCAAACCACACAGAAAATGCTAAAATAATTTGCAATGTTACATTCAAACTTCTTCAAATCACAAGGATAATTTGATAATTTCTGAAAAATAAAAGAACCTAAAATAAGCGACTTTTTTCTTTAAAAAGTAAAAAAGTATAAATACAAAATAGAAGAAATCTCACTGAAAATGGTGCAGTAAATAAGTAAGTGATAAGATCACTACTCCTGTGAAAACAAAAACTAAAAGCAACATAGCCAAACTGAACCATGCAATTCCCAAATATGTCTTGTGATAAATATGCCTTATACCCATTGAATATTTCTTCACAAATCCCTGCAACTCCCTCCCCACTCTCCTCCTACTTCCTTTATATCCATTGATTTCTTCACAAACTCCTCTATAGTAAAAGTCCTTCACATTTATATCCAAATGCAGCTTCTTGAAAAGCAATACAATTTCCCCCTCTCTGTCAGGGCCATCATAAATGAGAATGTTCTTCTTTTGGAGCAATCTCACATCCGTTTCGGATTTGATCAGTTGTGCCATTAGGATTGCATAAGAAGTAATGTTCTTGGGGCACTTGGGGTGGCATATTTCCATTGCTATAAGATTTTTGAGCAAGATTTCTGTGTGATTATGGATTTTTATAGATGGGATTTTGAGTTTTCCGTTGATAAATTTGATGTTTAATGGGCTTTCTGCAGTGATTTTCTTGAGTTTGATTCCTATAGAATGCATATTTGTCGCCTGAGGTATATTAATCTGCCCGCCCTTTGGTGGGGTTGGACGAGACGTTGGGAGAAAATTCAGCCTTATTAGGTCGAGTAAATGATGTATTTCTGGACTGAACTTCTCTGGATATAGCCCTGGAATCAACCTTCTGAAGAAATATAGAGAAAGTTCAATGAGGGACATTTTGCATTGGTTTGGAATTGGGACCAAATGGAACAGTTTTGCAAGAATGAAAAAGGGAACTTGATTTTCAAGTAGGATTAAGTCGGATGTCAATCGAAAGAGAGTACCATCTGTGGTGAAGATTGGATCGTCTCTACGTCTAAAACTCTTGAAGGCGAACTCAAGAAAGAGTTCTATTATGAAGCATCCATCAAGAAGCATTGTTTCTACAAACTGATCGCTCTGCATATCAACTGTTTGACAGTAGAAATTTCTAGCCCTTTGTTCTGCACGTCTTACTGCACCAATGCATCTGTCAAGAATTGTTTCTGCATTTTGTTTCCGGCTGAGTAATGTGCTGAAATATCGCCATTTTTGATCCTCCAAGGTGTTGGTTTTGCCATGGTGAAAAGGGCCGATTGAGACTAGGGATGGATGATAGTAGTTTTGTCCGTCTTCTTTGAAGAGTTCTTCTGGGACTTTGGAGATACAAGGTGGTGGAGAAATGATCTCTATCTTTTGTTTGATTGAAGATGCAAGATTATCCTTGCTCATAATGTCAATCGACACATGATCATTCGTTGTTCCCGGGCTTTGGAGTGAACTTGAACCCTCTTCCATTCTCAAGTACCTTGAAAGAAAATAGAGAAAAAGAGATCAGAATGCTGAAAATGAAAGTGCTCAGAAAGAAGCACTTTGGATCCTCTATTCCATCCTGTATTTCATCTCCTATTCCAATCTGACGTATATATGTCAAATGTATTTGGTTTTCAATCAATTATTTTTGTAAGGAAATATCTAATACATGTGTCATACATCCATGCAATGGAATAGGAAATAAAACATATAGTGCAATAGAGGATTTAAACCAAAAAAGAAGGCCTTTTCACCTGGCAGAAACTAGAACTTTTAAGCTAATACTTCATACTAAGATTGAAGAATTTCTGAGACTAAGACAAAAAGGATATAGACTTCAAATGCAACTATATATCTACCATGCAATAATATTTAGTAAGATGTAAGAACAACTTACCAATAGGTCAAGAATTCTTGCCCACTTAGCCTATGTTTGAGTGCAATTTCTCTCAAGTGAATTGCATGGATTGTTGGGGTTTTTTTTTTTTTTTTTTTTCCGGACAATTTTAAAGCCAAGAAAGATGGGAAGAATCAAAGGTGACTTGGAGAGTTGGCAATAGAAGTTTACTGAAATAAGTGTGTTGGTTTAAAAGTGTACAACTCTTTTTACTATCCATTTTAGAACTAATACTCTCTCTATTTGAAGAGAACCTCTTTCTTTTGAAGCAAAGCAAAGGATTATATGAAGTTAACAAGGAATTTTTGATTCTTTGGAAACCTAATACAATTGAGAAAACAAGGTATCGAGCTGATGAAAATTTTAAAATTGAGCTACGTTACCTACATGAAATGTCAGTATTTTGCTTTATAATATCATTATATTTTTATCATTGTATTTGATTAGGATTTTATCAGTTTTATAAAAGGTATATTACGGTCCAACAATAATGTTGTGACCTAATAGAGATTTTTTCTTTAGATTTTACTTTTAAAAAAATTTAAAAAGTTATACTTCATCTCAGAAGGAAAATGTGATGAAAATGTTTATACAAATCTAATTATAAAAAGTAAGAATAAATGAATATTTCATGATAAGCTCTAAATTGACAAGTACATCGATTCTTTGCCGAGTCTCATAAAAAGCAGTTAGGAAAACAATATTAAATCAAATTATTCCTTAATTTATACCTCGCTTCCATTTGCTTTTGCATAATGCTCAAATACTTTTAAAAAGGATTTAAAATAGTTACTTTAGTCCAATAAAAAACTGTTAAGGAATCTACATATTTTTCAATGGCTTTTCATTTCTTTTTCCTTTTTCTCACGATAGTCCAAAATCCATTCATATCTATATATGGCACGCATAAATTGTCTTCATCAATCTTTTGTATTTAAAAAGATTGTGTTAGCCTTAATAGGAAAGTTAGGTCTGTTTGTTTATGAATTGAAGTATTTTGTCAAAATATTTTGACAAAATAATTTTTGGAAAATGAAGTTGGAAAATGTAATAGTTGTTTGTTTGTGTTTTGGGTAGTAGATGAAAAATAAATTGGAAAAAAATTATTTTTTTATTTGTGTTTTGGAATTAAACAAGATGTCATATCACTAACTTTTTTGTTGGGTTGGAAGGGTGAAATTAATATTTTTAAAATGATTTATGTATATGTATATATAGATTGGGTAATGGGACAAAAATTGATAGGGTTAAATATTGGGGAATGAGTAAAAAATTAATTGGGAGGGTATTTTGGGCCTTTTGAGTGTATTTTAAATATTGGAATGGGAGAATATGATAGGTTGTTTGTTTGTGTTTTGAGAGTTGAAAAATATTTTGGCAATTTATAAACAAACAAGCTCCTAGCAATTGGGTCATGAACATAAAACAATTAAAAAAGGAAAAAGGAAAAGTGCCAACAAAATATTCACTTGGTACATGACAAAGCTTGTATTGATTTGTGAGTATCTTTTTGTGTCAAATTATTTCAAGGGAATATTTTATTAATAGTATAATAAAGTATTTTCATATATTTTAATTGGAAGACTACATAAATATTTTTCACTTACTTATTTTTTTCTTTTTTTCAACCATCTAATTTCTTTTAGTGAACGTTTTTTTTTATAAGTAAAGAAAGCTATAGATGAACTAAGATTGGCAATTCGATTTTTCTTTTTTCCTTTTAACTCGAAGTTTTTTGGCTTCTTGCCCTTACAATTATTGTTTCTTGAATTATTATAGTATATAAGTGTTCAACTAAAAGACAAACTCTTATAATGTGGCATTGTCGGTTGCCAAAATTTGAAGTATTTCGCTTTTATCAATTATAATTATCCTTTCTTTAAGTGTACAATTAAACAAAGAGTTGTCAAGTTAAAGATTTATTCAAAAATTCAATAAAATCATGCACATTTTTGGGCTCCACGTTCATTAACACCACCTCATCGTACATATACATCAACTCTTTTGATATGTTCAGGCCATAGTATATATATAGCTCCATTTCATAATCTTGGCTTAAAAAGATTTATTTTTCTTACAATTTTCGACATTTTTCTTGGGCTTGAATGGATGAGGATGCCAGTATGATCAAGATAGAACCTGTGGGGAGCAAAAATGGAAATCCCTGGGATGAAAAGGGGCACGACAATATTGTTCAGATATTTGTTTCTCACGATGATGAAATCAAATCGATTCAATTTCAGTATGCTGAGAATGAAGCTCTCGTTATGTCTGAGAGACATGGTGTCAATAACGGCTACAAATTTGATGTTGTAAGTAGAGTTATTAAGATGTATGCATTACTTTGAAATTTCATTTTATCTATAAGGGTAGCCATATTTGGATGCTTAAGTTAGATATGTAGGTTTATGTCTTTTAGGAATTTCTTGAATGTTATTTGCTTGATAGTTAAATAGATCTGCCCAACTCCTCTAAATAACTCCCAAAGATCGTCTCCTTAAATCCTTGATGGTTTTGGACTTTCTCAACTGCCCTATTCTGCTCCTGGACTTAGCCTAATCTTCTCTTATCCCCTATTGCTTTCCCTTTTCTGAAAATAAGGGTAGCTTACACTCAACTTGCTCTTTTAAATGATCAGATCTTCATTAGAGTCCGTAACCTATTGAGAGGTCTAGCAAGAGATCAGAATTTATTGAAGAAATAACATGATCTTTCTTTTTGTCTTTTTCCATACAATAGAAAAATAACGAATTGGTTAATATATTGAAGATAAATTACATATTTCTACACCAGATCAAACTTTCAAATTAAATATAAGCCAAAGAAGAGTGGGCAGAATTCCACAGATCCACATCAGTAGAACCCTATAGCTCAGTCCTACAGTTCGGTATAAGCACAACAAGAAGGCCATCAGAGATCCACAGACCATGCCCACCTCAATGAACTCCCACAATATCTTTTGCAATTTAGAAGCAATATTTTTCTCCAATAAATCTCCCCACCCCCCACCCCCCAAAAAAATATATATATATTTCACTTTTATTTTTAACGTGATCTAGAAGTTGAATACAATCACTTACCTAATTTCACCATCATGCAGGTGAAACTCAAATACCCGATGGAGTATATAACTTGGGTTAGTGGTCACAAGAGCTACAGCAACAGCCATTTATGTTCAATAACATTTGGCACAAACCAGGGAGAATACGGGCCGTTTGGCCAATTCACCAGCCGCGACAGAGAATTCAACTTCTGGCTAGGTGAAGATAGCCAGTTTGGCGGATTTCATGGCACTGCTGATAGCAACAGAGTGGAGTCCATTGGAGTTTATCTCAGGCCAATCACCACTTTAGACTACTATCTTAACAAAGATAATGTTAAGCTTACAAAGGAGTGAGAACTGGGATATCTTAAATGGTCCTCATCAGTAGTTAGCTCGAAGTGTGTGTGGATGATTAGTGAAGAGAGTATGATGGTATTGATAATTACTTGTGCACAAAAAGTCATAATAATTAATCACATAGCGCCTATATGTGGGGCCATTAGTCTCCGGAATCTTCTGTATAAATTATACAAGCTGGCATATATATTGGTCGAGAATTGTTTCCCCATAATCATTCATACCCTTACAAAAATATTGATCAAATCAGAATAGAATGTATCCAAAGCTGAATTCCCTTTTCATGAAGAAGAACCAAAGCAATAATAGATCAAAACTAGATTGACGACATTCAGAAACACTTCATTGAGACAGATTATAGAGACCATTAAAGGGATGTTTAAATCAATATCGATACCAAAAGCACACTGTTTGCTTCATAAATTTGCCTAAAAAGGGGTGGGTGTTTGTTGGGGGGTGGGGGGGGGGAGTGTTGTTGATCAGTGCCATCAATTTTCATGAGGTTATACACATGATAACCACGCATTATTGTCATTTCAAAAGAATAAATAACTCACTTGTATCTTCCTCCAGTAAAGATGTCCCCTATGCTGAGTGCACTGTATACTTAATTTTGTGCATCCAGAGGCAGCAGCCAAGCGCCAATACTTGCAAGAACTCCACAGTGTAAAGTGCAACCAGTTCCTAGGCAAACATAAAAAATCAGTTCCATTTATAAGTTAATGAGGCCTTAGATGTATTGCTAGTAACTCTTACCTAACTCCCAAGCCACTTCCTTTTTCGTGCTGGTCTTACTAGTTTGCCCACAGCAGTTTCGACGCCCAAATCAGGGAAATGCTCAGAAGTCTTCTCAGAATCCCTATTTAAAATATTGGGGTCCTTAAAGCGCTCTTTTCGTTTTTCCATCTTTGTTATGATCTCCTGAATTTTCTGTTCATCGAGTCTGTTGACAATTCTGCTACCATTTGAAGCAGTTTCAGCGTGCGCCATCTTATTGATCTGTGGCACATCTTTAGATGCGATCTCAAAGTCCACGGGGTTCTCATTAATTTCTTCAACAATTATCTGGCCTTCCTCAATATCCAGAAATTCATTCTGCTTGTTGTTAGAGAGCTTATTCTGCCAATTTTTGTCAATCTGGTTAGTATCTACCTTTCTGGCATCCGTTGAAACTGCCTTTTCTGGGTTAAAATCCTTCAATTCGTTGAAGTATTCATGCTCTCGATTGCCATTCCTCTCCATGATATTATACCTACCATAATGTACTGCATCTCCAGCTTCAGTGGTTCTTCTAGAGGACAGCATGTTGCACTGCCACAAGTGGACATCAAAATCAAATGTTCTACACTCTTTAATAAAGAAACATGACTGTATTGTCAGAACAAAAAATAGAGGATAGGCAACCTTAATAGTAGCCATTGTACTCATCCAGTGAAGCTATATATGAAACCCAAATTGTTTTAAGTGCATCAATTGATATCAATCACAAAAACTCATACAATGAGAGAAAAGCCGTGTGTCTAAACAATGAGGCTAAGATGATCCAAATGTTTAATAAGTCGACATATTTAATTTGAATGGTAAAATCGCAGCTAACATCAAAAAGTTCAACAAAGGCAATAGAGAGAACTCATAAAGTTGTTTCGAAAAAACTATCTTGTAATTTTAAGAGATCAAAGAAGATCAAAAACACATATGCAGCCCATAGTGGCCTCATAAAGTGAAAGGAATGCAACAACAGTTTTATCAATACAAGATAGCAAACCAAAAGCAATTATCTTCATTCAAAATATAAAGTGATTCAGAAGCAGGCTAAGGAAAGGTAAGCCTTTCAGATAATATTAGTGTACATCTGGATTTATGTTAATGGGCGCAGTATTGGTCACAAACAGCAAGTGTGTTTGAATATACACCACAAATATGCAAGTCATAAAATGTGAAAATATCTACTAAGACAGGTCAACTTGCATTGATTTCAGTTAAACATCCGACAACTAGTATAACATACCTGACTGCATTGTGGTCTGGGAATGTCATACAAGGTGCTAGAAAGGAGCGACATAGATCTCAAAGAATAAATTATAACAATAACTAGTTAATTAAGAAGGCAAAAGTAAGGAGACAAAAAAGCAAGATCTTATACCAATTTCACATCATATCTGGTTATATCGCATGGAAACAGGTAAATTGTAAGCACGAAGCTTCAACAGATGAAAATAAATCCACCATTCCAACGGAAAATTC
The DNA here is from genome assembly GCA_018894105.1 of Jacaranda mimosifolia. Classification (NCBI taxonomy): domain Eukaryota; kingdom Viridiplantae; phylum Streptophyta; class Magnoliopsida; order Lamiales; family Bignoniaceae; genus Jacaranda; species Jacaranda mimosifolia. The sequence goes on from CM032123.1 coordinate 39,687,639, forward strand.
AACCATTTGGAATGAGGGTAAACACCTAAAAGTTTTGTGGAAGTGTGGTGGTGGGGAAGCTAACTGATCTTGGCCCCAATTTGAGACAACAAAAAGGTGCTAGGGTACCCAGAAGTGAAGCACTACTGAATCAATCAGCTCTAGAAAGTCAACTAATGATGCCCTTTTAGTATATTTATGACTCAATATTCAGAAAATTAGCAATATAGAAAATGTAAGTAAATATCAAGAGTAATAGCAGAATTTTTTTTTTTTATGCACATCACTATGGTGTAGGTGTAGTAGGTTTACAAATCACTAGTATAAAACTTGAAAACGTTGCAGCATAAAAAATATTTCAATGAAATAGCGAAAGCAAACATATGTGAAAATTACTGCAAACTCCAAAACAAGATGACACCATTATGGTAGAACAAAACTTGCCAACATAGGTTGAGCATTTACATATACAAATAAATGATACAAAGTATCGGCTTGAACTTCCCATTTTTACCTTTTTCCCCTCAAGAATCAAGCAAGGGTCAACTGAATCCTGGTATCTCGGGTACATCTGCACTCGACTATCTGGATGGATAAAATTTGATCTTTGGTCAAACCGATTACTGCAATTGCCATCTCCTATAAATTTACATCTGTGACCATCCACTTCTCTATCATTGATAAATTCTGCAACACGATCAGTTTCATGTCTTTTATCAGTCCTTTCATTCCTTGATATTCTTTCAAAATGATAAGACAACCCCTTGGACTGGTATATGGTTTCATCATGCCTCTTGGATTTGTAATCCTCTTCATTTAAATGCAATATTTCAGGTTGCCGATGGTGTCTTCTCCTAATAAACCGCTCCTGATCCTGATCATAACTGATACTTCCATTTGTGTTAAAAGTGATGGTAGACTGCTGGTAATGTCTTCTTCTGGCAAGATGATCCTCAGCGTGACGATACTCAAGGCCCTCGCTCGTGCCAAAAGTGGCATAATTACAACCATATCGATCACTTTCGCCATGTCTTTCTTTCCATAAGCACCTCATATTCCTAAAAGGCCTTTCAGGGACATTAGATTTTGGTCCAGCAGCTCCCTGAAACCGAGCCTTGCTAAGCACAAGAGGTTCTTTGCATGAACGATAGGGTAGAGGCTGACGCTTGATGTATCTCCTGTCATTATCATCATTCTCCATATACCATGAGTTGTCAAAACTATTAAAAGGATCGTCATATTTCATCATGTCCCTTTCAGGGCTCTCCATTTCTCTTCTATCACGGGATATGTCATGATCATATATATGATCAAGATGACCTCTGTTCCTGTCACTGTTCCGCATATATCTTCTATAATCAGAATTATATTCATGCAGTGGTGGCAAATCATCTCCTTTTGCTCTCCTTCTGAGTTGAATCCCATCTTCTTTCTTACTAAATTGAGTGCCTCTTCCATTTACTGCATAGGAGTGTTTTGAAATCAACTTCCTTGACTTCTCAAAATTGAGGGGATTTATGTTCTTAAGAGTACGTCTCCTCTCATTGTGATGCCAGTCGTCTTCTAAATTTTCATAACCCACATAAGTTCTTCTTTTCCTAAGAGAATTTTGTTTTTCATTGATGTTGTAATCATGACGCCAACCTGCTACACATCCAAAACTTGGATGAACTTGCCGGTGCTGGTTTTTCAAGTATACCGGCCCCGAGCGATGATTAGGATAGATATCATTTAAGTAAGTGAGCAAACCTTCTGTTCCCTCGCAGTATGGAGTATCCTTCTCAATAGAGCTACATATTGTCTGTTTTCCATGCTCCGTTGTGGATTGATGCATGTCATAGCGACCCCTGATATCAATCCCATCATAAGCATCCTCATCATTCATATGCGTCTTCAAATTAGACGCATGATAAGATCTCCTTTCCAGCTTCAGATCCCTCCTGATGGGACCTCTATCTCTCTCACAATATCTACCATTCCTGGTATTTGATTTCATACCATGGGTTTTAGAGTTTTTGAAGGGGCGATTGTCACAAGTGATCGACTCCCATAACTCCGGGTCCAAGCTTGTTAACGCCTTTTCTGAATGCTTATGACTCTTTCCTTCTGGACCTCTAACTCTTTCTGGGTTTAGGCTTGTTAAAGGCTTTTCTGAATGTTTATGACTCTTTCCTTTAGGACCTCTATCTCTTTCACGGTATTTATCATCCCTGGTATTTGGTTTGATGCTGTGGCTTTTAGAGTCTTTAGAGGTATGATAGTCACAAGTGGCCAACTCTTGTAACTGAGGGTCTGAACTTAATGAAAGCTTTTTTGAATGCTTATGACTTTTTCCTGTATCATCATTGGTAACTGCTGCACAAGGACAAGGAGAACAAGAGAAACCTGGGCCACGCTGACCCCAGCCACTTTGGCATGATTCTGGTTCCACTGCTGATGGTACTTTAATTGAGATGCTGCCTGCGTTTTTTATATTCCTGTCATCAGAAACTTCCACCACTTCAGCCATTCCATCTGAATCACAGTCAGACAGTTCATGATGGTCATCCTCATCTGAGTCAGAAATCTGCACAGTTCCACACTTATCTAAATCCAAGGACTTGGGATCACATGCAGGTGTATGTCTGGAGCCCCTGCTAATATTCAATTGGCACAGAGAGACTGTAAGTGATTGAAGATCTATGCAAATGTTATGCAGAGATAAAAACATAGATAATAGATGTATGAAAACCAAAATATGGAAAGTGATGGAAATTGCCTCCTCTCACCTCCTGAGTGCCATATAATAGACTGCTTAATACATACCCCTGTTCATCCCTTGTGAAAATTTTCATCTTACTATAATTCCATTTTGTTACCTCATTTCTACCCTTTCCCACATGTTTCCCTTGGTGATGCAGTACTAACAAATCCCAGATGAAGAAAATTGAAAACAGAATGTGAAACATATTGAATGGTAGAAGCCAGAGTAAACAAAAAAGCATCCCATCAGCATCAATCAACCATTATGATTATTGGTTTTGGTACATTTTTATCCACATTGTGGTACAAAGACGCATTGAAGGCTGCCCAGAGAAAGAAGAACGCAAGAGACTAACATGGTACATACTGCTTGGCCATAAAACAGTATTAAGAATACAAGAAAAAGAGCACAGTAAAAACTGATTAATAAAATAAAGGAGTACGCAAGTAATACAGCAGAACAGATAATGAATATGATTTAAGTGGAAACCTTCCAGAGACAATTTTTCCTCTTTCTTCATAATATCTTCCCAAACTAGGCGTGCCATCTTCACTATGGCTTCTAAAATAAAGATCTCTGTTTTTGTCCACATCAGCATTTCTATTCATGCTTGGTTCGTGCACCTGGCTAACTGTTTGATCAAAGGCCTCCTCCTTGGAGTTCAAGGAATCTTCTTTAGAATCCTGCTAGACAAATCATGCAATTCTCATAAGCATGAAGTAGAAAAGGTGGAGCTTATGTGGTGTATCAAATTCAAGGGTCAGATACCTGAACGACAACATCTGAATCCCGATTTACAGAATTCTCATCTGAAGACGGTTCATTCTCTCCTTTCTTGTCTTCAGCCTGAATAGATCCAACCTTCAGCTGAAATAATAGGAATGGTTTTACATACAGCACACAAAAACTATATATTGAAGAAATTATTTCTCATGTCACAAAATGCAGAATCAAGTTCCTTTTTCTTCTGGACTTAGTCCTGATCTCATAAATTGGAAAAGATGGAGGACTAACCATTCACATTACAAGTCTACATTTGTTATTTTCAAATTGGGTAATCTTTTATAACTCAAACAAACCTACCTTAGTGTGGTGTTGAAGTTTGAAGGCAGGGATCCTGTTTCCCATCATTTTTTCCTCTCGGCACCTATCCTGCCATGAAAAATTAAGGATAGAAATCTCATTCAGCAAATTTACTAACTTCAAGTTTGGGTTTTACACTACTGACAAAAATTGAGCAAATTGAAAAATCACACTTCAAAAGTAGTTAAATATGTTCATCAGCATACAGAGAGATGGAAAAAAATTATTACCACATCACTGCAGTAACGTTTCCAACCATCTTCATCAAAACCAAAATTGAAAAAGTCAGTTACATCTGATCTCGAATGCCTCCAAGGCTTTCTTTCTAATGAACCAATATTGACATCGAGAACAGTCCTGCAGAAAGAAATCAGTTAACACAAGATAATTCAAATCTAAGTTAAACACAAACATGCCTGAGAAACCTTATTTGGCAATAAGAGCAATACCAGTCAATAGAAGTATATTGTTCCAGAGGACAGGCTGCTTAATTATTATTAACTTTTCCTCTTAAATCAATTGTAAATACAGTCAACACATAGAGGAAAAAGAGGGAACACCATGTTAAAATGACAATTAAATAAAAAGACTCATTAAATAAAGAATTTACTAAAACAACACGAGTAATTCTCCTCAATGCATCACTGAAGGCTATATGACTTAAGTTTCTCACCTTGATGGAGGAAGTGAGAAGTTTCTCCCACACAGACCAACGACTGGGCTTCCACCCATGAGTTGACCGCAAGCATTATCCTCCCAGTGAGTTCCAGCAGAACCATTACCTTTCAAAATGCTTGAAAATGCAGCAGAACAAGGTCTCATGTACTGAAAAAGGCAAGGAGGACAAAATAAGCCTTGGGAAACAGGCTCCAGTAGACTGGATCTGAAAAATAAACTTATGGTAGCATAAAGAAATAAAAATTAGACTATGGTAGCATAAAGATGTCTGCAACAAAAGAACTTTTCATCATGTTCAAATAAAACAACAGCTGATTAACTATCTCAAAGAGAACTTTCTAGGTAACTATTACTGAACAATGCGGAAAATGTAAACAAGTAAATCTAAAATTTCCTAACTATACAGTACCAAATACCAATTTTCAGGACTCATACATGTCAGTAAGACCTGCTCTTCCTGTCAAATATGCCGCACAAAAAAATTCGATCTAATATGCGTTACAAATTACAGTTTCAAGTGATCAAATTAGAAAATCATACCACAAATGTCGAAAGCATTTTCTTTGCATTTATTAAAAAAACAAAATTGCCCATCAACTATTCCCTGGATAAACCTTTAGCCCCCTTTAGCCCCCTTTAGTCAGCTTAATCAAATTCCAAGCACGCTTAATTCAACAGGCAGAGACAGGTAAGAATTTTCATACCAACAGTGATGACATTGACATAAACAAACAAGCAAATGCTTTACATTATTCTCTTTGTATTCCACATTTCAATTCTATATTCAATTTAACAAAAAAAACAGGCTAAACCTCACATATTAATGACAATAGAACACATAAATAGTTTAAGTGAATAAGCAAGAAATTCCAATTAATTCCCTGGATAAACCTGTAGCCCCTTTTAGTCAGCTTAATCAAATTCCAAGCACGCTTAATTCTACAGGCAGAGACAGGTAAGAATTTTCATATCAACACTGATGACATTGACACAAACAAACAAGCAAATGCTTTACATTATTCTCTTCGTATTCCACATTTCAATTCTATACTTCAATTTAACAAAAAAAAACAGGCTAAACCTCACATATTAATGACAATAGAACACATAAATAGTTTAAGTGAATAAGCAAGAAATTCCAATTAATTCCCTAAATCTGAACCTTAATTGGACAAGCAAACACAACTGAGCTTAACGTATTATTAACAGTTAAAACACAATTAACTAATAAGCAAACCACCAAAAGATTAATAACAATATTCAGCAAAAAAAAAAATACCTTTCTCTTTGAACGGCCACCCCCAACATTGAAATTCTTCTCATTTCCATTCATTCCTTCTCCCTCTTTCTTCTCCTCTTCTTCAATTTCCTCTCCTCCATGCTTCCTTGCACTTTTAACTCCAAACTCAACTCCATTTTCACAATTATCGTTGCAGCCATTATCATTATTATCAACAAATTTTAGCTTCTTCCCATCATCACCGTCATTCAAAACTATATGCAAATCGTCCTCACTCTCACTCCCACTCCCACTCCCACTCCCACTCTCGTAAGTATCACCATTCTCCATGGACAATTTAGACAAACCAACCTCCTCCTCATTCTCCCCAGCTTCTTCAACACCGGTGGCATTTCCGTAGCTTCCACCATTTCCCACGGCAATCTCAACTTCACTGAGCCCATTCTTCTCCTCTCCTCCGGTGGCATGTTTAGAAATTCCATCATTCTCACCGGCCAATTTAGAGAACCCATAGACGTGAGTTGCCGGAAGCACTTCCGTCAATCCATGCATGGCGCTGATTGCCGAGCTCGCTTGCACCTCAACGTCAGCGTACAAGTCGCTGAAGTCATCGTCGTCATCTAATTCTTCCATTGTGTGAGTGACAACGGAGTAAGAAAAACCCTAAGAACTAATAAAAATTAAAGTAAAATAATTAAAAACCTTAAACCCTAACAGCAGCTTTTGCTGACGCAGTTTTCCCGAGGTTCATCGCTAAACCCCATTTATATAAGGGTGTGCGTAAGAGTAAAATGGGGAGCAAAATTTGGGCAAAATTGTCATTTCGTTTAATTATAATTATTTACCGTGACTGGTGAAAAATATAAATTTTTTAATTTTGGAGATTTGGTAATAATAAAGAGCTTAAATCAAAGGCCAAAAAAGGGGTTTCTTGCATTTACGAGGCATTTTTTAACTTATTGAATTACATTTGATCATTGACAATTGTGAAACAGTTACATGCAACTAAAAATATTATATATTGATAAGTCAACTTTTTACTAATAAACTAAAATAAAAGCCAGTAATTATTTGATCAAATATCATAGGGGAATTTATTAAAAAGTACCAAAACTACTTTCAAAATTTGTGTTCAGTCCCCAATTAAAAACTTATAGTGCAAACTCCCTAGTTTTAATAAAAGTTTAGAGATTACTCCCTAGCCACTTGATTTGACACAAATGCCCTTAAGTATCATATTTTTCCTTGTTTTTTCAAGCAAACAGTAAACCCTACAAACGCTCATTACCAGAAACAGAAAGAACAGAAAAAATTGCAACAAGCGGGAAACGAGAACAACGTTAGAGCCAAACGCTACTAACCCGACAACTGCATTGTCTTCTTCTCTTTTTATTTTCATCATTTTCAGATTCCATCTTCTTCTCAGTTCCTTCTCAGTTGCTTCTGTGTTTCCTTTTTTTTTTTTTCCCCCGACAATGTCAACCAGCAGCGAAGCAAGTGCGCTCAATCAAGTGTTGGGGAGTTGTCGCTACAAAGACCAGCTCCATATAATGTCAATTAAGGACAGTACGACTGTAATGGATATCTACATTAATCTAGCAAGAAAATGGAGTGAAATCAATTCCGAGCACTTCAGCTTGCGATATATAGCTCTACATCAAAGATTGTACGTGAGTTTAACTGATGACGATGACGTCATGAATATGGTCTTACTGCATTTGACATTGAAGATGAACATTGTGGACATCTTGGTAAACCGAAATGATGAATCAAGCAGCAGAGAAAAGAAGAGCAGTGATGTTTTAAGGTAATACTTCTACAGAATCTCAACTTTATGCAATTAGTAAAGTTCTGTACATGAAGTGTTCTAAAATTGCTCTCTGTTTATTTGAAAATCTTTCTGTACTTGGAGCGTTCCACATTATACTTCATTGCAGTTAACATTGTACTTACAGAAACATATACTCTCTTCATTGAAGTTCTATACTTCCATTGTTTCTAACTTGTACGTCGCTTTATATAAACTTGTACTTCAAGTATCTAAATCTATAATTCGGCTTTCATGTTTTCTACTAATAAGATATCCAAATTGTACTGCCATTGCTTAGGTTTTATACTTCAAGTGTTCAGAAATTGTTCTCAACTTTGTAAAAAGTGTACTCCTATTTTCTAAAATCATACAACATTTTATATAAATCTGTACTCTTTTCACATAAGTTCTACACTTCTGGTGTTCCCAATTTGTACTTCATTATATTAAAACAGGTAAATCATTCATTGAAGTTCTATAATTCAATCGTCTGAATCTGTACTTCACTTTACTTGAACTTGTACTTTAATTATCTGAATCTATTATTTAATTTTGAAGCGTGTAATAACGTACTATCTAAAATTTATACTGCGAAAGCTGAGCATCTATACTTCAGTTGCTCCAAAACTGTACCTCACATTGTCCAAAATTATACTTCGAATATCTAAACTTATATTTCAGTTGTTAAATAATTTCACTTAAATCTTTATATTATTTTTATTGGGCTTATACACTTCAGGTGTTCCGAAATTGTTCCTCACTTTGTCTAATATTGTACTTCCTTTTTCATCGAATCATACCTCATTTTATATTCATTTAATCTATATTTGTGCTGCATTCATTGAAGTTCTATACTTCAGTTTCCTGAATTGGTACTTCATTTTGTGTGAAATTGTACTTTAATATTGCGCTTATACACTTCAGGTGTTCCGAAATTGTTCCTCACTTTGTCTAATATTGTACTTCCTTTTTTCATCAAATCACACCTCATTTTATATTCATATAATCTATATTTGTGCTGCATTCATTGAAGCTCTATACTTCAATTGCCTGAATTGGTACTTTATTTTATGTGAAATTGTACTTTAATTATTCGATTCAATTATTTAATTCTGAAGCGTGAACTGTTGTGTTATCCAAAATCTATACTGCGAGAGCCGAATTTTTATACTTCAGCTTTTTTGCAACTGTACTTAACCTTATGAAAAACTATACTTCCAATTTCTGAACTTATATTTCAGTTCGAACATAAATCCGCTTAATTCTTATACTCTTTTCGTTGCGCTTATACACTTCAGGTGTTCCGAAATTGTACTTCATTTCTTTTATTTCTGTTCCTTCATTTTGCAAATCAATTTGCGTATATCTGTACTCTTTTTGTCAATGTTGTGTGCCTCATGTGTTCACAAATTGTACGTCACGTTTTTTTAACTTGTACTTCAATTTTCTGAATCTGTAATTTAATTTTCAAGTGTTCTACTAATGAATTGTACTTTATTGTGCCTAAAATTATACTTCATTTGCCATCCTCAAGGGATGTAGTGGAGGAGGAAATTGGTTCGACCAGTGCATCGCACAATGAATTGGCTTTAATTAGCAACTCAATTGATGCATGGAGGAATTGCATATATGGGGAGGGTCAAACATTCAATGATGCTCACGAGTTCAGAATTATGCTTAAGAATTATGCAGTGTCTACTTTGCGGTCATTTAAATACAAGAAAAATGACAGCAAAAAAATCATAGCCGTTTGCAGTGATGAAAATTGCAAATAGAGAATCTATGCATCAAGGCATGAAGCTGATAAATTATTTGGCATTCGAAAATGTAATCTAGAGCACACATGTGGTGAGGCTAATCTTCGGACAAGGGGACATCCTAAAGCCGATTCCGCTTGGGTTGCTAATGTAGTGAAGAATAAATTGAGATCAGAGCCATGTTATCGGCCCTGCACCATATTGAAAGATATCCACAGAGAATATGGTGTGGAACTTAGGTACCATAAAGCATGGATGGGTAAGGAATTAGCTATGCATGACATCTATGGAGCTGAGAAGGGATCTTATGATAAGTTGAGGTGGTACTGTGATGCTGTGAATAGAACAAACCCTGGAAGTATTGCAGACTGTGAGATTGACCCAATCAGTCAAAAATTTCGTCGGCTATTTATTTGTTTTAGTGCCTGCCTTCTTGGTTTTCTTAGGGGATGCAGGCCATTGATATTCTTGGACGGCACCCATATTAAAAATAAATTCAAAGGAGTCTTACTCAGCGCAGTCAGTAAGGACGCCAATGATGACTTATTCACGTTAGCATATGCAGTTGTTGACTCTGAAAATGATATGAATTGGGAGTGGTTCTGCTTAAAGCTGAGAAGTGTCTTAGATTCTGAATATTTGCCTGGCTTATCAAGGTTTACTTTCTTCTCCGATCGACATCCTGGTCTTCTTAAGGCCCTCCCCATGATATTTCCCAGTAGCCATCATGCATATTGCTTGAGACACTTAGTGGATAACTTCAAGAAACAAGTAAGTGTGCTCTATCTCTGTTTGTGAGATAATTATGTGAAATAAGCTCTACTTCATAACATTAAGCCCATTATTGTTCTATTATTTTGAATTCAGGTATTAAGGAAGTACCCTCTACATAACAAGAAACATTGGTGTTCTGTTTTTATGAAAGCTGCATATGCGCCTACAAGGCAGGAGTATACCCGACATATAGACAGCATCTTGGAGTCAATGCCGCTTGCCAGAGACTTTATTATGCAGTCTGACCCAACCTGTTGGGCAAACTCCTTATTCAGTGGAGATCGATGGGGGGTAATAAACAATAATCAAGCAGAATGTTGGAATAATTGGGTTAAACCAGCCCGATTTATGCCAGTTGCAGCCATGGTTGATCACATACGCATGCAAATAATGGTTATGATGCATGGTAGGAGAGAAGAATCTCATAAGATGGTTGGTCAATTATGTCCCAAGCAAGAGAAAAAGTTGGCAATCAATCATATACGCTCTCGCAACTTAAAAGTTGTCATGTCTAGCGGTTGGAGCTTTTAGGTGATTGAGCAAGACAAATCGTATGCTATAGATTTACATAACAGAGTTTGTTCTTGCGGAGCCTGGCAGATTGATAAGATACCATGCATACATGCTTGTGCTTCTATCGAGTCAAAGTCACTTTCACCGTATGACTTCACAAATCAATACTACCGAGTTGAGATGTATCAACAAGCATACCAAGCAGTTATAAATCCTATTCCTACGTTTGATATGCATATGTTCCATGTAGATGATGACGACGTCATTCATGCACCTGATTGTCGATCTCAGCCTGGGCGGAGAAGGACACAGAGGATTCCATCACAGATTGAGAAGCGTGCCATTAAGTGTAAGAGGTGTGGTAGAACAGGGCATAATCGTCGAACTTGCAAAGAATCAGTAAAGTAGCCAACATTTGTACCCCAAAACTGGATAATTGTACCTGATTTGGCCCCATTTGCACCCCGCTTGGGCAATGAAGCGGGTGATTTATCGTGAACATAGCAGCCTAGCAAGTTGTTTAGTAAAGTAGCCAACATTTGTACCTCAAAACTGGATAATTGTACCTGATTTGGTCCCATTTGCACCTCGCTTGGGCAATGAAGCGGGTGATTTATCGTGAACATAGCAGCCTAGCATGTTGTTTAGTAAAGTAGCCAACATTTGTACCTCAAAACTGGATAATTGTACCTGATTTGGCCCCATTTGCACCTCGTTTGGGCAATGAAGCGGGTGATTTATCGTGAACACAGCAGCCTAGCATGTTGTTTACTAAAGTAGCCAACATTTGTACCTCAAAACTGGATAATTGTACCTGATTTGGCCCCAATTGCACCTCGCTTGGGCAATGAAGCGGGTGATTTATCGTGAACATAGCAGCCTAGCAAGTTGTTTAGTAAAGTAGCCAACATTTGTACCTTAAAATTGGATAATTGTACCTGATTTGGCCCCATTTGCACCTCGCTTGAGCAATGAAGCGGGTGATTTATCGTGAACATAGCAGCCTAGCAAGTTGTTTAGTAAAGTAGCCAACATTTGTACCTCAAAACTGGATAATTGTACCTGATTTGGCCCCATTTGCACCTCGCTTGGGCAATGAAGCGGGTGATTTATCATGAACATAGCAGCCTAGCAAGTTGTTTAGTAAAGTAGCCAACATTTGTACCTCAAAACTGGATAATTGTACCTGATTTGGCCCCAATTGCACCTCGCTTGAGCAATGAAGCGGGTGATTTATCGTGAACATAGCAGCCTAGCAAGTTGTTTACTAAAGTAGCCAACATTTGTACCTCAAAACTGGATAATTGTACAGGATTTGGCCCCATTTGCACCTCGCTTGGGCAATGAAGCGGGTGATTTATCGTGAACACAGCAGCCTAGCATGTTGTTTAGTAAAGTAGCCAACATTTGTACCTCAAAACTGGATAATGGTACCTGATTTGGCCCCATTTGCACCTCGCTTGGGCAATGAAGTGGGTGATTTATCGTGAACACAGCAGCCTAGCATGTTGTTTAGTAAAGTAGCCAACATTCGTACCTCAAAACTGGATAATTGTACCTGATTTGGCCCCATTTGCACCTCGCTTGGGCAATGAAGCGGGTGATTTATCGTGAACATAGCAGCCTAGCAAGTTGTTTAGTAAAGTAGCCAACATTTGTACCTCAAAACTGGATAATTGTACCTGATTTGGCCCCATTTGCACCTCGCTTGAGCAATGAAGCGGGTGATTTATCGTGAACATAGCAGCCTAGCATGTTGTTTAGTAAAGTAGCCAACATTTGTACCTCAAAACTGGATAATTGTACCTGATTTGGCCCCATTTGCACCTCGCTTGGGCAATGAAGCGGGTGATTTATCGTGAACACAGCAGGCTAGCATGTTGTTTAGTAAAGTAGCCAACATTTGTACCTCAAAACTGGATAATTGTACCTGATTTGGCCCCATTTGCACCTCGCTTGGGCAATGAAGCTGGTGATTTATCGTGAACACAGCAGCCTAGCATGTTGTTTAGTAAAGTAGCCAACATTGGTACCTCAAAACTGGATAATTGTACCTGATTTGGCCCCATTTGCACCTCGCTTGGGCAATGAAGTGGGTGATTTATCGTGAACACAGCAGCCTAGCATGTTGTTTAGTAAAGTAGCCAACATTCGTACCTCAAAACTGGATAATTGTACCTGATTTGGCCCCATTTGCACCTCGCTTGGGCAATGAAGCGGGTGATTTATCGTGAACATAGCAGCCTAGCAAGTTGTTTAGTAAAGTAGCCAACATTTGTACCTCAAAACTGGATAATTGTACCTGATTTGGCCCCATTTGCACCTCGCTTGAGCAATGAAGCGGGTGATTTATCGTGAACATAGCAGCCTAGCATGTTGTTTAGTAAAGTAGCCAACATTTGTACCTCAAAACTGGATAATTGTACCTGATTTGGCCCCATTTGCACCTCGCTTGGGCAATGAAGCGGGTGATTTATCGTGAACACAGCAGCCTAGCATGTTGTTTAGTAAAGTAACCAACATTTGTACCTCAAAACTGGATAATTGTACCTGATTTGGCCCCATTTGCACCTCGCTTGGGCAATGAAGCGGGTGATTTATCGTGAACACAGCAGCCTAGCAAGTTGTTTAGTAAAGTAGCCAATATTTGTACCTCAAAACTGGATAATTGTACCTGATTTGACCCCATTTGCACCTCGCTTGAGCAATGAAGCGGGTGATTTATCGTGAACATAGCAGCCTAGCAAGTTGTTTACTAAAGTAGCCAACATTTGTACCTCAAAACTGGATAATTGTACCTGATTTGGCCCCATTTGCACCTCGCTTGGGCAATGAAGCGGGTGATTTATCGTGAACACAGCAGCCTAGCATGTTGTTTAGTAAAGTAGCCAACATTTGTACCTCAAAACAGGATAATTGTACCTGATTTGGCCCCATTTGCACCTCGCTTGGGCAATGAAGCGGGTTTTTGTCGTGAACATAGCAGCCTAGCAAGTTGTTTAGTAAAGTAGCCAACATTTGTACCTCAAAACTGGATAATTGTACCTGATTTGGCCCCATTTGCACCTCGCTTGGGCAATGAAGCGGGTGATTTATCGTGAACATAGCAGCCTAGCAAGTTGTTTAGTAAAGTAGCCAACATTTGTACCTCAAAACTGGATAATTGTACCTGATTTGGCCCCATTTGCACCTCGCTTGGGCAATGAAGTGGGTGATTTATCGTGAACATAGCAGCCTAGCATGTTGTTTAGTAAAGTAGCCAACATTTGTACCTCAAAACTGGATAATTGTACATGATTTGGCCCCATTTGCACCTCGCTTGGGCAATGAAGCGGGTGATTTATCGTGAACATAGCAGCCTAGCAAGTTGTTTAGTAAAGTAGCCAACATTTGTACCTCAAAACAGGATAATTGTACCTGATTTGGCCCCATTTGCACCTCGCTTGGGCAATGAAGTGGGTGATTTATCGTGAACATAGCAGCCTAGCATGTTGTTTAGTAAAGTAGCCAACATTTGTACCTCAAAACTGGATAATTGTACCTGATTTGGCCCCATTTGCACCTCTCTTGGGCAACTTTGTATTTAATATCTTCAAATTTTTACTAATATTCTTGGGCAATGAAATTTGTTCAAAGATTTGATTTTGAATTCTTGGTAGTTAATCACCAAAATATTTTATAATATGAATAAAATAATATTAAGAATTTTCAGTTGTTAATCAGTAGTGTTCAACGGATGAATGTTATCAATCGCAGTAATGAAAGAATACCTATGCTTTCATGGATGTAAACAAATGAGAATTTGTCGAACATATCCACCCTATGAAACATAGCAAATCCGTACAACACCAAATCCGATGCTCTCAAATTATTGTACTTGCCCATCATTACAATTAGTGGAGAATAATTATTCATTTACAATAAGTGTACTTGAACAAAACAAATTTTATACTTTATTTGTTGCAGATTGTACTTTCATTTTCCCTGGTTTGTACCTCATTGACCCCAAAATGCTCTCGAATCCGCCGCCCGATTTTAATTCTCTTGAAGTGTACATCCACGAAGCCCATTTTATACACCATCTGTTTCAATTTGTACTCCAGTTTTCATGAATTGTACTCAGGATCCCCGCCTTGTTTCAATAGAATTTGAGTGTCCGTCCCCGAAACACATTTTATACTTTCATTTTCCCTGGTTTGTACCTCATTGCCCCCAAAATGCTCTCGAATCTGCCGCCCGGTTTTAATTCTCTTGAAGTGTACATCCACGAAGCCCATTTTATACACCATCTGTTTCAATTTGTACTCCAGTTTTCATGAATTGTACTCAGGATCCCCGCCTTGTTTCAATAGAATTTGAGTGTCCGTCCCCGAAACACATTTTATACTTTCATTTTTCCTGGTTTGTACCTCATTGCCCCCAAGTTTGTATTCAAATTCCCAGCCCTGTTTCAGTTGAATTTAAGTTATAAATAGTTACTGAAAAATTACACTTAGCTACAAAACAATATTATAAACAAATTATGCTTCAAGTTACACATGTATTTACATATAAGTGCTTCAAATCCTGGCATTTTCATGAGTTAATATTCTATGCGCCATTTTCGCACGATATTTATCAACATTAATTGTTCCAGCATCCCTCCAGAACACGGGGGTGTCCCTAGCAAAACCTTCTGCCCAAAGGCATACATAGACACCACAATCCACTGTACCCACTTGCTGCCTACTTTTCCTCTGCTGTAGCTTTTCATCCACACGACTCCCCAGTGAAAGCCTAATGTACCGAGAATAAAATGAAGCCTACAAAAAATTTGTCAATTGTTGACTCCACAAATTTGCAATGGGAAATCGTAGGGAAAGAAAGCAAACTTACAATGGCAACAGCTATCGGTTTGTATCTGGGGGCCATTATTGAATTCATGTATAAAAAAGAACGAGTGGATGTGTCAAGGACAACTAAGAACCAGTGCTGGCGCCAGCAAATCGGTAGGATTATGTAGCGACAGTTGTTTAAAACATCTACAGTCAGCTCTTCCAAATCTGAACAGGTGAAGCTGTTAAGCTTAAGCATCATCTCCACAAATTCTTCATCCGTAATATCCTTCATGTTGCGTTCATCTATTCGGTCTAATATATCAGCCTATGAAATATAAAACAAATGGTTAGACTCATCTCTCACCGTGTACTAAATTAAGTTAGGAAACTGTCATATACCTGCGCTATTGAGGACATAAACCACACCTTGTGCTGACAGTTGTTGCTAAAAGATGGGCTACATAATATCGACATGTAACAGTCCACTATGTCGCCGGTAAGTTCTCCTCCAAATAAGAGCTCACAAAAGTCTCTTCCATTCAGAAGATGTCTTGCTCCTTCCCAGACGGTTACCCTACACAATTGTTAATTGTGTGTTCAGATACCAGTTTATCCAATAGAAAAACAATAAGCAAATTTTGTTACCTCAAATTATCTCTTCTGACAAAGTGGTCGATGACTTCTCGCTCTTCTACTGGAATAAGAGCAAGTCCTCTATAATCAGTCCTTCCTTTATAGGGATCGGCCACTTCAGTCTTTGGGGTGACTTGTTCATCTACCACCAGGATTGGTTCTTTTGCCACCTGGATTGAATCTTGTGCCACCTCGATTGGTTCATTTGCCACCTGGGTTGGTTCATGTGCCACCTGGGGTACAAACACAGCACATAGGAACCAAGTATTAACTATTGAAATATAAAAGATAAACACATGAAAGTACAGACTTCACCAACATGGAGTACAAAACTCAAGCACATAGGTGTAAAGTGTCAACTGCTGAGGTAGAATAGATGAGCACATGAAGTACAAATACCACCAACATGGAGAACAAAACTCAAGCACATTAGGTGTAAAGTGTCAACTGCTGAGGTAGAATAGATGAGCACATGAAGTACAAATACCACCAACATGGAGAACAAAACTCAAGCACATTAGGTGTAAAGTGTCAACTGCTGAGGTAGAATAGATAAGCACATGAAGTACAAATACCACCAACATGGAGTACAAAACTCAAGCACATTAGGTGTAAAGTGTCAACTGCTGAGGTAGAATAGATGGCACATGAAGTACAAATACCACCAACATGGAGTACAAAACTCAAGCCCATAAAAACAAAGTATTAACTGCTGAGGTAGAATAAACGAGCACATGAAGTACAAATACCCCAACATGGAGTACAAAACTCAAGCCCATAAAAAGGTGTAAAGTGTCAACTGCTGAGGTAGAAAAGATGAGCACATAAGTGCAAGTATCAATAATATGAAGTATAAGACATCATCCATTAAGTGCAAATATCAACCCATCAAGTATAAGATATCATAATACTTATTACAAACAGACAGTTTACAAATGAAATGCAAGTAGGAAAAAAATAAAACATTAAGTAGTGTACAACACCTTCTTCTGCTCTTGTTCTTTATTTTTTCGTGCACGAGGACGAGCACGGTAGGTCTTTGTCACTTGTCTTGCTCTTTTGGCTAGTGTGGTGCTGGGGGGGCTGACAAAATCTGGAGATTTCTGTTTTCGCTTCCTATCTTCTCGATTGCGCACATTTGTCACAATCGAAGACATGACATTAGCCACTTCAATCTCAGATTCCTCGAACTCAGCCCCTTCAATTGGTATATAATGTGCTGTCTTCAATGGTCTGGGGGAATCTGAAGGATCATGACGTTTTTTGGTTCGACTTTCTTCATCCACCATGTCTTCAGAATCATCCCCTTCTTTCTGTGCATCATGTACCAAATCAAGTACCCCCTCATGCACATATTCACCAACTTCCTCCTCAAGCTCCACCGCATTAGTCTCTTCCTCAGTTGGATGCTCCTCCTCACCCTGCTCCTTCATTACCATGTATTCCAATGAAGCAATTTTTTCTTTCAATGATTTAATTTCTTCTCCGTTCGCTGCAATCATTGCTTCATATATTGTATGATCACAGACATGGACTTCACTCATGACAGTACTGGCAGCCTCTGATTTCTTGATCAAATATGCCAATTCTAACTCCTCTGGAGCAGGGTTGAGGTCTACAACCTATTACAATGGAAATAATTATCAAATTCAAATTATTATACAAACAACAAATAATGAATTATTACAATTATTACCATATCTGCTGTAACTTGTTTCAACTTCTTCTCTGCCTGCTCCACATTTTGTGGGAGTTTGCTATCCTTCCACCGGTAAAAGCGTGGAAACTCAAACAAACTCACTGGTGTAGCTAGTGATGGGATGCGTTCATAAACCCATGCCTGTCATTCATAAATCTAAAAATTATACTCACTTGAATATAAATATAATCAATGCTATTAGAAAAATGAAGCAAACACTTACCATCAACCCTACTGTACACCCATCAATGTACTTCTTTCTTGTTTTTCCACCTACTCCTAAATGGTTCCTCATATCTTGCACAAGAAACCTGTATGCAGCTTTGCCCCATGCATACAGATCAACTCTGGACAAATTGTCCAAGTATGGTAGGAGAAATCGTGGAGTCCAGTAATTAGATGTTGGAAACAAAATACAATTAAAAACAAAAACTATGTACAACCTAGAAAAATCATTCAAGTCCTCCACACTATCCTTATATACATACTCCTCAAGTTTTTTAGCTATTTCAGATCTAGTTATATTCTGCAGCTTTCCAGAAAAAAGCCGCTCAAAAGTTGAAGACTTTATCTTCAATGTTATGTCAACAGATTGCCCCACATGTGGCAACCCTAAAACCATTGAAAATTCAGCTGCAGAAAAAGGAACCTCAACCCCCTCCGCAAAATGAAATGAGAGCTTTTTTGGGTCAAACCTCCTAAGTATAGCTTCAAGTCGAATGAAACTTGAACTTAACTTCGGCATATCCATGTATATATAGAAAGGGGTCTTCTTCAATGCATCAAAATGTTTGGACCCCATCTTGGACTTCACAAGCTCCAATTTACTATGAAAATATTGGGGGGAGCAACGAGAACAGACCTCACAACGTCTTGGCTTTGCTGCAAGGCCAAAAAAAAAATAGTATATTAACAAATAATAAAGTAACCCTTTTAGATAGTGTGTACTAAAAGCATGAATATTTTCTACTAAAATATCTTCAAAAATGTACTATAGAAACACATAATATATACTACACTTTCAGTTATTCTATACAGATTATATACTAAAGTTCCATTTAATGTATACTGCAGTAATAAAGGTTTTATACTTCAGTTTCTTCTAAAATGTGCTGCATATGCGAAGATTATATATTACATTTTCAGTTAATGTATAATGCAGGCTGAATGTTTATGTACTAAAATGTTGCTATTATATATTGCAGCAACATAGATTACATACTACCCTTATGCCTGAAGTGTTCTGTCAGATTGAATGCTTTGTACTGCATTTGTTCCTAAAATGTATTGCACCTACAGAGATTTTATACTACACCTTTGTCCAAAGTGTACTCCGGATGCTCTTAAAATGTACTGCAGGTTTGAATGCTTCATACTACACTTATGCCTAAAGTGTACTGCACGTTTTCATGTTTTGTACTACTTTGCTTCAACAGAGATTTTATACTACACCTTTGTCCAAAGTGTACTCCATATGCTATTAAAATGTACTGAATGTTTGAATGCTTCATACTGCACTTATGCATAAAGTGTACTGACAGTTTGCACGTTTTATACTACTTTGCTCCAATGGAGATTTTATTCTACACTTTTGCCTAAAGTGTACTCCAAATGCTTCTAAAATGTAGCACAGATTATATTCTACCTTTTGCCTAATGTATACTGCAATCTTGAATGCTTTATACTGCATTTGTTCCTAAAATGTACTGCACCTACAGAGATTTTATACTACACCTTTGTCCAAAGTGTATTCCAGATGCCCTTGAAATGTATTGCAGGTTTGAATGCTTCATACTACACTTATGTCTAAAGTGTACTGCACGTTTTCATGTTTTGTACTAATTTGCTTCAACAGAGATTTTATACTACACCTTTGTCTGAAGTGTACTCCAGATGCTCTTAAAATGTACTGCATGTTTGAATGCTTCATACTGCCCTTATGCCTAAAGTATACTGCCAGTTTGCATGTTTTATACTACTTTGCTCCAATGGAGATTTTATACTACACTTTTGCCTAAAGTGTACTCCAAATGCTTCTAAAATATAGCACATATTATATTCTACCTTTTGCCTAATGTATACTGCAATCTTGAATGCTTTATACCACATAAATTTGTTTCTAAAATGTACTTCTACAAAACAGATTGTATACTGCATTTGTGTCTGAAATGCCCTACACCTACATTTTTGCCTAAACCGTAC
This sequence comes from Jacaranda mimosifolia, assembly GCA_018894105.1. NCBI lineage: Eukaryota > Viridiplantae > Streptophyta > Magnoliopsida > Lamiales > Bignoniaceae > Jacaranda > Jacaranda mimosifolia. The sequence continues at coordinate 39,707,567 of CM032123.1, forward strand.
TGGCAGTTTGCTTTATACTATACTTATCCCTAAAGTGTACTGCACCAATAGATGTTTTATACAGCACTTTTGGCTAAAGTGTACTCCAGATGCTTTTTAAAGGTAATGCGTTTATTCACATTATATACTATCTTTTGCCTAATGTATACTGCAAGTTTGAATACTTTATATTACATACATTTGTTTCTAAAATGTACTGCTGCAACAGATCATATATAACACCTATGCCTAAAGTACACTGCTCGTTTGAATGTTTTATACTGCTTTGCTACTAAAATGTACTGCGCCTACTCAGATTATATTCCACACTTATATCTAAAGTATACTACCAATTTGATTGTTTTATACTACATTTGCTTCCAAATTGTACTGAAGCTACCCACATTATATACTACACTTTTGCTAGTGTATACTGCATGCTTTCATGTTCTGTACTACAGATAACACACCACCACATTCAGATAGTTTTAAAATATAATTTTTCCGTACACTTTTTGTTTAAAAAGAAGTATAAATCCCTTAAAGGTGAAGTGCAACTTTCATGACCTTCAAGTACAAATCAGAACTTCCAATCTCACAATAGAAACCATATATCAAATGGGTCCAACTATTTAACGACTAAAAAATGAATAAAAACCCTAAACATGAGAAAATAGACAAGAAATGAGTGAAACACTGAAAAATCACGGACATTTGAAGTTTCAAATGCAGAAAACATACCTTTGTTCCTTTCAGTCACTTGTTTTTTTACTTCGCTTCTCTTTGCAGCTGTTTTTCGTTCCATTGTCGCAGTAAAATGGCAGAAATTTTGTTGTTGTTGTTTTTTTTTTCCCACTTCTTCTTCTTCTTCTTCTTCTCGCGACAGTGGTAGAGGAACGGTTTCGCGCCCTTTTCTTTTGGCACTTAGAAAGGTTGGTTTCAAGACAATAAAGAAAAGAAGAAGCGTTCTTCTTAAGAGAGAACGCATTTTCGAGGTTTTTTTGTTGTTTTTTCCAGCTGCAAGGGTATACTGGTCTTTCTGAAAGATATGGGGAGTAATTCCTAACTTTTGTGAAAAAGTGGGGAGTTTTGTATGAAATAATTCAAATGGGGACTGATCACTAAATTGAAAGTAGGATTAGGGATTTTTTTCTAATTAACTCAATATCATAACTCGAGTTCAAATTAAAACCGGGTGTTATGTACGTTTGTATTATTATTAAAAAGAAAAAGAAAAAAAACAATAAAAGAACTACGACAACAATGAAGTTTTATGGTACATACATTGGTTTCTTGCATAACCCTTCAGAGTTTCTATGCAATAACATGTCAATCCAGTTGATGACAAGATAAATGGTCCACATAAAGGTGTTCCTATGACAAGTTTGATGGCTCAATTCACAAGGAGAAGCCAAGCCAACAGGGATTAAACAATCCAACTAAGTGAAGAAAACACACTTAAAAAATCCATCACTTTGAGCTAAGAAAAGTTCCTGAATCTACTAACCAATGGCTCAACTCTCAAGCCGAAGTTATGACATGCATAATCAAGACAACCTAGAAAAACCACTTTGGATTACGCAAGGCTGCAAGAGGAGAAGAAGGTGAGGATTGAAAGGTGCTTTGTTCATCTCCCTTTTGGATTAACTACCTGTGAGAAGACTGCATTTGCACTGTGACCCTCAAAGTCATCACAAGTTTCGTCCTCCTCTTCAATGCTTAATAACGTTGCATGCATGGAATAAGCGTCGTTGGCTTTCTGCTTAGCCACCACCTCTGGCCCGTCAAGGTTATTTTGCAGTTGGAGGCAATACTCGAGATTCCACAGGACATCCCCCATTGATGGCCGATCAAGTCCATGATCAGACAAACATTTTACTGCTGTTTCTGAGAAGTGCTTCAGACATTCAGGATTGATCTCTCCTTTGATGTGTGGATTGATAATGTCGTCTAGAGTACCCCTCCTATGATTCAGAATCGCCCAATCTGCTAAACTGACTTGTTCTTTTGGAAGACTGGGATTAAGCGCTGGCCTTCCACACAATACTTCAAAGAGTACTACTCCAAAAGAATACACATCGGACTTATCAGTCAACTGCTGTCTGCGGAAGTATTCAGGATCTAAGTATCCGAAACTTCCTTTCACCATGGTGCTAACATGTGTTTGATTGAGAGTGTGGCCGGTTTTAGACAGCCCAAAATCGGAAACCTTGGCAACCCATTTCTCATCCAACAAAATGTTTGTGCTTTTTACATCCCTGTGAATGATGGTGTACTTTGCACCTGTGTGAAGATAATGAATCCCTCTAGAAGCACCAATGCATATGCCCAATCTTTGTCCCCATGATAAAGGGGGATTATTGCCCTTATAAAGATGTTCCCTCAAAGTCCCATTAGCCATGTAGTCATAAACCAGTATCATCTCATTGTTTTCTTCACAAGCCCCAATCAAAGACACCAAATGCCGGTGTCTTAACTTAGACAGCAACTCGATTTCATTAAGGAATTCATGAACACCTTGTTCAGAAGAGGGGTTAGCTCTCTTGATGGCAACTTTTGTAGTATTTCCATCAATGAATCCTTTATATACCTTCCCAAATCCTCCAACTCCTATGACATTAGACTCGCTAAAATTGTCTGTTCCAAGTCTTATCTCAGCTAAGGAGAAATGCCTGCAGAGCCCCCCACCAAGGTTTGAGATTCTGCTGCTTTCACTGCTACTCTTGCCCGTCTTGTTCGTCCCTGAAGAACGCGAACTGCCATATATTGGCAACCAACCATCCCTACTGTTAGATGGCTCTTCCTTCCCCATTCTTTTCCTGTGCTTGAGAAAAGAAATGACCCCAACCACTAGGCCTAATCCAGCCAGTGAGCCTAAAACTGAGCCTATGATCATTCCCCTGTTGCTGGATCTTGATGGCCTTTCCTGCAGCGGCCCGGCCTCAATTTTCAGGGGCAATGGCACAGGATTCGGTCCTGCTAAGTTCCCGTTTGAGTCATTTAACCTAAAGATTTCAAGTCCATTAAGGATTGAATCATAGAACTCAGGTTTAACTTCGACATTCGGATGCAAAGCCACCCATAGTTGATCATTACCAGTTCTACCATTTACATATGTTGCATAATCCTTGTACACGGGTACCCCTTTACCACCAGACCAAGCGACAACATCTGCTTCTGACTCTGCTGTCTGATTGTTAATAAAAATCCCAAACACCCTCTGATTCACCTTGTCAAGAATATACTCACAGAAATGGAGCCTCACAAGATAAGTGAAATTAACATCTATTTGGAAAATCCAAGTGAGGTTATAGTTCTGGTTAACTGTTGCATTAGGCCCCATGCTTCTTGCTGTTCTATAAACGTCTAGTGGAGCAACAAACTTCGACTCATTAGAAGGATATACTATGGTTACATTCTTGCCGGCCTCTGTGGTGACCCCAAATCCAGCACCATATATGTAAGGGGAATCATCATACCACGTCTGGCTTAAACCCGAGTCTTTGCTTGCTGGGATGTACTGCCCTCCAACATTCAGCCTTCCCATCGTCTGCATTGTATAGAATTCCACATCCATATTTTCATCTGAAAATCCAACCATTGGCACCGGTTGGAAGATTTCCGGCATTGAAATGATCTCAATGCCATTGATGAAAGCAAAAGAGTTAGTTGAAGGGCTGAAAGTGAGATCAAGGGTGCCTGATTTCAGCTTTATCATACTGAACTCTCTTATGATATAGGCCTGTGTGAGTGCTTGAGCGGTGATAGATGCACTGAAATTGTTAAGAAGAGTGAAGCCACCGGCAGTAACAGAGAAAAAAGAACTCCAGGGATTAAAGTTGCCATAAGAAGATGGATAAAAATGAAGCCTGATCCAGTGGCGATAGTTTGGAGAAACGTTGAATTTGTATGTAGATTCGAATTTGAAAATTCTTGCCGTCATGTAGGGAACTGTGGAGGGAAGTGAAGGATCTTGGGTCTTAGCAGTGGCTGATAAAGAATTGTTATTAGAAGTGATGAGTTTGGCATCTGAAGTCCACTTTCGGTCGTCGGCATCAGTGGCATCACCTGTGGCACCACAGGCTAAGACAAAGGAATCAGCATTTGCTGCAGCTGAGGTTGTATTGGTTTTGTTCTGTGAATGAACTGTGATTATAGTGCAATAAAATATGATAGCCCACAAACATCTGTGGATTTCACAGTTCATGGCTGGATAAAAAGTACCACTTTTGAGAGAATCAGACATTCAGTCCTGTTAGAAAATCAGATAAAACCAATAAATCTTTAGCAACAGAAAAAGATTCAGACCAAGAAATGACTGTCCTAAAATTAACTTCTCGTGCTGCTGAGATCTATTTATGCAACAATAATAACATAAAGAATGCATTTTTATTTGAAGGGAACTTCACACAAACACTTTACACACAGAAAACACACACACAAACGCATGCATATATAGGGTACCTTGATGCTTATGCATTGAACAAGGAAAAGCAGAGAAAAAGAAGAAGCCAGTGATCTGTCCTTTTTCTTAAGGGCTTGTTTGATTGTTATGAATGATTTCTGATTGATTCCCACTTTTTCTTCATGGGGATTTTGGCAATGGATTCTTTGTTTCTTGGGTTGGAAAAAAGAAAATGAGAAGTGTTTGTTAGAGAAGAATGGTGAAGACAGTGGTAACGTATGATGTAATGAAATGGTGCTGATCTTTGTTTGGGGGCATTGATTGAGTATTAACTCCTGTAAAGTTGGCGCCATTAACTGACTGTTTCCTACTTTCTGGGAGGAATCAGTTTAAGGTACAACATCCTTGAAACTGCATGCATGCCTATCTTAATGGGCCTTCCTGAAAATGTACCAATGTAATAATCATTTGGTATGAGTTGGGCTGCCCATTTCTTACACCATTTTTATTCTTTCTATTGTCTTTAGTAGCAATCGAAAAATTTGATGTTGTCTACTTGAATAATATGCATTCAAGTGAATTATGAATTGATGGATTAAAATATAATGATGCCAAAAAACAAAGATGCTACTATTACGATTATCTAATAATTTATACTCTCATTAGATATATAGGCGACATGCATAAATAAATTACATGATACGAACCAATAGTAATTTACGTGGGATCTAAAAGTGGCTCTTTGAATTTCATAATTCTTACAACTTCATATCTATTATGGGGTTTGGGGTACAATTAAGGTTTATACCATGCACGTGCTCCATTCTTGTTCTTCTAAATTCAGTTTTGATATCATATCGTTGTATATGTTTCTTCAAAAAATTCTTTTATATATTACCAGCATATGAATTCCGAGCATGGTATGGTCGATGATTCTAATATTATTTTAATTGAGATTAATATGTGTAATCAATAGTATTACATATGCGAAAAGTATTTTTTTAAAAACATATTGTGGAAATGTAGAAGGATATCAAAGACTTGAAACAACGAATAGAGAACCAAGGAAGATAGAAAGAGAGGGGGAAAAAATTAAAAATAAAAATTGATGGAAAGAACAAAAGTCATCGTCAAAATGTTTACATTTGAATCTTGAGCTAAACTTAAGAGATAATGTTAGATTTTAGAGGAAAGTTGGAAAATATCAATACAAAAACATTATTTGTATTTGTAGTTCATGTAAGAAAAAATTAGTTTAAGAATCTGCAAAGAATTAATACAAAAAACCCAAAAAGAACAAAAAGAAAATTATTAAGAAAAAAGTGCATATAGGGATATAGCTAACCTTAGAAAATTAGAAGGCATGTTGGCCAATCATGGGATCTATGAGAAAAACTTGAAGCTAACCTATATAAATTTAGAAAAACACAAATTCCTACCTAATCATGGAAGGTTGGTTGGTTTAGATAAACCCAATTCAAGCTAAACTCAATGGAGGAAATTTATATCAATTTAGATTAAAGATTTTAAATAAAAAGGAGGAACCAATGAAATTTTATCTTTAAATAAATAAAATACCAAAAATTGAAATTGAGTCGAAATTGAACCAATTGTGGCCAAAGAACCCTCTCCTATATATAGCAAGCATGACTATTTAACTTGTTGCACTATTTCCATTTATTTATTTATTTATTTGAGGGTGGGGTGGGGGTTCATCTATAAAGTGGAACAAAATATTTCGATTACATGCACCATTTTTTTTGTCTTTTAGATTTCATATCATACGCTCATCTTCTATCTCAATGTGAAATAGTTAACGCTTTTATATTAAAAATACTCTTCTTTATTAAAAAAAAAATCAGTTAATTTATATTTATCATGCTTCAAGTTAAATAATATGTCAATAATTAATTTATATTTGTCCCATGATTGATCAATTAATTAATAAAAAAGAATTTTGCATTTTATTGTTAATATGATTGCAACAAATATTAATATACCATTCTAACCCTCCATACCAATCACATTTTTTTTAACATTCTTGACACAACAACTATTGATCCCAAATTTCAATTGTATTTAAGAAGTTTCAAAGCGTGCTTCCCTTGACTTGACTAGACCAAATTTTTTCATATAAAATAGAAAATATTCTCTATTATAACAATTCCAAAGTTTACAAAAAAATCCAAACTCTCCAGTCAACCTTGGATTGCTAAATTTTATGTTGTAGTAAAATAACAACAAAGAAGGATGAATGGTAAGGGAAAAAAATAAAAGAAAAGAACCAACTGGTTAAGTAGCCATTTGGCATGTGACAAAAACTATAATACAAAGCACTAACAGCAGCATTAAGCTGAATAAATCGTTCTTACATACGACTAATTGTCCCACCTTGAAAAATATTAAAGTAATATTACAAGTTTTGGGACTAAACCTCAACAGTAAGTCTTTGGCGGCTGGCGACTTGATCAATGTTGTAAAATTGTTTAAAAAATAAAACCGGGCTTGATTGATCCTCCGTTCGTCCTATTGTTCAGTTCGATTTTAAATAAAAATTAATAAATTTAAAAAAAAATCCGATTTTATGATTCATAGGCTATGTTTGATTGTGAATTTGGCCATTTTCTCAAAATATTTTGGGATAATGGATTTTGGATAGTAGGGTTAGAGAATGTGATAATTATTTGTTTGTGTTTTAAGAGAATGATTTGAGAGAAAATGATTTATTTGTTTGTGTTTTGGAGGGATAAGATGTAACATCAATGACTTTTTTGTTAGGTTTAGAGGTGAAATGAATATTTTAAAATTATTTATATATATGTATATATAGATTGTGTGAGTAGTAGTATATGTATATATTTGTAATTATGAAAAAATGTGTGGTGCCTTGAAAAATGGTGTGAAGTTGGGGATAGTAGGAATTTTTTGGGAATAAATTTTGTATTTTGAAAATAAAATTAAGGAATGTGTAGTATTTGTTTGTTTAAATTTTGAGAGTTGAAAAATGCATAGAAGGTTTACAACCAAACAAAGCCATAGTTATTCTAAAAATCAAAAATTTCCAATTTTAGTCAATTCATTGATTCCTCATTTTTCCAAGATGTGATTTTCTTAAGGACATGTTTGGATTCATTTGTAATAATATTTTGAAGATTTAATTTTGAAGACATTTTTATCTTTCTCATACTTTTAAAGCAAATATCTTATTGTTGAAAATTTGCATTTATACCATATTGGAAAACATTAACTTTCCATGTGACGTGCTATTCTTTTTACGTTAAAAGATGTTTTTCATTTATTCTTACGATGCTACAATTCAATATCTGAAGTGCAAGGAACAAACTCGAATTCGAATAGAATAAGATTATGCACATCAACCTCTTTAGGTGTCATATTTTGGCCAAGTTCACTGTTGCGCGGTCGTCATATTTTGTTATGTTTTACTATTAGATATTAAAAGTTCTTATTATAATGAAATATCATTTATTAACTATTCGAAAAATGTAAATAAATTTCTCACACATGTCCTCTACATAATTACTATAACAATAAATCAAACTTTGTAACGTATTAATTCATAAACATTCTTATTTCCAGTTTCCATGTAAATATATACAAAAAAGGGGAACTTTTCTAAGAACTTTTTCATTAAATATTTCCTAAACACACACTCACACACAGAGACAAAAAGGTTGAATCCAAACATTGCCTTAATTGCTCATCAAAGTCAAGCCCACCATCCGATCCACCTAACTCCCTTCCGTCGACCAGCAGCCTCTCCATCTCTTTCAGGGTAAAACTTCAACAGCCAAATTATTAAGTATGAACCAAACACTACATACATACAACAAAGACGCACAAACACACTCCACTGCGTGTAATAAGTATATGCCAGCCCAATCACTTGTGAGCTAACTACACATTGCCACCTCACCTCCACCCCCTATATAAATTCCACTCCCCTACATCCCAAAGCATGCGTTCTCGTGTTTTTTGCTAATTTGTATTCCTTGTTGAAAAGGGTAGGTGCATTTTTGTTGATTCTTGGACTTCTTTTCGTTGAATTCTTTGTTTCCAATTCCTACCCACTTCAGGTATGCCTTGTTTCTATGTGGGTTCGGCTGTGATTCTCGGTTCTTGGATCCGTTTTTGAGTCATTTTCATGGTGATTCTGTGATTCCTTTCTATGTCTGTTATGTGGTATGGATAGTAGCTTGAATTATTGGATTTCCTTTTTATTTATGCCTTCTTCGATGTTTACGAGGGAACATCATGCCATGATTTGTTGTTTACTGAGGTAGCTTTAGTTCAAATTTCTGTTGGAAAGCAGATCCCTTTTCTTCAACGGTTACCAAATAGATTGTAGAAAAGGCAAAGTTCCTCCTCCATTTTTTTTTTTAATAAATATTTTGATTTGAGTGCGTGCATGTTTTTTGAATGTAGATTAACACAGTAGGATCTATTGTTTGGTTATTTAAATGCTTACTTGAGTGTGCAACTGATCATATTCATATGCAGCAGTATGAATTAGTTTTTCTTTTAATCATATTTTGATTTAATTGTTGATGTAATTATGCTGTTGCATTATAATGGATTGTTTGAACTTGATGGAACGTTGAAGGAATCATGTGAGATAAGTCCCCTTTGGGGTGTCAAGAATGATAGAGTAAGGATGAGAGCATCATTTCTTTAGATAATTATGGAATGAGAGAGCAGTCTATAATGCCTATTTAAGAGCTCTTGGAGCGAGTGTGCCACACATGGGAGGGGGTTGATGAAAGTTCGGTAATGGTTTGGCAGGAAAGTTCTTTCTTTTAATGATGTATATGTGTTTACGTGGAAGTTTATGGCTGATCTTGGAAATTAGGATCGCATATCTTGAACATTTAGTTGAACTTAGCATCTAACAACATGCATGTTAATTCTTGTATAATGTGTATCTGCAGTTGATTGTTTTCTCAGTAATTTATTGGATCCCTTTAATACATAGTATATGGGGGATAGGGTTTTGAGATGTGTAAACAAAATAAGATAAGATTTCAGAGGTGGGATATCACCTGATTTGTTTCGAAGAGCTCAAAACTGGTTAAACCAGGATTAGCTAGAAGGGTCTAGAAAAATAATGAATAACTCATGCTATGCTTTGGATCATGTCTCTATTGAAGAATCTTTCTTCTGGAGTTATAATTTGTGTATAAATGCAGGGGTGTTTCAGGTAGCACCATGGCAACTGGTCAACTTTTCTCGAAAACCACACAAGCACTGTTTTACAATTACAAGCAACTGCCAATTCAGCGGATGCTTGATTTTGACTTCCTCTGTGGTAAGTCTAATTGAAACATCTGCATGCATCTGACTCCTTACCAGCTACTGCCTATTCAGAGAATGGTTGATTACAAAGTTTTGCCATTAATTGTCTTTCATGTTTTGTGTTTGCTAACTCAGGGAGAGAAACACCTTCCGTTGCCGGAATCATTAACCCAGGTTCTGAAGGATTCCAGAAACTATTCTTTGGTCAGGAGGAAATTGCCATTCCTGTTCACTCTGCGTAGGTTTTATTTTCCCTGCTTATTCCTTCCTTATTCCCTGCTTGATTCATAAGAAAGAAACTGTCGTCCTTGTATGTGTATGTTTGAATGATAGAAGTGGTTATTGTATGAGTTAATTCCAATAACCTACAGTAGGTGGTCAAAGATTAAAGAAAAATGGGACCAATAGTACGGTTTCTAGCTCAGATGACTTCATTTTTATGATGTTAGGCTATCACTCATATTTTTATTGTTCCTTTTATGATGTCACAGCATTGATGCCGCTTGTGCTGCTCATCCCACAGCTGATGTCTTCATTAACTTTGCATCATTTAGAAGGTTGGTCTGCACTACTGAGAAATATATCAGATGCCGGTTTCTTGCTTCTTTTATGCCTGATCACTATACAACGATTTTTTCAGTGCTGCTGCTTCATCCATGGCTGCCCTCAAGCAGCCAACCATAAGGGTTGTGGCCATTATAGCTGAAGGTGTCCCCGAGTCAGACACCAAGCAATTGATTGCTTATGCGAAGGCAAACAATAAGGTACCTAATCTTCTTGGCTTATCATTTCAAGAGTTCAGTGTACATGCAATTATTTTCCAATTTTTGCATTTGTAAGTGTATGCACTTTTATAATATATACTTTTCTGCCTATAATACTTCTATTTTGCTTCTCCTTAGGAGTGTATTCAATGTTTTGTTCTTTGGGCATGTTGCAGGTTGTAATTGGCCCTGCTACTGTTGGAGGTATTCAAGCTGGAGCTTTTAAGATAGGTGACACTGCTGGAACAATTGATAATATAACTCACTGCAAGTTGTACAGGCCTGGATCCGTTGGCTTTGTCTCCAAATCTGTGAGTGATCATTTCAAGGCTTTCTCTTTTGCTTGTACAATTAAACTTATAGGATGTGTGCTGTGCTCATAGTCTTAGAACTATTTAATGCTGAGGTCTACCTATTTGAACGTAGCTTTTGCCCATGGAGACATCTACCATTTTGTAATCTCATTCAATTGCACACAGTTGCTATGATGCATTTTAAAACCTGTAGCATACTTCTGTGCTGCGTCTAGGGAATTTATTTTTCATAGGCCAAACTTAAGCATGTGATGTGATGCTAAATCATTGTCCTCTAATTGGGTTTAACTTCTAAAAGAATTGCTCATTAATTACAGGGTGGTATGTCCAATGAATTATACAACTCAATTGCTCGCGTCACAGATGGAATCTATGAAGGTAGAAAATCTTACCCCAGGTTCCTAGTGTAACTTCATTTTTATGTTGTTTTTTTTTGGAGGTCGTATGTGATTCTAATGTTATTTGTGATCTATATAGGCATTGCAATTGGAGGAGATGTGTTCCCTGGGTCGACACTTTCTGATCATGTTCTGCGGTTTAACAATATCCCTCAGGTATAACAATTATTGCGCTGTCAGTATTGTTCTTATTGTTCATCATCTTGCTCTGATTTAGTACTAGTACCTTTGGAAGGAATCTTGGTCCAGAATGGCGCATCTTGTCTTGAGTTGTTCTTCTTATAGTTGGACCTGCTGAACTGTCTTTCAGAGTCAATGAATTTAAAAATGGAAATACTTAATTTGATCCGTAATGTTTGAAATTTACCAATACTAGAAACTCATGTAGCTTGAGTTAGATTTTCCTGTTTCAGATGAACAGTAGAAAGGAGTCAAAAATTTTATAATAGCATTTTCCTGTTCGTCTGATTCTTTCTTCTTTTCTTTTTTATTTTCCTCTGGTTACATGCCTTATTAGTCTAGAGTCTTGGAACACCTAACTTTCTGAAACCTTTAACTTGATGTTTTAGTTAGCCGCTGCGTTTTCAAGTTCTCGCTCTAGATGACATTGACATATAGGATGGTTTGGTCTTAATCATGTTTTTCTGATTGCAAATAGGTTAAAATGATGGTTGTTCTCGGAGAACTTGGTGGGCGCGATGAATATTCCCTAGTTGAGGCCCTTAAACAGGGGAAAATCAACAAACCTGTCGTTGCCTGGGTCAGTGGAACTTGTGCTAGGCTCTTCAAGTCAGAAGTACAATTTGGTCATGCGGTGAGCAAAATACCCCCAGTATATCTATCCTGATTTATTGATTTCTGTAATGTGAGCTATATCTAAAATTTTGATTCATTTACAAAGGGTGCTAAGAGTGGTAGTGAGACGGAGTCAGCACAGGCCAAGAACCAAGCACTCAGAGAAGCCGGAGCTGCTGTTCCCACTTCCTATGAAGCATTTGAAGGTGCAATCAAAGAAACATTCGAGAAATTGGTGAGCATTTTTGAACTTTGTTAACAGATGCATGCAGCTTAAAAATCAATACTATTTGCTGAGATTCTCAGTTCATTTCTATTAGGTTGAGGAGGGAAAAATTACACCAGTGAAAGAGGTGACACCCCCTCAAATTCCAGAAGATCTTAACACAGCAATCAAGAGTGGAAAAGTTCGGGCTCCGACGCACATTATCTCCACAATCTCTGATGATCGGGGTATGTGAGAATTCACTTGTTATTCTTCGTTGTCTTCACGACATTGAATGGATCAAAGGAATTTATAATGCTCAAACTTGAAATTTACACATTGGCAGGTGAAGAGCCAACTTATGCTGGCGTCCCAATGTCATCCATTGTTGAACAGGGATTAGGTGTGGGTGATGTCATTTCTTTATTGTGGTTCAAACGGAGCCTTCCTCGTTATTGCACACGTTTTATTGAGGTAATTTATGATGTCTTTGTGTTCATCCCTCCCCCTTCCTCCCCTTTGACTTTGATTCTTCTATATTTTCAATTGATCACAAGAAAAGGGTTCTATTCCTTGCAACATCATGTTATTCCCTCTTAAGCTTTTCTTTCCCATTTATATTTGCTGGTTGGACGCACACACCCCGTTTTCTCAATGCTGCAATTGGCTTGCCAGATTTGCATCATGTTGTGTGCCGACCACGGTCCTTGTGTGTCTGGTGCTCACACCACCATTGTAACGGCTAGGGCTGGAAAAGACCTCGTCTCCAGTCTTGTTTCAGGTGGGTTTCAAATCCCATCTTTTCTCCATTATGAGCTGAAAAGTTGGTGACAGGCTCTTTGTGGTTCTCTTACGATTGCTGAGTTGTGTGACCCTGTTTGCAAAACAGGTTTATTGACAATTGGTCCCCGATTTGGTGGTGCTATTGATGATGCTGCTAGATACTTCAAGGATGCTTATGACAGGGTTAGTTATCATAATTCTTTTAAGTGGCTTTAGTCCATTTGTCAATTCTCTTACCTCTCTTTAATTGGCTTCATGTGCTGTCTTCTCAGAGTCTTACACCTTATGAATTTGTCGAAAGCATGAAAAAGAAGGGCATTCGTGTTCCCGGCATTGGGCACAGGTAATAAAATCCTTGATTTGTTTGTGTTGTGATGGATGGACATAAAGAATTTTCTTGTCAGAATTTACTTATGCTTTCCCCTCAAAAACCTTAAATCTTCAGGCTTCTTGTCTGTGATAATTTCTTTGATTCTATCTTAATCTGGGAACATTTCATTTGTTTTTATTGAAAAAAGAATCAAGAGAGGTGACAATAGAGATAAGAGAGTAGAATTACTACAGCGATTTGCACGCTCCAATTTCCCGTCTGTGAAATACATGGAATATGCTGTTGAAGTTGAAACCTACACACTTTCAAAAGCAAACAACCTAGTACTCAATGTCGATGGTGCCATCGGGTCCCTATTCTTGGATCTTCTTGCCGGCAGTGGCATGTTCACCAAGCAAGAAATCGATGAGATTGTTGGGATTGGCTACCTCAATGGTCTCTTTGTTCTGGCCCGTTCCATTGGTCTTATCGGGTGAGTTTTGTCAAATGTTTCCTTGTCTTCTGACATGTTACAGTTGCCCATGTTTATGATCCTTAATCCACTGCATCATTGCACTTGTCTTATTGATCCATTGTTGTCCAAACTCAGACATACGTTCGACCAGAAGAGATTGAAGCAACCACTCTACCGCCACCCATGGGAAGATGTTCTCTACACCAAGTGAAAGCAGCCAAAACATCCGCCTACCTTACAATCCACATTCTTGTCTGAGTCTTCAGTTCCCATGTTTAGTTAATTCAGTATCTGTACTGCTAAAAAGCATATTCTAGAACTTCTATTGTATTGTCTTAACATTAGTCACCAAGAGAGAACTCTTTGGCAAGTCCGGCATACGATGAAGAATTACTGTCCTAAGAAATAACAGATAATGATGCATTGTTTTACTGATTCAAAGCTTCCAAGCAAAGAAAATTTTGGCCATCTGTTCTTATAGTTCAGTATTTCCAACAGTTGCCTTGTTACTTGTGTTCCCTGCACAGTACATACCAACGGTAGCGACCATGTTAATACAAGACACTGCTAAATGGTAACATGATGTATAAAGTCCGACATACACCCAATGTTAGAAGATCGAAAAGAGTAGTTTTAGCTGCTCTGAACGACTCTAGTAAACAACAGCAATAACTCTTCATAGTTTTAAGGTAGCAGAATTCCTATTTCGCATAATTACAGACCTGCTCAAATGATGTAATGACGTAGTATATTCCCTCCTTCATAGATTTAGACAATTTCTTTGAACTGTTAGATCATACATAATTTACAACTTGTCAATACTCGTAGAGGTCAGAGTAGACCTGCATGATGTAATGAATTAGACTCCTATAACGTGCAAGAATTTCGCTTTAAAAATGGTAGCTGCAAGAGAGTTACTTGTAATTGACCATATTATTACAGCACCAAGTAACTATAATATTAGGGTCGTAGTCCCCCTTTATAGTTTCATTACAGTGCAGAAGGGATGGACCCAAAATAAATATCATAAAAAGTAGTGATAATTGTAGAAGATGGTTGATGATATATATGGTGTCAATTATTGTACAAATTTCACGTGAAGAGAATGTGATCCGAAAGGGAAGTATAGACATTAGTTGTCCCACCAATTTTTGCCTCATGTTTGTTGTACCTTTCATTTATTCAATTCCATAATACTCCATTAATAGTTGGAAAAAATTGAAGGAAAAAAAAAAAAAAAAAAACCTTGAGTCCCTTTCTTTAAATTTTTGAAAGAAAGAAAAAAATACTAACCAATTAAATAATATTTAAATAGGTTGAAGAACTATGATGTGTATATAAAGATATCAAAATGTTAAATACTTACATCATTATCATATATATATATATATATTTATTTATTTATATTTGGGTTAAATTCATTTTACCCCCTTGCACTATGGAAGACGTGCCAAAAACCTTCTTATACTATAAAAACCTTCAAAAACCCCCTACACCAGCTAATGGTATTAACATTCAATACCAAATTACTAATATAACCCTCATAAAATAAGTTAATCAAAAAAAAAAAAAAAAAAAAAAGGCCTCGGCACACTTGACATTTTTTTTTGGGTCATAACGAATTGGCCTTGATAACCTACTATTGTGAAGAAAAAAATAAAGCACATAAAGAAAAGATACAAATGTACTTAATCACCCATGAAAATTTTGAGAATATATCTTAGACTCAAAAATACTACAAAATTTTGATGGCTGAACTTAATGGCACTTGCAAAGCTCTTTACCTTTTTTTTTTTTTTTTTTTTTAAGTCCATAAACTTTAATAATGATTGTCCATTTCTATTCCCTCATCACATATGTTTGACTCAATCTAAAGCATAAATTTGTATTTATTTAGCTTCTATTGTAAAAATAAGTAACTAACAGAATTATAAATAATTAAAAATTTGTAGATAAAAATATTCGCATTTCAATTGCAACAACAAACAAAAATTTGTTCCAAGATTATTTGGAGATCATGAAGTGCGTATAGGTGTTATTTTACTATAATTGCACAATACCCTTCGAATATAAATGTATAATTGCTTGAACATCATAAATCACTATCTAGTAATTTTAGACTGCAATAGTTGCTTGACATTGTTTTGCATTTAGGATAATGAAAATTCTAATTAAGGAGATGATTTTTATTTTAAAAAAATTGATGTTAAAATTGTAAAAATAAAGGATACTCTAAATGTTAGTCAGCTCATCAATGTCATTAAGGCTTTAGGGGGATTTTTGATGATTTTTATGATGCAATGGAGTTTTCAATACAACCCTCGTATATAGGAGCGAAAGTAAATTTATCCACACACACACATAGATATATATATATATATTGAAAGGGCAATTTGAATATAAAAATATGTATAAGTTATACAACCATAAACAAACTAACCGTAAGAGGAGTTTGGGGGGTTTTGAAGGTTTTTACAGTATGAGGAGGTTTTTGACATGACTCCTATAGTACAAAGGAGCAAAATGAATTTAACCCTTTATATTTTAATGATTTCCAAATTTCTAATTGGATAACATCTTATGAATTAGCTTATAAATGTAATGCTATATAATTAGCTAGAATTTAAGCCTCCAATTTTTGTTTAGAGGCTCTATAGATAAAACAACATACAAAATTAAAATCTATCAATTGTGGATTCAATTTGTAATCTAATTTCTGATTCTTCTCTTTCAAATATGATATTGAATTTAATGAGCTCCACAAAGAATACTTTGAATGCCGTGGATCTCCTTAAATTTGATTTGAAGAAATAACACCAATTCGAGAGCTCCGCACCTTAATCCAAATCAAACACTAAAATATATGAGCTCCACGAGAAACGTTTTGAATGTCATGGATCTCCTTAAATTTAATTTGAATAAAATAACGCTAATTCGAGGGCTCCGCACCTTAATCCCAAATCAAATGCCATAGTATGATGAGCTCCGCAAAGAACGCCGTGAATCTCCTTAAATTTGATTGAGAGAATTGCTGGACTCCTTCAAAGTTCCTTTCACTTGCTGGAATTTGTTTTGTGTATTGAATGAGCTTTAGTCACCCCTTTTATACAAATACTTGATGAGAGATTTCCAAATTGATTTGAACTTTTTTTATAGTGATCTCTTTGACAAAATAATATTAAATATCAAAAAATAATATCAAATATCTTTGATTTAATTGATCCATAGAAGTAGACACTTTATCTTTGACACTTGTCAATATTTGATTTGAGCATAAAATAAATACTAAAATATTAATTAAAATTAATTATTTATCTTTTAGAACTAAATTTAATAAATTTAAAGATAAATAGAAAATTTTAAATTAATAATTAACATATTATTTTATATTTTTCACTCTCCAATTGGACAAAATTAATGTCTACAGGAATCCATAATTGGTTTTCAAACTTATCTTGTAAAGACATGTGGGATGTTGCATGAGATTAATTTTCTAGTTCTCATGGATTATAACTTATAAACATAAACATTGAACCTTTCCATTGAAAATGAAATAGATAGCATATTCTATTGATTGTAATAAAGGGAACATGGCAATTTTGTGTACTTGATTTTATACGATAATGTTGTTGTTTAGGGGTTCATTTTATCATACAAATTATACATTACAGTCAAAGATATTTTAATTATTCAAAGAAGATCCCACGATAATTTTAATTTAGAAATAAAAAATTAAACAATAAATAGCTAAGTTACATATTTATTTGATCTAATATATTGAATTGAAAATAATTTGGTACTAGCACTACTTCTTCATTAGCTATTTGTCCATCTATGTTTCTCTCCTTTTCCACCTTTTTTATGTTTCTTAAGTCTTAATTCAAGTAATAAACAATAAAAGTAGAAAAATGAAAAAAATAGTGGTATGTTTGGTTACATTTTGAGAAAATAATTTTGTTTCCCCAAAATGTTACCAAACATACAAAAAAATTTCCTCCAAAATGCCAAATTCAATTTCTCAAAACACCCTCTTCTATTTTTCATTATCTCCAAAACTTTCATATTTTTCAATATATATATATATACATATATTATATATATCATACATATTTTATTATAATTCTAATAATAAAAAAATCATTCAGTTCAATTTTCACTCCAAAAGCCCAACAAAATAAATAAATATTAATTTGACTGCTACAGTAAAATTTATCTCCTCCCAAAATATTAGGGCTTGTTCACTAGCATTTTGGTCATTTTCTAGAAAAAAATTTGGGAGAATGAGTTTTTGGGAGAAAACTTGAAAAAAGTGTCAAGTGTTTGGTTATGTTTTGGGAAAATAGAGAAAATAGATTGAGAATGAATTGTTTGTTTGTTAATGTTTTGGTGGGAGGACAAATTTTACTATAGATGTCAAATCAGTTGCTTTTTTGTTGGGTTTGTAGGAAGAAATTATTTTTTTATGTAATATGTATGTATATATATATACTTTGATGATGTGTATATATATATATATATACTTGAGTGTTAGGCAGGGTTATGGTAGTGTGTAGGGTCTTTTTGAGATTGAATTTTGAGGGTTTTTTGAGTATAAATTTTTTGTATTTTAGAAAAATGATTGGAGAATGTGTATATTTTTTGATATTATTTTGGGAGTTGGGAAATTTTTTTCCCAAAATACTAGTGAACATAGCCTAAACAAACATATCAAAATTCTCAAAAATAATTTTCTTATTATTTCTAAAATATAAACAAACATATATCACATTTTTCAATACAAATTTCACATTTTCTAACCTGACTTCTAAAACTCATTATCTCAAAATACATAATTCAAAATATATAATTCATATTCAAATATTACCAATGAATCATACAATTCCCACGTGGCCCAAGTCGTCCAAGGCTCCAACACAAAGATTGAGCCAATCAAATACTCTGTTTCTGTTGCCACATATTGGGTCCCCCCACCCCGCCTCCCCAACCTCTCCTCGTATCCACAAGAAATTTCCGCCTTCATTGTTGACCCTTAACCAACATTATTGCTATTTACTAATACCATCACTTTTTTTTTAAGACAATATTATAAATGATGAAAATTATTTTTATAATAAATTAATAAAATTCAATTATAAAAAAATTTCCACTTTAGAAAATTAAAAATATCCCTTATTATTGACATTTAGCCAACGTTATTGCTATTCACTAATACCATTATTTTTTTAAAAAAACATTATAAATGATAAAGATCATCATTACAATAAATCAATAAAATTCTATTTTCAAATCCTTACAAATGACGAAGTACAAAATTTCACAATCTAATGTACATATAAGGTGCATAAATGAATCCATTTGCGTTCGAACTCGAGACCTTCCTCATAATAAGAGAGACTGATGTCATTAGGGTACAAGCCACTAGACTACTTATAACATCACTTAAAGAGTCTATAATTATTTTAACTTTCTCAATTAATAAAGATTATGGAGCTTATTTAATAAAATTAGTTAATAAATTTGCTTATTTTTATTGTACAATGTTTAAAAAAACACTTCTAATCATTTTTTTTTTTTTGTCTATTATACTTCTTTTTCTCTTTCTATATCATGATTATATAATTAACTAAAAGAATTAATTTAGACAGACAAATCAATGAAAATCTAGTTAATTTATTTGTGGGCACTATTAATTAGATAACAAGGTATTTGGTTACTTTATGCAAATATCTTTATGTAATAAAAATGTTGCATATTACTTTATATTAATCAGCGTTATTTGAAGTTTGATTGAATTATTTACAAATAAAATTCAACTAATAGAAATTATTCGTCACATTTTTTCTACTGAATATATAAAAGAAAAAAAAATACATTTTTAAAATTTTAATATACTTCTCAAATTAAAATAATAAAAATGCATTGGAAGGAAAATGGGTGCGTCGAATTCAGTTGTGCAGGTCTGTGATCTTTATGCGGGCAATGTGAAAGCTGAAACAACTTCAATTATACTAATTTTAATCCTAAATTAGGTGTGAATTGGAGGAAGCGGGCTGATCCCAACCTCGAAGAAAAAAGAGGGGGGTTGGGGGGGGGGGGGGGTAACACGGGGTTCATGAATATTGAATGAGGTCCTCAAATTGAAAGCCCCCATCACATTTAATTGCAAAAGAGCCCTAACCAGCTGCCTTTCTTAGTTCATTTATATCTCAACAAAGCAGAAAGCAAAATGCTAAAAATCCCAACTTTTAGAACACACTCCAAGAACTAAAAAACAATACAAAAACAAAAAAACCCACTTGGAATCAAAATCTCAAATTCCTTAAAAAGTATGAAGTGATCTCTTACCAAGAATTCTTTTCACCGTATTCTAGAAAATTCCAGCCCAGCTTTCTTTGAAATCCCAGTAGAAGATAGCTAAGCAGAAACTGTTTGATGAAATGATTACTTCAGGAAGCAGAGCAACACGTTCAGATAATTACTGTTCCCAAGATTTCCCTTTGTAACAAGTTCCCCAATTCTTCGGGATTTCTAGTCAGTTTCTCTTGAAATTCGAGTAAAACTGAACCGAGTTCTGAGTGTTTGACGATATGAATGCTTCAGGAAGGGGAGAGACGCGTGGGGATAGCCATCAGAGTTCCCAAGCTTTAGCTCAAGCTCAGTCTTCAGGTACATCCCATCATCGTGGCCACAATGTTAATAATAATTCCGGCTTAAACAGGGGCGGGGACTCCATGAGCAAGGCTGTAGCACAATTCACTGTGGATGCAAGACTTCATGCGGTTTTCGAGCAATCCGGTGAGTCTGGAAGATCCTTTGATTATTCACAAAGTGTTAAGACCCCTAATGAATCTATTCCTGAGCAGCAGATCACTGCATATTTGTCGAAAATGCAGCGGGGCGGCCAGCTTCAACCTTTTGGTTGCATGATAGCCGTAGATGAGTCAAATTTTCGAGTAATTGCGTATTCAGAGAATGCCAGCGAAATGCTAGCCTTAACGCCTCAGTCAGTCCCAACTCTTGAAAGGCCGGAAATTTTGACAATTGGCACTGATGTGAGAACCCTTTTCACACCCTCAAGCTCTGTTTTGCTCGAGCGGGCTTTTGGGGCAAGAGAGATTACTCTTTTGAATCCTGTTTGGATTCATTCGAAGAATTCGGGGAAGCCCTTTTATGCGATTTTGCATAGGATAGATGTGGGGATTGTAATTGATTTAGAGCCTGCAAGGACTGAGGACCCCGCCCTCTCTATTGCAGGTGCTGTCCAATCGCAGAAACTTGCTGTGAGAGCCATTTCCCATTTGCAGTCGCTTCCTGGTGGCGATATTAAGCTTTTGTGTGACACTGTTGTTGAGAGTGTGAGGGAGCTCACAGGGTATGATAAGGTTATGGTTTATAAGTTTCATGAGGATGAGCATGGTGAGGTTGTGGCGGAGAGTAGGAGACCGGATTTAGAGCCGTATCTTGGTTTGCATTACCCTGCCGCTGATATTCCCCAGGCTTCGAGGTTTTTGTTTAAGCAGAACAGAGTTAGGATGATTGTGGACTGTCACGCCACTCCTGTGAGGGTCATTCAGGATGAAGCATTAATGCAACCCTTATGTTTGGTTGGTTCAACGCTGAGGGCTCCTCATGGTTGCCATGCCCAGTACATGGCAAATATGGGGTCTATTGCCTCGTTGACATTAGCAGTTATCATAAATGGAAATGATGAAGATGGTGGTAAAGGAAGACATTCAATGAGGTTATGGGGCTTGGTTGTTGGCCATCACACATCTGCACGGTGCATTCCTTTCCCACTTCGTTATGCTTGTGAATTCCTGATGCAGGCATTTGGGCTTCAGCTGAACATGGAATTACAGCTGGCATCACAATCGTCAGAGAAACATGTTCTAAGGACACAAACACTGTTGTGTGATATGTTGTTGCGAGATTCGCCTACTGGTATTGTTACACAGAGCCCTAGTATCATGGACCTTGTGAAATGTGATGGAGCTGCTCTGTACTACCAGGGGAAGTATTATCCTCTTGGCGTCACACCTACTGAAGCAGAGATAAAGGATATTGTGGAATGGTTGTTGGCGTTTCATGGGGATTCAACAGGTTTGAGCACTGATAGTCTGGCTGATGCTGGGTATCCTGGGGCAGCCTCTCTAGGGGATGCAGTTCGTGGAATGGCTGTTGCATATATCACTTCAAGAGATTTTTTGTTCTGGTTCCGTTCCCACACTGCAAAAGAAATCAAATGGGGTGGTGCAAAGCATCATCCAGAGGACAGAGATGATGGCCAGCGGATGCATCCCCGTTCTTCATTTAAGGCATTTCTAGAAGTGGTCAAGAGCCGGAGTTTACCATGGGAGAATGCAGAAATGGATGCAATTCACTCTTTGCAGCTAATTTTAAGAGACTCATTTGGAGATGCTGATGGAGGCAACACTAAGGCAGTGGCACCTGCCCAGCTTGGGGACTTGGAGTTACAAGGGATGGATGAACTCAGTTCTGTTGCCAGAGAAATGGTTAGGTTGATAGAGACTGCAACAGCTCCTATATTTGCTGTAGATGTTGAAGGCCGCATAAATGGATGGAATGCAAAAGTTGCAGAGTTGACTGGACTTTCTGTTGAAGCAGCAATGGGGAAGTCCTTGGTTCATGATCTTGTTAACAAAGAATCAGAAGAAATTGCTGACAAGCTTCTGCTTCATGCTTTGAGAGGTGGTCCTCTTCTATCTAAATTCTTTTGCCTTTTTGATATGTTTTTCACATCAAGTGTAAATCCTATTTCCTCTCTTGAAGATAGTATGATTTGTATTCATCTAAGTACAGTTCATTTTTCGATAAACTTATAGAAATAAATAATTAATGCAGGTGAGGAAGATAGGAATGTAGAATTAAGTTTGAGAACATTTGGCACCGAACATCATAGGAAAGCTGTATTTGTGGTGGTCAATGCTTGCTCTAGCAAGGACTGTGTAAACAATATAGTCGGTGTATGCTTTGTTGGTCAGGATGTTACTGGCCAGAAAGTGGTAATGGACAAGTTCATCCACATTCAAGGCGATTACAAAGCAATTGTACACAGTCCCAACCCTCTGATCCCACCTATATTTGCTTCGGATGAAAATACCTGTTGCTCTGAGTGGAATACCGCTATGGAAAAGTTCACTGGGTGGAGTAGAGGGGATGTTATGGGGAAGATGTTAGTTGGCGAGATATTTGGCAGTTGCTGTCGGCTAAAGGGCCCAGATGCTATGACAAAATTCATGATTGTCTTGCACAACGCGATTGGAGGCCAGGATACTGACAAGTTCCCATTTTCTTTTTTTGACAAAAGTGGGAAATACGTGCTAGCCCTCTTAACAGCAAACAAGCGGATAAATATTGACGGCCAGATTATTGGAGCCTTTTGCTTCTTGCAGATTGCAAGTCCCCAAGTGCAGCAAGCTCTGAGAGTCCAGAGGCAACAGGAAAAGAACTGCATTTCCAAGATGAAAGAACTGGCTTATATTTGTCAGGAAATAAAAAATCCATTAAGTGGTATACATTTCACCAACACACTGTTGGAAGCGACAAATTTGACAGAAGACCAAAAGCAGTTTCTGGAGACCAGTGCTGCCTGTGAGAAGCAGATGCTAAAGATCATAAAGGATATTGATCTGAAAAACATTGAGGACGGGTATGTCCTGTTTGAAGTTTAGAGTGGAATTTGTCATAATTTAACATCTCTGGGTTAAATCTGGTAGAAAACAACATCCGGTTCGCCATGGAGCAAATGTTCATTAAATTAAGTTTCTGTAATTAGTATTGGTTGTCAAACAAGACATAAGATGTGGACAAAGATGGAGCATTCTAAAATCTGGAAGCTTGCCAAACTAGTAGTTCTTTGCATTTCTGTTACTGATAGACCTTTTTCTTGTTTTGCTAGTACCGTCTTTACATTTTTATCACTGATATGCTTTAAGGTCATTTTTCTTGTAGATCACTGGAGCTCGAAAGGGTAGAATTTTTACTTGGGAGTGTAATAGATGCTGTTGTTAGCCAAGTAATGTTGTTGCTGAGAGAAAGAGGTTTGCAATTGATCCGTGATATACCAGAGGAAGTCAAGACACTGGTGGTCTATGGTGATCAAGCCAGAATTCAACAGGCGCTGGCCGATTTTCTACTGAGCATGGTACGTTATGCACCATCTCCAGGAGGTTGGGTGGAAATTCAACTCAGACCAAGTTTGAGGGAACTTTCTGATGGAATAACCATTGTGCACATCGAGTTTAGGTAAAAATATTACCACATCAAGCAACTGGATTTCTTTCTTATTTGTTTCACAGAAACACCCTTAATGTTTCATTACTATGTTGTCTTTAATGATGGAGTAAAGAAGAGTTCAAGTATTCTTCTCGTAGTGTTTGGTAAAATTGGTAATATCAATTACCTCGACATCTTCATAATCTTTTGTTTTTGCCCATGAAGGATTGTGTGCCCAGGTGAAGGTCTTCCTCCGGAACTGGTCCAAGACATGTTCCACAGCAGTCGATGGACGACTCAGGAAGGCCTAGGACTAGGCATGTGCCGAAAAATTTTGAAGCTTATGAAAGGAGAAGTTCAATATATTAGAGAATCAGAACGATGTTATTTTCTTATTGTTCTTGATCTGCCCGTGCTGCGTGGAGCCCTGAAGAATATTGGCTGATTTGGGAAAGCAACAATCCACAACTTACCCTTTGGCATATATTCTAATTGATGCAGCAATACTAACGTTGCCTCTAAGACACTTTTCAAAGAATCTGAAAATGGATATCTGCTGATAATATTTGGATTATTCTCCTGCCATTTTTCCTCAAGTCTTCCATTGAGAACGTTGTTTGAGGTTCCAGCCCTCTGTCTATGTTCAGGTGAACGTTTCAGTCATACTATTTGTTGTAAATTAGTGCTGATCTTGATATCCGAAAATGGGTTTTTTCATGTCAATATATATACTTTGGAAGCAAGATGGTCTGAAATGAAGCTGTGAAGGGATGCTAACGGTATACATGTACTCTCTTAAATACATTTCTTGTGTATTATTTCTCCCAAATCTTGAGGTGAATGTTGAAAATAATTAGCGATTGGCTGCCCTTGAGACTTTCTCCTACTTAATAAACTTCT
Organism: Jacaranda mimosifolia; assembly: GCA_018894105.1. Taxonomy (NCBI): domain Eukaryota; kingdom Viridiplantae; phylum Streptophyta; class Magnoliopsida; order Lamiales; family Bignoniaceae; genus Jacaranda; species Jacaranda mimosifolia. The sequence goes on from CM032123.1 coordinate 39,732,441, forward strand.
CTAAGTGGGGATTGTACCCTTCTTGAACAGCATAAATGAGCATAATATACATATATATTTGCTTTTCTGTATTAGATATCTTCTTGTATATTTGCCCTCTGGAAGACAGCTGCAGAAAGTGTCCTTTACAGCTTATGATATTTAGAGCTTACCTCACTTCATTGATATTCTGACATTTGGACTATGATTAGATTGCTAAGACATACAATATGGCTTTGCTTTTGGATCTGGCTTATGGCTGCTCCTCTTAAATTTGCTCAAGAATCAGCAATTCTTGATTTCAAGTTATAGGATGAGTATGGCATTTTTGATAAGAGGAGATTCTTTGCTCCATTCATTTGAGTAGCATCTCATGGAGAAACGCCCTTTTCCATTGATTGCCCATTTGTCCTATTTTTCCACTTCTTCATAATCCATCCATTTGTGCAAGGAGAGTGTTCACTTACTTTTGGTCATGTCTCGTACAATTTGTTGTGTTGTTAATAGATTGTCCTAAATCGCGTGTGTGGACTGTTTTAGAAATTTATTACCGTTGTAGAAATTTGTTGTGTTGTTAATAAATTGTCCTAAATGGTGTGTGTGGACCGTTGTAGAAATTTATTGTGTTGTTAATAGATTGTCCTAAATGGTGTGTGCGGACCGTCGTAGAAATTAAATGTCAATATATTCAGAGTCAAAAGAGAGATCGAATTTGAAGAATAGATCTTCTTTTTATATTTTAAATTTTGGGGGGAGGGGTTTAAGATACCGACATCTATCAAAGGCCTAAATCAGAAAATTTTAAGATACCAACATCTATCAATGTAGCACACTCGTTATAAATTAATAATAGTAAAATAAATATTTTAAGCACATAAAACTTTAATTGTTGATTTTCCGACATCTATGAATAAAAAAAACTTGACTATAGGGATTTCAAACATATTTGGTTGATGCGTGAAAAGATTCTTCTTATATAATTCATATATTATAGTAATTTTAAATATTAAATTACTTTATAGTTCAAAAAGTGGACATAAAATTCAATAAGTTATGCTTTGACTTTGACACCATAAGAGAATTCTGGAAATTCTAAAATACATCTCCAAGCAGGCGAGCACCATGGTTCAAAAGATGAAACCTACTACGGATATTTTTCTTTGAGAAGCAAACTCAAATGTGTGGTGGCGTAGTGCAATTGATTGTAGGTGCCTAGACCACACCGACCCTGACCAATTTGACCACCAATAGTCGTCATCACTTATCTTAATCCAAACGTCAACTCAAACAAAGAAAATTCTAGAACAATGCACATTTTTGTAATTCTTTAATTTTCTAAGTCCATATCCCATCATAACCCACCTTTAGTTAACATATATATATGTCTGCCCACGTAGGGACGAAGTCAGAATTTTTTGTTATCGAAGGTAAAATTTTGAATGATAAAAAACATGATATATATATATATATTTTATTTCATCATATATACTAATTATTCAAAATCTATAGTTTCAAAAAAATCGATACAAGAAAAATAGAAAAACAAAGAAGGATAATAGCAATGGGTATATTTTCAATAAAAGGAAAGATAATTTATAATTTGGGAGATAGCAAAATTGTAATATTTTTAATATAAAAAATTAAGTTTTAATATTTTGGGGGGGCGGCTACCCTTGCCAGCGCCGCCCTTGGCTCTGTCTATGCACAAGTATATGAATTGATGTTGTTTATTCTTTGAGATAGATGAATTGATCATGTTTGAGCATAAAAAACTCTCTTTCAACACGATCAAATTGAATGTTAAAAATTTCAAAATTAGATGCCTAGAGAATGAAAATGTATAATCTTCTGTAAAACGGTTTTAATTTTTAATAAATTTAATTTATTTTTGCACTCAAATCAATTTAAGTGACTTATACTTGACGCAAACACATCGTGCATGTGTGTGCGTGTAATATCATAGGATTCAATATTACATTTGTATGATTGCTTGTTCTCGATAAAATAAATAAAGTTAGGTTTGTAGAGTCCAATTAGAATGGAGATGAAGATGATGTGTTTGGGATCTAAGAAAAAAAGTGTGCAATGGAGGAAACTATTCCTTTTATAGTAAGATTGAATGGAAAACCAGACAATTATTTGTTTCCTTTTGATGTCTATTGTCTCTATCAGACATTGTAATAATTGTTTTGAGAGCACGCCCTTTAATCATGTTGTGCACCCAAAACACACACAAAAGGGCCAACATATTTCTTGTATTTAAAGGTGAAACAGACAGGGGGTGGGACAAAAGATAAGAAATTGAGAATTTAAGAAGATAAAAATGAAAAAATAGAAAAGAGAAAAGTTTAAGGAAAGGACATTACTTAGAAATGTGTTAAAATTTTGGAGGATCTATTATGAAAATTATGAAATAATAATAAAGGAATTCAATGAAATTTGATAATAAGATTTAACGTGGTTCGGCGATATGCCTAATCCACTCGACAAATAAAAGAATTTATTGATTTGAATCAAGTTAGTAAGTACAAACTTTTGTCCCACAAATCCCACGTGAATACATAACGCCCTCGTTCCAAACTCCATCTCGAGAAATTATCTCAAAAACAATATAGAAACCCTCGTGTTATGTCTGTTCTCCATGGATTGATCATTACCCCAAAAGAAAACTGAATTTATACCTACGAAAATAGAGTCCTAGGTGAAGTGGGCTTGCACTGCGCTCCGAGGAGCGCAAGACGCGCACAAATTTGCTCTAGCTGCGTGCCTAGCACAGGCAACTTACGCTAGGGCGCAACATTCCAATAGCCCACACGCCGGGGCGCGTGACGCATCTTTTGCTGCTCAATTCCAATAGCATGCGCACCCCGGCTCATGTTGCACACATTCTCACTTGCTTTGCCCAGTGTCGCGCGAACGCCGCTCGTTGGGGTGTGTTCTCAAGCCCATTTCGACCGCTTCGCTTCATTATTTTCATATCTCATCAATTTAGCCTAAATTTTAAGGCAAAATCAACAAAATGAAAAAGGAAAAAAAGAAAAGAAAAGAAAAGAGATAGGAACTTTAGTGATGAAGGGAGAAGAGGCTTTGCCCTAACACAAATGAAGTTTGTTAAGTAAAATTGAGAAATCTTTTGTGTGGTTGCTCTTCCACAAATTTGGGGGAAAGGGTGAATGCAATAGAATTTCTTATGAAAATAAATCTTTTACATCAAAAGTCGATAGACTAATATAAATTTATGAAAAATATAACTCAATATAATTTATTTCATATATTATTAGAGTTCTTTTATATAAATTCATTGTTTTCAATCAAAAATTTCAATTTAATTAGTCTATTTGTTTAAACAGGTTCGAGGAAAAAATCATTAAGAAAAAATTCTAACATCTTATATGATTGGTCATATAATTATGCTTATATAGATACTTTTTTTGTAAGAGATCCTTTGCAAGGGCGACGAAAGAATTTATTGATTTTATTTTATTTTTTGAGTTAGACTTTGGCTGATAAATGTCTATATATCAAAAAGTAAATTCTACTTTATTGATTAAGACATTAAAATTGCTTCACATGAATGCCATTCTTAAAGGGATGAACTTCCAAGAATCCCTACACAATATAACAAATGCAAAAGCAACTTTATTAAAGGGAATTCCTTTTAACACATCAAAGTATTTTCCATAAAACAAACTTTTTTCTTACATGGTCAAAAATTACAAGGAGGAAAACAAAAATAGTTAATATAAAATAAAAAAGGAAAAAACAACGGGAGTATTTGTATTATTTTATTATGTGTTTTGGGATAATGTGAATGTTGTTTTTTGATATATTTGTTTATGTTTTTACAAAAATCAATATTCTTTTGTTGGCCTTTTGAAGTGAAAATGAAATTGAGTAATTTTTTTAATATTAGATTAATAATAAAATATATACGATGTATATATATAATATATGCATGTATATATTGAAAATATGTGTTTTGGAGAAAAATGAGGATATATTTAGTTATATTTCTCGAAATTTTTCCAAAATAATGATAGAAAATATAACTAAACACTCCCAACATTATTTTAAAATAAGGAGGAAAAGAAAAATAGTTACTTGTCCAAAGATGCTAGCTAGGTTGTTCATTTAACAGAACCATTTGATATACAACTGTATGGTGGTGGACAAAACAAGGATTTATCAATTGAGTTAGTTAAAGTCAGTCCAAAAAGATTTTAAAAAATTATCAATTGAAAATTAAACAAATTGATCTCATAAGTTATCTTGATCATTTCTTAACTCCAAACTTAAATTATCTTTAATCAATTTTCTCCTTTTAATTATTATTCTTTATGTTTTGATTGTAGTGTATTGATTCTTTGTGCTTAAAAAAAATGTTTCATATATTAATTATGTCATATTATTTATCAACCTCAAAAGATATTTTTGGAAGACTTAAGCCTTGTTTGGTTGCCAGCTTTCTATTTATTTTTCAACTCCCCAAATATAAACAAATAAGCCATATATATTTCCCAACTTCACTTCCAAAACACATCTAAAAATGTTCAAAATACCTTCTCAATTTATTTTCTACACATTCCCCAATGTCTAGCCCTTTTATTTTTTGTCCCCTACCCAATTTATATCTGCACATACATAAATAATTTTGAAATATCAATTTTATCCTACCAATCTAATAAAAAAGTTATTGATGTGACATCTTGTCCCCTCCCGAAACACAATCAAACGAACAATTTTTTCCCAAAGTATTCTCCATCCATCACCCAAAATACAAACTAACAACCATCATATTCCCCAACCTTACTACTCAAAAATTATTTTGCCAAAATGCTCGAAAATGTAAACAAACAAGCCCTTACATTTTAGCAAATAAGAGATTATGTTTTGAAGATAAATATTGTAAGAGCAATAGTTTAAGCAAATTTTTTTTTTTTTTTTCCAAAAAGTGACAAAATTAAAAAGTGGATTGGAGTTGGCTGTTACTTGCATATGCCTAATTAAAAGAAAAAAGCAGCTGAAGAAAATGATTCTTTACGCTCCACAACTCGCGTGTTCTTCACGAGTCTGATACAGTACCGCTTTATCGAAACGTGATTGGATACTACAGTTCGTGTATTACACTTTCCAATTCCGAGATGGGGATTTAAACTTGGCGGTCAAATCTGTATAATATAATAACTGAAAGCAAGAAGAGTCCCTAAGCCACAGCTCAGAGAAAGCAACACATTTAGAGAGAGAAAGTAAGATGTTTTAGAGAGAGAAAACGAAGGCAGGAGAAAGAGGAAGAGGGTGGAAAAGAACAAAGCTGAAAAGGGTGAGTGGAAGAGGTTAAGGAGAGGAAAAAGCCAAAAACTGTATAATTGTAAGACTCTTAAAGGTCACATTTTTATTCATTTTGATTACAGATATTTCAGATAATTAGTACATAATTGTAATATCGCAATGAAGAAAAAGAATTCTTCCTAAAAAAGGTTAGACATTTGTGATCTTAGTCAAAGATCCATTCGAGAGGTGTAAACAGTGTGTGTGTGTGTGAGAGAGAGAGAGAGACAGAGAGATGGTCAAGAATTTCTGATTTCGTTTCATTATTTGTTGAATTTTGTTGATTTTCAAGATTGGGTTTCAAGAAATTTTAGATGCTATAGAGAATAGCCTTGCGGGTTGAAGTTTTTTGGTTTTCAAGATTTGATTTTTGAAGGGTACCAAGAAGTTCTGTTAATATGGAGAATAGTACAGCACAATCAGCTCCGCCACCTCCGGCGACAGTGACGCCAGCTGAGGAGCTGCTGAAGAAGATTCAGGAATTAGAATTAGGCCAATCCGACTTGAAGCAAGAGATGTCTAAGCTCATTACTTCATCCACAGCTGAAATCGTCGCTGCTGATCATCGTTACAAGCAGAGGTCTCACTCCATCTCCCCACAGAGGAGGATGACGGGCGGGGGAGATGGTGGCTTGGTGGCGGCATGGAAAAAGGGCTCCGCCTCATTTCGGCATTCCTCGCCGTTGCAGAGGGAGAGTCGTAATAGGGATTCTTGGACTGGCGGAGGTGGCGTTGGAGGACGAGCTGGACCTGCCGCCGTGAAGCTTACGGATAAGCAGTATTTGAATATACTGCAGTCAATGGGGCAATCAGTGCATATATTTGATCTGAATTATCGGATAATTTATTGGTTAGTTAGGTGAACTGAATTTTAATTTCCAGCTTTGGACAATTATTGCCTTCGATTCGTGGTGTTTATTTTCATATTAGGTAAATTGGTAGCTTTGGGTATGAATTTGTTTGATTGATGATGCTGAATATATTGTGGAAGTATTGCATTTAGCTTTCAAATTCTTAGAGATTGTTTACCTAGTTGTAAAGTTCACATACCTAGTTGTAGATATCAAGTGCAACTGATTAGCATGCAGATTCGTTAAGAACTTCGGCTCTTATAAGGTGAAATTGAAATATCTGATAATTTTTTTTCGGTCTTTGCTTAATGAGATCATTTTTTTTTTTTTGGTTAGGAATAGAAGTGCTGAATATCTGTATGGATACTCAGCCGCAGAGGCTCTAGGGCAGGATGCAATTGAGCTACTGACAGATCCTCGAGACTTTGCTATGGCTAACAACATTGTGCATCGTGTCACAATGGGTGAAAGTTGGACTGGGCAGTTTCCAGTTAAAAATAAGACAGGAGATAGATTTTTAGCTGTGGCAACTAATACCCCTTTCTATGATGATGATGATACTTTAGTTGGAGTTATATGTGTATCGAGTGATTCTAGACCTTTCAATGAAGCGAAATCAGTAATGTCAAAACTGAGGGACACGGAAACGGGGTCAAGTTTTAGCAGACCGAGAACCACTACTACAGACAAACTTGGACTTGATCATCAGCAGCCTTTGCAAGCAGCAATCGCCTCCAAAATATCAAACTTGGTGAGTGTTCTAATTTTCTCAATGGAATCATCATTATTTATGTAGCATATGCTAACTTCATTGAAATCTGAAACAGGCTTCCAAAGTGAGCAACAAGGTTAAATCGAAAATGAGGTCTGCAGAGAACAACTCTGAAGGTGGCAGTGGAGAGAGTTATCAATCTGATCATGGTGTCTCAGATATGGCTATTTCAGAACATCGGGAGGATGCAGCTTTAAGTGGAACTAGTACACCCAGAGGAGACATACATCCTTCTCCATTTGGAGTCTTCTCTGGAGTTAGCCAGGAGGAAAATTCCCCAGGTAAACCATCCCGAGATTCTGCTGATGAAAGTGAAGGGAAACCTGGGATTTCTAGGATCCTTACCTCAAAGGCAGAGGCTTGGATTGGTAAGAAAGGTTCGACATGGCACTGGAAAGGAAATGAACATGATGGAACAGAACCAAAGTCTTCTCATTTTGCCTGGCCATGGTTACAGAATGACCAAGAAAATGAGTTGGGCCAGCAAAAGAGTGCTGCTGCCACATTAAAATATGAAAATCAAGTTACTGAAACCAATCGTACAGCTAGTAATGAGGCTTCAGGGTCTTGGTCTTCTTCAGTCAATGTTAATAGCACAAGCAGTGCTAGTAGTTGCGGAAGTACCAGTAGTAGTGCTGTTAATAAAGTTGATATGGATATTGATTGCTTGGATTATGAAATCTTATGGGAGGACTTGACTATTGGAGAACAAATTGGGCAAGGTTAGTGCATTCAACTTTATAGGTGGTTGTTCACAGCTTTAGCTTCTTAATCATCACCCGTTTACTCTTTAAATTGCTCATGGATCTTCATAATCGGAAGAGACCTGAAAATATGGAAAGTTTACTTACAGATATTCCATCAACATTTTTGTCAGTAATTGCATATCTATAAAATATACAGAATTATATAATGCCAGAGTTCTATTTGCGCCTCTGCTGATGTTTTTCCTGTTATAAGGTATGTTGAGGACCTCTATTATGGTCAAATAGTCTACAAGATATGTAATTTTGTACGTTTGGAGTTGAGATCTCTTTGCTGATGCTCATTATGGCGTGTTCCTTCCTTTACTTTTCCACATGCCAGAGAGTCAGTATCCTCTATTTTTTATCTCTTACATGTTTTTTTTGGTATATTTGTGCAGGTTCTTGTGGAACTGTATATCATGCTCTGTGGTATGGATCAGTATGTCCTTTGGCTCTTCTATTTTAAATGTCTCTCCTATGCCCCCAAAAATATTACAATGGTAGTAGTGCAAACAACCATTACGTTCTGGTAGTTTTCGACTAGAGTTAAAACATCTGCCCTTTCCTCCCCAAAATTTGATTGTGCAGTGCTTATATAATAAATTCATGCTTGGAAGTTGTGATTCTTGCTATACTTTTTAAAACTATTACAAGACAAGGACAAAATTTCCCAGTCCTCTTTTAATAGAATGAACTCCTATTTTCTCAGGATGTCGCCGTCAAGGTATTCTCCAAACAAGAATATTCGGATGATGTGATATTTTCCTTTAGGCAAGAGGTTAGTACGTGTTCTGATTTCAATAATTCTTTCCTGTGTCACTTTTTTTAAGTAACACAGCTTCTAGACCAGATACTATGATCCGTGTTTAAAAAATTACATGCATGGCTACCAAGTATGTCTTGCGTATTGTACTCATTACACTTGAGCGAAAAAGAGTTCCTTGTGATTATAATAGTCATTCATCTTTTAGTTCGTGCTATCTGATAATGAATTGGTTTCATACCAGTATGAATTTTATTTGTGATGCGTTCAAAAAAAGCATCAAATTGCTTTATGTTTTTCCATCTTTTTCTCTCGTAAATTTAAACTTTTTACCTTTAGTTTTTTATCTACAATACTATAATGGAGATGCTGAATTTTCCTAGCATGCCTCTCTGACGGTCAAATTAGTTTTAATTTATAGGGAATGTCAAAGTGCCAAAAAATATCAATATATCAAGAACATTTGAGTGATTTAGATGAATGAAAACATCCTCGCTGTGTGGAGGAGAGATGACTAATAGAGGGAGGCACTTATCTTGTATAATACATCTTCCTTTTCTTTGCTAAGATATCAACTCTTCTAAAATATTGCCTTTCCTAGAATTATATGCCTAGAAGACTCTTAAAATTGTTCCCCCAAAATAGACCATGTCAATATCAAGGCCCAACATATACAACTCAATTCAGCCCATTCATGGTGTGAATTGTCTTTACTCGGACTCACCATCATAAGGATGCTGTTTTAATTTTTTCCTCAGAAAATTCAGTTTTCAACAAGACGTAAGGAAAAGAATACTGAAGAAGAAAAGAAAACTTGGATAGTTTAATATTTATCAGTTGAATATGCATTGCTTGAGAGTTTTTATTGTGTGTTGAAGGTATCACTTATGAAAAGACTTCGACATCCAAATATTCTCCTCTTCATGGGTGCAGTTACTTCACCTCAACGTCTTTGCATTGTTACGGAGTTCCTCCCACGGTATGCCCTCAGCTTGTGCCTCACTCTCTCTCGTTTTCTTTTTCTTGTTCTAGATATATAGTTTTCTCCCCTAGGGCAATATCATAGGAGCTTTTCGATTTTCTGTACGTCAGTATTTATTGTGAGGTGTCTTTATTATTTAGTGTGTGCTTTTGATAGCATTTCAGTGGGGTGACTGACAATCAATCTTCATTATTTCATTTGCTGTAGTGGAAGTCTGTTCCGGTTATTACAGAGGAGTACAACAAAATTAGAACGAAGACGACTTATTCACATGGCTTTGGATGTAGTAAGTCACTAAATGCTATTAAAGTTCGATAAATCTTTGGAATGAACTTGTTTTAACATAAGCACACATTTTTGGTTGGTGTACCCCCTTTCTTTTAGTGTACTCTTTTTGCTACTAGTGGATTCTGGGCATTTGACTTGACTGGAGAAATAAAAAATTCTTGCATAATAGATTAATCATTCTTGTGACTCGTCTACATGTATACAGGCCCGAGGTATGAATTATCTTCATCATTGCAATCCACCTATCGTTCACCGTGACTTGAAGTCTTCAAATCTTCTTGTTGACAAGAACTGGACTGTCAAGGTCAGCTTGTAGTCACTTTTCTGTATTAATTCCAGGTTTCCTTGTTTTGCAACGTGTCTTTAGAAACTTTCAATTACTTGAAAGCTAATATGCATTCTTCATCAGGTTGGTGACTTTGGTCTCTCACGTCTTAAACACGAAACTTACTTGACAACAAAGACGGGCAAGGGAACGGTATATAACTGGCAACTGGGACTTCTTTCTGGTTATATGAATACAATCTATTCTATTCACTTCTGTGCTTCATGAGCCTCAAATTCATAGAATACTGAAAACCTACTTATTTTTGGTAATGCAGCCTCAGTGGATGGCTCCTGAAGTTCTTCGCAGTGAACCTGCAGATGAGAAGTATGGCTAAGTAAACAGTGCGATCAAATCTGTATATTACACTACATTTACTGAAATAAAAATAGTTCAATTCTAAACATTTCACTTCTTGTTTGAGATGATCAGGGCTGATGTGTATAGCTATGGAGTGATACTATGGGAACTAGTTACACACAAAATTCCTTGGGATAACCTCAATTCAATGCAGGTATTGTTAATCGTTCTGAAAACTTTTCTAGACATCACATCATATTCAATTGTTATCTCCTAACTTAAAGTGGGAAAACAAATACAAGAAGTTGATTCATGAAAATTAAAAATAAATGCCCACACCTCCCCGATGTGTGTTGGGGCTGGGGGTGGTTGCATCGCTGGACAACCTCTGCTGTCATGTTTCTTACATGCATGACCAATTTGTTTAGGATTCTTACAGGTAATTGGAGCTGTGGGCTTCATGAACCAACGACTAGACATACCAGAGGATGTTGAACCAGAGTGGGCTTCCATTATAGAAAGCTGCTGGCATAGGTTAGTATTCACTTGCTGCTTAAATTTGTTAACTTCTTAGCATCAGTTCTGTTGCCTATAAGGTTGGATCCGCCTTTAGAGCAGTAGCTGTTTGTCTTTCATGAATTCGAATGATTTTTTACAAGTCCAGTACTCACAGGAATATTATATTCTACATTGAGCTACGGAAGTAAGCTTGAAGTTGGAAAATCTTCTCCAGTTTCTAATTTTAACAATTAGAACTTTGGAAGTTCTGACTGGAAAGTCCAAAATGCTCATTTTTCTGTTCTTATATTGTTTCTCCTTGACCGGTATCAACTGTATGATATAATTCACATGTAGCTAATTCAGCAAATTATTTGTTCTGTTGAACTTAGTGAACCACAATGCCGTCCTTCATTCCAAGAATTAGTAGAGAAGCTTAAAGATATGCAAAGACAATATGCAATTCAACATCAAGCTGGTCGTGCTGTTGCCGGAGATGCTGGCCATAAAGAACTGTAGATGCAAATGGAGCTTATTTGTGCATCACCCGGTAACATTTCTTTGTGAGGTCCATGAAATGTCGGCAAGATCATGACATTGGTGAGCTAGCTGCAGATTGCTTGTGGTGTCGGGATGGAAAAAACTTAAGGAGGCAGATACCAGTGCCTATCATCTCTCAATATAAACCCCTGTTGGATCTGCCCTTTCTCAATATTAGGCTATTGATGAGTTCAGCAGATGATGTCATTCATGGAAGATGTCTCATAAAATGTCACTTGGTGATATGTATGGAACAGAGAATTGAAATGTATCTTAAAACAAGCTGTTGTTTTGAGTGCATGATTGGTAGAGTTGAAGATTCAAAGTCTAGCTCTATGGTTCAGTTTACGATTGTGAAATAGATTTCTCTCTCTTCGTGCATTGGGTAGTTAATGCCACTTCTAAATTGAGGTCACTTTAAGCTCTATCTTTACATGAAGCTTTTGAATGTGCAATTTTCTATTTCATCTCGGCTCTTTTTAGTATGGCACTTGTTAATTATAGATTTCAAGCACATTTCTTTCAGCATCCATACAGCAAACAATCTAATCTAAACAAGTGCACAGGATGCAATCCAATCTAAACAAGTGCACAGGATGTAAAATGCCTTAAGTTTGCAAATAAAACAGAACAAATTATATTAGGATGTAAAATAAAGGTTTTTACAAGAAATATTGTGATGATTTCTGATCCCAGCAACTCAGATTTGAGTAAGCTATGCCTACATGTACGGCAAATGGTTGCCATCTTTGCATCCAGATTAACAATTTCTGTGCTACTTTTGGTGGAAGGTTATTAGTAGAGCAAGGATCTAATAGCAGCAACAGCATCACCTTTATGCTCACGCAGTGTTCTTTCAGCCACCTTCTTGTCCAGCTGTTCTCACCATTACAGGAAAAATATTAGTACACTTCAAGTATCAACTGATCGAATTGAAGATTATATAAGAAATAAAGGAACAACCTCTAGTTCGTTGGCAATGATATCAACATCAGCAGCATTAATCTTAACAGCTGCCAATTCTTTCTCCCTGTAATGAAACCAAACGCCATTTATATAGTTAGTTGAACCCTAGGCAAGTGATCAACGATAACTTGATGCCAAGATTGCAATGTTATAGTCCACTCTAAGTTGCTCGCAAAACTTCCATACCCATGTTCATTGAGCAGAGACAAATGTATTAATATTTTAACCAAATCCCAATGTCTTAAGAGGTGGCGAATACCTAGTTAACCTCGGCATGCAAGTGTTAGCCCTCCCTATACATGGTCTTACAAATTTGTGGACACCTATGTTCTTTGGTAAAGAATTAGCCACGAAAGATCCGTTATAGTTTTGAGCTACTTAAAATTACAGCATAAAAGTAAGGTCATTTTGAAGTTAACTAGTACAACAACAACTAGTTATATCTAACTGGCTAAAGAGAACAGTGAACTCTACAACATAACCCAAAGAAATGCCATCTCATCTTCCCAAGACTTCCATCCATAGTATTCAATCCAATATAGTTCAACCCTTTGGATGAAAACCAATTCCAATTATCAATATCTATGGTGTGGAAGAGACTGTGGCAGCTCAAGTATTAAAACTTTTGTAAATACTTCATGAACTAGAACTCTGATTTTCATACAAACGATTTCAAATCCATAATGTAAACCACATTGCATTAGAAAAGAGCTAAGTCCCTCTTGATCGTATCCTGGGATAGAACCATTTCTAATACCTACAAAAAACTTCCAAACTCATGCATGCAACTTACAAGCTTTGCTCACCTACATACTCACATTAACACTCCAGCATTCATATTCAGCTTCATACTTAAAATTCAATCACCATTTCTCCATAAAAATGATAACTTTCAAAATAATCCAAAAATAACCCATTATTCTTGAAAGAAAAAAAATACCAAAAGAAGACAAAAATGTTTGGAAAAAAGAAAAGAAAAAGCTATAATTCACCTCAATCTAGCTGCTTAAATATCAGCTTCTTTTGATGCAGCAATCGAAGCCATAGCCTGAAAACCAAAAGTAATACAAGAATTCCGAAACCCCCACAGAATCAATCACAGACCCAAATAACTGTATCAACATAATTATGTGTACAATGATCTACTGACTTCTTGGACTCGGGTCGAGTCGAGTTGGCGATCCTCAACTCGGTCGGTTAGTTTATCGAAAGCTTTGCTCTGCTGCTGCAGGTCTTTCGAGTCCACGATTCTCTCAACTCCTTCATCTGCTCCTTCCATTTTTTCTCTTTCTCCTTGAATTTCAAGAAGTGATTTTTCAGATGGTTTTGCTTGTGTATGATTGTTTGATTTTGATGACAATAATGGAGCCCTAGGATTTTGTGTTTTTGGGCCTTTTGTGGGCTTAAGAACTGGGCCTTAGTTTGAGTGGTTTCTGCTGCCAATTGGTGTTTGGGTTATTGATTTGTGGCAATTAAGGGTGCAAAACTAGTCGAGCTAGCTCGCAAGCCTCACGAGTCGAGTTTGAACTAACTCAATTCAAGTTCAAGCTCTAATTCGAATCGATCTCGACTCGTTTGTATGAAAACGTGAGGCTTGCGAGCCTTAAATATTTTTTAATTTGAGTTAGAGCTCAAACTTCAATCTACAATTATTCACAACTTATTTTTCAATTCGAGCATTTTCGAGCCCAACCAAGCCGTGCTTGAATTTTTGTCTAGTCGAAACTCAAACATGTACTTAAAATTTTAGGCTCGTTTTTGTTGGCTCAGCTCAATTGTGCCCCTAATGGCAATGTGTAGACCGTCCATAAAAAGTTAAACTTAAAGATTAGACTTTTTACTTATTTATTTTTTTAATAGAACTAATAGATTAGGCTTTGGTTCTAGATATAGTTTGTATTTTATAATGCAAGGATATGGATATCATTAGTATCCCATGCTTGATTGCCAAGGGCCCCACGCAAAGAAACGATCCTGTATCTTTTCTTATCTTCTATATTTTTTTGAAAACTATTTCATATTCTCAATCAAATTGATGAAAATTAATCAATTACTCATTATTCTACACAAAAGAATTCGATCTAATCCACTAATTTGCGAGAAAATCACTAATCTTTCGACACAAGAAAAAAAAAATTCTACACCTATTCCTTTTATAATATGACGCGGAGATATAAAATAAAATTTTAAAAATTTTAAATATGATATTACTTAAAAAGCAATATTTATATTATCGATATCCTTTTTCTTGAGATAAAATAAATAAACAACAAGGCTATATATAACATCTCTGCAAAATGGAGAGAAACCAATAAGAGCAACATTAAAATTTCTTGTTTGACAGCCCTTTTAAGGGAATTCCTTTTACTTTTTCAGTTTTAAGTAATATTCCTTTATATTTTCTTTTTGACTGACAACCAAACAGGCCTTTTAAATAGGAAAAGTCTTTTACTTGAAGTAGAACTCCTCACATATTAGAACTCGTAGAGGTCAAAAACCAAAAAACATTGTACAAAGAACTCAAATATTCAAACACCAGAGAGCACTTGTTCCTCATTTATGGATTCAGGTACTTCTTCCCAGTCAGTGTGTGTTTTTATCTGTGTTTTTCTAATGTGTCCAAGATGACATATTTATTATATTCCAAGGTGAAGAACAACGTAAGACAGGTTAGAACAGATGGGACTTGTGTTGTGTGTCTGTGTGTGTTTTTCTTGCTTTCAATCACTCATTATAACATTTTCTTTGTTGGGAGGCAATGTGAAGAAGATGGTATAAAAGATATTCTGATTTTTGGGTATAGGATTCTCCATTTTCTGAATTATGACAGCAAATTTTATGAGATTAAAGTTCTCTCCAATGTGTTCTATTGTTCGTATAATTTTTATATAAAACTTGAGATTATAGGCAAAGTGAGGGATAATGCATGGCCTCGTGGAGCCAAACTCATTGATTTGACTACAAAGTTACACATGTTTGTTTCGATTTTCTGTTCATATTTATCAGTACCAGTAAAATAAATTCAATCGGATCAACCCCCCCAAAAAAAAAAAAATGAAAAAATGATAGCTTGCCCTCTACCACTTTCATTGAATGATATCAGGGCAGTGTTTGAAACTACATTGGACCATTGCGCAATGGGATCTGCTCTTGCTTCAGGCTTCTAGTCAGAAACAAGACATATCTTCCCATCTCCTAAGTCGATCTTTGATTGCATCGCGTGTGCAGGACCGTTTGGCTAGTCCAATGCCTTTTTGGTTGCTTTCTTTCTCGCGTTCATTTAGGAGTGAAGTTCGAATCCAACTCATAAGGTCTACTACCCGATTTTCCTCAGCAGTTAAACATATAAAGCACGTTCTTGCATCGTTGTTAGGGTAGCATATAAAGTGTGTTATTGCATCTTTGCTAAGGTAGCTCATTGATATTCTTGATGGTTCTGAATAGTGAAAGGCAAATGAATTCATATCTCTTGGTGAATTACTCTTGCAACTTCACAAATTCACCATTTTGGTTCTTTGTCAACAAGGTAATGCAGAAGAAAATCAAGCCACCAGAATCCAGTTCAGAAACTTTGATGTGGTACTAGAAGCAACCGATCATCACTACCTCAAGTTCAATAAATTGAATACCAATCAATGGTTCAATGGCAATACTTCTGTTCATGCCAAGATCATGCAAGAGTGGAAGATTCTAGAAAAAAACCTCCCAGAATCCATCTATGTTCAAGTTTATGAAACCAGAATCGACTTGCTTCGTGCTGTGATCATCGGCTCTGCTGGAACTCCATACCATGATGGCCTATTCCTCTTTGACATTGTCTTGCCTTGTGATTACCCCAAACACCCCCCAAAAGTCTACTATCACTCACATGGCTATCGTCTGAATCCGAATCTTTATGCTGATGGGACAGTTTGCCTGAGCCTGATAAACACATGGAGTGGCAGCACAAGTGAGAAGTGGACACAAAATTCCACTATTCTTCAGATTCTTGTCTCAATTCAGGGGCTTGTCCTGAATGAGAGGCCATATTTCAATGAGCCTGGATTTGGACAGTACAATAATGGGTCTTCTAAGTGGATGGAGAAGTCCATTGGCTACAGCCAGGATGCCTTCATTCTTTCTTGCAAGACTATGCTGCAAATTATGAAAAAACCACCAAAAAACTTTGAGAATTTCGTCGTTCAACATTTTAGCCAGCACGCAGCATCGATACTGGTGGCCATTGAGGATTACAAAGAGGGTCGTCGGGTGGTTGGCCAATTCGAGATGAATAATCCAGGATCTTCTTCATCTTCTTTGGTTGAGGTTTCTTCCAAGTTTAAATACAATTTGAAAAGGATTCGGCCTGATCTCAAGAAAGCCTTTGACAGGATGGTCTCTGAGGCAGAAAAGCTGGAGAATAACTCTGCTATAGTGAACAAGAATGAGGAGAATAGCACTTCAGAGACTGGCAAAACAGTGAAACCTTGCATTGAAGTGAAGCCCAAAAAAGATGTGAAGCAGCATAAAAATGGGCTTTTGGACAAACTTATTGGCTTTGCAAAATGGATTTGTGAATGAAGATTGTTGGGATAGAGAAATGTGTTTTCAGTATTAGATGGGTTTTATTCATTGTGATATTTGAGGGAAATTCAATGATTCTACTTTGTTTTTATTCCTTTGCACATTAGCTAAATGTTACATGTTGGTGGAGTTATTTTCAGTTTTGTTTTACAATACTTTGATTTAGTTTCTTCTGTTTTTCTGGGATTTAATAACAGAAAATCTAGATCTTTGTCACTCTATCGTGTTTCTCATCGGCAGAGGGCTGTCCATGTATAGAACTATCGGGTGATTCCAGCTTGGGGATTGTGGAGTGCTTTAAATTTGAGTGCTTTTCAAAAGGGATTGTGACAGCTAGGGATGCAAATAAATCGAGCCTGCCCGTCATTGAGCTCGAGCCAAATAATTATTGTTCGTAAGTTCGTAAGTCTATAATTTTAAAAAATATATATTTATATATAAAAAATATAATAAAATATATTAATTTTAATTTTTTTTATAAAATAACTTAACTTTTTTAGTTTGAATCCGAACCCAAACTCGAGCTTATAATTTGTTAATAAGTTCGAACCTAACAAAATCAAGTTGAGCCTGAACAAGATTTAGATCTCAACTTTCTTAGCTCGTCGAGTTCAAACTCGAATTTGAAAACTTGATAAGACTCGACTCGTCTCGTTTGTATCCCAGTGACAGCTAGTAATTGAAAATTATATCATTTACAAAATAGTGCCAAATTTTGGTTTATGACTTTTGCATCCAAATGAGCAATTAATTTGTAGCATTGGCAAGATACTATTTTAGTCTGATTATATCATATCAAATAAGTACTTATGAATTGAGTTATGAATAAAAATCGTATACAATGATATCAATTCCCCACTATACATCATTGTCCCATGTTACGGAACCCTGGACGAATACTTCATCGACCAATGCTTATCTTACTGAATTGAATGAGAATGGTACTTTCCGACATATCGATTAAAGCATTGAAATGAAAGCACAAAAACATTCTTTACTAGAATCAAAAATTGAAATATAACATCAAAGGTTGCATCAACCTAAAGAATTGGACCAACATAGAACATTTGAAAAAAGTTCTTTCAAAATTATTATGGAAATGTTTGGTTATATTTTTTGTTTGATTTTGTTATGTGTTTCGAGAGAATGAATTATTAAAAAATATAAAAATTATACTTTACTATGCTTGTTTATATTTTGAAAGGAGAATTTTTTTTTTTCCGTAACAGTTAAATTAATAT
Source organism: Jacaranda mimosifolia (assembly GCA_018894105.1). Classification (NCBI taxonomy): domain Eukaryota; kingdom Viridiplantae; phylum Streptophyta; class Magnoliopsida; order Lamiales; family Bignoniaceae; genus Jacaranda; species Jacaranda mimosifolia. Next base: position 39,750,583 of record CM032123.1, read on the forward strand.
TTTTTTATTGAATTTTTGGGGTGAAAATGAAATTAAGTGATTTTTTTATAATTAAAATAATAATAACATATATATGGTGTGTGTATATATATATAATATGTATATATTAAAAATGAAAGTTTTGAAGGGAAAATAAGAATATGTTTGGTTATATTTCTTCAAAATAATTTTGTTCCGAAAAAACATAACCAAACATTCCCTATGTATCATATCCGAACACCTTGTTGTTCCATTAAACATTACAATCAATCATAGATTAAAAAAGGGGACAGGACCGACTGGTCGGGCCGTCAACCGGCCAACGAATCGGTCCGATTTTCTTATAAAATCAAAAAACTCAAAAAAAAATCCTATTTTGTTAAAAATTGTTCAGACCAATTGATCGGGCTGACGAATCGATAAACCGCTCATAGTTCAATTAAACCAAAATGATTTTTTCATTTAATTTTTAATAAAATTATTATTTTTTAATTCTTTGATCTAAGTACAAAATTTAAAGGTTAAAATACACCTCACTAGCTATCTAAAAATTTAAAAAAATTAATTTAGAGTTTAAATTTTATAATTAACTCATACACTCTCTACTTTAAACTTTAAACTTGAAATGTTTAAATTATTGTAATAATTTATAATATAAATTGTAAAATTTAAATTGTTATATTAGACAACATAATTTAATCTCTTTATGTTTTATATATCAACATTTTATTAATTTTTAAATAACATATGTAATATAAATATATATATTTCGTAATTATAATATAACGATTCAATTATGATCCGATCAACAGTTAAACCAATAAATCGTGAATTAATAAATTTTTCGAACACTGCAATCAATACATATTATCGATAATCATTCTCCTTTTTCAAGATATTAAAACATATTACATCAACTATAATCATTATATTTTCTTTATCAATCGACAAACATATTACATCAACTATAATCTGTAAACAATGGTCGAAAGGGATCACTTGTAATCCAAGGGAAAAATAACAAGGGGCTTAAAATAAAGAACTAAAAAAAAAAGTCAAAACCAGCATAATCCTAAAACATATAAATAAATTGGAATTTTTAAGCGTGAAATAGCAAATAAATAAAATTATATGAAAAAAGTGTGGAACAAAGATCAGATAAAGCTTTCTAGGCTGCATTGTCCATCAAATAGCAGTTTTGAAAAACTGCTCAGAGCCCAGTGCAATCATCATTTCTTGTAATTCCATGCGACTCATCAAGATAAAATCTATAAAAAAAGAATAAATAATTTTCGGCTTTTTCCCCAAAAAAATGTAAATTTTGGGGTTTCCTCAGATGAAAGTGCTTATAATTGTCATCAAATTGACAATCAGGTCTCAAAGATTCCATGCCATCATTGGAAGAAGATATAAAAACCCCCAATACCAAAAACTTCGGATTTCCCACAAAATAGAATGATAAAAATTAAGCCGAAAAAACCGAACAAGTAGTAAAAAGAATAAATTTTGATTTAACAGGATGTTATTCACTGCGCCTGGTTCAAATCTAAGGCGAAGCGACTCAATTTTCCTGCATAAAATTTCTGCCTCAGTACGACGCATTCATGGTCGAAAAGCCTGATTGAAGGAATTCAAAGAGGATTTCCATGAAGAGGCAACCTTTTCAGCATCCAAAAATTTCACACAGCCGAAACACTAGAACATACTAAAGCATTTCAATACATATATCATAAATCTCCAAAACACTGATGCCTGCAAATGAAGATAAATACAAAATTCACCTGCAAGAGCAGGCAAAACACATATCAGCTTATTAACTAGTAAAACTAGAAATTAGGGAGTTTTCACATATAAATTGAGTGTATTAACTTCAGTATCTGTGCTTCATCTTCTCCTTTTCCTGGTACCACTGCACATACGAGTAGGTTCCGACTAGAGGGACGAGCAAGAGGGTGGCGTTGAGCCAATTCTCGGAGATCTTGTGCCCGATCTTGCCGGGTAAATCTTTCCAAAGGCCGGGCATCACCTTCTGCTGGAACGGCGATAAGGCGTAGACCACCGCCTTCATCCTCACCGGCTGCTTCCCCATCTTTTCTCACTAGAAATTTGCACAGTAATAGGATCTCAAGAAGTTTCGAGTTAACTGAAGAGAGTGAGAAAGAGGGTAATAGAACTGAATTAAATAGTGGAAATTTTGGAATTTGGGTACTAAATGGGCTTTTAGAGATTGGGCCAGGAATGGTCTGGCCAGCCCAGAAGTAGAGCCCAATCTACTATCAAGTTGTACAGTCCAGGAGTATAGTTTTTATTTTTTTCTTAATTTATACACATGAACGTCAGGAATCCGCAAGGTTCGAATTCTCGACTTCATGTCTTATATATGAAATTAATTTCATTGAGACAAAGGTCACTTGACCAGTCCAAAAATATAATAGTATAAACACTTTATTATTGATCCCATTTTCACATAAAATGGTTTCAATTCTTATTAATTTATTTCTTGTTTGAGTTTGTTGCTGGTCAATGATTTAATGACATTATTTTTTTGATTGAAGGTTTACATTCTAATGAATTTTTAATATGTGTATATGTAAAATTAAAAGAAAAAAGAATTTTTTTTTCTTTCTCCGGCTTCAAATAACGAAAAAGTCATGTAGCCTTCATTTCTCCCAATCTTGTATAGGCAAATCTAATATAGGCCTACAAACGAGGCGAGCCGAGCTTGGAAAACTTTTATTGGCTCGAGCCCGATTCGATGAAAACTCAAGCTCAACTCGGTTTGACTCGACTAAGCTCGAATTTGTAAATAAATTATGAAATATTATAAGGTCAAGGTCGAGTTTTTTTAATAAAATAGTAAATATTTAATAATTAATATTTATAAATTAAAATATTTTTATTTTTATTTTGAATTTAGGTTAGTAATATATTATTTTTCTTTTTTGATATATATTATATATTAATATTATAATATATATATAATATTCATATATGAAATATATTATTAATAATAAATTATATACTAATAATATTAAAAAAATATTAAAAATATAAATCAGCTTGCGAGCCGACTCATGAATTTCGAGCTTATATAAAAATGGCTTGAGATCGACTTGAGATAAAGCTTGAGCTCGATAAAGCTCGACTCGAGTTCAAATCATCTCAAGGTCGAATCGAGCTAGCTTGAGCTCGGTTGGCGAAGCTCGTGAGCCGGCTCAACTCGTTTGCAGGCCTAATATAATATTCACAAAAACAAAGCATAACAGCATTACTCTAAATCCTTTGCTATAATTTCTGTTTCATCTTCTATTCCGACCTTATGAATATACGACAAGCATATTTAATTTTCAGTCAATTACTTTTTATAAATAAAATTTAATACACTTAACATATATTTATGAAATAGAATATGATATATATATATATACACACACACTATTACACAGGCGAAACCAGGATATGAAAATCTAGTATATATTTACATATGCCTCATGCTAATATTGCCCAGCTTCATTACACTGCATCCAAACAACAAACGATCATACTGCACAGCAAATGACGATCGAGATGCTTAATTCCTGTCCGAATCGGGGTAATAGCGATGACGGGATCGCGAGTCTAATCCAGAACTATCATCAGAGCTATCACCAACACCCTCACCACCCCATTTGCCATCATCAACATCTTCGTCTTTTTTCTTTTGTGCAGCAACAACGTTATCATAAGACTGTATTGGCGTAGGTGGGAACGGAATTAAACGTGGAACCCTTCGATGATGAATTTCAAAAAGCATGCGTATACGGTTCTTCGATGGGAATATTTCGGCCTGGATGGTTCCAAGGATCAATAGAGTGGAAAGAAATATAACATCCAACCCTTCAAGGCCGTCAAATAATTGTCTGCAAAATATCAAGAGAAAAATGGAAGAAAGAAGTAAATATATTACATGAAATTTGTGCTCAAAGTTTGATAAGACTGTGTATGAGAAGTAATATCACTATTTACCAGATTTTCTTTTCTTGATGATTTTCAGTACTTTGCTGATTTACAGGTTGAGAAGATTGTGCCTTTTATATAGTGAAATTAATTAGTGGTACCTTAGGCCTAATTCAACCCCAAAAATTAGTTTAAGAGGTGAGGTCTATTTCTCCAAGACCATATATAGATATTACAATTTATTTATTTCATCGATGTAGGGCAACAACACTGATAACCCAATACCGAGAATGGGTGGCTCTGATACCATGTTAAAGAATAGAGTTTGGGCCTAATTCGACTCCAAAAATCAGCTCAAGAGATGAAGCTTGCCCAAAACCATATATAGAGACTACAAACTATTTATTTCACCAATGTAGAATACTATCAATTTTCTTATGAATTAGTGGCAGGGCATGATTTACGAGCACTAGTGAGGTGGAGCACTTAGAAGGTCCTGGATCCACTAGGAAAAGAGGAATAATTTGCAAGAATATATGGATGACACTGCAGAACAAGATTAGAATCTGAGAAAAGTTCTCCTGATGCAGTACAAGAATCAACATTAATGAGTAACATAGGAAGAAATTTTCTTGACTTTTGATAATGTATCTAGTTGTCCATTTTGATCAGCCTAAAGTTGTCAAGTAATGCTATATATGTTAATTTTGGTGAACATATACCAGATTTGATTGTTTCCATTGTTCAGTTCTTCTTCCCTTTCTTATTACTTCTATTCTATCACGCCGGCCCTCAACTTGCTAGCTTGTTAGACGCGATAATTTTTAGGGGTATTCGTGGTTCGGTTTGGATTGATTTTGAAATAAAAAGTTAACCAATCCAAACTATGTAATGTATATTGAATCAGTTAGGTTTTTATTGTAAATTCGATCCAATCCAATCCAATTGGTTAATTCGGTTTTTTAATTTAAAATTTTAATTAAAATATTTGATAAGTTATTATTGATAATTAAATTAATTTAATCAATCAATTTGTAAATTTCTTCATTTAGCTATCATATCACACTAATCTTGTGGAATTAAGTTAAATTATGTAAGAATGCGCGATTATAGAGTTATAAGTCCACAATAATTATTCCTATATATTTGATTTTTGAAAGTGAAAAAATTCTAGGTTTAGTTTATTTTAATTTATTTGTGTATTTTATAATTAATATATATTTTTTATATTATTAGCATATAAAATTCGGTTCGGTTTGGATTGGATCGGTTTTTGAGATTAAAACTGAAAATTGATCCAATCCAATCAATTTTTAGAAAACAAATCCAATTCAATCCATACAGGGCTTGTTTGTTTCATTGAATAAAGTTTGATAGATTCATTTTCAAATTTTATCTCTTGTTTATTTCACATTTTTATGGCCCATGGTACCTTTGCAGCCCAGGATGGTATCATGGACCAGGCTAGTTTATAGATCAAGTCATCTTGGCTTGATCCATTTTTCATTCTTTTAAATTTGATCTGATAAAGAATGAAAATGACATTCTTACCTTCATAAAAACCTTATCCTCAACGTCTTCTGCCAAATTTTGGAAATTTACCTTTTCAGAAGTTAAGATATTTTGGACATTACAAAGTGTAATCACATTGAGCAATCTTGCCAACCAAATATTATATAGTATTAAGTATGGGATATCACTAATTTCTAAAATCCAAGCAAACAATAAATTACATGATCTTGGATACAATTTCTAACTTATGTATCACTAGTATATTAATACTTCCTAATCCTATAAGCCCAAGCAAACAAGCCCATATAGTATATTTTCCCCACATAATACTTAATTCTTGACATTTGAGGTGATTATCGTTTATAATATCATTTATCCCTCCCAAGGCTCGTGAGTACCAAATTTTGAGTCAATTGGATGTGAGAATTGTCTCTAAACCCAATCCATCAATTGCGTTCTAATTGGGGTGTTAAACAAAAAAAATAGTGGAGCTTCTCTCACTTTTGGAATAGCAGGCCCCAATGGGTGGCTTGCACAATAAGCCACTAGCTCAATAGCAGAGCGCGTCTCTAATAATTGTATCGTTAAATTTATGAACAACTTACTAAAAAAAAATATCCAAAAAGTATCTACAGTAGGATACTTTTTAATCAAAATTCATATAGTATTTATATTTTTAGTGTTTAGCTTTATATATGGGACTGGCATTTGTAAAAGAGAATCATTTCCGAAATACTAATTTGTATCGCGAAAATTAATGACTGTTATCAGTGGCAGTTTCCAGTTTCCAGCTTTCCTTGCCTTTCTTCCTCTCAGTCCCGGCTGCTGCTACAATGCTACTGCTACTGTTTTCTGCTGCAATTAAGAGGAACAAGAAAATATTGCAAGATCTTCATTCCATATTTCATTTTCAACATTTGAACAAGAAAATATTGCAAGATGATGACTAAAGACTTTGGGCAATAATGTAGTTTTTGAAACTTAAGTTTATTTATTTGAAGTCCAATGATATGATTATATTTTGGATAATTGATGGTTGAATTTGTTGTTTTATTAATTTCTATTGGAATATATTGGACATTTAGTATGAAAAAATATGTTTTATTTTGTTAAATATTAAACTTGAAACTTGAAGGGATGGCCATTTGTATTAATATGAAATAGTTGTGTGTTACTATTTGAATTAGATTATATATTTGTAATTGATTAATAGAAAAATGGTATTTTCTAAAGAACCATTTGAAGGGAAAAAAATGGCTAAATTATGGAGATTTTTTTTTATTTTTCAATATTGTTGGAATTTTTTTATTTTTTACAATATATTAATTGTATTATATATATTTATAAAATTAAAAATAATTATTACGTCATTATGACGTCACACCGGTCGAACCGGTGGTCCAACCGGTTGAACCAATAACCGATAACGTCGCCGATTCTTTGTCCGGTCCGATTTTGAGAACATTGGTGGCAGGCCAAGAATTAAGGCCTAGTGAGACAAGATTCAGTGGAGCACTCATGGATTATCAGCAGACATAGTCTAGTTATTAAGCATAGTGACTTAATTTAAAACCTATTGGTATGTAATTATGACTTATGAGCTCCTAAAATTGGGTATGAGTGGATTATACTGTTGATAATGTGCACGGGTTAACGCTCTGCAGAACTGTAGAACGGGTGCTGGAAATATATATATGCTAAAAGGATATAGGGTTGTCAACGGGTCGAATTTGGATCGGATCTGCCACATTCGAATTCGATTAACAAAATTCATATTCAAATTCGACCTGAAATCCTATAGAATCTTTGTTAATCAGTATCATATCCGAATCCGATTAAAAAATCAAACCCGATTTATTTATTTTTTCTTTTAAATTTTATAAAAATATTGTATTTATAAAGTATATATATGTCACATTTGAATTTTTAATAATTTTTTATTATATAATAATCCAAAAGTTAAATATTTGAATACTAAACTCCCTTTTCACATTATATTAATGTATAGATGAACTATTATATGTTATTATATTTGACATTTTATTAATATCCCTCTTATTTTTTAAGTTAAAAATTCGATATTAATAGTATAATATAGACGTCAATATATACATTAGGTCAATATAATATATAACTTTTATTTTAAAATATTTATTAATATTATATATAAGAGTATTAATTTAATAAAAAATATTAAGGTTCGAATTCGGATCTTTAATGGATCGGATTGCTTAATTTCATATCCGATCCACTTATTTTAAATTTTGAATATTTATAATCGGATCTGATCCTTCGAATATTTTAATTGTATAAAAGTACTAAAATTCGGATCGAATTCAGATTAAAATTCGATCCATTGACAGCCCTATAAGGATCTAAGTAGAATACCTTTGGCCCATTTATCTTGGTCCATTTACCATGAAATGGACAACATATTATGGCATCAGGTGAGCGCAACATGAGTTGTCTGAACATGACAAGATTTCTGATGTTAAAATCCAGATATCACATACTCAACAAGCATCCTTCAAGATTTTACAGTTTGTGTTTCACACACACACAGAGACAAACATTTACCATCAAGAAACTTGAGTAATTTTGAGATTTAAGGAGAATTAGTTACTAATAACTAGGATATAGCATAAAAGTTATAACATTATAGTACAATTAATTGATTCTGAATGCTATGCTCGTAGTGGGTTTAAGGTCAAATGTGTCCATTTTAGCGTGCATTTAAGAGCATATATACAAGTAGTTGTCCTGTCTGTTGGTTGGATATATATTTTAGTGAGATAACTATAGCATTGGTAGTGAAAAAGAGATACCAACGAAATTTGATATTCTTTTCTAATCACCCACAAGAAGATTTGGGCCAGCATTTAAATGAATGATTGATGCTAATTTAATTAAACCTTATAAGCTCTATCACTTTGTTAGCAGTCCCTAAGGGGAGTTGGTAGTAATATATTATTATGACATATTTATAGAGCAATAATGGAGGCAATTGTGGTAGTAGGACTATCCAAATACTGACAAACTATATATCATATTACTTGAATCACAATCGAAAATTATTTAATCATCTTTCTCACATGAAATTTTTTGAAAGAGCATTACAAATGACAAAATGTTATCTTTTCAACAAAGCAATATATATTCTTATTTTCAAATCAAATAAATCCTTATTCTCAAATCAAAATAATCAAACTATAAACTAAACGCAAAGCACATAAAGTGCACAACGTGCTCATTACGGGTCGAACAGAAGACCTCGCACTTAATAGGGAAGACGGAATGTCACTTAAACTACAAGTCACTGGGCTTTCTCACACAAAAAATTTACCCAACTCTATATTTGGAATTTATGATTTCTCGATTCTGCAGTGGACCAGTTTATTAATACCCGGAGTCTTTGTTATAGCCTGTGCTACTGACTCAGTTTTGGTATCAATAATCAGAAATTATTTTTCCTATTTCTTGCATCAAAAACCAAATCACATGCTTCAGATAAAATGCAAACGATTCTAGTAATTTTTCGTAATTCGAATAATATAAAGGAAGCAACATACTTAGCCAAAGAAATTCATAGATTTGTTCTTTAAGACATCATATATCAATCCAAAGCAATCCTCCCAAGTGAATAGTGAAATCATGTGATGTGAGAAATGAAGATTTGCAATTGTTGTTTTCTTGGCCTAGTTAGGAAGGGTGGGGAGTACCTATATAAAAAAGCAATTTGACCCCTATGAGAAGATCTTTCTTAACTTGAGAAAATAATTGAGCAGAATACTTATTTTTCTGCACTTGAGCCAATCCAGAGTTTGGATTGCCTGAATTTTCACTTAATCTTCCTAGATAATGTTGTCTGCTCAAACTAAAAGAACCATGTCTCTTTCTCTCTCCCTCTGTGCTTTTCAGATATCCCATCAAACAAGATTATTGAGCCTAATCATGCTTTCTGGAAAAGCAAATTATGTGGTGAGGATTTGTTTGTTCTATCCAGGATAATAAAAGGGATACTGCATCCTTGATAATCTACTGCTTCTTTAGGTCTACCTTAAAATTAGGTCTGGTTAGTGAAAGATTTTCATAAGTGAGTGAGTTTCCAGTTCAGAGCCACTAACTAGACAACCTTAGATTTTGGCGACAACATTTGAATGCTTCCTTTTCATTTTTTTAGGCAAGAAGATCGGTCCCAATCTGATATAAGTACCTCCCTATAACTTTAAATTCACCTTCGATTGGTGCAATCGAGATTGCTTCGACCCTACGTAGTCCCGTTAGGGTGACATGCCCTTTCCAACCTTATTGTTCAATGGTGTCTCATGATAGGGGGGGCAATCACATCTGGCTTATGATGATGCCTAGAAAAAATTAATGTTTGAATAATATCATGCAATTCTTGGATATAATACACATGGTAACCATGGTTTTGGTCTGAAATTTGGATTAGGTTTATGATTAGAGTACTAAGTATGAGATTAGGGCTGCCACTCTGGCTTAATAATGTGCCTTCTGATTAGAAAAAACTCCCCAGCAATAGCCTTACAGATTTGGCATTATTGTTGCTTGTTGCAATAAAAAGTCAGCAGCTATTAAGTGGTCCAGCTACAGCAGCTATTAAGTGGTCCAGCTAGTTCAAAATTCTTACATTCTTATTCAAAACTATATCTTTGCAATAAAACTATTTCATGGTGATCCATGCTTATCGCCCCTTTTGCATAATTTAATGTTGCTTGAGGAAAGTTGAATTGCAGATAAAAATAAAAAAATAATAAAAAAATAAAATAAAAATAATAATAATAATAATAATAGGACTCAAACTCAAAGGCCTGGATTGGTTGTGTTTTTATTCTCATTTTATGTTTTCATCATTTTAGAATGTGTTTTTATTTTATCATTGTTTTGCGTGTGGAAATGAAAATGTGATTGTATAAGAATTGTGAAAATTTTGAAAAAAAGTATATTGAAAATAATATGTTAATGTAATAGTATTAAATATTTTAATATAATAATATTAATTATTATTGTTTAATTGATTGTGGGCTACATTGTCTTGAGAAGATAGAAAAAAAAAATATTTAATAAGTTAGTGAATGATGTTGTGATGAAAAATTAATATTAAATTTTTATGTAGGTCTCATTATCTTGGAATGATAAAAAAAATTAATATTTAATTAGTTAGTGGATTTTAATTATTTTTAAATTAGTAAGTATTATAAGTTTTTTTTATAGGTATGAAAATAAAAATGAATAGTATTTTCATTGAAATTGTATAAACAATCACATTTTTTATATTCAAAATAATATAAAATAAGAAAAATATTTTTTTAAAATACAAACAATCAGGCTCAAAATATCTTTTTAAATTAGAATTTTAGGACTAGCATTTATCAGTTGAGCAAGATTTAACATTGGAAATAGGTTGACCACTTGAAGTATGGGATAATGTCTGCCACTTCAAAAAAGTATAAATGTACCGCTTGCCGTCTTACCAATATTGACATCCAGTCGTTGAAAACTACAAATAGATAAACTGTTTTGTGTATTGTGTCTACCATAATGAATGTATAAATGTACCATTTGTCTCCTACAATTGACAATATTCAAAATTGAAAATTATGACTTAATTCATCTATTGTTATAGGCAACATTACTTTATGGGTTAAATGCACTAAAAATCCCTTGAGTTATGTTTAGTTGTAACATACTATTGAAGAAATATTGCATTATTAAACTTTATTCCAGGTATGTTCTTTATTATTTTTTTCCAATAAATTTCATATTCTTTTAATAGCAAGCAAAACATATGTTCTTATTTCAGCATCGAATGGGTTTTTATTAGAAAATAATCCACGAACCCCTAATTATTTTTTTGGGGTGGAATTTGATATAAGGATAGAGGTGTTCATCGGATCGGATTTACCCGATGAACCTGATTACCCAACCCAAACCAACCTAATTTGTTCGGATAGGATCGGGTAATGGAGTCCAACTGAGTAAAACTCAATCAAAATCAATTAACAACTGGTTTGGACTCGGTTCAATTTTCGTGTACCCGACCTGACCCGAATACTCGATTAAAAATTAAAATATAATATATATTTAAATTTTCTTCACTTTTAGTTTCTATCTCTATCTTTAACCTTTAGTCATTTTATTTTCCCCTCATTTCTAAATCCCTAAACCCCTCCCTCATTCTTTTCTTTTTCCTCCAGCCGATTGTCGACAAGGCCACCAAAAATACTGAAAATAATATCTAATCTTTGAAAAGGTAAAATTAAAAATATATATAAAAAAGGTATACCCGACTATCCAACCTAAATTGGATTGATTTGATTTGGATCTGGAGATTCAATTCCATGAAATCATATCCAACTTAAATTAATTAAATTTAATTGATTTGAACTGATTTTTCTTATAAACCCGACCCGATTTGATCCGAGACTGTGAACACCCCTAATAAGGAGAAGATTCATACTGAAATCATTGGTGCATAAATTAACCTTTCTCACCAAGTAAATGGTGCATTTACCACTTAGAGGGGCTGTCAAAGTACATCCCATAATTAGAGGCATTTACATATTTTATTTATTGTTTTGATCGAGATGTAACACTATCATCACATTTAAGTAGGTATAATATATAAATAAAAGAATATTGTTATGACTTTAACCTAGTTCTAATTGTCATTATTGAGCAAAATCCACCCGTTGACCAGATATTATTTCTATAATGATCCACAGTAACGTCTTAATCTACAGTGATTAATCTAAATTACTCAAAATAGTTATGATTACTGTGAAAAACCTTTGTCCCAAGGAAATAGGAACGAAAAATGTTGCTGAAAAATGTGGGGCCGCGTTTTTTTTTTTTTTTTTAAATACGTGGATCAATTATATGCACATGCCCAGTGGCTTATAGTTCGAGTGGCATCAATCTCCCCTTAGTATGTGGGAGGTCTTGTGTTCGGACCTAAGTGGTCGCGTTGTGTGCACTTATGCGCCTTGCTGGTAGTTTATACTTTGATTGTTTGGTTTGATAATAGAAAAAATATTGATTTGTTGATATGATGATAAATTCATCATTTTTAATACTTTCTCTCAAAAAAAAAAAATTATACGCACATTATTGCATGATGCACATAAATTTCAATTATTTACAATCAAATATAAAATAAAATTTATAATTGTGATAGACATAGATGTTAGTGTTTCATATCGGTGAAAGAAATAAATTTTGGTCTCCATATAAATGGTTTTAGGCAATTCTTACCGCTTAAGCTAATTTTTGGAATTGAGTTAGGTCAAAGTCCATTCTATAACATGGTATCGGAGCCACTTATTCCAAATGTTGGGTTACCTAATATTATTGAGCCACCCAATTTATGTTATTCCATACTCCAAATATATATTTTTGGGCATGTGCGGGGTGTGTTAGTATTCCACATCGATGAAAAAAATAAGTTGTGATCTTTATATATAATTTTGTGCAACCTCACCTTTTGAACTAACTTTTAAGGTTAAGTTAAGCCAAAATTCATTATTTAACAATAGACATAACTCAGATATTTTAGAATTCAAAATTTTGTAATTTTACCATCGGAGCCGACATTCGAATTCTCTCAGTTTTTTTCCCCTTTAAATTAGTATTATTTTTATTTTTTTTATAATCATTTATAAAACATTCAAATAATCATTATTGCACGGAACAACAAGAAATTGTGGAGGGGCCTGGGCCAATCAGTTTGTTCGGAAACCAACTTCTCGATCGAATCCAATTATAGATACAGTTGTAAGTGATGATAATGGATTATCGCACAGGTAATCATTTCTTTATCAGACAGAACCGTGGTTTTCTAACAGTAAAAAAACTGTTACTTATGTCGTATTTGATTGTTAATTATGTTATAATCGATAGTTATTAACAAACTACATGTCTGTAAGAATATAATTATATCTGAGAAGTATTTACTGACATATACTTATTAAAAATATTTAACAATGTTGATATTTATTTTGTGGGAAAGATAAATGAGTTTGACCTTAATTTCTGATGCAAAATAAAAATAGCACTAATGAAAGAGGAAATGCACTCAAAGAACTTGCCCCAATCTTCTGCCCAAAAAATAAAAAATAAAAAATAAAAAATGATCCTCCTTTCCTTGAATTACATCAAAACTTAAATACTTTAGAGAACCCCACTATCTCCTCTTAACTACCCACTATTTCTTATATCGAGCCCACTACTAATCATGATCTATACGAAGTCACGTGTAACTGCCATGTGTATGTTGATTTCTAATTATTCCCTATAATTTCGAAAAATCCTTTGCCCTTTCAGCAAACCATTCAGTCAGCCGAGCTAAACTAAAATCGAATAGGGGGTTCAACTCAATCTCATTCCTTCTGAATGCAGTGCGATCGGCTCTTCTAAGTTCTGTACTGATTTTAGCTTGGTAAGCTCTTTCAAACTCCATCCTGACCTTCCAAGCTATATCCTGATGGTCAGCTCTTCTTGGGAAATAACAAAGAAAGCCTCTATTGAATTATCACGGGTATGGGTCAACTCATGGAGATTTTAAGGTGACATCAATTTCTATACCTTTTCTTTTCATTAATCTTATTTTTTCTCCAACGACAATGAAAGAAAGATAAATTGCCATTACTTAAATGGACCTCTGCCGAATGGTCAACTGGCATCACTCTTATATTTGCATGTATAAGGTTCGAGCTTAAATCTTAACAACTCTTGATATGCGTACATGTGTTTAAAAAACTTCTTATGTTCCTACGTCTATATCTGTACTTAAATTTCAATAATTTGATAATTATAGCTCATAATTTAATTAGCATTTTGATGATGTATGCCCGAAAATCCATCAAAGAATATGAAAGACCTAACTCTACGAGATATTATCACAATGATAGTGGGGATTTGGACATTATAATGTTATTCATTTGTACTTAAGTTCTAACAATTTAATAATTATAGTTCATAATTTGATTAACATCTTAATGATGCGTAAAAATTCATCCTGAAGTATGAAAGACATACCCTTATGAGGTATTATCGTAATGGTACACGTAGTGGAAATTTGAGATGACATTCAGAAAAATTGAGGGTTATATGCCTTTTTTGAAACTTCTTACGTGGAAAATTTCTAATATTACTAACTCTTATTTTATATCAAATTACGAATTTTAAAGCATCATATAAATTGTTTGTTTTATCATTCATGTAATAAAACATCTGCTCATAAAAATAAAATCTCTCATGACTTTAAATATATAGATAAAATAATACTTTGAGGTAGTCAAGTTTTTATATCTAGCAAATATTAAGACATACGGCCCCCAAAATTCAAATTATAGACAATCTAAAAGAATCAAGTGGGGCAACAACATTCCTCAAATAAAGTCCCAAGTCCCAAGTCCCAAGACCAAACTCCCAACCATATAACAGTTCTTTTTCCTATCTTTTTATGACTTTTGAGTTAATGCTATGGAGAAAAGAACAATTTTCACCAGGATGTTGCAGATAATGAATTATTTGAGATGATTAATTATTAATTATTCAGATAATTTATTTAGAGCTCTTGGCGTTGAGTTAAGCTCAAGATTCATTATTTAGCACAGTATCTGAGTAACCCATTTCAGATGTTGGGCCACTCGTTTTATGTTATTCCATGCTCAAGATGTTCATTTCTGGACATGCACATGATGTGTTAGTGTCATACATTGGTGAAATAAATAAGTTGTGGTCTCTGTATATGGTTTTGACTCTTTAGCAATCCTCACATTTTGCGCTAGCTTTTGAGATTGAGTTAAGCCTAAGGTTCATTCTTTAACAAAAGAAGAGACAAAATAAAAACTTTATTATATTTTTGGAATGTGCATTTAAAGAGAGAGGTAATAGATTATATTCACATAATCTATTCCAATTATTATTATTATTTCTTTTAACAGATTAATGTTTTCTTTAGAGATTATTCCAAATTGTGGACATAAATTTGCCAGCAGAACACTTCTCTGTGCTGCCAATTGCCATCAAAGGGTGGTTGAAAGGGGTTGAGTAAATTTTAGTAGGTGAAAAATATTAGAGATCTTTGGGAATTTTCATGAGGATCAATGATTTGTATTGATATTCACCCTTTTTTTCACTTCCCTTTTATAATTAATTCACTTAAATGGATTAAAAATAATTGATAGTTCTTAAATTAATAGGATGTGGAAAGCAATGAGATATTAGTATTTGGTACAAAAGATTATATCACACATAATAAATACCATTGACATATAGAACATACCATTGACAACATATCTAATGTGTTTTGAAAAAAATGAACTTTTTGGTATATTTTAAAAATTATATGAATGCATAAAAAATTAAAAATTTTAAATTTACTTTTGAAAAAATATTGCCCTGTTCAAATTACTTTCTCACTTGATCCTTTTTTGTGAAAGCCAAAACTCTTTTTCTTTTTCGCAATATATAATTTACTGATCACACTAATATAATTCCAGCACTAATTGGCACGAGGTTTTGTGTGTGTGTGTGTGTGTGTGTGTGTGTGTGTGAATGCACAATATATCTTTATAAATCTATTATCAATTATATATACATGTGTATGTAAATGTATATATTTATATTATTATTTGTACACTGCCAAAAAACTAAACATCTGTATGAAAAATTTACTATAAAATTAATTTCGCAGTTACAGTTACAAATTATAGCTGTTGTAGCAAAAGTAATTTTTTTAATTATAGTCAACAAAAATATGAATGATAAATCCATAGCATAACATGTTCCAAGCAAAATAGATTATTTATGTATTATCTATGGAAAAATTAATATATTTATAAAAAAAAGAATGATGATCAGCCACGGATTGATCGTAGCAAGAGTTAGCTATAAGAGCATCATTTTCGAACTTCGCTAGAACAATTTCGTAGCCAAAGCTATGAATTTTTAGCATTAACGACGGATTCATTATAGTTGGTGTTCTAATGTTTTGTAATGATATACTAAAAAATTCTCTCTCTCTCTCTCTCTCTCTCTCTCTCTATATATATATATATATATATATTAAAACATTGTATTGGAATCATGTCGTGTCTTAAATTTTTAAAAGTTTTTGTATCGCTGTATCATTATCTTTTTTTATATATTATATGTGTGTTTGTATATATAGTTGGTGGAACATTGTCTCTCTCTCTCTCTCTCTCTATATATATATATATATATTAATTTGTATTTTGTTGCAATTGATAATATAAAAGTATTAAAGGTCTTTATCAGCCTTTAATATTTATGTAAATTGAACAAGCTTGCAAGTGCTGCTTTTTTGCATCTTTATTTATGGGTTCAATTGATAAGCTTGTGCCTGTGCTTATGCTTAACACATAACAGGTTGTCTTGCTTTGTGAAAAGCTACAAAAGGAGTAATGACAATTAATTTTGATAATAAAAAATTAAGTGTGACTAATACAGCTACAAATCCCAATTCCCTAAATCATATATATATATATGTATATATATAATAGACTTCAATAATGCTTTATAGCTATAGTGATAGGATGGATGGTGCATGGATCATATATTGTTTTTAAATTGCTAATGTCAATGATGAAGTTTCCAACCAAAGATTATACTTAATTATTTTTAATTTTTAGGAACCCTTGATCAATTAGTGGATTCTTTCCTTGTAATTATGGTAAGTTGATTTGTTCCATTGACACAAAAACAAGAATACTTTTCTAGTCTCTTCAAGCAACATTGATAAACCAACAAAATTTATTAAAAAAAAATCTTAATTATTAGGAAACATTAAAATTGGAGCATTGCTAGTATATATATATATATATATATGTTCACAATTATTGTAATCAAATTTTGGAATATGACAATTATATTAATGTAAGATGGAGTTCTACATGTAACAATCGAATTATTTGTACGTTCATGAATGTTGAAATATGATTTGGAGTCAACTAATAGATCGGTCTTGATCAATCAAAAACGTTACAAACTCATGTGCAATAAATTTGTATTAACGTGTCGAATTATGCAATCTAATATTAATACAAAGAAGCAGATTAAAATTGGTAGGATGTCAAAAAAACTTTTGTAATATACTTATATTGTTAACTGTCAAGAAAGAAGACAAATTTTTGTACAAATAAGCTTGCGACAACATACCTTGAAAAATTTTGTTGATAAATTTAAGTAATTGAGAGTTAAAGTTATGAAAACAAAAATTTTTGAAATGTTGAGAATAGTTGTTTCCCGACCAAATATCAAATATTATCCTATTGTCAGATGTCATTGAATCCCACATCCATAAATCTCAATTGTTATTACATATTTTCGCACCCAATGCCTTTAAAAATTAAGGGAAATTAAATAAATCAACAGTCATTAATTTCTTGAATTAAAATCAGAAAAAGAAAGTAGAGATAAGCAAGCAAAAACAGTAACGGGACGGATGGCAGAGAAAAAACGGAAGACCGTAGAAGGAGCAACGGGAGACAGAAAACGCACATGAAAATGGGCCCATGGGGTTAATGTGCGGGCCATGCCCACCACATGCCCCAAAAGCAAATACATAAATTTTAATTCTCGCATTAAATTATTTCATTAAATTATTTTATTAAATAAAGTAACACTTTTTTTATTGTGGAATTATTTATGATCACAATAATCCTTTTATTTATTTTTTAAAATATGTGACTAAAGAAACTTAACTATGTGTAATTTAGAAGTCTTGATATATGATAATAATATATTCATGAATTTTGATAGCTGATAAATTAAACCTATTACAGTTATTTCAGATTTCGACTTAAAATTAACTATTAGATAATGTTTTGTTTTGTACGTATATTCTACATTAAAAATAAATTATGAATGTATCTTCTAAATAACAATCATAAAAATTTAATAATATTGAAATGATTGAGGGCAAATTCTAAAAATTACATTTTGTTGATAATTTTGAAAATTCATTTATTTTATGAGCGTATTACAAATTCGCTACGAACGTGGTTATAATTTAGCATCGCTATTCTCTTAAAAAGTTATAAATACTTCTTGCAACAGAAAGATAAGGTAACTTCTTAGTTTGTAAGATTTTCAATTTTTTTGAACAGAAAAATCGATTTACATCAGTATGTTCGAAGTTGCATAAAGAATTTAAATTAAAATTTAGTATTTAAGCTTACTAAATGAATTTAACAAAAGAAAATAAAATATTAAAATATAACAGTATAATATTGGAGCCCTTATCATATAAGCTCACATACAACAATGAAAAAAATATAGAAATTTAATATAAAATTAAATGAAAATTCAATAGTGCATTATTCGGCTCCACCATTTATATCCTATTACACCGTCCCCCCGTGATTCCCTTTAAAGCCTCCTCCTCTCCCACTCTTCCACCATTTCTCCTCCACTAACCCCCCACCCCCTTCCCAACTGATATATAGAACACACATAGATATGCACGAACATTTCTTTGAATTTTCATTTGAATTATTCGGAACATAAGAGAACACAAAATTTCTCAAGTTTCGTCAGGTGATGATTTATTCATATATCGTGCTATTTCTTCATGGAGTTCCTTGTTTTTTGATTGATTTTCTGATTGCTTTAGATGATATAATACTCACTTTTTCGAAATTACATCGCATTTTAATTCATTCATTCATTCATTTGTGAAGCTCAAATCAGTATGAAATTGAGATGCTGTAATTAGAATTTGTCTGTTAATCTCTCTGTTATTCTGATTATTTATCTTCAATTGAATTTCGAGCGATTGAAGTCTGCGTATGAGATTAATTGCTGAGATTGATTAAATTATTGTAAATCATCATTTGTTACTAATAAATACTGATTAGCAATCAATTTTCAGAGCGTTAATTCCTTTCGCTTTAGTTGATACCTCTTTGAGTCTACCGATACTCCTGAATCTCAAATCAAATTTTGATCCAGTCAATTGAATCCGCAGCTTCTAAAATTTCAATCAATTCCTTCGACATATATAAGGAAGGAGGAAAAGATGATGTCGTCACTGTTATCATCGAATCCAGCAGTAAATTCGGATAGGTCATCCACCAGAAGAAAGAAGAAGAAGAAAATCCAAAGCCAAACTTTGGGAGAAAATCTCAACAATAACTATCAGCGCCAAAATTCATCGATCGAATGGAAATCGGACACGCAGCAGCAAATCTATTCATCAAAACTGCTGCAGGCGCTGCGCCAAGTCCGGCTCAACGGCGGCTCGTCGGGTCCGAAGCGAGTGCACGAAGCTGCGGACAGAGTCTTAGCCGCCACGGCTAAAGGCCGGACGAGATGGAGCCGAGCCATACTCACGAACCGTCTCAAGCTGAAGTTTATGAAAAAGAATAACATCGTAAAACGACAGAGTAAGGTGATGACAGTAATCACCAGTGGAAGTAACCGGATGCCGAAGAAATCGAAGGTGAAAATTTTGCGGTTGAAATCCAAGTCTTTACCGGCCGTTCAGCGCAAGGCGCGCGTTTTAAGTAGGTTGGTTCCCGGTTGCCGGAAAGAGCCATTGCCGGTGGTTCTGGAGGAGGCGACCGATTACATAGCCGCACTTGAAATGCAGGTATATATCGCGTAATTTCATTTATGAAAAAATCGAAGAATTTTGCCCCAAATTGTTGTTTGCTTAATTAATTTAAAATCTCAAATTTATGCCTTACTTTACTATCATGCCATATAAGAACTAAAAAAGTGAATAATCAATAAGCAAAAGAAGTTACGATGATCCCTGCATGTTTGAAATACCTTTTTCTTCTTGTTCTTGCGAATATTTGAAACATAAACATAATGAATTTCGATATCTTACTTCAATTTACTATGGGATACAAAATATTTTTGTTATCAAATATATAACATTTTAATTTGGTTTCTCCATGCATAAATAGTAAAATACTTGGTTTTGCCATTGCAGGTCAAAGCAATGAGTGCCTTAGCCGAGCTGCTCTCTGTTTCAGGCTCTTCTTCTTCCACTAGCTCTGCCGCAGCTCCTGGTGGTGGCCCTAACCCGTTCAGTCCAAGCTCAAGCCAAACTCCCCCTAGTTAATATGGATTTTCTTTTTCTTTTTCTTTTTTTTCCCCCAATTGTTATATTCATATATTTTCCTACTTATGAATATTCTAATGTGAATTACACTTTTCTTCGAAAAACAAAAAAAGAAGGGAGTTTGTGATAAAGTTGTCTGGTTAAAATAATATTATAAATTTGTGAACGGGAGATAATTAGGAGGAAATGATGTGGGTTAGGTGCAAGGAATCGAGGTCACAATCTTCTTTATTCACGTGGTGGCAACTTTTTAATTTTGCAATGGGGTCCTTTGCGCATAATTGAGTTTCGAATCCTTACCCAATAATATATGCAAGGGTATTAACATAACCCCAATAAGCCCATAGTAGGATAGTGGTTTTCAAGTTTGATAAATTGGGCTTGCAATGTTGCTTGTTAGTTTGGATATTATTGAGAGAGAATTGAATCACTTGATTTGAGTGTGGTATATTGATACATATTTTTTCTTCTTATTTCAACTATTTATTTTATTATTACAATCAAATATTAGGTATTATTTTTCTTTACGAAATCATTTTGATGCCAAGTACAAATACTACGATGATATGACAAAGAATCCACAGCTTATCTCATTTGCTAGATGCAACATGTGCATGTATGTGAATCACAAATTTAGAGTTGAGTGCATATCTCATCAACAAACTTATTATATTTTATGATTTATTGACATAATATACATTCCTTCTTGAATATAAAAGGTGCAATTATGCAAATAAGTCCACAAATAAATAGCATTTACAAGAAAAAGATATAACACAATTGCAACATATCAATCTTTCAACGATCAACACCACAAATATATAGCATTATTAGAAGTGATAAATGCAATGGATATTGCAGGAAATCGACCTACCAACGATCGACACATGCATGGAATTGGCGAGTAGCAATCAAGGTTTTCAAAATCATTTGGTTCCCATGTATAGATACATGGAATTGGGAAGTACCGATCAAGGTTATCAAATTCCTATTTCAGAATTTGGAGTTTCTCAGTTTGCTTTTCTGGGGGCACTTTGCAATAATAATGATAAGGAGTTGGATTGCGAAATTCAATTGTCAGTTAAGAAATCAGTTTTTAGTGGCACACCCTTTGTCATAAAAAGCCACAAAAATACAAAGCGTCAACATGTGGATCAATGAAAATGACAAATCTATCTGAATAGTATTCAGATGAATGGACCTTTCCGGTAGCTAAATTTATATATATATATATATATATGTAATGTATACCCATAATAAAAATTTATTGTAATTTTAATTTTAATTTTTACATATATAAATTTAAAGATAATATTATTCAATCAATTATAAATAAGTGGACAATACCATTTAATCAATTAACTAGTCAACTTCGAAGCAATGACATCAATTAAATTCAAAACTGAATAATTGATTTTGAGAAAATTAAAATAACTCGTCTCTAAAATACTGCCTTAAGGTTGTTCTAAGATGTAAAATTCCGGTCCAGTGGCTTATAGCCTAATGGCATCAAGTTTCTCCTATTATGTGGGAGGTCTCGTGTTCGATTCAAATGGACGTCTTTGTGTGTACATTATGTATGTCTCTTGATTGTTATCTTGTAGAGTTTGTATTTTCATCTTCTTTGATTTAATATTAATTTGTATTCTATTGATTTGTTGTAAGATTAATCTTCTTAATTTAATAATTGAATCTATATACTTGTTGTAAAAGATACTCTTCATCATTTATAATATTCTCTAAAAAAAAATGTAAAATTCCGAGACTCGTCGAATAGGGTAGTGGTGTGGGTTTCATTCCTATATAATCAAATACAAAATTCTAAATAGTGAAATCGATAATTGAGCAAAGGACCACAAAAATGAAAACATATGAGTGGGGTTCCAAAGTCAGACAAGTGATTAATTAAAAGCACAAATTTGCATAGAGGCTTTTAATTAAGTGTCATGCCCCACTAAACACGAGAAATCACACGCATGCCCACATAGGTTTGATTATTAAATCCCAATTTTTTTTTTTTTAATTGTAAATCTAATGTATAGTTTATATATATATATATATATATTTGAGAGAGCATTACGAATAACGAAATGTTATCCTTTCAACAAAATAATATATTCCTATTTTCAAATCAGATAATCTAAGTATAAACTATACACAAAATACATAAAGTGAACAATACACGTATTACTGGTCGAACACAAGACTTCCCACTTAATAGGGGAGACGGTTGCCAGTTGAGCTACAAGCCATGGGCATATGGATGTTTTTATATATATGATGTTCGAAATTTGAATTTTAATAAATTTTAAGCGTACACATATGAGTGTGATAAAGAAAATATTGAGTATGACATATTTAAGTACTATGAAATGTTAATTGAAATTAAATTCGAACAAGATGGTAAAATAGATCACTTCAAACTCAATTCATTTATTGGGATAAAAGAAATTTTTCTTGAAAAAAAAGAAAAAAATCCTGATCAAACTGATATAGTGGTTTATATTCTCACGTATATTTAAAAGATCTCTAATTAAACAAGTGTACAATTGGTCCTTTGGCTTGTAATATTTATTTATTATGCGAGAAAGATAAATAATGAGGAAAAAGTATATAATTCGTAGAAACTAGAATTAGAATAGAATTTTTTGAAAGGAAAAAAAATAAGAAAAAGTAAGAAGTGATATTTATTATGGTTGTCCACTTATGTGATTAGTCACTATTCATAAAAAATGACTAACCATATTAGGCATGGCTGTAATGGCAATCGTGTCACAACCTTCAATCGCAGACGTTATAATCAAGAGGGAAAAAGAAAAGCTATCTTTCAAGCCAAAAGGTTTATTAGGGTAGGAAAGAATGTTCAAGAAAGTATATAAATATTATTTAATTTAGATGTGCATTTTATGCATAACAAACTTTATATTAAATGAAAAGGCATGAAATTGACTTATATGTAGAAACCAATTTTAACTTGATCATGAGTTACTCTTGCAACAATTAAGATTTCAATGATAAAAATATTTTGAAATTGGTGATGTTTAAATTCATTGTCATATTTGAAATTTTTAATTTTTAATTTTGTAAGATTATTTTATTATCATAAGTACGTGGTGTGATACCCCATTTCACATAAATTAAATATTGAAAGAGTGATTAGTGTATAAACTTTGACCAAAAAACTCATGTGCATCAACTAGATGTTTCTTTTGGACAAGTTGATCATAGCCCAATTTTAGGATGCACTTGATCGGTTTGGAGGTAATTCTCGCATGCAATAGGCTCGCAGACCGGGGGCGTAACACGTGGTAAATATTTTTGTTCTCATAAAAAAAAATGCTTCAACGGGTGAGAAAGAGAAGCAACTTATAAAATACTTTAATATCATCGATTTCTTTGATTTGGGATTCAAAAACTTTTCAGTTGCGAGGCTTGAAAATATATATATATATATATCAACTTTTGAGTTAAATCGAGTTATAAGAGCTTTAAAGTATGTGGAAACCAACTCATACAATTATATGCTTTCAAGTCTTATAAGAATTGTCTTTTATAGACGGCCCCATTTGATGATATCTAAATCCATCACAAAATTTGAAAAGTATAGCTTCATGTGACACTTTTTCAAAAAAATAAATTTTTTTAATACATATATAAGTGAAAAAATACTTTATGAATATGAATTTTTTTATGTCTCACGATGAATTGAGCATCATTAAAAAATTAAGTTTTGTTTTCTTTCATTTTATAGTTATCAGATGCAAAATCCAATTTGGAGGATAGAATTAAGGTCTACATCACATTAAAATATGTTTAGCATATGATTTTTATTTAATATGATAAAAAATAAGTAGAAAACATTGCATTTGGATCTAATAGTCAAAACAAGGCAAAATGGAAGAGTAAAATCAATTAAGAACAATATAACAAAGAAATAAAAGCTTAAAGAGGTCCAGACCAACTACCAAAGTCATCACTAAGGGGTTTGTCAAAGAAGGCATAGTTTTAAATTCTTGATTCATTAAGTAATAAATGTTAGGTCAAGTTGATTACCAATATATACTAATATTTCCCAAAAATGGTAATAACTTTTATTATCATCAAACCCAATGTTGTTTCAAACTTAGTTTAGGGTCCAAGTTTTAATCATTTCAATAACTCCCACTACCATATTCTTGTTTCCTTCCAAACATTTCACCAACAAAAAAAGAAGAAATTAAAGAAATATTATTGGCAAATAGCATAATTATGTGGGCTTCTTACACTTTGGACATTAGCATAGTAAACAATTCTATGTACATTGAGGAGTTATATTCCAATATACTTATTCTTTATTTTTTCAAGAAACTATCATTAAATCATTAGTTTTATTATTTTTCATTCTTGATATTTTTAAAAAGCTATCATTATTTTAAGTATTGGATGACTTTAATTGAGAAAATTAAGTAACCACACGTTGTTCTTTCTGCAGATTTTTCTCCCACCAAAACAAAATATCTCCATTTAAACCGAAAAATCAATGAATATTGAAATAATTCAAGAGTGATTTCTCAAGCTATCAATTAGGTTGGATGTTAATGTTAAAAACCTAAAACACAACTTGTTGATCACAAAAGTGATCAACAAACAAGTTCTAAAATTATTATTTTTTTCAAAAAAATAAAAAAAACATTTTGGCATCTTCACAAATTGGTTTAATCATCACATCTAATTGGATTTGATTATACCTAATTGGCAACCAAAACCAATATGCTTTTGATCAATCAAAAAAGTACCAAAGCACATGGGCATTCAAGGACTACTTACCCCAAAATTGGGTCCCAAATAAATAAATAATTGATTAAATTTAAGTTTGACAGTTTCAAAAAGTGATTAAAAAATTAAGTTAGCCGAAGGTAGACGAAATGTATCACAAAGTAAAATATTGTGGGTTCCATAGAGCATCAATTCAATATACATATAGTGGCAAGCATGGGCAAAAATGCATAAAAAATTATAGAAATATTTCTTGGTCCTATATAGTCCCAGAATTTATAGAATTAAGATGATAATCACGTAAGTTATAGAAAAATTAAGATTAGGGTAAAGGGCTGAAATTAAAAATCCATATTAATTTTCAATATCATGCATTGTTGAGAAATATTTCGTGCCATAATCAATTTTTTTTTTATTATGTCGCATTATTTATTTATACATAAACTTCTCCCATGCCAGAACATTTTACATTTCAAGGGACATATAATTATATATTTAAACAAGAAATAAAAAATATTTTTATTTTTTTTCGGAATAACAAATGGGATTAACCACACAAAATTTGACTTAATATATTATTAATAATAGTTTTATATTAAATCGGATCTAAGTAAACAAATAAATAAATGTATGTATATATATATATATATATATAAACGAGTAAAATATTTACACAATTCTATAATATTCCTCATCAACAACAATCTGATGCTGAAGCATGATCAAGTTAGGGCTTGTTTGTTTGTAAATTGTCAAAATATTTTCCAACTCCCAAAATATAAATAAACAACTTATAACATTCTCCAATCCACTATCCAAAATACACCCAATTCATTTTTTGCCAATTCCCCAAACATGCCCTCAATATTTGAAAACAACAAGAACTTTACCCACACGAGATAATTTATTTTATTATCTCATGAATCTATTGAATTCTTGAAAAGTAGAGTTAAGTAGTACTTAGCTTGAAGTAAGATTTATCAAGTAATTAATTATATATGATTATGGCATGATAAAAGTTAGTTTGTGCCACGCAAAGCATCATTTGATTGTGTTTAATTATTAATTATCTCAAGGATTAAGATAGAGAAACCATAAAATAACTTATCTTATGAGCAATAGAGATCCAACATATATTATCTTGTCCCAAATAACTGCAACATTAAGGCTTAGCTCTGAGATCAGTGACCTCAAAATTTTATTATAATATGTGGGTTTATGTTATTTTATCAATATAAAAGAATTAGGTATTATTACGAAAAAAATTGCTACAAAATCGACTATAAGTTATAACTACATATATTCATAGTAAATGTAATTTTTTAAATAACATTCAATAAAAATTTACTAGTGAACAATTTGAGCCTTATTTGTTAAGAGTGCAAATTATCCATAGAAAAAATTATATACATATATATATGAAATAATTATATGCTATGAATTAATTATAACGAGGGTTAGTAATGGGAGCAACTATATTTTGAATGTAATTATACCAATTTTATATCTAAATTATAAAATTTTAATATTAATTATAATTGATGTCATAATTTTTTATAACGTATGTACTAATTGATAATAATTACATGAAGGGTTGGTTGAGTTCAAAGGAAAAAATTCAAAGGGACATAAAAGGAAGTTATTCTAAGGTTCACTCATTATGTTATTTGCACC
Source organism: Jacaranda mimosifolia (assembly GCA_018894105.1). Lineage (NCBI taxonomy): Eukaryota > Viridiplantae > Streptophyta > Magnoliopsida > Lamiales > Bignoniaceae > Jacaranda > Jacaranda mimosifolia. Next base: position 39,777,557 of record CM032123.1, read on the forward strand.
CCATTTTTTAAAAAAGTTATAGGGTGCAAATAATTTTTACCAATTATTTTTTAATTTAAGGATTTTATGGATCAACGGCAATACATTCGATTTATTTTAAAAAATTTGCATTTCAGGGGGTGATTTAAAAATTATTATCTCAACTAACAAAGGATAAGCACATTTTAACAGTGATAAGTTGTTATTTTTATTCAATATTTCCATAAGTAGTCATTATTTTCTTTGTCTCTTGGTAGGTTTTGTCTTCTTTTCTTGCCCTTTTCTCCTACTTTATGCTCCCTACAATTCTATTATTGTTACTAATTATGGACCTCCATTGGTTGATTTGATTCTTTGACCCTAGAAATTGAATGTGTGTTTTAACTTGTGGCCAATCTAACATCTTTGAAAAAGTGATCATTTACTCACTTATGTCAATATTATCTTTGAATTATTGTTTTCCATTATTCTTTTCATTGTTATCATGATACTTTTTTAACATTGAAGTAGAATTTGTGGAAGATAATTAGTGGCACTAAAAGATTAGAGATATTTGGAATCTCAATAATAGATGTTTGTTGAGGAATAAAATCAAGTTTAAGGGCCAAAACATCAATCAAATGGACAATGTGTGCCCCAAAGTGTAGTCTTAGTCACTAAGCGATGGGGTTAGACGTTAGGCTACAGCTATTAGGGAACCCCACATTGATAAAAGCATATTGTGTTGGACATTAAAAGAAATTTCTCGACACATCAATAGTTATGATTTACACAGGTATAATTACTTATCAATGTGACTGGCATTTTTGGTTCTCATTCGATTAACCTATCTTTAGGTTCGATTTGATATAATCGTGTTAACCTCTAAATAGGGGAATTTTTCCATACAAATAGACTAATTAGGTATGAATCACAACAAAAAATCTAATGTGTTTTATGACTTGATAGGGACATCATTTTCATGCTAACTTTAACTCCCCTCCCCCCCTCCCTCTACACCTTCCCCAAGGTTATATCATGAGATTGAGTCAAATTTTGTTGATTAAAAGTGTGAGTATTTATCTAGTCAACCATAAATTTAATCCTTACACTAAATATATATATATATATATATTATTTTTGCCTTAAAATTTTGTAGGGTTATTAATATCTTAATTATCCCTCAAGAAATTAAGAGGGCTCCAACCTATGCCCATGTTGCTAGTAAACCCTAGTGTTTTTCTTGGTAAATATCCCAGTTGACTCATAGGTGAAACCAAACACCATGTAGTAAATCCAATGCCTTCTTAATCTTATCTCCCTAGCCTTGTGATATTGGTATAATCTTTAAGCCGTGTTTGATTTGGAAGATAATGGGAGATCGATTAGGCCTTTTAATTTGTAGGACCTTATAACATGTTTAATTCATTAGATTATAATGATAGTTTGTAGATACAATAAGGGTATGTATATATCTCAAATCTCATAATTGAAGGTATAAATTAATAATCACATTCCCACTATTACGATCAAATTTATTTTGGCCACGTTTGATATGGAAAATTACAGCGAATAGTCCTCCATTCCACATTAGTAACTTGTTTGATATAAGAGATTATATATGGTGACGAGTCGAGCTAAGATTGGCTCCGAGCCCATACTGTTCACGTGATTGGGCTCAATTGTCATCCCATAGTTGAAAGTAAAATTGTAGTCTGGCCAGATTAACTAAAAAACACATGGACGAATTTGTTTCTCATTTAAGAAAATAGTCTTTCTCAATCTTTTAAATCAAACAAGAATGCAATATTGTGGAATTTATAATTTGAACGACAATCTCCAATATCAAACACGTATATTAATCCATTCAAATAATCCCTAATCTTATCAGGCCATGATTAGGTGAGATTAATAGTCTTTAGTATCAAACGCGTTTAAGTTTTATTACCTTAAGAGGAAATGACAATAGCAGCCCTAAACCTTTTGCCAAACAAAATATTTAACCTGATTTTCATCCAATTTCACATATCAAACAAGAAAAAGATTATGGCATGCGACATACACCACTCATAATATTTAACATCAAATGAAATAATCTCCTCTTAACCTTCACCGGGCAACCACTAGCTTGTGGTATCGAACATGGCCCAATTTTAAATCTTTATGGCTCAATATTTACTATTAAGGATATACAACATCTTTTTCTTTTTAAACATACTAACAGTTGTTGCACGCAATTTTTGCGAGCATAAAATTACTTATTGAATTATTTAAAATTAATACATGAAATAATTTAAATTATGACTAAAGTTAAAATTGTATTAGATGTTTTGATATGATAAAAAAAATAATGGAATATGGCATTTTGGCAATACAAATTTGTGGGTTTGTGAATTTTGTGAAAAATACAATTATGACCTTATTGAACCATCACTTCTAAAAGACAACTTAAAGGAGAAATTTGGAATATTAGTGAATTTGGTATCCAAACTGCTTTTTTGTACTGAATTCTCCATTTTATCCTTCAAACTGCATTATCCATTTTAGTTGTTGGAATAACTGAAGGGTAAATTATTTAAAAAACCTACAAATAACTTCCACTTTAAACACAAAACAACATTTCTCTTTATAATAATATAGATTATAAAAGGGGATGAATTGCTAAAATAAATTATGAGAGAGTATTGGTATTCTTCTTGGGAGGCTAACAAATGCATATTTAAATTTTACATGCCAATTTTAATGAATATGAGGCTCGATTGAATTCAATATATACCCGTTCAATCAATAATAATATTTTGAAAATATCATTTAATGTAACTTTTAAGTGTTCTCATCTTGTAACTATTATTTTTGAACCATTAACAAAGAAAAAGACCTTAATCATTAATTTTTTTCATCATAGTGATCTAATTTTAAGAAATAGTTGTAAGGATTCAAATTCAATTATACATGTAATTAAGATAATTAACTAATTAATTGACTCATATATGATCCATTACATTGCCAACATTCCAACCTAGCCCACAAAATAAGCCCATTACAGAACTTAAGCCCGATATGCAAAACCCTAATCCAAATTGCAACTTCAACAAACCCTAGTTTGAGGCCCAATAAAATTCTTGATTCCCAAAAGGAAAAACCCCAACACTACACAGTGGAGAGTTCAGACAACAGGCTACACTGTGTATAACTGTATTTACAGGCGGCGGAAATGTCCACCTCACCAAGCGCGGCGGAGGGATTGGAAATAGTAGCGGCGGTGTTTGTTGAAGATGTGCAGACTTACCTTTCTCAGTTAAACCCAGACGTAAAAGTCGCCATTGCATCTTTACAAGAGAGGTTATTTCTATTTTATCCATCCATAGATGCTTATATTCAGTTATGTCCTGCATATTATGTCTTCTGCTACTAAGATTAGGGCTTTTTTTTTTTTTTTTGAATAATTAACTGTGTACACAAATGTGCACTTTGTGGTATATATATTATTGCGGAAGAATCTTGGTTTCTGGAGTTAGTTAATAATTCTGACTGTTTTTCATGGAATTTGATGGAAATATTGAATTTTGGCTGTATGCGGAATACTGAAAGCTGAAAGTTTTAGAATTTGAAAGTTTTGAAGGAAACACCAAAAATATATAGTTTCACTTAATACTTTAGGGAATTGGATATTCAAATCTGGATAGAGGATAGAGGTTTTATTAGCGAGCTTCTCAGTTGTGTTTGTTCTCGACAAAGTTTGATTTTTGGGTCCAAGTCTGGTTTTTGATATGATGGAACTCTTAAAATTTATGGAATTGAGTCTAATATTTCTTGTTAACTTGTGGCCCTGTTAAAAAGTTGATTTTTTTTAATAATTTTCTTTATTTTTCTGGATACTTGAGTCTGCAGCTATTTCATACCTGGCCAGAAAGGTCCTAATTTCAATTCATTTCGGCACTCCCTAATGGGGTTTGTAATAATTGTAAGAATGTGTCTGTGTGGTCATGGTATTACTAGTTTTTGTAAATGTTTTATATTTGTATTCACCTTCCTGTCAAGTTGATATTATTGGTCAATCCAGTGATTTCTTGAACAAAGGCAAGGCACTATGATTACGATTGTCCTGTAAGCTCTTATATATGTTGTATTGGCTTCTTTAACAGTTTTCGATTTTACTTTCTACTGTAATTTTTTGGCAGGCTTCAGCAATACAGAGTGGTGGGCATGAAACTTCTTTCACAGCAGAGGGATCTTCAGGTATTGCTTATTTTATCATGGACTTTTCATTTTTGCTTGATGTAGGTACTGAGGTTTGACTTGTTCTGAAGTTCCTAAGAAAATGAAAATATTTCATAGTTTTTTATGAACAAATCATTGTATCTTTACATTCTTTAACTCATGCAGTAAGGGATTCCAATGGTCATCCAAGAAAGGTTGTATGATGTCTGATGACAGATATGCTTTAAAGTTGGAATTAACTTGAAATTTGGATAGAAAGATCATATGAATCATGGACCCATGGTGCCAGCATTAGTTAAAAATTGGATGTGTGAGTGAAAAGAATATAAACAAAAAACTGTAGGAGGTGTAATTTGAGTGTGAAGAATGTAACAAAAGTAAGCATAAAAAGGGAAGATGATAGTTACCTGATTTCTCTCTGTCCCATTCACAAATTATTGCCTTTCTTTTGCTATTTTGTTGTGAAATGCTTATATGGAATTAAATCTGCTCTTTGAAAAGAGGACGGAGATGTATACATTTGATATTGTTAGATAATGGATTTTCACGTATCCATATAGCCATTGGAAGCTGCTGTTCCAAGTGGCAGCTTCTCACTCAAAACTAGTTACTATATCATATATAGTGAATATTTGATTGATTGAATTGAATTATTTTCATTTAGTTTATATTATGATGGTCATTTTTATTTGAAAATTCTATAATATCAAAATTACAATGTATCTAAATTAGTCAAAAGATAGACTGGGTAACTTCTGCTAAATCAAATAGATGTACGTTCAAATGCGGATAGAAAAAGTACTTACTTTGTCTTCACTTTGTTCCTACTTTTCAAAGGCATTTTGTTTATGTTATGTTATGGATAAGTGTGGATTCATTCTTCTACATGACTTCCAAAATGATGAGTTATTATTAAGGGAAATAAAAATGAGAGCTTTCTTCTACAGCAAAATGTCTGGCCTGTTTTTTCTTTTTCATTTCTTTTTCTTATCATCCAGGCCTTGCTTTCTCTAAAAATTATTCGATATTTAATGAGTGTGGCTTGATTTTATTATGACTCATTTAACATTTTTTATTACCAGAGAAACAAGAAAGAAGAGCAGAAGATTTTTTTCTTAAGGATCATAAGTATTTCATTCGTAACTCGCTAATTTTTTCCTTGAAATTTTTCCATCACCACTTATGAGAGAACACATCTCCCCGATCACCTCTTTCTTCCAACTTCTTCCTTTATAAAATTTTCCAGAAAAAAAAAAAAAGAAAAAATTAGAGTACATTCTCTTTTGTAAAATAATGGTGGTGTTTGAAGAGGAGAAAATATTTGAGCAGGAAATTGATGGTGAAGATGATGACAATGAGGATGAAGAAGAGGGGGAAGAGGAGGAAGATGAGGAAGAGGAGGAAGTGTTTAATAGTAGCGGTGGAAGGCCACCGGTAACTTCGGTTGATGGTGACGATGAGGGGGATGTAGAAGGAGAGAATGAAGATGATGAAGGTGATGACGACGACGACGACGACGACGACGACGACGACGACGACGATGACGATGATGATGATGACGAAGATGATGACAATGAAGGTGAAGAAGAGGAAGAGGTAATATTGTTTTGTGTTTCTTTGGGTGGTTGTGTTATGCTTTTTGGTTTTACTAATTATTTTTTATGTTAATGTTAATCTTGGTCAGATATAGTATTATTTTGTGAGATTTATTGTTAAGATGAGTTAGATCTTGAGTATTTTGAGAATTGTCAAGTTTTTAGTGCATACACGAGCTAATATTTGCTTGTATTTTGATTTTTTAGCACATTATTTTTGAATTTGTTTGTGTTTCTGCTAATTTTCTCTGACTTCGTGTTTTCTTGATGGAATTTATTTTGTTTCCATTCAACTATTGTACAAATTAGTCAGATCTGGAGTTCTTGCAGAACCTTGTTTTAGCTTTTTAGTGTAAATTTATTTATGCTTTTGTTGTCTTTTCTTATTTATGCTTTTGTTCTCTTTTCTTATTGTTTTGGTCTAACTCTTGTCAAATTAGTTAGACATGGAGGTTTTTCATGTACGTGTCATATGAACTATGTGAAAAGTGAAGTAAAATTATATTAGTTTGTGGGAACTGAAAATCTGGAAAATCTAGTTGGTTTTGGATGACGAGAATATGTACTATTTACAGACACAGTAGTTGCTGGTTTTAGAAGTGCCATCTTGAATCTGATGCCGTTGCAATTTGCATTCAATTGTCTAGATTTTTAACTCGCAAAATTTTCACATATTAAGCTACCTATCTGACAATGTTTTTACTAAACTTTCCTGTGGCTGCTCACTTATTTGTGGTGGTTAATAAAGCAGGAGGATCTGGGCACAGAATACCTTGTCAGACCGGTTGGCCGTGCTGAGGATGAGGAAGACGCAAGTGATTTCGAACCAGAACAGAATAGCGAAGAAGATTTTGAGGAGGAAGATGAAGACGATGATAATGATGATGTTGGTGGAAAAGTCGAGGCGCCTCCAAAGAGGAAGCGATCTGGCAAAAACGATTCAGATGATAGTGATGGTGGAGAGGATGACGAGAGACCATCCAAGCGGTAGGACTTGGATTTCCATCAGTTAAAAATCTCTGTTCCATCCATCTAACGTATAACTACAGCAGGATTTGTGCTTCATTTGATCTTTTGTTCCTTCATGTAACATCATGGTACACTCATTTTAGTGTCAAATTTTATCTTTAGAATGAAGAATGTAAGTTGTTGGGACAGTCTGAAATTGGTTAGCTTACTGTAAGCTATGAAAGTACTAATAGTTTAGTTGTGACTTGTGAGTTGGTAGGTTAGTATTTTGTAGCATCAAAATTTCAGCCAATTAGCCTTTGGATATTTTCTAATGGTTGATATGTTGTCATGTTAGGTATGTTCTTATTTTGCCAATTACCACCGATTATTGCTGCCATCTACTTTTTATAAGTTGGTATGTTCCATGATCCTACTTAGCCCACCAAAATAAGCTCATTGCAAAGCCCAAAATTAATTGGTTATTTAATTTAAAGACGTTAGGGTCACATGTAAAGTGAAATATTAAGAATTTGAATATATGGAACTTTTAACATGTACATACATAAAAAAACAAAAATAAATGTCTAAAATATAAAAATGACTTTAAATCCATCTAATTAAAAAAAATTAAAAAAACTACCTTAGTTTGGGGGTTAATCGAGCTGAGTCGAGTTTAGACAAAATTTTCTTGTTCGACGAGCTTAAAATTTTAAGTTCAATCTCTGCTCGGTTCAATAAGGTTCAAGTTGGCAAATGAATTGTTATGACAAATGAATTGTAAAAAATTACAAACTCGAATTTGAAATAAAAAAATATATATATATATATTTATTTATTTATTAATAAAATAAAATTTTTAATTATATATTGACTTGTGAGTCTCAAACTTAAATATAAACAACTCAAAATCGATTCGAATTAGAACTCTAACTCAACTCATAAATCGACTCGACTCGACTCGTTTGCACCCCTATTTCGACTCATGGATTCACCCCTTCAACCATCAGCCCTGTCATCGATAAAGAAAACGAAAAACCCAACAAAAATGTACACGGTAGAGAACTTAGTAGAAACACGCCTCTACTGTATCTATAAACGGCGAAAATGTCCTTGTCAGCCAGTACGACCGAGAGAAGAGGACTTCCGGCGGCGGCGTTTGTCGAAAATGTGCAGACTTACCTTTCTCAGTTAAATCTCGACGTCGTACTGCCCTCGGATTTTTACGAGAGAGGTTTTACGTTTTTAACCATCTGTGGATGCATATATTCAGTCCTTTCCTGCATATTATGTGTGCAGGGGACGTTTCTTTTCCTAATGTGCACACGCATTTTGTTGTAGATGTCATTGTGGAACAAGCTTGGTTTTTGGAGTTACTAGATAATTCTGATGTTTTATTTTTTTCGAGTTGATGGAAAATGTTGAATTCTTTTTGGAAATTCTTTGTCTGTATTTATCTGGATGAGGAATGTTAAAAGTTGAAAGTTTTAGAATGTCATAACTGTCGCAGAATCACTGCAATAAGTGACTCAAAGATATAGGTGGTTTCGCTTTATTGAAATGCATGTTGGAATGCGGATGGAGGTAGCATCAGGCGATTTTGTTAGTTGTGTCCGTTTTTGGCAAAGTTTGCTCTTTGGTTTTTAGATACTTCTTTAATTTGATAGAGTTGTGAATCTATGGAATTTTGAGGTCTAATATTTTTTGCAAAAATTGTAGCCCAATTGAAAGTTTATTTTATTTTATTTTATTCTAATTTTCTGTATTTTTCTGGGTGCTGGGCTCTGCAGTTATTTTATGCCTGGTGCAGAAGGTCCCGATTTTAGTTCATTTGGGCACTCTTTAATGGGGTTTGTAGGAATTGTAAGTGTGTGCAACATCATGTTTATTACTAATTTTTGCGAAGGTTTTAATATTTATATTGACTTTCTTGTCAAGTTGATATTATTGGTCCATCCAATGTTTCCTGTACAATGCAGGGCACTAGTATTCTATCTTGCCTGTAAGCTCTTATTAATCCTCTTAACTTTTTTAATTTCAGTTTTCCTTATTACTTTCTCTTGTAAATGTTTGGCAGACTTCAGCAATACAGAGCAGTGGCAATGAAACTTCTTGCACAGCAAAGAGACCTTCAGGTATTCCCATTTTGGTCCAGACATTTCACTTTTATTTGATGCAGGTAATGATGTTTGCCTTGTTCTAAATCTGCTAAGCAACTAAAATGATAGGTAGGTTTTTTTATGTATGAAGCATTGTATCTTTCCATTCTTTAACTGATATGCATATGAGTATCATTTTAGCTCGAGTTTCTCTGGTGATCTAGCAGGGAACTGTGCAGCTTCTGCTTGAACCCCGGTTTCTGCTGATACAAAGTTTAAGAAAGAAAGTTTAGTGCTATTCTAAAATCATGAACTTTACACTTGCATGCCGTCTTTCAATCTGATCTTTAGAATAACAAATTCTGGGAGCTTACTCCCTGCAAAGCTAAACTTCTGCATATATGCATCTTATTGGTCTATGTCCTGACTAAGAAGCGCTAACTCAATTTGTCGGATCAAGGATGCTTTGGTGATTTGCTATTCCAAACATCTATTTCTAGCATTTATAAACTTGACAGTGTTTTCTAATGATAAAAAAAGAGGCAAAAATTCCTGACATTGAGAAGTGCTTGGACGTTGTTGCAACTTTGCAGGCAAAGAAGGGCACTGGCGAGGTTCGTAGAGTATTTTGTTCCCCTTGTGACTTTTGTCATGTAAATTAGTGAAATTATTTAAAACCAATCATACGGAAAAGGTGAATTATATATTCTGGGTATACATTGTCCTTTGAGGAGACTGATTGTTAAATATACTATAAATTGCTTCTAAGAAGTTTTCCTTTTGGTTCTAGTCACCTGGAGTTTTTGCAATATTAATCAAATACCCAAGCTTGTCAGATATGTTGCATCAAATATTAACTCTTATCTATAGTGCAAATTAGTTAGCTAAAGTTTGTATACTTAACCTTCCCCTTTTTTTTTTTTTTTTTTTTTTTTTTGGGTTTGGGTGGTGCTATTTTGTGAATCATTTGAGCTGTCAATGTTCGTTGCGTTGATGTTGGTTGCAGGCAATTATTGCTGATTTTGAAGTGTCTGAAGGCATTTATTCTTGGGCTTGTGTTGAAGATGCAAATTCTGTATGTCTATGGCTTGGAGCAAACGTCATGCTGGAATATTCATGTCAAGAGTTACTACCTATCTGAAGCTGCCTTTTAACTCAGACTTTTCTCAGTACTTGCCCTTGATGTGTAAGATCCTGAAAACTTCATTGTGCAGGCACAACTACCCTTCTTCAAAAGAATTTGGGGAATGCCAAAGCAAGTTTAGAAGTTTTTGTTTCTGATCTACAGTTCTTAAGGGATCAAGTGACGATTACTCAGGTAATATGTGGGGCAAACGCACTTTAAACACCTTTTGGGAAATGTGGAAAGAGAAGTACCAACTTTATAAGGATTGGGTTATGCATGATGCTCGTTCAATCATAAGTAAACATGTAAATGTCTAATTGGTCACATTATTGCCCTTTCCTTTTTCTTTTTTGAACTTTTGAATTGTTCAGTTACAAGTCACATTGGTACACACATGTTCAATACAGAATGAGGAGCAATACCTTCACCTATTTTAAAGTCCTTGTGTTCCAAAAAGATATTCATGCGCATGCCTATGCGTAAAGCAGAGATCATGCTAATCCACTTTCCATGGGTTTACATCATATTATTGTTCGCTTTTTATACTTATCTTCGCTAGTGCATTGGTCAGGTTACTATTGCTCGTGTATATAACTGGGATGTACATCAACGTAGACTCCAGCAAGCTGCTGCAGCTACCTCCTCCTCCGAGTCATGAGATTCTCAATGTGGGTGGTGGGCTCAGTTTTGCTGTCCAAAGTATGGCTCAAGTCTTTCTTTTCATGTCTCTTGGCCACTTCTCTTTTTTTCAAGATAATAACTTTTCAGCCAATCAAGCTTCTGGTCCAAATTTTAGTTATGTCCAACTAGACAAAACCATTTCCATTGGCCTGTTTGATGCCCTATAATCGGTAACTTTATACCAAAGATATGATTGAATCTCTTGACCTTTCTTGTTGTAACAATATGATCCTTACATTTCTATAATTTTTGTATGAATGAATTCGTGTCCTCTGTCAGCCATCTAGTCTTTCATTTCATGTTCTACTTTTAGATCTGCATGGAAGTAGTACTGTGCACTCATAGACAATTGAATTTAGAGTTCTTGGTGAATGTTGAAAGGGTCCACCTTAGCTTTATGAGGAAGAAATTTACCCTTGTTCTTAGAAAAGTAGGCATTTGGAGTTTCCTTGTATTTTCTTGATAACAGGGATCTTATGTGATTAACTTGATACTAGAACTTTCTTCACCATGGGATGAACAGCGTATTCTAGTAGCGTAGAGTTATACAGCTTAATCTCTGTTGACTTTAGGAATTAAACTATGAAAAGCATGTAAACCAGTTTTGAGATGCAGGTTTGCACGCAGAGATAATAATATACCTCATCTTCTTGAATCTTGATCCATGGCCGTAAAGAATGTCAGGTAGAGGACCCGTCACCCCCTTTTACCATTTTCTTGTCCTTCTACCATTGCAAGAAAAAGTTCAAAAAACTAATGAGAGACTGAATGGAAAAGGTATTGTTTGGAATATTTAATATTCAGCATGGAATGGACCCTTTGAATTTTGACTTGGAATTTTGTCTTGGATTTGGGTCTCTTTCTTGAGTTTCTAAATGCGCGTTGACAGTTGAGTTGAACTGGAAACGTTCACATCATGCTTCAAATCCATGGCCCATTTTCCGAATTTCAAGAATGTTATGTTTTGATAGTATCTTATTATTATTATTATTATTACAAAACATTGCGAAGAATTTTCCCATTATGGTATTGTGGCATTGAAATTCTCAAGAAACTTACCCTAAAAAAAAAAAAATTTATGCACCAGACCAGTGTTAGATATGCTCATATCTTGGCCTGACCATACCATGTAAGAATTTAATACTTTTCTTTTAATGTGGCAAGAAGCAACTGGAAAAGAAGATGAATGCCATGAGTTTGAGTAAAAAATTAAAATAGAATTAAGAATAAGAATAAAGAAAAATGAAAAAAAAGTAAGTGGAAAGCAAAAAAGTATGGGTGGAGATCAGATATGCATGCAAAAATATATTTGGAATTGGGCCAAAAGAAAAAGAAAAAGTGAATGAAAATTAGAGAGACGCAGTCCCACACCCATACTGAAGAATAACAATAAATATTTTAGAGAGGCGTACACGCAAAACGAGGCTGATTTTGTCCACAACCTGAGCTGTGACCCCTTCCTTTTTGTCTGCTTTTGAGTTTCGAAACGCGTTCATGTTTCTAATTTTGATTCAGATAAAATTTAGGTGATAATTAAATTAATATAAGGTTAAAATTTTATATATGGAGTAATTATAAATTATTAGTGTTACATTATGACTTAATTAATGATGATTTTTTTAGAGAATTGATTGGTTATGTCGTGTAATCCTATTTTGAAGAAATACATCATTTTTTTTCAGTTTTATTTCATTGAAAAATAAATAAATTAAATATATCCTCTTATATAAAATGTCAAACTAATGGTCAAGCTTTGGTTAAAAGAAGAGTGAAAAAGAAAAAAAAAATAAGAACGGCGAAGGGGGAGGGATAAGGTGGGGTATGAGATTTACTTTGTTTTGAAGCAAAATAGTACTTTCCCCTTCAATTTTTTTGGCATGATTAAATAAAAAGTAAATCTTAAATAGTTCATTCGTTGACCAGTGACTTGTAATTTAAGTAATATTCGTTTCTCATATTATGTGAGAAGTCCTGTATTCGATCCGAAATGACTTCAAATGAGCGTATTGTGCATTTTATATGCATTTTGTGTAGTTTATACTTTAATTTATTTGATTTGAAAATAGAAAATTATTGATTCGTTTAATTTGATAATAGAAAAATATTGATTTGTTGAAAGAATAAAAATTCTTCACTTGTAATACACTCTCTCAAAAAAAAAAAAAAAAAAAAAAGGTAGTCCCTTCTTTTGGTATAATTTAACAGAGAGGAGAAATTATTATTATTCTTAGTTTTACCAATTAACCCTTTTTTGTAGATTAAATTTTGCGTTAGATAACAAGAAAATGAACTATTAAAATAATTTGTTATAATTGGTTATCATCCGAGAAAATAAATTTGAAATTTTTTAGTAGCAATAGCTCTATTAATTAATGACTAACCAAAAAATAAGATAAAAATGATATATTTTCGAGACCAATGTAGACTTATGTCTCTAGCTAGAAGAATAAGAACACATATAAATAATATATATATATATATAATATAATATTTTAATGAGAGGCAAAAAGTATCTAATAATCAATTAACTCAATGATATCGTCCTTACAAATATAAACGTGAGATTTGATATTTAAATTTTTACAAATCATTTATATATATATATATATAGACAATACTAACGTGTGTAAATAAGAGATCAGAGTAAAAAGTAAATATAACAAAATATTAATAGCACCATAAATATAAATGCAATCGAGGATTTTTCATATTTTTATCTCTAAAGACTTCTATTTTCTCATCCAACTTTCAATAGAAATATACATAGGCTCTATGAATATCATATGATAACCTACTACTTGACACTAAAAAAATAATATTAAAAAAACAATTTATATTAGAAATTAAACTAATATATAAATATACATAAATTAATTAAATACCAAACAGAAAAGCCGTTGACTTTGACTTGTATCATGTGTTCATACAGCAGCCACTATTTTTATATATAAAAGAAAATTTGGATATTCTTTCATGGCCGCAATCATCGTTTGAGTGTTCAAACTAATACAGAAGCTATAGTGAACCTGTCTGCTTAAACTCCTCAGTAGCCAATGTTTTTCTTTTTCCATTTTTATTTTTAATTAAGAATGTCTTTTTTTTTCTTTTTTTTTATTACTCGAATTTTCATTATATTAAGCAAATAATAAGAATATTTATTTTTTAGACATGGTATGATTGTTGTATAAAAAAAAAAAATAATGGCTAATTTTCTAATATATATGTTTTTTACTATATTTTGTTTTTCAAAGAGATCTCTATATATGCTCTGAATGTTCTATACTATCACATGTACAAGTCATATGGTAGTATAGATTATAATAAAAAATCAAATGATAGACTATAGTTTATTACGATCAAATCGATGCCATATCTAATATAATTATTGAATTTGATGTGACAAAAGTCAAATTAAACAAGTTGTGTCTGCAGGCTTTAGCATATTATTTTGATCATGAATAGAAGTCATGTAAGTCTCAAGACATGTGAACTAGGTTATGTTTGATTATGTTTTTTTGTTTGATTTTATTATGTGTTTTGGAAGAATGAATTATTGAAGAATATAAAGTTATTTTTTGGTATGTTTGTTTATATTTTGCGGAAGACATTTTTTACTATAATAATCAAATCAATATTTTTTTATTGAATTTTTGGAGTGAAAACAGAATTGATTGATTATTTTAATGTTATTGAAGAATGTACATTTTGGAGGAAAAATAAAGATATGTTTGGTTATATTTTTTCAAAATAATATTGTTTTGGGGAAACATAAAACAAAGCCCTTGTTTTCAAACAGGCAAAACAAACATTCAATAGTTAAGGTATGTGTCTAGTTTGCAAGATTTTTTTAGTGTAGGAAAATTAAAGTGTATATGGAGTAGTACATCCTTTTTTTATTTTATTTTATTCATATCTATACTTTTCTAATGTAAATGGAAAAAAATAAATCATATGCATATAACATAGTATTTTTCTTAGTAAGCCCCAAAAATTATTATCACCTATCATCTGAAATTGATAGATAAACAATCAAAATCTATTGAGATCGATTGGTAGATTTTGAAAGCTCCTAAAAAATTATAAGTAAAACTATACAACTTGAAACTAATTATGTGTATATATATAAGTAATATAAAAGGTACTAATCTTGAAAAGACTATTTTCCTCTTCCCATTAATCATCTCTTGCCCTTTCTTTCCCTTTGCCCCTTCATTTGTGCCAATTAATAGAATAAAGTGGAAATGGTTTACTTTCCCTAAAACATGGCATGTTTAGCCAAACATAGGCTAAATTATATTCAAAGGAAAGCTAAAATTACTTGTTTGAATGTTATTCCATGGCCACTATCCCCTATTGAACCAACAAACCTAGCTACTTCTACAATGGAAAAAAATAGACACTAATCATAGGTGGCCATATTAAACTTATTTAGAACTTCCACACATATTACATATATCAACCTACCCTAGCTTAGCTATAACTAAGATACAAAAACTATAATTAAGTTATGACTTAATTTAACTATGATATTTTTCTTATATGTAAAGGATGATATTTCATATTTTGGTTCGATTATTTTGGATAGCAAAAATCTTTTGAATGATCTTATTATTTGTAAGATTTATTTTGTTTGTCGATGTTCAACAAATCACGCGGCTCACTGTGTTGTTAAGGCTGCGGTTTCTATATCTGAATGCAGTTTGTAGGAAGATGTTAGTCTCACTTTCCTCACTGATGTAATTATTGCTGAAATGGAATAAATTCTCTTTGTTTAGCGTCAAAAAAATAAAATAAAAAGTAATCAATAATAAATAATTTTTTTTAATTTTTTACGAGCGTGTTCCTTTATATTCGAGATAGATAAAAGACAAAAAAAATAGTAATTCTATTGGGAACTTTCACTCTAAGTGAAGATGCTTAATAGTTTAGTGTTAGCAGTTGGAAAAGAAATGAAGGGTCATTTTCAGGCATCTCCAAAGTTGGAAATTTTCTAAAAGATTTCAGTTAGGTGGTCATGTTGACTGTGGGATACTTCTCCTGGAGAAAGTGAATTCTAACCACTTTTGTAATCAGTGTTGTGAACAAGATTAGAAATTAGTTGATAAGTCATGACCAAAAGTTTGATTTAATTGAAATATATAATATATATGTAAGAACAAAATCTTGCTTAGTATCCTCTTAAAACCATAAATATTTGGTGGGATTAATGGAATAAATAGTGGTTGTGTAGAGTACCATGATCAGACAGTTTTCTATAACATCAATAATTGCACTAATATCTTGATTATTTTAGTAACTGTCATGTAATTGGATGATGAGAACAGTACTTAATGAAGTTTATCAAGATTGAATTCCAGTCAAAAAGGGGTTGTTCAATGAACATGCAACAATTAGGGTTTCCTCAATTTCATATTCAAAATAAAGTTTGGTTGTTAGCTCCTATTATCTGATATATGGATTGGTCACAGATTTGAGCATCACAAGATATAGGAAATAGGAATAACAATGGAGTGGGTGAAAGCTCGAATTCGAACTCAATCAATTTTGAGTAGAGTAAGTTTGGGGCAAGTTAACAGGATGTGGGTACGTTTTTCAAAATTTAGTGGAATTAATCTGGATAAGGTGCGAGTTAAATGTAATATATACGCAAAATATTTATTTTCTACTTCTAAGAATTTTAACAAATTAATTTGATATATTTGATTTGAAGTTGGATGAATTATATTTGATAGATTTTGATATATTTATATTAGTAACTTTCTTTGACAAATTGATTATTAGAACATAATAATATATTTTCATATTAACTTTTATTTTTCTAGTAGGTTGGCGTGATTAACACGTCAATTTTATTGGGCGGGGCGAATTATTTGGGTTGGATTGAAATGTTGGGCAAAGAGTTTGGTCTTGCAGTATAAGGTGTGGATTGAGTCAAACTCGTTCCATTACTGTCCCAAATAATATAGTTGAAAAGGAATTTAAAAGAATATAGTAATTGACAACTTAATATTTGTTTAAGATGATAAAAAAGATAAAAATATAGAATTTGAACTGCTTTCAAAAAGTCATTTCTTTTATATAAATTGAAGGGCACTTGGAAAATAATTGGTGTATTAGTAAATAAAATCATCTTCAAACTTATATTTTTTTCTCCAACATCCTAAAATCAATTTGTGTCTTCTAAAATATTGTTTCTTTTAAATTAGCCTCTAATTTTAACCAATGATGCTTCACATATATATGATATAACTCTCCTCCATTACTTTTAAGACTAAAGTACAATAATACAAAGATAAATAAATTTTTATTTTTCAACTCTCATTTAAAATTTAATCAAATGAGAGCTATATATAGTACTATTGAGAGAGAGAGAAGAAGTATGTGTGTGTGTGTGTGTGTGTGTGTGTGTGTGCAGAAAGAGAGAGAGAGAGAGAGCATCTTTTTGCAGTTTAATTAAGAAGCAAAACTAAGAGGCAGCAGAGCAGTTATAGGTTGCATTAATTTAGTAGTGTTAGAGGGGAATGGCTATAGAAAGCAACTTTTTAACTAAGTTTGGCATTATCATTCTTTTGCTTAATTTAAGGTGTGAGAAAAAAGAAACCCCAAACAGAATCTTTTACCATTTTTTTATACTGACTCCGACTGATTTTGAAATGAGGGCCCTAAATGCCTCACAATTTATTTAAGTCGTCAAATTATTAAAAAAATAAATAATAATAATAATAATAATAATAATAATAATAATAATAATAATTTAATAATTTATTTTCTTTTACGTTTTGTTATATGATTATTGACTTGTAATCAAATGAATATTATTGATAATGATTAATCAATGACCTAGCTGAAAATATAGGTTGTGTTTGGTTATGTTTTTCGTTTGATTTTATTATGTGTTTTGGGAGAATGAATTATTGGAGAATGTGAAAATAATTTTTTGGTATGTTTGTTTATGTTTTGTGGGAGACATCTTTTACTATAGCAATTAAATCAATGCTTTTATATTGGATTTTTGGGGTGAAAATGGAATAAAGTGATTATTTTAATATTAAAATAATAAAAATATATATAATATAATATATATATGTGTGTGTATATTGAGAATGTGTGTTTTAGAGGGAAAATGGGGATATGTTTGGTTATGTTTCCCCAAAATAATTTTGTTCGGGGAAAACATACCCAAACAAAGCCATAGGTTTATTTTGAAGGATTTGACAAATTTGCCCTTGTGATTTTATTATTATTATTATTATACTTGATTTTTTCAACATATTTATATTCATATCTTAATAGTTTAGACACTTTAGAATTTTTTGAGATTTAGTCAATGTAATAACCGATTGAATTTGACCTTTTCTCACACATATAATCAATTGAAGATTATATGATCATAATCGATCGTATGTGGCATTTTGATTATGAATAATATGAATTTTAGCATTTTATAGTAATTAAAATGATTTGATTTTTTTAATAAAAAAATTATATAAGTTTTATTAACAACAAAATTAATTAGGCAAAATTACAATTTTCGTCCTGTAACTTTACCCCATTTGATTTTTGGTCCTATAAATTGCAGAATTTCAATTTTAGTTCTGTAAATATCAAAAAATTGTCACTTTTAGTCCTTCGTTCGTCGAAACCGGTGGAAGTCGCTGGAAAAGCTGACGTGGCTTGCCGGGCATGTGGCAGCTTGGAATTTTTGCCTTGTTGGACTGCTGACGTGACTTTATTAATTGACAAAAAAAATAAAAATGCCAAATATATATATATAATAATAGATTTATGATATATATCATATATATGATATATATTTATATATACACATATATCTAAATATATACATTTATCAAAATATATGTATTTATATATACATTATATATATGCCCCCATCCCCTCTCCCCACCCCACCCCAACGCTCGCACTCCCACCCCCACCACCCCACCAGGCTGCCATAGCCATGAACCAGGTGAGCTCGCCGGCCGCCTGGATTTGGCCACGGCTGCCTCGGCCCTGGCAAGCTGGACAGCTATGGCCAGAGGCCGATATGGCCAGGCGGTGGCCATGGTGGGTGCCTGGGGGTGGGGGTGGGGGTGGGGGAATGGCGGCCATGGCCAGAGGGTGGCCGGCGGCCATGGCTATGCCACTTTTTTTTTTTTTTTTTTAATTTAATTTAAATATTTTAACCATGTGCTTTTGTTTTTTGTTTAGTAAATAATTATAAATTATATATAAATATATGTGTATATTTTTAAATTCAAAGTTGCGCCAACTAAGCAAGTTAAAAGAATATTGTTAATATGGTAGATTAATTTTTTTTATTTTTTAATTAGTAAATAATTATAAATTATATATAAATATATGTGTATGTTTGTTTATATTTTGGGAGAGATATTTTTTACTGTAGAAGTCAAATCAATACCTTTTTGTTAGATTTTTGGGATGAAAATGAAATTGAGTGATTATAATAAAATATATATGATGTATATATATAACATATGTATGTATATATTGAAAAATGAAAAAGTTTTGGAAATAATGAAGGATAGTAGAGGGTATTTTGGGGAAAAAAATATATTTTGGAGGAAAAATGACGATATGTAATATATAAATATATATCATATATATTATTATATATATCTATTTGGCATTTTTATTTTTTTTATCAATTAATAAAGCCACGTCAGCAATCCAACAAGGCAAAAATTCCAAGTTGCCACATGCCCGGCGAGCCACGTCAGCTTTTCCGGCGACTTCCACCAGTTCCGACAAACAAAGGACTAAAAGTGACAATTTTTTGATACTTACAGGACTAAAATTGAAATTCTGCAATTTATAGGACCAAAAATCAAATGGGGTAAAACTACAGGACGGAAATTACAATTTTGCCAAATTAATTAATAGGTGGTACATGGAGATGGATTGCACGACCACGTGAAAATTGGTAACATCATGTGTTTGGTCTTAATTTCTTGCACAAATATTAACCATACAAAGGAGATCAAAGGACCATACAATGATAGACATAAACCTAAAAAGAATATTTCTTTTATACATATATAATAAATTATATGGAAAAAAATATTTTGTTTTCCTTAAAAAAAATTGACTTTTGACTAATCTCTATTTATTTTTTCATTCATAAAAATAACTATTAATCAAATACTTGCGAGAGAATAGAAAATAGAAAAAGAGTTGAAAATAAACAGATCAATATTTGTTAATGTATTTTCTTATTAGTTTAATTAAAAACATCAAATAATACTTTGATTGTTTATATATATATATATTGATAATATTTTCACTAGTGTTTTATTGACATTTGTAATGGAAATTAAAGTTTTATCCTTCAAAAAGATGTTTAAACTGATAAGAAAAAGAATAATTTATAAATTATTTTAAAATTGTCAATTTCAATATATGCATATTGGAATATATATTGTGTGTGATTATTTTTCTTCTCTCGCTCTTTTTCCTTTTTTTTTTTTTTTTTTCAAAAAAGCAAGATAATAATTAAGACAAACAACTCCAGGTTATGCTTAAAAGATTACATCGATAATCAATCACAAAGGATAGAATTTTCCTTGTTTGTGTTGATGCACCTTATGTCAACCCCCAAAGAAAAACAAATGTGGCGACAATATATTTTCCACATAATTAACTATCCTATGTTAATTTCTACAAATTAATATTTTAAATGGATCAATTGTAAATCTCAATATCTAACTTTTAGCTAAATGGTAATTAATTATGATGGTTCCAACAATTATCTTTGATGAGGGAGATTTATTAAAAGACTAGGATACCCTTATTTTCTATCAAAATCCTAAAGTGATCCTAAAATATGCGCCATTCTCAAATGGGTTGGCCCGACCACCCGACATGAACCCGTATCACGGTAAGATCCTGGCCCTACATAGTCGCCACCTGTACGCTCAGGAAAGTGGACACATGGACACAACAGTAGACAACCAGCTGAATCGTTAGCTATAAATAACCCATCATTTATTGTCAGGGGGGCAATGAATGACACCTAATACTTACATGTACACTAAATATTCCTATCCAACAACCTCCGCATCCATCTTTGGATTGACCCTATAACCCAGTAGACGCTCACCCGAGCTCCCATCTTTAGTCGATCTCTCGACCATCGATAGATATACTGTTTGTCATTTCTTGCGACATCAATTTTAAATATTTTTATTGTGTGTGTGTGGATATATATATATATATATGTATCATTTGTGAATTAGAAAACATAGTGACTAATTGCAGTTTTCTGTTATAATTAATTATTCTTTATCTCAAGATCGAATTATTTATTGGACGATAAAAAATGTAATATGTAAATTTAAAATTATTACTGTAATCAACTTACTTTCGGTACAATTATTGCGCGTAAGTATTAGCATAAGTCATTTCAACTTTATTATCAATGGGTGAACTTGACCGACGTTTACACTTTTTATGATTTTATTATTAAGAACGAATTTATTTACATTAGCACGAACTGTGTATATCAAAATCGTTTATATCAATACTCATAATTATTTTTTGCTTTGGCCCACAAGATCAAGAATTAACCCCATTACAATGATTTGAAACTTTTTACCTCACGAAAATGTCAACTATTGCCATATTATTTATTATTACTATTATTATTTTGATATATTGATGAAAAAGACAACTTGATTTTTCTCCTAATAGTGAGTTTGTACCTTAGGTAAGTGTTGCAAGTTTCCCGTGCAATAATGCCGCATAGATTTTGGATACACATGAAAGTGGTTTCATCATTGCATGACGCTATAAGGAGGAGATCAGATCGAGTGGTACTATACATATGAACGTGTGTCTATGTATGTGTACTAACATGGATAATTTCGAAAAGACTTTAGTAAAATAAATATTTTGATAATGTTTATAAAATTCATATTTTATAATTTGACCTACATCAATTCAAATCAAATCACTCATTAAATTGTACGTAATGAAATAATTATGTATGTAATGTAGATTGTGTAAAATAGACTCGTTATGTATTTTACATATAGATAGAACACTAAATAAAGCCCAACTTGTTAATCAAAGAAAAACAATTGCACTAAAGTTCTTTGGAACCGAAGAATGTGGGATCGACCATTAAGAGGACATTACATGACAAGAGTTAGCTCATCTCTTAACCTTATAAATATACATACATTCGGCATTTGGAGGTATATGATCTTAATTATTTCTAATATTATACTCTTATTTACGAATCTAGTACTAACCTAAGTGTTTTTTTTTGTTTATTAATACACATGCACGCAAATGAATTCCTAACATCACGCATTATGTGAAAGACTTATATCATTGGGCCACAGGCCACTCGGCTGGTACTAACCTAAGTGTTGAAGCGTTTTTGCCGAATTCAAGAATGACACTAACGTTTTTTTTTAATTTCAAAACGAGAATTTTACTTGTACTCATGAAAGGCATTCGGGTTTGAATCATGAGCAAAAATTACACATAAGTATGTATAATGTGATACCACATTTCATATAGATTAAATTTTAAAAAAGTGACTAGTATATAAATTTTTGGGCAAGTTGATCATAGCCTAATTCTAAAATGCACTCGATGAATTTGGAGGTTATTCTCGCATTCAACAGACTCGCAGGCTCGGACGTGACATATAAGATGAGAAATGGCATGAAAAACAGGGAATACTCACGTTATAAAAAAGGGGGCAATTATTTTTGTTGCCAAGTTGGGGCCTCATCAATTTTGGAGGTGGAGCATAAGAAGGGGTCAGCTATGGCATTGTCACTTTGCTCGATTGTTCAGGTGACGGCCCCTACCCTTTGGATCGAGCAACCATAATGAAAAAGGATTCTGTCTATACATTCATTATCACTGCATTTAAGGAGGTTATAAAAGCTCCACCGCTTCCAAACGCTTATGTACCATGTACGACATGCGTAGCTTTGTGTGAACTAAATGGAATTTAACTTTAATTTCGACACAACTGGTCATGATTTTTTTTATATATGGTCCTCAAATAATTCTAGAATATAAATTCTTTAGGTATTGCACCAATTGATCATAAATTTTATGTTCTTGCATTAAAAAAAAAATTTACTTGTATTTCGGTATTTTTATAGTAAGTGGTGTAATATTTTTTCAATAGTAAATCTTACAATATGGTATTTTTACACGATTCTAATTATCTGTTGTTAAATGTTATTTGTGGTTTAGTTAAACAATGACCAGCTTTGTTGAAAATTTTATATTTAAGTATAAATTAAGTGTAAAAAAATTGATACAGTTGTGTACGTGATTAATTATCTAACATTTAAGCTATGCCTAAGTAGAAGAATGAGAAAATTTCGTTATATTAGAAAAAAAGTTTATTAAAAAATATAAAACAAAAATCAAACTCAAAAATTCTAATTTATTGTATACCACAAGATTTTTCCTTTTTCTTTTAAAGAGTGGACATGAAGAAAAATTTATTTTTGATCGTGAAGTTAGGAAAAAGAGACAAAAAGAAAAGGATGAAATTTGATTTAGTTCCATCGAATTAAATATGAAATATTTCTTTTTTTTACTTTTACCCTTTTTTTGGGGGTTGGGGGGGGGGGGGGGGGCGTGGGTGCTTAGGTTGAGAGTTAGTGACGTAGGAATTGAGTCAGCATGTGTACTCCATGTCTGGACCACACGTGCTTTCTTATTTCACACGCTTCTCCAAAACGCGGTAATTCCTCTTTGTTTTTTTCCCCTCGCACTTTTCCACTCATAATTGCGCAATAAAAGATTACGTGAATTCACACTTCCCATTTTGCCCTTTCATGCCAATAGCTTTATTGGGAAAGCAAAGAGAAATGCACCCAACTTTTACCTCCTTTTCAAATGAATGAAAATATTTTCACTAAAATGTATTCATCCCACATGTCAACATTCGAGTTCTTTTTTTCTTTCTTTTTTATACTTATCTAATTTGATTCAAATTAATTTAAATTTATCCTGAATTCTAATCGATTATATAATAAAAAAATTACTTAAATATTTCAAATATTTCATAGGTATCCTAGTATTCTCGTGTTATAGACGACTGAATTATTTAATATATACTCACATTATCTACTAAATTTGGATAAATATTATTTTACTCTAATCTCATTCTTTTTTACTATGAGCTTTTTGACTATTCACTTAAGTTATACACAATTACCTACTCACTTTTGAAAGTGGACCTAAGATAGAGGTCATGCATGACTTTGACCATAGACTAATTAGGTTAACTTGAATCATAAGATAATGTCATGTCATTTTATTTGTCTAACAATTGCATTCCTTATGTATTTTTTTAACCATTAAATTTTTTGCAACTTATAGGAACACCACACTCATTTTTTTTTTTCAAAAAAAAAATGTTGTACTACACAAACAATTGATTGTCACTTTCCCATTAAATAATCATAATTAAGCACTTTCTTTTACAAAACACAAAATCTTATTTGTTATCAAGGAGAACATGTAATATCATTTTATGGTTGCAACTACCAAAATTGGGACCCTTGCTAGTGAATAGAATCTATCCACAACCTCACTTTAGTTACCATAATATTATCACAATGAGTCCACTTAATCATGGTGTAGACCATGCAACTATTATAGCCAAAAAGGTGAGGTGCCCATCCCACATTCCCATGAATCTATGCATGTAAATGAGAAGGCATTAACTTTAGGAAGCATCAACAAAAATGATAGAGAAATATATAAGCAACTTATATGACTAGTCTCAAATCAAATCAACTACATATTAAACGCGTAATCTCAACTTCACCAATAATTTTATGACTAAAGAAACATGAATAAATATCCTCTTAATTAATCTCTAATAAATTTTTATGGTTTTCATTATATTATATATGAAATTCTTCTTATGCATGGTTAATAATTAGGGATAAAATTGTCACTAAACATCCAACCTAATGATATAGAAAATAAATATAGAAGGATTCTTTACCAAAATTGAAATATCACTAAAGTTTGGTGATATGTATCAAACCTAGAGATTGTAAGTAAAAAACAAATTTCTTGCGAATAATACAAATAAATGGAGCATTAGTTATGAATAATTCATAGCTGAAGCTAAAAATTAGTAACATTAACTATGAAATTGTTTTATCCAATGCAAAATATATGTTCTTATAATAAATTCTCATTATATAAATTACTTTATTTACGGTAGTGCATAGATTTA
This sequence comes from Jacaranda mimosifolia, assembly GCA_018894105.1. Classification (NCBI taxonomy): domain Eukaryota; kingdom Viridiplantae; phylum Streptophyta; class Magnoliopsida; order Lamiales; family Bignoniaceae; genus Jacaranda; species Jacaranda mimosifolia. The sequence continues at coordinate 39,802,436 of CM032123.1, forward strand.
CTGCGCTAGCAACAAACATAACTACAAATTAATAACCATTAATTTTCTGTACTTATTTTTTTTAAAAAAAATATTTACTACAAAAGATTTGTAATTATAATTTCTAACAATTTTTTCAATAGCGAACTAATGATTTGATTATGTAAGGATACTATAGTAAATTTTTATTTGAAAATTTAAGTGAGTTTTTGACCTGTAGTACAAATAATTATAAAGATGTCTAATGTGTACGCATCGATAATTTTATCACAATGCAAAATAAAAGCAAATAAAATAAAATTAGAAATAAAAATCACATTTCGAGATTAACAAAAGTTTCCGTTAAAGTTGAAAAGAAAAACTATCGCGGAATAAAAGAGTGAAAAACAAATTCCAAGAAACATGCACAAGCCAAACTTTTTTTTTATTTTTTATTTTTTATTTTTTTCCTTTTTCTCATACTGGCCACGTGGAACCGGAACCCCATTCACACAGCCGGTAGCCGGTCAAGCACCGGCGAGTGGAATTGTCGACTATTTTCACGGACCACTTTTGGGTCGGTCCTTTAGCATTAAATGCTAACCGGCATCAGTCCCCCATCTATTCCATCCGTTTTTAAGTTTCCGTACCAACTGCCCACCGGCATTTTCCGGTCAACTCATCAACCCCCACCCTCCTTCATGTGGACAATTTTAATCCATAAAAAAATTTATTTTTTCCAAGGTTAAATCCTAAGATAAGTTAAATTTGTTGTAGTTTACAATTAACCATGCATCTTACTCACGATCTATGTTTTTCTTGCCGAGATTCATAAAACATTAGATATTAAAAAAAATCTATATTGATAATTATTTATATATTTGTACAGATGATACATATTTCTTCAGTAAAATACGATTGAATAAACTTCACTGCTATGTAAATCAAATCATTATTGACTTGAAGTATCGAGCCATAAGGTGCTAGTGTGTTAATATTGTTTTTTTTAAATATTAAATTTTTTTGTAATATTTATTCAAATATTTTTAGGTTCATTGGTCGTGTATATAACCTATGATTGGTGATATTAAGAAGTCACAAACTATTAAAACATGGTGACTAGCAAGGTACAAGGCTTGTATATGAACATATATAACCTTTGCATATATACTAAAGAGAATTGGGATTGATTCTTTAGTTATAATCTCATATCAAATTTGAATTTGCGATCGATTTATTCACAAATATGAGACCTAGCAAATCATTAACTATTCATTTAATCCGGATGTACGTAATCTTAGCTTAACTAGGTCCTAATATTGGATAAATATTTGAGCTTTAATTTTTCCCTATATAAGTCCACAAAAATTACAATAAATATAATCATTAAAGAAAAGAAAAAGGGTAAGATGGGGAAAGAAAATGAAATCAATTCTACAAGAAAACAAAAACATACGCGGGGCCAACCTGTTGTCTGAACCCACTCCCACCCCCCACAGAGAAAAAAAAAAAAGAAAAAAGAAAAAAGAAAAAAGGCACCTTGTGAAAGTCTCTCTTCACACTTCAAAACCCCATAAACCAAACACAAAAGTCTCTCTCTTCTCTCTCTCTCTAGAGCTTCACTGTTTGAGAACACGAATCTATGCTTTTAATCAAAATCCATGGAGGAGAAGAAAAAAGGGTCGACAGAAAGAGAGAATTCGCTCAAAAACACTGCATTTCCCGATCGGATGATGATTCCACAAAGCAGCTTTTCCACACCAAACAGCTTATTTGGCATGTCATGTGAACATGATGGCGATGATCAACAAAAAAGCTCTTTGGGATTCATAGATATGTTAAATGTCCAAGATTTCAGCGCCCCTTCTTCTATATTTGATGATTTGCTGCAGAACATCGGGGGCCCCTTTAATCCGCCCCAGCCACTGTCACAGGGGAGGCTTCATTCGCCGGCTTCCACCGTGCCGGAATATTCTGAGGTGGTTAATACTCCGGCAACACCAAACTCTTCTTCTATGTCTTCTTCTTCAACCGAGGCAGCTGCAAATGATGATCAGAAAAAGAATGAAACTGTTGAAGAAGAGGAAGAGCAAGATCAAGATAAGACTAAGAAACAGTAAGCCCTTTTTTTTATTTTAAAGCGAAGAAAGTTTTCACCATGGAAAGATCATCAAATGAAAAGATATATAGATCTTGGGATTAGTGGGGTTTCTGTTTTTCATCATGATCTAGAAATAAATAAATCCAGTTCATGGATTTGACGCCTGTTAATTTAGTTGCCTTTATGCTTTTCTATTCTTGATATTCAAGTAAGAAAAGGTTGTCTCTTTTTTTTTTTTGGTGGCTTTAATTTAGGTTGAAACCCAAAAAGAAGAACCAGAAAAGGCAAAGAGAACCGAGATTTGCGTTCATGACAAAGAGTGAGATTGATCACTTGGATGATGGTTTTAGATGGAGAAAGTACGGCCAGAAAGCGGTGAAAAACAGCCCTTTTCCAAGGTATATTCACACACATACACAGAAAAACACATTTATATATATTATTCTCCAATTATATATTCTTGGCTTTTCATTTTTTATATAACTAAAGATCCTTTAATTTGCTTGTTTATATGTGATTAAGGGGTTGTGGTAATCATAAAGTGATGATCTTTTTTTTTTTTTTTTTTTTTTTTTTTCTTATTCAATGATAAAGTGATGATCTTTGAGAACTGCTATGATTACAAAATAAGATTTATTTGCTTGAGATTTTCTTCTCTTTTTGTGCGTATAGGAGCTACTATCGTTGCACTAGTACAGCATGTGGTGTGAAAAAGAGAGTTGAAAGATCCTCTGAGGATCCATCCATTGTTGTCACAACCTATGAAGGTACACACACACATCCCTGTCCCATTACGCCACGTGGCAGCTTTGGGATGATGCCGGAAACAGCCATGTTAGGCGGCAGCAGTGGTGGTGGCCGAATCGGCATTGTTGGCGGTGGAGGTGGTGGTGGTTGTACATCACATTTTGTCATCCCACAATTGTTTCATCATCAGTATCAGCTGCAGCGGCAGCAATTAACACCACAGGCTGCTATTAATCATATTCAACAACAACAGCAGCAGCAACCCTATTTTCATAACTTGACACCACCTTTGAGTTTTAGCAATAGTACTAATCCTACATTTCCTCCTTTGATTCGAGAAAGACCCTTTTGCCCCTCTGCTTCCTCTTTGGCAAGAGACCATGGTCTTCTTCAAGATATGCTGCCATCTCAGATGTTGAAGGATCCAAAGGAGGAGTAGAAATCAATTAAGGGTTTTCAATGTTAATTAATTAATTTGCTAGTTAGCTAGATTTATTAGTTAATTGCTATGTTTGATTGCTCTTAATTTACTGACTCAGTGTGAAGTTTGGGGTTCTCTTTAGATATGAACCCCTCTTCATATATAGTTTGCTTACTTAGACTCTTTTTAGTTATTGTTCGTTTGTTATTTCTTGTACTTATAAGTTTTATCTACTCTTAGTGGCAGAGATTAATGGATGTGTATATGTATCTTTTCTCCTTTTCTTTTGCCATTAACCCTTTAGATATTCAGTACTATTGGTCTCTGTGGTATGTAATAATGCTCAGAGATTTAGGGTTAGGGTTTCTTCATTGAGCATATTCTACTTCTTTTCCTTCCAAACTTGGTTAAATTTTATAGAATTTTTGGAATGTGAATTCATGTGAAATCTATGCAATGTGTGTGGAATTTTTGTGTAGGACCTAGCTAGGAATCATTAATTAGAAATTATTATCCTTTGTTTGATTAATTAGTATATACAGAGAAATTCATTGAATGTATAATAATGTGTAAGTTTAATTTGCTCATTAATTTATAGCTTAGCTTCTTTTACTTTTTTGCATTCTAGCACTAATATGGTGGAAATGTGTGGAAGGAATCAATTAATGGACCCTTAATTCCTTGGAATATTTGCCTAAGTTTTTTTTATACATTAATTATTTGGAGTACTATATATATAATATGTTGAGTATCATAAGCAATTTGTTAAAATATTGTTCTTGATCATATATATGTTGTTCTTACAAAACTCGTGCGAGAACTTAAATATTTTGCAAATAATCCTCATGCAAATTTCACTTGATCGCACTTATTAAGTGATCCCGTTGATTATTAGAGGAGCATCGATGTACAATATATTATGTATGTGTGCGTATATATATTATATATTTATAATTCAGTGATAAAGTTTTGAATCTTCGTTTGCTCAAAATTGCAATAGTGAAGAAAAGGAATACTATATAGGATCAATATTGCTTTTCTTTTTCATATGATAGTCCAACTGATCCTATCCTTGTGCTAAATTTAGTCAATCTATGCTTACATTCAAGATAAACACTAGTTCTTTAGACTTTACTAGAGATTGATATATAGAACAAGGACTTATTATCTATGAATTGACCATATTTTGCCCTTTAATCAAAGGTCATTTCATTCAAATATGGGACCAAGGGTTAGCTTAATGGAAAAGTCTCAATCCATTTACACGATTGAACTTATTAGAAAATGGTTAATCAAGAATAAATTTTTGGGCATAGAATGCAAATTATCTTCCAAAAAAGGGAACCATCAATTGACTAATTGATTTATTTTTTTATGGGGTCATTCTAATAATTTAGGGGTACGAATTATTGATTAAATCTAATGATGCATGGAAAATGATTGTTCTCCACCATCACTATACCAAATAGTACTAGCTAGCTAAATGTTATACTTTCAACTTATATTCATGCATGGCCTTAATTACATATAGATGTATAGGCCATTACCCAAATTTGTGACAGGGGACCAATCTACTATAACTTAGCTTCTTTATTTTGCCCTTTGGTTATCTTCTCAATTTCATAGCCAGGAAACCAACATGTGGTAACAAAAATAATAATTTAAATTTATAGCACATGTATAACTATATATTATAAGTTATTTTCTCTAAAGAACAGAAAAAAAAAGGTATGTTCTTGAATATATTGTGGAAAATTAATATACTAATGACGAGCTAATTAATTCAGGGATCATAAAGTTTAAGATTCGTCGTTAATAAAGCAAAATAAACTTTTTCGCAAAGTAAATGGAGAAACTATTAATTCCAAAAATGTAATCAATGTTTATATACATTGGAAATATTTGAGATGACAACCATTGTAAAGGGAATCAGAATGAACAAAAATTTCTAACTGTAAAGAGGTGTGAATAATATTCTCTGCCAACATAGCTGGAAATCAAAGAATTATAATCAGTGGCATTTAGCTGTTGGGCTTCTTTCTTGAATTTTCCTTTTTAATCTTCATATAATATATAATTATTAACGGGAATAAGTCAGAAAGATTATTGATAAAACCCCAATATATATATATTCAACTTTTAAAGTCAAAATTCCCGACTATCTTTTGGGCACATATAAAGACCCAAATGTAAATGTTATCCAGATTCGCTACAGTGCAAATAATACCAGCCAAAGTATTCCAAAGCCCAGGCCCATATTCAGTTAATTATTAACTGATAAATCATAAACTCGAAGTTTTTAAAAGGATTTATTGCATGCCTAGCATGCATGAGGCATCTTTCTCACGACCTCACTTTTACCTACTCCCTTCAACTGCAATTTAAATCCTATATTCCATTCTCTGTTTTATTTTTTATTTTATTTCATGAATATATGATATGTATATTAAATATTTTCTTATAAAAATAATTGATTGAGAATCAGATACACTTGACATAAATATAATAAATTGGAATATAAGATGGCATAGAGAATGGCATGGAGGATTCAAAGTGCTTCAACTGAAGGTTGGGCATGGAAATTACAATAAGTTTGATCGTGTCATCATTTCTGCTAGGATAGAGAAAGGAGCATCCTTGAAAGATTGAAAGGCTGAAACAATCTTTGTGAACTACAGAATATGAAAAGAGGATTATGACCCATTTGGTTTCATTTTCTAGTAAAACGTTAGTTAGAAAAAGTGTTTTTAAAAATGAGTTGTATTTGGATGAGTTGTTTAAAATTATAAGTTTTTATAGGTGTGAAAATGAATTGTATTTGGATGTTGGGTTTTTTATATCAAAAAGGAAGAAATGATTTGAATTTGAATTTGAATTGATGATGTGATATTTATTTATTTGAAAAATAATATAAAATAATATTTTTGTGGTGAATGATGGTTGAGAAGTATTGGGAAGATAAAAAAGTAGATATAGGTAGTAATAAGGATTGAAATAAGGTGAAAATGGAGAGAGAATATATAAAAAAATATTTTGAAAATAAAAACATTTGAGAAAATGGTGTAAATAGTAATAACTTTCATTTTTCATTTTGAGGAGAAAATGAAAATGGGTGTTCAAAATGAAACCAAACGGGCATCGGTCATCCTAGATTGACTTGATCAATAGGGAGTTGTAAGATTTTTTAAGTGTTAGAAGAAATTTAAAACAAGGAACTGATGAATCAAGCCTTCAGAATGTGATGATTTTATTGTTCATACTATCTATCGTTAATAAAACTTAAATATTATTGCTCACACTTAATAAAGTGAGAGAGTCGGTTCAACTCCTTAGATGCTGAAGTAAGCTTATTGCATATATATATATATATATATATTCTATGTTTTGATTTCAAATTTTAATGAGAAAAATACCAAGCAAAAAAATTGCTTTACTTTAAATGGTGAAATTTTGTGCCTTTCTTTGTCATTTCCTTGGAGGTCCAAACATGGTGTAAAGTTAAAAAAAGAAAAAGAAAAGAAAAGAAACCAAGGGTCACTATAGAGAAGCACATGGCATTAGGTAAACAGTTATAGAGTGCTCATCTCATAGAAACTGAACTTTTCTTAGCTTGACTATGTCTTCTCCTAACCAAAATCTTCACCATGCAAAGTCCCAAAATTGCAAAGCAATTACTTCTATATAAACACAGATATATTATCACATTGCTTACCATATCTTGAAAAACTGACATTGAAAAATACATCTCATTCTAGACTAAGGTTAAAGTAATGAAAATGGGCAGGTGCTTAGCAGCTGTCTGCTTGATCTTTCTCAACCTTTCATCAGCTTGTGCTACCATCTCAAATGCAACAACGTCGCCAGACGATGCAGAAGCATGCGTCGACAGTGCCAACATTGTCTTAAGTTTCGGTTTCTACCTAAACAGCTGTCCTGAGGCAGAACCAATCATCTTTTCTTGGGTAGAAAAGGCTGTGTCTGATGATCCCAGGATGGCTGCTTCTTTGCTTCGCCTCCATTTCCATGATTGCTTTGTTAATGCAAGTTTCATCATTGTTTATCATCTTGCTAACTGTCATTATTTTCATGCATTCATACAACTGAAGTAATTGAATACTTTTTTTTTTTTTTTTTTCCAGGGATGTGATGCATCAGTATTGCTGGATGACATGCCGAATTTTGTTGGAGAGAAAACTGCAGCTCCAAATGCGAACTCGCTGAGGGGATTTGAAGTGATAGATGCTATAAAAGCTGATCTTGAATATGTTTGTCCCCAAACAGTGTCTTGTGCTGATATTCTTGCTGTTGCAGCTAGAGATTCTGTGGTTCTGGTATGTTAATTTCAACTGTGTGGTACGAGAATCTTGACTTACAACTATAGATTTGAATAAAATGTCTTGGAAAAATTTGTAGTCAGGTGGGCCTGGATGGGAAGTGCAAATGGGCAGGAGGGATAGTTTGAGTGCCAGCAAGACAGCAGCCAACAACAATATACCTGGCCCAAATTCTGATGCGCCCACATTGTTGTCCAAATTCCAGAATGTTGGCTTGTCTCTCCAAGACATGGTTGCCCTTTCTGGTAAAAAAAGGGAAAAAAAATTAACCTCATTATCCTCTGTTATGATCTGAAAAGACTGATGACCCTTTGGTCTGAACGAGCAGGTGCGCACACTATGGGAAAAGCACGATGCTCGACCTTTAGCGCTCGACTAAACAGCAGCAGCATTTCTAACAGCCCAGAAGTTAACCTGGAATTTCTGCAGTCACTCCAGCAACTATGCTTACAATCTGATGCAAATACAACACTAGCATTTCTTGATCATATGACCCCGGAAGCGTTTGACAATCAATACTACATTAATCTTCTGTCTGGCGAGGGATTGCTTGGCTCGGACCAGGCACTTGTCACGGGCAGCAGGGAAACACATGAGATTGTTGAATCTTATGCGAATGATGCGACTGTGTTCTTTGAGGATTTTAAAAGGGCAATGTTGAATATGGGAAGCTTGCAGGTGAAGACAAATGGAGGAGGTGGAGAAATTCGTAGAAACTGCAGGGCTGTTAATCAAGTCAACTCATGAATAATCCTCAATGATAAGGAATGTCTCTAGGAAGGTTGTTGTCATTGTATCAGTGTTGCATGTAGTCTGAAATTTCCTGTTGAAGTTGTATGCAATGAATTATGTTCTAACTAGTGGTGATTGAATTTCAGGCCTTCTAAGATATCATCCATAAAATTAAAAATGCCAATTAGGAATAAGATCTGATATTATTGAAAATGCCCAAAAAATAACATATGTCTTGGAAAATTATTCAAATTAAGAACAAAAGTTGGTTCTATTTGTTCAAGTGCTACACAACTAGGAAGTTGGACTCAGATGTAGCTGATAAATGTGGGTAGATCTCTTGTTCATATTCTTTAAAAAGAATTTTATTGTCTAATGGCGATGAATGAAATCTTATTCATAAACCATCAGTCAGGAAGGGCCGAGTGGCCTGTAGTCTAGCAGCATAAGTCTTTCATATAATGTGGAAGATCAGGAGTTCGAGCCCGAACGGACTCATGATGTGCGTATGTGTATTAAAAAAAAAAAAAAAAAAAAATCAGCTTGGAAGGCTTATATCAAGGCCTTTAGGAAAAACAATTATTTCCTAAAATGAGTTGGACATGGGCCCTCAAGCCCAAGTTATTCATGCTAATGAGTAGTTGGGTTTCTGTGGTAGTGAAATGGGCCAAGGCTGTTGGGCCGTTAATTGGACCCTGGATTTTGGGTGGACTAGGCCAAACAGATAAAGCCACTAAGGCCTACTAAATCCATCTCCATCATTATAAATACTCCTTGGTAAAATATTACGAGGTACGCCATCTTTGTCGTTCCCAATATTTTCTTTGACTATTAACTTTTTTCACAAAAACTAACTTAAAAATTAGAGGGTTTTTTTCTAGGTACATGTCGGCGGTCCTATCCATTTGTTATAATTTTCAGAATCAGGTCCTGTTTGCTACTGGAAGATGCAAGGGTTCAGATCAAGAACGAAACTTTTCATAGTCACATCAAATATCAGTTCTTAAGGTCTATGGACTCGAAAAATTTTAGTTTGGATTTTATTTATCACACTTAAATTAATCTTTAAATGATATTAAGTTCCTATTTAATTGATTTAATATATTTAAATAAACAAATCAATCATGAAATCTGTAGAATTACTCTCTTTATATAATCAAATTCTGACACAATTAAACTGGATGTAAGATAAAAATTTCCCCAACACATTAGGCTTAGGGGCATTACATGTATGCAATAACGATGATAAAGGTACAGTTGAGATGCCAAATACCCTAAATGCATAAAGTGAAAAGTGAAAATGACAAAATTATTTTCCTATTCACTCCTTGGAACAGTTACAGACTTACAGGTCATTTTGAGGTCATGCTACATTGGCTAGTGGTTTCACCATTCACTTTTTTTATTAAAAAAAATCAAATTGATTCGAGAATTTCACTTAAAAAGTGACAAAGCTAAATTGTAGGTGAAAGTAAGGCGTAGGGGCCGTATGGCACGTGCTGTGTTCTGATTGGACCAATACATGCTCTGATTTGAATATTCAGTACTTGATTTTTAGGTACTTTCTTCATCACATCACAATAGAATTTGCCACTAGTTGCTCTTCGATATTTTTGGACATTGATTCTTTCATAAAGTAAGTGGGCTTTTTTATATAAAAAAAAAATTACAAAAATTACAAAAATACGGTACTATTCACAACTTTTACATTTTTATAGTAAGTTGCAATCACATACTGCAACTTTCAACAATAATGAACATTAATTAATTTATTTATTTAATAAAATTAGTAAAATAAATAAATAAATAAAATGATTGTTTGGTGTATACTTGTGTATTATTTCGCTTGATTGAGGTAAGTTTTTTAATTATGCTAAAATTTAATTATGTTTTAGTTATGTTCATTATGTTTTGGTTAATTATCTCCATTAATTAAAGTTTGATTTATATTTTAGTTATATGAAATATGTATTATATAATTTGTCTCAATTAGTTAAAATTTATTTATTTTTTAGTTAAAATTTGATTTATGTTTTAGTTTTATGAATTATATTTTATATAATTTGTCTCAATTAGTTAAAACTTAATCATGTTTTAGTTGAAATTTGATTTACGTGTTGGTTAAACTCAAATAATAATTTATTATTTTTTATATAATAATTTGATTTAACAGAAATAATGATTTATATATTAGTTGAAATTTGGATTACATTTTATGTTAGTTTTATATGTTGTTATATTTGTTAGAGTTATGTTTTTATTTGAATTACAAATTTTGTTAGAATTATTATTGAGTTAAATTTTGTGGTACTACATATTGAATTGTATTAAAATTTAAATTTTCATTCAGTTTGTGAAATTATAATTTATTAATAAATATGTGTCCATCCTAGTAACATGTGCCTAATGATGCAGGCTATCTTGACTTGGTGGAAATCTTTTGTTAGTTTTAATTTTAGTGGAGCATTAATATACCAATAAATATCTTAACTTGGTGGAAAAAATTAATTTTAGTTAATTATTCCAATCCTCAATTTGTTTGTCATTCACATTAATATACCAATAAATATTTTGGATGTACCTAATCATATTTTTTTATTTATTTTTTCAGCAAATATTTTAGGATGGATATAAGAGATATATATGGTCTACATGATCCCAGTGTCTTATACATGCAAGATGGCCATCGATCAGAGAGTGTATTAGCTGGAGATATAGATGATACTTTACTTGTTAGATGAGGAAATAGAAGATTTTGGAGAATTATAGGACACCAAGCTTTACACCCGTGTGTATTATCTTTATTAAATGAGATGGGATTCTATGGTGTCTACAGTTGTAGAAATATTGAGACTGATGTTCATGTGATTACGGCTCTGGTCGAGAGGTGGCGCTCAGAGACTCACACATTTCATTTACGTGTGGGAGAGGCTACAGTTACGTTGCAAGACATAGCAATTATTTGGGCATTACCGACAGTATTGCTGTTACCGGTATAGACTATGTTCGCAACCTCACGCAGTAGCAAGATTATTGTCATCGTTATCTCGGATTTATTCCGGAAGAGCGAGACCTTAGGGGGTCACAGCTTCATCTTACTGCGCTTACAGACCATGTACATAATAATATAATTACGGATCATAGCACAATTTCGGAGGTCCAACAATACGCACGTGTTTGTGCGTTGATACTTATTGGAGGTCTTATGTGCCCAAGCTCATCAGGTTCTGCAATATCATTGGTTTACTTACAGCATATGGAGCAAATCTATGAAGTCCGTAACTTTAGTTGGGGTAGCGCAGTTTTGTCGTTCATGTATCATGAGCTTTGCACTGCATCACGTAGAGGAAGATCAAATATTGGTGCAGCGATGCAGTTGTTACAGGTGAAGTAGTATTATTTTGCCTTTATGTTAATTCTAGCAATTAGGTACGACGCCTAAAAAATTATTAATTGTAGATTTGGGCATGGTCACGCATTACAACATTGACACCTATAAGATTAAGTTCTCTTGTCGATGACAATGAAGCTCCAGAAGTAGTTGATGGACTGCCAATTCCTCCATATGGTGCTGGTAAGATAATATATGTTATAGTTTATTAACATTTTCATGCAACTTCATTTATTTAAATGATATTTAACATTATGATACATTTATATTTTTTCTACCTCAGATCAAATGCACAATTTGATTATCAGTTGTGATTCTGTTGCCGATGATGCTGAGGTTATGGACTTCATTCAGATGAGGAATGATCATCGATTAATTGCTGATAACGCTCATCAGTTGGCATGTAGACAATGCTTTCCCAGCCAAGTCCCTCAACAACAAGAAGTCAGTGGTAGTACATATACGAGAAGGAGGAGACGCAGCATTAGATCCAACAACACGACTGATGATGATGTTCATTCTTTTAGGTCAGGTGGTGTTAGTGATGTGGGAGGTCCTGTTAATAGACAGCATAACTTGTTTGCCGACGGCTATGAATGTCAACCACCAGGAGATTCGGAATTAACACCTATACCACCATATATGTCAGCAAGCAGACAGTCAGTATCCGAACTAGTAGCTACTGATCTTGGTTTAGGATGGGGATCAACAGAGTATGATTATTCATCACCAGCAAGCCATTCATTTCATATCTCGCCATTACCTTTTCTAGATAGTACAAATCATCGTAATCACCATGAGGCTGGTCCAAGCCATCATCAGTCACATGATGCTACACATAATGAAAGGCCACGACGACCACGAAGGCATCGGCAACACCGAGCTTGTGGCACTGGAGGACATTATTAGGACTACCTTTTAGAATATTGTGTATCAATATTATTGGTTCATAAAATACAAATTGTAAAATTGTATTTCGATGCTTTGAATCAGGATCAGGATAACGATTGTAAATATTGGTTCCACATAACAAGTAACAAAGAATACCAAAAAAATTACAATGGACGCGCACAATAATAAGTAATAAAGAAGAGACACATAAATTACAAAGACATCATACAAAAATTGGTTCATATATTTTGCTTACAACTTACTAACTACAAAAAAGCTAGGGATTGAGTCTTCCAGGGCCTTGTTGTGCATTTTGAACTTCATCAATGTGACGTGCTCGTTGTCTTGCTCTTGCTTGAGGCCAATCCATTTCATTTTGAATTCGATTGGTACGGTCTCATATGGATGTATGTCTTCTCGTCTCATGTGGTAGTTGTTGAGAAGATGTTCCCTCGCCGTGTGAAGGCAATAGCTCTTCCATTGTATCAATATCTACCTCATCATTATCATTATCACCAAAATCATCACTATCATTTTCATCTGGTTCTGAATCCCTCAACTCTTCATCACGAAAACTATCTACTCGTGGCTCTAGTTCACCATCATGAACGAAATGCGTTGGGTTATCTTGCTCTCCTTCAAAAACTTGATGAGAGGTAGAAGGGCCTTCACCAAAATCATGAATCCCAACATTTGCAAACCCTTGCGTGACCACAGGAACATTTATTTCTGTTTGAGTTGGGTATTGTTGATCCCATCCAAAATCTTGGTAAGAGGCAAATTGACATTCGGGTTGCATCAAAAGCCCCATGTAAGACCCCACTCCAACAGTATTATCAACACCAGTCTAACTTATTGCTTGTCTCAACATATAATTCCACATTATCAAGTTGGCACTGTGGACCAAACAACATAAATAAACCACCATCATTCTGTATTTTCACAAGTGTAGATATCCCGTACTATTTATCCAAATAGAATTTTGCTTGAATTTTTAGTTTATAGCTACTGCTATCAATAGCTGTCGCTCCATAGATTTCGTGGCACAGATCAGAATATGTTATTTCGAGAGATACTCTAATAATATTGCATGCTGGACGATCATAATCCACCGAGCGAGAATCTCTAGTAATATTTTCGCTAAAGTATATTAGAACAACAATGGTACTCGAAGTCGACATACCTTCCACAAATACGCACATAAATTATATTAGTTAATCAGTCTAATCAATAATTATCATAAAAATTTACATTTTTCAACATTTCTACAGTACACAAAAAGTAAATTTACGTATACTAACAAAAATTTAATTAACTCATAAAAACACAAATCTATGAAAATATAACAACATTTAATACATTAATCAAATTTAAACTAATATAATTTAATCTAATTCATAAATTAAATTTAAGCTAACATAATAAATCATATCTTAAACTAGCATTTATAATTAATAATATTAATAAACACATAATGACATATAAACACTCCCCCTTGTGTCCATCATCATCATGCAAGAAATTAAAAACCAATCAGCAACAAATGAGAAGGCTCCACCCCTTCTCCCAACATCCCATCCTCCTTTGTGAATCCACCAATTCTAAACATTTCTAAAGTATTGTACTATAAAAATATTACAAAATTAAAATAAGATATCCAAACTTACCGTTAAATGCTCCACTAAAATTAACACTGACAAAAGATTTCCACCAAGTCAAGATAGCCTGCATCATTAGGCACATGTTACTAGGATGGACACATATTTATTAATAAATTATAATTTCACAAACTGAATGAAAATTTAAATTTTAATACAATTCAATATGTAGTACCACAAAATTTAACTCAATAATAATTTTAACAAAATTTGTAATTAAAATAAAAACATAACTCTAACAAATATAACAACATATAAAACTAACATAAAATGTAATCCAAATTTCAACTAATACATAAATCATTATTTCTGTTAAATCAAATTATTATATCAAAAATAATAAATTATTATTTGAGTTTAACCAACACGTAAATCAAATTTCAACCAAAACATGATTAAGTTTTAACTAAGTGAGACAAATTATATAAAATATAATTCATAAAACTAAAACATAAATCAAATTTTAACTAAAAAATAAATAAATTTTAACTAATTGAGACAAATTATATAATACATATTTCATATAACTAAAACATAAATCAAACTTTAATTAATGGAGATAATTAACCAAAACATAATGAACATAACTAAAACATAATTAAATTTTAGCATAATTAAAAAACTTACCTCAATCAAGCAAAATAATACACAAGTATACACCAAACAATCATTTTATTTATTTATTTATTTTACTAATTTTATTTAAAAAAAAAAAAGAAAAGTTACTGTTTATTACTGTTGAAAGTTGCAGTATGTGACTGCAACTTACTATAAAAATGTAAAAGTTGTGAATAGTACCGTATTTTTGTAATTTTTTTTTTTTACTATTTTTTTATAAAAAAGCCAAGTAAGTGCCCGTTTGCTTTTGTTTTCAATCACTCTTTTCATTTTATGTTGAAAATAAAAATAAAAAATTATTAACTTTTTTCATATTTTTACAAATATTTTTATTTTTAAAATATTTTTCAAAACACACTATACATTCTCTCTCTATTTTTACTTGTCATCATTTTTTATTTTTTTTTATTCATATTTGCACGATTTTTAATACAAAACATTATATTTTTCAAATACAACTTATTTTTAACCTTATATAATCATTACATTTTAAACAAAATCTTCAAACAATAGTTTATTTTCAAATCCAAACGCCTCCAGAAAACAAATCTAAACAGGCCCCAACAAGTTTTTTTCTTCTTTTTCTTAGAGCCCGTTTGGTTTCATTTCCAATCCCAATTTTCACATTTTCTTTTATTTTGTAAATAAAATTCATCACTTTTTATATATTTTCACCCAACATTATTTTCATTTTTATTTTCAAAACACATTTTTCAATAACTTATATATCTTTTCCTAATAACCTATATATATTTTCTCTCTATTTCATTATTTGTATCTCTCTCCACCTATAACCTATTAAAACTAATATAATCATTACATTTCCAACATTTTATCCAAATACAAACTCATTTTCAACTTATTTCCACTAACTAACTTTTCAAATTTTAAAAATAATAATTAAAAATAAAAATAAAATCAACTGGGCTCTTGGTCTTTTTTATCGAGGTAATCATAATTGATCTAAATTTTTGAATATTAGTATAGAGAAAAGCAAATGTTCGAACAAAAATGGACAAAGAGAAAACGAAAATATCAACTTAAGTAATACAGACGTTGTTTTCTAATATAAAGTACTAAAAGGGCCCAAAGAGAACGATTTTTCAATGTGATTTTTGTGGAATGTGTGTGGTTTAGTTTAATCCTTTGAAAAGGTTAATCTGCAAGTTGATGTGAATATTACACTTTTTAGCAGAAGGAAACAAATCTGGGCCTGGAAAATGAAGCTTGTTCTATTCTTGGAAAAAGCTCCACTATCTACACAAACTTGTATGAATATGGTAACATCATAGGGTTCTGGCACAGATGTGAAAAATATCGGATTCAGTGTGTGGTATGTCATTTTTCAATAATGCTAACAAAGCCCAGAAAAAAATTCTCCTTTTTATCAAATTTGATGAACTTGTTCAGCATTTTTTATTGCAAGGAATCTCTCTCTCTCTCTTTCTCTCTGTATATATATATATATATTGTATATAGCAATGTCGAAGTTTTACTATTTATTTATATATTTTGGTTGTGGTTACCAATGGGGGGTTGAGATGATATAAAAAGTAAGTTCTATCAATTATGAGATTAAGTTAAGATTAATGTTGTCACCACTAAGCCATAAATCAATGAAGATTAATACATCCTAGTCCTCTAATTCATCTGCTTATGTAATTGTGATGATGACCCAAGATTATAGGACCCTCCCTCAATTCATCTTCATCATTTGTTATCCTGTCTTTATCCAGAATCTTTTCTTTTCTCCAAAATCCAACAAAATAAAGTTAAAAACTTTTTTCAAAAAAGATTAAATTTTTCTGTCGCCCATCCCAACAAACCAACCCCACAAAACTCCAAAATTTACTGAACTCCTACTTCTCTATGGCCTCTGTATAGATATATTCTATAATAGTAGTCTCGTCTTACTTTCTGCAGCAGAAAATTGAACAAAAGGAAAAGGCCCGAAAAGATATTTTTTTACAGGTTCAATGGCGAGACACGAAGAGCTGCCGGTGCCTATTTTCAAGTCTCTTGAACCAGTTTATGGAACTGGGTCACTGCTTGAGGAAGCGGAGCTCCGATTTAACAGATTGAAATCAAAATTCATTGAATTCTTTGGCCACGCCCCTGATATCTATGCCCGATCTCCAGGTATATATGAGTGTCATGATCTTTATTCGTGTATTCTAGTTTGGTTTAGGAATCGTGTACTTGGTTATTTGATTTGGGAATCATGTTTCTGTTGATGATTGTGAGTTAAAAGTTTGAGATTTTTCGGGGGTGTTTTTAGGGAGGGTGAATCTGATTGGAGAGCACATAGACTATGAAGGTTATTCTGTGTTGCCCATGGCGATCAGGCAAGATACAATTGTGGCAATACGGAAAGTAGAGGGGGAGAAGGTGCTTCGGATCGCAAATGTGAATAGTGAGAAGTACACTATGTGTACTTACCCTGCTGATCCTGATCAGGTATGGTGATATAGTTAGTTCTAATTGTTTAGATATATGTGTGCAATGTCAAATGTGAGCAGTGCGAGATATTATGTGCGTATCCTTATCTGCTAAGTGTTCAGTGTGTGTGTGATCCAGAATGTGAATTATGAAAAATATTCTTAATGTGTTTTATCCTGCTGATACTGATTTGATTAGTTGTGGTATTTGGCTAGTATGAGTTGTTCTTTTGGACAGTTTTAATGTGCTTGAGTGAGTTTGTTGGGTGGAAAGGTTGTTTTTCTGGCATTACTTTGATCGGTTGTGCTTTCAAAATATCACTTCTGAGATGAGATTTGTTGTTAATTTTGTTTGCTTCCCTTTGATCCTTGCACATTATTTATGGCTAGAACTTGTAATCTGTGCTACACAATTTGGTTCTGTTGAGGGAAAGATCTTGTAATGATACTTTGAGTTCTGTCCATGATCATGCAAAAAATGTGATCTTGGTGCAGGAGACATTTGATCAATAACAAAGTCTAGCATTTAATTACATTGAATAACGCCTTACCTGTTTAGTGGAAATGGGACAAGGGGTCACTTTATTTACCGTGTCTCACCCTTTTGATCTGTTAAAACTTGTTAAAGGAGAACTGTTTTCTTTCTCAGGAAATTGATTTGAAGAATCACAGATGGGGTCACTACTTTATTTGCGGGTATGATGCGTTTTGTATTTCTTGAATTTGCTTTTGAATGGGTTCTGACAAGCGTATGTTGCTGGTTGGTTTAATGGATGGTGTTATGGTAGTTTCAGGATATCATAATGGAATACAATTGTGCAAAATATGTTGTGTTTTTATTTCAGGTACAAAGGTTTCTATGAGTATGCCAAAGCAAAGGGGATAGATGTTGGTGAAACAGTTGGACTCGAGGTTGTTGTTGATGGCATTGTTCCAACTGGTAATTTCATCCAATCTATGTATATTTGGATCTAATAAGCAGTTAAAGAGTGTTGATTAATGCTAGTTCTTGATATTTGAAATTGTCTCCTTATTTCTCATGTAGGATCTGGTTTATCGAGCTCTGCTGCATTTGTTTGCTCTTCTACAATTGCTATAATGGCCGTATTGGGTGCAAGCTTCCCCAAGGTGTTTCCATGTTTCTTATATTTGTTTGAATAGAAATTTTATGTATTGGTTTTACTTGCTTTTTGGTTCTTTGAGAAAAAGAGAAGTGAAGAGAAATTAATTGATAAGTTTGTCTATATCCATAAAGAAATGATCTTTCGTTTCTATTTGTAACTCTGTTTTGTTTTTTAAATTTAACTTTCCAGAAAGAACTTGCTCAACTTACATGCGAATGTGAAAGACACATTGGAACTCAGTCTGGGGGAATGGACCAGGTAATCTACCACATTCCTCAAGAGTAATATTATATCATGTGTCGTCTACCTCTTACGGTGTTAAAAAAGCCATTAAAGAATTTAGACGATTGTGTGCTTCTTTCTCAGTTTCTTTGACTTCCTTGACGAATGTATCATTTCCCCATGAAGTTTCTATCCATGACCTATAACTTACAAGATATATTGCCATTGGACAGGCAATATCCGTGATGGCTCAATCCGGCTTTGCAGCACTCATTGATTTCAACCCTATTCGTGCTGCTGAGGTGCAGCTTCCGGCTGGTGGCACATTTGTTATAGCACATTCACTGGCTGAATCTCAGAAAGCAGTTACTGCAGCAACTAATTACAACAATAGGGTTGTTGAATGCCGTTTAGCTTCTGTGAGTTTGTTGTAACTCTGTTTCTGACTCTTGGAATAGTTAAAGCATGCTTCTCATTTCATTTATAATACTTTCTTTTCCTCCCTATCTCTGCAATAAACTATGATATCTGGCTATTGCAGATTGTATTAGGCATAAAACTTGGAATGATTGCTGAAGAGGCAGTAACCAAGGTGAAGACACTTTCAGATGTTGAAGGACTCTGTGTATCGTTTGCTGGTACACATGGATCTTCTGATCCAGTTCTTGCAGTCAAGGTACCTGTTTATCTTTTGAAATTTCGAAAGACAAATTTTGTTCTGGGATCCAAATATTTCTGTTTATATATTTTCATAACTTTTGCTTTCTTGGAATCTATAAGAGTGCCTTAAACATAGTTGGTCTCTCCTAAAAAGCATCGGGTTTTAACGGTTGGCCACATCTATAGGAATATTTGAAAGAGGAACCCTATAGCGTTGAAGATATTGAGCAAATCATCAACGAGAAGCTGCAAACTGTGTTCGCCAATTCTCCTTCTTCCTTGGATGTGCTGAGAGCTGCCAAGCATTTTAAGTTACACCAGGTGAATTTGTGATTTCTGGTGTTTCGTTTTAAAAGGGGATGAAAGGATCGTTGAAATATAATCACCGTATTTGCTTCTCGTTCTGAAACTTCTGAAAGTGCTTGTGCTTGAGATGCTATGTTATGTTTGGGTCATACTGCTTTAGACAAATTCAAAACTTTTTTATCAATCTCTGAGGCAATTTGATTAATAGTATTGTAAACAATCTCAGAGAGCTGCTCATGTCTACTCAGAAGCCAAACGTGTCTATGCTTTCAAAGATACTGTATCATCAAATCTGAAGTGAGTTAAAAGAGTATCAAGTACTGTATATTTTGTGTACTGTATTTATATCTCTTTTGCTCAGTTTTGAAATTAGCCAACTTTTGGATTTCTTCTTCTTGCAGTGAAGAAGACATGCTGAAGAAGCTTGGGGACCTCATGAACGATAGCCACCACAGCTGCAGCATCTTGTATGAGTGCAGGTACAAGCACCCCACCCCACCCTACCCTGTCCCCCGTCTATGTTTATGCGTCATGGAGAACTGAAAACTTAAAATAATCTGATTTTAGTCTAACTTCTGAAGCTTGTTATACATTTATGTACCCTTCATATGACCTCCTATAATCAGCTGTCCCGAACTGGAAGAGCTTGTGAAGATATGCCGTGAAAATGGTGCCCTTGGGGCAAGGCTGACGGGAGCTGGATGGGGCGGCTGTGCAGTTGCACTGGTGAAAGAGAATATTGTTCCACAATTCATTCTTAACTTGAAGGTTACTTTCTGACCATGGTTTGCTTTCCATGAATGCAATATGGATATCAATATCATTGTTTTTTATGATCCATCCAGGAGCAATTCTTTCAATCAAGAATCGACAAAGGGGTGATCAAGAAAAGTGATCTCGGCCTCTACATTTTTGCATCCAAGCCATCGAGTGGTGCTGCCATCATCGAATTTTAGGCTGCTGTCCACCTAGATGAGAAAAGCTTTGCCATTGTGTTGATCAGGAAAGGATGATTTTTTTTTTTATTTTTTTTTTCGTATTTCTTATTACAAATAAAATTGTCATCTGTTTTGCTGAAAAACTTGTCCACAAGAAACTGGCTCACCATCTGAGCCTGAGCTAATTGATTGACCAAACAGAGTTGCAATTGCAGGCATAAATTTATATGATTCTTGGCATATGGTGTGTGTTTTGTGTGTTTTAGTACGTATTTTGTGTTGCCACTGGTTTTCTCGAAATCCTCTTGGGTTGGATTCATTTTATCAGTTTCTTTTTTCGGTTTTTTTTCTTTTTTCCAAAAAATTTTGAAAAAAACATATATAGTTTTAACATATTTTCAAAAAAATAATCCAGTATTCGGAATCTGTACCTTAATTGTTAACTTTATTTTCAAAGTTGAAAATATTCTTTATTTTACGTTTAAAAAGCAAAATTTCAAGATTACCAACTCAATTTATCAAATTTTGTGATTTATTTATCTGAATATATATTTTGTTTCGATATATTTCTTGAGAAAATTCTTTCCTAAGATGATAACGTTAGTGATTCCAAATTGAACCTCCAAATCGCAGACAAATACAAAGTCATGCATCGAATGAACATAATCTATATAAGAGCGGCATCGAGTCCGGTAGTTTGGGCTCAAGTATCGAGAAATAATATTTTTTTCATTATTCAACGATAACTTAATTAGAATCTTATTTAATTTTACTAATACATTTAAATTGTAATAATGTAATAGTGCTAGAATAAAGGGGGATTTGTTGTCCACGATGCAAGCTATTTTGGTAGGAAAACTATAGAAATAAAAATTGGAGGTAGACCACATTGGCATTAATTGGAAGAATTTGCAAGGGCCATATATGTCTTAACTCAATTGCATAACATATTACAAGTGTAACGAGTATCATATAATTGAAGGCATGGGTCCAAACAGCTTCCCACCTACAAAGCATGAATTTGCCCTTCTTTAGTTTCTTGATTGATAACATTAAATTCTTCAAAAATATCTTTCTCTATATATCAAAATTTTGTCTCAAATTCTATTAATGTAAAAAGAACATTATCACATGCTTCACTAATAGTTGACTAAAATATTTTTAGAATTATATAAATTGAGAAGTAAAGTAGTCAATTAGACAATCAAAAAAATTTCATTAAATAGAGTTTCACTGTATACACATATACATTCAATATTATTTTTTATTTTTTTTTTCAGATGGCAAATACTAGGCATGGAAATAGGTTAGACTAAGTTAGACTTTGACTTAAATAGGCTAGGCCTATTAAACAAATGACAAGCTTGAACCTAGCCTATTATCTATGATAGACTTTTTTCTAAGGTTAGGCCTAGACTTTTTAATAATTTCTAAAGTTTTAGTGCAGCCTGAAAGCCTACATAAAAGTATATTTCTACTAAGGCCTCAATTAAGTTTACATATCACATAAATATAAATTTTAATATGTTCAAACTTGTAATAGACCTTGATAAGTAATAATCAAAATGATAATAATAAATACATCATTAGGAAAGTTCAAATTGAAGTATAAAATAGGATCATTTTAGCAAAAAGCAATACTAAACAACATAATGGATTCCATACAAAACTAATTAAAAAAGAATAAACGAGCCAACATGTTAGACTTTGCAAGCTTTTAGAAGAGTTTAAGTCTAGTTTATTTAGTTTCAAATGCTACTTTTTAAACTTTGACCTGACCTTTTTATTAAATAAATTAAGCCAAATTAGCCCATAACTAGATTAGGTCATAGGTCCCAAAAGAGTAGCTTGGCTTATTTCCACCCCTAGCAAATACAATGTAAATTTTCTACTTCAAAATGCAATATTTCAATCTTAATTGCATTCAATATTAATCTTTATTCTTTACATATTCGATCGTTGGTTGACCTGTGTCATATGAACTTTCTGACCAAAAATTTAACAATCCAACTTATACAAATTCTATTAATCTACAAACACACTCAGAAACCATTTAATTTGATCCAATAACTGATCAATTCAAGATAGATGATTCATGGGTAATGAAATTTCAACCAATTCATTCATGACCCATGAGGTTAAACTTAGATGTCCAATAGTTCATTTGAAAACCTTCTTAAAATGAACCAAACCATCATGTAATCATGTTGATGTTAGAAACCCCATGAGCCATGCATCTAAGTGTTAAATAATATATTTCAAATTTTAATATATACAAAACAATTAGTTTAAGAATAAAGGAAGAAACTTCTTGTACTCGAGCTACGGATGTTGTCGGTGGTGGTAATGGTTAGCCAAGAAAAGCAGGAGGAGGCAAAATCTGAGTTCAAGTTCCAACAGCTCATAGGCTGTCACTTTCAAATTCAAATCTAAATTTCATAAAAAAAATGACAAATACGATGTGAAGCAATAATTCCGCTCAATAAACAATTGCCAAAAATCATAAACCTCCACTTTCGTGGTTGTTACCTCAGGCCCAAATCCTCGTGCGCTTATCTCCATTTGTCTCTTTGTTTCCCTCCCCACACTCTGAGTCTCTGTCACTCCCCACGCACACTATTCAAGTATTTTTGCTCTCTCCCTCTATATATCAAAGTTCAAACCCGTTGGTGGTACTAAACCAGTAGCTCAAAGGATAGAGATAGAATCAAAGAAATAGTGAATCTTTTCATAGCCCACTTAAGTTTTATCTGATATGTGTTCTGTAGCATCAGTAGCAGCGTGTAATTTAGAGAAAGAAGCTAAGAAAGAGTGAGTCTTGATTCTTGGTTAGCCCACTTAAATTTTCTTTTCAATATAGTCAGTGGCTGAAAGATACAGAGAGACAAAAGAGAGAGGAGAGGCTAAAAAAATTGGATCTCGAATAACCCATTGAGGTTTTACTTCATATTTTTCAGTGCCATTTGATGGTATCGCGTTTATTGGATCTGGGCTATCTTACTTTTCCTAAAGGTACTTCCTTTTCAAGTTATTTAGTAGTAGAGTACATATTTATATAAGCATTTGCTGGAATGCTGCTTGTTAATGGCGCTACTTTGAAAAAAAACAAAAATATCTTTGTTTTGAATTTCATAGCTGTTCTCCATGAGTTTGCCTGTGCTTTCTCTGCTAACATACGTGGTTGACTAATAATTTTTGTCCTCTTTTTCCCTACTTACTGACTTTAGTTGCAGTTTGTTTTTGTTCCTTGCTTTCTCCACAATCAATTATTTGAGGAATCTTATTCATTTTCTTGATTTTCATTGCTTCATACTCCTACTGATTTTGTAATTATCTCGTAATTTCACTTCTACCTCGAATGCATGTTTAGATACAGTGCAAGGGGAAAAGGGCTGGTTTTAAAATAACTAATCATATTTCTTATTCTTTCCTGTATAATGCACACAGGTTTCTGTTGGATAGGCTTAGTGAAGAAATCACTTCTGACCCACAGAAATTCATAATTAGCTTTGAATTCTTGGCACTGGCGACGTAGAAATTTATCATTAACAGTAAGAAGTAGGGACTGTGAACTTGAGAAGAAGGGGGCTAATTTGATCATATTACGATGAAAGAAAGAGATATCATTATTGATATTGAGAGCTGTGTAGATAGGATCAAGGAAGCCGAAAGCCCTGATGTTTCAGATGATAAGGTTGGAAATGTGTTTTCCTCCATGGTGTGTGGTATGCCTATGAGTGTAGATGAATTAGCCAAGGGTGAAAATCCAGTAAGCCTGTCCAGCAATGTGAAAAATGTCGGCGGTGTTTCTCCGGATTCAGCAAAGAACATTAAGAAGGAAAAGCGCATGTCGATGAGTGCTAAGAAGCCTCCTAAACCTCCCCGCCCTCCGAGAGGATTGTCGCTCGATGCAGCCGACCAGAAGTTGATCAAAGAGCTTTCTGAACTTGCTATGATTAAACGTGCTAGGATCGAGCGAATGAAGGCATTGAAGAAAATGAAAGCATCAAAGGCATCGTCAGCCTCAACATCATCAAGTGGCAACTTGCTAGCTATGCTGCTCATCGTTCTCTTTTGCATTGTAATCATCTTTCAAGGTAACATTTTGTTGCTGATTGTGAATTTTATTCAATATGCTTTCACTGATCCTCAAATTTGATGCTCCTTGAGCTCTAGCTCTAACTTATCTAAGGGTTATGCCTGTTTTCTTGCTTCGAAGTCACTAGAACATGACTTCATTTGGTTTGAAATCTTTTGACTTGTTGTATAGCTTTGGTTGTTTGAGAAAAAAATATGATGAATATTTTGTATGTTCAAGTTTGATTTGCAGTTATGTTAGTCAGACTTATCTAACCATGTTTTTCAATATTCCTATGTTTTGCTCAGCATGGTCGAGCATATCCAAAAATCAATTATAGTTTTCAATTTAAATTTGGGGATATTGCCTTTATATACCTTAAAAATTTGTTAACAAACCTTCTTTGTGCATTTTGTTTATTAGCAGTGCTCTTGAAGTTTCATAAGTTTAAATAACTATCACTAGCCTCACTTTCTGATCAAAGCTTGCATGTTTGTCCTGCATAACTTGGATGTCTTAATGAAGGGGATGCCTTGATCCCATTTGAGATAAAGAATTCTTGCTAGACTTCAGTATTTCAATAGATTTATTACAACTCTTTCTCACAATTTTGTGTCCTTGGCATATCATTAGGTTGCCACCCTTCAGGAATTTTGCCAAGGAACAGCTCAGCCATTGGCATCCCCAGTTCACCAGAGTCAAATGGAGCAACAGAGGGCAATATTTTTTTTCAGGAACAGTGGAACTTATCCACCAGTAGTGTGCCATTATCTGGTGTTGGATCTCCAAAGTATGTCCTTTTCTGATTTCTTAGTCTCTCCATAAAAGAGTATGACCCAATATCATAGTGTTTTTACAGTGGTTATGTCCATAAAATAGCATTACTTGTCGGAAGGAATCAAATTATTTCCCTATGGCTGTTAATATAATAGATCCTTTTTTGGTTTTTTGCAGCCTAATCGAACTAGTTCCTGCTTCAGATAACGAAGATCAGGGGGAAAAAGCTATCAATTGAGACCATCTTTTTTGGGTAAATAGTCTTGAGGACGTGCTTATTTAATTCAGACTATCTGCTTGATATGATGAAGAAATGCTGAGGCGTTCCTCTTTATGCTTGATAACAAGGAACAGATGAGTTCTCTGTTTCCACAGTTTGACATGGACCCTTTTTATTGCGGGTCACTGTAGACCGGTAGTTGCCCTATGATACCAAACCTTGATAAAAAGACAAGTCTTACACAGTGATCAATAATGAAAGGGAAATTATTCGGAATAACATGGAAACTTTATCTTGTCTAGCTATAAGCATCCCAAGTCGCCGGCTTAGCAGCTGTTCGGCTCTTCATGAAATGACTTTGAGTTGATATTAAGATCAAATAGAATGTTTTAGTAAAACTTGGAGTTTGTTGAAGGTTTTTACCTGTTAACACCCCCTTTACGTTTATTTATTAGTTTACATTTATCAATGAAATAAGAGCTTCTGCATACTCATATGGCATTTCTTTCAGACAAATCAGTGGTTAGAATTCATGTATGGCTCATCAGAGGACTGTCATCCACCAGGGCATCCCTCCCTCCCTCCGCCCACACACACACGGGCTCAAATATGTATATATGTATGTACCTAGTATAGTGATTCATGACTGGACAACATGAAGTGTGAGGTATTAGGTTGAACTTTCTTTCATAATTTCTGGGATCTCCATGTTTGGCATTTCAGGGATTCATGTGATTAGATCCGGTAAAGGAGTTAAAGCTTTATTTATGTTGTCTGAATTCTTGGCTTAGCATGCGCACATGGGATTGAAGCTCACCTTATGTTGATTTAATAGCCCGTGAGAGTATGTTAAGTTTCACACCACTTTCTTGCAAGGTTTCAGTTCTGGAGTCAAGGTCTAGTTTCTCTGATCTAATTCTGACCTCATCTGCATTCACCAAATTAAGAATTCTGCCAAAGAAGCTTCTGATTACACTCAGAACACCACCCCCCCCCCCACCCCCACTCTTCATCTAGACGCAACATCTGCTCTGATGAAAGAAAATGAAATATATTAGCAGTTTGCTGTGAAATATTGGTGTGGCCAAATGTCTTCTTGTCAAGTTTTCCCCTCCAAGATGGAGAAGAAAATCGGTGATGTTGATGGGTTTAACTTATTCATGGGGACAAAACAACAAAAATAATTTATCCGACATAATTTATAATTATTAAGGGGGAATGGGAAGATATGTAAAAAAAAGAAAAAAAAAGAAAAATAGATATATAGATTATAGATAGGAACATTTATATAATATTACTCTTGCTAATTATAGCTAGGTTTAATTTTGAAGGAGGGAACTATGGGAACAAAGTATAGCCAATCAAAAGAAATTGGCTAATTTAAAGGGACATACAAAAATTCCAAATCTACTACAAATGTTTCAAACTTATTTAGAATATCTTATAAGTTTTTATATCTTATTAGATATTTTTGACAAGTTTATAAGATGTTATCGACGAAAGAAAATCAACTAGTTTAGTTCTGGTCTGAGTAGGCTCAAAATAAGGAATATCCTAATCCTGGGAACCAAGGCCTGTCCATCCTTCTTTTTGCAGTCGACGTTCTGGCACAATTTGTATCAATTAAACAAATTATTGGAATCTACTTCAACCGATATGCCTTTAGGCACGGTCATACATAACATAGAAATCACACTTGAAAATTGTGGACAATTAATTAGAGCAAAGGACGCTATAGTGAAATTGATTGCAAAAGAGAGGAAATCGGCCACAAGATATTATTTCAAAGATAAATTTAAACTTATAAAATTTTAGTAATGATAAATTTATAATCAGCATAATCATCATTATAATTGGCATAATTAAAATTATAAGAGTGTTAAATTTTAAAAATAAGTTAAAAACTTTTTAACAATTTATAAGACCGTTCACTTTATTTTGAGAGTTTATAAATTTTCCTTTTAAAAAAATTATCAAATAAATAATTTAAATTATAAGTATTTTGAGTACGTAATTTGTACGCATAGCAAACACACTCTCAATTGAACAATGAAACGTAAATAAATATTCCCCAAAACTATTGCTCACAAGGAGTTGAGATTTAATACCCAAATGCAAATTTTTGTGCACCAACACCACTTTGAATCCTACATTACATTCTTTATTTCATCTTTTATTTCAACTTATTGTATTTATGCAAAGTATATCTGATTCTCAATCAATTATTTTTATAAAAAAAAAATATTTAATACACATATCATATAGTCATGAAATACAATAAAAAAATAAAATAAAAGATTTAAATCGCGCCAACACATATCTCAAGCCAGCAATTATTAAAGAACAAATCAAAGAAATAATTAGAAAACACTTTAGCTATATAATATTATTAATTAGCCAAGGAAGTTTACATATTTTATTTTATATTACTCTTCTCCATCAAACAACAATTTTTCATCCAACGCATACTAATTATTAGCCAAAATCTTATAAATCCCAGCAAAATCCATCAAAGCAAATTTCTGATAATAGCTCTAGCAACATCTGCAAGATCGCGCACAGCTTTGTTAACCCCACTCAACGGCGACTTCGCCCCCACCCCAGCAAAAGCACCCTCACAACTGTTAGCCTCCACCGCCGTGTCCGCCATCCCATTCTCCGCGAATTTCGGGTCTCCTTTCTTGAGAGCCTCCACCGCCTCCGGCACATCGGCGATCAGTACTGCATTATAAACCTGGGCGCAGCTCCGCAGCGGCTGCGACAGCTTCGGGTTGCGGCCCCTGGCGAGCTTGTCGATGGCGGAGACGGCTTCTTGGGTCTTTGCTTTGACGGCCTGCACCAATATCAGGGCGAGCCCGCTCACGTCGGCGGTGGCGCTCCCCGGGCTGGCCTGGAGGGTGGTGATACACAGCTGGAAATTTGGGGTGTTCTTGCATGTGGTTTCGATTAGCTTTCGGTCCTTCTGCCCTGATTTTGCATCGGTATGAAGAATCAAGATGATGAAGGTGATGATTGGGATGATGAAGGTGATGATTGGAATGATGGAGATTGGGGTTTTCATTGTTTTTTCTTCTTTGGAAATGGATAATGGAGTTTTGGTGGAAAGTATGAAGAAATATGGCGGAAAGAGTGTGAAAAACAGAAAAGCTGGTGTGATTTGGTGTCTTCTCCGTAGTAGTATTTATAAGAGGGGGTGGGGTATTATATGGCGGTTTAGATTTTCGGTTTCAATTTATGTTTTATTTTCTATTTTATTATATGAATATATGATATATGAATTAAATATTTTTTTATAAAAATAATTAATTAAAAATCAGATACATTTGACATATATAAGCATATTGAAATAAGTGATGAAACACGAAATAAAATACATGATCTAAGATGATTATATTACAGTAATCATTGAATTTTTATTTAAATATTGATTTTAATGATTTTGTATTATTAATTGTTACCATTAAAGACGAACTTTCCATTAAATATTGATTCTAATTATTTGATATATTTAATTATTAATGAATATGAGCGTTAAAGAAGATACTTTTCGGCTCCATTTACTATTCCGGGTCCCATGAAGAATAATGATTAATGAAAAATAAAATAAAGTTAGTGAGGAAATTAGATAATTTTGGAATTTAAATAATTTGGAAACTTAGATCTTCTTTATTAGTAATGAATAATTAATTGATACATCTAATGTAACAATTCAAAATAAATAAGCCCTTTATAATTATTTTATTTTATCCCCCTAATTAATTATCATATTTTATGATTTTAATATTTGAATTTTCATAATTATTATAGTTCCTATATATAGAAAAAAAATAAAAAATTCTTCGATTGTCCAATGACCACCAAAAATGAAACAAATATATATATATATATAATGCATAGTACTTATCTATATCCTAACAATTATATGTAGGTAAGACAAAATGAATAATCTATATACATATAATATGCAAATTCAATTCTGATCAAATGATTTTATCTTTTTTGTTACTAAAAAATATGTTAATTTATTGATAATTAAGCATTAAATACAATTCTTAAAGTTTTCAAAATCATATCTCTCTTTAAAACTATATATTTAATTCCCTAACTTATTATTGCCTTTTAAATATTATATGGTATTGAAACTACTTTCCAATTATTGATTATCATATATCATATTTTCATATACATTCTCAAAAAAAGTTTCTGCAGTAGTCATCCTTCCTTGTTTTTAAGCTATATATAGATGTAAAATAATGTGGATAACAATTATGTTAGAAAATTAAAATTACTTACCTAAAAATACAAATATATATCGATACATTATAATTTATTAACAAATTGGGCATTGCCCTTCGGGTTAGTTTAGTTGGATTTTTAAGTTATCTCATGATTATTTATCATATGATAATTTGTGTGATTTATTATCATTATGATATTGTTTTGTTAGCATGATAAATAAATCCATGGGAGTGGCAAGTTAATTTATCATGAGAGTTGCATATATAAACATGAGCTTTTGGTATTTATGTGAATCTGAATATTTATTGTCACTCCAACTAGAGGCGGAGCCAGGGTGGCTGGCAGGGGCAGCCGCTTCCCCTCAAAATATTAAATTTTCATTTTTTGAATTAAAACTTTTATAATATTATACTTTTGCCCCTCAAAATATTAAAACTATATTAAAAATTTTAAAATATTACATTTTTGCCTCCCCTCAAAATATTAAAACTTTATTTTCTATGTTAAAAATTTTAAAATATTACACTTTTGTCATCCTTAAATTATAAATTTTCCCTCTTCCTATTGAAAATATATCTTTTACCCCCATTGTACTTTTTTGTATATATATGTAATAAAAAAAATTATATTTTTTATAATTCAGAATTTCGCCCCCTATAAACCAAAATTCTGACTCCGCCCCTAACTCCAACCAAATGAGTTATAAAATGAGATAAAAATATTTTATCCAATCTTATCATTCCAATCAAACCAGCCCCAAAAGAATTAAAACATGACATGGGCAAATGATTGTTATCTGATTGCTATCCTATCCCATTCACCAATAATTATTGGCTTTTCTTTTGTTGTTTTTGTGTCACCATTTAAATGGGATTGAGTCTACTTTTTAAAAAGAGGAGGGACATAAGATATCTATGGATTTTTTAATATATTGTTGCAAATATAATGGATGTCCACATATGTTATTCACTTGCTTGTAATTGGAGGCTATCATTCCAAGTGTCCACTTATTGTTTCAAAACTAGTTATTATCTTAATCTATAGTCGAATTAAGAACATATATTTGATTGATTGAATTTCATTATGTTCCGTAATAGTTATAATTATAACAATTCCATCAAAATTTGAAACGTCTTCACTACTTATTTTAAGAGTTCGAAAATATCAAATGTACGAAAACTAATAAGTATATATTCAACTGACGTAGACAGAAAAAGGATACATGTTTTTGTTTTGTTTTTATTTTTTATCCTGTTTTCTTAAAGGTAATTTATTTATATTTCGAAATATATAGAAAGATTCTTGAGTATTATTTAAAGTAATGATTGTTCTTTTTGTTGAAATATTGTAATAGGAATTAGTGTGATTTCTTCTTTTTTTGTTCTTTTTCTTCTATTAGTCGAGGTAAGAGTTGGGCCCTTTATTTTTAAAATGATTTGCTCTGTACTGGGGCTCGTGATTAGTTGGCAATCGTCTCTTACAATACAATTACCGTTATAAGAGATAGCAACAGTACAAATACGTCGAACCAAGAAACTAAAATTATATATATTGAACTTTCTTCTTAATACTAAAATTAAGAACGTTGTGATGCTTATTGAATGAATGAATTTAGCAAATTGAGGGGGTTTATTCATGATTACTTTGAATTATTATGACTATTTAGAAAGGTTTTCAATTAAATTGACATGTCTTTTGGAGCAATACAAATTATACAGACATGTTTGTTAGACAAGTTTTTAATTAAATTGACATGTCTTTTGGAACAACACAAATTGTATAGACATGTCCGTAGTTACTGATTGTATTTGCAATCATAACTCTTAGAAGCATACTAACAAACAATTATATATTTTTACAACTTTTGATACAGTCGTAATTTTTGGTTCTAATTTCACTTGAAATTGACGATATTTCATCTTCCCATTTTTATTTCACGATTTAACCATTTAAGTGGTCTATTTTTTACATTAATTTTTCATTCACTTAAAATTGATTTTGAGTAATTAAAAACATGATTGACATCTACCGTGATGTAACTAACAACAATTCAAAGTACGTGTATGGAAATCACTTAATTAATTAGTCAAGGTTTCCATACACATTCAACTTTCTAGACATAATTTTCCAACACTTCTTTCTATGTTCTATTATTGTGTACAAGACTCAATTCGCTTATTGAATTGTCGTGGTGCCGCCTTAAGAAAGAAAATTCCGTCCTCCTTAAATGTAACGTGTAGTATTATAAGGTTCCACCTAGGGTTGCGAGACAGTCGAGCCAAGTCGAGTTTGGGCAAAATTTTCGAGCTCAAAATATATATTTTAAGAGTTCGAGCTAAACAAACTTAAAATTTGAAGCTCGAACTCGGCTCAAATTGACAAATGAATTGTAAAAAATTGCAGGCTCGAGCTCAATTTAAATCAACTAGAGTTAAACTGTTTCGATCTCGAGTCGAACTAGTCCAAGCACGGCTCGTGCAGCTCTTGAGCCGGCTTGACTCATTTGAACCCCTAGTTCGACCTATGTTTTTCTCTATTATACTCTTTAACCTTAAAACGGGATCGCGTTTCCGAACTTCAGGTTAGCACTCCGTATTCAGATCAAAAGCTCGACTAAAACAAAACTATTAAATTTCATTCATGGCAAAGTTATCTTGTTCAGTTATCCGGCCAACTTTCAGCTACTTTTTATTCATCCATTCCAATGTTTGGTACACATACAGATGACATATATATGTAATATGATATATCCTCAAATCTACGAAAGTTAAATTTATGTCCTAAGATTCTCAAACTGCTTCACATGATGACGTCCCAAATATGATTTGGCTATTTTACCATTTCCACCTTTGGGGTAGAATCCGCCGGGCACGTCCTCCTTTCCACTTCCATACACAATTCTGAGTATTTCCTCCGGCGTTCGGGCGTAGGACAACGAGTACTGATCACCCGCGAGCACGTTGCCGGGAATTTTACCCTCAGCGCCCAGTTCTGGTTCAACTATTAGGCCTTCATCTTTCAAACCTTCCCTTCCAAGCTTATCTCTAAGGATTGAAATCCTGTTGGTGAATTCTACCACGGTGATGTTATAGGGAGATACCTTCATAAAAGCACGCTCGTAGAGTAATCCCCTAATTACAGCATCTTGGCCCGATTCCACTCCCAGGAGCCCGGCCACAAGCTGGAATGTATTATTGATCGAAATCAAGCAAAAAAGTTCAATATATATATATATATATATATAGACAACATTTTTCAGAAAAATTTGAATTACCCTTCTGGAAATGGGGCTGCGGAGTTTTGGATTTGTACCGACGTATCCGGTGAGTCCGACGTAAGGAATAACATAGGATGCAAGAAGATAATTGATGTCATTAGCATAGGGATCAAATGGAGGCACTAGAGGTTCTCTGAATGCGTTGTTCATGACATTTGCAAATGCTGCGGCGCTTAGATTCAGAAGTGGTCTTGGAAATCCTGGGACGGTCTTCTGGATTGCCCTGTTTCAGCCAGTTCATCGATTGAGTTAATGATCATTTGTATTTGATCTTAGAGAAAAATTTACAATCGTGCAAATTACTAAATTAAAGTGAATCACCTCAGATGTCCGAATTCTTGTAATGCAAATTGTGCAATGATGTCTCTGATCAGAGGGCTGAGTTTGGCCATCTGAGCCCCAATAGGCGGCGGGCCGCCCTTTGCGAGATTGGGTTCAAAGGCGTCCAATCCTCGGCCGAAAGCGGCCCAAGAGAAGAACTCGGCTTCCAAGTACTCCAAATTCAGGGGGAACTCCACGTTAAGAACATCGGATTTTGGTAATTTTTTGTGGTCTTTCTCCACTGAGGACTCAGTCTCAGATGAGGTGGAGCACCCAAGGAGGAGGAGGAGGAGGGCGGCGATTATTGAGGCGGTGGAAGTGGACGATGCCATAATGTGAAGTGGTTTCAAGTTTTTGGCTTTGGTTTTTAATTTGTTTGTCGTGGCTAGTGTTGTTGTGTTAGTCATGCAAGTTGCATTTCTTGCATGGATATTTATAGCTTGAGACGTTCCACCTGTCAAGTGAATACATACAGATAGAGTAATTGTAACAAATCCATCTGTGAAGAAAGTACTGGCTTGGAGTTTCCTACAAGTAACCGGTATTAGAGAAGAAATAGGACGTGAAATTTGACATTTTCTTTCTCGTTCATTGATTGAAGATTATATTATAGACTATAGTTGGCACGTTACATAGAAATTAGTAATTTGCTTAATATTCTGCATAGAAATTAGTAATTTGTTTACTAATCTGCAATGGTTGTGACTTGTGTGTATATATGATGCAATATCGTGACCAACAAACGAGGACTCATTATTGTCCTACGTAATTTATAATTATGATGAGAAGCTAGCTTATGCGCCAACCACGAATCGGATGTTTGTTTGCATGCTAGCGAAGGCTTTATCTCTTTCTTAATTTCTTGCAGAACGGCCATTCAAGTTTAGGATTCGGGCAACGTGAGATACTTGGACACTCAACTCCCATTTTCAACATTGTCCACAAATGAGGTGAGAAAAGAGGAAGATGAACATGCTACGTTGAATTGACATCTATTGGTTGTCAGTGAAAGCGTTTCAAATGCATTACATATCAAGATATTCCACCTGATTCACGTTATATTTATTCAGTTAGTCTCACAGTTAAATGTGGATAATAATGTCAAAAATTATATGTAAATGGGCAGTATAATAATATATATAATTATTAGAATAAAAAAGAAAAGAAAAGAAAAGAAAAGAGAGGCCTTCGTCTTTAGTTACTGTAGTTCCCCCACTAATAGTTGTTTTTGATTTGTATGTGAGAGTAGGACAAACATGATTACCATTGCTTCTTTCCCTTTTTCTTTCTCTTGCTGTTACCGCTACTGCTACTGCTACTGCTGCTGCCAGCCTTGGGGTTAAACCCCGAAGGGCTTTCTGATGCACTGCCTGCGAAATTTTCAAACATGCCAGTTTGGACAGCATTTTGTAACCATTCGAAGAATTCCTCCTCTGTCATTGTCTCTTCCATGTTAGGGGCTGGGATTCCACCCCTTTGTCCTGAACTGGTCCCCTTGGGGTGGCCGTTCTTTGAGACACTACTAGTGTTCACGTGAAACGTAGGCTTGTGAGTATTGACAGGACACTTCATCCCTTGACAAATATACCATTCGGTTGCATCATATACTTTGCCATCAGCACATACATATGCAGAGGGAGGTTCAACCTTAACATATTACAAAAGAAGTTAGCAATAATACATCAAGGTAAGAAACTTGGGTTAAAAGGATAGGCAGCCTCTTCATAGAGCACATACCTTCTGCAGCATTCCAAAGAAGAAGGGCTGTGAGGACTGCTCAACCCATCCGTCCCCATCTTTGGCCTGATGAAAATCTTTGCATTCCTTCAATATGGTATCAGAAAATGAAAAACAAAATCCATGTAAGATGAATCGTCCACTGGGAAAAAGAAAAAGACTACAAATAGACCAAGTTTCCCTAATGAAGTTCATTGATGTTCCAAAGGAGGGTGAGAAACCTGGCACCATCTTGCTCTGGATTTCAATTTCTTGGTACAAATCCAGATGTGGAAAAGGCCACACTTCCTGCACGCTATTCGTCTGGACTCTCCTGGTGGGTCCTCACCATCAGCTTCTGCGTGTGCAAAGCTAGAGGTAAACGAGCCATACCCTTTGTTCTGGTACAGAAACAAAGCACACAGCATAGGCAAAGTAATTAATCCATAGCACCTAAGTCAGTCTATGTATGGTAAGCTGGAAAGGCATGCCATTCCAGCAAATTTGAAACAGCCCAAATGATGAGTAGAGTTAAGCATTGATGAGGAATATTTTGACAAATAGGTCACAAAACAAGCATTTTGTCATTTAGATCCATGCATGCAATTGTGAAGTGTAATACAAAGCGACCAAAATGGACTAAGATGACCACGGATGTCCTTGTCCTTTTACTTAAAGGTAACTGTGAGGATGTGCGAACAGATGTTCTCAGGAATAAAGAAAGCCTAAATAATACCAAATACTGCACAGTGCAAGCATATTGATATCCTATGGAAGTTCTTTCTTGAAAATGTGGAATATGGTAAACCTCGTACCTTGTATGAAGCATTCTGGAATTTACGGAAATAATTCAGCAGCTCTTCCCTTCTCAACTCATCATCGTACTCTTTACGCTTGAATGAATCCAGTAAAACCTGAGGAAAAAATCATATCCAATATTCACAAATCATGATCTAAAAATTTTGAAAGTACCCGGATAAAAAGAATGGAAACATAGAAAGCATACCTCATAAGCATTCTGAAGCTTCTTGAAAGCTTCAGCGGCTTTTTCATTGCCCATATTTTTATCAGGATGAACAAGCATTGCCTGATGACAGGGGAAAAAAAGAAAAGGAAAGAAATAAAACCAAATTAAAGCATCTTCTAATTCTTTTTATTAGATTAGACCTCAGATGTTATGTCTATAATTCAGTAAGCAAAGGTTGATACATGCCAGCATGCATGCTATAACTGATCAGTACTCTTCTTAAGTAATCACAATGAGCTAATGATATCAAGCAATGCAATGTCTGACACTCACCTTTTTCCTATACTCCCTCTTGATAACAGAGACATCTATATCTTCAAATCGGGAAAAGCCCAATGCTGCATAATGATCAGTACAGCTCAACAGCCTGGCAACTTCATCTTCAGATGTCATTTCAGAATCAGACCCACTAGTTGAAGGTATTCCTGGGCTGCGATCAGCCTGTAGACCAGCAGCCCCAGTTTCAGTGGATGAGGCACGTCCAGATTCATTAGAAGAAAAGGGCGGTTGACCTTGCATTCCTGCAGTTTGTTCTGGAGAGCTGTCTGCCCTTCTTTGCTCATTTATAACATTTCTCAGGACAAACAACAGAGCATCACTTGATATAAATGATAAGTTCAAACCCAAAACTAAGCCTAGCCACCCAACATAATTCCACGCACAATATGCAGAATATAGGCTTGCAATAAAGAGTGCAATGCGATCATGACTCAGTGCGAATGCCAATCCTGCATTTTCAGAAACCGCCAATCAAAATTACTCAAAATCCGAAGTTTTACGCAGAGAAAGAAAGAAAGAAATGTATGTAAATGATGGCAATCGCTAAACGTTTCAGAAAACATTCACCTCCAAGGAAGATAATAAGCCCAGTAGTCCAAAAGCTCCCATAAAACCATAGGAAGATCATTCCAGCAATGCCAATCAATACAACTGCAAATGTCAATCCTAGAAATAGTCCGACTGCAGCAGCTATGACCTGTCATCCATAACATGCAAATAAGGAACACAAAACCGATGGTGGCATCAACTGAACAACCTAGGGAGTGCTACTGTCACCTAAGAGCTGAAAATGGGATGAGCGTTTTCCAGGATTTCTGTTTTCACTCTCTCTCCCTCCATTTCATCTCCTTTTTCATTGACATGAGTAATTTTATAATGAAAAAGAATGCTATACAATAGAAAATCTCAGAAACTCCAGAAGTAACTTTACAAGGTTGAATGATATATTCTGAAATCCAGTATCTCTACTGCAGCAGGGTAAGAATAGGCCATCAGTTAGGATGGGACTACAAATGATGGCTTACCAGTGTTACTAGAAACTTGCCAACTCCAACCATGGCAATCACTGAAAGAACGCTACACCATAAAATTGAGAAGAATGATGTTGTTCCCATGCGAAGAAATGAAATAGTTCCCCTTAAAGAACAGTCCAACCAAACCATAAACAGAAGAAGCATTAAATTCCCAATATGCATAATCCACCTGAATATGATAGGTTGTGCATGTTCAATATTCATTCGGATATGATCACAGGCCTTTAATGTATTAGTTTTAAGGGTGAGAAAGGTAGGTTTATGCCTCTCTACCCATTCGGCAGATGCCTTTGCAACAGAAACAGCTACAATCCTTAAGAATTTTAAAGCCACTGTTTCAGGGAACTCGTCGTTTTCCAATCCATCTTCTCCATGCAGTCCATTAGGCACATTACCGAAACTATACATGTTTGGATCG
This sequence comes from Jacaranda mimosifolia, assembly GCA_018894105.1. Lineage (NCBI taxonomy): Eukaryota > Viridiplantae > Streptophyta > Magnoliopsida > Lamiales > Bignoniaceae > Jacaranda > Jacaranda mimosifolia. The sequence goes on from CM032123.1 coordinate 39,840,361, forward strand.
TGCCTCTCATTGGGTGACATGTCACTTCCATCTCTTATGGTGGAAGCTTCAGCTACAGGTGTATCACTCTTGCCTGGTTCTGTACCATCATTAGAGGGGACTGCTTGCTCTGTAACTGTCTCGTCCACACCTTTTCTCTCTTTTCTTTGAGATTTTCTAGATCTTTTCTTACTTTTCTTCCCATCTTGAACATGGCCCATGTCATTAATGCTCTTTGTAGTGGACACTGAGTGGCCACCATTTAAAAGTTCTTCACCCAAATCCACCTTTTCTTCGTTCACATCACCTCGATCTTCGGTAGTTAAAGGTGCAGGCCCAGGATCTGAAACTCCTTTCTTATAGTTTTGTGAATGCTGATCCAGACCATTTCTTTGTTGGTTTCTCTTTCTAGCCATTGCGGGCAATATATCACTTACCAAAATGGGATGCAATCAATTTAGTTCATTTATGATGGCATTAATGGAGATAGCCTGCCACAATAAAAATATGGGAATTAAGCTATAAAGTGGAAGCATAAATAATAATGGAAAGCATAAGCTCATGCATGGCAAAATAGCCTTGATGCTGACAGCTAAACTCAAAAGAACCAAGAGAATAGGCAAAGTATGTAAACTATAAATTTCAAAGAGAGAGGCAATCAAATGATAGCCCACCAGAAAATTGGGTAAATGTGTGGTCTTAAAATGTGCATAATGAAATTTTCTGCAGAATCCCTAAACTCTGACCATAGCTCATAACTCTGTTATGCACAGGGTCAAACTGAACATTCATCATAGTGAATAAAATAGGATTACAACTTCTTCATATGAAAGCCAGAAACTTAATCACCTCTGACCCGCAATGTTAACTATTTTTCTTCCAAGTTTCTCCTTCAGAATTGATTATGCCTTCTAATGAAGCATAAGTTACAAAAAACAATTGTCCGAATAAATTTCAGAAAACATGTGGAAGTAAGCACAAGGCAACATTAATTTAGAATTCATTGTTACTGGAATAACAACTGAAAAAAGTAATAATAAGCATTGGTGATAATTTAACTCATGCAACAAACGAAATAACAGACCAATTATTGCTGTCCCAAATCAACATCAATTATAGTGTGCTTAACTCAGCCAAATACGAATTAACTGAAAGGTACTGGTCTACACAGTTATTTCATTTTTTATAAATCTACATTCAATCAAATGAACAAGATAAGTGAGTATTTGCCTCCTGTGAGATAAATGAACAAATCATAAGCACACTTACTCCATGTTTAACTGCAAAATTTTTCCCTTTTTTTCCCATATGCAGTTCACAAGTTTATTTATCCATAAAACAGAACACTCGAGATAATCAAAAGTATAAAATTTAAAGTGGTAAAAAAATTTGGGACAGAATTTAAGTCATAACATGGGGCAAACCAAAAAAGAAGAAAAAAGATAAAAGCTTTTCTCAGTTTCCAAAGCTGCAAAGCCCATTTCATTTGAGATTCTCATAAGATTAAAAACCCTAAAGTTGCAAATTTTAAGAGACAAAAATACAGATAAAGAAAAACCCATATACTAATCACAAAAAATTCACACGCATATGCAGTAAAGAGCTACAAAATGATAGAAAGAATTGAAAAGGACCAATAAATAAATAAATAAATAAAAAGAAACTTACATACCAAAGATGATGAAGAGGGTAGCAAGAATATAGGTGCAACTTGTAAGCAGCGAAAAAATGGAAAAAAAAACAAATAAAAGCCCCGAAGAATTACATTATAGATAAATGACAAGAACCGCTACCCACGAGCAGCAACAGAGATGTATAGGTGCGCTCTCTAACAAACTTTCTCTATCTATTTCTCTTCTTCTTCTTGGTGGGGCCAACGGAGAACGATAACAGTCAGCAAACTCAACAGCCAATCAGCCAGTCAGCCAAGGATTGTTCAAAGTATTGAAACCAAAGCTTTGTGGGATTTCTTTTTTGCTCCCCCACACTACGATTGGTTTAAGGTTTTTGGCAGGGAAAAGAAAATATTAGAGAGAAAAAAGTAATAATAATAATAAATAAAAATAAAAATAAAAAAATATAAAATTTTAAATTTGTTTGGTTGTTAAAGAAAACAACGAAGAAAAGAATGTGGAAAAGAGAAATAATGAGAGGTTGTTTGGCTTTATTTTCATATTCACTTTTTTATTTTTTACTATTTCAAAAATAAAAATATTACTTTTTAAAAATTTCACTCATTATCATTTATATTTTTATTTTCAAAACATATTTTTCAATAATTTATATATCTTCTCTCTCTATTCTATTATTTCTATCTCTATCCACCTACAACATAGACATGTCAATTGGTAGATTGATACCCTATCCAAGCCCATACTCTAAAATACCTAGAACAATAAGACCCTAATCATGCCCTACCCTAAAATATCCAAGACAATAAAACTCTAATCATATCCTATCCTATCTAACCAAAGACCCATTGGGTCTAGTTCATTGAATTTATATTTTTAATGTATAGATTAATTTTATTAATATATACTAAAAATATTATTTGACATACGATAAAAAAGAAATACTTTCTATATTTAATTTAATTTAGTAATTAAATTTAATTTAGTTACTTTTTATTTTTAATTTTTCATTTATTAATATAATTTTTATTAACAAGTTTATTCATTAATAAAATTAATTTTATGAACAAAGCTTTAATTAACAATGTTTATTTTAATGTTAATTTTAATATTATTAATTTTATTAATGAAATCTGTTTAACTATTGCTGTAGCTATTCCAATTACAAAAAAGAATGATACGACAATTAGGGGTGTAAACAAACATTAAATGGATCGGATATACTGTTTTTATATTCGTATCCGTTTAACTTTTTGAATATTCGGATACGGATATCGATTTGACGGATATTTAAAAATGATATCCAAATTCGTATTTGTCGGATATCTATTGAGTTCGGATATATCCATATTCAATTATAATTATTCAAATACATTCATATTTTATTAAACTTATCCGTATTCAAATTATTATTTTATATTCATATTCGATGATAACTATTTAGATATTCATTTACGAATATCCAAATACGTGAATCTATGAACTTATAACAAATACATATTTTAATTAATAGAATGAGCTATATAATTTCATTAAAACGAAAGCAATAAACAAATAGCATAATTTTTAATTAATAATTGATTACTAGTACTTATTAATAATAATGGCATTTAAGTATATTAATTATAAAGTCAACCAACGATAATTATATTAATTTTTATTGAAAAATATAAAGAATATATTATTTAATAAATATATATTCGGATAGGATATTAAACGGATTGAGTACGCATTTATCATATTCGTATCTATTTATAATCAGATATCTACTAATCGAATACGGATAATATCCGCTTTAAACGGATGCGGATAAATTTTGTATAAACGGATACGAATGCGAACGGTAAACGAATTTTCGAATATCCATTTACAGCCCTAACGACAATGTTGATTCCACACCATGTGAAGGAGTATTGATTTAGGTTTCATAATAGCACTTGAAATTCCATATTATCATCACTTAGAATAATGATGTGCCAATATTAATTTTCTTCCACTGTTTAAAAGGCAAAATTGTAGAAAAACTCTATTTTCCATAATTTAGTATAATTTTTAATGAAGAAAAATATTTGGTTGTTATTATTCATTAACATATTTGTAATTTTTATATATAAAAAATTTATCATTAGTATAGATTTAATTTTCAGCATAAATAATATTAGGTTAATAGGTCAAATATAAGTATAAAATGATGGGTAATATTTGGGTATGGGTATATGGCCCATACCCATTACATTATCTTTAATAAATATGGCTATGGGTATGGGTATGACTTTTTGGGATTGGGTAGGGTAATACACTACTCACGACAAGCGTACTACAACCTATTAAAACCAACACAATTATTACATTTCCAACATTTCATCCAAATATAAACTTGATGAGGTTACTTTTAAATATGAGGGATCTATGAACCTAGCCCAGAAGGGTCCTCCGACCTAAGAGATGCTTTATGAAAATAGTGGGTGGAACCTGCAGTCAAAGAATAGACGTAAGGCTAGCCGAGAAGGTATGTAGTCAAAGAACAAACGTAAGGCTGGCTGAGAGGGTTCCTAGCTAAGATCTTCCGATGGTTAAATCAGTAAATCGACCTAGAGAGGTTTAGGCAGAGTAACAGTTTTATGAATGTATGTATGCTTACCCTAGATTTGGAGGGACGAAGTATATATAGTGTTTGTCCGAAAGTGAAAAGTATATATATGCGGAGGTGACGTGCCGTCAATCCATTTAATGTGGACAGCCTAGCAATTGAGACACAATTAATGTGTATGCGAAGAGTACCAGACCACCATTAGAAGCCTTTTCGCTCCCTGTCCAGGGGCTGAATCACGACCTTATGAGGTCGAGTTGTTCACCCATGACATGGAGGTCAAAGTACTCAATTGGTCCCATACGCCAGTAACATTTTTGGGCTCTGGTATCTAGGCCTATTAAACATATTGGGTTTGTTTTAGGCTTACTCATTTTCAACTCATTTCTATTAATTAACTTTTTAAATTTTAGAAATAATGGAAATGAAAATTAAAAATGAAAATAAAACCAAACAGTCCCTTGAGAATGAAAGGTAATGCTTCAATTTGAGAAAAATTCATTTTCCTTCAACATATTATATTTTTTTCCTAAACTTTCTTTTCTTTGGTATCTTTCTTAACAATCAAATAATTAAATATGATTTTCTTTGCATTTTTTTTTTCCTTTTCCTTACAAAAATCTATGAACCAAACATAGTGCTAAAGTTTGAATCGACATCGCTTTTTCCCCACTTAATATTGCAATGTTGCTTCATCCACTTTTTAATGTTGTTTGGCTACATTTTAATTGGGCATTCTACCCTTTCAAAATTTACTGTTTTAATACATTATGTTTTAAGTTAATTTAAGTCTCATATACCCTTAACTTATATTTATTATAGCATTTTGCGACTTAATATTGTTTTCAAATAACCTTTTATTGAAAGAGTCATTTATCATCTATTATTGTCATTGTTATAAAATCACATAATAATTTTATTTTTTTTATCATCGTCATCTGCAGTCATTTCACGTATTTCTCACGCCATATAATTGATATCAATTTCTAGTTTACAATAAAAATATTACCATTTGTTGTGTTTTTACCATAAAAATAATAAAAAAATTTATAAGATCTTTTACTTATAAACAAGAAAGAAATGAAAAAGATAAGAATCAGTGACTGGCAAAGAGATATTCATAAACATCTCCAATCATCCTCCCTATAGTTTAGTCCTAAAATGCAAAATAGTGTCAAAGAAATTTATTACACTTTTTTTATTTAGATTATTAGAAATCAAACTAGTAAACAATTTGGGATATGCAAAATATTTGTAACCTAATTAAGGTATTAACTTAATGTTTCTTTGACCATCCATTGTTATTTTTTCGTTTTCCTTGGCTTAGATATATCAGCGTGCAATTTTTTTGAAGTTATGAATCATATGGTGGATTGCTCTTGAATCGATTTCTTCTTTGTTAAAGTCTTGAACTATTCGCACTTCAATCTGAAAATTATTTTTTATTTTTTAATTGTAATCATATTTCGACCAATAATTTTAAGGAGATTCAAGTCCACTATAGTAGAAATTTATTACTGGTCCAACAATAATACTTTTGATTTGTCCCTTTCAAGATACAACAACTCGACAATATTGTATAACTAAAAAACTTTGGACAAGTTTTTGAGTTCAAAACTTCACCACAAAGAACACATTCCTTCAACCCTCTCTTTATATGTGTGCAACATATAAGCTATTAGAATTTTTTTTGTAAGTGACCAAAAATGAAGAAATGGCTCATGTTTATAGGTGTGAAGAACCTCCAAAACATAAATGAGAAGTAATGGATAATAAAATTAGGGATTACCAAGGAACATGGAAGGTGACAAATAAGTTGAGAAGTTGATGGTATTCAAAAAACATGTAATGGTATTAGTGACTGCAAAAATGAATTGAAAAAGAACAAAGAGAAGACCCTTCATTACACCACTGAAAAATAATGAGGGACTTTTCACAGTTCCATTAACCTTCACTATAATATCACCATTTTCTCATAATCGATAGAGTAATATGTAAGATCATATAGAATAACTTTAATATAAAAATGCTCCATGCACCAACATCGAGCATCATCACCATTGAGATCTAAAGCCTCCTTGGACCAAACCTCTTTTGTTTGATTGTAGTTTTCAGTAACAAAAAAATACACCATCCTCCAAGTCCAAGACATGGCCTCGTACCATCTCAGCTGGGCTGATGAAATTGGGTTTGGTCCAAATTATGAAATAGTGTCCGCTTGCTCGGGTTATGACCAAATTGGGCCTTCAACTCCACTTCATATGGCAACTTTTACAAATTTTTAACTGAAATGCTTCTCTTGAATTTAAATCTTTTAATTCCAATGTGATCTTGGTTCCTGGACAATTCCCAAGTAAGCGACGGAATTACTAAGGGGCTGTTTGGTTTTATTTCCATTTACATTTTACATTTTTATTATTTCAAAAGTGGTAAGAATTAGTTATGTGATGTGATGTGATGTGATGTGGAAATGAAAATATATTTGGATGAAATGTTTGAAAATGTAATGATTATGTTGGAAATGTAACAATTATGTTGGTTTTAATAGGTTGCAGGTGAAGAGAGATAGAAGTAATATAATAGAAAGAGAAAATATATAGATTATTGGAAAATGTGTTTTGAAAATGAAAATGAAAATTATGTTGGGTGAAATTTTTTAAAAAGTGATGATTTATATTTATGGAATAGTAAAATTGGTGAAAATGAGGTTTGGAAATAAAACCAAACAACCCCTAAGTGCCCGTTTGGTTTTGTTTTCAAAACTCATTTTCAATAAAAAAAATTATCAACTTCTCTCATATTTTCGCCAAGTGGCCTGTGGCCCAATGTCATAAGTCTCTCACATGATATGGGAGTTCGAATCCTAATGCACTCATAATATGCATATGTGTGTATAAATATTTAAAAAAAAAAAAACTTCTCTCATATTTTCACAGAAATTTTCATTCTCAACACATTTTTCCAAACGTACTATTAACACTCTTTCTCCATTTCAATACTTTATTTATTTTTCTCATGCTTTTATTTACATGATTTTTAATACAAAAATATAATAATATTCAAATACAATCCATTTTCAACTCTACATAATCATTTCATTTTAAACAAAACATTCAATCAACATTTTATCTTTAAAATCCACTTATAACTAACTTTTCACTATTTCTTTTCATCAGAAAATAAAAATGCCTTTAGAAAACAAACCAAATGGCCTCTATTCTTTTTCCTTTTTGCATGACAAGTGCAAAATTCAGACCTCCAACACTTTCAGACCTCCAAAAAAAAAAAAAAAAAAAAAAAAAAAAAAGGGAAAGAAATAGTTAAAGGGATCATTCAGTATTATACTCCTATAACTAAAATAAATTATATGGAGAAAAAAAAAAAAAAAAAACCAACCTAATATATGTTCGTACAACACTGTCTGCCACAGTCAGTATTAGTGTGTATCATGTGAAAAAATGTCTTGTGGTTTGGTAAATCTACTTTCAGATTTGTATCCATAGCTGCTTATTAAATTTAAAATTCTGGCCACAATTACAGTTCACATTTTCCAAAAATAATTTTTTTTTTTTTCACAAAATATAATATAATTGATGTTGTGGTCCACTTGTGCTCGCAGAGCAGTAGAGAACCTTTTCTTTCTCACTGAAGAACAGAGTATAATATAATGATTACAAGTTGCAGGGATTTCTGGGTTTGAAAGAAACAGTTCAGGCAGTGAGAGTCAACCTTATTCACACATCATTTTCGGAATAATTAAATGCAGACAATTGGCCATTTTGTGTGTGTCTCTGTCTCATTTGCTGTCATAATTGGGTTTTCAGAATATCGCAGGTGAATAAGTTCTGCACCTATATATATGCAAATCACTGCAATGAAAATTTTTGGAAGCATTGAATTCTTACAAGTTTGGAGTCTCATGCTGCAAATTAGTGGTCCTAAAAGTTTTTTCATATTTCAAGGAAAATCAACTCATAATTTTGTTTTTGATTTATTTCTTTTTTTGTGCTTTTGATCCGAAAGGTTTTGGGATTTTAGTAGTGTATTAATGCAAGAAGAACTCCATGTTTTGAAATGACTGCATTTTTCAAGGTACTGCAATAAGTGCCCGTTAAAAGGGTATCTGGTTCGCCAGAGCTTACTACCCGTTTGGTTTCATTTTCTCGAGCTATTTTTATTTTTTAATGAAAATATATAGTGAAAAGTTAATTAGAATAGTTATTTTAGAAAATGAAGTTTTATTTGGATATGTTGTAGAAAATTATAAGTTTATATAGGTGTGAAAATTATATGTATTTGGATATTGGGTATTTTTGTATTAAAAGTTATGTAGTTTTTGAATTTGAATTGATGATGTGATGTGTGATTATTTGAAAAAAATAATATTATAATTTGAATTTAAATTTATAATATTTTTGTTGTGAATGGTGTATGAGAAGTATTGAGAAGACAAAAAATGATTAAGATAATGAGAGGGGTTGAAAAATGGAGATAATATAACAAAGAATATTTTGAAAATGAAAATATTTGAGAAAATGATGTAAATAGTGATAATTCTCTGTTTTCATTTGGATGAGAAAATGAAAATGGGGATGAAGATAGGGTTTGCAAATGAAAACAAGCGGGGCATTAGTGTCCATTTGGTTTTGTTTTCAAAGCCCCTTTTCATTTCATCTTAAAAATGAAAATAGATAATTCTCAACTTCTCCCGTATTTTCACATATATTTTCATTTTTAGCATATTTTTTCAAACACACTATTATACTCTTTCTTCATTTTCACTTTTCAATTTCTCTTACTCATATATGCACGACTTTTAATACAAAAATACTTTAAACAAAACGTCCAAACAACATTTCATTTTCAAAAATACATTTATAACTAACTTTTCACTATTTCTTTTCACCAAAAAATGAAAATGCCTTCAAAAAACAAATTCAAATGGCCCTTTAGTATCTTCCACACGAATAACAACCCTGAAGGTTAGAATAGTGACATCCATAGAAATATGATGATTTGTATTATATGATCATTCAACAATAATATATTCTCTAATGATTTTTAATCAAAAAATTAATACTTGCTAGGTATTTTATTTTTACGAGAAACGATTGATTTTTGACAAAGTAAATTGATAGAAGGCGTTTGGTTCCTCCAATGTGAAACAAAATTTTGTGCCATTGGAAGCCTCTCAGTTGAGGGCTTGGAAAGAGGTATCCAATTATCGCATTCATGGACAATATCATTTGATGATGCATAAATTCATTGCTAAAAACAGAAAATCAACTCTCAAAGGTATTATTCCATCGATATATGAACAAGAATTTTGACTTTATAAAAAAGCATATGAACAGATGAAAAAAGAGAATAAATTTATAAATGAATTTAAGGATAACACGTTGCAAAAAAAGTGAAATTGACATAAAATAAATAAAAAATTCATTTCCTAAGGTAGGATATTATCATTTCATTTGATAGACCTACTTGTTGGTTTCCAATTTTATTTTTCCCCTAAGTTATGTCAAGTATAATAGTAACAAAACAAGTCTTATCAAAATAGAAATAAAATACACAATCAATTATAAATATTAACTACGTATCGTCTGCTTGTTAGGATATGACATGATATATATAGACAATGTACACCAAAGCAATTGCGTGATGCATCTTCTTATTAGTGTAAAGTTAGCCCATTAGGGATGTCCTTTATTTCAATGTTGTGAGACCTTGTCCTCCCACTATGCAAATAGGTCTAAAATGTCATATTCAGTGCCAAAATTTGAGCACATAGAGGAGCAAGCACCATAGGGAAAGGTTACACCCTTGCTAGTACTAAATTGACCTTTCACACATATGATGGAAATAAGTGATTTTTCTATCTTCTATACTCTTCGATATGGTCGTGTATTTGGTTTTGTAGATTGGAAGATGAACTTTTCCAATTAGTAAATATTCTAGAGTGAGGTAATATAGATGTAAATTGTCAGATTTAACCTTTTACTGAAACCTGACAAGTTAGTAATTTGTTAGAAATAAGTAATTATAAAAAATAAATAAACATTCAAATGTTTGATGATACTTGAATTCAAGATTTTAAAATTTTAAGCTATGTTTGGTTACATTTTGGGAAAACAACCCAATTTTGTTTTCCCAAAATGTAACCAGACATACAAAAGTTTTTACTCTAAAATGTCAAATTAAAATTTTCAAAATACACTCTTTTATCTTAAGTATTCCCAAAACTTCTATATTTTCCAATATATACATACATATATTATATATATATATTTTATACATATTTTATTATCATTTTAACAATAAAAAATGACTCAATTTCATTTTCACTCTAAAAATCCAACAAAAGGAGTTGATTTGACTACTACAGTAAAATTTGTCTCCTCCCAAAATATAAACAAACATATCAAAATTTTCTAAAATAATTTTCTTATTATTCCCAAAATATAAACAAATATACATCACATTCCCCAACCCCAACCCCAATCCTGCTCCCAAAATTCATTATCTCATGTTGAAACCCAGGAGGATCTATTGCGGAAACAATGAAATAATAGCAAAGTAATTCAATGTAAAGTGACAACAAGATTTAACGTGGTTCGGCGATGTGCCTAATCCACCCGACAAAGAAAAGGAATTTTATTGATCTCAAATTAAAGTGCAAGTACAAACTTGAATCCCACAAATCTCACGAAAACACCTAACACCCTCCTTCTAAACTCCGTCTTGAGAGAATTATTCAAAAGCAGTAAAGAAGCCCTTGTGTTATGTTCGTGATTTTTCTTTGAAAGAAACAACTAATATTTATAGTCAAAAAGACTACTTTACCTAGGACTAGAAAACCCAATAAAAGAAGGAGTCATAATTCTAGTCAAACTTGATCTCCTTGTCAAACTTACCTCAATTTCAAGGTAAAATCAACAATTCTCCACCTTGACTTGAAATTTCCATTCATCTTCTTTGTCCCTGCCCCCAATAGGGCCTCTTATCTGAGTCTGCAAATATTAATCAAATCCAAGCAATGCTCGAATTTGATTCCTGGAACAGCCTTAGTCAACATGTCTGCCGGATTATCCTTAGTCCCAACTTTGTCAACCAACATGACTCCTTGGGACACCATATCCCGAACAAAGTGATACCTCACATCTATGTGTTTTGTTCTCTCATGAAATGCTTGATTTTTTGACAAGTGTATGACACTCTGACTGTCACAAAATACCTTAGTGATCTCAGAAGTCATACCCATATCATCGATAAGCCCCTTTAGCCAAATGCCTTCTTTAACGCCTTCAGCCAAAGCCATGTACTCAGCTTCTGTTGTGGACAATGCAACTGATGACTGCAAAGTCGCCTTCCAGCTAACCGTACAACTTGATACACAAAACACATAGCCCGTCATGGACCTTCTGCTGTCCAAATCTCCTGCATAGTCTGCATCCACATAGCCAATAATTCTTGTAGTAGAATTCGATTGACTATACCTCAAACATCTGCCTGCAGAGCCTCTCAAATACCTCATGATCCATTTCACAGCCAGCCAATGAGTATTTCCTGGCTTGTGCATATACCTACTCACAACACTGACTGCATGTGAAATGTCTGGCCTAGTGCACACCATGACATACATCAAGCTACCCACTGCACTAGCATATGGCACATTTGACATGTGCTCCACCTCCTCCTCAGTACTCGGTGATAGATCCGATGAGAGCCTGAAATGAGCTGCAAGTGGCGTACTTACTGGCTTGGACTTATTCATCTCAAATCGCTCAAGTACTTTCTCAATGTAATGCTGTTGAGACAAGTACAACAATCCTGCTTGTCTATCCCGGATGATCTCCATGCCCAAAATCTTCTTTGCACTGCCCAAATCCTTCATCTCAAATTCTTCACTTAAATGAGCTTTTAATTGGTTGATCTCAGATATGTTTCTAGAGGCAATCAACATATCATCAACGTACAACAGCAAATATACGAGAAGGCTATCACTACAAATTTTGTAATATACACAACAATCAAATTTATTTCTAGTATATCCTATCTTGGTAATAAAAGCATCAAACCTTTTATACCACTGCCTGGGAGACTGCTTCAAGCCATATAATGATCTCTTCAAAAGACATGCTTGATTTTGTTTCCTGGGAATAACGAATCCTTCTGGTTGACTCATGTAGATTTGTTCCTCCAACTCACCATGTAAAAACGATGTTTTCACATCCATCTGCTCTAATTCCATATCAAACAGAGCAACCATGGCAAGTAAAACACGAATGGAAGTATGTTTTACAACTGGGGAGAATACTTCATGAAAGTCAACTCCCTCTCTCTGAGTAAAACCCTTAGCAACCAATCGCGCCTTGTATCTAGCATCTTCAACACCAGGAATTCCTTCTTTCTTCTTGTAGATCCATTTGCAACCTACAATTTTCTGCCCTTTGGGTACATCAACCAGTTCCCATGTGCTATTCTTGTGTAGAGACTCCATCTCTTCACTCATAGCTGCAATACATTTATCAGAATTTGGCCTGGATATTGCCTCTTTGTATGAGACTGGATCATCTCCTATAAACTCCTCAGCTGAACTCAAAACATAAGCTACCAGATCTGAGTAAGCAAACCGCTGTGGTGGTTTGATCTGCCTCCTCTCCCTATCGCGAGCCAAGCAATAATTTTGTAGTGGTTCATTTTCCTGCTGTTGATTAGGTGGTAATGTGCTATCACCAGCTTCATCTACCACCTTCTGTTTCCCCTTTGAAACTTGTGGAGGATCAATATGAATCTCCACCTTCTCCTTAACGCCCTGTTGACCGCTTTTCTGCTGCTCTACCTTTTTCATCATTGCAGACTCATCGAATGTCACGTCCCTGCTGATAATCATCTTGGAGCCCTTGTCATCATTACACCACAAACGATAACCTTTGACTCCATCCACATAGCCTAGAAATATGCACTTCCTAGCCCTTGGCTCAAGCTTCCCATCCCAGACATGAGCATAGGCTGGACACCCAAATACTCTCAGATTTGAGTAATCAGCAGGAGACCCAGACCAAACTTCCATTGGTGTCTTGCAGTCCAGAGCGGTTGATGGTGACCTATTCACCAAATAACAAGCAGTGTTAATTGCTTCTGCCCAAAAATCCTTGGACAATCCGGCGTTAAAGAGCATGCATCTAGCTCTTTCCAAGATAGTCCTGTTCATCCGTTCTGCAACTCCATTCTGCTGTGGTGTATGTACAACTGTGCGATGCCTCACAATTCCTTCATTCTCACAGAATTCCTGAAATTCCTTGTTGCAGAACTCCAATCCGTTGTCAGTCCTCAAGCGCTTGATTTCCTTTCTTGTCTGCTTCTCAATTAAGGTCTTCCATTGCTTGAAGTTGACAAACACCTCATCCTTATGCTTCAGCAGGTACACCCATACTCTACGTGAGAAATCATCTATGAATGTCAGCATGTACCTTGCACCTCCCTTTGAAGGAACCTGAGAAGGCCCCCAAAGATCTGAGTGAATGTAATCCAAGGTACCTTTGGTCCTATGAACTGCAGTACCAAATTTCACCCTATGTTGCTTGCCTAGCACACACTGCTCGCAGAAATCCAGTTCTCCAGTCTTCTCTCCGCAAAGCAAACCTCGTTTGCTCAGTTATGACATTCCCTTCTCACTCATATGCCCAAGTCGCATATGCCAGAGTCTCGTAGTATTATTGACTGACGAAGAAACCGCTGCAGTACCAGAAACCGTGTTTCCCTGCAATATGTAAAGGCCGTTCCGCTTTTCTCCCTTCATGATAAGCAATGCACCTTTGGAAACCCGCAGAACTCCATCTCGAGCTCTGTACTCACAACCATTCTTGTCCAGAGTACCAAGCGATATCAGATTTTTCTTCAGATCTGGAACATGACGCACATCTGTTAGGGTCCTTACTATCTCATCATGCATCCTGATACAAACTGAGCCAATTCCTACAACCCTGCAAGAAGCATCATTTCCCATAAGCACCTTACCACCATCAAATTTTTGGTATGTGGTAAACCAATCTTCTCTTGGGCACATGTGGTAGGAGCAGCCACTATCCAAAATCCATTCAGAGCTTAGTAAAGTTTCAGCAACGTTGAGAACAAGCCCACCATCAGACTCATCCTCAACAATTCCTGCGACATCATCCCGTTTCTGATCAGAAGTTTCATCTGCATCCTTCGCCTTTCCTCGTTTCGAACAATTCCGTCTCCAATGCCCCTTTCCACCGCACCGAAAACATTTGTCACCATTTCTAGGCTTGGTTCGAGACTTCGATCGGCCTCTACTCCTTCCCCTTTCTCTTGGTCTCCCTCTTGCCACCAATCCTTCCCCACTTTCACCATCGTTGCTGCCCAGGACATGTTTTCTCAACTCGTTGGAATTCAATGAGGCCTTCACATCCTCTATTGAAATCGTATCTCTCCCGTACAACAAAGTAGTAAACAAGTGCTCAAAAGATTTTGGCAGAGAACACAAGAGAATTAAAGCTTGATCCTCATCATCAATTTTAACATCTATACTAGCGAGATCCAGAATCACCTTATTGAAAAAATCAATATCTTGAGTAATAGATGTACCTTCCTTCATTCTCAATGTGTATAGTCGCTGTTTCAAATACAGCCGATTTGTCAGGGACTTTGTCATATATAGACTCTCCAGCTTCTTCCATAAATCTGCTGGCGTACTTTCCGTGGCGACCTCTCTCAGTACGTTATCCGCCAATGATAACACCAGAGTACCGTAAGCCTTCGCCACGAACTCATCCTTCTCTTCGTCCTTCAACGTTTCCGGCAAGAAATCTCTGCCCTTTAACGTTCTCTGTAACCCTTGTTGACACAGGAGGGCGTGAACCTTCATTTTCCACAGCCCAAAGTCGTTCTTCCTATCGAATTTCTCTACCTCGTACTTCATTCCTGACATCTGATCCAACCTGCTCCGATACCAGTTTGTTGAAACCCAGGAGGATCTATTGCGGAAACAATGAAATAATAGCAAAGTAATTCAATGTAAAGTGACAACAAGATTTAACGTGGTTCGGCGATGTGCCTAATCCACCCGACAAAGAAAAGGAATTTTATTGATCTCAAATCAAAGTGCAAGTACAAACTTGAATCCCACAAATCTCACGAAAACACCTAACACCCTCCTTCTAAACTCCGTCTTGAGAGAATTATTCAAAAGCAGTAAAGAAGCCCTTGTGTTATGTTCGTGATTTTTCTTCGAAAGAAACAACTAATATTTATAGTCAAAAAGACTACTTTACCTAGGACTAGAAAACCCAATAAAAGAAGGAGTCATAATTCTAGTCAAACTTGATCTCCTTGTCAAACTTACCTCAATTTCAAGGCAAAATCAACATCTCAAAATACATAATTCATATCCAAATATTACCCAGCTTTAGCTCTTATATTGGCGTCACATTTCCTCTCTCTCTCTCTCTCTCTCTCTCTCTCTCTCTCAAGGCAAGAATGTTGTATGGATGGATTAATTCTCTATTTATTTTGTTTCACCATAATAATGATGCATGTGTGCACACATTCTTCATTCATATTTCCAAGGGGGGGAAAGAAAAAAGTTAAATATTTTGACAGTAGTTTCCATTACTGGATACACAATAAAATTACATAAATATCAGATTTCTTTTAAAAGATTTTCATCTAAAATTCAATAGTAGAATAAAATGAAATATCGGTATTAGACAGATGGAGTATTAAATACAATGACAACGACTAAACTTAGGAAATAATTTGCAATACTAATTTGAACAAGCGAAGGGGTAGAGGGTGTGAGTGGAGTAAATAGGAGCCATAAATGGGCAGTGGATAAGTGAAAAGGACATGGGAAGTGAAAAAAGAATTGGCCCTCAGTGCCTCATGTATGGGTCACAGGGCAAGCGCAGGGGGATCATGGGCATAAGCAACGCTTGCAGTCAACCAGCTTCGCAGTCAACAAACCTATAATTAGTTAACTCATTTATTATTACTATTATTTTTTTTCTAATTAAGTAATTATTTTTATTACACGTAATAATGACAATTATTATGAGTTGAAGTGAATAATATACTGATTGTACTAGTTAACAATTATATACAAAATATTATAATGCCAATAGATAATATATATATATATACATATACATACATAACTCATTTTGTAGCAAAAACTGCATCTATCAGTCAAATTGAGCTGTAGGGCAAAAAGTAAGTGTCCGTCTGGTTTTGTTTTCAAACATTATTTTTATTTTTTCTTAAAAATAAAAATAGAAAACTATTAATTTCTCTCTTATTTTTACAGATATTTTCATTCTCAACATATTTTATCAAATACACTCTTACGCTCTCTCTCTCTCTCTCTCTCTCTCAATTTTCACACTTTATTACTCTTATTTACATGATTTTTAATACAAAAACACAACAATATCCAAATACAACTCATTTTTA
Organism: Jacaranda mimosifolia; assembly: GCA_018894105.1. NCBI lineage: Eukaryota > Viridiplantae > Streptophyta > Magnoliopsida > Lamiales > Bignoniaceae > Jacaranda > Jacaranda mimosifolia. Next base: position 39,857,035 of record CM032123.1, read on the forward strand.
ACCTTGTATAATCATTTAATTTTAAACAAAATATTCAAACAACATTTCATTTTTAAAATCATATTTATAACTAACTTTTTACTATTTGTTTTACCATAAAATGAAAATAGCTCCACAAAACAACAACCCCCCCCCCCCCCTTATGGTATGCAATCTCATTTTATAACTTAAGAAATTTAGTTAGTGTCCCATATCAATGAAATAAATAAATTGTAGTCTTTATATATAATCTTAGGCAATCCTCACCTCATGAGCTAGCTTTTGGGGTTAAGTTAGGCTCAATATCCATTCTTTAACAGGGTATCAGAGCCACCCATTCCCGATATTGGGTTAGCTAATGTTGTTGGGCGGCCCATTATGTCATTCCATACTCCAAATGTTCATTCCTGGCACGTGCGGCGGGTGTGTTAGTGTCCCACATTGGTGAAATAAATAAATTATGATCTCTATATATGGTTTTGAACAATTCTCACCTCATGAGCTAACTTTTGGGGTTGAGTTAGGCTCAAGTTCCATTATTTAACAAATTTTCATAAAGACTAATGTACTCTTTCATTCCTAAGATGAAAACAAAGTGAGCCGAAAATATTATATATATTTTAATTTTTTATTAATTTTAAATTTGTGATTGAATTTAGTCTAATTAATTAATCAACAAAACAAATTGAGGTTTTATATCTCTCTCTCCCCCCCCCCCTTCTTCTTCCTTTTTTTTCTCTTTACTGCGGGCGGGCGGGGGCGGGGTGACGTGGGTTGTTTACAATGTTTCTGGGCCTTGAACCTGTCACTGTCAGGTCCGTGAAGACAGCCCACTGGCTCTCCATAAAAAGCCCATCTCTTCTCTTCACTTTTCTTCATTCCTTTTCACTCACATTCCCCCCCCTCTCTCTCTCTCTCTCTGCGTGCACTTTTTCTCATGGGGGAGAGAGAAAAGATTGAAAAGCAGAAATTTCCACAGCTACAAGGTATGTGTAAAAACACACACACGAAAGAAGCTACTGGCATTTTCATTTTTCCTTGGTTTGCCAATCTACAACATTATATATACTCATGGGCTTTTCTTGCAAGTTATACAAATTAACGTGACATAATCTGCTACCTCATTTTCTTGGTACTTAGGTACTACTACATTGTTCATTGGTAGTACAGTTATCCAGAATCTTGATTCTGGTTGCTTGATGTTTATCTGAGTGAAAAAAGTTGGATGCAGGCTCTAACTCTGGTGAAAACATTGAGTTCCATGGAAAGGGATCAGGAAGCCTTGAGCAAGAAGATAAAGGCTTGGTGGTCAATGTCCTGGAATTGATCAATCTTTGTTCGTTTTAAGTAGGTGCTATCCTACCTGAGCTTTTCTACGATCCCATTTCTTTTTTTGTTTCCTTTTTTTTTTTTAATTTTTTTTTTTGATTTGTTGTCTCTTATCTTTCTCCCACCCCATGTCTTCTTGACCTTGTAAGACCTTTTCTTGACCTTGTAAGACCCTGTTTTCTGTTGTTAATGTTTCCATTTTGTGTCGTTTTGGATACGACATCAGAATTTTTTGATGTTGGTTTTATCCATTTTCGTTCTTCGTTTCCACCCAACTCACGTTCTCCTTCCTTGTCTATCCCTCCTGAGCTATTAGAATTTGTACCATGGAAAAAAATGGCATCAAGAAACACTAAAAAATTCAGATTTTTGTTTTACATTTGATTTTAGAGATGTAAAAGTGTACTCTAAAGAACTAGTGAGTGTAATTTGATATATACTTGATCTTTATTTTTCTTAGCAGATCTCTTTTAGTATGTTGCAGATTGTGTATTAATATTCTTGTGGTAGGTATGGCCATGAATTTGAATTGTATTAGAGGGTCATATGGGCAGATGTAGACATTCTGTGAAATTTCAGGCCCTCAATTTCGGTGTATTGTACATGTTGTTGGGCTTAAAAGTAGTATGAGAATAAATACTCCTTGCAGAGATCTGTTGGAAATATCAGTCCTCCTTTGTGACTGCTTTCATGTACTACAACTTATACACTGTATTATTGGATCCACCCCACGCCAACCCCCTCCCCTCCCCTCCCTTGGTTTATAGTGTCCCTTTTGCAACAATAAAGGGTTGGCGGGGGGTGGGGGTGGGGGTGGAGGATCAGCCTTTGCATCTGTAAAAGCCACTTTTGGTACTGAACAAACTTTTCTTTTACACTGGGAGGGAACTGAGGCTCTTGTATGTGTGTGTGTGTGTGTGTGTGTTTTATGGAGAATAAGTTTTTGTGCAATGTAAAAATACATATATAATGGTGCGTTCCGTTTTAGAGGAAAGCCTCCATGCAAGTAGGGGTGGACGAAGCAGAAGCCAAATATCTGCTTGAGTAATGCAAAACAAGTGATTAATTTAAGAAAAACATTCATTTCTTGATAACTTTGGTGATTGCTAATAAGTTCAATGGTTCAAAGGACTAAAACTAAGAAAAAGGTTGTAGTTTGGGGTATATTTAAATTTGTTCAATGTTTGTGCAAAATTACACAACAAATATATATATATATATATATATACATACACATACACATACACAAACAACATTCTCCGTAAATTTAATGAATATGAAAAAAATTCTTGAATAACACGTGATCTATTGATCATTCTTAAATTTTAAAAAAAGAATGACAATGAATCAAAAACAATACACTCAGTTCAACTAAAAAATCACATTGACACAAGAAGGGTAAAAACAACCCTTTTTTTACCTTGATAATAACTGCAGAACTCAATCTCTCCTACTATTTATTTTACTTACTTTTTGTTCATTGGTATGTCCACATTATTGTCCCTTTTAGTCATGTCAAATCTCTAAAATTATGGCGAAATTAAGACCCATGATTTGCTTGATGAGCTTTTGAGATTAGTTATATGAGAGTGTTTCAATGGAAATTAGTCAAGCCATTATTTTCAAGAACATAATGATGGTGTCCCCAAGTTGGGCAGTGAAAGCTATAGACAAATTTACCTGTACGCAAACATCTTAGTCCTTTTATTTGGATTCATTCAATAATGTTTATGGGTTATTAGGGAATCTAATGTGATCACAAGATCTTCCTATGATTTACTTTAACAGCATGTCCAAATTGGATCATAATAAGATTTGGGATTGGACCATTTAAATTATTGTCAAATTTCACATCTAATTGAGATGTGGATATATGATAATCTCTTTCATGAATTAGTATAATCAATCCATCATATTCATATTTAACGAATTTTCAATCTTATAACAGTAATATAAAGAAAATTCATAGTACGGTAATCTTATAATTTGAATATTAAATGACACATAATTCTGTAATAGCAAATATAAGAAAAAAATAAATAAATATTATTGTTTCACTTTTATAATGGATTAGAGTAGCCAAAAGCCAAAAATGAGGAGGAAATCTTTATACTAACCTCCATTATGTGCACTTATTCCCAATCTTGTGACCCTCAATGATCTTCCCATGGTGGGTTAGTAGGGTTTAGTGAAGGGCAAATGTGTCCATTTTATTTATTGAAATGACCATAATATCCTTAACATGTACATCTAAATCATCACCAGTGGATATTTTTGAATAATAAATTAAAGGTATACATACATATAGTATAATAATAAAAAAATGACAATTTCTCATGATTAGCCTCATATGCTAATTTTAGTTCCTTGTTAGATGTATGCATCCAGCATTTGGGGTCCATTTTTGCCAGGCTATTTTTCATCTTTTGGTAACAAAGTAACATGGCTTCTTCAATGGGACTTTTACACAAAATCATTTCCCTGAAGACCCTGTAGAAAAGTAAGGCATTTTATCACTCTTTGTCAAAGCCAAGGACACACTCAATAATGCCTTGATGAATACTTTTTACTGTTTTTACAATTTTGACTTACACGCGTTTGATTTTGTTTTTTGGGAGCATTTTCATTTTATGGTGAAAAGGAATAATGAAGAGATAGTTATAAATGTATTTTTGAAAATAAAATATTATTTGAAGGTTTTGTTTAAAATGTAATGATTATGTAAGGTTGAAAATGAGTTGTATTTGGAAAATATAGTGTTTTTGTATTCAAAGTCGTGCAAATGTGAGAATGAGAAAATGAAAAGTGAAAATGGAGAGAGTGTAATAGTGTGTTTAATAAAATATGTTGAAAATAAAAATATCTATGAAAATAGAGGAGAAGTTGATAGCTTTTTGTTTTTATCTTTAGGAGAAAATGGAAAGGGATTTTGAAAACAAAACCAAACGGGCACTCAGGGGATGAGCTAATAATTAAATAAATTGAGAGAAATAGCTAAATAAGGCATTTTAATCTAAATCAAAAGGAATTAAAGTCATAAATTAGTTGACATTTGAGTAAAATTTAAATACTAATCATACACTTAAAATATCTAATTTAATTGTTAAGATGAACTTGGTCATGACTTTGTATAGACCGGCCGGGTGTAGCCCAAATTAGCAGGCTTCTAAAAGCCGCTCATGGGCTTTGGACATCCACTAAGTGCAAGACCCAATAGAAGTATCGAGCCCATTATAAATATAAATATAAATATTAATATAGAATAAAAAAAATCTGAAGAAAAAGAGAGAGTTGAAAAGATTTTTAGATCCAGAAATTCCCATTAGTCGATAATTATTTTTTTTAGAGAGCATTACAAATTACAAAATGTTATCCTTTCAACAAAACAATATATTAATCTTATTCTCAAATCAAATAAATTCCTATTCTCAAATCAAATATTAAAGGTATAAACGACACACAAAACACATAAAGTGCACAATGGGGCCATTGCGGGTCGAATACAAGACTTCCCATTTAATAAGAGAGACGGATATCACTTGGACTATATGCTATTAGACAATAATTGAATAAAGGAAAATGTTTAAGACTCGTCGATATAAAAGGACATCGGCATACAAAATTAATTAATTAATTGAATCCAAATAATATTTAACTATTTCACTAAAATTAATACAAATCTTAGGCAACTCTGGACGGTATTGGTGTTATTATCTCTTTGATATTTAGTTGTTTGTACTAATGTTGTCTCAATTAGCGGGATGGAAACCTAATTTGTATGAATTATATATGATTATAATTGTAGTTTGGTTTGCTAAACTAAGGGGGGAAGGGATCTGGCATGTCGATGGCTATGATCTCATTAATTAAATTCGTATCATGGAGTATTATTTGCATTTTGGTAAAATTTTCCAATCCACAATATAACTACATGATGAGGATTTGGCCATTCATAAAAACCTAATTTTTGGTGTTGGTCGGAAAGGGAAATATCTCAATACTTTCACAAAAAATAAATACAATATCTCAAAGATAATATCTCGATATTTTCGAACACAATTTAATATGTTAGAGGACCTACTTCTCTCATTAACTACGGGACAAAATCAAGCTGAGAAAAGAAATTTCAAAAAAATATCACCTAATTAAAATTATATGCTTCAACAAATACTCGTGGCTTTTGAGGCTATACTATCAAGCGAGACCATTGTACCGACTGCATTGGACCATCATGCCAGTTTTTCAAAAATTATGTGGTTCAACAAATAGTCGTAACGTTTACAATTATACGATTATATAAATTTTCTCGAAGAGTTTTGACTTATACCAGATCAAATTTCATATCTCCAACAATTTTCTATTTAAAGAAATAGGATGTGGGGAAGTGAAGTAAACCCAATTCCTTCGGCTTCACTAACAAGCCTACCCTTGTTAATGATACTTATAAGTTGTCCCATTGGTTTCTTACTGTATATGTAAGAAGAGTGGCCACATATATACTAAACAAAATTAGGTGAATGATACCTAATAGGCCAAGAATCATGGACAGCATAAGGTTGACAAGAAGGTAACCTATAATTCCATGTTCATATTCGATTTAATTAGTATTAGATTCAATGAATTTGAGCTTAATTGTTGAGATTTTTTCAAATTTTTAAATATCACATATATGTGGCTTGGGAGAGAGTTAGGCATGCAAGCCCTTATCCGAAGTCATAATTGCATTTAATGAAAAGACTCAGTCTTCATCTAATGGAGATCTTTTTCACTTGAGCCTTTGTTTCAGATAATAACTGAGGCAACATCAACCAATCCAAAAAACGTCGTCTAAGGGCTTAGTTATCAAAGAAAAGAGTACGTAGAAACACCAACGGGGGAGAGGAAAACTGAATGTCACTTTTAATATTGAAATCCCTTCTTACAAAAATAAACTTGCACTAAGTGAGTAAAATATCACTAAAAGCTTAGCAAAAATATAATGTCAAGTGTGAAAAGTTCAACTTAATTCAGTTCAACTATGACCTGCTTGCCAAATGCCACGTATCTACACAATTATCCTAAGGATATTTATAAATATGCAGTTCTCACTTTTCAACCTTCAAATATGAATTAGAGAGCCATAGACTTTTTGTTGGACAAACTGATCGATTATCGTAATATATTTGTATGAATTTCAAGATACAAATTTAATTCGATTTGATTCAAATTCATATTAAACCGTCTATATATAACTAATTAGAAACTTATTTTTTGAATTCACATGATCATAGTTGAACCGGATCCACCCGTCAGCCTGTACTATAGATATATAACGACCCTGGACCGGTGGCAGTGGTTGGATAAGTAATGAATTTATTGTGGATATAAATTGTGGATATGACTTATGGGCATGCACAGGTTTATCAACTGAGGGAAACATGGGAAAGTACGTTAAAATTCTCGACATAATGTGACAGTTGTGACCATGTATGACTAATGGATGCACAAATAAGCTTCCACTACTCCTATATTCAATATTTACCATAATTGCACACTCCTCATTTATAATTATATTAGGACCAGTGCATACTCGATGTGTATGTGTATAAAAATTGAAGCACAAAAAGATAGGAAAAGAATTATGAAAATGCAGACATAACAAAAAAGTTTGCGTACCTCAAAATAATGACAGCAAGTATGAATTGAGTTTTTCAGAAATGAATAATATGTATCTGCAATCACCATATGAATAGGGGACGGTAGTGAGATGATAGTGTGGTTGATAGTTATTGGCGTAGTTATAAGAAGTTTAAATAAAAATTAAGGGCAGTCTCAATACTTGAAAATATACCACTAAAATCCTCCCACTTTATTGATAGTATGTATATGTGTGTTTATCATGAATATATATTGTCGAATTTATGGATAATTCTACAAGTGCACTTAGTGTTTCTTTGAAAGAAAACCTATTCAATTGGCACGTTAAAAGCACAAATAATTCAACGACAGAATTGAAAGAATGGACAGTTCAAAAAGATTAAGGCATGGATACATATGCCCCATTTTGAACAATGGAATGCATAACAATTGTTAGATTATTAGGGATTTTGTCTTAGGCCCCCCCCCCCCCTCCAATTCTTAATATATAATCATTTTTTATGTTCAGATAAAGTGGTATTTGATCCACCAGAATAAGTTTTACATATAAAGTGTGAGGTAGGAGTTCAAATATAGTCTACACTCAATGTGTATGTGTATAAATAAAAAAAAAAGGGGGGCATTTCTTATTTTGCTGATTAATTTAACCTTAATTGTTGGATTTTAATGAAGAAAATAGTGCTATATATATACAGAATTCGAATTTAGGTGGAAGAAAAGAAAAAATATTATTAAATAAAACACAGTTCTTTTAAAAATTAATTCACTGTCCTTTTCCTAATCTTTTTTCTTCTCACCAATCAGTCCCAACTCTAAACATACCATTAGTCTAAGCGCAAATTTCGCCTTTACTTTCAACCATATATTTCGTAGCATTCACTTTGAAATGACAGCGACACTGATATTATAATAAAGTTTCAAAATCAAATTTTGTTGAATTGATAAACACTCTAAAAGTCTATGATTGAAATTGAAACTTGAGTTCTAATAATTCATTCCTTTATTGAGAAATTATTGATTGAATTAGTCAGAGATGTCCTAATTTAAAAATAACTAAACCTAATTGTTTTCTACTTTAAAAAAATGGCCTAGTTGTGTATGTGGGCATTTGAGCTAATTAATATAAGTATTGTGTGGGCTCATTGAGCAATGAATCATTCATTTGATATGACAATATCAAAACTTTTAAATGAAAAGAGTAATTAGAAATAGTTAATTCAAGAAAAATTATCTTAGGTTAAATGAACTTATCTGATCATCAGATGATTATTAGTTAGATTGATAAATGCCAAGTGGCCTGTGGTGCAGCGACATAAGTCTCCCACATTATGTGGGAGGTCAGGGGTTTGAGCCCTAACAGACTCCTGATGTGCGTGTGTACAAAAAAACAAAAACAAAAAGCTAGATTGATAAATTAGTGTGACGCTTCAAACTGAGCCTTTTCAATGTACACATTAAATTTTAGCCAATAGTTGTGATTGATGTCTTAATATTTCACAAGTACGAAGTCTGTAACTTAGATTACATCTAATACATAGATATTTATCTTACGTGTGTAAATTTACGTATTAATTTATTAGTTGTATCTTGGTAGAATGATTTATTTATTGTTTCTTCAATTTGTTCCTATGAGATTACAATTTAAATACACATGGGTATATATATCTCCACCTTCTGTACTTTTTCTAATGAATAGTATATATTGTTGCCTTAATCAATGCGCAGTTTAGAATTTATGTGGAAACTTTTTGTTATCATGTCAATGTTGACAAACCAATTGTATGCGCTACTTCTCAATTATGTATATTTGTTTTATTTTATTTTTTTAAATAAATTAATTATAATACATTATAATTGTATGCTTTAACAGTGTAAATTATTAAAAACTAACTAACTAATAATACTATAATAATCAATAATTAATAAATAACTTCTTGTTAAACACACACACACACACACACACACACACACACACACACACACACACGTAGGAATCAAACTCCACTACCCTAAACCTATATCCTTTTTTATATAGAGTTAATTGTAGTCAACTTCCAATCTATAGTCTCCTTTGAATATTGACCCCCAATCATTGTCAATATATAATTTTACCATCTGAACTAGTTAAAATATGCGCCAACACCACATTTAGTTATTTTTGATGAAATTCGATCAATGAACATTGGGCATGTAAACAGAAGGAAACGAAATATTCTTATTAAATTCCACTGAAAATGAGCAAATGTGGTGTCGGCACACATTTTAACTAGTTCAGATGATAAAATTACACGTCAACAATGATTATGGGGTAATATGTAAAAGAGACCATAAATTGAGGGCCGACTGCAATTAATTTTTTTTTCTATTGAAGACAACTTACACGATGCATAGCTATTTAATGAAAGTAAAGAAAAACATAAAAAAAGAAAATTCAAAGTATGATTTCTACTTTTAAAATAAAATATCGTACGATCCCGTCAGCAAAGAACAGGTCAACGTTCAACAATACTATTGCTAATTGCTCTATTCAGCCAAAGAACAAATCTAAAATTATTTTTATAGATTTCTCTCTCCCCTTCAATCAAACAATAATTATTTTTTAATATGTATGAACTATGTATAGTAAGAGAATAATACACACACACACACACACACACATTGCAACTGACTAATTTTGATGAAATATCTTTTTCATTATTTTCAATTCTTTAGAAAAAGTCTTATGGGTTGGGAAATCATATGTTGTCATGCATTAATGTTCCTGGAATAATTATTATATATAATTTTCACAGTTAATTTTTTGAAAATTAATATTTGGTCAAAATCAAGCAATTTAACAATCAATGAATAATACCTTTCAGAATTGAAAATTGTGGTTAATTAGAAAACTCTTCCCAGCTGGCCACATTACATTAATTATGTATAGTATAATTTTGACCAAATATTAATTGATTGATGAACATTCAATGACGATATAATGTATAGCTTTTAAATTTATAAATTTCAAAATTACCAAAAAAATGAGCACGATCTTATAAGTCAAACTCGAACAATTATTATATATATATATATATATATAGTGAACAACCTTTTTATATTACATACTATAGATTTAATTGAATATTAATTGGCTGATAATTAATATGTAATGATAATGTGCCTTTTTCACATTCATCCAATTTTTTTTAAAGAATTCTAAATTATCTAAAATTAGTAGTTTAACAAAATCGAGCAAGTACAATGGACATTAACCTTCCTTATCATATGTACTGTATAAAATTAATATCTCCCTCTCTATTTTTTTATTTTTTTTAAAAAGAGCATTACAAATGACGAATGTTATCCTTTCAATAAAAAATATTTTTCTATTCTCAAATCAAAAAAAATTTCTAGTTTCAAATCAAATAAATTGAATTATAAACTAAACACATATAAAATGCACAACACGCCTATTATTACGGGTTAAATACAAAACTTCCCACTTAATAGGAGAGACAGATGCCACTAACACTACAAGCAACCAAGCATATCTCCCCCTCTATTTATATGATCCCAATATCACCTTTTTTTTCCTTCAAACCTCTCTATAGATCTTTGTCTGTCATCTAAAACCTTTTCCACCATATTTTCATCAAAACAAAAAACAACAAAAAAGAAAACAAGAAAAAACCATGGTTGTTGCCTCTCAAAACCCTTTGAAAATAGAGAAAATAAGAGATGACATTGAACTCCCAATAATAGACCTTTCATCAGACCGTTCAGAAGCTTCAAAACGCATTGTAAAAGCCTGTGAAGAATTCGGTTTCTTCAAGGTGATCAACCATGGCGTCCCGCAGGAGATTATTGCCCGAATGGAAGAAGAAACCCACATGTTTTTCTCCAAACCCGGCTCCGAGAAACAGCGGGCCGGGCCTGCTGATCCCTATGGTTATGGCTGCCAGAATATAGGGTTCATGGGTGACGTTGGTGAAGTTGAATATCTACTCCTCCAAACTAACCCTCTCTTCATTTCCCACAAGTCTAAGTATATCTCTAATGACCCAAACAAGTTCAGGTACTTATGAATACCATCACTCTTCACCTTCATTGTTAATTTTTCCACCACTTTCTTTTTTTATATTCTTTGCTTTAGTCCACACGTGTCACACACATGCTCGTTTTCTGTTATATAATACACACACACATATATGTATATGTATGTATTTTTTAATATAGATGAGTTCAATTCTTGATTGTGTGTGTTTGTGGCATGGTTGTATTTGCACTACGTGTGTATGTTTTTGTGCATAAGTGATAGATTTCATGTGTGTAGGCATATGGCATGGTTTTAATTTCTAGTATGAAGATATGCTTGCATTTAATATGTGAGGTCATGCAAGACATGCCTCTTAGTTGTTGGCTTGTCTTCATTTAGTGGACATCATCTTTTAGTATTTAAGTCCACTTATTGGAGCATTCTAGTATGGTCCTAACTTCTAGTCTTATGTGTCTATTTATGTTCCACAAGTTTACATTTCATATTTTTGCACTAAATTGAACCAATGTCGACTTTGATATGATGGCAGTTATTGCACGCGTATTTTAAATAATCAAACAAAATTTGATAAATCTTGTCAATATTATTTTATAATAATTACTGGACTACGACGCGCACGTTTTAATTGGGACTGTTGGGAGCGCTCCTTTACCATCCCTCGGAAGCTCCATGTATGTAGCATAGGAGGACAACTTTTTTCTGAACTATGTAGTACTATTTCCACGGGGTCTTGTGTAGCATAATGAATATAACACAGTTGGCAATTTCGTTTTAAGTAGTTGTCCTAAAGGAGTGTGAATGCATACATTTGAATCAAATTCTTGCCAGCCTAAGATTGTTTAGCTTTGTCTCAACCATGTTTGATCCTTATTCGGGAATCCGCCTAAGACCTCTTTGCTTAAAAATCAAGTCATCGTCTGGTGTTGGATTCATTTTTATCTAATCCCTTCTCCTAATATTATGTAATAACCCTTCTTACATAGGACAGTGTCCAAATACTAGTTGTTTAGTTTATTGATGAAACTAACAAGCCTGGAATATGGTACACAAAACTTTAAAGCTCTGCTAAAACTGTTTAAAGTATTACAAATTAATTGATAAAATTTGTGACATCTATCAGACTCTGGTTTTGTGGGACAAATCTTTATTCATATACGTACTAAGATTATAGCTGTCTCATTGCAGCAGTCAGCGTCTTTTGGGTTATATGTGTGTGTGTGTGTGTAAATTTGAAGAGTGAAAATTGATAGAGACGATAATACAGTGAATGTGTACTCTTACAAGAACAAGTAGAATGAAGTAGATTAGAATCAGATTAGTGACAAGTCAGATACGCAAAGGACCAATCAAATCACTAGATTTTAAAAAGTAGAAGCTTTCCCAGATATGGGGAAGTCCTATACGACCATTCTTATACTTAGTACTAATTACCAACCCTCTTAAACCATAATTATAGTCATTAATGCTAGCAACCAACATGTTGCAACATAGTATTTTTTGTAAGTATATGATTTAATTTGGTGATGCGGCAAAAAAAGTCTCCAAATTACAAAATTTTAAATCAAATTGTTTTTCTGGAGCTGAACGAGGAAAAAATTTGTACAGTTCTAGAGATATTGTTCATCTATATCTATGTTTATGTGACATAAATGTGGAGGTAATTGATTCTACACGTTTGAGTTTTTATTTCAATTGTATAGCATTTAATTCTTGTACAACGCTGACCAAAATTAATTGGTTTGTGTAAGAAATTTTCAAATGTTAGATAATCAACTGAATTTCATTTTTTATTTTATATTTTCTTGGTCAAAAATTTGTACATTGTTGACAGCTCTGCAGTGAGTAGCTATGTTGAAGCTGTAAGGGAGTTGGCATGTGAAATATTGGATCTCATGGCAGAAGGGTTATGGGCCCAGCCCACCTCAGTACTGAGTCGGCTAATTAGGGACCCTGAGAGCGACTCACTCCTCAGGCTAAATCACTATCCACCGGCTGACGTCATCGACACGTCAGCCACCAAGATTGGCTTTGGGGCTCATACTGACCCTCAGATCTTGACCCTCCTCAAATCCAACTGCTCAGGGGGCCTCCAAATCTCACTGGAGGATGGGGTGTGGGTCCCCGTCAACCCCCATCCAGATTCAGCCTTCTGTGTTAATGTGGGTGATGTGTTACAGGTGCCTTATCTAAACATATAATTATTTTTTTTATTTTTAAATTTTTTTTGTTGTTCCTCAGTCATACATGGCAATCATAGTTATCCTTGAAAAGATAAGTTAAATTGATTGACAGATACAGTTGAACTGAAACTGAAGTGAAATGTAATATCATTCACCAGAACTGATTAATTGTTCAGTCTTTGGAGGGCCCTTTTCAGTTCTCATCCAATGAGCATGCCCATCTTCAATTCCTGGCCAATCCCACTTAGATTTGACCACGAAAAGAATTATTATTCTTTGCTTTTGTCCACCAATATTTTGAGTTTGTGATTGGTAGTAGTTCAAGAACGTCCCAATTTCAGCGTCTGCTAAGCAATGTAATTCTTGTAAGACTAATAAGAATCATGTCTGAAATTTTTGTCAGGTTATGACAAATGGGAGGTTTCTAAGTGTAAGGCATAGGGCAATGGTGAATTCTTGCAATTCAAGAATGTCAATGGCATACTTTGCTGCACCATCTCTGAGTGCTACCATAAGTCGCCTTGAGGGATTGGCCACACCCCACAAGCCTCCACTGTATCGAAGCTTTACTTGGGCTGAATACAAGAAAGCTGCCTACACGAGAAAACTAGAAGACAGCCGACTTAATCTTTTCAAAGTGCAGCCAGATGATGAACACAGCGATAACTGATGCTGAGTCTATAGACCAAAAATGAGTACTTTCTGGTTTCATGAGGAGATGTTTACTTACGGGTTATCAGATTTAGTAAAGAGACTTTGTTTTTTGCTCTTTCCCTCTCATTTTTGTGATGGGATGTAATTTGATCTCGATGGAAATGGAAGTTTTAATGAAAAAAGGGCACAAAGATGCCAAATCAGAAGCTCTAAGTTTCAAATCAGTTATCTGCTGATAGCAATAATGAGTTAGTACATGTCAACATTTACTAGTTCCAATTTGAAACGAATGAGTAGAGAATCAAGTTCCTCTCAAATAAAAAAAAAAAAAAAAAAAAGAATACAGAATCCAGTTAGCTTATATGCTAACTGAACAAGGTTGCACTATTACAGTCCAGTTTTATACAGCATTATGGGATCTGGCAGCAAGACGGGAGCACTTTCTTCGCCCATTTTTGAGCCCGCAGACACAATTCTCAAGCAGCTCATAATCCTCATTCCAAAACAAAATGGAGGCCAGTTCTGGATGATCTAAGAGCATTTTTGAGGTCAGGTATCCAGCAATTGTCCATGTCTGGTGAAGTCGGGCTTGTTTCCCAATAAACCTTCCGTATTTTGTGTCATAATATTCCGGCCACTGATCCACCGGAAGCCTTTTCTCAGCTAAAGCAACTGCCTTCCGAGCTAACTCTGGTCTTCCCATCTTAATGCATGCCAATGTGAACTGAAACGTGGAATAGAAAACATCTATTATGAGATGAAGACCTATATGGAATTGTTGTGTATAAATTCTATTAATCAACTAAATTTGGCTGCTCTGGTTAATTGCTCAGCCCAAAAACGAAAATTGGATTTAGCCTCTGTTAAAACCATACCTGCCAGAGAAGCGTCGGCCATGATCCACCGTTGTGATATGACCATGGGCTGCAGAAATATACATTGTTCAAACTTCTGAAAAGCATGTTTTTGAGTATAACATGATAAATCAATGTGCAGAATGGTATTCCATTTTCTTACGTATTCTTAGGGTCGCCTCCGGTGATTATACGCCACTCCTCGTCCTCCAGAGCAGGGTAACAAATCTTGAGAGGCATTTGTGCCACGAGATCATCCCATTTCTCCTCGATCAAATTCAAAATACCTTCACTCTGTTTGGAGGTGCTCAATGATGAAACAATGGCCCAAAGATTTCCAAGAGTGAAAAATCTGAAGTCCATATGAGCAGGTTGCAAATTGCCAATAAAATAGCCACCTGTCTCGGGGATCCAATCTACAAGCCAACCAGGTATTTGATCTGGATAGATATTGAACTTATTGATCGCCTCTGTGGAGTATTCTTCTGTCTTATAACGGTAGATCTCATTAATTTTCTTCATATCCACCCAATAATACTCTCTGATATGAAATGAAAGTGCACTGAGTCGGTTATTGATGGCCACGACAAGGTTTTTGGTTGAATCATTAATAATGAGCATCTCACGGGAGCAGCGCAAAGCAGAGTAAAATAAAGCCTGCAAGTACAAACAAAGTCAATTAATTTACAGATCACCTTGAGAACATGAGTGCCTGCTCTGCCAAATTTGGATTATCATAATTCATGATATGGAAATGACCCCTCTTGACTCGGTTCCCTCTTTTTTTTTTTTTTTTTTTTTTTGTCCTTCTCCTTTTAGGGAAAATCTATTAGAAAATTCTTGAACAATAGAAAGCAGTTAAGATACGTTAAAATTGTTTTTCCCTGATCAGCAATAAAAAGTTAATACCTCCATGGTCAGCATCAAGTAAGCACTAAGCAGAGATTCAGAAAAGTTTTTTGTTTTAAGGTCACAGCCTATATCTTTAGATCCTGACCTCAGAGGCCATAATACATGCAAAAGTACATAAAAGTACACACTTGTACATGAAATGAGATGTAAACATGATGTTCATTGGTCTGTTTTAGTAATATTTGTCAACCACTAATATTTCTAATATGATTAATGGACAGAGAAACTCAACATACCCCCAAGAAGCAGCTGCAAACTGTGGATGATGAGGAAATAGTTCATTTTCAAACATGCAATCATGTGGAATATGACAGCACCTAATTTATTTCAAGTTTTCTCACACATAAAATTGATACCACGGAATGGCATTTACTCACTTGGATCTCAAGAGGGTGGCCGTGGATACCCATTCTTCGGTCAATCATGCAGGAACCATCAGTGACCAAGAGAGTAGGAAACATGTCAAACCCATCAGTTAAACACAAATTTAGTATCAATCTTATACCGGTCTGCACATCCACTCTCTCCTGCAATGTGTAGTCACCTGTGACTTTCCCATAAGCTCTCAATAAAATAATCCACCATAGTCCTGTCCAAGTTATGAACATAGATATGAGAACCACAGAACTATTTTTGCTTTCGCCATCACACTATTACATAATTGATTAAAACAAGCAATTCTTAAAAATCAACCCAATGGATTCTAGAACAAATTCTGACAATGCAGCATATAAAAGATATGCTGATAAGCCATACCAGAATCAACAGGTGCAACTCGTCCAATAGCTGATTCACCAAAATCCGGATCTGAAACATCCTCAAATTCTCCATCTCGTCCATCGAGAGGCACAGTTCTAACTTTAAAACTTGCTGGCATCAACCCTTGCCCAGGGCTGTAGCAGTCTACAGTTTTTTCCCAACTCTAATTGCAAATGAGATGAAAATTTAAGTTAGATTTCACCAAAACAATGCATTGGATAAATCAACTTATCTACCAACAACCTGAAAGAGCATTATCAAAATGATAACCAAAGGTGTCAGATAGACCAAAATTCCAGATGACAAAAATATCAGAAATTACAAGAGTGTATCCAGTCACCTGTAGCTGCAGATTGTGGAGTAAAAAGTTCTTGACTATTTCTCCCTCTCCATTAAGCAGAAACGCAAGGGCTGATGGAACAAAATCACGAATGAAGACCTGGTCATAATTCAATGGCTGCTTATCAGCAGGATCAGCAGCGGCTACAGTCCCCACAGGGTTTCCACAATAGTTCACAACAGCTCCTCGAAGCAACTTCCAAGCCTCTTTCTCTACCTCAGATACATGTCTTCCAAGGGTCGATTCCAAAACCTCTGATTTACTTAACTGATTGTCATTTGCATTTGAACCATCATTTTCCTTGAGCTCATATTCCTTTTCTTTTCCTTCATCTTTTCCCACCAAATCTTGACCCTCTATTCTCTCAATTACCAAAGGCTTCACATTGAAACCGCCTTGAATATATATCTTCTCAAAGCTATTCTCATTTACATGGGATTCAACAGAATTTGAATGGTTCCTAATATTTGATGCTACATTTGCTATTACACTTCCAAACTTATGGTTCTTCTCCAACCCATTAGCTGTAAAAACCCTAGCTTGACCCCAATTTAAACCAGAGCCACAAAAACCCCTCCGGTTCGAGTCTGTAACACTCCTAAATCCTAATAACTTATTACCATGACAACAATTTGTGTTCATCACACAATACAATTTCGACTGTGATTTCAGCAAATTATATTCAGTAAAATGACTACGCTTCAGAAGTGGGCATCCAAAAATGGATGAATGCCTTCCAAGAATCAGAACACTGCAACAGGGCCTCATACTGGAAATTCCAATACAACTCCCAGTGTTCATTT
This sequence comes from Jacaranda mimosifolia, assembly GCA_018894105.1. Lineage (NCBI taxonomy): Eukaryota > Viridiplantae > Streptophyta > Magnoliopsida > Lamiales > Bignoniaceae > Jacaranda > Jacaranda mimosifolia. The sequence goes on from CM032123.1 coordinate 39,874,518, forward strand.
TTCTTGACAATATCTTAAAAAGCAGCCAAAGAAAAAGTCTTCTTCTCCTAATTAATCAAGACTCAATTTTTGACCCAAAGACACAATTATCTTTTGTAATTTAACCTAAAGATTTGATTTTTACACTTAGGAACTCAGTTCCTACAGGTGATTTATACCTAAGACTTGAATTGTATGCCTAATCTATAGCCTCAATATACTTTAATATGCTATTGAGCTCTCAAGAATGAGATTAACTAGTATGTTACAATAATTATGTATATACAGAGTCTGTTAATTTCGAAAAATGTAATTAACAGATACTTATAATACCTAAGTATAAATTAAACTACAAGATATAAAAGTAATAAATAAGAAGAAATGAGACTTACAGTTTAGATTTTCAGAGAAAAGTTTGCAGAAGAACCGGGCAGCTGAAAATGGGGAGGTTGCAGGGGTTTATATAGACGCAGGTGGTAGGAAGGTTCAACGAACTGGTGCGTATGGTACAAACAACAGAAACGTATAAATGAACGGGACTTCCATTTTTAACCTCACATGTGCGCGTAGTGATTTTTTCAACAGAAACAAAATATTATTTATAAAGAAAATTAATCTTAAGAAATTATTACATAAGTGCCCGTTTGGTTTTGTTTTCAAAGACATTTTTTTTTTTTTTTGAAAATAAAAATATAAAGCTATCTTCTCCTTTTATTTTTACAGACATTTTTATTTTCATCATATTTTTCCAAACACACTATTGTACTTTTTATTTTTTATTTTTTCTTACTCACATTTATACGATTTTTAATATAAAACACTATATTTTCTAAATACAACTCATTTTCAACTTTAAATAATTATTATATTTTAAACAAAATCTCCAAACATCATTTCATTTTCAAAAATACATTTATAACTAACTTTTCCCTATTTTTTTTACTAAAAAATAAAAATACCTCCAGAAAATAAAACAGCCCCTAAATAAATTAATGTTTATATAAATAGATAATTTTAGTAAATATATAAAATATAAATCACTCAACTCTTTATGAAAAAGTTTAAGACAATTTTACGTAATAGACATTTTATGGTATGACAAATCCAAATAGACAGACAGATATTGCTTGTCTATGTGTTCCACAAAATTGTGGGAAACAAAAGTAAAGAAAAGTGGAGATACGAAAATATCTGGAAGACTTATCCATTATCCAAGGACAGTATTGTCATTTAAACATTAGTATTTGAATCGGGTCAGAATAGTCGGTTCTGACACTGACCTTAAAAAATGTGTGGAAATCCAGGCTGGCAGGGGGCAGACTTCTTTTTGGATTTTATTTAATATCACGACAGAATTTTTATGACACGCTTATTGTATGTCTTTTGGAGACTATTACAATCTGAAGTGGGCTCCTAATGAGTGTTGCGAATTTGTAGACTTTAAGGAAAGCCCAATTTGTGGATTAATTTGTTCTGGGCCCAATAGATCCAGTCAAGGCCCATTTAAATTAGCAAGATGAGAAGTTCACAAGGCTTTGAAATATCATGATGGAGCTGTGTATGTGGGCTCTTACAAGTGGGAGATATGAAGGCATAAATGGGCCCAAATGCCATACAAGGGCCTAACAGGCCCAACAACAAATGCTTTGGTGCCCAAATTTTTTATGAACAAAATCATTTGGCCATAAACGTCAAAGGAGTGCAATCGAGCCGAGTTTGGGCAAAATTTTCAAGTTTGAGCTCGAGCTTGACGAACCTAAAATTTTTAAACTTGAGCTCAACTAAACAAAAATTCAAGTGCGGCTTGGCTCAGCTTGATAAAGCTCGAATTAGCAAATGAATTGTAAGAAACTGCAGGCTCGAGCTCGATTGGAACTCGAAATAAAAAATAATAATAATATAATATATATTTATTAATAAAATAAAAAATAATATTTAATTATATACTTGTTCCCAAGCCAGCTCGTGAGCCTCAAGTCTAAATACAAACGACTCGAGATCAGCTCAAAATAGAGGTCGAGCTCGAACTGTTTGCACCCCTGTGTCAAACAGTATTATAAAAGTAGTGCCAGAACAGAAGGCGCTTCTTAAATCTTAATGATATCCTTTTTCATACACTTGAAATGGATTTTCTACCCTAACAGTTCCCCCAGCTATATATTTCAGAAATGGTTTTTTTTTTTTTAATAATTTTATTGCAGATATTGTTTTTAGTTTAATATTAGAATATTCTATTAATTGCTTATTGGCCCATCTCAAAGTGTTTCCAGCTTTGCTATGATATTGCTAGCTATTGCATGAGTACTATAGGAAAATTGACTTAAAAAGAATCTTTGAAAAAATAAAAAATAGCATCAAGTCAAATTTTGATGGTAGAAGTAAGAAAATAGCATTGTACCAATTAATTCTAATAATTATGGCCATTATGGAACTTTAGACTCCAAATTGTTAAATATATACTAGTGTTTTTAGTATATGTGCATAATTATTTAGAAAATGTAAAAACTATTTATAGTTTAGTGGTACGAGAACCTAACATTCTTAAGATCAAAGAATCAGATAAAAAGAAAGAGATAGAGTAAAAAAGTTTATTCTATAAAAATTTATTTATTTTTACTATATAAAATTCCGTCAAAATCTCTCTTGCCAAACGCACAACACTACGTGCAACTTGCAGGTTTCACAATTATATATCACATTTTATAAATAAATCATTCTTATATTTATTAAAAATATATATATATATATATATATATGCACTTTCCAGAAATTTCAGTGTCTTTTTAGTCAAATTTCTTCACGTTGAATACGGAGTTACTAGTAATTAATCTACGTAAGCAATGATACCATTATTGAGACCACACGCACTCTTCAAATCCGACGAATCCAATACCTAAGATTGTGATTTGATTATTCCTTCTTTGACCCCTTTGTTTTTTTTGAACTTATTATTATAATCTCCATTTTTGATAAGCAAACAAGGGATTACACTGCAAATTAATTAAATAAACCCACTAATTATTTTTTTACTTTATTTTTTGCTATGTCAAATCGAGTTTGTACAGCTACCGTGTCGGTTCTTGAATGGGATATAATTATATTAATCAAATTTGTGATTAATAATTAAATTGGATAATCATAACTAAATCAACGTAATCTCCTTTAGAATGATATGTTAGTCCTAATTTGCTGTTGAACCATCCACTATTTGAAGTAAACGAGTTGACCAAGTAGGAAATTTAATTTGAGTCTTTGACTTAATTTATTAATGTTTGGAGGAGGCTTAATTTGAAATGTAGACATAAATTTGTCTAGTTCTAGAGGGCGACATTGTTAGTTATTTCTTTTCAATAAAAAAGTTTGACATAGATTAAATAAGTTGTGAAGATTAATATTAGTAGATTGGTTAGGCTAGAAACTCAAATGGACTAATTTTCTAAGATCACAAAAGAATAATAAGTATAATGTGTCAACTAGTGCAAATTATAAATATACTTATATATATGTAGAAATGAGGTACTCGAACATTTCACTGGACTATGCCCTGATGCATATACTTATTTTTTTAGAATTCTCATTTTACAAATTTGGAATGAGAAAATACTATCGTTTCGGTGAATTCAATTGAGCACCCTCGTCCCTTAGCCCCCTTTCATGTGTTTCTTCTTAGTTCTTGATTAGGGTTGAGTGCATTAATCAAATTTGGGCAACACATCTCGAAAGGTTTTTTCTTTTCTTTTTTTAATTCATTTATACACACACGCACATCATAAGTTTATTCGAGTTTGAACTCCTAATCTCCCACATTATATGTGAGGCTTATGCCATTGAACTACAGGCCACTTGGCACATTTCGAAAGTTTAAACGCGATTTTAGGAGTTAGTTCTATGACATATACATATACTAGAAGGTACTTGTAAGAATGGACAACCTTATAGGGGAAAGTTATAGCTAGCATTTCCTAAGTATGTTACGCCTTGGCAAAACATTCTCTACAAATAAAGGGGGGTGGCCAAAGTTTTGGGAATAGATAAAACCCTTCATTAATTAGTTCCAAATTAACTTGTGGCTGCGAGTGTTTTGAAAACCATAGTTGGACGAATTGAAACCTCGTTTTCAGGACAGACCTTCACGCAAAGCAAATTAAATGAGCAGTAAAGGGAAGAAAGGATGTGATTAAATCTTAGAGACCAATTACAGTACCACATCAATCAACTCGAAAAATTGTACTAAATGAGCACCTGAAAATGTACGTTTTTTTTGGTAATAATGTGGATATATATGGGCTCTGATTGAGTTGTGGATGATATCATGTGATTGATTAGGCGTGCAAACATGCTGCTGAGGATTGACTGATACATTTTAAGGACAAGCTTTCTTCTCTCTAAAAGGAAAAATATTAATCATGGGCATTTTAGCCATTCAAAATTTGATTTTCTTCCACGTTCGGATAGGATGATGTAGTTAGTTTCAAATTGAATATTCAAATAATATAGTAGAAGAGAAGTGAATTCGTGATATGAAATACAAATGAATCGTTAGAGGTATCGATTGTGTTTTTTTTTTTGAAAAAAATTTTAATAGTTAATTAGGCCAAAAAAAAAAAGAAAATGATTGAAAATGCATAAAAATTGCGCTTGAAGCGGAGAGAATTTAAAGTTGTTTGTCAAAAAATATTTTAAATGAAGTATTTATGCAAGTAGAATAAAGAAGAAGTTGTTATACTGTGAGAATACCTCACTAGTATAATGGTTGAATATATCAATTTTTCATATATTGAAGAACTGACTAAATAATTAATGTGTAGAGTTGTTAAAAGAAAAAAGAAAGTGAAACTATAAATGCGAATTTTTATTGCAGATGAATATTATTAGAAAATTTATATATATATATATATATATTCATATTTAATGTTCTTGATAAAGCACAGATACACAAACAAAAGAATAGATACAATTCAATGATTAAACAGTCACTGACCAATTGATTAGATGATAAACTTTCATATTCATATATATATATATATATATATATATGAAGTTTGACGTTCAAACTTAATAACTCAATGTATGCATGCGGGTCTACAAACATGCACACACATAAAAGCATTCAAAATGCTCATATGTTTAGTTTGAGTAACATCCCATTTTTCCATTATCACTAAGGCAATGTTTAGATGTATTTGAGAGCATTATATTTTGGGAGTAGGGTGGAAAAATATGTGGAAAATGAAATTTTGTTTAATTACATTTCGGAGGAAAGATATATTTTACTGTAGATCTCTTTTTCATGTAAGTTTGTATGATTAATGTAGTCACATCAAGTTTTTATATTATTACATGTTATTCTTATAGTGATATAATAATTAAAAAATATATATTTCTATTACAATATGAATTTTAAGAGAAATATTTATTTATATTTTAGAAATATTTCCAAAAAATAAAAAATTCTCCAAAAACATATTTAAAGAAAAAAATAAAAAACTAAGGGGGTGTTTGGTTTTATTTCCAAACCCCATTTTCACCATTTTTACTATTCTATAAATAGAAATCATCACTTTTTAAAAATTCACCCAACATAATTTTCATTTTCATTTTCAAAATACATTCTCCAACAATCTATATATCTCTTCCCAGTAATCTATATATCTTCTCTCTCTATTCTATTATTTCTATCTCTCTCCACATACAACCTATTAAAATTAATATAATCATTACATTTTCAAATACTTCATCCAAATACATTTTTATTTCCACATCACATCACATAACTAATTCTCACAATTTTAAAAATAATGTAAATAAAAATTGGAAATGGAAATAAAACCAAACGGGCCCTAACTAATTGATTTGGTATTGGTCGTCCCTTTGGAAAATGTGAAATGCCTTTATTAGGTTTATCAAAAACCAGCACATACAACCAATAAGGGCACCATATATATACATACATTGCATTGGCTTACATGGTTTGGGGTCCCTTAATGTCATTCAAAGGGCACTTTTTTTATCGTACACCAACCATATTTTCAAGATTTGATTGATAGCAAAATACCACTTTTCAGATGCCACTGTGGTCCCACCTTATGTGGGTCCCAAATCATTTCAATCGTGGACATCCACGTGTCGCTTGTCAAAAGTCTTGATGCAGATGAAGTCAATGAGAATGGTCCAAGTGGTGCACAAGAGGACTTCGAAAGAGAAGAAAATTCAAGAAAAAGCAAAAAAATTGCAACTTTTGATTGAAAGAAAAATCAACATTATTAACTGTGGTGGAATCCAGTTGTACCCTGCATTGCTTGGTAGGTACATTTGTGGATGGATAGGTACATACACGATTGCAGGCCTTTTCGTGTGTATCTACGTTTTGTAGATTACATTAGTAACAAGTGTCGATGGCAAGATTAATTAGAGGGTGTTATCGGGTTTGAATGTGTGATAATAATCATGACTTTATAAAGTGAAGTTAATTTTAGCTTAGAGAGTTGGTTCACTTGGTGCTCTTTTCTTGCTTGTTTTTCCCACCTCATGTAATCATGGATTGTTACCTATAATTAAGATGTTATTTTAGTAAATTTAGAGATCGTGTAAAAATTTTAAGATAAGAATAACAATAAAACTTTCATATTTCGACGAACAATAAAGTTATAATAAGAATGAGAAATTTTACAACGTTTTATCATTCTAGTATCAAGTATTTTTTACAAAACATCCACTATACTATAGGTGGGTTGAGTTGGGTTTGGTTTGGGCTTATGTGAGTTGGGTTCAAAAAGAATTTTATGTGGATTAAAATAGATGGGTTGAAAGTAAATTGGGTCGGATTTGAAATTATTCCAATAGAAAACAAAAAAATATTAATTTAATTTACTTATTCCAAAAAATTAATTCAAAAGATCATAGTAATATTATTATACCTTTTACACTTTATTTAATATATAATTTTAGAATATAACGAGCTGATTTATTAAATTAATTAAAATTTTTGAATGGACCCATTTTAAATCCAAGTTTAATACAATTAATCTAAAGTCCAACTCGCTCAAACCCATTTTTGAAATATTGAGCCTAACCCACTTGGGTTGAGTCCATGAATTCTAGCTCAAATTAACACCCATACACTATAGTACCATCACTGCATTAGAGTTTAACTACCAAATCGAATGAATTTGTACGATTTCCCTACACTTAGGAAACTCGAATAAAAACATCAAATTATGAACAAAAAAAAAGTATAAGAGAAAAGCCTATTGTTTAATAATTGTAAGCGCAAACTATAATTGAGCTTATACGTTCAAATAAATTCTTAAACTTACGCATTCATTAATAAACCTTATTAATTTTGTTCTGCGTAGGAGTCTAATGAAAAATATCATTGGATTTCAATTTCATGTACAACTATTTAATTGTTAATGAGGTCTTATTCAAGTAGTTAAGATGTTTATACATATATATATATATGGATAGAATTTAAGTAATTCTACAATAACGAGCAAATGATTATAACCAGTAATTAATTGACGCGAATGAAATTTTTAAAATTATTGAATACAAACAAGTGTAAATAATGAAATTTTATTATTAAGGTGACATCACATAATTATTAATTTGTTGATTGGGTTTGAAAACGCCGTAAATAATTTCCATAATACGGTGAGTTTATTTCAAGGGTTACTGCTATGAGTGCGTCCGTATAGGAAGCCCGAGCCCAAACATTGTACAATTTTCGTATACTACTAAAAGCAGAATGTACACGTGGAAGCTCCACAACACCTCTTGACTTTTCGGACCACTTCCGGTGGCTTCTCTAAAAGGCACGCGGCCTACAAATTTAAGATTCCCGCCGCCATGCTCCTCCTCCTCCTCCTCTTTCTTCCTTTCTCTCTCAATCTTCTGTATTTTCTCTCACTATATAGACAAATTATATTTGTGTATGTATACCCCTTTGTAGTAGTCTTACACAATTCCATCACGTTTTCAATTCTTGACGGCACGTCATGTGCGTATACCGTCCAATTTCTACAATTTTAACAATTCTACTGTCTTGGGCTGGCTAGGGATTTGCTATTGGTCCCAACCCATGAATTATTTTTTCTTTAATTTCCTCTCAAATCTTCCAATGAAAATGAAATAAAATTTGTCAACTCTTGGATCTCAATCGCCATGATATTTATTGTCAATCAATAACGATTGTATTCCAATTTGCAACTATAAAGTATTTTATGACGACTATTTTATTATGGTAATATTCGAAATTATTATTATAATTAATATATTTTATTATTCGGAAGTACCAATTCCAGAATAATCATATACATATTTTATATTTCGGAGAACCTAGCTAAAAAATTGACATATAGTAATGGTTAGGTGCACTTTACTAATAAAAATTAGTCTACATGTTTAAACAACAACAAGTGGATCAAAATTATTTAAATAAGAAGCAACAATTAAAGACATTTAAGTAAAGATAGTGGAACCAATTGTATGTGCACTTCTACATATTCTATACTCTAATAAACCATGCAATCATAAGTAGTAAAAGAAGAAAGAGTAGTAAAATTAAGAAGATAGTCAATTCCAAAGAATGATAACCCTGATCAAGGTACACTTTTTTTTACCCCCCACGAACTAAAAATCGTGAAACCACAAAAAAGAACAAAAAAAAAAGAAAAGAAAAAACTAAGGTTAATTAAAACCCTGTCCCTTTCCACAAATTCTATGAATAACCTAAAAAAACTGTATTTCCCAGTTCTTTTTTTTGGCTTTTTTCAGGCATGATTATTGAATGTTCCTTGTTTTAGACGTTGCTGTTGAATTGCTGTTGTAAGAACCACATGTCGTCAACGTTCCACAAATTGTCTGATACATCGGCACCGTCCATCCATTGGCTGTTTTGCTCCATAAAATCCATGCCTTGATTAAAATAGCCGGTGGGGCTGGTTAAAGATTGATCAGCATAAGAAAGCTGATTAGCTGGATAACAATCTTGATTATTTCCCTGATTAATTGGGTAATTGTTATAACACTCCGTCAGGTCAGAAACCGGCGTCCCAAAAGAGTCGGACGACGCGGCAGCGCTGGAATTTTCCGGCGTATAAGTGGTAACACCGCCACCATGGCCAGTACTATTTGGATGTGGCAGCTGCACAATCTGGGCTGTGCCCAGGTTGTCAAAATTGTTATTGTTTTGATTGTTGGGGTAGTAAGTAGTAGTGGTGGTGGTGGAGGAAACCACCGCAGGAACTCCACTACCAGCTCCGCCGCCTGCGGCGGCGGCAGCTTGGATTCTCTCAACTAATCTCGGCATCCAAAGGTAACGCATGGTGTCCTTAAATTGCTTGCTGTTCACGTCACATTTGAGCTGCTTAGCATGCTTTTGGACTCTTGTCCTCCAGTAATTCTTGATTTCATTATCAGTTCTACCAGGCAAATGCTGCGCAATTTTCGACCACCTGCGTACGTACAACAAAAAATTCCAAAATTAAACAAGCAATTCAATCAACTGATTCATTAATATATGACTCCGATCCACTAATATTAATAATTGCTAACTGCTAATATCTTACCTATTGCCCCATCGAGTATGGAGTTCAAGAATCAGAAGCTGTTCTTCGAGAGTGATGTTCCCACGTCGAACGTCGGGGTGGAGATAGTTCAACCATCTCAATCTGCAGCTCTTCCCAGTTCTCTTCAGACCTACAGGGACATTCAATTTTGATGATTAATTTCATTAGCCAAGAATTGAAATCAAGGGAAAAAAGACTACAAAAAAGAAACCCTTTTAATTGGTAAAGTTATTTCCACACGTAAATTCCTGAGAACCAAACCCGGATACCATGATTCATGAATTTTCCCAAAACTTTATTGTCCCTTTTGCTTTTGCTTCTGCTTCTGATCAATATGTATACAGACAACTTTTTTGTACGGACAATGGACCATATCTCTAAATATCTGAAAAAAGGGATCAAGAAACAGTAATAATTACCAGCACATCGTGCAAGAGAGTTCCAGCGGCCTTCTCCATGATGAGCTACATAGTTGATAAGAGCAAAGTCTTCTTCAACCGTCCATGGCCCTCTTCTGAGGTCCATTTCTTCCTCACTTTGGTTGTTGTAATTGCTTGCAACTTTAGCATATTGGTCCATCTTTTCTTGAAATTCAACCCCTGAAAAAAGAAAGAGAAATCTGATTGATTGAGAGAGATTTTTTTCCTTTGGTGGGAGAGATCGGGAGAGATGTGTATGTGTTGATATACAGATACAGACAGATGAGTAATATTGGTAGGGTGTGGATGGATTAGTACAAGAGGATAGAGAAGGTGGGGCTTTATATAGATGAGATGGGAGAGGTTTGAAAATGGTGGAAAAAAGATGGCATGTGAGAGGGGGGAAGTGGCAACAAAGCCGCAATTGGGACTTGGCGTTTTAATTAATTATTATTAATTAAGCATACTCTTATAAACTTTGGAGTTTTAACTATTATATTATAGTTTTTTTTTTTTTTTTAATAGTTAGCGAGGGCGGGGCTTTGACACTTTGACTTTCTTGTTTCTCTGGGTGTGGAAAATGGTTGCTTTCTTTTATTTATTTTTTAATTTCTATAATTTTTATTTTCTTTTTAATTTCTACTTGTTCGTCCAATCAAGTTGTCATGAAATTTTTGACTTTGCCGCTTCTCGCCCTGTTTGCTGCTCAATTTCCACAATAGAGAACATGTACAGTAATAAATGAGACCTGTAGATTAATTAAAATTTTGACTTCAAAATTAGGAAGTTCTGAAAAAATTCCATTATTACTGATTGCTGCAAACATATCCACTTATGACTTATACGTTTTCCATTTTTATTTCTTTTTTTTCCATTTGATGGTTTTTGTACTTTGTTTTGGGGGAATAGAAATGACGTGCTTAATTGTAGTATACAGGGTGGTCTACGTACGAGCAATGTGTACTTGTATTTCTCAAGAAGCAAAGATATATTTCGCTTGAAGTATATGGAAATATGCCAGAATATGTACACTTTGGATCTTCTATTTCATTCCATATTCCATCTCCTATTTTAATATGATGTATATATGCTAAATGTATTTTGTTATTATTTAATTATTTTTATAAGAAAATATTTAATACACATATCGTATATCCATGCAATGGAGGATTGAAATAGAGGATTTAAATCGAAATATGTATATGTAACATGGACTTATGCTAAGCTTTAAATAAAATGGTGTAAAAGTAACTAGCTGCATTAATTGACATAATAAATATGGCCGATGCCCTGTGATCAATTTCGTTTGTGTGGTTCAATTAATATATAGATATATTATACTTCAGCTATTCCATGATCAACAATCGGCCACATTCAATATAATCTTACTCTGTTCAGTTTTGCAAGTTAAAAGAGTTTGGAAATCTAAAATATCACATCTTGGTGCAGATATTTTATGGATGGCAATGGGTTGGAGCAAAATTGAGGATTCGCCCGTCAAAATTTTTATAGACTTGAGACCCACCGCGTTCCGAACCCTTATTTAGTAGATTGGACTGATTAGACTAATTTAAAATGTTTAAAAAATTAAAAATATTTCTTTCAAAAAAAAAAAAAAAAACATCCTCATAGCTTCATAATATGAGAAAATAATATTATTAATAAAAAAATTATTATTTAAATATTTATATATACATGTTTTAGTATTTGAAAAATGATAAATTACAATATGTAATTTTCATATTTTTTCATATACATATATAAATACACCACATAAAATATACAGATATTAAATAAAATTAATATATATAATATCTAGCGGGGCGGGTCTGAGTTTAACAATTAGGGGGTGTTTGGTTTTATTTCCAAATCCTATTTTCACTAATTTTACTATTTCAAAAATAGAAATCATCATTTTTCAAAAGTTTTCATCCAATATAATTTTCATTTTTATTTTCAAAACACATTCTCCAACAACTTATATATCTTTTCTCAATAACCTATATATCTTCTCTATCTATTCCATTATTTCTATCTCTCACCATCTATAATCTATTAAAATCAACATAATCATTATATTTTTAAACATTTCATCCAAATACATTTTCATTTTCACATCACATCACATAATTAATTCTCACCATTTTAGAAATGATGGAAATGGAAAAAAAAAAAACTAAACGGACCCTTAAAAACCCGAGACCTTCTCCAAGACCCGTTTATACTTTCAAAACCAGCCTCAACTGGGTTGGGTCCTGAACCTTACCCGGATCCATTGCCATGCCGAGATATTTATGTAAAAGTAATTGTATTGTACTGATTATAGATAGTATACAATATAAATCTATATAGATGTTACAAGTATATATATGCTTATGATATATCTATATATAATCCTAATTCATACACAACGTACGATTAATAAAATTACAAACCCATATGACTGATTTTATCTTAAGAGAACCTATAGAAAAAGCAGATGAGCTTTGGGGGAGAATTGGAATTACCAGAAGTCCAAACTGATGAAACTAGACTTAATTTGTTGTTACAAAGGAATTATAGAAAAATATAGGTAGACATTGATTCGGTTGTTTCGATCAGTATTTTCTCAGTTATATATTAAATGGGTCGCCCTAAAATTAAACAAGGTTAAGGTCACTAAGTGCCTTTAGCTAGCAAAAGCTTTTTAATGTTTAAGTCAATAAAGATCAAAAGATCGAGTGGTTAAAAGTAAAATGCTATAAATTAATAGTAAAAAAACGTTTATCATTATGTGATTAATATTTATATATACCTATTAAGGTGAATTTAGTCCATCCTAAGTGTATTATCAAGATATCATCAAGTGCTTTAATCCAATTATCTTAATTTGTTTTAGGTCATCAATGAGATTGGGTTCAACCTAATCCAAATTTGATAAAAAAAATGCAAATTTTTAGAATGTTTTGGCCATTAAATAATAAAAAAAGGTAAAAATTTCTCTCTTAAAATTTTGTTATATGATGTTTATTTACATCCATATCCTTACTTAAGAATTTTTATTTTTTTTCTCTTTTCTATTTATTTATATTTTCGAAATAATTTACCTTATTCTTTATTAATCACCCAACTATTTTAGAAGGTGCAAATGACTCAAGTCAATTTGGAAGCAGTTTAAATCTTTTATTCCATTCTCTATTGTATCTCATATTCTATTTCATGAATATATGACATGTATATTAAATATTTTCTTATAAAAATAATTTATTGAGAATTAAATACATTGTATAAATATAACAAATTGAAATAGGAGATGAAATAAGAAATGTAATAGAAGATTCAAAGTGGTCTGGAAGCCTCATAAGTCAAACTCGAGCTGTTTGGAGTTTGAGTTCGAATCGAGTTGAATCATACTTGATCTCTATTTCAGGTCGATCTTAAGCTATTTGCATCTAAAATTGAGGCTTACAAGTTAATATATAATTTAAAATTTTTATTAATAGATATATATTATATTACTGTTAGTTTATTTGAAGTTCAAGCTCAAATTTGAGTATTGAGGATAATTTATTTGATTACTTCATTAATTTTACCGATTTACCGTCAATCAAAACTTATATAAGAGAGTTCCTAGATGAATATAGCTATATCTATATATATGTGTGTGTGTGTGTGCGCGCGCGCGTGCGCAACCCATTTAATAGTAAAAGTATAAAATAGATACGTATTTTATCTCATTAATCAGCAAGCGAATATCTCATTCTTATTATATTTTATTAATGTCACAATAAAAATAAATTAATAATATTTATATTTTTAACAGTAACGCTAATTAAAGTGATACTTTTAGAAAGTACTATTAAATATAAAGTATAACTTGTATTACTTTTAAAATACCTTTTAGCATCTGTAATTAATTAATACTAATTTTATTGAGGTATAAAATGATGATCATGCAAGTTTTCATGTTATTATATCACAAAATACCCGCATTTGATGAGGTATAGAAATATATAATTCCCCAAAAGCTTTTCTATCTATTTATTTAAAGAGTGATGAACCATTCATGCGAACCGGCCAACTAATATATATTAACTGGGCACCATGAAAATACTGCATGGATCAACTTGTGGGAACTCACAAAATGTTTGATCTGACTGAAGGCAAAATTGGCATAATAAGTAGGGGTGTAAACGAATAGAGTCGAGCCCGAATGTAGTAAGTTCAAGCTCAATTCGTTGAATAAACGAAGGATCGAGTGAGGCTTATCGAACTTAAGCCAAAACAGTCGTATAAGTTAGAATAAACTTGAGTTCGTATAGATTTGGATTAATTTGAATTCATTTATGCTCAAGATAAAATTTATAATTATAAATTTTTTAAAAAATTTGTTAATTTCGTAAAAATAACAAACAAATCATCATCATCATCATCATCATAGACCTTATTATATATAACCATATATACAAAATATAAAAAAACTTGTTTAGGCTTGCGAACATTTAGAGCTGAATATTATTGAGTTCGGCTTTGCTCATTTGACTAACGTGTTCAAACTGCTCGCGGATTGTCTCATTTCATTTATACCCCTAATAATAAGTGAGGGAGGATTTCATGAAAAAGCTTGAGGAGAATTAAGATGGATTGGCCAATTTCTTTAATTTGTGATTAATAAATAGCTAGAGTTCAATATTTATTTCTTAGAATGGATTGGCTGGACCACTCTTACCGACTTTTATAAAATTGAATTGTATGATCTGCTGATTAAATTTCAAATTAATGTTCAAAAGGCTAATTCTTTTATGCTATAAGATAATTTATCTAACGAATTTTATGTGTGTGCCTAAATATATATGTACATATACACTACTATGTGTAAAAAATACATTGTAGCCCAATTCTAAGTTTTGATTCTATAAACATTTTCCCACCATATTTTGGCTCTAACCTTGCTTAACAAACCACCCCCCCCCCCCCCCAACCCCCAAAATAAAATTAAAAAAACTAAGGCTATGTTTGGTTACATTTTGGAGAAACAATTTTGTTTTCCCAAAATGTAACCAAACATGCAAAAGTTTTTCCTCCAAAATGCCAAATAAGACTTCCCAAAATACCTTTTTCCATCTTTTATTATCCCCAAAACTTCCCCATTTTTCAATATATATATACATCATACATATTTTATTATTATTCTAATAATAAAAAATCACTCAATTCTATTTTTACCCCAAAAACCCAATGAAAAGACATTTATTTGATTGTTAGAGTAGAATTTATCTCCTTGCAAAACATAAACAAAAATATTAAATTTGTCCAAAATAATTTTCTTACTATTCCCAAAACATAAACAAACATACATCATATTCCCCAATATAAATTTTACATTCCCCAACCCCATCCCCATCCCCACTCCCAAAATTCATTCTCCCAAAATACATAATCCAAAAGACATAATTCATATCCAAACACTACCTAATTCTCGCAATTATATTCCAATCTCTTTCCTTGTTATACTTATTTTCCCAAAAAAACATAAGATTTTTTTTTTTTGGGGGGGGGGGGGGGTGTCCTATTACACTACTGGTTGAGCAATAACCCAAAGTGGGGAAAACATTGAAGAAAATAAAACAAAGGGAAGTATTGATATAAAATAAATATTTATTCTATCAACTAATTTCTATTTGTAGCTGTACTTTTAGAATTGATGCCTATACATATATATAATGGGGACCAATCTTTAGTTAATGCTACGTACGTACTTAAATCCTGACCACAAGTTTGGGAAAGGAAGACAACGCAAAACGCAAACTCAATTTCTGACTATAGATGGAATTATTTCTCCCTTGAAATTTTCGTACCATCAAAGATGAAATTACAATGCCCAATTAATAATAGATGTCCATTTTTATTTTTATTTTATTTTATTGGGGAAAAGAAAGAGAGCCCATATCATCAATAATAATAATAATAATAATAATAATAAAAATTTCGTGTGAACATTAGAGCAAGCAAAAATATAGCATCCTATTGCAAAAGTCAGATTTTTTTTTTTTTGAATCCACAGATGTGTGATGTACGTATGGGGCATTTCGAAAGTGCACAATATAGCCTGATCTATCAATCAAAATTTTCAACCATCTCGATTTTATAAATCTTCTAGAGGTAGATTAAATAGTGATTAAATTCAATAAAAGGCTAAGGGACCATTAATTCGTGTTAATTTAGAGTTGATGAAAAGTATATAGTAGTACTATAGTTGCCCCATTTTCGCTTTTGAGGGTTAACAAAAATTTTCGAGTGTAAAAGGCACTAATTTTTTATGGCACATTTAATGTTGGTAGTACTTATTGGCTATGGTTGTACTATTTCAATCTTCTATTTCAATTTATGTTTCATTTTCTATTCTACTGTATGAATATATGACATGTGTATTAAATATTTTTTTATAAAAATAAATAATTGATAATTATATACATTTGATATATATACAGCACATTGAAATAAAAGATGAAACGCGAAATAGAATAGAAGATTCAAGATGATGGTTGTGTCCTTTTTATATGTAATCCTTCCTAAAAAATCAATAATGTTAGTTATAACTTGAAATTTTGATAAATCGATTAGTGGAATTAAGGAAAAAAAAAGAAGAAAAGCATTCTAATGTTATTAATCAAGTATATATTATTTCATATTAGATGATCAATGGAAGATTTTGAAACAATTTATCAGTTGCTCATTTTTTTCACTTTTCAAAATATCTTTTCATAAAAACAAAACATTCTTTTTTAGAGAAAATTTAAATACCATCATATTCATTGAATAATTTATAAAATAATAATTTCAAAATTAATATACATGCAAAAGAGTTCCTCATATATGTATATATCCATCATTTTCATACATTATAATTTTCTTTTTCACTTTTAGAGGAGTGCACACACACACACACACACACATATATATATATATACATAAACCCTTCTTCATGGAAATATTTTAAGTTTCAAAATTGAAATGATACATAGCATAATCAAGCACTACATATTAATTGTCAATATTTCATAATTAGTTTTTCTTTGAAAATGGAAATCTAGAATAATGTAGTTCACATGTTCATTTGAATAAAACAAATCCCTAAAGTACATTGCTTCAAATGCAAATGCATGCACTTGAACTAACATATATACAATTGATGATACACTATATGAATATTATAGTACAAGGTGTTCTTCTTTTTGTCTCCCATCCTCATGTGTGGTAGGGAACATCTTTTCCTTTTGTGTTTTATATTGTCATTTTCTTGTCACCTAAATATGATTTCATACAAGAAAAAGTGTTTCATTTGGCACTCTTAGTGCGTTGCATCCAAAGCATACAAAAAGACTTGGCATCTTGTGCTAATGCCATAGTAGTAAATAGAAAAGATGCCCAATTGAACCAAATCATATCATCAAGTCTTTCCCTAAATGTTCAAATAATATGGGGATTGTAGCCACAAATTGAAGTTCTTGGAATTATTTTGAGGCTGATAACACTTTACTGTGACTAAGAAATCAGATTGGTTCAACGACTGCCACTAAAATTTTTAACTCTCATTTAAAGATGAAATTATACGCATCTTATGCATACGTATTCACTTGATGTGTATAGTTTGGAATCATTGCATATATCAATGGACTTTCCCAATTAAAGGATATAGTGTAAAGTTTGTTCCTTTGTGTTTATCTAGTTAAGGTTACATTTTTGTAATAAAGTGTGCACTTCCATTTACACACACACACACACACACATATAAAAGATTACATTCCTTCAAATCATTATATATGGGCAAAGTGATTCCTTTTTAGATTCTTAATCTACTTTGTGATGGTATCTTTATCCATAAATTTGAGTCACATGAGCCTCTTTATATACTCTAAGCAACAAATAATATTTAAAATTATATTAATCTAATTAAATGTATTAATCACGACGCACTATAAATATAATAAATAAATTAGAGATTAAAATATGATTAACTAGGAACAAATAGAAGAATATAGCATATAATTTGATTTAAGTGTGAAAACAGTTACCTTTATACAATAAAGGATGGTGATATTATATTATGATGGTTTCTAGAGGGATTCCACAAAACAAATTTCCTTACTCCCCAAAAGGAGACTGGAGGGGGAAAAGTAATGCAAGAAAACATAATCACACAAAACACTATGATTAATTCTCCCCTAAGCCCCTTGACACCTGACCCACCACACAAAATCCCTTTCTTACAAGACAAAAATTTTGTGCACTTCATATGTGAAAATATTAAATGATGTCAATTATATAATTTTGCTAACACAAAATAAGTTAATTATTAAATATTAATATTGTAACGTACGTAATTCTACCTATTTGATATATTTTTCAGGATGGAGTACACATTCCTCAAATTTTATGCAAAACAATTAGAATGCTGATTGGGAGCTAAATCGTGTTAATTAGAGACTATAATGCATGACACTCTATAAAATCACTTCGTGCAGTATGAGATACGTGTAGGGCACAAACACGGTTCCGACACGGTAATAAAGTGTCTGAAAATTAGAATAAAAAAATAAAATCTGATACAGTGTCGGACTAAAGGGCGTGTTCAACACGGCAAGGATGCTGCGAGATTTTTTTTTTATTATAAAATTTAAGGGCTAATAAATATCCTAATAAATTTAGATGATTAGACACACTACAAGAAAAATAAAAATTATAAAAAAATAGAAAGTGATAATTGAAATCTTAAACTAATTACACACACACACACGAAAGTAACAAATTTTTTTTGTTCTATCAAAATAATAATTTTCAAGTTTAATAGTGGCAAAAATTGTATTTAATTTATCACCATGCATGAACAATTGATGGCATATCTTTAATGATAAACATAAATCTTTTCAAATGTTATAATTAGTTACAATTTTTACATTATCACTTTTTTTTTTTTATGACTAATGCTACATTTTTCGTACTGAAAATTTTCATTATATAATTACATGAATTCTAATACTTATTCATATTTAGGGGATTCGTTATTTATTTGAATTTAAAATATATTTATTAAAATTTAATGTGCCGCTGTATCCGTATCGTGTTGTGTCCATGTCGCTATGTCTGTATCCGTGCATCATAGATTAGAGATCTCTTTATATTATTTAGAAAAAATTACTAAAACCCCCTCAAAATAAATTTTTATATCTAAAAAACCCATTAAAATATTTTTCATACTCAAATACACATTCCATCAACTTTTCACTCCAAAAGACCCAACAATTAATTTGTTGACTCAATCGCCCTTAATTTATTAAATTCTTTAAATTATCCATAACTTATTAAATTTAGAAACTTAATGAATTGGATTTTTAATAGAATATTCTCTTTGATTTTTTGAATTGATTTCTATCAATAATGATTTTAAGTTTAGTAAACTAAAAGTTTTGAAAAAATATGTCTCCTTAATTTTTAAATATATATATATATATATATTGCAATAGAAATACTTATAAACTCTAAAATCATATGAACTAAACAAAAAGACTAAAGTTTTTTTTTTTAGAAAAAATTAATAAATAACTTTTTAACTTTTACTATAAAGTTAAAAAGAATTAATTTGGATTTGGATAAATAAAAAGAATTTTAATGTGAGATATTCAAGGTTACTTTTGTCCAAAAATAGAATAAAAGTTAATAGTTGGACTTTTTAGAATAAAAAATTTGTGAAATGGGTTAGCTAGATTGAAAAATTATTTTATGGATTTTTTAGATATAAAAATTTATTTTAAGGGGGTTTTAGTAATTTTTCCTATTATTTATTTATTTTTATGAGAAGTAATATGAAAAATTCTCCACGTTTTCTAAGAAACAATATAATGCTGCAGTCCGAAATTTCCAACGCAGTAGAAATGATCAAGAGATTATTTTCAAAGTCTAATTAATATTCCACAGACTTTCAGTAGAATTATTGAAATTTTTTTCAAGAAATGTCCTAATAGTTATGACTAATTAAGAGAAGTTTTATGGTGGTTAGTAAGTGGAACTTGCCTAATGATCTATTCTTTACATGTTACGGTCGAAATCTACAATTTGTTAATTCTTTCCAATTTAAGTCCAATCACTAAAACTGTTGCAAAATCTCCTAACAATTAAACCCAAAACTTCTACCAGTTCATGCATATCCCCATAATGCTGCTGCTATTTTGTTTGTGGAATTGTAAGTTTCCATGTAAAATTATTAAACTTTAGAAAATAATAAGAACTTGTCTGTTAGGCTAAGAGCTCAAAATAGGTTAGGCCACGTTAAACTTTGTCTTAAATAGGTAGGCATGTTATATATATAAATAACAAGTCAGAGCCTGACCTGTTATCTACAGTAAGCTTTTCTTTAAGGTTAAGTATAGAATCTTTAGTAAATTCAAAAATTTTGATTTTATCTGAAAGTCTACCTAAAAGTTTATTTCTATCAAAACTCCAATTAAGCTTAGAATTTCATAAATCTAGGGTTTTAATAGGCTCAGCCGTATAATAGACTTTAATATAGCTAATTATTTAATATGCTGAAAAGTTATGCAAATTACGAAAACATATATAAATAATAACTAGAAAGATAAATAGCATGTACACAATTATGAAAATTAAAATTCAAGTGTAAAATAATTGTATACAAATAAAAGTTATATGGATGTAAAGCCTAAAAAAATCAATCCACTTTCATCAAATGCTAATTAAATAACAAATTAAAAGCTAGTTTATATTAACTCATTAATATTTAATATACATATAATTATTTTATATCATATAAAGAATGGTAAATGGGCTAACCTATTAGGCTTGTAGGCTTTTAAAAGAGGTTAAGTCTGACCTAATTAAAAATGATATTTTTTAAGTCTTAATCTGGTCTTTTTATTAAATAGGCTAAACCAAGCCATAGATCCTGAAGAGTGGCATGTCATATTCCCATCCCTAAACTCAATTGTGGTTCTCCTATAATTAGATATATAAATTTAATTTCATTCCAGTTTGAACCCTCTATTTCAATATATATTTTATCCTCTATTTCATTTTATAAGTACATGCCAAATGTATTAAATATTTTTTCATAAAAATATTGATTGGAGATCAGATATATTTAACATGTATACATAAAAATTGAAATATAAGAGATGAAATATGAAATGAAATAGAGAATCTAAAGTAATTTTCTTTTGAAATTTTGTGGTAAACATCAAGATAGACTTGTAAGGGATAACATTCATACATATTCAATTCAATTTACCTTATGCAATGCTTTTTTATTTTTATTTTGATGATTTCATGAATATTAGTTGAAAGTTAACCTAATGTGATCTCCTATTTTTTAACAGGATATTGTAAGAGGAGAGCATGTATAACTAGAACATATCAACGTTCAAACTTCAAGTTTAATGAGACAACAATTTTTGTTATTGGAAAAGCATGCAGATTGACAGCGAATATCGAGATTTAAACTTAAAAATTGAGGAATTAAAATTATAAAATCGAGATCAATCAAAATATGATACGGTACAATTTAAATTATCAAATTAAGAAAATCGACCTAGATTAGACACGATCGACTAAACAACGTGACCCTAAATTCACCATACCATAGCAAAAGAGCTTTATGCACTCTAGTCATCTAGTTTTTAACTGAGAGCAAAATAATGATAGAAATAATACAAATCAAAAGCAAATAGTAGATAATTAAGTATAGAAATTAGAATGGTAGTTTTGGCTCCTTGAGAGCGATGCTTAAGTTTGTTTCATGGTTTTTTTGTCAAAAAGGTGGCCGCATTTTCTGGGCTTTTGGGCTTTGACCTTTCCCTGTGCGTGGTGCACATCAATAAATTAATTCAAACTTACCCTCAAAATTTCTACTCAAACTGAGTTTGTATGGTGTCGACCCATCAAATATTATCTCTGTCCACATTTATATGCTCTATCACATGCCAATTTTTTGAAATTTCTAGCATATGAAAATTATTTTTGTTTTATTTATTGATATCTTAATTCATTAATACAAATTTTATTTTGAACTATTTATTAATCGTTCCAAATTAAGAAATTACTCATGATCTTAGGATTAGTGTAAGATTTCTTCTTTTTTTTTTTTTGTATATATTTTTATTTATATATAAACAGATTAGGAGTCCGTTAGAACTCGAACTTTTGGCAATGTAGGAGAGTTATGCCGTTTGGCCACAAACCACTGGCAGTCGGCAGATTAGTGTAAGAGTTTACAATCATAACGTTTCATTTGAAATCACAAAGACCAATTAGTCTTATTACACAGAAAGATTTCATAATCAACACAATTAGGACATATTCAGTGTAGTAATTAGTCTTCTCCTTAATTTTCTTGTACGAAGCGTCTTTGACCCAAAGACAGGAGGGCTATCACTTTGCTAAATCTTATCGCATATTTTTGACCCATCAGATACGTATTTTTAATTATTATTACTATTACTATATACTTACTATATATATACGTTAGGTATAGAAATTTCTAGCGGCTGGATTGGTTGAAGGAAAAATTTTATACATATGCACGGGCAGTGGGCCATGTATATCTGATGCAATTTTAAGCATATGCATGAACCTTTAGTAAGTATACTTTGTGTATACTTACCAAACTAATGACCTTGTACAACAAGCATGATTGGCAAAATTACATTTTACGTCCTACAACTTTGCTCCATTTTAATTTTTTCCCCTATAACTTATTACATTTTAAATTTAACAAATTTATTTTTGTATTTTTCATAAAATTATATACATGTAAATCATAATTCAACCGAATTTGATGATGTGGCACCACTGAATTTGTTGATGTGGCCATAATTTTGAATGTGCCACATTATCAATTTTGATCAAATTATGAATTTTTTGTGAAATTCGACTAACTAAATCTGAGGATTTTATAAGGCACATATGATTGAGAAAAAGATCAATTCACCCCCTCGTTATTAGAGCGAGATTATGGGTTCGAGTCCTCAGGCTGTTGCTAGGAGGAGATTGTTGGATTTATTATTCACACCATTCTTTAACTCGGGGACTAACCATCCAACTCATGACGCTTATAAGGCGCAACCATCTCAAGTTGATCATAGTCTTACACGATATTTTGCGCTGCCAAATATATAAGTAAATAAAATTGCGACTCTGCTAACAGTTATAATTTTTGGCCTAGTAATAAGCGTTTGATTCTAACAATATATAGTTAAATTTGATTAGCAAATTATAAAATAAAATTTTAAAGAAAACAAAACTATAGGATGAAAATTAAATGCAATTTGCCAGACAAGACCATATTTAAATTCCCATAATTGGCTCTTCTTTTCATGAAAACAATATTCTGCTCACGTGCATGCACATGGACTGGTTTAGAAGCTAAATTTCAGGCAATTTTATATGATTGTTAGTGTAATTATGATAATAATGGGGTTCTTGAAGCAGCTAAGTATGAAAAATAGCAGCCAAAAAGCAAAGGGACAAAAGACGAACACAACATTATTGTCTCAACCCTTTTGTGCGCACGCTTCCTCATAAATTATCATTAATTTTGCTGATTAAGGTTTAACGATGTCTCCTCTTGCCTTCATAATTTGTTCATGCACCAAATCAATCTGAGCATTTTAATTTGATTTGTTTGAAGAAATTAAAAGTTTTTCAAATTATCCATTGTATTTAATTAATTAATTAATTTGATGAAAAATATGACGTCAATATATTATTAGGAAAATTTATAGACTTAACTACAAATAAAGAAATTAAATTATGTGACTTGAGGCATGAACACATTTTTTATAAATTGATTATTGCCCCCACCATGTGTTTGCTAGCGGGTTGAAATGACAATTCACTTCTATGATATAATAAAACCACCCGAAATCTGCGAATAGCAACTTTGAATATTTCTCTCAAGAACCTTTTAGAAAGATTTGTAAGTATATAAGAAATTTTAATAGAGAAGAAATGAAAGACTTATTTGGAAATTATATATTTTTCTAGCACTTCTCTTGAGTTGTATTTATAATAATATAAGACATATTTCTGAAGTATTGTAATAAGTCGCAATAGTTATAACAATATACATGTAACTATTTCTTGAAAAATCACAATTTTTCAGAAGAACCCATAATTAATTTCTTAAAAGAAAATATAACAATATAAATATATAGTAATATCCTTTTTGGGTTCCTCTTTATTTTCTCTTTAAGTCCTAATTCGAACTTTTAAGGGCGTTCTTCTTGATAAAATAGAGAAGATTTTCTTACTTTTTCAATATGGGATAAGCACACTTTTATTCAAACTCAGATTTCAAACTACAATATATATATATATATACATACATATATACGTACTACATGTACTAAAAATAGTATTTTCTTCGACATCCACTGAAATCGAAGTACATAGTATTAATTTCTTCACCGATCATCCACTGAAAATCAAACCCACCAACTGAAATGTAGCACATGGAGCCAGCTGAATTAATGTCTTCAAGTTTTAGGTTCGCAAGTAAGATCCCAACAGTAAGACAAGAAAATCTAGTTGATAATGAACTAATAGCTAATTACGTTGTAATGATGGAAAATGTACACTTCTTCATTAGCCAATGCCTATTTATGTGACATTTGTAATTTATAAAGGGGAGGGGGACCAGTTAGCCTTAGCCACACAGCTCCTTCGTATATTCATAAATATTGCTAAATTCATGCATCTGATCGTTCGATTTTGTCTTCGAGAATGGACCAAATGTGTGATTGTTCTGTTGCTATCATAATCTTTGTCAAAAATGATCAAACCGTGATCTCCAGCAGTGTTAACGTTGTTTGAATGATTACAGGTGGATAGCAGCCAAATAGGATGTGCTAATCAAAAAAGGGACTATGACTCTATGACGATGAGGATGACTATCAAAATGACGATGTAATTATGGAATATTGTTTGCGTGTTATAAATAAATGGTAATGTTAAATAAAACATGTGAATTGAAATATTTATAATAGACTAACACGTGACATATATAACTACGTGGATTTTTTGTATTTTTTTATGATAATTAATATTTTAAATTTGTACTCGTTCTATTTCTAATTATAGACATATGTATGTATAACAGTACCAGGACAGTGAAAATGATGTGCTTGACGCAATCAATAACAGTATCTTTATTGATATCTCTTAAAGCCACGTATATGATTCACGATTTTGTATTAGAAATTAGACACAAAATGCACATTAAATATAAAGCAAAATTCTCTCAAATTAACCTAAGTATCATGTGGTGTAATAGACGAGCCACGTTGTGCATATACATATATATATATATATATTCAACAACTATTCACCCCAACTATTCACAATTGCAAAGTTTTGGTATCTTTGGACCATATCTAGTCTATCTTTAGCAAATTGATGGTAATGGATATGTAAATATATATAGTAATATTGACTATGCACATAATAGATTAATGTGATACGAGTCATACATATATATATGATGAGTCATATATATATATATGACTGTATGTTCTCTTGTGTTTGATCGATGGTTAATTAATATCTCATATGTTTAATCATAATATTTTTAATTTATTGAAAAAAACACTACTGGGTACAAATAAATGCATATGTAATACTAGTACAATAAATTGTTCTGAACCATTAATTTACGTGTAACATACTTATTGTTATAGCTTTGTAAGCTCACATAATTTACTTTATTATATGAGAAATACCGACACCAAGTGCATATAATATAATATGACATAACAATATTGATCTCACAAACCTAATTGTCATGTGGGAATAATGTTAGATAAGACACGTTGTATATATATACATTCACCAACTATTCACCTTAGCATAGTCCATGTTTAGCAAAAATTGATGACAAGGTTGATGGTAATGGATATGTAACTACAGTATACCGAAAAGCAAAACAATTAGATGATGATGTACAGAATTGATGGATCAAGAATTTCTAAATTGAGATAAGAGTCATAAGGTCTAGATTCAATGTTAGATCGAGATTTTTCCGTCAACCCTTTGAAACCTACGTGTTATCAAGAATACCAAATTATTTTTCTTGTTATTTTATTATTATTTTTTTTTAATGTAAAGGAATGTAGGAATAGGACAATCATCCTTAGACCCTAATATATAGTTATAATGATTAAACAAGAAATTGGATCCTAGTGCAAGACTGCAAGTATTTGATGTAATGTTTGTTTTATTTTATTTAATTTTTGGAAAAACAAAGAATTTTCAAGCTTAGTCAGCAGGGTTTGGTGATTTGTTTTCTAACAACTGTCAGTTTGTGCGCTGTTACGCAATGAATTGCTAAGTCTGAGGTTGGAATGGAAGGTAGGTGCTGGTGTCATTAGGAAGCGTAAATAGTACTTATTTGTTAATTTTCTGCTCGGAATAAGATATCATGTTATTTTCAGTACATATCTTCTTATGATCTGTAAGTTAACTGCTTCATAAACACATAGAATTAAATCTCGGACTTTCTTTTACGTGTGTGTTATATGAAGAATTAATTGTTTTTAAGAATAAGTATGGAGACGGCTTTATCAAGGATTGCTAAGAATGTCTAGTAGCTTGTAGTCCAGTGGCACCAGTCTCCGCTATCATATGGAAGGTCTTGTGTCCGAACCCAAATGGATTCTTTTGTGTATTTTATGTGTACATCTGATTGTGGAATTTTTTAATTTGATTTAATTGATTTGATAATTAAATTCTATTGACTTGAAAAAAAATAAAAATTGATAAGAATTAAGGCTCAATTTATAAGCCCAAGGGTTCCAAATAACGGCCATGCCATGCAAAGGTGAGTTAGCATGTTTTGCTTAAGATCAAGATTTAATATGGAAGAGAGCCTCTTACGACTGTGGTTTTACTATATTACTTTTAAAATATTCGTGATTAAAATTCATATAATTTTTGAGAGATATATTCAGAAGGATACTCACTTAAGTCAAATTTAATTCAAATCTTCTCCGATAAGAGTACTCGAAACAGCAGGCATGTGTCGAGAATACAACTTGACCTCTAGTGCCACCCGATTTCATCAAACTTAACTTTTTTTTTATCGCACTCTGAAAGGACGTAACTCTACTTTCTTGTCCCCTTTATTATTAATTAGACTACCTATTGATTTGAGAGTCAGAAAATTTTAAGTGGATAAAATCACAACAAACTCTATACTTAATTTTTAAGATTGATAATGATACAATCCCGACTCAAGATTCAATTTAAATTCAAAAAAGACAACCCTATATATACTTAAATTTGAGTTGCAATGATACAAACCCGACATAAGATTCTTAAATTCAAGTTGCATGATAGAGTACATTTACCTTTATAAACCTTTTGTGTTAAAAGTTTGAGAAGGTGATAAAACATAAGTTGTGCATAAGAGGAACTACTTAACTACCACACCCTAATTAATTACAGGGAAAGGTAAAAGTTAAAGAAAAAAGGTTGTCTGCAACTTCTTTGGTAAACATTAATTGTCCCATTTCTCTTTTATGTCCAAAGTAGCTAGCAATAATGATCATCATCATCATAATATTACAAAGAACTTGTACTAGATTAATGGCGCATAATGTACAAAATAAGCTTAACATGTCAAGTATGAACACAACAACTCAAAAAGCTACTTTTCATCACGTTTGAGACAATCGGTTGGCAAAAGCCCCAACACCAAAACGTTAAGTTGATTCCCAATTGTATTTGGTTTCTTATAAACCAATACTTTAACCCTCAAAACCACTTAATTCCGCTGTTGAAAATCTAGAAAAGTGTGCACTAATTAATTTACTGTACATACGTCCTTAAACTTTAATGTCGATTTGTCTTTTTCTTACATTTTTTAAAAATTAAGTTAGAAAAGTTGCCCCACGATTGAGCTCTGGACTGTTTCTATGTATTAATCAAATGATTAGAGCCAAGCACTATCCATTACAAATTATAGTATGATTTTCAGTTTAGTTTAATTAAGACATTAATTGTCTTGCATATGTTTGTTGTGTTATGCCCTTAGGTTTCAAAACCTAAGCAAGTCCACAAAGTCAGACACCATGTAGTTGACCATACGTGTTTTTACTTGTCAACAAAGGAAGCTTCCAACTTAGAAAAATTAAAAT
Organism: Jacaranda mimosifolia; assembly: GCA_018894105.1. Taxonomy (NCBI): domain Eukaryota; kingdom Viridiplantae; phylum Streptophyta; class Magnoliopsida; order Lamiales; family Bignoniaceae; genus Jacaranda; species Jacaranda mimosifolia. Next base: position 39,902,667 of record CM032123.1, read on the forward strand.
AAGTAAAGGAAATAAATCCAGACTCCACTTACAAGATATCTAGCTACCTCCTTCGTATTTTATTCTTTCTGGTAATTGATAATAATTGAGCCCAAAATATTTAGATTTTAATGTTACTTAGGAGAATAATACTGATGTTTAGTTCAAGTAATGCATTAGCAATTCAAATTTAATTATATATAGTAATTAAGATCATGATCTCTTTGACTTGCTAACTAATTAGATAGATCAATGAATTTAAATCTTATGTTATAAAAGAATATAACATTATAGAATAATGGAAGAAATTATAAATTTCACATTGATATACATATATATATATATGTATTTAATTTTGAAATAACTTATTTACCCCACTACTAGTTATAATTAAAATGGAAAGACAAATTATTTCATAATTTATGTATCTTTTTTCAATTGAACAGTTTAATCAGCTCAATCTCCTAAGAGCTTGTTTGGTTTTATTTCCAAACCCCCTTCCCACCAATTTTACTATTCCCGAAATAGAAATTATCAGTTTTTAAAAATTTTCACCCAACATAATTTCAATTTTCATTTTCAAAACACATTCTCCAATAACCTATTTATCTTCTTTCTCTATTCCATTATTTTTATCTCTCTCCACCTTCAACTTACTTAATCATTACATTTCCAACACAATCATTATATTTCCAAACATTTCATCCAAATACATTTTCATTTCCACATCACATCATATAACTAATTCTCATTATTTTAGAAATGATGAAAATGAAAATAAAACCAAATAGGCCCTAAGCATCCAAACGGTTATGCTAATTCCCCATGTATGGTTAAAATTCACCTTCATGAAATACTACGAAATATATATAAAATAGCATGGTCTAGTTGTAAATTAATGCTCTTGAATAACTAATTTTACAAGTATACTTCCTTTAGTGCAAGTTAATTAATTTCTTTACTATTTCCCAACTTATATGCTAACTTTTGAGTTTTAGTTCATAGTTTTAGATTGATTTGAACCATTAATGAAGATTTAGCCAACATAATTAATTCAAATAATTTCAACTCTTGGTTTTGAGAGAAGGAGTTTCCACTCAAATCAAACCAAACCAAACGTGCATCTCTCTTAATAAACTAGATTTAGTTTGAATGGAATATAAAATGTTATATATTATTCAAAAAAGTAAAGCAAGTTGAGTTCAAATGCACGAGAGTCGTCAAACGCAATTCATATACATTCTACGATCCATTATCAAACACATTTCAAAGAGTCAAAAATTTAAAAAGGAAATGTCAAACTTAACAATTATATATTAATTCAAAAACCTGCCAATTTTCTTGCAGGTCAACTGTTCCATCATAGGACGGCTTTAGCAGTTCGTTAGCTGTTGAAACTTGAAAGTCTTACATTGTACACACACACATATATACATGAGATTTATCATACCATTAAAAACAAGATGGGATTATTCCAAATTCTGATTGTTTTGTATACGAAAAGCAAGAACTGTTAAAATAATTCCATCTGCAAGAAAACCTAATTGAAATTTGACATACAGCCAAGAAGTGGACTTATATCAACTTCCATTATAGACGCTTCCATTAATATTACACACAAATATAGTACGTACACAAACACAACTAGTTAGTTCCTTCCTTTGTCCAAAAACTGCATTCTTAAATTTGTCCAAGTTTGGACTCAAAAGTCCACTCCAATGGGCACATTTGAATTGTCGTTTTGTTTTGTTTAAAACTTTGGACGACCCTTTTGTGATTCCAGTGAGAAAATTAAGTTATCCTTTGACGATCGACTCTCATCATTTTGCCAAATTTTCTTTTGTGTTCTGTGATGGGAGTGGTTGGGAAGGGGACTGAAGTCCAATGGCAGAAGTGGTTGGTGAAAACAAGAATTTTTGGGAAAGATTCAATTTGAAAATTAGTGAACTTATCAGCTTTGTAGGAAAATTTTTGGAGTTGAATTGACCTAATTATGTAAGTGAGGCCCGATGGAATGATATTGTCAAACTGCAAGCTGGAATTTCACTCTTTTACTTGAATGTTTTACCTCATTCCTCAAAGGGAAAATGAATATCAAATACTGGTATCATTGTTTTTGTTCTGTCTTCCCCTCTTTTCATAACGTATCATAATATTTAAAAAAAGTAGTATAACATATAATGGTCGATAATAGAAATTTCGCAAAATTAAAAATTGATTCTGCATCGGCCACATTTCGTAAAAGTTCTGCAAGATTAAAAGAAAGTATTTTATGGTACCATTGTTGGTGAGATATCTTTCTTTCACTTCGCCCTTTTTTCATAAAAATCAAAATTGTTTCCATTATTTGGACTTATAATATATGATAGTGATATGGTGAAATTAGTTAAATTGAAGCAATAAAATTGTGAAACATTGAATTATTTGAGAAGTGTGCCAATTTGTATGCTAATGTAGTTCCTAATTGGTACTCCAAATTCTATTGGGCTTTATCGCCTATATGGCGTCATATATGTGTGTATTCATACATGCAAAACCTTCTTTCTTGGCCCAATAATAGATATGAGGCCCATAGGTAAAATTTTGGGCCGGCCCAAATCCAAAATAGAATAGTGTTTATCTAATTATGGGCTTAATTATGTCTGAATCCAGTGATCTTCGTCTTTCTATCATAATTACAAAATTAACATTTGCCCCATTTTCAGTTGTGTTTTGATTGCTGCCGCACCCAAACCTATATATTCACATATAAGGAAGAAAGAGGAAAAGCCACGTTTCTTGTGATTGAATATTGTCTAGTTTAGACGGAGAAAATAAGTAGAACGAAAAAATGGTGAAGGTGCGGATGAACACAGCTGATGTTGCGGCGGAGGTGAAGTGCCTCCGCCGCTTAATCGGTATGCGTTGCTCCAACGTATACGATCTCTCTCCTAAGGTATATATTTACATTTATGCACGTATGTGTGCTCGGTTATAAGTACGAATTACATAATTGAGGTTTCCGCTAATATTTTTTGGCTGAATTATTGGTGTAGGGAGCTGAGGCTTTTGATTTTCCTTAGTTAGAAATGTATGCAATTTATTATTGTTATTATAATTTTTTGGCATAAAACTGTCTGTTTGTGATTTTTAATATGAAATGAGTTGCATTTTTGAGTTTTTGATTTAACAGTCAAATGAGTTTTTTTTTTTTTTTTTTTTCCTGAATCTTTTACAAGTATGGTAAATTAGTTGCTTTAGTGTATTGTGCATTTATAGTTGTGTGGATTAATCTTTGAGTAAAAATGTATTGTAGACGTATGTGTTTAAGTTGATGAGTAGCAGTGGAGTAACGGAATCGGGGGAGAGTGAGAAGGTTTTGCTGTTGATGGAGAGTGGTGTCAGATTGCACACAACAGTGTATATGCGGTAAATTCTAGCTCATCTCTACATTTCTCCGTGTATGATTATGCATTCTCCATTCAGTTCCAAAGAAATTTCAAGGGAAGGTACATGAATTTTGCATAGAGTGATTAAACATGCATTGGGAGGGGAAATACTGTGATTTGATACTGGTAATGTATATAGAATTTTAAGGAAGCAAAAAATTTAGATGTGAATGAGAAAAATGTTCAATAATTTTGGGACTCTGGTCAGGTTGCAAGCATTCCACACTGTATTTGATGTAAATTCCGGGGAAATTTTGTTTATAATTCTGTGTTATAATTATGCATACAGCATACACCATTTAGTTACTAAGGAACTTGCAGGGACAAGGAAATGAACTTTTTGTATGTCGTATTAAACTTGCTGGATGCATGTAGCATGATTTCATAAAATTCTTTTTGATGACAAAATGTCGTACTTTTGTCTGTATTACAATTCTTTATATGCCGTTCCATTCTGAATAAAATCCTGAAGGAAGAAAAGAAAAAACTTTTTAAGAGTCATAGAACTGGCAAGTGGCTTGATTTCTGTATTGGCCAACTGGGTCATGGTTTCTGTCAGTTGTAATGTAACAGTGCTGTGATGGAAGATCAACTTAGCAGAAAATCTGGACTTGAAGGAGAAGATGTTTAGCTGATTTTTGTAAGCCTCGTAAATATTAGAAAAGTGAAAAACGTGAATGTTAGGACTTCTGGATATATCTTCTGGTACAGGAAGCTCATAATGTGGTTGAGATTTTGCATAGTTCTTTTGCGACTAAGGGATACGCATGAAGCTATTATAAAAACCTGTGATGGGGAATGAAAGTGTATATGCTGATATGGTAATTTTGTTGCTCTTACAGGGACAAAAGCAATACTCCATCGGGTTTTACATTAAAATTAAGGAAACACATAAGAACAAGAAGGCTTGAGGATGTGCGGCAACTTGGATATGACAGGGTATGCTTTATTGACTTTTTTAGATTTCAGTGAGAACAAAATCATCATTGTTTAGAAGGATTCATAAATTGAATTTTTCTGTTGTATACAGATAATACTCTTTCAATTTGGACTGGGTGTTAATGCTCACTATGTCATTTTGGAACTCTATGCTCAAGGAAATATTCTTCTTACAGATTCTGAGTTCACTGTCTTGACTCTTCTGCGGTCGCACAGGTTGGTGACTCTTATGTTTGTTTTGTTTATTAGCCTCATTGAGTATGTTCAGATTCATTAGGTGGCACAACTGTTCATCAGTAGCTGCAACTGTTATTTCCCTGATTTTTGGCTGTCCATGGATGCTAACCATTCCAGTACCAATTTTTCTACCTAATAACAGGGATGACAACAAGGGACTTGCAATCATGTCACAGCATCGATATCCAGTTGAACAATCTCGGGTCTTTGAGCGTACAAATAGAGAAAAGATGCAGGCAGCCCTAGAATCTTTGGTGGAGGGCAATAGAGATGAGCATCTAAATAATAGTGAACATGGAAATGATAGTTCAAAACCCCCCACAGGAAAGCATGAAAACCAGAAGAACATAAAGTCTTCTGAATCAAAGAAAAGTGATAATAACCGTGCCAAGCAGGCGACTCTGAAAGTTGTTCTTGGGGAAGCATTGGGTTATGGGCCAGCATTGGCGGAACATATTGTATTAGATGCTGGTTTGGTACCGAATACAAAAGTTGGTAAGGATTTTATATTTGATGATAATACCACCCAGTTGCTGGCTGAAGCTGTAACGAAGTTTGAGGACTGGCTAGCGGATGTTATTTCCGGTGATAAAGTTCCAGAGGGATACATCCTGTTGCAGCAAAAGAATTCTGGAAAAAAGAATGATGTTGGATCTGAGAAAGGGAATTCTGAGCAGGTTATCTTTTATATCATTCTTTTTTATATTTTTTATCATTAGAACTTTAGGAAGAAGTATGGATATATTTTCCTTTTGATGTTGTTTCAAATTATTTATTTTCTTCTTTTGCAGATCTATGATGAATTCTGCCCTCTGCTGCTGAACCAGTTCAAATCAAGAGATTCTATAGAATTCGAGACATTTGATGCAGCATTGGATGAATTCTACAGTAAGATTGAAAGCCAGCGTGCTGACCAACAGCAAAAGGCTAAAGAAAATTCTGCTATGCAGAAACTTGACAAAGTCAGAATTGATCAGGTCCATCATACATAAATTTTCTGCGTCACGCAAAAATCTTGAGGTTTTGCTATATGTTCCTCTGCATTTATGATATATGAAATGCCTCAAAGATGCATGAAGTGGGGTATTCTTTAGTTTTTATTATTTTTATCAGGTCTGTGTCTAAATTATACAACAGATTCTTAAGAGTTGGACAGAATCTGAAAATCAATGTTCAAGTTAAACTTAGCTGGTTTTTGCTTTATCTTTGTCAATATCTAGTAGGACATCCAGTGTTGAAAGCTTTATTTAATGCCACAGGAAAGCCGTGTGCATTCACTGAAGAGAGAAGTTGAGCAGAACGTCAAAATGGCAGAACTGATAGAATACAACTTAGAAGATGTAGATGCTGCCATTTTAGCGGTCCGTGTAGCCCTTGCAAATGGTATGAGCTGGGTTGATCTGACTCGTATGGTGAAAGAGGAGAAGAAATCTGGAAACCCTGTAGCTGGCCTCGTTGACAAGCTTCATCTTGAAAGAAATAGCATGACACTACTCCTGAGCAACAATCTTGATGAGATGGATGATGATGAGAAAACGCAACCTGTAGACAAGGTATTTTGTGCAGTAGGGGTTTTTAACTAATGCTTTCCTGACTTATGCAATGTCTCAAAAGAATGAATCATTAGAATGTGTAATCAAACATTTTCTTAATTGTGAAAAAGCTCCACGTTATAGGCATAGAAAATGAAATGCATTTATTTGAATGCCTGATGTTGTTTATCACCACACTCATGTTTTCACAACAATCACACTTGCAAATGACCATTCTATCTGACATAAAATTGTCTTGACTTGAATGATTTATCCATTGCATCTATAACTTTTCTTCATGAAAAGGGAAGAAAGAAACATAATCATAAAGAGCCTTAATGCTCTGTACTTCTTCTGCAATGTCCTTTTTAGGTTGAAGTTGATATTGCGCTTTCAGCACATGCTAATGCTTGTCGGTATTATGAAATGAAGAAAAGACAAGAGATCAAACAGGAGAAAACCATTACAGCCCATGAGAAAGCTTTCAAAGCTGCTGAGAGAAAAACCCGCCTGCAACTTTCACAGGTAGCTGCAAATTTTATTGTCTTACCATATTGAGGAATTTTTTCGCTCCTAATAAAGTCAGTAAAATTGTACTGCTATTCCTAATTAATTTATCTTTCTGATTTTACTTGGACGGATCCATTTAGTTATGGTACGAACACCCTCATGAGCGGACTTTTGGCATGATTCAAATATTTCTCAAGTGATACCTATAACTGATTGAGAGAATTTCAAACAACTGATCTCCCTGATTTATGCTTTTGTTGGTTTCTCTTTACTTTTTGGAATTAATATATCCTGGCAGTCCAAAGTTCTTTTGAAAGGTCCTAGCATCAATCTAAAGAGTGACCTTTACTTGGTTCGTGTTTCAGTTGTTGGTGTTTTTCTCTATTTTAGTTTCTTGTCCATCTCATATGTTTCTACAAAATGAACTTTTCAACTTATGATTTGAAATTCACATCACATGGTGCTCTACTGAATCTGTTTTGAGATGATGTATTTTATACTTAGATGGTTGACAGGTGGAAACATGTTCCAAGTTATGTTATTTGCTTTGTCAGCTAAGTTATAGTTTTGATCTAAGAAATGTTGTATAATGTAGATATGGCAAGGTCCTGGGTTTTACATCTTTCTTGCAAGAGCTATGCTTATTTATTATGTTCAAGTTGATCTAGTGTAGATTTAACCATAAAAGAAGATCATAAGTAGTAAGATTAAAACTGATGAAGAGATGAGAATCAAGAAATGAGAACTTGATAATTTAAAAACATTAATTATATTTCATTTTTAAGCTATGCTAAAAGTAGAAATGAAAAGATGGATGAAAATGGGTCACTATGTTATAGCTAATTATTCTTATTAGTTGTGCAGACCTAACTGCTCTATCTGGTCAGCATTTATTTTATCTTTCTGAGGTGCATAGTATATTCCGTGTAATCATTTTCCAGGAAAAAAAGGTTGCCACAATTTCACACATGCGCAAGGTTCATTGGTTTGAAAAATTCAGTTGGTTCATCAGCAGCGAGAATTATCTGGTTATCAGTGGGCGAGATGCTCAACAAAATGAGATGATAGTCAAACGTTATATGTCCAAAGGAGATCTGTAAGTAAATTTTCACATACTTTATATCATTTTTTCATGGGTTTGCTTTTGGTCTAAACGTTTTACATGGAATCTACCCGTGTTTAAGGGACATTTTCCTGCTAAATGATGAGTTTAACTTGTTTGGTTATACTATGATGTTGGTAGAAGGAACCTCTGCAGTATTATCTGGTTATATATGCCCTCTTTAACTTGATGGCTTTCTCCTCACTTTTCAACTCCCCTGTTCTTTGTATTTGTTTTGGTGTTTGTCATGTTTTATTTTTTGACTGTGATTATAGCTGGATTACACTTTTGTATAGTTAATATGAGTGCTGGAGTTTACATTTTACAAACAAAAGTTTTTTGACTTAGAATGACTGGATGCATGAATCTCATTCTTTTAACATCTTGAAGCTGTCTCTTTACTCTCTGCAATCTTTTTAACAGTTTTCTGCTATTGTCAAGGGCGGTCCTTGAAGATTTTAACATTCATGTCGCATTGTTAACTGAGATACTGTCGACTATCTGACGTGATAAATAAGGAGTCTTGTTGTTTCCTTCACTCAATTTGTCTGTGGTGGTCAACATTTAAAAAGGCAACACTGCTGTTTGCTAATGTCTTTAAGTTACTTTAAAATAGGTATGTCCATGCAGATCTCCATGGTGCTTCTAGTACTGTGATCAAGAATCACAAGCCTGAAAACCCTGTGCCTCCTCTCACTTTGAACCAAGCAGGATGTTTTACAGTAAGTTGCACTATTTATTCTCTTTTATGTCTTTAATATCTTTTCCGCAGAATGGGAATAAGTAAATATGCCATCTCCATTGTTATGTAGGTCTGCCACAGCCAGGCTTGGGACTCGAAGATTGTGACTAGTGCTTGGTGGGTGTATCCTAACCAGGTCAGCAAGACAGCTCCAACAGGAGAATATCTTACAGTTGGAAGCTTCATGATTCGTGGTAAGAAGAATTTTCTTCCACCACACCCTCTCATTATGGGTTTTGGAATTTTATTTCGCTTGGATGAGAGTTCTTTGGGGTCCCATCTTAATGAAAGGAGGGTAAGAGGAGAAGAGGAAGGAATAAATGACACAGAACAAAGTGATGCTTTCAAAGAAATATCTGACTCTGGTTCTGATTCTGAGAAGGAAGTGTCAGTTGAAAAGGCCACATTAGACTCATCAAACCTCATGGATCTGTCATCAGAAGGACCGACAGGGGAGGGTTTCTCTTTAGTGGCCTCCTCCAATGACTTGGATGTTTCTGGTGTAACTATCAAGCACGACTCATCTGATGAAACTGCTGCGTCACTGAATTACATTGGTAATGATAAAGAACCTGATTCGTCCAGCAAAACTACTGCTGCTGTTGCACCAAATTTGGAGGATCTAATTGATAGAGCTCTTGAGCTTGGACCTGCCACTGTATCTGCTAAGAATTATGGAGTCCAAGCCTCTCGAGAGGAAGTAGTGGAGGAACACGACCATGAAGTGACAAAGGCAGTGCAGAGAGATAAACCTTACATCTCAAAAGCTGAAAGAAGAAAGCTCAAGAAAGGTCAGAAAGATGGTGTTGCCAGTGCACCTGCTGAACATGAAAAAGAAACAAATGAAAATCACGATCTTGTGAGCCGGCCAGACAATTCTGTTATAAGTTCAAAGCCAGCTAGTGGAAAAACTAGCCGTGGACAGAGAGGAAAATTGAAGAAGATAAAGGAAAAGTATGCTGATCAAGATGAGGAGGAACGAAGCATCAGAATGGCTCTGTTGGGTGTAAGTATTGCTATGTAAATCATAACCTTGATGCGAAACCACATAATATTAACTGAATGTTTTTCGAATGATGAGTTCTCCGCCACTCTTTATAAACAGTTGTATTTATATGTATGTCAGTTAAGAAACTGCTCCTTTATAAGAAATTGAGTTCTGGTCATACCAAAGGAACAAAGGCAAGTGTGGCCAATCTTTTGTGAAAGAACAGGAAATTTCAGGACTTTTAAATGCTAACTGTAATTTGTTGGAGTCCATTAAGAAAAACTAGTACTATTGTGGTGCCTCAAAATTGCTGATTTATTGACATTTGATTAATCTGCAGGCTGCTGGGAAACCAAAAAAGAACGCTGAAACATCTGAGAATGAAAAGGCCACAGCAGAAAAAGGAGCCAAACTTGCTACTGGTAAAAGTTTAATTGTAATACGAATAATGAGAGTAAAATTGTCGCATGCACTTTCCAATCACATGGTTGCCTGGTGAAACTGATACTTACAATGGTCTTCTGCTTCCCCCTTTCCATTTATTTTTATATTTAACAAAGTGGTATGGAGAGGGAAACAACAAAGCTGTAAACAATTTGTTTAATAAGGTCCTTGAGCATTAATCTGTGCCAAAGTTTAGTCAGCAGAATGTTAATCTTGTGCACCCTGAGAGTTGCTTATATGGCTCAAGGAGTCCGAGAAATGACATTCCTGGATGGATCTTTTTTCTGTACCTTATTGAGTAGTTTTTCTGATCTTTGATTAATTACCAGTCCAAGTTTATGTGTGCACTAGATGGAACCACATTATATAAATTCATTGTAGATGTCACTGGTTTTGCAGTTACGTAGAACTTCTGAGCAACTTGGATAGAGTTCTTTCATTAGTTCTTAAACTATTAATGATGGCATTATTCTGATTATTATGTACATGTTTTGTACTTCTATTTATGCTTTACTCATCTTTTGACTTTGGGGAAGTATTCTCTTGATGATGGCATTGAGATACAAACATTTTCCTCCCTCTGTTTGCAGTACCTGCAGATGCTTCAAAGATATGTTACAGATGTAAGAAGCCAGGTCACATGTCTCGAGATTGTCCAGAACATCCAGATGAAATTCTACGGAGTAAAGCAGATGGCGAGATAGATAGGGCTGTGAGTGATATGGACAGGGTGACCATGGAGGAAGATGACATTCATGAGATTGGTGAAGAAGAGAAAGAGAAACTAAACGATGTGGACTACCTGACTGGAAATCCGCTGCCTAATGACGTCTTATTGTATGCCGTACCTGTCTGTGGTCCTTATAACGCTCTACAATCCTATAAATACCGTGTCAAGATAATTCCTGGTGCACTGAAGAAAGGAAAAGGTATTTATGTCTGCATATTAGTTGTTCCTTGTCATTTTATTTTCATTTTTCTCAACGTCATCCTGATTAGCAAATTTTGACTGGTCGCTTGAGCTGAATAAAAGTGTTTGTTTCCAGCAAACTCCAGAAATAAGTATTTTGTTTTGTGAATGCTGTATAATGCAGCCATCTCCATTGGAATTCTGTATTGACTCATTCTTGTATTTCCATGCAGCGGCCAAGACAGTGATGAATTTGTTTAGTCACATGCCGGAGGCAACAACGAGAGAGAAGGAATTAATGAAGGCTTGCACAGATCCTGAGCTTTTTGCTGCTATAATTGGTAACGTGAAGGTTTCAGCAGCAGGCCTTACTCAACTGAAGCAAAAGCAGAAGAAGAGCAAGAAAGCAAACAAGGGAGAAAGCTAATGCTCATCCTCAACGTTTAACTGGTTCAGTGCATCGTACAGGCAGTGTTTTGGGATTGAGTATGTATTGAACAAGTTTGGCAATGAATTTTGTATCAATGAAATTCTAAGGACTTGCTGAAAGGTGATCATTTAGTTCTAGCAATAGACACATGATTTGGTTTTTCTTTTGGTAGACAAGATGAGCATCAAATGACAATGAATAAAATTAATAATGTATAATGGAGATATCCATCCGTAGTTACAAGACTTAGGTTATGTCCTACACTGAAACGCTATTAAAATGTCTGATAAAATCCTTCACTAAATATGAAAAAATCGTTCTTAATCCTCGGCAGGGGGGGTTTCGCTTAAATCTAAACCTTCTGCTGGCAGATCTGAACTCAGAGGTCCCAAAATCCCTTCGGAGCTCAGGGTCAATCCACTCTGCAATACGGAATAATCAAGAAAAGAAGTAAGCAACAATATAACTTCAGCTACGACATTAACCAACCCACCCCCCACCCACCCCACCTCAGAGAGAGAGAGAGAGAGAGCATTCAAGTCACCCTGCAATGGGAATCCCATTCAACTGATATAAGCTACCATATGCAGGAATTACCTCAGGCTGGAATCGGAGCATATCAGCACGAGCCATGGCTTCTGCTTGAGCGATTCTCTGTCTGAATGTCTGAGCCATCTCTTCTGCCTGTCAGAACCGAGTCATAAATTTCATGAACATAATTGGAGAGCTATGAAAATTGATTGAACATAAGCAAATAGAACATTGTTTAACATTCTATGTGAAGCACTTCGAAAGATTTACCTTCTCAAAAACCAACTTCGGATTACGAATCATGTCACCAGGGGTAGGCTCTAATTTCTTTGTGGAGAGGCTCACTCTGCCCCTCTCACGATCATGGCTGAGTATCATGACCTACAGAAAGATTTATCACATGAGTAAACTTCTTTGGGAGGTCGAATGCACACCAAAAACTAGGAAAAGTAAGTACCTTTAAAGTGTCACCAGGCTGAAGAACAGTATCAATTTCTGAGACGCGATCATGACTGATCTGGCTGACATGCAAAAGGCCATTGATTCCACCTATGTCAATGAAGGCACCATAAGGTTTCAAGCTCTGAACAGTGCCAACAACGACAGATCCAATTCCGAGCTGTGCCTGACTATCAGCCATGGCCTTGCGGTTACTGAGGACTAGTCTGGACTGTTCCTCATCAACCTCCACAAACTTAAGTGGAAGTTCTTTTTCCAGAAGCTCCTCTGCACTTGATTTCTGAAACATATTCGCTCGAAATCATTAAACCTTTTAGTCAACAACGAGAGGTGCCCAGATTGACATATGACAAAAGACTCAAAAAAAATATTTCTTCATGACTAAAGTGTTAACCACAATTAAATCACATAAAATCCATGGCCGGAGATTGGGAGTTGGGGAAGGAACTATTGTGACAGAATGAAGAACTAACTGTTGAGATTTGTGAAAATGGAACAAAACCACGAAGGCCTTCCACCAATGCCACCGCTCCACCTTTGTTTGCGCCCACTACCTGCATATTGATTAAGATGAAACTTGAGTTGAATTGAATCTTAATAGAGAAAATAACACATAACTCTCGTAAAATTGCCAATGCAAACATCATAAATGTCTACTTGCCAAAGCGGCAGTTTAAGGAAAAGGCTGCAAATATGTAATCACAATAAGCTACGGGTAACTTATCAGACACACTCACAAATTATCCTTGGAAGAAAACGTACCTTACCCTTGACAACAACATCTTCGGCTTGAAGTTGTTTGCACCGTTCCCATGCAAGATCATATTGAATTGAACGCAAACTAAGGATCAAACTATCATCAGCCTCATATTCACCAACAACTACAAATTCCTCACGTAAACCAGGAACTATGCCAGCCTCTTGCACATGTCTGATATTATGGATGGATGCTTCTCTTACAGGCAAGTATGCTGATGATTTTGCAGTTATGTCAACTAATGCTCCATTTGCATCTGTACTGAAAACCGTTCCTTTAACCTGAAAGGATAAAAAGAGATTAATAGCTAAAGAGACTCTTAATTTTTCTTTTTAACCTTAAAAAAAAATTACATATGGTTTCATACGATAATAAAAGAGAAATTATTTAACCTTTGGTGATTTATTTTCATACCCCAAAATGTAGATGATTAACATTTTCACCAAAATAATAAAATTTTAGGACTGCTACTTGTATCTGATTTCATAGCTTCAGCTCCCAATTGGCAAGCAAGAAACCTAATTATCAAATGGTGTCATTTACGAAACAACTCTGCTATCAAAGTGCAAAGTTATTATACTCATTCATGTAGGAAGTAGACTAAGGCTTTGAATTTAATTGTTTCTGAGTAAATAATCTCCAACCAGAACACATACTATCACCGACAAAATTCGCATATGCTGCCTCATTCTAGCTCACACCCCCATTAACCAGAACAACGAAACACGCTCAAACTCAAAGCAAACACACACGCACAGATAGATTCATATTCAAAAACATGCAAAAAATCTTACCTTGGTGCCAATTTCAGAGTTGAAGTCATACTTATCAAGAGAAGCATGAAAATCTTCAGTGGTGAAAGCCACACCCTCCATGGGGGTTGTGCGGCACCTCTCATATGCCTCCTCAAACATCTCTTTCAGCTTCATTCTTTCTCTTGTTTCTGCATTTCTTATAGAAGAAGCTGCTGCTGCTGCTGCAATTACGCTTCTCTTTTTGGGCAGAACAGTGTAATGATGATTCTTGGAATTGGAGAATTTGTTCTTTGTGGTTGAGAATGGCGGGCACTTCAGCCCACCAAATTGTTGTGTTAAAGATGCCATCTTTTTTGTGTTTCCGTTCAAGATTTTAACACACACAGCACACAGTGGGAGAGTGCTGTGTTGTTTGTGTCTGGTTTGGTTTCTTTATCAAGATTTCCACACACAGTAATCAAATTTGCGTTGGATAAGGTGAGGACTGACTACTGAGGAGGAAGCGAAGAGCAGAGGGGGGGCCACTTGATTGTGGGTTTCAAATTTGGGTTGTGTTTTATGGGCTCAAGAAGAAGTAATGGACATACGTTTGCCTTTGTATAAAAAATTAATCTTGGCCCAAATGAATGATAAGCTTTGTTGTGAATAAAATGCTCGGTCTACTTCATAACATGGCCCAATCCTAAAACATATCTCTGGCCCTTTTTGCATTGTGGCTTTGGTTTTATTGAGGTTGTCATGATCTTGGCAACTCTTTCAAAACTTTAAAATTACTGGGAATTCTGAGGCATTACCGAACTTGTGGAGAGTAAAATTTGGACACTTATTTTCCTAAGAAGAAACATCAGGAACCATGGTTGTCTCCTCATTTTTCTGTTTCTCTTTTTGTTCATTTTTCTCTGAAACATAAAAGAGCAAGCCGAATTTGAGCGTTTATATGAAGTTATGAACACATGAAGAAGTTGTATCCTTATATACAGGGATGAGTAATGACACTGATATGTTATACATGATTTCAAATGAAGTAGTTATTGTTCATGTGTTTTAAAATATTTTTTTCCTTTTCGTAGTAATTAATCCTCCTCAAGTGTTGTTTAGACGTTCAAACTTTCTGTAACATTCCTTGTTTCTGTCTCAATCCTTCAATCATGAAATGTTAAGTAAATACCAAATACATAGTCAACTACCTTCCAAATTCCAGTTGTTATGCTCATCAAACCAAATAACTCTTTCAATTTCAAAAGCACCTTTCTTTATAAGGTCCCCATTTCAGCTGGTCTTTTGGCAGATTCCTTGCGTCTGATGATCAGCCATGCACACTTGTTGGCCAGAAGTTGCAGCACTCTTCATGCCCTAAAGTTCTACTGGGGCGGCGCATAAAATTGAAAATGATATTTTCCCTGCGCCATTACATGATCAAATATCAGTTTCTCATATT
Source organism: Jacaranda mimosifolia (assembly GCA_018894105.1). Lineage (NCBI taxonomy): Eukaryota > Viridiplantae > Streptophyta > Magnoliopsida > Lamiales > Bignoniaceae > Jacaranda > Jacaranda mimosifolia. The sequence goes on from CM032123.1 coordinate 39,917,848, forward strand.
GAGTGATTGTTATCTCAAATTTCTTCTCCTATGTACACTTGGCACAGTATATGTGACTCCCATTCCATATCATTGTGTCTGTGTTTTTGTCTTCATATAGGAGAGAATTGTGTTCTTATAAGTTACAAGCTAGATTTTTCATTCAGACATTATTTGCACATGCGAATTTTAATTACTACCAAAGTTGCTTTTAAATACTCTTACGTTAATTAACAGTTGACTTATTATTTGCATGATACTGTACCTTGTTTCAGCTGCTCAAGAAAGAAAAGCAAATTCAGAAACATTCAAATGTTGCCTAAGTTTGATTAATTTTACCTACTCTTCAACGTTTAAACCGTATGGAACATTGTCTTCTTGTTATAGACAATTTTCAGCCAAAGAAATTATATCTTTGAAAAGAAAAAAAAATAAGAATTTTTCATCATATATTGTGGTGGAGATGTTCTAAAAGACAAAAAAAAGAAGAAAATCTATTTCTTTTTCTTTTTTTGTGTCTGCTTAAAGATATATTCTCGGTTCCAGAAAGAACTCTGCATAAAATGTTGCACCATCTAAACTTTGTTAAAATAATTATGATCAGTAGTTACCTAGGTAGACAATATTACAAGATTCTTTTACCAATATCCCTGTATGAACTGAAACAAAGTTATTCTGTAAAAATAATATCAAATGAAAGTTGAGTCATAATTGAACATGTGTATCTATCTTTATGATGACTTAAGAGGGTGTTTGGCTAATTAATCTTGTTTAAAAGATTTTATAAGTTCCTACATCTTTTAAGATATTTTTGAAACTTATAAGATGTTAGATCTTTTTTTAAAAATAAGTTCTTAAAATATTTGGATAAAAATAATATCTTAGAGCTTATAAGATGTTAGTAATGACATTTTTGTAATGAATATGATTAAAATTAAGCTAACTTGTTAAGATCTTCAAAATAAGTTAGGCACTCCTTAATTTTTTAAAAAAACTTTTAAGTTTCTAATATCTTATTTTAGGATCTTATAAGCTCTTTTTTTAAAAAAATTGCCAAACATTTTTTGACATCTTATATAAGCTCCTCAAAACATCTTCTAGAATAAGATATTTTGATGAGCTCATAAGCTCACCCAAACACCCTCTTATTCTAGGATTAAATGAGATGTGCACATACTAAATTCCAAAGTCCTAAAAAAGGTACTCTTCAAGAATAAATGGAAAGGAATAACGGTATCAAAATCCAAAGGATACGTGTCAAAAAGAATCACAATCTTTTTCAAAGTATTATTAATCAATCATGCACTTCCCCACATCAGATTTCACCTTGTGCATGCACGGCACTGTTAGAATTCAGTACTATATAAGGAGGAGTACATATGCTTCCTTGTCACATTAGTTTGCAAAAACCCTATAGCTAGCTAGTTTCCTTCATAAGTTTTATATATACTTGGACATAAGTTAATTATCCCACTAATGAAAATGGAAAGTGGAGAGATAGTAGATCGTGGTTCGATTGAAATGGAAATGGAGTCTGCCGCTAAGGCCAAGAGGGCTTATGTGACATTCTTGGCTGGGACTGGTGACTATGTGAAAGGGGTTGTTGGTTTAGCTAAGGGTCTAAGGAAGGCAAAATCCGAGTACCCTCTTGTGGTAGCTGTGTTGCCAGATGTTCCAGAAGAACATCGCAAGATTTTAGAGTCTCAAGGGTGTCTTGTTCGTGAGATTGAGCCTGTTTATCCTCCTGAAAATCATGATACTCAATTTTCCATGGCATATTATGTCATTAACTACTCAAAACTTCGAATTTGGAAGGTTAGCATGTAAAACAAGTTAATTTCTGTTATCAATTTCTAGTGATGATGATCAAAGATCTTGTGAATTAATTAACGTCTGTGTTCTACATGCATGCAGTTTGTGGAGTATAGCAAGATGATTTACTTGGATGGAGACATCCAAGTTTTCAACAATATTGATCACCTGTTTGAGTATCCTGATGGTTACTTTTATGCTGTTATGGACTGCTTCTGTGAGAAAACATGGAGCACCTCACCTCAATACCAAATTGGCTACTGTCAACAGTGCCCGGAAAAGGTCCAGTGGCCGCCGGAGATGGGCCCTCCGCCGCCACTCTACTTCAATGCTGGAATGTTTGTTTACGAGCCAAGCTTTTCAACTTATCACAATCTTTTAGAAACTCTCAAAGTCACTCCTCCTACTTCATTTGCTGAGCAGGTAATTAAATTTTGGTTCTAACTTTAGATCCAATTCTGTTAATTAAATATTTGCCAAACTAATCCTCACATATTATTGTCACAATCTTACAAGTTATAATTGAATGAATTGTGGTGCAGGACTTTCTGAACATGTTCTTTAGGGACATATACCGCCCAATTCCTTCAGACTACAACCTTGTTTTGGCTATGCTTTGGCGACATCCTCAAAATGTTGATCTAGACAACGTCAAGGTTGTCCACTACTGTGCAGCAGTAAGTAGCAGTACTTTTTGATCATAGACGTACTAATCAACTAAATATATAAAATGATACATTTATGTCTAGTATGATGTACAGCAGAAAGAATTTAATTTGACTGACTGACTGAATTTCAGGGAGCAAAGCCATGGAGATTTACAGGGAAGGAAGATAACATGCAAAGAGAAGACATAAAGATGCTTGTGAAAAAATGGTGGGATATATATGCAGACGAGTCGTTGGATTCTTGTGAAGCAAAAAAAGCAGCAGCAGCAGCAGCAGCGCTTCAAGAGGCTAATGTTGTTCACTATGTTACAGCACCATCAGCAGCCTAAGTGTTTGACTCATGTGTGGCAATTACTATATACAGCCCAGAGTGGCTAGCTAGTATTAATTGTTTGTACTGCAGTTAATTATGTCAAATCAATAACAACCATAATTAAGGTTGCTCATTATATGTTTTGTACGTACTAGATAATTGATGAGAGATGTTAGTTGTTATATACCTTAATTATTTTAAGTGGAAAAGGACTGGAAAGATAAAACTAAACTTTCAATTTACTCTACTTATGATAATGTCCGAGGCTAGAAACTTGCTGATAATTTGTGATGATGGATGAAATAGTTAGACTTGAAATATAAGTTATAAATTGAATGTGATCATAAAGTCTCAAAAATTAATGCTTGTTTGAGTCGCAGCTACCACTTGAGAAGCATGTTTGTTATCATAATTCTATCAAAATATCAATCAAATTGAAGTCTCTCCACCATATAAGTAGCTAGTTTATAAATCACTATGCAAGTGCTAGATCTGGATCTAAACCACCCACAAACTTATTGCACAAAATTACAAGTTAATTGATTTAAACAAGATGGTATATAATATTTTGAAGAATGTATATTTAATACTAGAAGAATCTAGAAAGATATTTAAAGGCATTCCATCCATCTTGTGGTAGAAGTTGCCCCAAGTAATATACACTGGACAGTTACCACACACGCATAGACAGAGCAATATACTGCTTGCAAAGTTCAAAGAAGGGATAGCAGAGCAACAGATTGAAGAATGCATAAAGCAATATGCCAACCTTGTTAACCTTATAACTTCTATTAAGTCCTTTCGGATAGCCACAAGCACACACACACACAGAGTTCAATATGCATGTGTAGTTTGAACTTTTACATATTTCATTAAAATACATGCACGCAAACATGTTTAATTATTCCTACTCATAAGATGTTTAGGGAGATAACGCATCAAATTGTTCACAAGGCTCAATTTGATCCTCTTCTCCACAGCTATAACATAACATATTTGTTTGTGAAAGACAGGAATGGCGAATTTGCCTCCTAAACCACATAAAAATATATATTTTTTTTTTTTCAGAAGTACGCTCTTCTTCAGTGAGAATTTTTTAGAAGTAAAGGTATAAACAAATCAAGTTCGACAAAAATTAATATATCTGAGCTCCAATTGAAAATGAGGAGAACTCAAGTTTGATCTCGATCAATGAATTATATGAATAACTCTAATATTAAATAAAATATAAATTATTAATATATAATAATTATTTAATTAATATAAAAAATATTAAGAAAAAACCGTAAAGTTATTGAACAACTAAATTCAAACTCGACTTGGAGTTCTTCTCCTCATTTTCAACTGGAGCTCGGATATATTAATTTTTGTCGAACTTGATTTGTTTATACCTTTACTTAGAATTATATGAATAACTCTAATATTAAATAAAATATAAATTATTTAATTAATATAAAAAATATTAAGAAAAGACCGTAAAGTTATTGAACAACTAAATTCAAACTCGACTTGGGTCATTATAAAGCTCAAAAAGCTAACTTGAATTGGATTATCGTCCCATTTATTAGAGTTCTAAGAACACCAGCACTTATAGGGCCATACAACACAAACATAGGCCGAATGATGGGTCCATGAAGCTGCATTCTTATTCATTTGGTCCATACACATTTATTTTTCATAAAATTGGCTCTTATCCCAAATCTTTCAATTTCCAAGAACATGCACAACAGTCAACACTAATTAAGATAGTATTCAAGAAATTCAAGAGCTAATACTTAATTTTTAGGTTGGATTTTTATCTTGAGATCATGAGATGGGTGGGTGTGCACCCCCACAAAGTACCACCAACCAACATCAAACATCTGTAGTGCTACAAGCCTACAATAGAAATTGCCAACTATTTTAGGGTAACACATACACAAAGAAAAGAGGGATAAAAAAAAAAGATAAGATCAGAAGAAGAAAATGGAGGAAGGCAGAGGAGAAGTGAAGCACATACTGCTTGCAAAGTTCAAGGAAGGCCTATCTGAAGAACAAATTGAAGAGTTAATCAAACAATACGCCAACCTCGTCAATCTTATACCTTCAATGAAGGACTTAATATGGTAATGATATGGCCATTTCTTCATCTTCACACACTCACACGCTTGGAATAATAATGGGTTCAATCTTCTGTAAAGATTCAGTTTTTTCCTACACAAGAACAATATTTTCCCATTCTACTGTCAATTCAATGTGTTGTTAGCTTTAAACTGCCTCAATTAAGGGGTAAAAAAGCCCTCTTAACTGGGCTGTGTAGATCAGCATATCTGGGACCTTTACGGATTGGATTGTCTTTGAAAAAAAAAAAAAAAAGAGTTTCCTCCACGGCAGATATTAAGGTGAGATTAAGATTATGTAGCATGGTTTTTGTATCTTCTGCTACTGGATTTTTTTCCCTAACCATCGAATTTTATTTTAAGATTGACTTATTATTGCAACCGTACTCGTGCTTGTAAATTTTCATAGAATCATATTGTTGGGTTGGATAGCGGGCTTTGAACTATATCAATCCCATGAAAGATATATGTGTAGATAGTCACTAAATGGCATTGTGCTCTTAGTGAGAAAAATTGCTGCCGTTGCAGCATTGTCTCGTATTCTGTTAACCTTGGATTTTTGATTTCGGGCTGGATATGCGCGAGCCCTCTTCTCCATGGAAGTAATTAAATTCCCTTCATCTTGTACCAACCAATTTGCTATTAATTCTAGTTCTTTTCAATTTGGTCTGCAAGTTTTTATGTATACATGTTGTTTCTTAATCCTTAGTGGTTGTTGCTCAAGTTTTGTTGCACATTAGTTATAGTGGAATTTGACATCCTGCTGTAAACTTATCTGCTGGTTAAAAAGAAAAAATACAACAAAAAGGGTTTTGCAGTAGCTCTCATTAATGGTTTAGTTTATAGATATGCAAGGTGCTCTGGTATGCCTTGAATGGTTTTAAGACATCACATGTCAATCTTCAACTAGCTTAAGTCGGTTGGGTCATTTGTTATCTTGTGCTCTCTTTTTTGCCTTGCCTGGCCTAGTTCCCTTGCCATGACAAGTTTAATGCTTCACCTAGTTATACCTTTGGGAATTACTATTCTTGCTTTAACTTGCTCATGGAACATTGTGATTGTTCAGCAATGCTTGATTAATCTGATTAGTCATAGTTTCATCCCAAAGCAGAGTCTTACACCTGGCTTCTGTGACAGGGGTAAAGATGTAAGCACTGAAAACTTGCATCAAGGGTTCACTCATGTCTTTGAATCAACCTTTGAGAGCACACAAGGGGTTGCTGAATATCTTGCTCACCCGGATCATGTCAAATACGCAAACATATTGTTGCCTCAACTTGAGAAAGTCGTCGTAGTTGATTTCAAGCCTACAAAGGTCCAACTTTGAATCATCACCAGTTTAAGGCATTATCCCTATGTGATATTTTTCTACTGTGAATGGGGGAGTTCATTCTCCTTTCTATTATTAAATAAATGAGTTGTGTGATGTCCGAAGACAATTTCTTATGTAATTTCACCCATATTTTAAGATTATTTTTTCTTTTAACTTTACAGCATTTGAGATCTTTAAACTTAAATCTATGAAGTTGTGGGAAAAATAATTTTCTATCGCAGAGATATGAAATTACATATCTTCAGCTGGCATATAAGCTCAGTTTTTACACTGCTAGTGGTGTTATTACATCATGATGTCGAAGAAGCATTCTTTCAAGTACTAACACAGTACTATGACAATCAAAAGGGAAAATTGAGGAAGGAGAACACCAGATCTTGGTCAGACTCCATCAAGTTGAGTAAGGGCATGATGGAATCAAGAAAAACCTGTGCAAGAGATTCAGTCCACAACTCTCAAAATTAACCCAAATAAAAAAAACGAGATTGTCACATGCTTTTCTAAATGTGAATGGGCTTGTCATAAGTGGCCATAGCAGCCTCCTTCAATGCCTCGCTCATTGTTGGATGAGCATGGCATGTGCGAGCAATATCTTCACTTGTTGCTCCATACTGCAAAGCCAGAACAGCCTCATGAATGAGTTCCCCAGCATTTGGCGCCATGATGTGGACACCCAAAATTTTGTCCGTCTCCTTCTCAGCAAGTATCTTCACCACTCCCTCTGCATCATCAATTGCCTTTGCTCTGCTGTTTGCCAAGAAAGGAAACTTCCCTACACGATAATCAACTCCAAGCGCTTTCACCTGTTCCTCAGTTTTCCCAACGTATGCCACCTCTGGGTGTGTGTAAACAACTCCAGGAACCATATCGTAGTCCACATGGCCTTCCTTGCCGGCAATATATTCCACACACGCAACACCATCTTCTTCAGCCTTGTGAGCCAACATAGGCCCAGGAATAACATCACCAATGGCATATACACCCGGTACGTTGGTGGCAAACCGTTCATTCACCAAGATCCGGCCAGCCTTATCAGTTTCAACCCCTATCTTCTCCAATTGGAGCCCAGCAGTAAATGGAATTCTACCAGCAGAAACAAGAACGACATCAGCCTCAAGGGTGGTCTGATCACCACCAGCTGCTGGTTCAAGGGTCAACTTCACACCATTCCCTGTGATGTCAACAGACACCACTTTTGTTTTGAGCATGAATTTCATCTTCTGCTTCTCAAGGGAACGCTGAAATTGTTTCCGGACTTCCCCATCCATGGTGGGAACAATGTCTGGTGCAAATTCAACAACAGTAACCTCTGACCCCAGGCGCCCCCAGACAGAACCCATTTCAAGACCAATATAGCCAGCACCTATAACAACAAGTTTCTTGGGAACCTCTTTTAAGGCTAAAGCTCCAGTAGATGATACAATTCTCTCTTCATCAATGGTTATCCCTGGGAGACTTTTGACATCAGAACCAGTAGCTATTACAATATTCTTCCCTTTCACGATTGTGTTACCACCATCCAGACTATCAACAGAAATTTCAGAAGGGGAAAGGAACTTGCCATATCCCTTGACATAGTTTACTTTGTTCTTTTTGAACAGACCCTCAATACCTTTAGTTAAATTACCCACAGCTTTATCTTTTTGGGCCATCATGGCCGGCAGGTCGACCTCAACAGAAGCAAGCTTCACACCATGACTGGCAAATGAATGCTTTGCTTCATGATACATATGAGAGGAATGAAGCAAAGCCTGTAACAAAGTAAAAATTCAAAATATCATCAGAATAGATGAATGGTTAGTTGAAGGATAATGTCATACCTCATGTAGGGGAATACAACAGCAGAGTTTTAATTATAATCCTTAAAAAAACTGCAAGTTAAATTACATCCTATGGAGGATATTAATTCACCATTTTTATTTTTCCAAAAGCACTTGACTTTTACAATTAGCCAGAAAAATAAGATTTTTAGGAATTAATCCTTTTGTATTGCTGGTCTTTAAAATGGAAAGAGTGGTCTGCTGAAGCTTGAACGTTCCAAGGAGGCAAGACCATAACTATCAAGCACGCATCATAAATAAAGTTTTATTGGCAATCAAGCTAATGCACTTCTTCCTCCAATCCCAAAGCATACAAGATTCATTGATATACTAATTACAACCCTGAGAATATCTGAAAATAAATAAAAAGGAAGTCTAAAACTGGGAACCAATGAAGAGAAGTTAACAGAAAGTAGAGCAAGTGCTTCATATGTCAGTTTTACAAAGGTGTGCATCCCAACTTCTCCTTCTCCTACTACACCTCCACCCCACGCCCCCACGCCCCAGATTCCAATAACAATGTCTCGCAAAATGAGAAAAACACTGAACATAATTGCTTTGGCTTTAAAGTTGGGTGGTGAATCCTTTTTTCTGCTACACCAACTTCAAATCTTTTGGCACTTCTTAATGGACTAGGTGAAGCATCAGAAGTGGTTTCAACAAAAAGTCAGCAAGATAATATCTTAACACCCCCAACAATTTTATTCATCAGCTAAAAGAGCTCACATATAATTGCATGAATGTATATAGGAACAAAAAGTAACTGATATCTTGAAAAATGCTAAATGAAACAATGTTAAGGCCATTCTTTCATCAAAACATAACAATCCGATGCATGCAACACATATGCTTGCAACTTGCCTCAGCATCACTAGCTTCCAAGCAACCACAAGTTAGCCCCAAATTATCAATCCATATTGCTGTTCATGGTACTTGAAAGATAATTCTCATTTGCACTCAATGCTTACCAAATTTCATTTTCGCGAATCATCAACTAAACTAAGGAGAAAAGATACACACAAATCAAATCTCAGAATCAAGTAACTAACAAACTTATTCACAGCATCGAAAACTAATCTTTGATTGATACATAACTAAGCACCAGATGCATCCCAATTAAAAACAAAAAGAAATAAAAGAAAAAAGAAAAAAGGAAAACAAGTAAGCAGCAGATAACATTCAAAGATCTGAAAACACGCTATTGACATAGATACACAAAGATAAACCATCAGATGCTATTAGCGCGGGAGTACACACACGCACACACACACCTTAGAAGGGATGCAGCCGACGTTGAGGCAGGTTCCACCGAGGGCCCCACGCTTCTCGATGCAGGTGGTCTTGAGTCCGAGCTGCGCCGCCTTGATAGCGGCAACGTAACCACCAGGTCCGCCGCCAATAACGACGACATCGTTGTCATCAGATCCGGAGGCGAATCCCCTGCTCAGAGTCCACGAGTACTTGGTGCCGCTGCACAGATGCTTTGAAGAAGAAGAAGAAAACAGCGTCGCCGCTCTTCGCTTGGCAAAGCTCGCCATCGCCATTTTTCCTCAGCCTTTTCGGTTTGGTAATCCGATTGAACACTGCTGTCTAGCCTAGCCTGCTGGCGAAGCCTTATAGAAGAAGGTGAATAATTAATTATGGAGTATTTTATTTTATTTTATTAGAAGAATTGATTTCATCACATCCGTTGATAACGCGGGGCGCTGACTTTGACTTCATCAATATCCGTCGGATGGTGTTTGTTTAAGAAGAGAGTAGTCCATTGGTATTTGATTAACTAAAATGAAATGAACGGCCAACTGAATATCTTAAGTTGCGTTTGGTTTGGTTAGATTATAGAATTTCAGAGTTAAAGACTTATAGAAAATTTTATTGATAATTATTTAATATTCAAATAATTACAACAAATGGAAGCAGCTATTAAATTTCGTATTTGTTTAGGCAGAAATTGGATAATGTGAGGATAAGCCATTCCAGCGTCTGAATATCTCAAGACCCAAACGTGGTGGCCTCAAACACCCTATGGGCTACGGGCTGTAAGTAGAGTATATGTTTGGTTCAAAACAGCTGATGAGCAGATGAGCAAATGAGCAGCGCTGCTATCTCTATCAGTCATATTTTATCAACATATAGTAGAACAAAGATCATGCTTGGCTTGGCCCTTGGCCCTTGGCCTTTGGAGGAAACAAATTCATTTAACTGGCACCCAAAAAATACCATAAATAATGAGTAAGAATGAATACACCCACCAAAATTAATCAGACTGTTCTGTTCAATCAACAAAACTCTGGCATATAATAATTAGCTGCCAAAATTTATCTCACTCTACTTCTTACAAAGGGGTGCTTTTTCTCAGTTGTATTTGAAGCAACCTCAAAAAAAAAGGAAGAAAAAAGAAAATTCATACAATATTAATGATCTGTACAAAGAATATTGCTAGCTTTAACGATTTGCCCAAGGCAAGGAATAATATCTTATATATAGATTTGCATTCAATTGCCTTCTAAGAAGCTCCTCAACTTGTTCCGTGCCTCCTCAGACATGCAGAATCTAAATCTTGGTCTTCCACAAGGAACTGAATCTTGATTCTCAGGGGACGAGGATGAGGAAGAGGAGGAGAAACAAACAACAATAGCTGTCACGTTGTCGCATGCATCCCGCATTAATGCTTGATTGATGAGCTCTCTAGCACACTGTTGTGGGTCATTGTGATGCCTAAGCTCATGCTGTACTAGGCTAACTGCCTCCTGGTTCGACATAACGTCCCAAATCCCATCGCATCCGATGATCAAGAATTCATCTTCCTCAGTCAACAAAGTCCACTGAAATTCTGGCTCGGCAGTAAGGGGAGATGCAGATCCAAATGGGAGTTTCATATACCAGTCTCCAAGAGCCCGAGTAACAGCAAGTTCGCTATTTAGGTATCCACATTCAATGGTACCACCCAAGTCCTCAACTCTCTTTCTTTCCACGGGGCAAGAGGGTCTATGATCTTGAGATAGCTGAACTGCATCTCCTTTCCTACAGAGGACAGCCCGACAGTCCCCAGCATTTGCTACAAGTAGATTACTCCCAACAACCAGGGCGGTAAGTGCTGTTGTTCCACAATATGAATCAACAACACTGTGTTCATCAGCCAAGGCTTGATCAGCCAACAAAAATGACCTGCGATGACAACTCTCCAAATCTTGCAAGAATTTTTCGTCAATATCAGATGTTTGAGGCAATCCAGCATCCTCAAAGAAAAATTTAAGGGCATTGTTCTTCATGTAAGATGCTGCATCAGGGCCACCATGACCATCAAATACAGCATAAAAAGAACTTGGTTCAGACCAATTGTAGAGGGACCCCAAGTGGGTGCATAAATCATCAATGCGAATGTGCTGATCCTCATTGGATCTGCGAGGTCCAATATCAGTGTGGCTACCCGAACGAATTCTTGGAACAAACTTTCTGGTCGCAGTATCGAATGCTGTGCCGGTCTGAATACTTGTTGAGCAGCTCAGAGCCTGGTGACATGAAAAAGATCTTGTTAGACTCTATCTCAAATATATATATCAAGACCACAAAAATTAACCTAAAGATGGAAAGGTAAACACAACTTTTTAAGTAGATCTACACATGCCACATAATTTGTTCACACTCCAAGGCAAGTAAACTAAAGTTGCCGTGTTTTTGGTTAAGTTTGGCTAAAACAAACATGGAGTGCAAGTTTTTCCAAATAGAATGTACTCCAAGCGCCTCTTCAATTCTATATTCCCCTTCTCAATTTCTTAATGCATGCAAACATAGCAGAAATATAGTTAGATTCAGTACAAATATCAAACCTTTTGTCTGACATAGATGAAAGATTGCAGCTTGAGCTTTAAGATTCAAGTGCTCATGATACTAAGCTAAATTTTACAATTCCTCAACCAAACTGGCGTACAACTGTACAAGAGCCACGAGGAAGGGAAAAATTTTGAAAAAACAAAAATCCCAAAGTAAAAGTTCTCATTTAGCAAAAGGAAGCCTAACCAACCAAAACCTGCATAACGGAGAACTTAATTCTGCATCAAAAACATATAAATATAGACACACATGCATCAACAATAACCAGACACAAAAAAAAAACAGTTAAAAACCCATTAATTTTTCCAAACAGTAACTAGAAAGAAGATGATTAATATGGGAATATGGAAAACAACCCGTTGTTTCACCAAACAGAGATAATTAAAAACAGAACAAGAAGCTAACAAATTCCACAAATAGAAAATCAACATCATGAATCCAACAAAACAGAGAAAGAAAAATAACCCTCTTTTAGCAATAGCAGATGAAACTTAGAATCAAGCTTGATTCGAAGCAACTTAGGTCCAGATCAAGACACATCGATTCTCACCGATTCACGACGAGATAAGTCGAGGGAGACGGGCGTAGCAGCAGCAGCCCCCGTTGAGAGGTCGAAAAACTCCGTTTCCATTTTGGCGGCGGAGGGAGACGGAGCATAAAGGTACCGAACCGCGAGGGTTGGATGACATATAAATTCTGTTTCTGCCACCATAATTGCTTATTTTCTTGAGCAATTTCCAAAGAACCAGAGTAATACTATCAAAATTTAAAGGGGATTTCTTTTTTGTGATTGTTTATGGAGAGAGATGAATGAAAGTTTATTAAGGTCCGGCGCGTTTGCAAACTAAGGAAAGGAGAGAGGAGGTGGGTATTTATAGGGAGAGAGACTTTAGGTTTGCTTCAATGAAGTGGTAATGGTATTTGGAAAAGTAAACTCACTCACGCGGTATCCACAGTTTCTATAATTAAATAATAAAGAAGATTGCGGCTGCCTGCTGGAACTTGAGGATCTGGGCAGTGGGCTGGAGCCATAGAAGAATTTTTATTTTAAAAAAAATTTCCCCTTCAGAAGAATTTCTATGATGATTCTGGTAAATAAAGTGCATTCTTTATTAAATTTTAGGATACCCTTATGTTTGATGGCTTAATTAGTATAAAAGAAGAAGAAAAATCTGGTCTTTTACAATAAATTGCAGCTTCCAGGACAACGTTGTAAGGCAACACAAAATCTCTAGACAATGTAATGCATGGTCTGAGTAGAAAACTGATGATAATTCCTGTAAATGAAAAAAGAATTAAAAAATAGTTCCAAATAAAATCTGTTTCTGAAGCCAAAACTCCAAAATTCTGCAGGTTGGCTTCACTCGCAGCATTCAGCTTTGTGCTCTTTCCGCAGCTTCTCCCACAGACACAACATCATTCTTGGATTTTGGTAATGTGCAAGAATATAATCCGGGTCGCATCCAGCATTGTAAAATCGATCATCGTTCACATACTCAACTTTGTGGCCGCTTTTTTTGAATTGCTCGGTCCATATGCCCACAGCAACATCTTCCAGTTTAAAGAGCTGCATATGATGTAATGAAAATCATCAACAAAATCAGATATGTCTTTAAGATTTCATCATCTGAAAGTTGCACATCAAATTTCAGACATAATCAACAATAGTTTAGTACACCAAAAGCTTAGTGATATGCAGGGTGAAAAGAGAAGAGAGAGCAACTTTGTGATTCCATAAATGTCTTCAATATAAGGAATCATACCATGAGGTCCCTCTCTTGGTGGCCTCGAACAATAAATCTTGCTACATCTTGGGAAATTATGTAACCTGGACCATGGGCCCATGGAGGATACGAGGAATGTGGCCACTCCTGTCCGAAAGATCCATCATTAGCACAAATGAAGCAATATGATTAGTATAACATAATTAGTTAATGCACATAGACTGAGAGTTTCAATTATAAGACAAATACCTCATCGCTTATGAACCATTTATTGTTCTTGTCCCTGTGGGGAGCTGATTCAAAGGATATGCGACCATATAGGAGTCCATTAGAAGCCTTCCCCTTAAGACTTGACAAAACTTCATCAATTCTTACAAAGGCATCATCATCCATTTTCATGATATATTTAGCAGAGAGTAGTTTGGTCTGCATCGAAAAACAAATAAATTTGTTTATGCCCACATAAACAGCATAGGAACTATAAATTAATTGACAAACTCATGCTGATTAGGCAAAAGAAAGATCAGGCTTCAAAATAATGTCCTGCCATTTTATGCAAAAGAAAGATCTGTTAGGAATCATTGGTAATCCAACTAACTTGAAACTTTATGCAGAATAACTCTGAATCTGAGTTCTTTATGGTGAATACTATTAATGCACTTAATTTTCTTACTTGCATAACTAAGTTGGGGTGTCTCCCATTTAATTAACATGCAGGGCTTGAAACTACTCCAGCATTGTCAGGATGATCTATTGACTAAATCATAATGTTGCATCAATTCCAAATGCTACATGTTTCCATAGTTTCCATTCATGATAAGTAATAATCCTCAAATCATATAATTTAAATATTTGGAAGATACCTTATTTATTATATTTAAACAGCATAAAGAATATAGAAATACAAAATGCATACCCCCAGGATGCAAATAGCTATAGTTTTGTAAGTGAGCAGGCTGTAATAATCAACAAAAGGCATCAACTGGATATCACCATATGCTCGAGCTTCTCTCCAGAGCTTGAAGTTCACCTCTTTATTCTTGTGCTGCAAGTTTTCATTGAAATTGAAGGCAAAATAAATTTAAAAAGAGAAAAGCAGAATCGGTCAATCATTGTGTTGTCAAGGAGCATCACTACATATTGGACTTCATGAGAAGTTTGTATTTATTGGTCACTTATCATTTATGAGAATGAAGAGTTTCTAATAAGTAAATAACATAAATAGAGGCATAGCTAGATGTCCACATTAATATTGAATGCATGAAGATAAATCAACAAAGAAATCACATGCTTATTAGATTTGATGTTCCCAAATAGGTTGCAAAATTAAACAAACTCCTACCAGTTTGCAGCGACTCACTTACAAGTCCAATGAAGAAGCGGACAGCGACATCCCCTGCACTTACGGCATCATATTGCATCCAAGTTCTCCTTAGTGCCATACGCCTCTCAAAGTTATTCCCTGATGAGAAAACCCCAATTAGCAGTACTAGCCTTTTATTAGAAAGTGGCTTAGCTTTGAGCTGTTGAGCATCAGCAACTAAATCCACATCTTCATTAACAGGCAGTCCTTTTGCTAGGAGAGAGACAGTAGTCAAGCCACCTTTCACATTGACTCTATTAACCAACCAAGGTTCAAGCCTCTGCAATTGTATAAGCCTCATATTGAGACATACGTAATACAACTGCTGGCAACTCCAAATAGGGCAGGCAAAAAAAGCTTACCTCTCTGTATGCAAATGATGTTTCATGCCTTCCATTCACTGTCATGTGAAAACCCTCATCACCGGCCCACAGTGTGGCAATAAACGGATTACCTTCAACAAAGTGGAAAGTAGTGCTTGCATGGGTACTCTCATCAGAAACATTGGTTAATTTTCTGTTTGCAGGATGACTTGAATTTAGACTGTTCTCTGCAGTTCCTCGAACCATTTGTGTATTGCACTTTACCAGTCCATCAACTGAAAAATATGTGCTGAGGCAGGTTAAATTGCCAAAAGAAATAGCAGTGTCAAAAGTTAAACAAAATTGTACAAATATGCATAATTACAAAAGTGGAGCTTTGACAAGCCATAGTAAAGCACAAGTCATTGTCTTCAAAAGGAAGTGAATTCCAATCATTTACCAGTGTCATTCCTACTAAGCAAGGAAGGCAGCCTCCCGCTAAGATTTCCACATGTAACCAAATGGAAATCTAACTTGCATATCGTATATTTATTTAAGAATCGAACAGTTCAAGCCATGGAGACTTTCCTTACTGAGTAAGTATCAACAGCATGGATGCTTTTCTGAATTTTCCAAACAATTATAATCAATAAACTATTGGCCAGTTTGCTATCCATCTTTTCACTAATGTAGTCTAGATTGCAGTATTTAAGGTCGAGTCCATCTATTTGTAATTAACATATACAAGTACCTTTTAGAAGATCAGGTGCACCATGATCAGGGCACTTCTCCTCTTTGCCCCACCCAGATTCTTGAGTCCATGTATTCTGAATAGTAACAGGTTCTTTTGTCAAGTTCTCACCTGGTAAAACAACATTGTATTGCAATACAATTGGAGGCTTTAGCTCCTCCTTGAGTTGTGATCCTATCAATTCAATTTGAAAACTGTCTTGCCGCGAATCAGGTATCCCAATTACAGTAGCAGAAGAATCCTTGACTAGACCACAAGGGATCTCAAGAGAACTCTCATTCCTCGACAATGTAGTATTAGATGCAGTAACAAAGTGTGGACAAGCTATGTCCACATTAGCATCCCCAAGTTTTAAAGCATTATCCTTCTCAATCATCAGAAGCAAATCTTTCCACATAATGAAAGCCTCTTTAATCCCTTGATCGGTTTCAGACAGTGCATCCGATCTTGGAAATAGAAACCTCATTTGACTCCATGCAAGCAATGCATTAGAGTCTTCTCCGGTCATATTTTTACTCAAACTGTACAAATCATTCAACCATTCAAGATTTTTGAACTGGGATTTTGGCCTAACAGTATGCAGCCTTTCAGCTTTTGCTTCCGACGCACTGCTGGCATTGGCATCCGCATCAGAATCTGAATTTTCCTCCTTCACCGGACGTGGATTGAAAAAATCATAGGCAGACTGTTTTTTTGAAGATTCAGATTTTCCAATGAAACTATAGCTGATAACCAAAATCAAAGCAAGGCTTATTATCAACACTCCCCCAGTCCACTTCTTCATCCCCAACTTCTTCTCTGCATAATATATTATGCTCAACTTCTAGTCCAATGCAAGTAACTGGTGCTTCTAGTCTTGGCACACTTTACTGTACATATTACCAACTCCACTCAACTCAACTTTCGGATCTTCACATCTTCGACCACCATTTTGGATATAAGATCTCAAAATTTATATATAGGCTTCAAGTGCACAATCAAAAATAAAAAGCCTCTGGAGAAAAAGAGTAAAATAGAGAAACAAAATTAAACCCATGTGAAAATGTACAGGGAAATGTTGGTAGAAATTAAAAAGAAGTCATTTTTCTTACTTCTAGCAGTTGAGATTGGACGAAAATCTGGAAAGTAATTCCCTTTTCAGCTATTGGAATGAAGCTAAAGTGTTCCCGAAAAGCTAAAAACTTGATCTTTGGAAAAGAAAGTGCTTCGTCTTCTACAAAAAGCTGGAGTGAGAAACTGAATTATTAGCCAGCTCCTGAGAAACAGAAAACGACTTCAAACCCAACTGCAGTGAATTCTTTTATGCGTGCGTGTCTGAAATGGAGCTAAGTTCTTGATATTTGTCCGAACAAGCAAATCTACTTTTGTTTCCTTGTGAAGTGCTGCGCAAAACGACGGCGTTGTCGAGTAGCTTCAGGCTTGCAGACTCTTTTAGTTTTTTATTTGTTTTGCTTTTCTTTTCTTTTCTCAAAAAGTAAAAACATAAGAGAATTGCCTGTATAAAGAAGTTATTGACTAATATTTGTTTGCCAAACCAAAGGGTCCAATTATACTCACCAATTAATCTTTCTTTTCTTGCTATCTTCAAAGTATAATTTGGTTTGAGTTTCATAACTTTTACATCTAATCGAGAGAGAGAGAGAGTTTTAGAATATCCTTAGCCGCACGTACTCTGGGCGAGCAACCACAGCCAGTCCATTCCGTTTGAGCTCTTGTAAGAGCTTTCATTTCTGAAAAATCCTTAGTCGTTTCCACAATATCCGTTAATCCATGTAGGAATCGAGTTTGATGGAAGCCAGATTTCAGCAGGATCGCAGAACTGAATTCCCTTTTTCTTAAGTGGCAAGTACATTGCAGGATAATGAGTACAAAAAATGCCTTCTTGCATCTAAAATTTTCAAATCATACGTAAAGCAAGTTCCACAGAACAGGTATCAAAAAGACTTGGTACAGAACAATGACAGACAGAATTAATCTTATCAAAAGCCTTCACAATTTGTAGAAAGCACCACCCTCCTCTATCCTTGTAAAACCTTATTATTTCGTTACAACAAAAACTTGTAGTCACTAAAAGGACAGCACACGCTGGATTGGAGTTAGGAGCTTTTGCTGAATTTTCGCCCAGACAAGTTCTCAGATTCGTATAGCATGTGGTTGATAAGTCCCCTTGCCGCACTGTCACACAACAAAGAGCATAAGCAAACACTGAAACAAAAGAGTAAAAACAACATAATTCGAACATCCAGTCAAAAAAGTATAGATGGTTGTTATGGCAGTAGTTCTTCACCAATGCGTTCATCAGCAAAATCAAAGTAAATTGGAACTCACTCATCTTTCAACTTCTGTATTTTCTCTGGATCTGTCTCGTGCATGTGCTTTTTGAACTGCTCTCTAACCATACTAATAAGAAGTTCGGTATTGTATTTCTGCATTGAAGAAGACCACAAGAGCTATATTACATCCCATTCTTTCCTAGTGAAAAAGCAATGCCAATTACTCAAACAAGAAAAGGAATAGTAACATATTGAGGAGGCATATCCTTGCCAAGCACAAATTTATTATATGATGATTTTAATTTGGTACATTCAATGCCATGACAAAGTAAAGAAAGTCTTTCATTTTTATCCACTTCATTTAACTGTTGACAAGGGCAAGGTTGAAGAGCAAAGGACAAAATATGGCCATCAAATCACAAGAACCATGGTTCTTAATCATAGAAAATCACAGGAACAAAAACAGACCTACCTTCTTCTCCCGTCTCCTTGGATAGGCATGCATTAAACTAATTACTCATGTAGTAAAAACATTGACAAGTGTTCCTAACTTGCGGCAAAGACAGCATGACTATTATGGCCAACAAATTCACAGAAGTCCTGAACTATTGTACATTCCATCACCCACATTAAGCTCGTCCAAGAATCTTCCATGAAGCATGAAAGTGAGATGACACACTTTCATTCACACACCTCTAATCACATTATAGTCATGCATATACATTAATAGATCCACAGCATGGTACATAGCCATGAATATAACATGCAGTGAGCATTGTTAGCTCGTTCTAATTTCAGAAAACTACAGTCCACAGAAGTGCTATCTTCTCTGCAACTTTAGAGTACCATCTCTCATAAGCTTTTACTACTCTGAATATTAGATTGCAAAACATAAACCCACCTAGCAGATGGAATGAGAATCATACTGCACTGAGATATAATTTGAGTTTTACCATGTCCATACCTTTTGACCAATATATTTAGCTCGCCGCAGGCATTCGCGATAGAGCTGCAACACAGAAGGGGTAAAGAAAAATTTAACAAATGAAATATTAAAATGAACGAAAATCGAACTTTAAGAATCTACAGGTTAAATTAAGCTCCAGCAAATATCATTTGTACTCAAAATTTAAAATTGATGAAGGCTGCAATAGAAAAGGGATAAAGCGATACAAAATTAATTGAATGATAAATCTAACTAAAGATTCAAACTTTTATGAACCGAAAATTGGAATTAAACCCCATTTACCACTATTATCTTCAAAAATTACAGTTGACAGCCGAGAATATTGATCTTGAGGTGTTTTTTTTTTTTTTTTTTTTTTTTGACACTTGGGTTGCTAACAAAATAGTAAATCTATTTCAGCATCAAGTTCATAAACCCTAACATCCAACAAAAATACCTGAAAATTCTAGTTACACAATAAAAAAGCGAAAACAAAAAATAAATAAAAACAAGAAAACTTCTAACCCTGATGGCATTGTTGGCGAGCTCAGGAGGCAATGCTATTTGGAGAGACGGCATTTTCTCCGCAAAAGTTTAACCTCTGAAAATAGTATAAATAAATAAATAAATAGCTGAAAAAACAATAATTCAGAAGTCTATAGCTTGAAATTCTAGCTGAAAAACCCTTGTATAGACACTCGACCGAAAGCGTGTGGAAGGAAAATTGCTGGTACATCAAACGCGACTACGGAAATAATATGCTGATACTGCCCTACGCCCTTCTTTTGTAGGCAGCGTCATTTTGGAGAATTTCTTACCTTTTAAGTACTCTTTTCCATTGTTTTGTTACAGAAATATGAAATTTTTATGCAAGTTATCAAGCGAACGATTTTGAGCTCTTTTAGAAAAATTTAATAATTATTTATTTGATTCGAATTTAATTTCATATGCTCGAAAATTAAATTTGAGCTCTTTTAGAATTTAATTTCGAATTTAGTTTCATATGCGTTTGAAAATTAAATTTAATTAGAACATTGGAATATGCCCACCAATAACACTTGAACAAAAAAAATATTTATGCATTAATATGTATAACACAAATTATATTCAGTTTAAATTTTCAATTTGAATTAAATGAAGTTCTGGTTAAATTGTATGATGTGTGAAAATATGCTCATGTAACGATTTTCATACATTACTTACATGTCTAATATTAAAAAATAATAATACTTCACCAAAAGTTAAATTGTCATAACTCCAAAAAGAAGAGGGAAAAAAAAAAGGAAAAAAGAAAAAAAAAAAAAGCATCAGAAAAAGATATGAACTAAGAAAGAATAACAGGAAATAAGTTATGAAAGAATAACAGGAAATGCTACACTTTTTTCCCAGTTAGTAATGAATGATCTTTCTCCTACGTAGAAGTCCTGTTGTATCCCATGTTGCTGGTGGTGGTGCGCCATCTTCAGGGCTCTCTACCTCAGAAAATAAGAAGAGAAATGGACAGGCTGTCAACCAGTGTACTTTTCTACTGATTTGGCTAAGCTGCAGAGCCCCGACAAAATTGCAGCCTGGAGGTCTCCCAAAATGCGCTGACTTATCATGCTTGCTTGACAGACAATCTCTCTGAAAACAAATAAAACAAAGGATTAGTACCATATTAGTAGTAAACATTTGCCAATAAAACTCAATATTAAACTAGTATAAACAAACAGTGTAAGCATATAGACTATCATCCACCTATGAACCAACTATGATGGTTTATCATAAATACTAGGGATGGGGCAACCATTGTTGCTGGAAGCAGGTCAAAGTACTGGGCAGGGGGAAAGAAGACCTCTAGATAGAACAGTTGTATCTAAGAAGCCAAAATGAAATCAAACAGAGATCCTCTGAAATTAGGATGATTGAGGTATCTCAGTGTACAAAACAGACAAAAATACAGGGTCAAGCCAAGGAGGATTTGGAAGTATGAATATCATATGAGGAGCTAAGTGGCAAACTGCAAGTGCGAGCATTCACAAACGCATGGCCAAATGATCTGATAAGTTACGCTTAAAATAAATGCCATTTTCACTAATAAAAGGTTAAGAGGTATCATACTTATTAGTTCATAAGTCACTATCATTGTAGTTCCATAAAAAGACATGTTCAGGAACCGAGGGCCAAATCCTCGGTAGAAGCCTCTCCATCCATCCTCTTTAAGAAGGGTCTTTGTCGTCTTCATTACAGAAGGTCTTCCTACCCCATAATTATCCATAACCTATATACGAAAATAGATAAAAAAAAATGCAAACATCAAACAAAAGTTTTCACTCTTGTGGGTGGAAAACGAGAGAGATATACTATTCTTCATTGTTATTTCAAATTTCATCACCTGCAGTCGCGTCTTAACAGTATCTATAGGCATAGTAATCACTGAAGAACAAGCACCAGCTACCATTCCTGCCGTGGCCTGAACAGCAACCATTTGCACATGAGAAGGTTTCTTTTCCAAATCATCTCTGTAGCCCAAACTCCTGAGTTCATAAGTAAAACTTATCAGAATGAACAGGATCTAGTGAGAAAAGTGACATTATCAAATATCCACTATGGCTCTTTGATTGCCACAACATAACAGGTTTACCTCCAAATCATGTGTTGGGCAGCACCATAGGCACCCCACCAAAGTGCTGATGCAGGAGATTGGGTTATAGCTGTTAGTCCAAAACCTCTGTATATGCCACGAAATCCTTCTGCCTTCATCACTTTGCGAACAACATCAAATGGACCATTGCAAGATGTAGCCCCTGGAAGCCCTTGAACCATTAACCTCTGGCAGATCTGAAAAAGAAGTAAATAGTTTAGATTGTGGATAATGAGGAAAGTGCTTAGCGAATATCCTCGGTTAAAAAAGATAGGTTTTTGGAAAACTTGTCAGAGAACTTTCATTCCTGTTGTATTAGCCACTAATATATAACCATGTAACCGATTACATGCATGTATAAAAAATAGGCCAATCTTAATATATAACAAAACAGTATACTTAGTGGAAGATACACTTCTACACACAGTCCTTAAAGGATTTGGTCACTGCAAAGATTGTACTGGGGACGAAGTAATTACTGGCTATTGAAAACTATAACATCTGTATGATGCTTCTTTTGGTGATTGTAACACCCAGCAAAGGTATGGAAAGATTAGAATACTCACCACATCCAAAGGAACAAAGTATACACAGGAAATTAAATTGGAAATCATTCCTGCTACTCCATTTGCAAGACCAATCCGTGTTGCTTCTGGCATGTTCATGCCTTCAGTGTATTTCAGTGTCATATCTTTTGACACTTCAAGTGAAGTTAAAGCCAGGACTCGACCAGGCAATGATCCAACAGCCGATGTGCCAAAACCTCTAAAAATACCAGGAATACCATCTGCCCGAATAATGTGTCTGAAAACAGATAATCCATTCATATGAGAGATGCCAGATTCAGCTACTTGCATTCTTGTCTTCACAACCGCAGTAGGGTGTATTAAAGCTGACTGAACAGTAAATAGAATAGCCCCAATGACGTGAAACCTTGTCTTGTCCAACCTATAGTTGCGGCACAAACAAATCAACCAGGCAATTAAATTCAGTACCACAGTTGTAATTCACCTGGTACATTACTAAGTAACAGGACTATACACCTAATATGAGAACAACAAGCACAATTCTAACTAAATACAGCAATAATGAGAAACTAACCCATCTGAACACTGTCTTCACAGAGTAAAATTAGAGGAAGAAAAAGCAAACTTCAAATTGCAACCTCTATATCGAGTTGAAAGATCTCACACAAACAACAGAACGAGTAATATCATCAATTCTAATGTAAAGTGCGTCTCACAGCTCTCACTTAAGCATGCTGTAGTGGCATATTCCCTCAGGCAGTCACCTAAGCCTATGGCAAAATGGATGATCCTATTGAATATAAAAATGCTAATGTTTTGTTGGGAATAGTCAAAGTGAATCCATCTTTACCACCTTTGTCTTTCTTCTTGCAACTACAGCATCTAGAAGTCATCATTAGGAGCTTTAAGTAATATTTTCTTAATTCAACCAATATAGTTATATGCTTTGACTACATACCTACATTATATATTCCTATCCAAGTAAAAGTAGCACCCTGTCCATTATCAATTCCCCTAAAATCTATAGTGCAGAGTAAGACATATCTAAATCTCCACTAAAAAACCAACCGTCTAAGTTTCTACTAGAGTCCTGTATTGCTACTTCAACATTTTGACCATAAAAAACTACAATTCCTTTATCATACTTAATGTTATTTAAATACACCAAATCAATCAACTCTTTTCAAATGCATTTCAAAGAAACTGACTATATAGTCCACCATTACACTTAGTAACAGAGTCTTGGCATACTGACAAACAGCAGCAAAGAAACAATTTTTTTCTGAACCGAATAAACTTAAAAAAGAAAAGAATATATGGGTTCTTCAAGGTAACAATATAGAGAACGTAAGACCTAGTTCCCACACGACGATTAACAGAAAAGAAAAGAAGGGGAGGATGGGGGAACACTGTTACTAAAAAAAGGTAAAAAGTAAAAAAAAAAATATACCATGTTTACACAAAAAGCATGTACGGAAAACCATCTCTTCGTGTGAATGATTACCTGTCCCAATTGATCTCAGTGTCGGCAAGAGCCAATTCTGGAGTGGCAGCCTCTGCAGCTTCTATAGCCATTGCTTAAATTCGAGCGTGAGCCACAACTTTCTCTTTGCTCACTTTGTAAGACTGTGGTTGCGAGTGTAATACGAAGGGCAGAGCTGCAGAGAAATGTTCTTCTGCTGGAAATAAATGAGAAGAAGAAGATGAAGAAGAGTGGAGAAGGTTCGACCAATCAGACATACTCATGGGGTTTTGCAATATTACCATTTTTTAAATGAGAAAAACGAAAAAAACAACAAGGCTGAAAAAGGGGAGCTCCGGGTACGGGGGAGGGTTTCACTTTTTAGAGCGATCATATGATCCATATCATTTACATTGAGGATCTATTTCCTTGCATCCTAATTACAAAATTATATTACCTATAAAAAAAGAATAATTACAAAATTATGTTCTTTTTTTATAATTTATGAAATCAAATTAATGCAACGTACTCTAAGTTTTCCTATCCATTCAAATAAAATCATATAATTTATATTACTTGAAAAAAATAATTTTATGTATTTATTAAATCGATTATGTAAGTGTTCGCGAAAATTAAATAAACTGCAATCAAAACTTTATTTTGGCTTTTAGTAAAATGATAAAACAAGCTATTCTTCCCTCTATATTGGTTTTCCCCCTTCTTCAAATTTGACTTTTACTTAATTATAAAAAGCCACGAGAAGATTCTCTAATCAACACTAAGAATTAGTTTCCTTAAACCTATGAAACAATATGGTGGAGAATGGACTATTACTATATAAAAAAAAATATAATATTAATAACAAAATAATAAGTGATGATATAAAAATTGTCACAATTGATATGTATTAAGTGACAATAACTCTTATTTGTTATTAAAGATATTTTTAAGTAACAATAATTTTATTTTATTATAATATGGCTTAAATATGATAAAAAAATAATATTTTAAATTATTATTATTGACAATTAATGACATACATACAGTAACAACCCAATGCTTGCCACAATTTACCTAATGATAATGCAAATCTTGTCACAATAATTTGTGATAAGCACTAGATTGTTACCATACATAGGTGTACCATTAGTTGTCAATAATGACAATTTAAACACTATTATTATCACTATTTAGCTTGTAAAAATTATTAAAGTGATAAAATTAAATCTTTTATCTGCTAATATGTATAATGAGTAACAATTTTTGCATTGTCACTTAATATTTTATTACTAATTTAACTCTTTTTCTTGCAGTGTATCACAATAAAAAAGTGTGAAAGGAATTTGGAATCGGTAATAGTTTGGTTAGAGTTCTAAACGACGTTGTTATTGTTTTTTTTTTTTTTTTATAAAAAAAAATCTCTCTTTTTTTCCTTCATTTTTCAATGTTTCGATATAAACAATATTTACCCTACTAAAATAATGGAATTATTATTATTATTATTATTATTATTATTATTATTATTATTACATAAATATAGAAAATGTTTGATGTGATTCATATATAAATGGAGATATGTGTCAGAAATTAAATAAAGGAAGTCCATCTTTATTTAAAGGCATAATGTATTTGTATGATTAAACAAATGAAACTAACTAATTAAGGCGAATATCGACACTCAATCTCACAGCAAACATCCACTAAGTTGGCCACATGTGATTAATTTGTATCGCTAATGTAGTTAAATATGATATGAAATGAAATGAATTTATCCGCATTCGTATTCGATTAGTAGATATCTGATTATAAATGGATACAAATATGCTAAATACGTATCCGATCCATTTAATATTCGTTTCGAATATATATTTATTAAATAATATATTATTTATATTTTTCAATAAAAATCTCATAATTTATATATATATATGTGTGTGTGTGTGTCTATATATAAATTATAATTGAAGAATAAAGTTAATCACCATAATTATTGTTGGTTGACTTTATAATTAATATACTTAAATGTCATTATTATTATTAATTAATACTAATAATTAATTATAAAATCCGTTATTAATTAGAAATTATGCTATTTGTTTGATTGCTTTCTTTTTAATGAAATTGTATCGTTCCTCTTATTAATTAAAATATTTATTTGTTATAGGTTCATAAATTCATGTATATGGATATTTGTAAATAGATATCTAAATAATTATAATTGAATATAAATAGAAAAAAAAAATGAATACAAATAAGTTTAATCAAATATGAATGCATCTAAATAACTATAATCGAATACGGAGATCGATATTCGATGGATACGAATTTGAATATTATTTTTAAATATTCATTAAATTTGTATCTGTATTCGAATATTTGAAAAGTTAAATAGATACGAATATGAAAACAGTGTATCCGATCCGTTTAATATAGTGGAGTGGAGTGGAGGGGAAGATATTCTGTCTGCTGGAACTGGAGGTCCTTAATTGACTCTTTGAGACCACTGCATTGCCAGCAACGTACACAAGGAATTAATACACACAGAATAGAGAATACAATTCCTTACTTTGAGTTTGAGACGCGTCCCAATGATTCTTTATGCATCCAAAATGGGAAATTATATACGCGTCTCAATGATTCTTTATGCATCCAAAATGGGAAATTATATACTAACCCTGCAAATGGCAATTCAATTTGTGCTTTTGCTGTTGTTTAATTTCTGTGTATATATTCATTCATTCATGAATTATTATCATTATCATTATGATGCCACCTATTAGGTTTTTGTTTCTTTTCGAAATATATTTAGGCACCGTTTGGTTTCATTTTCACATCCCATTTTCACATTTTCTATTATTTCACAAATAAAAACATCATTTTTTACACATTTTTACCTAACATCATTTTCATTTTCAAAATACATTATCCAATAATCTATATATCTTCTCCCCATAACCTATATATCTTCTCTCTCTATTTCATTATTTCTATCTATTTCCACCTACAACCTATTAAAATCCACATAATTATTACATTTCCAAACATTTCATCCATTTTTATTTTTATATCACATCACATAGCTAATTTTCACCAGAATGAAAATGTTGAAAACTGAAAATGAAAATGAAAAAAAAACAAACGGTCCCTTAGTTAATAACTATGTTTCCGGTAGCATCTCGGGATTTTATGACAGTGATAGATTGATATGGTAGTTGGGCAGCAATAGGGTTGGGGGTTGGGGGTGGTATTTATGTCTGTTTAAGTTGTATGGTTGTTGTTGCCTTTAGGTTAGTTTGGTGAAAATTTTAAGTTATTTAATAATTATTTATTATGTAATAATTTATGTGATTTTTTATTATTATGATATTGTTTAACTAGCATGATAAATAAACTTATGGATGGTGGCATGTTAATTCATAATGAAAATTATACATATAAATATAAGCTTTCAATATTCATACGAATTTGAATATTTATTATTACTTTAATCATCGAATGATAATATAAAATAAAAATATTATATCCCATCTTATTATTTTAATTAAAAAATATTATATTTCACCTTATCATTATAATCAAGCTAACCCTTACCGCTGGAGTCTACAATAAGGTCCTTTCTTCTTTGTACCTTATTTCCCACAATCCTCTGTCCAAAACGGCCATTCTCAAGGTCATTTACGTAATTTAACCAGGCTTTAAATAGGCAACCACCAAAGTACAACCAAGCACTGCATTCCTATTTCTGTCCCTGCAGTGCAGATTCTGCCGCCAAATCTCTCTGTGTCTACACTGACACACAGACATATGTGTGTGTATTACTCTTCTTTCATTTTTAAAGCTTCCATTTTTATCTTTCCACCGCATTTTATTCTCTCTAGGGTTTCTTAAGCGCGTCTACTTTGAAATAATTACTCCGTAGATTATAATAATAATACTATATATATATATATATGTTATCTCAAGTATTATTACTAATATTTCAGGAAATCAGATAGTTGAATTTAACCAACCTCAATTTTCGTCTTCCGGCTGCTCTTTAAGTCAACCATGGCTTGAATCTGCCCTTTCAATCTCTATACCGGTAGCCTTTTGTTTCTCTTCGCTTATAAGCTTTCCTATGCCTTTCATTGTTGTTTTGATGTTCGGTTTATGATTCTTGGGCTTATGTCTTATTCCAGATGCTAAAGTTAAGATGGGTTAGGAGGGGTACTTTGTCTTGTAAGCATCTTGCTTTCTGTTGTTTATTTTGGGGGGAAGTTTTGGGTTCTGACTCCATCTGTTTGGGGGTTTGTTTGGGTTAAGAGCTGCCTTTACGTTCAATTGGTTTTGGGTTTGAAAAATTAAGTCTTTATGGTGTTTAATTGTTGTCCTGTTTTTTCTGACAAAGTATTGTAATGTGATTTAAGGTTTATGCGAAGGATGCAATCATGTTATTTGATTATGCAGAAATGCAGTTGAGATTTTTGAGTATGGTTTTGGTGTACCAACTTGGGTGTTTGGGATTTCTAACTGTCAAAAGTGTTATTCTTTCTGATGTAGTTGTGTTATTACCCTTGGGTTTTATGGTTTTGGCTTGTGATTGATGCAAGCATGGGTGTCCTTGTGTGCCAATTGATATTAGTATTATTCTATGTACATAGACACACACACTGCTTGCATTCTATTTTAATATGCATGCTTCTTGCTCACTTACAGCATTATATTACGATGTGAACATGTGTAAAAGGATAACATTACTGTGTTTATTTGAAGCAATTTATGACATTTGATTATGACTAGAACTTGAATACCATTTAGTACTTTGATAAGCGCTTCCCAGTGAATAAGTGGAGGTGTCTAGGAGAGTCAGATATACATACTCTTACCCTCAGCATAGAGAGCTATTTACTTTTGCAGATATTATTGTTGGGTTGCAATGGCAAATGTTGCACTAACCTCTGCTTCATCTACTTCACTGTTGTGTTTAGTGCAAAACTATGGCACTCTGATGCTAGTTCTTTGTGGATTTTTTTTTTAAATGCTACTTTCTGTTTCTTTTATTATTATTTTTTTTGGGTTATATCATCTGATGTGTTATTGTTTTCCTTGTGTTCAATATGATTAGTGATAACTATGTGATTGACTATTCATTATGTGTCAGAGTTTCTTGGGGGTATAAATGCATGTGTTAAACATTACTACTGGTTTCTGTAGGGGTGGCAAGTCCTGCAATGGAACTTTACAATTCTCCAGATCGAGGACTTGCTGATATGTATCTGGTATTTTTTCTATTGTAACTAGATAGCTTAATCTTCCTTTTATAGGGTCTTGTGTAACTAGTTCTTCATTAAAGTGGGTCAGTTGTGTGGCAGCATTGTTTGCTTCTTTTTTATTTTCCTTTTTTCTGCTGTAGGGTGGAGATTGGGGTTGGCAGGGGTTATAATATACATATTTTTCCAGTATGTTTGTCTTATTATTTAATGAAGTTATTTTATTTTGGATTACCCAGATTCAAGGTACTGAGTCAAACTTGCTGTTTACCCATCAACTGGAACACTTAGGAGCTATGTACAATGAGGTTGCCCCAGACTTCTTCATTGATCAGGGTTTGTACTATCCTACTGCAACCGGCTATCAATACTTCTGTACAGGTAAATAGTTTCTACAGTACATGTTTGGTCAATTGAGTTGGGATTGGTGCGCATGTCATATGTAGGAGTTTTAGTAGTTGCTAGTATTGTGGAACCTTTGCTAGCAACTAGATTAACATGGCTTTTGCTTCTGGTAGGATATGAATCAACTGATGACTTGGAAGACCACCATAAGATTTTTGGTTTGGATGGTCAAGATGTTTGTTATACTGTGAGTCTCTGCCTTCTGGATGCTAGATTTCCGTTCTTACCCGTCTAAGTTATTGACTTGGTTCATGTTTTGCAGGCTGCGGCAAATGAAAGTCTGCCATATGTATATTGTACTCCTAACTATGGATATGGACAGTCTCCTTACAACCCTTATAATCCTTATATTCCTGGTGCTATAATAGGAGTAGATGGCTCATTTGTGGTACCCCAACAGTACTACACCTTTCCCTCACATGAGAATCCTGTTTCTTCGCCTGCATATGTGCCCACGGTTCTTCAATCTAGGTCTGTCTCTACAAATGGGACAGCAAACTTGTTAGGTGATAATGCTGTGTCTGTTAATAAGGTTGATGGTCCAGTTGCTAAGCACACACTGTCTTCAAATACCCCAAATTCTTCACTGAGTACTGCAGGATACAAGTCTACTCGAAGAAATTCATTAGCAAGGGTATCCGAAGGAAGTAGAAGCAGTGCTGGATCTGGCAAGCAACCTATGCCAAGTTTTAATTCTGATAGTTTTATGAGTCGGCCGTCATCACAAAGCATACGGGTGAGACTCATTACAAGATAATGCATGTGTATCTATAAGATGAATTATCCTTTAGGAACATAACTTATTTGATGATTTTTTGATATCCATTATACTAACTTCTCTTGCCCAATCTTCTTTTAGGATAGAGGTCCTCAAGCCACAGAAAATGGTTTAAATGAGAAGGCATCATCTGGTAGTAGTCATTTAAAGGTTACTTTTCCCTTTTCAAATGGGTCATCTGATTTTGAATCCAGTGCATATGCCCAGGCTTCTGTACATAACGTTAAGCCCAAGTTACTGTATAGCTCCGTTGCAGATGATGGAAAAGTGACCCTTGATGCTCTGAGCGAGCAGAATCAGGGGCCTAGAACATACAAATTGATGAATCAATTCGTGGTTAAAGCCTACACAACGAGGGCTGGAAATCCTGACGCACAAGGAAATATCACCATCTATATGGATCTGTATAACGAAGTTGATTTTCCTCTTCTGTATATAAATGCAAAATTCTTTGTGATCAAATCATATAGTGAGGATGATGTGCATAAGAGTATAAAGTACAGTGTGTGGTCGTCTACACCTAATGGAAACAAGAAGCTTAATACTGCGTTTGAAGATGCCCAGAAAATAGTTGCAGGAGATTCAAGAGGCTGCCCTATTTTTCTCTTCTTTTCTGTAAGTAGCTGCTTCTAACTTTTTATGTTAAAGTTACTAGACTATTGCTTTGATATCTGTTCTCATTTTTCGTTTACTCATATAATTACTGATTAGTGCTCATGTTTTTCTGAACTTTAGGTTAATGCTAGTGGCCAGTTCTGTGGTGTTGCAGAGATGACTGGCTCTGTAGATTTTCACAAAGATATGGATTTCTGGCAGCAAGATAAATGGAATGGTAGCTTCCCTGTGAGGTGGCACCTAATAAAGGATGTGCCGAACCCTAATTTTAGGCACATCCTACTAGAGAATAATGAGAACAAGCCTGTGACAAACAGCAGAGACACACAAGAGGTAACCCTACGCTTCTTTTCTTGGTGTGACGATCTTTTATTCGGGTAAAGCACATCTATAAATTGATCAAAGTTTTTACAGCAACTCTTGTCTTGTACAAGTGTTCATCATCAAATTGGGTTAGCCGCTGTGGGGTTGGAATTCCCGCCAACATGCATGCTTTTTGTTCGACATGTAGGTTGGATCAGCTTGCCTAAATATTTGTAATGTTCATTTGCAGATAAGTTACAAGAAAGGTTTGGAGATGCTGCAAATATTCAAGAACCATACATTGAAGACATCCTTGCTTGATGATTTCATGTTCTACGAAAACAGACAGCGGATCCTGCAGGAACAGAGGGGCAGACTACTAATCAAGAGTTATGTAAATCCATACCTAGTTCCTCTGTTGGATCCTCCTCGCAAGCTTCAGTCTTTTCACGATTTTCCTTCTATTGAAGATGCAAAAGTTACAAAGCATGATGTCAACAATTTGAATATTGTGAACAAAGTCAAAGTTTCATCAGATGAGCAGTCAAACTGCTCTGTGAAGAACCCCTCTCTTCCAGCAGGGCAAGGCTCCTTAGATTCTATTGCCAACAACACAACAATTGTCAATGGAAGTGGTGAAGTTCTGCCAGATGGAGTGCCAGCATTAAGAATAAGTTCATTGACGATACATTCGAAAGAGCCAGAGCCAGAGTGTTCATTGCCTGCTGTTAATGGTTCTACTGCTGGAAATAGTGAATTAGTTGAAGTTGTCACGATAGGGTCTATGCCAGTGAAAGTTAATGGTGCTGAGTCTTCTGGTTTTCTGACAGTTGGGACAATTCCACTTGATCCTAGGGCCTTCAGTATAAGCAGGTGATCCATGACCTGGGAAAACTTGGATGAGCTAACTTTTTTTTATTTTTGTTATTATAATCTTTTTTTTTTTTGTGGGTGGTTGGGGGGGGGGGGCGGGGTTCAGGGATGTTTCTGACAATTTGTTTTGTTTTGTTTTTATTTTTATTTATTTATTTTGGGTGGGAGGCCGGGGTGCTTTGCAGACTGACTATTTGTTACAATGTAATTTCTCATTCCTGTTTTTGGCTTCCAACGATTACAGAATTGATATCAAAAGACAATATCTATGTTGAAGATGACTCCCATTTCACATCATTGATTGACCTTTTTTGTCTTCAGTTTCAACATCTTTCCTACTACATGGTTGTATTCAACTACTCCATGTGTATCATCCTTTTCAATTAACAACTAAACGCAATCCCAAAAGGAATCTACTACAAAATTTGTCTATCTACAGAAAACTAGAGTAACCATCTACACAACAAACTGAAGTCCAACAATTTCCAACACATTGGAAATATAAGACAAAGCCCTAGATGCTATTAATATTTGACAAAACTCAGTTGGAGCTTAACTGCTTTCATTTTCAAGCACATCTCTTGAACCTCGGTTGCTCTTCTTAAACGGAGAGTATCCTTCCTTCAACAACTTCTCCACCTCTGCAAACTGCAAACCTTTCGTCTCTGGTACGAAGAAGAAAATGAAGACAAGCCCTATCAACGAAAATCCGGCGAACAAGAGGAAGGTTCCAGAAGAGCCCAAACGCTCCGTCAGTGTTAAATATGTCTCACTAACTACCAGATTTGAACACCAATTGAAAACTGCAGCAATTCCTCCACCAAGACCTCTGTACTTAAGTGGATATATCTCTGAGTTGACAATCCAGGGCACAGTTCCCATACCGGGGGAGTAGATTATGATGTACAATCCTAAAAATATGACAGCCAAGAATCCAACCTTGCTTGGGCAGCCTTTTGTGTACCATGTTCTTTTCGCTGCTCGGCATGCATCTCTAACCGCATCATCCAATGTCACGCAGGCCCCGCCATCGGACTGATCACAAGAAAAATGAGATGGATTAACTTATCATTGATGGACCTAAAATAGGTAATTAGGTGGACAAATAATGAATATTATGGGCTTACTCGGCTGGTTCCAGCTGAGCAGAAAGCGCACTGGTCGTCCTTCAAACATTTCATACAGCCCCAAGATGAGGCATCCAGGGCTTCAGCGTAAGCCTGGCAAGTAGAGTTGGCACCGAAATATGCAGTCTCAGTCTGGCTGACTTTTGGGGCAGTGGCCGAAGCTCGGAAAAACACAATAGATAACACCACAAGGCAGGAAATGATTCCGATCATAGAGATGATCATAAGTCTCCTTCTCCCGTAGCGATCCACAAAGCACATGCTGACTATGGAGCCTACGGCATTTAGGCCAGAAGTTATGAGAGAGAGTGCCATTGCTGTCTTATTTGATGCAAATCCTGCAAACTGGATTATGGTCGGGCTGTAGTACATGACGGTGTTTATGCCCACAAACTGCTGAGCCACCTGAACAGTAATGCCTGCATATAGCCCCCTTCGGACAACATCGTTCCTCCAGGCATCCTTGAGTCGGCTGAACAAACCACCTTCCAGACAATTTTCTTCGTTCTTCTCTTGCTCAATGGAATTTCTCAGAGCTTGCAGCTCCTCCTCAACTTCTTCAGCAAGATAAATTTTCTCTATTATGGACTTGGCCTCCTCCTCTTTACCCTGTTTGGCATTTGATAGGAAAATCACAAGTTAGTCATGAATTGTAATGACTGCTATAGGGTGCTTACGGATGAAAGCACAAGTGATGAGCTTACATTTCTGAAAAGCCACCTTGGAGACTCGGGCAGTGAGAGCATCAGAACAAATTGTACAGCTGCAGGAACACCAGCAACTCCAAGCATCCAACGCCAGTTCCCGGAGACCTAACACATATTTGAGATTGCTTAGTTTTATGGTCAACACAATGAATCATTCAAATTAACTATATCACTACGTCTGAAAAAGAGGAGTCTTACATGTGTGAATGCTAGATTGATAAGATAGGAGAGAAATTGGCCTCCCGTGATGAGAAAACCATTTGTGCTCACAAGTGCACCTCTGATTCTATGAGGTGAAGCTTCTGAAATGTAAAGAGGAGCGGTCATAGATGCCATTCCAACTCCCAATCCCACAAAAACTCTACCAACAATTATCATCCATGGTGCCGGAGAAACAGCCATGATAATTGCACCAACAAGAAAGAGAGAATCGGCTACCAATATTGATATTCTCCGTCCAAACCTGTCATTCATCCATCCACCAACAGCAGCACCAATGATGGCACCTGCAACAGCCATGCTCACAATGGTTTCCTTCAATATGCAAACATAAGGAAAGAGGTTCAATTTCCATGAAAATTAAAAAGATCTTTTGCAGGTAAAAAAAGGACAGATGAAATATATAAGATATATACTATACCTGTAGCCATGTCTTCTTATCAACTGACTCGAAATCCTCCCTTATGTACAGGAGGGCACCAGAAATAACACCTGCACACCAAATAATGAATCCATGGATAAAATCAGTGTAGCCTGCCTGATAGTTAACAAATTTCTGATACAAGATTTTGGCAATATATATCACCACACAATTGAAGAGCAAAATTATTATGCGTTTTACCTGTGTCATAGCCAAAGAGGAGGCCTCCAATGCCAGCCGATAAGGCCAACCTCATGATATAAGGTGTTCTCCATGATGTCCTCCAGCATTCTGTAAACTCTGTCTTATCAGTGCGTGCGATTCCACCATCAACCATGTTAAACTAGGGAGTTTTTGTCGAGAAGCCAAGAGAATCACAAAAAGGGATCTTGGTAAAAGAGTATATATGTTTCTGTATTATCAGGAAAATAAATTTGTGAATTTCAAATCATCAAAGTTGGCATAAAAAAATGAACAATCCCAGAAAAGATGATAAGAGTTTATAAATCAGATTATATGATGCATGGAAAAATGGTAATGATGGATCGGAAACTCCATAGTTTCTATTCTTGCTCAATTTCAGTAACATAAGAGTAATTGAGGTATTTTGCCAGAACCATGCCGGTTGCTCAGATTGCTCAAGGAGGCATTGGGGGGCGACAGGCCGGAGTTTAAGACATGCTATCAGTTTTTTCATCGGACACGTGTAAGAGTTGTGTTTGATGCGTATCTATGTCCATGCGGGACACTACTGATGCAAGTGCTATATAGTCCCTTAGTTACAAATAAAACTTGCTGCCTTTCATGATTCCTTGCCATTACATTTGGCCAAAGATTTGGACAAAACATCAGCAATGTCATGCAAAAAGAAAGAAGGAAAATGTTATTATTTTCCCATGATGGATGAGCATTTGATGGTTGAAGAAACAAAAGCCAAGAACAAGAAAAGAAAGATACTATTACCTTAGCACAATGTCTTGAAACTAAGCTGCGTTTTCATATCTCGTCCAATACAGTTTCTCCCAGTCAATTTCGAATGCCACCTCCGGCACACACGCACACACACACGTATTATGTACTTATATAAAGATAGCAAAGAAAACAAAGAGGGACGGTACAGGATTGACTCTAAATTTAGTTAATCCCATTTAAGATGAGGAAAAACTTACACAATCCTTAAATATCGGGTTGGTTTACATCGAAAGTTTAGTGCGTTACGGAAATCTAGTGGTTGACTGGAATGGACATAAATGAGGTGATTGAAACTGTACAAGATTAATTAGATATTGTTGTAATTGGCACATTACATGGTTAATTATTAAGTGGATGGATGCCAATTATGGTTGGAATCCATTAGATAATTAAAGTTGTGATTTTGGTGAAATAGAGGAAGGGAAAAAGGTTAAGTATCATAAATTGAGTTGTCCCACATTGTAAGTTTGTGAGAAAGGAGACCCTCATGTGACCTATAAAACCAAGTGGAGGAGTTGAAGGGTCTTTAACCCTTCACTTGTCCCACATTGGTTTTGTAAACATGTGTGGTGTAGTTTATATTGAGCTCAAGTAAGAATGCTTGATAAAGTGTTCTTTAAGGGGTTCATAAAAGTGGACCACACGCGCGCCGCCGCCGCCCGCCGGGTCGCGGGCGCGGGCGTTAGGGCGAATGTCTCAGTCTTAACTTTTTGGACGAAATTCAATTGGAATTTTGAATTTTAAATTAAAAATTAAATTCAAAATTCAAACTTAACCTAACCGTTGGCTTGATCGGATAGAGGCTTGACCGAGTCTGCCTGTTGGAGATCAGCCGAGATTTTAGGGGAGATAGGGCCGGATTTTTAGGGCTGACTGGCGGATGAGGATTAGAGGCTCTCGGCAGCCTTCTAAACACACCAAAAAAAAAATACAAAGCAGCCTCTTCTGCTTGTGTTCTTCTCTTCTCTCCCACTGATAGTCCAGCTTCCTCATAGTTATTTTCTTGTGCTTCCATATTCGGCCTAGTATATTTATATACATATACACTTATATTTCGACATTTTGGCTATCATATTCGATTCTGGCTACTGAGTGCTGTTCGAGGTGAACGAAAAGGAGTGCACCTGATCGTTCTGGACCATCTCATCCTGGGAGGAGCCGCGCTGTACCCGTTGCACTGGTGAGTCGGGGCGCTCGTTTCTTCAAGGCAAACAGAATTTCTCTGTGATTTGGTCGCCCTAATAATTCTGTTACTATACAGAATTTAAGATAAGTTTACTATTTAAATTTTGTATCTACTTTAGATTGATCTAACAGCATGTTCTGTTAATTGTATTGCCTTGGTCAATTTTATGAATTTTGGCTTTTCCTGGACTCGTATTTAATTATTTAACTAAATTCTGATTTGCCTTGAATATTTATTTTGATCACGCATGCTGTTTGTATAAAACTGATATCGCATGCTTAAATTCTTGCAACGCATGATTAATTCTTATACCACATGCTTTATTTGAATTTCTTCTGGATATAAACGCACGTATTGCCTTGTGATTATCTGATTTATTATTGATAATCTGAACTTGCAATTTTTATTGCTTTGGATTACTGCATGTTGGCATGAAATCCTGCGAACAACATTTACATCGAAAGTTTAGTGAGTTACGGAAATCTAGTGGTTGACTGGAATGGACATAAATGAGGTGATTGAAACTGTACAAGATTAATTAGATATTATGGGAAAAACAAACAGAATTCCAACTTGATTACTGTTATCCTCCAAAGCTGATAATCATAATGAATTTACCATTAAATTAAAGATCTATAACATAAATTGGTTGAATAAGATTGAATTGCTCCATTTCATATTCAATTCATTTATTTTGATTTAATCAAATCATACATACATCAAATCTTTATAATCAATGACGGATTATACTTAATCAGATCCCAATCCAAATTAAATTTGAATTATTCCAGGCCAAGCTCATTGCAACACATTCTTGGCCCAGTGAAGCTGTTCCCATGAGATGGATTAACTAGTCCAATTACTGTTTTCATATATGCATTAACTTCAGTATTATTATGAATTATTAATTAGTACCGTAGCTTTGAAAAGACTAAAGAGAAAACAGAAATTGGGGATCAATGAACTGGACAGAGCTTCCAGTCCCCACTTTTCACTCAAGATTTTCAAACTTGTTCAGTGGATCCCAGGCAGGCAGGCAGGCATATTGTATACCTTAGTCAAAAAAAGCACCTCAAAATTGAGCAATTTCCGCTCTTTTCCTCATCATTTTGCCCCTCCTTTTCTTCTCTAATCTTCTCGTATCCGTATCTCCCATATCCCAAGGAAGTATTGGACCCCAGAAAACACAAACAAAAAACAGCAGTTTTGATCTTTTCTCAAAAGCAGTGAGACTTTCTCCACTTCCATATTGAAAGAGAAACTAGAGCCAGTTCTTCCTCCATTCCATGTTCTCTCAGACAAGAAAGCAAATATAGTTGTCAAAAAATTAAGATAACAAATGACCCTTCAGAACCCGTCATCAATACTTTTCAGGTTAAACCTTACAATCTTGATCATAGCTCTACACTTCTTGGCAACAGCCTCTCTCTGCCGGAATTTCTGCAACAACATTCCCATAAAATACCCCTTCGGCATCGACGATGGCTGTGGAGCCGCCCAGTTCCGCAGAATGCTCAACTGCTCCGCCACCGACCTCTTCTTCCTCACACCCTCCGGAAGCTACAAAATCCAGACCATCGATTACAACAAGAAAACCGTTGTGATGTTCGACCCCTCCATGTCCACCTGCTCCATCCTCCAGCCCCACCACGACTTCGTCATGACGGACATTCAGTCCGCCACCATCCCGCCGTCACCGGACACCATTTTCGTCCTCATGAACTGCTCCATCGATTCTCCGGTGCTCAACCACTACAGGTCCCTATGCTTCAACTTCGCCGGCCACACGTGCGACGAACTGTACGGCGGCTGCACCTCGTTCAAGCTCTTCCACCTCCTCTCCAACGCCACGCCACCGTGCTGCTTCACGAAGTACGATACGGTGAAGTTCATGAGCATGAATATACTGGACTGCTCGCATTATACGAGCGTGTATAATGTGGATGCATTGAAGGGAGTTGGGCCATTGGACTGGCTTTATGGAATTAAACTATCTTATAATTTGCCTGACTTTGGATGCGACCGGTGCGCAAAGTCTGGGGGAACTTGTGGCTTTGATGTTGAGACTCAAGGCTTCGTCTGCATTTGCTCCACCACCACCAATGCTACAAGAGACTGTGGTACGTAATTCATTAATTACTACCTTATTTTCTTGCTCCCTTAATTTTTCTCCGGTTAGATATATATAATTATAATGAAGTAAATTAAACATTATCTTTTTTGATCTTATGATGGCTGGCTCTTTGATTCTTGAAATGTTTTTGTTCCTTTACTTGAGCTGCAGGCGGTGTTATAAGCGGAGGAAGGAGTTACGGAGAACCTTCATCGCTGGGAGTACTGTTTGTTTTGTTTCTTAGAGCAATTTTCTTCTTGTGAATTTATGTCTGTGCAACGCGTTATGATCAGATGTAATTCTGCGGCACATTATAATTTTGTTCGCTAGTCATTTATATATCTACCACAGTACTATTTCAGATTCCTACGTGTGTGTGTGTGTATTAGCATGTGCTGAACTTGTATTAGAATAGCAACCGCACCCAATCTTAGTTCATTAATTGTAGATTTGTAGTAACTCTTGCACTCGAGGAATATTTGCACTTGCAATGTTAGTGGCGCAAACTAAAAGGTTCTAAACATATTTACCAAAATGCAAGAGAGTTCTTTTTTTTTATTTCTTTTTCTCCGCAGCAAAGCAAGCAAGTTCAGAGCTAACAAGAAGAAAAATAAATAAGGGATCATTTTGATTATCTCCAAATCATCTATGTTATATTCACAAAGAGAAAAAGATGAAAAGGGTCCCCTGCTTAAGTAGGTTTAGTTAATTTGGAGGTATTCTTGAATTAATACAGAGAACTCATGTCTTGATACCAAGAGCTCAAGGGTAGGGCGTTAAATGTTCCTTTTTTCTTTCTTTGATGAGAACATGTGTTGCCGCTACCGCTTGATGATCCCTCAGACCTTATGCTATGCTCAGTTGAAGTTGTCTGTGGCGGCAGAACGGCCACTTGATGTCAGTTAGGGCCTCTGATTTCTGGCATCAAGTTGGCCGGAAAATTGGGTGGATGCTGGTGGTGGGATTTGGCATTATTGTCAGACAAAACAGGTGCTCTACAAAGTGGACAAGTGGAATTGTTGTGGAGCCAGTAGTGAATGCAGTCTGTGTGGAACATGTGCTTGCATGATGGCACTTGAACCAACTCTTCTTTCAGCTCAAATTCTCCCAAGCAAACACAGCACCTGTTCCGTGAATAATTATGACTTAGAACAAGATACCAAAGATTTTTGTGGTGAAAGTGGCTTAATTCAGTTTGTGACTAGCAGTTTATAATTATTGAAGAAATGAGTTAGAACTTCTTAGTGGCTCTAAGCATATGTTCTTGTCGAAAGCCACTTTCAGGTATTCATATGTATAAAAAGTGAAAAATTCCCATAAGCAATTAACCTGAATCGTCCATTACAAAGGCCTAATATTCTTTTCCACACTATCAATGTACTAGTGCATGATTCCTATGAAAAGATTTAAGCACGGACGGAATAACTTACAGTGGATCATCCCGTGCTTTCATATATTCATCAAACAAGACTGTGCATAGCTTCTTCTTCAGCTCATTTTTCAATTCCAAATCAGAAGGCTGGACAACAGATGAGGAAAAAGAGTGCAAATTCAATATTGCATCAATGATCACTTAGACAAACAAATTTCAAAGTGATAGGCAGGTTAACAGTGCAAGAATATGCAATCTCGCTTTGACTCATAAAAGGGTAGGAAGCTTACTGTTGGGATGTTAGCATCATTAATAGTCCTCGGAAGAACTGATGGAGTTGATGAGATGCTGGAAGCTCTTCTCTTGAGATAGAACAAGTAGAACAACAGAAAAAGAATGATAGAGAAGAGGATAGGAATTGAGAATATAAATGCCTGATAAAGCTTAATTTGAATTGCTTCAGAATATTGGTGAGGAGCGGTTGGAGACTGTGGAGAACCCATCAATCTTTGCTGTGCTAAAAGTATAGGCTTTAACAAGAATTTGCACAACAGAAAGATGAGTTAATAAATGAGTGTTTCTGCCTAGATTGAAGCTTGTATTTATGAAGCCTCCACTGTCTCAGAGAGGAGGGGGTAAGGTAAGGATATTTGTGAGACTCATGAAGTATCATATTTTTAGTGCAGCTCCGCTAATAAAGAAGTTACAATAGGCTTGGAAAGAACTTTCTGAGATCAAACAACATATTCTTTGTTCCTCACTTTCTGTGGGATCGGACAAGCCCACTAAATATCAAGGTCCCATCAATCATGCATCCTAATCCCTTTCAAATCTCCTTAAAGCTAATCATACCAACAATAATTGCTTTAGTTTGACAGGTAAAGCTTAAAATCATTTGATATCACACACTTCCATCAACTTTCAGGGGACTCAACTTGCTATTCATTTGATGACAACTCTCCAACCACTAACGCACATGATTTCATATTCCAAGGAACAATAGAACAACATCAACCAGATGGATTGTTTCCTGGCTGGGTAGTTTGCAAGTAGATCTAGATGTTCAAACCGACGATTTTGAGTTATGAAGAGATAAATCTTGCAAAAAACAATAAAGTTTGAGCAAATTCATACTTCTTCCCAGTATGAGGCCACATCTTTTCTGCCAAATCAACCATTTCTTAGAAACAAAAGGCTTTTAGATGTAGGCCAAGGGAAACTTCTGAAACGGCATATCTTAGTAGGGGAATTTAGGTGTGCTAGCAAAGATGTATGGTTTCTGGTTCTCCTCGTGTCCCTGATGTTGATAATGGTGGGTACTAAGATAAAGGCATTCATCCACTCATGAAGTAATATATCTATCAGATTCAGCACTTACTATTATTACCTACACCAAAACATGCTTATGACCCACACGAACCACTTCCACTATCAGTGCACTCTCCCATCAATTGATTTTGTAACAATATATAATTTGAAATATGCTGAAAACATTTTCCATTGCCAACACTGCTTTCTGACTACTTACAAGAACGTGGAACTTAATGCATTTACTCATGAAATGTAGAATTTATACGTGTATACAAGACATGTTTTCTTTCAAAAAAGAGTTTTTGCCATCTAAACTCTTAAAATTGTTCTACTTACACATCCAAGTTGCAATGACATAGATTTCATAATAATTGTATGACAAACACCAATCCGTGCGGTTCAGTTACAGATCTGATAATCTTAATCTGCACCCACTAAGACTATATTGTTTCAGCATCCCATTATTGTAAAAGGATTTTTATTGGTGCCCTCTAAGGCTGACGTGCTATGTGATAGACTGGCAAAGGCAGGGGCGGCGTACAACAGTACAAGAACACTTGTGATCATTTAAAATTGATGGTATCATGACAACTGCACACAAAGTCAACTTTGGTTTAAGAAAGAAACATCATTTCAATGGCACTTCCTGCAAGTTTGGTAGCATGGGGACATCATTCATCGCATACAGTTGTAGGAATGAGGAATATGAACATTCCTTAGAAAACATTCAAGATTCATACCACATCATACGATGTTAATAGGGCATCCAGGTTAGCAGAGAAAAAATCAAAGGATTTCTTAGCAAACATTTCAGCATCAGCTGGATATATGGTGCAATGTGATTCAACTACATTTACATGAAACAAGCAACCAAATACTCATTTCTGCGTGTCATGACACACAAGAAAGATCTTTCGTCTTTTCATGGCACACATTTCAATTATTACTCGGAGAGAATGCCATCAAACCACAAGTTTCTTTCCAATCTTTTGCATAGGCAAATGAACAGTGAACCGGTTCTTATTTAGGTAAAAGGAAACTTCTCTGGATATGACATTGATCCTCAAAAAGAGACTGTATGTATGGTCAGGCTGTGAAGAACCAACCATTGTACTGTAAAAATTTGACAGTATGTTCGATCTATAGCCATTCTGTTAGAGCCTCTTAAAACAATCTACTAAATTCATTGAGTTGTTCTTAAGGATCAAAATAGCCAGTTATTAATGGAGTTCATTGTGGGCCCTCTGTGACACATTCATTTGGCCGAAAGCTTCCAAATACATTGTAAGCTAAACCGGTACTAACGAATAACCAACCCACAATGAATAGGGAAGGTATAGTAACTGTTTTCTAGATCCCTGATGATGGACTATTACTCATTGCAGGAATTTGCCAAATTGTTATGCTTCACAAGGTAAAAGCATAAAAACCAGTTGCCAGATTCAAATAGTTTGAAAGATTGTATCTAGGTTAAATTTCATGCTATATTATAGAAATATAACATAACAAATTTTTATTTAAACAGATATGTGATGATGCTGTATGCATAAAGGGAGAAGAAAGGAACTACTTAGCATTCAAAGACAGCGCAATGGACATTCAGCAAGAAAATTTGCATAAGCCACATTTTGTATACAACTGCAAAATTTAGGGTTTTCTTAGTAGTTCATAGATGACTTGGAGAAAGCCAAGTAAACATGCAAGAAATTTGGGGAGAGGGGTGGGGGTTGAGCTCAGATACTTGGATAATCTTAATGGGGGAAAAAAAATAATTAAAAAAAAAATGTATCTGATCGAAGAGTTCCAAAACTGACAGTATCAATTCAAGCTAAAATTTGACTGCCACCTGTTCGGCCGAACTTTTCTTCACAACTCCTCGAATGCACAGTTCATTCAACAACTCTAAAGCCTCTTTTGTGTAGCCCTCATAAGCTAGACCTTCAATCAGAATAGTGTAGGTAGATTCGGTAGGCTTGCATCCTTTTGATACCATATAAACCAAGAAATCAATTGCACGATCTGTTTGACGAGCCTTACAAAGCCCTAACATGATAGAGTTGTAGGAGACAGCATTAGGCCTGATACCCAAGCTTTCCAAGTCTCTAAAGAACTTGATAGCTTCTTCAACTTTTCCTTCTCTACTAAGTCCTCCTACAAGTGAAGAGTAGGTAATGATATCAGGTTTGAGACCTCTTTCCCGCATCTCATATAACAACTGCATAGCACGCTCTGTTTTTCCCATTTTGGAAAGCCCATCAATCACTGTATTGTAGGTGATCAAAACAGGAGAACAACCTTTACTATTTAGCTGATTAAGAATCTCAACTGCAATATCAACCTTCCCATCTTTGCATAGAGCAGTGAGCAATGTATTGTACGTCACAATATCAGGATAACACCCCCGGGAAACCATTATCTCTAGATACTCAATAGCTCTATCCATCTTCTTTTCTTTGCAGAAGCCATGAAGCAATGGATTATAACTCAAGGAGTTTGGGGTACACCCATGTTTAGGCATCTTCTCCAAAATATCAATTGCTCTGCCCAGAAGTCCCTTCCTACATAAGAAATTAATCAAAATATTAAAGGTGACAACACTCGGAGAACAGCCTTTCTTTAGCATCTCAGATAACAGTTTCTCAGCATCCATCCACCTGCCTGTACTGCACATACTGCGCAAAATTATGTTATGTGTTATTACATTAGGTTGGCAACCATATGATGACATATTATTTAAGAACTTGATTGCTTCATCCAATCTCCCTTCCTTGCAAATTCCATTTATAAGGACATTATAAGTAACTACATCTGGCTTACAACCCTTGTTCCTCATTTCATCCAAGAGCTTCATAGCCTGTCCCACCCCACTTTCCTTGCATGTAGCTTCAATCAAAATCGTGTAAGTTATCACATCAGGATAGCATTCCTTTTGCAGCTGCTGATCAAGAACCTCCATGGCTTGTTTCAACTTCCCACTATCACACAAAGTACGCAGAATTGTGTTATATGTGACAACATCAGGAGCAACACTCATCCTGTCCAAGACCTTCAACGCATTATATATCTCTCCAGACTTACAATACCCACTAATCAACACATTATAAGTTATAACATCAGGAACCG
Source organism: Jacaranda mimosifolia (assembly GCA_018894105.1). Lineage (NCBI taxonomy): Eukaryota > Viridiplantae > Streptophyta > Magnoliopsida > Lamiales > Bignoniaceae > Jacaranda > Jacaranda mimosifolia. The sequence continues at coordinate 39,962,451 of CM032123.1, forward strand.
CTCCAGACTCCTCAAGAATTTCCATAACTCTCGTAGCTTTCTTAGTCTTCCCAATTCTACAAAACCCACGAATCAAACTCGTACATGGGATAATATCAGGAATGTCACCCCGGCAAACCATGTTTTCAAGATGCTTAAACCCTTCCTCTAACTCCCCATTCCTAACCAACCGGCGGAGATAGTTATTACTCTCAAATTCCTCAAAACTATGAGATGAATTCCCTTGCACTTGTCCCCGTCCTTTCCCATGTGAACTCCTCTCCAGGTTCGACAACCTTAACCTACCATTAGTGCCAAAAGTTTCAACAGCTGAAACAGCCAATACCTTAACGCCAGAGCGCCTCTGTTTCTTAGACGCTTGCTTCTTCACGACAAGTATATTAGCAGAGGGAAACTTAGAACAGTGAAAAATTCTATCTTTATGCTTTGTGGAGGTTTGCTTATATATATCATTATGAAATGAGCAAAAATCTTGATGCTTTTGCTTTGCGGGAACCATTAATTCCATGGTGGACCAAAAACTAAAATTTCAAATACCTATGTAGTCAGAAGCTGACTGCAAGAATCCCGTAAGGTTGTGCAGATATATATGGGGAAGATTCGAGTAAAGAAAGCTTACTGTCAAACTACTCTTTCTCAACTTCGTTCCTCAACTCTGCACCGCCATGGTTTCTGTTGTCTGCTTCTTATCCTGTGGTTTTTAATTGTGGACTGAATATTATGTGCTAGAACAAGACGCCGGCCTTTTAACTGATGAAGCTCACAGAAAAAGCCCATTTGGAAGAGTTTTGAGGACCGGCCTTGAGTTGCCCAGTACTGGCATAGGAGCCTAGTGAAGGCCCAAAGATAATAATAAAAGGAAATGGTGGAAACGGCGTCGTGCCAGCAAAGTCTTTTTAGTTTTTGCACAGCTGGAGTGTACCATCTCCAGTTACCTGAGGGCTTGCAGAATGATTTTTCCGTCCAAAAATCAAATGAATCTTCGAATTCGATTTTGGTGGAGAGAAACTAATCATCATAACAATAATTGAACGAAGCTAAATCTGGAAAAATGGAAAGTGCGCCAACGATGTGCTTCGAGTGTCTTCAACGACGAATTGAAGAAGATTTCTCCGGCAGACTCACTTTTATCCATGGCCTCTCCGATTCCCCACTCCCCTTTGGTTCACGCGCAGTAGTTCAGGTATCCATCCTATTCGTGCATATTTATATAACACGATTGACATGTGTTTGTGCATTAACAAGTTCATTTATTGGATGCAGGGGTCAAATTCTGGCGGAGTGCCACCGCAGCAGTTCGTCTTGAATTATGTGCCTTATAGTAAAGAGGATTGCCTGTCCAGATACATGTATGATGGCTTGCTGTTTATTCTGTTCTTTCTTTCATTCGCATTAATGTGTTGACATATTGTTGTTCTGTTAGCTGATGACAAAGTCAAAAGCTCGTTCCTTTTTAGTCTATGATCTTTGTTATGTAATTCTTTGCCTTTTATTAGCTCATTTGATTGCTACAAGATGATGCTCTGCACATAAATTGGGCGTGTGCGGGAGTGTATTGTAACACCATTTGATTAGTTATTAACGTGATTATGCTACTGATTTAAGTTGGTATAATTTGTGTGTGCTATCGGTAAGTTAATGTACTCGGTTTGTTCTGCTAATTGAATATACATAACGTTGAAGAGAAATGTAAACTTTTTTGTCCTGCCAGTATCATGAATGAAAAGGATTTATGTCACTTCATGAACGAATTTGCTTAAACACGTAGTAAATAGTTATCATATGCGCTTATCTATTAGTAACTCTGAGATGAATGGACTGTTTTCTTCTTTGCAGTGATGAGTATTGCACCCTTGAAGTAGGTGATGGTAGTGCTGGAGAGAACTCGAAGTCATCTAGTATAAAGCAAGATCTAGCAGAGGTCAGTGTCAGAATTTCCGGTGATAAAAATTCCGCTTTAGATACTGCATCAACTGAATGTCGGCATTTCTCGAATGGTGGCAGAAACATATTCCTTATAGGTTGTGAAACATGTAAAAATTCTAGTGGGTTTTCTTGCTCGAGGACAATCACTTCATTGGCTCCAATTGCTCAGATTGGATATCCATCCTATGAGTTATTTGAAGAAATTTCTTCAAGTTTCTCGTCTGGATCAATTGAAGATCACATTTTGCATTCACTTAGTCTTCTTGTAGAAGGAAAACCTGCAGGACGAGACAGTGTAAACTTTCTTGGATTGGTAGGACTGCCTTCATTCAAGGACAGTGGCTTTCCTGGCTGCATAAGGCATCCAAATATTGGTCCAATTTTGGGGATGCTAAAGTCGTCTAGCCAAATTAGCATAGTGCTTCCAAAGACACCATATACCCTTGAAAACATTCTGCACTATAGCCCAGGTGCCATAAAGTCTGATTGCCATGTGCGACTTTTAATCTACCAGCTACTCTCAGCTCTGTCTTACATGCATGGTCTAGGTATTACCCATGGGAATTTACACCCATCCAACATTATGTTGACTGATACATCTTGGTGTTGGTTGCAAATTGGTGAGAAACAGCTGCTGAACTCCAAGGAGAATCTAAGTGACAAGTTTTATAACCATTTTAATTTTGATTGTTGTTTTGAAGGCTGTTCCTCTCATGCCCTTTATGCTGATTTAAATTTCTCTGTATCTTGGAATTGGCACTCTAGTTTCTATAGTTGGTGGAAAGGAGAGCTGAGTAATTTTGAATATCTGCTCATTTTGAACAGATTAGCAGGAAGAAGGTGGGGTGACCACACATTTTATACAGTTATGCCTTGGATCATAGATTTTAGTGTTAAACCTGATGAAAGTAGCAATGTTGGGTGGAGAGATCTGAGCAAGAGCAAGTGGCGCTTGGCAAAAGGTGATGAGCAGTTGGATTTCACATACTCAACATCTGAAATCCCTCACCATGTGTCTGATGAATGCCTATCTGAACTGGCTGTTTGCAGCTATAAAGCTAGGAGGTTGCCCTTGAGTGTTCTGCGAATGGCTGTCCGTTCAGTTTATGAACCTAATGAGTATCCCTCAAACATGCAAAGGTTATACCAATGGACCCCTGATGAATGCATTCCTGAATTCTACTCTGATCCACGCATATTTTATTCTCTACATTCTGGCATGCCTGATTTAGCTGTGCCTTCATGGGCAGGCACTCCACAGGAGTTCATTAAGCTGCATAGAGATGCTTTAGAAAGCAACCAAGTTTCAAGTCAAATACATCATTGGATTGACATCACCTTTGGCTACAAAATGTCTGGTGAGGCTGCTATTTCTGCTAAGAATGTAATGTTGCCAGCATCAACTTCCACAATGCTAAGGTCAATGGGACGCCGGCAGCTTTTTACTCAACCTCACCCTCCACGTCAAATTGTTAAAAAGGGAACTTGTGAAAATAACCAGGGTCAAACTAAAGTGAATTATGTTGAAGGCAAGCATTCTCTGTCCATTGAAACTAATCATTTAGATAAACTGGAAGAAGCAACTTCATTCTGTGAGAATTCATGGCATTTAGCTCCTAATTATAGTGTTTACTCTGGTGAATGTTTAAATGATGACCCCCGCGAGAAAGAGTATTTGAGCAAAGTTTCTGAAAAGGTGTCATCTAGAGAAATTGATTCTGCAAGGAACTATGGTAGGACCTCAACTATTGATTTAAATTATCTTCTTGAGAATATTGATGTGGATGATGATTCTATTGGATATCAAGAACTACTACTTTGGAGGCAAACATTTTCCTCAAATATTTCTTCCAGAAGTGCTGCAGAAGATATATTTGCAGTTGGATGTATTTTGGCAGAACTTCAGCTGGGGAAGCCACTTTTTGGTCTGAATTCATTAGCTTCATACTTGGAGAGTGGTGTACCACCAAGTTCAATGCAGGACCTCCCCCATCACATGAAAGTTATCGTCGAAGCCTGCATTCAGAAGGAGTGGAGCAGGTAAGGTTCCTACCCCTTCTGCCCCCAACGCCCTCCCAAGGAAAAGTTTATGTCGATCGCTTCAAGCACTGTCACTCTCCTTACCCATACCGATGAATACTAGAATTCTGGTGCCAATCCACTTGCAGCTAAATTTCCCCTTTTTCATTTCAATTTTTTAGGCGGCCTTCTGCCAAATGTCTCTTGGAATCTCCATACTTCCTGAAATCAGTCAAGTCATCCTACTTGTTTTTAGCCTCATTTCACCTTCTAGCAAAAGATGAATCCCGTCTTCAATATGCTGCAACTTTTGCAAAACGAGGAGCTCTGGAAAAAATGGGAGCTTTTGGTGCTGAAATGTGTGCTCCTTATTGCTTACCTCTTGTAGTGAATTCTGCCTCAGATACTGAAGCTGAGTGGGCTTATGTACTACTGACAGAATTTCTGAAATGTCTGAATTTAGAGGCGGTGATGAAGCTTGTGGTGCCAGCTGTCCAGAGAATTTTACAGGCTAGTTGTTAACTTTGTTTCAGTTCTATGGCTTTTGTCCATTCTTTTTTATTTCTTCTTGCTCTGCTTCTCATTTCAAAAGTGATTTTGTCTAGGCCACAGGCTATTCACATTTGAAGGTTTCTCTTCTCCAAGGCTCATTTATGCAGGAGATATGGAGCAGGATAGGTAAACAAGCATACTTTGAGACAATACATCCACTTATAATATCAAATTTGTGCGTTGCACCTCATAAGAGCTCAACTGCTGCTTCCTCTGTTCTACTCATTGGCTCCAGTGAAGAGCTTGGTGTACCAATTACAGTCCATCAGGTTTGGTCATGTCTCAAGTTCTATGCTGTGTAATCCTGAGCATATACTTATAATTGTCATAATGCTCACTATGTACTTTCAGTGAGTACTCATATCTATATCAGGCTAATGTTAATAAATTTTCCAGACAATTTTGCCTCTGATGCTCTCTTTTGGGAAAGGGCTATGCAATGATGGAGTTGATGTACTAATCAGAATTGGTACATTCCCCATATTGGCTGCATAACTGTGTTATTTCTAAAATGTAACTGTTCAACTTATAAGGTTTCTATTACTCTATTTCCAGGGGGGCTTTTCGGAGAAAAATTCATCGTGAAACAAATTCTACCACTGTTACATAATGTCATCCATTCCTGCATCAGTACTTCATATATTAATAAACCTGAACCCGTGCAGAGTTGGGGTTCCTTGGCCTTGATGGATTGTCTGACAACATTAGATGGCCTTGTTCCTGTGTTGACCAACGAAACAATTGTTAAGGAGCTGATTGAGGTATGATATTTCGTTGAGTGTGTATATACATACATATATATATATTATTGTGGACCGAAGGAATACAGTAAAAACTGCCAACTTTATGCTTATACAGGACGCAAATTGCCCGTATGTTAAGATTCTCCTGCACAAGGATATGGGAATCCGGGGGCTTCAGGTACTTCCATCTTTTCTTTTCTATATATATATATATATATGTGTGTATATATATAAATTTTTGGGTTTTTCACCTTAATGTGGTTGTACTCTATGAAAATTTGAATATTTTCTTAAGGTTTCTCTTTCCTCCCCCCCCCCCCCCCCACCTTCTGTCGTTTCCATGTGATTCCGTTTCTGTCATCAAGCAGTAGAAGATTTTTTGGTGTGGATGTGTGTCTGCATATTCTTGATTCGAAACCTCCCTCAATAATTTGAAAGAATTTTATGACTACTACCATCTAGAAAGACAATCAAAGAAGAAATATAGAAGCACCTGATACATGTAAGTGGATGTTATCAGTTAATGAATCCTTTTTAGCTCAGGTATAGAAATTCTATGTTGCTTCTTTCAATGCTCACCAAAGTGACAAAATCTACTTTGGAGGAAACGATGTTGCCTCACCTGCAGCACTAAGAACTTCTTCAACATAGAATGAAGAGGACTCAACAAATTAGGGAGCTATTGCAGTTAGTAAAGAGTTTCAACTCTGCTGCCATAAGCTCAGCTGAGCTCTAGCTCTGTTATTTTTCAGGGTTTTGAGCTCTTTCTAAATGCTACTCATCTTGGAAAACTCATGGTAGATGTCCCTTCTATGTTGAAATTTTAATATTCCATCCTTCTTCTTTTCATGTCATAGTAAGTACTATCATCTCATATTTGTTTACTAAATGATGATTTAGACTAATTTATCAGATTTTTCATAATTGTGAACATTTCTATATTTTCAAACATGTAAACAGTGTTCCATCGACACTAATTACTTCATTTGTCAGAATGCCGCCAAAAATCTTATTAGAGTTTGCCAGCTGATTGGCCCAGATTCAACTGCATTTCATGTTCTGCCAAAACTAAGGGAGTTATTCGATGAGCTTGCTTTTTCTCAGAAGAAGAACAGCTATTCTGTCAATTTGGCTGGAAACCTCATGGGGCAAATGAAAGTGGGTGAGGAAGATTGCATTGAGAGCCGCATGGACTTGGTGTGAGTCTCTGTTCTATTGTGATGTTTTTAGTTCCTCTTTTGGGATTAATCATATATAAGCATCAGGTGCACATATAAATATTGAAGTCTTGGCAGGTTGCTATTGTACCCTCAATTTGCTTATCTACTTGGAATAGAGAAACTTCGTCAATGTTGTGCCACGTGGTTGCTTCTTGAGCAATTCCTTCTACGTCGTCATAATTGGAAGGTTTGAGCCCTATTTCTCTAGGTTGCTCCTTTTATAAGAAGTTTGATGCTATTCAAGTTTGCATTTTAATCTTGTTAGTGCTCTGACCCTAGCAAGCTGTGCAAAGATTCATGAGATCTCTTCTGTGGCTGCAATGACAGAAGAGGCTTGACATGGACATGATTTCTTTATCATGCTTTTTCTTAGAGCTTACAAGTGCCCACTCAGAAGTCATTCTTATGCTATTGATGATTTCCCATGACAAAAATGAATTTGTAGGTGGCTAGGATTACATTTGAATATACAAGAAACACTTGCTTTAATGATACAATTTACTAATGTTGAAAATGATTGGATCTCAAAGTATTCTTTTTCTGTTGGGATGTTTTGAAAACATTGTTAATCGTTGAGTAATCTATTAATTCAAAATCTCACAAGAAATGATATTATCTTTAAACCCTAATCTCACTAATTGCTTTACAAGAGTGCCAAATTCGGAAACTTTGCTGCTGCAAACTTAACTTTACGCGTTCGACACCTTCATAGCCTTTTGTTATTCAGTGGGAATATGCGGGGGATTCCAATCAAAGTGGTCCAGAAAGTATAAATGGTAGGAGACCCACTTACAACAAGGGCTCAACATCTGACAGCACACCTGCCAAACTCTTGCTCAATGGGGTTGGATGGTCAAGACCACAATCACAGGGTAAAAGGGGTGCCAAAAACTTCCTGCCAAGTAAAAATATTTCTGAGTATCATCAGAATCCAGTTGAGGGGCATGCAGCAAGTTCATATTTAGGAATCCAGGAACCTTGGTATTGGTTCCCTAGTCCTGCAGCTAGCTGGACTGGGCTTGATTTTGCTGGTCGTACTGGTGGTCCAAAGGATGAACTTCCATGGAAAATTAGAGCATCAATCATAAAATCTATTCGTGCGCATAATGGAGCTCTGAGATCTTTTGCTGTTTGTCAAAATGAGTGTACAGTATTTACGGCGGGAGTTGGACCAGGATTCAAAGGAAATATTCAGAAGTGGGAGTTGTCTGGAGTTGATTGTGTGTCAAGCTATAATGGCCATGATGAGGTTTGCTTCATTTCCAAATGATTAAATTGCATTCTGCGTGAATTTAATCTCTGTATAACAACAGAGAACAATTTTCTTTTGTGTCACGAAAGCAGCAATGACCATTTGTTTGCATAACCTTTCCTTTATGCTATCTTTTTTCCTTTTCTTCTCTCTCTCTCTCTCTCTCTCTCTCTCTTTTTAATTGCTAATCGCCTATAGTGGAAACAAACAATGTAAAATTCCAAAACCTACAGTGTGAAGCACTTTGCAAAATCTACCAAAGCCTGAAACTTTTGCTGCCATTTAGGTGATGATGGATACGAGGGATGGGTAACTCAACTATAGAAGGAAAAACCATTTCTTGTCATCCTGTTTAAAAGGGATGAGGAACAACGTGGGTTGTAAATTTCAAATAAATATTTTTATTTTATAATTAACACAATGCGCTCTAAAGAAAAATATGTGAACTGTATGCACCCAGTGTGCATCCCTCTCAAATATTTCTTCAACAGTTCAACTAGACATGATGTATATTTTTTCGGTTTTGCAACCTTTTATTCATACAATTTTCTGTTATAACAACTCTAGTGTAAGCTATAGCATCTTAATGGCATTGGGGCCATGAAAGAACTACTTATAATCTTTAAGCATCTGTGCACTTTTGGCATCCTAAATTCTTATTTTGGATGGAATTCATAGATTAGTTGGAACAGTTTGCAGAATTACCAGTGCTCTTTGTTGCTATATTTCAAATCTCATTGCACATAAGATTCAATGACAATATTCTGCTTCATTTTTCACTTCTCATGTCAATGTTATTGCCTTTTAACTGTCAGGTCGTAAATGACATTTGTGTTTTAGCATCCTCTGGAAGGGTAGCTTCTTGTGATGGAACGGTACATATATGGAATGGACAAACAGGAAAACTAATGTCTGTATTTTCTGAGAATTCTTTAGCCTCCAGACGATTGTTGGAAAAAGATGAAGACAATATGCTTCATTTTAATGCATTACCTGGTGGAATGCTTAGTACTGCATTTCATGGGAATTCGTACACTACTATGGACTACTTACAATGCAACGATAGACTTGTTGTGGGTACTGGAAATGGTTCTCTCAGGTACTTACATATTTATGAGGCTAAATCTTTTGCACGCATCTACGTATCTGAAATTGCTTGTGTTTCCTGCAGATTTATTGATGTCAATCAAGGTCAGAAACTTCAACTTTGGAGGAGTGAATTCACTGATTCTGGTTTTCCTCCCCTTATATCATCGATTTGCTCATCTAGTTCTGCCAAAATGGATCCTGAGGATACTGTTGCCTTTCCATCCTGGATTGCAGCTGCATTCAGTACTGGTTATTGCAGGCTCTTTGACATGAGAAGTGGAAAAATTATTGCTTCGTGGCAGGCACATGATGGATATGTTACAAAGGTATAATCAATATTAGGCTGCAAATCCTATATAAAAAAATACTTATTCACATACGAATTTTTCAATCCTTGCAGCTAGCTGCAACTGCAGATCATCAGCTTGTTTCCAGCTCTCTTGATAAAACTTTGCGAATTTGGGATTTGAGAAGGTAAATTATTTCTGTCAAATCTGAGGCCCACACTGGACTGATGCTGACCGTTTTCTTTCCTCTGACTAAACTCAGTTAAATTGAGTTATGTGGAATATCATTGAGAAATGGGTGATTTTTTCTCCGAGTAGAACTTTAAGCATATATAGCTTTGGCTGCACAGTCATGCGTTAGCCTGCAATCAATATCCAGAAGATGGTAATTCCTCTTGGCAGAAGTGTCGAATTTTGAGTGTGGAATTATCTACTTCATGATCTGAACTCTAGTTCCATTTATTATTGAGAAACAAGGAAATTATTAGGAGAGATGTATTTTGGATCTTAAATTTACATTATAGAATCATGTGCATTTATGTTTGACTGCATCGGTATATTCATACTTCAGTCACGGGAAAAAGAAATCTTATTCCTGAAAAAAAAAATATATATCATGGTCTTCTACCGCCATAATTGGATGACCTTATTGAATATTGTCTTGAATATAAGATAAGAAGTTAAAACCTTAACCTTTATTGTGTATCAGTATATCTGTTTTCATAACGATTATTTGCCAAACTGATGCGCTTTTTTTTTTTTTTTTTTTATTGAATGTTGACAGGAATTGGACAGCAGAACACACAGTTTTCAGAGGTTATAGTGATGGAGTTTCTGGTTTCTCAGTGTGGGGGCAAAATGTGATCTCTATATGTAGAAACAAAATTGGCATTTCTTCTTTACACAGCTCGTCAGATGAGGTACAGATTTGCAGGCAACGTAGAGTTATTGAAGTAGAAGTTTTTATTATTTTTATCTGAAATTCTTTTATTTGTTAAGTTTGCTCCATTTCTTTCCTTTTTTCTTTTCTTGGTGATTGGCGCAGGATGGACAGTGTCGTGCCAGCCCCCAACATCTGTATATGGCAGATGGGGAATCAAAGAATATGTCTATGCTGTCAGCCATTAGTATTCTACCCTTTTCCCGGCTATTTCTTGTAGGAACAGAGGATGGCCATTTGAAAATTTGTTGTTAGTTCCTATAAGAAAAAGGGATTTTGCGATGGAGCTTGTTGGTCCAACTCTCACATGTGTATGACTGGGATGTGATTTTGGAGAGTCCTAAGCAGGTGGTGATAGGAGGGGGAAACAATGTGTGGGTGCATTCAAATCTGAAGCCTTCTAATGAAAATGCCCTTCCTCTTTTCCCTCGAATTTCTCCCGACCGACCAACCAACCTAGTTGTGTACCTCAGCTAAGTGGGAGCAAAGGACTGAGCAAAATTTTCTTTGTATCTTTGTAGTAGTAGAAACAGGAGAATTATAAGTGTTATTTGTAACAGCACATCCACAAGTGAAGAACGAAAATATTACAGAAAATGTTCTTTTGTTCAGAACTTTCTTCTTCTTCTTCTTCTTCTTTTTATATTTGTAGGTTTTTAATAGTTCAAGTATTTCTTTAACAAAGTAATGATAATTTATTTGTGTGAATAGATCAATAGAATCTGTAATCTTATTCAAATCATTGTATGAAGTTTTGCAAATTCAATTTAGTAAATATGTTCTGAAATGTTTATATAGAATGAACAAGAAAAGAAACTGATAGTTTCTAATGATTGAATATAAGTACTTAAAGAATTAAAGTACTTAAAACACTTTGAAAATTTTATTAATGGTTTGACTAAGTATATCGTTGATCCCCAGTAGTAGCCTGCTGTTGGTGTCAATGATCCACCAACCGATTTACCCAGTCAACCTACCATAATATGACGTGCCAACAATTTCAGACAATACCAATCCTTAATCTATACTTATTCATGAATCATTATCATCTGACTTATCATAACAAGAGATGATTCGGGGGCCATTTAACATAATGTAATCCATGCACTTGATAAATACTAGTAACTTCCTCTTTTATTTTTTGGGTTGTTGAGGAATTAAATTAATAGTGTGAATGAATATCCAAAAACACTAGTAATAATGGGTATAAATAAATTATAATAAGCAGAAAAAAAGACCAAAAAGAAATATTTTAAAATTGAATGAAACCGGTTGCCAAGAATAGTGCAGGAGAATCCAACAAACAACTCGTTCACACCAAGGCAATTAGGCAACCAAACTCCCAAGTAGAGTAGTCGTTACTCAATACAGTAGCGGTCCAGACTCGAGCAACTAGTCTAGCAGATTACATTACAGGCTGGGGTTGGTGAGCTCACCGCCTATCACCGGTAACTCCACGTCTCCACCACTTGCCAGCTCCTTCTTGGACTCATATTCATTAAGCTCAGCCGTCCGTCCCAATTGAATCTATACCAACTCCCATCCCGAGGGACTACTCTTTTTCCTATATATTCCCCTCTTCTGTTCTCCCACCTTCCATCCTCGCCTTTTCTTCGCACTGCTCTTTCTTGCTCTAGCTGCTCGCTTCATTGAACTCGAGGTTAGCCCCGTTCTGTCTCCCTTTTCATATTTCTATTTGTATGTAGATTCTTGTTGGGTGCATTAGTCTTACACCTGGTATGAAATTTTTGTTTCTTGTTCTTTTAATAGTGTCAATGATTTTCTTTTTCCTGGGTGGTTATTTCTTGTAGATCTGAAGTGTTGTTACACTTGTTTTTCCTTATAAAGTTTTGAGCTTTTCTACTTTTAGTTGGGGGGCCTTCCTGCTGACGTATGTTTTGCTGTATCAGTTGTGTGATAGTATTTAGTTAATTTTGTCCTTGAATTTTTCATTCTCATTGTAGAGATTAACTGCTTCTTCACTTAGTTCTGGTAGATCTGTGATTTGTGAATTGGATGGTTTATCAAGTCTTGATTTTGCATCTTGCATAAATAAACTATGTGCGAAACTAATGAACTATGCAGTCTATGCTAATTAACCAGATCTCTGCATTTCCTCAACTCATAGTAAAATTGCTCTACTTTGTTCTGAGAAACAAGTTACTATTTGTTAATCCTAGTGGTAGGCAGTATTAACATGCAATCCACCACTCTCCAGTGCCTCAGGATTTTGATGTGCTAAATGAAATGTTTTCATATGGACAGTCCATACTGGACCAGAAGTTTTAAGTTTTGTTCTTTCTCAAAAGAGCTGTTGATATGTGATTTTGTCTGCATGCAGACTGAGAGAGATGGAGACTTTCTTGTTCACATCAGAGTCGGTGAATGAGGGGCACCCCGACAAGCTCTGCGACCAGATCTCTGATGCAGTTCTCGATGCATGCCTTGCCCAGGATCCTGAGAGCAAGGTCGCTTGTGAGACCTGCACAAAGACTAATATGGTCATGGTCTTTGGTGAGATTACCACCAAGGCCAATGTGGACTATGAGAAAATAGTCCGTGACACTTGCCGTGCTATAGGATTTGTATCTGATGATGTGGGCTTGGATGCTGATAATTGTAAGGTTCTTGTTAACATTGAGCAGCAGAGCCCTGATATTGCACAGGGTGTCCATGGTCATCTCACCAAGCGACCTGAGGAGATTGGTGCTGGTGACCAGGGCCACATGTTTGGGTATGCTACTGATGAGACCCCTGAATTGATGCCCCTTAGCCATGTTCTTGCCACGAAGCTTGGTGCTCGTCTTACTGAGGTTCGCAAGAATGGTACTTGCCCGTGGCTGAGGCCTGATGGTAAAACTCAAGTGACAGTTGAATACTACAATGAAAATGGTGCTATGGTCCCTGTCCGTGTTCACACTGTTCTGATCTCAACACAGCATGATGAGACTGTAACCAATGATGAAATTGCAGCTGATCTCAAGGAGCACGTCATCAAGCCAGTTATTCCTGAGAAGTACCTTGATGAGAAGACCATATTCCACCTCAATCCTTCTGGTCGCTTTGTCATTGGTGGGCCTCATGGTGATGCTGGTCTCACTGGTCGCAAGATCATCATCGACACTTATGGTGGTTGGGGAGCTCATGGAGGTGGTGCTTTCTCAGGGAAGGATCCCACCAAGGTGGACAGGAGTGGTGCCTACATTGTTAGGCAAGCTGCGAAGAGCATTGTTGCTGCAGGACTGGCTAGAAGGTGCATTGTGCAGGTCTCCTATGCCATTGGTGTGCCTGAGCCATTGTCAGTCTTTGTAGACACATATGGAACTGGAAAGATCCCTGACAACGAGATTCTCAAGATTGTGAAGGAAAACTTTGATTTCAGGCCTGGTATGATTTCCATCAACCTGGATCTCAAGAGGGGTTCTGGTAACAGGTTCTTGAAGACTGCAGCTTATGGGCATTTTGGCAGAGATGACCCTGATTTCACTTGGGAAGTCGTAAAGCCTCTCAAATGGGAGAAAGGTCAAGCTTAATTAACATTAATTCTTCAAATTAAAAAGGCATGTTGAAATAATGCCAATTGTCATTTTTTTGTGTTTTTTTATTTATTTTTTATTTCTTTTTGTATTTACATTTGCATAACCCATTGGGAACTGTTGCTGAAGCTATTATTATGTTCTTCAAGAGCTGAGTACTTTATCATCTTTCGGATTCGCTAGCACTAGTCATGATCCATGCAATATGCATGGAGGATTAGAACTCACCAAGCCAAGTTTAAGAGTATGAAATCAATACATCAAATTGGCTTAAGTTTTTCTTTTTTATTGTTCTTTTCTTTAAACTTTTGTTTTCGGGAAATCACAAAATTTCTTTGTTGGTAACAGAAACTACTCATTTCCCACAACAAAAGAAGAAAAATGAAACTAACTATTTTCAAAGTTCAAATGGAAATCTTGAGTCCAGATACAGAACAAGGGATTGAAGTAACAAAGAAAATGATAAATTTTCATATGGTTGTATCTACCTAGGATGCGCAGCGTGAAAAAACTTCTCAAATGAGTTTCAACTGCAAATCCTCTCCATGACCATCTTGTTTGCACAAATCCATCATCGCTTGGCGCTCCAGCAGTATGATCACCAAACATAGTTGACACATAAGGAACTCCTGTTTCAATATCCTCACCTCTAGGAACCCTGGCGTCGATCATCAGCTTTGCTTCCTCCAGATCATATATATTAGCTCATATTATAGAACAAGTTGGGGTATGGTTGGTGGAGCCTTTCTTTGTTCACTTGAAAACTCTTTCCATCCCCATTAAATCCTCCACCCTTGAGTACTCATATGCTAGAATCAGCAGTGATCTGATGCTCCAGCTAAAGCTTCTGATTCCCTCATGAAGAAGGCCTGCTTTGACATACCCTCTTTTGAGACAGCAGAAGATCTTGGTTTCTGCCTTAATGCTGTTACTACGTGTGTTTTACATCTCCTGCATCTGGAAATTTCTTGATTACATTTCTGTAGGTTGATGTCGTCCAGGGAAATTAACAGTTATGAATGTACACTATTGCAGATGACATCTTTCCATACATCCTCATATTTCCGTAAGCACCACCGAAATTAATATAAGCACTCGGTCCTGGCATTCCAAAATTGCAAATGTTCATGCCATCTTTCCTTCATTTTATCTCGCCCTCATTTCCAAACAAGCCAATTGGTATTCATGGTCCACACATCAGGTTTGCTTGTACGATCAAGAATTCTAAAAGATCTTCTCCATCTCTTCATGTTTCTCGGCCTTTCCATAATTACTCAGCATTAACCATGAGTAGCACTATTGAGAAGAATCAATCATCAGCCATTTGATTGTAAAGGGACTCAACCAGCTCAAAACAACAAGCATCGACACAAGCCTTAATCACTGTACTGAAAGTATGTACACCAGGCTGGCAAAGAGAGACATTTCATCTATTCAAGAATGAATAGATCTTTTCTCAGTTAGATTGCTCCTGCAATATGCAGCAAGCAAGGCCATGTAGTTTCTCAAGTTGGTCCAAATTCTTCTTCAACCATTTAATTGAAAAGCTGACAAGCTTGTCCTAGCTGACCAGTCTGCCAAGAAGGGGCTCCATATGTATCTTTTCTTTTAGTTGATAACAACCCTGCTGCTCCAGTATTTCAAGTACCTAACAATTTAATCAGCATTTATTATTTTATTTTTATGAGTTCCGTTGCATGCTTTACGGTGACATGAGTGAAAGATAAATATAGTTGGTGCAGTCATGCAAGACAGGTGTATGCATGAAGTCACATTTAATCAAGAAAAATATACAAATAACTGTCCCAAAACCATCATCCACCAGTCCCCCCACCCTCCAGAATTATGTATGTGCCAAAACAGATGAAAAGGAGATCTGCATAATCACCAAAAATGACAGCTGGTTTATCTTAGACTTACAATTAGTTGGAACTTTCCACATAATTAAGTAAGTTCAGAACAAAAGGATTCTTCTTACCTTATAGTTATTACACATATTACACCTCCAACCCCAAAGGACAAAGATAAACAAACTTTAAACTGA
The DNA here is from genome assembly GCA_018894105.1 of Jacaranda mimosifolia. Lineage (NCBI taxonomy): Eukaryota > Viridiplantae > Streptophyta > Magnoliopsida > Lamiales > Bignoniaceae > Jacaranda > Jacaranda mimosifolia. The sequence goes on from CM032123.1 coordinate 39,978,059, forward strand.
ACAATCCACAGCTACCAAAATTAGCATTTAAAAAAGAAATTGGGAGAAAAAGTAAAAAGAAGCAAACCTGAAGGCCATTGCTCTTTCTAAATGGTCCCATAACTATATCCATCAACTACTTGGCATTAATTTTCTTGACAAGTTTCTCCTTGATGTTTAAGGTTCCACTAAGGCATATGTAACTGAATATCTATTTAGTTATGCATCACCTTTCAAAACATATCTTTTTTCAATACTTGAATGAATCCAGAAAAAGGCCAAGTGAAAGACCAGCCTTCCAATAATTGAATATTATGATTAAGTTTCGTATATTGTCCACTAAAGGAAGAGAAGCCTTGTACATGAGAGCACCAATTCCCTCTACTACAGCCACAGTCAAAGCAGCAGATAGCACATCCCAATCACCCGTTTGCCCTATTGCAGTGGCAAAAGCAGTGGCACAATAGAAGCCCACTAAGAAAGAGAAAACTTTCACAGGCAGATTTTTTCTTAACTCCTTTAATCGGGCAATAATCTTGAACTGAATAGCTTGAATAGTCCTAATAAGCCTTGTTCCACCACTGGAATCATTTGTAGGAGGAGAATTTAGCCTACTGTCATCAGCTGCACTTCTAAGAGACCATGCCATCCTCCTAAACAATTTGATATAACTTTCAGCCTACATTCTTATATAAAATCGTTAAGGGGAAAAAAAAGGAAAGATAATTGTACTCACTTGTAGTTGTTGACAGAGAAAGTGAAAGGCGGATCCACATAAGAAAAAGTCAACTGAAAGGGCATCAATTTGCCAAAGGTAAGAGCAGTAAGAAACCTTGATCTAGAATCTTTGGGTACGAGGAGCTTTGGACTTGTTAAATTGACTAGTGATGTCATGCTATTCGCTCCAACCATGGAAGATATCTGCAACCGAACACTGACAATGCCGCACCAAAGAACCCCTCGAGATGGTATAAAGTCTAAACATGAACAATCAAATGAATAAATGGACAGTTGGACAGTCGTGAAACTTGAAATATAATTACTTTTATGAATATACAAGCCCATTTGGAGTTTTGGAGAAAATCTCCCACCAATTCACTCCCCGCCATCCAAAGCCATGGTATCAAGATGAATATTGGGCGAAATTTTACGAATTTATTATTCTTTTATAAAGACTGCATAAAGGTGGAGTAACTCTTCGCTAAATTGAGTAATCTATGTAGCAGTTGAAATTTTTCAAGAAATAAAAATATCCATATTTCTAAAGAACCAGGAACCAGGACTGCTGAAGAGGTGACAGAACTTACCTGAGAATTGATAGGAAAGTCGCCTGAGATTGGCCAGAGAAATGGGTGGTGAGTTGGGCCTGTAGACGAATAATCAAAAGGACTGTTGAAGGGCAACAACAGTTTTTGCCTTTTCCTCCCTTCTCTATATTTGTATTAGAAAGGATTGTATTTCAAGTGATACGCCACATGTATTTTCAGGTGAATATTTGTGAGAACTTTGCATTGACATTTTGCATATTTGACTTGAAATATTACCTACCAAAAAGTTAAAAAAAATAATATTTTAAAACTTTTAAGAAAAGACGTCAAAATATCATCAATAATAATTGATTTCTGGTAAGCGATATTAATTAGCGTCTGTGTCTTATCATTTTAGCATATTCAACTACAAAAATGTATTTAGATTTCATTAAAGTTGATGCACTTCTAATGAAAGAGTTATTGGAGTAGATCTTTGTTTGGAGTAGCCAGTCCTCATTTGGAAGGCCAACCAGACCTTGCTCGTGAGCGTGAAAAGCATTGGGGCAGGGGCATGCTAGGGCCTGAACAAAAGGGCACACGCGATTACTCCGGGGTGAAGAAGAGTAGGAGCGATAAGGCAGCTAGCACAGCAAACTTGGTATAAATCGGAAGAGTCATTTTGTTAGATTAGGGTTGTTTATAGAGATACCAATCTAAGACTGCTGAGATGATCTCAAAATCCAACATATTCTTGGTTGGATAGGACTTGGGATATACACAAAAGTAACTGTGTGATGTAGGAATCAACCCATGCACACTACCGCAGACAACCAGTTGATAAAGTTGGTGAAAGCCTAGCAGTTTAGCTATTCATGCTGAAAGCCATTGAAAAAGAGAAAAGGGAAACGATATTGAAATACACAAGTAGCATTTATGTAAGCAGAATTCCAAATGGCTAGCAGGTTTGTGCTATGAATTCTTTCTTTAGCCCAGAGCACATATCCCTCTCAACTTTGATCCCAGAAATCGCGAGGGTTCATGGAATTTCTTGGGGGCTACAAACAGCTCCATTGATTCAGAATCAAGAAAAGGGAAACGAAAATGATTGCACCACCCTCTGTAAGAAACTAAAACCAGAATGTCTGTCCGTTAACATCGCGAGGTTGTCTCAATCATTAACATTGACACCAGGAGCAAGGGGCTTTAGTTAATTGATCCACTTGGGATATGCCTTGTGATGAACTTCTGAAAGGAGTTCTTAACTGAGAGTCAATCACTGTAACCACTTGGATGATCCCACAAAATTAATTGGACCACAAACACTCAGATCAACAACTCTTTGTTGTTGACATCAGAGGTAGCCTCTGTTTCAGCATCATCAAATCCATTTGAAATCTTAGCGTTCATCATCTGCTGTTCTTGTTCCAGATCATAGACCTTATCACTCATACCTTCCTTTCTATATGCATCCATCATTAAAGAATACGTCGTGGAATCTGGTTGGCATAGCTTATCTTTCATTCTCTTGAAAACTCTTTCCATCTCCATTAAATCCTCTGCCCTTGAACAAGCATATATGACTGCATTAAAGAATGAGGTATTCTCAGGTATCTCCAATTTTCCAGCCAACTTAACACTGCTGATCACTTTATGAAAGAGGCCAGCATTCGCATACCCTCTGATGAGACAGCAGAAAGTCTTGGTGTCTGCCTTCATGCCTTCAGCACGCATTTCATCAAATGTGTACTCCATGTTTTTTGCATCACCAGCATCTGAAAATGCCTCAATTACATTGTTGTAGGTTGAGGTTGTCCAGGGAAATGAAAGCCGACGCATGTATTCCATCACAGATGACATCTTATCGTACATCTTTTTCTTTCCATAAGCACCAATCAGAATGTTAAAAGTGCGAGTTTCTGGCTCAATTCCAAAATTGCGAAATTTTTCATACCATCTTTCCATCATTTCAATCTGACCCTCATTACCAAACAAGCTAATAATAGTATTCATAGTCCATACATCAGGTTTGCTTGTCGTACTGCCAAGCATCCTGGAAAGGATCTTCTCCATCTCTTCGTATTTCCCCGCCTTCCCATAACCACTCAGCACTATATTTTGAGTAACGGTGTTTGGAGTAATTAATCGTTCGGCCATTTGATCATAGAGGGACTCAACCAGTTCAAAACGACAAGCATCAGCACAGGCCTTAATCAGTATGCTGTAGGTATAGACATCAGGCTGGCAGAGAGGAAGATACTTCATTTGTTCAAGAATGGAAAAAGCTTTATCAATCAAATTGCTCCTGCAACAAGCAGCAAGCAATGCTGTGTATAGTTCTGAGGTTGGCTCCAATCCTTCTTCAAGCATTTCATCAAATAGCTGACATGCTTGTCCAGGTTGTCCACATCTCCCGAGAAGAACAAGGAGCTTCATATATGTCCCTTCTTTTGGTTGGTAAAAAGGTTGCACCTTTAGCATCTCAAATACCTAAAAATTTAACAGATAGGTTTATGGATTTATGACCAGCTTCACAAATCACAGAGTCAATAGAGCTCCAGCGAGCAAGAAAAGTAATGCATCAAGTTCTTTAGTAATCTTTTGAATTGTTGATAAATTTACGTCAATACCTGTAATCGCACTGAATCTAACTAAACATATAATTTAAACTCCGGATTATTATTCAATCTAGAAAATTATACAGAATACATAAGTATCGCCATCCTCTAACCTTCAACCCTCCAGTATTAATGAGCCAATGAAGGTGGAAAATATTAAAATCAATAATGACTAAACGGAGCTAAGATGAAAGGATTCCTCTTTCGTTTGAAAAATTAGAGTAGCACATCATTTCAAAACCACTGCCAGAAAAATGGAAAATGAATAAAAAATTAGGGGAAAAACAGAAACAAAGAAAGATAAGCGAATCAGTCAACAACGGAGACAAATGCCAAAAAGAGAACTTTACAGATGTCAAAGAAAGGGGGAAGAGAGCAAACCTGAAGGGCCCGGAGCCATTGCTTTTTGTCAATGGCTTCAGAGAGTGCTTCGGTGACTGTATTAGCCCATGCTTTGGCATTATTCTTCTTGTCCAGCTTTTTCTTGATGTTCTTAATTGGGGTTCTCTTCTTATTATTGTTTGAGAAGTGTGGACTGGAGGATTCAGTAACACCAGGATATTCCCCTATTTTCCAGTGCTTTTTCTTGGGCAAATTCAGTGTAGATGATGATGAGGAGGAAGGAGGATGGGTGGTGGCGCAGGAGATAAGGAGTCTGCGAGGTGGCTGGGTTACGGTGGTTTTGGGGGTGGGAAGGAGAGGAGATGGGACGAAGGAGGAGGAAAGGGAGAGTTGGAACGACGACGACGCCATTTGCGTTTTCCGTTTAATTGTTCACTGCAGTGTATTTCTAAGTTGAACAGTCGAGAAACGAGAGGATGAAGCTGTTTGAAAAAGTTGAAAATGCCCTTATCATTTTCATTTTTATTTTTTTCAACTGTTTTCTTTTCCGACGTAAATCGTAGGGTTCTTTTCATTTCATATCTCTTAGTCTTAGGTTCACTCCCTTGGAGGAGGCCAAATTAAGTTTTTAAAATTAAAATTAAAAAAAAAAAATTCCCCTCTTGCGATGAAAAAATTCGTTGTATCCTTGACAAGTAAAGATTTTTATTACTACTAAACTAACATTTCTTCTGAAAGAATTTTTTAAATAATTTTTTATTTAAAAATTAATAAGGTATTTAATATTTTTAACTAATTAATACATTAAATATTTTTAGGTAAACATAAGTTTTATAATTTTTTAAGTAGCAAAATTTTAATTTTTTCATATATATAAATATATATGTATGTATATATAAATGAAGTAATGAATGGTTGATGTGAAAGATAGAGTGAGAAAATGAGAGGATATGTGTGCTTTTTATGGTGTAGGGTCTTTTTGGGTAAAAAAATTGTAGTATTTTGGGAGAAAGATTGGGGAATGTGCATGCATTTTGAAATTTTTTAGGGGGTTAAAAAATATTTTCCCAAAATATAGAAGAACAAGCCCTAAAAGAATTTATACATAAAGAAAGAAAATTTTTTAAAATAAAAAATTATGGGTACTGTTGAAAGTTGCACTCACCGAATGCAACTTTCAACATTACCCATAATTTTTTATTCCGGTCAAAAACGGCGATTGTAAGACAAATTTTGGTTACTGTTGAAAGTTGCACTCACCGAGTGCAACTTACTATAATTTTAAAATACCCCCAAAAAGGTGGTATTTTTGTAATTTTTTTTTTTTTACAAAAAACCCTAAATTGTATCCAAATGAAAATATCTAAATTGGGTGTTATTAACTACCTTCCCAGCTACTGAATTCAGAGCCCTTTCCAGTTTCTAGTCATTTCTAAAAGTTGAAAAATTAATTATAGATTTGAAATGGAATGAAAATGTGTTTGGATGATTTGTTGGAAAGTAATGATTAAAATATGTATAGAATTGAAAAGATAATTGATTTATATTTTTTTATGTTTAAGAATATGTATATTTTATTAATTTTAAAATAATAGTTGATACTTTATGTCAAATTAAATTTGAATTTGATTAATGTTATAATAGGATAGGTTTAGAAAAAGTTTGAAATTGAAAATAGAAATAGTTTGAGTGAAAATAAGGCAAAAATGGTAGGCCCCGGTTGGTTTTATTTCCAGAGTCCTTTCCTGTTTCTAGCCATTTCTAAAAGTTGAAAAGTTAATTATAGATTTGAAATGGAAATGAAAATGTGTTTGGATGATTTGTTGGAAAATAATGATTAAAATATGTATAGAATTGAAAAGATAATTGATTTATATTTTTTTATGTTTAAGAATATGTATATTTTAAAAATATATGTATATTTTATTCATTTTAAAATAATAATTGATACTATATGTCAAATCAAATTTGAATTTGATTGATGTAGTAATAGAATAATAGGGTATATTTAAAAAAAAATTGAAATTAAAAATAGAAATAATTTGAATGAAAATAAAGAGAAAATGATAGTTTTTAATTTTTATTTCCAAATGAAAATGAAAAAGGATCCTGAAAATAAAACCAAAAACCCTGATAATTTTTAATTTTTATTTTCGGATGAAAATGAAAAGGCATCCTGGAAATAAAACCAAACACCCCGTTAAAACCTCAAGATTTCGTTCTTCATTCTGTCAGATGGAGCGCGGAGGACTAGGTATAATAATACTATGTCAACGTCAGGGCACTTGTTAAGGATTTTCTTTTGCAGTCCCCAAGATATAAAATAAATAGTATTCCTCCGAATTCAGAAATACATTTATGTAATAATGTAATTCACCTAACTATGATGATTAACAATGAGAATAAGCCTCACCCACCTTCTCTCATCTTCACCTTTGTATATAAGATACAGATTAACATCATCATCATCTCACTGGTGGCTCTTTTTACATTCTCCAATAGGGTACGCATTTTTTAGATTTCTACTCAGACCCATATTTCAGTAGCTCCCACCTGAAGGGCCGGAATGAATAAAGAACCTCAGGTGAGCTTTTGAAGAGCAAAGCAGCACATACACAAACTGCAGCTATTGCAACCATTGAAAGCATGGCAGGTCTGTAAATTGTCACGGATGATGCTTTGGGCCACCTTCCATTAGCCAATTTCTCCTCACATTGCCTGCAATGTGTCTGACTGCGTCTTTCCACATTCTTCTCAGTTTGCAAGGCAGCTATTTTCGTTATTTTCTGCTTGTTGCTACTGTCTAATAGGGTACCACCAGGAATGTCCACAACAACTTGTCCATTTCCCAACTTCTTGCTCCGTTTCCTCTGAACTAGATGGATGTAAGAGTAATGCCCGCGTAGACATGCATAGTCATGTGGTGTTAGCCCTGTACTGTCTCGAGCATTCTTCCATGCTTCAACTCCCACCTGAAAAAAACGCAATCACCAAGACACCAGAAAACACTTGTCTCAAGAGCAACTTTTCTTAGAAATATTTTCAGTAGGATAAATGGGTGGTAAGGAAAAACAAGGCATACCGATCCAGGATCTTCAGTTAATGCATCCAATATATTCTCACAGCCATCCAGGCTGGCTGCTATATGAAGAGGAGTCAATCCACCAGGTCCAATGCTATCCGGCCTAAACAAATAGTGGCCCTCATCAAGTTGCTTCTGTTCAGATCCTGTTTTATCCAAACCTTCACTTGGATGGTATTCTAACAGAAGTTCTACCATGGTCCTGCTATTTTTCCTAACAGCTCGGTGAAGAAGGCCAATGTCCAGCAATGCAACTAGAATGGAAGTGTGTTGCCCCGGATCCACAGTACCATCAAACAGAATACTTAAAAGCTTTTTGACTACCGCACACCAGTCATGATCGATGGCAAACTCAATAAGCCATCTGAAGCGTTTGAAAGGAAATGGATCCACATCATCACTAGTTTCTCCTAACCTAAACATCAAGCGACTTTTATGGAGAAGCCATCCCATTTCATGTACAAAGTCCAAAGCTCGGTTCCTTGCTTTGACTTTATTAGCATCTCCATCAGCAGCTACAGTAGCTTCAATTATGCTCTCCAGATCACAAATTTCAGAGCAAACATCCTTCTCTGCAACAATAAACGGAAAGAAGCTGCTGCTGAGACCATGGTCTTCAACCTAATATAAGGGAAAACAATCACAAAATTCAGCATTTAGAGAGTGAGTCAACCAAAGATAGAGCAAACAACAAAATTTAATTTGGTAAGCAGCAAATCCATGGAAGATAACATCACCTCAATAAATCCCCTTCCAACAATATTAGGTATGACACAAGAGAAGCTTAGGCACTGAATCTCTTCATGCTTGATAAACGAATCTGCTCTTCCTGTCATATCAGCACAATTTTCCTGAACTATATACTTCCCTTCAAGTGCGCATAGTAACCTGAGATAAATGCAACAAAGTCATATCGAAGCATCCTCATAGCTTTGCTCGGGAAATCATAAAAGAAAATAAAATTCAAACAACCATCTCAAAACCACGAGATGCACGTCTAAACAAGAGTACCTTGATGTAGAATGAGACAAATTGGAGCCCTTCACTACAAAATGAACAGCCTCTGAGAAAGAAACAGCAATTGGCGTGATGCTTGATATTCTACAACTTTGATGGGCTTTTAGGGGTAAGGGTGTGTCTAGAACAACCTGGCCTGCAGCAGAATGAAAAATTTTCAGCCTTACCATCCCAAGAGTGATAATTCATTTCTTCACAACTGAACAACTGGAAGAGCAGTTGAAACAACTTAGAGAGTAAAAATTGAAATATACCATTATATACAAATGTGGCGTGATGCCGTACTCGAGTATATATCCATCCTGTCCTCCAAAATGAATCATTTGATGAATCAAGAAGCCTCCTCAAACTGGAACTTAGATTGCAGTACAGCTGCAAGCAACAATGATTGTAAGAATTCGATGTCATTACTTAAAACCAAAAATACGAACACCATGGTCCTAGCATCATAACTTTGTGTTGGTCCATTAATTTCCAAAGAAACTACATTAGAGCGATCTCAGGAATGTGGAAGCCAATTCCCTACTCCTACCTAGTACCTATGATTAAAGACTGAACGTAATACCATCATAGTAGCTTACGCAATCAATATACAGCACAGATCAGAGACTTGTAGGCTCCATGCACTCTAAGTGGATGATTAGCTTAACCTATTATGCTGGGACAAAAGTTACCTCATCCCAAGTGGAGTTGTCCATGCATGCATATATTGTCAGTATGACACAACCAGGTCGGATGTAGCTTTCTATGTCCGTAGGACTACTGGATAGCCAATCAAGAATCTGAAACAAATTGGAAAAAATCAAACTTCCAAGCCAGAAATGCACAAATAGAAAGGCAATTGGAAAACTTAATCCCAAAATCATGAAATAGACCTGTTTTCGTAGAACAAGAGGGAAATCACTTGGATCTTTCCCAAAAAGCTTAAAAACAATCCGATCTGTACGACTCTGCAAATCAATTGAAAATATTGTTACAACAATATACCACAGGGCAAGGTAGCAATCCCAGATTTGGCTATCTGGTACCTCAAAATAAGATAACTTTGACACACTTTTAATTATGAAAGCAACAAGAAGCTTTAGTAGTGTATGAAATACATACCAAAGAAACATCAATTTTAACATATAATTATCAGTAAACATAAACAACTGATAGTGTATATGAGCAAGCAGTACTACTGGAAGAATGGAGAATACTGGAACACAGATTATGGAGCTGAATTTGTGATGATCCTAAAGCATGCAATTCTATCAAATGAGATATCCCTCAGTTCGATACAACTGCTTTATGCTAAACACAACTTTGAATTTCAAATCATTCCTAAAAGGTAGTAATTTAACGAGCTGCATAAAAAATGAGTTCACCTGTGCCTCTCCACTGGATGTAGATGGAGACTGACTCTGAGTGGAACCTGAATTCCCACTATTCTGTGGTGGGCTAGACCGTTGAGAATCTTTACATAACCATAAAGGAGCAACAGTCGAGACATTCCCAAGATTTTCTGGGGCAACATTATCCTGCAGATCCTCCATGCAGTCTTGAGAACCATCATAAACATTATTTAGGTCAATATTATTCAGTTTTGCCTTTCCTACTGTAGCATCTGAAGCATTTCCTTTGGTTGAGTTGCTCGCTATTTTAGGAAAAAGTAAAGCAGATTGCTGTGAAGCAGATGCATTGTGTGTAACACCACCTTGAACATTATCTGTCAATGTACTCCTCTGTGTCAAATTAGATGAAGGTATGGTGACACCTGGCTCAGCAGGCTTATTAGAGTCCTGCAATAAAATTCAATCAGAAGAGAAACCAAAATCCATGGCAGAGTTAGGCCTTAATGCGTAGGTTAACACCTCTATAGTGGTTCCTAGAGATGTCCCCACATTCTGCAAGTCCTGAGATATAGGCAGCAATCCTGAAGGATTTCTCTCATTGGTTGAACCAGCAAGACTTGCAAGGTTTCTTAGGAGATGCGATAGTAGATCCTGATCCTTAGTTTGATCTGAGCTACTGGCTGAAATTAATAAATAGGAGAGCTGTGAAGCGATTAAATAATAGAGAAATAGTGATAAAGCACAAGAGGTTAAGAGCAACTGAGTGAGAGGAAAACCAATTAAAAATTTGGAGGAAAAACTCAAGAAAGCAATAATAAGTAAAGAACTTCCAGAGATCTGCATCATGCAGCTCTGTATCATGATCAACAAACACGTAATATGAATAGAAGCACGTTTTCAGTTTGCATTCAATTTGTAGATATACAGCTTCACCGTGGCTACCCGGAAAGAAGTCAATCCATGCCAACTTTCATATTGAAAATTTACATTTGAGGAAGATATTTTTCTTATTATAGCCTGGTTTTCAGTATATCTGAAACGTTGGACTACCAAAATGAGGAAATTCATATATCCTTTAGAACTAGGAAATATACAAGTAACAGCGTGGAGCAAAATTTTACTTATAAGCTCTAGAATATGCTCCATGGACAAATTTCTTTCTTTTGAAATTGTTTGATATATGAGATGAATCAAATCTAGTAGTTCCATTTCTTGTTTCAATTGTTTGGTTCTAAAATGCAGAAGGAACACATAATGTCATGGACTTCACACAATAACTGTTGAAGTTGACAAACTTGGGGCAATAATTGAACTTCATAAATCTTCTAAGAACTCATTCTGGACCATTTACTATTTGCAACTTGTGAGTAGTTTTGTAGTAAGTAAGTTAGGTCTCGTCATTCTTTTAGACTGTCAAAGTACAAAAACTTTCAACCTTTATGTAAAATCAGAACTTCCCCTCTCCTGTCACATTTATCTCAACATGACCTAAATGATTAAGGTAGAACCCCAAAACTCCAAAATGCTTTCAACCAACAGCTGATTTGCAAGGAGCAGACCTTCTGCATAAAATTAGTGCTGCTCAAAGTTACAAAGCACACCTAGCAGCACTTTACCTACATCTCTCAGAATGACATGCATCTAAAGAAAGTAAATTTAATTAGGAGTCATTGCTCAGCAAATCCGAACTGAACTACAACGCCGAAATGCCGCACCAAATACTGAACAATTTTATTTTTTTTAAAAAAATTTCGATTCAGCAATTTGATTTACCAAACTTCTATTAAAAAATTGTATTAATATTACAATCAAATAATAAAACCATGCTTGCATTTTTTATTCATTATTTTTTAGTTTTGGTGATATAAAAATAAAGTAACAAAAAAATAAAAATAAAAATAAAAAATTAAGCAATGGCATAAAAAATATGTATGAATTAAAATATAAAATTATCCAGTAAAGTAAAACTGAAACAAATAATAAAAATTTGTAAAAGTCAAAATACCAAGCCAAATTGTCAGTTCAATTCCAGTAGGTACCGAGTTTTCATTGTAGGTGCAGTTCAGTTGAGCAAACTGTCAACAAACCTAAATTAACTTTTCACCCTTGTTCTTGTCAATTCAGCTTTTTGTTTAAAAAAAGGGGGTGGGTGAATGTTGTTCAGAACCTCACTTTTGTTTCATTCCTGTCCAACTAAACAAAATTTTCATGAAAGTATAATTCTGCTTTCAGTGATCCTGATCTTAACTGTAAAGCTTGCAATGTACAATGGGGGATATATATATATATATATAGGCTATAGCATATGATTATCAACTATCAGCTTTTCAGATATGTCCAAGTGATGAAAACATTATATGTTTTCACAGATTCAAAGAAAACATCTAATGGACCAACCAACATTAGCACTAACAACTAAAAAGATACTTTGATATTAAGCTCACTGAATACTGAATCATCTTTCACTAAGTTAACTCCTGCAGCTAAGAGCAAAGTGCTAGAAGACAAAAGCTTTCACTCAGATGCCTACTTACAGTGTATATTGGAGAGTATCCTTAGCAGACTGATTAACAAATAATTACTACCCTGTTCATCATTCTGAGTGGTTGCATTAACTACATTCTCTGGATGTGTTTTTCTCCGCCGTTTATTATGGCCTGCTAGACGCCTACGACAACTTCGCTTCCCTTCGTCAAACTCTTGAAGAACATGAAACCTGCACAATTTTCACACAAGAATGCCAACTAATATCAGGGTAGCAGTGGCATACTCAACAGCTACTAGCTACTCCCACTGTAAGGTCATTACAAAGATAAAGCTAGTAATCTTTGAAGAAAATCTATATCAGAAAGTGACCTGCTGCACTGTTGACAAAACCGCTGCATAACGTTTCCCACCAAAGCTCTGGTAGCCTTAGAATGCATCTCACACACTTTGTGCCGCCGGTGATAATCTTTAGCATTGCTCAAATCAGCTTTACAATCCTCCACTTGGCACATAGCACGACTGGATGGTGCACCACAAACTTTGGTCTTCTTCCCACTCTTCTCTTCCCATTTATCTGCGTCACTTTCCTTGATAGGAAACACTTGACCACCTAGCTTTAGATTAAGTGATCCAGCCTCTTCATTGACCTGTTCATTTACCTCGGTGTACCTCCTCCGTTTCTCCAAATCCCTCTTTTGTCTCTCATCTCCCAACATCGCTTCATCTGACCCAGATGAGAAACTCTTTGAAGCCCCATTATTCACAGGAATATCTGATTCAACCGGTAACAACTGCCTACTCCTACAATCTGATGGCACAGAGTTTAACGGAGCAGCCATAAACAGATCACCATCCCATCTCCAATCATTCAAATCCCATTCCATACTCTTTTTCCCCGTGCCCTTCAAATCCGACCCCACTTGACCATAGAAATGCTGCGACTTTCCACCAAACTTAGTCTCCATTTACGAAAATCCGAAATACTCACAAACCCCAAATTGGGGGCAAAAAAAAAAAAGAAGAAGAAGAAAAGAAATTTCTAAAAATCTAAGGACAGATTATATTCTTTTTTTCTCCAAATGAATTAAAAAGTAGGAATCTTCACAAGAATCAGGACAAACACGAGCTTAATAATCACCTTTCAATCAGCCTCGCTACAACCCCAGAAATCCAACAAAAGCACACCGACACATCCATGAACCCAGACAAGAGCAACCCACATGCCCAACTAACTCTAATTTATTATTAGCAGCAGTACCACGAGTACTTCTTCCAATAGCAGTCTACAGCCCCTTGACTCTTTCACCCAGAAAGACAATATCTTCTATCAAATAAACAAAAACCCGAGTTTTATCACTTGATTTCTCCTTATAGAAAACAATTTTCTTAACTAAGTACACAAACAGATAAGAAGAGACCAAACTTGCCGATGGAACCGGATGTGAGATTTGATCTAAGACGTGTTTGGTACGACGGAAGGATCGCCGGCGATTTAGAGCTCCATAATCATAATTAGAAGCGAGAGAAAACTTGGACACGCCTTTTCTATCTAATAACCGAAAAAGTTGGACAAAAATTAGGGCCAGAACAGAGTGATAGAAAAAAATACTATCATAAAATATAGGAAAAGGTCTTTAAATTACTATTACCGGTCCTAGTACAAAATGTATAGTATATACCAAGTAAAATTTTGCGAAGTCATATATAGCACAGACATTTGAGTTGAGTACAGCATTAAATTAGAACGCCAATCCTGAGGGAATCTGGTGCCCCATTGCCCGTGTCGCACGTTGTCACTAGTAACACTTAATAACAGTAATAATAAATGTGAAAAGCTCAAAAAAGCTACTTACCTTTTATCACATGCTACGTTTGGTTGTGAATTTGGTCATTCTCCCGAAATATTTTGGGAGAATAAATTTTGAGTAGTGGGATTAGAGAATGTGATAGTTGTTTATTTGCATTTTGGGAGAATAAATTGGGATAAAATGATTTATTTGTCTATATTTTGGGGGGATAAGATATCACATTAATGACTTTTTTCTTGGATATGTGGAGTGAAATGAATATTTTAAAACTATTTATATGTGTATATATATAGATTGTATGAGTTGTAGTATGTGTATATATTTGTAATGATGAAAGAATGTGTGGTGCCTTGGGAAATGGTGTGGAGTTGGGGATAGTAGGGATTTTTTGGGAATATGTAGTATTTGTTTGTTTAAGTTTTGAGAGTTGAAAAATGTATTGGGGGTTTATAACCAAACAAAACCTATAATTTTTTTTTTCTCCATTCTCAAGAGAATATGTCCAAAGTTCCATAAGCAAGCAACTATAAATTCAAATTTTATTAATATAAAAATATTAAATGCGTATAATAATTTCTTCTAACAAAACTTAGTATATAAATTAACATTATTTTTTATATTTAATATATAAGTCAACATTCTTTTCTTCCATGTAAATTTGAATCCATTTGCGACAACTATATATCAAGTGGGAATGTAATCTTATATGATTGAACCTTTTTGACCTTCCTCTTTCCTTTTACTTCTTTTAACTTATATCGCGAAAGATGCCAAATGCTAAAGTAGAAAGGAGTAAATTAATTAAATTGGACCTAATTGTAGTCCTTTTTTGCCTTTCACAATATCTTCAAATCAAACGTTGAAAAGAAAAAAGACTCGTTATCTTAAACTTCTAGAATGATCATAATCTAATGATAATAAATTTTATCACAAATTATAGTCAGCATAAGGATATTACTAATTATTATTATGACAACTTAAAATATTAGTTTTTTTCACTCTTAAGTCATTTATATTGTGATAAAACAAAAGTTTTTATCATTTAAAAAATATCGTTAATGACAACATAAAAATTATTACCACTTAATATATATTATTAATAATTATATTATTCATGATTTTGTCATTAATAATATATTTTTTATAGTGTATGAAATGGACAGTTAAAAGAACATGTGTAGTGTCATAAGGTGCGGGGGGTCCGGGTGTGGGTATATATACACACGTGATGAGGACAATGACCAATCAAATAAAAGAAGCCTCTCGATAATAGCCAGGGGTCACTTGGGCTTTTTGGGTGGCATCTTTAAGTTCCATAAACTATTGTGACATTATTAATTAAGGTTGTTTCCTTAACCCTAGAAAATTAATAAAGTAATTGAAAACAGCGGGTGTTACGCTGTGTGTTGGGCCTAAATTAATACGGGACATGCATGTAGGAGTACTACTTCATCGCAAAATCATAATACGAAAACGTATTGATATCACAAAAAATGATATCAATATATTTATTGCTAATGGAAAAGTCGATCACAGATGGGGCTCTGGTGAGCGTTTAATGAGTTGCCGATAAAAGAAGATCATGAGTTATATATAGGGGTGTAAGATGAGTCGAACCGACTCATAAGCCTCATGAGCGGGCTCGATTATAGCTCTACTCAAGCTTGAGTTTTTCGAGCTCGAGCTCGATGAGCTCGAGCTTTAACATGAGTCGAGCTCGAACTCATCTCTAGTTGTTCAAAAGCTCATGAGCCGGCTCATGAGCTTTTTTCTATTTTTAAATATTTTTTATATATTAATTAAATAATTAATATATATATATATAATAATTTACTTTCTTTTTCTAATTTTAAATATTTATTATATATTAATTAATATGTATTAATAATTTACTTTTTTTTAATTTTAAATATTATATATATAATTAAATAATTATAATATATTAATAATTTAATAATTTATCAATAATTATAATATATTATAATTTAAATCATTATAGTAATTATTATAATTTCATATATATTTAATTTATAATAATAATTTTAATTATTTTATTAATTATTATTAAATAATTATGATATATTAATAATTTAATATTTTTATTTAATTTAAAATTTTCTGATGAGCCGGCTCGAGCTCGACTCGAGCTCAGTATTTTTGAGCTTGAGCTCGAGCTCGAGCTCGAGCCTGCAATTTTGGCAAGCTCGAGCTCGAACTCGACTCGTTTACACTCCTAGTTATATAGGTCGGTAGATTGAGGATTAGAGGTAAAAAGGTAAGTAATAGATTTTTTTCTAATGATCCCGAAAATATTAAATGAGGGGGTATTTATAGTTATGGTTGAATTGGCTATGTACTATTTGGTTGAGGTGGCCATTATCCCCAATTTACACATTGCAAGAATAGAGGATTAAGATTGCTTCTAATCCCAGGTATGGATCGGGTGGTCAGGTCGATCCGTATAAGAAAGACGCAGATCCTTATCTATTTTGGAGGATTTAATTAAGAGTAGGGGTATTTAATTATACGCATGCATAGAGAAAATTACTTAATTAGATATATATATATATAGAGAGAGAGAGAGAGAGAGGGTTAATATTGCTTCTAATCCCGAGGATGGATTGGGGGGTCGGGTCGACTCGTATAAGAAAAACACTGATCCTTATCTATTTTGGAGGATTTAATTAAGAGTAGGGGTATTTAATTATATGCATGCATAGAGGAAATTACTTAATTAGATATATATATATGTGTGTGTGTGTGTGTGTTATAGTCGAGATCATTAATTAGAAGAGTGATACACACACACACACACACATATAGATATATATATTTAATTAGCTAGGAAGAGGTAATTAAGGACGAGCGCCGGCGGTCCCCAGACCGAGCAAGGGAACAAAAGGTCGGGTGGTCATGTGAATGGTATGGTTGATAAAATCTTGTTTAGGAACATGATATGCATGGACCAGATCCCTTCCCATTGGATCATCTCTGTCCTCACCACACATATAAATAACATACATACATATCTAATTCTTAATTTTTCGTCTTGTGTTACCAATTTGTGTGTGTGTGTGTGTATATATATATGTTGTTTATTATTTTTCTAATTATTTGTGAAATATATATACATATGGCTACTACTCCTAATTAAGCAAATATGTGCATCATTTATATATATAAACACAATATATATATGCATCTCATTGATGTTGCATGCAATGGGATTTGAGAATATTTTTAAAAATAGTTAAATTGTGGATTGTTGCTTGAGATTAATGTACCTGCATAGAGATAGTGCTCGAATTAATTAATATATTATTCGATACTTTTTTTTTTATTGTAAAAGTTGGAATTTATATTGGTTGAGTCATTGGTGGGTTGAGCCCATAAAATTTAGTGGTCAATTACAATAAGTCAATAAGCAATATTTGTCCATTTATTGAGTTTTTTGTTCATGTGCCTATAGAGCATTACTCGGATATATCATGCATCTAATTCCCCTATTTTATATTGAAAATCATTTATTTCAAATTAAAAGTATGGTTTCTATTTCTAATTAACATCTCTAACTTTACCTAGCTACGGTGATTTAATCATTTATTTCAATTTATTAATTTTGTCATCTAATTGATTAATTTGCATTAATTAATTAATAATAAAAATAAAAATTTAATTTTTTTAGGTTGTTGCACTTTACTAATGACTTGTGTTCTTCATTAGCCTTGGCCAACTATTTCCCTCAAGCCTTGGATGTCTCCATCATTGTTAGCATGATGATTTCTAAATAGTTGCTATCCATTCTCTCTTCACCTTTCCAACTTATTCCATTAGTTATCACTTGTGGGAAAGGAACCTTTAGGGTGTTATCAATTAGAGATTTAAGTCCGGAATCACCCAACTTGGTGAGATATTTGGTAGTGATGATAATAGCGGGGTAGGCCCACTTGACGGCAACTACGACAGCAATGGCAATGTTGCGGGTGGCATCAGTGCCAGCATGCCGCGGTAGGCCAACCGCCTATCAGATGTTAGAGGACGGCTAGGGGTCACTTCTTTTTTGACTAACTTTAGGAATAAATCTATGTTCGCCTTTAGCACCTGGAAATTTTGGAAATCTTCGTACCTCTTCCCCCTCCAACTGATCTCTCTGACCTCTGTTGGGACAGTTATTTTTGTGCCGATGGCCAAGTTAAATGGTAATTCCTTCATTGGAGTTTTAGGGATAGCTCGGGCATCCTTAAACACAGCAAGCCAGAGAGGCCATGCCGAAGCATCTTTGCCATCTAAGATTTTGCTCTTAGTTGATTTCTGTGGATGTCTTTGCGAATTTTTTGCATAATATAATATGCTTTTTCTCCAAGGCTCATTTGACCAACGTGCAGAGGATCAAGAGTTGCTGGCCACTTGGCCAAGCATTCTTTGTCAACGTTTTCCTTGCACCAATGTTTTCAAAACCGGATCGGACAAAGAACCGGCGACGTTACTGGTTACTAACCGGTTGAACCACCGGTTCGACCGGTATGACATCATAATGACGTAATAATTATTTTTAATTTTATAAATATATATAATATAATTAATATATTGTAAAAAATAGAAAAAATCCAATAATATAGAAAAATAAAAAAAAATTCTCCATATTTTAGTCATTTTTTTTCCCTTCAAATGGTTCTTTAGAAAATACCATTTCTCTATTAATCAATTACAAATATATAATCTAATTCAAATAGTAACACACAACTATTTAATATTAATACAAATGGTCATCCCTTCAAGTTTCAAGTTTAATATTTAACAAAATAAAACATGTTTTTTCACACTAAATGTCCAATATATTCCAATAGAAATTAATAAAACAACAACAAATTCAACCATCAATTATCCAAAATATAACCACATCATTGGACTTCAAATAAATAAACTTAAGTTTCAAAAACTACATTATTGCCCAAAGTCTTTAGTCATCATCTTCATCAATGACGTAATTCCTTTGTTGTTCAAATGTTGAAGATGATGAACTATGGAGAGAAGATCTTGTAATATTTTCTTGTTTTCTCTTCAATTGCAGCAGAGAGCAGTAGCACTGTAGCAGCAGCCGGGGAGGAAGAAAGAGAAAGGAAAAAGGAAAGGAAAGGAAAGAGACCAAAAATAGTTTGTGAATTGGGTTTTCAAAAAATTGGGAAAAAGTAGTACCTAATGTCAACAGTCAACAGTAATAGTCAAAGCTGGTAAGGAAATTCAGAAATTGGAAAATCGAAAAATAAAAAAAATAAAAAAATTGAACCGGTTCCCAACCGGTCCGAGCGCAAGCGGTTTTTGCGGGTGATTCGGACTGGACCAGCCACCGATTACCGGTCAAACCAGCCGGTTCGGTCTGATTTTTAAAACCTTGCCTTGCACAGTATCGGGGTTAGGGTGAAGTCCTTGAACATTCCTCTAATTGTTTTGATTTGATAGAGGTACTTCATCGTACTTATCTCCTCACCTTTGTAATAACCCGTAAATTGGTTAACCAGTAACCACTATTAGAGAGCCGCTATGGTTGGGCAATTATTGTGTGCTACTTGCAAAGGCCAACTTCACTCCTATGATTAGAGCCTCATGCTTGTCTTTGTTTTCCGTGGCTTGGAAGTCGAATCTCACGGCGTACTCAAATTTGTGGCCTTCACACAATATTGGGGGATGCATGGGAGCTTGCTCAATCGCTGGCAAGGCCGCACGTTAGATTAGTTGTTCACCACGTTCTCTTTTTAGGGGTGCTGAAGTCTTGTGCTCTAGATACCGTTTGTATTTTCTGTTGTAATTGGCACAAGTATGCCTATTTACATGTTTAATTATTCATTGGATGGAAGCCAATTATGGTTGGAATCCAATAGATAATTATAGTGTTGAATTTGGTGGAATAGAGGAAGGGAAATGGTTAAGTATTATAAGTTGAGTTGTCCCACATTGTAAGCTTGAGAGAGTGGAGACCTTCTTGTGACTTATAAAACCAAGTGGAGGAGTTGAAGGGTTTTTAACCCTTCACTTGTCCCACATTGGTTTTGTAAACTAGTGTGGACTAGTTTATATTGGACTCAAGTAAGAATGCTTGATAAAGTGATCTTTGAGGGGTTCATATAAGTGGACCACACGCGCGCCGCCGCCCGGCCTAAATCCGAATCCGAATCCGGGTCGCGGGCGTTAGGGCGAATGTCTCAGTCTCAGTCTTAATTTTTTGGACAAAATTCAATTGGATTTTGAATTTGAAAATTAAAATTCAAATTTGAACTTAACCGTTGGCTTGATTGGATAGAGGCTTGACCGAGTCTTGCCTGTTGGAGATCGCAGCCGAGATTTTTGGGATGATGGGTCCAGATTTTTAGGGTTGTTGGCGGACAAGGATTAGGGTTTTACTTAGTCAAACCCTAATCAGCCCTTAACAGCCGTCAAACCCTAGAAATTATTAGGTCTGGCCGTCAAACCCGAGTTAAAAGTTAGGCCTTGGCCGTCGGCCCATTGCCTTCTGCCAGACCTAATTCCTCTCTATAAATAGAGTGCCCTCAGCAGTCTTGTAGACACACTAAATACACGCTAAAGCAGCCTCTTCGGCTTGTATTCTTCTTCTCCCCCTGATATTCCAGTTTCTTCGTAGTTATAATTCCCTTGCTCTCTCTTATTCGGCCTAATATACTCATATATATTCCGAAAGCTTGGCTATCTTATTTGGATTCTGGCTAGTGAGTACTGTTCGAGGTGAACGAGAAGGAGTGCACCTGATCATTCTGGACCATCTCATCCTGGGAGGAGCTGCGTTGTACCCGTTGCACTGGTGAGTCGGGGCGCTCGTTTCTTCAAGGCAAACAGAATTTCTCTGTGATTTGGTCGCCCTATTAATTCTGTTACTATACAGAATTCTTAAGATAAGTTTACTTTCAAATTCAGTATCTATATATTATAAATCTGACAGCGTGTTCTGTTGTTTTATTACCTCGGTTAATTTATGAATTTTGGCTTTTCCTGGTCTCGTATCTGTTTAATTGTACTGAATTCTGATTTGCCTTGAATTGACGTTTATTTTGATCACGCATGTTGTATGATTAAATTCTTATCACACATGCTGAATGATTAAATTCTGATAACACATGCTGTATGTTTAAATTCTGATCACGCATGCGGTTTGTTTAAATTCTGATAACACATGCTTTATTTGAATTTCATATTGATATAAACGCACGTATTACTCAACTGTGATTATCTGTTCCATTCCTGATAATCTGTTTTGCAATATTTATTTATTGCTTTGGATTACTGCATGTTGGCTTAAATCATGGAAACAACATTTTCAGCGTTTTGTAAGTTAGAAAAGTATTTCCTGCAAGCAACCTCAAATGCTGGATGAAATTGAATTTGATGATCTTTTTAAAAAATGTTGAATTGTAGGTCTTCTGCTTGATGGTGTAGAACAATACTTAAGTTAATTAATATATCACTCGATGCTTTTTTTTACTGTGAAAGTTGCAATTTATATTGATCGAGTTCTTGTGAATGCAGGTTTAGTGGCTCATTCTATTAAGTCATATTTATTCTTTTGTTGGACTTGATTTTTACTTAGGATTAATGGAATACATCATTGCAATAATAATAAATTAATATATATATATAATAGTATTAATTATAATGGTTTCCCGGAGTGGAGAGGAGGTAGGGTCGGGGTCCATCTTCCATGGAGACCAAGGTCCAAAAGGCAAGGCATGCACTGCAGCACTAACGATCTGCTGCACATGGGGGGATATATGCTGTCAAATATCAAGAATAAAAACTGATATGGGGTGGCCCAAATACTTGGGCCCAAACTAAGTTGGCCCAGAGGCGCAGCACTAGGCCTAATCTGGCGCCCGAGCCCCATATGCATAATCGACCTCAATTGACCAATCGTCTAACGGTACCCCATGAACAGAACAGCGCGAGGTCGACTTGGTCGACAAGCGAGATCGAAACAGTACAGTATTCTGCCACCGCATTAAATGCACTGACGGGCGGCCGCCTCTGCATTAATGGCGCATGCCATCCCCTCACCGCCTAACACAACATGTGCTGCTACAGTGTACTATCATGTCCTTAAAACCTGGAAGAGCAGTAATCTGGAAATATACAAATAAGGGAAATGACTAGTCACCCCTTGCACAAGGGTAAGGGCCCTTAGGTGTACTAAGGGCATCTCAGACAATTCCCCGGAAGTAGAAGGATATAAATTCCCTTACTCCAGTCTTTCTGAGGTACGCACTCATATATACACAAAGCCCCTACTCCGCTGCTCGATATCTCGTCGATCTATACTGACTTGAGCGTCGGAGGGCCTAAGTCGATGGCTCCTCGGCTAGCCTAACGTTTATTGTGATTGCAGGATTCATACCACCTAAACAAGAATCCCGACTATCCAGGTCGAGTCTCATTCAAACCAGTAGTTGGACCCATATCCAGCAATCCGAACCCTCATCAAAGACACACACTACAAGGATATATATGATCACACCATTTATATCGTATTCTATCTCAATATAATACGGTTTGACGAATTCATAAAATGTAAGACACAAATTGGAAAAGAAAAAAGAAAAAGGAAAAGGACCCTTCATAACCAACCAATATATACACACACGACTAATTAACTGTGGTCAATGCGTTCACTTGGATTCCTTGTAAAATAAAATGTGTTTGTTGGGGATATTGCATTATATTTGGGCTTAGACGAGATTAAAAAGAAAAAAGTGCTACTTTTATATTTTGTCAAACATCTATATGTATATGTATTTGTATCACATCTGACTTTCTTTGATACTCTTTAATTCTCCACATCCACGTCAAGAATCCTTTGACTATCATTATTTTTGTAAATGGGATCAAAAAATGGTGTTTTGATCCAGTCAAAGCAAAGCAAAGCTGCACATATTGTTATTAAATGCTGATTTGTGGAGTCATCTAATTAGTTAAGCCCTGTCCAAATTTTAGACAGTGTCAACACGCGTGCATCATCTCAAATTTAATCTTGCTAGTAATCGAGATCGATCGGTTCAACTAACTAACTAATTCATGTAAAATTAGACCTGGACCAAGTCAAGTCTTGGATATATAAATCACACAAAATTATTGAACCTCTTCCTCTTCATATATAACACTGCTGTGGCCTGTGGCTGTGAGTCTGTCCAGTCTTAGATTAGATTAGGTAATTGAATTTTGCAAACCTAACCTAGCTATTTCAATTTCTTGATTACACGGCCCACTCTATGTATCTAATTGGGCCTTTGTTGTTTACCTTATACCAATTTTAGGTTTATTTCTGGCCCAAAAGAAGTTAATACTGCAATTGAATTGACGAACAAGACAAGCACAAGATTACTAAAATGAGAAGCAAACTTGGTTATGCTTAAGTAGGTGGCCAAATTGAAATGATTAAGTGAGATCGATGATTGCGACAGACAGGACAAATTCCATAGGCCAGCTCCCAGCTGCCACTTCCTGGCTTCAAGCAACTGCCAATTTGTTAGCCAATAGGCAATAGCTAAAACTTATATGTCTTACTCTTTAATCAAACTAAATCAAAATAGTAGGCACCAAATGGGTCATAATGCATTACTACAATAGACATTAATAAACCTTAATTTAGCATTAAAAAAAAAGAAAGAATTTTTTACTGCTTTACACGTCATAACAAGTTCAAGGGCAAAATTTGAATTTCTCACTTAAATCATTAATTATGAATAATAGTAAGCAAAAGACCTTGACTTAAAAGATTATCCTTCTAAACCCTTCGAATAGAAATGGATTGGCGCACGTCTTCCTATGAAATAAATTCTCTTTCCCCATCTGTTTTCTTACTTGAGATATCTGAAATAACCTCGATAACTAATAACAACTAATAGACGAGCCCCTTATCCTTCTGTTCTGAACTTGCTTCTTGTTACAAGGGGAGGTGCGAGAGGCTTAGCTCAAACGCAAGCAAGTTCAGTCTCACTTAGGCATAGACATAGACTAGATTAGGCTAGACTTTGACTTAAATAGGTCATGCCTTTTATACAAATAACAAGCTTGAGCATAACCTATTATCTATGATAGACTTTTCTTAAGGTTAGACATAACCTTTTTAAGAAATTTTAAAGCTCTAGTCTGGCTTGAAAGCCTACCTAAAAGTTTATTTTCTATGAAGATTTCCATTAAGTCCAAACATCATATAAATCTAAAATTTTAATATACTCAAACTTGCAATAGATCTTGATAAGCAATAATCAAAATGATAAATAACAAATGCATAATTAAGAAAGTTCAAATTTAAATATAAAATGATATCATTTCAACAAAAAATCATACTAAGCAATATAACGGATTTCATAAAGGACTAATTAAATAAATCAGATATAATTAGCTATTAATATTATTGTACTTTTTATGTAAAGAAGGATAAATAGGCCGACCTGTTAGACTTTGCAAGCTTTTTAAAAAAGCTCAAGTCTAACCTATTTAGTTAAAAAAAACTTCTTTTTAAGCATTAACTTGACTTTTTTATTAAATAGGTTATGACAAACTAAATCATAAGTAAACTAGACCATATAAGCCCCTACGAGTAGCACGGCCTATTCTCATCCATAATCTCAATAGGCGCATTAGAGAATGTTACTTCTTATTAATTGAAGAAAAATTAAGCGCATGAGATCTAATTCAAGCTCCAAGAATACCGTCGGCTTGCCAAACGAAAAAAATAAAATTTATGAAAAAGAAAAAGCCAAAGAGATTAATTTATAACATAAAATAAACTCATTTACACACAAAGTAGACAGGTCAAAAGCTATATGCAATCATTGTTTGTGTACAACATGGAATTTAAAATTTTGAGTCCAGCAATACACATTTGATTATTTTTTGTTGGATTGGTTGAGCTGAACTAACATCCATGTGACACCAAACTAAATTGCTGCACAATTACATTAAAAAGCAAAAATCTATATTCCGTTCTACTCTTTTTCATGCAATAAAATACCGAGTTGTACGTGTGCATGTGGTCACAAATCTACAACATACAAACATATGAGTTGTACGTACATATATATGACAGAGTGATATCCATACATGCAGATTGCAGTAGGTGATTGTGCCAATTTTATATCAAATAAACATTACCTAATTTCATAAAGTTGCATTTTTTTTATTCCTTAAAGAAATTAAAAAAAAATGAACATTTCATTTTTTTTAAAAATATATATACTACACTTTATTTATAAAAAAAGAAATTAAAACTGTGAGTTGTGGTAAACTATAATTTACATGCCACTTGAAGTTTCTCTAAAAGAACAAAATTCTTTACGAATACATAATTGACTTGCTAAATTACAAAATAACTTGGCAAATTAATTTTTCGAATTGAAAGGCAGAGAAAATAGTCTTGCATTATGTTTATAATTTAGCTTATGGCTATATATAAAATTAACATTAATTTATCCTATTTATGATTACTGAAAGGAGTAGTAATTTCCTTAAATTAAATTGAAAGACATAATAGACTATTAAAGGAGGAAAGTAATCAAACAATGACTTCCGAAAAGCACTTTAGATTCTCTATTAAATTTCCTATTTTATCTCATATTCCAACTTGTTGAATTTATGTCAAATGTATCTGATTCTCAATTAATTATTTCTATAAGAAAATATTTAATATACGTATCATATATTCATGAAATAAAATAAAAAATAGAATAAGAAATAAAATAGAGGATTTAACCCATCCAGAAAGAGAGTTAAGAAAGTGTATTAATAATTCTGCTTGAGCAAACATCAGACCAAGTTATCTCTATATTATTACAAGGAAGATTTGTTCTAGCCAATATTTTACTACTATTTTTTCGATGTTTTAATAAATATATTTTTAAGAAATAAATAAATAAAATAAAGGCTTCCTTTCCTTGTCGTACAGCTGCATATTGGTCAAATACAGAGACAGCCCAACTAGGCAAAGCTACTAAATTCTTTCTTGCATTTGCATGATTTTTGTGAATAGAATAGAATAGTATTGGCAACTACAGCCTACGCGCTTTGAATTCAAGTCTTAAGATCGTGGGTCCTGCTTTATACTAGCGTTAGCATCTGTAAGAAAAAAGGGAAGGGAAAAGACAAACTCCCGTTGCCGGTTCAGTTTTTCAAGCATCCTCATCAGTTACTCGTTTTCTTACCAATAACAGGAAAAGGTGAGGAGGCGTTTCTCAAAATTTAGGTCGGGCTTTTATTTCTTGTCCTTTTATCTAAGTTATTATGGGTTCTTGTGACTGGCACATGATTCTGCCTCTTTGATCGTCTTTTTGTTCTGGGTTTTTGAATTTGTGTATCTAAAACAAGGTAATTAACCGTGAAAGATTCTGGCTTTTCATCTTCATCTGTACAAATAAAGTGTTTATTTTTCTGAAATATGTTATTCTTGTTTGAAAGTTGAAACTCTCTATTTGCTGTTCCCGGAACTGTTTTTTATTAACTTGCTGCGTTTTGGTATGTGTTTTTTGAGATTAATCTCTGGTATTCACGGGTGTTTTTGCTAAATTGGTGAATCAAATAGATTATGATTTTGACTGGTAATCAGTGAAATGTCATTTAATTGTAATTCGGATATCGGCATGCTCAGCTCTAATTGTTGCTTACGTCTTGTTTCCATTGACTCCAATCACCATACGGCCAAGTTGGATTAATGGAACATTGGTAATCTTTGCCTTCCGGGTGGCTGAGGAGAAAAAACCTCAAAATAACTGATTCGTAGTTTGACTGTCATTTTTCCAAAAATATTAGGATGCTAAGAAAGAATTTGCATTATGGCTTCCTGTCTACTTTAAACTTGTTGTCGAGTCTTCTATTACATGGGACTTATTTTTGGCTGTCAAGGTTGAGAGAATTATCACATAAACTGAAGCTTTGATTGTAAAAAGAAATGCCTTCGCCGACATTGGCATTTCTTACTGCTTTTTCTGATGTTATCTGCTGATTTTCTATTAATTGCACTAAGTTCTTTGTGGTTTTGTACATTGAGGTGGCCACTGCAGATAACTAACATATATTGGATAGATTACCCAAGCAATCTCTCCACTCAAGTCCAATTGACACAATGGCATTGCTTCTATTGGATTTTTATGTTTTTGTGTGATATAAGAAAGGCATACAAATTCTGGGACTAGTGTTGACAATTGATTATAATGGTGCTTCTTATTTCTTAAGAATATCCTGGTCGCTTCCCCTTATAAATTATACAGCTCTTTTTTCATAGTCACATAGTATGGTTGCTGATACTGAATGGTGGCCTAGGATTTTCTTCTGATTGCTTTTCAACTGCAGATATCTTAGGATAGCAAATCATGAGTTGCTTCGGTTGTTGTGAGGAAGATGAAATGCACAAGGTTGCTGGTAATGGACCATACATGACAACCCACTCTGCAGGTGAGGTTTCCACTCTCAAACAAGCTTTCTCTGTATATTAATCTTAAGTGTTTAATGCCATATAAAGATCAACATTGTTTCACCATCTTCTTATCGATGAAACCCTTTTGCTTCTTTTGCTTCTTCTCTGGCTGTAAACACTTGGAGTTCTGATTTACCATAACTAAACTTAGCAGAGCTATTTTGTAGGCAACCTTGGGGGCTATCATACCACAGCAACAGCAGAAAAGGACAAACAGACTATTAATATGCAGCCTATTGCTGTCTCTGCCATTCCAGTAGATGAATTAAAGGACATTACAGATAATTTTGGTTCAAAATCTTTGATTGGTGAGGGATCATATGGAAGGGTTTACCATGGAGTCTTGAAAAGTGGACAGGCTGCAGCGATTAAAAAGTTAGACTCTAGCAAGCAGCCAGATCAAGAATTTTTGGCGCAGGTTTGGCCATTACACCATGCACATTGATATAGCTCCATAGAGTATAAGTATCCATAGAGATGTGTTGTTCATATATTGCTTTGCAGGTCTCTATGGTATCAAGACTAAAGCATGAAAATGTGGTCGAGCTACTTGGTTATTGTGTAGATGGTGGCCTCCGAGTCCTGGCTTACGAGTTTGCTCCAAATGGGTCACTGCATGACATTCTTCATGGTGAGTTAACCTTAATTATCGTAGTGAAGCCACTCTTCTTCTTTTTTATTTTGACTCAGATAAAATTTTATTAACATAATTTACATTATGCAACACTAGATGATGGCTGCAGATAGTCAATTGATTTTGTGAAGTCTTAAAATGGGTTTTGTGTGTGTGTATCTTCATCTGTATTTGATTATCATGGTTCTAGGCCTTTGATCATGTAATTATTAGGTTTGAAGATAGATGTTGCTGCATTGAATTCTATGGTCTTCACTTTCGTTAAGTTGGCTATGCCCATCAAGATTGTATCTGATGTTTGATTCAAATCCAAAAGCATCGACCTTTCAAGCATGTATCCAAACATGTGTTTTCACCTGGTTCTCGCCAGTTCAAATTAGCAATTGAATTTTGGGGAATGATATTTTCATTGGCTAAAAGCATCCATTGTAATAAATTTTCATTCTCATAAATCTTTCTCTCATATTTATATACACTTCAATTATTATATCAATTTAAATACATATGCTTTATATATCTCAATCATTACAAAATAAATAATAGATAGGCAGACCTTCAAAGCATTATCTTAATTTAAAATACATATCATTCAATCATTATCTTAATATACTGGCATATGATACTATAAAAGCTTAATGTGACATCAGTACATCACTAACAAGACAAAATCCATGTGGAGAAACTTCTACAGTACAAAAAAAATTCCAGTGCTGAAATGGTTTGTCCAAATGTGATTTTTTTTTCCCCTCAAAGTACGTTGGATAAATTATTTCCAACAATTCATCAGAACACATTTTAATTCTCCACAAATTCCTAGATGCAGCATAAAAATCTCTCTCCAGAAACAACAAAAATAATACCAAAAATTCCACAAATGTTCTGTAATTTCCTGCACATAGTTCTTGAATATTTTTAGAAATACACTTTGATTGTTGAAAAGGTGTCTTTTATTATATGGCTCTTTAAGTCATCAGAAGTGCATACAAATACAATCTTCATTATATTCACTCGACTGTTGCTTCTCGTTGCTTGTCTTGTTTCAGATATTTCTACTCTTGTTTTCTACGTAACTGATTTTTATCTGTTAATATAGGAAGGAAAGGTGTTAAAGGCGCACAACCGGGTCCGGTTTTGTCATGGGCCCAAAGAGTTAAAATCGCTGTTGGGGCTGCAAGAGGACTAGAATACTTGCATGAGAAGGCGCAGCCTCATATTATTCATCGTGACATCAAGTCGAGCAATGTCCTACTTTTTGATGATGATGTTGCTAAGATTTCGGATTTTGATTTGTCAAATCAAGCTCCTGACATGGCAGCTCGTCTGCATTCCACTCGTGTTCTTGGGACTTTTGGTTATCATGCACCTGAGTATGCTATGCTCTTTTTTGATTTTTCCAGGAGATGAATAGAACTAGCAGACCAGTAGTTGAATGAACTGATCATTAAATTTGCAAATGTGGCTTCCACCTTTGAAAAATAAGTAGTGGGAAGTAATCAACTGATATCTTAGCCCTGAGAATTCATATTTTGCTACCTGAATTGTGCTATTTTTGGATGGTAGATATGCGATGACTGGTCAGCTAAGTTCGAAGAGTGATGTTTACAGCTTTGGTGTGGTACTCCTAGAACTCTTAACCGGCCGTAAACCAGTCGATCATACACTGCCAAGAGGACAGCAGAGTCTCGTGACATGGGTACGCCATTTTCCTAGTGATTATTTCTTGAATGTCCAGACGACTGTTCCTTTTTAGTTTCATGATGGGTGGTCATCTATATCTTAGTTGTTTCCACGTACATATAACTGATTAATGGACAAACTGGAATCAGGCAACACCAAAGCTCAGCGAAGACAAGGTAAAGCAGTGTATCGATGCTAGACTGAATGGAGAGTACCCTCCCAAGGCAGTTGCGAAGGTAAATGATTTGTTTCTTTAAATAGTTTACATGTTGTTTACCAGAACGAATGCTATATAGGGCTCATGAATACATATCTGTAACAAATGCTATATATAGTAACATATATATGACCGCCAATACTTGCTTCATGATTGATTCTGACTTGGTTAAAACAGATGGCTGCAGTTGCTGCCTTGTGTGTGCAATATGAAGCTGATTTTCGCCCAAACATGAGCATTGTAGTCAAAGCTCTCCAGCCTCTGTTGAATACTCGATCTGGACCACCTACCGAAACAACACGAAACTTGTGAATTCCTTTCTCTCCTTAAACCCCCAATGGTTTGCATTTGCTGAAGATGTTGCTTGTGCACATTGGACCTTCCACTGGAAAGAAGGGAAAGAAGGGACCTAAAGAAAATATGTTAACAATGCAATGTGATGGACGTAACCGTGCTTTTGGGCTGGAAAGGCTATTATTATTTATGTACTGATAGTATTGAGGTTTCTGAATTCCTACCAAATCTTTTGAGTTGTTGTGAAATTTATGAAGAACTGTCAGAACGAACCATAGAATGCTGTTAAAATGTAGAATATGCATCAGCATTCTTTTATGGAGAGATCAGCCTTGGTTGTTTGATTTTGTGTAAAAATCACTTTGAATTGCTTGTGGCGGAATGGATAATCAAATATTATTATTATTATTATTTATACAAAGGAGTTAAATTAGCTGTAGAAAGCATGGCCAAAGTTATTAGGCTGCAATCATTAAGTGTCCTGCCCTCACTAAATAAATAAATTAAATGAAAGACAGACCACAAAACAAACACTCAACTAATTTTGCCATTACACAAAGAGGATCATGACTGATAAATACCCCAGTTCTGCTGCCATCCATCCATACTAATGACTTTTATGATATTAGAGATATAAATTTAAGAAACTCTTTGTGGGGCGAGACGAGTAGTTAGTTGAGAGAATTATTTCTGAGTGGCTTGGTTTGGAAATGGTTTTATCAGCAGATGGCTAAAATGCAGGCAGCGATACCAAAAAGAAAAGCTGGATGATCAAATACTTGGCATTTATCAGTATGAGGACAAAATGGAAGGATGTAATGGAGAAACAAGAACCTATACAAACTGTATAATGGGCTTCTTAAGCATAGAATTCCTCAGGACCACCACCATGACCATGAAGAAGAAAAATCAAAGATTAAAAACTAGCTTTATACATGTATGTATAACGTGCGTGCCTCAATCCATTCACATCTGAGGCATACCAGTGTAGTATATTTTCCATTGTCAAATAAAGTAAAAATTTCTAACTCGTAAGTATTTCCTACAATATCGCTTGGCAACATGCTTGCTTGCCCTCACTGTGGTTGCTTCTCCTTTCCAACTTCAATTTCGGATTTCAATGTTTCTCCTTCTGCCTTCTACGACCCTGAAGTGCAAGCACGTCAAGGTAAGCAGACAGCATGCAACTGTTGGAATGTGTTAAACTTGGGAGGGGGGGGGGGGGGGTGGCGGGAGAGAGAGAGTTTGGTTCAGAACTAGACCTCTCTTGGTACTGGATATTCCTCTGACTCAAGCATTCGGACCACTTGGCTCATTGTAGGCCTTTGTTCAGCATTTGGATCAACACACCTTAAGGCGGTCAATAGAGCTCGTTTAAGGGCAGATGTTGATGGCCTGGTCTCCATATTTGGGTCAACCACTTCCTCCGACCGTCTGGCTCCAACCATCATCTTTAGCCAGTCAACCAGGTTTTTCTGCACCAGCAAAGATTATTATGACCGTTACATGGCATTGCAAAATCCATGGAAAACATAAGCGTGTGAAAAAACAGAAACAAAGAAGAGTTAAAATGGTTATACAGTTCAAATACTAAACAAAATTGAGGGCACTTAAAACTGAATGGAATTTCCATTCACAAATTTTAAATGTACACAGAATCATAGAGAACTTAATTCCAGAAGACTTTTTACAAGTTAAAAAAGGATACCTCATGGGCAGGGCGACTGTCATCCACTGGATCTCTACCAGTTATAGCTTCCAAAAGCACGACCCCAAAGCTATAAACATCACTCTTCTCATTTAGGAAGCCGCTGCTTGCATATTCTGGAGCTACATATCTGTACAAGCAAGAAAGGACCAGAAAGAGAGAGCATCAATTTTATAGCATACAGAGTTCAGTTTTCCGTTATTTCTGTCAACAGAGAAGCGAACAAAGCCGTCCAAGATTGAGATGAGTGGAGATCCCAATAACAAATACTCACCCGAATGTTCCCATAACTCTGGTGACAATGTGACTTTTTCCAGCACCCAGCAACTTGGCAAGCCCAAAGTCAGATATTTTAGCATTGAAATCATCATCAATCAGTATATTGCTTGACTTAATGTCTCGATGAACAACTTTGGGCTCAATTGCATCATGCAGATATGCAAGACTGCAAACGATAATTCATTATAAAGTAAGGAACACAAAACATGGTAATTCAAATTTGGTAACAGAGATGCATTGACTTACGCCTTAGCTGTGCCAAGCAGAATCTTCATACGTCCCTCCCATGTGAGGTGCCCATGATGGGACATAGCTCCATGTAGCCATTGCTCAAGATTGCCATTGTTAACATACTCATATACCAACAACCTGAATTCATTTATTAAAATAACTGGGTAAGGAAAATATCCATATGTGGAAGCTTTATTAATTTATCTTGGTTCAACTGTCATACAGGATTTAGAAGAAAACTGTCATTTTGAGGTAAATGGAAGACAAATAGGAAAATTGCTCATGTTCCTACTTGTTACAGGGTAAAATGTATATATATGCAAGAATTGAACTGCTAGTACCCAGAACAGGACAAGAGAATCCAAGAAGACAGTAATAGTACCATAAAAAAACAGAATTAGGCTTATAATTTTCCATTAATTAGAAGACATGCTTGACATAGGGAATCTATTTGTGCAACCAGCTTCTTCAAATACAAAACATTAAGGAGGGAATGTATTTATAGAGAGGAAGTGTACTTGCATAATACCTATGGGTGCCTTCAATACAATAACCCAAAAGTCGAACTAAGTTTTTATGCCGGACATGACCAATAGCCTCTACTTCCACAGTAAATTCCTTCTCTGCTTGTCCCCTACATATAAAAACATTACAAGAGTCACAAATAAGAATAACTTCTTTCTCTATATTAATGGATGAGATCCATGTAAAAGAAGCTTACAAGTTATTTAGGAGTCTTTTAACTGCCACAGTTGTACCATTAATCAGTTGGCCGCGGTAAACAATTCCATATCCACCCTCTCCAATAACATTTTCCTTTGAGAACTTGTTGGTTGCAATTTCTAGATCCCTTAGAGTAAACCAATGACCCCAACCAAGGTGAGAGAGCTCAGGAAGACCCACTAGAGGGGAAGTGACATTATTAGGCTGATTTGCAGCCAAAGAACCCTTCTTTTCCCCAGATTCAAGTGCAGAATCATCTTTCTCAAGATAATTAAACGAATCAGATTGACCGCTACCATCAGCATTCTTTTCCTTGTCATTCTTGAAATGTTGTAAAAGTTTATTAGAATCTTTTTCACTGTACTTGTCCTGGACATTGAAGAAACCCATATCAAGGTCACGGTCAACATGGTTGGCTGAATTCTGGTCCACCCTTATTTCTTTGATTTCCCTGGATATATTTGGAATCTGACTTGTGGGTAGTAAATCCTTTTTCCTGGATTTATTGCGAGCAGTACAACACCATAGCAGCAAAAGAACAAGTACTATAAAGATGCCAAGAAAGACGGTCACTAAAACCCACACCTTGAGATGAAAGATGTGAGTTTTCTTAGACAAATCGAAATTAAAACTGGAACCCATTTGCCAATGTCAAAATGCCTGCCAGATAGATACAAGGGTGCCATCAGGGAACAGAATCCCTCTATATGCTTTCACAAATATCTCACACGATATTATTAGCTTAAGCACAAGACTTATCTCAGCAAACAATCACAAAGTGGTGGCGAATAGCCTAAATATTCAGATAGAATGCTTATAATCAGAATGATAAGGGGTGAAAAAGAACAAAATTTTCCAATTTGCTTTTCCAAGTAACATACACACCATTATGACAGGACAGAGATGAAGGAGAAGGAATCATAAGAAATCTAAATAAACTGAAACTGAGAAACTCAACATGGAGAAATTGCTCTTTCAACCATAATTTCAATTTGAACGAAAAACAACCTTAAAACCAAAAAGCACAAGACAACAGAAAAAATGTGAAAGGTTCGAACTTCACCTGTGCTAAACCGGTTACAAATATCAAATTGCTTCCAGAATTCCTATTCAGTGTTTGCTCAACAAAACAGTGATGAAACTCAGAATCCCAGATCTTTGGCCTAGAGGAGCCCAGCTGAAAATAATAACCTCCACAGATTTCCAAATCAATTGCATTGCCAAAATCAAAGCCACAGGCAACTTTATGGGATTTCCCTCGACACTTTTTCTTGTAGATATTCCAAAATGGGACGTCTTTAGCTTTAATAAGAGACCTCTAGAAGTACATTTGTAATGAATGAAATGGCAGAAAACACCTTGTATTGAAGTTGAAGGGAGCTGCACAGGAAGCACATGGAATTCTGTGGTGCAAGTGGGGGATTATAACAAGGCATGGACATGTCAGTGGTAGGTGATGCCTTGCAACCTGTAATAAAAGTAAAAGAGAAGCATTAAAAATGGCTACTTTCTATATTTTTTTATTAAATATATATATATATATATATATGTATATCTTGCTGTTGGCTTTGCAAAATCAGTCTATCTGGGGGTGATCTCACCTCAAAAAAAGACTTCTCCGACGCTGACTGCGACTGTTTATCTACATGTCAGGTAATAAATAAGCATAGTGGCAGTAAGTTGTACAAAGATGATACTGCCCATCAATGTGTTTTTACTTGTATTTTAAGTCCTTAACCCTTTTTTAGAATCAAAACATGTTCGTCAAATACTATCGAGATTTTTTTATAAAACATAAGAAAGTTCAAAGGCAATTATTATTAATTAATGACGAGCGATGAGTGTGGATGACAGCATAATTAAATACAATTTTGTGACAGGCTGAAAGGTCAAGTGAACAGACTGGACAACAAACTATATATACCAAAATCAATGTGTTAGGCTCCTAGTCAATAATCTATTGTTTATGAGTTCAATATATGCGTTCAATTCATTCACACCCCTAAAGTTTTGCCTAATTACATATGAGTTACGTCCTTTCATTTTAGAATTATATATACACACACACTCCTTGTTGCATGACCGATTTAAAAAGTACTCCTAGTGAATCAAGTGTACACTATTTAAAAAGCGTCAAAGTCTAAAAAAATAAAAAAGACAATTCATTAAGTCAATATTTATATATCAATCATTTTTTATCTCTAATTGTAAAGAGTGGTCAATATAGCAAAACCTTGCGTGGAATTAAAATGTAGAGCATGTGGATATATATAATTTTTGTGGATATATAAATACTTATACATTTAAACCAAAATAAATTTCAAGAATGTAGAAGTATTTCTTTGAAATTTATTGAAAAATACCAAAATTTTCTGTTTTTTTATTGTAATGTATGGATTTGTTTTCTATTTTTTGTGGGTTTTCTATTTTTTTCACCAAAAATGAGCTTGAATCGGTATTTTAAACATGATTTAGTCCATGCATGTTGATAGCTTTCAGTTTACTGATAAATTGTGTGGTAAAACTAGTGTTAGTGGATTGATTTTCGCTATAACAGAATCTGAAACTGTTTTGTTTGTTATGAAAAATTAGATGCCATTATATATAAATATCAGAAAAGTAGAAGGGGGTAAATGTAATGTTTTACTAATTTTAGAAATTTGCATTTCTCAAATTTTTGTTACAAATATGGGTTCTAGAATTGTTGACTTTGTTGTGCATATGCTTGACTCCACTTACAAGATTGAAAATGTAGATCTTGAAGCATACACTTACGAAAAATTGATTGGTGACATAGAGGGTGTGCTAAGGAATGTAGCTTCTTCTGGAAATTTGCTTTTAATTTTTAGGTATGATTTAGTGCATATTGGTTCTAGGGAAAAGATGATAGTATGTGATGATAGGTCTCTACAAAATACGTTTAAGTTCAATCAAGGTATAAAACAAATAGATTTATTCATATAAATAGAAAATGCACTTCCTCTGGTAGTTGCACCTCCTGAGGATGTGGTGGAGCCTGTGGCTAAGGTGTTGGAGCCTGTTGGTGAGGTTGTTGCAGCTCCAAAAAATGTGGTGGATACTATTGCTAAGGGTTTTGCAGCTCCACAAGATGTGCGAGAGCCTATTATTGAAGCAGCTACACTTGCAGAGGATGTGTTGGAGCCCAAAGCTGAGAGTTTTGTAGCTAGGGAAGGTGCGTCAGAGCCTATTATTAAGCTAACTGCACCTACAGAGGATGTGGTGGAGCCCCAAGCTGATAGTTCTGTAGCTGGGGAAGATGTGTTGGAGCCTGTTATGAAGGCAGCTACACCTGCAGAGGATGTGTGGAGCCCCAAGTTGAGAGTTCTATAGCTGCAGAAGATGTGGTGGAGCCTGTTAGTGAGCCTTCCCAAGTTCATGAGACTACATACAAACCAAGCATCTAATTTTGAGGTTTTTCATCAAACTGGTGATGATACTGCTGATGTTGATGTCACTGCGAAGGTAAATTAACAAAATATTTTGGCTATGTATGTTTTGTAGCATATTCTTAGTAACATTTCCCTATTTGTTCTAGATTATTGATAAGATAATAAAGGACCTTGTTGCTGAGGGGGATAATGTGAATGAAAATGAGAAAGAGAATACTGAAGCTGAGTCAAATGCAGAGAAGGTAAGTTAATTGCAATTTCAAGTGTTATTTTGTAATATCAAGGACTTGATTGTAATGTGAAAAATATGTGGGGGGTACCTAGTAATTTGGGCAATATTAAATATGTAATATGAGGATGCAATATTAATATGAGGGTGCATTTGTAATGTTTGAGGAAATTCAATGATGAATCTATAATAGTAACATAAGGATTAGGGGGTTTATTGTAGATTTCTGTAAACAACATGGGGTTTATTGCAAGTTTATGTAAACTTTGAGGAGTTTATTTTAGTTATTTTACATACCTGTGTCCTTCATACAAAATCTGAAGTATTATTTATCTTTTTATTGTAATGTAATTTAGGTTGTTTAGGATTTCTTGAATGAGGTTGTTGCTGATGTCTTTTTTCATGACTGGGGTTTAAATGAAGATGAAAATAATACATCTAATGATCCCAATGATGGTGGTAAGTCAGAGACAAGTTCCTCAGAGTCAAGTGAAGAAAATGAGGAAGACTTAGATGAAGAAGAGACAAGTGAATCTGATTAGGAGTTTAATGTTGTTTATGGTTCAGGCTTTGAGTTGTTTGATTACCAATCAGATGACCATTATGAGGTCCAAAACTCATCAGATGAGGAGATTCCAGATGATCCTCTGAGAGGTGCTGCAGTGGATAGAGAGGAATTCACCATTCCAAAAGACTCATCATCAGAAATCAAACTTCAGAAAGGAATGGTGTTCTCTAATGTGTATGCCTTCAGAGATGCATTACAGGACTATGTCATAAGAGTTGGATTTGAGATCATTAGGATCAAGAATGATAGAAGTAGAGTGACTGCCAAGTGTGCTACTGATGGTTGCTCTTGGAGGATTCATGCCTCTACCATGTCGATGGTGTTACATTTTCAATCAAAACAAAAGTGCCAGATCACACATGTTTTAGAGTTGATCGCACTAAAGAAGCTTCTACAAAGTGGATGGCTGGGAAGTTGAAAGAAATGTTGAGAAATAATCCCATCACGAGGCCTACAGGACTCAGGACAGAGCTGAGAAAATATGGGGTTGCTCCTACTTATATGCAACTTTATAAAGCTAAGAGAAAGATATTGAGGGCAACCACAGTAAGTCATATGCTCAGTTGCCTTCATATAGTGTGATGGTGATGAGGAGGAACGCTGGTTCCATATTTAGCATGCAATTTGAAAGAGAAGTGGAGTCTGAAGATGGTGCTCAAAGTAGTTTAATACCACATGAACCTACTTTTAAGAGATGCTTCATAGGATTGAAAGCTTTGAGAGATGGTTTTCTCAATGGCTATGGGCCCTTTCTAGGATTTGGTGAATTTCACCTGAAGGGGCCATATGGAGGAGTTTTGCTGGCAGCAGTAAGTCTTGATGGAAACAATAGGTTGTTTCCAATTGCATTTGCAGTAGTTGAAACTGAATGCAAGGAGAGTTGAGGATTTTTCTTTGAGTGCTTGAGGGATATGCTTGGGGGATGCAATATTGACAAGCCTTGGACCTTCATGATTGATAGACAGAAGGTATTCCTATATTCTATTGTCTTTTTGCAATTTAAATGGTTTTATTGGTTATTTTTTATTGACTTAAATGCCTTTTTGGTTAGGTCTGTAAACCTGCAACCAAGCATCTCAGTCCACCTCTCTGAACAGAAGAAGGTTTGAAGTCTCTAATTGATGATAATGAGGCTTATTTGAATTTTTAAAACTTGTTGATTACTGTTTTAGTTTCTTTGTGCAGAGAAGAAGTGCAAATCTGTCTACTTTAACGCTAACACTCCTTTGGCCGAAATTCTAAGAGAAATGAAGAAGAGAAAGAAGGTTAAAATCAACTCTGCATTTGCTGCAGCACATGTGCACATGAGGGGTGGAGGACAGTCTAGAGATGTTGCTTAAATCTGTCCTTCTGTTTCTTTTGTAAATATGAATCGTTGAAAAACTCTATATTGGGTTCTGCTGTTTTATGATTATATTGGATCCCTGTATTGGTGGATATTTTTCTGACTATATTTTCTAAGTATTTGGATGATGAATCTATCAAACTTTGAATATTTGAATGATTGAAATGTAAGGCTCTTGCAGTATTTATAGCTTGTGCACAAATTTCAATCTTTCTTTCTAATATGTTATGTAGTTTTATTCAAAGTTCAGGGGGATATTTGCAATGTTTCTTTTTTTTTTTTTTTTATAAAATGATTGGGTTATTCAACTTATGTAAGCTTTTTATTTTTCTAGGAGGGTAAAAGTAATGTATATAGGCCATTTGTGAAAAAATATATGTATTAAAGGGGATAAAAAATTATATTTATAAATGTAAAATCAATCATTAAACAAATAAAAAATATAGAAAATTTTGTCAAACTGCAATACTTTACAAAAAATCAACAAATAAAACCTTATAGTTTTAAAATTATTACAAGTAGATCCAAGGGTATTTTTGTTTCAAAAATAACTGTAACAGTGATCGAAGGGCATTTTCAAATTTTTATGTAAATTTTTTGATGACGCCAGCATTTGTTTTGACGGAGTTTAACGGACTTTCAAAATTGTAAGACGGAGCAAAACTTCAGGGAGGTATTTATAATTTTTCAAACTTTTGGATTTTTTTATAAATAGACCAAACCTCGGGGGTTTGGGTAATTAACCCTTAATTAATTGATGGGATATGTAATTAATTAGATAAGACAGTCGGTTGGGAATTAAACCAAGGAAACAGATTGGATTGGCGAAGCCTTGAATGGTCTTTTTGGGAGTCTCCGGCCCTTAATTATGTATGTGCATTCTGTTTGTTGTTGGAACTTGGAAATAGGAAAAGGTGATATATATATATATATATGTATGTAGACTGTAGACTCTCGTACTGGTCTGTAGGTTTGTGGGAGAGCAAAAATCAGCGAATGTTACCCCAACCTGCATGCCATAAAATCTACTAGCTAATTAAAACAAAGTACTAACTAATTTTATTTAAAATATGATTTTGAATCTTCAACAACCAAACAAATAAAACCCTGCATGTTCGGCAAATGTTGCTTCCCACGATACATAATTGAAAAACATAGACAACTAAGCTGCAGGCTATTGGAAATTTAATCTTGAGTTTGGATCCAGTATTGACGTTTGTACACAACACATAATAATTAACAAATAGCTATATCTATATACGTAATACTATGACAAATACAGCCAACTCATAAGTTTAATTTTATTTGGAATAATTATTAACACAGTTCAGCAGAATATATATGCAAATTGTCTAATTATATATGTGATATACATATATATATATATATGTGTGTGTACAGTCAAAGGATCCTGGAATTAATTAGATAATATATAGTATTAATTCATATAAAGCCACATATACAATTAAGTGATTATCATATATTATATGTTGCAGTATGGATCCAAGACCAAGCAGCAGCAGGTTTCGACTGTGGTGGGGCGGGTGGGGGGCTTGCAAACACATCCATATCTATATCCATATCCATATCCATATCCATATCAATATATATTTTGTTTTTACATATATGATCATAAACCTATGTATACTATACCCTACATACTTGTTTAAATATTGGATTCCTACTTTCTACTTTGATTATGTTCTCTACCCGCATATGTCTGTCCCATATATGCTTTAATTGATTATAGATAGACAATGTACAATATAATATCTGCTGATTTATTCGCTGCTATATAACTGCTAAGCTATAACAAATAATTAACTAGTTTAATTAGTTTACTTTTCATGTTCCCCAGCTACCTTATAGTCCTTAATTGCATGGAGGGTTCCATCATCTGATTAATCATTGATCATTGGGAAATGGGAATTGTAAACAAAACAAATACATCATGTGTGTGTGTGTGTGTGTGTGTATTTTTTTCTCAATTTAGTTTCAACTTTGTGCCAATTTGAGTTTTAGACCAACGTTCGTACTACACATATATATATATATATATATCAAAAGAAGAACAACAATTAATTAATGTAGACTATATACAACATGAAAATTTGAAAATGATGCACAGTAAGTAATTAGGATTAATGAGTCTGTCCAAGTCTTTAGTTTTGAGTTTGAGTACTCCATGTGAATATGTGCACAAGCTTAGACGTGCTTTTTGTTATATATATATATATATATATAAATACACATATTTATAATTATAATCTAGGACTATATAATAAAATCTATAAAAAAAATAAATAATAATAATTTATTTTTTATTTTTAGAAAAATATATGACAAACTTATTTAAAAAATTTATAATTATAAATTTTATTTTGAGTATAAATGAGGTTGAGTTAATCCAATCCTATACGAGTTCAAGTTTGAGCTCATTCAACCTTAACGAATCAAGCTTTTCTGCTTCTTTAAAACAAGTCTAACTCCGAGCTTGGTTGTTTAGACTCGACCAAGCTCGGCTCGAGCTCAAACTCTTTAATTAATAGACGAGTCGAGCTTGAGCCTACTAGATTCAAGTTCGGTTAAGCTCGTCACCACCCCTACTACCAACTTATGTGGGGGTAGTTGGATTTATGTATATATACATGGGAATGGGATTATATATACAACGGATATTAGTATTACTTCAGAAGTCAGATCTCAAACCCACTTTGTTGGATACTTGTATTCACCCCATCTCAATCTTCTTCGCCATGTAATAACTAAAGGGTGTTATTTTTTCTTTCTGAAAAACAAAAAGAAAATTGTAGTAGTTGGGCCGTGGGCATGACCCGATAAAGGCTCTAGATTACCCGACAAATCTATAGATATTAGACACAGTCTGAAATGTACAATGGAAAACCCAGGTCGCAACTTGGTCCCACGGTCCCAACTAGTACGAAACACAGTTTACTACTTGTAAGGGTAATTATTTTTTTGGCACTGCTAATTGCACTCTGTTTCTGTCTCTCAAAGAAAGTCTCATCGGCAATTTAATCAAATCTAACCTTCCCAACATTCATCTACCTTTTTTCTTCCTTTTACTATTTATTCCCTCTATAAATTACATTTTTTTTATAAGGGAATACTTAGATAAACAAGTTTCATGCATGGGATTTCGGAATACTTTGTTCCATTTTTCTTGAATTCAAGGTCTTTGCCTATCATTATCGGAGGTACTGCTCAAACCCCACTTCCTCTTTTTCTCTAATTTCCATTACTTAATTTCCCCTTTTGTGCAGCTTGGTATGTTGTGGTGAAAGATTCGACCTTGTCTATTGGATTATTCGGTTGTGATTTTTCATTTCCTACTTCATGGATTATTCGGTTGTGATTTTCTTTCAGTCTTTTTTCCATTACTTTTTGCAAGGTTGACGAAATATTGTTGCTAATGTAGAGGCACAGTATTAACTTGCTCCGTCGGCAAACATGGAGACTACCCTTCTTAACCCCCTTTGTGTGCTTTTAGCTTACAGTTTCCCTTCTCATTTGTGGCCAATGTATATTTCCAATAATCGGGTTTATGGCGATTTTCTTTTCCAATTTTTTCCCCCTAGATTTATCTCACATCCGCCCTGATTAGAGTTCAAAAGCAATGCGGGATGCACTTGGTTTTCAAACTTCCCATTCTAACCATCATATTGCTGTGGAGTTCTGACTCTGCAGAACACGTTCTGGTCTATGTATGTGACAACTGACACGTCTTCTTTCCTTTTCCTTTTCCTTTTCCTTTTCTCTATTGTCTTGAAGTGGGACGGGGGGGAAGCATTTGGGATCCTAGGAGATAATTTAGTAGGCCTACTTCATTATGGTTCATATGTGTTAATGTCTCAGTGTAGTTTGGCAGTAAAATCATAGAGCTCATAGAACCAAGTGCACATGGCTGGCACCATATATAGATAGAAGTAACATGGCTGTCACCATATATAGATAGAAGTATTCAGCATTACAGTCTGGGAAAACATTAAGGAGCAGCAAAAGTTTAGGAACTTCTTGTGCGTTGCTGTAATTTCCCCTCGTAAAGATGGGTACTTGTACTTTTTGGTCCTTGGTAAGTTGTTAATTTTCATATCTATTGCTTGTTCAGATACCTAAATGAGTGGCAAAAGCTGCTATTGATTGCATTTGCTCTTAAATCAGGTATTATGAGCTTTAATTTTCTGTAGCACCCTTCCTTATACATCCTACTTCTAGATTTTCTTTAGTTTGCTTCCTCTTTCCATTTTTCTTTTTCTTTTCTCAATTTGCTCAAAGATGATCCACTTTTGTTCACAGATTTCCCTTTGTCAAGTTTGTAGGCCTGAGCAATATCTCAGCATTTTCAGGCTACAGAATCTTTTCAGTTGTATAAAAGCAGATGCAAATTGGTGATACTTTTCAACATTGGCAAGGCTTGTTGGAATTTTTGTATGATCTTTTTTTAGATCTCCACATCTCCAACTGAACGCTCCAGAACTCATCAATTTAAATTGCTACGTGGAGGGCATTCCGGAGACCTGTTATAGAGGGCCACGCGTGGGAGACAACATCTGTGAAAATGATAAATAGATCATTAGTCTTAACATATCTTTACCTTCTAATCTACATCACACTTTCTTCTGGTGTTATTTTATACAACAAGGTAATGCACTTTAACTATCCTTTGTAAGTATTAATGTACATAGTTATATTATCATATGAGTTTACTTTGTTTGAGGCTTGATATATAACTTTTGTATCTCATGTATGATTCCTATGAGTGTGTCAAAATTTAGAATGCTGTTGTGCAGAATTACCATTTTTTATTTTTTAAAATAATGGGGAATGTTGTTCAACTGTCTCAGAACTATGGCATCATAAAGTATTGCTGCGTATAATACATTTAATCCAATTCATCATGAGTCCTTGTTTTAGGTGGATCAGTTCATTGGAGCTTTTAGCCATTATAAAGTTATTTATTGTCTTGCAACTCATTGCTGTCTTTACTGATTTTATCAATGCACTCTAATTTGCAACAAGAGTACTAAAACTGATGTTTTGGTTGCAGTGGGTTCTTTCACCAAAATACTTCAACTTTCCATTTCCTATAACACTTACAATGATACATATGGGATTTTCTGGTGCAGTAGCATTTTCCCTTATTCGTGTTTTCAAGGTAAAGCTCCTGCCACAAGTTGACTATATGGCTTCTCATAAAGTTATTTCCCTCTGTGATCCTTGTACAGGCTAGTGCAATACCACGTGTTCCACAATCTCATCGAAAGACAAGTTCTAATAAAAATCAATGCATTCATTCGCTGCTAAATATTCATAAGTTAATCCATGGTGGAAGAAGAAGCAATACCCACATATTTTCTCTTTACTCTCTCTCTTATCATCCTGGCATCATTTCAATCATTTAATTTTTCATTTCTTGTGATATTGATTGGGAGTCCTTGGAAGGGAAGCAAAAAAATGATATCTTAATGAGATGAAGATCATAACACTTGTTAGTATTGTGCCTGGATTTCAGCTGC
Organism: Jacaranda mimosifolia; assembly: GCA_018894105.1. NCBI lineage: Eukaryota > Viridiplantae > Streptophyta > Magnoliopsida > Lamiales > Bignoniaceae > Jacaranda > Jacaranda mimosifolia. The sequence continues at coordinate 40,022,296 of CM032123.1, forward strand.
ATGATTAATGTTAAGCCAAGTTTCTAAGTCCAACTCATAAGAAAATACTATAAATTTTCTTCAGAATATCTGTTTTCAGATTTAGCTATACAATGATTCCGATAAAGCTGATCACTAAATTTTCTGCAGGTGGTGTCTCCAGTTAAAATGACATTCGGCATGTAAGAGAGATCTTCCATTTTAAATTTATCACTGTTTCCTCTATATTTATAATCTCTCCTCTTATAATCGTTTCTTTTTGTTGTATTGCTTCTTATTTTCTTTAATTGGGGTATTGCAGATATGCGACCTGTGTAATCCCAATAAGTGCCTTCTTTGCATCTAGTCTTTGGTATGCTCTCAACTCATTGATATTCTTGTACACTAAGGTGAACAGCTGAGTTTGCTCAAGTTAGTTATGATGTTGCTCCTAAAAAAGATGTAAATGTAAGAAAAGGGAATAATTATGTGTGTGTGATGGAGAGACTTCAGAGATGTTGAATCCCTGTGCAATGGCGATGATATTGCCCCACCAAACATGAGGAATAAAGAAAAGGCAGGAAAACATTTCTTGTTATCAAAACAGATTGTGTTACTAATAAGCACACTGCCGATATGGGAACAATGAACTGCCATGGAAACAATATGAGATACTTGTACCCTGCATATTGTGCTTCCATGTAAAATGGAACAGTTATACTGTTCAATTTTCATGTCAGTAATAAAAACCATAGAAACACGAAATGAACTTTGCTGGATGACATGGTGGTCAGTCATACTACCATGTTGGAGTATGTATGTGTAGTTCACTGTTTTTTCTCTGGAACTTTGTTTGTTTGTTGGCTTGATTTGCATGTGAATCAAGATTTGCTACTTCGCTTAGTCAACATTTTTCCCTGTGTTACATCAACCAAATCTGGCGTTTTTTTTGCACTGACCATGATCTTATATTAGTTATCAAGAATTTAAGCTGTGTATTTTTGCAGTAAACTCTGTGACAGCTTACTCAAGTACCATTGGTAATCCATTATCACTGAGATAGGGCTAAATTGTTTAGTTGCATATCCTGCTAATCATACTGTATTATTGAGCTCTGATGAAGTTTGCATTTTCAGAGGTGTTGCCATTCAAATAGTTTTGGCTTCATGAGCTAGGGAACTCATGATAAAATTTTGTCTTGCTGCAAAAAAGTTATATTAGAAGAACAACCCACGTAAACTGTCAGATGTATTACTAAACAGTAATCTGAATGGTCTTTTGTAATCAGAGATTAACTTTTAATCTTGAGTTCATGTACACACTTATTGCTTGTTCAAGAGCACCAAAAGCACAGGAAGGTTATAAGAAAGAGAAACAGATTGCAAAACAAATACTTGTCTAGATTTCTGGTGTCTCAAGAACCATATCAAGGTTTCTTATATAAAGTGTTTCTCTACATTTATTCCTCTCTCGAGATTGCTGAAATTCCTAGTCTCAGATAGACCGAGTGTTGTAATTTGGTATGCTCATAAATCATCTTAATGCACTGTTCCATAAATCTGCAGCACTACTGACATTAATTATTTTGTCACAGGTTTGGTAACACTGCTTACTTGCATATATCTGTGGCTTTCATTCAGATGCTCAAAGCCCTTAGTATGTGAAACAACTTTCATCAATGGCTTAATGTTAGAACAATGTCCTCTAAATCTAATTCAATAACATATTTCTTTTATATTGAATTGGGCAGTGCCAGTGGCAACATTTGTTGTGGCTGTTTTATGTGGTACCGATAAACTAAGATGGGATGTCTTTTTGAACATGGTGCTGGTCAGCGTTGGGGTTGTCATTTCCTCATATGGGGAAATTAATTTCAATGTGATTGGCACAGTTTACCAAGTTACTGGCATATTTGCAGAAGCCCTGAGACTGGTCTTGACTCAAGTTCTTTTACAGAAGAAGGGATTAACTCTAAATCCAATCACAAGTTTATATTATATTGCTCCGTGCAGGTAGAAAGAAAATCTAACCTTCTCTTGCATCTCTGCTAGAGGGGATGCTTGTGTTCTATCTATGCTCTTTATTAAACAATCCTTTAAGATCATAGCTTGAGAATTATTGTTTTTTCTTACATTGTAGAGTATCTCTTTATTCTGAAGAACCAGTGAATTTTCTCCAAATTGCCAACACTGCATATATATCCATTTGAATTGACTATCTCCATTTCTCATAAGCTTCATTGAGTCAAATATTGGTTGCACGATACCTTCTTTGCATTTATTTTATGTCATATTATAGTGACTTATTATAAGTTTATACAGTGTGTTGCCCTCTAATCATAAGCCAAATGTCTGTGTGATCTATATCATTCTATTCTGCATCCAATTAACAATGCCATGCATCACTATCAAAGTCCAAAAAAACCTAATTCATTTGTTAATTTGATATAAGGATTGTAGATCATCTATGCCAAACAAATTATTTATGCTGACAATAGCTGGACTTTGTGAATAAAATGCTTAGTTGGTTATTCTAAGTGCCATTGATATCTCTTGAGTATTCTTTTTCTTGGGAAAGATCGGGTATCTAACCTTTAGAAATCTCTTCGTACTTGCCATTGTTCATGTGCAGTTTCGTATTTTTGTTTGTACCTTGGTACTTTCTGGAGAAGCCTGGGATGGAAGTCTCTCAAATTGAGTTTAATTGCTGGATCTTCTTTTCCAATGCCATTTGCGCACTGTTGTTGAACTTCTCAATTTTCTTAGTGATCGGTAGAACTGGAGCAGTGACTGTTCGAGTAGCTGGTGTACTCAAAGATTGGGTACTAATAGCCCTTTCAACAGTGGTTTTTCCAGAATCTACAATTACTGGTCTAAACATAATTGGCTATGCCATTGGTAATGTTCCACTATTACTCTCATTTTCTCACCATTGCAATTTTATGCTGTTGTTTATATTTCCTAGCCACTTAATTGAATTGTTAACATTTCCTTCAGCACTATGTGGGGTAGTTTTGTACAATTATTTGAAGGTCAAAGAAGTCCGTGCATCACAGAGTCCTGAAAGTATACCTGAAAGGATGACAAAGGTAGCTATTTGCTATGGTATTTGGTATTGATTATCAGTTTTATCTTCCTATAAGGATTTATTTTGGCAAAGATTTATCTTCTTCAACCATTCCATGGTATATGGTGGAGCCTCATGCCAGCGGGCATCCGGCTTTGCTTGAGATCCGCCCTGCATTCTTATTTACCTGTGAGAGTAGAAACTGAGATTTATTTAGATCATACAGTTCTTTATTATTATTAATTATTATTATTATTATTATTATTATTATTATTATTTCAGAATGCCATATTTCTTTTATTTTGCATGTATTCTGTGGATTTGGTGGGTGCTGTTTGTGAAGTTTTTCTGTCTAATTGTGTGAATAACAGGACTGGAAGTTAGAAAAGAAGTCATCTGATGTATACAGACCTGATAGCAGCAATGATGATGGTGATGGAAGTGGTAGGTCTGATATTGTAATTGATGAAGAGGCACCCCTCATTCCTTCGTCGGCTAGGCTGTCCCATATTGGTAGGACACAGCAAAGCACTCGCAACGCATGAACCAACAACCGTCCAGAGAAGGATAAGGATGCAAAACCTAACATGTGTTTCTCTCCATTTTAAACTATTCTTTCATTTTGTTACTATAATTTTTGTTCTAAATTTTGTGCTGGCTGATGATGAGTATTAATTATTTCATACGCATAATTCAAATTTGTGGGGTAGCCCGTAGCCTTGAAAAACATGTAAATGCAAGTAATCTTCTTTTTTGTATTTCTATTTAGCAAGGTGCAATTTTGGCGCCTTCCCGCATGAAATGATGCTAATTGTACGGCCATATGCAGACTTTGTGAATTGAACATGCAAAACTTCTCAGTTAAAATTGAATCCTGATGTTCATTGACACACTCCAAATGAATTGCTTTCAGTCAGCTGACTGCAACTCATTCATGCACAAATGTAATATGTGATGCATCATAATAGTCTCCTTATTACTAAATAAACAGCATTCTGCAAAAGCACACCAATTAATTATCTGTTGAGCGAAAGTGATCTGTTGAGACCGTCAAATATGTAAGTATGATTGACCAACTTGTATCATCAAAAATTGACATTGTCAATTGCAGCATAAAGAGGCTAGAGAATATTATGCAGGCATATAAATTGTTCTCACAAATCATATCCTCTCTGAAAGAATATTACGCATGGACAATAACATCATTCAAACCACGCAAGAAAATTAAATATGTATAGAACCAGAAATGCTTTACACTAAGGAAAATACAAATATGCACAGCTCAATCAAGAACCAGGTATAAGGACGTAACGAGATGTCGCAAAGGGCAGCCCCGCATGTGCGTGCTACAGCCTCATAATGAAAATTGGATGACATAGAGACCTACTCTGAGAACAAATTTACTCAAAATATTGTGCAGGCTTTACATACAATAATCTCCTTGTTGTTGGAGCAGGAGGAGCTAGTCCAGGAATATCTCTTACACTTTTGTTGTTGGGATTCACGATCTAACACAACAGAAATCTCAGGCCATCAGCACTTAATATTGCAGTAGTTCAAAATAGGGGGGGAAAGGAAGCAAGACTAAAAGAACAAATAAAACAGAAAGGTACATAAAGAGTGAGCACCATAACATGTTACAATCTGCTTACTAGTTCATGGGACATACAAAGGATATTACGTTATGATACAGTTCATAAAAATGAATATTTATATGGAAAATAACATTATGCACAACTAAAGTTCAACTTAGCATTGAAAACAGCAAAAACAATACTATTAAGTAGGATTTTGAAAAGTAATAGATTGGAGGTCTTGGAATATACCTTGACAACAATTATGGCAATAACCCCGCATACAATCAGAAAAAGAAAAGCCATGATGCATTTATCAGTAGCCACCTGGAAAACACATGAAATGAATATTTATATTCCAAAACAACAAAACTGTACTGAGGCAAAATACGAAGAGAAAAAAATTCTGAAGTCACTATTTTCGACAAAAACTAAACCAATCTATTTGAGGTGTGACAAGCAACTTTTGCACATATTATTACCATTAACTTGTTATGGGTTAGCCAGTTGCATAGAATATTCAAAGAGCTTCCGTATGGCACAATATTATAATAGATTAGTTTGGGAAAGAAAGTGGAGGTTTTCCAACTAATATACCTGCCTACCAATCTCCTTAACAAGCTGGGATGCCTTTTTGATGGAGAACTGAATTGTGTCCAGTTCATTGACAATGCGACCCATTTGTTCAGTCTGTACATATGCAAAGGAAAGAATGCAGTGATTAGAAAATGAAGCACTTAAGGCCAACAAAATAGAGCAAGCACAAAGGTGAACTCACTTGGCCCTTCAAAGTAGTAGCAGTTTGTGTTCCCACTTCAACGGTTTGGTGAACAACCTACAAGTAAAATGAGTTAAGAATGCAACAACCTTTAATTCTGAGAATGCTACACAAATTTTAATCCACCTGTTTTGAGCGTTCAATGGCTTGGTCAGTTTCATCCATTGTCTTCATACCAGCATTGATAAGCTCCTGGTTTGACATTTCTATATTAAGTCATAAAAATTGAACAAACAGTCAGCGAAAAATGGCAGTCTCAACGACAGAGTTATGAACTTAGTCCTCCCTGGAGGATCAGAGCTTTTGCAGACAAACAAGAAATGTGCATCTCTAGACTAAAATGCTAAGAAATTCCTTCCTATAGGCCATGCAGTGATACAATCAACTTTGAACAGATAAATAACCTTTCAAGTCTAGCCACATCAGGATTACGTAGGAATAGTATTCATGAGTTGGTTGTCTGAAATGCCACAGTACCAAGAGAAAAAATTTGCAAAGATACATAGGGAAAAAAAAATCTAATAAAATATAATTAGCTCTTCCAGAGAAGAACTAAGACAGCACGATATTATAAACTATAGAAAGATGATGGACCATGTTAATATAAGACTAAAAGATAATAGTTAGACTTCCAGGTCCCAACATGAACTGGCAAAGCCTGTGGAAAGTTTACTGGAAGAGATAATTAAAGACCAAGCACAAAAGGATGTAGGTTTAGAAAGGGCTTAAGTTTACGAAGAAGCTGTCTAGCTGGAGCAGCAAACTATTCACATGACATGATAATTTTCCTAGTCTTCATTTTATGTCGCACTTAGATATGAAATGAAAGACTATCATGGCTGACATGGATGAATCAATAAGACAGTCTACAAAAGCACAGGAAGGTGGCAATCAGTAGGGGGAGAAGTGGATTTAATTTACTGCTGTCAACACATAAATACTATCACTGTAATAGTGACGTATAAGTTGTAACTTTTCTTTCCCATGTACGTCAGTAAATGTTAAAAATAGAATCCAATTATAAAGAAGATTAGTTATACAATACCACCTGATGCCATTTGAACATTTTCATCAGCTATCGGCTCACTGGCACCAGTCCCCATGTCAAAAAGTTCAACCCTCTTATTTCCAAGGGTGCTCATGTACCTGCACCACCAAATGAGATAGAATAGCACAAACAGTGAATACTGGGAAAACACAATACTGAATAATAATGGAAACATGAACCAACTATTCATGTGAATATAGCATCATATTTTCCATATTCTATATGCCTTTTATAATTAAAGTCAATCACAACAAGATTAAACTGAAATAATGAACTTACGTTTTCCTCAGAGCTACATATGAATTCAACTCTTTGATCTGCGTAAATGAAATGGATTAAGAAAAATTCCACAACAATACAGAAATTTTTTTGAGTAGAATGCTGGTGTTTCGTTGGGCATCACGTAGTTGGAGAAAGTCCAACGCCATTATCTACCTTCATGAATTCAAGCAAAACTAAAAACAACAAGAAGATCATATCATATGGCTAATATCATATGAACCAATCAGGTGGTTGTTCCAATGAACAGCATTAACAAAATGGTTGCAGATATGATTATGTTCCACTATCAGAGTGTGCTGTGGGCGCAACTAGTGTCTTAAAACATCAAAAATGAAAAATAAACAAATGGAAATTCCAATTGCAAGAGCATATTAGCATCATCCCTATCCTTGCCTAAAGACTAATAAAGAATCTTTGATATATAATCTTTTATATCTGAATAATTCAAGAAATACTTCTCCATGCAAAAATCCTTCATGATACATTCTTACTCCAACAGAAAAAATCGACTTATATGATATTTAACTGATGTTTAAATATATATTTCTTATTCTTTTACCAAAACAACCTTGCATTTGGACTGAAATTGCCAAAATTTGCTTCTAAAAATGCGAAAATAGCCTAAACAATACGAGTACTTCTCTAATATTTTCTTTTCTTCTTACCTTTTTTTGCATAATTATGCTTCGGATGACAGGAAAACATGTGTGTGTATACATATATATTATGTGTAAATAACAAAAAGTGTCATGACTAATAAATGGTTAGGCATGGAAAGAGGTTACTTTAGGCACACATCATCAGCATTTTCCAATGTAAAAGCAATTTCAAGTTCTCAACAAACTTACCATGGACTGCTTCTCATCATTTAGTTGCTTGTTAACCTCTGGAGGGTTTCTACTTTCCTCATCTTTAATTTCACGATCAAAATCTTTAATCAACCTAGTAAATTTAACAAGCAATCAATAACGAACCAAAAAAGACTCGAAAGAAGCATATCTAGAAGATCAATAGAAAAAATGACACTAATCCTGATAGTCCAAAGCAGCTATTACAAAATCAAGATTAACACCACTAAAAGATACAGTTCAAAGTACTGCAAAAGAAACCTCTAAAAAGTTCCAGAGACAGAATATTTATGGTTTATTTAATGTTGTTTCTTCCCATTATTTTTGTGTATGCATGTCATAAGTGTTCTTCATGAATGTTTTCCATACATTGTGAAAGCCATAGTCAATCTGAACGACAGCTGATTTAATTATGAGGTGAAGCCACAATAGGAAACAGACACTTACCTTTTACACTCCCTCATCTTCGCAGTAAGCTCCTCCAGTTGTTTACTTTGTCTATTGGAGTCTTTGATTTTATCCAGCTTTTGGAAGCCATTTCTGGTTAGGAATCCGAAAAATATTATTTTAGTAGCAACTTTAAAATTTCCATATGGATAAGAGTAGAATAATATAATGTCCTTCATGCCTCAAACATGGCGAAATTCAGCAATTACTCACAACTTATTGAACAATCAACTAGTGCCCATATACAAACCAAACAAAAAGCTGTCTATTAATACAATGTTAAAAGGAAAATCAGAAGATTAAACTAAAAAATAATGTAAACAAATTACTGAAGGAGAATAAAAGAAAGTAAATGGACATCAAGAAGCTCCTTATCATATGATAAGCTCATAATAAGAGAGTTTTTGGATAAGATTATAGGTTTATCAAAACATCTTATATTTAAGAGCTTATAAGATGTCATAAATTGTTTGGCAAGATTTTTCAAAAAGGAGCTTATAAGTTCCCAGAATAAAGTGTTAGGATCTTATAAGTTCCTCCCAAGACAAGATTTTATGATGTTAAAATGTAGGAAGTTACAAGATCTTATAAATAAGTTTGGCAAGCATCTTTCGAAGTTGAGTGAAGAAGTCTACCTTCTTCAACAAATGTCAAAACTTTACAATCTTGAACCAAAGACCATATGCAATAATTTAGTTAAGAATTAGAGCAGTCACCACCTCCAACCTAGATTGCTCTAAAGCTTGATACTTTATACATGAAAGTGCAATCAATGTGCCCAACATGAATGAATCTTTTTTATCGCTAATAGCTTGCTTGCTCCCATCTGCTTTTGAAGAGTTATGATATTTTAGTCTTTTGCAAAGACCGTTACATACAGTCTTCTATATTCTAGTCCCCATATAATGAGAAAGTAAAGAATAAAGTAGTGATGACTTCTATGACTTGAATCAAAATAAATTCAATTCTATGGCAACTCATAACACAAGAAAGACAAAAATCAAAATATGAAAGATTAAGATCTCCTAGGGAAAAGAAAAGAGGGAATAGTCACTGTTTAAGGCTTCACACAATCTAGAATGAATCAAAACAATCAATTGACATGTAGAAACAGATATAGAGCAAATATTCAAATAAAAACTTAAATATGGGCAGTTCAACAATCTGCAAAAGAATATTATCTCTGAGAGAGAGAGAGAGAGAGAGAGAGAGAGAGATTACGCAAGGGCACGCATATTATCGCGTATTTCCCCATGGATCTGTTCCATTTGAGGATTCATCTTCAACTCCAAGTTAGCCATTAATATCTTTCTCCGCGCCTCTCTGTCTGACCCCTCTTCTTTCTTATATTCTCTACAATAACAATACGCTGCCGGTAAAAGAAGGAATCCCTCACCGGCAACTGGCAAGTTACAGTGGGATTCTAAAAGAAAAAGAAAACCTTTATTATCACAAATTGCAGAGTTTCAGACCATTTTAATGAAAATAGTTAAGGAAGGGTATAATATTTTTTTTGATCAAATGGATAGGTGTTGAAAAATTGGGTAAAGAATTCAAAAGAATACGAGATGAGATGATGTTGGGGAAAGAGAGGGGTAGTAAACTGCAAGCCCAAGTCTGAGACAGTTTAGGGTTCTGGAGCCTGGTGCCTTTCTTCTGAGTGTTCCGGTATGGAAGAGAATTTTAGAGAGAGAGAGAGAGATTGTATTTTTGTTCAGGTAAATAAGAAGGAACATCTTACTTACATGTTGTTGCTAGATAATCCAAGAATGAAAGATAGAGTAAATTAATTATTGTTGTGGGATTACCAGGCTGCCTGTCAGCCTGTCAGTGTCCCGATTCTTATATCATCATCATCATCATCATCATCATCATAATATATTAGTATTAGCACCCCCATTAAACTAGATTAATTGGGTCTGGCTAATGGCTATGGAAGGAGCCGTCAGCCAAGCCATGTCTATTTTGCTACAATTTTACTTTTTTGGCATGCGTTGCAGCAACCAAGAAAGTAGAAACTTGATTGTTCTAGCAAAAATCAGCCTCGGCATGTACAGTACACATGAAGGTTTTTTTTTTTTTTTTTTTTATAAATATAAATTTGAATTTACTTAAATAATAATTGATTGATTGATTGATCCTCATAATTTTCTTCATGGCTTGTGACCTTTGTGACTTGAGTTGGGCACCCACAAATTAATGAGTCACTATTTGATGCTACAAATTTGTTAGGGGAAAAAAAAAAAAATAATTTGTAAAATGAATATGTGGAGTAACTACAACGGGTACCTCTTAGCTTCAGTTGTCAACAGTACCTAAGTATTTCTTGGCGGACGGTTGTCATTAGTTGGTTCATAAAAGAATCCAATGTCTCATTTGATCATTAGTCCCACATTTAGGATTAGGTAAACATCGTTGCTATCAACTACAAATAAAAAGTCCTGCAAAATCCATTGGGATGAATACATTAATCACTTTTTCTTTTCTTTTTTCTTTTTTTCTTAAGCACTTTAATTAGTTGAACCTAGCACATATAATTTTAAATATGTGACCATTACTCCATATCAATTGGTGGGGGAAAATCATATTTCTATACCGCACCCTTTGCCAAAAAATGTCATCAGTTTTAATTGATATCAAGAAACTATTAGAAGGATGTATATTTACATTTAATATGAGTAATGTGTAGTATGTCACACTTAAGGATTATTAACTAAGAATCCATGATGGGGTCATTGGCAATTTATTTTTACTTATTCATTATCCATCCATATTTATTCATTTAAACATTTCTAGAGTTTTAAAACTTATATCCTTTATATATTGAAACAAGTTATATATATATATATATATATATATATTCTAATACCAAAAAAGTGTTTCTTCCTCTCTTGTTCCTAAATAAAATCCCTTTCATCCGAAGCTTTTGGGAACATTCATTGCGTTCCAAACACACATATATATATATATATATATTTCCTGTCATTGTTCCAACTTAAAGGTATGTAGTTTATTACTCTAATCATAGGTCATTAACATCTTTCCTTTTTTGATATTTTCAGTGTTTTGTTTTGCTATTTTTTTTAATTATCATACCATGCAATTCTGGATATATATTCTTTCTTTTCTTCACTTTGTTGATTTTTGAAGGCCAACTTTTTGCAATAGATACATTTTTTATGTCTTGTTAATATATATTTCATAATAGGATCTTTCATTTTTCTATCTACTATCCATTTTTGTAAAACTTTGTTTTAATATTGCTCCAGTTCTTGAAATACCACAAATTCAATTCTACCTCCAACATTTCAACACATTTGTAATTTCATATATCTTTTTTGAGGTGTGCATTTATTAAATTTATAAAATTTTCAATTTCATGTCATGTTTCGTACCATCATCAAAAGTTAATTTTTGAAAATGCTTTTTTTGAATGTCTATGATTGAATTACTGGATTTATACATACACGTGCAAGGGCGCACACACGCATATATATATATATATATGAATGTACCTATTACATATTTTAATATAATTTGAAAAGTAATTTTAAGAACCCCGGCCAAGTTTCAATGCTAATTAAGTGGAAATCTTAGTCCTTGGCGCCGGCACTTAGAATTTAATGGATGCACTAATAGCTATATTAATTTGGTGAAGATATATAATTAAAATGGTGTATGATTTGTTATAAGTTAATATTCTGTATTTTGAGGGTATTTTGTATCTATTGATGTGGAAACAACGACTTTCTGGATTGTTAATAAATACAAAATTATATATATATATATATATATGTTGCAATGGATTTAATGAAAAGGTTTTGTTTTCAAGTGCACTGTATGATAATATCAAGTTAATTTGGTCGCTCTTTGAGTGAGCATAACGTCCCCGTCCTTTGTTAATGCTATACTATTCACCAATTTCTTACCTGTAAATTGAAATCCCCCAAAGCTCCCTTTTCTTCGTTTCCTCCAATATTTGGTTGTTGCTGTTGCCTGTTGTTGGTGATAAGAAAGAACCCACAAGTACAACCCCTCTTCCGGTCTTCCCTCTGCAGTCGGCATCATCAGTTATAAAAGAAACCCCACCCACCCACGCACCCAGTACCCGTCAGGTGGCACCCCATGGCCAATGCCCCCAAACCCCAGTTAGTGAGTTAACCTAACCGCAGTCTCCCTAGTCCCTCTCCCTCCACAAACCACAATACCCAACCCAGCTTCCCACCTCGTTTTTGTAAAGCACTGTTACACATAACATTCTCATGCACCAGCTCTTCTATCATCTGCACACTCACACTCACACTCACATATGCCGGTTTACCCCTCGTGAAAGCCGCCTCTTTCATTCCCTCCATGTTCTTCGACTCTCTAGGGATTGATTTCAAGATTGGCTGGCGGTTGCTTCAATGGCGGCTAAGAAAGCTTCGGAGGGCTTCTCAAAAGGACTAATCGAGGAAGTGCAGAGATGGGGTGCCATGAAACAGACTGGTGTTAGCCTCCGCTATATGATGGAATTTGGCTCTCGCCCAACACCCAGGAATCTACTCATTTCTTCTCAGTTTCTCCATAAGGAGCTCCCTATACGGATAGCCCGCCGTGCTATTGAGCTTGACTCCCTCCCCTATGGCTTGTCCCAGAAACCCGCTGTTTTGAAGGTGCCCTTTTGTGCTAAGATTTTTATCTTTTGTTTCTATTTTTTCCCCCCAAATCTTAGGTTTCTGGGCCTTAAGATTCTAATTATATTTTTATACTCATGATTCTGGCCCTTAAAGATATCCCTTTTCCAGCAAGCGTTGTGATGTTTTTGTAAATATCTTGGATATTTATTATTAGGAATATTTCTTGTTGGATAATTGTCAGAATTATACTATTCTAAAGGGGGGGTGGACGTACTGGGGGAAGAATTATCAAAAAAGATGTACTGGGGGAAGGGAGAGCGTGTTACTGAGTGATTTTTTTCCCCCCAAAGATGCTTTTTCCCCTCTCTTTTTTCTGGTTGAATGCTGAGTTCAGTATAGACAACCAGACCGTGTGGATTAACTGGCTCTTGAGATGTTTTAGTAATTGTTAAAATGGATTTCGTTTTATTGACCTTTTTAATTCCCTCATGGATGTGAAGATTCTCTGCTTGTGGATAAATTACCTTTCTTTTGCAGACTATCACGGCTTTTTTGGCGTGGCATTTCTCGTTAATATGTTTTGCCGTGACTGTTTTTTATTCTTCATGTCTGTACTTCATGGGATTCTTCTGCTCTGTTTACTATGCAATGTGATAAGTCTGCATTTTTGTCAATTGAGACTAAGAATCTGCAATTCATGATATTGATTAAAGCACGTTTTTCAAGTAAGATATGTATGTTTTTTATTATAAGCTTGAGCACGCCTGTTGTGTACTATTTAGAGTGAGCTACTGGTATCTATGGTGTGTATCTTTCTTCCCTGGTAACTATGCCTAAGTATCTCAAATTCTGACTCCGTGGTTTAATTTGTGTATATTGTTGCTTGTTCACGATCTATAGTAAGGTTAAAAACTGAGTCTTATACATTGTTAGGGCCATGGTTATGCACTGATGCCTATTTAACAAGTTGCATAACACAACCTGAATGATTAATGCATGCCACATTTCTCATTTCCTTTTTTTCTAGGTAAGAGATTGGTACTTGGATTCTTTCCGTGACCTTAGATCCTTTCCAGATATTAAGGATAACAAAGACGAATTGGAGTTTACGCAAATGATTACGATGATTAAAGTCAGGCACAACAATGTGGTCCCTATGATGGCTCTGGGAGTGCAGCAGTTGAAGAAAGATCTGGATCCTAAAATTGATTATGAAGATCTGGATGAAATTCATCAGTTTTTAGATCGATTTTATATGTCTAGAATTGGGATCCGCATGCTCATTGGTCAGACCCTTCCTTTGCTTTGTGCCTGTTTAGTATCTTTTCTTTCTACATATATCTATCTATATATATATATATTTCTATTTACTGGGCATATCCACTCTCAAAATTGTGACATTAATTTTTGGTATCAGCAGAAAGATGTGCTAAACTATTTTCTTGTTCCATTCAAAATTATGACGAACTCAGGGCAGCACGTGGCCTTGCATGACCCAAATCCACCTCCTGATTGTGTGGGCTATATACATACAAAAATGTCTCCCGTAGAGGTTGCAAGAAGTGCTAGTGAGGATGCCCGTTCCATTTGCTTCCGAGAATATGGCAGTTCGCCAGACATTAATATATATGGAGATCCTAAGTTTACATTTCCGTGAGTAGCTCAATTCTGTTATTTGGTTGCCATTTTAATTTCAGGTTTGTTTGGTTGTTTTGGGGAAAATATTTCGGGAGACGATATTTTGGGAGTGAGGTTGGGGAATGGGATGAATGTGTGGTTTTATTTTGGAAGTTGGTTAGACATCGTTTTGGGAGAAACAAATATGTCAAGTCTTTTTCTTTTGGGAGGAAACATTTTCTATCATAAATGTCAAATCAGAAAAGTTTTTGTTTTTATTTTTTATTTTTTTGAATATATGTATAATATTGTATATGTGTAATGATTAATTTTTTGGGGGCAATGAAGTTAGGATTTGTGGGCTGAGGAGGGTATTTTTTGGATAGTTTTGTTATATTTTGGATTGTGCCCTTGGGGAATGCACCATTATATGTGGAATTGTTTCCATGGTTGGAAAACATCATGGAAAACAATACCTGACAAAGCCTAGTCTTTTGATCGCCTAATGCCATTACACATTTTTGCAGAAACGCTTTATCTGTTCTCATTTCTTGGTTGTTATGGAAACCAAAATTGTGGAAGTCTCTCATGTTTGTGCCTTCTATTTACTGTTTCCATATCTGCTTTTATGGTAGGTATGTGCCTACACACTTGCATTTGATGGTCTTTGAGTTGGTGAAGAATTCACTACGTGCTGTTCAAGAGCGGTTTATGAACTCAGATAAGGTTGCACCTTCTATCCGCATAATAGTTGCTGATGGGCTGGAGGATGTGACAATCAAGGTAGTCATTTTTTTCCCTCTAAAATTTTCATGTGAGACCTGATTGTGAATATACTATTTTGCTATGCTTTTTCACAATATTTTTTTTTCTAAAATTATCCTACTATGCTAATTGGTTGTTCTGTGTTCTATAGGTCTCTGATGAAGGAGGTGGAATACCTAGAAGTGGGCTTCCTAAAATTTTTACATATCTCTATAGTACTGCAAAGAACCCCCTAGATGAGCAGCGTGAAGTTGACCTTGAAACAGCAACAACCATGGCAGGTTATGGATATGGTCTTCCCATAAGTCGTTTGTATGCTAGATATTTTGGGGGGGATCTCCAGATTATTTCCATGGAAGGATATGGTATGTTTTCTTTCCCTCTTTCTTGTTTTCTTAAATTGCTACGAATATTATGCATCCTACTTTAACATAAATGGTGTTGATTATGAAGTATCCTTATCCGTCACAGTGGCCATTTTCTGCTATACTACAATGCTTATAATTACAACAGCTACATGTCCTCTTTATGGAGTCATATTGATCTTATTTAAAGTTATACCTATGTGTTGCTTGTTTTACAGGCACAGATGCTTACCTTCATCTGTCCCGGTTGGGAGATTCTCAAGAGCCTTTGTCGTGAGTGGTGAAGTGGCTCATAAAGAGAGTTGCATATGATATTATATGAATCCTTGCAGTTGGAAAGAATCTGATCCTAATTGACGCTGTTGCTTGCTGTTGATCATCGTTAATTGTTATATGAAGATTGCTGTTGTTACTTGTTATGCCACAATTTATGTATATTGTCTAAGGGAAGAAAAATAACCTCTTTAAGAAGTACATGAGGGGGAGCATTGATCACAACTCTTTTCTTACTTTCTAATGCGGTTAGAGTCTCAACACAGTTGCAAGGGACACATTTGCAATGTTATATTCATCCACAAAGAGTTCGGTGAACTGCACGCCAAAGGGCTGGCTTTTCCTTACACCTTCTGGGCCATAATTTTGGCGCAAGTCGACAATTGATAGGGACTGCACATCTTGAAAACGTGCGGTGTGCATGAGTGATAAGGAAATGGGCCACAATTAATGCCATTGTAAAGTTGTCCCTTTTCAGTACTTTTTTACCCCCTTGTGAGCATGGACCGCGCACCATATCTCAACAAAATAGCAACAACTAAGTACTAACAATAAAATGAACGATTATTACCTAGCGACATTACATGAATCAATAGAATATAGTGATAATCAAGTAGAAGTTCTTGGATGCATCTATAGTCCTCTCTTCTATCTGCAATACAAACCTAATATTTAACACACCAGTCATGACCTGATGCAGATTAAAAGAGGCACAATATTTTTAATAGCTTAAAGAAAAGAAAGAAAGCTGCTTCAAACTGTTATCAGATATAACCTCACATTTTGAGGCTACCCACAGAAAACCAAAGCCTCACCACAATAACAAAGTAGAGAAAAAGCATTCCCAAAGACGACTAATGGATGATGGATGACATCAACCCATCTCTGGTGACATTTCTAGGATAATTAGCAGTTGGGAATGTGAATCTTAACCATAGTCAGCAGATATTAAAGGTAAAATAGGGGCAATTCAAAGTCTCTACGTTAGTGCCTCCTTTTCTTTCCATTACTCTTTCCTGTCTTCCCATGCTTTCTTGACTTGCTTATCTTCCACTTGTCCACCCCAGCTGGTCGATTTACTTCCTCTATCTCTCGAACCTTGCGTTTCCTGCATAGAATTGGTAGATTTTTTTTTTTTTTGGGGGGGGGGGGGGGGATCAGAGTCCTAGCACACCATGTTGCCGTGGCTAGCATCATTTATTTTAATATCATTAGCAGCAGATACACACAAAAACCATTGATATGGCATATTTTCTCAACTTCGCATAAGCAAATAGAAATTTGAAAAGAAATTTCATTGCTGCATACTTACTCTCTACTATATCCAAAAACAACAGGATGAATATTGTAGTATTTGCGAAATACTACATACCTATATTCATGAAGGGTACCATCAGAGAGCAGCTCATCAGCAAGGGTTGATTTTCTCTCCTTCTTAGTAAGTCTACCAGTAAAGAACTCCGCTGCTGATTCTATTACAGTACCAACCTGATAAATTAGCAAATGACTCAATCATCTGCCTCTTAAGATCAGTAATTAGTCGAATGTTGTAGTGTTGATATCACTGGATAGACTTACCTGGAAATACTTGGGAAGTGTTTTTGATCTAGAATCACCCTTCTTATAGTGCCTCTTTGGATCTATGGCACTCCTCAACTGTAACAGTCAGCATGATTCACTTTTTATCAAATAATATCATTCCGAACGAATTGCAATAGATTCAAAAAGCTGCAACACAAGGTTGGCCTCCTAAAAAAAGGACGAACCGAAATGTCGACCTTATATAGAAAGGATTAATTAATAAGCAAAGTAGCTGTAAAAAAGGACACTCTCTTCCCTTGGTTCTGTGGATTTATTTTTCTTCAAATCTACCTAATCAATGAGTAAGAGCATTTAAAGTCTATCCAAGTAGCATAATGTCCACAAAGAATGTGGAAAACCTAATTCCCAAGCGCTATTGGAAGGAAAAAAGCAGCACTTAAAATGAAAAGACATTCTATGGTTTTGAATTGCTTGTGTTCATAATTCACTCTAATATTGCAATCTTTGCATAATTTAAGCCTCCAATAGCTTACACACAAAATTCCAAAACAGTTCTATAATCAGTTCTACAATGTATTTGACCAAAAACGCCACAAAATCTCATCCACATTTTTCATAATGTCTGTTCAGCACCGACTTCTTATCTCTAGTCTTACGAGCAGCATTATACATACCATAATAAAGGGTCAACAAAACATTAATAAACATACTGTCAAATATGAATAGAATGAAGTGCCAAATCTTCCTAGCAAACAGTTAGCAAAATTAGTTTGTAAGCAAAGCATTCACATAATAACAAGACATGCAAGCGAAACATAGAAAGATCAACTTCCCTTTTATTGGCAGGAAAAAGATTGTCCAGTCATTACTTGATCCCCAAAACTTCTTAATCCCCATTGAAGAAGCAAGCCTTCATTCCTAACCCCACCCCAACCCCCCAACCCCAATATGACAAAAAAAGAGAAACATACAACTTCCAAATCCATGCATGTTATTTTTCAAGTAACTTGAGAACTTCACAAAAATGGAGTAGCATTGGAAACAACTGGAAATGCGTAACAGGAATGTATAGTGTACACACATCAACATATATATATATATGTGTGTGTGTGTACATATGCAGTGTTTTTGCAATATATGGGCATCTAAAAATATAAAGTTCATCATGATTTTTGCATATATTATAGTTTCTATCCTCCTGAGGTTTCATAAACTGCACAAACATTCTATCAAAAACTAATTTATGGTCATACATACTGGCGCCAGTTTCTAACAGTAACCATTGAAGATGAATACTTCTTACCTGTTATTAAATTGTGACAAGTCCTATTATTACCTGCTAAAACTAATATATTAACATGTTCGGCAATCTTGCCTCATGCTCAATCCAAGACACAATGATGTGATATACATATATATATATATATAAGAATCCATAGTCGGGACAAATGAAGTCTGGTGTCTATGAATAAAAAATTGCATGTATTGATACAGCTAAATTTACCAAATATCTCAAACACAAATAACCCGAACATACGCCTATATGATAAATGCATCCCAAAAAAATGTGGAAACACTTCGAAGAAGGAGCAGATAATTAACAGTACCTTCAATAGCTGGAGATCTTTTTGGAGCTCCGGAGTGATAGTTTGAGCAGGCATATCAAACCTATCACAAGTAGCCACATCAAAAAAATCAAAATTTTGATTGAAACACCCCCCCCCCCCAACCACAAAAAAAAAAAAAAACCACCACCACAAAAAAAAAAAGACACCAACAACTCAAAAATTTTAAAAAATAAATGATGAAAATAAAATTTAAGAGGGAAACGAATGAATTGAAAACCAACCAATTCTTGCCGGCAGTGTCCTTGACTTGTTTCTTGAACAATTTGTTTAGCTTTCTGGGGTCATTGGGAGGAAGAAACAGACCATCGATGAGCTGAGAATTTGGTTTGTAAAGGGCACTGGTTTCAGCTTCACTGGAGTCATCTTTTGCGGGTGAAAATAAAGCCAGTTTAGGTTGCCATGAAAGTCCTATTACTGCTCTGTTTTCGGACATCCTGAAGTAAATTCGAGAGGCTTTGCAGTTGAGGGGGTTTAGGGTTTGCAAAGGTGAGACAAAAGGGTTCGGGTTCGCCGTGATGGAGGTTTCCAACCAACTCGTAAGATGAGGAAGATGCAGATAGAGATTAAAAGTGGCCCATTGGAAACAAGTAAACAGACTTAGAGATCGTGGGCCTAAACGGGTCGTAGATGTCCACAATTAGAGGAGCCACTTATTACAAGGTTGGAATTAAATATGCGTATGTTTGTATCTAGAATTTTTCGGGTTGTAAATATCCACAATCAGAGGAGCCCACTTATTAACGACTAATGGTAATAAATAAAAATAATTAAATAATATAAATGAAAGATAACGTGGTTGCAGGAAAATTGAAAAGAAAAAAAATTATGGAGAAATAAAAATATGTGTAACATTTATTAATTATTGTGGAACTAAGTGGTAGTAATGGGGTAGGAATGAGGAGGAAATTATTTTATAGTTATGGAGATAAAAAATAAAGATGAGAGCATTTGAGGAAAGTACTTGAAAACATACAAATAAAGGGGGTAGAAACTTTACTAATAGTATAAATTTGACTAAAATATCCTCAATTTTCATTTCTTATAAGTAGAAATTATATGATAACTATTATTTATAAGTTTTTTATTTTTTAATTATTATTTATAACTCATTTATTTTATGCCTATAATTACTATTTTATCATATTTTTTAATTTTTATTTATAAAAAAAAATATTAAAATTATTAAAACAAAATCACATTATATATATAATAAATATTATTATTATTATTATTATTATTATTATTATTATTATTATTATTATATACAAAAATATTATAGAAATTTTAGTAGATGCATTGAATATGTCAAATTGCTAGTTGTTAATAATTTTGTCTTATATAGCTAATTGTTATTTCCGAAAAAAGTGTAGATTATACATTAAAAAACGAAGCTATCAACAGAAATCTTTGTGCTCTACTGCAGAAGCTGTCGTATGATTTCCACTGCACCAAATTAACCCTCCCATGTTCTCACGAAATACAAAAAGAAACAACAACAATGAACAACCCTACACCGCGGACTGATTTTCCTCTGTTTAAGTGTTTTCCCAATTGATCTTAGGGATAATGTGGTAGCGTAGTACACTATATATTAAATTGATTCAGACAAACCCACACACACTATTAATGTTCATGTTTCGACCAGCTATGTATGGGTTAGGTAAATGGTTTCCATAGCCTCCTTTCCATGCATTGGTAGCTTGTTTACATTCCTTTGCTTGGTCCTCAGTCCGAAGACTGAACTATAATTGAACAAAAAGCCAAAAGAAACAAATTAAATCTTGGTAGCATGTGAACAATACTACGCAGATATATATGCCAAAGAATACAATACAATCACACTCCTCGCACATCCTATTCTAGCTAGTCAAGTAAGGTAAAGCAAAAAAGAACATAACTCATGACCATCTCAAGGCTTGCTGAATATTTTTAAACCCCATTTATTAGCCACCTCTAGTTCATCAAATTAAAGCTCACACCATGCATAAACCGTTCAATCCAATCCCAGTACCACTATATATGATCAAGAAAAAGGAAACAAAAAGATCCAATTATGGTAAATTAACTAGCTTCCAGTCTGATATAGGGTGGCCCAAAAGGCCCAACGTTTCAGACAACGACTCAGGCCCAAAAGGCCCAAGAGGGCCCAACGTTTTAGACAACAACCCAGGGCCCGGGAGCCACGCCGACCCCGTTCGACCAGGCGGTGGCCCCAAAGGCCCAACATTCAGACAACGGCCCGAGGCCCGTGGGACACGTCGACTATGTTCGACCAGTCTCGCCCAGGCCCGAGCGGGCGCCTCGGAGCCCTTGAATAATATCGACCATATTCGACCTCCATCAGGTCGAATCCTGCACGGTACTCTGCCACCGCATTAAATGCGGTGACTGGCACCACGCCACCGCATTAATGGCACATGCCATCCCTTCACTGTCTGACGCGGTTGGCGCCACACCGTATATCGTCCCATCCTGTAGCTTGAAAGGACATCTAGCTGGCAAAATTCAAATGGGGGAATAGACTAATTGCCCCTTGGAGGAGGCTGAAGACCCCAAGGGTAAGCCAAGGGCTTACCCGTCATTTCCTACAAGGGGAAGAATATAAAAACTCCTCTGTCTTGCCTCACAAGGGATGCACCAATACATTCTGAAACTACCTAACTCCATTGCTAAATACTTCGAATACTGACTTGAGCGTCGGAGGGCCTCAGCCGAGGGCCACTCGGCTAGCCTGACGTTTGCCTTGATTGCAGGATTCTTAAACATCATCAATGGAAGATATCCACCTTTGGGGTTAAACCCAATATAGATCGGAATTGGAGTACCTGTATTACGATTCGGACCCTCATCATTTGGCGCCGTCTGTAGGAAACACGGAATCCTTTGTCGAGAATGGTGAACACTAGGCGAGCCCCTTCCGGGAGGAAAGAGAACAGAAGATCCAGCTCCCCCCCACCCCGCCAGAACGAAGAAAGGATTGCTCCGGGTCCCAGTATACCGCCTGAGCCCATAGTCACCCTTACTATGCCCCAGTTGATGCAGCTCATTAGTGAGCAGATCTCCGCACAGATATCAGCCCAGCTTTCAGCCGCCTTGAACCGGCAAGCCGTGCCGCCGGAATCGGCAGCCAGCGCCACGCCCCCTCCGGCGGGGAATGAGCAAGCACCGCCTGTAGAATACTCATAGCGTCCGGGGTCCCCCAGGCATTCAGCTAGGCGAGAACCAAGCCAGAGTCATTTTCACCGGGAGGCACCCCGCCCCCCACCGAGGGAAGAGGTAGCAGACTTCGTGGACCATGACGTTCGGCCCCTTCGAGCCCCGCAGCGCGATAGGATCGAACGTTCCCGAGGTAGAAGAAAGCAGGATCAGCAGGAGTGGGAGGAGGTATCCCACCAGGTGCAGCAACTAAATAAACGCCTGGAGGAGCTGTCGAGGGGGAACGTGGACAGGCCCCTTCAGCCGGAGGTGCCCTCGAGATTTAGAAGGGAACGGGACTCACCCTTCACACAAGAAATCATTAATGAACACATCGCGGTGGATGCCAAGATCCCCACTGGTCTCCCGCGGTACGACGGGTCCGCGGACCCGAGTGAACATTTGCTACAATTTGAACACATGATGCAACTGCATAGACACAACGAGTATATTCATGCAAAAATGCTGGTAACCACACTTCAGGGGGTGGCCTTGGATTGGTTCGTGAAGTTAGAGCCGGCGTCTATCTTTTCGTATGACCAGTTTTGTGACAAATTTCTGCACCAGTTTGCCAGCAGAAGGAAGGCGAAGCTGCCACACACCCACTTGCACACGGTGAAGCAAGCCGAGGGGGAGTTTTTGAGAGATTTTTTCACTAGATTCAACACAGAGGTGTTGAAAATTGACAGTCCGAGGATTGAGTTCTTGATTGATGTGCTGTTTTTGGGATTGAGGCACAAAGAGTGCGCTAACGCTTTGGTGCGCGCTCGGCCCCTCATGATGGAAGAACTCCTCGACCTCGCGGAAAGGTACATGACCCAAGAAGAGATGAACAAGATGAAATACGGCAGCATCGAAACTGACAGAAAGAAGGGCAAAGAGAAGGACGACAAGCAGAACAGAAAAGGACATCGGTCCCCGATTAGACGTTTCCACGACTATACTCCGCTCTCCATGGCAAGAAAAGAAGTGCTCTTTGCCATTCAACATGACAACCTGCTGAAAAAGCCCCGCAAAATTACAGAAACGGAGGCCATGGGAAGTCTGGGAAATTCTACCACTTCCACAGACAAAAAGGGTATGACGCCGAAGACTGCTTCAACTTGAAAGACGAAATTGAGAGGTTGATCAGACAGGGGCACCTAAAGAAATTTGTCGAGGACAGAAATCAACGAGAGGAAGGCGCGGTCAACCGGACTCCCAGTAGAGAAAGGTCGGCCAGCCCGCGAAGAGAGGACAAAGGGAAGAAACCTGCCCATAAAGCCCACCCACCCATCAGAGGGGTTATCGACATGATCGCCGGGGGGCCCACGGGAGGAGACTCCCGAAACGTAAGGAAGCAAACCCAACGGCAGCTCGACTCGACCAAGCCAGCTAAGGTCGAGATGGTTTTTCAGCTTACAAACAGCACAGAGCTAATATCCTTTTCAGACGCAGACCTCAGCCACCTCGAAAACCAAGGCATGGACCGAAAGATCGACTGCCCTATGGTGGTCGCTCTCGAGATCGCCAACTTTGAAGTTAGAAAGGTCCTGGTCGACAACGGTAGCTCAGTTAATATCATATTCTCGTCGACACTAAAAAGGATGGACTTGGGCAAGCTGAACTTTGATCCAGTCAGAACGCCCCTAGTTGGATTCGGGGGATCGGAGATAATGCTGCTAGGGTCCATCTCCCTCTCCACGACTTTCAGGCAGGGCCATCGCAGCCGAACCTTGATGATTAGCTATTTAGTGGTCGACGGCCCATTCGCTTACAATGTTATTTTGGGAAGACCGGCCTTAAATGACTTTAGAGCCATCGTGTCCACATATCACATGAAGATAAAGTTCCCAACCCCTGGAGGAGTTGGTCAGATTTTATGCAATATTAAGGATGCTTGGCGCTGTTACACAATCTCCGTGGACTCCGGTGAGCAGAGAAGGAGGCCACAGTTGAAGCCCTCGGGGGACGCCCCTGTAGCTAAACCCGAGGAGGGAACTTCATCGAAGAAGAGAAAGATCGAAGATACCAGAGTCGAGCCGATGGGAGACTTCAAGACAATTGAGCTAGAGCCCGGGAATCCTGACAAGACAACCAAGATCGGCCCTGATTTGGGAGATCGACTAGAGTGCCTCATGGTCGACTTTCTCCAGAGGAACCTTGATATCTTCGCTTGGAAAGCGGCCGACCTGCACGGTATCGACCCGGACATCATCGTCCACAGGCTCAATGTGGACCCTGCCCATAAGCCAGTCCGCCAGAAGAAGAGAGTTTTTAACGCCGAGCGGACACAAATTATCCAAGAAGAGGTAAGCAAACTCCTAGAGGCTGGCTATGTTGTTGAAATTCAGTATCCTTCTTGGCTATGTAATGTTGTCTTAGTCCCCAAGAGTGAGGGAAAGTGGAGGATGTGTAACGATTTCACAGACTCTCAGCTCGTGGGTGAGCAATTCGAAGGGAACTTTGAGGCAAAAGAGCACAAGATGGCGCAGTACTTGGCAAAGGTACAACACTTGAAACAGATGTTTAGCCACTTCTCGCTAAGCCAGATCCCTCGATCAGAGAACGTGCGGGCAGACTCACTCTCCAAGCTAGCCAGTTCGGCAAAAGGCACGCGGGAAAGAACTATAACATTTCTTGTGGCTGATAAGCCCTGCGTACAGTCTCCCGACCGGAGCCAGGTCGGATGCCTCGACGAGTCAACCCCATCTTGGCAACATCCAATCAAACTCTATCTGAGTAGAGGCTCCTTACCAGACGACATTAAGCAGGCTCGAAAGTTGAAGGGCTTGGCGCCTAAATATGCACTAGATGAGCATGGGCAGCTGTACAGGAGGTCGATTGCCGGGCCGCCACTCAGGTGCTTAGATCCCGGCCAGGCGAACGAAGTATTGCAAGAGGTGCATGCGGGTATTTGTGGCAACCACTCGGGTGGAAGGTCTCTGGCTCACAAGATTACCCGTTACGGATATTTCTGGCCAACTCTGCTCAACGACTCCGTGGATTTCGCTAAGAAGTGCCCATCCTGCCAGGTACATGCAAACATTCAACATCGCCCAGCCGCACCAATGACCAACGTTAGCATCACATGGCCCTTCGACCAGTGGGGCATCAATATATTGGGGTCGCTCCCCAAAACCTCTGGCCAGCGGAAGTTTATCATAGTGGCTGTCGAATATTTTATGAAATGGGTGGAAGCCGAACTAGTCCCTAAGATCACCGACGCGGCTATCAAGAGTTTTATTTGGAAGAACATCGTGTGTCGGTTCAGGTTACCTAAGATCCTCATTTCCGATAATGGCACTCAATTCCAGAGCAAAAACACCAGAAGATGGTGCGAAACTTTAGGCATCACGCAGCACTTCACTTCAGTAGGGAATCCACAAGCCAGTGGCCAGACCCAGGTCACTAACAGAACAGTCCTAGACCACATCAAGAGCCGGATAGCAGGGACAGGAGCCAGTTGGGCAGACGATCTCCCAGGCGTTCTTTGGGCCTATCGAACGACCCCCCAAACGGCCACAGGCCACAGCCCCTACAGTCTAGTCTATAGCTCTGAAGCAGTGATACCATCCGAATTGATTCAGCACACAGCTAGAGTGATTCATTACAATCCAATAGTGAATACATCAGAGAGGACGCTGGATTTAATTACCGTAGACGAAAAGCGCCAAGTAGCCTACAACAAGATACAAAGGTACCGCTCAAAAATGGCGGATCGCTACAATAAGTCAGTCTGTCCGAGGAATTTTAAAGTGGGCGATCTAGTCCTGAAGAAAGTGGAGGTTTCAAAACCAGTCGGGAAGCTTGACCCCAAGTGGGAGGGACCCTATGCAGTCATCAAAGTGTACAAGAACAACGCCTACCGATTAGCGGACACTGCAGGTCGCGAGCTACCTCGACTATGGAATGCGGTAAACTTGAAAAAATTCTTTGTGTAAACTGTTTAATTGACATATGTTGTATTGATTATAAAAAACAAGGCATATCACGATTGAAGTTGACGAAAGGATTTGATATCTAAGTCGAAGCCACCGGCCGAGACCACCTTAGTCGACCCCACAGTCGACGGAAGGATTTGACATCTAAGTCGAGGCCACTGGCCGAGACCACCTTAGTCGACCCCGAAGTCGATGAAAGGATTTAACATCTAAGTCGAGGCCATCGGCCGAGACCACCTTAGTCGACCCCGAAGTCGACGAAAGGATTTGACATCTAAGTCGAGGCCACCGGCCGAGACCACCTTAAGCGACCCCGCAGTCGCCAAAAGTTTTCAATACAACAAAGTCGACACCTTCGGTGCATATTCATCGACTCGGCCGTTCCGCCAAATTTAGGAGACCAATGCTTTACATCGCGAAAAGACCCTTAAGGCTGGAAGTCGAGCCCCAATCACAAACGCACGCTAGCTACAAAAAGGTGGCGAAACCATTTTATATTACAATTGCAAGAAGTGTTCCGTAGCAAGCACTGATTGCATCCTATTGACTTACACAAGTTGGCCATACAAAATTTTAAACCAACAAAGAGAAAATAACCATCCATTCGATGAAGGGGGCAAGCACAAATACTAAACGCACTTAATTCTACTTGACAAAGCAGTAGACAAACGACAATGTAGAGTGAACTACAGCAGTGAAAGGGCAAAGAAATTTCATTTCATAAAGCCTCAGTGAGACATATATATAGAATAAAAAGTCAAAAATACAAGGCAAGGGCCTAACTAGAACTGCCAGACCCTTCGGCAGCAAGCGCTGGAGCCAAAATAGATGGAGGTTCTGGTGGCGCCTCTGCAACAGGAACGGCCACGGTAACCGGGTAGGAGGGACTGGCAGCAGAGGGCATAAACAGCTGGGGAGAGCCCGGGAAGAATGCGGTGGCATTTGCCCTATTCTCAGAAACGTTATAGGCAAGGTCGCCGGCAAACTCGAACTCTCAGCCCACCGCATTTAGCTTCTTCTCGAGTTCTGCCTTCTGCCTCTCTTCGGGGCTCATGTCGACAACATCGGCAGCTTCGATCTCAGCAGTATCTGCCTCGTCGACATCTTCCTCCACTAGCGGGTGCAGTTGCTCATCGAAGCCAAGGCCCATCTTCGAGCGATCCTGATCGCTGATGCTGTAACCCAGATGTTGCAATTGGGCGATGGCCTTCTTAAACGCATTCCGTGCGTCATCCAAAGCAAGCACAATACTTGCGTCTTGGAAGGCGGGGCTCACCATAAATTATTGGACGGCCTCCTTCCGCACCTCAGGCATCACCCGAGCAAACTCCTCCCTGGCTTCGACCAGGCGCTCACTTCGGCCGGCCGCACGACCAGACTCATAGGCAACTTGAATATCCAGCTCCAGTTTTCTCAACTTCACCTCCATCCGGGTCTGCTCCGTTACCGCCAGCACAACCTGACGGTCTTTCGCCTCCATATCTTTGGCATACTGGGCGTTTGCTCTCTCAAGCTCCTCGACCCGTATCTGGGAGGACTCGAGCTGAGCCTTCAAGGTCTCAGCGTCCTTACCCCCCTCCAATCGCTCCCGATCGGCTAGCGCCACCTCGGAACGGCGAAACATGTGATAGGCCAGATGCTCGACCTGAAACACGAAACTATATCAGAGGGCAGCTAAACGAAGGAAAAGAAGAATTAAACAGGTAGACATCCAGGTTTCTAGATCTTACCATGTTCGCATGATAGGCGAACTTACACAGCAGCCCAGGCTGGGTTAAACCCAGGAATTTATTCTGGTCAGCCAGGAACTGCGCAGCCATCAGCACTTTTAAGGGATCCAACCCAGCCGGCCCTGAGGCTACCATGCTCGATGAGTCGCCCACAGCTACACCTGGATCTGACCCAAATCGAGGAGACGGGAACTTCCGCAAATTAAAGCGGGCCTCGGGGCTTTGGTCCACGAAGAGCTCTTTTCCCGTCGGCACGTTCAGCCCCGTGCCCTTCGACTTCCCTTTTCCCCCTCCCGGCAGCTGCCTTCTTCGGGGGGGAGCAGCCGGCTCGCCCATGGGTCTCTTTCCCCGACCCGTGGTTCTCTCGACCTCTTCTTGTCGAGCAGGCGAAGGTGTTCTGGAGGGCGCTGGGGCAGCATTTAATCGACGTGGCTCGTCGGCCCCCGATGACTCCTCTCGAATCGCGCCGCCTTGTCGGCGCTGCTTATTCCTTTCAACGCGAGCCAGCGCACTAGCCCTAGACCTGTTCACGATTTCGTCGCGATCTGCAAAGAACAAGCAACAGAAAATGTCAATTACAGGAATGTGCGTAAGCAAACAACAAGGTATGGCGCGCGCAGTTAGTCTACCTATCTCATAATCAGCGGGAAAATTTAATGGGGCTGGCGACAACCCAGCCAACACCAATTGCCTCTCCTCGAGGAATATAGTGGCTTCGATGGGACCAAAATCGACCAGGTCCCTCACGAATGTGCTCGACCGGTTGGAGCATGATTCCCTGGTACCTCGATCGGACCCCTCGCCCACTCTCGAGGAATATCGAACCCTCCCTTTACCCGCACAAAGAAGTAGCATTTCTTTCGCGCTTGACCATAGGACGAGGAAGGCGCCACGAGAAACCTCCGACGAGGCCGAGCACTCATATAATAAAAGCCTGTTTCCTCGGTGCTGCCGGATTTACGCGACACGCAAAGATAAAACAGGTTTGAAAAATTTCCAAAGGTCCGGGGTTGGTTGTACAGGCGCATTAGAACTATAAAGCTACACAACGTCGAGAAATAGTTGGGCAACAGTTGCGTGATGCACACTCGAAGACCCCTAAGCAAACCTATCATGCTCTCGCTCAAGGGAAACCTAAGACCACACCTAAGTGCATCCTCGAAAACAGTTATGCAACCAGCAGGGGCGCGGTGCATTCGACCAGGAGGCCCAGGGGCTAGCAACTGGAATTCGCGATGAATGTGGTAAAGCTCTTGGACGCGGGCCAGTTCCAAGGGAGTGACGGTAGAGATTATCTCGCTATAGTGGTCTGGGGTAAATAATCGCCCGCGAGAAGAGGGTACCCGGCTGGGCCCAACTTCTCCCCCACGTGCGCTGCTCGAGCTGCCGGAGCTCGAGCTGCTTAAGTCAGAAAACTCCCTGCGGCCCTCAGACATAGTGGCTTCACTACCCCCACCAGAAGTACCACCAGAACTGAATAGCCCAAACATTTTCTTCAAAGAAAGGTGGAAAGAAATAGAGGGGGAAGAGTACTTACTAGATTGGAAAGCTAAACCCAGAAAATCTCTGAAGAAAGCGCAAAGGTTAGTGATTCTCGCAGCAAGGAATATCTGAAGCGGTAAAAGTGAAAGCGGGCTGAATGCCAGTCAGTATTTATAAAGAAAGAGGCGCGGTTACCCAAGCGTCCGCATTAATGGGGGAAACTATGACGCCGCCCCATGCGCGCCATGATGTAACCGCTCGGTAAACAAGCAAAACCCTGGTCGATTTCTAAAATCCCTGGTCGAGACACATTAATATTCGCTACTTTCCAATGCCGCTCGTCGATTCCCTCGATCCGCATTGCGAAGTGGGGGGACTCATGATATAGGGTGGCCCGAAAGGCCCAACGTTTCAGACAACGGCTCAGGCCCAAAAGGCCCAACGTTTCAGACAACGGCCCAGGCCCAAGAGGGCCTAACGTTTCAGACAACAGCCCAGGGCCCGGGAGCCACGCTGACCCAGTTCGACCAGGCGGTGGCCCCAAAGGCCCAACGTTCAGACAACGGCCCGGGGCCCGTGGGACACGTCGACTATGTTCGACTAGTCTCCCCCAGGCCCGAGCGGGCGCCTCGGAGCCCTCGGATAATATCGACCATATTCGACCTCCATCAGGCCGATAGGAGGTCGAATCCTGCACAGTACTCTGTCACCGCATTAAATGCGGTGACTGGCACCACGCCACTGCATTAATGGCACATGCCATCCCCTCACTGTCTAACGCGGCAGGTGCCACACCGTATATCATCCCGTCCTGTAACTTGAAAGGACATCTAGCTGGCAAAATTCAAATGGGGGAATAGACTAATTGCCCCTTGGAGGAGGCTGAAGACCCCAAGGGTACGCCAAGGGCTTACCCATCATTTCCTACAAGGGGAAGAATATAAAAACTTCTCTGTCTTGCCTCACAGGGGATGCACCAATACACTCTGAAACTACCTTACTCCATTGCTAAATACTTCGAATACTGACTTGAGCGTCGGAGGGCCTAAGCCGAGGGCCACTCGGCTAACCTGACGTTGCCTTGATTGCAGGATTCTCAAACATCATCAATGGAAGATATCCACCTTTGGGGTTAAACCCAATATAGATCGGAATCGGAGTACCTGTATTACGATTCGGACCCTCATCACAGTCAATCTGCAGCCATGAAGGGATCTCTATCACCAACATCAGCTACCAAGGTTCCAATTTTGTTGGATCTTCTCTTCTGGCACAAAATAAGTAGGAAATGGAAGCAAAGAAATGTCTGGCCGGATTCCTATAAACAGCATCTTTTATGAACACCTGGAATCTGCAAAAGCACCAGCAGTTCAAGAGGATATTCGATGAACAAGAGCTCAAGAAAAAGGAATCCACCTATAGGATTTTTCACTTCATGCAGGCTCTCATACCAAATTTGTGCAGCGATAATAATACCTAGCAACATGCTAAAACTTTTGTTGAATGTGCAAGGATCAAGCCATAACTCTACTCGATGAAAAAAGTTGAGTAAGCTAGAAAACCATACTTGACTTTTCACCCGCATTAAGTTCCTTGCAGGGTCTACTTTGTAAACCCATACATTTTTCACTGTTCTTTCCTGGACACCCATGTGGCCATGTATCTTCTTGCCTTTAAATACCTGTTTAACAAGAAAGAAATCACAATACTCATCTGCAAAGTAACTATCCAGCAATGGTGGACTAATATACTTTTTGAAAAAAAAAAAAAAGAGAGAGAGAAAATAAACTTGATGATTTTACGATAAAAATTGGAACAATGTTGGGAATTTTGACCTTTCTTTCCAGGAACAGATCCATAGGGCCGCTTGTGGGGGGTTCATAGTCCTAATTTAACCTTATCTTGAAGCTAGGGTATGTTAATTTGTTAGACTGATTTGAAGCTAGCTATTGGAATACATTCATTTTTTTTTTTTTTTATGCTTGAGTGGAATGACTTAATGGATTAGGAATATTCATCCTTGAAGATTTACACCCTGATTGTGTTTGCTTAAGATCTACATGAGTAGAACAAGGGGGTGGTCAATCTTATGCTTGGAATAAGCACTAGTTAGAGTAAATGGATAGTATTTCATAACGAAATTGACTGGCTTATGATAGAGCTTTAACTGTTTAAATTTGATTGGGAATATCTAAAGAGACAAATTTCTTGTGGATCCTCGAGGTACTTACTCTTTGGATTTTGAAATAGGTGATTTGGAAATTTTCCTATTGTTTTCTTTAAATATATAAATATATATGCAATCTTGACTTGTTTTTCCATGACATATATAATAAAAGGAAATTGCTGGCAATTAAGACACATATTTTGCTAAGAAATAAAGTCAAGTAAGTATGATGTCACAAAAGAATTCTTTAATTACATGTATACTTATATATTTGCCTTTTCTTATATATATGTAGAATTTGAAGGAAGTTTAAATATGAGATGTTTTTTAAAGAAACTTTTCAAAGGATTCGTATAAGTGGGAGACAGGTTTTTCATGGGAATAATTCTTCTCTTTCTCTTGATGCAATGGACTCATTTTCGGCTAATTTGTCAAAATATAGTGAATTTTTTTTTTTTTTACAAAACTACCGTAATTTTAAAAAATTTGTAAAATTATGGTAAGACGTGGCTACAAGCCACGCCTTTAACTATTTTTCTTTTTTTTTAATTCATCAATTAAGAGGCGTGCCCGTAATTTCCCCTTCAAGAGGCGTGGCCTCTCTTTGGGATTTTTTTTTCTTTTTTCTTTTTGATATTGTTTTATATATATATATATATATATTAATTTTTTAATTTTAATGTTTGAATTTTTTTTCTTTTGGGGTTTTTCTTTTTAGGGTTGAAATAATTTGTTTTATCTTTATTTTATGTAATTTAATATGAATATTTTATCTTATATTTAAAATTTTAATTAATTGATTTTTTTGAAATATTAAAAATGAGCCATAAAATATAGTATAAATTTTAATTTTTTTTATAAATGTACTATTTTATAAAATGCAAGCGATTGAAGCATGTTTTTATAAATTTACTATACTCTATATTTTCTTCAGTTGATGCAATATATTAATTCGTGAAGGAATGCTTGTAATGTTTGAACCTTGGCCAAAATAAGTATGTAAAACCACAGTATATGATTATATATTAATACATTAATCAAGCATTATCATACTTTTTAATCATAAGTGATGCTTGTAATTTTAAGGTATGTTATTATTTTGGCATATCAAATTGTCACATAATATTATTTATAAATAATAAATCTTGATTAACGTATTAATATATAATCATATACTGCAGTTTCATATGCCTATTTTGGCCAAGGTTCTAACATTATAAGCATCCATTCAAAAGTTAATATATAACATCAACTAAAGTAAATATAGAGTACAGTAAAGTTATAGAAATATGCTTCAATCACTGCATTTTATAAAATAGTATATTTATAAAAAAAAATTAAAATTTATACTACATTTTTATGGTCTCATTTTTAATATTTTAAAAAAATTAATTAATTAAATTTTAAATATAAAATAAAATATTATATATTAAATTACATAAAATAATATTAGGGCTGATGTCAGCCCTAATATTATTCCTAAAAGCAAAAAAATTCAAACATAAAAAAAGGAATTAAAAAAAAAAAAGAAATTCCTAAAGAGGCGAGGCCTTCAATGCAGTCGTGTTGCAGCAATTACGGATTTAGAGGCGTGGCCCCGAGCCACACCTATTAATTATTTGATTAAAAAAATGAAAAGATAGCTAAAGGCGTGGCTACAAAGCCAGACCTTACCATACTTTTATAAACTTTCAAGAATTAAGGTAATTTTGCAAATATTATTTTTTTCACAATATTTTTATAAATTAGCCCAAAATAATAACATACCTTGAAATTACAAGCATCACTTATGATTAAAAAATATGATAATGCTTGATTAATGTATTAATATATAACCATATACTGTGGTTTTACATGCTTATTTTGGCCAAGGTTCAAACATTACAAGTATTCCTTCACGAATTAATATATTGCATCAACTGAAGAAAATATAGAGTATAGTAAATTTATAAAAACATGCTTCAATCACTTGTATTTTATAAAATAGTACATTTATAAAAAAAATTAAAATTTATACTATATTTTATGGCTCATTTTTAATATTTCAAAAAATTAATTAATTAAAATTTTAAATATAAGATAAAATATTCTATATTAAATTACATAAAATAAAAATAAAACAAATGATGTCAACCCTAAAGAGAAAAATCCCAAAAGAAAAAAAAAATTCAAACATTAAAATTAAAAAATTAAAAAAAAAAAAAATATATATATATATATAAAATAATACCAAAAAGAGATAAAAATAAAAAAATAAAAAAAATCCCAAAGAGGCGCGGGCCATGCCTCTTGAAGGGAAAAATAATAATAATAATTATAGGCGTGGCTTGTAGCCACGTCTTACTATAATTTTATAACCTTTTCAAAGTTGCGGTAGTTTTGTAATTTTTTTTTCCACTATATTTTGACAAATCAGCCCTCATTTTCATCAAAGGTTCATCCCAATTCCCAATACGGGGCATGTCATGTGACTACATATAAAAATAAAAAGAAAGCGTAATGTCA
This sequence comes from Jacaranda mimosifolia, assembly GCA_018894105.1. NCBI lineage: Eukaryota > Viridiplantae > Streptophyta > Magnoliopsida > Lamiales > Bignoniaceae > Jacaranda > Jacaranda mimosifolia. The sequence goes on from CM032123.1 coordinate 40,056,108, forward strand.
CGCTCCAGTAGACAATGATCTTAAAAAAAAAAAACCATAGAGGTTGGTGGAAGGCCTTGGAAGATTCTAGAAGACTCTAGAAGGTTCTAGATGACTCTAGAAGGTTCTAGAAGACTTTGGAAGACTTTGGAAGTGTTTGGAAGGTTCTAGAATACTTTAGAATGCTTTAGAATGTTTTGGGAGACTCTGGAAGTCTCTAGAAAGTTGTACATACTTGTAGAAAGTTGTAGAAAGCTTTAGAATATCCTAGAATTAGAAAAAATCTAGAACACTCAATCTAGACCGTAGGATGAAATTAATCTCCACCGTTCATTCGGGAGGGAGACTAGTATAAATAGGCCAAGGGGGTCATTTGTAAAGTGTCAAGTAAGAAAGCTTTGTTCAAGAGATTCAAGTAAGTAAGTTTACTAAAGTTTTCTTGTAACCTCTCGTCACTTACTTTTCTTGCTCTTAACTTTTGTCCAACACTTTGAGCACACACCACACTTAACTCCGAAGGGCTAGGAGGCTGACTTAGCAAGTGTCGCAAGGGGCGATCAAGTAGCTAAGTGCCGCACGGAGGTTGTGGAAAGAACAAGTCCGTGACAGTTGGTATCGGAGCAAGGTCGGGCAAAGTGTTGCAAAAGAATAGCATGGCTAGCGAGAACCTTTCAGCTGCTACTGAAGAGAGGGGAAGGGAAACCGTGCCTACCCACAAGAAGAAACAACGAGATCCAAGCAAGTCTCGTGAAGGAGCCGCTTGGGAAGGTGCCGTGGGCGAGCTAGGTGAAAGGGTAGAACAAGTCGAGCATACCGTCGAGACGTTGGAAGAACACGTGCTTGGGCAGCTTGACACGGTCAAGGGAGAACTTCAAGCTTGCCTTGACGCCAGTACTTTGGTCGAGGAACAGATGGCACGGCTTGAGGTCGAAATGAAAGAGCGCTTAGCCCATATGGATGAGGAAATCAAGGGCATCATTCAAGCTCTTCATGCGAGCATCGAGGGGATGCGTGAAGAGATTACATTATGTCGGCGGGCAGTCGCTAACGAGGCTGCCACTACAGGGGTCGTCACTACGAGAGTGGACCACCCAAAGCCGAAGACGTTCGATGGAAAAAGAAACGCCCAAGAAGTTGAGAATTTCTTATGGCAAATGGAAACTTACTTCGAAGGTCTCGGTCTTACCGATGAACCGACGAAGGTAAGAACTGCTTCTCTTTACCTCACTGGAGTCGCTACCCTATGGTGGCGAAGAAAGCAAGCTGATGTGGAAAGAGGGGCAAGCCAGGTTGACACTTGGGAAGATTTCAAACGGGAGCTGAAGAAGCACTTCTATCCCAAGAACGTCGTGTATGAGGCCCAAAAGAAGTTGCGCGAGCTAAAGCAACGAACATCCATTCCTGAGTATGTAAAGGAGTTCACGACACTCATGTTACAAATACCCAACATAGCCGAGGAAGACTTGTTGTTCTACTTCATTGATGGCCTCTAGAGTTGGGCAAGACAAGAAGTGCTTAGAAGGAACGCGACATCTCTCGATGAGGCTATCGCTGCAGCCGAGTCCCTTACCGAGTTCCAAAGAAATGTCAACCTTAGCAAGCCTAAGAATGAGAAGGGCAATTCGGCTAAAGGTGGGGGAGAGAAGAAAAGCTATAAAGGTGGTCCTGACAAGCCCTCTTCTGCACGCAAGGACCATGAGGATAAGAAGAAGCGGTTTGTGCCCAAGAGTGGGTGCTATGTGTGCAAGGGGCCGCATGCCATGAAAGATTGCCCAAAGTTGGGTTCCCTATCGGCTATCGTCGAAGAGCATGGGGCAGCGATGAATAGCCCAGAATTGGGCACGAGCCACGTAGGGTCTTTGCAGCTGCTCAATGCCCTCAATGCCAAGGCTGTACCTACGATATCGAGCAAGGGGCTCTTGTATGTCGAAGCTAGCATCAATGGCAAGCACGCTAAGGCACTAGTGGATACGGGGGCAACACATAACTTTGTTGATGAGCAGGCGGCAAAATAACTAGGCCTACATGTCGTGAGGGGCCACGGTTGGCTCAAGATGGTGAATGCCAGTGCTAGACGTCTTAATGGCACCGCTAAGGACGTAAGCATGAAGTTGGGCACTTGGAAAGGCCAAGTGGACTTCTCAGGTGGCACCAATGGACGACTTCAAGGTTGTGCTGGGAATGGATTTCCTACGCAAGGTAATCGCTATTCCTATGCCTTATTGCAATTCAGTGTGTATTTTAGATAAAGGGTCAGCATGCATGATACCGGCCGTCAGTCCGCCCGAGAGAAATACCGAGGTATTACAACCGTCGGCTATGCAACTGGCCAAGGGGGTTAAAAGAGGCGAGCCAACATTCTTAGCAACCCTGAGGTTGGAGGAACCAACTAATGGGGAGCAAAAGGATGTCGTACCGCCAATCATAAGTCAAGTTCTTGAAGAAAATGCGGATGTGATGCCACCGGAACTACCAAAGAAACTTCCACCTGGGCGAGAGGTGGATCACCAGATTGAGTTAGAGCCTGGTGCTAAGCTATTTGCTATGGCTCCTTATCGGTTGGCACCACCAGAGTTGGAGGAGCTAAGGAAGCAACTTAAGGAGTTGTTAGACACAGGAAGGATTCGGCCCTCCAAAGCACCGTATGGCGCCCCAGTGCTATTCCAGAAAAAGCACGACGGATCATTAAGGATGTGCGTGGATTATCGGGCGCTCAATAAGATAACGGTGAAAAACAAGTATCCCATCCCATTGATAGCCGATCTATTCGACAGGCTTGGAAGTGCCAAAGTCTACACTAAGATGGACTTACAAAAAGGCTACTACCAAATCCGCATTGCTGAAGGGGACGAGCCGAAGACAACGTGTATAACACGTTACGGAGCCTTCGAGTGGCTAGTAATGCCATTTGGCCTGACCAACACCTCAGCAACTTTCTGCACACTCATGAACACGATCTTCCAGCCATACTTGAACCGGTTCGTGGTAGTTTATTTGGACGACATAGTGGTGTACAGCAACACTATGGAAGAACATGCCGAACATCTACGCACCGTCTTCCAAGTGTTGAGGGAAAACGAGTTATATGTAAAGAAAGAAAAGTGTGTATTTGCAAAAGAAGAGGTGCCGTTCTTAGGACACATAATCGGACATGGCAAGCTAAGGATGGACATGGCGAAGGTCAAGGCTATCTTAGAGTGGGAGCCACCAACAAAGGTAACAGAGTTACGGTCTTTCCTTGGGTTGGTGAATTATTATCGACGATTCATCCAGGGTTACTCGGCACGAGCTACCCAATTAACAGACCTACTAAAGAATAATGTAGCATGGGAATGGACCCAAAGATGCCAAGATGCTTTTGATGATTTAAAAGCAGCCGTGAGCAACGAGCCAGTCTTGGCACTACCTGATTTCGGTAAGACTTTCGAATTACATACGGATGCTTCTGACTTCGCTATTGGGGGAGTATTGATGCAGGATAAGCAACCAATTGCCTTCGAGAGTTGCAAACTTAATGATGCAGAACGGCGCTACACTGTACAAGAGAAGGAGATGACGGCCATAGTACATTGCCTAAGAGTATGGCGACATTACTTGCTAGGATCCAAGTTCGTGATCAAAACAGATAATGTGGCCACGAGCAATTTCCAAACACAAAAGAAGTTAACACCAAAGCAAGCCAGGTGGCAGGAGTTCCTGGCAGAGTTTGATTATAAGTTGGAATACAAGCCTGGCAAGGCGAATGTAGTGGCCGATGCATTAAGCCGAAAGGCTGAACTTGCCGCTATTAGTCTACCCAAAGGGACTATGATGGACGCCATCAAACAAGGATTGGAAGGTGATCCTGTAGCACGAGAGCTTAAGAAGATGGCCGAACAGGGGAAGACACGCCAGTTTTGGGTAGAAGATGGCCTACTTTACACCAAGGGACGACAGTTGTACGTCCCAAGGTGGAACAACTTAAGGCGGGAGCTTATTTGAGAATGTCATGATACCAAATGGGCAGGCCATCCAGGACAAAAGAGGACGTTGGCATTACTTGAGACAACACACTTTTGGCCACAGATGAGGGATGAAGTCGAGGTGTATGTGCGAACGTGCCTCGTGTGCCAACAAGACAAAGGCGAGAATAAGCAACCCGCAGGATTACTCGAACCGTTGCCAATTCCAAGTCGTCCGTGGGAATCTATCTCTATGGACTTTATAAGTGCTCTACCAAAGTCCGAAGGGTTTGGATCGATCATGGTCGTGGTGGACAGGTTTTCTAAAAAAATGTGGTGAAGTATTGGGGGCTGTCGAGGAGTATCATTAGTGATCGAGATCCTCGCTTCACAGGTAAGTTGTGGACAGAGCTATTCAAGCTGCTCGGGACAGAGTTATGCTTCTCCACAAGTTTTCACCCTCAAACTGATGGGCAGACGGAACGAGTGAATGCACTGCTGGAGTGCTACCTAAGGCACTTTGTAAGTGCAAATCAAAGAGATTGGGCCAAGCTCCTGGACGTGGCACAATTCTCCTATAATTTGCAACGGAGCGAAGCCAGAGGACGAAGCCCATTTGAGCTAATAATGGGACAACAACCTCTTACTCCACATTCCCTAGCGACATCGGTTGATGGGAAAAGCCCTGGAGCCACTAAGATGGCAAAAACATGGGAGGAACAGGCTGACTTCGCCCGCTCAAACTTGGAGAAAGCACAGCGGAAGATGAAGAAATGGGCCGATGAAAAACGACGGCCAAGAGAGTTTAAGATAGGAGACCAAGTCATGGTGAAGCTATTGCCTCAACAGTTCAAAGTTTTACAAGGTATGCACAAGGGTTTGGTTCGAAAATATGAAGGACCGTTTGAGGTAATAGCACAGGTAGGAAAAGTCTCCTATCGACTTAACCTACCCAGTACGTTAAAAATTCACCCTGTCTTCCATGTAAGCATGCTTAAACCATATCAAGAAGACAAGGGAGATCCAAAAAGGGGAGAATCGCGGAGAGCACCACCCGCCATGACGAAGTCTTATGATAAAGAGATTGAGGAAATCTTAACTTCCCGAGTTGTGAGACGGCGTGGAATACCCCCAAGCACACATTACCTGATAAAATGGAAAGGGTTGCCCGAGTTCGAGGCTACTTGGGAGACTAAGGAAGACTTGTGGCAATTTGAAGACCAACTTCGAGATTTTGACGCGACGAGGGCGTCGCTAAATTAGGTGGGGGAGGATGTCACGCCCCGGTAGACAATGATCTTAAAAAAAAACCATAGAGGTTGGTGGAAGGCCTTGGAAGATTCTAGAAGATTCTAGAAGACTCTAGAAGGTTCTAGATGACTCTAGAAGGTTCTAGAAGACTTTGGAAGACTTTGGAAGTGTTTGGAAGGTTCTAGAATACTTTAGAATGCTTTAGAATGTTTTGGGAGACTCTGGAAGTCTCTAGAAAGTTGTACATACTTGTAGAAAGTTGTAGAAAGCTTTAGAATATCCTAGAATTAGGAAAAATCTAGAACACTCAATCTAAACCGTAGGATGAAATTAATCTCCACCGTTCATTCGGGAGGGAGACTAGTATAAATAGGCCAAGGGGGTCATTTGTAAAGTGTCAAGTAAGAAAGCTTTGTTCAAGAGATTCAAGTAAGTAAGTTTACTAAAGTTTTCTTGTAACCTCTCTTCACTTACTTTTCTTGCTCTTAACTTTTGTCCAACACTTTGAGCACACACCACACTTAACTCCGAAGGGCTAGGAGGCTGACTTAGCAAGTGTCGCAAGGGGCGATCAAGTAGCTAAGTGCCGCACGGAGGTTGTGGAAAGAACAAGTCCGTGACAGTAAGGTCCCTAACATCTAATTTACTGAGAAATTTAGGGCATTAATACCCTACGAGTTGTCAGTGAACGTGGTGAAATGATAAATACTTCAAAGAAAAATGGGATTGTAAATTAGGAATCAAGAACCAACTAATAAAATGGGAAAAAATATATTTTCATACAAAATATTTTTTATTTTTATTTTTAATTTCTTCTAAACCTACTCTATCATTCAATGTTCACATTCAATCAAATTGTAATTTGATTTGATATAAAGTATTTACTATAATTTTAAAATTAATAAAATATACTCATATTTTAAAAATAAATCTTTTTAAATATAAAAATCTAAATTATCTAAATTTTCCACTCTATACCTACCATAATCGTTATTAAAAAAAATAAATTCAAATCAATTCTCAATTTTTATTTTTAAAATTATAACTGACTTTTTTAATTTAAAAAAATATTTAAATTAAAAAATAAAAACAAAAACATATCCAAACGGACTCGAAACCTTAAACATATCTTTTGAAAGATAATCTCCCGAAAGCAGAGGAAACACAGGAGTATTTCCATCATCTACCCACCAAAAACAAAAAGAAGAAAAAGGCAAAAGATCTATATATGGTCCTATCTATTTTTTTTTTTTTGTTGATAAAACTGGTCCTATCTATTTGTTATATATATTTTTGTGTTTTTGGGTTCTTGTTTTTGACGTGGCCTCCCAACTGACCAGTGTTTACTAATCATTCACTTGCCTTGCGTTAGGGACTGGTTGAGCTTCTCTTTCTTCGTTTCAGTTCTGCCGTCGGGCGGGTAATTAAATTGCCACCATTATCAGACAAAATGGAGCTTAATCTCTGCACCCCAAGTTCCAGCCCATTACTGTCCAGACCCAAGAGCACTATATCGGTTGAATTCCCTTCCATCTCAATATCCTTAGCGAATCTCCACAGTAAGAGGGGCCGCCGCCACAGCAAACTTCTCAAAGTATCATCATCATCATCGCCGCCGCTGGCGGCGGAGACGATGACGTTGGAGCAACCGGGAGGGAAGATGGTGGTGGAGCTGGTTGGGGCTTTCAATGAGCTGACGGAGAGAATGAGCCACAGCACGGTGCTGTCGAGCAGCTCCTCCCGGTTGCTCTTCAAGGCCCTCAAGCTCTCTATTCCTATTCTTCACTCTCTGCCACTTCTCCCCGACGACCGCTCTCCGCTCTCCAAAGCCTTGTCTCTCGCCGTTATTCTCGCAGATCTTCAGGTCAACCCACTTCAATTAATCTTTTGCTTAATCAGATTATTTTCAATGTGTAATGTCTAATTCTTCAATCTTTATAATTATTAGCACTAGTAAAATAAAGAACCTTTTTTATCACTAGTGAGTGGAAGAGAAAGGAATGATGGAAGTTACAAATGTTTTAAGATATTCCTAGTTGTCAGTGAGTTCTTGATCAAGAAGATGAATGCGTATTTCCACCTAGCTATTGCTTCTGCATTGATCGCAACTCCTTGATTATAAACTGAGTTTAGTTTCCTGCAAGGCTATTCTTTTTTTGACAATTATTACTATCTGCTGAAGATTTAAAAGAAGAACATAATGCCATAATAATGACATACAAGAAAGATTATGTCAGATTTACATATTTCTCAGAAGAGCATGTTAAAGGAAATGGCTAAATATATTTTTCCTTAAATCCTTCAGTTTCATTTGACTTCTGATAGTTTCAATGAAACCTAGAACTGAAGCAGATTAAGAGATTCATCAACTAATATCTTTCTTTGACCCTGTTTCAAGTTTTGATATGCTTAAGCATTGATACTTAGGTTCTTACAGTGTCTAGCCCCATCCAGGATTGGGAGTGTAGTATTATAGAGAGAGTGCTCATTGCTAATGCTGGCTGCAGATGGATGCTGAGGTTATTTCTGCTGGAATACTGAGAGAAGTCATAGAGGGAGGTGCACTATCCATATATGAAGTGAGGGATCGCATCAGCACTGGCACTGCTCATCTGCTACATGAAAGCATGCGCTTAAAAAACATTTCTTCAAAGGTGGAGGCATTAGATGATGAGAGTGCATCCGCTTTGAGGAAATTCTGCCTGACATACTATGATGTGAGGGCTATTATTCTAGACTTGGTTTTAAAGCTTGACATGATGAGGCACCTTGATTATCTCCCAAGGTACAAGCAGCAAATGATTTCTCTAGAGGTTATGAAGATATATGCCCCACTAGCACATGCAGTTGGAACCAACCTTTTATCCCTGGAACTTGAGGACATGTCATTCCAATACTTGTTTCCTTATTCATACCTTTATATTGACACATGGTTGAGGAGCCATGAGACTGGAAGCAAGCCTCTAATAGACATATACAAGGACCATCTGCTCCGATCCCTGAGATCTGATCAATATTTAACTGAAATGGTAGAAGACATTTCTGTTGAAGGTCGGTATAAGAGTCGTTACAGTACTATGAAGAAACTACTCAGAGATGGGCGTAAACCTGAGGAAGTGAATGACATCTTAGGGTTAAGAGTAATACTGAGCCCAGCATCTGGAGTTAATTCATCTGCCATTGGAGAAAAAGCCTGCTATAGAGCACGTGAGATCATCCAATCCTTATGGAAAGAGATACCTAGCAGGTCCAAAGATTATATCATGAGGCCCAAGGCTAATGGGTATAAGAGTTTACATATGGCCGTTGATATAAGTGACAACGGTAGGACAAGGCCACTGATGGAAATACAGATACGGACAGCAGAAATGGATATGCTGGCAGCTGGTGGAACTGCATCCCATGCATTGTACAAGAGTGGTCTCACCAATCCAGAAGAGGTAAGAACTTCTAATCATGAAAAATGAAATCTCATAACCCTGCTTACTTATCTTCAAAATAAGTCATCCTTGGATTTTCAATTTATTATTTAATTTTCCCTCTGTTGTCATCAAGGATTGGAATTTCACTAAGATAGCTATTGGCCAAGATAAATACACAAAGGCAAGAAATGGAGCTCTAATAAATCACTAGATTCCCTAAATTAAGATCCTCTGCTATTATTAATTCTCAGGCAAAGCGGCTTAAGGCTATTATGATGGCTGCAGCTGAATTAGCAGCATTGCGTCTTAAAGATTTTCCTTCCAGAAATCAAAAAGGTTTAGAAATTGATCACAGAAATCGAGTCTTCCGCCTGCTAGACAAAAATGGAGATGGTAAAATCAGCATAGAGGAACTTATGGAAGTAATGGAAGAGCTCGGTGCTCAGGGAGAAGATGCTCGGGAGATGATGCAACTTCTTGATTCAAATAGTGATGGTTCTCTGAGCTCAGATGAATTTGATTTGTTCCAGAAACAGGTAGCAATATGGTGTTATAATTGGATATATATAATCTAGATAAGCATTCACTTCCTGTCATTCTAATTGGTAATTTGTCATCTTCTTGATGCCACATGCAATGAAAGGCCACCGCTGATACTGAACTATATTTGAGAACAACTTTTTTTGTCCTTCTGTTTTGGGAACTAAGTCTGTCTGGAATTTTGTTATGACAGACACTGATCAGCAAAAAAAGATTATTCTGATTGATTTTCATATTAAGTTTAAGCCTGTGGAGAAGTACCTTTGCACTGTCTCTTTTAAAAGTATCCAACTCTTGGTCCTACATAAGAAGATCTATAAATTTGAAAGCATTAACTTTTTGTACTCTCACTTCCACTCACTTTTCATTTATCTTGCGATGTATGATTGGCTTTTATTGATAAGTAGGGTGATATTCTATTCCTCATATTTCTCTCTGTACTATTGATATCTAGTATTTGCTCTGTAGGTTGACCTCAAGCGAAGTTTAGATGACAGAGATGTCCAATACAAGACTATTTTGAATGAGAAGCTTCAAATGGAAGATGGTGGCGGAATGATTCAGGCATGTGGTGAAGACCTCCGAAAGAGGTTTCCAGTAAACTAGTTTATTGTCTAACAATTTGAGAATTAATAGTATGATTTGATTCAGATGTACAGTCATTTAGTTGTGCATAGTTGATAGTTTCAGAACCCATGATTTTGCGAGGAATCAAGTAGAATTACTCGTACACCATGTAAATAGAATATCTGCATGGTCCACTTTGGGTTACTTATGGAATTTAATTTTCTGTATTATCCCTTGAGGGGCGTGTGTTTGCAAATAAAGAAAGACTACCTGGTTTGTTTTATCATATAAATTGTTTTCCAAATATCCTGGCAGTCAAGTTTTTTCCAAACGAGGACATCTCCAATTTTTAAAGAAAATAAGGAGGCAAGTAGGACACAATCAAATTCGAATTCAATAATAATAAATTATATTCGAATCAGATTCAAGATCCTATAGGAACAGTGATTGGTATTACTGTATTCAAATTCGAATAAAATTCTGTATCCGAAAAAATGATTTGAATACGAATAGTACTCTCAAATCATATCATATTTTTCTATTCCAAAAATACGTCTTTATATCTTAACTAAAAACTTGACGTGTGCCTTCTTTAAAATCTTGATGCATCTTCTCTTAATAATAATAAATAGTGCATTTGTCTTTATTTGTTTGCTTTTCACACCATACAATGAATAAATATAGACATACAAAATAATTATATATTTATATATCAATTATCATATTATATATAATATGATGTATCTATATATCATTTTTACGCTATATATTGTTATTTGATGTATTATATTTATATATGTAATGTATACAATATTATATATATGTATGATACTATATATATTCGGATTCAAATTATAAATGGATCGGATTGGATAAAATTCATATTCGTTCCATTTATTTTGGATTACGAATCTTTTTAATTGGATCATGTCCTGATGTCCACCGAATCTTTTATTGGTTAAATGTCCTAAATAATCATATCGAATTCGAATCAAATTCAAATTAAAATCCACTCCATTAACAATTCTAGAGGCTAGTTCATCCAATAATAACGTAATATACTAAGCTTAAAACAATAATGCAAGATATTTCTTTACATAGATTAAACTTATAGTTTTGACACCTTGTAATTGTTGAAAATATAATTTGCAATTTTTTTATAAACTTGGAAGGTGAAGAAGACTTGGAAAATGCAGAAAGTTGGGGAATGAAAAATCATCATTAATTTTGTAGCTATCAAAAAATCCTATCAAATTTTAAGGAGTCTTTATCTTTTTTCAATAGATTGAAAAATATAATATCATAATACCTTATAATCTCATACATACACTTGTTTTATCATGTTTAGGACTTTACACTACACTTCCATACAGAAAATCTCAATTCCTACAATATTAAACCCTAAACCCCAAACGAATACCAGTTTTTGAAGGCGAACATTATAATTATTGGAATAGCCAAATGATAACTTTATTCATTTCGTTGGATCTTTGAATGTTGTGGAGAAGATATATACTAAGCCACTAGAAGAAGGCGTAGTGACAAGTGGTTCGATGAGGAACAATAACTATATAAGGAGAATGTTTGTAAAAATAGAAGTGGTTTGAGATATCTACAACAAGGAGTAAGCAAAGAATTTTTCCAAGAATTTTTTAAACTGAAAAAAGCAGAAGATGCTTGGGGTAGTTTGAAACAAGTTTTTCAAGGAAATGAGAGAATCATCTCCTTAAAACTTCAATCCCTTTGAAGGGGCTCTGACAAGATGGTAATGAAAGAAAGTGAACATATGCAAGAAATTCTTTCTAAAGTTTCTGAAATTGTTAATCAAATCGAAGTTTTGTTGATATTGTTGAAGAAAGAAAGATTATTCAAAAGCTTCTTAGAAGTCTTCCTAAAAAACTTGATCATGTAGTTGCTGCGATTGAGGAGTCTAAAACTGTTTCCACTAATACCTTTCATGAACTAATGAATTCTCCTCAAGTGCACGAGGAAAGATTAAACAGGTCATCAAATTAGCCCATGGAGCAAGCATTTCAATACACAGCTCAATGTTTTGGACAAGAAAAAATTAAAATCGAAGCAAGTTGTAAGATGGGCCCTCTCAATAAAAAAGAAAGTGGGTATAAGGCAAGAATTCCAAAGATGGAAAACATCAGCAAGTTGGAGGTTCTAACTTGGGATGTTGTATTTGTAAAAAGTCAAATCATGATATGAAGGATTGCTTTTCTAGATGTAAAAATTGCAAAAATACAAATCATTCATATAACCATTGTCCAAAGATAAACAAAAATAACAAAGACAAAGCAAATTTCTCTAAGGATGAGGTAATCAAATATTCTTTTGTATGAATAAAAAAGAAGAATATGAAAATATAAGGTATGTTGATAGTGGCTGTAGCAATCCTATGACCAGAAAGTGAGAGATCTTTGTGGAGTTGGATATTAGCCAAAAATTTCATGTATAACTTTAGAGATGAAAAAATTCAAAATAAAAAAGCAAAGGTTTCATTGTTGTCCATACAAAAAGAGGTAATCAGACTTCAATAGCGAAATATGAGAATATGCAGTGCAACCAAAAACTTTAAAATGATTAGCAATAGGTTTCTTTCATGCTAGGCTTTGAAAGGAGTTTTATTTGGAACCACCTTAGTAGGAGAATTATTGAGAATACAAATCGTTGCGTGATTAACTTCTGCCCGAAATTTATTATGCAATCCCTTGCCTTTAAGCTTTTAGCCGTTTCCTCAATGGTTCAATTTTGCTTTTTGGCAGCTTCATTTTGTTGTGGGTTTCTTCGAATTGTAAGTTGCCTTTAAATGCTATTTTCTTACTATATTCCATAAATGGAGTGAACAGAAATTCTCCTTCAGAATCAGTCAGCAATTTCTTGATTTCACATCTACTTTGTTTTTCCACGAAAGATTTAAATTGGAGAAAAAACAAAAATTGTCTCTGATTTTTCATGCAAAAAATACAGCCACATCATTTTGTCAAACCATCAATAGAAAGGACAAAATATTTTTATTACCTAGTGACGGAGTCCTTGTAGGACTATAAACGGATTAAGTGTGAGAATAAAATAAAAACAAGTTCATTAGTTTTATGGATAGTGATTGAACTAAACTTTAGAAGATTGAAAGAGCACTTTTGTTTATGTGTTTTGTCTTGGTTCAAAAGTGATTGTTCGGAGTTCTAAAAAACAAACGACAATTGCATTATTCTCAAATGAAATTGAATGTATTGTTGCCTTATATGCAGCTTGTGAAGTAGTTTGGCTCAAAAAAATTCTATTAAATTTGCAAGAGAAGTAGGAGCAACCTACAACTCCCTTTGTTGATAGCACGTCAACCATTGTTATAAGGGGTGTTGGAAATATAATTCATGATTTTTCTATGAACTTGCAAACTCAGGAAGACTTGGAGAATAAAAAACCATCATTAACTTTGTAATTATTAAGAAGTCCTATTAAATTACAAGGGGCTTCCATAAATAGCTTGGAAAATGTAATAGTATAATACCTTGTATGTAATCTCGTCTATAAATTGTGTACTCCTGAACTTAGTAAAAATTAGAGATGGCAACGGGCCGGGTTTTGCAGGATCTGGGATCCGCCCCGCCCCCCCACCCCCTCTTTGGACCTGCCCCTTTGGACCCGGACCTGACAGGTTAGACCCGCCTAACCCGGTTTTTTTTTTTTTTTTTTTTTTGGTATTTTTGTATTTTTGTGTATATATTTTTTACCTTCTTTTCTTCATAATCACTTGAATATACAGATTTTGCTCTAGTGAGTATCGAGTTTGAAAGAATAAAATTGAAACAAGTTAAAAAAAAAAAAAAAGCCCTAATTTTCTAATATAGTATTATAACCTAATAAATTCTTATACTTATATAAATATATATGTTATATGTAATATAATATATAATATAAATATATATATGTAATATATAATATAATATAATATATAATATAAATATATATTATATAATATAATATAGGATGGGACCGGGGTCGGTCCACCAAGACCCGCTACCCGCCCCATCCCCATTTTTTTTCACTCCAAACCCGCCCCATCCGGGGCGGGGCCCCGATTTACCCGGACCCATTGTCATCCCTAGTAAAAATGCATACACTTGTTCTTATCATGTTTATAACTTTACATCACACTTCTGAACAAATACTCCCAACATGAAGTACATTGGGAGATCCCGAATTCTTCCACCATATGAACTATAAGGATCACATTTGAGTGAGGGTGCACGAACTGATGTTTCTACAAAGCTTTAAATTTACATTGATGGTGAAATACTTCAAGACAATCGCGCAATTATCATCTAAAAAAGTTAAAATTAAAATTAGACTTATCACAACACTACATATATTTAAACATTTTCAATGAAGATAATTCAATTATCAAAACAAGATTCAGAATAAAATTGATATTTTACACTTATCATAAGCTATAATACTAAGCATCTAAACAACTGATATGTTGAAGATTAGGATATCCAAAATAGTAATATAAGCAAGCAAACAAAGTATTAATATATTTTTTCGATAACGAATCTTATACTTATCAATCACATACATTCCTACCATGACAAGAAAACGAGCCCTAAATTGCTGTATCTCCTTGGCTCAAGTGTACGTTCTTGCTGAGAAGCCACAGCTTTCATAATACAGTGGCTGGGAGCTGCTCTTGGACTCTTGATACGCCCAATTCATTAGACAGTTTGTTACACAACTGCATAAAGCGCCAAATACCCAGTAATTCAGAAATATGTGTTACTCAAAAAGAGGTATGGGGAAAGGACTGCTCAGAAATACCTGTCTGTACACTAAAGGATCACCGTATGCTTTTCGCAACTCAACTACATACAAGGATGGACTTATCTCAAAAACCTGCCACAGAAGGAAAATTGACATTATTTAAATATAAGACAATGACATCTCTTGTTTCCAAAACCAGTATCTCCTCTAAAACTCACTCACTTCTGCTGCGACCGAGAGACATCCAGGGGCCTTCTGATCTCTGCGCCCTTGCATGACTTTCAACTGTACATATATTAATGTTCACAGAAACAATTAGGGCAGTGGCACATATTTTTACTTAGAATCCTTAGAATTAGTGTCGGTTTCACAATTACTTGTTCTAATTTAACTGAGTTACTAAGAAAAACTGATGCCATGTCACGAAAACTCTGTGAACTGCTTTAATTTTATGCGGCCAAGAATTTCTTGAGGAAAGAAATTGGCGGAGATAAACTGACCTTTCCATTTTTCTTATGGACATGAAATCCCATCTGTAGAACTGTATTTTCAATCCTCTCCAACAATGCTTTTGGAGAATGATTTGATGTGAATCTGATTTTCCTCTCAGAAACATCCTGATAGTTACAAGTTACATGGGTTTAATAGTGGTAACTCAGTCTGATAGGTGATCTTATACTCAAGAGTATGGTTGAAGCTGCTAGCTTTGACTGTTATACTTACCTCTTTTTCAAAGAAGCCAGAAAGATCCAGACATGAGGACATACTAATCAGCTGAAAGGCATTGATTAGGGTGGGCGAGCCTGAATCTTTTTCTGCATCTGAAGGCTAAGAACAGATTGAGAATGCAGTTAATTGCAGTACAAAATGAAATAAGCTTCTGAAAGGATGTAAACAAATAGGGGATAAGTTCATACTGTCTCATGTACAGTAGATGATACTTCATCATCCGTTTCCGTGCAAGCATTTTCTTCTTCTTCTTCTATCTCTTCTTCTTCTTCCGTAGGATCTAATGGAGTGTAATCTTGTTTGAACCAGTCATTTTCTTTTATCTCACGCATGGTTATCCGCGTGTGAGGATTGGGATCCAGAATCCTCTTTATTAGGTTTTTGGCTCCTGGAGATAGCCATTTTGGTATCTGAGCATCTCCCTTGAAAATCTAAATTTGCATTTTGGAATATCATTGACTGGAGGTTTCTAAAAAACTCGTAGGAAAGGAAAATTAGCATGGCTCAAAGTAAAAGAGAAGTATCACTACCTTCTGATAGAGTACTGCCAGATTTCGGTCATCAAAGGGAAGGTATCCTGTGAGAATTACGTATAAGATAACACCACATGACCATGTATCTGAAGTTGCGCCATCATACCCTCTGTTGGAAAGAATTTCAGGGGCAACATAATTTGGACTTCCACAAGTTGTGTGCAACAATCCATCATCCTACATTTGGACAATATTTAACTAACAAACTTAATAAGAAGAAGAATGTAGAAGAACGTACGAGGTGGATTTATGAGCGACATACCCTAAGATGTTGAGGCAATGCACTGAGGCCGAAATCTGTAATCTTAATGATTCCGCTTGCATCTATCAACACATTTTCTAGCTGCAATTTCATGCAACAACATATTAAGCAAGTGTTTGGTATGAAAATGCTAGGATGACTTCATTTTCTTTAGATCTCTGTAAAATGGTGATTACTTTGAGATCTCTGTGAAAAACGCCTTTGTCGTGACAGTAACTAACGCCATCAATTAACTGTTGAAAGAGCTTCCTGCCTTCAGCTTCTGTGAATTTACCTTTGGATGCCTGTAAAGTGTAAACCATTCATGTATATTTAAAGTGATGTTTTTTTGACATCTACGTATGTAGATGCTATTTTAGTAAAAGATTATGCCTACTAATCCATGCGTCCTGCAAAAGCTACTTACAATTCTCTCAAACAGTTCACCACCATTCACGTACTCAAGGACCATATATATCTTCGTCTTGCTTGCTAGGACCTGGTTGTTGATCAATAGTTAACAACACCATTGCAGCATTAGAATTTAATGCACACAAGCAGTACGTACTAGCATCAAAGTACCACTTAGTTTCACCAAAAATGAGATGAATTTTGACTTTTCAAGAAAATAACATTCCCCTCAATTTTCAATATGTTTGTAGTCTAACCAATTTTCTTGGGAAATAGCTAATTTCCAACATAATATTCTTATGAGTATGTGAAACAACTAAACATTGATTTAAAAGGTTCTAACTTAGATAACAACTAACACACATGTTTTATTACGCCCTTTGTGTGTCTAGTTATACACCAATATGTAGTTCTATTTTTCACTAAATATTCTGGAAAATCTGATTGTCTTTTTTTTCGAATTTCATTCAATCATTTAATATCTAAGCCAATTTCTTAAAAGTTGTTAACTATTTTTATCGTATTTAGTATCATTTGGCTTATTGCAATTTTAATAATTAATATAAAAATTGAAAACCATCTAGGAGCTGGATCGGAAAAACTTATAAAATTTAGGTGGGCGGTGCATCTTTTTTTTTTTTTTTCAATTAGTTCAATTATAACGTCATATTTGATACTTGAATTTTAAATTTTTTAAAAATAATAAAAAAATTGTAAAATAAAGCACAAAATATCATCAATTAAGAAGAAAAAAAATATTTTCCCTGAGAATTTTCATTTCCCCTCTTGTTTTTCTTTCTTTAATGAATAATTGATCAATTGATCATGGCCACAACTTTATTATCTATTGAATGCGAGAACCAGAAACCGCATATCCATAGAAGTCCTTTTCCGTTGGTGTTTAAGTTTTAACGCAGCACGTGCACTTTGAACTTGTCAGACAATTATGGTATACAAGAAGACGAAAATTGGGGGCCCGCCCATGTTTCTATGATAGTACCCAAGGTTGTTGGGCTATTATCGAAGGATTGAAGCATTAATTGGCCATCACATGCTTAACTAGTTTTGGATTCTTTATTTTATTTTTTATTTTAATTTAATATATTTATATTAAATATATTTAATTTTTAATTAATTATTTTTATAAAAAAATATTTAGTATATATATTATATATTTATAAAATATAATAAAAGATACCACTAATTATCCATCTAAACCCAAGGCCCACGCGTTTTCTTGTCCACCACATCATCAGCTCACCCACCAATTATCTATGTTATCCATCAAGGAAAACGTGGTGGTGCAAGAATTCCTATACGACGCATAATACAATAAATAAAAGTATCTTTGTTTTAGTTTCTTATAACAATTAATTAAGCATCGAATTATTTTTCCAAAGGTTAACGTGAATACTAATTAAAGTAAAGCCCTTGATAACTCACTAACAAAGTAATAAAATTAGCAGCATTTTGCGCGTATCGCTTACCTCATACAATCTGACAACGTTTGGATGTTTGAGGAGTTTTAAGGTGCCAATCTCCCTCTTTATCTGCAATCCTCCTCCAATTAAAAGTTTTTCACGTCAGAATTTACATTAACCAAACAGAAACAAAGATGGTGGATACGAGTTCGTGCACGTGGTAAATTTGATTAAAAGGGCAGATAAAAAAACCAAACAACAATATTATTTTAGGTCAACGAGGACTGTGCTTTTAGGATAAGAATATTGGCATCTGCCTTTAACCATAAACAGGCATAATAGAGAGAGAATATGCGCCGGTGCCCTTTTCAGATCTCGACCTCAAGTATCAGAAAAAAGAAACCAATCCCTTTTAATTTCGTGAGTTTTCAAACAGGTATATATATAAATAATTTAACTAGTCATAATCATTAATAAAAGATGAAAAAGGGAATTATGATATGATGTTGGAAGAAATTCCGAAGCTGCACAAAAAACGAAAGAAATCGTCGGCAGTTTTACAGGAAGAACAAACGTCGTGCGAATTAAAAAAAAAACAGAAAATAATTAACTTTCAGATCTTTGAATATCCAAACAAGGAACCGAGTAAAAAAATTGAATCGATATATATATTATTTGGAACACATAAAATTAACCTGATCGGCGATCTTGAGATCGAGAATTCTGTGCTTCTCCAATATCTTGATGGCAAAGGGTAGACCCGATTCCAGGTTTCTGGCGTACTTAACTTTTCCGAAGTTGCCTTCTCCCAAAGTTCTACCCAACTCGTACTTCCCTAATCGCATTCCCTTCTTCGCTCTTGCCTGCAAGATTTCTTCTTCTTCTTCTTCGTGGGATCCCACTCTTCCTTCTTTCCTTGCGTGCAGCAATACCATAATAATAACACTTCACAAATTGAAGACGTACCCTTAATTCCTCAGCAAACTCACAGTATCTCTAATACAACTCCTCCCTATATCTTCGTGAGGATGGATTTTGGTGGACCGGTGTGGTAGGCAGTTCGTATATACAGGTAATGTCCACGGAAATTAAGTTCTCCTATATTTTCTCTCTGGGCCTGGCTTGTATCTTTTTCTGATCTCTCTTTTAAATTCCTCAGGTTTCCCAACCCCGTTGAAATGGTATTCCGACCTCTCATAAATAAATAAAATAATGATTTTTTCCAACCCAAACAAATATGTAACATGTTCACGTGAGAAGGACCCCTTTGGTCATAATTTTTTAGCTTTGACCAAATTTTAAATTTTCTAAGTTTAAAATATTTTATTTTCACTTAAGAATTAATTGTTAGATTTTTAATTGGGTTAAACCCATTTGACCCGCTTGTACTATAGGGTAAGTGTCAAATAATCACATATACTATCAAAACCTTCAAATACCCCCCTCAAAGTCATCTGTCATTAGTAAAATAGTTGATGGTGTTAAAAGTCTACTATAAATTACTGATTTAACCTCAAAAAATAACTGAATAACATGAAAACCTAGGACACATGACATTCTTTTTTGTGTGGGCAAATCTGTCCTTGGCATAAAGAAAAATATGACTGAAAAGAAATAAGTATATTCAGCTTACTTTTCTTCTCACTCACAAAGAAAAAACCTAAAATATTATCTCAAAAAATTTTTAAAAATCCAGCAGAAATTTGATAGTGAATACTAAAAGAAATATTGTGCCTATATGTGAAGGAACAAGCAAATTAATTTTTGACGAGTTGTTTGAAGTTAGTATGTTTCAACTTTGAAACCCTAGAATTTTGGGATTTTTTAAATTTGCTTATTCAATTAAAGTTTTTACGAAGCAATGATAAATTATAAGTGAAATATAGCAAAACTCTACATATTGTTGTAGATTTTTTATATCCCAAAATGAATGCATATTTAGAAAATTTTAGACAACCAATTACGAAACAGAAATACATATAGTGGACTCATGTGTTTTTTTTTGCACAAGCAGCCTCTGCTTTGTTGGTTCCATATGTACTGTATTAGAATGAAGTTGTTTAATGTTCTTTAAAAAAAGTGAAATGATTTAATGTTTTTGTTGGATTATGATAGATGATGTTTTAGTTCCTAAAATGAAGTAACAAAATTGAAATAAGAAACTTAAACATTATATAGTAACTCACAATGGTATTTTGAATATAAATTTTTTGAATGGTTATGTGCATAAAGGAAGATAATTTAGTACCACAATAGCTAAACAACCTTTACTTTTTTAACGGCAAAGAAGTTTGAGTGGGGTATTTGAAAGTTTTAGAAGTATATGGGGGTATTTGACACCTACCTATAGTATATGGGGTAAAAAAAAAAAAATCCTTTTTAATTTTCTAACTTACCAAAATATTTATGCGTGCGCACGCGCACAACACACACACACACACACACACACACACAAATTATACTATTACATTTGACGAATAAATGCACCTTTAATTTAATCTAATTCTAAAGAATTTAGATATTTTTAAATTATTTAACAAAATTCCATTGTTTTGTAACAATAGTTGTAAACCTTTTGGTTTTCTAAATTATCAAGAATATGTCAAGTAACATATTTAATGAGTTTTTATGGATTATTTAATTCATTTAAATGCATAAATATGTATTGTTCAGGTGTGTGCATATGTAAATATGAAATGGGGCACTATTCCAACAATCTTCCACTTGTCCTAAAGTCAATTTCCTATAGTCTTAAAATATATCTTCCCAAGATGTCCTTCAAAGACATTTTGTGATAGGGGTTTAATCAGTGGATCTGCTATATTCTCTTCCGAGGCAACTCTTTCACTTGTGATACAATCTTGATTGAATGATATTCATTATAAATGGCTATCTTCATCTTATACTTATATTATTTCACTGACATTTGGTTGAAGCCCTTAGATCACACAAGACTACATGACTTGGTCACGCACTATGTGGTGATCATAGAATAAGTCTTAGACTATCGTGATCTTAAACGTCCTAAGTCATAGAATCTTATGAGACATAGTGATATAGGATAGCCCAATATGCTTGGCTCAAAGACCATAGGCCCAGGTGCCACCTCATACACTGGGTGCAATTATGCTACCGACGTCGGATGACCCCAGTCGACCATACAGATTGACACCATTCAAGGACTAGGCTACTGATTGATATCTCGACCGCAATGCTCGTCTAGCCCGTAATCCTCGCACCATACCTGTGATAGATCGACCAGGGAGGTCGATCAGGTCTGTCACCGCCTCTACCGTATTAAATGCCCTGAAAGGCAGCATGCCTCCGCATTAATGGCGCATATTGCCCCAGTACCGCCCATGCTGTAGCACCAGAGAGGAGGCGTGGATACAATGTACTGTTTTGTCCCCAAAACCTGGAGGGCCTACCAACTGGAATAGTGCAAGGGTAGGAGATGACTTGATGGCCCTCAGGCCAGGACAAAACCATTACAACAAGACAAGGGCTTTTCAGACAAATTCCCGCTGGGAGAAGGCTATAAATACCTTCATTCCAGCCCCTCAAATGTATGCTATTCTTTATACACAAAGCCCTCACACTGCTGCTTGTTATATACTCAACCTCATACTAATTTGAGCATCGGAGAGCCTGAGCCGAGGGCATCTCGGCTAGCCTGATGTTTGCTTGTGATTGTAGGACTCGGCCTAATCACCTTCGAATATCGACCAGAGAGGTCAAACCTTTCGAAAATTATCTTTTAATCTTACTTCTAGTATATTTCACCCTTATCACATAGCATCCAAGATTCGGATAGACTTGCACTGATGATGCATAATCTAAGGTTTGGATGTTGCTCCATTATATAAGCAAACCATGTGTAACATGGGTGCATGTCAGTAGGTGCTTGTTAGAGAACAAGGTACTGGAGGCTCGCCCAAAGAATCCACTAGTTAACCATAGTGACATGTCGGTAGTGGCAAGTTCTCCAACTTACACTAGTGCATATAATTAGTTATTTGAGCTGAGGATCTATTGTAACCTTGCGTTTAGGTCCTCATGCTTTGACTCTTCCTTGGCCACCTAGCGGGCCGTTCGGGGTTGAGATTGGGTATGGGCTACTTAGACATGGAGGTTTATGAGATTCAAGATGGGATCTGACTTTTCGTCGTTGTGAAGTGCTAGTGCATCTCCTATGTATTTTATAATGATCGATTCCAAGGAGTCCATGGCCAAAGAAGTATGACAATTGAGAAAAAGAATTGCTCAAAGATGAGGTCATAAACTGGAATCGAACATTGAGAATAGATACATAGTATCGAGGCTATTAAAAAGCCGACAAATATCTTGCCATAGGCCTCTTTCATGGAGATAGGAAACAGAAAGACCGTATTTGGATGGTACACATAGAGTTAAAATGGTTTGCCAAAAGTATTCATTTGGCCAATTGTTGGGCTCCATGGGCTTGAGGTTGGACATCGACCATGGAAATTGTATACTCTTCAATTAATAGAGATCAATTGAATTGAGTCAATTAGTTTAAAGGAGTTTAAATTAATATGAATATTTGATATTCTAAAGTCACATAGGTTGTGAGCCCATGTCTAATGAACGGTAGCACCTAATGGGTCATACACAAAAGCCAATTAGAAATCCTACTTGATGAAGGGAATTTTCTAAGTGTTAGAAGGATTCCTTGTTGACCAAAAATTGAGGGAAATTGGTTGATGCAATTTTTAGTCATTTTGGCTTGATCAATTTAATTGTTAAATTGATCTAAATAATTTAAGGAGTTAAATTACACTAATTAAATTAAGTATTAAGTTAATTTGGTGCCACATGACTATCAATTGGTCAAGTTAACCTAAAGAGTTAAGTTTACAAGTTACCAGCTCAAAAAGTTAAGTTAGTTGACTTAAAGGTTAAGTCAAAGTTTAATTAAATTAAAGGAAAGAATTAATTTTGAAGGAAAAATTCAAATGAAAGGTTCATTTGGAGTGGCATTAGAATTTATTTGGATAACATTTCATGAGATGAAATGAAGATTCCAAATCAAATTTAAATGCACATGCCAACTTGCAAGGCAAGTGGCACCACCTTGAGGAAGGTGTGATGCCAAGGTCTCTCTCTATATATAGATATAGAGAGGGGTGGCCAACACATATTTGTTACAAGCATTTTATATCTAATTGTTAGATTCTCATTTTCCCTCCATTTTTGTGATTCTCTCATGAGTTGAGGCTACACATTTTTTTCTTCACCTTTCCTCTCATATTTTCGGCCTTCATCATCCTCATTCCTCCTTCAATTTTTCAGCTGATCTAGGAGCAATTGAATTGTCCATTGGTGTCTGGATCTTATCATTAGAGGCAATTCATTTGGATTGCTTTGCTTTTGGAGATCCTCTGTTTGGACAGTAACTTTGGAGCATCCATTAGAGGTTTTGCCGAAACTATTTTGAGTTGAATTTTTAACTGGAGATTCCTCAAGGAGTTGGCAAAATTTTGGTTCAAGTTTCAGCTCAATCTAAGGCGATTTGGTTGCGCATTGCGCCAGGAGGAGATTGCTTTTGGGAATTCAAGCATCTCTTCACTCTTTGGTTGGAATTTGCTCTTGAGGTAACATTCCGAAGTTAATCCATCTTAATGGCATGAATTAGATCCTTGTGGTGGTGCAAATCAAGTTAGATTTCAGTTTTTAAATGTTTTAAATTGGATCCTTGGCTTAGCTTTCATCAAATTATGAATATTTAGTATTTAGATTTTTTTATTATTTTATACAATTAATTTTTAATTAATATTAACTGTGAATTTCTTAATTTTCTAAATGATTAAAGTATAAAAATTAACCAAATTTAATACATTTTAATATTCTTTAGACCATTCACATACATACAAATAAAAAATATTCAATCAAATAAGATATAAAGTATCATGACTTATTTGCTGTAATATTTGATAAGGACTAAGAACAAACGGACACCATATGGAATATGAATGGACCTTTATCCAGGCCCAAAGTCATTTAGTAAAACAAAATGGGCTATAAGCCGATGTTCAAATCGTTATTTTGATAAAAATTGAAGACTCTCATCCAATTATGTTTAATAACTGAAGACATGTAAGCTTAGTCAAACTCTATAATTTATGTCTCTCTCAGGAAAAAAAAAAAAACTCTATAACTTATCATTATAAATTCCTTGGTAATACGCCCACTATGTACGCAATCTTTATTTTCTTGGTTCCTCATAATTCTCTTTATATACTACTCTCTATTATCGAATATTGATTTAAGTATCAAAAAATTTTCGTTATGGATCACACTAGTGTCCATAATGATTTATTATTGAGCATAGGATTTGAATAAGAGCATATACTAAAAGATGTTTGGATTCAGAATGATTTTTTTCGCACTCAAATCAATATTTTAGTAATTATATAATTGAATTTGTATGTTGCTGCTTACAACTTTTTACTTCTTTATAATTTATATAATTTGGTTAGTTTTTTTCCTTTAATTTTTCATTTATATATATTATACATGCTTATGATTAAAAATAATAATTACATTTCAAAAAATAAAATGGTTCTGATTGATAATGCTATATATAAAATTCCTCCCTGTTATTCTACTTAGAAAGTAATTTCTTTATTGTCATTAACATATATAATTCAAATTACTTATTTTGATTTTATGTAGTTTAAGCATGAAATTTAGTATATCAAATTATAAATTTGTTAAAAAATTGTACTTTTTAAAAGAATACCACGCATGGCAAACTAGGAGTTCTAAGCTAATCTATACTATTTATATTATTATATATAACACAATTTTGTACTTATTTAATTATGCAATTTTAATTTTAATTGTGCAATTTTGGCCAAATGTCAAATTCTTAGAATTTTGACTGTTTTACTCTCATTTACTCGACTTTTAATACAAGAACACAACAATATCCAAATACAACTCATTTTTAACTTTACATAATTTTTTAATTTTAAACAAAACATGCGAATAACATTTCATTTTCAAACTCACACTTATAACTAACTTTTCATCAAAAAATGAAAGTGCCTCTAGAAAACAAAACCAAACGAGCTCTAGGAGACCATAGGGCTGTGCATTTGGTTTTAAACGACCGAACCGAAGGTTAACCAAAAAAATCAATTTTTTGAAACCCTTAACCGAAAATCGATTCGGTTTGGTTGTTAACCGAACGTGATTGGTTCGAATTTGATTTTAACTGTTCGGTTTGATTTTGGTTAAAACCAAACCAAATCGAACCAGTTCAAGGTTATTTTCTTAAAAAAAAAATAATTATTTTTTTATTAAAAAATATGATAAAAGTTTGTTTGATAAAAAAATGTTTGATTTTAGCTTTAAGTAAAATATTTGACTTGAATCACTTATTTTTATAGTACTGCAAAGTTTATTTGAGAGAAGTAAGTTCGATAATAAATGTTTATATTTAGGTAAAATTTTTGAATTGGATTAGTGTGTGCGTGAGTGTGTGTGTGTGTTTGTATCCAATTTTTTTTTTCCATAACAGTTTGCTTAATAAAAAATATTTAATTTTAGGTAAAAAAAATTTGAATTATATTACTTGTTTTTTATATACCATTTGATTAAAAAAAGTTAATGCGACAATAAATTTAAATTGGACAAATGTTTGGTAATAATATGTTTGATAAAAGTTTGTGTAGAGATAGTGACTAGTTGCAATTTTTCAAGAGTAAAGATAAAAATAATAATGTAGCACTGAACCACCAAGAAGTAGTACACAACTACACAAGAATAATGATGCACATTGATGCTTCAAATTTCAATGCTTGAGCATTGAAGTAGAACATAAGAATATAGCTACATAGTTAAAATTTAAAATATAAAGATATCATTGTCCAACCAAGTTTCAAATAGGTAAATAGTACTAGTAGTATAAAATTACATAACAATGATGAATGATCACATCCAAACAAATGATTCAAGTTTCAAATAGTAAATTGTTCAAACTTCAAATTACAACCAATTCCATATAAATAATTTGCTTGAAAGTTGAAGGGCTTCAAGTTTTCAATTCCATCGGATACACCCTCGTCCTTCATTCCTAATTCCTATAAAATGAACATAACAATAAAAAAAATAAAATTACAAAAGATTTATTATAAACAAAAAAAAAATAGAGAAATAATATGCATAAATAAATGACTTCTGTACCTAATGATATCCATCCATCATGATCACAAACTAATTTATCCTGAATTCTAATTTCTCATATTTATCCTTCAAACTACTAGACACTGTCACATTGGCTACTGCTAGTCTGTCGCAGGATCAGCCGACCAAGAATGGGAATATATGAATTCAAGTATTCAACCCCTTGATTTGCAATTTAAAACTTCTATTTTACTCATCAATGCACCCTATATATAAATTTAATTAAATAATTAAAGTAGAAATTTTAATTTTCTTTTTATATGACATTTTTTCCTCTTTAAATCATAATCATATTTTTTTTATAAGTAATGTGTATTAATTTGTATATTAAAAAATATTATACTTATACGGTTTGAGTGTAGAAAAACTATCAATTTTTTTCTCATTGAGTCATTGACTCATTGTAATTTGTATAATAATTATTCATTTTTTTATATATCATATATTATTATCTATGCTTTTTATAAAAACGTAGGACTTTTAACAACTATTATGATATATTTTCTATGAGATGATGAAATCAATTTTATTTTAAAAAACAATGACAATATTGTAGTTTTATTTTCTCTTCTCCAATTTTACTTCTTTTTTTTTCTCTATTATTTCACCTTATCAATAATCTCTCCTTTTATTTATCCCAAAACTTAAACATACATTTGAAAAATGATATTTATTTATCTTAGACTTAAAAAATTTAATAAAAAATATAAAATTTACTAAAACTACTAGCACTTGAATAATATATATATATATATATATAAATGATTAAATCGATTTTCGGTTCGATTCCGGTTAACCGAGTAAAAAAATCGAATCGAACAGAAAATTAGTTTTTTTAATAGAAAACCGAAAGCCGAACCTAGCTCGGTTTGGTTCGGTTCGATTTTTTCGATTGGTTCGATCGGTTTTGGTTTTTTTTTAACACCCCTACTTCAACTAGAACTCTAGTTATTTATCTTCAAGGACTAGGATAACCTTATAATAATTCTAATGTATTTATTATCAATTCTTAAAGTCTCAATTATTAATTTCTAGTAACATTATAATATTAATTTAAGAAAATTATAACTTGTTATCCCAAGAATTGAAATATCTAATATATATATATATTTATATATAAATATTTAGGACCTTAAATAGTATATTGTAATTTTCTTGTAATAGCATTATATTATTACTTGAAATTAGTAATTAAGACCCTAGGAATTAAAATAAAGTGGTCAGATTAATAATATGATTATTTTATTCTTAAGAGATTAATAATTAGAGATCCAACTGAAATAAAATATTTTTCCCATACATATTGTTGTTCGCAGGATTTCATGCCAACATGCAGTAATCCAAAGCAATAAAAATTGCAAGTTCAGATTATCAATAATAAATCAGATAATCACAAGGCAATACGTGCGTTTATATCCAGAAGAAATTCAAATAAAGCATGTGGTATAAGAATTAATCATGCGTTGCAAGAATTTAAGCATGCGATATCAGTTTTATACAAACAGCATGCGTGATCAAAATAAATATTCAAGGCAAATCAGAATTTAGTTAAATAATTAAATACGAGTCTAGGAAAAGCCAAAATTCATAAAATTGACCAAGGCAGTACAATTAACAGAACATGCTGTTAGATCAATCTAAAGTAGATACAAAATTTAAACAGTAAACTTATCTTAAATTCTGTATAGTAACAGAATTATTAGGGCGACCAAATCACAGAGAAATTCTGTTTGCCTTGAAGAAACGAGCGCCCCGACTCACCAGTGCAACGGGTATAGCGCGGCTCCTCCCAGGATGAGATGGTCCAGAACGATCAGGTGCACTCCTTTTCGTTCACCTCGAACAGCACTCAGTAGCCAGAATTCGAATATGATAGCCAAAATTTCGGAACGTATAAGTGTATATGTATATAAATATACTAGGCCGAATAAGAAAATAAATATGAGGAAGCTGGACTATCAGTGGGAGAGAAGAGAAGAACACAAGCAGAAGAGGCTGCTTTGTATTTGGTGTGTTTAGAAGGCTGCCGAGAGCCTCTATTTATAGGGAAGGATTAGGTCTTGCGGAAGGCCATGGGCCGACGGCCAAGCCCAGCTTTAATTAGGGTTTGACGGCCAGACCTAGGGTTTGACGGCTGCTTAAAAGAAGATTAGGGTTTGACTGAGTAAAACCCTAATCCTCATCCGCCAGTCAGCCCTAAAAATCCGGCCCTATCTCCCCTAAAATCTCGGCTGATCTCCAACAGGCAGACTCGGTCAAGCCTCTATCCGATCAAGCCAACGGTTAGGTTAAGTTTGAATTTTGAATTTAATTTTTAATTTAAAATTCAAAATTCCAATTGAATTTCGTCCAAAAAGTTAAGATTGAGACTGAGACATTCGCCCTAACGCCCGCGCCCGCGACCCGGAGCCGGGCCGGGCCGGGCCGTGCCGGACGGGCGGCGGCGGCGGCGGCGCGCGTGTGGTCCAATTTTATGAACCCCTTAAAGAACACTTTATCAAGCATTCTTACTTGAGCTCAATATAAACTACACCACACATGTTTACAAAACCAATGTGGGACAAGTGAAGGGTTAAAGACCCTTCAACTCCACCACTTGGTTTTATAGGTCACATGAGGGTCTCCTTTCTCACAAACTTACAATGTGGGACAACTCAATTAAAATACTTAACCTTTTTCCCTTCCTCTATTTCACTAAAATCACAACTTTAATTATCTAATGGATTCCAACCATAATTGGCATCCATCCACTTAATAATTAACCATGTAATGTGCCAATTACAACAATCCCCCACAAATCCATAGATAATGGCTATCAGATTCAACATAGCTCGCTTTCAGAAATGGTACCTTCCGGTTTGAACCACTCCCTAAGTTATCCGACTTAAGCAATCACCGGGACAAATGGATCTAAGCCTTGAATTTGAACCCGTGATGTGATTGCGTCCATCAGTAACAACGAACTAAAGGCTATGTACTGATCTTTAGGGTTGACACATTAAGGCCATGTGTCTCGATCCTGTTTCATGAATGTTTGTCAAGGAACAACCCAATTCCTTTAGTCCCGACCAAAGAACTACATTCACTTAGTTGGGCGTCTCCAGGGATGCACTGCTTACATCTCGTCCAAAATGACTTGACCCCATTCAGAGTTAAACTCTTACTGTACTAGCAGTGGTCAGCACCTGTCAGGTAATCAGGGGAGAGACACCAGATACAAAGTATTAATCTCAATTTAGGTGCAACTTGATATGCTCAGCAGCTTGTTTATACCACATTGAACCTACCTTGTGGGATCTCCACTTAGTAGGTTGGGTTGCCACTGCAGGTATATCACTATTGGGTTTTCAGTCCCATCCCCAACCTGAATTTATGAACGGAGGACAAGTCAAGTCCTTTAGTTAAAGGGTCTGCAATATTGTCTTTGGATCCAACAAAGTCAATTGCAATAACCCTATCAGACACTAACTCCCTTATAGACTTTAGTCTAACTTGGATGTGTCTCTTAGTCTTTTGATTGAACTTTGAACTACTTATCTTTGCAATTGTGGTTTGATTGTCACAATGTACAGCAATTCCCGGAAGAGGTTTGGTTACCATAGGCAATTGTATCATCAGCCCATACAACCATTCAGCCTCTGTCCCAGTTGTGTCCAAAGCACACAACTCAGCCTCAAAAGTGGACCGAGTTATCAAAGTCTATTTAGAAGACTTCCAGGAGACAGCGCCTCCACCCAAGATAAATACATACCCTGTACACCCATTACTTCCG
The DNA here is from genome assembly GCA_018894105.1 of Jacaranda mimosifolia. Lineage (NCBI taxonomy): Eukaryota > Viridiplantae > Streptophyta > Magnoliopsida > Lamiales > Bignoniaceae > Jacaranda > Jacaranda mimosifolia. The sequence goes on from CM032123.1 coordinate 40,085,893, forward strand.
GAGTTTTTGGCAATCCAGCTAGCATCACTAAACCCTTCCAGCACTGCAGGGAATTTCTTGTAGTGCAAGGCTAGTGATGCTGAGCCCTTTAGATATCTGAGTACCCTATCCAAAGCCTCCCAATGAGTTCGATTAGGACAGCTTGTGTATCTAGCAAGCTTAGAGACCGCAAATGAGATATCTGGTCTCGACCCATTTGCAAGATACTGCAAGCTGCCAATTATTTGAGAATATCTTAGCTGAGACACTGGTACACCAGTTTCATTCTTAAAGAGAGCTACTGAAGGATCATATGGTGTTTTTGCGATTCTACTTTGTTTATAGCCAAATTTCTCAATTATCTTCTCAACATAGTGAGACTGAGAAACAGCTATACCCTCAGTTGAACAAGTCAACTTAAGTCCAAGAATCATTTCCGCAACACCCATATCTTTCATTTCAAACTTGTTCTTTAAGAAACTTTTAGTTTCATTGATAATCTCAGTATTGGAGCCAAACAGCAGAATGTCATCTACATACAGGCATAACACGATACAGTTATCACCCTTAACTTTGCAGTAAACGCACTTATCATTATCATTAACAATGAAACCAAATGACAGTATGGTTTTGTCAAACTTTTCATGCCATTGTTTAGGTGCTTGTTTCAAACCATAAAGTGATTTAACAAGCTTGCAAACTTTTCGCTCATTTCCAGAAGCTACAAATCCCTCAGGCTGATCCATATAAATTTCTTCCTCAAGATCACCATACAGAAAGGCTGTTTTCACATCCATCTGGTGAATGGGGAAATCATATATGGAAGCCAGTGCTATCAGCACGCGGATAGTAGTCAAACGAGCTACTGGGGAATATGTGTCGAAGAAATCTATTCCCTCTTTTTGCCTAAACCCTTTAGCGACTAGCCTGGCTTTAAACTTGTCAACGGTTCCGTCAGACTTAAGTTTCTTTTTGAAGATCCACTTGCTTCCAATAGTAGTACATCCTGGAGGGAGATCGACTAATTCCCATGTCCCATTCGAGACAATAGAATCCATCTCACTCTTAATGGCTTCCTTCCAATGCTTAGCTTCAGGGGAAGCCATAGCATCCTTGAAGGTAACAGGATCACCCTCGACATTGTAAGTAACAAAGTCACTTCCAAAGTCCTTAGTGATTCTAGCCCTTTTACTTCGTCTGGGTTCTTCCAGTTCTTCTGGAACTATGTCAGTACTATTAGAACTACCCCCCACATTTGTCATCTTTTCCACATGATCCGGAATTGATGCAGACTCAAGGGTTGAATCTAAAGAAACATTTTGAGGTATTCCATTCTTCATGGGAAACACGTTCTCAAAGAACGTAGCATCACGAAACTCGACTATAGTGTTCGCATCTATGCCCAGGATTTCTGATTTAATAACCAAAAATCGCATAGCATAAGATGTTTCAACATAGCCTAGAAAGACCGCATCAACAGTTTTAGGACCTTGTTTCTTCCTCTTGTGTTCAGGGACTAGAACTTTTGCAAGACAGCCCCGCACTCGGAAGTATTTTAGACTAGGTTTCCTGCCTTTCCAAAATTCAAATGGAGTGCTTTCTTTATGTTTCAGAGGAACTCTATTCAGAATATGGCAAGCCGTATTCAGAGCTTCCCCCCACATGTACTTAGGCAATCCAGAATTCAAAAGCAGACTGTTAATCATGTCTATGAAAGTTCTATTCTTTCGCTCAGCTATTCCATTCGAAGCGGGAGAATAAGGAACAGTCTCTTCATGAATTATGCCAAAATTTCGACAGTATTCATGAAATGGGTTGGACCCATACTCTCCTCCCCTATCTGACCTTAACCGTTTAAGTTTTCTACCAGTTTGAGTTTCAGCTTCATTTTTAAACATAATGAACTTATCTAGTGCTTCATCTTTATGTTTTAGTAGATAAACATAACAATACCTACTGCTATCATCTATAAAGGTGATAAAGTATCTTTTATTGTCTTTTGTTAAGACCCCATTGAACTCACAAATATCTGTGTGCACTAAGTCAAGAATTTCAGTTTGCCTTTCAACCGAGTGGTAAGGCTTTCTAACTTGCTTGGCTTCAACACAGATTTGACATTTGTGACCACGTTCAATTTCATGTTTAGGAATTAAATTCAAGTTCATCATTCGTTTGACCGAACTATAATTCAAGTGTCCTAAACGTTTATGCCATATAGATGAATTCTCAATAATGTTAATAACAGGAGTATTGGAAAAATCAACTTTATTTGAACAAATAATGTTCTCAACTCGCAACTTAAACAATCCATCGGAAAGATAGCCTTTACAAATAAAGGTGCCGTAATGTAAAATTACAACTTTATTTAATTTGAATGAAATTTCATAACCCTCCCTAACTATTACAGAACCACTTATTATATTTCTTCGAACTGCTGGGACGTGATGCACCCTTTGCAGAGACAGTGTGCGCCCCGAAGGAAACTTCAGGTCCACGCGTCCTATCCCATACACATTGGCAGCACTTGAGTTCCCCATCGTCACAGTCCTTCCGCTAACAGGCTGGTAAGACGCAAACAGTGATTTATCAGCACAAACGTGCACATTAGCACCAGTGTCTATCAGCCAATCATATGGTTCATAGATAGAGAATAATTCGGGTTTACAAGAAACATACTCGTCAACGGATGCAACAGGAACTCCAGCTTCGCTGGTGTCTCCAACAACCATGTTGACCACTGGTCCAGCAGACTGGGCTTTTGCCTTGGCTTTCTTGGAGGGACACTCCTTAGCCCAATGCCCTTTTTGTCCACAATTCCAGCAAGGCCTGTTTGCCTTTGGTTTCTTATTCATTTTGGATTTTCCCTTATCGATGGATTTAGAGTTAGAGTTCATGTTGACTTTCTTCTTTCCTATTATTACATTCGCCTTAGGATGATATTCAATAGGAACAGAGTGAGTTTGATTTCTATGCTCCTCTTCAATACTTATGGCAATCATCATATCATCTAAAGTCAATTTCCCTTTTGGATGCTTCAAGGTCATGCCGAAACTTTCCCAAGATTTGGGGAACTTATCGACAATCGACATAACCATAAATTTTTCAGGGAGTTTCATTTCAGCATCAGCTAAGGAATGCTCTAGATTGATCAATTCATGTGTCTGTTCAGATACAGACCTGCCCTCAACCATCTGATACTTCAGGAATTTGGAAACCGAATACTTTTCGAGCCCTTGCTCTTCAGTATTGTATTTCCTATCCAATTCATCCCATAAAGATTTAGCTGTATAGGAATCAAAACAGTATACATCAAAGAGTGTATCAGACAGAGCTGACAGAATCACTCCTCGAACAATCTGATCCTTAGTTTTCCAATCAGCTATTTCTTTACTTTTGGGATCAGTTTCAGTTGGTTCTGGCATGGTCAACTGAATCAATGAAAGAAGACCTTTCATCGTCAACCAGATTTTCATGTGCTGTTGCCAACGCCTAAAATACTGGCCCGTGAATTTTTCCGGCAGTCCGGAAAGGTCAACTTTCGCTGACACAATATCACCAATAGCATGCGAAGTGGAAGCCATCACAGATTAAATAATGATAAAATCCTAGTTCAGAATATCTAGGCAGAATTTACAGACAAGATTCCTAGGCAGGATATCTAATCAGAAATATCAGGCAAGATTCCTAGACAGGATCTCTAAGCAGAATTTCAACAGATACTTAAACACACGAAAAAGGTTCGTTTCTTCAAGATTGTTGTTCGCAGGATTTCATGCCAACATGCAGTAATCCAAAGCAATAAAAATTGCAAGTTCAGATTATCAATAATAAATCAGATAATCACAAGGCAATACGTGCGTTTATATCCAGAAGAAATTCAAATAAAGCATGTGGTATAAGAATTAATCATGCGTTGCAAGAATTTAAGCATGCGATATCAGTTTTATACAAACAGCATGCGTGATCAAAATAAATATTCAAGGCAAATCAGAATTTAGTTAAATAATTAAATACGAGTCTAGGAAAAGCCAAAATTCATAAAATTGACCAAGGCAGTACAATTAACAGAACATGCTGTTAGATCAATCTAAAGTAGATACAAAATTTAAACAGTAAACTTATCTTAAATTCTGTATAGTAACAGAATTATTAGGGCGACCAAATCACAGAGAAATTCTGTTTGCCTTGAAGAAACGAGCGCCCCGACTCACCAGTGCAACGGGTACAGCGCGGCTCCTCCCAGGATGAGATGGTCCAGAACGATCAGGTGCACTCCTTTTCGTTCACCTCGAACAGCACTCAGTAGCCATAATTCGAATATGATAGCCAAAATTTCGGAACGTATAAGTGTATATGTATATAAATATACTAGGCCGAATATGGGAGCACAAGAAAATAAATATGAGGAAGCTGGACTATCAGTGGGAGAGAAGAGAAGAACACAAGCAGAAGAGGCTGCTTTGTATTTGGTGTGTTTAGAAGGCTACCGAGAGCCTCTATTTATAGGGAAGGATTAGGTCTTGCGGAAGGCCATGGGCCGACGGCCAAGCCCAGCTTTAATTAGGGTTTGACGGCCAGATCTAGGGTTTGACGGCTGCTTAAAAGAAGATTAGGGTTTGACTGAGTAAAACCCTAATCCTCATCCGCCAGTCAGCCCTAAAAATCCGGCCCTATCTCCCCTAAAATCTCGGCTGATCTCCAACAGGCAGACTCGGTCAAGCCTCTATCCAATCAAGCCAACGGTTAGGTTAAGTTTGAATTTTGAATTTAATTTTTAATTTAAAATTCAAAATTCCAATTGAATTTCGTCCAAAAAGTTAAGACTGAGACTGAGACATTCGCCCTAACGCCCGCGCCCGCGACCGACCCGGAGCCGAGCCGAGCCGAGCCGGGCCGGGCCGTGCCGGGCGGGCGGCGGCGGCGCGCGTGTGGTCCAATTTTATGAACCCCTTAAAGAACACTTTATCAAACATTCTTACTTGAGCTCAATATAAACTACACCACACATGTTTACAAAACCAATGTGGGACAAGTGAAGGGTCAAAGACCCTTCAACTCCACCACTTGGTTTTATAGGTCACATGAGGGTCTCCTTTCTCACAAACTTACAATGTGGGACAACTCAATTAAAATACTTAACCTTTTTCCCTTCCTCTATTTCACCAAAATCACAACTTTAATTATCTAATTGATTCCAACCATAATTGGCATCCATCCACTTAATAATTAACCATGTAATGTGCCAATTACAACACATATAGTCCCAACATTCTAGAACCCTAGGCACTTTAATCAACAACACTCAGAAGAAACAAAAGGAAAAGAAAAAAAAAACAGCGGAAGAAAAAAATGAAGAGAAAGCCAGAAGAAAAACGGACGAAAAAGGGCGGGGGGGGTGACAGTCGCAAAACTCCTTAGAATAAATCAAGAAATGCCTGACTGAACAAGGAATTCGGCTACTACTCTTCCATGGTTGAAGAAATTGGTTATTGATTAGTGATTCATGATTTGTGGAGGAAAAATTATTCGATGATAATTCTTAAATTTCATCTAGCATTCGAATTGGGTTTCGTTTTTTCGTCTGCATAAGGAAATTGTTGACTATTTGCAATTGGAGAATATCAATTTTGAATGGGAATTAGTTTGCATAGCCGCAATTGTTGACTCTTTTCAATTGGAGAATATCAATTTTGAATGGGAATTAATTTGGCAACATGAGTGCTGCCGGGTTGTTCAAGTGGGGGAGGATTTAATTGGGAAACAATATGCATGAGGTTGTTTTGTGAGGAGTGAGGACCAATGAATGGTGTTGTTTCAGTTAATTTTCTGCTTATTGATTTAAGTGTGCCAGGGAAATAGCTTAACCAAGATGTTGGGTATCCTCAATTGAAGAAGTTACTGCATATTGATTAGCAGTTGAGAATAAGAAGTTTCTGCTTATTGATTTAGTTGTATGACTTTTTGCTTATAGATAATGAGTATCCTAATTATTAAGTGTAAAAGTATAATTAGGTATTCTGTATTACTAAGATGTTGAATCCTTAATACCTATCGCTTATTTAGCAAATTCCAATTTTAGAAGATTTTTGTGTATCCTGAATTTTTGTCTTATTTGATTAATTAAGTGGGATTAATATAAAGCTTATGAAGATATACTCTAGTAAAACACGAACCTTTTGACCAGTTTGACACCTCTTGATTTAAGTTAAATGTTTATTATTTTTGGTAATATGGGTTGGTCCTTAAATACGAATAATTTATTGAGGAGCTCAAAATTTCTTATCGTGGAGTTGATAGTTAGAGATAGAGAGAGAGAGAGAGAGAGGAAGAAAGGAAATAGAAATTTTGTGGAGTAGATACTAATTAAGTTAAACGTTATGATTGCTTCAACAGGTGATCAAACACTTGATAGAATAGATTCAAAGCTTAATTGGGCGGACAAGTACGGTGAATGCCTAAAACTATAATTATTATATATTGTTATTTTTCAAAATCCAGAAGGATATATGCATAGTAATGCATGTCGAAACTTCTTTTCAATACACACTGCACCATATATGTATTCTACTGCGCACAAAAGGAAATCTTTTTCTTATTTTACTTCCGCACAATTTTTTTTTTATTTTTTTCTTGTTTTAATTCTGGAAAAAGAAACCTATGCTTCATGGTTTCAATGCTTCTAGACTACTAATTAAATTCGATGATCAATTGATTACTGTTACTGTAACTACTACTGTTACTGTTAGTTGGATCCAACTTGGTCTGGGTGTGTGACAGACTTCATTGGGCAGTAGTAGACTAGCCGGTTGAACCCTAAACCCCCAAAGCCTAATCCCTCCAATGCACAACATAAGCCGTTTGTGGATGAGGTGGGTCATAGGAATTCTCGGGAACACTCGAGCACTATTTTGGGAAGGTCGCACCTTGCCCGGAGCGATAAGGGATTGTTACGGTGGGAGCCATAAGGTTGACTGGCTACAGCAAACACTGTCTAATCATTGTATTTAAGTTGATAGTCTAGAAAAATGTTTATTAAACTCTTGACTTGTCACTGCTTGACTGTTTATAAAATTCTTGACTCGTTACTGCTCGATTGTTGATAGAATGCTTGATTTGTTACTGTCTGACTGTTAAAAATAATATTCACTTATGTTTTTCTCAAATATTTTCACTTTACAAGCTCTTGAATATTTTCACTATACAATTCCTCTAGTATTTTCACTATACAAACTCTCAAATATTTTCACTGAACAAATCATGTTAAGTTCATAAACTCACATGGCACATACACTTAGCACTCACTGAGTCTTTTGCTCACACTCTTTTTCTTCTTTAACTTCCTTCTGGCAGACCTAGATCCTAGCCCTAGTGGGGATGTTGAACCTGTTTCTGAGGAGAATCAGAATTGAAGGTTTTCTTTTGGAATGAGGACTTTGTAGTATGTTTAGCTTTATTGCCGTGTTGGCAAATTACTTCTTCTCCTTTAATGATTTTTTTTCAGTTGAGCGAAGAATATTGGGCATTTTGAGTCTGTAGGTTGCTAGAATTATTCGAATTATTATGAATGTTGGAGTTTTTTTTATTTAAGATCATGATTTTAGAGAAGTCATATATTTTTATTTGGGATCGATTTTCACGCCTCAAGATTACACTGTATGGTTAGATATTGGGGCGTGACACGCACATAAACAAGCACACACACACAAACACATGCAAACAAACACACACACAAACACACACGCAGGTGCACGCACGCACGCACACACACACATACACATTCAATAGCAAATGAATATGTAAGAAAATTTAATAAACAGGATCTTTGATTGTATTTTCATTATTTAAGAAATATAATTATTATGGATCTTCAGTTATAGTTTCATTATTTACTATTTTTTAAAATAAAAATTTTAAGAAAATTGTGAAGCAGGTATATATACGATTTTATTTGAAGCAAAATATTTTATTTCTATACACAATTTAAGACACATCCATATGCAAATCCACACACGCGCACACACACGCACACACGCGCGCACACACACACAGCCACACACACATTCAATAGTGAATGAATATGTAAGAAAATTTAATAAACAAGATCCTTGGTTGTATTTTCATTATTTAAGAAATATAATTATTATGGATCTTCGGTTATATTTTCATTATTTTCTATTTTTCAAACTAGAAATTCCAAAAAAATTGTGAAGGGGGTATATATATAATTTTTTTTGAAATAATATATTTTATTTTCAGACATATGCAGACCCAAATCCACACACGCACACATATTTGCACATGCACACACGCACGCACACACACGTACGCGTGAACGCGCACACACACACACACACACACAAACACCTAGACATAAACACACATGCACACATACTCACACATGCACGCACACGCGCGCCCACACACACATGCACATTCGATAACAAATGAATATGTAAGAAAATTTAGTAAACAAGGTCTTTGATTGTATTTTCATTATTTAAGAAATATAATGATTAAGAATCTTCAGTTATATTTTCATTATTTTCAATTTTTTAAACTAGAAATTCCAAAAAAATTATGAAGGGGTATATATATGATTTTATTTGAACAAAATATTTTATTTTCTATTTACAATTTAAGAGACATCCTGTAACATCTCAAAATTTTATGATTATAGAATTTAAAATTTTATTATTTTCAATATTTGATAAAATTTAATTATTTTTTCATATTATTATTTTATTTAATTTTTTTTGGGGATAATTTGTAATTTTTGAAGACTTAATTGAGTAAATTAGAAAAGCTTAGGGGCTTGAATGGTATTTTTGTAGTCAACTAGGACATACGTGTTATTTTGATTAATTATAGGACTTGAGTGAATTAACTTAATTAGACTAAGGACTCAATTGCAAATTGAGAAAATTGGATTTAAGAAAAACAACTTATTTCTTCATTCTTCTTATTCTTCACTATTCACTTTTTCTTTCATTTCTTCACTTCACCGCAACCACTATTCCTTCCACGGTAAGCTTCCTTCGGCAACCAAATTCCCCAGCTAAACCAACCATCTTCTTTTCCTCCTCACCGGCTCCACGGCAACACCACCATACCCGGTTGAAACTTCCGGCGAGAGAGAGACTGAGAGAGAGAGTGTTCACGGTGGGTAGTGGGTTTGTAACTTTCTGTAGCCAAATCCAATTTTGAGGCTATAGTTGGGAAGAGCTGAGAAAGGGGATCACGGTGGTGTGTTTGCATGAGGGATTGAAGCAACGGCGATGATGAAAATCAGAGAGAAATGGGTGGCGATGAGAAACCCATTTGGTGGTTGAGGATTTTGATTGAGGGTGATCTAGGCTGAGAAATTGGAATCTAATTAGGGGGTTAGATTCAGGAGCTCGAGGGGAACATTTTGGTGGTGACCGCGAGATTTTTCTGCGGCGGTGCTCCGACGACTCGAGACCAGTTTCTTCTCTTCATTCCTACGATCACAGTGGTGTTCTTGGTTTGTGATTCCGAGGCCTAAATAAGCATTTTGGGTAATAAAGGGTTATGTATTAAGCTTTAGTTGGTTGTACTTTGATATATATGCATATGTTGTACCTTCCATTTTAAGCCATGTATGTATGCCAGGAATGAGAATGTTGGGATAATTGGTATATATATATGTGAGTACAATTTCCATGCAAGGAAAAATATTAAATTTGTGGACCCTGGACATGTCATGCTAAATGCCAAAATTGGGAATTAATAAATATTGACTAAGGATTTCATAATATGAGACTAAGTGGAATTTGATTAGGATTAATTATGCAGGATTGGACTATTTTGTATGGATTAAGATTATAATATCATGACCTTGTAATTTAGATTGAGATCATGCTATTTTGAAACTGATATAGACTATCGTGACTAATTCAGGAATAACTGATATTGGGATGATTATGTAGAGAGCATCTATTGAACCTGTATCATTGTGTTGATTGATAAAGTAATAATGTTAGAATGCTTGATGCAATTCTAGTAGGCTTAGTGTTGAATAGGAATTTTGACTATGGGATTATTCCTCTGATTAGGTAAAGAAGAAGTAGGTCCTGGCGATCAGTAGATTGCAAGCTGAGATTTCTGTTGCTGAAACTACAAGAGGTGAGGTTCCACCACTCTGGTCTTTGACTTATATAAGCCGACTCATTATTTTATTGTATCCCTGTGAGGATCCGCCAATCTGGCAACTCTTGTACCTTTTGATTCCTTGATAAACCCCTGTGAGGGTTGGTATTGCTTTGATTATCGTCCTCTGTTAATTATTGTTATCCCTGCGAGGGTTCTATCAATTGGTTCTTGATTTGTTTGAGCCTAATCTATAGTTATCGTTATTAATTGTCGAACCTTGTGAGGTTCTTCTGTTTTGAAAATGCCCGATATGTTACTGGTTCTTGAAAACGATCTTGATATTTATGAAAAGGATATTTGAAATGGTCTGGTAGACCTAATTTTGTCAAAAGCCTTCTTAATTTGTTCCTATGCTTTGTTTATTGAAATAGGCCTTGGCGGCGGTTGTTGAATAATATTTATGTCACTACTTTAAAAGTTAAATTGTTATATGTTGGCATTAAACCATTCAAACCATGGGGATGCCCTTGGGAAGTTCTACTCCGAGGGACGCCACGGGAAGTTGGGCTTGGGGCTAGGTCCGAAAAGACGGTTGGGCGGCACGGACTGATGGTGATAGATCTCCTAGCTAGTACCCACCTACGATCCTGATTTACAACTGGCTGGAGGTAGCAAATTGTGAGTGGCGGGATCGGGCATGCTGTCGACCATGCCATAAAAGCAAGTTGTTACATGCCGAGCTGTGTGCTTGAGCAAATGAAGAGATAATAAGAAATTTTTCTTGTTCAAGTTAAATGATATTATAAAGTTATAGGTAAAGAGAAAAGTTCCCAGGCTCAAGTTAAATGCTATTGAGAAAGTTATCTTGTATTCATCAATGAGCAATAAGGAAGGATGCCAACAAGCCAGCTGAATGTTTACATGTTCCAATTTTTTTTTTTTTTTGGCATAAATTCTGATTTCCAGCAGGCATGAACTGATTATCTAATTTCTATCAATGACCTTGTTCATTGTTATTAAAATTTAATAACTCCTTCTCTAACTCCTGTTATGTATTTCCCTCACTGAGTCCTTAAGACTCATCATCTTTGTCATTCTTTATTTTTTTCAAACAGGTCTAAGTGAGAATCAGGAACTAGGCTTTGGTTGGACAGTTTATTTTGTAATAGATTAGGTGTTACAATTGTACGTATAGTCTACACCTGATCGAGTTAGTGATATAAGAAATGTTATGTGAATGTGATATTGAACTTAAGATGCTG